>OY821763.1:27604596-30180455 GCA_963682095.1 Potentilla sterilis
GATGGCCGATGCATTCAGACAGTTGTTCGGGGGCCGTCGTTCCAGATCTAGGAGTTCTGCAAATTCCGCCGGTTCGGCAGACTCCGACAGGACCTATAGCCAGCCTGAGAGGACCACCAGCCAACCGCGGAGGAGTGTAGATTCATCCCAGCCGCGGAGGACTGTGGATTCATCCCAGCCGCGGAGGAATGTGAGTTCTCGGCACCAGACCCTTCTCCAGGCGGGGCGGCCGTTGAGCAGTTCACTTCCGCCTGTCGGGCCAGATGCTCCGAGGTTCAGTCGGCAGTTATTTCAGGACGAGATAGCTGCAGACGTTCCTCAGGTTCGTATGCCTGAGGTTCATCGGGAGCCGATGACGAGTCCGTTGACGTCTGCTGCTGACTCGACTGAGGGTCCTACCCTCCCAAATCAGCTCTACCTCCCGTACAACATTCCTGCGATACCGGAGGTCGACTATCGTGGTGTGCCCATATGGCCTGATATGCCTCAGTACGTGAGTGCTGCGGAGGCATACCAGCAGCAGCCATTTGAGAACCCTGACCTCCTGTTTTCGGCGAGGAGAAAAGGAAAGTCGACAGACGGGTCATCGAGTTCAGGTAACATTCGATTTTATTAATTAAATGTTTTATTAAAATTAACGCACTAATATTTAATTTTATTAACCAATCGTCGTTTATGTGATAGGGACAGCCGCTAGCAGTTCAATGAGGAATACGAGAGGTGTCATATGTTTTGACACGCTCAGGAGAACTGTTGATCTGAGGGGGAGGATCCAGATCAACGAACCTCCTAATCAGGAGGTTCAGGGGAAACAAAACGGGACTACTCGGGTTGCGTGGGGGCACTGATTAGGGACAGAGTCCCTATGTTGTGGACACGGTGGGCTGATGTGCCCAAAGAGATAAAGAGGGAGGTGAACAACGCCGCGTCGGTGAGTAATTTATAAAATTTAATTTATTTATCGTAATATTTAATAATTTTCGGTATTGTTACAATTGTAAAACTAATAAAATATTATCTTTCAGACATTCTTCGAGATTGCCGAACACAAGCGGGATTGGGCGGACTCCGTGCAGAACTCGAGGTACGTTGGGAATTCCTCATCTTATTATTTGAAATATTTTATGATATTAATAATATTTCTAATGCACTTTTGTTTTTTCCGTAGGTTCAAAGAGTGGAAGAACGAGCTCCGTTCCCACTTTAACGAATACGACAACCGTGGTCGTATGGGTACACCCAGAGAGTTCATGTTCAGGGAGTACGAGTGGCGTTGGTTGAAGACAGTAGACTTCAACAACCCAGTTATGCAGGTAAATACTAAACTTCACTACAAATGTTTATTTTGTTAAAATTTTAATTATTAGTTTAATTATTTTATAATTATTACACTAATATTTTTTGATGCATTTTTCTAATATTTTATTATTTGTTTGAAGGATCGTTCTCGGATAACCTCTGCGAACCGCCGCCGTAACACAACCCCCCATCATGGTGGTTCTAGGCCGTTTGCACAATATTAGGAGGAGGCGCTTAGAGATCATCCTGATAGCAACCCGTACGTGGAGACGTTCAAGATCGCTTATCCACAAGCGACAGAACAGCTCGTAAGTCGTTCATTACGATTTAAAAGTTTTAATTATTAATTTTACTTAATTATATATTTGTTAGAATATTAATTTTTTTTTTCCCGTCCAATTAGGAGAGGGTGAACCGGGCCGAAAAAGAGGTGTTCCAGCAAGTAGTTCGGGAGACACAACCGAACATTTCAGAGGCAGATCTTGAAGAAGCCCTGCGCCAGGTCGACCGGTCCAATGTCCAAACGGCAGCGAGAATGTTCGACGCAGCCTTCCCAAACTGCTCAAACAACTACTACTGCCGGGGTTTGGGAAGTTCTGGACTAGGGCTCCTGAAGACCACTAAGGGAGGTCAAAAGAAGGGAGGCGGGGAGAGCCAACAGGTGAGGGGGGAAGTGCGCAGATTGGCAGAAGAAAATGCAAGGTTGGCGGCCGAGTTCCAGAGATCACAGAAGGAACAACGCAGATCACAGGAGCAACACCGCAGAACACAGCAGTATTATTTAGATCTGTCCAGTTGGCATGCTGAATGCGAGAGAATTCGGCGACACAACTACGCCGGCCAACAAAACTGGTGGTATGATATGTTCGCCACACAACAACAAAACCTTGAACCCCCGCCCCCGTTTCAGCCGTTACTTGAACCTCCAATGCCTCAACCTCCCGAGTTCGGTCAGCAGGATGACTAGCATGATGGAGAGCAGGATGCTGGGGATGACGTGGTGGACTTTAGTGGTTTAGGTGATGATTAGGGTTATATTTTATGTATATTGGAACGAATTAAATAATAAGTCATTTAGACGTGTTTCTTGTTGGTGCAAATGCATGGACTGTCTTTGTGATTTGCAGGTTGCTTGGAATGGTAATTTAGAAAATAATTTAATTTTTTTTTCACCAAATGTAAGAATAGCCGACGATTTTGGCATTATTTCGTCTGCTATAAGCACTATAGCCAACGATTTTTACCAATATTCGTCGGCTATAAGTCTTATAGCCGACGAAAATGACATTATTTCGTCGGCTATAACTAATTAATGCCTATTAAAATATTAATATATTCTGACGAAATAACCGACGAAATATGCTGGAATCGCCGGCTATACTTCAGAACAAATAGCCGACGAATTTCGTCGGCTATAGTTTACGATATCGTCGGCCATACTCGAAAATACCCGACGAATTTCGTCGGATATTTTGCCAAGGTTTGGTCGACGAAATGATGTTTCGTCGGTAAAGTCGTCGGCCATACTCGCATATAGCCGACGATTTCGTTATTTTCGTCGGCCATTGGTATTACCGACGGCGTTTTTCCGACGAATTATAGCCGACGAAAATTTCGTCGGCAGAGGGTATAGTCGACGAAATTTTGGCATAGTCGACGAAATTTTTTTCGTCGGCTATTCTCTCCGATCTGGTAGTGTACATGTATGGAAAAAATCCAACTTCAGCTGACAACGTTAAAGGCTCGATCGGAACGGTCAACCGGGTAAGTCAAACCTCTAAACGCTTAGAAATGGTAATTGGACTGTCTAAATGACCTTTTTTGGCGTGACCTTCAACAGATAATAGTTTCAAATCAATGAGATGCAACTAATCGTATAAAATTTTCCTCAAAATATTGATTTAACGAACGTCAGGCTACCCATAGGAAAACGAAAGTAAAAATCAGTTAACCGCAACATTCGGCACACAGATTTTATCAGAACCTTGTCATTTTTCAACCGTAGACGTATTTCTTTATTTCGGTCATATCTTATTTCACAACATTTTTGCATTTGAAGAGTCTACGTATAGTAACTATTTGAAACTATACATTCACTTAAACACTTAGTAAACAAATTAAGGAACATTAGTGCATATGTTCTGATTTTGAATCTAAAAGTTTAGAAAATCTATTCCAACCGTCAGATATTACCGTTAAGATTAAATACATGTATGGAAAAAAATCCAACTTCAGCTGACAACGTTAAAGGCTCGATCGGATCGATCAACCAGGTAAGTCAAACCTCTAAACTCTTAGAAATGGTAATTGGACTGTCTAAATGACCTTTTTTGGCCTGACCTTCAGCAGATAATAGTTTCAAATCGATGAGATGCAAATAAAATCGTCGGCTATTCGTTGGAATTACCGACGAAAATTTTAATTCGTCGGCCGTTTTTTTTTAATTTCGTCGGGAAAAGCCTTTTTTTCTGGTAGTGTTGACAACTTAACACCCAAATCACGTAGCAGATTTCTCAACCACAACAATTCACACACTCCATGAGCCATACCTCTATACTCACCCTCAGCACTAGATCGAGCTACAACCTTCTGCTTCTTACTCTTCCATGTAACCAAATTACCTCCCACAAAGGTAAAATAACCTGATGTCGACCTCCTATCTGTAATATTTCCAGCCCAATCTGCATATGTGAAACCACTAACCTCAAGAATGTTGTTGTGTTTAGAGAACGTTACTCCTCTTCCTGGAGCTGACTTCAAGTACCTCAAAATCCTCACAACAACATTCATGTGATCCACACTTGGATTATGCATGAACTGACTCACTACACTTACTGCATAAGCAACATCTGGTCTCGTATGTGCCAGATAAATCAGGCGTCTAACTAACCTCTGATAAGGAGTCTTGTCGGTAGGCACCTGATCAGGATACTCTACTAATCGATGATTCTGCTCGATAGGAGTGTCAATTGGAGTACAATCCAACATACCTGTTTCTGTCAGTAGATCAAGGACATACTTCCGCTGACACAGATAGATTCCCTCACTCCCCCTGGCTACTTCAATGCCCAAGAAGTACTTGAGTGTACCCAGATCCTTCATATCAAATTCTGTGGCTACCTGCTTCTGTAATCTATCTATCTCAACAGTATCATTACCAGTAACTACCATATCATCAACATATATAATCAGGGCTGTTACCTTCCCATGTTGGTGTCTGAGAAACAATGTGTGGTATGAATTACTCTGTTTGTAACCAATCTTCCTCATGAATTGTGAAAACCTTCCAAACCAAGCACGAGGTGATTGTTTAAGACCATACAAAGATTTTCTCAATCTGCATACGAAGTTACCTAGAGAAGCAGCTACATATCTAGGTGGAAGGTCCATATACACTTCCTCTATAAGTTCTCCATGAAGGAATGCATTCTTGACATCAAACTGTTTAAGAGGCCAGTTTAAGCTAGCAGCAAAAGAAAGCAATACCTGAATAGTGTTCATCTTTGCAACAGGTGCAAAAGTCTCATCATAGTCTATGCCATATGTCTGGGTGAATCCCTTTGCTACTATGCGTGCTTTATACCTGCTCACTGACCCATCTGGATTATGCTTTACTGTAAACACCCAGCGGCATCCCACATCCTTCTTTCCATGTGGTGGAGATACAAGCTCTCAAGTATTGTTCTTCTGTAATGCTTCCATCTCCTCCTCCATTGCTTTCCTCTATTTTGAATCTCTCAATGCATCCTGCACTTTGTTAGGTACTGATACATCAGATATTTGATTCACAAATGATTCATATGACTTAGACAATCTTTTGGTGGACATAAAACTTTCTACAGGATACTTAGCTTTGGCTTGAAGGGTAGGTTCATACTTTTTTACTGGTTGACCTCAAGTAGACCTATTTGGTAAAGTATATTGTCCACTAGTAGCATCACTAGTATTAACCCCAATAGGATGACTAACCTCAGATGAGTGATCTTCTGTACCAGGGAGACATGAGTCAGGGGTATCAATAACAGTTGGCGAGGCAGGAGGGCAGTTGCGCTGTCAGCTTCTGTTCCCTGAATTTCTGAAGTAACTATCCCAGCACCATCTGATGGTGCCTGTGAAGCTGATGCATCAGTAATCTCAACGGAACCTGTTACCATGATATCTCCTGTCTGGCCTATCTCCCCCTCTCCATGATACAGCTCTTCAAAATATGAATGCTCCCCCTGAAGAGCAGTATCAGAAGAGGTGAAATAGCTCATGTCCTCAAAAAAGGTAACATCCATAGTGACATAGTATTTTCTGCTAGGTGGATGATAGAACCTGTACCCTTTCTGATGTCCTCCATAACCAACAAACACACATTTAAGGGCCCGGGCATCCAACTTTGACCTCTGACTCTTAGGAATTTGGACAAAGGCGACACAACCAAAAACATGAGCAGGGAGATTATGAAACGAGGGTAAACAGACATGAGATACAAGTACCTCATATGGTACTTTTCCCTGGAGGACACTAGATGGAAGACGATTAATGAGATGAGCAGAGGCTATGACAGCATCACACTACCAGATCGGACAGAATAGCCGACGAAAAAAATTTCGTCTACTATTCAAAATTTTCGTCGGGTATTCCTTCTACCGACGAAAATTTCGTCGCCTATTATTCGTCGATAAAACAGCGTCGGTAAAAATATACCCGACGATAATAACGAAATCGTCGGCCATGCCAAAGTTATCACCGACGAAAATACATTTCGTCGACCAAACCTTGGCATAATGCCCGACGAAATTCGTCGGATATTTTCACATATGGCCAACGATATCGTAAAATAGCTGACGATCTCTTCTGTTTTGTCGGTTATTTGTTCTGAAATCGTCGGCTATAGCAGTGATAGCCGACGAAATTTGGTAAAAATCGTCGGCTATAGTAGTGATAGTCGACGAAATAATGTCAATATCGTCGGCTGTTCTTACATTTTGGGGAAAAAAATTAAATTAATTTCTAAATTACTATTCCAATCAACCTGCAATTCACAATGACAATCCAACAAGAAACACGTTTTTCATTAATTATTTAATTTGTTCCATTCTGGCCACCATCCTGCTGTCCATCATGCTCGTCATCCTGCTGAATGAACTCGGGAGCTCTCGGCATTCGAGGTTCATCTAACGGCTCAAACGGGGGCGGGGGTTCAAGGCCTTGTTGTTGTGCCGCGAACATAGCATACCACCAGTTTTGTTGGCCGGCGTAGTTCTGTCGCCGAATTCTCTCGCATTCAGCATGTCAACGCTCCATTTCCATCTGATACAGCTGTGTTCTGCGTTGTTGCTCCTGTGATCTCTGGAACTGGGCCGCCAATCTTGCATTTTCTTCTCCCAATCTCTACAGTTCCCCCTTCATCTGTTGGGTGTCCCCGCCTCCTCTCTTTTGAGCTCCCTTAGTGGTCTTCAGGACCCCTATTCCACAACTTCCCAAACCCCGGTAGTAGTAGTCGTTTGACCGTTTTGGGAAGGCTGCGTCGAATATCCTCGCTGCAGTTTGGACATTCGATCGATCAACCTGGCTCAGGGCTTCTTGCAGATCTTCCTCTGAAATGTTCGGTTGTGTCTCCCGAACTACTGCCTGCAACACTTCTTCTTCGGTCCGTTTCACCCTCTCCTAATTGAACGGGAAAAAAAAATAAATATTCTAACAAATATATAATTAAGTAAAATTAATAAATAAAATTTTAAAATCGTAATCAACGACTTACAAGCTCTTCTGTCGCTAATGGATAAGCCTTCTTGAACGTCTCTACGTACGGGTTGCTTAAAGGATGATTTCTAAGCGCCTCCTCCTGATATTGTGAAAATGGCCTAGAACCACCATGATGGGGGGTTGTGTTACGGCGGCGGTTCGCTGAGTTCTGCCGAGACCGTTCCTTCAAACAAATAATAAAATATTAGAAAAATGCATAAAAAAATATTAGTGTAATAATTATAAAATAATACTAATAATTAAAATATTAACAAAATAAACATTTATAGTTAAGTTTAGTATTTACCTGCATAACTGGGTTGTTGAAGTCTACTGTCTTCAACCAACGCCACTCGTACTCCCTGAACATGAACTCTCTTGGAGTACCCATACGACAATATTTGTCGTTTTCGGTAAAGTGGGTACGGAGCTCGTTCTTCCACTCTTTGAACCTACGGAAAAAACAAAAGTGCATTAGAAATATTATTAATATCATAAAATATTTCAAATTATAAGATGAGAAATTCCCAACGTACCTCGAGTTCAGCATCGCGTACGCCCAAGCCTGCTTGTGTTCGGCAATCTCGAAGTATGCCTGAAAGATAATATTTTATTAGTTTTAAAATTATAACAATACCGAAAATTATTAAATATTACAATAAAGAAATTAAGTTTTTTAAATTACTCACCGACGCCGCGTTGTTGACCTCCCTCTTGATCTCTTCCGGCACATCAGCCCACCGTGTCCACAACATAGGGACTCTATCCCTAATTAGTGCTCCCACGCAACCCGCGTAATCGCGACGTTTTTTCCCCTTAACATCCTGATTAGGGGGTTCGTTGATCTAGATCCTCCCGCTGGTCTCAACACTTTTCCTGAGCGTATCAAAACATATGACACCTCTCGTATTCCTGCTTGAACTGCTAGCGACGGTCCCTATCACATAAACGACGATTGGTTAATAAAATTAAATATTAGTGCGTAAATTTTAATAAAACATTTAATTAATAAAATCAAATGTTACCTGAACTCGATGACCCTTCTGTCGACTCTCCTTTTAATCTCGCCGAAATCAGGAGCTCAGGTGTCTCAAATGGCTCATAATGGTATGCCTCTGCAACACTCACGTATTGAGGCCTAGCAGGCCATATGGGCACACCACGCTCGTCGACCTCGGGTATGGCAGGAATGTTGTATGGCAGGTATAGCTGATTAGGGAGAGTTGGCCCCTCAGTAGAGTCAGCAGCAGACGGCGCAGGACTCGTCATCGGCACCCGATGAAACTCAGGCATACGGACCTGATGAACGTCTGGAGCTATGTCGTCCTGAAATAGCTGCGTACTACATCTCGGAGGATCTGGCCGGAGAGGGGGACATGAACTGCTCAACGGCCGCCCCGCCAATAAAAGGGTCTGGTGCTGGTTGCTCACACTCCTCCGCGGCTGGGATGAATCGATCCTCTGAGGCTGGCTGGTGGTCCTCTCAGGCTGGATAGGGGTCCTATCAGAGTCTCCGGATCCGCTAGAACTTTCAGAACCCCTAGATCTGGAACGACGGCCTCCAAATAGCTGTCTAAATGCATCGGCCATCTGGAAACAAATAAATTAATACATTAATTAATATTAAATTATATTACATTAAATAACAAATTCTAATTAATATAATAACCAATAATACTAACATATTTTAAAACATACTAACAAATTAATATTTATAATTTAACAAATTTTAAATAATACTAATCATTAACATAAATATAACCATTTATATACAAATATAACTATATTTCATCATTAACATATATATACATACAAATAACCATTTATATATTAACATAAATATAACCATTTATATAATTAGGCTACCAATTTATATATATAATTAATTTAATAATTTATATATAACAATTAAAATATACATTAACATATATATATATATATATATACAAATATGTCTATATATTAACAAATAAATAAAAATTTATATAATTAATCTAGAAATTTATATATATAATTAATCTAACAATTTATATATATAACCAATATATATAACAATTTAACACACACTTAAATATCTAAATTATATACCTAAATTATACAATTAAAAAAAATTAAAATAAAAAATAAAAATTACGTAGCCGGAGGAGGAGGGGAAGGAGAAGGAGGAGGAGGAGAGAAAAAGTCGGACTGAAAGCGACTTTCATCTTTTATAGCAGAGAGAATAGCCAACGATTTACAAGATTTCGTCGGCTATTCTTTGAATGTCGTCGGCTATACTTTGGAAGATCAACAGCCGTCGGATCTGAGCCATCCAACGGCGGACAATAAAAAGGCGCAGATCGCAAGAGTTTAGCTGACGACATTCAAAGAATAGCCGACGAAATCTTTTAAATCGTCGGCTATTCTTTGAATGTCGTGGGCTATACTTTGGAAGATCAACAGCCGTCGGATCTGAGTCATCCAACGGCGGACAATAAAAAGGCGCGGATCGCAAGAGTTTAGCCGACAAAATATAATTTTCGTCTGCTAAATTATAGGTCAAACCACTAAGTCAAACCTCTAAACGCTTAAAAACGGAAATTAGTCTAGTTAAACGACGGTTTCTGGCCTCACCTTCAACAGATAATAGTTTCAAATCAATGAGACGCAACTGATCATATAAAAATTTTAAAAAATTGATTTAACGAACGTCAGGCTACCCATAGGAAAACGAAAGTAAAAAACAGTTAACCGCAACATTCGGCACACAGATTTTATCAGAACCTTGTCATTTTTCAACCTTAGATGTATTTCATTATTTCGGTCATATCTTATTTCACAACATTTTTGCATTTGAAGAGTACGTATAGTAACTATTTGAAACTATACATTCACTTAAACACTTGGTAAACAAGTTAAGGAACATTAGTGCATATGTTCTGATTTTGAATCTAAAAGTTTAGAAAATCTATTCCAACCATCAGATATCACCGTTAAGATTAAATACATGTATGGTAAAAAATCCAACTTCAGTTGACAACGTTAAAGGCTCGATCGGAATGGTCAACCGGGTAAGTCAAACCTCTAAACGCTTAGAAATGGTAATTGGAGTGTCTAAATGACGTTTTTTTGCCTGACCTTCAACAGATAATAGTTTCAAATCGATGAGATGCAACTAATCGTATAAAAATTTTCCTCAAAATACTTACCGAAGGTAACGCTACCATTAGGGAAACGAAAGAATAAAACCTTTGACCGCTTCTTTCGACACTCAGATTTTATCGGAATCTTGTCATTTTTCAATTGTAAACGTATTTTATCATTTTGGTCATATCTTATTTCACGACTTTTTTCTGTTTGAAGGATGAAGCAATGGTTTATCGTTAGTGATAGAAAATGGAATATGGTTATTTTTTTGTTTTTTTTTTTTTAAATCATAGCCGACGAGAGACCCGTACTCGTCGGCTATTCTTTTGTCGTTTTCGTCGGCCAAAATTTCAAAAGTTTTCGTCGGCTAAAGTTTCAGAGAAAGGCCGACGAAAATCCAAATGGTCGACTGAAATATGAATATAGCCGACGCTTTTTGTTTATACCAACGAAAAAACAGTATCCTCGGCTATGGTTAAACTATGGGCGACGATTTTGTTTTTCCACCGACGAAAAATAAAATCGTCGGCTATTCGTTGGAAGTACCGACGAAAATTTTAATTCGTCGGCCGTTTTTTTTTAATTTCGTTGGGGAAAAGCCTTTTTTCTGGTAGTGTCACCCCAAAGATTTTTAGGGCAATGGGCACTAATGAGAAGACAACGAGATGACGATTTTTCCTTTCTGATACCCATTCTGCTCAGATGTGTAAGGACACGTTGCATCAACAATCCCATGTGTTTGAAAAAACTCCTGAAAGGCATGGTTTACATATTTCCCCCCATTATCAGAACGAAGAACTTTAATTGTGGCATGGTATTGTTTTTGGACATTGGAATAGAAGGCTTGAAATGCCGGAAAGACTTCATCCTTGGTTTTAAGAAGAACAATCCAAGTAAGATGTGTACAATCATTAATAAAAGACACATAAAACCTCATACCCGACACAGTATGTTCTTTCGAAGGTCCTCAAACATCAGAATGAATTGATTTCAAAAGGAACGACACTTTTATTAGAAATACTAGGGGAATAAGTAGTTCGATGACTTTTGCCCAAAACACATATTTCACAATGTAAGACTGACTCATCCACACCAATAAACAAATTAGGCATGGATTTTTTCATAATACTAAAAGATGGATGCCCTAAGCGACGGTGCCATAACCAAATTTCACTTAGCTGATTCGAACTTGCAGTCAAAGCAGTTCGTGACGATGCTCCTGGTTTCTTTCCCGCATATGTCTGATTCAGGTGAAACAATCTGCCCCTCAAGTCCCCCCGACCAATTATCTCCCTGTTGAGAAGATCAGGAAAAATCACATACATGGGATAAAAGGTTACAGAGCATCAAGACTCAGTATTTAACTGGGGAACATATATCAAATGGTGTGACAGGTCAGGTACATATAGAACATTGTGAAAGGTTAAAACAGGGGTTACACGGATTGACCCTATCCCTAACACAGGAAAAGCTTCACCATTGGCATTAGTGATGAGAATTATCATAAGTCATATGAACCGAGGTGGAGAAGACAAATCAGTAATATAATGAGAATTATCATAAGTCATATGAACCGAGGCACCAGAATCAATAATCCAAGTATCAGAACCAACAAAGCTAGAAACTTTTAAAGCCATACCGATCTTACCACATGCTGGAGTCTTATTAGTTATGGAAATATTACCATTGTTGCAGTATTGACCAACCGCATGTATAGATTTATGTGAGAACTCAACTCTCCAGCCATTCTTGCCATCTAACTCATAAACGGCATTCTCTGCATCTTTACTGTGCACAAAATCGATGAAAGCATAACTCGGTGGCCTTCTTGCAACCCATATTCTTCTGATAATTCCGAAGCCACAGAACTCATTTTTGAGTTCTTCTTCTGAAACCCAAGAACCCAAATTTCCAACATATACCCGAGACATTTCGTAAAGGATGAATAGTAGAGCGGGTCGGATTGGCTGGGTCAGATTGAAGCGGATCTGAAACCGGGTCAGACTAGATCGAACCGGGTCGGGTCGGGTCGGATAGAAGGAGCTCGAACCGGGCCGGGTCGGATAGAAGGAGCCGAGTCGGGTCAGATAGCAGGATCGGGTTGAGCTGAAGCGGAACAGGGTCGGGATGATTCTGCCTATCCGCGGGAGCCTGAGATTGCGGAAGATGGGACGCCAGTTCAGATCGACGGATGAGACACTGGAGACGAGCGGGTGAGATGCCGGTGGGTCGAGTGACGTCGGCATTGACGTGATCGGAGATATTGACTAGGTTAACTCGGCCGTCGCGGCAGCGCCTGGGATTGTGGAAGCGCCGGTGGGTCGAGCAAGACGGAGAAAAACTACTGAAGACCGGGTCGAACGGATCGGGTCGACGGAGCAATTGCTCTTCTTTCCCGACGAGACTGTTGTCGGCAAAAGGTGCAGGAGAAATTGCTTTTCTTTCCCGACGAGTATGTTGTCGGCAAAAGTGTGCAGAAAAAAATATCTTTTCTTTCCCGGCGAGGCTGATAGAATCGAACACGAAACCAAACGCAAGCGATTTGATTAGGAAGAGATTAACAAACCCTAACAATGGGGTTTAGTTGTAAGAAGACAAACAAACTTCACACGTCTGACAGAGAACCAACGTCAGACGAAGAATTGCAGCGGAAAATAAAGAGACAAAGTCCTTTCAGATCTTTGCTCTGATACCAAGTCAAATATAATACTAATTGAAGAATGAATTTTCTGATATATTATTCTTCTCACATTGGAGGCTATATAAAGAGGATACAAGATGTACTACAACCGTACGTACTATGTACTACCTTGTACTACCATATACAGAACATGAAAGTACTAATTACACAATATTCATGACTCACGCTAACAAAAACAACGTAATGAAGGGTATGATAAAGGCGTACGTGATTCCAACAAAAAAAAAAAGATACGTGATCGATGACCGTGGTTGCAATATTTATATGGCCGCTGATTGAAAACTGCGGCTTGCCTCAACCCAGAGAAGTCAGCCGGTTCTAGGATCTTTCTGTGGGCATTTTTCACCGATTTCTTTTCTTGTTTTCTATGTGTCGAGGAATAGGGTTGGGATCGGTACTTTGAAGCTCATCTAGGGTTGGGTGTGTTGTACCCATGTAGAGTTTTCAACTAAGCACTTGGGTGTGGTACTGTATACGGTCACTACAACAATAAGGAGCAAATACCACAATTGTTTTGCCACATATCAAACGAACTGTTGGAATTTTCACTGTTTCGGCCGTGAATGGATAGTTTTCTACTTTTCTTTTTGTTTTCCCTCTTTGGGTGTGATGGGACAGAAAGTTTTGTTATTTAGATCTACACTCTTCTATGCGTGATTCACTAAAATCCAAATTAGCTGAGATCATCTTTCCCTTTTAAATCTCTATATGGGCATCTCCAACCATGAAGTCCTATAATGGGGTCCTATACCTATTATCAGACTTCACTTGGATACTATTCATTATAGGACTTTAATCATCTCCAATGGTAAGGTCCTATAATGGGGTCTTATATTTATATATTTGATTTTTCTTTATTTTATGTTGTAATTAATAATAATTTATATTTATAAACTATTATTGTACATGATAAATAAATATAATATTCATTTGAAAAAAAAAATGAATTTTGGACCCCGTATGCATTATCCACAATCGGACACGTGTACGATCGACATGTGTCGGTGGATAGGATTTGAAATTAAATTTTACATAGATATTATCACAAATCGGACAAGATTTTGGTAGACACGTGTCGATGTTTAATTCGTTGTCGAGATTTCGTTATCTGCCACGTGTCAATTTCTATCTTCCGAGATCATGTTAATCTTCTATAAAATGGTGTCGTTCACTCCATCATATCTCACCAATTCACAAACACTCCTCCTCCCACAAACAATTTATGATTTCTAAGTTATTGTTTCATACTTTGAGTTTTGTTTTCCGCCATGAATAGGTTGTGGAAATTACTGAAGAAGGAGAAAGCAGAAGATGTTCTGAGACGGCAACAACAAGCCCTCTTGATGTTTGCGGCAGCCCACCAAGTGGAGATGATGGAAGAAGATGAAGCCTCACAATGGGGCGGTTCTTCGAAAGGGCGGGAGTACATACAAAAAGATCGGGAAATTATGGATCAGCGCTTGAAAGCTCTATATTTCACTGAACCGTGTAGGTTTAACGACGACAACTTTCGAAGGCGCTTTCATATGCGACCTCATCTCTTTGACAAGATGATGCGTAGCTTGGCCAACCACGACCCGTACTTTGTACAGACTATGGATGTCATCGGCAGACTCAGCCTTTCCACCGAACAGAAGCTAACATGCGCTATGAGGATGCTCGCGTACTATCTACCAGCTGACTTGACCGATGAGCTCCTTGATATTGTTTAATCAACTGCTCTTGAAGTGTTGGATCATTTTACAAGAGCTATATGGGCTGTGTACCGCAAAGAATATCTTCGCAAACCAACTGCGGCAGATCTACAAAGATTGACAAACAAAGTTGCAGATCGTAGATTTCCGGGCATGTTGGGTAGTCTTGACTGTATGCATTGGCAGTGGAAAAACTGCCCAACTGCCCATGCCGGGCAATTTCAAGGTCACAAGGGAAAACCTACAATAATCTTAGAGGCGGTGGCTTCGTATGATACTTGGATTTGGCATGCATTTTTCGGACTTCCAGGTTCCCTCAATGATCTCAATTTCCTGGGAAGATCGCCATTGTTCGATGAGGTATGCAGAGGTGAAGCTCCTCAGGTGGAGTTCAAAGTGGGCAATAGTACGTACCGTCAAGGTTATTATCTAGTGGACGACATCTACCCTAATTGGGCAACTCTTGTCAAAGCCATAAAAAATCCTACCACTCCAGCAACAAGACACTTTACAAGGATGCAAGAGGCGTTCAGGAAAGATGTGGAGAGAGCATTTGGTATTCTCCAAGCGTGTTTTGCAATTGTGAGGGGTCCAGCTCGTTTATGGAGTAGGGAGAGCCTACAATACATCATGATGACGTGCATTATTTTGCACAACATGATACTAGAAGATGAGCGTGATGAAGATGAGCAATATGAATTTGAAGAAGACGACATCCCGACTCGTCCAAGAAAAGCTGCTATATATGATAAAAAGAGTTATGATTATGAGATGGAGCGTGATCCCCAACAAATGCATGCATTTGTACGTGCCTGTTACAACAAGATTCGATGTCCAGTGATATCTTCTTCACTAAGATCGGATTTAGTGAAACACGGTTGGGCTTTGAAACAGTGGCGAGAGCGCAACAATGGCTAAATTGTGTGTTACCGGCAGCCCACCAAGTTTCTTCGTTTGTTTCTCTCCCAATACCCTCTTTTACAAGGTGAATATATATTAGGATCCATCGTCATTGTGCGAGCATCTTCCTCCCTTTGTTGAGCTGCCATAGCCTCTTGGTAAAGGTGTTCCCTTCGTGCATAATCTCTATCATTTTGATCGGCAAGCCTTTTCATTTGATCATGAATACTCATTGAAAGCTCTTGATTACCTTTCTTCTTTGCCGCCTTGGCCGCTTTTTGTCCCATTGGACGATCTTGCGTAGCTCTAGATGGCACGCTTGGAGTTGCTCCATTTCCGGACGAATCGTTATCATCCAAGTTGATAGGCCTCTCATAATTTGCGTTATCCCCTTCCATTGATGGCGGATTTGAAAATTTTGGTGTTTCCTTCAAAATATCCCAACAATGCAAAAATGCAAAATGCTCTCCATGGGAATCATCGAAGTAATTTGATTTGGCATTCCTTATCTACAAACAATTGTAATAAACATAGTAGCGGTTATTTATTTTAATTATATTTTAATCGACTTGGAATAATTACTTAATACTATATTTTAACTATGAGGAATAAAAATACTTACATCATCAATATCATTTTCGCCACTCTTATGATCCATGATGGCTTGGTTTATTGCTTGACGCCATCTCATGCATGAGGGATTGATTTTCTTCCATCGAGATTCAACACTTGTAGGGGTTCGCTTCGGTGCATTGGGTGGCTTGATACCTTCAAAATACTCATATATACGATCCCACAAGGTTCCGCTTGATTGATTAGTACCAATGGCGGCGTCTTCACCAATACTCACCACGGCGAGACACAAAGCCTTATCTTCCTCTTCACTAAAATTTTCCGCTCGTGGTGCCCGTGGTTTTTGTGCCCCTCTCTTTGGACCCATGGTGCCAAAAAGAAAAATTAAATTTTGCTATATGAATAAAAATGATGGGGAGGAGAGAATGTTTGAGAGGATGTAAGAAATGGTGTGGAATGAATGAAATTTTTAGTTGGTATTTATAGAAGAAATGCTACTGTAGCAACGGGCAGAAATTTTTTTAAAAATATTTTATTATTTTTTTCGTCACTTTTATTATCGTTATATATAAAATTAAAGTTAGTTCAAATTACAACCGTCAATTAATCTGAAACCTTTATCTTCAACCGTCAGATCAAAAATTTATTTAAGAAGATTAAAAAACTAAACCAATTCAAAGATGAATTGAGGCTGTTGGATTGGAAGAAGATTAAATGGTGGCCGTTGGATAAAAATGACCGTTGGAGTGCAGGGGGGGCAACGGTCTCTGGCCGACCCACGTGCTTTGACTGCAGCGCGCGGGACCCGCGGCAGCAGCTGTCTCCCACTTGCTTCTCTTCAGCCGCGCGCTGCGCGTGATGCAGCTCCCATGGTTTGTCGTCTAGCGCGTCTCTCCTGGTCGCAAGCTCTACCGCGCGTCTCTTCTCCTCTTCTCCTCTCTCCTCTGCCAAACCACGTGCTCTTCTCCTCTCTCCTCTGATTATAGAACGCGTCCTAAACAAAGTCTCATTTTGAGACTTCAGATGAGACGAGGTCTTAAAATTTTAGGGTATAGGACCCCAATTTTTCACCATTGGAGAGCAAAAAAATTTAGGACCCCTAAATTTTAAGGTATAGGACCTCCCATTGGAGATGCCCTAACCTTGTAACCGTCTCATCTCGTTTAAGTTAGAATTTTACTGTTTAACAAACTACGCAAAAATATACGGTAATAACTTAATTAACAAATAAGTCACCTATCATATATTTTATATAAATTATGACTAAATTTCACAAATCAAGATAATGTATTGCCAAGTTGCCACTTGTCACTAAAAATTTACTATTTTACCTTTTTTAATATTTACACTTACATTCAGTCTTAATTGTTGTTACTGCATAATTCAAAAGCTGCTACTGCTAACTTAAAAATTGTTACTGTGGATAGAGAAGCTAACTGCTACTGTTGCTACTGTGGATAGAGAAGTCAGCTGCTACTGTCGATAAAGAAACTAGATGCTACTGTCGACTGTGAAGTTAGATGTCGTCTTAAAGACTGTTGCTACTGTCAACCCTGAGGCAAACTGCTACTGTCAACCCTGCTATCTTGCTACTGTGGCTCGTGGTGGTTGAAATTCGAAATTTCAAAATTTCTCAAAAATATATGCAATACTATACTCAAATGAAAGCCCATAAGATGAAAAACAATTTTGTAGTTTGAATCTTCTCTAAATTTTCGACGGTTTGGCAGGAAAACTTGAAATTGCTGAAATAACTCAAAAGGGAGGAGAGAAAAACTTGTCAGTTAGTGGAGTGGCAGTATGATAATTTTGGCGAAAATCAGTGGCATTTTAGGCATTTCAGCCTCAATTATTCAATCAGTTTTTGGTCCACTCAATTCTGAGCCAGACTTATGTCCTTTTTTGTTTAAAAATTATGAAAATACTTGTGTTCAAACCAGTATGAACGGTGTGCATCCATACTCTCTCTAATTTGCATATCTTGGGCAATGTAATCAACAATTTTAACCGTTCAAAAGTTGAATTAATCAATAAAGATCATCTCTGTAAAAATTCGGAATAAAACAAAATCGTTTGCTCATTCAATTGCATCAAACAAATGGACGGCAGATCATAAGACTCCCAACTTTCACTACAACTGTTCATTTGTTTGACGCAATCGAATGAGCAAACGATTTTGGTTTATTCCGAATTTTTGTAAAGATGATCTTTATTGATTAATTCAACTTTTGAACGGTTAAAATTGTTGATTACATTGCCCAAGATATGCAAATTAGAGAGAGTATGGATGCACACCGTCTATACTAGGGCTGGGCGTTTGGGCCTGAAGGAACGAAAGCCCGGCCTGAAAACCCGAAAAAAGCCCGAAACAGGCCGAGCTCTAAAATTTTAAGGGTCGGCCCGACATTGTGCAAGTCGGTTCGTTCGGGCTTGATTTTTTTTGGGACCGAAAGCCCGATCCGGCCCGATGTGTTAATATATATATATATATATATAAATATATATATATATATATATATATTAAAAAAAAAAACAGAAATACAGAATAGCAATTCGCAAACCTATCCCAGATTCCCAGTATCCACAATCGCAAAAGTGCAAAACCCTTCTCGATCTCCACTCGTCTCCTCCTCGCCTCCTACCCTCCCCCTCGCCACTAGTTCGAATCGCCTCCGTCTCGAATCTCGATTCTCAAATCACATGTAAGTTAGTCCTCCTTTATCGATTAATGACATTGAGAAAATGAAATTATGTGAGTCGGTCGAGGTAGGGTTTGAGGTCGGCTGCGGGAGAGAGAGCTGTGAGTCGACGGAGAATTTGAGGGAGGAGAAGCGGGAGAGGAAGGCAGAGGTTGACTCGAAGGAGGGGTCGGAGGAGCGGCATGTGAGGGAGGTGTTGTGGCGGGACTGGTGACGGTGGGTGAGCTGGTGCTTCTTTTGGAGAGACGGATCGGAGTCGAGGGAGTCTCGGGTCAGGTTTGGTGGGTCGGTTTCCATTTTGATTTTGGGGGTTAGAGGAGAAGATCAGAAGATGAGCAAAATTGGGGATTTTTTTGGCCTAAAAAAGCCCGAAAGCCCGGCTCGACCCGACTTGGTCGGGCTCGGGCCGGTCCTCATCTTCAAAAAACTCGGCTCGGTTCGGCCCGAGGGTGTCGGGGCTTTGGGTCGAGTTTTACAAATTTTGGGCTCGGCCCGCGCTCAACCCTAATCCATACTGCTATAGATACAAGTATTTTTCTTTAACATTTTATTCAATTTAGTTTTTTCTTAGCCAGAAATGAAATAATGTAAGATCAGAGTGCTCGTTTATTTGCATGTATCGTTAATTTTTGCTGCTTCAATCGTATTATTTTCCCATTATTTGGTGGCATTACACAGTGTGGCGATCGGAATTCGATGGAAGAAATCAAGGGGTACTCATCATCACACAGTTAAGGGCTGATGATGCAGAGAGTGACAAGACAGTTTTTACCGTTAGTGTTCCCCACCCCAGGCCTGGCTTTGGGTAACGTATGCAACTCAGTCTGTTACGGAAACCCCAGCACGTTACCCATACGTTAAAATCAACTACAAAAAAATATGAAACAAACAATGTTGATGCTGTCAGCTACTGATGCCTCCACTATTGAACTACGAGAGAGTTTCTATTTTTAAGGTACAATGTCCTTGTTCAATAGTACATTATTATGTTTAGGTCACTACTGTTGTCCTCATTTCAAATGGCTATGTCCCCCCAAATAACTCTAATTTTATTTTTATTAAAAAGGCTGAATAAACTCGAATAGTTGGCGAGGTCTGTACTGTGATCATTGTGATGGATCGACGTAATGGGGCGCTTGCGGAAGAGGCCTCTCGGTGAGGCTCGTGCTAGCTAGATAGGCCAAGTTCGAGGTTTTGCTAGATAGCGAACTATGTTTTATGGTTTGGGTGCCTTGACTCCATCTACTACATGGCAATTTAACCATTAGGTTTAGAGGTTGCTCTAATCTTGTGGTCTAGTATGTACTTTTTATTTGTTTTTGGTCTAAAATCTTGTCTAGTATGTTACTCGTATGAACTCTTCGGTGACCATTCTTACAAATATAAACTACATCTAATGATCGTTTCCCAATTGTGCGTTAAGAAGAAAATAGTTTGGCTTCCAATGTAAGAAATGAAAAATATGTTATCTTTTTTTATAACGATGTTATAAGCTTATAATATATGGAGTCATTAATTGGAAAATCTTATTTTCACGCGTATATATTTACTCCTAGACACTAAATCTTAAATCCCAAAAACCGTTAGTTCTGCAGGGATCAAGATGAGCACGGTGCTCACTGTCAAACCTAGCCGTCGTTGGCTAGATCTCCAAGGTCGTCTTTCTCCGACCCCTCCTTCTAATGGCATCTCCTCTAGGTTGCCTCTAAGGAGATCTCAATCGTCTTCACAAACTGTGCCTCAACGATCATTTATTAGGGCAAATCGAGTCAGACCTCGTCAGGAGTGTGCTTGGGCTGATGGTTATGCGGTGGTGCTTCCAAGCTGGTTCAGCGTTGAGCTACAACCATGACAGCCATGGATTTGTTGTAGATCTGCTACAGCGTTCAAAAATATGAATAGAGGTCTCACACATCCTCCCGAATAGAGAGATGTTGCAAGCGACTGACTTTGTTTAGATCACGATGAACTGAACAAGGGTAGTGGAGACGCTGTTTTCAATTTATTTCAGGTGAAGCCTTGCTGATCGGCGTCAACATCTTGGATGGCGGCGAAAACAAGTTGCTGGTGGCTAGAGCAACATTTTCTTTTTGGGCCCTATGGGTTGCTAATTGGGCCTAGAGCTTTATGTTTAATTGTTGGATCTAATTTTCTTGGGTCCAAAATCTTTAGCTAGTTTTATTTAAATTAGCCTATTACAATGTTTTGTCATGCATTGGTAGTAGGCTCGCTTTAATAAGTGAGTATGGGTACCGTCAAATGATTAGGCCTAGTTCTATGTATCGTTGAGGTTTGTCCCACAAAATTTTTATCTACCCTTAGTCGGTAGAGGGAGGATATGTAATAGTTTTGATTTTTTTATTTTTTTTATTTGAGAATTAATACAATCAACTTGATTTCTTAAAAAAAAAAACCCAAAAATCATTTAAAATGGGAATATAAATATAAATTTTCTTATTTCAAGTGTACGTAATATTATATATGTATATACATGCATGCAAATTCTTTATTAAGCTCTTTGCATGGGCCAAAGAAAAAATTTGAAAGAAAAAACAAGTAAAAAATATAGAAGATAAATTTTTACCATCATTAAGAAAAGGTTCTATATCATGTGTGCATCATCCTATCTTTCTATGTATTTACCTATAATACAAAACCAAAGCGCTCCATTTTCCCCAAAATCTCTTTCAGTTTAGAAAACCACTAAAATAATTCGAGACTAGTTATTTTTTATTTTTATTTTTTAAACTAAAAAGACTGTTTAGTTTATCCGAAAATTTGGCAGACCAAGTTCATCTCGCCGACAAAAGAGAAGGATGGAAGGGGGAGGAACATCCCACCATGACATGCAAGACAAGGACAAACCAATATTAGCAAGAGCATCAGCCACTTGGTTACCTTCTCTAAAAATATGTGAAGACCAGAACTGCACCTGTGAGATATAGTGTAAACAATTACTCCAAGCAACACGTAAACGCCAAGGAACAAGATGAGGAGCACGGAGATAATCAAGGACAAGAGTAGAGTCCACCTCAAGCCATATGTGTTTCCATTCTCTAACCCATGCTAGCTCAATAGCTTGAATCCCACCATAACCAGCTCGTCCTGAGCCTCGTTGCCACGCACCATCAGTATTAATTTTAACCCAACGAATAATTGGTGGGTGCCAATTTACCTCAATAATACTGCGAGCTTTACATGGACGACAAGAAACTCCATAATTCTTCAAGACTCGAAGTTCCTCTACTGAATTAAACATGCATCCTGTAGCCAACTTACTAGCAGCTTGAATGTGTCCCAAAATAAGCCTACGCAAAGTATCCACGCCAATGAGACAACCATCATGCTTCCAAATAAACCATAAGGTGGTGGTAAAATAAAGCAACCATAATTCTCTAATTTGTTGGCTACGGTCAGCCAATCCATAGAATAATAAATCAATAATAGTCAATGACATATTACCCAGCTCAAACCAAGCCACCCAACCTCTCCACAATGAAGATGCATACGAGCAAGATAAAAAAATATGAAGCAATGATTCACCATCCAGCCCACAGAGCACACAAGGCGATGCCAAAGCAATTCCACGCCGCTGCAATACATCCTCCGACAAAACCTTACCACGTAGCACCTTCCAAGAGTGAATAGAGATGCGGGGAGTGATATATTTAGACCATATAAGCTTACCCCAATTCATTTGATATTGTGGTATGGAAAATCAATAGCCACATATAAGCAGTTGCGGTTCCCCGAATTGTAATGTTGACATTAGCAAGATTGAAAAGATTGAAAACTTCTCTTTTTTGTTGAGAAGATCGAGCAAGATTGAAAGCTTGAAATATAACTACATGTATTTAGAAAGAAAAAAAAATGAATAATGGTAACAGAAACATTCACAAGCTTGTCTCACCCGGAGAGTGTTGGAATAAGTAAGATTAAAAAGATGAAGAGTATCACAATGAAACAAGAAAAGAACAACTGCATCAGATTGAACACTTTCCAGAACAACACACTGTCATAAATCTACTGCCTAAGGAATTCAAATATATATTTGCATTCAAATAATGTAATTAAAGAGAAACTCAGTTACTTAACTTTTTCAGAACTGAACTTAGTACTGGTTCTTTACCGATCACTTGCTGAGCTTCCCACCGTATCTGTTCCACAAATTTTCTCCTTCGTTCGTCGGAATGTAAAAGGAGCTAGAGTTCATATTCAGATGATTAGAACTTGAAGCTAATAGGCCTCCATCCATCAGCTGCAGTCCCATGTTCTCATCCTTGGCCTTCTTGTTGTAACTGCTGTTAGTTTCTATACCTCTAATTTGGCTAAGAGCTTCCATTATTGAAGCATCTCGAGTTTCCACCCATGCTCTCTCCTTAGCCCAGAATTCATGTACTTGTTGATTAAACCGCTCCGCCTCTCGCTTCCTCAACTCCTCTTCTTTAGCCAACCTCTCCTCTTCTCTTTCTTCAACAGTCTTCAATATCTTCTGCATCCAACCCTCTTGGACCTTCATCACCTTCATCATCTGGGAATTCACAAACTCCTCAACCTGTGCCTTCCAGGTCTTCTTCACACGCCTTGAACACCTTTGGTTCTCCATTTTAAAATGATCATTAGCTGAATTTGAAAGATCATCTCCATTGTTCTCCGAGGTGGAGGTTTCCAAGTCAGTTGAATTGTTGGAGAAACTAAGGCTCTCAGCACCAAGCTTAACTTCTTGATTTTCTTGATTAATAGCAGCAGTACTGGTGTGATTATAAAGAAGAGTAGGGTTTAATGTACCAGCTAAATGGGTTTGATCTGAAGCTGAGCACAACGGATTTGTAATGCTTTGGTCACCATAGATTGCTTCAAGCTGTCGAAAGAACCTATAGTGCTTTCCATCTTGTCTCCCAGCTTTGCCTTCTTTGGTTTTCTTGTAGTACTTGTATAAATTCTCAAACTTCTCTTTGCATTTCTTCCCACTCCTCTGATATCCATGTTCCTCACTCATTATCCTACATAAACAAATATACACAAGATCTAATCATCATGTAGAACTATAATTAAAGCATCAAGAGCCCACTAACATTCCTTTAAATGGCACTACCAGAGTACAAGATAGTGATATTATTATACTGTGTAAACATTTCCAAATTAAGCATTTCGATCATATCGATCGAATGCTTTTGGATTAGATAAATAAAAAAAATTCCTACTTTACAATGATATATATAACGTTCTATGGATTGATTTAAGGCCTTTTTACAGGTAATGAGTGCAATAATATGGACTGCCCTAATTTAAAAGATTGTGCTGCAAATATATCTAGTATACCAAAACCATATAAGATAAGAAAAAGAATACCTGGGTCTCTCAGTTAACAGATGATATTACACTCTCAAGCACTAATTAAACTCATAAGAAGAAGAAAACACTAATAACTCATCCAAAAAGCCTGCCATATATCTTATCTCTGTCTAACAAATCAGGAAAAAAGAAAAAAGAAAAACCCTAAAAGGCCGATTTTGTAGCAAAGAAGAAGAATTGAAACTAAACGCAAACAAATTAAACCCAGAAAGCAGAGTAAGCAAGAATAGTATTATACCTAGAAACTTCATCCCACAATGGACCTTTCTGATTAGTCTCCTTGAACCTGGAATCGAGAATAGATCTAATCTCAAGAAGAGTAAGAGTTTCTTGTCTCGGCCATCTGCTGTTATTGCCTGCTCTATCATTCCCGTTAAGATTCCACCCATGCTGATTCATCAACTCTAACCCATACAACGAACCAACTGATGAACCAGCAGTAGAACCATTTAGATTAGCAGCAGCAATGCTACTATTGCTAATAATTGTGCTAAAACTAGGAGGAGGTGCAGAAGCAGCAGAACCAAACTCAAACAATCCATGAGCATTAACCTCCTGACCTACTGCAGCGATACTACTATTGGGGTGATAGTTACTGTAAGGTCGTACTGAAAACGGGTCTGGGAATTGTACGAACTGCTGTGTTCTTGCGGCCATCAGTTGCCGGAGGTCTGGATAATCATCCATTATCTCTGCACTTCAACTCGATCTACTAGCTAGAGAGAGCTGAGAGAGAGACAGATAGAGAGACTGTGTGTGTGTGTGTTTTAAAAGGGGAGGTAACTTTAATAAGCAGTAGAAGTACTTTACTTGAGTGTTAGAAGAAAGGGGCCAAGAGAGATTTCAATTGTCTGCAGAATGTGAGAGCTTTAGCCATTGGAGACAGGATCCGAGTCTACCGCAACTTTCGTCAGTCTTGCATCACTACTCACTCTCTCACTCTTTCAGCCTCTCAGTCTCTCACTCTCACTCTCACTCTCACTCTCCTGTCTGTCGACGACTGTGGCTCCTCTGTGTGCCTGTCAGAGAGAGAGAGAGAGGGGAAAAAGATGGTATACGTAGTAATTACTGACAGCTATGTGTGAAGAAAGGGGTTACGCATTTATAATTCTCAAACAGTAGCATCCGTGTGGTTTACCTTTTTGACTGAATCATGATCAGTGATTCCATCTCAACCCCATGCATATATATACCTATCGATTTGTCCATCTTATCCACCACCTTTTACCTCTTCACTTTTGCTGGCGGCTAAATGTGCCCTCAGTTACCAGTTACCACACTCGAAATGAAACGAATGGGACTATATATATATATATATATATATATACGGGAATTCGGAGTTTGTATAAGAAATGTTCAACTATGTTTATTAAGTACGTACGTACTAGGTATTCATGGCATTTTACAATAGTTTACATCTAAGGCATGTTTACTAAACGGGAAACAGAATGACTTTATAGAGAGTTATGACTCTCAAACCCCCTTAAGTTATCTCATTTATGTGCTCTTAAGTTACGTAATTATGAGTAATGTACTTTTTATTAAGGTGAGCAATGCTCCGAAACTTGTGGAGCAACTCGGTGAGGCGAAACTTAAGATACATGGACACATGGCGTAAATCTATAAAGTCGTCGGTATCAGGAGGGCAGGTAAGAGGTGGTCGGCAAATTTACTTTCAACACAGTGAGGCGAAACCCAGGTTTCATGGAGGCGGTGGTGGACTTAATGCATGAACCGATTCAAACCTCGCCCCGTATGTATTTTGAGTTGGAACCTCAAACTCAGATTTTCTACAAGTTTATGAGTTGTTGCAAATGTGACGGTAGACCTTTAATCAAATAATCTTTTTTTACTTTTTCTTTTGGTTACAAAGGGGACCTAAGACCATCTTCAGTAAGGGAGGGCTATATGTAGTCATCTTTTTAATATTTTTAATTCATTGAAATGGTGAATTATCTCTAACAAGGGAGGCTAAATTTTAGCCCTCTAAATATTTTATTATTTTACATTATGTTTTTCTATTTCTAATATATTCACTTTCTTATTATAATATTTTAATATAATTATTGAATGATTATTGGGCTAAAATTTGGACTTTTTGTTTTTTTAGTGTATGTTCGGATGAGATTTTCAGATAGTTTCACGTATCTCTTCATAAGCAACTCTCGATATTGAAAAAAATACATAAAAATATGAAAAAGAATCTCACTTGATCTATGTGATTCACTCAACTTTGAAGCCTCCATTCGGCACGTATGATGCATGAATGCAACTTATTCATATGTGGGAAGAATCGGAAGATATATTTTTGCCATCGTGACTTACATTTTTTTATTTTTTTTGAGGTGCAACTCATATTTCAATTATGAATGAAATTGGAATAGAACATTCTTAACAGTATTTTAGCTTCAAGTAATATGTTCTTCACCTGTAATATGGTTAAAGGGTGAGCATAACAGCCCAGTAGGAGGCAAAACCCATTCAAACGAAACGGAATAGATTCAACATTAACAGACATAAATGCAACTTTTATCTACTCCATATAGTTCAGCTAGCCGAATACACCAAGCCTACATGTCTCATACCATATATTTTACCACAAGGGTGACTTGGAATACCCATTTACATGAACTACCTCCCACTTACACTCATAACCCATTTTGCTAGTCATCTTGTCCATATTCCTCTTTTGCCAGCCCCAAATTACCCTTTCACATTCTATATTAATTGTGCAATCAATGGGCATACCGGGGTGCATGGTACATGCCGAGCTTATGGACTCAACTACACAAAAGTTTAATCTTAACTTCACTACCTAAAATGCTTTGTGCATAGCACTAGCATATCCCCAATGTCTTATATAATAATAACATCTTTATATATTTAAACATACCTCTACTTTCTATTTTTACTGTTTTGATTAATTGTTTGCTCTGTGATTTTGTGGTTTTTATTTGGGCATGTTCTTAGTTTCTGAATTTAAGATCACTTTGAAATTTGGTTTTATTGTTTCTTTGATTGGAAGAGTTGCTATTTGGATTCACGTTGATTTTGTTATGAAATTTTTTTGTTAGTTCAATTGAATTCAAGTTTTTCTTTTGCTACTGTTAGGTAGATTAACTATTGCTAGAGTTCTTCTTTTCTTTTTCTTTCATGTTGGTTTATCTAAGCATGTTTGATTGGATTTATTATGTTTTGTTCTACTGTTATTTACACAAAGTTTTTTGTTATGCCCAGCTATGTTGTCTTTAATTTTAAACTTAGACACTGAACGTTTGCTAAATGATTTTAGCTTCAGCAGAAATTGTTATTTTTCCTAATGCAGACCAATAATTTTGAAAAATCATAAGTAAATGTAGAAAATTCATTTTTTCGCGATTCCAGTTCCTAAGTGATCATTAATTTCATGATTTCTTGCATTCAGAGGATTGCCGTTGAAGCGCTCGATATATTTTCGCTCCACTTGATTTCAAATGCCGTCCGATTTTTGGCTAGTACCCTTTCGTAGGATTTTGAAAGACTTTTATATATGCAACACAAAGAGCTTCATTCTCTTTGGTTGTTCAATTTACACCCTTATTTGAATGAGTGGTCATATTTCAAAGAAGTATAAGTGATAGAAGATAGTGTAGAAAATAAATAAATAGAAGTAATGAAAAAGAAGTAGAGAGTGTGAGAAATTAGGAGGTGAGGATCGATGTATATATAGGCATTGTGGGAAAAATCAGTTTTTTATTTTATTTTATATTATTTTACAACGGCTAAATCAAAATGTATCCGTTACATATGAAAATTTAAAATCACAAACGGCTACTTTTGAAACCAACAACTTAATTATAATGCATAATTATCCACCACACGATCATAACGGACACAAAATTTCCACCGTTTGATCTTCTCTCCAATAGGATCACCACTTGCACCACCCTTTTATTTAAATAGAATCAGCCATACATCTGGTGGGTCCTACAAAGACAGAAGAGCCAACCAGAGGGCCAAATTTAGCACTTTAACCCCCCCTATGGCCCTATAGCTCTATCACCCTCATCTTATTGGAGACCCTTTTTAGCTAAAAAGTGGGATATTTGGTCTTTTATCTCTATTGCTGAAGATGACCTAAAAGACCCAAACAAAAATACAAAAAACTTACACGGAAAATCAATCTCAATTTTTTAACTTTGCTACCATCATAATTTTTAATATATTATCTATAAATAGACAGAATATAAATAGACAGACAGACAAATAGATAGATAAAAGAGATCAATCTAGCTACTCAACAAGCAAATAGTAAGAGAAAGATCAAACTTTACCTTATGAATGATTGAAGCGTTTTCGAAGGACTACTGGAGCAAAAGTAGATTTTTGATGGACTCTTATGAGTATTGCACTTTTGTCTTTGCCTAAAAAAGAAATGCGGGTCCTTGCTGCAATTCTCACACAGCTAGCTGTGTGTGCATCACAGCTTACCGTCATTTCCAGCTTTTTGTACGGACAAGAAATGAGAGAGGCCTACTTCGATTCTTTTCAGGGTCACTCTCACCACTCCAAATTAATCTGTGAGACGACGGTGTAGACCCAAGTATAACTTGGTTTCTTCTTCTTCTTCTTCTTCTTCTTCTTCTTTTTCTGGTACGTATCAGATCTTGGATCCCCAAAGAATAGGGCAAATGCTTGCTTGTGTCTTATGTGACTACATGCAAGAGCTACTAAGAGTTTACATATACATACACAAAGTCCCACGGATGCTAATGATGGTGTTTCTAGTTTGTAGCAGTATGCATGAAGTCCCGGAGTATATACAGTCTTATTTCTTCTATTTACAGTCAGAGAGGGCGTTATTCTTTTGTTTTTGAGTGGCTTGAATACCTAATTTTTTTTTTTTTAAACTTTTTATAAGACACGAATTAGCACTGTTTTTTATTTGGTGAATTGATAACCAAAGTAAGAATATCTTGAAAATTTTCAATTTATCTAACTATGTAGTATGTCCTGAGATTACAAATAATGTCACAAATTTTTCAATTTATTTTGTGAAATTTACGCTCCTTATTTATTCACAAATTTTTTCTTTTCAAAAGAATTTTAACTTATAGATTATGGAGTGAATTTCACTTCCTTTTGTTTTCAAGCATGACTGTACGAGACATTAATTATGTAATTATTCTCTAACGCGAGCAAAGCATGCATTTGAGATTAATTTCAGTTTACTACCCAAATCTTAGGGTCAAGTTTCAGTTTCGTTCTTAATCTATCAATTTAATCACGTGTGCCCTTATAATCCTAATTTTCCATCAACCTGAGGTAAAAATTCAAATTCACTTCAAATATGACGTCACCATCCAACGCGGTCGAGACACGCTGACACACTTTTCAGTTTCCAACACTCTTAAAAGGGTATAATAGACTATTTACAACTAAAGTTGTTATTTACACATCGGATGATGACATCATATTCGAAGTGAATTTGAAGTTTTGTCTCAAGTTGATGAAAAATTATGAGTATAAGGACACACGTGATTAAATTAAAAGATTAAGGACGAAACTGAAACTTGACCCTAAGATTTGGGTAGTAAACTGAAATTAATCCATTCCATGAAACCGACACTACAATTAATCCACTCCAAAGTTTCCTTTTGTCAATTCACATTAAAAATTACATAAAAAGAAAAGGCAAAGGGCTGGTAGCCCAAAACCTATTATTATATTGAAGATGAGATACATTAGTGTAATTAAGGAAAAATCCAAACAGATCGTATCAAACAAAACTCTAGCATAGAATTCCAGACACTTATAAAAAGAGATTTCAGTTCTACCTACCAATCATGTCATATAGTCGGTGATCATAGTTGAACTTAAGCACAATAACTATATATATATATATATAGTTATTGTTCATATTCAGAGCGAATATTTGCTTTGAACTTACCGTGTGAAGTTCAGTTTTTGGCACATTTTTCGGTCATATTTTAACATCTCCACCGTTCGGATTTTAGAATCATATGTGTAGATCATTTCTGCCAAATTTTATTCAATTTGGTGATCGTTAAGGTATCGAAACTATATTAAATCAATGAACAAACCGAATTTGTTCAACTTAAACTGTTCTTCAAATCACCATAATGAAAGGCCAAATGATTATCAAGTTGGATAAAATTTTGCAGAGACGATCTACACATTAGGTTCTAACATCTGAACGGTGGAGATGTTAAAATATGACCGAAAAATGTGTCAAAAGCTGAACTTCGCACGGTAAGTTCAAAGCGAAGGTTCGCTCTAAATATGAACTATATATATATATATACCCCTTCCATTAAGGGATCTATTATTTTGTTCATTTTAAGAGATCAGTTATTAGACTAACTTTTTTTTTATCACATTTTAACATCTCCACCGTTCAATTACTAGGCTTATATGTGTAGATAATTCTTGTAAATTTTTAGCCAAAATGATGACCGTTAAGGCATCTAACTAGATGAAATCAATTGACGTATGAAATCTGTCAAAGCTGAACCGTTCATGTTTTTATTTGTAAATTTCAATTTTGAATACTCTAATGATTATCAAATTGAATGAAAATTTTCAGATATGATCTACTCATATATACATGAAAGTTGAACGGTGGAGATGTTAATATGTGATCGAAAAGTAAGTTAAATGATCGATCTCTTAAAATGGGCAAAATAAAGGATCCCTTAGTGGAAGGGGCCTATATATATATATATATATATACATTTTGGTCAGAACAGTCGAACAAAGTTTTGTCTCATAGTTGCTAATTATGGCTCAGTTTAATATTGAGTTTTGGAGAAAATAATCACTTTGTTCTAGGAGAAATAAATGATAAGCAAAGGGTAGTTTTATTGATTGATAAAGAGACCTTTATATAGGCATTATATCAAATATCCCGAATAATCAGGGATTCTCTATTTATTAAAGATACTACATATCTAGTCTAATTAGGTCATGACACATCATAGAAGTTACAGAATAACCTTTCTTGAACAGTCCCCATTGTGTCGCGTACTAATGTGACACAGTGCATAACATGTTGCCTCGCTAAAACCTTGCCAAGCAAAACAAAAACCACTTGGGTAAAATAAAAACCTTGGTCGAAGGAAAAAGAGTACAACGCACCAACTACAATTGAAGATTACATGTGAGGTAGACTCCCCCTGATTGGTAACTCAATCTCGAAATTTAGATTAGTGGCGTATACAAACGCTCCTCACAAGCTTCAAACGTAGGCGTGGCCAATGATCTAGTCATTGAATATGACCACATTATCTTTGTATTAGACCAGCTACACTTAGGTTTTACTTGGTCTTAAGGAAGAAGGTTGCTTTACAACTCAAAACTAGAGTTCGCGTTGAAAAACAGATTCACGCACATCATGACCTTTGTATACTTAAATAGTCATAACTCCTTTGATACAATAGATATGAACAAACTGTAAATAGTTCTAAAAACTAGACACCCGTATCTTACCAGTGATATAAAGTATACAAATTAGTTCATTCTAAGCTGATCATAAAGCTCTGTCGAAAGTGACTGATCTGCAAATTACCTGACAGATTCGTCCTACTTTGCCAAAATAGCCATAACTCACTCGATATGATAACTATTATCAAATGGTTGGTATCCTCAGAAAGTAGACACAAACCTTTATAACGGTACCAATTTGACCATTTTCCGATGAGTGGGCTGTCCTGTAGGCCTAGTGGAAGTCGACCTACAGAATCAGGCAGATTCTGGAATTGCCTTATGATGTGTCTTTCATGATGGGATCCAATAAACCTAAACCTTTCACACTTGAAAGAAAGTGCCACCATATACTATGACATTACGTGGGCGCGCCAAGACATTACCTTGGCTTTATAAGTTTATAGCGAATGAGATGTCGAGTCGAGCATATTATCACAAGTACAGGATTGCGCACATGGTACTTAGATGGAGAGTTTCGTCTAACTGACAAGGTAGTGGAGTGCAATATGACTCCATTACGAGAGCATATATTATCGTAGTTGATTTCAGGGCGTTTGTGAGAGACCTTGCTCCATAAAGTGAGCCTAGACTCTTTTTCTCACTACGGTTTCCACCAAAGATTATTGATATGGTTTACACTTGCGGTGTCGGCAAATCCTAACCAAGGACCTATCACTTTGTTTAAACTAGATCTCCTATCTTTCCGTGTAGGCCAATTCACAACGTTGGTATTTGCTTCAACAAAGTGAGTGTGTTCGATATCTAACTCATAAACCACGTTCTCATGTACACTAGTGTAATTCGCATTTGTAGAGATCTCCATATGGATTGGCTTTTCATTGAGGCGTCCCCCAACGATGATGATAATCTAGAAAATCCATGAGACGAATGAGTTGCCATTGATCAAAGGATCAAGTTGTGCCAAAGTCGCATTTGGCGAGTGTATATCGAACTAAGTGCCCTCTCTACACTTCTTGTGAGAGTCATGGCCTAGTGACACCATCTTCCACTTTTGTAGAGTCACCATGTCACCATCTATGGGTGACAACATCTCCATTTACCTGGACATCAATCATTACAGGTATGTTTGAAATAAGAGTACTATTCCGATCTTTTCCTTGAAAGACCAATAATTTGCTCTCTCCAGCATGTATATCAAATCTCGTCACTTTGATTTATGGGACATTGGGAAACATGATGAGGCACAGTGGGGACAAACCACAGCAATGCCAAGTCGTTCTACTTGAACATACTTGTTCTTATTTCCGCCTAACGACGGGAAGACTGGCTCATCAAAAGTGACATAACTGAGATCGCCTGTTAAGGTTTCTATATAGCGGACTATAGGTGGAAGCTCATGTCTTATTCAAAGACAATATTCATAATCAAAGAACCCATCTTAAGCGCTTGTGGTGGCGTAATATGGCACATAAAGAATGTGGACGATAAAGGGTATTGATCGTTAACAGTTATACGTTAACAAGATGCATTCGTTTACAAAATGTAACATGCATGTATGCCTCCTGAAACGTTTCAACAATTTCCAGGACACCAAATGCCACCAAATTTTAACAGTAGGTAGGCACGTGTGTTAGGATTCCAACGTCACTGGCATCATTGTCGAAATCGGCCGTAAACATACCGAACTGGTCAGAATGGTCGCCGGAGGTCAATGAACGTTTGTGTCGAGCGGTTCACCACCTTCCAAGTGTCCAATAGCTCTGAAATTTTATGAACATGTAACCATGAATGTTAGGAATTAATGGCCCAAATTTCACCTCAGGAACCGGAATAAAAGTAGGTGAACCGGTTCGTCCAATGATGAGTCCGCGAGCTGAAAAACCGGAATTTCTAGGTTTTCTTCAACTTTTCAATCATTGTTAAGGTACTTCATAACATCTAAGTGTTATGGCTTGAGTTTAACTATTAGATGGATCACCAAAGTATCATTGTGTCTATGTATTGAATCATGATAGGGCATTATGGCCATCATCTTATGTATCATTATCTTTAGCGTTGGAAGGCGTTACTCCGAAACTTTACTAAAGATTACGCTTCCATATAATGAGCATAGCTAATGAAGTATCATAAGAGGGGGATCATAAGCAGTTTTAAATGCATAGAGGGTGCTTTCATTGACTTTGAGGAAGACTTAGGTGACGTTAATGTCATCTTTAAGCCTTGAGCATTGCTCATGACGCTACCAGATATTCTTTTTGGTCATCTTTGATCCTAATAGTTTATTTGCTCAAAAGAAACGATGTCCATGGTTTTCTTGCATATATGAATCATCAAAACATGTCTAAAATTCCGGACGATGTATGAAAGAGTCTACATGAGTCGCTGATTCAAAGAATCCGAATCATAGTATATGTGAAATATATTCACAATATTGACTCATAAGTTGTGCGCATTCATTAGAAGGAATACATAAGAAATCAATTCAATTTTCACAATGAGTTTCAAGGTGATAAACGTTGGCACGAATATCTTTATGTAGTGAGCAAAGTTCTATTACTTCTTTATGCATAGATAACATATGTGACTTTGAATCATAATGTCATAAGATATGGAAACTTTGAGCATGAGAATGTTCTATGATTATATGTGATGATCTAGTCATCATAGTCACAATGGATTTATGAAGTCCATGAAGATTAGCTACACACTCAATGTCTCTATGATACATTCATAAGAGTGTAGAGACAAGGTTTTATGCCAAGTCATATAAACCGGAATATATATGCAATTCCTATAGAGTGCGTTACATGGCGTGTAATATCACAAGATAAAACATAGGCATGCTTAAAGGTGTAGTAAATACATCCGTTAACGCTCAAAAATAGAGCCGGAAAACAACCAAATGAGCCAACATCGATACTATATTGACATAAATGTCTAAAAACTAAGTATCAAGGACCAGGGCCATAAGCTAGCTAGCCGTGGCCGAAGCTAAGGCAAGGCCGAGCTAGGTGTAAGCCGAGCCGAAGCAAGGCAAGATAGGGGCTGGGGTCAAGCATATGCGGGTCCAACTTTGCCAAGGCCGAAGCAGAGGTAATGCATGGGCGGGCCAAGGCCGAGCAAGTGCCAAGGCAAGCCAAGGCCGAAACCAAGGCGTGTCGAGGCAAAATCAAAGGTCTATGGGGCCGAGGCATGGATGTTGGAGTCGAGGTTATGCTGGTTGCTGATGGCTAGCCAAGACCGAGGCTAAAGCTTGCCGAGGCATGAAGCAAGGTCCTGACGAGGCTGAGGCAGTGCAAAAGGCAGGAGGCATGCCCAGACCGAAGCTAAGACGTGCCGGGGCCGAGGCAGGGGCAGGGCTAGGCAAGTCGTAGGGCTGCAGGGGCTGTCGAGCCACAGGGCTGCAGGGGCTGCCGAGCCGTAGGGCTGCAGGGCAGGGTGTCGACAAGGCGGGCTGCACGGTAGGTTGTAGGGCGAGGCAAAGCAGGCTGCGAGGGTGCCTAATGGCTGCCGAGAGACTGCCAAGTTTGCCGAGAGGGCCAGGCAATGCGCATGTATCCGCGCATGTACGCATGCATGTCTATTAGTTTCTTGACGAGCATAGGCTCGTTTATCTTTGTGATTTCCGAGTTAACATCACCAATTAGATTGGTGAACTCGAATCAACATGCCATGTAAATGTGTAATGCGATACATTACATTCACATATACCTATTTAGGGAATCGAACCATGTATGCATCATAAAATTCTCGTCCGTTCACTTATTTGAACAATATGGAGAATTAAGATTAATTGCCAACGGTTATATCGAGATCTTGACCATAAAAAGTGTAACGACTAAGTATCATTAGTCACACATGTGAAGTCTATGCCTTCACAAAATAAACAGATTTGTAGTCACTTTGACTATGAAATTGAAGTCATATGCTTCATATTTATCTTTTGCTTTTGAAATCCGTAATCATGAGGATATACTCTCATCTTCTTCCATGTATCTCTTATATACATTGACCATATGATTGCATTATTTGCAATTATTGAACCGATGTAGAACCATATCAATGACATTATTATTATTTTTTTTATTCAATGGCCATATTTTCATGGCGCGTTTTGCGGTCAATTTTTCTTTTTCTCAAAAGAAAAAGAGGGAATGCATTGAATTTAGGTCGAGACCAAGATTATGGTAACTCAATTCAATATTTATTGTGACAATTTCCGTCACATATCGATGTTACAGCGACAATTTCCGTCGCACATCATGAGTTTGTCCCTTTGTGACTCCCTTCGGATCGTCACAAGCATTGACAATATTTTGTCGGAATCGTGATAAAATAGTCATGAAGAGTTGTGATTCACACTGACATCACAGCCACAAACACAACTTTGGACGGTAACATCACAGTTACCCCTTAAATACTGTGATACGCCGGGGTGGGTGGGGCCCCTTTGTATCGTCATGGAAAACACACAAGTTCCAACATACAAGTTTAAATAATTGAAATTGCGAAAAACGGGAAGTTTTATAAAATCTTACTTGCTAGTTCACCAAATGAACTGCGTAGAAATATAAATTACGCTTGAGGACTCGGTTCTGATCCTTGTGCAAATTTGAGATGCTCTTCCATGTAAGTGCAACGAAATAATCCTCGCAATTCCATCGCGATACGTCAAACAATAAATTTCATGGAAAAGAAAAATATATGGTTAGTCATATTCACCATATATAGAGCAGTAAAACTAGTAAAAGAATTACTACAGTAACTGTTTTAACCCAAAGGGTAAAACTATTTAACTGGAGAGGCATATTACCGTTTTTCCCTTGGGTCGGATCAAAAGATCCGGGTAGAAGAACCGGGTCTGCTTCTTCTGTAGACGGTTCGGGTCGACGGGTTGCAGGAGCTAGGCGAGGCGAACAGCGGCGTGGGGCTTCTTCAACGATGGACTGGGGCGTCATCGATGGAGCCGGAGGCTGCGTCGACTAGGCTGGGGCGCGCTACTGTTTCGTCGACGGCGCAAAGCTTTTCACCTAGCTAGATCGTGCAGGCGGCGTTGCTAGATTGCATCGCGGCAGGGCGGCATTGAATTGCATCAGTTCGTCTGAGAAGATGCACCATGGGAGCCTAGAGCGTATTCCAATTTGATAGGAGCATAATATGTGACGTTCTTAATATGTTTTATCTCTATTTATGCAATTGCTTAACCCTTATTGTTGTATTATAAAGTCATTTAATCGAGTCAGGAGTCTTTGGTAGAGTTGGTTTATGAAATGAGTTGAATTGTCGAAAAATGTTGAATTTATGAAGAGTTTCATTCAAAGTAGGATTCCTTATTACATTAGAAATCCTAATCGGTTTAGGAGTTTACAATGTCTCGACGTTTCTCAAAACGTCGAAGGTTTTAAGAGTTTCAACGAAAGTAGAACTCCTTGTTGAACTAGGAAATCTAAATGGAATCAGGATTCTAACTCTAATTAATTTCGGCATATTATATTCTTGTCTTCCTAATATATATTTCTCTTATTTATTTTCGGAAAATTAAAAGAAGAGAAATCAGATTTTAAGTGAAGAGCATGCCGTGCACATGAGAAGAGGAATTCGGATTAAAAGAAGGAAAACCTAATGCTGAATTACTCAAGGGAAGTGTTGCCGAATTGCATGAGGAATTCAAGGATGAATGTGGACTCAATTCTATACACATTCATTTAGGGTTTTTTTCCGAATTACCCTAGAGTTACAAGAGAAGAATTATTCAAAATTTAACAAGGAAATGTCGGCAAACAAAGGAAGGAAGGAAGAGTCTTGCCTTGCAAGAAAAGAAAAGAGAATTCAGCACAAACTCTATGTGCCGAACCCTAGCTCATCCTTGCCGAAACCCTGACTCCCCCTTGCTCTCTATATAAAGGGTACAACTGCCTCTAAAGAAAACATCTCGTCTCTCACAAATACAAAGCCGAAACTCTACCAAAGTACCTCCAAAAAACCTATACAAAAATATTGAAGCCGAACCTTCCATCTTCAAGATCGCACCACCTTTCATTGCCGAACTCACCTCTGGCCGAAGATCTTCAAGGTCCTTACAAAGTGTGATTCGAACAACTCAATGGCTTCTTTAATTTTCTATATATATTACGATTTTATATTGTATGGATTTATGGATTATAACTTTCGGTTTGTATGTTTAACTATTGATTTCTGAATTTTAATCAGGGTTTCTATGTGATTTCTGAATTTTCATTTAGGGTTTCTTTATACTTTCGTACAAGCTTATACTTATTGATTTCATAATTTGTTGGTTTAGGGCAGTAGTTTTACATGTGTTCTTGACATTATTTGATTAATTTTCATGAGTTCAAGCATCACAAATCGTGTACTTATGGACTGACTTTGTGGCAGTCCCTTAGGTACCGATTTCATCCACCAGAATAATATGGATTGCATCATACGCTGAGTTGTTGTGATTTAGATTGTTTAATAGGACTGTTATAACCATGAAAGTTTACATTTTAAAGCAAGGTGAGGTGACGCCATACTTGTTACATGTCTCTAATTCGACTTATTGTGCTTATGTGTTCTTCATGTTTAATTTCTACGCTGAGCGTCTTTAAACTGATTAGCACTATGTTTAGGATTATACGCTGAGTTAATTCTAAATAATTAAGAAGTCTTAACGATTAGATGAACCGCTGAGGGCTCTAATTAGAATTGGAATTAAACTTGTCTAAATGATATGTGATATATTGCTGCCGTAATGATATAATTTTCGATTCATGCATGTGTAAGTGATTTCGTGTTATGTGTTTATGTGGAGAAGATGATCATGTGTAAATAATAGTTTTAGGTTTTAATTTCAAAAATTTAGTAGGTATTTAGATAAATTTCAAACCCCCCATATGATTATGTAATACTTTGTGTTGATTAAATGCCCTTAATTTCCTCGGATAGAACGATCCATACTTGTCAATACTACACTCGACACAAGAAGGGTAATATATGTATGAAGTTGTTTTACAGGTACAAATGTGCTTGGAAATAATTCCATCACAATCTCTGCCGACAAAGATGTCGTCGGCAGAACTAGAATCCTGACTCTTGCTTTCTTTTCCGACCAACAAATTTTCGCCAGAAGTACTTTTTTTACCTTCGTTGCCGACAACGGGTTTGTCGAAGAAGAGAATTTATGATGGGGGTCCTCTTTGCTGACAAACAGTTGCCGGCAGAAGAAAAAACCTAGGGTTTCTGAATTTTTTTCAGGGCTATTAGACAAAGGCTAGAGCCACGTACTGATAACGAGTTCTAGGAGAAATAAATGATAAGCAAAGCGTAGTTTTATTGATTGATAAGAAGGCCTTTATATATGCATTACATCAAATATCCTGAATAATCAGGGATTCCCTATCTATTAAAGATACTACATATCTAGTCTAATTAGGTCAAGAGACACCACAGAAGTTACGAAATTAACCTTTATTGAGCACACTTATAATTATCATTATGAGTTGATTATGTGTTTGGCAATTATTTATAAGGTGCTTATTTATAAAATTTAGTTGAAAAAAAACTACGATTTTAAAAAACAGGTGAGATGGTGGTAATTTAAAACTCAATTTTTCCATATTTGAGTTTTTTTCTACCTCAATACCAAACTAAGCCATGTCAAATAGTTTATGATTTCGACTCTTCTAACCAGAGCTTTCAAAGTTCGACTCTTCTTTCTTCTGGCATTGCACATTGAAACCTTTAATCTTCTTTCTTTTATACGAATCAACTAAATTACGATGGAGAAACCAGCACTAAAGAGGTTAATATTCAGGGCAGCACCAACCCGATGATGCAATTTTTTTTTTTTGTCAAAAAATTGTATAATTTGGAATAATAATAAGGAGCTTATATTCATACTTCCAAAAATGGCACTTGGACCTCCTTACTTAATAGACATCCAGTTTACTTTTTACAAGAACCAAAATGTTATTTACACCTCCCTAATTTTCCCAAAATACCCAAAATCTAATTAAATCAATTAGAAGAATTTCCTTATAAAATATTCAGTTCACACCTCTAAAATCCATGATTAAACATGCTTTAATTTTTGAACATTTATTAATTATATTTTACTTTGAAAATTCATCCCAAATCAGGCAAATCTATTGCTCTAATGATCCAAAATTTCAATTTTTTCTCTCGATCTATTTTCAATAGAGAATAATTATGATTTGGGTCATTATTTTATTTTTTCTTCTTTGTTGAGGAAATGTGGGTTTTTAGGTTGATTACATAGTTTGTCACTTTGTTTTGTTTGCTTGTGAATTTGCTCAAATATCATGGGTCTATTAATATATTGACAACCTACACAATTAGCTTTGAGTTCTCCATTGAATTTTAGCCTTAATTAGAAGATATTATCTTTGTTCGTCCTCAAGATCAGATTGGAAAAAAATTAAATAGAATAAAAACAGAATGGATATGGAAATATATTCTCTGTTTTCTGTTTCTCATTTGTGAAAAATATTTTACTGTTCAAGGAGAAAAGATAATAGGGAGAATTTATATTTTATTGATTGATAAAGAGGCCTTTATATAGGCATTACAATAAGTATCCCGATAAATCAGGGATTCCTTATCTATTACAGAATCAACTATACTAGTCTGATTAGGTCAAGACAAATCCAGGAATTTACGGAAATAACCTTCCTACAACACTCCCCCTTGTGTCGAGCGCCTACTGTCTTCATGGTGCTTACCATGTTGCCTCACTAAAACCTTGCCAGCAAAACAAAATCTCTTGGGCAAAAATAAAATGCATGGACGAAGGGAAAAGAGCACAACACACCATTACTACACTTGTGAATAACATGTGATGTAGACTCCCCCTGAAGTCTAACAAACTTAGAGTTTTGATATATGGCGCATGCCTAGGCTCTTCACATGTTTCACATGCATAGATTTTCCCAAAGACTTGGTAAACAAATCTGCAACATTTTCATCTGAACTCACTTGATTAACTTGGATGTTCAGGAATTCTTGTTGTTGCACATTGTAAAAGGACTTAGGCGATATGTGCTTAGTGTTATCACCTTTGATAAAACCTAACTTCATCTGCTCAATGCAGGCAACATTATCTTCATAGATACACGTAGGTTTATCGGTGGTAGATACTAGTCCACACGAATCACGAATGTGGTGAATAACTAACCTTAGCCAGACACATTCTTTAACAGCCTCATGGAGGGCAATGATCTCTGCGTGATTCGATGAAGTAGCATCCAAAGTTTGCTTGCTTGATCTCCAGGATATCGCTGTATTTCCCATGGTAAAAACATAACCAGTTTGGGAACGAGCACGATGTGGGTCAGAAAGATACCCAGCATCTGCAAATCCAACTAACACGTTGTTGGGAGTCTTTGAGTAAGGGAGACATCCAGAAAAGGGCACATTTGAGTGGCCAGACGCGTCGTCATCATCATCCTCCACGCCGCCCGCGCCAGCGGCAGTACCATATGGCGTACCATGGCACTACTGAGGCAGCCGGAAGTGTCGGTGTGAGGAGGGTGATCGGCAGGATCTTCTCTCTATGTGCCAAAGGGATAGAACAGTCCCAAATCAATAGAACCTTTCAGGTAACGAAGCAGATGTTTGAGACCATTCCAATGACGAAGCGTAGGCGCTGAGCTAAATCTAGCCAGTAAGTTCACAGCGAAAGAAATTTATGGTCTAGTGCATTGTGTCAAATACAATAGTGCCCCAATCGCACTTAAGTATGGGTACTCAGCACCAATAATCTTTTCTTCATCCTCCTTCGGACGAAATGGATCCTTGTCTATGTCCAGACTACGAACGACCATGGGAGTAGACAATGGCGTACATGTATCCAAGTTGAAACGCTTGAGCATCTTCTGCGTATAAGCAGACTGGTGAACTAGAATACCCTTGGTTCTATTCTCTAACTCAAGTCATAAACATAACTTATTCTTCCCAAGATCCTTCATCTCGAATTCGGATTTCAAGAATGAAACCGTCTCTTCAATCTCAAGTGAAGTACCGATGACATTCATGTCATCAACATAGACAGCTACAATGACAAATCCAGAGTCGGTCTTTCTAATGAACACGCATGGGCATAACTCATCGTTCTTATAACCCCTCCCAATCAGGTATTCACGTAGATGATTATACCACATCCTTCCGGATTGTTTAAGTCCATACAGTGAACGTTGCAGTTTAACTGCATAAGCACTCTGAGGTTTGGAGTCTTCTGATTGAGGCACTGGAATTCCTTCAGGAACTCTCATGTAGATATCGGTATCTAGATCCCCATATAGATACGCAGTAACTACATCCATCAGTTGCATACTCAGTTTTTCGGACACTAGTAAACTGATCAAGTAGCGGAAAGTAATGATGTCCATTATGGAAGAGTACGTCTCCTCGTAGTCAATATCGAACGCTGCGAGAAGCCTTGCGTCACGAGTCTTGCCTTATACCGCAAGATCTCATGCTTCTCATTGAGCTTACGAACAAAAACCCACTTATGTCCGACAGGTTTAACGCCTTTAGGGATCAATTCAACAGATCCAAAAACTTGCCTTTTGTCTAATGAGTCAAGTTCTGCCTGTATTGCTTCTTTTCACTTCGACCAATCTGCTCTTTGTTAACATTCAGTCATAGAGCGTGGATCAACTTCGTCGTCATGGATGATGTCTTGTGCGACGGAATAAGCATATATATCATCGATGTGTGTGGAGGCTCTATCCACTAAGAGACGCGTTATTCAAACTGAGTGAGATTTCTTTGTTCTCTGGAGTCAACATTGGATCTGTGTCATCCCACATATATGATTCAGTTGACTCATGGACATAGCTATAGTCAGAGACAATCTCATGCGATGGATTCGCATCGTCAATGATGAGCGGATTTTGTGCCTTCGCTCGCTTCTTTCGAGGGTTTTTATCTCGAGAATTTTTCGGTCTCCCCCTCTTCCTGGTGGGAGCCGAGACCGAAGTTGCTGCCCCTTCAAAGTCCATCAAGGCACTGTTGCGATCTGATTCAGCAACAACGACGACGTCCCGTAGGGCGGCGCCGCCGCCGGCGTTACCCTCTTCTGAGGATATGCCGACGGCACTAGGTCTTAGGACAGCTGAACCGGTCCCATAATTCGGGACCTCCAACCTTGCCGGTACGTTTGCAACAGGTACGTGTGATCTTGTCACTTTCGCAATATCAGTGAAAGCGTCGGGCATCGTTTCCGCGACTTTCTGAAGATCGATAATGCATTGCAGTTCAAGCTCACTTTGAGCAGTGCGAGGATCATGAAGAGACAAATCATTGAGGGCACACCATGTCAATTCCTGACGTTCATTCGGAATGAGTGCATTCCTATCTCCCCCTAACAGCGGGAAGTGTGTCTCTTCAAAGTGACAGTCTGCGAATCGCACAGTAAATAGATCACCGGTGGTTGGTTCTAAGTAGCGGATTATCGTTGGCTAGTCATAGCCAATATAGATGCCTAAACGTCATTGTGGACCCATTTTGATACGCAATGGAGGTGTAATTGGCACATAAACTGCACAACCGAAAGTACGTAAGTGCGATAGATTGGGTTCAAAACCAATTACCATCTGGTAGGCACTAAACGCATTATTGACAATGGGTCGGAAACGAATAAGCATCGCTGCATGCAGTATTGCATATCCCCAAGCAGAAAGTGGCAAATTGGTTTCCATAACCAATGCCCTAGGCACTAGCTGGAGTCGCTGAATGGTGGCTTCTGCAAGGTCGTTTTGAGAATGAACATGAGGAACAGGGTGCTCTACTTCAATCCCAATGGACATACAATAATCATTGAATGCTTTGGAGGTAAACTCGCCAGCATTATCCAACCTAATAGATTTGATAGGATGGTCAGGGTGGTTAGCTCGTAACTTGATGATTTGAGCTAAAAGCTTGGCGAATGCAGCATTTCTTGTAGACAACAACGCGACGTGTGACCAACGCGTCGACGCATCAACCAGCACCATAAAATACTTGAATGGGCCGCATTCTGGTTTGATTGGTCCACAAATATCACCTTGGATCCGGTGTAAGAATGGTATATTTTCAGTGGAAGCTTTGGCGAATGAAGGGCGAGCGTGCAATTTAGCAAGCGAGCAAGCCTTACAAAATGAGCGATGGGCATTGGAAATTGCCGTTGTGACATAAGAGGACATGTTGGGTGTCGCCCCATGTCCCTGTGAAGGGTGAGACGACACGACTTGCGGTGTAAAGGCCACTTCCTCTTTGGCCAAGTGCTCAGCCCCGAAACCCTGTGAAGGGAGGGGTGGTGGCGAGTGTGGCGTTAATGCCACGGCCTTGCGAGGAACTTGGCTTCTGCGCACATCACGACGTTGAGTCGCGGTAAGGGGTTCTTCCAATCGCTTTTTCGACTTGAAAAATGGATGTCCATGGGAGTTCTTTAGAATCCGGATCATCATATCACGGCCGGGGTGGCCTAGTCGAGCATGCCAAAGCGTGTAATCATTAGTGTCACAAAAATTATCAGTGACAGCATATGATTCGAAAACACGGGCTGTAGTGAGATATAAGCCATTGTCTTCAATGCACGGCATATTCTCTAAGATACGGCGACTGCCGTTTTCTTGAGAAGTAATGCATAAGTATTCTTCACCATTCTCAGCATAGGTATCCAAGTGATAACCGTTGGCACGGATATCCTTAAAACTCAGCAGGGTTCGATTTGTTCACGGCGCATAGAGAGCATCAATGACATTGATAACGGTACCATTTGGTAACATAAATTCAGCGGTTCCTCTCCCTTTAACAACCGGCGAGATACCTATCAATGTTGTCATTGATGAGCGATACAGTATTAAATCCGTAAACAACTGCCTATTCCTTAGAATAGTGTGGGTAGTTCAACTATCAGCTAGACACTCAACTTCACCGCGAGACATCTACAAAGAGAAGAAAACTTGGGTTAGTTTCTCGCGGGACACAGTCTAATCACTACACCGTAGTATAGAGAAAGAAAGGGGATGAAATCCCATCGAGTGTATCACATGGCATTTGGATATTATAACTTCGACTTAAGTCGAAAAGTGCAAGGTTGAATGTTACATAACCAAGCAATCATCAGAAACCAAAACGAAGCCGAGGCTTCGCACATTGTGGTGTGGAACACCTTTGGTAACTGGGATAAAACGAGGGCAAGCCTCCTAGGATTGGTGTTAAAACACCTATCTGGCTGCACACTAGCCAAAGCTGTGGATGTCAATAGCACATGGTGCCGTGGCACCAAAGTGTGGCGAGTACCAAGCCTACTTCACCTTAATGAACCGATGACGGCTCGTTCGCTTCCCTTTATTTTTTATTTTTTATTTTTTTTATTGAGCGTAGGTGGGATTATAAGTCCAAAATATAGAGCCAATGTAACCTAAAGGTGGCATCACAAGAACCACGTGAGTTGTTAATACACGAACCTGATTGCATGAAAAAATAAAATTTCTCACAATATGGGAAAACAGAGATTATTAAGTGCCAACTTGAATACATCAACTTCTAATTCCAAAATAAACAGACTAACAAGAGTCATAAAAACATGGCGAGTGCCATTACAATACTTGATAAACTAGAAAAGCCAAATACATGGACTAATCAAAATCCGGGACATCAAGAGTTTGTGGTTGCGCCTTTGGTAAATCCACATGATGAGCATAATTTGCTTCAATCATCTCGTCCTCAGCATAATTGCTTTCTTCAGACAGAAACTTCTTGTACTTCTTGTAGGCATTTAACATCTCCTTACTAGCTCGACAGTCACGATGGTAGTGTTTGGAGGAACCACACTTGTAGCACGGAGTAAATTGGGCATTCCGGTTATTGCTATGAGGTCTAGGAGAGTTTGGTACCGGGCCTAGACGGGGTCTGTGGCCGGTCCGGCCTCCCCCTGAAGGTGGTGCGGTTTTGCCACCTTCTCGCCTCCAAGTGTTGGAGCGTCGTGTCACTTTGTTTCCAACATTCTGATTTCTTCCACGTACCGGATTGTACGGGGCATGACGGCCTTTATTTTTCTGCTTTGAAGCTTTCCCATAATGAGCCGGTGGTATGGTCCCCAAAAGGGGTGTTGGCGGCTGCATCAGTCAGAAGGGCTGGAAAACCTTTGCTTTGGAAAGCAATTTCAACATCGGAAACCCATCGATGGTAGTCTTTGCCTTGAAGATCTAAGATCTCAAAATCAGGGTGTGACGGTGACGACGACGACATCTACAAGAGAATAAAACGTCGGATTAGTATCACTCATAAAGAGATACTATCAAGTATATATTGGAATTAGAAGGGATATATTCGGTCACATAAGTGATATATTTTTTTTTCAATGCAAAAACATTTTTGATGCATAAACCGGCGACATCATATCGCACCTTCAAACAATGGCGTACTCAGACATCCACATAATTCTTTTAATTCCCTTTCAAACGTGATTCCCCCAGGACCATCACTTAAAACTGTGACCGTAGGGGTGATGAATTCCTCATTCTAGGTCTCATCGGCGATTTAAGAATGGCCGGAATAGGAGTAGAAGAAAGGCTAATAGTGCCCGATATAATATATCTATAGTTCAAAAGCAGGAACTTTTAGAAAATTGTTACCTTTTGGAATTGATCAAAAGATCGAGTGCGTAAAGCTTGTTCTTCGACTCTTGTCTGATTCTCGAGCCTCTACTTGCTCGAGTAAGCTGGAAGAGCTATCTTGAAAATTTGATGGCGAGCGAATGTGCTGGCGGCCAAGCGAATAAGCGTGACTGCCGAGCGAGCGAGCGGGCGGGCGGGCGGGCGAGCGGGCGGGCGGGCGAGCGAGCGGGCGGGCGAGCTAGCGAGCTGGCTAGCGAGCAGGCGAGTGAGCGAGCGGGTGAATAAGCAGGCGGCCGTAGGGGGGGGGGGGTTGCGGCCTAGGAGAGACCGAGAAGGAGTCACACGGGTCCCGAGAAGGGAGGTGCGGCCGACGGAATGGATGGAAGAGGAGGAAAAAGTTATCAGGGTTTTTCTATAGCTCAGGGAGATTACGTGCTGATAACGTATTCAAAGAAAAAAGATAATAGGGAGAACTTATATTTTATTGATTGATAGAGAAGCCTTTATATAGGCATTACAATAAGTATCCCGATAAATCAGGGATTCCTTATATATTACAGAATCAACTATACTAGTCTAATTAGGTCAAGACACATCCAGGAAGTTACGGAAATAACCTTCCTACAACATTTACAAAATATTTTTGAAAATATAACAGAACGGTAATTTCACATGACTTGACAAAGTCAATAGTAAATAGAAGAATAAAAAGAGGTCTAAGTACCGTTTTTTTGAGTTATGAATAGAAGCTCTCATAATAATATGCCAAATTGCCAATCCCCTTAATTGAAAAACTCAAAAGCCCAATTTTACAAGTGGCAGTCGTAACGCTTTCAGGCCCATCATCGAACCTTTCAAAGAGAATAAAAATGGAAAAGTAGAGAGGGAACCAGAGCGTTTCCCTTTCCTCATTGCCCTGGAAAAACTCACTCCCACCAATCCCATTCCCATCCCCTTCAAATTCAACCACACTACCTCTCTCGACTCCCGCCCATCAATATACCCACCCTCAAGTCCTTCTCTTCTTCTTCGCTCCTCAGAACCCAAATCCCCAAACGACCCATCAGATTCATAGCCCTCGCAACAACAACAACAATGTTTGAACCAGGATAGGGAAGATGAGAAACAGAAAGAACAAGGGATTGGGTCCAAAGGCGATGAGTCGGGGAAGAATCAGCGGTCTATATTCAGCAACATCAGTGGAGCGATGTGCTGCTGGACCCAGATCCTAACAACATCTTGGCCGTCGGATTGACCTGGGCGAGTATGCAGGTTCTTTGGCAGCTCTTGTTTATCTCTTTGGCTATACTCGTTGCTTCTGTTAAGTATCCCTTCATTGCCTCAGTTCTTCTTTTCACTCTCATTACCCTTCTTTGAAGTAACCCTTTGTTTAGTTTGACCTTAAGTTTTTTGAAGCTTATATGTAATTTAGAAAGTGCTTATATGTAGTTTAATATATGTAATTTATATATTGAAGCTTTGAAGCGTGGTAGATTGTTATGTAAATGCAATTTCTGCTGGTGTTCGAGTCTGAGATGAGCAAGTTTATCTTGAAAATGAAACTGTCATCGTTTTGGGACTTTTGGCATTTAACATTTGGTTTGGAAGCCAGGATTTGCTTCGAAATGTGTTCGTCTTAGGCCCTGCTTTGGTTATGGATTTGACATTTGATTCCTTCCTATATGGTTTGCACCGATTTCAGCCTAGAACTTACTTCAGAACTAAGATAGCAACCAAAGAATGTCGAGTTTGCATCAGTATAAAATCTAGATGGCCAGCAATAGTAATAAGATTGTGCAAAAAGTGGACTAAATCTAAACTAAATGGCAGAACATGATCCACTTAACGCATTGGCACCTATGTTCAAGTGTAAAGTTATCAAGTTAAGTTAGATCACCATGAGACCACAATGTGGTATAGAAAGGAGTGAAACAGAAGGTAGGAAGGGAAAGGTTTCTCGAATTCCTCTTCAATAGTAAAACGCTGTGTCGTGAGATGTAAGAGAATTGAAGAGAAGAAGTTTCAATTCTTGTGCCCGAATCAGGCAACAACTCTTTGAGCAGAATCAGGCAACAGTTATACTATAAACTAGAAATCCAGAATGGAATGAGCAGAATCAATCGACGTATGATTACTTTACAAAGTCAAGCGATGAAAATGTCGCAACTGATAAGGAAGCTTAAGAAAACGTGTATAGCATAGTATAGCATAACATAACCACGGCGAACCTGTAACCAAGCTCGCTTGAAGATGAAAATGGAGAGGAAATGCAGAACAATTTTCTGAGTCTGACTTGAATAAATGCAACATATATAATGATTCTTACAATGCAGCTTTATTTATACTCAGGAAACCCCTAACAATTATTATGAGATTCATATATCCTTATATCATAAATACTTTTTGAAGTTATATCAGTTTGCCCATTAGAGAGGCGGCTTGTTGCTTATCGATACGTTCCAACACTCTGAAGGTCACCAGTTCAACTTTAGTTGACATCTAGAAATGAATGGGGTGAGAATATGAATAGTCGCTTCTACTAGAAAGAAGGAAAGTAAAAAACAATTGGGTTACATTGTTTAAACAATGATCATCATCGAGCTGACAATGTCATTGTTAATTCCACATTCGAGCATGTTGGATTCAAATTATTATCTATTTGGTTGGCGACATGCATCTGTTGGGGGTATAGTAAAGGCTTGGGAGGCAATTGTAGATTATCAACATCTCCTTCAAGCATTTCTATGACTTTGTTCATTGAAGGCCGATCACCTGGTTTCATCTGTATACACCACAATGCAGTTATAACCATCTTCTTATGTATGATCTTTTCATCCTCGGTAAGTTGACTTACCTCCGGATCATTTCCTGCATTGTATTGATCATACACCCATGAGGGATAATAGATTTTGCTCGAGTGCTCCACTAGTGAATTGAAATTCTTCCTCTTACTTGCCATTTCCATCAACAACATTCCAAAACTATAGACATCAGCCTTGTATGAGACACCTCCAATGTTTTTGTAGAACAACTCAGGAGCAATGTGTAAAATATCAGAATGCAGTTCTACTGCATAATTGGAACTGAGGTTATATTTTACAATTGTAAAATAGATTTGAAGTTTCATAAAGAGCTATGAGCTAATTTATCTATGTTGATAATAATCGGATGAGAGATAAATAGCAGTATACTATCTGTTTGAATTCGAAATTCAAATTTGTGAAGTCATTAGGACACAGATTGGATTAGGACAAGTTGTTTGACAGTTTCTTGATGGAAGGAATAGTTGAATAACTGTCATGAAACTGTCTGCGACAGTTTTTCACGACAGCAAACTTATATAAGCCAATTGATCCCTTCTAGAGCATAGTAACATTCTCATATATTTGTCCCATCAAACAAACTGAGTTTATACAGAAGTGAATCTAGAAGAAGGTCAACATGGATACTGGAATCAAAAGCACCAGTCAATATTTCTAACTGATATACATTTGATCTAATATCTGTCATAATATATATATATATATATATATATATATATATATATATATATATCTGTTTAGATGCTAAAGTTTCAAGTATATTCTAACAAGGGAAAATGGCTGGTTTGATCACTGAAGTATGCCCCATTCTAAACTTTGCTCACTGAAGTTTGTCCAATATCACTTTGCTCACTATCGAATTACACTTGTGTTCACTTTGATCACTCCGTCTAAATCAGCCGTTAAAATTCAAATTCTGCCGTTAAAAACAATGACACGTGAGATACATGTGCAAATCTGAAGGACATTTTGGGAATTTCTCTACTCGATCAGTCTCTTTCCTTTTCGATCACTTTTCTCTTTCCTTCTGTTTTGTTCACCTCTGCCTTCAAGCCTTCAAACTGATTTCCAGAATCAACACCCTCCAAGTCCACAGAAACATCCAATGATGGGGGATAAACCAAGCAACTGATTTCGATCACTTTTCTGTTTTGTTCATCTTTATCTTCATCCTGACCATCCATGTAGTTACTGTAGGTTTCACAGAGAGGCTCATTATGAAATACTGATATCCTGAAGTTAGAGATAAACCAAGCAACTGAATCAAATGCTTTATTTTCAATTGGATACTGGCAGTTGATGGCAGCAGAGCAGAATTCAGAAAGCAACTCAGCTGAATACGCTCCCACAAAAAAACCTTTCCAAAAGCTTCATTCTCGTCATTCTTTTCTTGATGTAAAACATTTTCCTCTATTTGATTCAGCAAGGTTCCATCAGCACCACTTTCAGCATCATTTCCATCCTGGAGTAGATGAATAGACAGCTGGCTGTGCCCTGTGGAGCTATAGAAGGCAGATAATCGACTCTGTGTAACTGTAAAATCAATCATCCCCACTTTGGAAACAACCTGCGCAAGACTTTTGAGATGTGCAAGGAACTCTACACAGTCAAACTGAGTAACTGAAAATTCACCAAGCTCATTAGAATTCCGCTCAGTGACTGTAACTCCTTCCTTAGATGCCGCTTCATCAACTGACTGTTTTCGTTCCAAAACACAGGTACAAGTCATATTCAATCTCACACGGCCACCAAACTCTTCAAGCGCCTTCGCTACAGCTCTAACAAAAATCCTAGCCTTACTTTGCCCCGAAATCTGCTCAAAGAACTGAGCGAAAGGCTTCAGCTGGTGTCGACGGCACCAAGCAACATGCCCCATCCCAAAATACCCAATTAGCAGACACCCTTCTTGGTCACTAACCATCTCATAATCCGATGCATCTACCGAATCATGAATTCTACCAAGCCACCATGTCTTAATCTTTGTCTCGACCCATACAATATCACCCACACAAAACTCATAATCTCCAGATTCTTCACCCAATGATATGTCATCATCTACAAGCATCTTCCCAACTCCATCATCTTATCCCCGACTCGATTCAAATTCTGTGCCCTCATTCACACCAGACCTTCACCAACAACCAGATCAACAGATGGATTCCTAGCAAACCCCAACAAATTGAATAGAATCAGCACAGGGATCAGAGACCCAATACTCAAAACAAGATCAAGATTGAAACTTTACCATTCAAAGGACGACCCAGATAAGAGAAAATGATAAAAACTAAGATCTAAGAAAAGGAATATAAGTAATGGAAACAGAGGATGTGGTGGTCATCCTCCTCTCTCTCTCTCTCTCTCTCTCTCTCCTTGGTACAAAGGCTGGAGGCGGTTGGGATAACATCTGGCTAAGGTCCTGGGATCCAGTCAATGACTTGGTTCTGCTGGGACGAGTCAACCCCTCACCAAGTTTGAATTGCTTGGTGGCTTCTTTGATCTTATCAACATCCACTGTGGTAGAACCAGTTGGTTTGTCTCTTATCCGAATAAGTAACTTTTTAGCTTTTGAAGTTCCCTCCTCATCGCTGCTGCTTCCATCAGCTGTACCATACATTGATTTCTTGAATTCTTCTTCAGCTTTAGCCTGTTCATCTGCTACAGTGGGAGAGATAAGTTCACAATGGGAGTAAACTAATGAAATTCCCAAAATGTCCTTAAGATTTGCACATGAGTGGCACGTGTCATTGTTTTTAACGGCATAAGCAAAATTTTAACGTCTGATTTAGACGGAGTGATCAAAGTGAATACAAGTGTAATTCGATAGTGAGCAAAGTGATATTGGACAAACTTCAGTGAGCAAAGTTTAGAATGGGGCATACTTTAGTGAGCAAATCAGTCATTTTCCCTTTTAACAATTGGTATCAGAGCAATTATGCTCGGATATTAGATTGGTGTTTGTGTTCTTGATATTATATCATGTTTTTTTTTTACTGGGACTATAATTTACATATCTATGAATTATGCAGTTTTTGTGAACTCTTTCATAATGTTCTTCTCCTATTAGATTGTCTACATATATATATGCATATTGATATGATTACTAATGATTGATCAATAATTTTGTATTAAAAGTTTGAAATAGTTCATACTCATATGTAAATTGCTGCCACAGTAGCTATGCATCATACATATTTTCATTGAATGTATCATGCTGCCACAATAGTTGTACATAACTGATAGATGTATTGAAATTAAGTAACTTTCTTCCAATATGATCTGAAACTGATGTATTTTTCTATGCTAACACATTAGCCGAAATATATATCAAGTTAAAAGATAGGAAGACTCATAGAAAAACATGAAAATTTGGAATGAAATTTAATCTCCACAGCGGTTGAATTTCTGAACTAAAATTCTTGTTTTAGTTGTATGTATCAGATACTCATTCATGCATTACATCAGAGATGAGAGTATCACACATGATGCTAAAATCTTGAAAATGTTTATGCAGTTTTATCTGTGCTATGACACTTCATTATATGTATCAATATGATGTAACTTTTGGGATTAACATGTGTATATTTGGAATTTAGCAAATCTGAAAATAAATGTGTATATAAAGATTTCCTACATGACTGACTTTAGTTTAAAATTCATTTCAGCCATGAACTTCCCTCTGAACATTAATCAGTATCAACTGCTTAATGGTCAGAACTATCAGAAATGGAAGGCAGATATAGAACTCAATTTGAAAGTGTTGGATATTGATCAAGTGCTGAAACAAGAACCACCTACTGTAACTGCTGAAAATGGATCCAAGGAAGAGAAAGAGAAATACACAACTTGGGTGAAGCATAACAAGATGGCACTGATTTGTATTAAGAAGAGCATGAATGATGCTGTGAAAGGTGGTATACCAGATTCTGAATTTGCCAAAGTGTACTACAATTCAATTGCTGAGAAATATAAGACATCTGACAAGGCAGAGCAAGGCAGGCTGATGGATAAACTGACTGCAATGAGGTACAATGGGACTGGAAGCATAAGAGAATACATAATGAATGCAGCAAACATTGCTGAAAAGCTGAGAGGGCTGAAGATGAACATTGATGAATCTTTTTTGGTTACTCTTGTTCTGAATTCATTCCCTGATGAATATAGTCACCTCAAAAGTCTCTACAACACACAAGAAGAAAACTGGAGTCTTAACAAATTGATCTCCATTTGTGTGCAAGAGGAGGAGGACAAAATCAAGAGGGGAAAAGCTGTGACTGTGAACTACATTAATAAGCCTAAGAAGAACTTTGGAAATAAAAATTCTGGAAATAAGAATGGTGCATCAAGTTCTGGCACCAAACATGATCTGAGAAGAGGAAAGTTCATGAAGAATCATGGAGCAATAAAATGCTTCTTCTGCAAAAAGTCTGGTCATTTTAAGAAGGACTGTGATGGCTTTAAGAACTGGCTTAACAAGAAAGGTACTTTTCTGTTGAAAAATATTTTCTCATTAGAGTCTCATGCATGTGTCAATAAAAATTCATGGTGATTTGATACTGGTTCGCCTATTCATATTGTGAATTCTATGCAGGGATTATACAGACAAACAATCCCAAGAAAGAATGAAACAAGAATCTGTGCAGCAACTGGGCAACAAGTAACAGTTCAAGCCATTGGGACTGTGAAGCCTATGTTTAGGAATAATTATGTATTAGTATTAAAAAATGTTTATTGTATTCCTTCAATAAAGAGAAACCTTATCTCTGGTTCTAAATTTGTACTAGATAATGCATTTAGTTTTTCAAGTAATAATGATAAGTCTATGTGTTTATATAAAAATTTTGTATGTTTTGGTACTGCTGATATGATTGATGGTTATTGGTATGTTAATTGTGTCAATATAGCTAAAGCTAATGAAGTACTGCATATTTCAAAAACAATAGGAGTTAAGAGAAAGAATACCTCCACAGTTTCATCTTTTCTATGGCATAAGAGGTTGGGGCATATTTCAAAGATTAGATTACATGAAATGGTTAAACAAGGCATTTTACCAGCATTAGATTTTACAGATTTTGAAACTTGCATAGATTGTTTGAAATGAAAAATGACAAACAAAAGAAAGTTTGATTCAAGAAGGGCTACTGAATTACTGGAACTCATTCATACAGATGTTTGTGGCCCATTCCCAGTTCAGACAATATGTGGAAATAATTATTTTGTGACATTTATAGATGATTTTTCTAGGTTTTGTTACATATATTTACTATCTGAAAAATCATCTGTTTTAGACACGTTCATTATTTTTAAAACTGAAGTTGAGAGACAAACAGAAAAGTTAATTAAGACAGTTAGATCAGATCGTGGTGGAGAGTATTATGGAAAATATTCAGAGAAAGGGCAACATAAAGGTCCTTTTGCCAGATATTTAGAACAATGTGGCATTGTTTCTCAGTATACAGCTCCATATACTCCACAGCAAAATGGAGTTTGTGAGAGAAGAAACAGAACTCTCATGAACATGGTTAGGAGCATGTTTTCCAGATCAAATTTACCAAGGTTTCTATGGGGAGAGGCTTTAAAAACAACCAACTATATATGTAATAGGACTCCTAGCAAGTCCATTAATAAAACCCCTTTTGAACTCTGGAATGGCTATCAGCCTAGCATAAATCATTTGCATGTGTCGGGATGCAAAGCTGAAGCAAGAGTGTACAATAAGGAAAATGACAAGCTAGAGTCGAGATCAATTTCAGCCTATTTTATTGGTTACTCAGAGAAATCTAAATGCTACAAGTTCTACTGCACTGGGAGAAATAACAGAATTTTTGAAACTCATAGAGCCACTTTTATTAATGAGTTTTTTGAACCAGAAGTTGATATGGTGATGGATGATGCTGCACAAGAAAAATATTTCAGCATGGATGAGTGGTTTAGAATTTACAGATGTAGTTGTGGGAAATCAAATTCTACAGCAAAATGATGATGCTCAATCTACAAATGAGATACAAGAGATAAACAATCCATCAGTTGAAAATGAAGTTGTTCAACAAATGGAAAATGCTGAAATTCCACAAGTAGTTCGACAAGAAGTTGCAAATGCTGATGCAATTCTAATTTTAAGAAGATTAGAAAGAGTAAGAAAGCCTGCAATTTCATCTGCAGATTATCATGTTTATGAAGTTGAATTTGATTTGGGGGAAGAAACTGATCCAACTACTGTTAAAGAAGCAATGCAATCTGAGAATAGTCATAAATGGAAGCTTGCAATAGAGGATGAACTTTCAAGTATGTCAAAAAATGGTGTTTGGTCTCTAGTTGAAAGAACTGCAGAAATGAAGCCTATTGGATGCAAATAGGTTTATAAAACTAAAAGAGATGTAGATGGCAAAGTTGAAAGATATAAAGCAAGACTTGTAGCGAAAGGATACAATCAAAAGGAAGGAATTGATTACAATGAGACCTTCTCTCCTGTTTCTACAAAAGATGCTTTCAGAGTCATGATGGCATTGGTGGCACATTTTAATCTTGAACTGCACCAACTGGATGTTAAAACAGCTTTTCTAAATGGAGATCTATTGGAAGATATTTACATGTTGCAGCCAGATGGTTTTGTGGAAGATGAAAAGACAGTTTGCAAGTTGCAGAAGTCAATCTATGGTCTGAAGCAAGCATCTAGACAATGGTACTTAAAATTTGATGCTGTAATTACAAGTTTTGGTTTTGAAGAGAATAAATTAGATGAATTTGTGTACTGCAAGATCAGTGGGAGTTATTTCATATTTTTAGTATTATATGTGAATGACATCCTACTACCAAGCAGTGATATTGGGTTACTCAAAGCCACCAAGAAATTCTTAAAGGAAAACTTTGATATGAAGGACATGGGGGAAGCACATTATGTGCTTGGCATAGAAATCAGTAGAGACAGAGAAAGAAATATGTTGGGGCTGTCACAAAAGAATTATATTGATAAGATAATGAAGAGGTTTGGAATAAAGAAGTGCAGATCTGGAAAAGCACCTATTTCTAAAGGTGATAAATTTCATAAAGGGCAGTGTCCTAGAAATTTGTTGGAAAAGAAATCCATGGAGAATGTGCCTTATGCAGCCTTGGTGGGCAGTCTCATGTATGCACAAGTGTGTACAAGACCATATATAAGTTTTGCAGTGAACATGCTTTCAAGATATTAGGCAGAAGCAGGTGAAGAGCATTAGATTGCAGGAAAGAAAGTGATGAGGTACTTGAGAAGCACTAGAGATCATATGCTTGTATACAGGAAAATAGAAGATGAGGAATTGAAAGTAGAGTGTTATGCAGATGCTTCATACAAAGCAGATATGGATGATCTGAAATCCACTTCTGGTTATATTTTTATGTTAGCAGGAGGAGCAATTTCCTGGAAAACTAGCAAGCAAAGTTTAACAGCAACTTCAACATTTCAAGCAGAATATATTGTTATTTTTGAAGCTACTGCACATGCCATATGGTTGAGGAATTTTATATCAAGAATGAAAGTTGTTGATTCTATTGAAAAGCCTTTAGTGATCTATTGTGATAATGCTGCAGCAGTATTCTTCTCAAAGAATAACAAAAGAACTTCAGCCTCAAGGAATATAGATGTGAAGTATTTTTCAGTAAGAGAAAGTGTCGAAGAAAATGAAATTAAAGTTGTCAAGATTGGAACTAAAGAGCAGTTAGCAGATCCATTGACTAAAGCATTGCAAGTTGAAATTTTCACACATCATGTGAAAAATATGGGAGTTCTAAAGCGTGACACGAACATATGACTTGACATTTTCTTCCGACATAAAGAATTCTTTTTCTTTTGACAAAATGGCGTACATAAACAAGAAAAAAAAGACAGGTGTAAATTGCGTATGAGATATTTTTCTAAAAATGGAGAGGAGCTCTTGATGCATTTCTTAAGCTGTAGTTGATTGATGTAGTCACTTGTGGTTTCATCTAGATTGGGTTGGTGTTCAATGTACCTTAGTACAAGATCGAAAATCATTCCATTTCCTGTGAGATTCCCATGTCTTTCTTGGTTGGACCAACCCAACTGGCTATTTCTTACAAGTCTTTCATCTTTTTTAGATTAAGAAGCGGAACTACAAGTGAATCTTAATCATTATGTATAACCAATTCATTTTCAAATATAGTTGGGAGACTTTACCTAAGAAATGGGTAAAAAAAATGGAAAGATCGGAACATGGGAATAGATCTGATACCAATACGGACTACCCATTTCAATTATTGTGCTTTCTTAAATTGCATACCTATACAAGGGTTCAAGTTTCGATCGATATTTGCGGAGTTGATTATCCTTCTCGAAAACGAAGATTTGAAGTGGTCTATAATTTACTGAGTACTCGCTATAACTCACGCATTCGTGTACAAACCAGTGCAGATGAAGTAACACGAATATCTCCCGTAGTAAGTCTATTTCCATCAGCCGGCTGGTGGGAGCGAGAAGTTTGGGATATGTTTGGTGTTTCTTCCATCAATCATCCGGATCTACTCCGTATATCAACAGATTATGGTTTCGAGGGTCATCCATTACGAAAAGATCTTCCTCTGAGTGGATATGTGGAAGTACGGTATGATGATCCAGAGAAACGTGTGGTTTCTGAACCCATTGAGATGACCCAAGAATTTCGCTATTTCGATTTTGCTAGTCCTTGGGAACAGCGTAGCGACAGATAATTAAGAATCAGAATAGGTCCAGTCTAGGGGACAAATCAATAGGAAATGCTATTTTCTTTGTAAGAATAAGAAAAAAGTTCTTTGAAATGAAAGAGTTTCGCGGGTGATCATCGGATATCATTGAGAAATAGGAAGAAGTGTTATCGAACGATTTCCTTCAATTCTTCCCAGTATGGAATGAGTAAAGAATCGAGCTACAAGTCTCAATCTATACAAAACGCACTGGGTTTTTGTGTTTCTTTCGGTTTCATTGATAGCAGAAGAGCTTTACTCTATGGGGGCGCGAGCGCTTTACTAATATCAAGTAAAGGGGCCTGAAAAAAAAAAACAAACGTAATAGGGCTTCGCTTCTTCCCCCTTATTGAATTGAAAACGAAAGCGCTAACGCGCCTTATATTTTTTATTTAGCAAAGCAACCTTTCGCGCTAGACGCTCACGTTTTTTGTCTGGGTGGAAGCTGGCGGCAGGGCTTGCTTAACCGGATACATGGAATTGGGATCTCTTTCGCATGCTGCAAAACTGATGTAAGACAATTTTAATACAACATATATATAATTCTTGATGTATTGATTATTCAAATTTGTTATGAAATCTTTACATTCAGAAACTTACTTTAAGTTTTCATAGTTGCTGCATAAACTACTACATGTATACATACAGTTCATTATATTTCTGTAATGAAAGTTTGCAGCAGCATTTAGCCATCAGGATCATTGTTTGAATCGATTATATTCAGTCAAACAAGATTTCACTAGAGGTAATCCATGTGATTGAATTCTTTTATAATGTGATTGTAAAAGACAGATGATTTGCTTAATTGTCATGATCTTATACAGTTCATTGTTTTTGTTTTTAATTGACAGGGTTTTGAAATAGATACAGATTGAAGTGAAATTTCAAGTGCGCACCTAAAGTAAATCTATTTACATGTTATAAAATATAATCCTAGTTCAGTGGGAGATTGTAAAATATCATAATGCAGTTCTACTGCATAATTGGAACTGAGGTTATATTTTACAATTGTAAAATAGATTTGAAGTTTCATAAAGAGCTATGAGCTAATTTATCTATGTTGATAATAATCGGATGAGAGATAAATAGCAGTATACTATCTGTTTGAATTCGAAATTCAAATTTGTGAAGTCATTAGGACACAGATTGGATTAGGACAAGTTGTTTGACAGTTTCTTGATGGAAGGAATAGTTGAATAACTGTCATGAAACTGTCTGCGACAGTTTTTCACGACAGCAAGCTTATATAAGCCAATTGATCCCTTCTAGAGCACAGTAACATTCTCATATATTTGTCCCATCAAACAAACTGAGTTTATACATAAGTGAATCTAGAAGAAGGTCAACATGCATGGATACTAGAATCAAAAACACCAGTCAGTATTTCTAACTGATATACATTTGATCTAATATCTGTCATAATATATATATATATATATATATATATATATGTTTATATGCTAAAGTTTCAAGTATTTTTTAACACAATGTACCCCATCGTTCCCCTTGCTGCTGTGAGAGAGACAATGCTATTGTTTGTCGGATACAGCTTTGTCGGACCAAAGTCATAAACTTTAGGTATAAAGTTTTCATCAAGAAGAATATTATGAGGTTTGATATCGAAATGCAAAATCTGCATATCACAACCTTGATGTAGATAATCTATCCCATAAGCTACTCCAACAGAAATCTGAAACATTTTCTTGCAAGACAATGTGATACTTTCTTCTTTGGAGTAAATATACTTATCAAGAGACCCATTAGGCATGAACTCATATACTAAAGCACGCTTTGATCCCTCAACACAATAACCAACAAGCTGCACCACATTAACATGGTGAATCCTTCCAATGGTAGCTATCTCACTCACGAATTCATCTCCATTAGATTTGCTTTCATGCAGCATTTTGATTGCTCCAAAACGACCACTACGTAATTTTCCTTTAAACACAGAGCCATAGCCTCCTTTCCCCAATATGTCTTTGAAACCGTTAGTCATCCTCTTAATGTCAGAGAATGAGTACCGTATTGGCCCAAAATTGTTATCTCCATGCAGAAAATCTTCAATTGTGATGTACATAGATAAAGGCCTTCTCCTCCATGTATAGAACAAAAATGCAATAACAAATGGAAATCCAAATATAAATTTAACCGGAAAAAGTAGCCTTGCAGAGAAATAAAAAGAAATTGGTTTGTGATAGAACACATTGCTCAAATTCAACACATTGTGAAGTAGTTAATTTCATACAATATAGTTCTTACGTACCCATGCCAACGAGTGGTGCCCATCGCCGATCTACATATAATATGAAACTAAACAAGACTAGTACATTGTAATTGTAATTATAACTTCTTAGAAAACCACACTTCAGATATCTAAACTCTGCCCTATATTTTTCACAAACCAAACTCCTTTTTCATTTTTTCCGTTATAATAAATAATTTTACAGTGGAGATTTGCAAAATACTCCCATCAGAGAAATAGTTAATCTTACCCATAGTAATGTATTTATCTCGATAACCTGCACAAGATAAATAAGAAATGAGCATCATTTAGAAAGAAAAAAAAAAGAGCACAAAGCTTCCAACGTTCGCAGCTAGGTATCTAAATATCAAGTTAAATTTTACTGGTGAAACAAACATGAAAAGTAATTAGGAAATTAAGTTTTGAGTTGGACTTAGTTAGTCTTCCTAATTGGACATGGTTTATGTCAAAGTACCAGCCATCTTAAGAATAATAATTGAAGAAGCCAAACCCCAATCTCAAATCTTTGACCCCAGCCTCAAATTCGTACTCCAATCGATCTGGTACGTGTCTATGTTCCCTCTGTTTTATCAAGAGAAAGAGTGTGGTGAAATTGTTTAGTACAAGAGGGGATGTAACCCAATTTGGGCAAAAGGGATAGGGTTTGAGAATAGATGAAGATATCATTTTGTCCCTGAATATTTGATGGAGGTAATTTCGGAACGGTTCGAGATACCAAAGCTGGATCGTACTCGAAATTTGAGATATCGTTTTGATATTTCTAAAAGGTGATGTTAACACACACAATATTTTTTTTTTTTCTGAATAGAAATTGAATACAATAGATCAACACTTTAAAGCTATAGTCTAGCACACTTACAAAAATAAACAAAGCAAAACTAACGAGCACACAAACTCGCCACCTACAAACTAATGGATCTAGGTCATCTACTTGCCTTAACATGCAATTGTGGTATAAGCATGTCTAAACCTCCTCATAGAAGACTCATAGTGATTGTAAACCCTCATAAGAGCTCCACTCCAGTCATTGCACGATCAAAATATCTCCAAGCTCAAGCCCGTAGGGCCAAGCACAAATCAGACTTGATTCTTATTCATGCAGCTCAACCCAGGCTTGAGCTTAGGTCCAATAACCTAGGCCCAAACCCAGAGGGTGGGAGACTCTGTCACGCCCACGTCGGTGGGGTTTAGGCACCCGGCGCCGATCCCGAGGTGTGATTGAGTGTTACAAAGTGAAATGTAGATAAAAATAAAAACACTTCTTTCTAGGCTTTTCATTCTAGACTCATCCGACACTTCGACTAGACAAACACTAAACACTTTTCTGCAAAACAGCAAGTAAATGGGTGGGTGAGCAAAACCGCTCTCTCAGTTAGTGCCCTAAGTAATATGCCAGCAAAGCCATGTCATTTTACTCATGTTACAAAATATGTATATCATATATTCACGTCGACCACAATACAATTGGTCACATCACACAATCCCTTCTTTTTGGGCATCTTTCAATTTAGTGATCTCCCACGGGTACCTAATGACCTTCATGCCCTATATAACCGTGTGCCACATCCTTACTTCGGCATAACCCAATCAAGAAGTTCACATGTTCCATGACTAGTCAAACAATGGATCCAACACCATAATATATATAATCTCCACATATTTCACAAATAGACATGCTTCACTTGAAAATAGAGAGATATTTCATAAATAGATCAAAATCATAATTTTTGACTATTTTAAAAGCATATAAGAATATTTGAAACACATAACATAAACCACTCACTTGGACGAACCGAATTGACACCTAGATCGTAAATCGAGCAACCTAGAATGAGCTTTCTAGAAATCACTGCTGGATCTAACTCCAACCACCATGGATAGAAAGATCGCGTCGATACGAATCTGTAACCACTCGCGGATTCAGAATCAGAGTTACAGATCAAAAGTTATGATCCGCGGAAGTTTCGTCGCAAATCTAATACAATAATAATATTGTAGAGAGAGAAAGATGAGAGAGAGAGAGAAATACGACAGAAAAATGGGTTGATCCCTCTATTTATAGAAAAAAAATGCCAGGATTAACCCCCACACCCACACATGCCACGTGTGCCACGTGTGCCACGTGTCACCACACTATACTCCCACAGCCACACATGCCACAAGGTGACACATGTCATCAACACCACTTGGCTGACATCAGCGTCAGCTGGCCTCTTCTCCCTCTTCCACGTGTCAGTTTCTCTTCCAATCGGAGCTCGCCACATCGTCACATAATTATCATCCGATTAAACTTCCAAAAATCGTTAAAAATAGCTCGGGAACTCAAATAATTCACCGAAAAATGTGACGAACTCGTGACAACCTCTACTTTCTATTTTAACAAGAAAAATAAAATTTGACTAACTTCAAAAATCAGGATATTACAAGCTCACCGCCCTCCCTTTCTACCTTACTGCCTTCCGGCCAATTCTGTACCGGACGATGCTCTGCCATCCCTTCTTCTATTAGAACCCACCCCAAGGCTACCGTCATTGAGCCCAAGGAATCATATTGAAACCGATCGAATATGAGTCTTAATAGTTGGGGCCTTGATTAATTCTGGTGTCTTTTAATTGATTGTTGGAGACCCGTGTTCGGTATTCTGATTCCCATCAATTTGTATTAGAGCTCTGGAGAGAGCTTGGTGGATTCCATGTCTCAGATCGGATGAAGAAGGGGAGGTTTCAGAATGGAGGGTCGTGACGTCAACAATGAAATGGTTGAAATTAAAAAGATGCTTAAGCAACTTGAGGTACGTATCGATCTCATTGAAGCTCGATAACGGGGACGTAAGAGTTCCAGCGGGGAGAGAAACGTTACCACCTATCATCAACACATTTTCCGCATCGAAACTTTCTACCTAGATGGTTATGTTTTCGACGGGGAGATTTGTGTTGGTCATGTTCATAAGTGTGTTCCGTTGTGTGAGTCTGATGAAGAGGGAAATAATATTTTCAACTACCCCGGTTGTAAGTCCACTGTGTTTAATTTTCCATTTATTAAAGAATTATTTCTAGAAAAAGAAAAAAAATCGTTTCATGGATTTTGATGAACCACCAAGATATGATGACTATGAAAATTGTGAAGTTTGTGACGGTGGTGGTGAGGACCTTTGCATTTTTAGAGATAGTGATGATTCTAGCAAGTATATTTACATTAGAGACCAATGCGGAGAAGGTGAAAAGTTGTTTGCCATGCATAATAAATTGTTTACCACATCATCAGTTAGTTCTCTTCATGATCATATATGATTCAAATGGAATGGAGTTTATGGAGGAATCCTCGGTGAGCAGTGGTACATTCCAAAATATGCCAATTCACTCAATGGAGGATGATCTCATATATGGTAAGAAGATAGTCACAGATGTTGAAGAAAGTAAAGAAGCAAATAAGTCGATTTTGTTGGAAAATATTGCATATAAATATGTTGATTCTTTTGGAGTTAATTCATTCCTGTTGGAGATTCCCAGATATTTAATTGAAATTATCAATGGAATCAAGAATGGTACGTAAGAGGAATTTTGAGCTGGGGAAATTAATTGTGGGGAGCAGATTTCTCAAGTCCATACAAGGAAGGTATTCGAATTTATTTGGCAAGGAAGAATTCAATTTGCAATTGGTATATATGCCAAAAGAAGATCTACAACGAATGAAATATTTTGTAGGGAATTTTATCAACTAAAGGTTTGAATTCGAGAACGAATTTTTTCCAACCAGGAAAGTCTGATACAGAAGCATATATGGCAACTTCAAAGACATTATTTGTTATTTAATTATATGTTGTAAATTATTATATTTCATTAGTTAGATATTTTTAGGGTATCATTTTCCATTTAATTTAGGTATTACATCTAGTTAACTTTCCATATAAGCTTAAGTCTACTTATCCTCCAAGTATTGTAAACCCTATAAATATGGGTATTTTAATCGTTATTAGGGAGTTTATGTTTTATGAATAAAATTCAGTTTATTTTTTACATGGATTTGCCCTGTTATATGAGTTTGCCGCTCCTTATTTCTAGTGTATTTTGATTGACTGTTGGAGGCCCATGTTTAGTATCATCATCCCCATAAGCTTTTCTTGCACTCGAACCAGCGACGTCGCCTCACCCGAAGCTTGCATCCACGTCGTCGACATCCTTATTGTCTGGTTTGGGGACCGGTACGTAGCCGCCATGCTGCAAACTCTGGAAGGGTTGTATCACTCGAGACTGCTCAAAAGTATCGAAGCCCTCGTTTTTTTTTTTTTTCCAGAGTTGTATTACTCCTTTTTAAGCAAGTTGTCTCATTCAAACATACCAAAACACACACCCTATCAAATATTCTACTTTTCAAATTGGGTGTGTGAATAGGAAAAAAAGACATGGGGTGTGTGAATAGAGATATTAGGTGTGTTTATATCAGTACCATTTCTTAAACTTGAGACACCAAATCTACTAGATTAGAAAAGCTCATACACTGTTTAGACATTTTCTCTTATTCATTTATAAAGATTTTATATTACTTATGAATCATCTGACCTACTTTGCCTTGGTTATTCCAAGCCGGCACTACCAGATCAGACAGAATAGCCGACGAAAAAAATTTCGTCTACTATGCCAAATTTTTGTCGATTATTCCTTCTACCGACGAAAATTTCGTCAGCTATAATTCGTCGGTAAAAGGACGTCGGTAAAACGAATGGCCGACGAAAATAACGAAATCATCGGCCATTCCAAAATTATCACCGACGAAAATTCATTTTGATTACCAAACCTTGGCAAAATATCTGACGAAATTCGTCGGATATTTTCGAGTATGGCCGACGATATCGTAAACTATAGCCGACGATATCTTCTGTTTCGTCAGCTATTTGTTCTGAAATATAGCCGACGATTTCATCTATTTCGTCGGTTATTTCGTCGGAATATATTAATATTTTAAGAGGCATTAATTAGTTATAGCCGACGAAATAATGTTATTTTCGTCGGTTATAAAAGTTATAGCCGACGAAATAATGCCAATATCGTCGGCTATTCTTACATTTTGGGAAAAAAAATTAAATTAATTTCTAAATTACCATTCCAAGCAACCTGCAATTCACAATGACAATCCATGCATTTACACCAACAAGAAACACGTCTAAATGACTTATTTAATTTGTTCCAATATACATAAAATATAACCCTAATCATCACCTAAAGCACTAAAGTCTACCACGTCATCCCCAGCGTGACCGTCATCCTGGCCACCATCCTGCTGTCCATCATGCTCGTCACCCTGTTGAATGAACTCGGGAGCTCTCGGCATTGGAGGTTCATCTAACGGCTCAAACGGGGGCGGGGGTTCAAGGCCTTGTTGTTGTGCCGCGAACATAGCATACCACCAGTTTTGTTGGCCGGCGTAGTTCTGTCGCCGAATTCTCTCGCATTCAGCATGCCAACGCTCCATTTCCATCTGATACTGCTGTGTTCTGCGTTGTTGCTCCTGTGTTCTCTGGAACAGGGCCGCCAATCTTGCATTTTCTTCTGCCAATCTCTGCATTTCCCCCCTCATCTGTTGGGTGTCCCCGCCTCCCTTCTTTTGAGCTCCCTTAGTGGTCTTCAGGACCCCTATTCCAGAACTTCTCAAACCCCGGCAGTAGTAGTCGTTTGACCGGTTTGGGAAGGCTGCGTCGAATATCCTCGCTGCAGTTTGGACATTCGATCGGTCGACCTGACTCAGGGCTTCTTGCAGATCTTCCTCTGAAATGTTCGGTTGTGTCTCCCGAACTACTGCCTGCAACACTTCTTCTTCGGCCCGGTTCACCCTCTCCTAATTGAACGGGAAAAAAAAATTAATATTCTAACAAATATATAATTAAGTAAAATTAATAATTAAAATTTTAAAATCGTAATCAACGACTTACAAGCTCTTTTGTCGCTAATGGATAAGCCTTCTTGAACGTCTCTACGTACGGGTTGCAGTTAGGATGATCTCTAAGTGCCTCCTCCTGATATTGTGAAAATGGCCTAGAACCACCATGATGGGGGGTTGTGTTACGGCGGCGATTCACAGAGTTCTGCCGAGACCCTTCAAACAAATAATAAAATATTAGAAAAATGCATCAAAAAATATTAGTGTAATAATTATAAAATAATTAAACTAATAATTAAAATATTAACAAAATAAACATTTATAGTTAAGTTTAGTATTTACCTGCATAACTGGGTTGTTGAAGTCTACTGTCTTTAACCAACGCCACTCGTACTCCCTGAACATGAACTCTCTTGGAGTACCCATACGACCATGTTTGTCGTATTCGGTAAAGTGGGTACGGAGCTCGTTCTTCCACTCTTTGAACCTACGGAAAAAACAAAAGTGCATTAGAAATATTATTAATATCATAAAATATTTCAAATTATAAGATGAGGAATTCCCAACGTACCTCGAGTTCTGCATCGCGTACGCCCAAGCCTGCTTGTGTTCGGCTATCTCGAAGTATGCCTGAAAGATAATATTTTATTATTTTTAAAATTATAATAATACCGAAAATTATTAAATATTACGATAAAGAAATTAAGTTTTTTAAATTACTCACCGACGCCTCGTTGTCGACCTCCCTTTTGATCTCTTCCGGCACATCAGCCCACCGTGTCCACAACATAGGGACTCTATCCCTAATTAGTGCTCCCACGCAACCCGCGTAATCGCGGCGTTTTTCCCCTTAATATCCTCATTATGGGGTTCGTTGATCTGGATCCTCCCGCTGGTCTCAACACTTTTCCTGAGCGTATCAAGACATATGACACCTCTCGTATTCCTGCTTAAACTGCTAGCGGCGGTCCCTATCACATAAACGACGATTGGTTAATTAAATTAAATAATAGTGCGTTAATTTTAATAAAACATTTAATTAATAAAATCAAATGTTACCTGAACTCGATGACCCTTCTGTCGGCTTTGCTTTTAATCTCGCCGAAATCAGGAGCTCAGGTCTCTCAAATGGCTCATAATGGTATGCCTCCGCAACACTCACGTACTGAGGCATAGCAGGCCATATGGGCACACCACGCTCGTCGACCTCGGGTATGGCAGGAATGTTGTATGGCAGGTACAGCTGATTAGGGAGAGTAGGCCCCTCAGTAGAGTCAGCAGCAGACGGTGCAGGACTCGTCATCGGCTCCCGATGAACCTCAGGCATACGGACCTGATGAACGTCTGGAGCTATGTCGTCCTGAAATAGCTGTGTACTACATCTCGGAGGATCTGGCCGGAGAGGGGGACGTGAACTGCTCGACGGCCGCCCCGCCGATAAAAGGGTCTGGTGCCGGTTGCTCACACTCCTCCGTGGCTGGGATGAATCGATCCTCTGAGGCTGGCTGGTGGTCCTGTCAGGCTGGCTAAGGGTTCTCTCGGAGTCTCCGGATACGCCAGAACTTCCAGAACCCCTAGATCTAGAACGACGGCCTCCGAATAACTGTCTACATGCATCGGCCATCTGGAGCTTGAGGCATTAATACATTAATTAATATTAAATTATATGACATTAAATAACAAAATCTAATTAATATAATAACCAATAATACTAACATATTTTAAAACATACTAACAAATTAATATTTAAATTTTAACTAATTTTAAATAATACTAACCATTAACATAAATATAACCATTTATATACAAATATAACTATATTTCATCATTAACATATATATACATACAAATAACCATTTATATATTAACATAAATATAACCATTTATATAATTAGGCTACCATTTATATATATAATTAATTTAACAATTTATATATAACAATTAAAATATACATTAACATATAACCAATATTAACAAATATGTAACAATTTATATAATTAATCTACAAATTTATATATATAATTAATCTAACAATTTATACATATAACCAATATATATAACAATTTAACACACACTTAAATATCTAAATTATATACCTGTTGTAGGAGAAATAGATTGATAAATCTCTCTGTGTTTATTCATTGATAAGGAGGCCTTTATATAGGCATTACATCAAGTATCCCTGGCGAACAGGGATTCCCTATCTAATAGAGTATCTAGACTACAAGTCTTATTAGGACAAGACACACCACGGAAGTTACGGAGTTAACCTTCCTTGAACACTCCCCCTTGTGTCGCGTCCTCAATGGTGCATGAACCGTTGCCTCGTTAAAACCTTTGCCAGCAAACAAAAACCTCTTGGGCAAAAATAAAAGCATGGTCTAAGGAAAAAGAGTACAACGCACCAACTACAAGTATGTGAGACATGCATAACTAGGCTCCCCCTGAAGTCTAGATGAGAACTCCCCCTGATAGTCATTCAGTCTTTGAGTTCGGATAAGCGACACATTCCAATGCGCTTTACATGCTTCATAAATGTAGATTTGGGTAGAGACTTGGTGAACAGATCCGCTGCATTTTCTTCTGAGCTGACTTGCTTCACTTGAATATTCAAAGTCTCTTGCTGCTGCTGATTGTAGAAGAACTTAGGCGAAATGTGTTTAGTATTGTCACCCTTAATGTATCCCAACTTCATCTGCTCAATGCATGCAGCATTATCTTCAAATATGCAAGTTGGTCCCATCGTAGTAGACTCAAGTCCACTAGACTCTCGAATGTGAGATATAACTGAGCGAAGCCAAATACATTCTTTGACTGCTTCATGTAGTGCAATAATCTCAGCATGGTTCGAGGAGGTAGCAACAAGGGTTTGCTTGGTTGATCTCCAAGATATCGCCGTATTCCCAATGGTAAAAACATAACCTGTTTGGGAACGTCCTTTGTGTGGATCTGACAAATATCCAGCATCAGCAAATCCTACCATCACATCATTTGGTGTATCTGAGTAGGAGGGGGTATCGCCAAAGCCGTATCGGGACCACGACTTAGCATCCGCGGGTCCGGATAAGTTGGCGGATATGGCTGCAGGATGGCGGATGGATGAACCAAAGCCAGTCCTGGCGGATATGGCTGGCGGATGGCGATCCGAGCCATGGTTTGTGCTGTTAGATGCAAGAGATCGACTATGTGTCGAATCCTGATGAGTGTATCGATAGTACAAGCCCATGTCAAGGGTTCCTTTAAGGTATCGGAAGATGTTCTTGATTCCAACCCAATGACGTTGTGTTGGCGCAGAGCTAAATCTAGCTAACAAGTTCACAGAGAAAGCGATGTCTGGTCTAGTACATTGTGCTAAGTATAACAAAGCTCCAATTGCACTAAGATATGGATATTCAGCTCCCAAGACCTCTTCGTCATCTTCTTTCGGACGAAAGGGATCTTTGTTGATATCCAGACTTCTAACGACCATGGGAGTGCCTGTAGGATGCATAACTTTGTCCATGTTAAATCGCCTGAGCATCTTTCGGACATATGCAGACTGGTGTATAAAAATTCCACCACTTCGGTGCTCTAGTTCTAAGCCTAGGCAAAACCGAGTCCTTCCCAGATCTTTCATCTCGAATTCGGATTTCAAATAGCTAGCGGTCTCATTGATCTCATTCAGAGTTCCAATGATGTTCATATCATCGACATAGACGGCTATAATGGCAAATCCTGAACTTGTTCTCTTTATGAACACACAAGGGCACAACTCATCATTCTTGTATCCTTTCCCAATCAAGTAATCACTTAACCGTGTGTACCACATCCTACCAGATTGTCGGAGTCCATATAGAGATCGTCTCAACCTGATAGCAAATGAACTTCGTGGTTTTTGCTCACTTGACTTGGGTAACGAAAGTCCTTCTGGCACTTTCATGTACATCTCCGTATCTAGGTCCCCATAAAGATACGCAGTTACAACATCCATAAGCTGCATATTGAGTCTTTCTGAGACTACCAAACTTATTAAGTATCGGAAGGTAATAGTATCCATGACAGGAGAATACGTCTCCTCATAATCAATTCCAGGGCGTTGAGAAAAACCTTGCGCCACGAGTCGAGCTTTATATCGCTGGACTTCGCCATTCTCATTGCGCTTTCTGACAAAGACCCATTTATGTCCAACAGGCTTTACGTTCGGCGGTATAGGCACAACCGGTCCGAATACTTGCCTTTTCTTTAGAGAGTCTAGTTCAGCCTGGATTGCTTCTTCCCACTTCGGCCAATCCGCCCTACGTTGACATTCATCAACAGTGCGGGGTTCCATATCGTCGTCGTCAATGATTTCTTGAGCAACGGCGTAAGCGAATGCATCATCGATATACATGGAATTTCTTTCCATCAGATTGTGCATGCATAAGTAGTTTAGTGAGATTTCCTTGTTCTCCAACATCAACAGTGAGTCTGAGGCGTCCCCCAGATGATTCAGAGTTGATTCTTGGACATAGGTATAGTCGGAGACAATCTCGTGTGACGGCGTCACAGTATCAATGATGAACGGATCGCTTTGTGCCTGGACACATGCCCTCTTTCTAGGTACATTGTCTTTGGAACCGATTGGTCTCCCCCTCTTTCTAGGAGGATCCGAAGTCGACGCCGGCTCTCCACTTGGAGGTGCCGAGCCTAGGCTACCGATGGCACCTAGGGCTGCGGGTCCGAGACCGGCGGCGCGTGCTCGCGCATGGCGAGGAATGTTAAGCCTTGCAGGTACATTCGCAGCAGGTATGGTTGATCTTGTCACTTTCGCAATATCAGTAAAGGAGTCGGGCATCGTATCCGCCACCTTTTGTAGTTCTAATATGCGTTGTATTTCAGTCTCACACTGAGACGTACGGGGATCATAATGAGACATAGTGGGAGAGAACCACGTCAATTCCTGACGTTCATTTGGGACGGATGCGGCCCCATCTCCCCCTAACGGCGGGAAGGATGTCTCATCAAAGTGACAATCTGCAAATCTTGCAGTAAACAGATCACCTGTCATAGGCTCTATATAGCGGACAATAGTTGGTGCTTCATATCCAACATAAATAGCTGATCGTCGTTGTGGATCCATCTTGGTACGCAGTGGAGGCGTGATAGGCACATATACGGCACAACCAAAAGTACGCAGATGCGAAATATCAGGCTCGTAACCAGTTACCAACTGGTACGCACTAAATGGTTGGCTATCTGTGGGTCGTAGACGAATAAGCATAGCTGCATGTAATATTGCATATCCCCATGCCGAAACTGGCAAGTTTGTGGCCATGACAAGGGACCTAGCTACAAGCTGTAGTCTCTTGATAGCGGCTTCTGCAAGACCGTTCTGAGAATGAACGTGGGGTACGGGATGTTCAACTTCAATCCCAACTGACGTGCAATAGTCATCAAAACACTTTGAGGTAAACTCTCCAGCATTATCCAGTCTGATGGACTTAATCGGATTGTCCGGGTGGTGAGCCCGAAGCTTAATAATCTGAGCTAGGAGTTTAGCGAATGCAGCATTCCTCGTGGACAACAACGCTACGTGTGACCAACGCGTTGATGCATCAACCAGAACCATGAAATATCGAAATGGTCCGCATTCTGGTGTTATAGGTCCACAAATATCACCTTGTATTCGTTGTAGAAACGGAATATTCTGTTTATTATCAATAGCAAAAGATGGTCTTGCTTGAAGTTTTGCTAGTGAACAAGCTTTACAAAACGAACGATGAGCATTAGACATCGCTACAGAAGCATGAGAAGCAGGAGGGGACCGAACCTCTCCTTGGAACCGAGAGGCGGCTATCGACGGCACGGCCGAACCGAGGCCGAGGCGCCCTCTGTGCTTTTGTGATCGGAAAAATGGATGACCGTGGGAGCATTTCAAAATACGGATCATCAGATCACGACCCGGATGACCGAGTCTATCATGCCAAAGCTTATAAGCATCAGAATCACATAATATAACAACATGAGATTCGTTGGTTCGAATGGTTGTGAAATACATGCCATTGCGAACTCGCTTACACTTCTCCACAATGCGAGTGCGCATAGATTGAGTGGAGGTGATCAACAGATATTCAGTTCCATCTTCAACATAAGTGCTGAGGTGATAGTCATTGTCACGCACATCCTTGAAAGCTAGCAAGGTTCTTGGCGCCTTAGGCGCATATAGGGCGTCCTCTACCCGAATCTCAGTGCCATTTGGCAGTAAGAATTGAGCAGTGCCACGACCCTTAATTACGGGTCCAGTTCCTGTCATCGTAGATAACGACGATTCTCTTGGCGTAAAATCCGAAAACAATTGCCGATTTCTCAGAATCGTGTGAGTTGTTGCACAATCCAACAAACACTCAATCTCGCCTTGATACATCTACAAAAACAATGTAACTTGAATCAATAGTCTACTTTAGACTTTGGCGAACACTTTAAAGTAAGTGTACTGAAACAATATATCATCACAAAATGAAGTGCATTAAGGCCAATTACATAGCCATGGCAACGACAAAACTTGAGAGAAAGATATAAGCCGCATTTTTAATCACCGAGTATCACCATTGATAATCATAGCCTAGTTCAGAGATTGAGACCGGACACCGTCGTAGGTGGCGTGGCCGAGCCAAGACCGAGGCCAAGGCAAAGGCCGGAGCCAAGCCAAAGCCGAAGCTGTGGTAAGGCCAAAGCGACCCAGAGGCCGAGCCGAAGCAAGGCGAGTGGTGAGAGTCGGTCAGGCATTGAGGCAATGCGATGCGACGGTTGAGCTAAATCCGAAGCATGGCGAGTCCGAAGACACTTCGTTGCCGAGCCATTGATGCAAAAGTTGCATTTGTTCGATAGGCTATCGATTGTTGGTTTCAAAAAAAAAAACGGATTCGGTGTTGAGCCAAGCTGGCGAATGGCCATGGCGAGTGAGGCCTAGCGAGTCGCGGCCAAGCGCTTATGGGCTTTGGCGAGCGAGGCATGGCGGATCGCAGCCAAGTTGGCGGATCGCTGATCGCGGATCTCGGATCAGTTGGCGAATAGACATGGCGAGCGAGGCCTGGCGGATCGCGGCCAAGTTGGCGGATAGCGGATCGCGGATCACGGATCGCGGATCTCGGATCGCGGATCGTGCATCGCGGCTCGTGGATGGCGTATCGCGTATCGCGGCTCGCGTATCGTGGCTCGCGGATGGCGTATCGCGTATCGCGGCTCGCGTATCGTGGCTCGCGGATGGCGTATCGCGGCTCGCGGATCTCTCCTTTTGTCTTTGTGATTTTTTTCGGATATGAGTTAACATCACCAGAATTTTGGTGAACTCAAAATGATTATGCCATTGAGAATTGGACGCATTGAACCAATTTTGCTTTCAGGGATGTAAAAATCTCAAATCATTCGTAGAATAAGATAGATTTTATTGATGACAACTCAAAAATACATCATGGTTGTTCTAAATAGAACGACTTATCGAACAAAGTCGTGATTTATTGACTATTCTGTCAAAATAACAATCAAAATCAAACTTGAACACGTATCTCATGACCGAAGTCAAATACTTATTCATAGTCTGGAGTATCATACTCCTGAGTCCTACGTTTCTTGGTAGGTTGGAAGTCATCGATGGCGAAGTTCGTATTTTCCTCATCGTATACTTCTTCCTCAAAGTCTCCTACATAGTGTGCTTCTTGTTCTATGTATTGTTTGTGTTTCTTGTAAGCGGCTTGAATATCTCTACTTGCTGTGCAATCGCGTTGGAGATGATTCTTAGAGCCACATTTGAAGCAAGGAGCCGAAGCATTGTTCGGCGGATGGCCACCACGCCTGGGACCGGAACCAAAACTGTTCCTCCCTCTGGGAGCGGCGGCTCTGCCATCATCCCTTGTCCAAGAAAGCGGTCGGCCACGGCCGACGCCTCTTCTCCCTCCTCGTCCGCCACGTATTGCTCTTGGCGTACGTGGTGGCGGTGCTTGACGTTCATGAGGTTGATGCTTCTGCTTAAAAGCTTTACCACGGGCTTGATGAGATTCCGTAATGATTTTCGGTCCTCGAGGCCTCTTATTGGTGGTAAGAATCAACTCATGGTACCTCTCCTTTCTTTGAAGCACATTCATCAAATCGCTGAAGGTTTTGATAGTGCCTTTCTCGCGGAGATCGCGGTACTGATGCGACAACATGGACGCAGATTCTGGGAACGTTGTGAAAGTCTTCTCCATCATATCATCATCGGTCTTTTCGACCCCACAAAAGCTCAAATCAGATTGCAAGTTTAGCATAGTCTGATGATATTCCTGGACGGAATCAAAATCCAGTAAGCGGATTTGCTCCCAATCAGACATGAGGTCTGGGAGTTGTGCGTCATGCACATTGTCGAAGCGGTCCTTGAGGATATCCCATAGCTCTTTGGGATCAGTTTTCCTCAGGTATTGCTTCTTGAGCGTTGGATGGATATGGCGCCTGAGAAACATCAGGGCTTGTGCTTTCTGTTCAGGAGAAGCGTGTAAGCTTTCATCCTCAGGAGGGTTGATGGTGGCAGTAAATCTTTTACCAATGAAAGTGTTCTCAACATCTGAGACCCACCTCTTGTATTCCTTGCCTTGGACATCCAAGATGTCAAATTCTGGACGCTGAGTGTCAGCCATCTACAGAACACAAACAGGGAGACGTTAGTATGTTTGAATACTAATCAAGTTTGATTGTTCTTTTAGAACAGTGCCAAGATATATCATGGTCACATAAATCGATGCTTAACGTGACTTCAAGTCACAATCGATATCTTCCCTTTGTTTTCTTTCCAAAAAAGAATAATACGTTATGGTTCACAGTGACATCACAGTCACAAGCATAACGGTGGCCGGTAACATCACAGTTACCCCAATAAACGTTGGCACCGGGGTGACTAAATCCCCGTATGCCGTCCCGAGAAGCGATAGAATCGGGATGAAGAAGCAGGGACACGGAAAGGTCCCGGAAGAGAAAACAAAACCCAACTATTGAAATTTCAGAAGCGGGAACGTTTATGAAAATATTTACCTCTTCAAGAGAAGCTTGATCAAACGAAACTTGACTCTTGGGGAAGCTTGTTTTCTTCGACTTTTCTTGATTTCTTCTTAACCACGAATAAGAGTTCGCGGATCGCTTGCTTGGCTTGCGAGCAATTTTGATCGTCTGGCGGATGCGTGCAAAAAGTAGCACGCAAGGGAGAGCTGCTGGCGAGCGGGTTGTCTACCTAAAGGCAGAGGAGGAGTAGTACGCGAAGGTACAAAGCGGCAGGCGAGCAGCGCAGATGCTGCTGAGAAGAGGCCGATGGTGCCGAAGAGAAGAATCGGCGGCCGACGGTAGGTTAGGGTTTCGAAAAAAAATCCGGAATTAGGGTTTCTAGGGTTTATTAGACGGGAGGCTAGAGCAATGTGCTGATAACGTGTTGTAGGAGAAATAGATTGATAAATCTCTCTGTGTTTATTCATTGATAAGGAGGCCTTTATATAGGCATTACATCAAGTATCCCTGGCGAACAGGGATTCCCTATCTAATAGAGTATCTAGACTACAAGTCTTATTAGGACAAGACACACCACGGAAGTTACGGAGTTAACCTTCCTTGAACAATACCTAAATTATACAATTAAAATAAATTGATAAAAAAAACAAACAAAAAAACTTACGGGATGATTTTCTTTAGGAGGAGGAGAGCGGCGGATTGGAGGAGGAGAGCGGCCGATTTGAGGAGCGGATGAGGAGTTTTTGCAGAGGAGGAGAGAAAAAAGTCGGAGAGAAAGTGACTTTCAGCTTTTATAGCAGAAAGAATAGCCGACGATTTAGAAGATTTCGTCGGCTATTCTTTGAATGTCGTCGGCTATTCTATGAACATCGTTGGCTATACTTTGGAAGATTAACAGCCGTCTGATCTGAGCCATCCAACGGCGGACAATAAAAAGGCGCGGATCGCAAGAGTTTAGCCGACGAAATTTATTTCGTCGGCTAAACTTATAGAATAGCCGACGATTTAAAATATTTCGTCGGCTATTCTTTGAATATCGTCGGCTATTATATGAACATCGTCGGCTATACTTTGGAAAATCAACAACCGTTGGATCTGAGCCATCCAACGGCGGACAATAAAAAGGCGCGGATCGCAAGAGTTTAGCCGACGACATATAATTTTCGTCGGCTAAACTATAGGTCACTCAACTAAGTCAAACCTCTAAACGCTTAAAAACGGAAATTAGTCTAGTTAAACGACGGTTTCTGGCCTCACCTTCAACAGATAATAGTTTCAAATCAATGAGACGCAACTAATCATATAAAAATTTTACAAAATTGATGTAAGGAACGTCAGGCTACCCATAGGAAAACGAAAGTAAAAAACAGTTAATCGCAACATTCAGCACACAGATTTTATCAGAATTTTTCAACCGTAGACGTATTTCATTATTTCGGTCATATCTTATTTTACAACATTTTTGCATTTGAAGAGTCTACGTATAGTAACTATTTGAAACTATACATTCACTTAAACACTTAGTAAACAAGTTAAGGAACATTAGTGCATATGTTCTGATTTTGAATCTAAAAGTTTAGAAAATCTATTCCAACCGTCAGATATCACCGTTAAGATCAAATACATGTATGGAAAAAAATCCAACTTCAGCTGACAACGTTAAAGGCTCGATCGGAACGGTCAACCTGGTAAGTCAAACCTCTAAACGCTTAGAAATGGTAATTGGACTGTCTAAATGACGTTTTTTTGCCTGACCTTCAACATATAATAGTTTCAAATCAATGAGACGCAACTAATCATATAAAAATTTTATAAAATTGATTTAACGAACGTCAAGCTACCCATAGGAAAACGAAAGTAAAAAACAGTTAACCGCAACATTCGACACACAGATTTTATCGGAATCTTGTTATTTTTCAACCGTAGACGTATTTCATTATTTCGGTCGTATCTTATTTCACAACATTTTTGCATTTAAACAGTCTACATATAGTAACTATTTGAAACTATACATTCACTTAAACACTTAGTAAACAAGTTAAGGAACATTAGTGCATATGTTCTGATTTTGAATCTAAAAGTTTAGAAAATCTATTCCAACCATCAGATATCACCATTAAGATTAAATACATGTATGGAAAAAATCCAACTTCAGCTGACAACGTTAAAGGCTCGATCGGAACGGTCAACCGGGTAAGTCAAACCTCTAAATGCTTAGAAATGGTAATTGGACTGTCTAAATGACGTTTTTTGGCCTGACCTTCAACAGATAATAGTTTCAAATCGATGAGATGCAACTAATCGTATAAAAATTTTCCTCAAAATATTTACTGAAGGTAACGCTACCATTAGGAAAACGAAGGAATAAAACTTTTGACTGCATCTTTCGACACTCAGATTTTATCGGAATCTTGTCATTTTTCAACAATAGATGTATTTCATTATTTTGGTCATATCTTATTTCACAATATTTTTGTATTTGAAGGATGAAGCAATGGTTTATCGTTAGTGATAGAAAATGAAATATGGTCATTTTTTGTTTATTTTTTTTTTAAATCATAGCCGACGAGAGACAACCTCGTACTCGTCGACTATTCTTTTGTCGTTTTCTGTCTAAAATAAAATATGTATTTTTCAATATAGTTATAGCCGACGAAATAACAAATTTTCGTCGGCTATTACATGAAAAAAAAAACAGTTGGCAAGAAAGTTCAAGCAAAGTTCAGTTGGCAGTGCTGTTTATCTGCACCGAAAACTGTACTCTGTCTCGAAGGACTGGAAACCCTCTGACTCAAATGAAAAAATGGATGAGTTGGTTGAGTCGATAGACTTGAATGAAGGAATCAAGGCAAAATTCTTAATGAATATGCTTAGGTTATGTGAGTCATCTGGTGAGAAATTATTGGTTTTCAGTCAGTACCTCCCACCTTTGAAATTTTTAGAGAGTAGGGAAAGTCGTCACAAAGCAGCTGTTATCTTTAACAGCTTGGTCGTAAACATATCTTGGTACATGCAGGTTTTTCTTAGTTTTTTTTTAAGAATCGGAGTTGTCTTTAAGAGAGGATTACAAATGAAAGGATTACATCATCTAATGTAAGAGAGGACGGATTTCAACAATACCCACAGATTTTTCACTCTTTCTCCCTTTTTTTTCGTTTTTTTTAAATGAGCAGCTGCTGTCTAAATCCGAAAATATATAGACTTATAGCCGACGAAAATGACAATTTCGTCGGCCAAAAGTTTTCGTCGGCTAATGTTTCAGAGAAAGGCCGATGAAAATCTAAATCGTCGACTAAAATATGAATATAGCCGACGATTTTTGTTTATACCAATGAGAAAAAAGGATCGTCGGCTATTCACAAACTATGGCCGACGATTTTGTTTTTCTACCGACGAAAAATAAAATCATCGGCTATTCTATGGAATTACCGACGAAATTTTTTAGTCGTCGGCCGTTTTTTTTTATTTCGTCGGGAAAAGCCTTTTTCTGGTAGTGCGGGCGTGTAATTAGCTTGGTTCTATGTATAAGATTTTACTTGTTAGATTGTTAGTGACTTAGTAATCGATATAACCAAGGAGTTAGCTTTTTAATCTCTTAATACGAAAAATTTAGGACTTAATAAATCCCAATCTTAGCAATGATATGTGCGCTTGCATAAATGTGTATCAAGTTAAAAAGAAAACAACTACCAATTAGTATAAAGATTACTTACTAATTTTGAACAAATTATGTCCAGGATCAAAGCAACCTGCAATGACAACACACAAAAAACAAATTAACACTTGCTTATCGTTTATTATTTTGATAAGCGTTTAATGTGAGCTATCCACATCCAAGAATCTAAATAATAGTGTCAGTTTCATAATACGAATTCTAGTGAAAAATCAGGGAATAAAGGTTTTAAATGAATCTTTGCATGTAAAAAGAAAATAGAAAATACAATCAAGGAATATAGATCTAGTGAGTGAACAATTCTAGTGAGTGAATAAGAGGTATGATGAGTAATTTACTGAAAATGTGGGTAACATAACCAAGATTATTTTAGCTAAAAGTGTCTATGTTACTTATACTGTAGTTATTATCTATATGAGGGTGTGAGTGGGCTAAAATAATAAATATTTAAGAGAGATTCGTACTGCGAAAAGCTTCCCATAGAAGTCGAAAGGCACCTACAATGGCAAAGAACAAATTAGAAAATTATGATTAATCAGAAAATGCCCGAGAAGTAAATAGAAAATTCTTATTAATCACAAAATATTAAAGTCTACATTGTTGAACAATTAAGGTGTAAACCATTAGTTAGAATAAGCATTATCGTTTGGGTCATGTTGTGAGTTATTAGATGGAAAGTCAGAAAGGTAAGGTGAAATGAAAAGTTAGGAGAGTATCCGAATCTCCTCAAAATTATATTGCTAACCATTTTTTAAATACTTCTCTTGGTTTTGGTGGTCATTCTCGTGAATTTTTTTTTTCTTTTAACAAAATAGATAACTTCATTACTAGGGCCAAAAGGCATGTACATCATGTATCGCTTGATACCTCTAGATATGTTAAGGCACAAGTCACCGACGTATGACATATAACCTTCATTATGAATGAGCACAATAAAACATACAAACTACTGACCTATAACTAAAACATCTTATCTGATCCTTATAAGAAGTATTACCAGCTGCTTTAAGACCTCAATTGGTGTACGTGTACCAATAATACACCAAAGAATGACTCAATCTAGGCCCACACAAGACATCATGACGAGACCCACCACCATATCGTCGTTCAAACCTCGTTGTCACGATCCAGTCATTGCACCGCTGCTTTCCAGACCACGAATACCACACGCTGCTCTATTGCCCTTTTAAACCGAGCATCTCGTGTCCAGCATCGTTCTCTTGTGAACAACAAAGACCAACGTCGTCTAAGATCCTCCTATCCTTGCAAGCACAACCACTCAACCCCAATGCAACTACCAGATCGCTGCCAAGACAAACCTGTACAAACCAAAGTCTTGCCACTCCAATTAAGGCTACGAAAGAAATCTTTCACCAAATCACGTTCGACAGCAAAGCCATGCGGCTTCAACGAGTCCTAGGGACCATTCTAGGCCACCGGACGAGAGAGATCTCGTGTGCGGGGAAGCCACCGCTCTAGAGTTTTGTTTCTCTCTAGGAAGTCGCTCTCTCGTTGTCAGGTTAGGTTCCCTAAGACGAGTTTTGGTTCATGGCGGTCATTCTCGTGATGTTCGTGCGTTAGTGAAACAAAGTCGTTTTTGTTTTGATACTGGTTCTATCTCATATGCTAAACCTTTTGATTTTATTCACTGTGATATTTGGGGTCCTTGCAAACATTTTTGCGTTCATACGACTCAACAAAATGGGACAGTAGAACACAATCATCGCCATATTTTCCAACTTGCATGTGCTTTTAAATTTCAAGCTAATTTTTCTCCAAAATTTTGGGGAGAATGCATACTCAAGTCACTGGCTATCTATCAGTTACCAACTCCACTCCTCTCCTTTTATTCCCGACCATCTTCCTTTCATCACCTTGGTGTTTTCAGTTGTTTTGCTTATGCTACAAACATCAATGTCCACATTAGTTTGTCACTAGAGGTCTAGAGCGATCGAGTGCCTCTTCACCGGTCATCCTATTGATCAAAATTTTATATCGCTCTAGGCTTAGTTTGGTATTGAGGTGAAAAAACTCAAATATGGAAAAACTGATTTTTAAATAAGCAACATCTGACCTGTTTTTTTAAATCGTGATTTTTCAACTAAATTTTATAAATAAACACATTATAAAAAACTTACCAAATACATAATTAACTCATAATGATAATTGTAAGTGATTATTTACCCAAAAACTCAATACCAAACTAAGTCCTAGTGAGTCTAGTCAAAAACATTTTACTAGTCGTCATCTTGTTTTTCATGATGAAGATTATTTTCTATATATTTCTCCTAATCTCGATCCCATCTCAAGCCATTCAGCATTTCTCATAATCTCGAGCCAACTCACATCAACCTAACTCAAGTTGTAATAGTACTATTACTTAAGAAGCAAGTTGTTAAGTTTGGGTTCGGATCACGATAGGGTATGTGTGAAACTTTAAATCCTCTTTTAAAAATATAAAAAGACAAAAAATATTTAGCAACTCAATCCAGTCAATCCCAAACTCAGTCTTGGTCTAATTTCACCTCTTCGTCGATCCCTGCGTCTGCAAGAGATCTCTCATCAGAACGATACCCCGGCCTCAGTTCGTCCAGCAGCATGCATTCCATGACAATAATCCAATTCATTTTCGGACCACCGGTCCATCATTCAAAAAGCAGTTATCTCACCCCGATCCCGACGTCGCTGCAATTCCAGTCGCAGCTACTCTCGCTCCGATAGCACCGGGCGTCCACCTCTGCCTCGCCCCTACCTATCTCAAAATCATCACTCTCAGAACTCTCACCGGCCGCCTTCATCTCGCCTATCCTCTCCCCGATTCCGGCGTCACCTGTCGCCAGTTGTGCGCAGCCCTATTCCTGTCGCACTAGCTGCCCCACCACCAACACTAGAAGAAGCTTTTCGTTTTCTTTTCACATGAGGTATCAAACTCTACCTCCTCTTCGTTCTCTACGTGCATGCTTGTGTAGGTGTACGTGGTTTTCTAATCCAATTAGGCGTTGAAGAATTACTGTTTTTGGGGTTTATGGCCACCGTCGGTACGTACATACCAGTGTACCAGTCCGTAGTCGTGGTTTCGGGTTTCCTTGGGCTAATTCTGATTCCGTTACGTATTTCGAGCTCGAAGGCTGAAAATGGTCGTTTCCCATTTTTCTTGAATCCCAATAATACTACGGAAAGTTTAGAAATTGTAGGCTGACTTTCTGGTAGCTTTGAGGGTATAAGGCAAAGGCAAAACAATAATACACACACAGATATATTATTCAGTAAGTAATGTATAGCTGCAGAAAACATATATTTATATGATATATATTTCTACGGTGGAACGAACCTGCGACTGTGTGAGGAAAACATTTGTAATTGGTACTCCATGGACCTCCACAAGTAAAAGGCATATCAAACGAATATTGAAGCTCAAAGCCATACGCCAAGGAATTCAGTGTTACTTGTATATCTCTCTGGTTGGGTAGTTCCCATCGATAGTAATGAATGTCTTCCATTCTAAGCTGCAACCCTCTTCCACATCTCCTGACCTTAGGTCACCAACCATGACATAACCATACGTTCTGGGTTGGGACAAAGAAGAGGTACCAGGACTGCTAGTACTAGTATCAGTGCATGCAGCAGTGTCTACATAATTAGAAATATTCACCGGCTCTAAGCACTTGAGGAAGGATATAGGGTCTGCGATCGCAGTGTAAGGTGATGAATTAGGAAAAGGATCATATGCTGTTGGAGAATTAACAGGAACAGAGGAACAATTGTTCTTCTGAAAGCCGGGATCCATAACTCGGATTGTTTGGCTATTGTAGTTGATTGCCTGTACATGGTATTTTAGAGAAGGTAGGTTTAGTACTGTAATGTTGTTCTCACATAACAGAGTAAACCCGGACTTTCCACAAGTCTTTGGGTCGTGGTTCAGTCGAAAAGGGTGGCTTATGTTGGGGATACTTCCACAGGAAGATGGGGTACAGTACTTGTGACTACATGTCTTTGAGCTACAAGCAAGAAAGACGACCATTAACACCCATGCGGACTGAGCCAATGACCTTCCACTAGTCCCCATAGAGGGAGATAGGGAAAGAGGTAGAGATATAGAGACAGAGAGATTGTTTTTTTCTAGGCTGACATTTAAGTCCTGCAGTTGGAAGCAATTTATATACATGTTTTGGGCCGCCAGTCAATGTTGGAGGGCCAGGCTATCAACCAAATTGGTGGCCAGTCACTGTTTTGGTGGACTTGGACTTCGCTGTTCATTGAATCACCAGTATGTACTGGTTTTGGTGGACTTGGACTTCGCTGTTCATTAAATCAACAATATGTACTGGTTTTGGTGAACTTCGCTGTTCATTAATAGTTCCCTTGTCGATTTATGTTGGACGATATCCTCGTCTTTTCTTTTTCTTCTGGAACATGGTTAGAAGAAAAACTATGATGTATATGTTTGCCATTGATTCTGCATCTTAGTTACTCAGTTAGGATATCATTTACTACAAAACAGCATGTTTAGAGTGCAGAGTAAAGTACCAAGCTTGATTGCTGAAACTTTCATCTTATCGGGAAAGAATTGTAGTGAGTAGTGAGTAGTGACTACTCATCTCATTCTATTGCATATGAATGTCCAAGGCCATTACCCGTGGAAGAAGGGAGGCAGGGTCCAGACTCCAGAGGCGGACCCTTTTATATATATATATATATATATATATATATATATATATATAGAGGGCCCTTCCAATGAGGGATCCTTTATTATGACTTATATGAGGGATTGAGAATTACACCAACTTTTCGATCATCATTTTCAATCTTAACCATTCAATCTCTTCATATATATGAGTAGATCATTTCTGGAAAATTTCATCCCAATTGGTGATCGTTGAGGTGCTCAAAACTGCGATGTACATGAATGGTTCAAATCTGCCAGATTTGAGCCGTTTATTGATTTAAGCTAGTTCGAAGCCTTAACGATCACCAATTGGGATGAAATTTTCCAGAAATGATCTACTCATATATATGAAGAGATTGAATGGTTAAGATTGAAAATGATGATCGAAAAGTTGGTGTAATTCTCAATCCCTCATATAAGTCATAATAAGGGATCCCTCATTGGAAGGGCCCTGTATATATATATATATATATATATTTTGCATATGTATATATATATATATATATATACAGGCAGGATGTAGAGAGGATGTCCTCAAAATGTCCTTATAGTGCGGATTTTTATTTTTTACCCACTTTTCGATCAAATTTTCTCATCTCCACCGTTTAGTACCTAGATAATATTGTGTAGATCATCTCTGCAAAATTTCAGCCAATTTGGTAATCGTTAAGACCCTCAAAATGATGTTTTTCTGTTATAAATATGAACGGTTCAAGTTTGACAAAATTCAGTTCGTCCATTTATTTTTCGCGTTTGAGGGCCTTAACGATTACCAAATTGACTGAAATTTTTCAGAGATGATCTACACAATATTATCTACATACTAGATGGTGGAGATGAGAAAATTGGATCGAAAAATGGGTCAAAAATGAAAATCCGCACTATTGGACATTTTGAGGATGTCATCTCTAGATCCGGCTTCTATATATATATATATATATATATCAACCCCTTCCAATGAGGGATCCCATTTTGTTCATTTTGAGGGATCCCTCATTTAACCTACTTTTCGATAACATATTAACATATCCACCGTTCAACATTCATGTTTATATGGGTAGATCATATCTGAAATTTTTTATTCCATTTGATAATTATTAGAGCATTTAAAATTGTGATTTACATTTAAAAACTTGAACGGTTCATGTTTGACAGATTTCATACGTCCATTGATTTAATCTAGTTAGAAGCCTTAATGATCATTATTTTAGCTAAAATTTTACATGAATGATCTACACATATAGACCTAGTAATTGAACGGTGAAGATATAAAAATGTAATTAAAAAATTAGTCTAATAATCGATCACTCATATAAATCAAAATAAGGGATTCCGGCCTTATATATATATATATATATTATGAATGAGTTATGCAGAAGTGATCCTGCAGAGGTAAAGCCATATGTCAGTCAGTCGGTCAGTCAATATTTGAAGGCCATGGTCGACTTGGACTTGGTCAGTCATTTGGATTTTGGTTGTGGAAAATAATCAAAATTTCGTCTATCCATCCCATCCCTTTATTTCTTTTTGCTTTTTTTTCTTTCTTCTGGAACATGGCCTATAACAAATTATTATGCATACTTGCCATTGATTCTGCATCTGGTTTAGGATATCTTTTAGTATAAAACAGTTCCTCTAAATTCAATGCAAAATAACATGCTTAGTTGCTGGAAATTTCTTGTTATTTGGAGAAAAGATGCAGCCATTAATCATCATCTCAGCCTATTTCATATTAATGTCAATGGCTTTCTTCAAAGGGTGCCAAAATGCATGCACAGAATCAAAGTGTGGTGACCAACTGACCATGATGATCATCGCCTTGCTATACATGTCCCGTTTCAGCGTCTTCCTCGTTGTCGTGGATTTGAGCTTGGATGTAGTCAGCAGAGCAACAAGACTGTTGTCGAACAGCAGCATATGGTAAAATTCTTTGTGAAACACATTGATTATAAGCGCCAGAAAATTCAAGTTCATATCTCAGATGATGATTGCTTTCTCCTAAAGCAATTAGACACCCCAAACATGAAGCCAATCATCTCTCCTTTCATCTTCTCACTATCTGGTACCGATAATTATGTCAGCATATTTCATTGTCCCGCCCCAAACACAGCTACTGATCTACCAAGACTACATGTCCCTTGCCTCAGTGGCCGGGGCTATAAATATATATATGCCGTTCCTAGCAATTACCTACCTCCACAGTACTGTACAAAGATGTATGATTTACCAGTTCCATATGAACTTCTGTACCCGTTGTCTGCGGATACCTATTTTTGGTGGTCTACACCAAATTGTACAGAATGTGAAGAGAAGGGTAACAAGTGTCGTCTGAAGTTCAACAGCATCAAAAGTGAAATTGAATGTGTCGATTTTAGCAAACCAAGTAAGTGTCGATAGCATAAATTGTAAGTCACATCTGTCAGCTTCTTTGATTCTGTTTATCTTTCAACATGAATGGGAATCTGATTTGTTATTAATTATCATTTACAGGCGCAACAAAAAAAGTAGTGGCTACAGGTGAGTTAAAAGATAGAAGTAATATTTGCTCTGTCTCATGTCTTGAAGAAATTGAGCATGTGTTTAGCTAATAGCTAAGGGATTTCTTTTCATGCAGGTGCAACTCTGACTACGACAGTTCTATTAATTTCGGTGGCTGTAATATATGGTGTATATCGCTCTGATAAAAAGGAAAAGCAGCATCAACTGAAAATTGAAACATTCCTAGCGGATTACAGCGCGTTCAAGCCAAGCAGATATTCATATGCAGATATAAAAAAGGATTACAAATCAGTTTGAGGATAAATTGGGTGAAGGAGCATATGGAACTGTTTTCAAAGGGAAGCTTTCATCTGAATTGTTTGTCGCTGTCAAAGTCCTCAACAATTCTATTCATGGAGATGGAGAAGAATTCCTCAATGAGGGGGGAACAATGTGTCATATCCACCATGTCAACGTAGTTCGCATGGTTGGCTTCTGTGCTGATGGATTTAGACGAGCTCTTGTTTATGAGTTCTTACCCAACGGATCACTACAAGGTTTCATCTCATCAGCAGACAACAAGAATTCTTTCCTTGGTTGGGAAAAGTTCAAAGATATTGCTCTAGGCATTGCCAAAGGAATCGAATACCTGCACCAAGGATGTGATCAAAGAATCCTTCATTTTGACATCAAACCTCATAACGTCTTGCTAGGTCAAAACTTCACCCCAAAAATTTCTGATTTTGGGATGTCCAAGTTGTGTGCCAAGGATCAAAGTATAGTGTCAATGACTACAGCTAGGGGGACTATAGGCTACATTGCACCTGAAGTGTTCTCCCGGAATTTTGGAAATGTGTCATATAAGTCAGATGTATATAGTTTTGGAATGTTGTTGCTCGAGATTGTAGGAGGGAGGAAGAATACTGGTGAAACCATGGACAACGCTGGTGAAGTTTACTACCCTGAATGGATATATAATCTTTTAGAAGAAGGGGAGGACCTTCGAGTCTATATTGGGGAAGAAGGATTAGATTCTCGAATTCCAAAAGAACTAGCAATTATAGGCCTTTGGTGTATCCAGTGGCACCCAATGAATCGTCCATCTATGAAATCAGTTGTTCAGATGTTGGGAGGAACAGTAAACTTAACCATACCGCCGAATCCTTTCTCCTCCGCCGGTCATATAAGAACAAATGCAGCAAGTCGCCCAGCTGTAAGACTCTTGAACCTTGAGTTAGAAGCAATCGTTGAAATATTAGAGTAAATAACATGTAGATATGACTGCTGTTTGTATGCATTGAAACTTTGGTAATGTATGGATTAATTGGTTTTACCCAAAAATATGCAACTTTTACATTTTTCCAGATCGCTCAGATACTTGAATTCATATTCACATGATTCTTTATTTCATATAACACAAAGTGTTCAGCACCCTTCTAACAAAAAGTGTATCAATGTAATAATATTATAGTTGTTAACTCACTTAAGTGCAAGTTAGATCACCACGAGACCACAATGTGTTATAGAAAGGACTCAGAGGAGTGAAAGAGAAGGTAGAAAGGGAAAGGTTGCTGGAATTCCTCTACACTTCAATAGGTGATGAGTACAAAGCAGAATCAGGCAACATTTCTACTATGACTAAAATGGAATGTGTTCCCACTCGTGGATAGCCAGTTAATATATGATTTACTTTACAGAAGTCACAGAATAGTAACAAAAAACAAGCGACGAAAAAGTTTAAGCAATGTCATTATTAACTCCACATTCGAGCATGTTGGATTAAAATTATTATCTATTTGGCGGCGACATGCATCTGTTGTGGATATAGTAAAGGCTTGGGAGGCAATTGTAGATTATCAACATCTCCTTCAAGCATTTCTATGACTTTGTTCATTGAAGGCCGATCACCTGGTTTCATCTGTATACACCACAATGCAGTTACAATCATCTTCTTGTGTATGCTCTTTTCATCCTCAGTAAGATGGCTTACCTCTGGATCATTTCCTGCATTGTATTGATCATACACCCATAAGGGATAATAGATTTGGCTCGAGTGCTCCTCTAGTGCATTTAAATTCTTCCTCCTACTTGCCATTTCCATCAACAACATTCCAAAACTATACACATCAGCTTTGTAGGAGACACCTCCTATGTTTTTGTAGAACAACTCAGGAGCAATGTACCCCATCGTTCCCCTTGCCGCTGTGAGAGAGACAATGCTGTTATCTGTTGGACATAACTTTGCAAGACCGAAATCAGAAACTTTTGGAGTGAAATTTTGATCAAGAAGAATATTATGAGGCTTAATATCAAAATGCAAAATTTGCATGTCACACCCCTGATGTAGATACTCGATACCTCTTGCCACTCCTAGTGAAATATCATGAACTTGCTGAATACTTAACCGGATAATTCCTTCTTTAGAATAAATATATTTTTCAAGAGACCCGTTCGGCATGAAATCATATACTAGAGCATGTTTCGATCCTTCAAAACAATAACCAATAAGCTGCACGACATTAACATGGTGAATCCTTCCGATAGTAGCTACCTCACTTATGAATTCTTCTCCATTAGCTTTGGTTTTGCCCAAAATCTTAATTGCTCCACAACGGCCGCTACGTAATTTTGCTTTAAATACACAACCATACCCCCCTTCTCCGAGTTTTTCTTTAAAATTTTTAGACATCTTCTTAATATCTGAATAAGAGTATCTCACTGGAACGAAGTTGTTTTCACCATGTAGAAATTCTTCAATCGTGTTATACATTGATAAATGTCTTCGCCGCCATATATAGATCATAGGCAGAATCAGAACTGGTGCCAAAAATATAAATCTCCCCAGAAGAATTAATCCTGTGTTTAAAGAAATTAAGAGAAACATGTTAAAAGACAACTGAAAATAGACTTTAATTCCTTAATTCTCTTTTTATTTGGTCAAAAATTGCTCGTTATGCTTGGTAACATGTTTATTTAGGGGTTGGGCTTAATTACTTATTTGGGTTTCAAGCTCACGATCTCCCATTTACAAAGGAGAAACTAAAGGGACTACAAAGAACTATATAGAACATTGATTTTTCAGTTCATCAACAAATCTCCATCTTTAATTCTCTAGAATATGTTTTGCTAACAAGTAATTGTAAAGAGTAGAATTATCAACAAAGTATACTTTAGGGGAAGATACCACAACCTTCTTTTCTCCCTCTCTCGACCTAGGGTTAGGGTTAGGGTTTTGAGACAGCTGCTCGGTGCGACTCATATGGCGGCAATGACGGCGTCGGTAGCCTCCGTGACTGCACGTCTGGCGTCCAACCTCTCTCTCGGTTCAGAGGAGGAGTTAGTGGACCTGGGGGATCTTCGGAGCCCAGAAAACGGGTTCGTTACTTCCCGTTTCTACCTGGTTGGTCTTCTCAACACTAGCAAGGCTATGGCTTTTGACTCTTTCTGCAGCGCTGTTCGGTCCATGTGGAAGACCTCGGCCCCGGTGGAGGTCACGGCACGGGGTGATAGGTACCTTTTCACGTTCAACAATGAACATAATCTGTCGAGGATCAAGAAGGGTGGTCCGTGGTGCGTCCAGAGGGCGATGGTGATTCGCAACGACTATGATGGTTTTTCGGACATCATGAAGGTGTCGCTGGACTTCATTTGGATTTGGGTGACAATTTCAGTGGCCACCATCCGGCTTGCCGGGGAGACGATCGGCCCGGTTCTCCAGATCGATCACGCTGCCCTGGGTCGTGGTACTGCTAGGTTCGCTTAATCCTCCCGATCACTGGCCCGGTGAAGCTTGAACGTCGGCTTAGATTTTCTCCCTCTGATGTGATCACGGTGGAGTACAGGTACGAGAGGCTTCTAGGTCGTTGTCGCACTTGCGACCGGATTGACCATGGAGGGCAGACGTGCCCTAGTGAGGGTACGCAAGAGGAAGCAGCGCTGCCTTCTCAAAGGGCTGCGCAACCGGGGATGATCTTCAGAGCAAACTCAGCCCCATGTATGACTATCTCCTCTTCTCCTTCGCTCTCATCCCTCTCGGGGTTATTTCCGAAGGAGAAACGCCAGGTACAGCTCTGAGCAGTATCAGAATTCTCATCTCCATCGAAGGTAACCGGAGTTAGCCGGGTTCGGGATGAGGAGGACTCAAGTCAGGACAAGCGCACCAAGCACTGCTTGGAGATCATACCTTTGGAGCTTGGACCGGGTGACCTAGGCTTTATGGTGGGTAATGATGGAGTTATTGGACTTGCTCGCAATTCCCCGAAGAAACGTGGACGCCCTATGGGGAGCAAGAACAAGAAGATGGCATCACATATGAATTTCGATTCGATGGCGTCTCCGTCCGGGACTACAGGGAGGATGGACAGCCCAGAAGGTAATTCTGCAGGTGGAGGCCTGATGGATTCGGGGTCAGCCTCGGAGGTTGGCAACGGGGCCGACATGGCGTGAGGTGGTGCAACCTTGCACCAGGATCCCATCATGAGAAGAGAGAGGGCTGCTCTACCTCTTCCTAAAAGGTACACCTTGTGGTCTTGGGCCTGAAGGTCTTGGTGAAGTCCTCTCTTCTATCTTGATGGTTACTCACTTTCTTAGTTTATTGTCCGCTTCTCTTGGACGTATTTTGCTTTATTCGAACTTTAGTTTTGTTTATTTCATTTCGTTGCTTTATTTTAGACCTCTTTAGTTTGTAGTGGAGTTTCGGCTCCTGCTTGACCAGGCACAATCAGTCATATGGCTTATGCCAATGAAGTTATTCATTCCCCTAAAAAAAAAAAACAAGTAATTGTAAAGTATTTTTTTTTTTAAGATTGTAAAGTTCTTTTAATGTTTAAAGTGTATATTTCATTTTAGTAAATATTCCTAAAGGCTCATGTAGATTGTGCAACATGTTTAGTTAGGTAGTACGTAGAGAGGAGAGTGGAAATATTAGGTCTACCCCCGGTCATTCTCATAATTTTGTAATTTGATTTTCATTGAAAATGAAAGCATCTTAATTTCGTTCTCATAAAAAAAAAAAAAAAATAAGAGACAAGATCTTACCGATGCCAATCGTTGATGCAATTCGAAAATCTGCAATTAAAGATAAGATGAGTGAAACAATGTCCCAAAGTAGATTCATTTATGAGAAGCGCTCTAGAAGTAAGAGCATCTTCAGCAATGCTAGCCATATTTTAATTAAATTTTAGCCAAAATAGCTAAAAAGTTATTTTGGCTAGTCACTTTAAAAATACGTCTGCATCAGTTCTCTCTATTTTAATTAGCTTGATTTGAATTTAAAATACTTATTAAATGAATAAAAAGTGGTTTAAATGCATATATAAATTATAATAGAGAGCCTGGTATAGCTGTTATAACTCCTTAGCTATTTTGGAGAGTCTATTTAGCTTTTTGCGAAAAAGAACAGCTATATCAGACTTTCTATAACTCTATGTTAACTTTTAGCTATCTCGCTAGTCAAATTTGGAGAGCATGATAACTAAAAGTTAAAACTTTTAAATTTAATACATTCCATATATGTAATCATATATAATTTATATATACATTTAAACCACTTTTTATTTATCTAATGAATATTTTAATTTCAAATTAAACTAAAATAGAGAGATCTGATACAGACGTATTTCTAAAATAGCTAGCCAAAATGATTTTTTTAGTTATTTTGGTGAAAATTAAACTAAAATATGGCTAGCATTGCTGAAGATGCTCTAACTCGTTAGTTTAATAATACGAAACTGACTAGTGTTTAGATCAATTTATCGATCACATAGCGACATCTTCACCATTCAGATCAAATTCATGGACTGACTGAAACTGTTCAACCTGAACTGTTCATATTCACAATTATGATTATCCAAATGAGGTCATCTACTCATAAGGACCTAAAAATTGAATAGTGAAGATGTCGATATGTAATCGATAATTTTATCTAAAAGCTAGTTAGCTTGGTATTATGAAACTAACCAGTTAGTTCTAAAATATACATAATGCATGTAAAAATTTCTTACCAACTAAGTTGTTGCGGAAGTCTGCAAAATACAAAAATAAATGAATAATATTCAAGAGCTAATTAGTTAAGAGTTGCATGTCTAACAGAGCTTCATAAATTACATAATGTTAACAAAACACTAATACGTAAATGAAATAAGTGTCGTCATTCATCCTTTTTTTTTTATTTGTATTGTGACACAACGTGTTTTTGTAATGCCTCGTACCTAGAATTAACTTGACTTAGCTTAATTGCATAACAATTAGATATCAATTCGTCTTATCGCTCTATTAACCTCTTCTATTAGAAAAATTTGTTTTATACATTTTCATAAAATAGAAGAGCGCGACAATACGAGAGTGTAGGCGCAAGCGGCATACTAAACAGAGTTTGAACGAAAAAGTTATAAGGGTAAGTTGATCTCTCTCCCCCCAATTCAGTTCTTCCCGTGGAAAGAAAAGAAAGAGAGAGAGAGGTGTGCACCTCTCCTTGCCTCCACCAAAAATCACACCACTGCCACCAATTCCAGCCACCTCCGACCTCGATATTGAAGATTTGAAACTTTTCTGACTAGTTTTGTAAATTCCTGCCAAACCGTCAAGAATGTGGAGAAATCTCAAAGTGATCCGGTTGAGTGAGTTTTCGAGGACGATCCCGAGTTGCAACACACCTAGTCATTCTTCATTGTGAGTTGGACTTTGTTTTAAATAATTACATGCAATTACTTCGATATTTAATTTCTTGATGCATCTATGCATTTATTTATTTATTTTCATGAGACTTTTATTTTATTTTCTCCTTTATGTGTTTATGCGATCTTATGATTTATGTTTTAAATGAAGTTGCTTATCTTTGAAAAGAAAAGAAGTTTCCCCGATGTTTTATTGAGTTTCTAGTTTTCTATTTATTCCTCATGAAGCTTATTATGTTTCCACATACATAATTATTATCATCTTTATGATATTCTATAATATATATATACTTAATTTGAGTTGAAGGCTTGTTTTCGAAAAAAAAAAAAAAAACTTTTCAATTGGTTTTGGAAATAATGTTTAAAAGTCATTGTGGTTACGAAAGGAATGAAATCCTTAAGAGAAAATAAAATGCGATTTTTGACTACTTTACGAGTACCCAACCCTAGTGATCCTACGATACGATGACTCAGTTACTCCGGTTATGTGCACGTATACCTCCTCACTCTGCTCGTGTATCGGCGGACGCACAAGTGCATGACCAGTTCTCCCGTTCTGCCTGATGTGTACATGTGTACAACCAGTTCTTCCCCCTCCCTGCTCTGCTCATGTTAAGTTTGCTTAACATGGGTGCATGACCAGTTGTCCGTCACGCTCTGCCTATTCTGACTTAGTTCATTATAGGTGCATGAACAGTTTAGTTTTGGGTACCAGTATGGTAAAGTTTTGAGTTTATGAGTTAATTGCACTAATTGAGTTTGCAAGAAAATATCGTGTTCACTCTAAGTTTTTACCTTCCTTTCTTATGGAATTTTATTGAGATATATTTATTTTCACTATGAATTTACCTCATGTTTCGATTATTCAAGTATTCACATGTTTTGTCATCCAACATTGTTTTCTACACTTATCACTCATTGCATGCAAAAAGGTCTGCGAAAGAGAAATGGTTTCAAAGAAATTGAGTTTCTAAAGGAATGTTTACAACTAGTAGAGTTTCTCATGTTGGTTCAAGATTCCATGCATGTTTCATAGTATGAGCAGAGATTCCTTCAGTGTCTAGGTATGCTTCATTGTTGGTGGCTAATGAGGAGGACAAGTATCCCTGATTTGAGGATGGTTTAAGAGAGAATATTTGATCTGTGGTAATAGCTATTGGGCATACCTGATTTGTAAGACTAGTTCAGGCGGCGGCAAGAGTTGAGAGGATCATTGAGGATATGCGCATATATGGTGACAGACGCCACCAAGTATGGGTGGCCCTAGTCAGGGTCCATCCAAGAGAGGTGGATCTACCTTTGGATCCTCTTCTAGTGGTAGCAGATCGACTGGTTTCAGTTATGGTGGTAGTTTTGGTAGTCATGGAGGTAGTCAGAGTCAGAGTTCAGCTCAGCGTTCAGTTGGCAGTTTGGTGAGGTTCCCTACTCCCTCAGGTATTCAGAGGATTGATAGGTCGGGTAGAGCTCAGCACCCACAATGTGATTTTTTTAGGTATTTTGGAGGTAAATGGTTTTATGAGCTAAAATAGTGAAAAATAAGAATTCTAAGCCCAAACAGGGAAACTGAAGCAAGCGAGGAAGAATTTTTACGTGTGGACTAGCCCATAAACTGCCACGCTCGTAGACTTGTTAAATGAAGACATGGGTGCCCATAAGGCCCAATAAAGATGCGCACGGCAATGAAGAGTCTAAGCAGAGAATATTTTCCACAATTGTAAGAGCATTCTTAGAGATAATTGTGCAAAATATACTCTCCTTGGATTTTAAATATTATATGAAAACTCAAGAAAGGAAGGAGAAATATTACAAGAGCATTCTTAGAGATATTTACAAGGATTTTCGATATCTTTTCTACATCACTGGATTCACAAATATATGCATCAAATCAAGATCAACTGATGATATAAGTAGAAGAAACTTAAAGCAAAAAAAAAAAACCTAGTGTTTTGCGCAAAATAGAAGCTCAGAAAGAGAGAAATCTTCTCTTTGTTGTCCCATATATACCCCTTCTTTCTATTATTTTATGTACCTTAAAATTGATATCATATTCAATGAAAGAACCTTGAATGCTTGTTGCATACATCCCCTTTTCAAGAAGAAGTTTTCGAGTTTCAGGGAAGAAAAAGTTGAGAAAAATCTCTCCATAATCATCATCACATGTGGGTGCCTTCATTCTTCGTTTAATTTTATAAAGTGTAACCATGGTTCTTTTCTTCTTAGTGTTCGCAATTAATTTTGTTTAAAAATATGGTGATCATCAATTTCTATATAGATCTATATTTTAGTTATATGACTTCTTTTTTCTTTATATGTAGACTTATTTTTAATTTTGAATAGCTATGAAGCATGTGCTGCGTTTTGAAACCGAAATAATTTTCGATGTATGATAATATGAAGAACATGATTTGTTGATTTTGTGACTTATCCCATACTTGAGTTTAGATTCTAGTTTGCAAACTCGATTTAACTTCGAATTATGGTATCCATAGGTCCTAATGTTTGGTGACAAATCTCGGTACTTAGGAAATCAACAAATGAGCATAGAAAGTTAAAAATTGAAATTCGTGTTACAATTAGCGCCGTCTGTGGGAACCTATACAAAAAGTTGTGTTGCTCTACCAGCGAGTAGGGATCGGTCATTCCATTTATTCTTTAATTACACCACGGGAAGCAGCCCATAAAAGAAAACCCACCAGTCACTGACCAGCAGGCCAATCCTCCAGGCCAGTGTTCATCAGAAACCTGCTACCATCAGCCCTCTGAAATGGGTCAGTAGTCAACCTGCAAAGAGTCAGCAGGCCCGCAAGTCAATAGTCAGCCACCCGGTTCATCAACCTAGTCAGCGGGTCAACAGCGGGTCAGAGGTCGACCCGGGCACCTTTTTCGCCTCGGGAAGCACCGGTACCCCGCAGCCCCAAGGAGCCCAGTCTCGCGCGACGTTTCCGGTATCCGTGACCGGTGGCGCCGGGCTCTGTCCGTCAGTCCGCGCCATCCCCGAAGCGAGCTCCTCCCGCTGCTCCAGCACCATTTCGCCCAGGCAGGCTCTAGCACCAACGTTAAGTTCTTTTGGCATCGAGATCCGCTCCGCCCTCCACGTCGTCCAACCTATCCGAGCTAGGTCTTCTCCTCCGGGACCCCGACGAGCTCCTCCACTGTCTGGGCGGTCATCCTCTCTCTCCGGGCGACGCTGGTTCTCCACCTACGGTCGACGGGACCTCCTCTCCAGTCCGGATCACCCTCTTGCCCTCCGGTGTCGGCCATCTTCCTCTCCAGGGCGCCCTGCAGCTCCTCCTCCCAGGGCCAGCAGTGGCCTTCCTCTCTGGTTCGGATCTGCCCGAGGTTCATCTCCACTCCGGAACCGGTGGCTACTCCTATCTGGGCGCCGGTGGCTCCTCTCCGGTTCGTATGGTCTCCGGGCATGAGATAGGAAGAAAGAGGAAGAAAGCAGCAGAAAGCAAAAAGTAAGCACAGAGGAGAGAGAACAAGGCAGAAGAAAAAAGAGCGGGAAAAATGGACCCCACCCGGTCAAAAAAAAAATGTCAGCGGGTCATCTTCATCCGCCTGGTCAAGGGGCCCAGCGGGTCAGTAGGTTGGGCCGGGCCGGGTTGGGCAGCAGCAGGCTGGACAGGAGCCAATCTCCTCTGGACACCCAATAGTTTCCTTTGGGCACCCACTCCCAGCAGCAAATCAACCTGCTCACTTCCAACAAAGCTAAGTATTCAAACTCATTTATTATTACTCAAACGCATGCTTCACCTGTGCATAATCTGTTTGGGAATATTGATAATTAGACATGTGATAGAAGTACGAACATGGTCTAGGAAACATCGCATATCATTATACGTATGTACGTGATTGGTGCTAGAACGGTAAAAAAATGCATGGTTATTTTTATACCGGCTAATGAATGTGCATGATTACTTGATCCACCGGTAAATTTTAGCTTGGTGATACATAGCATAGTCTTTTGTGCGTAATTAGCTGAGTTATATCCTTTGGGATTTTTCCTCCGGGAAATGGTAAGCCAATAGCAACGGCTGAGGCATTCCAACGGTAGAGCCAGTAACAATGGCTGAGGCATTCCAACGGTAGAGCCAGTAACAACGGCTGGGGCATTCCAACGGCTAAGCCAACCGCACCGGAAGACTATGCATGACATCTTCAAGCTATGCATGCCTTCATTCGATACATGATCATGATTTATGTGTTCAATTAATATCTGTATGCATGACATTTGTATCACCGGGCGGTATTTGTATCTCCGGGCGGTATTCGTATCACCGGGTAGTCAACGTGTTCACAAACATAGTATAACAACTCCGTGCTTGTTGTAAGTAGCTTCATTTTTAATTAATTGTTCATTTTTTTTCTGAGGTATATATCATCCAACGGTAATAAGCATTTCACCAGTCACGCATTCCAACGGTAACAAGCATTTCACCAGTCAGTCATTCCAACGGTAACAGGCATTTCACCGGTAACAGGCATTCCACCGGTTAACGGTTATTTCAACAGTATTCCAAAGATATTCAAAGGGTAAAGGTTTTCCAACGGCACAAGCAGTCCAGCGGTGGCCCAGGCGGCCCAGCGGTGAGTTCGAACGCCCGGTAAGAGCCCATCTTACTTGCGGAGTTGGGGGACTAGTGGGGGTGATATCCGGTATGGTCACTCGGTCGTCACTTACCCTTGACGGTACTTGATTTTAACTCCCCAAGTAAGATTGTCTCTTACTCGGGAACTTGGGGGACTTGTTGACAATAGATGTATTGCTCCGCCAAGCATATTCAACGACCTCGTGGACCGTCCAACCGGCGCCATAGGTCCGACTTCCGGCAGGCATCCGGTAGGCCAACACCTCGGCTATATCTCCATGGTGGAAGATCACCGGTGCCGCGTCCCGAAGGCCTGCCTCCGGGCTCCTTAAGTAGCCTTCATAAGTAGGCAAGGTGGTCAAGCATCCCCACATTGGAGAAATGTAAAAGGGAGGGAGCCTTCCTTGCTTATAAATAGAAGGCTCTCCCTTAGATAGTTAATAAGTTGGTTCCAAAGCATTCTACCCTTGTAACACCACCGGGCTTGTTGGCCGATCCTAGTGAATTCTAAGTGGATGTAGTCGCGTCCTTCGGCGGCACGGCGAACCACTATACATGCTTGTATTATTAGTCTTTATTATTATACTTCTGTCAGGCCTACAGATTTAAACAGAAACAAAACTATTCTAATTTATTATACACATCCCACCTCTTATTTTCAAAATACACTAAGAGTATCTCCAACAGTTTTGCTAATTTGAAATTTCGTAACAATTTGAGAATTTTTGTTGTAAATTTGAAATCCAACAGAATTGCTATAGAGTAGCTAAATAGAATGGTTAAATTTGTCAGTGTATTTATTCCTTGTAAGAGAAATAGCTAAATCTTCTTTCTTCTCTTTTGTCCACATGTCGGTCTATGATTTGGTAAGACATGATATTTAGTTGAGCTTTTTACCAACAACTACACAATTGCTACTATAATCACCAAGAGCAGGCTATGGAACTCTGTTTCCCGTGCGCCAACTATACTAACGTCAATGTTAAACCTCCGCCATTTCCTCGATCCAAAACCAAAATTGTTCCTCTCTCCATCTCTCTCTCTCTCTCTCTCTCTCTAACCCAAACCCTTAATCGCTAAAGCTCTCGACTCCGACATGCGGCAATTCCGGCAAAGCAAGAGAACAACGAGTCAAGGCAGCGAAGCGATACAACGACGATGACGACGAGACTAGAGCTCCTCTTCCACTGGATGACGATTAAAGGTTGATATCTCCTCTTCATCGTCTCCAGATCTCATCACCAAAATCTCTGTCAATTTCATTTGGTCCCTCTCGGAGATTAAATTCTAGTAACTTGGCTATTTCGTGTTCCAACTTTTTGATATTACGGTGGGTTGTTGAAATTAGGTTTTATGGACGATTGCATTGAATTTTGGTGTCGTTCTTCTGATTTCAGTGATGTACTCGATGTACTTGGGTGTTGATAATGCTAGGAAAAGCCAGCTGTTGGTATCATGCATTATTCTCCTCAAAACTGCTCTAGACGCTTTACCTTTACTCCCAAGGGGAAGAGTAACCTGCTAATGGAAATAATTCTCTTCTTGCTAATGCGATGGCATTCTTTTGTACATTTAATGTGCTTATGAAACCATTCATCTCTTACAATGGTTAGATTTGTGGGTAGTGTGGAGAGATTAATACATATTAGCTTATTGAGGGTCAATAGTTTTATGTTTATTTGTGGGGTCTATGGATATTTAATCTTATTACTGCTGTAATTAGCCTTACTCTGTTGTTGAATTTGTGGTCCTTGATTAGCTGCAACAGTGAGGATCTTTGATTATGTTTTTTGCACTCTTATAAGGTATATATAATGGTTGTATAATCCTATTTTCCCTTAGTAAGTATTCATATATCTTTTAATTATGTTTTTTTTGCACTCATATAAGGCATATACAATGGTTTTATAATCCTACTAACCCTCAGTAAGTAGTGTAGTGCTACTGACCATAAAAAATGCGTAATGGTATTGACACTCAGTGAAATCGTAATAAAACGAAAGCAATATTTTGTAATTAACTCGTTAACAGATTCCGTTAGTTAAATGGATGAAAACTTTACTAGTGGTGATTTTGAAAGACAAGCCTGCTATCGGTAACTATGGACTCAAAAGTGTAATTTATTGGTAATTTTGTATATTTAGTTATTACTATTGGAGCAAAATTGTAAAATCGATTGCTGAAATTCAAAATTTTAGAAAAATATAGCAATTTATTAGATGCTACCGTTGAACAACGTCCACTGTTTTCTTCTTTAAAGAAAGGAGACAAAACAAATTACTATTCACTATTTAAAAAAAAAAAATCACTTCTTTGAGTTTTTTTTCCCTCAAACAATTCATCTTTTATCAAAGGATGTTGCCTAGTTTAGATCTTTTTCGAAGGGTTTTACCTAATTGAGATTTTTCTTAAAGAGTTAATTTCAACTAGTTGAGATATTAATTTCTTGACTAGCAGATCTCTATTTTTTTGGTTTTATCTATCTTTAGAGTTTCACATAGTTGAGATATTTTTCGAAGAGTTTCAATTAGTTGAGATTTTTCTTGAACATATTTTTTTTTTCCTTTTTTTTTTTAGATAATTTATTTCAGATTTTTATTAATATATAAATATCTTTTTTGGTAATTTTATAATCCACAAAGTCTTATGTAAATTGTGGGAAACATTTATGGTATACCTCCTACTCAAAAAAAATAAAAATAAAAAATAAAATAATAATAAAAAAAGGTTAAGAAAGACAGAAAGAATGCAGAGAAGTTAGTTTGAGAGAGACACTTACGGTATATCAGCTCCCATAGGAACTTGAAGAACCCTGTGGTGACCACCAAAAGAAATCACAACACTTTAGGTTGAATAAAAAAGAAAATTACGGTAGAAATGTACTAGTGTTACAGAAATTTGCATATGCAAGAAATGACAATTGAAGCTATATTAATTACATGCATATGGCAGCAGAAGATATCGATATGATATTGTGACGCACCCGTGAAGTTCTTTGGAAAACATTTATAGTTGGTGCTCCATTGTCGTCCGCAGAAAAATCCCAAATCATCTTCATATGTCATCTCAAATCCATACAAGAGAGCCTTCTGGATGTATTTACAGGAAGCATCCCAATCTTCAGACAAGAGGACGAAACTCATTCGCTCTATGCTGCAACCGTCCTTCAACTCCCCCACTTCCATACTGTTAATCTTGACATAACCATGGCTGTTTGGTCTGGAACTATAGCACGGGGCAGTGTCCAAGTACACAGAAGAGTTCACTGGATTCTTACACTGCAAGAAATATATCGGATATGTTGCTCTGCATGTTTTACCTGATCCACCTGCATATGCAATCCAAGGTCAAGCAAAGAGCTATATATGAGTTTTCAAGACGCAAGTTTAATTTTTTTTTTCTTTATATACCTGCACTTATATTCTGGGGTGGAATACAGTTCCATAACAGCTCCGTGCTAGAGCTAGCTTGACCGGTAACCCACCACATGATATAGGTATGAATTAAGACACCAACATGCCAGACTCTGCCTTTGAGACCTTCGAATCTGCAAGAAGTAACATTACCTTATTCCGTTGTCCTGCTGAAACAGTTGTATCGTCTGATTCTTCTTATGTACAACTCGTCCCCTGCCTTGGTGACGCTGACTACAGAATTTATGCTCTTTTTTCTGACACTGAAATTGGGGATGTGGCCAGCGTAGAGTCTTGCACAAAGATGTTTGATGTTTTATCACTTCCATACAATAAGACCCATATACCCGGCGGAAACCCGGCAATATCAAACTCTTCGTTTCAAATGGTCTACACCAAATTGTTCAGAATGTGAAGCAGTTGGCCACAAGTGTAGACTGAAGAACAGCCGCATGCAAAGTAAAATTGAATGTGTTCAGTTGAGGAAACCAAGTAAGCAATAGTGCTTTTAACATTAGCTAGCTGCATGATGTAGCTACCTTTTTTAGATTGATTCAATTACATAAGCATCCATGTTTACTATATTAATATTAATTCTGAGCATTTATAGGCTGCCTTACACAATGAACTTGCCAGTAGCTAAACTATCAGAAAGCTCAGTTGGAGAGTTTCCATGTACTCTAGCTTGTTAAGGTTGTGTAATAGAAATATATACAGTTATTGAGTAGTTCCTATAAAAATTTCAATTTTTACTGTATGTAAGTACTTGTAGAGTTTTTGTTACTGTCCAAGTAATATATATCTGATTGATTTTGAGTAGTGTATGACAGTACCATCGTCTTTTACAGGTTTGAAATCAAAATTAGTGGCAACAGGTGAGCGGTTCAACTCTGATTTAGTTTGTTTCGGATACGTATAAAAGTTCAGTTTTGAGTTAAGGATGTTTAACTGTTGGAATCCATGTTAGAATTCCTGATACTTCAACTTTTAACTCTGGCGAGCGAAGTATTTCACACTCTGTTCTTGGCGAACGGTGTGGCGAGCGGGTGTGAAGAAGAATAGATGACTGAACTTATGCAGCTTTTCTTTGATCTAAAATTCTTTCTTACAGATTACAAAGTAAACACTTCCCTTTTATAGGGGGCACAAAGTAACCTAACAAAATATCTAAGGCTAGAAGCTAGAGATCAACTTGACAATTATAGTACTATGATACTACAAATATCTAAGATGAAAATTTCAGTGGAAATGAACAGTGAAGCAGGTGCTGGAAAGCATGTGAGCTTTTCCACACTGTCTCCTAATCCTTCCAGGAAAGCATTAACATTTTAACACTCCCCCTTAATGCTTTGCCTTATCATTCCTAGCAAGCCTCGTAGGTATTCAAACCTATCTCTGGCGAGTGCCTTGGTGAAGATATCAGCAACTTGGTCGTCTGTATTACAGTACACCAAATCAATCTCATTCTCCTCGACTGCATCCCTGATGTAATGAAACTTCAAGGCGATGTGCTTTGCCCGACTGTGATAGACAGGATTCTTGCTCATGGCGATTGCAGACTTGTTATCGCTGAGAATGGTTGTTGCTGTTCTGTTCTTCTCACCAAAGTCTTCTATGACTCTTCTTAGCCATATTGCTTGTGAAGTGGCGAGTGAAGCTGCGACGTATTCGGCTTCAGCTGTGGACAATGCCACTGATTTCTGCTTCTTTGAAGCCCAGGGGAATACCCATGTTCCCAGTGTGAAAGTATATCCAGATGTGCTCTTCAAGTCATCTACACTTCCTCCCCAGTCACTGTCACAGAACCCAAAGAGTTTTGGTTCTACATTCCTCTCATACAGGATTCCAAAGTCCATTGTTCCTTGGATGTATCTCAGGATTGTCTTTGCTGCTCCATAGTGTATCTTGGTTGGATTGTGCATAAATCTGGAGATCAAGCTTGCTGCATACATAATGTCTGGTCTTGTTGCAGTCAAGTATAGCAGACTTCCCACTAAGCTTCTGTATAAATTCTCATCCGCAGGACCACTCCCATCTTCTTTGGAGAATTTTTCACTGACCACTAGAGGAATTGCAACTGGATTGCAACCAAGCATTTTGAACTTCTCTAGTATAGTCTTCGCATATCTTTTCTGGGTGATGAAGATTCCCTCCACTGCTTGAATTATTTCAATTCCCAGAAAGTAATGCAGGATTCCCAAATCACTCATTTCATATTTCATCATCATATCAGACTTGAAATTTGAAATCATTTTTTCACAGCTTCCGGTAAATATCAGATCATCAACATATAAGGAGACGATAAGAATGCTTGATTTACCTTCAGTCTTTGTGTAAAGGGCAGGTTCGTTTTCACTCCTTTGAAAACCCCTTGCTGTGAAATAGGAATCGATCTCACCATACCAAGCTCTTGGGGCTTGTTTCAGGCCATATAGAGCTTTCTTCAGTTTGTAAACTTTCTGCTCTTTGCCTTTGATGATGAAACCTTGTGGTTGTTCCACAAACACGTCTTCTTTCAGCACTCCATTTAGAAACGCCGATTTGACATCAAGTTGGTGTAGATACCAACCCTTTTGTGCAGCAATGGAAATCAGACCTCTTATGGTCTCATGCCTTGCCACTGGTGCAAAGGTCTCATTGAAATCCACTCCGGGTATCTGCGAGTATCCTTTCGCCACCAATCTTGCTTTGTTTCTTTGTACAGACCCATCTGAGTTCAGCTTGGTCTTGTATATCCACTTCAAACCGATGACATCCTTGTTGTCTGGTTTGTCAACTAGCTCCCATGTGTTGTTCTTCACAATCACATTGATCTCATCTTGCATTGCAGTTCGCCATTCGTTTTCCTTCACTGCTTCATCAAATCTTTCTGGCTCAAATAAGCATGCATTGCAGCTTTCATACACTTCATTCAAGCTTCGCATTCTCATTGGAGGCGAGCTTGGTGTTGATTGAGCTCCTGAAGATTCTGGCGAATGAGGTACTGGTGGATGAGTCGCTGGCGGATCTGTCGCTGGCGGATGATCTTCTGGCGAACGAGCTTCAGTTGCTTGCGGATTGAGTTCCAGCTCTACTGGATTGTCTTGTTCATTTTGAACATTTCCTTCTTTCTTTTGGGCTGAACCTTGGTTCCAATCCCATGATGAATTCTCACTGAAGAGAACATCTTTGCAGATTATCATCTTCTTCTTCTGCAGATTGAAGAGCCTATAGCCTTTTGATTGAGAGCTGTATCCCATGAATACACACTTGTCACTGGTTTCATCCAGTTTATATCTCAGCTCCTCTGGGATATGTGCATAGCAGATTGAACCAAACACCCTCAAGTGATTTACACTTGGCTTCCTGCCACTCCATGCTTCAAACGGAGTCTTTCCTTGGACAGCAACGGTTGGATGTCTGTTCATCAAATACACTGCAGTATTTACTGCTTCTCCCCAATATACTTGAGGTACTGACTTGTCATGGAGCATGGACTTGGCCATCTCAATGATCGTTCTGTTTTTTCTTTCCGCTACGTCATTCTGCTGTGGCGTGTAGCTTACAGTGAGCTGCCTTTCCAGCCCAATGTCTTCACAAAACTTCTTGAATTCATTCGATGTGTATTCGCCACCTCTATCTGTTCTTAACTTCTTCAGTTTGAGGCCAGATTGTCTCTCCACCATTGCTTGAAACTTTCTGAACACGGGGAACACATCAGACTTTTGCCTTAGGAAATAAACCCAAGTCATTCTTGTGAAATCATCAATGAAGGTCAGAAAGTATCTGTTTCCTCCATCAGTTGTAGTTCTCATTGGACCACAAACATCAGAATGTACTAGCTCTAGAGGTACTTTTGCTCTCCAGGCTTTTCCTTTCGGAAATGGGAGTGTGTGTTGCTTCCCCAATGCACATCCTGCACACACTTCATTTGCTTCATTTATTTTTGGTAGACCCTGCACCATTTCCCTTTGATGCAGCAACTTGAGACTCTGGAAATTCAACTGTCCAAGTCTCTTGTGCCAGAGCCAGGAATCATCCTTTAGCTCCATACTTCTTGCACATTCAGTTGCATATTTGAGGGTCAGAGGAAAACTTCTGTTCCTCTTCATCTGGATTTCTACCATCAGGTTCTTGCTGCTCCCTTTCTGATATATCTTGCAAGTGTCATCACCAAAGTGAAGGTGATATTTGTGCTCAATGAGCTGTCCGACACTTAGCAGATTGGAATCCAGAGTTGGAACCAACATCACATCTCTGATGTACATCTTTCCAGACTTGGTTTCAACAGCAATGCTTCCCTTGCCTTTTGTATCCACCATCATTACATTGCCCATTTTCACTCTTGTGATGCTGTTGCAGTCTATATCATGTAGAAGATTGGCATTCGCCATCATGTGATTACTGCAAGCACTATCAACAAGCCACACATTTTCTTCTACTGCAGCACTCGCAGCATGAGTAACACAGAACATGTTTGAGTCACTCGCTTCAATGTTGTTCGCCTGTTGATTTCCCTTGTAGTTACAATCCTTCTTCACATGACCAAACTTTTCACAGTTTGAGCATTTTGGTTTCCCTTTGAACCAACACTCGCCTGCATGAAGCTTATTACAGACAGTGCACTTGTTATACCCTGAATTGCTACTCTCCTCATTGTTGCTCTTCATCCGCTGACTTGTTTTTCCCTCCCACTTCTTTCCTTTACCTTTCCAGTTCTTTTTCTGCTTAGAATTTGAACTAGATGGCTCACTCCTGTTAGAGTTTAGGTTGAGTGATTGGAAAGCTTTTTCAGCCTCTTCTTCATGACTAGACAACCTATGATCGAAAGCTTTCAGAGTCCCCATCAGATCCTGAACACCTAGAGTTTCCAGATCCCTAGTCTCCTCTATAATGCTCACTATAGCATCATACTTCCTATTCAAGCTCATAAGGATTTTCTGTACTACCCTCTTCTCAGGTATTGGTTCCTTGTAGGTTCTCATTTGATTAACTATATTCGTCAATCTGGTGCTATAATCACCTAACAACTCAGTGTCATTCATTTTTGTATACTCAAAATCTCTTCTAATAGATTGTACCTTGACAGCTCTGACTCTTACAGATCCTCTGTATTCAAGGCTGAGTACATCCCATGCTGCTTTGGCTGTCTTCTCATTTGAGATTCTGGGAAAAATCTCATCTGTGACCGAAGTCTGCAAGATGTTGAGTGCTCTTGCATCCTTTTTGATGTTCGACTTCAGTTCTGCCATTTGCGCAATTGTTTGCTCCTCTTCTGCATCTGGTCTCTTATATCCTTCTTCTACGAGGCTCCATAGATCTCGTGAGATGAACATGGTCTCCATCTTGATTATCCAGAAATCAAAGTTCTCTCCATTGAAGATTGGAACTCTGTTTTCTGAACTTCCTGATGTAGCCATACCAGTAACAGAAAAAATAAGACTTGTGTTTGTTTTTTTTGTTTCTGAATCAATCAGATGGTACACCCCAGTTGATATTGATCAACAGAGCTCTGATACCATGTTGGAATCCATGTTAGAATTCCTGATACTTCAACTTTTAACTCTGGCGAGCGAAGTATTTCACACTCTGTTCTTAGCGAACGGTGTGGCGAGCGGGTGTGAAGAAGAATAGAGGACTGAACTTATGCAGCTTTTCTTTGATCTAAAATTCTTTCTTACAGATTACAAAGTAAACACTTCCTTTTTATAGGGGGCACAAAGTAACCTAACAAAATATCTAAGGCTAGAAGCTAGAGATCAACTTGACAATTATAGTACTATGATACTACAAATATCTAAGATGAAAATCTCAGTGGAAATGAACAGTGAAGCAGGTGCTGGAAAGCATGTGAGCTTTTCCACACTGTCTCCTAGTCCTTCCAGGAAAGCATTAACATTTTAACATTAACTAGCTTTGCATTCCTTGCAGGTTCAACTCTGGGTACATTCTTTGTCCTGCTACTTGCCATTGCAATCCATCGTTTCTATACATGGAACAGAAATGAAACAGAACATCAATTCAAAGTAATAAGATTTTTGGAGGATTACAAAGCTCTCAAGCCAAGCAGATATTCTTATGCAGACATTAAGAGGATTACAAATGTGTTCAAGGAAAAGCTGGGCGAAGGAGCCTACGGGACTGTTTTCAAAGGAAGTCTATCTTCTGAATTCTTTGTGGCAGTCAAAGTTCTTAATAATTCAAATGGAGATGGGGAAGAGTTTGTCAATGAAGTGGGAGCAATGGGTCATATCCACCATATCAACGTGGTTCGAATGGTTGGCTTTTGTGCTGATGGATACAGAAGAGCTCTTGTTTATGAGTACTTCCCCAATGGTTCATTACAAGATTTCATTTCCTCAGCAGATAATAACAATGGCTTCCTTGGTTGGGACAAGTTGAAAGATATTTCTCTAGGAATAGCGAAAGGAATTGAATATCTCCACCAAGGATGCGATCAACGGATCCTCCATTTTGATATCAAACCTCATAATGTTTTGCTAGATCACAACTTCACTCCAAAAATTTCTGATTTTGGTTTGGCCAAGTTATGTTCCAAGGATCAGAGTATTGTGTCAATGACGACGGCTAGGGGCACAATCGGCTACATTGCACCTGAAGTATTCTCCAGGAATTTTGGAAATGTGTCTTATAAGTCTGATGTCTATAGCTTCGGAATGTTGTTGCTAGAGATCGTTGGAGGTAGGAAGAATATTGGTCCCAACATTAACAACGCAAGTGACATTTACTACCCAGAGTGGATCTATAATCTCCTAGAAGAAGGACAAGACTTGCGAGTGCGTATTGGCGAAGAAGTATCAGATACTACAGTTGCAAAGGAGCTCGCAATTGTGGGACTTTGGTGCATACAATGGCACCCGGTGGATCGTCCATGCATGAAAGTAGTGGTTCAAATGTTGGAAGGAAGAGAAAACTTGAGTATGCCTCCTAATCCTTTTGGCTCTGCAGGTGTCCTTCAAGAACAAATGCAAGTGTCCCTGCTTTACGAGGCTTGAACCTTGAATTAGAAGCAATTGCTGAATTAGAGTAAAACATGTACAACTAATTTGTAACTTTGTATGCATTGAAACTTCAGACTTTGAAAGTCAATTATTTACCAGTACTGCTTTAAACTAAGGAACTTTTACATTTGTCTTGATGAAATTTTACGTTTAAAAATCAATAGGGGAAACTTAATATATTATGTCCCTTGTGTGGTATAGATGCTGTAGAAGTAACAGTTGAAGCCAAATTGCTTTCCTTGGCCTCTATGTAGTTGTAAAATGTGTATGGCCATGGAGGCCAAGACTGGAGACGTAAGGAAGGCGCTCATTGATGGAGATGCATGTCAATTGTAAGAAGGCAAAATTACTGTTTTGGTCACTGATCTTTGTCAAAAACAACAGTTTGGTCACTATCTAATGTCAAATATCAAAATGGTCACTCAAGTTATGCAAAAGTATATCAAAATGGTCACTCCGTGAACTGAGACGTTAAAATATGTCACGTGCCGTCAATGTTCACTACATGTGCCAAAGTATTGAGGGTATATATGTCATTTTAAGCCTTGATCGATTTAAAAACCCTAAAAGAAAGAAATATGTCATTTCCTGCGAACTGAGGGCTCTGGCTAAGATGGTGGGCAAGGAATTCGGGGACGAAGATTGCGAAAAGGGCGGTGGGGTTCGTAAATCAGTGAGTGATAATTCATGCCCTTTGTTTGAGAGAGGGAGATTGTATGAGGAGTACTCTGCTAGAAGAAATGAGAGGCTGAGGAACAAGTATGGTGGAACAGGGGAGGAGTTCACGTCTGCGTTCAAGCAGAAGCTGGGGGTTGCGGTGGAGTCTGCCAAGCGAGGCAGTGGGACTCGGAAGCTAGAGAGCATGAGGAAATCTTTGTCTGCTGCCTACGCGGTGGAGATGACAAGCGAGACGCCGAGGTATATGCTGAGGAGTATGAGCAAGGAGAATAAGAAGCCTCCTTTGGCTCAGCCTCCTGCTTTGTATTCTGCTCAGAAATCTGCAATTGGAGGGGGAAGGAAGACAGGGTCTCGAAGAGTTGGGTATTAGGAATAATGGGGATTGAGTTTGGGGTGATGATGGTGTTTATGTTTGGGGATTGGAGTTGGGGATGAAGTTGTTTGGGGTTATTATATATGGAACTCTGTGTTATTCAATCAGATGTTATTGTCTGAATAACATTTTAGCAGTTCTACATCTTGTCGAAAAGATTATTGGCCGGACCATATTTGTCTTGCAATATACGTGTTATTCAGTTTGTCTTCTGTTATTGTTCTAGTTTAGAGGTGCTGCTGAATATGCCAATATGCAGTTTATGCTAAACCACAGGATGGAATCACTGGGGTGAAACAACGATACACGTGTAGCCTATCTGGACTGAATGCAGTGGACTTTGTAGTATAAACTGTTGCTGACTAAAGAAAACATATTTAATTGGTGTGATGAAATTAGTGTTAGGATCCCAAACCTTTAGAGAAGTAATTTTGCCACTTTCCACAATGCTTTTGTCAACACACTCAGCTGGTTCAGTCTTTGAAGATATATTAATAGGCTTAGATGGCTCCTCAGCATTCTCTGCATCACCGTTATGATTCTCATTTACATCTTTCTCTAGTTCCTCAACAATCGAAGAAGAGTTTTCACAACCATGCGGTTCCTCAAAACTAACATCTTCAACAGCACCATCCACCACAATAGCAATCTGATTCATTGCAGGTGCGCTCTGAGGGTCAGATAATGAAAATTCAGGATCGTCTTCTTTTTCAAATTCTGTGACTTCAAAGTCTCCAAAATACACAGAACTGACAGAACCCTCCGACCGCTCATCCAATTCAGCATAACTACTCCCTTCATCTCCAAGTTCACATTCTTCTCTATAAGCATCATCGCTCTCAGGTACATCATTTCCGCAGACTCTATAGTCTGTGCCACTGTAACACTCGGCTAAATTTGGTCTGGGAAGACCCTTCTTCTTAAAATGAGCTTCAAAATAAGCTTTCCTCTCAATAACTGAACCTGGTTTCATGCATTTCTCAACTTCTTCAACATATCTGTTAGTGTTATGTGAGAAAGCAGACCTCCTTTCCCAAGACAATCCTTCGTTTTCGTACCTCCCAAATGATATGGAGCCAGAATGTATAGACTCTGCCTGTGATTTCAAACAAGTAGCATGTTTTCTGTTAGAAAGGGAACAAATTTTAAACTATCAAGATCACAATTGCTTAACCATTTCAATGAAATAGTCAATAGTCAATACACAATTCCAAATCACAAAAATATATATAGTTAAGCCTGATTTCAACACTATTTTGCAGTATTCATCCTTTTCTTCTTCTGCATGTACCTCATGATCATCCTGATTAGATACTTTTTCAAACTAATCTGAGTCGTCGAAGTAATGAGCTAGAAACTTAGCGGACATAGGAAAAGTTGAATAAGAGATAATTCAAGCATAGGGTAAAGGATGAAAATAAAGAAGTATACCTTAAAGCTAAAACTAAAGGGTTCTTCTATTTCCCCAGCCATGACTACAAAACAATGCCAATCCTGGAGATAATAAGAAGCTAATAAGAAACCAAGCAGGGTACCATGATCAAATCCATATATACTTCACCAAAGAAACGAAAACAGAGAACCTAAAGTTACATGATTGCAAGAAATGACAAGAGTTTACCTTTAAAGACGCATTTCTCAAGTACAAGAAAGGAATAGCATATTGCTGGGGTCTGTGTCCTTGGAAATGAAAAGGTTAGCTTTAGAAGAAGAAGAAGAAGAAGAAGAAGAAATTAGCACCCTTTGGCTCGGAGGACCTCGTTGGCAAAAGCCATTCCTGGTCCAACCCCACACGTCTTGCCAACATCAATGTCAGCATGGAGTGGCTCTCGTGCCTCTTCCCACACTAGCTGAGCATTCAGTCTGAGAATTGATAGGTTCGGTGCGCACTCCGGAGGCACGTTGCCGTCCCACTTGCCACCGTTGACGCCGCCTCTCCCGGCCATGTTGCTCTGTCCGGCGAGAATGAAGATGTTCCCGGGAGAAGAAACAGAGGACCCCAAACTGAATTGGGTCGTCAGGACTGCAGAGAATTGGGTCGTCAGGACTGCGGGTAATTTGTGAAATGGCGCCAATATACCTCAGTGACCATAATACCCTGGCAAGAAACGGAATATTCGAAGAATATTCTATATTTAACAGCCGTTTGACTTTTAATGACCAAATTGATAACGAAACATTAACTTCAGTGACCATTTTGATATTTGACATTCGATAGTGACCAAACTGTCGTTATTGACACAGATCGGTGACCAAAACAGTAATTTTGCCTTGTAAGAAATAGTCTGGATATTTCCCTTAGTCAAGTCTTTCAATACGTATAGGGACCGTTTAGAAGACCTATCGGCCGCCGGACGACAACCGCTTCTTGTTCTCGTTTAGAGCTATATATCTAGGTTGTGGATTTGTGGGATTGAACTGACTAGTACTCTTTACAAAGTGATGACCGGGACTTCAATCACAATAACAAATTATGGTAGCTCCACCATAGGACAGAGACTTGGTATCCACGCTGTCGTATGCCTGGATAAATCTGTCTTGGTTTGGAGTTTGGAGTTTGGAGTTTGGACAAAATATAGGACAGACTTTACCAGTGATCCAGAAGTAGCTCCACTAGCTATATGGTACTTTAAAAAATATATATATATATATAAACAATAGCTTTAGTATTCGATTCAACATATTCATATGGAAAATTGGAAATCAAGGAATGATCAATGCAACTGCAATCATTCTCAGTTTCATAAAAAAAAATTAAAAAAAATAATAAAAAATTGCAATTAATTTGCATTTGTTTCCTATTAAAAAAATGATCAATACATATAGTAAAAGACATCACTGGCCTTGCTTCTTAGTTTGAGGCTATTTTCTTTAATTATTCTTCTAAACATGTTTTCAGAGTGACTAATTTTGTTGCTGATGCGATAGCAAAGCTAGGCCATAATTTTACTAGTCATTTGATCTGGACTGATAAAGTACCTGACGAAGCAATGAATTGAATGCTACGTTTGATGTAATTTGTAACGGTTGCCCAAGGAGTTTCAGTTTTTAATGTATTTGTTTCGTAATAAAAAAAACTAAGGAATAACCAATGCAACTGTAATCATTCTAAGGTTCATATAAAAAATAAAATTAAAAATCATTCTCTATTTCCATTCAATATCAGATCATGTTTCTAATTTGATTTCGTGTTTCCATGTTGTCAATAGCAAAATATGTTACACACTGAAAAAGAAAGAAAATATTACTAGAACTGAAATTTAATGATATATATCAATAGACTCCTCATGTCATTTTAAGAAATTTAGACATATCATGTTTTTATTTAATTAAAACGCTTAAGGGAGGTACGTATTGTTTATTTCATTGGTGAATATATAATAGAGACCTCGATATATTTATAAAATTACTGTTGACAGTAGCCACAGAGGGGCTGTTCAGGCCCACAGACCCGCAGCCGCTACACCTGGGCTCGGTCCATGGCCCGGGGCAGGATCGTTAGCACCCGCGCCAAAAATTGATGAGAGCCTAAGCTCGCATACAATAATAAACCCTACAATCGTTAGTAGTATAGAATAAGTAGGAATCGTTCTAGCCGGGGATTAAGGGTACCTGAAATATGAGAATGTTAACACAAATTTTCACAAATACATATATGCACACAATTGTCACACTTATATACATATATACAAATTTATCATGGGGGATGAAGATGAGGTTCGGCAGCAAGGGCTGCCCTTTAACACTAGACACGAAATTAAAGTCCTAATTTACTATATACAAGTGATCATCATCTCTCACACAAAACAGTTCACACAAAAGACTCTTTAACACATAGATTCGCATGCAAGAAGGTAAGAGACAAGTATTTAGCATGTTTATAACTTAAATTAGTTTCGATCCCAACTAGAGCCTACGAGGTCATCTAATCGTTGATTGCTAAAGTCTTAAGATTAACTACGAGTATAATCCAAAGGTTATGTTAACCGATTTTACATGATTAACAATTAAGCATATGAATCACAAATCGAAGACATGCAAACAAGCAAGGTTGTCAATCATCTTATTTAACATGCAAGTTCTAAGGGTTTTATACTCTAGGCGAAAACACAAACCAAGACAACTACGAGTATGAATTATTCATGTTTTCTAGTTTGATGAAACCTAACACCTAGATTTACATGCAAACAACAAATGCTTAAGCACAACTAATGTTTCGGTTTTTAAGGCACACTCCTTATATTACTAACCAAATTAAATCCTAAACATGCTTCTAATACCACTGCTCTAATTATCCATACATACTAAATCCATGAATTAAAATTGCAAAACAACTACATAAACTTCAACAAAGTTGATTCATACAAAAGTTTAGCAAAAACCAAGAATTGAAACAAGTTCTTACAAGATAACCAAACATAAATAAATACAAAAGCCATAGGGGAATGGATCACACTTTAAGAACCTTGAAGACTCGTCAAATGTGACAAGGTGGTACTCGGCTGCTGCTTGGTAGATGCTGGGCAGGAACAAAAATTCGGCAGAAGACCAAGGTGAAGGTACGGCAGTTTTGGTGGTGGTGGTGATGGGTTTTGGCTATGTATTTAAGTGTTGGTGCTTGAGAAGACTTGGTAGAGCTTTAGGCTAGTATTTTATGCTTGAGATGAGATGATTTTCAGAATGAGAAGATGAGGCTTTGATAAGAGCACAATGTGCGACGTTATTAATGTGTTATTATCCCTTATTTATGCTTTGTTAAGTCTATTTAGAGTAAGATAGAGTCATAATTTAGTTTAGTGTCATTTTGGTAAAGTTTTGGAGAAAGTGTGCTTAATAATCAGAAAAATGACTAAGTATAGAAATCTGGAAATAAAGTAAAATATGTCTTTTTCGTGATTTTGAGGCTCGTGCTAAACTGATCTATCCTTTTCCAAATTTGATGAAATTTGGTATGTATATAACTGGCAAGCTAAAGTGCATTGTGTCAAAATTGCAGATCAATCGGAGTTCGGGAAGTCACCCAAATGAAGGCTGCAACTTGGCAGTTTGAGCAAACCAATCCAGGGACTACCATGATTTTCCTAGGACTGTGTCCTGACTTCCGGAATTTCTGTGGGACACATCGCTTGGAACCAGAGAACGAGCCATACACCGTTGGAAACCTCTACGAGTCTAGTTTCTCTGGGACTTGGAATCGCATCAATCGGAGCTCTGAGAAAAAAGTTATGTCAGTTTGAATGTACGAAGGTCAAGTCTGCCGAAAGAAGAAAACCTAAACCGAGTTCTACATGGATTTGGCTTACGAATGTGGACTGAATTCCATCCTTTGTGTAAGATTTTTGGCTGAATTAATTCATGGAAAACCTAAAGAGATATTGCTCAATTTTTCAGTCATTATCTTGGGAATTTTCGGCAGAAAATAGAGGAAGAAAATCGCAACAAATCCTGATCAAATTCGGCAGAATTCCTGTGCACGCCATCCAACTTCCACGGACTCTCCCGGACAGCTCACAATGAATCAGAGTTCGAGCCTTATATGGATAGAAAGCTACGGGAGTCTAGTTTCCAACCCAACTGGAATCACCTCAATATCTATTTGCTAGAGAAAGATATTACAGAATCTTCACTCAAAGGTCAAATCTGCCAGCAGGATAAGTTTGAGAAAAACTAGGTTTTGTGAACCCTAGTTGCAGCCACCCTTTGGCCTCTATATATTTGACGATTTTCACACAGAAAATATCTCTTCTCTCTCACTTTTTACTAGCCGAAACTCTATCCAATTAGCACCACAAATCCCATATACTTTTACAAGCCGAATTCCACCATTCATCACCACCACCGATCGCTTATCATCACCACCGAATCCTCTTTGCCGATTCCTCTACAAGGTTTCTTTTAAAGTGTGATTCACTCAACTCTCATGGCTTGTAATTTTCTGTATAATTACTTAACTTTGTCTATGAAGTTTGTAAGGATTTGTGGTTTGTTATTTGGTTTTATTAATTTTACATTGGATTTCCGAAATTCTGTTATGTGTTTTGGTTTTCTTTTTGTTTAATTGATGAACATGTATATGACGAATTGATTGTATGATAATAGGGCAGTAACTTTGTTTGATGATTTGATGATTTTATTTGGTTTATTTTCTGAATTCGTATGCACAACAAGTTTTAGGGTTAAGTGAAGCTTTAGCTAGGCTGATCTTGGGTTTAATTCTTTATGTTACCGAACCACAAATATGAGGTAAGTTATACACGAAGTTGATTTATCTTGTATTGGTTCTAAGGGATAGAGTAATTCAGAAAATATGCATGTTGAAGCAAGGTGAGGTGACGCCATACTTGTTGCATGTTTCCAATTCAACTCATTGTGCTTATGTGTTTCTTGGTTTAATTTCTACACGAAGTGTCTTTAAACTGATTAGCACTATGTTTAGGGTTATGCACGAAGCTAATTCTAAATAATTGAGGAGTTTTGAATGATTAGATGAACCACGAAGGGCTCTAGTTATAATTGGAACTAAATTGCATGAAATCGGATTCAATAAAGTTGCTGCCGTATTGTTGTTTGATTGGTTTGTTATGTGCATGTGAGTTTTGTGTGATGTATATTGTGTGAAAGATGTTGATCACATGTAAATATATAATTTAGGATTTAATTTCGTGTAGAATATAGAAACAAATTCTCCAACTCCCCCATATGATTTTGTAATGCTTTATGTGATTGAACGCCCTGATTTCCCCGGATTGAACGATCCCTACTTGTCCTATACTAACGATGACACAAGAGGGTAATATGTGTATGAAGTTGTTTTGCAGGTACAGATTGTGCTTGGATAATAGCTCCATCAGGCTTTATATAGATGAGAGGATGCCGGCAACCCTAGTGCAAGAGGAATTCAGAAAACCAAGTTGGTTAAGGACTTGAAACCTTCCTTTTCAAAGTCTAATTAGGTTTTCTTTTTCTGATTTTTCTTCAAGGCTTGGGCTTCACATCTTTATGGACTTCAAATGTGGTCTTGACATCTTCATTTGGTGAGCTTGATCCATGGAAAAATGCCCTAGCCGGCCATTCACAGAATTGGCACAAATCTGCCCTTTTCCGGCAGCTTCTCCTAGCTTGACAAGGAAAACTTCTTCTTCGTATTTTTCTTCAATGTCTTAGCTTGGTGTCATCCTCCTTCCTTCCTTAAGCTTGGACCATCTTGACATATGCATTTGTACACCATATGGTCCATTGAAGACAGAATTTGCAAAAAGGAGGCAGTAGCATCCTGGAATCGGCAAACTTGATGTTGTTGCATTAACTCTGGCATATCTCCCTCCTCGGAGCTCCGATTGATACGATTCCAAGTCTCAGATAAACTAGACACACATAGCCATTTCCAAATAAAACAGTTAGATCAAATTCCTTGTGAGTCGACGGGAATGATTTTTCGAAGTTGGGACACAGTCCCAGGAAAATCCTGGAAGTCCCTGGATTGGTTTGCTCGAACTGCTGTTTTGCAGCCATCTTTTGGGTGACTTCCCGAACTCCGATTAATCTGAAATTTTAACACAACATTCCTCAGTATATGAATAATACGCACACCAAATTTCAATAAATTCGGACAAGGATATATCGCATTTTTACTCATCTCAAAATCACGAAAAAGACATATTTTGCACTATTTTCCAGATTTCTCAAACTTAGTCATTTTTCGGATTATTAAGTACATTTGATTAAAACTCTACCAAATTAACACTAAACTAAATTATGACTCAATCTTAGATAAATAAGGGAAAAACGAAGCATAAACGAGGGCATAAGCATATAATATCATCGCACATTGTGCTCCTATCAAGCACCCGGACCCGAGGCCCAGCAGCCTACCTTATGGCCAGGGGCCCGGGAGCCGGGGGCGCCAGCCTGCCGAACAGACCACCAGAGCTGCCCTTATGTATGAAAAGAAGGGGATCAGTCCCACATCGAAGAGTAAGACCAGACCTCACGCTCGACAACCTATATAAGGGCCTTAACTACCCTCATTAATAGGTAACCAACTCTCCAACTACTTATTATTCCCGCTTAAGTTATCCATTTATCCCAACGGTACTGACTTAGGCATCAGAGAGGAGAAGACCGGCCCGCCCGGTATTCCCCTTAGTAAGCAAGACTTGTAGGAAGGAATCACACCAAGATCCACCAGTCTCTGTCAGGCCTACGGGTTGTAACAGAAACAATTGGCGCCGTCTGTGGGAACATTTTAAAAAGTTACGTCGCATTACCAGCGGGTAGAAGAGCGGGTTCAAAAAAAAAAAAAAACATGGCAGAAAGTTCAGAAGCGGGGCGGGAAAGAAATGTAGAAGAAGAGCAGCAGATCCTACCAGAGCAAGTGTTCATCGCTACCCCGGTCACGATACGGGAGCAGCCTCCGGCCTAGATGGCCAAACCGATGACAACTATCAGGGACCGAGCGGCACACCGGGGGCATGTAACGGTAGCACGCGCGGGAAAGGCCCGGCGGAAGGTAACCAACTAACGCACTAGGGCCCTTCGCTGACATTCTCGGACAACCCGAGCGAAGAGGAAGATAGTCTAGCCGACGACAGCGACCAGGACACCACATATAGCCCTGACCGGCATGATATGGCGGGGGAGGTAGAGGTGATGAGAGAAGAAGTCGATCGCCTGCGCGCGGAGAGTGACCGGGATAGAGCAGAGTCAAATGCTTGGTATCAGGAAATGGAGACGGTGAATGCCGCCTTGGTGGCTGGCCTGGAAAGAGGACAGCATCGCAACGCCGCTTTGGCAAGGGCACATGTATCCACACCGAGGCAGCCCCTGCGCCCTGAACCGGGACAATCATCGGGGGGAAGGTCCACCGACACCAAGGAGGTGGAGTCTCCGGGTGACGTAGCGCTAGCAAGTGCTCATCGCTACCCCGACCGCACGGGCACTACAAGTACTGTCCGACTCCGTGTCGGATCTGAAGGCCCAAATAGAGGCCAACGAGAGAAGGGCAGCGCGACCGCTGGAAGGTGCGCGATTCAGCGAACGTACTGGACCCTTTTCACACCGGGTTTTGCAATTTGGGAGATCCGGTAACCAAAAGTCCCTGAAACTGATGTACTCAGGAGTCGGCTGCCCATACCAACACTTGGATAGCTTCCGGTCCCAAACATGCGCCAAGGGCTACTCCGACACTGTGTGCTGCAACATCTTCCAGGAAACCTTGTCCGGAGAGACACTCAGCTGGTTCTACGAGCTGCCGTCAAACTCCATTGAGGCATTTGAGTAGCTGGCCGATCGGCTTGTCGGCCGCTTCATCCTACGGGTCGAAGGAGCCCGGACATCGACGGTTCTCTTCAACTGCAGGCAGGCAGATGGCGAGGAGCTAAGGACGTTCGTTAACCGCTGGCAAACGGGGACTGTCGGGGTTAGGAACCTAGACAAGGGGATCGCCGAGATGGCGTTCAAGCAGGGTCTCTGGCCAGGGAAATTTTCTTACGCCGTGCGGGTAGAGCTCCCGCAGGGGTACGATGAGCTGATGGCGATGACCATCAGACACGCTCAGGCGGACCACGAAACATATGGGCATCACCTACACAAGAAGAAGCGGGAGGAGCCCCTTCCGGTCCGCCAAGAAAACATGACCAGCTAGCGGGGCCAGGACCGAGGTGCCCAACCCAACAAACTCGCTAGAAATTGGGGGAACCAACCGTAGCAGAAAGCCTTTCCTGACAAGCCCCAAGGCGGGTACAGGCCCGCGCATTACCGACAAGAACGCCCCCTGGCGATCATGCCAGCGGAACGTCAAGAAGTTTTCACCACTCTAACCTCTTCGTACGAGGACATTCTGTACGAGAACGGAAACATCATTCCCCCACCGCTAAAGAGGAAGCACCCAAAGGGAAACCTCACTCCGGCGCGAACAGGCAAATACTGCTCCTACAACGATGAAGCTACCCATAGGACAAACAATTGCATCGCCCTCAAAACAGCCGTGGAGGGATTAGTTAGTAGCGGTACCTAGGAGAAAGAAGGGCAGATACCACCCAGGACTGGGACCAGGGCTGGTAAGCACGCCCGGGCCCGACGATAGATCAAGCGGCACAAGAAATTTTGAGCCCGAGGCTAAGTGCTAATTTTTCCAACACAATTAGCTTGGCATACAAACAGTTCAGCCGATGTAACATTACAAGATATATATTCCAACTGTTTTGAACGAAATCCAAGGCAAACCACCGGTACTATAAAAAATCCAAAGGCAGGCAACACAAAAAATCCATTTCAGCAATTTACCAGGCTAGTAAAAAAAAAAAATCTGCCTAAGGAGCCGTGGCCTCCTCCCCAGCAGGCCCAGCCTGTCCACCGGTTTCCTTCGGAAGAACCGCCGCATCCTCCCCAACGGGCTCGAATTGCTGAGGTCCGCCTTTCTCTTCCAGCTGCTCCTCCTCCCGCGGCTGCCCATCAATATCATCATCGGCCTGCGCCTGCGGCATTTGCGAGGTATTCAGGTACCCCTTCTTTTCCCACTCCACTTAGGCATCGGCGATACCCGCCTCCCTAGCCTTCTCCAGAAGGGCAAGAAACTGATCACTATCATGATATTTCTTGATAACCTGCTGGAAAAGCTCTAGGTCCTCTTTTCCAGCAGCAGCGACGGTGGCGGCACGCGCAGCGGTAGCTTCCAAATGGAGCTCATCCACCTTGGCCTCCAACTCGGCCCTCTCCTCCTCAGCTCGCTCCTTCTCCTCCTCGAGGCTCCGGACCTGGCCCTCTATCTTGGCCACCTGCCTCCTGGCCCTCTCCTCCAGTCTAGCCTTCTCCCGCTCAAGCCTAGACTTCTCAGCCTCCAAGCGCTCCCGGGCGCCGGCCAGAACGGCCACCTACTTCTTCAGCTCCGGCAGTTCCTCACTCGGGTCCGGCTGGTACATATTGTACAACAGCTGCAGAATGATAGGCCATCGATAAAAAAAAATTAAAAAAATAAAAATTGCGATCGCTACCTTTGCACCAAACTATGGTTACCCGGACGACCAACTCCTTGCTCTTCTGACGATCCTCCCCCGACAGGTCTCCAGCAGCCCCAGGCCGATCCAGACCTAGGCCGGTCAATTCCTCCAACAGGTTCCGGACGAACGGGCTTTCCGGACCTCCCCTCCTCGGTTCATCCACCGGAGCGGGACTACTCTGCGGGGGCGGCAGAACTTGAAGCCGCATCGGCTCTATCCCTAGCGGGACTCATCCCACCACTGGTCAACTTAAGCCGTTTCGCCAAGTTCTCACCAGACGACCGACCAGTCAGCGTCACCGGCGCGGAAGGCGGGACGTCCATGATCCTCCTGCTCTTCTCACCCAGGTCGACCGGTGAAGAAGATTGTGCGCCAGGCAAGGAGACCCTGATAACAAGTGGGACCGATCCCACTCGATGTGGAATCCTATCCGTTCCACCGGGAACCTTTAGTGGCCCGCCAGCGGTTTTTCCCTTCCCGGGCCCCGCTGATGATGCCGCGGCATGAGTCTTCACACACCTTAAAACGTAGTCCTCATCTGCAACATCCACGGCCACCGGCTCGGCGTGGATGGTAAGCCGGCCAGTCTCCCGATCCACCGTGGTCCGCGAAACGACCTCCCCCTTCTCCTTCAGCCTCAAGACAAGATCCTCACCATCCATAGATAGTGTGTTAATGGGTTTGACGACCGTCCGGGAAGATGCACCTACAGAACACCAAACAAAGAGTTAGTACAAACTCGGTCAGCGGGAACTTGACTGCCAAAATCCCCACTACGCACCGAGATCCCGCCCCAGGCCATAGTACTCCAACACTTCCCGCCTTATGAAGTTGTAGGAGCTTCGCTCAAGCTCGGACCAGCGCCCGAATATCGTGGCAATCCTATCCCGCTCCAACTCAGACAGTACGTATGATTGGTCGCCAAGGGGCTGGAAAGCACCAGGAACCTGATAGGTCCTCCTCCTCTTCTGCCACCTCCCCCCTGTCATCACCACCTTCTTCCTCCAGCTCTTGTCCAGCCAGGAAGGCAGGTGGGTGATAATAGGCTTAAAATGCCGGGCGCCAAAGGTAATGCAACCCCGACACCCTTTCTTTTTCGAGAAGGACAGTCTGTACAAGGCCCAGAACTTGTTCACCGTTGGCATGCTCATCCCGGACAGCTCATACAGACAACCAAGGCTCAGCAGCTGCCTCCACTGGTTCCCGGGAAGCTGCGCGGGAGACACATGCAGAGCGCTGAGCATGTACTGCATGAAGTCTGGCAGCGGGAGGGAGAACCCGTGACGAACTGGTCTCCATGAACAGCAACACAACCCTTCTTCGGGTTACAAGCCGATTCTCCGGGATTCAGCGGTCGTAATTTCACCTCATCCGAGATACTCCACGTTTCCTGGAAGGCGGCAACCTCTGCGGGACTCATGGTACCCTCCGGTTCGTCACACACCACAGCCGCTTCCCCATCCCCAATCGTGTAAACTGCGGGCGAGGTACCAGGAAAGGATACCCCATGGGGGATGTCCTCGTGCCCCAGAGACCTGGACGGCGAGACCTCGCCTCGGGAGCGGGCGACGGCTTCTGACTCCGGGGAAACCGAAGCAAGCTAATCCTCCAACCTTTCCTCATCGTCCGTCACAGGTCGTCTGGCAGCCGATTCAGAAGTTCCATCAGAGCTCCCAGAATCCATGTAAGCTAGGGGGAGGAAAAAAAAAACCCCACCGCCGGTCAGCGACAACCTAAAGCAGCGTCCTCTGCGGCTGCTCCCCAAATCTACCACAGATTCCCCGCTCCAAACAACTCATCCGTTGCGACAGGGATCCCCCGGCAAAAGAAAACCCCCGCAAAACAAGAACCAACAAAAAAAAACTGAAACAAAGGAGGCGGAACTTACCGATTACTATGCACAACCGAGGAAAGTCAGTCCTGGGAAAACACCGAGCAATCGTATGTAAGAGCAAGCACGCTTGAAGCAAAAAGAACTTTCACAGAACTTTCTCCGGATTTCTCTCCAGCTTTTTCTTCTTCTCTCTCAAACAAGAGCAAAAAGAGTAAACAATGAAGACAAGGAAGGCCTTTATATAGACAGGTATGGTACCCTAGGCACCCCTGTAATCCCCCCAAAATACTCAATCGGGGCAAGTAAAATGCCTGCGAATCCGAGTCTTCTATCTCAGACCGCTCCCTACTGACACGTGTCCCTGTATCGGTAAAATCCCCACGCCATCATAACTGATGGGACTGATGGGCTTTCTCCTTCAATGCATATCAGCCACTTGTCTCGCCCACAAACGGCAGTTGAAGGAGATAGGGGTGAGAACCGAGGCGTCCAGCCCCCACCACTTCCCCAAGCGCCAACCTCAATTCAAGGAAAGCCATCCCATCGGGACATTGCCGTCGCCATCGGCATCCCATCGGGTAATATACATTCCATTGGTTATGTGGCATTCCACCGGCTTGCAGGTATTCCATCGATTATGTGGCATTCCACCGGCTCACAGGTATTCCATCGGTTATGTAGCATTCTACCGGTTCACAGGCATTCCAACGGGTAATATACATCCCACCGGTTTCACCTGACATTACATCGGTTCGGTGGCATTCCATCGATTTAGTCACTTTCCTTCGCGCTTACGGGCACGAACAAGCCAGCAACAGCTCAAGGCTTCAAAAACATCGGGCTTTATAAACCCGGGAGAATTGTCTCTCTAACACAGGACAAATCTTCCCGTAGGATAGAAACCCTGCACGTCTATCACGCTTGTACTAACAAGGGCTGTGACACGATCAGTGGTACACCCAACAACAACCGGGTCACTGACCGGGAGAATTGTTCCTCTAACACAGGCCAAATCTTCCCGCAGGCTAGAAACCCTGCATCACACAAAGCTGTGAAAATATGGGGGACAAATGGCCGGGCCACCCCACCGGGAGAATTGTTCCTCTAACACAGGACAAGTCTCCCCGCAGGCTAGAAACCCTGCACATAACCTCACGCCAATAACGTTCAGGCTAAGAAGAATTAGCAGTTGTTAACCTGTGCTTTAACACGGCCGCAACATCCCACCGGTAGATCTGTTGGCTCGCACCCAACAGGTCTCCCCGCAGGCTCGCAACCCTGCACACTACCCCACGCTTATTCCAACACAAGCTTAGATGAATCAGCGGGTGCTTACCGGTGCTATAACATGGCCGCAACCCCCCCACCAAGAATTAACCTCTAGCACAAGACATATTCTACGGTTTCTACCACCGTGGGTAGCGATTTTCACTGGGGGACTCGTTCCGACGTCGCACTTCCCCGACCGGCTCCTCCCAGAGCATTCCATACCTCACTCGTTCCGACATGACAGATTACTGGTCGAGTCCTTGCGAAGCATGGCATGGCGGATTTTAACGCCACATTATCATTCCATGCACTCATCCGGGTTCACCCCGTTCCATATGCATGGCATGGCGGATTTCAACGCCACATTATCATCCCATGCACTCGTCTGGGTTCACCCCGTTCCATATACAGGGCACGACGGAACTCAAACACAGCAACACCATCATCACAACTCATACTCATAACTGTTGCACATCATAGGGAACAGGTACTAGCATCACCACACACCATCATAACAGGCTTTCTGCTCGAACGCCCGGCCAAGCCCAATCTTCAACGTGGACTTGGGGGACTAGGGCACCGTTAGGTCGGTAACCATGCGGGTCTGCGGGCTTGCAGAGCAAGACATATTAAGTCCCCATTCAAGATTGCACTTGACCGGAAACTTGGGGGACTTGTTGACAGTAGCCACAGAGGGGCTACCCAGGCCCACAGACTCGCAGCCACTACACCCGGGCCCGATCCAAGGCCCGGGGCAGGATCGTTAGCACCCGGACCCGAGACCCAGCAGCCTACCTTATGGCCAGGGGCCCGGGAGCCGGGGGTGCCAGCCTGCCGAACAGACCACCAGAGCTGCCCTTATGTATGAACATAAGGGGATCAGTCTCACATCGAAGAGTAAGACCAGACCTCACGCTCGACAACCTATATAAGGGCCTTAACTACCCTCATTAATAGGTAACCAACTCTCCAACTACTTATTATTCCCGCTTAAGTTATCCATTTATCCCAACGGTACTGACTTAGGCATCGGAGAGGAGAAGACCGGCCCGCCCTGTATTCCCCTTAGTAAGTAGGACTTGTAGGAAGGAATCACACCAAGATCCACCAGTCTCTGTCAGGCCTACGGGTTGTAACATAAACAATTACAAAATTGTAAATAAAATACATAATTCTATTTATAATATGTTTGGAAATCTACGAGAGTGTGTTTGGATGAGGGGAAATCCTGAGAAATTTAATTGAAACTGAGGATTTCATAATTCTTTAAAGCTAATTCCGTCGTTTGACATTATTAAATAGGAAATTCTAAAGTTCTGTAGAAGAGAAAAAGAAGGAATTCATCTTTTAAATTTCTTATTTGAATTCCTCACAAAATAGGTGTCATTTACGAATTTATTTGCAGTGTTCAATTATCTTTCCAAAGTAAGACTTTTTCATATTTTATATTTTATTAATTTTTAAAAACTTTCTTAATTTATCACACTTTTCAAATTCCGTATGAATATAACCAAACAATAGAATTTGCAATTAATGGATTTCAAATTGATGGAGTTCAAGATGCTATTATTTATAAATTCTCATAGATTTCATAATGTTTTCATCCAAACGCAACGTGAGGGTTTTGATAAAGCATAATCAGGGTTGGCCTTTAGCATAGAGTAACTGAGATATTTTATTGAATGAATACATGCCTCTAAATATAGATTACATCTGACCACAAAACCGATGTGTATGATCCTAGTCCTATTCATAGCTAGGATCATAGCTAGCTTGACACAAGGAAAGTGTCCAAAATAGGAAGACAATTTAGGGAATATCATAGTTGAATTGGGCTGATGATGATCACCTAGCTGATAAACTACATGGTAGCTCCACATCTGAACTTGTTGGAATCATATTGCCTACAGTCATCGGTTCAGGGCATAGAGATGGCTTCATAGGCATTTGAAGGCATTCAACATCTCCTTCGAGCATTGCTATGGCTCTCTTCATAGAAGGTCGATCACTTGGTTTCATTTGAATACACCACAGTGCCGTTATGATCATCTTTTTTATAACTTTCTTGTCCTCTGTTGTAGCATGACCAATCTCCAAGTCCTTCCCCTCATTTTACTGATCGTGCACCCATGAGGGGTAGTAAATTTGGCTTGAATGCTCTACCATTGCATTTACATTTTTCCTTCTACTTGCCATTTCCATCAACAACATCCCAAAACTATAGACGTCAGCTTTGTATGAAACACCACCGATGTTTTTATAGAACAACTCAGGAGCAATATATCCCACTTGCTGCCATTGAAGAGACTATGCTATTATCTGTTGGGTAGAGTTTTGCTACAAAGTCAGATATCTTTGGGATAAAGTTCTCATCAAGTAGAATATTGTGAGGCTTGATATCAAAATGAAGTATCTGCACTTCACAACCTCGATGCAAATATTCGATACCACGAGCCACTCCAACTGCAATCTCGTACATTTTCTTGCAACTTAAAGTGATCAATCCTTCTTTAGAGTAAATGAATTTATCAAGAGACCCATTCGGCATGAAATCATATACTAAAGCGCGCTTTGAACCCTCGACACAGTAACCAACAAGCTGCACCACATTAACATGATGAATCCTTCCAATAGTAGCTACTTCACTCATGAAATCTTCCCCACTAGCATTTGACTTGCCCAGCAACTTAATGGCTCCCAAGTGACCAATGCGTAATTTGCCTTTAAATACAGACCCATAACCCCCTTCCCCCAACTTATCCTTGAATTTATTAGACATTTTCTTGATGTTGGAGTAAGTGTACCATATAGGCATATAATTATCACTGTGTAGAAAATCTTCAATAGTGTTGTTGGACGATAAATGTCTTCTTCGCCACTTGTAGATTAGAAGTGCAAGCACAAATGGAGCTCCTAGAATGAACTTTAGTACCGTGAAAGCCATAAGTACTACATAAGAGAAAAAAAAAATTACAAATACAGATATATGTTACTAATGATGATCGATCGTTTAATCAGATTATCCACAACATTATTCTTTCTTTCTATAATTTTGATACATAATAAAAATTAAACTCTTACCGATGGTAATCTGTTGCAGTATAAATTGATCTGCAAGTAATATAACAACAGCGAACAAAATGAGACTTCTGCACTGTGAAAGTAGTATTAAACTGATAAAAGAAAAGTTGAGATAGGCAATACAAGCTGTTACCTAAGTGATACTTGAGTTGTAGCAGGACAAAATCTGCAAAAACGTATATTGAACATGAATAACAGAAAAGGCTAGCTGGACTTTGGTATGATATGAAAGTACGTATGAACAAAATCCAAATCAAGTGAGCAAAATTTGCGAGCTTATTGAACGCAAACTGTACTCACTGGTAGGAACAAATTTAAGATCATTTGTGGTGGAAGACATGATCACTTCAATTACAACTTTGCCTGAGAATTAATTTGGCGAGAGATCCCATACCGTAAATGTACGCCCACAAAAGATGAAAGAAACCTGAACTGACACAGAAAATTGATCAAAATCAAAATTAGTATTTGAAGTTTGTTTTATGATATCTTTGAGTTAATTAAGGAATGGAGGGGCATGATATATGTATCTGTAATGTTGTGAGGAAAACATCGTTCTGCTGGATGGCTCCATTGCTTTAGCTCTCGGCAATTAACCCAGACATAAGTCATGTCATACTCAAGCTCAAAGCCATACACGATTTGTTTTTATATATCTTTATAGGACACGTTCCTCTCTGTTCTTCCGGAAGTAGTGATCATAGTGGTCGATTCTATACTGCACCCATCTTCCAACTCCGATGCGGTCATAGTGCCTACCTTGACATAACCATATGCTTCCGATTTGATACATGAAGCAGTACTCACATACGAAGAAGAATGCACTGGATTTGCACACTTCAAGAAAGCTAGAGGAGTACATGATGACGTCCCGTATGAAGTTGTAAAAGAACTGTAATTAGATTCAGCCAAAGGAAAACGAGGAAGAGAAGCACAGTTGTTCTTCTCAATGCCAGGATCTACGACTCGGATATTGCCGTCACGGTAGTTGATTTCCTTCACGTAGTATAGGCCAGAAGACAGGCGCAGCATTGTGGCATTCTTGTGACATTCCAAAGTGTAGCCCGAGACGCCACAGTGCTTTGGATCATGTTTTAGTCGGAAAGGGTAGCTTATGTTGTGGATGTCGCCGCAGGAAGAAGGGACACACTTATCGTTATCTGTACCATTAGCTATAGGATTGAAAGCATATATGCCCAGAAAACTTGTTGTATGGATATTGCCGGAGGAAGAAGCAGTAGTAGCCTTACTACCCACATCCTTAGCATTACAAGAATGGCCAGACAATAACGCAACAAGAAGAAATAAGGCTGCAATTGAAAACCATGCAACAAACTTAATTTGTTCCATGATCAAGGAGAAAGATTGATCAGAAACTATTGTTTTACTGCAAAACTGGTTTTAATGTCTGAACAGTTTTGTATACTGGAAGAGTAGTCCTGGATAGAAGATAACATCATCATGACAATGATGATGAGATGCCAAATAATTAGAAACAGCCTGGGAATGAGAGATTAAAATGAATGGGACCAGATATCATGTTTGGTCGAAATAAGTGACTAGTAAGCATGGAAACTTGAATAATGTAGGAAAAGAACTGGAATCCCGCCCCAAGTCAATTTGTGCTCGACTGTTCTTTTGTTGGTCGTCTTTTAGGGGGCTCGTAATTATCTTTTATATGTATGTAACAATAGGATTTTGAAGTACAAAACTCTCTCAATTGCTATTTTCACAATCTCACCGTATCGGAAAAAAAAATATAATGATAAAAAATTGCCATTCTCAGCACCAACATCTTTGCCTTCCATCGCCAAAATCTCATATATTAAGATTAAGAGCTGCTACTGCTACGTTACGTAGAAACTAGACATCTGCAAGTCAACACCAGAGCTTCACTAATTGACTAGTAGTCAACACCAATGTTTTAAAAAACGCGCCTGAGGCGCGCCTCAAGGCGCAAAAGGCGCGAGGCGTAACTCAAAAAACCTGAGCCTTGGCTGCCTAGGCGCAGAGGCGCCCAAGGCGCAGCTCAAGGCGTCAAAAGCGCAAAAGGCGGGGTTTAAGGCGTTCTAGGCTTACGCCCGAAGTTTTTTTTTTTTTTAATTTTTTTCGTGACAAAATTTTACAGAGAGAGAGAGAGAGGGAGGACATTAAAACTGACCTGCAGATACTGATTTTCAAAACATATGTTGGTGATAGTGAGGAGGAAAGGAAGTACGAGTTAGTCGTGATAGAGAGGGAAAAGAACAGGATGTGGAATGGTTGAAGAAGGATGTGGAATGGTTGAAGAAGAAGATGTCATCTATAGTTTCTTCTCGTTTGATAATGTTTGAATTACTAATAGATAATAACTCTACTATTAAGTAGATGATAACTATCAAATATTGGAAATTATTCATATACATGTTAATTTGAACTGATCATTGATATAATATATGTATTTTATACACATATAAATGATTATTAATATATATCGTGAGGCTCACGCCTTATACGCCTCAAAGCTTAAGGCGGTAAGGCTCTCTTGGCAACGCCTCGGCTACGCCTTAGCCTTTTAAAACCTTGGTCAACACATAGCTTTAAATGTCGGCCCTCTTCTTCATTTAACCTCTTGACTATAGACTATAGACCTTAGACCATATCAGTCAACTTTGGCAAACCACTATTGGAATTATTTCATATTCCAGCCAACTATTCTTCTAGCTAGCCAGCCATATCAAAATCCATCCAAATATATCAGAAAATTTAGTACCAATTTAGTCTGTTTCCTAAACAAAACTAGTAATTGAAAAATCTCAGGAATGCAGCAAACTCTCATTTCTTCCTTTTGCTTCATATTGCTGGCTTTCTCCTCCAGCGTCCTTGGTGAAAAACACAGTTGTGGGAAACATGGCCCAGCTATCAAATTCCCTTTCAGCTTCAAAGACAGCCACCCAGAAAATTCCGGGTATCTTGGGTTTCTTGTATCCTGCAATGAAAAGCAGGAAACCATTCTTGAGCTGCCAATCCCCGTCAAATTCGCAATCAAAACCATAGACTATAAGACTCAGAAAATCGAGCTATATGACCCAGAACATTGCTTGCTGATGAAGCTATTGAAAGTCCACAACATGTCAGTCTCTCCCTTACGCTACTCAGAAAACCAAATGAATCATATTACCTTATTCAGTTGTTCTTCATCTGAATTGGAGTCGCCGGCCTGGTCGATTTATTCAGTCCCCTGCTTTAGAGGCCCTGGCTACCAAATCTATTATGTTTCTTCTTGCGTTGAGATCGAGTACCTGCCCCTCCTCTCTTGTACAAAGATGCGTAATCTTTCATCGGTTCCATACATAAGGGATACAACTCCAAGTATTTATTTGGAATGGTCTGAACCACATTGTGGACTATGTGAAGCACAGGGCAAGATATGTAGATTCAAGAACAATGGCACCACTAGTACTGAAATTGAATGCCTTCTCATGAAGAAACAAGGTACAGGGTAACATTAGCATCCATGATTTAATTGTGCTATATATTTTTTACAGATTCCTAGCATATTAGCATATATATGATGATTGTTCCTCTGCACACCAACTTTCATTCGAAGCAAGCATATATATTTGCACATGATGAATTGATAGAAAGGTGGAAACTATGCACAGATAATGTATCACTGGAAAAAGCTAGGGAGCTCATTTAGTCCCACATTAGTTTTCTAAAAGCTTCATCTGCAGTCCTGCAATGTTACACCATTAGTTATGATGATAGCTAAATTTATATAAGTAGTTTGACAAGTATGGTCTTATTTTTCTGTTATCCTTTTTTCTAGGTCCGAAAACAAAGTTGGTAGCTACTGGTGAGTTTTCTAACAGATTCTTTGGTTTGTTTAATATCGAGAATCCATTTTGTTGATATTTACTCAGAGTATTAACTTGTAGGTGCATCCTTGGGTTCATGTGTACTCATACTACTTGCTGGTGCAGCTTTTCATGTACATAGTTCTGACAGAAAGGAAAAACAGAATCAATTAAAAATTGAAAATTTTTCTAGAGGATTATAGAGCTCTCAAACCAAGCAGATACTCTTATGCAGACATAAAGAGGATTACAGATCAGTTCAAGGACAAATTAGGCCAAGGAGCCTATGGAACTGTTTACAAGGGAAAGCTTTCTTCTGAATGTTTTGTTGCTGTGAAAGTCCTCAATAGCACTAAGGGGGATGGGGAAGAGTTTGTAAATAAAGTGGGAACAATGGGTCATATCCATCATGTCAATGTGGTTCGCTTGGTTGGATTTTGTGCTGATGGGTTTAGACGAGCTCTTGTCTATGACTTCTTACCTAATGGTTCCCTGCAAGATTTCATTTCAACGGCAGACAATAACAATGCCTTCCTTGGTTGGGATAAGTTGCAAGATATTGCTCTAGGCTTAGCGAAAGGAATTGAATATCTGCACCAAGGATGTGATCAACGGATCCTCCATTTTGATATCAAACCCCATAATGTTTTGCTTGACCATAACTTCATTCCAAAGATTTCTGAATTTGGTTTGGCCAAGTTATGTTCCAAGGATCAGAGTATAGTGTCAATGACTACAGCTAGGGGAGCAATGGGGTACATTGCACCTGAAGTGTTCTCCAGAAACTTTGGAAATGTGTCCTATAAGTCAGATGTGTATAGTTATGGAATGGTCCTGCTCGAAATGGTAGGTGGAAGAAAGAACATCAGTTCAACCACAGAGAACACAACTGAAGTTTACTACCCAGAATGGATCTATAATCTACTAGAAGAAGGCGAAGACCTTCGTATCCATGTTGAGGAAGAAGGAGATGCTAAAATAGCAAAGAGACTTGCGATTGTAGGTCTCTGGTGCATCCAATGGCACCCGGTCGATCGTCCTTCTATGAAAGGGGTGGTTCAGATGTTGGAAGGAGGAGAAAACTTGACTATGCCTCCCAATCCTTTTGCCTCTCAAGGTCCTGCAGGAACAGATGCAAGTACACCTGCCAGAAGATTAAACCTTCAACTGGAAGCAATTGCTGAGTTAGAGTAGTACTATTATGTATATTTTTTTTTTATACTTTATGCGCAGTTATGCACGTAAAGGTGACAAAAATTATTATCATTTAAGTGAATGTATTCATGGTTAATGACTTGATGTAAGTCGTGGAACAATGCTACCCCTGAAGTAATAGAATGGTTGATGGTACTTGAATATTGGATTTGTCATAAATCTGCAGCTTGCACTTAGTAATCTGGGTGCTATATATTTTGGCATGAGCAACTGATGCAAAACAATGATAGAGCATTAGAGCAGGTGTAACTTGTAACGAAAGCAATGAAAGAGATTTATTGAGATAGGGAACTAACATGATTAACACACTCGGCCTCGTACTATTTTGGATTAAGAGAGATTTCAGTTGCAAATTAGCAATCATATTAGCGTAAGAGGTCTCTCGCTATATTTTTCCAATAATTCTCCTACTCCTTCCTCTTGTTCTCCTTATGTAATTACTTGACTGTAAGGGTTATGAATCCGGTATGGACCTGGGCCGCGCATCTCATAAAACATTTTCTTTGGCACCTTTTTTTCGATCCTAGTTTCTTTGATACCTTTCATAAAATTGAGCTTCTATTCATACCTCCAAAAATGGCACCTGTACCTCCTTGCTTAATGAACCTCCATTAGTTTTATGAAAGGAGGTTCTATTCATACCTCCAAAAATGGCACCTGGATCAACAATAAGAAGCAACCAAGAACAGTTCCACAATTACATAAACTAAACCATATATTAATTACCAAACGAACTAGTCTGACGAGGCGAATAACTATGAGTTGTACATGAGAGCAATTGTTCAGCAACACAGCAGGTGGTGATTTGCTACACTGCAAAGCAATGGTTAGCGGGAAATGATCCTCTTATGTGGTTTCAAGTTCCCTTGATCGAATATGGCAAGACTTAGGGATGGTTTGGGATTGCTTTTATATATCCTATTATCTGAATAAATCACGTATTATTTACCATATAGATAGTAATAGGTGCAGTTATGCTCCCGCAGTGCGTGTCTAATTTGAGCATTGGGGGATTTGGGGCAGCACTATGATGTTGTCACATTATTTGCAAAGTGTCTTCCTAGTCGTTGCAGTGCTTTGAGTCATGTTGTAGTCGTAAAGGTATTATCTGTGTCACAGATGTCGCCGCAGGAAGATGAGTCGACACACTTATAATGATCACTACCATTTGGATTGGACGGCCAAATACTTGTTCTATGAAATTATGGAGAGAAGAGGCAGGCGTACTACTCTTACTATTGGCATTGTGATGGTAATTTCTAATTTCAACATGGTCATAATATATTATGAATCTGATTCTCAGTGATATATGTAACAATTGAGTGAGCTATGAGCTTTTTCTTAATCTATAAAAGAAATTATAGTACTAATGCTGTAATTGAAACCCAACTTGAAATTTGCCACGGTGAGAAATGGATCACAAACTAATGTTTTACTGCAATATGCAGGCTCGGACCTGAATAGAGGCCCATGAGGCAACAGCCTCGGGCCCAAAATTTTGGAGGCCCAATTTTTTTTTTTTTTTTTATATATATCTAATATATGTTAAAATTATCTAAATATACTTCTTTCTTCTCCGATTCTTTGCGATTCTCTATATCTCTTTATTCTCAAATCTTATGATTCTTGCCGTTTTAGTTTTTCACGAGTCCCGCAATTCATGGAGAAGCTAAACAATCGAATGCCCATCAATATGTCTAGGAAATCGAAAGCCTTAGCTGCCCAGATTTATATCCTCAGTGGCTTCTTCAATCTCTCTCGCCCTTTATCCCTTTCACTCTCTAGCGTTCGTATTCAATTACTGTGTCGATTGCTCAGGTAATTGTCTAATTGAACATTTGAACAAATGAACTATTGTAATCCTTTGTTTTTTGTTTGGATTTATCAATGGTTTATGTTTATATGCATTATGCGTTTCACACTTTCACTGTTTCAGCGTTTCTTCATCAATCAACATCATTTTTTTTTTTTTTAACTGCAGTATAATTGTTGATAGCTTCGTTTGGAATCAAGGATTGAAGGATACTGGATACATCTTGCTGATAGAAGCACAATGTGCGACGATATTATATGCTTATACCCTCATTTATGCTTTGTTTAACCCTTATTTGTCTAAGATAGAGTCATAATATAGTTAGTGTCATTTTTGGTAGAGTTTTGGTAAAATGTGCTTAATTGTCCCAAAAATGACCAAGTATGAGAAATCTGGAAAATAGTGCAAAATATGTCTTTTTCGCGATTTTGAGATGAGTAAAAATATGATCTATCCTTGTCCGAATTCAATGAAATTTGGTGTGCTTAATATTCATATACTGAGGAATGTTGTGTTCAAATTTCAGATCAATCGGAGTTCGGGAAGTCACTCAAAAGAGGGCTGCAAAACAGCAGTCCGAGCAAACCAATCCAGGGACTTCCAGGATTTTCCTGAGACTTTGTCCCAACTTCGAAAAATCATTCCCGACTACTCACAAGGAATTTGATCAAGCCCTTTTATGGGGAGATGGCTATATGTGTCTAGTTTATCTGAGATTTAGAATCGCATCAATTGGAGCTCCGAGAAGGGAGATATGCCGGATTTACTGGAGCAAGGTCATTCCAGCCGAGTTGCTGCCGGTCTTGTGTTCTTGCGGGTTTGGGATATTTTTCCATGGATCAAGCTCACCAAATGGAGTTGTCAAGCCTACACAAGAAGTCCATGAAGATATGCAGCCTAATCTAAGGAAGAAAATCAGCAAAAGAAGTTTCCTAGAAGAACCAAGAAAGGAAGGAACCAAAACCTTGTTGCACAAGGATTGCCTTTGCCGATTTGGACTAGGTTTTCTACCTAGGGTTTTCTGACGAATTTGCCTCTATATAAAGCCATCTTTTACAGAAAAAAATGATCTCATCTCAAGCTTAAACACAAGGCCTAAACTCTACCAAAATTCACCAAAGATCCTAGACAAAAACCTAAACCGAAAACCACCTTCACCTCACCTCAACCAAGTTTCTGCTCTTGCCGAATCTTGGAACTTTTCTTCCATAATCTACTGCCGACATACCCTACTGCCGAGCAGCCTCACCCCATCATCCATACTCCACCGGATCCACACCAAGTGAACCTCTCAAGGTGTCTCAAAGTGTGATCCACTCCCTTCTTCGGTTTAGTACTTTTGTTTAGTTATGTTTAAGTTTTGTCTATGAAACACTCATGTATGTTTGGTGTTGATTTGTATGTCTATGTATGAATCGATTTTGGTTTTATAAATTGTGTGTTTTGCATGTTAATTTGTAATATGTGACTTGTAGATTTTTATGTTTGATAACTAGGACAATAGGTATGCGATGTTGTTTGAGAACTTAATTCGATTAGTAATCTAAGGAGTATGCCTTAAAAACCGAAACATTAGTTGTGCTTAAGCATTTGTTGTTTGCATGTAAATCTAGGTGTTAGGTTTCATCAAACTTGAAAACATGAATAATTCATACTCGTAGTTGTCTTGGTTTGTGTTTTCGCCTAGAGTATAAAACCCTTAGAACTTGCATGTTAAACAAGATGATTGACAACCTTACTTGCTTGCATGTCTTCGATTTGTGATTCATGTGTTTAATTGTTAACCCAGTAAAATCGGTTAACATATACCTTAGGATTATACTCGTAGTTAATCTTAAGACTCTAGTAATCAACGATTAGATGACCTCGTAGGCTCTAATTGGGATCGAAATTGGTTAAGTCGAAACAACATTCATACTTGTTCCTTACTTTCTTGCATATTAATCTCCATGTTAAAGAGTCTTTTGTGCTAAATGTTTTGTGAGAGATGATGATCACTTGTAAATATTAGACCTAGGATTTATTTTCTGTTTTGTTGCCGTGTGTCGTCTAGGGCAGCCTAGTGCTACCGATCCTATCTCAATCCCCCTTGATTTCGTGTGAATATGTATATATGTATATAAGTGTGACAATTGTGTGCATATATATATGTTTGTGAATATTTGTGTTAACATTCTCATGTTTCAGGTACCCTTAATCCCCGGCTAGAACGATCCCTACTTATGTCTATACTACTAACGATTGCAGGGTTTATTATTGCGTGCGAGCTTAGGCTCACGTCAATTTTTGGCGCCGTTGCCGGGGATTATAAAATCTTGTTTTATGTGAATGTTAAAGTGAGTTAATATTTGTGATGTAAAGTTTGTTAACAATCAGTGTCTCTAACTCTAACGTATACTTAAATATCCTAACTCTCTAACATGACGTTCTAACTCTTGTATTTTTTTTCTTCTAACCTTGAAAAAATTTGTTGAAATCGTAGCTTGTATGAAATTGTATATTCTTGAATTTTAGTTTGTTGTTTTTGTTCGATTTTATGTGTTTTGTGTGTGCGCAGGCCGGATTGAAAAGAAAAGTGCAGGAAATACCAAGTTCTGCCCACAGCAGAAATCGGGCAGTGCAGTCAGTCGACTTTGGATGGCTGCTGTTTTCAGCTCACAAAACCTGGGAAAGTGAGCCATACACTGTTGGAAAGGTCTTTGAGTCTACTTTCAGTAGGATTTTACAGAAGTGGATTTGGAGTCTCGAGCTGCTCCCAGTTTCAATTTGAGTGCACGAAGGTCAATCTGGCGAAGCAGAACACTGGGCAGATCAATAGGTCCGATTAAAGGCCAAACAAAGAGTACTTATGCTGGTCCGATTGAGGCGCATTTTATACCGTTGAAAAGCTCTGTGTGTCCACTACAACTTTGATTTAGAACACGTTTGCATTCGGACAATGGAGCACACCCAAATTCGGGCCTCAAAAGATACAGACACATCTGCCGATGCTGCCCAGAAGCTGCCTGCAGCCTGCTCCTGCTCCTGCGATGCTAATGTCCTGCTGCTGCCCCTGCACCATGCCATGCTGCCGAGTAGCCATGCTACTGCCCTCCGGAGGCCACTGCCGAGAGCCTTCCTGTCGATACCTTGCCACTGCAAGAGAGCAAGGTACTGCATGCCAAACACTCCAAATGAAAGGGCTGCTGCCCCAACTTCCAAGCACATGGCACAATGAATACACAAAACACACGGTGAAGAGTCTAGGCTAAGGACTATAAAAATAAAGCGCTTATGGGGAGGCAACCCCATACGATCAAAGAAAAGTGAAGGAGCCATCACCGAGAGTTTGAAATTTCTTAACCCTTCTCTTTTTCTTTGATTTGTGATGATACGTTGGTATATGTTAGACTATTGCATGCTTAGGAAGTTACTTGCTATATTTCTATGCTTACATTGAGGACAATGTAATTTTCTAAGTGTGGGGTGGGATAACGTATTCCGTTTATGTTTTCGTGTGCTTAGTTTAGAAAAGAAAATTTCAGAAAATTGTTCCACAAAAATAGAGTGTTTAATTTGTTTGTTTCGAGTCTTAGGATGCCCCTAATATGTCAATGATGTTTTTCTCCTCTTTGCATACATAGATGATGGTTGTGCATACAATTAAAATTGTGAGTTTCATGGATTATGTGCATTGGTAAGAGCATGTAGGACTTGTTGATTACGAAGCATGCATGTTTTAGCTAGTTTATGTCCTAAATAACCTATGTGAGCTTTAGAGCCAATTTGCTTTCTTCTTGAGCAATAAAAAGATAAAATTCGATAGATTCGTAGGAAGCATGAAACCTCATAATTCTTTGCATATTCGATGACTATGTGCCATAGCTTTTTAATGAACTATAGAATACTAGAACTTACTCTTGTTGATTTTCGAAACGTTTATATCATAAAATACCTTGATTTTGAATGTGATTGAATAAAGATCATTTAGGTTTACCACCATTGCCAAATAAAGCATGAGCCTATTTGTGTCCATCGTGGGACACCTTAGTAAACCCCTTTTGAGCCTAAATTTAGCCTTTTCTTTTATCACCCTTAAACACTTTCCATGAACTTAGTATAGTGATGTCTTGACCATTGTGTGTCGGCAAAGCTTGATTTTCGAAGGAGTTTTTGCGTGAAGTGATGAAGAAGAACAAGTGTGGGGTAGACTTAGCTAGAAAAGTATATGAAAAATTGTATGTGAGCCGTGCCTATGAGAAAACAAAAGAAGAAAAATTGAAATCGGACAGAAAAGAAGAAAAAGAAAACTCAAGTCCGAAATAAAAGAAAAAGTGTAGGCACGGTTTCAAAAGAAAATTGCTAAGTCTAGTCTTGAAAAGTGTTGTGAATTTGGAGTTTTGTTTATATGTGAAGGTCTACTATTGTTATATTTTGACCTTTGTTCATATTCACTATGTTTTGGGGAAGTAAAGAATGAAGTATGGGTCCAACAAGAAGAAATTCGACTCTTGGAGAGAAGACATAAGGAGATTTGAGCTTTGCTAAAGTAAACGGTGACGTTTTGAGCCTCCTTATCCAAATATCGAATACCTCTTAACCTAGCCCCATTACAGCCCTTTTATTGATCTTTTCATGATTCTTAAGATGGTTAAACTTGATTTGTGGAGATTATCTCAAGAGTAGGCATATGGTTTTGGTTCATTGGTGCATACAGTTATCATATGAGGTTTTTCCTTGAAAATTTCACAAAGTGCTTTCGTTTCATGAAATATGCAAGTTACTCTTTGTAATTCATTATCTTTCACTTGCATACACTAATGAGTGAATAACCATGCTTCGAGAGAAAAGAAGAGAGTATGTCTAGTGAGGAGGATTGGATTAGCTTAACATGTCTACATGCTTACTTTTGTTCTTCTATGTTTTTATTGATGTTACATGTTCATGAAACTTGGAATTTTCGTGCTTAGCATTCTCATGCATTAACTTGAAAGCTATGTGTACATACGAGCCTGAGACAAATTGTTAGGGGCAATAATAGTTTTGAGTCTTAGTTTTATTTAGTTTGCTAAGAGACTAGCAAAAGATAAGTGTGGGGTAGTTGATAGAAGCACAATGTGCGACGATATTATATGCTTATACCCTCATTTATGCTTTGTTTAACCCTTATTTGTCTAAGATAGAGTCATAATATAGTTAGTGTCATTTTTGGTAGAGTTTTGGTAAAATGTGCTTAATTGTCCCAAAAATGACCAAGTATGAGAAATCTGGAAAATAGTGCAAAATATGTCTTTTTCGCGATTTTGAGATGAGTAAAAATATGATCTATCCTTGTCCGAATTCAATGAAATTTGGTGTGCTTAATATTCATATACTGAGGAATGTTGTGTTCAAATTTCAGATCAATCGGAGTTCGGGAAGTCACTCAAAAGAGGGCTGCAAAACAGCAGTCCGAGCAAACCAATCCAGGGACTTCCAGGATTTTCCTGAGACTTTGTCCCAACTTCGAAAAATCATTCCCGACTACTCACAAGGAATTTGATCAAGCCCTTTTATGGGGAGATGGCTATATGTGTCTAGTTTATCTGAGATTTAGAATCGCATCAATTGGAGCTCCGAGAAGGGAGATATGCCGGATTTACTGGAGCAAGGTCATTCCAGCCGAGTTGCTGCCGGTCTTGTGTTCTTGCGGGTTTGGGGCATTTTTCCATGGATCAAGCTCACCAAATGGAGTTGTCAAGCCTACACAAGAAGTCCATGAAGATATGCAGCCTAATCCAAGGAAGAAAATCAGCAAAAGAAGTTTCCTAGAAGAACCAAGAAAGGAAGGAACCAAAACCTTGTTGCACAAGGATTGCCTTTGCCGATTTGGACTAGGTTTTCTACCTAGGGTTTTCTGACGAATTTGCCTCTATATAAAGCCATCTTTTACACAGAAAAAATGATCTCATCTCAAGCTTAAACACAAGGCCTAAACTCTACCAAAATTCACCAAAGATCCTAGACAAAAACCTAAACCGAAAACCACCTTCACCTCACCTCAACCAAGTTTCTGCTCTTGCCGAATCTTGGAACTTTTCTTCCATAATCTACTGCCGACATACCCTACTGCCGAGCAGCCTCACCCCATCATCCATACTCCACCGGATCCACACCAAGTGAACCTCTCAAGGTGTCTCAAAGTGTGATCCACTCCCTTCTTCGGTTTAGTACTTTTGTTTAGTTATGTTTAAGTTTTGTCTATGAAACACTCATGTATGTTTGGTGTTGATTTGTATGTCTATGTATGAATCGATTTTGGTTTTATAAATTGTGTGTTTTGCATGTTAATTTGTAATATGTGACTTGTAGATTTTTATGTTTGATAACTAGGACAATAGGTATGCGATGTTGTTTGAGAACTTAATTCGATTAGTAATCTAAGGAGTATGCCTTAAAAACCGAAACATTAGTTGTGCTTAAGCATTTGTTGTTTGCATGTAAATCTAGGTGTTAGGTTTCATCAAACTTGAAAACATGAATAATTCATACTCGTAGTTGTCTTGGTTTGTGTTTTCGCCTAGAGTATAAAACCCTTAGAACTTGCATGTTAAACAAGATGATTGACAACCTTACTTGCTTGCATGTCTTCGATTTGTGATTCATGTGTTTAATTGTTAACCCAGTAAAATCGGTTAACATATACCTTAGGATTATACTCGTAGTTAATCTTAAGACTCTAGTAATCAACGATTAGATGACCTCGTAGGCTCTAATTGGGATCGAAATTGGTTAAGTCGAAACAACATTCATACTTGTTCCTTACTTTCTTGCATATTAATCTCCATGTTAAAGAGTCTTTTGTGCTAAATGTTTTGTGAGAGATGATGATCACTTGTAAATATTAGACCTAGGATTTATTTTCTGTTTTGTTGCCGTGTGTCGTCTAGGGCAGCCTAGTGCTACCGATCCTATCTCAATCCCCCTTGATTTCGTGTGAATATGTATATATGTATATAAGTGTGACAATTGTGTGCATATATATATGTTTGTGAATATTTGTGTTAACATTCTCATGTTTCAGGTACCCTTAATCCCCGGCTAGAACGATCCCTACTTATGTCTATACTACTAACGATTGCAGGGTTTATTATTGCGTGCGAGCTTAGGCTCACGTCACTTGCTAGTCCATCCACAAAGGTTAGTACTTTAGTTTGTGTAATTGTGCTTCAATCTTTTAATCCCCTTTTATTAATGAATTGAATCAACTGATTATTTGAAATTTAGAATCTAAAGTACATAGATTGATAGATATAGCAACAACTCACAACTGATATATATATATATATATATAGAGACAGACTAACTGAGATGAGAGCCATTTGATTTAGAATTTTAGAGTGGCTGCAAATCAGGAAAAACAAAATGCCTAAGTGTTAAGTAAGTGACTAAGTGTTACAGTAGCTACTTGTAGTTTTCTCTTTTTGATTGATTGGTACTTGACTCGTGGTTTGGATAGTTAGATAGTGTGTAACTTTGTTCTGTAGACTAGTGCTAATATAATATCTTTGGCTTTCCTTCTTTTCTGGTTTAATATGGCAATGATAGATTTGATTCAAGTTGTTTCATTAGTTATGTGAGTTGTATTTGATGTGAAAAAGCATATCAGTATGTACATATTTCTGTTTTTTTTTTTCTCAATGATCAGAGATTCAGTAGTGCATATCCTGCAATGCTCTTTAGTATTTGCTATTTAGCCTCTTTTGATGTTTGTTTCTGTTATACGCAAATGTCATATGTTTGTATATGACATTCATTGCTTCTTATATATAATCAAATATGAATACATTGAACTAAAGTAGTTTGTTTGTACAGGAATAAAAATTCTGATAAGCAATTTGCAAATTGCAAGTATGGCTCCTATAAGAAAACAATTGTACGGGTGTGGAAAAAGAAAAAAGAGGGAAAGGGAACTAGCATTGATGCGAAGTCAGGCAGGAAGTCTCAACAGGTACTTTACGAACAACCGAAGGACAGAGATAGTAGATCGAGACAATAGAAGTCACACAACAAATTGAAAATTTGGTGATTGGCGAACAAGAGAACCAAAATACAAATGATATCAATGAGTATCGCTAAAGGGCACCATCTTGGAGCTCGTCTCGGGTCCCATATTCTCAGGTCCGGCCCTGGCAATATGTCTCAAAAGTAAAAATAGCTTCTGGAAGAATACGTAGTTTGTAGTAATTTTCAACTCATGAGATGTCAAACAATTAGAAATAGCCTGGAAATTAAGTTTATATCTATCTCCTTATAGTCTTCATTAATAAATGGGAGGATGGGTCGCCCCATACTAATCATACTTTTGAGGTCGAAAGAGACATGCAAACTTACCACAGACAATTCGTGCCAAAGAAAGATTTGAAATATGAAAAAGACTGAGCAAATTGCACTTAATCACCACAAATGTCACAACTTCGCTTTAGTTGAACGAAGTTGTGGAAAATCCAAGCTACGTAATTGTCATCAATGGCTCTCTGTAGCACACGCAGTGCAGATTATTCCAACGTATAGAAAGCTCCCTGCTGCATGACTGATCTTGTAGTTTAAGTCTAGGTCAATCTGCAAATAGTAGAGTGTTGTAGTCTAATTCCACAATCGATCCCACCATGAGAGCCTCTGCCCTCTCAAGTAGCAAGTCTTGGTCAATCTGCATGACCGACTTTGATCTTGTAGTTTAAGTCTTCGTCAACATGTAATTGACATATCCATCAATGGTAAAGCCATTTTGATATCAGAAACCATTGGGCATTTATATTATCAGAAATGCAGCAAATTCTCGTCTCTTTCTTTTGCTTCATCTTCCTTGCTTTCTCATCCAAAGTCATTTGTGATAACAAAAACACTGAAATCTGCAGAGAATTGAAGTGTGGGAAACATGGCCCAACTATCAGATTTCCATTTAGCCTCAAAGGTAGCCACCCAGAAAATTGTGGGTATCCTGGGTTTCTTTTATCCTGCAATGAAAAGCAGGAAACCATTCTTGAGCTGCCAATCCCTCTCAATTTGCCAATCAAAACCATAGACTATGAGAATCAGAAAATCCAGCTATATGACCCAGAAAATTGCTTGCTGATAAAGCTATTGAAAGCCCAGAACATGTCAATCTCTCCCTTCCAGTACTCAAAATACGAAGGTTTTAAAAAACGCGCCTGAGGCGCGCCTCAAGGCTCAAAAGGCACAAGGCGTAGCATAAAAAGCCTGAGCCTTGGCTGTCTAGGCGCCGAGGCGCCCAAGGCGCACCTTAAGGCGTTAAAGGCGCGCCTTAAGGCCCTTAAGGCGTACGCTTCCGTTTTTTTTTTTTTTTTTTTAACGTAATAAAACGACGACGTTTTAGTATAGGTCGAAAGCCTCCGCCCTTTCATTATCTCAGCCTTCTCCCGAGCTCCTCTATCCCATACTTTCTCTTTTTCTTATTACTCATCTTTGCTTCTCTAAAAAATCTTAAAACCCGCGAATCCAAAAGCTTCACCGGATTTAAGAACAGCTAGAGGTTCATTAATCAATCGCCGTTTTGTTTAGTTGAGGGCTCAAATCAAGCTTTTGCTGGAGGTGAACCGGGTATGTCAAATCTTCATCCTTTGATTTGATTATGTGGTTTAAGGCTTTTGGGTCTTTGTTTCTAATTCTGGGTTTCCTATTGTTTCTTTGATTATGTCATTGGATGCTATTTCTTTATGTTGATTCATTGTTTGTTTGTGATTGGATATGTTATAAGATTCCCAACTCAATCCTTCTGAGTTTTTGGTATATATATTTGGTGGCGGTGCCTTGATGTATATATATCTTTGACTCTTGGGAAGCAGCCAAGTGATAAGGTCTGCTTGATTAATAAAAAAAGTTATTGTTATAGTGGATTGACTTGCAACTACAGCAGTTGTAAATTTGCAATTGCAATGACACACACGAGCCAATATATGATTTCTGCAAATATTAAACATTGACATCTATCAGTATCAAATTATAATGAGTATGCAGAATCCATGCCATTGTTGAAAAATGTATTTGAAATTTAAGAGCAACAGACTTTTCATTGCATGAAATTCATCATCTATAACTTTCAGAGTCACACAATGACGATGATGATGATTTTGAAGCATGAAGTTAGTCCAATTATTGTTTGTGTTCTTTGATCTTTAAAGCATTAACTAGTACTTTGATCTATGGATTTAGTTTATGTAAGGGGATTTGGTTAAATTGCATGGTTTAAGTGTGTACTTGTTAAGAATAAATGACAATTTATCATATTTATTTTGGATGTCAATTATACAATGCATGTTTTATGTATAACACTGATAAATGCATAAATACAAGGCTTTTATTCTCAAGGCTTACGCATTTTGCCTCAAGGCTTACGCCTTGGTGAGGCTCTCCCGACAACGCCTTAGCTACGCCTTAACCTTTTAAAACATTGCAAAATACCGAACGTATGAAAATTTTACCTTATTCAATTGTTCTTCAGCTGAAATGTATGGCGATTTAGATCCAGTCCCCTGCTTGAAGGGTCCAGGGTACCAAATGTATTCAATTTCTAGTAACCGTTTTTCTAGCTACTTCCTTTTGTCATGTACAAAGATGTCGTCTACCTATTCCTTAGTTCCATTGACCTGGTATGATCGTCAAAGTTTTTATTTGTACTGGTTGGAACCAAATTGTAGACTATGCGAAGCAGCACACGGTAACAAATGTGGATTGAAGAACAATGGCACCAAAAGTACAGAATTTGAATGCAGGAAACGAGGTAAAAGAGCGACATCTAGTTTCCTATATTTGCTACACATTCCAATCACATATTCACAGCATGATTATTCCTGTATAATTGAAATGAGAGATTTTTTTTTTGAGGTGAAGGCGGTCAGAAAAATGAAATGAGAGATATACTTAGCTTAGGCATATAACAGTTCAATTCATTGGCATATTTGCATGACAAAAAGTATGGAAATCAAACAATGAATATATTATACGAAAGGACATCAAGCTCAGTTAGTTGTATTTTTCTTTTGTGAAACTATCACTTACAGACTACAGTCCTTATTTCTTTACAATAATGTGATAGCATTGATGTATTATCTCCTGGTAAGATCTCATAACTGGAAAACATAATTGATTATACAAACATGATGATCTGATTTAGGTATTATCTTCAACAGGTTCACAAAAAAAGTTGGTAGCAACAGGTGAGTTCTTTGAGTAGCTTCTTCTCTGTTTAATGTCAATATTTAGTGGCATTATTTAACATTTACTGACAGCAACAATTCTCAGGGGCATCCTTCGGTTCATTTCTACTCGTACTACTTGCCGCTAGTGCTTATCGTGTCTACAGTTCTGACAGAAAAAAAAAAAGGGAGAATCAATTGAAAATTGAAGTATTTCTAATTAAGGATTATAGAGCACTCAAACCAAGCAGATATACTTATGCAGATCTCAAGAGGATTACGAATCAGTTCAAAGAGAAATTAGGCCAAGGAGCCTATGGAACTGTTTATAAGGGAAAGCTCTCTTCTGAATGTTTTGTTACTGTTAAAGTCCTCAATAGTACTAAGGGGGATGGGGAAGAGTTTGTTAATGAAGTGGGAACGATGGGTCATATCCACCATGTCAATGTGGTTCGCTTGGTTGGATTCTGTGCCGATGGGTTTAGACGAGCTCTTGTTTATGACTTCTTACCTAATGGTTCCCTGCAAGATTTCATTTCAACAGCAGATAATAACAATCCCTTCCTTGGTTGGGATAAGTTGCAAGATATTGCTCTAGGCATAGCGAAAGGAATTGAATATCTGCACCAAGGATGTGATCAACGGATCCTCCATTTTGATATCAAACCCCATAATGTTTTGCTTGACCATAACTTCATTCCAAAGATTTCTGAATTTGGTTTGGCCAAGTTATGTTCCAAGGATCAGAGTATAGTGTCAATGACTACAGCTAGGGGAGCAATGGGGTACATTGCACCTGAAGTGTTCTCCAGAAACTTTGGAAATGTGTCCTATAAGTCAGATGTGTATAGTTATGGAATGGTCCTGCTCGAAATGGTAGGTGGAAGAAAGAACATCAGTTCAACCACAGAGAACACAAATGAAGTTTACTACCCAGAATGGATCTATAATCTACTAGAAGAAGGCGAAGACCTTCGTATCCATGTTGAGGAAGAAGGAGATGCTAAAATAGCAAAGAGACTTGCAATTGTAGGTCTCTGGTGCATCCAGTGGCACCCGGTCGATCGTCCTTCTATGAAAGGGGTGGTTCAGATGTTGGAAGGAGGAGAAAACTTGACTATGCCTCCCAATCCTTTTGCCTCTCACACTACGCCATTTACCACTTAAAGCGACGGACAGTATCAGTCGCTTAAGTGGTCAAGTCCGTCGCCATCATCTTAAAGAGACAGACACGCCGTCGCCTCTCCGAGGTCGTTTAAGTTTAGTCGCTTTACACTTTGCGCGACTAACATTCCAAAATCCGTCTCTTAAGTGACTTTAAGCGACTGACTTAGATTCGGATGTTTCTTAGTCGCTGTAAAGGTTGAGCGACTGACATTCATTTTGGTTAGTCGTGTAAATGTGATCTTAAGCGACTGACCCTTGTAGTCAATTATCCGTCGCTATAAGTGTACACTAAACCGACGGACTTAAATAGTCGATTATCCGTCGCTTTAGGTGTAGCGACTTGCATAGTTTTCCTACTATAGTCGCTTTAGTGGGTTTTAAGCGACTGACTTTGAATGTCGTCGCCATGTTTATGCGACGGATAAAGAGCAAAATCCGTCGCTTAAGTGGGATGTCTGATTTAGCCCAGAATTTGCTTCTGTATGTTGCCCTTTTACAAAACCAAACAAATCAAACCTGCACATCCAAAACATATCAAACCAACACATTCAATTCACATATCTGAAACCAACACATTCATTCAAATATCTGAAACCAACACATTCAATCCAAACTCAATTGTGCTAGTACATAAAACTGTTTTTTAAGCACAAACTATATATACTAAACATATGTAGCAGTGGTCAAGAGCCTCCAAGTCGTGAAGTCACGGGTTCTGAGAAGAACTACCTGCACCCGCATCCCCTTGCTTTTGTTGCGCTACGAGCGTCGCAATCATGGCTTCCATTTGACGCAGGCGCTCATCACGCTCTTCCATTTGCGCCGCCAATCGCTCTTCCATTTGCGCCGACAATTTTTCTTCAACTACACGAACTCGTTCCTCCACGATGCTATCAACATCCACTTGACGGGCCCCTCCCCTCTTCTTCGGCGACCGCTGCATGCACCGTCCCACCCCTCGAACCTCGGTGCCTCTCTTGACCCCAAGTCGAGTGGATATCACTTCGATTTGTTCCTCAACGGGGAGAGGTTCTTCAGGGGCAATATCCGGGTGTAGGGTCGTCCTTTCTTGTATTAGTCTGTCCACATGTTCCTTCATCGCCTCCTACAATAACACACATAACCAATGTTAATAAGAAATACATAATTACGCAATTGTAACACAAGAAATGGAACAAAAACAACGGAAGTCTCACCACATGTGGACCGCCCACAGGGTCTTTTGCATATGCATCCTCGAATGCACGGACAAACGGAGCTGGATGTCCTCGATCCTGATGCAACTTTGCCCGGTAACTGAAGGCAGTTGTCCTAGAGTGGTGGTTCATCTTTTGTGGACGCGATCGGATGTCCTTCATTCTCGCACATAAGGCCTGCACCACATCATTTACAAGCATTACATGTAGAGGTTAAACAACGCACCAATAGAGTATTAACATATTGGTAGAGCCGAGAGAGAGAGTTGATTACCGCATGAGTAGGGTCCTTGAAGTGTACCACCAACCACTGCCACTGCGCCTGACGATGCAGGAACTCAAGAGGAACGTCATCCCCCCACTCCAGCCAATGTTGGCAGCAATCGGATTTCCAATCCTTATACCGATCGGCTGCCGTTTTCTGAACATAATCCCACAGGCCTGATGTGAGCCTAAGCTCGCACACAATAATAACCCTACAATCGTTAGTAGTATAGAATAAGTAGGGATCGTTCTAGCCGGGGATTAAGGGTACCTGAAATATGAGAATGTTAGCACAATTTATTCACATATATATATACATATTCACACGAGTTCAACATGGGGGATTTGATATGAGGTTCGGCAGCAAGGGCTGCCTCTATATCTAGGACACGAAAATAAACCTAAACTACTATATACAAGTGATCATCATCTCTCACAAAACATTTAGCACCAAAGACTCTTTAACATATAAACTCACATGCAAGAAAGTAAGGAACAAGTATCAACATGTTTAAATTCAAAATTAGTTCCGACTACAACTTAGTTGTAAGACTTCTCAAGTTTTAAGACCGAACTTTTGGTTATGGGCCCTAAAGTTATGTTAATCCTTTTGAGACTTAACAATTAATCACAATAGTCTAAATCGGAGACATGCAAAACAAGCAAGGTTGTCAATCATCTTATTTTAACATGTAAGAAATCCAAAGTACTATACCCTAAGTGAGCAAAAACAAATCAAAGCAACCTTTTGAGTATCTAGCCATATTTGTTATTACTCGGGTTTGATGAAACCTAACACCTAGATTTACATGCAAACAACAAATGCTTAAGCACAACTAATGTTTCGGTTTATAAGGTCCACTCTTTAGATTTCTAACCAATTTCAAACCTAAGACATGCATCTATACCACTGTCCTAATTATCTAACATACGAATTCACAAGTTACATATTACAAATTAGCATGCAAAATTCATTGTTCTTGTCGAAACCTAAACTTAACTCTAAGCATCGATTCAAACAAATCTTTAACATACAATTTACAAAACCAAAATCGATTCACACATAGACATATAAACCAACACCAAACATACATGAATGTTTCATAGACAAAACTAAACATAACTAAACAAAAATTACTAAACCGAAAGAGGGGAGTGAATCACACTTTGAGAACACCTTGAGAGCTTCACGTCGTGTGGATCCGGCGATGTGTGGAGGATGGAGTGAGGCTGCACGGCTGTAAGGTGGCTCGGCAGGATCTTTTCCAAGTTTCGGCAGAAACTTGGTTGGTGGTGGATGGTGGTTTCGGGTTTAGGTTTTTGTCTAGGATCTTTGGGGAATTTTGGTAGAGTTTAGGCCTTATGTTTAAGCTTGAGATGAGATAAGTTTTTCTGTGTAAAAGTTGGCTATTTATAGAGGAAAATTCGGCAGAAAACCTAGGTAGAAAACCTAGTCCAAATCGGCAAAGGCAATCCTTGTGCAACAAGGTTTTGGTTCCTTCCTTTCTTGGTTCTTCTAGGAAACTTCTTTTTCTGATTTTTTCTTCAATGCCTTGGCTTGGTGTCATCCTCTAACCTTCCTTAAGCTTGGACCATCATCACATATGCATTTGTACACCATTTGGTCCATCAAAAACAGAAAACACAAAAAGGGGGCAGTAGGTTCCTGGAATCGGCAGATTTGACCTTGATGTAGTAATTCCGGCATATCTCCATCCGTGGAGCTCCGATTGATGCGATTCCAAGTCTCACGTAAACTAGACACATATGGCCATCTCCCCATAAAACAGTTCGATCAAAATCCTTGTGAGTCGTCGGGAATGATTTTTCGAAGTTGGGATACAGTCCCAGGAAAATCCTGGAAGTCCCTGGATTGGAATGCTCGGACTGCCCTTTTGCAGCCAAGTTTTGGGTGACTTCCCGAACTCCAATTGATCTGAAATTTTAACACGACATTCCTCAGTATCTGAATATTAAGCACGCCAAATTTCATAGAATTTGGACAAGGATAGATCATAGTTTCATTCATCTCAAAATCACGAAAAAGACATATTTTACACTATTTTCCAGATTTCTCAAACTTAGTCATTTTTCGGATTCTTAACCATTTTTCACAAAACTCTACCAAAATTGACACTAACTATATTATGACTCAATCTTAGACAAATAAGGGTTAAACAAAGCATAAACGAGGGCATAAGCATATAATATCGTCGCACATTGTGCTCCTATCAAGGCCATCATGATCTGGGGGGAGCAGGTAGTGTGGCTACATAGACACAATGGACCCACATTAGTAACAAAGCATAACAAAAATAAAATTAGTAAGAAAAGTAAAAAACATACAACGGAAAAATTACCGAGAGGTAGTCGGTAACGATCCCTCGGTCACTGACGCTCAATTCTCTGTAGGTGGGCTTTATCGTGGGGACACTGTCCTTCACACAACTTCCAATATCCCGAGAAATGAGGCTTCAGACCTTGGGATCCTTGGGGCCTTTGTGGTACTCATCGTACTCCACCACGATCTTCCCCCCCCCCCCCCCCCCCTCCCCGCGGTCCGGACCAGCTCCTGTGTCTTCAATCCAACCACCACACCTCTCCTCCTTGTTGGTGGTGTATCTACACAGAAAAGGGGAAATAAGCTTATAACCGTTAAATCCTTAATTACCGGAGATATTCTAAGCTTTCATATCATCTATATCTATCCTTAATGAATTGAAACACCCGAGTTGCCGAAATATACCGCTTGTCTCCAAGTTCTTGCAACGAATGCTGCGTGCAGTCGTCGAAGACCCGGTAGATGCAGAACCGGTACTGGGGCCGCTCGACGTCATTGGCGTCATTGATGGGAGTGGGGGAGCACTTAGCAGCAAGCCCGGTGACGCATCTAAAGAAGCAGCAGCAGGTACTACAGCAACAGCTGAAAGAGCAGGACCAGGAGCAGGAGCTGAAACAGCAGGGCGAGGAGCTGAAGGAGGAAGAGATGGAGTCGAAGGAGCAGCAAAAGAAGCCGGTGAGAGCCCAGATGAATCAGCATGTGGCGTCGATAGTGGTGGTGCTCGTAGTGATCGTCTGATCAAGTCCTGCCGAAGATCACGGTCCTCAAGCTCGACCATCTTCTTCGTCTTTGAATATCGAGGTTTCAGAGGCATTGCTGATATAAGAGGTATATTAAAAAAAAAATAGTGTATTTAAAAAAAAAATCTTCAAACAAAACATGTTATAAACCAAGACAAATGTAAAGCTTCTTAACATAGGCACTACAATTTATAAGGATGAAGCTTTTTATAGCATGCTGTAACTTTGCAAGAATCTGAGGCCAAAACTTGAGAGTCAAAGCAAGGATATTGTAAAAGGGGCTATCAGAAAGTACATAAAGAATCCAACAAAATCAGAACAACAAAGTTTGGATTAATTACTCAGAGACAAGAATTCTGCATGTACACTTGTTCAAATTTGAACAGCAAGTAAACCAAAGAAAATAGAACATGCTTGCTCTGAATCAAGGGACTTAAAAAACATAAACCAGTATGTGACAAGTGCCAAACTTCTGGTGTTTTATAATTTGATGCAATGTGAGGATGAATATAACTTGGAAAAAAACACTGTAGCTTCTGTTTGGTTTTTAGGCTTTTGAGGTGTGAGTTTTGTTTCCAAGCAAATGGAGTTATATCAGTAGGAGAATTAATTGGGGTGAACACTGAGTTTAATACTTATATTATTGACAATAAACGTGATCAAGGTTCCGAGGAAGGCAAAGATTAATGGAAGGAGATTCCTAGGCGTGAGACAAAGGCCATCAGGAAGATGGGTGGCTGAGATCAAGGACTCATCACAGAATCTGAGACTATGGCTAGGGACTTTTGATAGAGCAGAAGAGGCTGCTAGATTACTGTGTGATTTCTTCTGTCTCTAACTATCTTGAAAGTTGATTATGGTGGCTGAAACTAATAGCTCCATAATTAGTAAGATAACTGTTTACTAATTTTTAGCTTGGAAAGTGCCTCAGATATAGTACTTAATTTCCAAGTTACAATACACAGCAAATTTTCCCCATTACTGTGTGGAATTTCAGGAAATAAAACTAATCATGCATGTCTGGATTTTTATATAAAGTATATTGATTTTTGTGTGTCTAGATGACTAGGTTGTATCATACACAATGCATGCCTCATTACTATATGCGAAAAATTAGCACCTTTTTATGCAGAGTGAAGGATGATGCAATGTTCACTATTTTCTGATGAACCATAATTCCAGGTAACATCATTCTAGAGCAGCCATGTTATGATGACGTTAAGCATTTCAAAATCATAGTTAGAGATACTACATCCCTAGCTCTCTCGCAATCTCCAAAGTAAGATGAGGATAAGACTAATTAATTTGATCAGAATCATAAAAAGCATCTCAAGAATAATCCCACTGTTATCTATTTGACAAACCCACATCTGCCGTCCAACTAACAACACAAACAATTTAATATGCTTCCAACTGAAGAGAATGATCTAATAGAAACAATCCAAACCAACCTTAAAAGAATAGACTAAATTAATACAATACCAGTGGATCACGCAATTCCAACATGAATGATAATCTACAGCTTCAAATGGATAATAAAAATTGAAACTTGATAACTTCAAAACATGTAAAAATTAAATCTTTCCAATCCAAGCTATATATTTCAACTCCCACAAAGCCATTTTCACTATTCCAAACCCACAAAACATGTTTAAATGCTGTTGCAGTGAAAGAGAGAAGGGGAGAAGGGGAGAGAGAGAGGTACATTTACGGAGGGAGTCGTCAAGGGTGGCGGAGACGGAGGCGTGGACTGCGGCGGAGTTGGGAGGGAGAGGACAGAGGCGCTTCACGGGGTCCGGTAGCTTTTAAGGCCGAGCGGAGGGGAGAGATAGACACAGAGAGAGTGAGGGTACCGAAGTCGATTACGGATTTGGGGTGAAGAGAGGGGAATTGTGAATAAATGGATTGAGGGAAAGGGTGGCGGCCGGTGGTGGTGCAGAACGGAGACAGTGATGGTAGGGTGGTGGCCGGTGGTGATAGTGGAGATAAGGGAATTAGGGATTCGGGGCCGGAGTGAGGGTGGTGGCGATTGGGGGCGGAGTGAGGGTGGTGGCGAGTGGGGCCGGAGTGAGGGTGGTGGCGATTGGGGCCGGAGTAGGGATTCTCTCCTTGATGCAATGAAGTTAAACGTTTAAGTGAGTTAGACAGATTTACGGGTTCTATATCTACCATTAAGCGACATATATTGAACTAGTCCGTCGCTTAAGAAAGTTTCAATTTTCGGCCCAATTTTTGGCGCAAAGGACACGCGCCATTTCCAAAACTATTTAAGCGACAGAACCTGGTATATCCGTCGCATTTCCAAAAATAGATTACATTTCCAAAAAATTTATACGTTTAGTTGCATCTCATCGATTTGAAACTATTATCTGTTGAAGGTCAGGCAAAAAAACGTCATTTACACAGTCTAATTACCATTTCTAAGCGTTTAGAGGTTTGACTGACCCGGTTGACCCTTCCGATCAAGCCTTTAACGTTGTCAGACGTAGTTGGATTTTTTTCCATACATGTATTTCATCTTAACGGTGATATCTGACGGTTGGAATAGATTTTCTAAACTTTTAGGTTCAAAATCAGAACATATGCACTAATATTCATTAACTTGTTTACCAAGTGTTTGAGTGAATGTATAGTTTCAAATAGTTACTATAAGTAGACTCTTCAAATACAAAAATGTTGTGAAATAAGATATGACCGAAATAATGAAATTCATCTACGGTTGAAAAATGGGAAGATTCCGATAAAATCTGTGTGCCGAATGTTGCGGTTAGCTGTTTTTTACTTTCGTTTTCCTATGGGTAGCCTGACGTTCGTTAAATCAATTTTGTAAAATTTTTAGATGATTAGCTGCGTCTCATTGATTTGAAACTATTATCTGTTGAAAACGTCATTTACACAGTCCAATTACCATTTCTAAGCGTTTAGAGGTTTGACTGACCCGGTTGATGACCCTTCCGATCAAGCCTTTAACGTTGTCAGACGTAGTTGGATTTTTTTCCATACATGTATTTCATCTTAACGGTGATATCTGACGGTTGGGATAGATTTTCTAAACTTTTAGATTCAAAATCATAACATATGCACTAATATTCATTAACTTGTTTACTAAGTGTTTGAGTGAATGTATAGTTTCAAATAGTTACTATACGTAGACTCTTCAAATGCAAAAATGTTGTGAAATAAGATATGACCGAAATAATAAAATTCGTCTACGGTTGAAAAATGGGAAAATTCTGATAAAATTTGTGTGCCGAATGTTGCGGTTAGCTGTTTTTTACTTTCGTTTTTCTATGGGTAGCCTGACGTTCGTTAAATCAATTTTGTAAAATTTTTATATGATTAGCTGCGTCTCATTGATTTGAACCTATTATATGTTGAAGGTCAGGCAAAAAAACGCCATTTACACAGTCCAATTACCATTTCTAAGCGTTTAGAGGTTTGACTGACCCGGTTGACCCTTCCGATCGAGCCTTTAACGTTGTCCGACGTAGTTGGATTTTTTTCCATACATGTATTTCATCTTAACGGTGATATCTGATGGTTGGGATAGATTTTCTAAACTTTTAGATTCAAAATCATAACATATGCACTAATATTCATTAACTTGTTTACTAAGTGTTTGAGTGAATGTATAGTTTCAAATAGTTACTATACGTAGACTCTTCAAATGTAAAAATGTTGTGAAATAAGATATGACCGAAATAATAAAATTCGTCTACGGTTGAAAAATGGGAAGATTCCGATAAAATATGTGTGCCGAATGTTGCGGTTAGCTGTTTTATACTTTCGTTTTCCTATGGGTAGCCTGACGTTCGTTAAATCAATTTTGTAAAATTTTTATATGATTAGCTGCATCTCATTGATTTGAAACTATTATCTGTTGAAGGTCAGGCAAAAAAACGTCATTTACACAGTTCAATTACCATTTCTAAGCGTTTAGAGGTTTGACTGACCCGGTTGACCCTTCCGATTTAGCCTTTAACGTTGTCAGACGTAGTTGGATTTTTTTCCATACATGTATTTCATCTTAACAGTGATATCTGACGGTTGGGATAGATTTTCTAAACTTTTAGATTCAAAATCATAACATATGCACTAATATTCATTAACTTGTTTACTAAGTGTTTGAGTGAATGTATAGTTTCAAATAGTTACTATACGTAGACTCTTCAAATGCAAAAATGTTGTGAAATAAGATATGACCGAAATAATAAAATTCGTCTACGGTTGAAAAATGGGAAGATTCCGATAAAATTTGTGTGCCGAATGTTGCGGTTAGCTGTTTTTTACTTTCGTTTTCCTATGGGTAGCCTGACGTTCGTTAAATCAATTTTGTAAAATGTTTATATGATTAGCTGCGTCTCATTGATTTGAACCTATTATCTGTTGAAGGTCAGGCAAAAAAACGCCATTTAACTAGACTAATTTCCGTTTTTAAGCGTTTAGATGTTTGACTTAGTGGGTTTACAAAACACAGTTGCTTAACTAGGGTTTACAAATTACAGTTTATATAAAACACTGAATAAAACGATCAATTTTCATCAGATAGATCCAGCTCATAATCAGCATAATCATCCTCTCTATCACTTCCGCCTTCATCTTCCTCACTTCCGCCTTCATAGATTTCGTCATCATCTCTTTCGTCATTATCCTCGTCATCATCCTCGTCACCATCGTCGTCCTCTTCGTCATTGTGACATTGAATGGGAACATCTATGTGTAGAAGAGAACCCAAGTCCATGGTGAAACCAAATATAGGAGTGTGATAGGAGCACAATGTGCGACGATATTATATGCTTATGCCCTCGTTTATGCTTTGTTTAACCCTTAATTGTCTAAGATTGAGTCATAATGTAGTTAGTGTCAATTTTGGTAGAGTTTTGGGAAAAATTGGTTAAGAATCCGAAAAATGACTAAGTCTGAGAAATCTGGAAAATAATGCAAAATATGTCTTTTTCGTGATTTTGAGATGAATGAAACTGTGATCTATCCTTGTCCGAATTCTATGAAATTTGGCTTTCTTAATATTCATATGCTGAGGAATGTTGTGTTAAAATTTCAGATCAATCGGAGTTCGGGAAGTCACCCAAAAGTTGGCTGCAAAACGGCAGTCCGAGCATTCCAATCCAGGGACTTCCAGGATTTTCCTGGGACTTTGTCCCAACTTCGAAAAATCATTCCCATCGACTCACAACGATTTTTATTAAACTGTTTTATGGGGAGATGGCCATATGTGTCTAGTTTATCTGAGACTTGGAATCGCATCAATCGGAGCTCCACGGATGGAGATATGCCGGAATTACTGCAACAAGGTCAAATCTGCCGATTCCAGGAACCTACTGCCCCCTTTTCGTGTTTTCTGTTTTTGATGGACCTAATGGTGCACAAATGCATATGTGAAGATGGTTCAAGCCTTATGAAGTGAAGAGGAAGACACTAGGCCATGGCATTGAAGAAAAACTTGAAGAAAGACGTTCTCCTAGTCACACTAGGAGAAGCTGCCGAATAGAGGCAGATTGTATGCCTTTGTGTGCTGCCGGCAATTGGGGTATTTTTCGATGGACCAAGACATGTCAAATGAAGTCCAAGATCATACAAGAAGTCCATGAAGATGTGAAGCCCAAGCCTTGAAGAAAAATTCAGAAAAAGAAAACCTAATTGAACTATGAAAGGAAGGTTGCAAAACCTAATCCCATGAGGTTTTCTGAAATCTTTGTGCAATAAGGACTGCCGGCAGCCTCTCTCCCTATCCTCTATATATACCCCCACTTTTCATTCAGAAAAATCATCTCATCTCTTGCAAAACACTAGCCAAAACTCTACCAAATTTCCTACTCAAAGTTCTAAGCCGAAACCCTAGAAACACCAAGTCACCGATTCTACCATACACCACCACTCATCACCGATCCCAATCCCTTACCTCAGCCACTGCCGATCCTCTTCCACCACACCAAGACGAAGCTCTCCAAGGTTTCTAAAGTGTGATCCATCCCTATGACTTGTGTTTTTAATTTCGGTTTAGTCACATGTATTGTTATAAAAAATACTTTGTTTCGTTTGGTTTTGTATGATGAACATGAATTGCAATTTTCATTGAAGTTTATGTGATGACTTGTGCGATTTTTAATACATGGTTTTTGTATGTTTAGATAATTAGAGCAGTGGTATTAGAAGCATGTTTAGGATTTAAATTGGTTAGTAATCTAAGGTGAGGGCATGAAAATCGATACTTGGTGTTGTCTTTGAACATAATCTCGGTATTAGGTTTAATTTGCTAGGGTAATTACAAACTAGATGGACCGAGAGGACTCTATGATTTGTGTTATTCACTAAGGGCTATTAATCTTAGAACTTGCATGCTAAATAAGATGATTGACAACCTTACTTGTTTACATGTTTTCGATTTAAGACTCTTGTGCGATATATGTTAAGTCTTAACCGGATTAGCATAAATATCTTTAGGGCTAGAGCGAGAGTTTGTCCTAAAAGAACTTAAGGAAGTCTAGTAACTAGGTACAGAGCGAGAGCTCTAGTTACGGTCGAAACGAATTTGAATTTTGAGCATGCTAATACTTGTCTCTTACTTTCTTGCATATGAATCTTTGTGTTAAATTGTGTTTTGTGCTATGTGATGCGTGAGAGATGATGATCAAACTTGTAAATATAAGATCTAGGATTTTATTTTCTGTTTTTCTTTTATCATTGCCGAACCTAGTATTAGGGCAGCATTGCTGCCGATCCTATCATTCCCCCAAAATGTGACGTTTGTGATGTGTATATGTATGTATATATTTGTCTAACAATTTCATATCTCAGGTACCCTTAATCCCCGGCCTAGAACGATCCCTACTTGCTTATACTACTAACGATATTTTGTAGGGTTATCATTGCATGCGAGCTTCGGCTCCCGTTCAATTTTTGGCGCCGTTGCCGGGGATTATAAAAGCTTGTTTTATGTTATTGTTGTGTATATATGTTGCTGGAAATTTTTGTTGTGAAGTTGTAAAGTTGTAAATTTTAAGTTTATTTTGGGATTTTGTAAAGTAGAAATATGCTTCGGCATGTAGAGTTTAAATTTTGGAAGTTGCATGATGTATAATGATGTATGTTGGTAGTCACTTAGTTTAATTTCTAGGAAGTTGATATGTTGTGTATGTTTGAGTTTATTGTAGTTTCTAAAGTGTAACATGTAGGTGAAGCCTCTTTTGTTGATCATAACCAAAACCCTTCATGTGAATGGTGCTTTGTCGGAGGACGTTTCTATGTAGATTGGGAAACGCGGGATACTTCCCCCCCCCACGCATATAAGCGTTTCTTCGGCAATAGTATTACTTCTATGAGGTTGAGGGCGGTTTTAATCAACACTTGAGACCGCTAGGGATCCGTGTTTGTTTTACAAAGTATGGGGAAGTTATTATCATAGATATGGTTCTCAGGTTTGTTTAACTGGATCTCAAGGCCCATAGACTGATGTTCATTCTCGGTGAGTGAGTCGATAGGGGGTTCGCCCTCCGTGGTGTCCAACAACGAGTCCTGCCTGGTTCCTGTAGGGGGTTCGCCCTCCGTGATTTTAATGACCTTTGAAACGTAAAATCCGCACGACCTAGTCGACAGCTTGTGCCGAAGCATCACCTCACTTTAGACGCTATAACATAACTTGACATATGTGGCCTATTTTCTTCAAAGATAAAACATGTTGTGTGGTTCAAACTCTTGAGGTATATCGGATTAAGCATGATACTACCGGGGGCTGTATCAGTCCATTGCATCGTTATCTCCTCTGCTCCACGTACTTCGAGAGTTAGAACAAATTTAAAAGAAATTAGACTTAGCGATTACATGCTCATGAACTTTTCAAATTTTCTTCTCTTGTGCCGATTGTATATGTATGCTTTGCCGAAATTTTTGTTGCCGTGTGTTATATTGCCGTGTACTTTATATTGTTGCCGATTGTGTATATGTGTTATGGTTTGAAATTTGTTGTGTAATCGCCAATGCCGTGGCTTGTAATGATGTATATTCTTGCTTTCTATTTCTTTACGATGTTCTAACTTGTTTAAATGTTGCAAATTTCAGAAATAATGCATGTCCGAATCTAGTATTTGGACAAGAGATCTTCAAGGCCATTTGCAACGTTTAGACCAAGAACTCGCTATTGCTCGTTTTGTGCCATTACCACCATCGTCACCAACCAGTTCATCAGTATCATCATCCTTGCCAAGTTCACCATCTGTGCCGTCAATATCATCATCAGTGCCAAGTTCCCCATCAGTAGTGTCATCATCGTGTGATCTTCAGAATCCAGAATTTGAAGCTTTTGCCGAATTAGAAGAAGAAGAAGAGATCATGGCATCAATCAGATCACAGAATGGTCATGTTGCTGGAGCTGGAGTTGCTCCTTCTAATATTACTTATCCTCCCTTGGAAGCTGAAAAGACTGGAGAGATTGAATTGAGGAGTGGATTCCTCCATAAGCTGAAGTCGTTTTATGGGATGCCGAGTGAAGATCCTAACAAGCATCTGCAATGGTTTAACTTCACCACGGAGTCTATGTGTCCAAGAGGGACCGATTTGCAACACTTCAAGATGAAGGCATTTCCGTTTTCTCTAGAAGATCAAGCAAAGGAGTGGTTGTTTGAGGTGCCCAGTGGTCGCATTGTTTCGTGGAGTACTATGATGGATGAGTTTTTGCTCAAGTACTTTCCCGCTTCACGTATCACTGATCTGAGGAAGCAAATTACAAGTGTGAAGCAAGCCGGAGATGAGACTTTCTTCGACTACTACAAGAGGTTCAAGTCCCTAGTTTCTTTGTGTCCATCGCATGGCATTAGCGATGGGCTCTTGCTACAATATTTCTATGAGGGATTGCGCGTCATGGAGAGAGAGTTTCTTGACTCGGCCGCGGGAGGTAGCTTTTTGGAGTTGAATGCCGGAGCGGCAAGAAGTTTGTTGGAAGTTCGTGCATTGAACAACCAACAATTTGGCATGGCACGAGGGAATGTGCAAAGGAATGAAAAAGTGCATGAGACGTCTTCAAGCTCAAAGTTAGAAGATAAAGTGGACAAGCTCACCGACTTGGTGAGTAATTTGATGAAGAAGCGTGCTAGTGTTTGTGGAATTTGCACCGAGGGCCATGAGACCGAACAATGCCCTCAATTTGGAGTTAATGAGGGAGTTGAGGAGTGCAATGCAATTGGTTTTCAAGGAGGCCAACGATTTGGCAATTTCAATCCAAGGTTCAATGATCATCCGAACTTTCGATGGGCGAACAATGATATCGTGCTTAGGGCACCTATGCAACCGAGAGAGGGAGGAGCGTCATTTGTACCGAGGCCACCATTTGTGCCTCGGCAACCTTATCAGCCGAACCAAGGGAATTTTGGAACCATGCCGAGCCAAGCACAAGTTGTGCCGTACCAAGGTCAAGGAGGGCCGAGCCAAGTGCAAGCTGCGCCGAGCAACCCTAATTACGATGCTTTGATTCAATCTTTGTCAAGTGCTACTCAAGCATTACTCGCGGGACAACAAAATCATCAAAAGGACATTGGTGAGCTCAAGACTCAAATGGGGCAAGTTGTGGATTTTATGGGAAGATTTAATGAGCAAGGGAAGTTGCCAAGCAATACAATTCCCAATCCGAGGAACGAGCAAACCAAAGTGATTCAAACTCGTAGCGGAAGAGAGTTGTTTCTTCCAGCAAGTCCAAAGAAGAAGCGAGTGACTTTCAAAGGTATTAATGACGATGAGAGGGCTGCCGGACCTGTCATTGCCGGCAGCCACATTGAGGGAAGAGAGGCAGCAGCCGAGCATGAAGCAACCGGCAATGGTGATGCCGAGAAAGACTTGAGTGCCGAGCAAGGGCATAGTGCCGGCAACAATAGTGCAAAAGACAAGGGGCTGCGTAACAAGCTTGAGTACGATCCCGCAACATCAAAGAATGAGGTATTGCCGAGCCAAGCAAGTAAGGGAGGTGTGCCATCATCTAGTGCCCCATTCCCTTCACGTTATGCTAGAACAAAGAAGGACAAGTCCGATGAAGAGGTATTGGAGATTTTCCGGAAAGTGCAAGTCAACATTCCTTTGTTGGAGTGCATTAAGCAAGTGCCGAAATATGCTAAGTTTTTGAAAGAGCTTTGCACGGCAAGGAGGCATACGAGGGAGACTCGTGTGGTGACTATGAGCGAGACAGTGTCGGCCGTTATTCAAAGAAAGTTGCCACCAAAGATGAAGGATCCGGGAAGCTTCAATGTGCCTTGTGTCATAGGCAATACACGGTTTGATGATGTTATGTTGGATTTGGGAGCATCGATCAATGTCATGCCACTCAATGTGTATCAAACGTTGAGTATAGGACCTCTCCAGAAGGATAATGTCATCATTCAACTTGCGGATCGCTCAAGCAAATATCCGGAAGGCTATGTAGAGGATGTGTTGGTGCAAGTCAACCAATTGATATTCCCCGCCGATTTTTATGTAGTTGAGATGGAGGATTCGCCGGTCAACAACACTCAATTGCTTTTAGGGCGACCATTCATGAGGACCGCGCGCACAAAGATAGATGTGGCCGAGGGCAACCTAAATATGGAATTTGATGGTGAGATGATAAAGTTTAATGTGTTTGATGCCATGAAGTTCCCTAATGTTGATTTGAAGGAGGGTTGTGCCGTTGATGTTTTGGAGGAGGTCGAGCAAGTTATGTCGACCTCGCTCGACGCATAGCAATTAGCGATTGAGCAAGGGGTCGGATTTGACAAGAGGGGAGAACGAGTGCATAATGGAGCCGAGCCAAGTCATGCCGAGCAAGGGATTGCCGAGCCAAGCAACCATGCCGAGCATTGTGCCATTTTGCCGAGCCTTAGAGAGGTGGCTGCCGAGCTAGACGCCACACCAACGTTTCCGAAGAACTCGTTCTAGTCACTTAAAGTATGTTTATCTTGGTGAAGAAGATACACTACCGGTTATTGTGTCTTCAATGCTTGGTGAGAAGCAAGAAGTGGATTTGATACGTGTGCTTAAGAAGTACAAGACCGCCATAGGTTGGACCTTAGCGGATATCAGGGGAATAAGCCCTACTACTTGTGTTCATCGTATTTTGTTAGAAGAAGGAGCTAAGCCGACAAAGGAAGCTCAACGTCGACTTCACCCTCCCATGATGAAGGTTGTAAAGGAAGAAATTATCAAGTTGCTCGATTGTGGGGTGATCTACCCAATTTCGGATAGTAAGTGGATATCTCCCGTGCAAGTAGTGCCAAAGAAGAGTGGTGTAACGGTTGTCAAGAATGAGAAGAATGAGCTTGTGCCACAAAGACTTGTAACCGGTCATCGTATGTGCATCGATTATAGGAAGCTCAACGCTACAACGAGGAAGGATCACATGCCTTTGCCGTTTATGGATCAAATGCTAGAGAGGTTGGCCGGTCATTCTTACTATTGCTTTCTTGATGGATATAGTGGCTACAATCAAATCATGATACACCCGGACGATCAAGAGAAGACCACTTTTACTTGTCCATTTGGCACGTTTGCTTATCGGCGGATGCCATTCGGACTTTGCAACGCACCCGGCACTTTTCAAAGATGTATGTATGCTATCTTCTCGGATTTTATTGAAGACATTATCGAAGTATTTATGGATGATTTTAGTGTGTATGGAGGCACCTTCGATGCATGTTTGGGGAACTTGGAGAAGATACTTGAGAGGTGTGTAGAGACAAATCTTGTGCTCAATTGGGAGAAGTGTCACTTCATGGTCACGCAAGGCATTGTTCTAGGGCACATAATTTCGGCAAGAGGCTTAGAGGTTGACAAAGCCAAGGTGGAGCTAATTCAAGCATTGCCAAGCCCTAGGTGTGTAAAAGATGTGAGAAGTTTTCTTGACCATGCGGGGTTTTATCGACGATTCATCAAAGACTTCTCTTCAATTGCCAAGCCATTGAGCAACTTGTTACAAAAGGAGGTGACGTTTGAGTGGTCGGAGGCATGTGAGATTGCATTTTGCCGATTGAAGACCTTGTTGTGCACGGCACCAATACTTGTATCCCCTAATTGGGATGAGCCGTTTGAGTTGATGTGTGATGCTAGTGATTATGCACTTGGAGCGGTACTTGGACAACGAATTGATAAGAAGCCATGCGCCATTTACTATGCTTCAAGGACTCTCAACGATGCACAACTCAACTACACAACAACGGAGAAGGAACTCTTAGCGGTAATCTTTGCTTTGGAAAAGTTTCGATCATATCTTTTGAATTCCAAGGTTATTGTTTATAGTGATCATGCCGCTTTAAGATATCTTATGACGAAGAAGGATGCTAAGCCGAGGCTTATTCGATGGATTCTTTTGCTTCAAGAGTTCGACATTGAGATTAAGGATAAGAAAGGAGTAGAGAATGTTGTAGCCGATCATTTGAGTAGACTTGTGCAAGAGGAGGATCGGCTACCCCTATTAGAGACCTTTCCGGATGAGCAACTTTTTCGACTTGAAGTACATGAGCCTTGGTATGCCGACATTGCAAATTTTCTTGCCACAAACCGATTTCCCAAAGAGATGCCGAGCCACCAACAAAAAAGAGTAAGGAAGCAAGCTCGACACTTCTTGTGGGATGATCCGTACTTATGGAAGCAATGTGGTGATCAAGTTATTAGAAGATGTGTGCCGGAGAATGAGCATCGATCCATCCTTGCTTTTTGTCATAGCGAAGCTTGTGGTGGACATTTTGGACCGAAGAAGACGGCTTTGAAGGTACTTTCGTGTGGATTCTTTTGGCCTACGATTTTTAGAGATGCATTCATGTTTTGTAAAGCATGTGATAGATGTCAAAGAATGGGGAATATTGGAGCTAGAGACCAAATGCCGCTCACGCCTATCATTGAGGTTGAGATTTTTGATTTATGGGGTATTGACTTCATGGGACCGTTTCCTTCAAGTAAGGGCTTTCTCTACATATTGCTTGCGGTTGATTATGTGTCAAAGTGGATCGAAGCAAGGGCTACACGCACCAATGATGCCAAGGTGGTAGCCAAGTTTCTCAAGACCAACATCTTTTCACGTTTTGGAGTTCCAAGAGTCTTGATTAGCGATGGAGGATCCCATTTTTGTAACCGCACCATTGAAGCCTTATTAAGGAAGTATGGAGTCACACATAAGGTGTCTACACCTTATCATCCCCAAACAAGTGGAATGGCTGAGGTGAGTAATCGAGAGATCAAGAACATTTTGGAGAAATCGGTTGGACCTTCAAGGAAGGATTGGAGTGATCGTCTCGATGATGCTTTGTGGGCTTATAGGACCGCGTACAAAACACCGATAGGTATGTCTCCTTTTCGGTTAGTTTATGGCAAAGCATGTCACTTACCGGTTGAGCTTGAGCATAAGGCATGGTGGGCAATTAAGGCATTCAACATGAGCATAGATGATGCCGGTCTTCATAGAAAGCTTCAACTCAATGAACTTGAAGAAATTCGCAATGAAGCTTATGATGCCGCTTGGATATATAAGGAGAAAACAAAGGCTTACCATGACAAGATGTTACGAGGAAAGAAATTCGAAGTAGGGCAAAAAGTTCTCTTATTCAACTCAAGACTTCGACTCTTTCCGGGTAAGCTACGCTCACGTTGGGTTGGTCCCTTCATCATCACTCAAGTTTTTCCTCATGGTGCAATAGAAATTTCAAGCCTCACCTCGAGCAATATTTTCAAAGTAAATGGTCATCGTCTCAAGCCATATTATGATTCCTTTTCCAAACACACAATTGAGAAGTGCATTGTTGACGACGCACCACCTTCGGGACATCAAGAGGACATTGCCGGCAGCACCCACATGGAAGAACCGGCCTCACACATGGATGCCGAGCAGCAGCCACCGATTCCGGCCCCACCACCACCACCCCCTGCCGGACCTGCCATTGCCGGCAGGGTTGACACAAGGCCACAAGAGGCCGGCCACATGCAGGACACGCCATTGGATACGCCGGATACTGCAGCAGCTACGCCAGACATGGCAGAAACAGAGCCGGACACGCAGCCGGATACTTTCACTTCTACAAGCACCGAATCGGACACCTTATGCAACGAGCTACTTCTCGAACTTCTTGTTGCCGATTTGGGATGCTTTGGAACACGATGAACACATGCAAAACACGGTAAAAAGTCTAGGCTATGGACTATAAACACAAATCGCTACTTGGGAGGCAACCCAAGTCGATCAAAGAAAAGTGAAGGAGCCATCACCGAGAGTTTGAAATTTCTTAACCCTTCTCTTTGTCTTTGATTTGTGATGATTTGTTGGAATGTGTTAGACTATTGCATGCTTAGGAAATTCATTGATATTGTTTTGTGCTTACATTGAGGACAATGTAATTTTCTAAGTGTGGGGTGGGATAACGTATTCCGTTTTCGTTTTTGAATTTTTGTGTGCTTAGTTTAGAAAAGAAAAAATTCAGAAAATTGTTCTACAAAAATAGAGTGTTTAAATTTGTTTCGAGTCTTAGGATGCCCCTAAATTGTCAATGATGTTTTTCTCCTCTTTGCATACATAGATGATGGTTATGCATACAATTAAAATTGTGAGTTTCATGGATTTTGTGCATTGGTAGGAGCATGTAGGACTTGTTGATTAACGAAGCATGCATGTTTTAGCTAGTTTATTTCGATAATAACCTATGTGAGCTTTAGTGCCAATTTGCTTTCTTCTTGAGCGGTAAAAAGATAAAATTCGATAGATTTGTAGGAAGCATAAAACCTCATAATTCTTTGATTATTCGATGACTATGTGCCATAGCTTTTAATGAACTCTAGTATGCTAGAACTTACTCTTGTTGATTTTCGAAACGTTTATATCATAAAATACCTTGATTTTGAATGTGATTGAATAAAGATCATTTAGGTTTACCACCAAAGCCAAATAAAGCATGAGCCCTATTGGAGCCCGTCGTGGGACACCTTAGTAAACCCCTTTGAGCCTATGTTGAGCCTTTTCTTTCATCACCCTTAAACACTTTCCATGAACTTAGTATAGTGATGCCTTTACCTTGTGTGTCGGCAAAGCTTGATTTTTGAAAGCGTTTTCGCGTGTGTGATAAAGAAGAACAAGTGTGGGGTAGACTTAGCCATGAATCTATATGTAAAGTGTACTAGATGTCGTGCCATAAAAGAAAAAAAAAATGCTCGGATCAAAAGAAAAGAAAAAATGCCGAGAAAAAGAAAAAATATGAGATTGAAGGGCACGGCATAAGGTTTGAAAAAGAAAAATTTTGTGCATGGCTATTGTCTAGATTATTGTTGTAATGTTGTTTGAGAAGAAAAGAATGAAGTATGGGTCCAACAAGATGAAATTTGACCCTTTCGGCGAGAAGACATAAGGAGATTCGAGCTTTGCTAAAGCGCACGGTGATGTTTTGAGCCTCCTTATCCAAATAATCGAATACCTCTTAGCCTAGCCCCATTACAACCTTATTATTGATCTTTTTCATGATTCTTAAGATGGTTAAATTTGATTGTGGAGATTATCTCAAGAGTAAGCATATGGTTGTGGTTCATTGGTGCATATAGTTATCATATAAGGTTTTTCCATAAAAATTCACAAAGTGCTTTCGTTTCTTTGATATATGCAAGTCACTCTTTGTAATTCATTATCTTTCGCTTGCATATACTATTGAGTGAATTACCATGCTTCGAGAGAAAAGAAGAGAGTATGCCTAGTGAGGTGATTTGAATTAGCTTTTACATGTTTTCATGCTTACCTTTAGCTCATATATGTTCATATTGATGTCACATGTTCATGAAGCTCGGAATTTTCGTGCTTAACATTCTCATGCATTAACTTGAAAGTTATGTGTACATACGAGCCTGAGACAAATTGTTAGGGGCAATAGTTTGTTTAGAGTCTAGTTTAATGTAGTTTGCTAAGGGTCTAGCAAAGGATAAGTGTGGGGTAGTTGATAGGAGCACGATGTGCGACGATATTATATGCTTATGCCCTCGTTTATGCTTTGTTTAACCCTTAATTGTCTAAGATTGAGTCATAATGTAGTTAGTGTCAATTTTGGTAGAGTTTTGGGAAAAATTGGTTAAGAATCCGAAAAATGACTAAGTCTGAGAAATCTGGAAAATAATGCAAAATATGTCTTTTTCGTGATTTTGAGATGAATGAAACTGTGATCTATCCTTGTCCGAATTCTATGAAATTTGGCTTTCTTAATATTCATATGCTGAGGAATGTTGTGTTAAAATTTCAGATCAATCGGAGTTCGGGAAGTCACCCAAAAGTTGGCTGCAAAACGGCAGTCCGAGCATTCCAATCCAGGGACTTCCAGGATTTTCCTGGGACTTTGTCCCAACTTCGAAAAATCATTCCCGTCGACTCACAAGGATTTTTATTAAACTGTTTTATGGGGAGATGGCCATATGTGTCTAGTTTATCTGAGACTTGGAATCGTATCAATCGGAGCTGCACGGATGGAGATATGCCGGAATTACTGCAACAAGGTCAAATCTGCCGATTCCAGGAACCTACTGCCCCCTTTTCGTGTTTTCTGTTTTTGATGGACCTAATGGTGCACAAATGCATATGTGAAGATGGTTCAAGCCTTATGAAGTGAAGAGGAAGACACTAGGCCATGGCATTGAAGAAAAACTTGAAGAAAGACGTTCTCCTAGTCACACTAGGAGAAGCTGCCGAATAGAGGCAGATTGTATGCCTTTGTGTGCTGCCGGCAATTGGGGTATTTTTCGATGGACCAAGACATGTCAAATGAAGTCCAAGATCATACAAGAAGTCCATGAAGATGTGAAGCCCAAGCCTTGAAGAAAAATTCAGAAAAAGAAAACCTAATTGAACTATGAAAGGAAGGTTGCAAAACCTAATCCCATGAGGTTTTCTGAAATCTTTGTGCAATAGGGACTGCCGGCAGCCTCTCTCCCTATCCTCTATATATACCCCCACTTTTCATTCAGAAAAATCATCTCATCTCTTGCAAAACACTAGCCAAAACTCTACCAAATTTCCTACTCAAAGTTCTAAGCCGAAACCCTAGAAACACCAAGTCACCGATTCTACCATACACCACCACTCATCACCGATCCCAATCCCTTACCTCAGCCACTGCCGATCCTCTTCCACCACACCAAGACGAAGCTCTCCAAGGTTTCTAAAGTGTGATCCATCCCTATGACTTGTGTTTTTAATTTCGGTTTAGTCACATGTATTGTTATAAAAAATACTTTGTTTCGTTTGGTTTTGTATGATGAACATGAATTGCAATTTTCATTGAAGTTTATGTGATGACTTGTGCGATTTTTAATACATGGTTTTTGTATGTTTAGATAATTAGAGCAGTGGTATTAGAAGCATGTTTAGGATTTAAATTGGTTAGTAATCTAAGGTGAGGGCATGAAAATCGATACTTGGTGTTGTCTTTGAACATAATCTCGGTATTAGGTTTAATTTGCTAGGGTAATTACAAACTAGATGGACCGAGAGGACTCTATGATTTGTGTTATTCACTAAGGGCTATTAATCTTAGAACTTGCATGCTAAATAAGATGATTGACAACCTTACTTGTTTACATGTTTTCGATTTAAGACTCTTGTGCGATATATGTTAAGTCTTAACCGGATTAGCATAAATATCTTTAGGGCTAGAGCGAGAGTTTGTCCTAAAAGAACTTAAGGAAGTCTAGTAACTAGGTACAGAGCGAGAGCTCTAGTTACGGTCGAAACGAATTTGAATTTTGAGCATGCTAATACTTGTCTCTTACTTTCTTGCATATGAATCTTTGTGTTAAATTGTGTTTTGTGCTATGTGATGCGTGAGAGATGATGATCAAACTTGTAAATATAAGATCTAGGATTTTATTTTCTGTTTTTCTTTTATCATTGCCGAACCTAGTATTAGGGCAGCATTGCTGCCGATCCTATCATTCCCCCAAAATGTGACGTTTGTGATGTGTATATGTATGTATATATTTGTCTAACAATTTCATATCTCAGGTACCCTTAATCCCCGGCCTAGAACGATCCCTACTTGCTTATACTACTAACGATATTTTGTAGGGTTATCATTGCATGCGAGCTTCGGCTCCCGTTCAGAGTGTAAGTTGGGATCGAGTCCGCGGTAGGTTCTTGATAGGGTTCATCAACTTCATTCCTCCTAGGAGGTATGTTAGGTTCCCTTGCAACTGTGGTAGCACTGTACGTACCTCTGTGTGACATCACATTAACCACTCTCCAAGGTTCACCAGCCTTCGGGTCATCCAGATAAAACACTTGTCTTGCCGTGGCGGCAAGAATAAATGGTCTATCCTCAAACCAGCTAGTAGATGTGTCCACTGATAAAAGACCGTGATCTAACTTTACGGACCCAGGCTCGGTAGGGTCAGTATCGTACCATTTACACTTGAACAAAACAACCTGCATGCCTTCTGAATATACAAGTTCGACTACGGCTTCAAGAATCCCGTAGTATGAGATGCCTTCCGTCTCTACCATGACCCCACTGTTTTGAGTCTTCAAGCGTTGGTCTCGCTGCCACGTTACAAACTTAACTCCGTTCACAGAACATTGTGAATAAATACGGTGTGCTTGAGGGCGGCATGCTAAAATGTGTAGTTCAGGCGTATAATCCGAACTTCCTTCTGCTTGCAGTCGTGTGATCTGTAACAATAATACAAACCATTAGTTCCCTGTGACATCTCTGGTGGTTAATATAATGAGCAAATTATAGTGATTGTATACCCAAGTTTTAAAGTATGGAAGAAAGTTCTGAATACGCTCTTCATCAGTCATATGTGGATAGATTTCAGTTACTTGATTATTGTAAATCTGAATGAAGTCAGCCGCTTCTGTACAGTGCTCCATTACATTCCAGTGAGCCGCATATAGTTCTTCCCTACTTAAACGAGTCTTCGCTATGAAACTTTTGGGCTTCACTAGTTCGGAAACAACAGAGATATTGAATCGAGGCGCACTGGCAACGTTAGCATCTCCTGTTCCATCATCCATATAAAAACTGCAGTATGTCACACACTCATTTGTAAGGTACACCCCTCTGGGAAACGTGTGTTTCTAACAGTCTTTTTGTAGTCCCCGAGTTGCCTATCCAATTTTATAGTTAGTACAATACATATGAACATGATCGTGTAGTTAAAATAAATAAAATAACGCATCACCTTTCCATAGGAACCATCCAGGTAAAATGTACTGGTCCGGTAAGCAGAACTTGTTCGGGAAGGTGAATCATGAGATGAACCATGATGGTGAAGAAAGCGGGAGGAAAGATCCTTTCTAATTTACAAAGAATCATGACTATTTCTTGCTTCATGTCACGGACATCCTCTTTCTTTAGCTCTCTAGCACATAGTTTCTGAAACCATCTGGACAACGCTATTAATGGCTCAATCACGTAATATAGCAGATATGGTCGGATAACCACTGGAAGAAGACGTTGCAGGAGTACATGGCAGCCATGCGTCTTCAATCCATAAAACTTTTTATCATTCAGATTGACCTTATTCTTCAAACTTCCCGCATAACCATGAGGAAACTGTGCATCTCTAATCCATTTGAAAATCTCGATTTTTGCCTCAGGAACAACTGTATACGGTGCTTGAGATACTTTCTCTTTATTTTTACTTGAACCGGGTTTCGTTTTTTTCCACAGCCTCTTTCGTATCCCTAGTTGTTCCAGACCTTCACGAGCTTTTGGATCGTCCTTAGTCTTTCCTTCGAGACCGAAAATGGTTCCGCTGATGTTGTCGTACACATTCTTCTCAATATGCATGATATCTAAGGTATACCTTATTCTCGATGTGGTCCAGTACGGCAGCTCTCAAAATATACTCACGTGAGTCCAACACAGTTTCTCTCTAGTTGCTCTGGGTTTGAACTTGGGATGCAAACTCTGAACAGGGTAGTCATGACAGAGGATACTGCTATAAATCTCATCCCCAGTCCATGAGCGTGGTTCTCCCCTTAACTCAACATTCCCATTAAACTTATCTGCTGCTCGACGCCATGGATGACGCCGGTCTAGCCATCTGCGGTGGCCCTGGTATGCCATTCTCCCTGTCAAGTTGCTTGAATCAATATCTTCCAAACAAATGGGACATGCTTTGCACCCTTTTGTCTAGATGCCTTCCAACATCCCTAATCCGGGAAAGTCGCTGATGGTCCACATCACTGCTGCTCTCATTATGAATGACTTTTGCTCATGTCGGTCATAAGTCTGAACTCCAATAGTCCACAACATCTTTAGCTCATCGATAACTGGTCTCATAAACACATTCAAACACTTTACTGGAGACTTTGGACCGGATATTAACAATACAAGCATGTTAAACTCTTTTTTCATACACATTGAAGGAGGCAAATTGTAAGGCATCGCCACAACAGGCCAAGTGCTGTGAGGACTGCAGGATGCACCATAAGGATTGAACCCGTCGGTTGCTAGTCCGAGGCGCACGTTCCTAATGTCGTTGGCAAAATCTGGAAAATCCTTATCAAACTCTTGCCACGCTTCCCCATCTGCCGGGTGTTTAAGAAAATTTGGATATGAAATCCTTTCCCCGTGCCACCGCATTTCCTTTGCTGTGTGCGGTGACATATATAGGCGTTGCAACCTGGGTGTAAGAGGGAAATAACGAACCTTTCGTACAACAACTTTTATACCCTGTGCAGAATATATCCATCTTGACTCATGGCATTTGGGACAGTTGTCTAGTTCTGCATTCTCTTTGTAAAACAACGCACAACCATACTCGCATGCGTGAATGATCTCATAACACAGACCCATGTTCTTTAGGATCTTTCTTACAGTTCTGTATGAATCAGGACACTTGTTTCCTGGAGGAAGCGCTCTCTTGATCAACTCTATGTTGTCATCAAAACTTTTGTCTGACCATCTATTTTCCGTTTTTATCTTAATTAGGTTAAGGATGATGGTTAACACAGTCTCCTCACTACCATCATACAACGAAGTCTGCCCTTCCGATAAAAGCCTGCTATACTTCTCATAAGCATCTCTGGCAATAGAATCTAAATCATTTACATCATAAAAATCATTTAAACCACCAGCATTCTCTGGCTCATAAAATCTATCCATGAATGGGAAAACATCATACAAAATGTCCATACTGGGGTTTATATGAGGACCCGCACTACCACTAGAAGAGGTTTTCTGCCAAAGGTATTGTTCCCTCTGCTCATACAATGAAGGACCGCTTGCCACCTCACCGTGATGTATCCATGTAGTGTAATTAGGCATCATACCGTTTTCCCTCAAATGCGTAAACATCTCATCCACTGTAATCCTCCGCTTATGCAACCGACAGCGCTTGCACGGGCACTTATGCACTTCTGTGTGACTACTGCGCATGCTATTTTGAAGAACAAACGCACACATTCAATTATCCCCTGAATGAACTTCGGATCACCTCTAGATAAGCCGATCCAACTCTTGTCCATGTTTCCTGTCATAACGTAAACATACAATATGCATAAGGTTATCACACAACATGCAACTTAACAATCAAAATCTGTCTCAACACTTCTTCTCCTTATGCCTCCTGGTTGGGTCCTATCCCCTTCAGGCGAACACGAGTTTGTTGATCCTTTTGGTATTCATGTGGTTTCAGCTACAGTTTTGAGAAATTTCGACAGCATCTCCCTACAGTTCCTCAAGTGCACAAAAATCTAAACAACCTAATTTGCACTCGAGGAACATTGTAGAGAGACACTGTCGAAACTATATCCCAAAACTGAAACTTAAACCACATGAATACCAAAAGGATCAACAAACTCGTGTTCGCCTAAAGTGTCCAAAATGGGACAATTCGAGAATCAACAACCCATCTCGATCAACTAGATGCGTTGTTGATTCTCAAACGGGAGTTCTAAGCTGATAAACACCACAATTATACATAATACCAAACAATAAATTTACACACGGCACCACACTCCCTCACTAAGCCACTCACATGTTTCAGAAACCCTAACTACCACAATCCACACACAGCACAAACCAATTATATCATTAATTAATAATTTGAATTTACTCTACCATAAAATTCACAAAATTTCACTCACTAAATTTCACCAAATTACATTAAAATTCAATTTCACTAAATTACACTAAAATTCAATTGCACTTAATTTCACATTCATTCAATTGCACTAAATTTCACAAACTAAACTAAATAATCTCAAATTCACCAAAATCAACACAAACTCGATCATATATTCAAACACCCAATATTAAAAACAACACAAAGCACATTATAAACAAAATCCAACTCAAGATATCAAAAACTAAAATCAACCAATCAAATCGAAATATGGTGATTACAATGAAGATAAGATATTATACTAACCTACAAAGCAATTGGAAGAGAAAACCCAAGCTTTTGAATCCCGAAATTGACGAAATCAGCAGTTGGGGAGATTTTTCGCCACTGCTACAGTGATTTTCTGCGTTTTCTTCTTCTTCTGTATTCTGTCTAAGCCAAGGGTTATATAGCAGATCTTAAACGTTTAAGCGACGGATTTCAATATCAGTCGCTTAAAAGGTTTTAAGCGACGGACTCACACTTTCGAATCATATTAGTCGCATTAGATGTTCTTAACAGACTTATATAATTGGTCGCATAAGGTCTGTCGCATAAGGTACCTTTACGCGACGGATTTATCTTTATGGGACGGAAACATATGTCCGTCACTTTGGTAACTTTGACAGCGACGGACGTAGTGTATGTCCGTCGCTTAAGTTGACAAATGGCGTAGTGTCAAGGTCCAGCAGGAACAAATACAACTACACCTGCAAGAAAATTAAATCTCCATCTAGAAGTAATTCCTTAGTTAGAATAGTAATATCTGAGTTTATATACTGATGTACGTTAAGCATTTAATTGAGTCAGGCTACCTGTGCATGACTGCAATAAGGCGTAACCCCCCAAGTTATGCAATTCGATTCTCATAGAGGCTTATAATTAGAGGAAATGTAGTTCATTGAAGTGCTCAACTGGACTTTTTAATTTGTGAACAAGTTCAACTTATTTTGTTTAGTTTTTCTTCCTTCTATAAATTAGGCTAGCAAATGATACTTATTAATTTTCTTCTTAGGTATTTTTGTAGGTAGCTTGTATGTCTAAAAATGCCAGTTTTCTTATTCCGGGTTTGGATTATGAATACTATAACTGTACGTATATGCCCTTATATATGCAGGTTCATCTTTGTAGGGTGAATTTGAGAAGAAAAAATTTGGAGGATGTTTTGTGAGAAAATTTAGAGGTCCCAAATCCCTATTATTGCAATCTCTTTAACAAGAGCGCTCTAATCGATCTAGTTAAACTTGCATCGATATTAATAGAGAATGCAAACCATCACGAACGCAACAAAAAACAAAAGGGTTTACACATACATACTCTGAGCGGCCTACCCCAAGTAGGAAGTTGCATATATGAATCATTGTCAAGACTCAAAGTCTTTGAATGAAATTTCCATGGCATTATCAGTGAATTTGACGCTTTAGTCCCAATCTTTTTAAACGCGTCTAGTCTTGTTTCTCTCACTTTCATCCTTGAATTGTATCCCCCCTTCATGTTTCTTTTTCCAAATCTTTGGTACTTCGTATTTTTTCGAATGCGTAAATCTTTTCAGATCTCTCTCCATGGGAATAAGTGGGATTAGGAGGCTCTCCCTCTGTGGGTGGGTTTCAATTGCAGCCTACTTTGTTCTTGGCTTGTTTGATCATAGAACAAGTGTTCTGAGCAATGAGGACAAGTGTGTCCCTTCTTCCTGCGGCAACATCCACAACATCAGCTACCCTTTTCGACTAGAACACGATCCGAAGCATTGTGGCGACTCGAGGTTCACTTTGGAATGTGACAACAATGTCACAATGCTGTTAAAGTTAATGCTTTCCTGGGTGAACTAGGAGTTAGACTGAAAAGCTAATATGCTCTCCAGCAACTTTCTACTATTCACCCCACTGAGATTTTCTGCTAGATATTTGTAGTATCATATTACTATAAGTTATCAAGTTGATCTCTAGCCTTTCTAGCTTAAGATATTTTTGTAGGTTACTTTGTATCCCTATAAAAGAGAAGTGTTTACTTTGTAATCTTTAAGAATTTTAGATCAAAGAAAAGGCTGCATAAGTTCAGTTCATCTATTCTTCTTCAAACACTATCCGCCAAGGAAATCAGTGTGAAATACTTCATTCGCCAAAGCGAAAGTTGAAGTATTGTGAATTCTAACATGGATTCCAACATGGTATCAGAGCTCTGTTGATCAATATCAACTGGGGTGTACTATCTGTTGATTCAGAAACAAAAAAAACAAACACAAGTCTTTATTTTTTTCTGTTACTGGAATGGCTACATCAGGAAATTCAGAAAACAGAGTTCCAATCTTCAATGGAGAGAACTTTGATTTCTGGATAATCAAGATGGAGACCATGTTCATCTCACGAGATCTATGGAGCCTCGTAGAAGAAGGATACAAGAAACCAGATACAGGAGAAGAGCAAACAATTGCGCAGATGGCTGAATTGAAGTCGAATATTAAGAAAGATGCGAAAGCTCTTAATATTCTGCAGACTTTGGTCACATATGAGATTTTTCCCAGAATCTCAAATGAGAAGACAGCCAAAGCAGCATGGGATGCACTCAGCCTTGAATACAGAGGATCAGTAAGGGTCAGAGCTGTCAAGGTACAATCTATTAGAAGAGATTTTGAGTATACAAAAATGAATGATACTGAGTTGTTAGGTGATTGTAGCACCAGATTGACAAATATTGTTAATTAGATGAGAACCTACAAAGAACCAATACCTGAGGAGAGAGTAGTACAGAAAATCCTAATGAGCTTGAATAGGAAATATGATGCTATTGTTAGTATTATAGAGGACACTACAGATCTGAAAACTCTAGGTGTTCAGGATCTGTTGGGAACTCTGAAAGCTTTCGATCATAGGTTGTCTAGTCATGATGAAGAAACTGAAAAAGCTTTCCAAACACTCAACCTTAACTCAGATAGGAGTGAGCCATCTAGTTCAAATTCTAAGCAGAAAAAGAACTGGAAAGGTAAAGGAAAGAAGTGGGAGGGAAAAACAAATCAGCGGATGAAGAGCAACAATGAGGAGAGTAGCAACTCAGAGTATAATAAATGCAGGCGAGTGTTGGTTCAAAGGGAAACCAAAGTGCTCAAACTGTGAAAAGTTTGGTCATGTCAGGAAGGATTGTAACTACAAGGGAAATCAACAGGCGAACAACATAGAGGCGAGTGACACAATCATGTTCTGTGTTACTCATGCTGCAAGTGTTGTAGTAGAGGAGAATGCGTGGCTCGTTGATAGTGCTTGCAGTAATCATATGACGGCGAATGCCAACCTTCTACATGATATTGATCACAACAGCATTACAAGAGTGAAGATGGGAAATGGAATGTTGGTGGATACAAAAGGCAAAGGAAGCATTGCTGTTGAAACCAAGTCTGGAAAAATGTACATCAGAGATGTGATGTTGGTTCCAACTCTGGATTCCAATCTGCTAAGTGTTGGTCAGCTCATTGAGCACAAATATCACATGTATTTTGGTGATGACACTTGTAAGATATATCAGAGAGGGAGCAGCAAGAACCTGATGGTAGAAATCCAGATGAAGAGGAACATAAGTTTTCCTCTGACTCTCAATTATGCAACTGAGAGTGCAAGAAGAATGGAGCTAAAGGATGATCCCTGGCTCTGGCACAAGAGACTTGGACATTTAAATTTCCAGAGTCTCAAGTTGCTGCATCAAAAGGAAATGGTGCAGGGATTGCCAAAAATATATGAAGTAAATGAAGTGTGTGAAGGATGTGCATTGGGGAAACAACACACACTCCCCTTTCCAAAAGGAAGAGCCTGGAGAGCAAGAGTACCTCTAGAGCTAGTACATTCTGATGTCTGTGGTCCAATGAGAACCACAACTGATGGAGGAAACAGATACTTTCTGACCTTCATAGATGATTTCACAAGAATGACTTGGGTTTATTTCCTAAGGCAAAAGTCTGATGTGTTCGCCGTGTTCAGAAAGTTTCAAGCAATGGTGGAGAGACAATCTGGCCTCAAGCTGAAAAAGTTAAGAACAGATAGAGGTGGCGAATACACATCAAATGAATTCAAGAAGTTCTGTGAATATATTGGGTTGGAAAGGCAGCTCACTGTAAGCTACACACCTCAGCAGAATGGTGTAGCTGAGAGGAAGAACAGGACAATCATAGAGATGGCCAAGTTCATGCTCCATGACAAGTCAGTTCCTCAAGAATATTGGGGAGAAGCAGTTAATATTGCTGTGTATTTGATGAACAGACATCCAACTGTTGCTGTCCAAGGAAAGACTCTGTTTGAAGCATGGAGTGGCAGGAAGCCAAGTGTAAATCACTTGAGGGTGTTTGGATCAATCAGTTATGCTCACATTCCTGAAGAGCTAAGATATAAACTGGATGAAACCAGTGAGAAGTGTGTATTCATGTGATACAGCTCTCAATCAAAGGGCTATAGGCTCTACAATCTGCAGAAGAAGAAAATGATAGTCTGCAAAGATGTTCTCTTCAGTGAGAATTCATCTTGGGATTGGAACCAAGGTTCAGTCCAAAAGAGAGAAGGAAATGAAGTAAATGTTCAAAATGAACAAGAGAATCCAGTAGAGCTGGAACTCGATCCGCCAGCGTCTCATTCGCCAGCGACAAATCCGCCAGCGTCTCACTCGCCAGAATCTCATTCGCCAGCGACAAATCCGCCAGCGACAAATTCGCCAGCGACACATTCGCCAGCACCTTACTCGCCAGGATTTTCAGATGCTCAATCAACACCAAGCTCTCCACCAGTAAGGATGAGAAGCTTAAATGATGTGTATGAAAGCTACAATGCATGCTTGTTTGAGCTAGAAAGATTTGAAGAAGCAGTGAAGGAAAATGGATGGAGGTCTGCAATGCAAGAGGAGATCAATGTGATTGTGAAGAACAACACATGGGAGCTAGTTGACAAACCAGACAACAAGGATGTCATAGGTTTGAAGTGGATATACAAGACCAAGCTGAAATCAGATGGTTCTGTGCAAAGAAACAAAGCACGATTGGTGGCGAAGGGATACTCACAGATACCTGGAGTGGACTTCAATGAGACCTTTGCACCAGTGACAAGACATGAGACCATAAGAGGTCTGATTTCAATTGCTGCACAAAAGGGTTGGTATCTACACCAACTCGATGTCAAGTTTGCATTTCTAAATGGAGTGCTGAAAGAAGAAGTATATGTGGAACAACCACAAGGTTTCATCATCAAAGGCAAAGAGCAGAAAGTTTACAAGCTGAAGAAAGCTCTTTATGGCCTGAAACAAGCCCCAAGAGCTTGGTATGGTGAGATCGATTCCTATTTCACAGAGAGGGGTTTTCAAAGAAGTGAAAACGAACCTGCCCTCTACACAAAGACTGAAGGTAAATCAAGTATACTTATTGTCTCCTTATATGTTGATGATCTGGTATTTACTGGAAGCTGTGAAAAGATGATTTCAAATTTCAAGTCTGATATGATGAAGAAATATGAAATGAGTGATTTGGGAATCATGCATTATTTTCTGGGAATTGAAATAATTCAAGCAGTGGAGGGAATCTTCATTACCCAGAAGAAATATGCAAAGACTATACTGGAGAAGTTCAAAATGCTAGGTTGCAATCCAGTTGCAATTCCTCTAGTGGTCAGTGAGAAATTCTCCAAAGAAGATGGAAGTGATTCTGCTGATGAGAGTTTATACAGAAGCTTAGTGGGAAGCTTGCTATACTTGACTGCAACAAGACCAGATATTATGTATGCAGCAAGCTTGATGTTCAGATTTACGCACAACCCCACCAAGATACACTATGGAGCTGCAAAGAGAATCCTGAGATACATCCAAGGAACAATCGACTTTGGAATCTTGTATGAGAGGAATGTAGAACCAAAACTCTTTGGGTTATGTGACAGTGACTGGGGAGGCAGTGTAGATGACTTGAAAAGCACATCTGGATACACTTTCACACTAGGAACATGAGTGTTCTCCTGGGCCTCAAAGAAGCAGAAATCAGTGGCACTGTCCACAGCTGAAGCTGAATATGTTGCAGCTTCAATCGCCACTTCACAAGCAATTTGGCTAAGAAGAGTCATAGAAGACTTTGGTGAGAAAAACAGAACAGCAACAACCATTCTCAGTGATAACAAGTCTGCAATCGCCATGAGCAAGAACCCTGTCTATCACAGTAGGGCCAATCACATCGCCTTGAAGTTTCATTACATCAGGGATGCAGTAGAGGATAATGAGATTGATTTGGTGTACTGCAATACAGATGACCAAGTTGCTGATATCTTCACCAAGACACTGCCAAGAGAGAGGTTTGAATACCTCAGAGGCCTGCTAGGAATGATAAAGCAAAGCATTAAGGGGGAGTGTTAAAGTTAATTCTTTCCTGGGTGAACTAGGAGTTAGACTGAAAAGCTAATATGCTTTCCAGCAACTTTCTACTGTTCATCACAATGAGATTTTCTGCTAGATATTTGTAGTATCATATTACTATAAGTTATCAAGTTGATCTCTAGCCTTTCTAGCTTAAGATATTTTTGTAGGTTACTTTGTATCCCTATAAAAGGGAAGTGTTTACTTTGTAATCTTTAAGAATTTTAGATCAAAGAAAAGGCTGCAAAAGTTTAGTTCATCTATTCTTCTTCAAACACTATCCGCCAAGGAAATCAGTGTGAAATACTTCATTCGTCAAAGCGAAAGTTGAAGTATTGTGAATTCTAACATGGATTCCAACAAATGTTGCCCCTATCTTCTGGCAAATACTACGTGAAGGCCATTGACTACGATAATAGAAAAATCCGAGCGGTAGATCCTGGCCTTGAGAAGAACAACTGCTCCTCCCTTCCTCGTTTTCCACTGGCCCGATCTAATTTCAGTTCTTTGTATCCATACTACGACTGGCCTTACGGGTCTTCGGATTCAGCTTCAGACAAAGTAGGAGTAACGTTCTTGAAATGTGCAAATCCAGTGAATTATTCTCGGTATGTGAACACGGCTCCCTGTATTAGATCCCAAGGGTATGTTTATGCCATTCAAGGTGACCTCGAGACGGAAGAGGTGGAGAATGGGTGCACTGTGTATAGGTTGGGTATGACCACTTGGATGGAGGAAAAGGAACGAAATGTTTCCTATCAAGATTTACACAATCACATGCTGTACGGCTTCAAGCTTCGGTATGATCCTCCGTACAGGCTTTCCGATTGCCAAGGTCAATGGAGGTACCGTAGTCCTTATTCCGGTGATTGGTGTTTTCCGCGCAGCATACGAGGTATTTACTTTCGAGTACGCACGCCATGATTTCTCAACTCGAACCATCACCAACTTGATTTATACGACTAACTGTGCTGATTTTCTACTTTCTTTGTCATGCACTCTAGGTTTCTTTCGACTTGCTTGGACGTTGTTCCGCGGTAAGTGTCATTTCTAGTTCCCAATCTCTTCTTTCGTTAACTTTGCTCTCTCCACTTATTGATTTGTGAGCCTAATTTATCATTAAAGGGATCCATATATGGTTGTCTCTCATATTGCATATGGCCGGCCTTGCACTTTCCAGGAGTAATATATATATGGGAGACAATATGTAGGATTTTTGTTGCTTTTAATAACCCAGCTCTTTTAAATCTTTTGCAGATTATGATTTACTAGACTATATCGCTGCTGGTTTTGTGGTGGTTAAAATTCTATTTGGAGCTCCATTTGTGATTGTACTTGTAATCTACAAGTGGCGAAGAAGGCATTGGTCAACCTACAGCACTATAGAAGATTTTCTGCACACTGACAATTTCATGCCTGTAACGTACTCCTACTCCAACATTAAGAAAACGTCTGATGGATTCAAACATAAGTTGGGGGCAGGGGGTTTTGGTTCTGTATTTAAATGCAAACTACGGAGTGGCCACTTTGGAGCCATTAAGTTGCATGTTAAGCAAGTCTAATGCTAATGGGGAAGATTTCATGAGTGAAGTAGCTACTATTGGAAGGATTCATCATGTTAATGTGGTGCAGCTTGTTGCTTATTGTGTCGAGGGTTCTAAGCGCGCGTTAGTATATGATTTCATGCCAAATGGTTCTCTTGATAAATACATTTACTCCAAAGAAGAATCCATAAGTTACAAGAAAATGTATGAGATTGCAGTTGGAGTAGCTCAGGGTATTGAATATTTGCATCAAGGTTGTGAAAGGCAGATTCTACATTTTGATATCAAGCCTCACAATATTCTACTTGACGAGAATTTTGTCCCAAAGATTTCTGACTTTGGACTGCTAATAACAGCATCGTCTCTACAATGGCAGCAAGAGGCACCATGTGATACATTGCTCCCGAGTTGTTTTATAAAAACATTGGTCGTGTTTCATACAAAGCTGATGTTTATAGTTTTGGAATGCTGTTAATGGAAATGGCAAGCAGAAGGAAAAATCTAAATGCATTTGTAGATCACTGGAGCCAAATTTACTTCCCAACCTGGGTGCAAGATCAATACAATGATGGGAAAGACTTGGAGATTGGCGATGCTACTGCAGAGGAACAGGAATTAATTAAGAAAATGATTATAACTTCTCTGTGGTGTATTCAAATGAAACCAAGTGATCGACCTGCAATGAAGAGAGTTACACAGATGCTAGCAGCAGATGTTGAAGACCTAGAAATGCCACCAAAGCCTTTTCTATGCCCACAACAGATGTCTGTAAACAATCTGATTCCAGAATGTTCAAATGTGGAGCTGACACGTACTCTTTCAGGTAGGTGATGATCGATTAGCTACCAAGCTTCTACCATGCTCTTTACTTCATTCTAGCTTATAATTTTTCGGATTTTGTACGAATTGCAGATTACTGTAATGGTAAAAGATAAACTGCGAGCGAAGTTCAAATAATGTATTTTTCCTATACTACTTTGCTGCCTCATGGTTTCTGTATGTGCCATGTAACTTTAACCAGAACCAATGGTTGAGTTAGCTAGTAATGGTTGTGTTATGTAATCATGGAATGTGCAACAGTTCTACCCTAAATTCCAATGTTTCCAGATTCAATATATGAATCGTCACAAACCTGCAGGTGTTCAAAGCTGTCTAGGCACTTAATAGTTAATACTCGGTGGTTGAAAAACATTGAAACCTTGTCCCGAGAACCATGGAAAAAATATCAGTATTTGGGAGTCAACATGATATCACTTCTTCAACTTCAAGGGAGAGTTGAGATGCAATCCTTCGATGCATGGGGAAACAGAGTTGGAACTTGGAACTACCAAAAATGATTGGGAGATGACCAAGAAACTTAGGAAACTGGCGATCTTCTGCGATGATTTTAGATTGCAAATGCATATAAACATTCTTCATTATTGCTAAAAACACACTTGCATTCTCAATACAGGGAGATCTCTATCAATATCTCCACAACTATGTCTCCCTAAATTTTAGTGTCATTATCAGGGGGTTTTTCTCTAAATTTCTCTCATTATTATAAACTTTTTTAAACATTAGAACACTTGCAATAATGGAGATAAGAGCAGATGAAGCACCTTGGCGGGAAAGACAAAGTTCAGTCCAAGACAACGGCTTTGTGACCTGAAATAGCACACTTTTGAACTTCTCTTTCAAATCCTCATGTGAACCAGTATTATCAATCAATATATATATCTGCCTTCAATCTCTTTAAATCGAGTGACACCTGGGTATCTATCCGGTTACGAGCATCATCGTCACTTGTTCTGTCTCTCAACACGAGTCTCTGAAGCTGTGTTTCAAGGTCGACCCATACAACAATAATGGGTTTCGTCCATCTGTCGATCTTGGCCTCAAACAATAGAGGGACATCAAGAACAATAATTTTAAACTCCTTCCACCATAGCTTCAAAACTTCCCAAAGAATTCCAGATATGTAAGGAGCGAGCAGATTTTAGGTCTATCAACTTTCCCTAGTTTAGGTCTATCAACTTCTCCATCAGGTTTCAAAATACCCTGCCCAAATGCTGACACGACCTTTTTCCATCCACCAGTTCCCTTCTTCAGTATATCCTGAAACCAAAGATACTCGGTCAAAAGCTTAAGAGAGCTGATTCACATATTTTGCATAATTGTTAAAGTTAGTATGCTTCAGCTTTGCAGATCACTTACACGAGCCACAAGATCGGCATCAACAACCGGAATGTCATGGGGCTTAAAAAGATTTGAGACAGTACTCTTCCCAGATGAAATCCCACCCGTCAGTCCCACTATCCTCATTCTTCTTATGGTATCATCAGAAACATCAAAGAATAGTAACCAACAAAATTCCTGTATTTGATCAATTCCAAAAGAGAATTAATAATCTCTGGGTGTTTAAATTTTCTACACTCAGTAAGAGCACTTGCACCACAAAGGCCAAGAGCAAACGACAAAATTTGTCATGACCAGAACAAACAGGCAAAACTTTTGGATCATGATAAAAATTCAGTGAAAAAGGGATCATGGGAAAGAATGATGAAGCAAACTTGTCTCAATTCTCAAGCTTTTCGTTATCTGACATTGGATTCTTGGTATCTGACATTGGACTCTAGGCATCACACAAAACCGTGAGAGAAACAAAAGATTTAAATTTTTATAATGTTAAAATCTGAACTGCAAAGATTGCAACGGCTCTATATAGAAGGCTAAAATAATTCAAAACAAGAATAAAGTGATCCTAAATAACATCCAAATAATAAAGAACCGTCCTTTATGCATTAAGAAGAAATCCTAAAAATGTCGGTTATTATTAGACTTCCTGAAACAAAGCTAGAACCAGAAGCCAATGCCCATCACCATCTACAGACTCCTAAATAAGGTCTGCGGGTAAAACTTAGAGGTCTTCCACTTATATTCTGCATCAGAAGTACCATAAAAAGAAGCATTCAATAGCAACCGACCTTTAGGTTTCAAGAACGGCTATTTAAGGGATTCAAAAGCTAGAAATTAAAAAGTCAAGCCTACACATCAAATATAAACTATGGGGCATAACTTTCTTAAGTATTTAGTTATGGAAGTCAATGAAAACTAAGTCTAGAGGCTCAAGGAACTAAGACAATAAGCAAACATACCTTGAAAACCCAAGATAAATATAACCCTAAAATCAATATTATTAGAACAAAATTAAATTACTAGAAAACTAAAATTGAAAAACAAAGAGAAGAGAATATTTAAAGATAAAAACTAGTTTCAATCGTGCAATAGTCAAATTCTATATCCTGTAACAAACACTAGAACAAATTTTATAGCAGGGAATTCCACAAAAGAAACTATGGGAGCTGTAACAGATAATCAAAAGATAAAAGAAATAAAGAGAGATAATTGACTTACCAAAGGTTTGTGTGTATCCTCAGTACTAAATGAAAAGATACCAATGAAGATACTAGTAGAAAAGGCTGAAATTACATTTTAAAATATAAATTATTTTGTATGGCACAAATTATAGAAAGGAGTTGAATGTACAAGGATAATGATAGTCAGAAACTTTAGTGCCAAATGGTAATATATAAGCATCTGAATAATTACTACCATTTGAAATACTTATATATCCCTGACTGGAAATATCATACCCAATCGAGAATATGCATCCAAAAACAGCACTTCAGAGGCATAATAACATTGGATACCATAACATTTCAAATAACCAACATGTACAGACTTAAAAACCTTCTCCCTATTGTGTAGTAGAGAAATCATAGTGCATGGTTAACTGAATGAAAGAAACAACCTAAGAGGTAGTTGAAATGTGAAGAGACTTAATTCCTTCTAGAGCAAACTATGAATGCACAATGCACTATCTGAGCATTGTTCAAGCCAAACTAAAATCGTAGTGAAACACAATAAACTAACAATAGTAAAAACAAACATATTCAAATAACTTCTTTAAAAGTTGTAGAAATATGATATTTTGAGCGACATAGAAACACTAATACATCATTCCAGACTAAGTAGTCACAATTAGTTTGAAAGTTCTTGTTCTCAACCCTCATGGTACAAACATATTTAATACAATTAAAATTATATTTACTACAGCAAGGAGTTTAAATAACACTCTAGAGGAACTCAGAAGGCGAATTGGAATCTGGCTTCCCATTGTCACCCAGTTCGCCTGGATGCTGCAAATTCTGCAAAATTTGAGGTGGTAGAGTCCCTAAACCACCTCCAAGGCCATCATTCATTGACCCAAAAAACTGACAAACAAACCTAGCCATGACCCCAAGAATCTGCATTTGATTCTGGCATGCCTCAGCATGCATTTGCATCATTTGCTTCTCATGCAGAATTTGCAAACCTACCATCCTCTCCCGCCACTCCAATTCCTCCTCCTCCCTCCTCTCTTCCATCCTCATCCTCCTCCGACACTCCTCATCAAACTCCCCCTGTAACCTCGATCTTTTCTCAAACTCCCTTCTTGTCCACATGACCTCTCTCTCTTGCAACTCCAATTCTCTATCTTCTAACATGTCCTCCTGCTCATTCCTCCTCTTCTCTCTCCTAAACTCAACTTCTTTCCTCCTTTCCTCTCTCTCAGCCAAACCTTTTTCTCTCCTACACTCCCTCTCTCTCCTCCCCTCTTCCCTCTTCACAACCATATTCTGCAAGTCCAATACCTGAGCACTAATCAACCCCAACCTCCTGCGCAATCCAACCTTACTCAGTTTCCTTCTTTGAGCCATTCCCATGTCCTCGATTTCTCTTTCACCCCCAAACTCACCAGCTTCACTTTTACCTAATTCCTCGCCACGATCGTCATCACCACCAGTACCATCTTCTTCTTCTTCTTCTTCCAAATGTTCTCCTTCTTCTTCATCTTCTTCTTCCTCTAAGTCCTCACAGTCAATCCCAAACCCCAAGTCCCCACAATCCCCAAAAACATCAAAGTTGTCATTTTCACACGACCTCTTGCCCTTACCGTCAATCTCCACATCACCAAACACTTCCTTGTACTTCAAGAAATTCTCCCAGTGATTTTCACCATCCTTCCAGTTGAACTCGTCCTTGGAGACGCGGATCTTCTGCTTGACTCCCAGGTACTGGTGGCGCATGTTTTGGACCTTGATTGACACGTCGCGCCAGGACCATTTGAAAGGGAAGGTTACAGGGTCGTCAAGGTTGTGCACTAAGTTCACATGCTCGGCTATTGGCTTGAATTTTTTCTCACGCGTTTTGAGCTTGGCTAGAGCTCCAGAGCTGAGAAGCTCGGAATACTTGGTGAGAAGGGTCTGTTCTTCCAGCTCAGACCATTTCTTGCGCTTCATTTTCAAGCAAGTGTGAACATTGATGACAAGACTCAGAGACAAGGCCGTAGGAGACTATAGGTAATAAGGGCCCTGTCCAATAAATAATGATCCCAGTTTAACAAAGTCTGTCACAAGCAAATATCAATAGAAGACCGTGGTGAATTTCCCCTTGATGCACTTTGTTTGAAGTATAGTTTATTTTTTCGGCGAAAAACAGCAATCAAGTTAAGTAATTTCCTTGTTGCCAAACACCATGCGACCAATAACTTGAATCAAACTAAAGTGTTGCAGCAAATAACATATCATGGTTTGCACCAAACGCATTAAAACAACCCAATCTACTTATCAATAGAACTTGTCGGAACAAATTGATTGAATCAAAAACAACTTAGAAGTCCGGATTAGACCAGAAGAAAACAATCTGAAGCAGAGAAACTAAATCAATTCATCACAGTAGATTAAACAAGATCAAAATCCTCATCTGATCAAACAGTAATCATGCACACAATTAAGATTAAAAAAATCACACACGAAAGAGACCAGCAAAATCCAATGTAACTAAACCAGGGGCTTTCAATCTGATTTAATACCAGAAAATGAAATAGAGCTCTCACCTGTTTGGTATTCCGGTGGGTGCGATGGAAGAAGAAGAAGGCGACCCTCTCAGATTGAGGTTGAGAATCGATGAGTGACAACGGGCTCTAATCTACAACAACAAGAAGAGCCTCCGTCGACTCCTCTCTGTCAAATCTGACGCCGTTTCTCTTCCTAACTAATTTTGTGTATTCGCCGAGCTGTCAAGTTCTGAGGCATATAGACCTGTTCTTTTTTTTCTTTTTTTTTTAAATTAGAATGGGGCGTCAGACTATTAATGTAAAATAAAAATGCCGTTTGCTGATATGACTTACCAAATATAAGAGGAAATCCTAAATTCAACTAAAATGATGAACCTTAAAGGGGTGTATTGTGTATGAAATTAGTGGGAGTTTGATAGAAATCAATAGAATCTGAAAGTCCAGGTGTATTCGATATAGAATTTTAAAAGTCCATAAAAATCTGGGTGTATTCAATTAGGATTTTAAAAAATCAATATGGAGTCTACCAAAGTTTAGGGGTATTCATTATGAACTTTTAAAAATGAATAGAATTTTGAGGGTATTCAAAATATCATTCATACTTATGGAATTAGTAACTCATGGATAATCATGGACTTTGTAGTGTAAATTATGCACACAAAATTTCAATATTTTTCCAGTCTCCAGACCAAAGATTTCAAAAAGTCCACGACAGACTTTTTTTACCTATGAAGAGGTTAATCCTCCGTCATCTCTTTATTTTTTAACATATCATATGTCTTTCATGTTTTTCTTTCCTTTCATTTTTTCTATAATATTTTATACTAACATGTTCATTGTTGTTGAATTTGTTTTTCAAATATTTTTAATTTATTTCTCATTTGTTTATGAAATTATAAAACACAAATATTATCGTTTGCATCAGTCAGTTATGGAGTTTTTAATTTCATTTTTTCTAATACTCGTTAATTAATGAATAAGATTGATCAAATGAATATAAATCAAACTACATATTTATAGTCGGTCTATAATAGGATATAAGACAATAAAAAGTCAATAATTATATAAAATAATTATGTAACTAATATATAACTCACTAATTACTATACGTTTTCTTTCATTATTAGGTGACTGTGGATTTTCCAACCGACGCCGATTTTTAGCTCCATTTTGAGATACCCGATATCATCTCAAAGACTTTGCTGGTGAAGGAAATCATCATGTTAATGCAATTGAGTTATTTAATCTTCGACATGCTTCCTTGAGGAACATAATTGAGAGGATATTTGGAGTATTCAAGTCACGTTTCACTATTTTCAAATCAGCACCACCATTTCCATACAAGACACAAGCAGAGCTAGTTTTGGCTTGTGCATGATTGCACAATTTTCTTCGACAGGAATGTCGTTCCGATGAATTTCCTCCAGATCCAAAAGAGGACCCCAAAGCCGATCAAGAAAATAATTTTGAATGGGATGATTTTCAAACCCATGAGGACCCCAAAGCCGATCAAGAAAATAATTTTGAATGGGATGATTTTCAAACCCAAGAACAGCAGAGAGATAGTGCTAATGAATGGAGAATGAGTATTGCCAGTCATATGTGGGAATACCCAACCAAATGTTCAACAAAATACCAATAATGAAAATGATTACAATGAAGAAAGTGACAATCAAGGAGAAGAATGATCTTTTCATTGTTTTAGGGACTCGTCCGCCAACATGAAATTTTGTTAAAATATTTTTTTCTTCCATTTTTTTGGTATTTTTTTGTTTTGTATTTGATGCATTTACCTGTGGTTTTATTCGTTACATTGAGATATTTTTCCTTTATGTTTTAATTATTTTCTGTTATAACATTATTTTGAGGTGAAATCTGTAGAAGTCGTTCATAATGAACTCTGTGGATTTTCATAAATCAATAAAATTCTGTAATCAAAATCAATGATTTTAAATCAATGATTTTAAAAGTCTGTGGTCTTTTTAAAAAGTCTGTGGACTATTCTGAAAGTCTATGAATTAAAAAAAAATCCATACAAATTCATATTCAATACACCCCCCTTAGTCTATAAGTCTAAAAAGTAACTAAAAGCAAATGACACTATCGAAGAAGACACCGGACAGTTAAGCATCAACCCCAATTTATTACTTAAAATTAAAAGAACCAACACTACCAGAAAAAAGGCTTTTCCCGACGAAATAAAAAAAAACGGCCGACGACATAAAATTTTCGTCGGCTATTCCCAAGAATGGCCGACGAATTTTTTTTTCGTCTCTAAAAAAAAAATTCGTCGGCTATTCCCCTAGAATGGCCGACGATTTTTTTTTTCGTTGGTAAAAAAAAAAAATCGTAGGCTATATTCATATTTTAGTCGACGATTTGAATTTTCGTCGGCCTTTCTCTGAAACTTTAGCCGACGAAAACTTTTGAAAGTTTGGCTGACGAAATTGGCATTTTCGTCGGCTATAAGTCTATATATTTTCAGATCTAGACAGCAGCTGCTCATTTAAAAAAAACGAAAAAAAAACGGGAAAAATAGTGAAAAATTTGTGGGTATTTTATACGATTAGTTGCGTCTCATCGATTTGAAACTATTATCTGTTGAAGGTCAGGCCAAAAAACGTTATTTAAACAGTCCAATTACCATTTCTAAGCGTTTAGAGGTTTGACTGACCCGGTTGACCGTTCCGATCGAGCCTTTAACGTTGTCAGATGTAGTTGGATTTTTTTCCATATATGCATTTAATCTAAATGGTGATATCTGAAGGTTGGAATAGATTTTCTAAACTTTTAGATTCAAAATCAGAACATATGCACTAATGTTCCTTAACTTGTTTACTAAGTGTTTAAGTGAATGTATAGTTTCAAATAGTTACTATACGTAAAGTCTTCAAATGCAAAAATGTTGTGAAATAAGATATGACCGAAATAATGAAATACGTCTACGGCTGAAAAATGACCAGATTCTGATAATATCCGTGTGCCGAATGTTGCGGTTAACTGTTTTTTACTTTCGTTTTCCTATGGGTATCCTGACGTTCGTTAAATCAATTTTGTAAAATTTTTATATGATTAGTTGCGTCTCATTGATTTGAAACTATTATCTATTGAAGGTGAGGCCAGATTTGGCGTTGAAGAGCAGATTGACCGTTGCAAGTCAAAACCCGGTTTACTGCAGATTTGGCGTCCGGCGTCCCAATGACGATTGTGATACCATTCCGGAAAGGGAACGACACCAGGAATCAAACTCGTAGCTTTGCCACGATGTGTGGGCCTTTTCGGGCTTTTGAATTCGTTTAGGGCCTCAAAACGGCAGTTTAATATGTTTTCAAAGTATAGCCGACGATGTTCATAGAATAGCCGACGAAATATTGTAAATCGTCGGCTATTCTCTAAGTTTAGCCGACGAAAATTATATTTCGTCGGCTAAACTCTTGCGATCCGCGCCTTTTTATTGTCCGCCGTTGGATGGCTCAGATCCGACGGCTGTTGATCTTCCAAAGTATAGCCGACGAAATCTTTTAAATCGTCGGCTATTCTCTTTGCTTTAAATCTTTCAGCCCGCCTTTTTTCTCTCCTCCTCCTGAAAAACTCAAATCGGCGTCCTCCTCCTCAAATCGGCGTCCTCCTCCTCCTTCTCCTCCTCCTCCGGCGCCGGCATCCTCCTCCTCCTCCTCCGGCCTCCTCCTCCTCCTTCCCCTCCTCCTTCCCCTCCGGCGGCATCCTCCTCCTGGAAGATTGCATATTCAGTTGAACCAAAGCATAATTTAATTTTTTTTTCCCTAAAATTTAAGAATAGCTGACGAAATTGATCTTATTTCGTCGGCTATAACTTTTATTACCGACGAAAATCACATTATTTCGTCGGCTATGCCTCTTAAAATATTGATATATTCTGACGAACTTAAAATATTAATATATTCTGACGGAATAACCGACGAAATAGACAAAATCGTCGGCTATCTTTAAGAACAAATAGCCGACGAAATTGATTTTATTCGTCGGCTATAGTTGCCAAAATCGTCGGCCATACTCGAAAATATCCGACGAATTTCGTCAGATATTTTGCCCAGGTTTGGTCGACGAAATTAATTTTCGTCGGTAAAGTCGTCGGCCATACTCGAATATAGCCGACGATTTCGTTATTTTCGTCGGCCATTGGTATTACCGACGGCGTTTTTCCGACGAATTATAGCCGACGAAAATTTCGTCGGCAGAAGGAATAGCCGACGAAAATTCGGCATAGTCGACGAAATTTTTTTCGTCGGCTATTCTCTCGGATCTGGTAGTGCAAGCTCTCTCTCTCGTATGACCAGAGCGGGATCTTCATTGATAAATGCTCCCAAGTCCCAACTCTTTTTACAAAGGCGATGCAAAGAACGTTTTTAAGTCTAGAAGAACTTTTGTTAGTTCCAGATGCAATCCCAAATATACATATACAGGTACAATATTGTCTAAGGTACTTGTTGAAATGTGTTATATTTTCCGACTTCCAAGAATTGAGACCTTGGAGCTTACAAGGGAAAAGGGTTCTTCCCCCCATCAAATGGTTGCAAGTGTAATACATAGATTTTACTTTATCATACAAATTAAACACAGATGATTAGCCCACATGTGAATGGCTCAACGAGTATTAAGTACTCTACGCACCCGCCGGGAAATACTGAAAATGGAACTTTTGCCCTTTCCATACAGAAAATGGAACTTGACAACTCGTAACTTTACTACAGTTACTCTGCACATTATCTGATATCACACTACAACAGATTCCTATACATCAGAATAGTTCTACAATATTAACCGAAAGAGTAGCTTGAAAGGGATCACTTGCTCGAAATCTCTTCGCATAACAAGTCTTTGAAAATCTGCCACAACGAATAAGAAGTTATAAACCAACGATCCCAAATATTTTTCAAATCTTCTCAAATTTTAACCTATATGACATGGATCACTCTCTCCATGACATACATAAGCAGTAACATGTCACATTTTCCAGAAAGAAAATTGCTCTACATTCATGTGCTAAGCAAAAAAGAAACCGAGGACAAATATACTGAAGCTATCACCACAAATCTGCTGGAGCTGGAACTCACAAGGAAAGACAACATGACAATAAAGGTAGCATACCTCTTCTTGACCCAAAAACTCTCTCCCATTGACGGTTGTGTATACTGAATTGAGTTTAGCAAAATTCCAATATGGTTCCCCGCTACTGTAGTTGATATTTTCGAGGCAACAGAACTGCAAATGAGCATATTGATCATTTAGTCAACAAGCATTACATACTAGTCAAGTACAAAACATCATGAGATCAGATAGCTTCATAACATTGAAATACCTTCAGATATACAGGGAGACCTTTTGGGATGGAAGATCACCTCCAGGTCAGTTACACTCTGGCGAGAAGCAACTAAAGCCAGGCAGTTTTTGCTACAGAAAACAAAAGGCAACTAATAACTAAAGAGAAGTCACAAATTCAGTGGGTACATAATCTATCCATTTTCACCAGTATACAGCAACAAGTTGAAAATCATACCTTGCCCATGAAGGAATAAATTTATTATTTGGTATACTATCATCATCTTCTTCGTCTTCATCATCTGATTCTTTGTATGGAGAAATATCATAAGACTGTTCTCGACTTGTCTTCGCAACCCATTTCTCATTTTCTGTGGGTTTGTCTAAATTAGCCTGTACCTTGAAAATCAAAGTATCAGCATGAGGCTGCAGGCACATGCAACATATGTGGCTGTTTGTGTAAGAAAATTTTCTAAAGGTAGCTCAATTTTGAGTTTACATGAGTATCCTTTATTTATGGATATTACTTTTTACAGAAGAAAACAAACCCTGCAATAAGACCAGTATCCTTCTCTTCTTTTATGGCATAAAGATCGTAGATATGATGGCCAAAGGTCTAATGCACATAATAACACAAAATTATAAGATCATACTTGCCTGCACCAAAGCGTATACCTTTTCTTAAACATAGACCTCCCTAGTTCTAACAAATGACGGTGAAAATTGGTCATTAGAAGCCAGTAACATTTACCTCTTCCTTATGCTCAAAATTACTGAAGCCCTTATCGTACTCCTCAGGGGCAGCAGTTCCTCTTCTTGTGTTATTTGCTGAAACACACGAATTTCTTGGATCAGTCTCTGAAATGCTCCTGAGAGTATCATGTTCCATTTCTTCATCCATTTTCTCATGCACGTTATTGTATTTTGATTCCTTATTCTTGCCTCCTCTTCCATCCTAGATAAGACAGCCCAAGATTCAATATTTCTGATAAAGAGCTAGATCCTAGATGCTAAAAATCCTAAAATAAGTCACAGCATAAAAGTAACATACACTGGCTTGGCGTTTAAGTTCTTTCTGCTCCCTCCGCCCTTCTTCGACACGCATCCTTTTTCTTTGCTTCTCCTTTTTCTCTTCCTCTTCCCTTTGTCTCTTCTTTGCTGCCATATCAGCCTCAATTTTCTTCCTCTCCTCTTCTTTCCTTTTTCTCTGCAGCTCCAACTTCTTCATATTCTCTTGCTCTACTCTTGCTCGCTCGACCTTCATAGCTTCTTTCTTCATCTTACGTTCATTATCTTTTCTTTCTGCCAGACGCTTTGCAGCTTCAGCAGCCTCCAGGGCCCTCACTTTGATGTCCCTCTTTCCTATAAACAAGCACAAGAAGCTCAAACTACTGAATCAAATTACCGATGAAAGACCGGAAAGAAAAACACCAGAATATTGGGTAGAGACCTGCCCGCCATCAGACAACAAGTAACTCATATCAACATGCTGGATTAACCTATAAAACTTCTACATGATATAATGGGACAACTATACTTTCATGGGACTGTCAAACCTATATGTTTCCAGGATTCAGTAAAAACACAAACCATCGGTTATGTTGTACTGCAGTTCTATATACTATTATGAATCACACTAGATACTTGATATCTACTTGTGGAGCAATTGGGCATGTAAATTCAAAACATTGGAGAGCATTTGATTTTTCTTGTTTACCACAAGATATAGATATAATTGCCATTTTCCTTGATTCAAGAACTCTTTATAGTCAATAAAGTACTAACAAGAAATTACCTGGCAAGGCTGCAGCGGCTTGTTTCTGTTGCACAAGTGGAATAAAGGAAGTAATATTGGATACAATATTGTTACGCTTAGGCTCCAGCTCTGCCAAACTAGGGCCTCCTTTTCTCAAAATGGTTTTTTCAGATAACTTTGGCTTGCTGTACCTATTCTGAAGTGATCCAGTGGCCCTTCTAATATCCTTTGTTCCTCGTGATACACTCTGGTTCTCCTTATTGTTATATCTTCTCCTAGTGCTGTTTTGGATTCCAGGCTTCTTTTTGACGCTCTTATGAGTCCCCGTTAAACTGAACTCGGTGGTTACTGAATCTAGACTAAATCTATCAGTGTATGGCACGGCTTTAGAAACTGAATCAGGAAGGTTAGGGATTTCTGTAATGTCTGCAAGCGGTGGCCTTTTTGGAGAGCAATCTAACACTTCTGAAACAGTGCCATCTAATGTATCAGCTACCTCATTCTCATTTTCTTCACTAATACAGGCAAGCTCTGGGATTGAGCTCACTCGCTTCCCCGAACTACTAGAGCTTGAAGCAATTCTATCCCAAAATTTCCCAACAGGAGAGGAATAAGGTTTGCTAATATCCCAACCAGACTGACCACTAAAATTTGGTAGGCAATCAGAATAGGATCTTCCATAAAAGGCTGGGCCAACTTCCTCTGTCCAACAACTATTACCATCCTTTAATTGCTTTACATTGTCATTTATAGGAAGGGTGGTCTTCAGATCTACATGCTCCACAACCCCAGTCGGGATAGATCTCTGTAGATTTTGAACTTTGTGCAACTTATAAGAAGCTGAAGAATAGGCTATGGGAGTTTGCATGCAAGCAGATTTGCAAAGCTGCTCCAGAATACTGGCACGTTCAACTGCAGTGTTTGGAAGGTTCCATTCATCAAAGCTAATTCCCTCTTCAGCAATGCTATCTGGATCATCATCTGTTCTTATAACAAACCCCTCAAGTACAGGCATTGCGTCATCAGCACTAGTCAAATCCAAGGATGTAACATGTGGAGCACCACCTGACAATTCTGTAAAGTTACTGGTCCCTCCAAAATCAAATCTCTTTGCAAGCATGGTTCTTCCAGCACAAGACACATCATCAGCATTTTCTAGTCCTAAATCATCCTGAAGAGGAAGACAGCGTGGGTCCTCTTTTAGGCAATGGCTTCCTCCATCAATGTTAATGCTAGTTGGAAGTGCTACTCCTGCTTCCTCCAGCAATGAATCTTGAGGATCTCCAGCTGCCTGCATGATCAATCTTGAGAAAACTGATGCTTCTTTTTCATCATGCAAAAAAGTGAACGGAGCATTGGGACTAATATCCACCCCTTCCAAACCCATTCCAGCCTATCAAACATTTTTATGCATAAGAAAGTATCATATAACAACAAATTAGAAACTGTTCAATGTACGATAGTAAGCAAACAGAAAACACGAAAAAGCTCAGCCAAAACGAACAAAAAACTTGTGTACCTCTTTCTTCTGTGCCTCGCATAAGGATGCCGACCTCTCTACCATATTATCCTTATTTTGATATCTTTCTTCAGCATGACTCCTACTGTCAATTAATTTCCCAGCATCCTCCTGAGAAATTGAATGCCCTTGGACTTGTTGTAAAGTCGTTGGACTGTGTTCTTCTCTTTCCAAGTTTGCACACATAAAATCTTTTTTGACATCGTCAATAACATCTTCTCCCAAGACTACTGAAGTAGACAAGTCGTGAACTCTTTTATCCTCAATCTTTCTTCGTTTATGAGGTGATGTGCCGTCCATAGAATAGCAAATACTTCTTCCTTTGGAGTTCTCTGCAGTCTGGCACTCAGTTGGTTCCGAACAACCTACCTCTTTCTCATCACCGGCACTCTGTAAATATCCTGGAGAAATGTGTGCACTTACAATTAACTGAGCCAAGATACTCCTGAGCTCATTCCTAGAAGCAGCAGAAGGGTTCTCAACTTCTAGATTCTCTGCATCTAGGATCCTATGAGAACCAGGCCCAGACACCATACCATAATCACCATCAGTTGATTTGTGAGGATAACATAGGGCTTTAGAATCCATTGCACACTCTTCTGACACCAACTCCGTTCGTTTTGCAGCATTAGACCCACTTACTTCTTTTACTGGGCTATGAACCAAACCATACCAGCCTAAATGTTTAGAAGTTTTCCCGCTTTCTAGCAAAGTATTAGCAACTGCATCCATATAAGCATCAAATGGTTCTTTTACTGATGAGATCAAATTGTCATTTGACGATCTTCTACATTCACTGAACTCCTCTTCAGCGGCTTCAACTAAACTGCTCTGGACCTCCATTTCTTTGGCTGAAACTTCACAATTGCCATGAAAATTCATTTCCAGGGGTGAGTTACAGTTTACATGGGCAGTGATGACTGTTCCATCTTCTAGTTCCTTTTCCACATGCATGAATGAAAGAGGCCTTTTAACTGATGAACTGCCCTGTATCGCCTTCTTACTAGCAAGAGTAGAAAGTCCTTTTGAACATGACTGTTCCAGAGTATTAATATCAACAGCTATACCACTACTTGTCCTGCAAATGCAGGCCGAGCCACTGGCAATTAAAGAGTTCTCCTGATAACCAGGGCTTTTAGACCTAGTAATTCTACCAGAGTACATGTCAGTGCCCTCTTCCTTCATATGAAATTCTCCTATCTTTTGTTCAACCACTTTAGAATGATTATCATTATATTCAACAACAGTTTCAGATTGCGAAGATCTAACATGCGGAGCACTACCTGACAATTCTGAAAATTTGCTGAGCCCTCCAAAATCAAATCTCTTTGCCTGCAAGGTTTTCCCAACACAAGAAAAGTCTTCAGTAGCTTCTATTCTTAAATTATCCTGAATAAGAGCAACTGGGTTCTCCATTAAGCAGTGGCTTCCTCCATCAATATTAATGATAGTTGGGTGTGCTACTCCAGCTTCCTCCAGCAAAGAATCATGAGCATGTCCAGCAGGCTGCTTGATCATACTTGAAAGTGATGGTTCTTTTTCTTCATGCAAAGAAGTGAACGGAGCATTTGGACTAGAATCCACTCCTCCCCAACCGATTCCGCCCTACCAAACATAATTATGCATAAGAAAATATCATTTGAGAACAAAGTAAACAGATAACAGAGGCATATGGTCAAAGCTGAGCTAAAATGAACAAAAAAGTTAGTACCTCTTTCCTCTGTGCCTCAGGTGAAGATCCAGATGTCTCTACCATGTGATGATCCACATTAAGACGTGTTTCTTCAGAAGGACTCCTACAGATAATTGAATTTCCAGCATCATCCTTAGAAACTGATTGACCTGTGACTTCTTGTAAAGCCTTTGGAGTGTTTTCTTCTCTTTCCAAGTTCGCAGACGTAGAATCTTTCTCAACAGTTAGCTTCTCCTTGCTTAAGCAGTCTCCGAACAATGATTCCTCCTCTCGACAACTGTCATTAGTAACATGAGAGTAACTGACCAATTCCGGTGGGTGAATTACATGGTTAGACAGCTGCATTGATTTACCAATAGAATCAACAGTTATACCACCACTTGTCTTGCGAATACACGGAGAGCTACTGACATTTAAAGTGTTCTCCTGATGGCCAGAGCTTCTAGATCTAGTAACTCTACCAGAGTAGATGCGAGAACCTTTTTCCTTGCTTTGAAATTCTCCTATCTTTGGTTTTTCCATTACATGATTCTCATTCAATTCATCGACATTTTCAGACTGTGGGGTAGAAATCAGGCACTTGATAGTTTCACCAGCATAACAATCAACATTGTCATTGTCCTGTGAACCGCTTTTTTGTGCACTGTTTCGAATTGCCAGAGCCCTTTGTCTTGACTTGGATCTTTGAACTCTAGCCAGTGAAAGAGCTGGGTCGAGGTAAATGTCTAACATTCTTGCATCCTTCTGATCTTTAAGAGACGTACCACCAAGATTTTCCTCTTTGTGATCTTGTATAACACCATCAAAGGCACACCCAGCATCACTAATGTGACATTGTGGCAAACTTAATACCCCCTGTCCTGCACCTCTAGCCGGTGTTAAAGCCGAGTCATGGTAAACGTCTGCAACGCTTGCACCCCTCTCATCTTCAGGACACGTAGCACTAGGATCCTCTTCTCCGTGATCTTCAGTAAGACCATTGGAGGCACATCCACCATTACTGATCTTCGGGACACATACCTTTTTTAAATCCCTCTGACCTTCTGGAGAAGTACCACCAGGATTTTTTTCTCTGTGATCTCGTATAACACCATCAAAGGTGTACCCAGCATCACTAATGTGGCATAGTGGCAAATTTGATACCCCCTGTACTGTACCTCTAGCTGGTGTTGAAGCTGAGTCATGGTAAACATCTGTGACTCTTGCATCCCTCTCATCTTCAGGAGACGTAACACTAGGATCCTCTTCTCTACTATCTTGAGTAACACCATTGGAGGCGCATCCACCATCACTGATATTGTGGGGACTTACCATTTTTGCATCCCTTTGACCTTCAGGAGATGTATCACCAGAATTTTCTTCTCTCTGATCTTGTAGAACATCAATAGAGGCACCCCCAGCATCAGTGTTGTGGCCCTGTGGCAAAGCTGATATCTCCTCTCCTGCACCTCTAGCCAGTTGTAAGGCTGAATCATGGTAAGCGTCTGAGACTCTTGCATTCCTCTCATCTTCAGGAGACGTAACACTGGGATCCACTTCTTGATGATCTTGAGGAACACCATTGGAGGCGCATCCACCATTACTGAGTGGACACTGTGGCAAATCCCCCAATACATTGCCTCCTACATCAGAACCTTTGTTCACCCCACAATGTTCTGCGCATAAACCATTTGTTACCTGCCTGAAGTGAGCTGTAGCAACCGACTTTTCAAACCCATAGAAATCAGTATCAGTGAAAGGGATCACACACCGTGTGTGAGCAAATGGAACTACGGAAATCAGCTCATGATGGTTCAACACTGTAATGAACGCATAAAAAAATTTCTAGTCAAGCCACCGAGAAGAATCCCACCACCAATAAAACAAACAAGGACATTTAACATACATACATACATATACACAGACATATGCACCATGGTCAGCTTATCCAGGTTCTTTTAATCGCATAGGCCTATCTCTAAGGTGATTACGAGCAAAAAAAAAAGGGTCGGTGTACTTAATTTCTCTATCCTTAGTACAAATCACCTGCTAAGAAATGACATCTTCAAGTTTCAGAAACCGAAATTTGCCCCTTTATCAGCTCATATATTTCATGTTAGCAGAAACTCAACAAGTCCCAAGCACACAGTTGCTAATTGTCCTAATTAGTTTTGTATCGGTAAAATTACAGGCATCACCCAATTGTTTAATTTTCTGGACAACCAAAACCAAACAGATAATGCTAAATCCTCCAAATTGCATAAACACCCATCCTAATATCGAAAACCTAGGGTTCAGTTCATCATCCGAAAAAGCTAATTTCAACTAAAACCAAGAACAAAAGAGCTACTTCAAGTCCGAAAACAAAACCCTAAACTGAAATTAAAGCGAAATTGAAGCGAATTCCAAATAGGGAAAACGAAATTGTGGTGGAAATTGGATTACCGTCGGGGTCGGAGGAGAAGAGAGAAGGAGGAGGGGTGATTCCGGCAATGATGAGTTTGGAGGCGAGGTCTTGGTCGAAGAGGAAGGCCTGCTGCTTGGCCTGGTTGATGACCCATCGCTGCCTCTCGAAGATCTGCAGCCACTGCTTCTCGATCGTCGACATGGTCAAGCTTGGCCCATCAGATTTTGGATCCGAGAGAGAGAGAGAGTTTGGGTGTTTTGAAAAATGAGAGTGGGAGATGCGGAGACGATTACCGCCGATTGGATTTTCAAATTTTGGGGAGAAAAAGAGTTTCGGATCCGAATGAGAGAGAGTGGGTCATGGGTCGGGCGGGTTTTGATGGGTGAGACAGACGTGAGGTTGTCGTAATAAACGAGTAGTTGAATCTGAGTGGGTTGAGGGATTTTCAAATCTGAAATTGTGATAAAATATACGAAGCGTAAGTTTGAGATGGTTGTAGTTTAAGAAATAAATATAGTGTACTTATGCTACAGGTTGTGAAATAATTAAAAATCTCTGAGGTTAGTCACCGTCTAGGCGGGTGCACCGTTCTGATCGTGGCCTAGATCTAAGAGCTAGGCGGGAGGTTGAAAGTCAACCGACTAGTTCGCTTAGGTGTTCTGAGTAGGCCTTTTTTTTTCTTATTATTTTAAAAATCTCAAAATATCAAAATCGCTACTTTAGAGAATTTCATGAGGAAGATTTTTGTATAATACAAAGAGAGAAGAATAGTTTAGTGGGGCAAAAAAAAAACCATAGAATTTTCTTGTTCTCGTCCGGCTGCTTTACGGCGTCGGCGCGAGTTTTTGACCTCACCGGCGTGCGTCATGGGCGGTCGGACGAGAGGCAAGCTCATGGATTTGGTTTGGTGATCGGAGGATTGGGTGGATTGGGGGTTTGGTTTTTTTGGGTTTCGGCTTGCGCGGACTGCTTGGGAAAGGGGTTGCCCGACTTTGTGCTTTTGGATCTCGCAGTTGCGACTAGGGGGGGGGGGGGGGGGAGGTTGTCAGTGGAGTTGGGAAGAATGATGGGAGGCCGATCTTTGTTGTTTTGCGTCATCAGGGAGTTGATCTCTCATATTTCGGGAGTGTGGTCGCAAAGGATGGCTGGTGGGGTTTCTCTGCCGGTATTGTTGGATCGACGACGGTCGGGGTCAAAGAGTGGTGGCGAAGCGGCGCAGTAGAAGTTGGGAAGAGAATGGTGGAGCTGTAGAAGGTGTGGGCTGACCCCAAAATCGGGCCCTCTTAGCCCTAATCTAATTTGGGATGGTCCCAACAGTAAGTTGGGATTCGTCATATGTTGGGTTTGTCCTGACTCTATCATTTGGTTTTTTGTCTTTAGATTAAGTTTATTTTCATCTCCTGAGGAGGTTAGCCCATGTGTGGGTCTATATCCTGTTTTTGTTAATGGGTGAAAGTCTCGATAATAGTTGGTATATCCTATGTATCACTATGGTGTATGAACCATGAAGCCTTGTCCTATCCTGAAAATAGGTGATAGCGGGTAGATATGTAATGATCATCTTGGCATGCGTATATTAATGAAACATTTAAAAAAAAAAATTACAAAGAGAGAAGAATGATATGAATTTTGAGTTTGCGTCTAATACGAAGGAAGTAGTATAGTAGAGCGATATGGAGAAGAAGAATTTGAGGCACATGTTTGCAAGAATCGAATTTGCAACTTCTTTTTATTTCTAACTATTTTCTCATTATTTTTTTTATCGGTTAAATAACTCATATATATGTTACAACAAGGCTATCGTAACTGGAACACACTTAAAAAGGGAATACTATGCCAGTTCGCGTATTAATGGGTGTAACGATCATTGAAAGTAGTGATGAGAGTGCACATACTAAGAGTACAAGTCTACTCAAGACAGGCGGAGGTTTGGTGTAAACTATTTACTTTTTTTTAATAAAAACTTATTACTAGAACGAATAACATATTACATACCAGAGAAAAGAAAATTGACTATCAAATTAACAAAAAATATTGAAGCACATTGCTTGGTCTTTTCTATAAATTTCGTTCTCATAGTATAATCAGTTGCCAGCACCCGTTAATTAATCATTTACTTGTTTTGGTCATCTTTTTCATTTGGAAATTTTTAATAAAGTGCTAGTTCTTTGACTTATTAAATAGTATTGTTTTTGGTATTTTAACTGAACAAGTGATTAGGCTTTGTCTCCAACCGAGTTATAGTAGTTATGTCAGTCATTGATAATTATAGGTTGCATTTTTTTTGTAGTGTTACTTGAATCAATTTGGTACTTGATTTTCTTTTGTGAAGTATAAATAAAGAAAATGAAGTATGTTTCATCATTTTTAGAATGCCTTGAGCTAATACTATCTTACATCTATGGAAATAATAATGACCTTGAAATCATAAATATGAGGTTTTGGACTATATACACTATGTAATCTAGTTGTTTATATATATATATATATATATTTATAGCAAAATAGTGTCAACTACATAAAAAATAAAAAATAAAAAAAACACTTGCAAAAAGACCCCAAGTATTTGCAGGCTTTCCATAGCAAAAGTTAAAGTATGAAAACTACATAAAATAAGTGCATTACAACTTTGTATGGATCCAGTGTCAATCTCCATCCCATATTTACTTTTTAGACATATTAATCGCCTCCACCACCAACTCGAGAAATAGATATGCACGCATTGGTTTCATAACAATCTTGCTTCCCTTAGCCCTCTCCATGAACTTCAATTCATTTTCTCCTTTTAAGCCTTCCGTCTTCGTAGATTTATGAGCAGATGAATAAGCAGTAACGAACCACTTTCCGGACAATGAACCAAGCCTATCCAAGTAATGCCCAATCAAATCAGGCTAAATGTTCAACAGTTCTTAGTGGTGTTTTTGGCGGTGTTATGCGAGAAAAGTGTAGGAATCTTATTTGCTAATATTACTAATCTTAACATAATGAAATGAAAATGTCCAAATTACTATTTGACAGTGGTAGCAGAGGGGGTTGGAGTAGACCATTTTTTGTACTGAAGCTTGAATATAGTGCTAACCACAGCGAGGATACAATCAGATATCAGGGTCGTACTTGCATATGTGACCTCTGGTATGACCGGAGGTGGTGGGGTAGTCATGGAGTGATAGGAACTGATCAATTATTATGTTTGTATCTTATAGAAATGGGTTGTGGACTTCAATGACTCTGCCTTAAAAAGTCTGAAAGTAAATCATGCGACAAAGTCACCGTTTTTTGGGCTTGAGAGAAAAACTTTACTCCACCTTTTTCTGTTTCTAGCGGTAGATATACTCGGTAGATGATCTTGCAGTATTGAAATGATTTTGTTCGAAGAAGTGTTTGGTACACTATCCTCAGTTTAAAAAAGACTTGAGCTTGAAGGGGTTGGTGTGTTTGATGCACTATTCTCAGTTTGCTTCCCTAAACAAAATAAAGTTGGTTAGTTAATACAAAAAAAAAGTTACCAGATAGTTCGCAGTGAGCTTTTTAATGTCATTCAGATTAAAAAAAAAAACCAGAAATAGTAGCTCACTACTTTCAGCATTATTGTCCGCAAGATCACCACCGCCGCCACCACCACCACCACCATCTTTCAAGCAAAATAAAGTATAAAGTGAGCTAACACAAAAAAACATCAAGGATTAAATAAGAAGTTTGAAAATGGTAGCTCACTGTTTTTAGCACTATTGTCCGCAAAATCACCACAACGACCACCACCACCATCACCACCGCCACCACTACCACCAACTTTCAAGAAAATACAATATAAAGTGAATTAACACAAAAAAAAGAGTTAAGGATAAAATAACAAGTTTGAATTTCTAAATATTACCTTGTTGCAACGATTGAAAAGCCTCTTTCAATGCAAATTCGATGGTATTAATGCGCCCTAAAATATCATCTTCTGTGTAACCTGAAAGGAATAAGTCTTTGATACGCTGTACGCTGAATTTAAAAAAAAAAACTGACTTAATTATTCAAACTCAATTATTTTTCTAAAAAAAAAAACAAGAATACATAAAAAATGACACTAACCAAGAGCTGGAAGTCGAATCAGGCAGTTCTTCCAATTGCACAATTGTTCCTCCATCAATGCTAGCTACGCCTTTATATGGTAAGACAATATGCGAACAATATTTATGAACCACATAATCAACCCCAAAGTGTTTGCAGGCTTTGCATAGCAAAAGTTAAAGTATGAGAACTACATAAAATAAGTTCATTACAACTTTGTATGGATCCAGTGTTAATCTTCATCCCATATTTACTTTTTAGACATTTTAATCGTCTCCACCACCAACTCGATAAGTAGATATGTACTCATTTGTTTCTTTACAATCTTGCTTCCCTTAGCCCTTTCCATGAACTTCAATTCATTTTCTCCTTTCAAGCCTTCTGTCTGCGTAGATTTATGAGCATATGAATAAACAGCCACGAACCACTATTCAAACAATGAACAAAGCCGATCCAAGTACTGCCCAATCAAATCAGGCTGAATGTTCTGAGTGTTCTTACTAGTATTCTGCGAGAAAAGTGTAAACATATCCCCACGAGAATAGAAATCGTATTCTCCTTAGTTATCTCTTAAATATCACACTAAGAGTTACCTAAACCAGTGGTATCTTGATGCTTGAATTTGACAGCAACATTAGGAAGTGAAAACTCCAACAGAGCAAGGGATTCAGCTAGCGCCCTCTTAGTAGATGGATCATTAGAGAAAATCACAAAATTCACTCCCTCAGTCATCTCAGAATGTTCTAAAGCCAAAAGCAATATGCAAGGAGATCAAGGGTATGTTTGGTGCAGCTGGACTTTACAGAAAAGCTGGCTTCTGCTTATTTTTTAAAATAAGCTGCTGAAAAGCAATTAGATGAGTGTTTGGTAAACTGGCTCTTTTTAAGTGTTGTTAGTGGAAAAAACATTGGCAAAGTGTTTGGTAAACTGAAAGCTGGCTTGTGCTTTTTGTCTGTAAATGACAAATTTGGACATGAAAGAAATTTTAACTTTAATTAAATGGTAATACCTATTAATTTTTAATTTTATGGCTAATTGAATCTTTATTATACTTATATGAAATTATTTCTAAATATAATTAATTACCAATCATTATGGTGAAATTGTTGAAGAAAAAACACATTGTGTGCCTTCATCAATGTAACTGACGAGAGAGAATTAAATAGTTAGCATTCAATTTTTGTCGGCTACATCACTCTAACGTCGAAAAAAAAAAAACATAAATTCTCTTCTGCCGGCAACATTTTTGTCGGCAAAAAAGACCTTCTCCAGAAACTCTTTTTTCCGACAACCTCCTCGCCGGTAAAAGAAAGGCCAAGCAATCTGCCGACGAAACGTTGTTGGCAGAAAATGTCAATACTCAGTGCACCTATAAATTTGCTCTGGACACCCTTCCATCGTGCCCAAAATTCAATCCCAAAATTTCTAAGGTTTCTTTATTTTTCAATCACAATCCCCATCTTCACCAATCGTACCAATACTCCCGCCACATAGAAGAACACCTGCGCTCCATAGACCACTCCATCCAATCCTGAATCAACCAGCTCCAGCAATCCAATCAAACCCAATTGAAATCCCAACCCAATTCTGAACAACCCCAAATCAATTCCCAATTCAAAACTGGTGCTTCTTGTTCTAAAGGTTTGAACTTTAATGACGTAGTGGTAAAAGATGGGGAGGCGTTGTTGGGTTTCATGAATGAGCATTTGAAGGAGAAAGAAGGGTCTCGAGATTTTATTAGCAGTGCAATTATGGGTTCCGGTGGGTGTGGGAAGATAGTGTTGGAGGCAATGAGGTGGTTCTATCCGTCGGAGTCGATGAAATGGGAGCTGAGTGATGTGAGGAGGAGTTGTGTGCTATCGACTCGATCCCTACAGAGAGTGAGGGTAAGCCCTGGTATTTTGAAAATTTCATTTATCTACAGTGACGCCGCTACAGTGCAAAAGCTGTGAGCTGCTTCCAGAAGGAGGGGGGAGGCTGCTTCGGCTTTTGGAAGCCGAGGACTCAAAGCTGTTTTACCAAACACCTTGACATGCTGGGCTTATAATCAGGAGAGTAACACCCCCCCCCCCCCCCCCCCCCCCCAAAAAAAAATTAAATAATTGTATTTGTTAAAATTTGTATATGGGATAAGTTTCATTGTCTCACTACCAGATCTGAGTGAATAGCCGACGAAAAAAATTTCGTCGGCTATACCTTCTACCGACGAAATTTTCGTCTGCTATAATTCGTCGGAAAAACCCCGTCGGCTATACCAATGGCCGACGAAAAAAACCAATTCGTCGGCTATAGTAGAGTATGGCCGACGAACTTACCGACGAAAATATTTTTTGTCGGGCAAACCAGGGAGAAATTGCCGACGAATTTCGTCGGGTATTTTCGAGTATGGCCGACAAAATTCATTAAGTATAGCCGACGAAATTCGTCGGCTATTGGGTTTGAACAATAACCGACGATTTTATAAATTTTCGTCGGCTATTTCGTCGAAATATATTAATATTTAATAGGCATTAATTAGTTATAGCCGACGAAATAATGAAATTTTCGTAGGCTATATAACTTATAGCCGACGAAAATTGGTAAAATTCGTCGGCTATAGTTATTATAACCGACGAAATAATGCAAAAATCGTCGGCTATTCTTACATTTGGTGAAAAAAAAAATTAAATTATTTTCTAAATTACCATTCCAAGCAACCTGCAAATTACAAAGACAGTCCATACATTTGCACCAACAAGAAACACGTCTAAATGAATTATTATTTAATTCGTTCCAATATACATAACATATAACGTAACCCTACTAATCATCACCTAAACCACTAAAGTCCACCACGTCATCTCCAGCATCCTGCTCTCCATCATGCTCGTCATCCACGGGAGGTTGAGGCATTGGAGGTTCAACTAACGGCTGAAACGGGGGCGGGGATTCAAGGTTTTGTTGTTGTGCCGCGAACATATCCATCCACCACTGTTGTTGGCCGGCGTAGTTGTGTTGCCGAATTCTCTCGCATTCAGCATACCAACTGGACATATCGAAATAATACTGCTGTGTTCTGCGGTGTCGCTCCTGTGATCTGCGTTGTTCCTCCTATGATCTCTGGAACTCGGCCGCCAACCTTGCATTTTCTTCTGCCAATCGCTGCACTTCCCCCCTCATCTGTTGGCTCTCCCCGCCTCCCTTCTTTTGACCTCCCTTAGTGGTCTTCAGAAGCCCTAGTCCAGAACTTCCCAAACCCCGGCAGTAGTAGTTGTTTGACCGGTTTGGGAAGGCTGCGTCGAACATCCTCGCGGCCGTTTGGACATTGGACCGGTCGACCTGGCGCAGGGCTTCTTCCAGAGCTGCCTCTGAAATGTTCGGTTGTGTCTCCCGAACTACTTGCTGGAACACCTCTCCTTCGGCCCGGTTGACCCTCTCCTAATTGGACGGGAAAAAAAAGAATTAATATTCTAACAAATATATAATTAAGTAAAATTGATAATTAAAATTTTAAAACCATAATGAACGACTTACGAGCTGTTCTGTCGCTTGTGGATAAGCGACCTTGAACGTCTCCACGTACGGGTTGCTATCAGGATGATCTCTAAGCGCCTCCTCTTGATATTGTGCAAACGGCCTAGAACCAGCATGATGGGGAGTTGTGTTGCGGTGGCGGTTCGCAGAGTTTATGCGAGACCGTTCCTTCAAACAAATAATAAAATATTAGAAAAATACATAAAAAAATATTAGTGTAATAATTATAAAATAATTAAACTAATAATTAAAATTTTAACAAAATAAACATTTGTAGTGAAGTTTAGTATTAACTGGGTTGTTGAAGTCTACTGTCTTCAACCAACGCCACTCGTACTCCCTGAACATGAACTCTCTGGGAGTACCCATACGACCACAGTTGTCGTATTCGTTATAGTGGGAACGGAGCTCGTTCTTCCACTCTTTGAACCTACGAAAAAAACAAAAGTGCATTAGAAATATTATTAATATCATAAAATATTAAGAATTATAAGATGGTCAGGGATTCCCAACGTACCTCGAGTTCTGCACGGTGTCCGCCCAATCCCGCTTGTGTTCGGCAATCTCGAAGAATGTCTGAAAAATAATATTTTATTAGTTTGACAATTGTAATAATACCGAAAATTATTAAATATTACGATAAATAAATTAAATTTTTTAAATTACTCACCGACGCGGCGTTGTTCACCTCCCTCTTTATCTCTTCGGGCACATCAGCCCACCGGGTCCACAACATAGGGACTCTGTCCCTAATCAGTGCCCCAACGCAACCCGAGTAGTCGCGTTTTTTCTTCCCCTGAACCTCCTGATTAGGAGGTTCGTTGATCTGAATCCTCCCGCTGCGCTCAACAGTTCTCCTGAGCGTGTCAAAACATATGACACCTCTCGTATTCCTCCGTGAACTGCTAGCGGCTGTCCCTATCACAAAAACGACGATTTGTTAATAAAATTAAATATTAGTGCGTTAATTTTAATAAAACATTTAATTAATAAAATCAAATGTTACCTGAACTGGATGACTCGTCTGTCGACTTTCCTTTTCTCCTCGCCGAAATAAGGTGGTCAGGGTTCTCAAATGGCTGCTGCTGGTATGCCTCCGCAGCACTCACGTACTGAGGCATATCAGGCCATATGGGCACACCCTGATAGTCGACCTCCGGTATCGCCGGAATGTTGTACGGGAGGTAGAGCTGGTTTGGGAGAGTAGGAGCCTCAGTCGAGTCGGCAGCAGACGTCGTCGGACTCCTCATCGGCTCCCGATGAACGTCAGACATACGAACCTGAGGAACGTCTGCAGCTATCTCGTCCTGAAATAGCTGCCGACTGAACCTCGGAGCATCTGGCCCGACAGGCGGAAGTGAACTGCTCGACGGCCGCCCCGCCTGGAGAAGGGTCTGGTGCCGAGAACTCACACTCTTCCGCGGCTGGGATGAATCCACAGTCCTCCGCGGCTGGGAGGAATCCACACTCCTCCGCGGCTGGCTGGTGGTCCTCTCAGGCTGGCTAAGGGTCCTGTCGGAGTTTGCGGAACCGGCGGAACTTCTAGAACCTCTCGATCTGGAACGACGGCCTCCGAAGAACTTTCTGACTGCATCGGCCATCTGCAGCCGCGGCCATTTTAAATAATACTAACCATTAACCTAAATATAACTATTTATATACAAATATAACTATATTTCTTTATTAATATATATATATATATATATAATTAGACTACTAATTTATATATATAATTAATTTAACAATTTATATAACAATTTATATAATTAAAATTAAATATATAACAATTTATATACCTAAATTATAACAAATATATAACAATTAAATTCATTAACAAATATATAACAATTTATATAATTAAAATTAAATATATAACAAATTATTTACCTAAATTATAACAAATATAATTAATTTATTAACAAATATATAACAATTTATATAATTAAAATTAAATATAATTAAGCTAAATTATACAATTAAGTTACCAATTTATATAATTAAACAACCAATTTATACGTATAAATTATACAATTACATCTAAATTATATAATTAAAATAAATTTTAAAAAAATTACCTAAATTAACATAAATACCTAAAAATTACCTAAATTAACATAAATACCTAAATTATACCTAAATTAACATAAATACCTAAATTAACAATTACATCTAAATAAATAAATTTACATAAATAATTAAATAAATTATATCTAAATTAACATAAATAAATTAACCTAAATTAACATATTTAAATTAAAATAAATTTTTTTTTTTAAAAAAAAGGTTACCGTATCGGATGGAGGAGGAGGAGAGTGGCCGGAGGAGGAGGAGGACAGTTGCCGGATCGGATGGAGGAGGAGGAGCAGAGCGGCGGTGCGACGCAATCTGAATTGCTGCGGAGGTGTACGAAGGAGGAGAACGGAAGAAAAATGCAGAAAATGGAGGCTAGGGTTCGGCAGTTTCAGACTTATACCCGATAGAATAGCTGACGATTAAAAAAGATTTCGTCGGCTATTCTTTACTATAGCCGACGAAATCTTTAATATCGTCGGCTATTCTTTGAATGTCGTCGGCTATACTTTAGGCGCTCAGCAGCCGTCCGATCTCCCCCATCCAATGGCGGACAATGAAAAGGCGCGGATCGCAAGAGTTTAGCCGACAAAATTAAATATTTCGTTGGCTATTCTTTGGACAATCAGCAGCCGTTGGATCTGAGTCATCCAACGGCGGACAATAAGAGGATCACAAGAGTTTAGCCGACGAAATAGACTTTTCGTCGGCTAAACCTTTGGTCAAACAGCGAAGTCAAACCTCTAAACGCTTTAAAACGGAAATTGGCCTGTCTAAATGACGTTTTTTGGCCTGATCTTCAACAGAGAATAGTTTCAAATCGATGAGACGCGACTAATCGTATAAAAATTTTCCTCAAAATATTTACCGACCGTCAGGCTACCCATAGGAAAACGGAAGTAAAAAACAGTTAACCGCAACATTCGGCACACAGATTTTGTCGGAATCTTCTCATTTTTCAACCGTAGACGTATTTCAATATTTTGGTCATATCTTATTTCACGACACTTTTGCATTTGAAGAGTCTACGTATAGTAACTATTTGAAACTATACATTCACTTAAACACTTAGTAAACAAGTTAAGGAACATTAGTGCATATGTTCCGATTTTGAATCTAAAAGTTTGAAAAATCTATTCCAACCGTCAGATATCACCGTTAAGATTAAATACATGTATGAAAAAAAATCCAACTACATCTGACAATGTTAAAGGCTCGATCGGGACGGTCAAAGAGCGAAGTCAAACCTCTAAACGCTTTAAAACGGAAATTAGCCTGTCTAAATGACGTTTTTTGGCCTGATCTTCAACAGAGAATAGTTTCAAATCGATGAGACGCGACTAATCGTATAAAAATTTTCCTCAAAATATTTACCGACCGTCAGGCTACCCATAGGAAAACGGAAGTAAAAAACAGTTAACCGCAACATTCGGCACATAGATTTTGTCGGAATCTTCTCATTTTTCAACCGTAGACGTATTTCAATATTTCGGGCATATCTTATTTCACGACACATTTGCATTTGAAGGATGAAGCAATGGTTTGTCGATAGTGATAGAAAATGGAAGCTGCTGTTTTTTTTTTTTTAATCATAGCCGACGAAATCAAACCTAGTACTCGTCGGCTATTCTTTTGTCGTTTTCTGTCAAAAAAAATATTTATTTTTCAATAAATTTATGGCCGACGAAATAATGCATTTTTCGTCGGCTATTCTGTGAAAAAAATAAAAAAATCTGTGGTGTTACACCTCCTGTATGCCTATGTCCTGTTCATATATAATCAAAATTGAACATAAAAAAACAGAAACCCAACAGTTAACATATTTCAAAAATTTTTTTAAGGGGTTTGGAACCCAGCCTAGCTGGGAGGCTCATCCCCACGCCCGTTCATTAGAAATGATCGAGTGGATTACAAATGAAAGGATTACATCATCTAAATTACTTAATCTGTCGGATTGTGCATACCTTCTGGAAAAATCTTGCCAACGCTACTAATGGCTCCACAACGTGACGGGAAAGGAACGGTCGAATGAAAACAGGGAAGAGACGTTGTAGCAGGATATGATTGTCATGACTTTTCAACCCGTACAGATTGTTGAATTGTCTGTTCACACACTTGGCTATATTTCCAGCAAAGCCTGAAGGATACTTGGCCCGACTTATCCAATGGAAAATTTCTGGTTTATGCTCAGGCTTGACGGTGTAAGGAGCTTGAGGCATTTTTCTCTTCCCTTGTTTAAACCATAGTTGTTTTCTGATATTCATGTTTTGCAGATCAGTGCGAGCCTTAGGACCGTCTTTCGTCTTCCCCTCCAAGTTCAGCGTTGTGCCCACCACACTTTCAGAAACATTTTTTTCTATGTGCATAACGTCTAGGAAGTGACGGATCAGCAACTCACACCAGTACGGGAGTTCCCACAATATGCTCTTATGTGTCCAGAATTTGTACTACTCAGGTCTTTCAGGTATTTCCGCTACAATATCGGGATGATTGCTGAGGGGCCCAAAATCGTACTCATTAAGCACTGCTAAAATTTCTCTTCCCGTCCATCTTCTGGGAGGACCACCGTGTTCTTCGGTTCCATCAAATGCGGCGGACTCGTAACGCCAGTGGTGATCCGCCGGAAGGAACACACGATGACCCATTCGGCATATCTTGTTGCAATGAGGGGGGCTCCCATAATCGCTGAGGCACTCTGGACAAGCCTTGTATCCCCTAACAACGCTGCCCGACAACATCCCATAAGCAGGAAAATCACTGATGGTACCAATAACCATGGCATGCATGTGGAACGTCTCCTGCTTGTACTTGTCAAAAGTGGGATGACCAACGTCCCACAATACCTTAAGCTCTTCAATCAATGGTCTCATATACACATCTTGACATTTCCCTGGGTAACCAGGCCCCGGAATCAACAACGTCAACATATTATATTCCTTCTTCATGCACATCCACGGAGGAAGGTTGTAAGGTACCAAAACCACCGGCCATATACTGTATGAAAGACTCATGGTGCCGAAAGGGTTGAACCCGTCGGTTGACAGCCCGAGCCTGACGTTTCTGACATCTGACGCAAAATGAGGAAACTCATTGTTTATATGCTTCCAAGCCGCTCCGTCAGAGATGTGTGTCATGATATCTGCGTCTCCCCCATCCCGCTCACCGTGCCACCTCATAGCTTTTGCGGTGGTTTCTGACATGTACAACCGCTCAAGCCTATCTCTCAACGGAAAATACCGAAGCACTTTCACAGGTTTCCTATTGCCTGCTCCCGTCAACTTATATTGGTCAGACTGACATATCGGACATGCGTCAAGGCTAGCAAGGTCATTCCCTTCTGCATCTTTACCCCAGAAGAGAACGCAGTCAAATGCGCATGCATGGATCTTAATGTAGGAAAGCCCTAGATCTTTGAGGATACTTCGGACCTTACGGTGATTGGTAGGATTACGATGACCCTCCTCCAACAACGAAGAAGTGTACTGTAGATATTCATCCACTTGCCTGATGCTCGATTTTGCCTTGACTTTAATCCTCATTACCTCCATCACACTTTCAAGAACTGTCTTCTCAGAACTTGAAGACACAGGGGTCTGTTGCAATGCAATCAGTTTGTTGTACTTGTCAAAGGCAGCAGTGTTGACAACTTGTGGGAACGGCTGCACCGGGTCATGCATATATTGTTCCCCACGTACACCGCTTTCAAAAGGAAACACGTCGTTGACGAATGCCATTGTTGGATCGTTGGATGTACTACTACTGCCCGCCTCAAAAAACTGCCCATGATCATGCGATCCATCTAATGATGGCTCACCGTGATATATCCAACGTTTGTACTTCGGCCAAAACCCATTACTCTTTAGGTGCTCCCATACTGTCCTAATCGGAAATCGACACATATCACTGCGACACTTACATTTCTTACACGGGCAATAATGGTATTCACTCCCGTTTGCATTTTCCTCGACGAACTGCAAAAAATCCACAACTCCTGTAGTGTATCGTCGGTCATGCCTTGGAAGCGAAATCCAACTCTTATCTCGATCCATATATAGCCTGATAATAATATATATGTATAACTTTAATTAATAATAAATTAATTAACACATATATATTACAATATATATTATTATCAACATCAACTCATATATATATATATATATATATATATATATATATATATACCATTAATTAACAACCATTATTTAAGTTCATTACACTAGCTATCAACAACCATTAATTAACATATTTATATATATTTTAACACTAATTAAAATAACATTAAATTAAAACACATAATTATACTCTAACTGAAAATCAACTCAACTACAACTCAAAATCAACATATATACATACATTCTAACACTAAAACAACAACAAAACAAAAAATCACTTACTATATCAAAATCACTAAAACTCAAAATCAACTCAACTAAAACTCAAAATCAACATATATACACATATACGTACCTATATATAGCTCCACAATGTAAGAGAGGACGGATTTCAACAATACCCACAAATTTTTCACTCTTTCTCCCGTTTTTTTTCGTTTTTTTTTTAAATGAGCAGCTTCTGTCCTGATCTGAAAATATAAAGACTTATAGCCGACGAAAATTCCAATTTCGTCGGCCAAACTTTCTAAAGTTTTCGTTGGCTATACTTTAAAAGAAAGGCCAACGAAAATTCAAATCGTCGGTCATTCTAGGGGTATAGCCGACGAAAAATATTTTTTAGTGACGAAAGAAAAAATCGTCGGCCATTCTTGGGGAATAGCCGACGATTTTTTATTTTTACCGACGAAAGAAAATATCGTCGGCCATTCTTGGGAATAGCCGACGAAAAAACTATGTCGTCGGCCGTTTTTTTTTTTCGTCGGTAATACTGTTTTTTCTAGTATTGTCTCTATTTATAATCAAATTTAAATAGTTGCAAGTTGTATTTTTGAAATAGCAGTTAAAGGGTGATGGCAATTATTTTAATGGAAAAAAACTACTATATATATTGCATTGCCATATATATATATATATATATATATATATATATATAACATTTTAATCCCTTTTGAAACGCGATCTGTTCTCATAAGTTTTAGTCACATCACACTACGAGAAAACTAAAGGTGGAATTAGGAAAAGATTAAAATGGATGATTTAAGTGCTTGAATGTGGTACTCTAATACATAAGGAAGATCATGACAATCACTCTAGTTCTCAAGTAAGTTTTATTTAGTTTTTAGGTTCTGTAATTTTTAATAAAGATTGATACTACTACATGAATCCTAATTACACAAAAAGAAAAGATTCATGTATTCATAATGAGATAGATTTCACTGCGTATTGAGTTCAGTTCCTACAAATTTCCTATTTCAATAGGGTCCAGGGAAGTTGTTTGATAAGCTAGTTTACAAGTTTCTATGTTAGGACATCACTCAGTTGATAGGTCAAAAAAATGGTCACTCTCCCTAACTAGATTTTGAAACCGCTAATGCATCCATATATAGAATCGTGTTTATTTTATACTTTTTTTTTCTCCTTTTAAAAAAAAAAAGGATATAAGGATTTCACACCTACCCCTTATCGTGACTCGAACGTAGGACCTAATAACTACTTCCTAGGTAGTGGTGCTCTTTACCACTTGAGCTATCCCACTTTGTCAAAATTCAAAATGTTTATTTTATACTTTAAAATCTAACATTAGGTGAGAATGATCATTGTCCATAGTTTTACGCAATATTTCAATTGCAAGTACGAAATGAATCAATAGTAATGAGTTTGAGGGAGGTGTAAGTGACGACAAAGAGGTTCCATACAACTTCATTACTTTTTTAACCTCATGATTCTTGAGATGGGATGGAAATTGAGCCTTTCTCTTGGGTCGCTGGGTAGTACCACTTTCTAAGACCTTTGATATTGAATTGTTGTGTTAGGACAATGTACAGCATTTACGCAACCAAGCATAAAAGCATGATTCTTCCTTTTTTGATGGCAACAGTAATTGGAGGTGTGCCCCATGTATAAACCATCAGAAAATCACGTTGACCAGTAATTGTTGCTTGCTTCTGTGATAACCATCAGTTGGTGGGATCCACTAACGTGGGCGCCCACCAGCAGCTATTTTTTAAAATAATAAAAATATTCTATCCTTACACACGTCTATTAAAAAAATAGAAAATGGTAGCCGACAACCTTTTTAACGCGCCCAATCATGGGCTACCATGTGGCGTCAACGGCTCTTTGGACCGTAATTTTCTTTTTCTTTTTTTAAATAGCAAAAAGCCCCAAATTTTTTTCCTATATATACCTATTCTTTTCATTATATAATGGGTTTTTTACTAATAACTACAATTTTGTGTTAATATTTACCATTACTAAATTTTTTTTCTTCAAATTACCAATAGCAAGATTCCATCCAAAACTAACTAACAAAATCAGTTAACTTTTAAATTACAAAATTACCCTCAGTGAGCCTAATGCTACAGATCCTCAGAACTTAACTTAATATAACTAACCCTCAGTAGTTCCGCCGCGCTTTAATACTACTGACCCTCAATAGTTCCGCCGTCCTCCGCCGCGCTCCAATACTACTGACCCTCAGTATCTCCGCCGTCCTCCGCCGCGCTTTAATACTACTGACCCTCAGTAGCTCCGCCGTACTCCGCCGCACTCCAATACTACTGACCTTCAATACTACTGAACTCTAATCTACCCCTCCCAAATTCAAACTCAAATCCCTAGATGGATCTCCTCTGAGCCTACTCCGACGACCAAAACCCTAATTCCCCCACCTCCTCCTCCGACTCTTCCCCTCCGTGGCTCCTCCCACTCAAAACCCTAATTCCCCCAAAAAAATTCCAGATCCCTCACTCCTCCACAAACCGTCCTCCACCGATCCAATCCCAACCACCATGGTCCTCTCCTGCCTCCAAATCCCACCAAACCAACATACAAAACTTAGAGAAAGAGAGAGAGAGACAGAGAGAGCAGCGATCGTCGTCCGCCTCCGCCTCCGCTGCCTCGCTTGTCGTCGTCGTCGTCGTCCACCTCACGCCTCCGCCTCTGCCCTCGCGCCTCTGCCCTTGCGCTTTCGCTGCCTCGGGCCTCCGGCCTCGAGCCTCAGATCTCGTTCCTCCGCCTCGCGCTTCGCTGCCTCGCGCCTTCGCTGCCTTGTGCCTCCGTCGTCGCTCTGCCATCGCCGCCCGCTCAATCTCAGATTAGGGTTAGGGATTTTGGTCGGAAAGGAGAGGAGGAGAGAAGAGGAGAGTTTGGGTCTGGGTTTGTGGCTTTTTTTAATAATTTTTTTTTATAAATATATATATATATAGATGGCATATGTTGTAATTTTTAGATTTTAAGGGTTAATTATGTCATTAAACATTGGACGGATTAACAGTCTGTTACTGTTAAATCATGCTGATGGTACAAAAAAATCAGATCTTGCTATTGGTAAATATCACTACCAAAATGTAGTTTTGGGTAATTATTTATTATATAATTTACACAAAATCTCCTCTCATCTCCTTCCATCTTCCCTCACAGATTCTTTGAGTGTTCTTTGAAAATGCAAGTTGGCATCCCTCCGAAGAGTTACAATTGTGTGTTTCTTGGGTATAGAAGTCCACTTACAACATCACCGGCCGATATTTGAACAAAAATATTTATGGAAAAAAGTTCATGACGATTACGTCAAAAATTGGTGTGACACTGCTGAAAATCCTCTAGCCGAGCCTTGTACGTAAATTGGTATGGAGTCACACTTTTTCTGCTTGAAGAAATCGCTCAAAAAGTGGCATTCATGTCTAGACAAAGCAAGTAAGCGTGTGGCTAGCGGGACGAATTCAGTAGATGAGCAATGCCTAACCGTTTTTTCTTCATGTACGATTTGTTTTTGTAACATAGATTAAATTTTCACATAAATATATTTGTTGTTTGAGAAATTTCCCTCTTGTTTTTATATCTCAAGTCCGATTCTATAGATCGGTTAAATGATCAAAACATATATTTAAAGAGAAAAAAAATCTTAAGAAAAAAAAAACCAATTGGTTTCTACGTCTTCTTCCTTAGCCTTAGACTCTGCACTATACATTTGTTCGTCACCTGAATGCACATTTTTGCGATAGATTGAACATCGGTACTAGTCATATATGAGAACATATATATGAGGCATAAAACAACTTGTTCTCCTAAAGCTCCTGAGTAAATAAATGGGTGTGTGTGCTGGTTCATCGCTACTGCTTATAAATTAAAAGCATAACAATTTGTTCCCCATTGGAAATTAATCTTGGATATAAAGTATAATCATTAATATAAGGTTTTTTTTTTTGGTCAAAATCATTAATATAAGGTTTAATTGCTAATTTGTTACCCTAGGTTTCATCAGAATGTCAGATTGCTGGGAGCACATCACCTGTGCCAGAATTCCTTGTGCCAACTTGTGCCTTCAATAATATTTTGATCTTTGGCAATTACTTCATAGGGAACTAACACCGTTAAGTTCTATTATTAAAAAATAACTAAACCAATCTCTTGGTCTCTTTCTGGGTTCATCTTTTCTTCATAACCTAATTCTTCTCTTTAGACACATCTTCTTCAAAACTCTTGGATGAGATTGCAAACAACTTGGCAGTCTCTTCCTCCCTTAGGCTCTGATCGTCGAAATCAAATAGACTCTAATTTGTTGAAGCCGAAGCCAACTGTACTGAAAGCTTAGACTAGTGTTTACACCTTCTCCTCTCAGGCCAATCATTTGATGATTCGAACTTTTGGATGATGGGTGTGGTAGATTTGGTGAGGAAAATTGGAGGATGTTGATTTGTTTTCGACTTTTCATTTTTCTATTTTTTCAGATGAATGAAATATCATCTATATTTTGGTTGATTTGGTTTCTCTTATCATTAATTTTACTAGGATGGTAACTAGAATATAGATAATTCATTAATGGAGCAAGTCGGGAAGAAGTAGGATGAGGGATGTAGATTCTCAAATCTGTAAGATTAATTTTTTTCATCTCCTTGTATAGTCATGGTTTGAAGGCTTGCAGCTTTGTTATCAAAGAAAAGACTTCACCCAACTTATGAGATTTCATATTCTTGTTCTCCGAATTGATTTGGTCTGCGACTTGATTTATCTGATTAAAGATTTGGCCCGGGTGAAAGAGAAAGGAGTTGTGAATCGAACAGATGTTCCGTTAGATAATGGAGTTAATACAGTAAATCTTCTATTAAATGGGAGGACAAGTGTCATAATTTGAGAGGTGGCACATGGAATTCTGGCACAGGTGATGTGCTCCCCAGATTGCTACCCTAATTTTTATTTATATCATTTTACTACGTTAGGATTTGAAAATTAGTCAAATTGCTACCCAGCCATGAAATTAATCCAATATGTGCATAGCACGTGCCGCAGCCTCAGCCTCATATGAATGATGAATCTCACTATGCCACACCTTCTATCACTTCCCCATTTACCTTTTCTCTCTCTCTCTCTCTCTCTCTACCGAACCCATCAACTATCACTCTATCATCATGGCCCCTAACCCAATCAACGTCGTTTTTCCAGTATGAAACCTCTCTTCCTTCTCACAAGACGACGAAGAAGAAGACGTCATCGTTGACAAGAAGGTAGGTTCATGAACCAAAACTGATCAATAGCTCCTCCTGTGTTCCTACGATGGGCCCTCTCCAATGCTCTCATACAATCCCAAATATTGAATCAAAGTGTGTAAATATCCTCACGTGTTATGCATGTGTTGACCTTTGACGGAAAAGTTAACCGAAATTGGATTAATTCATTGTTGGGTACCAATTTGGCTAATTTTCAAATCGTAGCAAAATAGTAGAAATAGAAGCTAGGTTAGGAAGTGGGCAGCGGATCCTCTGTCCTCGTTTCCCTTTCTCTCCCTGTCCCCCACTAGCTTATTGACACATGTACTACCACGTCACCACTCTTTAACAACTACTTCACAGAATTAAGTATGTAAAACAAATTATTTATCAAATACTAATTAAATGAAATATATCCAATATTAGTTAGAACCCAGATCAAAATGAGGTTCATCATCTTCTTTCATCCAAAAGATCTAAAACACAAAATTCTACTTCTTAAGCAAGTTAATTTCGCAAAGAAGAAGTTTCATATCAACAAGAACTCATCAGATGTAAATTCTCAGTTCCATATCCAATCATTATTAGGAGCACTATACTTACCATTCTCAATCAGAATTTCCCAGATCATGAATTCCAAACAACCTAATCAAATACGCAATCGAAAAAAAAAAAAAAAAACCCCGTAAAATCTGATCTTCCAAATTCAGGTAAACTATCAAGGCCAAACTAAATTTCATATTAGACACTATTCCAATCAAACCCGACTAAATCAGTCAATGGTCTTCGCCTCCGACTTATCGACGAGCTTCTTCTTTTCCGACTAAACAAATACTTTATCTAGGATCGTTCAAAGAATACGGTAGGATCTAATCTGGGATCAAATCCTACAATTTTGAATTTGAATTATGATGTTGGCAATGGATAATGATATGGGCTACACAGATCTAGCAATTTCTATAACAATTAACTTTGGGAATGTTGATAATCCACGCATCTGTTGATCTGAGTTTTCATGGTAGTGCATAACATACTTAAAACCTTCAACCTGTTGTAGGAAAATGGGAATTGTCTACTCATTTCATTGATAATCCCCTTTATATAGGGTGAGTATTACAACGGTAATAGTAGATACATTTATGACAATAATGACTACATAATTATCTCTCGTCAGTTACATTGACGAAGACACATAATGTGTTTTTCCTTCAACACTCCCCTTGTGCCGAGTCAGATATAAAATAGTGCATGTGGTGTTGCCTCATTAAAAATCTTGCCAAGTAACAAAAACTCAATGGGAGAAAATAAAATTTTGGTCGAAGAACAAAAAGAGCACACCACCCCTATTATATTTGGAAACAACATGTATGTGCTAGACTCTCCGTGATGTCTGCACCTCCCCCTGATTTTTACATTAATCATGAGATTCTCCCTGATTCTTTCATTTGATCAAGGGAGCCTCAGTAACATTAGCATAGTTATGCATTTTCACATGTTTTTCCAAATATGACTTTGAGCAATGATTTAGTAACTAAATCTTGCCACAATCGTCCTCAGATCCAACTTGATTTACTTTGATCTTGAGGATAAGGTTGTTCATGAACCAAACACATAGGTTCATATTGAACATCAGGTTCACTCGTGGTATGACCTTCATATAATAAAAAAATCATAACTTTGTCTAGAGTATGGATGAACCGTTAAGAGATTTGGAATTGATCTGTAATAACAGATTTTATTATTTCACCTTTAATGCGTTTTTCTTTACGCATAGTTAGCTATGATGTGGATAGTTTCTTTATCATGTCACATTCTATGTAAAGGTTGAATAAGCCAAAATCTTTCATATCTTTAAGTATTTGAAAGAACCATTTGCGTTGCGTGGGCGCAGAGCTAAACATAGCTTTACAAATTTTCATCGAATGAGAGGTCGAGTCTTACGTATTGTGTTTAAGTACAATCTTGCGTCATTGCACTTGTATAGGAAATTTCATTTCCCAACACTTTTTCGTCATCTTCCTTTAGATGAAAAACAGATCTATTGTTAGAGTAAAGACTTCGACTGTTTATGGCAGTATATGTAGGCCTCACTCTATTCTTTAGAGTGCCTAAGCTGATTGATGGATGATCACCATCATTACAGTCCTTGAGTTCCATTTCAAGACTGTGTATTCCTAAAATCTTTTTCATTCTTAACTTATGATTTACAATACATAGAGTATCTCTTAGTTCATTGAGAGTCCGTGTATATCCATAACGAAAAACGCAAGGGCATAATTCATCAATCCCTTTCCAATCAGGTAGTCACTTTAGTGAACGTTTCAATTTCTCTTGCAAACGTCCTTATGTGATCTAGAGCCACTTGATTTGGGTGGATGAAGTCCGTTTAAGATCCTCATGTATATCTCTTAATTTAGATCCCCATAGAGATATATGTTTTCACCACTTTCGTTAGCTGCATGTTCAGTTTTTCGGAAACTACCAAACTGACAAGGTAGTAGAGTGCAATGACATCCATTACGAGAAATTGTCTCCTCGTGGTTCATTACGAGAGAATATCTTCCCGTAGTCGATTCCAGTGCGTTTTTGAAAGACCTTGCGCCATAAGATGAGTCTACATACTCTTATTCTCATTACGTATTCTAACAAATATATATTTGATAGGGTTTATATTTGCGGTGTCGGCGTCACCTGTCCAAAGGACATATCTCTTTGTTTATACTGGATCGCTTCTTTCCACTTGGCCAATTTACTACGTTGACATTTTTCAACGAAGTATAGTTCGATATTAGACTCATTATTCCATGTCCTCATGTACACTAGTGTAATGTGTTTATAAAGATCTCTATACTTTCAAGGATTGGTTCTAACATTTGAGGCGTCCCCCAATGATAACCACAATCCAGAAATATTCTCATGAGACGGATTTGAGTATCACTGATTAATAGATCATGTTGTGCCAAAACTCACTTTCATCCTTTGGGTGAGTAATTATCGAACCTAAGGTGGCTTTCCGCTCTTCCTTGGAGAGTTATGGCCTGTGACACCATTTATGCCACTTATGGCGTCACCAGGCCACCATCCATGGTGGCAGTGCAATACCAAATTCTCTTGGGTGGTATCATGTCCTTTTGATAAAACACAATCCTTGCAGGTATATTTGCAGTAAATTTATATGATCTAGTCACTTTAATGTATAAGACATATACACACTTTACTTTGTGTGATTTTGAGGATCAAGATGAGATGTATAAGACATCTGTACACTTTACTTTGTGTGAAGACATCTACACACTTTACTTTGTGTGATTTTGAGGGTCAGGATGAGACACAGTGGGGACAAACCACGACAATTCTTGTCATTCCATTTGAACATGCTCGTTCTTATCTCCCCCTAACGACGGGAAGACTGTCTCATCAAAGTGACACACCGCAAATCTAGCGGTAAGGAGATCGCCTGCCAAAGTTTCGACATAGCGGACTAGCTGGAAGTTCATATCTGTTGACAGTAGCCACAAAGGGGCTACCCAGGCCCACAGACCCGCAGCCGCACCACCCGAGCCCGGTCCATGGCCCGGGGCAGGATCGTTAACACCTGGACCCGGGGCCCATCAGCCTACCTTTTGGCCAGGGGCCCGGGAGCCGGGGGCACTAGCCTGCTGAACAGACCACCAAAGCTGCCCCAATATATGAACAGAAGGGGATCAGTCCCACATCGAAGAGTGAGACCAGACCTCACGCTCGACGACCTATATAAGGGCCTCAGCTACCCTCATTAATAGGTAACCAACTCTCCAACTACTTATTGCTCCCGCTTAAGTTATCCATTTATCCCTACGGTACTAACTTAGGCATGGGAGAGGAGAAGACTGGCTTGCCCGGTATTCCCCTTAGTTAGCAGGACTTGCAGGAAGGAATCACACCAAGATCCACCAGTCTCTGTCAGGCCTACGGGTTTGAAAGGAAACAATTGGCGCCATATGTGGGAAGATTTTGCGAAAAGTTGTGTTGCTCTACCGGAGGGTAGAGCCCGATCGATTCCTCGGAAGGCGATTTAAAATCAAGTTCACGCTCCGGACACCATGGGGAGAAAGAAGTTGAAAGCTGGCGCGGGAAGGCCGAAAGAGGTACGTCGGGCCCAAGACCCTAGAGCTGAGGTCGATGCGAGCTCTGTCCCGGCTCTCGACCACGACAGAACCCTCGATCATCGGGGCTCAGATAACGCTGCGGGCCCCGACCAATGCAATGAGGAGGAAGAGATGAAAAAAATGAAGGAAGAACTCGCGTGATTGCGAGAAGGGGGCGATCGGGACCGACTAAGGGCGGATGCCCAGTACCAAAAGTTGGAAGTGGTGAACATCGCGCTATTGGCGGCCTTGAAGAAGGGGAAACGCCAGAACGCCTCCCTGGCAGCGGCACGGGCCGTACTCAGTAAAGATGACGAGTTCCCGCACCTAGAGGTGGGACAGCCTACGAGGAGGAGAAAGATTGCGCATTTGCCGACATCACACTTTCCGGAAGTTTTGAGGAATTTCGGGCCGGCTGAGCCCCCGCACCAGACGAACTTAGCACCGGGCAAGCAGGACAGCTCGACGGCGAGGGCGCTACAGACGCTCTCCACCTCGGTGTCAGATATGAAGGCCCGGATGAAGGCCAGCGAGAGAAAAGCAGCCAGGCCGCCCACAAGTGCGCGCTTTAACGAACAGACGAGACCGTTCTCCCGCCAAGTGCTGGAACCCGGAAGAGCAAACGTGGGGAAGTCATTAAAACTAACGTACGCCGGAACGGGATGTCCTTTCCAGGACCTGGACAGCTTTAAGTCACAAACGGACGCTAAGGGCTATTCTGATGCCACGTGCTGCAATATGTTCCAAGAAACGCTCTCGGAGGAGGCGTTGGGCTGGTTCTATGAGCTGCCGATGAACTCGGTAGAATCGTTCGAATGGCTAGCGGATAAGTTTGTCAGCCGATTCATCCTCAGAGCCAAAGGGGCCCAAACGTCAACGGTCCTATTCGATTGCATGCAGACAGACCACGAACCACTACGCGCGTTTGTTAACCGATGGCAAATCACCACGGCCGGGGTCAGAAACCTCGATAAAAGGATCACCGAGATGGCGTTCAAGTAAGGGTTAAGGCCCGGAGAATTTTCTTACGCCGTACGAGTAAAAGAGCCACAGGGGTACGACGAGCTGATGACCATGGCCGTCAGGCACGCCCAGGTTGAGCATGAGACGTACGGGAATCGGCTGCCCAAGCGAAGGTCGGACGACCTGTTACCAACCCACCGGGAAAACAAGACCTGGCGGCAAGACCGGGGCCGTAAGCCTACAACCTTCGGGAAAGCCGGAGTATGGGGCGATCAGCGACCCCGCCGGAGTGGCAACGAGATCTCATGGAAGGGTGGAAGATCCACGCCTCTGCGCCCGGCACAGCCCTTGGCAGTACACCAACGGAGCAGTAACAGCAGCCCCTGGCTATAATGCCTGCACGGCGACAAGAACGGACCCTGGCCATCATGCCAGCGGGAAGGCCCGAGGGCCCAACCACACTGACGTCCTCCTATGAAAACAGCTTCAATAAAAACAAAGGGGCCATTCCCTCGCCGGAGGCAAGAGCGCACCCTAAGTTAAACATCACCCGGGAGCAATCCAGGAAGTATTGCTCCTACCATGACGAGACAACCCACCGGACTAACGACTGCTAAGCCCTGAAATCGGCAGTGGACGGCCGAATCTAGGCAGGTAATCTGCAAAGGTACAGGCAGGGCACCCGAAACGTGGGAAACATACGCACTCGAGTCCCCGGGCGGATCGAGGTGCATGGAAGTATAAATGTGATACACGGGGGGGGGGGGGGGGGGCCCACATCGATCGACTCACCGGGAACTCAAAGAAGCGGTGCCTAAGGTCGATCCGAGGAAATGAAGTGTACGCTTTCGGAGGAGGAAGCGGCCAAGCCGCTAAAACCGGATGGAAGTTGGTCACATTCTATGAGGAAGAGGAGCCGGAGGATCTAATTCAACCGCACAACGATCCATTCCTCGTTACGGTCCAGATAGATCACTGGATAACCACTCGGATGTTAATCGACACCGGGGCCTCTGTCAATGTAATGTTTTTTGAGAAGCGTACAAGGGGCTGAACCGAGGGAGGGGCAAGTTATCCCAGGATAACGAGCCACTGATAAGCTTCTTCGGTGTGGTAGTCCAGCCTTTGGGGTCAGATTACCTGCCGCTGATCTTCAGCGAGGGAGACAGAAAGAGAAAGGAACACTTGGAGTTCATTATAGTGGACTGTCTGTCCTCATACAACGGCATAATCGGCCGGTCGGGACTATGGAAGCTGAAAACGTTTATAGCCGGCCACATGCTGATGTTAAAAATACCATCCCCCACCGGCGTCATCACCATACGTGGGGATCTGAAGATCGCCAGTAAATATTATGCGAAGGCCTTGGCCTACGGTAGAAACCGGGCCGAGGTCTTCACGGCGTCTCGACGAGCGCTGTTACCGGACTCGGGTATTGACCCCCGTGATGACACTGACTCCGACGAGGAGAAGCCGAAACGCCCATCGACTATAGAGGAAACCGAAGCGATCTCCATCTCGGAGGACCACCTGGAGCGAACAGTGGTGATAGGAACGAAACTCGCCCCGGATGTCAGGAAAGATCTCATCACCTTTCTCTGGGGGAACAGTTCAGTATTCGCATGGTCCTATGAGGACATGCCTGGCATATCCCCAGAAATAGCCGTCCTCCAACTAAATACCCTGCCTAGCATACTCCCGGTAAGGCAGAAAAGGAGGTCCTTCAGCCCGGCGAAGTATGAGGCGATCAGAGAGGAAGTACAAAAACTGAGAGGCATGGATTTCATCCGAGAGGTTCAGTATCCCCGCTGGCTCACCAACGTGGTTATGGTCCCAAAGAAGGGAACCGACCAGTGGCGCATGTGCGTTGACTTTACAAACCTAAACCGGGCGTGCCCGAAGGACAGCTTCCCGCTCCCCCGAATAGACCAGCTTACAGACTCGACCTCCGGTTTTAAACTACTAAGCTTCATGGATGCCTATGCTGGATACAACCAAATAAGGATGAGCCCGGACGATGAAGAGCACACCTCGTTCACAACTGACTGGGGGACCTACTGCTACAAGAGGATGCCGTACGACCTAAAAAACGCCGGGGCCACGTACCAACGGGTGGTAAACCGCATGCTAGAACAAGAGATGGGTAAAACAGTGGAAGTCTACATGGATGACATGCTGGTCAAAAGCTTGACCGCAGGAGCCCACGTCCGAGACTTGGCAGTAGTCATCGGTAAGATGCTCAAGTTTGGGATGCGCCTGAACCCAAAGAAGTGCATTTTCGGGATTTCGGAGGGCCTGTTCCTAGGCCACATCATTAGCCAGCGGGGAATAGAAGCTAACCCTCTGAAGGTTCAGGCGATCCTAGACATGGAGACACCAGAGGAAAGAAACCAAGTCCAAACGCTGACCGGCCGATTAGCCGCATTGGCCAGGTTTATTTCCCGCCTGACCGACAAGTGCACCCCGTTCTTTAAACTGTTTAAGGCGTAGCAGTTCAAGAAAATTCACTGGGCAGCGGAGCACGAGGCGGCATTCAAGTCCATTAAGGCATACCTGTCTGCAGTACCCCTCTTATCCATACCGGTACCGGGCGAGATGCTGTACCTCTACATAGCCGCATCGGAAACAGCCGTCACTGCGGCTCTCGTCAGGAAGGAAGACATGCTCGAGCTCCCTGTGTACTATGCGGGAAAGGGATTTACCGGAGCCGAAAGCCGATACCCTGACATCGAAAAACTGGCTCTGGCCCTGATCGTTAGCGCCAAGAAGCTCCGACACTATTTCCAAGCTCACTCCATCACCCTGTATACCAATCACCCTCTGCAGCAGATTCTGCAAAAGCCAGAGACTAGCGGCAGGCTGGTACGATGGGCAGGTGAGCTAGGAGAGTTCGATATAATCTATGCCCCGCGAACGGCCATTAAGGACCAGGCTGCTGCGGATTTCATATGCGAACTCACCCCGATGGCTGTGGGAGCGCATTCCGATCGGCCCGAGAGCACCAGACCAACTGAGACCATAAAAGTCGAACCGGGCCTTCCCAGCGGTTGGAAGCTTTATGTGGACGGTTCTGTTACAAATAAGCAGAGCGGAGCCGGCATCATGTTAACCGCACCCGATGGTCAGTCGTATGAATATGCCCTACGATTCCTTTTCAATACTTCCAACAATGCCGCTAAGTGTGAGGCCCTCATAGCCGGCCTGCAACTCGCCAAAGAAATGGGAATCCCATCCATGGAAGTATACAACGATTCAAGCCTGGTGGTAAACCAAATGAACGGGGTGTTCGAAGTCAAGGAGGCTCAGTTGGCCTCCTACCAGGCATTGGCCAAAACCTTGATAGAGCCGTTCGAGGGCGCAACCATTCTGCATGTACCCCGGGCAATGACTAAAATTTTGATATTTTCGTCGATATTTCGGCGAAAATTTCGTTTTTTTGAGATCCCGATATTTCCTCCGCAATCTTTCCATTTCTAGTGCGAAATTTTCGAAATTTCGCGATATTTTGGAAATTCAACTGACACATGTCGGCCTGCTAAAAATCCACAAATTTGGGGGTGAAGTGAGATTCGAACCCCTCACCTCTCAGCTTGCATGATAAGTTTAATGAGTTGGCCAATTGAACTGAACTCATTTCTTGTTCAATCTCTTCATCTTATTAGTTATATAATATGTTTACTGAAATCCGAAAAAAATGAAAATGACAAATTATGTTCTATCAAAAATCAAACTATTTGTTTTTGTAAAGATATGGTCTTACACTCTTACGTGTTCCACACCTCTTATCCTTGATTTTTTCATACTATCAATTATGTGCTTGATTTTTTCATACTATCAATTATGTGCTTGTTGGAATTTTTATAACTACAAAACAAATTTTTTTCCTATAAATAATCTCAATTGCAAATGCTTTCTTACACTTTCATCTTTTCTTTCTTCTCCGGTTGCTTCAATTCACTACTTCTATATCTCATTCTCTCCTTCGTATTTAGCTCATGCATTGATCTCAATTTTATGCTCTCATGCTATAATAGTTAATTAGTAATAGACTTTGGTAAGTGGTTACTTAGTAATGTTAGTATTATTAAATATTATGTTCTTATGGTTAATTTTATTGTTTTGATTATTTGTAATTAGTATTATCTTGATACACTCATACATCATATAGATCTTCTATGTGGTTCTAAATTATTCATGTAATGTCATGTTCAATGTATTATATGTGTATAAGGCGTGATGGCCTAGCCTCCCTTTGGGTTCCCAGCCATAAAAAAAAAATTAGATGTTAGTATATATTTTTATTAGAATTTTCAACGATTTAGCGTTTATATATTTCACCTTATATCACTACAACTCATTATAGACCAATGTCTATATAAGATTTTCTTATGAAATATGATAGATAATAGATTAAATAAACATCTCAGAAAGTTTCATTTAGAATTTCCATGTATTTCTTAAAATTTCCGTCAACTTTATCAATTTTTTTCTGCTATCGAATATTTCCTCGAAATTTCCATCGAAATTTCCATTTTTTGGACCTTCGAAATTTCCGTGATCGTCGAAATTTTAGTCCTTGACCCCGGGAGACAAATAGGCATGCCGATGCCCTGACAAGGTTGGCAACCGGGAACTACCCACCGGAGTACCACAGAACTAAAATCAAAACTCTTGAGAAGCCGAGCATAAGCAAGACCATCTCCGAAATATTTACGGTAGAAGAGGCTCCTCCGAGTTGGATGGATCCGATCATAAAGTACTTGGTTGACAAAATCAGCCCGCAGCATAAAGTGGAGGCCAGGAGGTTACACCCCAGGTGCGCCAGATACAGCCTTCTTGGCGGCAAGTTGTACCGAAGGGGACACAGCTTCCCCCATCTGAAATGCGTAACAAAAGAGGCGGGAGAGGCCATCATGCGAGAAATCCATGAAGGAGTGTGCGGTAACCATTCTGGTGCCCGATCCCTGTCTCATAAGTCGTTACGGGCAGGGTACTTTTGGCCAGACATGGCAGCAACGTCGAGGAAAATTTCGGACGGCTGCCACAAGTGCCACATGTATGCTACTACACCACATGCCCCGGCAATTGCATTATCAATTCTGCTGGCACCGTGGCCGCTTGCATAGTGGGGGCTAGATATTATCAGCCCTTTTCCAACGGCTGTAGGTATAAGTACGCAATTGTAGTCGTTCACTATCAGACTAAGTGGGTCGAGGCGGAGCCCCTAATCAAGATCACCGAGGAACAGGTAAAAAAGTTCATGTGGAAGAACATCTACTGCCGGTTCGGGGTATCGCAGACTATAGTTACGGACAATGGGACGCAGTTCAATAATACCGATCTCATCCAGTACACGACCTCTATGGAAACTCGGATGTTGTTCGCCTCAGTAGCACACTCGCAAACCAACAGGCAGGTTGAAGCGGTCAACAAAATCATCAAAAATCTCCTCAAGAAGAAGTTAGACGACAAAAAGGGGTTGTGGGCTGATGAACTCCCGGCGGTCTTGTGGGCAATCCACACGACAGCAGCCGAAGCAACAGAGGAGACCCCGTTCTGTATGGCATTCAGGAGCGAAGCGGTACTCCCCGTAGAGACCGACATGCCCAGTGGCAGGGTTGAGAATTATGAAGCTGAAACAAACGCCGAAGGGATACGGCTAAACCTGCATCTCATTGAAGAGCGGCGCGACCAAGCGCACATGCGAAACCAAACGTACAAGCAACGGGTCGTCCGCTACTATGACAGAAAAGTCCGGGAAAGGAAGTTGCAAGTGGGGGATTGGGTGATGAAGAAAGTTCAAAAAAAGCCGCTGGGCTTGGAGCCAACGTGGGAAGGGTCCTACCAAATCACCGCTGCCGTAGGCTCGGTGACTTTCCACATCATAGATACCAATGGCATCTATTCGACCCGCCCATGGCATATTCAGCATCTCCGGTACTACCCTAAGTGAAGTCACTGCCTTAAATTGGACAGTGTTGTATTCAATACCAGCGTTATTAATCCAATAAATCACTAGTTTTTCCAACACAACTAGTTACAAAATATATACATATATTGAGTATCGGCCGTTCCTGCCTTCCGGGGCTATGAGAAACCATTAATCAGCGCCACCGACGTCTCTAATCCCTGACCCACTGGCCTTGAGAGACCGCTCTTGTTCCAACTTCTCGGCCAAGACTACTTCAGCCTCCATCCTCTCGGCATCGAGCCAACCTTTCTCTCTTAACTCCAGATAGGCATCATTTATACCCTTCACACGGGCGGTCTCCAACATCTCCGCAAGTTCCACCGAGTCCTGGAATTCATTAATAGCTTTATCAGCGGCCTCTGCAAGTTGGGATTCTACATACTTCTCCCCCCCCTTCAGGACCGCTGCTACTTGGGCCCGTAGCTACAAGTTCTTTGCCTCCAGGTCCGTTACCCTCCCGGAAGCCTCGGCAAACTTGGCTTCCAGTAGGTTGCCCACTACCCAACTTCGGTCAGGGTCGACTCCAGTTCCCTAACTCTCTCCTCTCGAGCGGCCGCCAGTCTACTCGCCTCCTCCCTCTCTTGCGCAAGCTTAACCTCCAGCATTGACAGCTGCATCGTGAGGTCCTCCACCTTCTTCTCCAAGGCCGGAACCTCCTCACTAGGTTCAGCAGCATAAAGGCTGTGAACCAACTGGTACAAGTGCACAAAAGAAGTACGTCAGCTCGTAAAACAAAACAGAGAGAGAGAGTGTAGAAGAACCTAAGTTTCACACTGCGGTACGCAGTCAGACTTACCCGTAGACCCAATTCCACAGCCTTCTTCCGGCTCTCACCCGGCCGTGCATCCCTGGGAGCTCCGCGGTCAAGTCCCAAGGCCTCGATGGTAGCAACCACGAATCTACCAAACCCACCATCACCAGAGTCGCGATCAACTCCCGGCTCACCGGTTTCCTGGCTTCTTCTACCAGCGGTTTGCTCCGCCAAGGCCAATGTTGACCTTTCTCCGGTAGTGCTGGATGCCCCGGTCTCAAACATCCTTGCCCTTTTTTTCGGAGCCTCCCCAACATCGCTTCTGCGGTACCATATCACATCCGCTGCCTCTCTCTCCCGCGGGGCTCGTGGCCCCACAAGCCGAAGTAGAGGTCCCGGACCTGGTGTCCCCACCGGTCCTACATCCTGAATAATAAGCGGGGCACTCTCCTCACCGCCCGGTCACTGACCGTAGTGGAAATCCGGAAACATGAGCGGCACAGGATCCCGATGCACCGTCCTCTCTAGGGTGTCAGGATCTACAACAGTTTTCGAGGCCGTTTCCCCCATCTCCATCAACCTCTGGGCCACAAGTTCATCATCCACCTCGATGGTCTCCTCGCTCTGAACAGCAAGCCGGGGGGCGTTAGCTGAAAATCAATAACCCGAACGGTCAGAATAAAAATACGACTGCACAAAACAACAGTGCAAGACACCTTACCAGGTTTTCTCCCCATCTCGCATATCTCCAGCACGTTCCACCGGATAAAATTGTAAGAGCTCCGGCCCAGATTATCCCAACAACCAAAAAGCCTGGCTATCCGCTGTCTCTCCAAATCGACCAAGCGGTACGATTGATCCCCGATAGCTTGATAAGTCCCGGGCACCCGGAAGCTCCTCGAGCCAAGTTGTCACCTACCCCCGGCCATCACAACCTGTCTCCTCCACACATTTGAAACCGACGACGGGAGGTGAGTGATGGGAGGATCGAAGTCCCGCGCGGCAAAATTCACACAGCCGGTGGCTTGGGCCTTCTTGCAGTAAAGAATCTTATACAGCGCCCGAAACTCATTCACCGTGGGCCAGTCCATGTTGCTAAGACCGAACAAGCACCCAAGACTGAGCAACTGCCTCCATTGGTTACTAGGAAGCTGGGCGGGGGAGACGTTTATCAGGCTCAGCACGTATTGGACAAACTTAGGCAGCGGCAGAGATAGCCCATGCCGAAACTGATCCTAAAAAATGGCAACCCAACCTTCCTCCGGGTTGCAAGCCAGTTCTCCGGGATAAAGACCCTGGAGCTTAACGGACGAATCAATGCCCCACTTCGCCCGAAAATCCCTTATCTCGCCAGCAGTCATGCTCCGGGTCAGCTCGTCACAGTAAATCCCCCTGTCGCCATCCAACAACAGGTATCTCATGAGCCCTCCCGCCGGCACACGGCCGGCACCGGCAGGACTGGCTGATCTCCCAGATTCCATAGACCTAAAACAAAATTTTTCCTACACACAGTTAGCTGTCGACGGGAACGAACAAAACACCCAGCAATCTAACAGCACAGACAGAAACGAGGAGGCAAGCTTCAACAAAGTACGACAACAAGAGAGGAGGGAGGGGCGAAGCATTTTATAGGCTGCAAAACTACACTTTGTTGATAATTAGGGCACTCAAAAGGGAGAGGCAACCCTAGCCGCAAATCCCTTCCATCTCAGACCGCTCCCTACTGACACGTGTCCCAGTATTGGTAAAATCCCCACGCCATCATAACTGATGGGACTGATGGGCTTTCTCCTTCAATGCATATCAGCCACTTGCCTCGCCTACAAATGCCAGTTGAAGATGGGGGGGGGGGGGGGGGGGGGGGGAGAACCGAGGCGTCACACCCCCCACCACTTCCCCAAGCGCCAACCAAGCGCCAACCTCAATTCAAGGAAAACCATTCCATCGGGTCACTGCCGTTGCCATCAGCATTCCAACGGGTAATATACATTCCATCGGTTATGTGGCATTCCACCTTGCATTACATCGGTTCCGTGGCATTCCATCGGTTTAGTCACTTTCGTTCGCGCCTACGGGCACGGACAAGCAGCAACAACTCAAGACTTCAAAACATCGGGCTTTATAAACCCGGGAGAGTTGTTTCTCTAACACAGGATAAATCTTCCCGCAGGATAGAAACCCTGCACATACATCACACCTGTACGAATAAGGGCTGTGACACGATCAGTGGTACACCCAACAACAACCGGGTCATTGGCTGGGAGAATTGTTCCTCTAACACAGACCAAATCTTCCCGCAGGCTAGAAACCCTGCATCACACAAAGCTGTGAAAAATATGGGGGACAAATGGCCGGGCCACCCCACCGGGAGAATTGTTTCTCTAACACAGGACAAATCTCCCCGCAGGCTAGAAACCCTGCACATAACCTCACGCCTATAACGTTCAGGCTGAGAAGAATCAGCGGATGTTGACCGGTGCTTTAACACGGCCGCAACATCCCATCGGTAGATCTGTTGGCTCGCATCCAACAGGTCTCCCCGCAGGCTCGCAACCTTGCACATTACCCCACGCTTATTCCAACACAAGCTGGGACAAATCAGCGGATGTTGACCGGCGCTTTAACACGGCCGCAACATCCCACCGGTAGATCTGTTGGCTCGCACCCAACAGGTCTCCCCACAGGCTGGCAACCCTGCACATTACCCCACGCTTATTCCAACACAAGCTGGGACGAATCAGCGGGTACTGACCGGTGCTATAACATGGCCGCAACCCCCCACCGGGAATTAACCTCTAACACAAGACATATTCTCCGGTTTGTACCACTGTGGTTAGCGATTTTCACTAGGGGACTCGTTCCGACATGGCAGTTCTCCGGCCGGGTCCTCCCGGAGCATTTCATACCTGACTCGTTCCGACATGACAGTTCAGCGGTCGAGTCCTTGCGGAACATGGCATGGCAGATTTCAACGCTACATTATCATCCCATGCACTTATCTGGGTAGGCCTCATCATTTGGCCCTTTGGCCCTGGACCGCCCTAAAGCCCGCCCTACCCTATAGGGCCGAAGCCCGGCCCGGCCCTCCATTAGGGCGGGTCGGCCCTGGCCCTTTTCGAGTAGGGTAGGGTGAGGGTCGAGCAAATTAAACCCGGCCCTACCCTACGGCCCGACCCTATTGAGCCTTTTAGGGCCAAGCCCTACCCGGCCCTAAAAGCCCAGCCCAGCCCTACCCTAAAATTTTAACTATTTTATATTACATAATACATACAAATGTCTTCATTAAGCGATTTGGGGCTCTAACTTTGTCGGATTTATGTGATTTTTTTATCATCACCATATTTCATCATAACGATCAAATGTTATTTCATAGCGTTTTTCAAAATTTGACTTCTTTTATATAGTTGTTTCAAAAAGTTGTATACTTAAATATAATCTACTAATCAAGTTATACCGTATTAGTAAGCATGTTGTCATTATAATGTCTAAATTCACAAAATAAAAATTTTGACCGTCTGATATGATCGTTATAGTCAAATATGAGTAGAATATAAAAATCAACTTGTTTCGTGAATGTTCGATGCTCGATCGAAACGGTCAACCATATTTTCATAAAACTTATCATACGAAAACGCTATTACGTACCTTTAGATAACCTTGTTTCGTCGACTCTTCCAAACATTAAACTCTCAAATAGATGAGATGTAATCATCTATGTAAAAATGTAGGAACGTTTACCTCCCGATACTATGGCTCCCTGATGGGAGCCTAAGCTCGTACACAATAATAAACCCTACAATCGTTAGTAGTATAGACATGAAAACACAATAACCAAACATACATATGAGTTTCATAGATAAAACTACACATAACTACATAAAAACTATTACAAACCAAGAGTATGGAGTAGATCACACTTTTAGAGACACCTTTGATGGCTTCAAGTCGTGTGGATCCTATGGAATGAGAATCGGTGGCGGCTGGATGAAGGGTGGAGAATCGGCAGGATTTTATGGTGGTGGTGATGGATTTTGGTTTGTGTTTTTATGTAGGATCTTTGGCTGAAAATTAGTAGAGCTTTGGCTAGAGTTTTTGCTTTAGAATGTGACATTTTTTCTGTGTAAAAGTTGGCTATTTATAGAGGAAAAGCTAGGTATTGCCGGCAGCCCTTGTTGCACAAGGCAATCACAAAACCTAGTAGAATAAGGTTTTGAAACCTTCCTTTCATAGTTCAATTAGGTTTTTTTTTTTCTGATTTTTCTTCAAGGCTTGGGCTTCACATCTTCATGGACTTCATATGTGGTCTTGACGTCTTCATTTGGTGAACTTGATCCATGAATAATGCCCCCAGCCGGCCTATCACAAAACTGGCACAAATCTGCCCTTTTCCAGCAGCTTCTCCTAGCTTGACTAGGAGAACTTCTTCTTCGTATTTTTCTTCAATGCCTTGGCTTGGTGTCATCCTCCTTCCTTCCTTAAGCTTGGACCATCTTCACAAATGCACTTGTACACCATATGATCCATTGAAAACAGAAATTTCGAAAAGGAGGCAGTGGCATACTGGAATCGGCAGAAAAGACCTTGCTGTAGTAACTCCGGCATATCTCCCTCCTCGGAGCTCCGATTGATGCGATTCCAAGTTTTAGATAAACTAGACACACAAAGCTACCTCCATATAAAACAGTTTGATCAAATTCCTTGTGAGTCGTCGGGAATGATCTTTCGAAGTTGGGACACAGTCCCAGGAAAATCCTGGAACTCCCTGGATTGGTTTGCTCGAACTGCTGTTTTGCAGCCATCTTTTGGGCGACTTCCCGAACTCCGATTGATCTGAAATTTTAACACAACATTCCTCAGTATATGAATAATACGCACACCAAATTTCATTAAATTCGGACAAGGATAGATCACATTTTTACTCATCTCAGAATCACGAAAAAGACAACTTGCATTATTTTCCAGATTTTTCAAACTTAGTCATTTTTCGGATTCTTAACCAACTTTTCGCCAAACTCTACCAAATTAACACTAAACTATATTATGACTCTATCTTAGACAAATACGGATTAAACAAAGCATAAATGAGGCATAAGCATATAATATCGTCCCACATTGTGCTCCTATCAACTACCCCACACTTATCCTTTGCTAGTCCCTTAGCAAACTAAACTAAACTAGACTCTAAACAAACTATTGCCCCTAACAAATTGTCTCAGGCTCGTATGTACACATAGCTTTCAAGTTAATGCATGAGAATGCTAAGCACGAAAATTCCAAGCTTCATGAACATGTGGCATCAATATGAACATATAAGAGCAAAAGGTAAGCATGTAATCATGTTAAAGCTAATCCAATCCTCCTCACTAGGCATACTCTGTTCTTTTCTCTCGAAGCATGGTTATTCACACATAAGTATATGCAAGTGAAAGATAATGAATTACAAAGAGTGACTTGCATATGATAAAGAAACGAAAGCACTTTGTGAAATTTTCAAGGAAAAACCTCATATGACAACTATATGCACCAATGAACCAAAACCATATGCTTACTCTTGAGATATTCTCTACAAATCAAGTTTAACCATCTTAAGAATCATGAAAAGATCAATAAAAGGATTGTAATGGGGTTAGGCTAAGAGGTATTCGATATTTGGATAAGGAGGCTCAAGACGTCACCGTGGTCTTTGGCAAAGCTTAATCTCCTTATGTCTTCTCACCAAGGGTCAAATTTCATCTTGTTGGACCCATACTTCATTCTTTTTCTTCCCATAACATTACAACAATCCTCAAGACAATACCCATGCACAATTTTTCTTTTTCATGCCTATGCCGTACCGTATGCTTTGTATTTTCTTTTCTTGCTCACGGTTTCGTTTCTTTTCTTTTATTTTGAGCAGAATTTTTCCTTCTTTTCATTACTAAGGCACGGCATGCACATACATTTTTTATAAATTCATGGCTAAGTCTACCCCACACTTGTTCTTCTTCATCACATCACCCGAAAACGCTTTCAAAAATCAAGCTTTGCCAACACATAAGGTAAAGGCATCACTATACTAAGCTCATGGAAAGTGTTTAAGGGTGATGAAAGAAAAGGCTAAATATTGGCTCAAAAGGGGTTAGCTAAGGTGTCCCACGACGGGCTCCAATAGGGCTCATGCTTTATTTGGCTTTGGTGGTAAACCTAAAAGATCTTTTCAATCACATTCAAAATCAAGGTATTTTATGATCTAAACGTTTTGAAAATCAACAAGAGTAAGTTCTAGTATACTAGAGTTCATTAAAGCTATGGCACATAGTTGTCGAATAGTCAAAGAATTATGAGGTTTTATGCTTCCTAAGAATTTATCGCATTTTATCTTTTTATCGCTCAAGAAGAAAGCAAATTGGCTCTAAAGCTCACATAGGTTATTATCAAAATAAACTAGCTAAAACATGCATGCTTCGTAATCAACAAGTCCTACATGCTCCTACTAATGCACATAATTCATGAAACTCACAATTTTAATTGTATGCACAACTATCATCTATGTATGCAAAGAGGAGAAAAACATCATTGACATATTAGGGGCATCCTAAGACTCAAAACAAACAATTTAAACACTCTATTTTGTTGGAATATTTTTCTGAATTTTTCTTTTCTAAACTAAGCACACGAAAACATAAACGGAATACGTTATCCCACCCCACACTTAGAAAATTACATTGTCCTCAATGTATGCAATAGTCTAACATATACCAACATATCATCACAAATCAAAGAAAAAGAGAAGGGTTAAGAAATTTCAAACTCTCGGTGATGGCTCCTTCACTTCTCTTTGATCGACTTGGGTTGCCTCCCAAGTAGCGCTTTGTGTTTATAGTCCATAGCCTAGACTTTTCACCGTTTTGATTGCATGTGTTCATCTTGCTCCAAAGTAGCTCAAATCGGCAAGAAGAAGTTCAATAAGAAGATCATTGCAGGCTGTATCCGATTGGGCTTCATTCTGCATATCCGGCTTATGCAGCGTGTCCGGCAGTGCGTCAGTCGTATCCGGCGTATCCGGCGGCGCAGCTGCAGTGCTCTCGATCTCTTGTATAAGCTTGTCAATCCTACCGGCAATGGCAGGTCCGGCAGACGATGTAGGTGTAGCTGGAGGGAGAAGCTGCCTCACGGCAGTGGGGTTTGTGTTCGGCAGTGTTTCGCTTAAGCTGCCGGCAATTGCAGGTCCGGCAGCAAGGTATGGTGGCAGTGCTCGTGGGGCAGTGTATAAGCAAGCCGCCTCCACCGTGTGTTCTTGAAAGGAAGAGTAGTAAGGCTTGAGACGATGTCCATTTACCTTAAATGTATTTCCCGTAACTTCATTCCGAATCTCTATGGCTCCATGAGGAAATACTTGAAGAACAATGAATGGTCCAAGCCAACGAGAGCGCAACTTACCCGGAAAAAGTTTGAGTCGTGAATGATACAAGAGAACTTTTTGGCCAACTTCAAACTTCTTCCGTCGAAGCATCTTATCATGAGCAACCTTGGTCCTTTGCTTGTAAATCCATGCGGCTTCATAAGCTTTATTCCGTATTTCTTCAAGTTCGTTGAGTTGAAGCTTCCTATGAAGGCTGGCCTCATCAATGTTCATGTTGAAGGCCTTAACCGCCCACCATGCTTTGTGCTCAAGCTCAACCGGTAAGTGACATGCTTTGCCATATGTTAACCGAAAAGGTGACATACCTATCAAAGTCTTATATGCAGTCCTATACGCCCACAAAGCATCATCGAGACGATCACTCCAATCCTTCCTTGAAGGTCCAACGGTTTTCTCAAGTATTTGCTTGATCTCTTGATTACTTACCTCGGCCATACCACTTGTTTGGGGGTGATAAGGTGTAGATACCTTATGAGTGACTCCATACTTCTTCAACAAGGCTTCAATGGTGCGGTTACAAAAATGGGATCCTCCATCGCTAATCAAGACTCTTGGAACTCCAAAACGTGAAAAGATGTTGGTCTTGAGAAACTCGGCTACCACCTTGGCATCGTTGGTGCGTGTAGCCTTCGCTTCAATCCACTTTGACACATAATCAACCGCAAGAAATATGTAGAGAAAGCCCTTGCTTGAAGGAAACAGTCCCATGAAGTCAATACCCCAAAGATAAAAAATTTCAACCTCCATGATAGGCGTGAGCGGCATTTGATCTCTAGCTCCAATGTTCCCCATTCTTTGGCATCTATCACACGCTTTGCAAAACATGAATGCATCTTTAAAAATCGTAGGCCAAAAGAATCCACAATTAAGAACCTTCAATGCCGTCTTCTTTGGTCCAAAATGCCCACCACAAGCTTCACTATGACAAAAAGCAAGGATGGAGCGATGTTCATTCTCCGGAACACATCTTCGAATAACTTGATCACCACATTGCCTCCATAAGTACGGATCATCCCAAAAGAAGTGTTGAGCTTGCTTCTTAATCCTCTTTTGTATGTGGCTCGGCATCTCTTGAGGGAATCGGCGTGTAGCAAGAAAATTGGCAATGTCGGCATACCAAGGCTCATGTACTTCAAGTCGAAAAAGTTGCTCATCCGGAAAAGTCTCACATAAGGGCAGCCGATCCTCTTCATTAACAAGGCGACTCAAATGATCGGCTATAACATTCTCTACTCCCTTCTTGTCTTTGATCTCAATATCAAACTCTTGAAGCAAAAGAATCCATCGAATGAGCCTCGGCTTAGCATCCTTTTTTGTCATAAGATATCTCAAAGCAGCATGATCACTGTAAACAATAACTTTGGAATTAAAAAGATATGATCGAAACTTTTCCAAAGCAAAGATTACCGCTAAGAGTTCCTTCTCCATTGTTGTGTAGTTGAGTTGAGCATCGTTGAGAGTCCTTGAAGCATAGTAAATGGCGCAAGGCTTCTTCTCAATTCGTTGTCCAAGTACTGCTCCAAGTGCATAATCACTAGCATCACACATCAACTCAAATGGCTCGTCCCAATTTGGAGACACCAAGATCGGCGCTGAACACAATAACTCCTTCAATCGGCAAAAGCTTGCCTCACATGCATCCGACCACTCAAACGTCACCTCCTTTTGTAACAAGTTGCTCAATGGGTTGGCAATTGAAGAGAAGTCTTTGATAAATCATCGATAAAACCCCGCATGACCAAGAAAACTTCTCACATCTTTAACACATCTAGGGCTCGGCAATGCTTGAATTAGCTCCACTTTGGCTTTGTCAACCTCTAAGCCTCTTGCCGAAATAATGTGCCCAAGTACAATACCTTGCGTGACCATGAAGTGACACTTCTCCTAATTGAGCACAAGATTGGTCTCTACACACCTTTCAAGTATCTTCTCCAAGTTCCCCAAACATGCATCGAAGGTGTCTCCATACACACTAAAGTCATCCATAAACACTTCGATAATGTCTTCAATAAAATCCGAGAAGATAGCATACATACATCTTTGAAACGTGCCGGGTGCGTTGCATAGATCGAATGGCATCCGTCGATAAGCAAATGTGCCGAACGGACAAGTAAAAGTGGTCTTCTCTTGATCATCCGGGTGTATCATGATTTGATTGTAGCCACTATACCCATCAAGAAAACAATAGAAAGAATGGCCGGCTAACCTCTCTAGCATTTGGTCCATAAACGGCAAAGGCATGTGATCCTTCCTTGTTGTAGCGTTAAGCTTCCTATAGTCGATGCACATCCGATGACCGGTCACAAGTCTTTGTGGTACAAGCTCATTCTTCTCATTCTTGACAACCGTTACACCACTCTTCTTCGGCACTACTTGCACGGGAGATATCCACTTACTATCCGAAATTGGGTAAATCACCCCACAATCAAGCAACTTGATAATCTCTTCTTTCACAACTTTCATCATTGGAGGGTGAAGTCGACGTTGAGCTTCCTTAGTCGGCTTAGCTCCTTCTTCTAACAAGATGCGGTGAACACATGTAGTAGGGCTTATTCCCTTGATGTCTGCTAAGGTCCAACCTATAGCGGTCTTGTACTTCTTAAGCACACTTATCAAATCAATCTCTTGCTTCTCACTAAGCATTGAAGACACAATAACCGGTAGAGTATCTTCTTCTCCAAGATAAACATACTTCAAGTGACTAGGGAGCTCTTTAAGTTCTAACTTTTGGGCCTCTTCCACACTTGGTCTAAATTTGGTTGTGGCACTTGGAATTGACAAGAACGAGTTCTTTGTGTATGTCGGAGTGGCATCGAGTTCGGCAACCACCTCTTTAAGGCTCGGCAATATGGTGTAAGGCTCGGCAATGCTTGGCTCGGCCTCATTCATAACTCGTTCTCCCCTCTTGTCAAATTCGACCCCTTTCTCAATCGCTAATTGCTATGCGTCGAGTGAGGTCGACATAACTTGCTCGACCTCCTCCAAAACATCAATGGCGCAACCATCCTTCAAATCAACATTGGGAAATTTCATGGCATCAAACACATTAAACTCGATCACCTCACCATCAAATTCCATAGTTAGGTTGCCCTCGGCCACATCTATCTTCGTGCGTGCCGTCCTCATAAATGGTCGCCCAAGTAGCAATTGAGTGCTATTGACCGGCGAATCCTCCATCTCAACCACATAGAAATCGGCAGGGAATATCAATTGGTTAACTTGCATAACCACATCCTCCACATACCCCTCCGGATACTTACTTGAGCGATCCGCCAGTTGAATGATGACATTGTCCTTCTTGAGAGGCCCTATACTCAAAGTTTGGTACACGTTGAGCGGCATGACATTGATCGATGCTCCCAAGTCTAACATCACATCCTCGAAACGAGTGTTGCCTATCACACAAGGCACATTGAAGCTTCCCGGATCTTTCATCTTTGGTGGCAACTTCCTTTGAATAACGGCCGACACCGTCTCGCTCATAGTCACCACACTAGTCCCCCTCGTATGCCTTCTAGCCGTGCATAGCTCCTTCAAAAACTTAGCATACTTCGGTACTTGCTTAATGCATTCCAACAAAGGGATGTTGACTTGCACTTTCCGGAAAATCTCCAACACCTCCTCATCGGATTTGTCCTTCTTCGACTTAGCAAAGCGAGAAGGGAATGGAATGCTTGAGGTCGGCACTCCTCCCTTGCTTGCTTGGCTCGGCACTACTTCACTCCTTGCTGTTGCGGGATCATACTCAAGCTCATTGTGCAGCCCCTTGTTCTTCCTCTCTTTGTTGCCGGTGGCACTATTTCTCTCGGCTGCATGGCTCTCGCCAGCGTCCTCATTCTCGGCATCATCCTTGCTGGCTGCATCATTGCTGCTTGACTTGCTCACTTGGCTATCGGCAATTGCAGGTCCGGCAGCCCTTTCTTCATCCTCAATGATATCAAAAGTTACTCGCTTCTTCTTTGGACTTGTTGGAGGAAATAACTCTCTTCCACTACGAGTTTGAATCACCTTGGCATACTCGTTCCTCAGATTAGGAATCGTATTGCTTGGCAACTTCCCTTGCTCATTAAATCTTCCCATAAAGTCTACAACTTGGCCCATTTGAGTCTTGAGCTCACCAATGTCCTTTTGTTGATTTTGTTGCCCCGCGAGCAATGCTTGAGTCGCACTTGACAAAGATTGGAGCAAACCATCATAGTTCAGATTGCTTGGTGCGGTCTGGCCTTGGCTCGGCCCTCCTTGGTGTGGCACGGCTTGGTGATTGCTCGGCATGGCATTGTAATTGCCGTGGTTTGGTTGAAACGGCTGCCGAGGCACAAAGGGTGCCCTCGGCGCATATGGCGCTCCTCCTTCTCTCGGTTGCATAGGTGCCCTAAGCACATTGTAATTGTTTGCCCATCGAAAGTTAGGGTGATCATTGAACCTCAGATTGAAGTTCCCAAACCGTTGGCCTCCTTGAAAGCCAATAGCATTGCACTCCTCTACTCCCTCATTTGATCCAAATTGAGGGCATTGTTCGGTCTCATGGCCCTCGGTGCAAATACTACATACCATGGCACGCTTCTTCATCTAATTACTTACCAAGTCGGTGAGCTTATCCACTTTCTCCTCTAACTTTGAGCTTGAAGACGTCTCATGCACTTTCTCATTCCTTTGCACATTGCCTCGTGCCATGCCAAATTGTTGGTTGTTCAATGCACGAACTTCCAACAAGCTTCTTACCGCTCCGGCATTCAACTCCAAAAAGCTACCTCTCGCGGCCGAGTCAAGAAACTCTCTCTCCATGACACACAATCCCTCATAGAAATATTGTAGCAAGAGCCCATCGCTAATGCCATGCGATGGACACAAAGATACTAGGGACTTGAACCTCTTATAGTAGTCGAAGAAAGTCTCATCTCCGGCTTGCTTCACGCTAGTAATTTGCTTCCTCAGATCAGTGATACGTGAAGCGGGAATGTACTTGAGTAAGAACTCATCCATCATAGAATTCCACGAAATGATGTGACCATTAGGCACCTCAAACAACCACTCCTTCGCTTGATCTTCCAATGAGAACGGAAAAGCCTTCATTTTGAAGTGTTGCAAATCGGTCCCTCGTGGACACATAGACTCCGTGGTGAAGTTAAACCACTGTAGATGCTTGTTAGGGTCCTCACTTGGCATCCCATAAAACGATTTCAGCTTGTGGAGGAATCCACTCCTCAATTCAATCTCTCCCGTCTTGTCAGCTTCCAAGGGAGGATAAGTGATATTAGAGGGAGCAACACCAGCTCCAGCAACATGACCATTCTGTGATCGGATTGAAGTCATTCTCTCTTCCTCTTCTTCTTGCTCGGCAAAGGTCTCAAACTCTGGATTTCCAAGATCACACGACGACGAAACAATGGAGGGCGAGCTCGGCTCACTAGCAGAACCTGACGACAATTATGGTAATCTGGACGGCGATGAAGGTGATGATGGTAATGTAGGTGACGGCACTGATGAACTGGTTGGTGATGATGGCGGTAATGGCACTAATAGAGCAATGGCGAGTTCTTGATCTAAACGTTGCAATCGGCCTTGATGATTTCGTGTCCAAATATTAGATTCGGACATGCATTATTCTGAAATTTGCAACATTTGAACAAGTTAGAACATTGTAAAGACATAGAAATGCAAGAATATACATCATTACAAGCCACGGCATTGGCAATTACACAACATCTTTCAAACAATGGCACACACATATTCACATTCGGCAAAGCATCAACATATTCGGCAATAAGAGATGAAAAATTGAAACGTTCATGACCATGTAATCACTAAGTCTAATTCCTTTTAAATTTGTTTTAACTCTCGAAGTACGTGGAGCAGAGGAGATAACGGTGCAATGGACTGATACAGCCCCCGGTAGTATCATGCTTTACCCGATATACCTCAAGAGTTCGAACCACACAACTTGTTTTATCTTTTGAAGAAAATAGGTCACATATGTCAAGTTATGTTCTAGCGTCTAAAGTGAGGTGATGCTTCGGCACAAGCTGTCGACTAGGTCGTGCGGATTTTACGTTTCAAAGGTCATTAAAATCACGGAGGGCGAACCCCCTACAGGAACCAGGCAGGACTCTTTGTTGGACACCACGGAGGGCGAACCCCCTATCGACTCACTCACCGAGAATGAACATCAGTCTGTGGGCCTTGAGATCCAGTTAGACAAACCTGAGAACCATATCTATAATAATATCTTCCCCATACTTTGTAAAACAAACAACGGATCCCTAGCGGTCTACAAGTGTTGATCAAAACCGCCCTCAACCTCATAAAAATTATACCAAGTTAGCGTCTTTATGCGTGGAGGGGAAGTATCCCACGTTTCCCAGTCTACACAAAAACATACCTAACATGGCACCATTCGTATGAAGGGTTTAGGTTAAGATCAACAAAAGTGGCTTCACCTACATGTTACACTTTAGAAACTACAATAAACTCAAACATACACAACACTATCAACTTCCTAGAAATTAAACTAAGTGATTACCAACATACATCAATATACATCATGCAACTTCCAAAATTTAAACTCTACATGCCGAAGCATATTTCTACTTTACAAAATCCCAAAATAAACTGATAGGAGCACAATGTGCGTCGTTCTTAATATGTTTTTACCCCCATTTATCCAATGTTTAACCCTTATTTTTGTAAGATAGAGTCATATTTTAGTTTAGTGTCCCTTCGGTAGAGTTTTGGAGAAAATGTGCTTAATTGTCAGAAAAATGACTAAGTAAAGAAATCTGAGCAAAAAGTGCAAAATATGTTGTTTTCGTGATATTGAGACCTGTGCTAAACTGATCTATCCTTTTCCAAATTTGATGAAATTTGGTATCCATATGATTGGCAAGCTAAAGTATATTGTGTCAAAATTTCAGATCAATCGGAGTTCGGGAAGTCACCCAAATGAAGGCTGCAACTTGGCAGTTTGAGCAAACCTATCCAGGGACTACTAGGATTTTCCTGGGACTGTGTCCTGACTTCCGGAATTTCTGCGGGACACATCGCTTGGAACCAGAGAACGAGCCATACGCCGTTGGAAAGCTCTATGAGTCTAGTTTCTCTGGGACTTGGAATCGCAGCAAAATCTTTCCTGAGCAAAAAGTTATGCTGGTTTGAATGTACGAAGGTCAAGTCTGCCGAAAGAAGAAAACCTAAACCGAGTTCTACATGGATTTGGCTTACGAATGTGGACTGAATTCCATCCTTTGTGCAAGATTTTTGGCTGAATTAATTCATGGAAAACCTAAAGAGATATTGCTCAATTATTCAGCCATTATCTTGGGAATTTTCGGGAGAAAATAGAGGAAGAAAATCGCAACAAATCCTGATCAAATTCGGCAGAATTCCTGTGCACGTCATCCAACTTCCACGGACTCTCCCGGACAGCTCACAATGAATCAGAATTCGAGCCTTATATGGATAGAAAGCTACGGGAGTCTAGTTTCCAACCCAACTAGAATCACCTTAATATCTATTTTCTAGAGAAAGATATTCCATAATCTTCACTCGAAGGTCAAATCTGCCAGCAGGATTAGTTTGAGAAAAACTAGGTTTTGTAAACCCTGGCTGCCTCCCTTGCCTCTATAAATACCACAACATAATTTCAGAACAAAGATCATCTCTCTCTCACATAAACTTGCCGAACCTCTGCCAAAATATCTCCATAAATTCTTACCAAGAACTAAGGCCGAACCATCCGTCACTCTTCCACAAAATTCCATCCGATCATCACACCAATCCTTTGCCGAACTCTTGATCAAGGTTGTAATTTGGATTGTAATTTCATGACACTTTTTTCTTTGTATTTAAACATTATTTTGTCTATGAAATATGTTTGGATTGTTGGTTTTATTTTCGGTATTATTGATTATGCATGGGATTTCCGAATCTTTGTACTAAATGTTTGGTTATTTTGTGTTTGATTACCAAATTATGCATGTGATTTGATTGAATATGTATGATGGGCAGTAGGATTTTATTTGTTTTCTTGAATAAATTAGGTTTATTTCCTTAATTCGTGTGCAACCGAAGGAGATGTCTAGATGCATTCGAAAGGCCATGAGTGTTATCTAGGTATTAAATTCATATGCCGATTTAATATATATTGATTCATACGCATGTTATGTTTTGATATGTATTAATCTAAGGGCTCGAGTAATTCTGGAAATTTACATGTCGATGTGGGATGAGTAACGCCATACCTGCTAACATGTTTCAATTCGACATATTGTGCTTATGTGCTATTTGTGTTTAATTTCTACGCGAAGTGTTCTTAAACCGATTAGTACCATGTTTAGGATTATACGCGAAGTTAATTCTAAATACTTGTGATGTTTTGAATAATTAGATGTTCCGCGAAGGCTCTAATTAAATTGGAACTTAGTTAATCTAGAATCCGATTTTATGCTTGCTGCCCTATTACTTGTTTTAATTTCGTTGCATGTGTAATGAGATTTGTATTTAGTGATTGTGTGAAAGGTGATGATAAATTGTATATAATAATTTAGGTTTTAGAATTTTGTAAAAATCAGTAGGTAATTAATTATAAAAATCGACAACACCCCCTTAAAGTACAACATTTTGTGTGATTAAAATGCCCTTGATTTCCCCGGATAGAACGATCCCTACTTGTCAATACTACAATCGACACAAGAAGGGTATTATGTGTATGTAGTTGTTTTGCAGGTACTTTGTGCTTGGATAACCTCTCCATCATAAACTAAAAATTACAACTTTACAACTTTACATAAAAAATTTCCAGCAACATTATATACTAAACAATAACACAAATCAAGCTTTTATAATCCCCGACAACGGCGCCAAAAATTGATGGGAGCCTAAGCTCGCACACAATAATAAACCCTATAATCGTTAGTAGTATAGACATGAAAACACAATAACCAAACATACATATGAGTTTCATAGACAAAACTACACATAACTACATAAAAACTATTACAAACCAAGAGTAGGGAGTAGATCACACTTTTAGAGACACCTTTGATGGCTTCAAGTCGTGTGGATCCTATGGAATGAGAATCGGTGGCGGCTAGATGAAGGGTGGAGAATCGGCAGGATTTTATGGTGGTGGTGATGGATTTTGGTTTGTGTTTTTATGTAGGATCTTTGGCTGAAAATTGGTAGAGCTTTGGCTAGGGTTTTTGCTTTAGAATGTGACATTTTTTCTGTGTAAAAGTTGGCTATTTATAGAGGAAAAACTAGGTATTGCCGGCAGCCCTTGTTGCACAAGGCAATCACAAAACCTAGTAGAATAAGGTTTTGAAACCTTCCTTTCATAGTTCAATTAGGTTTTTTTTTTCTGGTTTTTCTTCAGGGCTTGGGCTTCACATCTTCATGGACTTCATATGTGGTCTTGACGTCTTCATTTGGTGAACTTGATCCATGAATAATGCCCCCAGCCGGCCTATCACAAAACTGGCACAAATCTGCCCTTTTCCAGCAGCTTCTCCTAGCTTGACTAGGAGAACTTCTTCTTCGTATTTTTCTTCAATGCCTTGGCTTGGTGTCATCCTCCTTCCTTCCTTAAGCTTGAACCATCTTCACAAATGCACTTGTACACCATATGATCCATTGAAAACAGAAATTTCGAAAAGGAGGCAATGGCATACTGGAATCGGCAGAAAAGACCTTGCTGTAGTAACTCCGGCATATCTCCCTCCTCGGAGCTCCGATTGATGCGATTCCAAGTTTCAGATAAACTAGACACACAAAGCTACCTCCATATAAAACAGTTTGATCAAATTCCTTGTGAGTCGTCGGGAATGATTTTTCGAAGTTGGGACACAGTCCCAGGAAAATCCTGGAAGTCCCTAGATTGGTTTGCTCGAACTGCTGTTTTGCAGCCATCTTTTGGGCGACTTCCCGAACTCCGATTGATCTGAAATTTTAACACAACATTCCTCAGTATATGAATAATACGCACACCAAATTTCATTAAATTCGGACAAGGATAGATCACATGTTTACTCATCTCAGAATCACGAAAAAGACAACTTGCATTATTTTCCAGATTTCTCAAACTTAGTCATTTTTCGGATTCTTAACCAACTTTTCGCCAAACTCTACCAAATTAACACTAAACTATATTATGACTCTATCTTAGACAAATAAGGGTTAAACAAAGCATAAATGAGGCATAAGCATATAATATCGTCCCACATTGTGCTCCTATCACTCCCCATAGAGAGAAATAAGTTTAAATAAGGTTGACCGCATCGATCGGGGCTCTAACCTTGTCGGATGTAAGTGACTTTTTTACCATCACTGTATTTCATCATAAAGATCAAATGTTATTTCATAGTTTTTCAAAATTTGACTTCTTTTATATAGTTGTTTCGAAAAGTTGTACACTTGAGTATAATCTAATAATCAAGTTATACCGCATTAGTAAGCATGTTGTCATTATAATGTCTAAATTTAAAAAATGAAAATTGTGACCGTCTGATATGATCATTATAGTCAAATATGAGTAGAGTACAAAAATCAACTCATTTCGTGAACGTTCAATGCTCGATCGAAACAGTCAACCATATTTTCATAAAACTTATCATAGAAAAACACTATTACGTACATTTAGATGACCTTGTTTCGTCGACTCTTCCAAACATTAAACTCTCAAATAGATGAGACGTAATCATCCATGTAAAAATTTGAGAACATTTACCTCCGGATACTATGACTCCCCATAGAGAGAGATAAGTTTAAATAAGGTTGACCGCATCGATCGGGGCTCTAACTTTATCGGATGTAAGTGATTTTTTTACCATCACCGTATTTCATCATAAAGATCAAATGTTATTTCATAGCGTTTTTTAAAATTTGACTTCTTTTATATAGTTGTTTTGAAAAGTTGTACACTTGAGTATAATCTACTAATCAAGTTATACTGCATTAGTAAGCATGTTGTCATTATAATGGCTAAATTCACAAAATGAAAATTTTGACCGTCTGATGTGATCGTTATAGTTCAATATGGGTAGAGTAGAAAAATCAACTCGTTTCGTGAACGTTCGATGCTCGATCGAAATGATCAACCATATTTTCATAAAACTTATCACACGAAAACGCTATTACGTACCTTTAGATGACTTTGTTTCGTCGACTCTTCCAAACATTAAACTCCCAAATAAATGAGACGTAATCACCCATGTAAAAATTTGTGAACATTTACCTCCCGATACTATGGCTCCCCAAAAAAAGAGATAAGTTTAAATAAGGTTGACCGCATCGATCGGAGATCTAACTTTGTCAGATTTGAGTGATTTTTTACCATCACTGTATTTCATCATAACGATCAAATGCTATCTCATAGCATTTTTCAAAATTTGACTTCTTTTATATAGTTATTTCGAAAAGTTGTACACTTCAGTATAATCTACTAATCAAGTTATACCGCATTAGTAAACATGTTGTCATTATAATGGCTAAATTCACAAAATGAATATTTTGACCATCTGATGTGATCGTTATTGTTAAATATGGGTAGAGTAGAAAAATCAACTCGTTTCGTGAACGTTCGATGCTCGATCGAAACAGTCAACCATATTTTCATAAAACTTATCACCCGAAAACGCTATTATGTACCTTTAGATGACTTTGTTTCGTCGACTCTTCTAAACATTAAGCTCTCAAATAAATGAGACGTAATCTGCCATATAAAAATTTGGGAACGTTTACCTCATGATACTATGACTCCCCATAGAGAGATCGAGATAAGTTTAAATAAGGTTGACCGCATCGATCGGGGCCCTAACTTTGTCGGATTTAAGTGATTTTTTTACCATCACTGTATTTCATTATAACGATCAAATTCTATTTCATAACATTTTTCAAAATTTTGACTTCTTTTATATAGTTGTTTTGAAAAAAATTTGTATTTGCACTACGTTCATCTAGTAGAAATTGCAATATTCTCATACAACAGAAAAACAACCACTGTTGTATATTTGTCAGTGTAAAGCCAAAATGAAAGGAGGGAAATTTCCCGCTTTGGCACATATTTGGGGCATGAATTTGAGTTATTGGAGCCAAATTGAAGTTCAAACAAACACTAGCTACCACTTGAAAATATTAACATCGTCATACAACAAAAACAATAACTTTGTTGTCCAACATCTTACACATATATGTTTCGTACCTTTAGATTACTTTTTTTCGTTAACTCTTCCAAACATTAAACTCTAAAATAAATGAGACATAATAAGCCATGTAAAAATTTGAGAATGTTTACCTCCCGATACTATGGCTCCCCGAATGTTTACCTCCCGATACTATGGCTCCCCATAGAGAGAGATAAGTTTAAATAAGGTTGACCGCATTGATCGGAGCTCTAATTTTGTCGGATATAAGTGATTTTTTTACCATCACCGTATTTCATCATAACGATCAAATGCTATTTCATAGCATTTTTCAAAATTTAACTTATTTATATAGTTGTTTCGAAAAGTTGTACACTTGAGTATAATCTACTAATCAAGTTATACCGCATTAGTAAGCATGTTGTCATTATAATGCCTAAATTCAAAAAATGAAAATTTTGACCGTCTGATATGATCTTTATAGTCAAATATGAGTAGAGTATAAAAATCAACTCGTTTCGTGAACGTTCAATGCTCGATCGAAATGGTCAACCATATTTTCATAAAACTTATCACACGAAAACGCTATTACGTACCTTTAGATGACCTTGTTTCGTCGACTCTTCCAAACATTAAACTCTCAAATAGATGAGACGTAATCATCCATGTAAAATTTTTGGAATGTTTACCACCCGATACTATGACTCCACATAGAGAGAGATAAGTTTAAATAAGGTTGACCGCATCAATCGGGGCTCTAATTTTGTCGGATTTAAATGATTTTTTTACCATCACCGTATTTCATCATAAAGATAAAATTCTATTTCAAAGCTTTTTTCAAAATTTGACTTCTTTTATAAAATTTGACTTCTATTTCATACCCCTCCCTAAAAGCCCAACCCGGCCCTAGTTTAAAGGGCTGGCCCGGCCCGGCCCGGCCCTGTTAGCCCTAATAAAATGGGCCTTAAGGGCGGGTAAGGGTTTACATATCGAAGCCCTAGCCCGGCCCGGCCCTAAGCTTTGTTGACTTAGTCAAAGCCCGGCCCGACCCTACCCTAAGCCCTAAATTTTAGGGTAGGGCTTGGCCCGGCCCGGCCCGGCCCATGATGAGGCCTACATCCGGGTTCACCCCGCCCCATATGCATGGCATGGCGGATTTCAACGCCACATTATCATCCCATGCACTCATCCGGGTTCACCCCATCCCATATGCATGGCATGGCGGATTTCAACGCCACATTATCATCCCATACACTCGTCCGGGTTCACCCCGTTCCATATGCAGGGCACGACGGAACTCAAGCACCACACCACCATCATCACAACTCATACTCATAACTGTTGCACATCATCATGAACATGCACTCACATCACCACGCACCATCATAACAGGCTTTCTGCTCGAACGCCCGGCCAAGCCCAATCTTCAACGCGGACTTGGGAGACTAGGGCACCGTTGGGTTGGTAATCCTGCGGGTCTGTGGGCCTGCAGAGCAAGACATATTTAAGTCCCCATTCAAGATTGCACTTGACCGGGAACTTGGGGGACTCGTTGACAGTAGCCACAGAGGGGCTACCCAGGCCCACAGACCCGCAGCCGCACCACCGGGGCCAGGTCCATGGCCCGGGGCAGGGTTGTTAACACCCGGACCCGGGGCCCAGCAACCTACCTTATGGCCAAGGGCCCGGGAGCCGGGGACGCCAGCCTGCTGAACAGACCACTAAAGCTGCCCCAATATATGAACATAAGGGGATCAGTCCCACACCAATATTAAGACTATTACTGTAGTCGTTTTCCGTGAGACCAATTGAGTTTTTTATATAGGAATATGATGCCCATTACAGATCCTATATAATAAGCTACAAAATCATTGCGCCTATGGAAATTAACCCGGCCTAGGTGCTTTGACTTTCAACATAAACAACATAAATTTTAATTGTGGATGGTGTCATGACACAAGACCAGCGTGTCGATATAACAACCAACATCATAAAATATCTAAGGTGTCCGCAAGTTGGTTGAATCAGTCTATTGAATCCTCTTTAGATTCAATATAAGAACATAATGAGAACACATGTTTCATTTGTAGATGATGGTGTCAATCATAAGTTTACGAGTTGACTTTGAATGATGTGCTTTTATTCATAAAATCACGATGGATGTCAGAAGCATGATAGGGTATAAGTGCATATACTTGTGCATCAAATATATTCAACCCTACATAAATTGTGTGGAAACAATATTTGAGGATAACATGTTCTTTGGTCGTCCTCGGTTTCGTGTGGGAACCATATTCTTCTGATGTTTGCTTCTATTCATCCAAAATATGGGTGTCCATAGTAATTTCTTTAATGTACGGATCACCAGATTTTGAGTAGTTGCGTCAAAGCCAATCTATGTCAGAATTTCAAAAGATCATTTTTTTATGACTTTGGATTCAATTAGCGGTTACATATAACCCACTAAGTTGACATATAAATTTCTCTAATACTCGTTTACATCCATAGTCATTATAGGTAATGCAAAGGAGCTCAAATGAATTCTCACTTGTGTCTTTTTCACATGAAAATCGTGGCATAAATTTCTTTATAATGTGGGAAAAATTCAATTTTCTCTTGGCATAATTTGTCAATTTGACATATGCTCAATATATATACATCGACACATAACTCAAGTTCTTTAAAGTAACTCGATGGGGATTGTAATAAAAGGTATAGTAATCCCAGTTAGGCAGGTGCATTATGAATCCCAAAGGAACATTTATACCGATCCTTATCACTTTCATTATATCTATTGATATAGTACTACTGTTCTTCAGTACTATTATGCTATTTTTGTGATATATTAGTATCATTGTCCTTCAGTACTATTATTATAGGGATTACATGGTGCATTTCTTTGCACACAGTTCTTTATGTCATGCCTATATTATGATATGTTGCTTTACTTTATGCAATACTTTGCAAAGTTAGATACAGAAAATTGAATCATGTATATCATGAATAAAATTTGAATAATCTCAATTCATTAAGAGAAAATTCAAAATTTAACATGTCAACGATTACATTTAGTCTTGTCCAATTTAGAAATAAAAACTTGAAGACCAAAAGTCTAATTTATTATATATAAGGCGTGATAGCCTTTACTAGGATATCTTGGAAATTGAAGAGTGGACTAATCAAAGTCTATATTGGATTGAGTTAGATCCTTTTTGCTCTTTTAATAACTGGAATGATGAGATGTGTCATCGTCATCTTCTCCTATATGGTAAGCTTTTAGTTGTAAATTCATTTTTATTGTTGGATATTGAAGATACTTTTCCAAATTCTCGTACTTCTTGTACGTCCTGTAAGTCGCAGCTAATTCTTTGCTAGTTTGCAATGTGCGTATTAATAGTTCGGTGATTTACAAAAATGGCAGAGTGATTCACTGCACATGACATGTCCCCTAGGTCATCTTTTAAATGGTGCATTGTTTCCACTTGCTTTTAGACGATTATAGAAATCTTTACGTCCATAGTAATTGCCCTTTGTATTAGGGTTGTTGCATTAGTTTGCATAATTTGTTTTTAGAAAATTTCTTTGTCTCAGACCTTACATCGTCATTCTAGGTATTTAATTATTTCTCAGCTATTTACATAAAACGGTTTGCATAAATGTACCATGTTCAAGCCTTATTTGCCTCAGTTGGGGAATTTCTTACTCAAGTTCTTCAGAGTACAATGTGTCAAAGCCAAACTGTGATGGTTAGACCATTTGTAAAATATAGGAAGAAGAAAATGTATTAGCTTCGCAGGCTAAATAGATATCGATGACAACTTAAATATACCAATATACATTATGGTAAAGTTGAAACTTTGTGAAATTACATTATCACTATAAAATTTTCGATTTTATCAATTGCTTTTTAAGCTTACGAAATTTCATTTTCATTGCTTCTTAACAACAATTACAACGACAATTCTGTAAATTGATTTCCAAGAAATATGAATGGGATTTCAAGACTAAGATTCGTAATGATCACTTTTTCGATGCTTTGTGAAAATGTTTCATCACGATAGTAGGTTTGTCCATTTTTCTTTATATTACAATGCTCATGAAATTGCATTATCATGACAATGCTCAAGCTAAATAACATGTTAACAATTATTTAACACTAATAAAATGAACATATAATGCTTCAAATTTTACATTTATATAAAATACTAATGCGATCAAATTGAATAGAGCATTATATCAAACAATAACTGAAACAAAATATAATGAAAGCAGAACTTGAATGTAAATATTACTTGTAAGTTTGCCAAATAAACTGCAAATGAAGCGATTGCTCGATCTCCGACTCCAAATTATCGTCACATATTGATCGTCGTATCGTAATTGATATGTCACATAAAAACAAACAATATTTATATGATTAGTCACTTTAATCATATATATTTCACATTTACCATATAAAATAAATAATTTTATATTTACCATTAAATTCGTAAAATAGTAAATAGTCACACAGTAAATATGAATTACTATGCGGTAATTTCAAATATTACCTTTAAATTTTTACCCCCAAATTTTTTTTTTCTTCGTGGGTCGGGTCACGCCGATCCGGGTCAGGCCCAACAGGTCCGGGTCAAGACCAGGCCCAAAAATCCGGGTCGTAATTTTTTTTTTTTCTTCTTCTTCTTCTTCTTCTTCTTCTTCTTCTTCTTCTTCTGCAGATCGCAGCGGAGGCATCGCGGCTAAGGCGCGGAGCGGAGGGCGGCGCCAGGTCGTCTTGCGTCGTCGGCCCAGGCATTGTCGATGGTTGATTTGGAGGATTTGGAGGAAGCCGGATTGGGGGGGGGGGGATCGATTTGGACGACTGAAAAACTCAGGGAATAAAGCTACGTGCTGATAACGTGTTATAGGAAAATGGGAATTGTCTACTCATTTCATTGATAATACCCTTTATATAGGGTGAGTATTACAACGGTAATAGTAAATACATTTATGACAGTAATGACTACATAATTATCTCTCGTCAGTTACATTGACGAAGACACATAATGTGTTTTTCCTTCAACACAACCATGATTGTTTTTTTTTTTCCCAATTAAATTTGGTTTCATTTTTATTATTAAGTCTTAAATATATATATGAACTTAAATTTTCTTAACTCCGTTAGGTGGCAGTAAAATTTGATGACGTGCACGTGTCAATAAGTTAGTGAGAGAAAGAGAGAGAGACAGGAAAATGGGGACATTATTTTTGTCTGAATCCGTAGACTCACAGAGACCGGTGGATCTTGGTGCGATTCCTTCCTGCTAACTAAGGGAACACCGGGCGGGCCGGTCTATTCCGCTCCTATGCTTAAGTCAGTATAGATGGGCGACTTGATAACTTAAGCGGGAATGAATAGTTGAAGTATTGATTACCTATTAATGAGGGTAGTTGGGACTCATATATAGGTTGTCGGGCATGAGGACTGGCCTCACCCTTCGATGTGGGACTGGCCCCCTTCTGCACATTTTGTTGGACTGTTCCGGCCCCTATTTGGGGAACTGCCATCCCTGGTTCACGGGCCCTGATCGCAAGTAAGATATACCCGTGTGCGGGACCAGGTATTCATGCCATGTTCCTAGGCCCTGGGATGGGTCCAGGAGTGCTGGCTGCGGATCTGAGGGCCTGGGTAGCCTCTCTATGACTACTATCAACAAGTCTCCCAAGTTCCCGGTCAAGTGACATCTTGAATGGAGACTTAAATCTGTCTTGCTTTATCGGGCCGTAGACCCGCTGGGATACGAACCCAACGATGTCCTAACCCCCCAAGTCCGCGTTTAAGATTGGGCTTGGCCGGGCATTCGGATAAACTTGTTATGATGGTGCATAATGTGATGAGTGCATGGTTATGATGTTCATGGTGACAGTTGCATACGGGTTCAAGATGTAGTGCATGAGATGATGATAATGTGGCGTTGAAATCCACCGTACCATGCTATGTTCCGGGAAAACCGGGTGAATATAGCGCACGGGTGGAACGAGTCCCCCAAGTGAGAAAGGTAGCTGCAAATGCCAGTGGTAAGTGGGTGCCTTAAATGGAGTTGTCTTGATGAGGTAACATGGTACCAGCGGGAAACGTGCCCTGTGTTAGAGGAGTTCCCGGTGGGGTGTTGTAGGACTGCCTTTGTTACTGCAGGCGTGAACTGTGTGCAGGGTTGTTAGCCTGCGGGAAGAGTTGTCTTGTATGAGAGGAGCAAGTCTCCCAGTGGAGTGAACCGGCCCTGTGTTCGTATGGCTGGGATCCCCGATCGCTTCTCAGCCCGTGTGTTGCAGGCATGAGGTATGTGCATGGTTCTTAGCTTGCGGGAAGAGTTGTCTTGTATGAGAGGATCAAGTCTCCCGGGTTTATAAAGCCCGGTGGTACCTAGAGCCCGTAGGTCGTACAAGGCTGTCCGTAGGAATGTCTCGGTTCGTACAACCGGTTATTCCGTAGGAGTGATCGTTAAGCAAGTGTGGACCTAGCCGGTGGAATTCCGCTGCCAATGGTTCAAGCTGGGTGTACCAATGAATATGATAACATTTAGTTGGAGCAGGTACTACAGTTGGAATAGCGTAGCCTGTATATAATATTCCTACAGGGTTTTTAGCCTGCAGGAAGAAGTCTCCTGTGTTAGAGGAAGAGTTCTCCCGGTGGGGTGCTTAGCCGTTGTTTCTTAGCTGTAGACAACCGCCCGCTGGCGAGATAAAATATGCGTAGGGTTTTTAGCCTGCCGGAAGAATTGTCCTGTACAAGAGGATCAAACCTCCCGGTTTTAGCCGTTGCCGCTGGCCGTAAGAGTGGACTAAGTTCAATAGGTAGAATGCCTCGTACCGGTGGAATAAGTGTTAGAATTCCCCGTACTGATGAGCCTGAGCGCTCTTTAAGTCCTGGGGAGATTGCCGCTTTTCGGGCAAGGTGGAGTATTCCCGGAGAGGTAGATCTCCGGCCTCTGTATATCGGTGAATCGGCCTGTAACCCGGAGGCAGGCTGGGTTGCTATTCATGAGGACCAGTTCCCCCATGGGTTCTCTCTCCCGCTGCCAAACTTTGTGCAGTACATGCTAAGTGACATTCAAATATCACCGGCGCAGCTCCCCGGTAACCAGTGGAGGCAACTACTGAGTTTAGGCTATCTCTATTGGCTGTGTGATATGAGCTTCACAACAGTGCACGAGTTCCGGGCCCTGTACAGGCTGACGTACTCGAAGAAGAGTAAGGCCTGGGGATGTGTGAGTTTTTCCGCCCGGGACTATAAGCCGGTGATAACCCACCTGCCGTCGTGGCTCAACAATAATTGGAGGAAGAAGGTCGTGATGGCGGGGGGGGGGGGGGGGGGGGGGGGGATGTTGGCAGAAGAGGAGTAGGAATTACCGCTTTCCCGAGGCCTTTCAGCCGATCGGCGATCAGTTGTACGAGCTGTCTGACCTGGGGAGGGATAGAATCGCCCAGGTTTTTGGGTGTTGGTCCGACCTGGAGCGGAATTCCTACAACTTCATCCGACGGGAGGTGTTGGAACTGTGTTGCCTGGGGGGGTGGTGGGATGTAGATTGATTGTGCTTGTTCCCGTTGAGTAAATTGGTGTTTTGTCTAACCCCTTTGCTTGGTGTTCTGTAGGTGTATCTTCCAGGACGGCCATTAAACCCCACGAAATGTTGTCTATGGACAATCATGATCTTGTCTCCAAACTGAGGGAGAAGGGAGACACTGCAGGGCGGGCCACGGTAAACCGGCGAGTTAACCATACACAAGAAACCCGTGGCCATGGATGTTGCGGACGAGGATTACACCTTACGACGCGTAAAGACTCCTGCTGCAGGACGCCTGGTGGCGTCTGGATCGGGGAAGACTCCTGGTAGGCCGTCCAAGCCCCCGGGTGGTGCTGCAAAGATTCCCCGACGACTGGGACTGGTGCCTGTTGTCACCAGGCCCCCTTTGTCTGGCGCCCGATCTTCTTCCTTACACGTTGATCTGGGAGAAAAGAGGCAGAGGGTTTGGGAACTGCCGGCCTCCGCTCTTCTTACGTTTACCGGCCGGTCGGTTGGCGAGAGCTTGGCTAAGCGGATAAAGCTGACGAGTGGTGGCGCCACTACCACTCAGGGCAAGGTTCCCGTGGCCTCTAGCCCTTCCGCTCCGGGCACAGACGTGTCGGTGGTGGAGAAGGCTCCTGCTACGGTGTTGGGACCGGAGGGCGGTTGTCCGGACGAGCCGTTCATCCAGAGCCTGCTTATGGATATGAGGGGCATGGAGCTGGATAAGGCTTGGGCTCCGGAACGCCGGCCGGAGGAGCACAGGCGGAAAAGCAAGGAGATGGCCATCCAGGTAAGGGTAGTTTGCCACTGGTATTCGTCCAACACTACTTTGTGCTTCGTTGATTTCTAACCGGTGCCTATCAAATTGTAGTTGTTGTACAACTTGTATCAGTCAGATGCAAGTGAAGAGTTGCCCGAGCTGAAGAAGAAGGTGGCGACGTTGACAAGCGCCCGGGACCTCCTGGAGGTGGAGAGATCCAAGCTCTAGCTGGAGAAAACCCGGTTGGAGGAGAGGGCCAAGAAGCAGGTGGCCAAGCTAGAGGCCCAAGTCGAGGTTCTTGAAGAGGAGAAGAAGGGCCTGGAGGAGGAGAGGGCTGAGCTGGAGAACAAGGTCGAGGAGCTCCAGCGGCAGGTGGCGACGGCCTCCGCTTCTGCTGGTGGGGCGGTCGATGAGAATGATCCAAAGCTGTACCAGCGGGCTGTTAAGAAGTATCAACAAAGTGATGAGCTTCTTGATCTGCTGGGGAGGGCCCTGGAGGCGGGGATAGCTAACGCCTTTGACGATTGGAAGGCTAAGGGCTATCTCGACGCCTCATAAAATACCGCTGCCGCAGGCGGATGCGGAAGAGTATCCGGAGGGCGAAACCGATTTGGCCGTAGAAGACGCAGCGGGTGGAACGGCTGCTGAAGAGGGGGAGCAGGCGGAAGTGCCTTAGCAGACCCCATACTCCACTCTTTTTTTCTTTTTTTTGTGTTTTTTTTTTCTTTCCCACCGGGTTGCTTGTCGGTGGCACAGTCTCCTGTAAACATTGCCTTGAGTTTTAATGAAGGGACATTTTGCCTGAGCCTGTGTTATGCATTTTTCAATTTGCTCGACTTGGCTACCAATGATTTTACCCTTTGCATTTACTTGGAAACAAAGTTGGAATAGACGACTCCTGAAATTACACCGATCGAACCGGTTGGAATGCCTAGCGAATTGTGTTAGAAAAAATTAGCACTTTATTCTCTGGCTGATGAGTTGTTGGACCGCTGAGCTTCTCTACAGGTTTGAACTAGGGGAGGCGCCGGGTTTGAGTGGGCGGTTTAAGATTTCGATCAGTCATACGAGCCTTGGTGTCGCGGGAATGAAGTCCTGGTCCCGCGTAGTCCCTACATGTCGGGTCCTCTTTGATACCGCTGCGAGTTGCCGCTTCAGACTAGTCCCTCTATTGCTATTTTCAAGGCGAGGCAGTTGTTTGTGTGGTGTGTGGCTTCATCCTGGTAGGAACAGTATTTATCGATCTGCGCCCTGGTCAAGTTCCCCTTTGGATGCTTTCTCTTTGGCGGCGGAGGGATGTTGTTCCCGTTCTCATACATGATATCCACGTAAGAAGAGGTTAAGGTGGAGAATAACTCTTGTCGTTCTGCTGGCATGATTGCCAGGGGGCGGGCTTGCTGGTAGGACGAGGGCTTTCCAACTTGTTGGGGGGTGTCAACATTGTCCCGCCGACGCTGCTGGCCCCCCCAACTCCTAGGCTTTTTGTTGGACGAGGCTCCTCGATCATGGCTCTGCTGCCAATGTTTGACTTCCTGCCGGGCAGGCATCGGCTCCTCCTGCCTTCTCTTGTGCTGGCGACTCCCATATGTTTCGTGGTCCGCCTGGGCGTGCCTGATAGCCATCGCCATCAGTTCATCATAACCCTGCGGGAGCTCCACCCGCACAGCATGCGAAAACTTCTCGGGCCGGAGACCCTGCTTGTAAGCCGATTCGGCAATCTCCTTGTCCAGGTCCTGACCCCGGCCGTGGCTGTTTGTCAATGGTTAACGAAAGCTCGCAGCTCTTTGTCGTCTACTTGCCTGCAGTTGAAGTGAACTGTCGAGGTCCGAGCCCCTTCGACCCTTAATATGAACCGGTCTATGAATCTGTCGGCCAACTGCTCGAATGCCTCTATAGAGTTCGCCGGTAATTTGAAAAACCAACTGAGTGCCTCTCCGGACAGGGTCTCTTGGAATATGTTACAGCAGACGGCGTCAGAGTAACCCTTAGCATACGTTTGGGATCAGAAGTTGTCTAGGTGCTGGTATGGACAACCGGCCCCAGAGTATGTCAGCTTCAGTGATTTTTTTATGTAGGACGAGAACAAGCCCAATTTAGTGAGGAAAAGATAAAAATATAGAAGCGGCATAGAATCAAGAAGAATGAGTTGAAAATTGGTAATTCACGTATAATGAGGTTGCTAGCCGCTGGAATATTGAAGAAATTGTTATTTTGGACTTTTCAGGTTGCTTGTGCAAAAAGTCAATTATCAGCGGTGAATCAGATTTGTAGTAGTTTGTGGTCAGAATATCCGTTTGCAACGCATAATACCTTTCCAGATAGGGAACGACGATATCTACAAGACTCATATTAGTGAGTCCTGTCAGATTTAAGCCAAAATATATCTTCCTAACCGTCCGATTCATGATTTAATATATTTAGGATAATATTTATGATTTTAGATTTAATTATGTTTTCTACTTTATTTTGGATTTGTTTTGTTTATTTTCTTGGGCTTTTAGGGTTTGATGTTAGTTGCCCTAGGGTTGGTTTCGGCAGTATTTAAGCATCTTTAAACGAGTGTGGACATACTATTTTTTTATTATCTTTCAATCAAACAAGAGTTTTCTCTTATTCTCTGGTGGATTCTACAATTTATCTTTAGGGTTCTTCGCTTGAGAACCCTTGTTACTAATTAGGTTTATCGCTTGTAAACCTACCATTCTTCTACTGCGTCATTTTTGAGTGTCTGATCTTCCGGATTCCACAACCCTGGGTGAGAAGGGCCCGGCTCGCTCATTGAACCACGCGCTCTCCGACGGACCGCAGCCTTCCTCTCGTTGGCCTCCATCTGGGCCTTCATCTTTGACACCGAGCTTTGGGTATCATACTCGAATGAACCGCTTCCGATGGTGCTGTGTCTGTCTGGAGCTCCTTTCCCGCCACGTCGGTGTCCCTCTCTCCCCCTGATGACTGTCCCACCTCCTGGTGTGGGGACTCTTGTTTCTTTGCAAATAGTTTATGTGTTTAAAAATGTGGAGCACGTAGGATATATTATGTCAGCAAGATAATAAGCATTGTTATATCTCTAACCGTGGACGTGAACCGTCACATCCAAGCTGTTTCCAGCAATGAGTCCTTCAAAGATCGGTGATTGGTCGAACATGTTAATATCATATCATTTTGAGCTCTTGGCCCATTGAATAAAGCGTGCCATACCAGCGTGTTATGCGAGGCCACCGCGTCTAGAATGATGGTGGGACGACCCTTTCGACCATTGTATGCCCGTTTCAATCTGGTTGGACAGTTCCTCCACTCCCAATGCATGTAGTCGATGCTTCCGATCCTATCTGGAAATCCCCGCTGATTAGCCCTAGCTAGAAGCCTTCGGAGGTCAACTTTTGTTGGAGCGCAGAAGTACTCCGGATTAAAAGTACCTTCCACATGTTGGCAATAACATGTGTCATATTTTGGTTTGTCTAAATCCTTTCGGAAAATCCTATAACATTAATTGGGTGATAACGACATCTGGCAATGTCACGTGTTGTTTGGCGATTGGTTGAAAATCATAAATGAAATCTAAAAAATAAAATCATAAATCGAAGAATAGTAATTGTTAAATTAACGAAACTGCACCGCTACATATAAACAGGTATAGAAAAGCAATTTACAATGAATAGTAACCGATGGAAGCAATTTAATTGATGGTTTGATGGAGTGCAATAGGTGCATATGCACTTACACAAGCGCTCAAAGTTTACGGACGAGGTTAACTCACCTAAAAAAAGAAATATAAACAAGGTTAACAGCCACTCCATTAATAAATTATTTCTGGCATACTAGTTCTTATAAATACTTGCATATCATGTCAGGATTGCTAATCTTGTTACTTAAATTACACTGATACTATAGTTGAGGTTAAAAATGTACGTATAAGACTGGATCAGAAAAATTGTACAAATGATATAACATACGATAACGCCCATAAGTCAATTCCAACTGATCATCACCCAGATAACTTCTGGTTGGCTAGTCACAAAAAATCACCCTGTCGCCATCCAACAGCCGGTACCTCACGGACCCTCCCGTCCACGCACGGCCGGCACCGACAGGATTGGCTGACCTCCCAGATGCCATAAAACATAAGAACATAATTTAGTTGTGTAGCAAGATAACAACACAGACAGACGGCAGACGAGGAGCCAAGCTTCAACAAAATACGACAGGAAGAGAGGAGGGGGGTGCGAAGCATCTTATAGGCGGCAAAACTACACCTTGTTGATAATTAGGGCAAGCAAAAAGAAGAGGCAACCCCAGCCGCAGATCCCCTCCATCTCAGACCGCTCCCTGCTGACACGTGTCCCAACATCGATAAAGCTCCCAAGCCATCATAACTGATGGGCTCTCTCCTTCATTGCATGTCAGTCACCTGTCCCACCTACAAGCGGCAGTTAGGGGAGGTAGGAGCACGAGCCGAGGCGTCCAACCCCCCCCCCCCCCCCCCCCCCCCCCCCCACTTCCCCAAGAGTCAACCTCAAACCAAGGAAAGGTACACCACCGGTTATGTAGTATCCAACCGGCTCCATGGCATCTCACCGGTTATATAGTATCCAACCGGCTCCATGGCATCTCACCGGTTAGGTAACATTCAACCGGCTCCATGGCATCTCACCGGTTAGGTAGTATCCGACCGGCTCCATGGCATCTCACCAGTTAGGTAGTATCCAACCGGCTATCCAACCGGCTATCCAACCGACTCCATGACATTCCACCAGTTATGTGACATTCAACCGGCTCCAAGGCATTCCACCGGTTTAGTCACTTTCCTTCGCATGCGGGTAGGGACAAGCCAGCAACAACTCAAGGCTTCGAAACACATGGGCTTTATAAACCCGGGAGAGTTTACATCTAACACATGTAAACTTTTCCAGCAGGATAAAAACCCCGCATCACACTGAACTGTGATAAATTTGGGGATACATGCCGAGACTTGTTATCTCCACGCCACCCCACCGGGCAGATTGTTTCTCTAACACAGAACAAGTCTCCCCGCAGGCTAAAAAACCTGCACATTACCTCACACTTATTCCAACACAAGCTGAGAAGAACTAGCAGGTGTTAACCGGTGCTTCAACATGGCCGCAACACCCCACCGGGGTACCTGTTGGCTTATTCCACGCTCCAACAAGCCTCCCCGCAGGCTAGCAACCCTGTTACACAAGCTGGGCCGAACCACCGGGCTACTCCCCGGCCTGCCTCACCGTTGGCAGCGATTTTTCCTTGGGAACTTGGGGGACTCGTCCCGACATGGCAGTCCACCGGTCGAGTCCTCACATCACCACACCTTCTCTGGCCGAACACCCGGTCATGCCCAATCTTCAATGCAGACTTGGGGGACTGGGCACCGTTGGGTCGGTAACCCTGCGGGTCTGCGGGACAAGAGCGAGACATATTAAGTCCCCATTCAAGATTGCACTTGACCGGGAACTTGGGGGACTTTTTGACAGTAGCCACAGAGGGGCTACATAAGCCCACAGACCCGCAGCCACTGCATCCGGGGCCGGACTGAGGCCCGGAGCAGGATCACCAACACCCGGACCCGAGGTCCAGTAGTCTGCCGAACAGGGGCCCGGGGACCGGGGACGCCAGCCTGCCGAACAGGCCGCCAGAGCTATCCTTTTGCGTGCGAACAGAAGGAAACCAGTCCCACATCGAAGAGTAAGACCAGACCTCATGCCCGACCACCTATATAAGGGCCTCAACTACCCTCTTTAATAGGTAACTGATCTCTCCAACTGCTTATCATACGTGCTTAAGTTATCTATTCATCCCAACTGTACGAACTTAGGCATCGGAGAGGAGAAGACCGGCCCGCCCGGTATTCCCTTTAGTGAGCAGGTTAGCAGGAAGAGATCACATCTAGATTCACCAGTCTCTACAAGGCCTACGGGTTTGTGCAGAAACAATTGGCACCGTCTGTGGGAATCAGTGCGAAAAGTTGTGTTGCTCTAGGTTAGCGGGTAGAGATCGATCAGTCAATTTTTTTGAATCCATCGGGAGGCAGTTCAAAAAAAAATACTGTCAGCAGGAAGGCAGGCAGGCAGCCCAGTTAGGCTGGTCAACGGTCCAGCAGCCGGGTCCCAGCAGTCAAACCAGGCAGCCCAGGTCAACGGGTCAGCCGCCCAGTTCAGCTGGTCAGCAGGATCGCCGGGCACCCGCGCAGCCGCGCTCCTCCCTCTCCGGTCGCCTCCCGCTCCAGCAGCAGGCCACTCCAAGGCCCAGCCCGGGTCCGCTAGGAGCATCTGGTCAGCGGCCAGGTCAACCCGGTCAGCGGGTCAGCAGCAGTCGGTCGGCAGGAGGACGTCGCGGCTGCACCAGTGCCATCCTTCTCCGGTCGTCTCCATCTCCAGACACCGATGGCAGCATCTCCGGGCGATGCGGGTCAGTTCCTTTTCGGGTCGTCCTCCTCTCCAGGTGCCGGTGACTGTGGGTGTGGGTCCGGTGCGGTTCGTCTACTCCTCTGGGTGCGGTTGTCTCCTCCGGTGCCGACGTCTCTCTCCGGCGTGGGTTCGTCTCCAGTCCATGTGCAGATCATCCTCCTCTCCGGGTCCGTCTGATAGCTCGTCTCCGTCCTCCGGTGCGGAGCGGTGCGGTCGTCTTCTCCTCCGGACGTGGTAACCCGTGCGGCTTCTCCTCCGGATACGGTGCAGGTCGCCCTCCTCTCCGATGCGGCCGCTTCCTCTTCTCCAGTGCGCAATCCTCTCCACCGAGAAACCGGACGAGAGAAACAGAAAAGAAAACAGAAGCAGACGAAAAATGGCGGGAAAGAAAGAATTCAAAAAAAAAAAAAAAAAAACCCGCCCGATCAACAACCCCAGCGGGTCAGCAGATGGGCCGGGCCGGGTTGGACTACAGCAGCGGGTCTGTGCAGACAAATCTCCTCTGGACACCCAAACATCTCCTTTGGGCACCCACTGCTCCAAACAGCAAATCAACCCGCTCACTTCCAGCAAAGCTAAGTCTTTAATTCTTACAATTATGTTTACTCCACCTTTATGCGAGTAATGTGCTATATATTTGGCAAGCATGTTAATAGTTTTCCCGCTGCAATATAACCGTATACGCACACTGTACTGTGCTAAACACATGGTTATTTTTGTACCGGCTGATGAAAGTGCATGATTACCTGCTATATCGGTAAATTTTAGCTTGTTGGTGCATAGCATACGTCTTTCGTTCGTAACTGGCCGAGTTGTATCCTCCGGGATTTGGTAAGCCAGTAACAACAGCTGAGGCATCCCACCGGTTATGTACCATTCAACCGGCTCCATGGCATCCCACCGCTCCATGGCATTCCAACGGCTAGGCCAACACCAACGAAAGACTATGCATGACATCTTCAAGCTACGCATGTCTTCATTCTATACATGATCATGATTTATGTGTTCAATTGATATCTGTATACATATCATTAGTATCCCCGGGCAGTACTCATATCCCCGGGCAGTATTCGTATCACCGAGCGGTAACGAATAACAACCCGGTGCTTGTTGTAAGTAGCTTTATTTCTAATTAATTGTTCTCCTTTTCTGAGCTATACATCAAGCAACGGTTGCGACATTCCACCGGGACCATCCGAGAACTTGGGGGACTTGTTGACTACCCAGGCCCCCGATCCCGTTGACCATGACTACCCGGGTTCGTGTCACCGAGCGGCTATAGTATATTCCAACGGCAGAGGCAGTCTACCGAGCGGAGAACTACTACTGGGAACACATCAGCAACACTCGAGCGGAGTAGGGGTGACTCGGTCACCACCTACGCTTAGTGGCACATGATGATTAACTCCCCAAGTAAGATTGTACTCTTACTCGGGAACTTGGGGGACTTGTTGGAGGTATATATGGTACACCGCCAAGCATGTTCGGCGACCTCGTGGACCGTGCAACCGGCGTCATAGGTCCTACTTCCGGCATCCAGCGGGTAGACCGCCACCCCGGCTACATTCCCAATGTCAGAGATCACCGGTGTCGCACCCGGAGGGCATGCCACCGGGCTCCTAAAATAGCTTCGTGAGTAGGAAAAGTGGGTTTGCATCCCACATTGGAAACATTGTAAAGGAGGGAGCCTTCCTTCCCTATAAATAGAAGGCTTCCCCTTTAGAGTGAGAGATCTTGGATACTTGCTACTCTTGGCATGTAACCACCACCGATGGCTTATTAGCCGGCTATAGTATATTCCAAGTGGACGTAGCCGTGCCCTCCGATGGCACGGTGAACCACTATATATCCTTGTGTTCATGTTCTACCTTTATTATTGTGCTTTTGTCAGGCCTACGGGTTTGTGCAGAAACAGGCATCTACAACTTTTTTCATCAAAGGACGATCGTGTGGGCTTCAATTGTATACACCGTCAGGCAGTTATAACCATCTTTTTTATCATGTGCTTTTCCCCTCAACAACATATCTCAGGTCCAAGTCATTTCCATTGTTATATTGATCATACAGCCATGAAGGGAGAAGTCAAAATTTAAGCCAAATGGCTCGAAGTTATTTCCCAACTACCGATGAAACTATTAGCTTAAAAATTCTAAAGATAAATCTCAATCTAATTGAAAAAAAAAAAAATGAATCTCAGTCACTCATAAATTGCATTTTACATAAGCTTGAATTTTCTCTGTTATTATGTTGTTCTATTATGCTCTGGACCTCTTGTCCACGTTAACTCTACATTTTCCTTTTCAAAAGACTCCAACAACAAAGAAAATCCAAACAGATGTAGTCATGCAAATAGTAGCAGAACAAAATAAATAAAATAAAATTCAGAACTGAAGAAGCACTTCAGTTTCAGCAAAAGGTCACGTGAGGTGCACATGCAACCCACCAGTGTAATTAAGACACATTCCCTTCCCAGCACACTCACTTCTCACTTACACCTGTTGAGCTCCCTTGACTTCACTATCACACTCTTCTGCATTCGAATGGCTTCAGCTACGCAAGCAGCCGCGATTTTCAGCGGTCTCTTCGCCGCTCCACTATTCACAAAGCCATGCGCCGTCGCCTTCAGAATAACCGCCTCCAAATCCTCCAACCCGCCCATCGTCGGCCGCACGCTCCGCGCCGCCGTCATCGGCGCCGGCTGCGCCGGTTCCTCCGCCACCGAGTGCTTCCTCTTCGAGCGAGCACCGTCGGAAGAGAAGCCCTGCGGCGGAGCCATCCCTCTCTGCATGCTTGACGAGTTCGACATCCCGCCCAAACTCATCGACCGCCACGTCACCCGTATGAGGATCTTCTCCCCCTCAAACCTCGCCGTCGATTTCGGAAAAACCCTCCGCCCCGACGAGTTCATCGCCATGCTCCGCCGTGAGGTCCTCGACCTTCCTCCGTGACCGCGCCCAGTCCCGCGGCGCCTCCCTCATCTCCGGCCACGTCACCCGCCTCGAGATCCCGCCTCCCCCCACGCGCCCTACGTCGCCCACTACACGAAGGAAAACGCGCGCCACGCGCTCGCTGTGGACGTCGTGCTCGGAGCCGACGGCGTCAACAGCCGCATTGCCAAGTCGATCAAAGCCAGCGGCTACGCCTGCGTCATCGCTTTCCAGGAGAGGATCAAACTCCCAGACGACAAAATGGCCTACTACGAAGACCTCGCCGAAATGTACGTGGGAAACGACGTGTCGCCCGACTTTTACGCCTGGGTGTTCCCCAAATGCGACCACGTGGCAGTGAGGACTGGCACTGTGTGCTCCAAGCAGGACATCAAGGTCTTCCAGAGGGCCATCAGAACCAGAGCCAATGCCAAGATCAGCGGTGGGAAAGTCATTAAGGTGGAAACCCACCCGATTCCGAAGCACCCCCACCCCACGCGCGTGAGGGGGCGCGTGGCCCTCATTGGCAATGCCGCCGGGTACGTGACGAAATTCCTCCGGTGAGGGGATCTATTTCACGGCGAAATCGGGGAGGATGTGCGGTGAGGCGATCATAAAGGCGTCGGAGGGAGGGGAGAGGATGATAATTGAGGAGGACTTGAAGAGGGAGTATTTGAAAGAGTGGGATGCTAAGTACATTACGACGTTTAGGTTCTTGGACTTGTTGCAGAAGGTGTTTTACGGTAGTGATGCGGCGAGGGAAGCTTTGGTGGAGCTGTGTGGGGATGAGTATGTGCAGTGGATGACTTTTGAGGGTTACTTGTACAAGAAGTTAGCTGATGGGAATAGGTGGGATGATGCTAAGATGGTTTTGAATCCGGTAGGGAGTTTGATGAGGTGTAATGTTTTGGGGAGGAAGATGGAGGCTTTGAAGATTTGATTGATTGCGCCGCAAGTCTCTGGTTTTCTTTAGATGAATTGTGGTTGGGGTTAGCAGCTCAGCTGTGTTGTAGTCTAGCTGTTTCATTTCTCTTTTGATTGTGTTGGTTAGTTGAAGAATTTGAAGTGATTAAAGACATGTTAGACTTGGGGGCGGGACTTCTCTGCAGGTTCTTTCATACACCAAGTGTCTATCCTTCTGAACAGTTTACGTTTCTATGTGTATTAATAATGTATGAACATGCAAATACTTACAGGTTACCTACTGCCCAAAGAGATGCACTTCAATTGCATTCTTCTCCATCTCGAATTATTGATTTGTTTGGAGTTAGGTTGTCACCTTAATATAGTCAAGAGCAGTTGCTCATGAAAATTATGTTGCTGAGAAATTTCCTATTACCTACAACTGTCTGCTTAAATCTCGTACATTAGCAGAGATAGATTATGTAATAAGCTCAATTTGTGATCATCATAAGCTTTATCTTCTAGTTACCATTACTTAGACCAGTACATGTTCTGTGAGCAACTTGATGCCTAATATTGGATTTTGATAGGATAAGAACGATATAGTTTCCTTGCAATTTGTAACATGTGTGAGCATATGAAATTACTAATTCATTTCTCCTATGATTTATAATTAAGAATTGACAAAAGTCTGATATGCCGCATCATAGATTACACTTGTATAGCTGTATTCTTATGTACTTTATAGTCTTACTAGACATTGGACCTTGTAACGCACACAATATTTCATGTGTACTTTTGTTCGGTGGTTGATAGGAAAGGACAAGGCTTTTGCATTCTATCGCCAGGTGCATGAAACTGAAGAACCGAGCAGAAAGAAGGTCCAAGGATACCTTTGTCACGTAGGATAACAATGGGAATGGGTTGGTAGCTGGTTTTCAAGCCATATGAAGAAAGTTGTGAAGGTAATGATTGAATCTATTGTCAAGTTTGATGGGTTCCCTTGTAATGAGTTATTGAATTGTATTTATTGGAGATGCACTCCAACCAACATGATTGATGCTTAACTAGGACAAAAATGTTCATTTACCTAAAGAGCTCGCACCTCTCAAGAGAAAGTTGGAATTGAAAAGCATTCCAAATGTGTAAAGATGGTTGTTCAATGAAGAGAAATTACTGTGATATATGATATAACTGTGACATCCTGCAAACGTTACTGCTTTACCCTGTGCTATCAGATTAACAAGACACTTGTTGTGTTGAAGTTGGTTTCGTATATCTTCTTTGTTGACAGGAGGTTTGCTATGCAAATAATATCGATGATACTGAGAACTGTAGTAGAATCAATTTCCAGTTGAATTATGAGAATTATGATTAATGGAGAAGGATTCATTTGGCTCTTACCATTGTAATGTTGTTCTACTGTACATTTTCACCTCATGGCAGCATTAAGCACCAAGTTTATTAATAGAAAACTGTAAGGAGATGCATACTTGCGGTTATCATCAGTTGTTATTGTCACTGTGTTCTTATATTTTCATGTGAATTGCTGCAGTTGTGTACAAGATGGTCGATCATGTGAATTGTTGGTTGCCAGGCTTTGAAAGGGTGAGAATATGTGTTCAAGGAACATATATTAAGGGTAGTCTCTCAACTTCTAGACATGAAGACATCAAAGAAGAGAATGAATTCGATTTTGCTTTGAAGAGAAGTTCTTTCATCATCCTTGGACTCTGTAATTGTGCAACGTAGACTAGAGATTGGACTATTTTCCAGAGATTGACCTGCCTGTTAATTCGATCGTTGTTAACTCTTGGACAGTTGGAGAGGCTGCAATTAAGTGGGAAACTATTGAAAGGGTAACTCATCTTCTTAGGTAACTATTGTTTTCTCTAGGTTAACTTCTGTTGTTTTCATTTTTCCCTCTGGACTAGTATCAAGTAATCAAACCATCAAATAATACAATATACAATGACTGCATTTTAAAATCAACATTGGGAGATGCTTTTACTATCAAATACTATTCTTTCTTTCTTTTTTTGGCCTCAACCCCGACAGTATGATGTTGGGGATATCAAACTTCTGAACTTTAGTAGATTATATTGTGTTCACTCTGGCGTTTGAACAAGGGAATCTATATAGTCTGGGCACATTGAAAGTTTAAAACACTGAACTAATTTTTAATCTAATGCGCCATCTACAACTCTGAAATAGTGAAAAAGAATTGACACTCAGGTGGGATTTGACACTGAAGCAGTAAAAAATTCCTGGATGCTCATAGGACGACAAATCGGAAGTTGATTGCTTGACCAGGCTGAATCAGCCAGCAATGAGTTCACTGCCTTTGTAGGATTGTATAAATCCCACCACACATGACTTGCTTCTTTATCACACGCCATGTCTTTAGAAAGGCATCCAATTTCTGCTCCATACATACCAAGCCCACAGCAAGCACTTTTTACATCCTCAAATCCTGCATTTCATATTTGCATCTCAAATCCTTAGAATGAAACTAAAACCATCGAAAACATAAGAAAGTGTTTGTGTTTGTGTACCATATTGTTGAGGGTTGTTTATGATCTTTGTAAGTCCTTGGTAAACATCACAAAACACAAGCTGTGCGTCAGGCAACTCTGCATGAAGCTCGGAGATCTGTTCATGCAGCTCTCTGTTGTACTCCAAGACCTGCGCATTGATCTCCTCGACACATCCCCTTGGAACATCCTCATAATCATCATCATCATCATCAGCATCATCTGAATGGGCTGTTGAATTGTTTTGGTTCAATAACACCCGCGGAGTGCATCCCAAAGGCAGTATTCCCATGCATATGATCCTCCTCACATTCATGTCATAAAGGTTCCGTATAACATGTATCATCTGATCTGCTAAAATGTGTGCAAATTCTTGATTAGTACTATTCTGTTTTGCAGTACCTGAGGCATTGAGTAGGAAGAGCTCTATGAAGTCATCTTTGCCAAAGGAGAGGTAAAAGATAGAAGATTTGATGAAACTGAGAGCTCTGTCCTCACTAAGCTGCAGTTGTAAGAGTTGCATAGAATCAAAAACTTGGCGGAGCTGCTGGTTCACAGACTGGTAACTCTGGCTGCCGCGGTTCATGATTGTTGCGTGCGCTGAACCGAAGTTAAGGCCTCTTTGTATTCCATTAATGGATCCATTTTGACTGTAGAATGGTAAGATGTTTTGCATGCCCATCTTCTCAGCTGTGGACATAACAAACAGGTTATTGTAAAATGATAAAAGACATCGAAGCAAGGAGATGAGGAAGTGATTGTTACCAAGAAGATGGGGAATAAGAGTTGAACCGTCGGAACCATTACACGAATACAAGGACAGATAACTGTGAATGAGAGGGTAAAACAGCGTGTTATCTCCGCAATCAACAGAGGAATCCCCCATTATGTAGAATGCTGCAGAGTTATTTCTACAATTCTGGAAACTCGAAACGTATTTCAGTTTTGAATTAGCTATAACCATAAACGCCATGATGAATAGAGATAGATGATGAACAAGAAGCAGCCCCTTAATTTTGGAAAAGAGGGTTTCTTTCATCTTTGTCATCATCTCTCTTTGATTTTGTCGTTTGCGTTTCACTGCTTGATACTGAGTTCCTACTCTATGTTGCATTGAGTATTTAAGTTTCAAACATTCAGTGCATAGTTTGTGTGTGTTCAGTTACTATGAGTTAGGCGATAGGCATAATAAGTGTGATGCTAGCTAGATCATTTACACTTGTTTTATCATGTCTTATTTTATCATGTCTATGTTAGTCTATAGGATACAAAACAAATTTAAATGTAAACCCTAATTTACAGTTTATCGATATTTTTTTTCTTCTATATAATCATCGACTTCATCCTTAAAGACTTTCTAGTCCCTAAAGACTAATCACGAAAACCTTTGCCCTAAAGACTAATCATGATTTGTCGAAAGTTTGCATTTGAATAGTAGGTTTTATAACCAAATCATCTATAACCAAGTAGACAATAGTTGCAAGCGACAACATTGGCGATGAAGGCTACAATTGATTCACTTTTGGTGCAGGATTTAATTTTTTTATATATGCTTTTTCTGTTAGCCTACCTACAATGGAGATTCACTTTTGGTGCATGATTTTATTTTTTCATATATGCTTTTTCAGTTAGTTTTTTGGCCTAGATATTTTGGACAAAAGTTTTCTTTCTAAAATCTTAGAACCTGTTCGATAAAATTTTTGAAAACATAAATGTTTAAAAATGAAAATGAGAAAATAGAAAAGTGAAAAAATTTCTTTTATAAAAATTTAATAATAAATTGAAAAAGTGAAAACAATTTACTCTATTTCTTTAAAGTACCTTTGATTTGATGGAAGCCTAATTTCGTTGCTGAATGAATGACAAATATGAACACAAAGTTGGAGTAGAGAATCAATTGAATTGCATACCTATGTTGCACATATTGTATTTTTTTTCTAACTGCTCGTCTTGTGTAATCGTCATTTTCATTTATAATTAATTTTTTTTCATCCAAACTTTAATTTCATCCTCACTTGGTGACACTCTGAATCATGACGCATCTACTGCCACATAAGCCCAAATGCCCCAATTTAATGTAAAAAGAAAAAGAACAAAAACAAAGGATAAAAAGGAAATAAAAAGAAAGAAAGCGCAAGTAGAAAACTGAAAGCCACCGATCCACCTAGCAGTAACATATTGAAGACTGAGAGTAGGGGGCTCTTCCAGTTTCACAGGACAATCTCCACATAATTTGCCAATCATCTTCTTCGTATTTGATGGAAATTATTATCCAAGCACATTGTACCTGCAAAACAACTTCATACAAATATTACCCTCTTGTGTTATTGTTAGTATAGAGCAAGTAGGGATCGTTCAATCCGGGGAAATCAAGGGCGTTCAATCACATAAATCATTACAAAATCATATTGGAGGTTTGAAATTTGATTCTATACTACTGAAAATTACGAAAATAAATCCTAAATTAAAAATATACATATGATCAACATCTTTCACACAATACACATCACATAAAACTCACAAAACATATAACAATTTCGTGTAAGGAAACATGGCAGCAAAGTTCGATACTCTTCAAGATTCATGTAGTTCCAATTCTAATTAGAACCCTCAGCGGTTCATCTAATCGTTAAGACTTCATAAGTATTTAGAATTAACTCAGCGTATAATCCGAAACATGGTACTAATCAGTTTAAAGACACTCAGCGTAGAAATTAAACAAAGAAACACATAAGCACAATGAGTCGAATCAGAGACATGCAACAAGTATGACGTCACCTCACCTTGCTTCAACATGCATACTTTCATGAATTACTCTAACCCTTGGAATAGATATAAATTAAACCAACTCAGCGTATGATTAAATCTATACTCATTCGGCAACATGAAATTAACACATAAAGAACAACCTAGGCCTTAGGCAGCCCTTAAGCATTAAATTTGTTTTACATACGAATTCAGAAAATAAACCACAAAGAATCATGCATCATGTCGAAACCTACTGCCCTTAAATCCTACATAAAAAATCGTCACATACTATGATACATAAATCGGCAATTAGATAATCAAACAAGAAATCTGAAAATCCAAAATAGAATTACATAAACCAAATAAGCATCCACAAATCTTTACAACCTTCATAGACAAAGTCTTGTAATTATACAGAAAAATAAAAGCCATGAGAGATGAGTGAATCACACTTTGAAGAACCTTGAAGAAGCTTCGGCAAAGGTGGATTTGATGGAAGATGGAATGGTGCGATATTGATGTATGTTGATGGTGGAATCGGCTAGTATTTTTCTATGGAAGTGTGGTGCTATTTGGACAGAGTTTTGGCTTGTGAAAAGTGAGAGAGAGGAGATCCTTTTTCTGTCCAAAAGCCTTGGTATTTATAGAGGAAGTAACCTAGAGAAGCCGGCCACAAACCAAGACCGAATTGGTTTAGGTTTTCCTTGAATTTATGAATTCGGCAGAATGACCTCCGTGCATTGATTACATCATAACTCTCTCTACAAAATAGTTATTGAGGTGATTCTAACTGATTTGGAAACTAGACTCCCGTAGCTTTTTATCCATATAAGGCTCAAACTCGGATTCAAAGTGAGATATCCGAGAGAGTCCGTGGAAGTTGGATGACATGCACATGAGTTTTCCCGAAATTAATCAGGATGTGTTGCGATTTGCTTCCTCTATTTTCTGTCGAAAATTCCCAAGATAATGACTCAATAATTGAGCAATATCTCTTTAGGTTTTCCATGAATTAATTCAGCTAAAAATCTTACACAAATGATGGAATTCATCCCACATTCGTAAGCCAAATCCATGTAGAACTCGGTTTAGGTTTTATTCTTTCGGCAGACTTGACCTTCGTGCATTCAAACCGGCATAACGTTTTTCTCAGGAAAGCTTTTTCTGTAATTCTAGTTGCATATGAAACTAGACACACAGAGCTTTCAAACAGTATATGGCACAGTTTCTGGTTCCAAGTGATGCATCGTACAGAAATTCCGGAAGTCAGGACACAGTCCCAGGAAAATCCTGGTAGTCCCTGGTGATCTTTGTTCAAACTGCCAAGTTGCAGCCATCTTTTGGATGACTTTTTGAATTCCAATTGATCTGAAATTTTGACACAATAGACTCTAGCTTGCCAGTTATGTGTCTGCCAAATTGCATCAAATTTGGAAAATAAAAATTCAGTCAAACACAGGCCTCAAAATCACGAAAACAACATATTTTTCACTTTTTCCTCAGATTTCTATACTTTGTCGTTTTTCTGACAATTAAACATACTTTCTCCAAAACTCTACCAAATTGACACTAAACTAAATTATGACTCTATCTTAGGTAAATAAGGGTTAAACGAAGCATAAATGAGGGCATAAGCATATTATTATCGTCGCACATTGTGCTCCTATCAGTATTTGTCTTGTCCTCTCCTAATCCCCATCTGTAAGTCTTTGCTTTGAATCATTCTTCAATTCATTACAAATTGGAGATTTTTTTTAAGGATTTTAGAAGGGTTTAATCGATTTACTTTGCAAACTTGGGGTTTATCCATGTTATTCTTAAATTGATCTAGTTTGCTCTACTGGGTCAAGTTTGTATGCATTTCTTCCTTCTGGGAATCTTTTGTTAATTTCTTGTTGTTCATTTCGTTCTATAATCTTTAGCATTGAACTAGGGGGCTTTTCCTTCTGTACTCTTTAGGTGATGTTGAATTAGCTTTTCGGATATTCATTATTTCTCAATTTTCCGTTGATGTTGAGATTTCAGCACCCAGGACCATGATTCAGTGTTAAAGAGTTGAACCATGTCTTGGGGTTTATAGAGCTCGGTAGTTGTCGCTACTTAGTTTTTTGTGATTATTGGGGAATTTTCGACTTGTTTTTCTGCTTCATTTGGGAAACATGTTTAAATAAGCATTTTTATCTAAAGCATATGGTGTGTTTGAAAATTTAGATAAATTCTGCAACTGCAGAATGCTAATGTGTTGATTTACAACTACACAAGATTCTAGCAAATCGTTAACACTGAAACTAATATTTGTAGTAAGGAACAATGTTTAAATAGGAGATTGATACAAGTAGTTGGATGTCATTTTTATGCCATATGAACTGACGAATATTTTTTATAGTAAACAAGTTGTGCATTCAATTTGGCTTTTAGATTATCTCGCTAACGTACGAGATTGCCGATTTCAGATGGCATTGAGAGGTGTGTGGCAGCTCAAAAAACTGATTGTGAGCTATTCTGATTGGGGAGGAAGCAGTAGGGGAATCAGGTATGTTCATTAAATCATCATTAGCTGCAGACCCATCCATTGCAAAAGTATTTATGGAATACAATTTTAATTGTCCGAACTTCCATCATCAGAAATTTTACTCTTGTAAAATGAGTTTTTTTTTTTTTTTTTTTTTTTTTTTTTTTTTCTGGATCCGGCTAAAGTGAGGAGCATGTAAATTTAGTTGAACTTCATTAAATCGAAACTCTTCATCTAATATAAGGGTCATAGATTAGACACATCACTCTTAGGTTAATTTAGTCAAAATCATGGGTTAACTTGGGTTAAGTGTCGTTAACTACTGCAAGATATAAAAGAAAAAAAAAACTCTGCTTTAACGCTTATGTACTGCTCTGCGTCAAAGCTTGATGCAAGTCCCAAAATTAAAAGAATCAATGATCTTTTATTCTGCATTCACCATGGTCTGAAATTATGTGTTTGAGTAAGTGAAATCCCCTCAGAATAAACAATCAAAAGCAAGAACAGATCCTTGTACATCAAAGGAACTTGACTCTTTCTTCTGTGCCTCGAGGAACCTGATTGTAGTTGTCCCTTCTTGTAATCATGGACACACAGAGAATCAATAGCTCCGTAAGTTGATGACAAGCGTAGAAGAAGCCAATTGACGCAAAGCAGAAGTGAGAGGCCTGAGGTTTCCTTTTAGTGGAATTGATGACACTTAACCCCAAGTTAACCCATGGTTTAGACTAAATTAACCTAAGAGTGATATGTCTAATCGATAACCCCTAGATTAGATGAAGAGTCTAGATTTAATGAAATTCAACTAAATTTACCGGCTCCTCACTTTAGAAGAGCTGGATCTGTTGTTGTTGTTGTTGTTGGTTTTTTTTTTAATTTTTTTAATTTTTTATTTTTTTTGGTGCTTTTCTGGTACAATGAACTGTTTCTTTTTATTATTGAACTACTAATTCAATTTGCTGCAAATAAAAAACAAAGAAGAGGATCTAATCAGGCTCGCTCATGTCCATCAAAAATCAACTAATGGTTTTTTGTTTGTTAGATGCAATATGGTATCACAATTTTACTGTACTATGATTTGTCTTGAGCAGACCCAGTTTTTTTACTTAACTTTTGTTATTGTTGATAAGTTATACTATTGATGTAATTACACTTAAGGAACGAATGAATGATGCTGGGATAGTGGGTTGGGAGTAATATCTTAGGTTGCATTACGGATTTTCTTTTGTTTTTGTCGAAGATCAGTTGGAGTTTAATAGCCGGTGTTAAATATCTATATCTATCTATGTTTAAAATTATAAGTGTAGCTTCTTTGTGTGTCGAAGTGTTTGTCATAATTTGGATTGCAGTTTTTTCAATTCTGTTAACAAGACTATAACACAGTGAAAGAAAACAATCCATGCCTGGATTCCATGCAACCCTTTTATTTGAAAGTGCTACCCAACAAATTAGTGTATTACTCTACATTAGAAGTCTGTCCTGGTGCTCAAGATGGGGATAGAAATATATGCCATTCTGTTTCGTTTATGGAGTATTATAACATTAATTTCTATCAATTACCTATAACTCAACTCTTGTGGTGGTAGGTCATTTATGGAGTCGCACCTACCTGCCTTTAAGGAGAAGAATCCACAGCTAGAGGTTGTTATTGAACACATTCGTGGTCAGCATCCTCATTTGAAGGGCTTATACAGTAAGATCTGTTACACACCCTCTCCCCATTTGCAAAGATGTATTCTCATGAGTATCTGCATATGGCATTAAACTTTTTCTGAGAGTTTCCTTTGTCAATGGACATATAACCAAAATGAAAAGGTGGTCTGTGTGAAGAATATGGATCCAGAAGAAGTTCTTCAATGTGCGACCAGGCTAAGGAATTCACTTGGTAGAAAAGTGGTGAAACTGAGGACTAGACATGTAACCAAACATCCAAGGGTGCAAGGTACCTTGACGACAGACGTCAAATTTTGAAGAGTTCTTGCAAGCAAATTCTTTTGGTGTTTTTCAAAGCAGTTTGATTCAGCATGACAGAATCACAGCACGGGGTTACCATCTGAGAGTGTGGGTGTAACCTAGGGTTTTATATTAAAAGCTGTTGTTTGACATGGTAATGATGGTATTTGTTTTGATCAAATAATTTACCTGGTTCAAATTTTACTTACCAACTTGTACTTCTATCAAAAGCACAGGTTTAAGGCTCATGCTTCTTTTGGTCCATCACATTGTTCAAATTCTACTTTTGTTATTGATGTCGAATGTAGAATCTAGATCCAAGATCAAGTCCAGCCTTACAATTGGGATTCTGCCAGTGTTAAACATTCCAATTTACCTATGTTCTGTATTTTTGGTGTTGCTGGGAGATAATTACAAACAAAATTGCCCTCTGAAATAGTTAAAGGAATGTTAGATGAGAAATAGTTAAAATAGATAATTGACGCTCCTTTAGATCCTTGGATTAAATGACATTAAATAAGTGGGTTAGCTTCGTGTGAAAACTTAAGTTGTTAGAAGTTGAAGACTTTTTCTGTGTAAATTGGTTGATCTTGGAATGTGCATTGTTGCAAAGGGTGTCAAGTATATAAAATCTTGAACTTATATACAAAATTCATAGAATCATTTTGCCGCTTGAATCTAAGTGATAGCATTGAATGATACGATCCAAGTCGTACATAATATGATAATCCCAAATAAAATAAAATAAAATCCCACCCCCATGTGTGTTTAGAACATATTCCATACATAAACATGAAGTCAGACGAATGATCATCGCAAATTTGGGATCATGGAGATAATAATAGCTACGGTTTATTTATATTAGAAGCACCTCCATTTGTTTAAACCATGTTGGCTAATAAGAAAGAAAATCACTCATTACGAACATGGCCATGCATACTTACAATTTTTATTTTCATATGGTACGTATTCAACCACTCAATTTAGACAAGTACTTACAAACGAAATCAAGAACAAATGAATGCTTCATACAAGGTCATTTTATTCATTTATTAGCCATTTATATAGAAATACAGTATTAACACTCAATAAAATGTCAATTGTTGAAATTCGTCTAGGTGTCCAAATCCAATATAAAGATGATCAATTAGGAGTTGTAAACTTGAAGATGACTAGCATAAATGAGTATTTGTTTGAGTAGTTATATGTCTGAAAAGTAGGAACAATTCCCCTAGCGCCCTTAAACTTTCCAGTACCTCCTACGATTGAAAGTTCGCTAGGTCTTCCGGAAGTCGTGACGAATGTTCCTTGTTTCTGTAACGTGCTGCCATTATACTCGCCACTTGTGAATATAGTAGAGGTGGTAACATATATGTACCTTCTGTCTTTTGACGGCGACACTAACAAACCTTGGCTTCGGTGAAACGACCCGAACCTTAAATACCCTTTAAAAAGTTGACTTGGTGATCCGTTACAATTTTTGAAAAGTTTTCTTCATGAAAGTTGTAGAGCGCGGCGATACGAGTTCGTAGACACGCGGCACGCGTGAAACGGACGTCGTAGGAAAAAGTTATGACGTAAAAATCGTGAGAGGATTTCGGAAATTTTCGGAAAAGTGTGGAAATTTCCAGAATTTAGAATATTCCAAGAATATTGGGAATATTCCATTTTTATTTGTTTTTCTGATTTTTCTTCTCTCTGTCTCCACACTCTCTCTCTCTCCCCGATCGGGACCGAGCCCGATCTCCTCCTCCCCTCCGCCGATTTTCGCCGTCCGGCCGAACGGGACCACCGTACCGGTCGTGTTCGGACGGCCTTGACTTCCTTATCACAGTGGTGGCAGCGGCGTGACCCGGCTAGCCGCCGTTCGGCCGATTTTGGGCCGAGGAGGTTCGATCGTGTCGAACCGGAACTACCACTTCCGGCCACCGATCGGCCTCGTTCCTAAGGGGGAAACGGGCGCCTCGCCTTGTATGTCAATTCCATGGATGGAATCGACCCGGTTGGGCCAAGGTAAGAAGAAATTTCGGGTTGAAATTTCTAGGGTTTTGAACCCGATTTGGGGGTTATGAATTTGATGATTTTTGTTGTTGTTGGTTGGGATTAGAGGTTAGAATTTGGTTTAATGCATTGTTTGGACTTGTTTAAGTATGATTTTGTGTTGGTTTGATCGATTTTGGAGGATTTGGAAATTTGGGGCTTTCGGGGCCGCCGTACCGGCCGCCGTTTGCGGCGGCTGGGGGCTGTTCTGGTGTCGGGGAAGAGTCCCCGAGGTTGTGGTGGCCCTTTTTGGTGAAATTGGCCTCGTTTGGTGAGGTTTGGCCACTGTGGTGGCGGAGCTGCCGGCGGCGGCGCGGCGGCGCCACTGTTCCGGCAGCGTGAGGGGGACGATGAACAGTAGAGGTAAATAGGTAAAAAGGTAAATCAGTAAAAAGTGACTGGTAAACGGTAAAACGGTAAATTCAGTAAATAGTAATTAGTAACAGTAAAAAGTTAAACAGTAACTTTGAATAGTAAGTTTGACTTTGACTTTGACTTTTACTGTTACGGTTGACTTAAAAAAATTAAGTTATTAAATAATTAAATAAATAATAAATAATAATAATAATTTTTATGCCAAATTTAGCGACCAAAGAATTGGTCGAACTTTGTTCCCAGTGGGTGGGTGTTGGCGGTTTGGGAGCAAAGAAAATTTTATTTAGTTTTGGGATTAATTAGGACCTGTTTTGAATTTTTTGAGGGAATTTTCGGGACGGGTCCTCTCATTCAGCCTACTTTTCGCGAATATGGGCTTGGGTGCTCAACCAAAGGGTTATCATTGACAATAATTGTTCCCCATGTACTCGGGGCCCAAAGCTCTCCGGAAACACCTGCAACTAGGGCTGGGCATGGGACGGGATGGGCTGGGATTGAGTGAATCTCGTCCCGTCCTAGAAATAAAAAAACAGGACGGGAAGGGACGACGTTTTCAGAAACCTGTCCCGTACGTCCCGATCCCGAACGGGACCGGGACAAGACCGGGATGGGATCGGGATCCCGACAAATTTGCTGCAGCTGCTACTTTCCTGCTTTTTTCTTCAAACTTATTCAATATACATGTATAATTGATATATAAGGTATCCACATGCATATAAATTGATGCAAAATGTAAATCATAGTAACCGAGTCAAATCATCCAACTAATATCCAAAATCACACAAGCCAAAAAACTAAAAAAGAACATGAATGACATTCAAAGTACTGAAATCAACAAGAACATAGATGCATAGGTCCAACTAATATCCAAACTCAAACCATAATATAATCTGCTCAGGCCTAGATATATGAACTAATATCCAAACTCAAATCATAATATATATACCAACAATCAAGCAACCCCAACCCTAACCATAAATATATCAAACATCAATGGGACCAGCAGCAGTGCCTTTTTCCTTTTGTTTTTGCTCTTGAAGATGGAGGTGGACACACATTAGTTTTGCTACTTGCTACGCTCTCATGCTCTGCAAATGACCAAATGTACATAAGTAAAAGATTAGTTGAGTCAAAGTTATCAAAGTAAAAAAAAAAGACATTAAAACTTGCAAATGTATATACCTAGCTCAACACCTTCATAGAATTCATAGTTTTTAATTGTGCAATCATCTAGATCCTCTGCAACATCATTACCAAGCAACCAATTCTGCATGCAAATAAGTCCCTCAACTGTTTTAGGAGTTAATGAACTCCTAAAACAGTCAACTACTATGCCCCTAGTTGAGAAAGCTGACTCTGAGGCCACTGTGGACACTTGAATTGAAAGAACATCCCTAGCTATTGCTGCTAAAACTGGATACTTGAATTGATTGAGCTTCCACCATAGTAGGATGTCAAAGCAATCTATATCATCGATAAGCTCCAATGCAGCTTCCAAATACTGGTCCACTTCATGTTTCGCGACTGCCTCTTCAGTTTCTTGAACCACATTCTTCCAGTTACTGAGCAAATTGCTCCTTCTGCTATTGGTGCTTCTATTACTACTAATACTGCTTGAAGAACTTGGAGATGACTTCTTTTGTAGATGTCTACCTCCATCGACCACAACTAAATACTAAAAAACAATACATAAATTAATACATGAGCATATTAAAATGCACTACTTAAGGATTAAAAGTTTAAAATGAAGTAATAAAATAATTAATACCTGATCATAGAGAGCATATAGAAGGTTTTTGATCTCCCTGGTTCTTCTCTCCACCTCTTCATCACCTAAACCTTCTTGCTTATAGGTGTAAGTCACATTCTTTAACTTGAACCTTGCATCTAATACCAGGCCAATGATCACTATGTGATTGAGCTCATGAAATGAACCATAGTATTTGAACCATATGTTTCTCATATTGGCAGCCATTTCATTCAAGATTTTTCTTGTTTCTGCTCCAATAGCCAAGTCAGTTGATGCATACATGCTGTTGATGTTCTTTTCCATTGTAATAACAACTTGGAAAGTGGTGTGCACAGTAGGATGCGTAGATGCACTAACCCTCAATGTGATTTCGTAGAACACGCCTAAAATATCCACAAACACCTTAGCCACTGCAAAATCATCATCTTCAGGAGGTCCAACCCTCTTTCTCTTGTTTGTGTTGCTTGGCTCTGGCACAACAATATTCTCATCTTCATCGATTTCTTCTTCTGGTTCACCAAAGTAGTTTACGTACATACCACCAAAGTCATCTTTCATTGCCATAAATACTTGTTGGAACCTCAAAGCTGCTTCCAACATTAGATAAGGGCTATTCCACCTTGTTTGGACATCCAAACACACAAGTCCTTTACATGAAATTTTTTCTTTCTCCACAGTTTTCTTGAAGTATTCCAATCTGTTTGGAGAAGATCTCACAAACTTGACAGCATTCCTAATAGCTGACACAGACTTCTGCAACCTCTTTAGACCATGCCCCACAATTAAGTTGGTGATGTGAGCATTGCATCTAATATGCATGTACTTGCCACCCAAAATCAACTGGTAACATGCAGACCTATTCATTTTCGCAACAAGCCATTCCATTGCAGACTTGTCTGCAGATGCATTATCGACGGTAATACACATCACTTTCTCAATTTCCCAATCTGCTAAACATGACAAAATTTATTACCCTCGTGTGCATCTTCCAATCAATATCAATGAAATGGGCAGTAAGCACCGTGTAGTTGACATTTTGCACACTTGTCCAAGTGTCTGTAGTTAAATTAACCCTCACCTTCTTCAAAGTTCTTTTCAGCTCCTTTTTCTGGCTGCCATACATATCTAGAAAGACTCTACATAATTTTCTTCTAGAGGGAATATCAAATAGAGGACAGACTCTACCACAAAATCCCTTAAAGCCTTTCTTCTCCACGAAACTAAATGGCAGCTCATCAATTACAACCATCTCTACACAAGCTTCTAAATAGTCATCTTGGTCAACAGCTACCATGCTCAGTGAATTAGCCCTAGTCCTATCACCTTGTAAGTTTTTCTGCGACTTATCGACAGCTGATGGAAAATATCTACAATTGCTATTGATATGCATAATCATACCAGATGTGCCATTCTGACTTTCAGCAGCATAATCCCCAATCTTTCCCCTAGGACAATACTTGCAGTAAGCCCTCTTATGAACTATTTTATACTCTTTTCCATCAACATCTTTTGCAATTTCAATCTTTTCATAAGGTATAAAATGGTCCCAAACAAAGCTTCGTTTTATACCTGATGTTTCAGAATCAATCTCCCGATTCTCCCATGTAGATGCAACTGCTTCACTTAGAGGCACTACCAGAAAAAAGGGTTTTCCCGACGAAAAAAAAAAAACGGCCGACGAATTAAAATTTTCGTCGGTAATTCTAAGGAATAGCCGACGATTTTATTTTTCGTCGGTAAAAAAAACAAAATCGTCGGCCATAGTTTAACCATAGCCGACGAAACCTTTTTTCGTTGGTATTTTCAAAAAATCGTCGGCTATATTCATATTTCAACCAATGATTTGTATTTTCGTCAGCTTTTCTCCGAAACATTAGCCGACGAAAAATTTTGGAAGTATGGCCGACGAAGTTGACATTTTCGTCGGCTATAAGTCTATATATTTTCAGATCTGGGCAGCAGCTGCTCATTTAAAAAAAAAGGGGAAAACGGGAGAAAGAGTGAAAAATCTGTGGGTATTGTTGAAATCCGTCCTCTCTTATATTGTGGAGCTATATATAGGTACGTACATGGGTATATTTTTTGATTTTGAGTTTTAGTTGAGTTGATTTTGAGTTTTAGTGATTTTGATTTAGTAAGTGATTTTTTGTTTTGTTGTTGTTTTAGTGTTAGAATGTATGTATATATGTTGATTTTGAGTTTTAGTTGAGTTAATTTTAAGTTTTAGTGATTTTGATTTATTAAGTGATTTTTTGTTTAATTTGTTGTTGTTTTAGTGTTAGAATGTATGTATATATGTTGATTTTGAGTTTTAGTTGAGTTGATTTTGAGTTTTAGTTGAGTTGATTTTGAGTTTTAGTTTAATTATGTGTTTTAATTTGATGTTATTTTAATTAGTGTTAAAATATATATATATATATATATATATATATATATGTTAATTAATAGTTGTTGATATATAGTGTAATTAATTAACTTAAATAATTGTTGATATATAGTGTAACTTAAATAATGGTTGTTAATTAATGGTATATATATATGAGTTGATGTTGATAATAATATATATTGTAATGTAATTAATTATTAAGGATTTATATATATATATATATGTATGTGTTAATTAATTCCTTATTAATTAAAGTTATACATATATATTATTATCAGGCTATATATGGATCTGGATAAGAGTTGGATTTCGCTTCCAAGGCATGACCGACGATACACTACAAGAGTTGTGAATTTTTTGCAGTTCGTCGAGGAAAATGCAAACGGGAATGATTACCATTATTGCCCGTGCAAAAAATGTAAGTGTCGCAGTCATATGTGTCGATTTCCGATTAGGACAGTATGGGAGCACCTAAAGAGTAATGGGTTTTGGTCGAAGTACAAACGTTGGATATATCACGGTGAGCCATCATTAGATGGATCGCATGATCATGGGCAGTTTTTTGAGGCGGGCAGTAGTAGTACATCCAACGATCCAACAATGGCATTCGTTAACGACGTGTTTCCTTTTGAAAGCGGTGTACGTGGGGAACAATATATGCATGACCCGGTACTGCCCTTCCCACAAGTTGTCAATACTGCTGCCTTTGACAAGTACAACAAACTGCTTGCATTGCAACAGACCCCTGTGTCTTCAAGTTCTGAGAAGACAGTTCTTCAAAGTGTGATGGAGGTAATAAGGATTAAAATCGAGACAAAATCGACTATCAGGCAAGTGGATGAATATCTACAGTACACTTCTTCGTTGTTGGAGGAGGGTCATCGTAATCCTACCAATCACCGTAAGGTCCGAAGTATCCTCAAAGATCTAGGGCTTTCCTACATTAAGATCCATGTATGCTCATTTGACTGCGTTCTCTTCTGGGGTAAAGATGCAGAAGGGAATGACCTTGCTAGCCTTGACGCATGTCCGATATGTCAGTCTGACCGATATAAGTTGACGGGAGCAGGCAATAGGAAACCTGTGAAAGTGCTTCGGTATTTTCCGTTGAGAGATAGGCTTGAGCGGTTGTACATGTCAGAAACCACCGCAAAAGCTATGAGATGGCACAGTGAGCGGGACGCGGGAGACGCAGATATCATGACACACATCTCTGACGGAGCGACTTGGAAGCATATAAACAACGAGTTTCCTCATTTTGCGTCAGATGTCAGAAACGTCAGGCTCGGGCTCTCAACCGACGGGTTCAACCCTTTCGGCACCATGAGTCTTTCATACAGTATATGACTGGTGGTTTTGGTACCTTACAACCTTCCTCCATGGATGTGCATGAAGAAGGAATATAATATGTTGACGTTGTTGATTCCGGGGCCTGGTTACCCAGGAAAATGTCTCGATGTGTATATGAGACCATTGATTGAAGAGCTTAAGGTATTGTGGGATGTTGGTCATCCCACTTTTGACAAGTACAAGCAGGAGACGTTCCAGATGCATGTCATGGTTATTGGTACCATCAGTGATTTTCCTGCTTGTGGGATGTTGTCGGGCAGCGTTGTTAGGGGATACAAGGCTTGTCCAGAGTGCCTCAGCGATTATGGGAGCACCCCTCATTGCAATAAGATATGCAGAATGGGTCATCGTGTGTTCCTTCCGGCGGATCACCACTGGCATTACGAGTCCGCCGCATTTGATGGAACCGAAGAACACGGTGGTCCTCCCAGAAGATGGACGGGAAGAGAAATTTTAGCAGTGCTTAATGAGTACGATTTTGGGCCCCTCAGCAATCATCCCGATATTGTAGCGGAAATACCTGAAAGGCCTGAGGAGTACAAATTCTGGACACATAAGAGCATATTGTGGGAACTCCCGTACTGGTAAATCAGAAATTTTCCATTGGATAAGTCGGGCCAAGTATCCTTCAGGCTTTGCTGGAAATATAGCCAAGTGTGTGAACAGATAATTCAACAATCTTTACGGGTTGAAAAGTCATGACAATCATATCTTGCTACAGCGTCTCTTCCCTGTTTTCATTCGACCGTTCCTTTCCCGTCACGTTGTGGAGCCATTAGTAGCGTTGGCAAGATTTTTCCAGAAGGTATGCACACGGGAAGTGAGAAAATCTGACCTCCGGGAAATGCAACAAGACATCGTTCATATCATGTTTAAATTTGAGATGATATTTCCTCCAAATTTTTTCGACATCATGCCTCACCTCATGATCCATCTTCCTCGGCAGTTGTTGCTTACCGGTCCTGTGCACTTCACTTGCATGTATCCGATGGAAAGGTACTTATTTTACACCTTCTATTAATTTCCTCATCAATATATGTGATATAGTATTAATGTATTATCATAACACTTTAAAAACTTGATTTATAGGCAACTTGGACAATACGGTGATTTTGTCCAAAACAGATCCGCACCTGAAGGATGTATAGCTGAAGCATATATTGCGCCCAAGTGCGTCACCTACATGAAGCTGTATTTAGGAGCGTTACAGGAAAGCATATCGGAAGATGTACCTTCACAGTTCAATCTTTCCATACTCTCCGACGATGTTGTACTCGGTGGAAACATGCCAGTTTCCTACAAGTTGAAAGATTATGAGGTAGCCATTGCACATTGGTGGGTACTAATTAACTGTCCAGAAGTTCAGTTTTGGAAGAACATGCATCTAAACTGTGACCAAGTAGGAGGTGATCTCGATTACCACAACCGGACATTCGCAGAGTATTTCGGCCGCTGGGTACGTAACTTTAACACTATTCTATACGTATTTATATATTATTGTGTATAATTATTCATATTGGCACGTTGATTCTGATGGTTGCAGATGGACCTTATTAAAAATAATAATCACCCAAATTGGTCGCACGAACTCAGACTTCTGGCGATGAAGCCGGTCTATTCAAAAGTTTATGCGACGTGCAAGGTGAATGGTGTGTTATTTCGATGTGAAGAGAGAGACCTCAGACTGAAAACACAAAATTCAGGGGTTATGGCACATGGTGGGGATGATGGAGTTGACTATTACGGTGTTCTCCATTCAGTTGTAGAACTGCATTATGGGGAAGGCATGAAAGTGCACCTTTTCAAGTGTAGATGGTTTGACACACGGCCGCAGAGCATGAAAACCGATCAATACGGCATAACTTCTGTGAACACTAGTACATCATGGTATGAGGACGACCCGTTCGTTTTAGCCACATGGGTGAAACAAGTGTTTTATCTTGATGATCTCGCCAAGGGTTACCCGTGGAAAGTAGTCAACACTATCCACCATCGCAACATTTACCGGGCGTCTACACTTAGAGTTGCTGAAGAGAACGAGGAAGGGGGCACCGCGTATCAAGAGCCCAACTCAAACGGTATTCCTGACTCCTCTTTTATTCGCCTAGACACGCCGGTGCGAATTCGACGTGAAGAGCCACTGCTTGTTGATGTTGATCCAAATGAAGAAACTAACGAGGACTCTAGTGGTGAGGAACGACATAGATTACCCCTATCGAGCAATTCAGAAACCGAAGAAGACTCATCCGATGATTCCGATTACAATCCGACGGATTAAGTAATTTAGATGATGTAATCTTTTCATTTGTAATCCACTCTTTTCTAATGAATGGGCGTGGGGATGAGCCTCCCAGCATAGGCTGGGTTCCAAACCCCTTAAAAAAAAATTTGAAATATGTTGACTGCTGGGTTTCTGTTTTTTTTTTTTTATGTTCAATTTTAGTTATATATGAACAGGACATAGGAATACGAGAGGTGTAACACCACTGATTTTTTTATTTTTTTCAAAGAATAGCCGACGAAAAATGCATTATTTCGTCGGCTATACTCATAATAGCCGACGAAAAATGCGTAATTTCGTCGGCCAAAACTATATTGAAAAATACATATTTTATTTTAGAACAAAAACGACAAAAGAATAGCCGACGAGTACTATGTTTGATTTCGTCGGCTATGATTTAAAAAAACAAAAACAAAAAAAGACCACCTTCCATTTTCTATCACTATCGACAAACCATTGCTTCATCCTTCAAATGCAAATATGTCGTCAAATAAGATATGACCGAAATAATGAAATACGTCTACGGTTGAAAAATGACAAGATTCCGGCAAAATCTGTGTGCCGAATGTTGCGGTTAACTGTGTTTTACTTCCGTTTTCCTATGGGTAGCCTGACGTTCGGTAAATATTTTGAGGAAAATTTGTATACGATTAGTTGCGTCTCATCGATTTGAAACTATTATATGTTGAAGGTCAGGCAAAAAAACGTCATTTAGACAGGCCAATTACCATTTCTAAGCGTTTAATAACCCTACAAAAATTGAACGGGAGCCGAAGCTCGCATGCAATAATAACCCTACAAAAATATCGTTAGTAGTATGAGCAAGTAGGGATCGTTCTAGGCCGGGGATTAAGGGTACCTGAGATATGAAATTGTTAGACAAACATATATACATATATACAAAACGTCACATATGGGGGGAATGATAGGATCGGCAGCAATGCTGCCCTATGCTAGGTTCGGCAACAATAAGAAGAAAAACAGAAAATAAAATCCTAGATCTAATATTTACAGGTGATCATCATCTTTCACAAACATTTGGCACAAAAGACTCTTTAACGAATAAATTCACATGTAAGAAAGTAAGGAACAAGTATCAACATGCTCAAGTTCAAAATTAGTTCCAACTACAACTTCGTTGTAAGACCTCTCAAGTTTTAAGACCGAACTTTTGGTTATGGGCCCTAAAGTTATGTTAATCCTTTTGAGACTTAACAATTGTGCGCAATGATCTAAATTGGAGACATGCAAAACAAGCAAGGTTGTCAATCATCTTATTTTAACATGTAAGAAATCCAAAGTACTATACCCTAAGTGAGCAAAAACAAATCAAAGCAACCTTTTGAGTATCTAGCCATATTTGTTATTACTCGGGTTTGATGAAACCTAACATCTAGATTTACATGCTTCCAGCCAATACTAATGTTTCGGTTTTTAAGTCCCACTCCTTAGATTTCTAACCAATTTTGAACCTAAAACATGCATCTATACCACTGTCCTAATTATCTAACATACGAATTTACAAGTTACATATTACAAATTAGCATGCAAAATTCATTGTTCTTGTCGAAACCTAAACATAAATCTAAGCATCGATTTAAACAAGTCTTTAACATACAATTTATAAAACCAAAATCGGTTTACACATAGACATATAAACCAACACCAAACATACATGAATGTTTCATAGACAAAATCAAACATAACTAGACAAAAATTACTAAACCGAAGAAGGGAGTGGATCACACTTTGAGACACCTTGAGAGCTTCTTTTGGTGTGGATCCGGTGCTGTGTAGGTGAAGGGATGAGGCTGCACGGCTAAGGTGGCTCGGCAGGGAATTTTCCAAGTTTCGGCAGAAACTTGTATGGTGGTGGAGGATGGATTCGGGTTTAGGTTTTTGTCTAGGAAGTTTGGGGAATTTTGGTAGAGTTTCGGCCTTGTGTTTAGCTTGAGATGAGATGATTTTTCTGTAGGAAAACATGGCTATATATAGAGGTAAATTCGGCAGAAACCCTAGGTAGAAAACCTAGTCCAAATCGGCAAAGGCAATCCTTGTGCAACAAGGTTTTGGTTCCTTCCTTTCTTGGTTCTTCTAGGAAACTTCTTTTTCTGATTTTCTTCCTTGGATTGGGCTGCATATCTTCATGAACTTCTTGTGTAGGCTTGACAACTCCATTTGGTGAGCTTGATCCATGGAAAAATGCCCCAAACCCGCAAGAACACAAGACCGGCAGCAACTCGGCTGGAATGACCTTGCTCCAGTAAATCCGACATATCTCCCTTCTGGGAGATCCAATTGACGCGATTCCAAGTCTCAGATAAACTAGACACATATAGCCATCTCCCCATAAAATATCTCGATCAAATTCCTTGTGAATCGTCGGGAATGATTTTTCGAAGTTGGATCAAAGTCCCAGGAAAATCCAGGAAGCCCCTGGATTGGTATGCTCGGACTGCCGTTTTGCAGCCAACTTTTGGGCGACTTCCCGAACTCCAATGGATCTGAAATTTTAATACAACATTCCTCAGTATATGAATATTAAGCACACCAAATTTCATAGAATTCGGACAAGGATAGATCATATTTTCACTCATCTCAAAATCACGAAAAAGACATATTTTGCATTATTTTCCAGATTTCTTAAACTTAGTCATTTTTCGGATTATTAACCAACTTTTCACCAAACTCTACCAAATTAACACTAAACTAAATTATGACTCAATCTTAGACAAATAAGGGTTAAACAAAGCATAAACGAGGGCAATAAGCATATAATAACGTCGCACATTGTGCTCCTATCAACTACCCCACACTTATCCTTTGCTAGTCCCTTAGCAAACTAAATTAAACTACGCTCTAAACAAACTATTGCCCCTAACAATTTGTCTCAGGCTCGTATGTACACATAGCTTTCAAGTTAATGCATGAGAATGCTAAGCACGAAAATTCCAAGTTTCATGAATATGCGTCATCAATATGAACATATAAGAGCAAAAGGTAAGCATGTAAACATGTTAAAGCTAATTCAAATCACCTCACTAGGCATACTCTCTTCTTTTCTCTCGAAGCATGGTTATTCACTCAATAGTATATGCAAGTGAAAGATAATGAATTACGAAGAGTAACTTGCATATGTCATGAAACGAAAGCACTTTGTGAAATTTTTATGGAAAAACCTCATATGACAACTATATGCACCAATGAACCAAAACCATAAGCTTATTCTTGAGATAATCTCCACAATCAAATTTAACCATCTTAAGAATCATGAAAAAGATCAATAAAAGGGTTGTAATGGGGCTAGGCTAAGAGGTATTCGATATTTGGATAAGGAGGCTTAGAAACGTCACTACGGCCGTAGCAAAGCTCGAGTCTCCTTATGTCTTCTTGCCAAAAGGGTCAAATTTCATTTTGTTGGACCCATACTTCATTCTTTTCCTCCCATAACATTACAACAATAATCTAGACAATAGCCATGCACAAAATTTTTCTTTTCTATGCCTATGCCGTGCCCTTTTTATCATAGCTCTCGGCATCATATTTTTCTTTTATTTTTGGTCCGAGCTAAATTTTTCTCTTTTCTTTTCTTTACTAAGGCACGGCATACATACATTTTTCATATAAATTCATGGCTAAGTCTACCCCACACTTGTTCTTCTTCATCACACACGCGAAAACGCCTTCAAAATTCAAGCTTTGCCAATACTTTGATCAAGGGTAAGGGCGAAACTATACTAAGTTCATGGAAAGTGTTTAAGGGTGATGAAAGAAAAGGCTCAACATAGGCTCAAAGGGGGTTTACTAAGGTGTCCCACGACGGGCTCCAATAGGGCTCATGCTTTATTTGGCTTTGGTGGTAAACCTAAATGATCTTTATTCAATCACATTCAAAATCAAGGTAGTTTATGATATACACGTTTCGAAAATCAATAAGAGTAAGTTCTAGCATACTAGAGTTCATTAAAAGCTATGGCACATAGTCGTCGAATATGCAAAGAATTATGAGGTTTCATGCTTCCTACGAATCTATTGAATTTTATCTTTTTATCGCTCAAGAAGAAAGCAAGTTGGCTCTAAAGCTCACATAGGTTATTTTTGAAATAAACTAGCTAAGACATGCATGCTTAATAATCAACACATCTTACATGCTCCTACCAATGCACAAAATCCATGAAACTCACAATTTTAATTGTATGCACAACCATCATCTATGTATGCAAAGAGGAGAAAAACATCATTGACATATTAGGGGCATCCTAAGACTCGAAACAAACAAATTTAAACACTCTATTTTTGTGGAACAATTTTCTGAATTTTTCTCTTCTAAACTAAGCGCACAAAAAGGCAAAAACAAAAACGGAACATGCTATCCCACCCCACACTTAGAAAATTACATTGTCCTCAATGTAAGCACAAAACAATATCAATGAATTCCCTAAGCATGCAATCGACTAACATATCCCAACATATCATCACAAATCAAAGGAAAAGAGAAGGGTTAAGAAATTTCAAACTCTCGGTGATGGCTCCTTCACTTTTCTTTGATCGACATGGGTTGCCTCCCAAGTAGCGCTTTGTGTTTATAGTCCATAGCCTAGACTTTTCACCGTGGTTAGCATGTGTTCATCGTGTTCCAAAGCAACTCAAATCGGCAAGAAGAAGTTCAACGAGAAGATCGTTGCATGTCGGAGCCGAATCTGTCCTGTTCTGCGTATCCGATACGTGCTGCGTATCCGGCTTGTTTTCTGCAGTTTCCGGCGTATCCGAGTGGTTCCCCTCGGTTTCTAGTGGCAGTTGATCAACCCTGCCGGCAATGGCAGGTCCGGCAGGTTGTTCTCTTGCAGCAGGGAGGGAGGACGGTTGCTCGGCATCAAGTTGAGGCGTGTCCGGCTTGTTGGCATCTAGGTTCGTTTCCGGCCTTGTGTGGGTGCTGCCGGCAATGGCAGGTCCGGCAGCATCTTGACTTGGTGGTGGCTCGGCCACATCTTGTGGTGGTGATGGAATAGCCTCGGTTGGTGTAGGTGGACCGGCATTTGGCTTGTCTTGCACATTGAGTTCCTCGATTGTGGGGTGTGGAAAGGGCTCGTAGTAAGGCTTCAAACGGTGTCCATTAACTTTGAATGTATCTCCCGACACCACACTTTGAATCTCGATGGCACCATGAGAAAAAACTTTAGTAACAATGAATGGTCCAAACCAACGAGATCGAAGCTTACCCGGAAAAAGTTTAAGCCTTGCATTGAATAAGAGAACTTTTTGTCCAACTTGAAACTTTTTCCCTCGAATCATCTTGTCATGGTAGGCTCGAGTCTTCTCCTTGTATATCCATGCGGCATCATAGGCTTCATTACGTATTTCTTCAAGTTCGTTGAGTTGAAGCTTTCTATGAAGACCGGCATCATCTATGTTCATGTTGAAAGCCTTGATTGCCCACCATGCCTTGTGCTCTAGCTCAACCGGTAAGTGACATGCTTTGCCATAAACTAACCGAAAAGGGGACATACCAATCGGTGTCTTGTATGTAGTCCTATAAGCCCACAAAGCATCATCGAGACGATCACTCCAATCCTTTCTTGAAGGTCCAACGGTTTTCTCAAGTATTTGCTTGATCTCTCGATTACTCACCTCGGCCATGCCACTCGTTTGGGGGTGATAAGGTGTAGAAACCTTATGTGTGACTCCATACTTCCTCAATAAGGCTTCAATGGTGCGGTTACAAAAATGGGATCCTCCATCACTAATCAAGACTCTTGGAACTCCAAAACGTGAGAAGATGTTGGTCTTGAGAAACTCGGCTACCACCTTGGCATCATTGGTGCGTGTAGCCCTTGCTTCGATCCACTTTGACACATAATCCACCGCAAGCAATATGTAGAGAAAGCCCTTACTTGAAGGAAACGGTCCCATGAAGTCAATACCCCATAAATCGAAAATTTCTACCTCAAGGATAGGCGTGAGCGGCATTTGGTCTCTAGCTCCAATGTTCCCCATTCTTTGGCATCTATCACATGCTTTGCAAAACATGAATGCATCTCTAAAAATCGTAGGCCAAAAGAATCCACACGTAAGTACCTTCAAAGCCGTCTTCTTTGGTCCAAAGTGTCCACCACAAGCTTCACTATGACAAAAAGCAAGGATGGATCGATGCTCATTCTCCGGCACACATCTTCTAATAACTTGATCACCACATTGCCTCCATAAGTACGGATCATCCCACAAGAAGTGTCGAGCTTGCTTCCTTATTCTCTTTTGTTGATGGCTCGGCATCTCTTTGGGAAATCGGTTTGTGGCAAGAAAATTGGCAATGTCGGCATACCAAGGCTCAAGTACTTCAAGTCGAAAAAGTTGCTCATCCGGAAAGGTCTCTAATAGGGGTAGCCGATCCTCCTCTTGCACAAGTCTACTCAAATGATCGGCTACAACATTCTCTACTCCTTTCTTGTCTTTAATCTCAATGTCGAACTCTTGAAGCAAAAGAATCCATCGAATAAGCCTCGGCTTAGCATCCTTCTTCGTCATAAGATATCTCAAAGCGGCATGATCACTATAAACAATAACTTTGGAATTCAAAAGATATGATCGAAATTTTTCCAAAGCAAAGATTACCGCTAAGAGTTCCTTCTCCGTTGTTGTGTAATTGAGTTGTGCATCGTTGAGAGTCCTTGAAGCATAGTAAATGGCGCATGGCTTCTTCTCAATTCGTTGTCCAAGTACCGCTCCAAGTGCATAATCACTAGCATCACACATCAACTCAAACGGCTCGTCCCAATTAGGGGAAACAAGTATAGGTGCCGTGCATAGTAACTCCTTCAATCGGCAAAATGCTTGCTCACATGCTTCCGACCACTCAAACGTCACCTCCTTTTGTAACAAGTTGCTCAATGGCTTGGCAATTGAAGAGAAGTCCTTGATGAATCGTCGATAAAACCCCGCATGGCCAAGAAAACTTCTCACATCTTTCACACACCTAGGACTCGGCAATGCTTGAATTAGCTCCACCTTGGCTTTGTCAACCTCTAAGCCTCTTGCCGAAATTATGTGCCCTAGCACAATGCCTTGCGTGACCATGAAGTGACACTTCTCCCAATTGAGCACAAGATTTGTCTCTACACACCTCTCAAGTATCTTCTCCAAGTTTCCCAAACATGCATCGAAGGTGCCTCCATACACACTAAAATCATCCATAAACACTTCGATAATGTCTTCAATAAAATCCGAGAAGATAGCATACATACATCTTTGAAAAGTGCCGGGTGCGTTGCATAGTCCGAATGGCATCCGCCGATAAGCAAACGTGCCAAATGGACAAGTAAAAGTGGTCTTCTCTTGATCGTCCGGGTGTATCATGATTTGATTGTAGCCACTATATCCATCAAGAAAGCAATAGTAAGAATGACCGGCCAACCTCTTTAGCATTTGATCCATAAACGGCAAAGGCATGTGATCCTTCCTTGTTGTAGCATTGAGCTTCCTATAATCGATGCACATCCGATGACCGGTTACAAGTCTTTGTGGCACAAGCTCATTCTTCTCATTCTTGACAACCGTTACACCACTCTTCTTCGGCACTACTTGCACGGGAGATATCCACTTACTATCCGAAATTGGGTAGATCACCCCACAATCAAGCAACTTGATGATTTCTTCTTTAACAACTTTCATCATGGGAGGGTGAAGTCGACGTTGAGCTTCCTTTGTCGGCTTAGCTCCTTCTTCTAACAAGATACGATGAACACAAGTAGTAGGGCTTATTCCCTTGATATCCGCCAAGGTCCAACCTATGGCGGTCTTATACTTCTTAAGCACTCTTATCAAATCAACCTCTTGCTTCTCACTAAGCATTGAAGACACAATAACCGGTAGTGTATCTTCTTCTCCAAGATAAACATACTTCAAGTGACTAGGGAGTTCTTTAAGTTCTAACTTTGGGGCCTCTTCCACACTTGGTCGAAATTTTGTTGTGGCACTTGGAATTGACAAGAACGAATCAAATACCTTGGCATAGGGCCGAGCCTCTAGCTCGGCAGCAACCTCCTTTTGGCTCGGCATCATCATAAATGGTTCGGCAGAAATCTCTTGCTCGGCAATGATGCTTGGCTCGGCCGTGGTACCTTGCTCGGCAACTCTTGGTACGGCCGGCCCTGCTTTCTTATTCTCTTGCATGATTCGTTCTCCCCTCTTGTCAAATCCGACCCCTTGCTCAATCGCTAATTGCTATGCGTCAAGCGAGGTCGACATAACTTGCTCGACCTCCTCCAAAACATCAATGGCACAACCTTCCTTCAAATCAATATTAGGGAATTTCATGGCATCAAACACATTGAACTTTATCACCTCACCATCAAATTCCATAGTTAGGTTCCCCTCGGCCACATCTATCTTTGTGCGCGCGGTCCGCATGAATGGTCGCCCTAAAAGCAATTGAGTGTTGTTGACCGGCGAATCCTCCATCTCAACCACATAAAAATCGGCGGGAAATATCAATTGGTTGACTTGCACCAACACATCCTCAACATAGCCCTCCGGATATTTGCTTGAGCGATCCGCAAGTTGAATGATGACATTATCCTTCTTGAGAGGCCCTATACTCAACGTTTGATACACATTGAGTGGCATGACATTGATCGATGCTCCCAAATCCAACATAACATCATCAAATCGTGTATTGCCTATGACACAAGGCACATTGAAGCTCCCCGGATCTTTCATCTTTGGTGGCAACTTCCTTTGAATAACGGCCGACACCGTCTCGCTCATAGTTACCACACGAGTCTCTCTAGTATGCCTCCTTGCCGTGCAAAGCTCCTTTAAAAACTTAGCATACTTTGGCACTTGCTTAATGCACTCCAACAAAGGGATGTTGACTTGCACTTTCCGGAAAATCACCAATACCTCTTCATCGGATTTGTCCTTCTTTGTTCTAGCAAAACGAGAAGGGAATGGTATGCTTGATGATGACACACCTCCCTTTACATTATTGCCGGCCACATCTTGCTTCTCGGCATGACTACCCTTCTCGGCATCATGGTTGTTTCCGGCATTGCTATGCTCGGCACTCTCTCTTCTCTCGGCATCAACAACCCTGCCGGCATCATCATGCTCGGCATCATTGATTCTCTCGGCCTCTCCATCATGGCTGCCGGCAATGACAGGTCCGGCAGCCCTCTCATCCTCATTAACTCCTTTGAAAGTCACTCGCTTCTTCTTTGGACTTGTTGGTGAAAACAACTCTCTTCCGCTTCGAGTTTGAATCACTTTGGCTTGCTCGTTCCTCGGATTTGGAATAGTATTGCTCGGCAACTTCCCTTGCTCATTGAACCTTCCCATAAAGTCCACAACTTGCCCCATTTGAGTCTTGAGCTCACCAATGTCCTTTTGATGATTTTGTTGCCCCGCGAGTAGTGCTTGAGTAGCACTCGAAAGAGATTGAATCAATGCCTCGTAGTTGGGGTTGCTTGTTGCTCCTTGAGATTGGTTCGGCAAGGGTTGGAATGTGGGGTGGCTCGGCTGTCCTTGGTGTGCTTGGTACGGCTGTCGTGGCACAAATGGTGCCCTTGGTTGGTAGGGTGCGGCAGCCCCTTGATTTGGTTGCATTGGTGCTCTAAGCACATTGTCATTGTTTGCCCACCGAAAGTTTGGATGATCATTGAACCTTGGATTAAAGTTCCCAAACCGTTGACTTCCTTGAAAGCCAATTGCATTGCACTCTTCTATGCCCTCATTCGATCCAAATTGAGGGCATTGTTCGGTCTCATGGCCCTCGGTGCAAATTCCACAAACACTAGCACGCTTCTTCATCAAATTACTCACCAAGTCGGTGAGCTTGTCAACTTTATCCTCTAATTTTGAGCTCGAAGACGTCTCATGCACTTTTTCACTCCTTTGCACATTGCCTCGTGCCATGCCAAATTGTTGGTTGTTCAAAGCACGAACTTCCAACAAACTTCTCGCCGCTCCGGCATTTAACTCCAAAAAGCTACCTCCCGCAGCCGAGTCAAGAAACTCTCTCTCCATGACGCGCAATCCCTCATAGAAATATTGTAGCAAGAGTCCATCGCTAATGCCATGCGATGGACACAAAGAAACTAGGGACTTGAACCTCTTGTAGTAGTCGAAGAAAGTCTCATCTCCGGCTTGCTTCACACTTGTAATTTGCTTTCTCAGATCAGTGATACGTGAAGCAGGAAAGTACTTGAGTAAAAACTCATCCATCATAGTACTCCACGAAACAATACGCCCACTAGGCACCTCAAACAACCACTCCTTCGCTTGATCTTCTAGAGAAAACGGAAATGCCTTCATTTTGAAGTGTTGCAAATCGGTCCCTCTTGGACACATAGACTCCGTGGTGAAGTTAAACCACTGTAGATGCTTGTTTGGATCCTCACTCGGCATCCCATAAAATGACTTCAGCTTATGGAGGAATCCACTCCTCAGTTCAATCTCTCCAGTCTTGTCAGCTTCCAAGGGAGGATAAGTAATATTCGAAGGAGCAACTCCTGCTCCCGCAACATGACCATTCTGTGACCTGATTGATGCCATGATCTCTTCTTCTTCTGATGATTCGGCAAAGGCTTCAAATTCTGGATTCTGAAGATCACAAGATGATGAAACTACTGATGGGGAGCTCGGCCCTGACTCAGATACTGACGGCACTAGGGGTGAACCCGGCAATGATGATGATACTGATGAACTGGTTGGTGACGATGGTGGTAATGGCACAAAACGAGCAATAGCGAGTTCTTGCTCTAAACGTTGCAAACGGCCTTGAAGATCTCTTGCCCAAATACTAGATTCGGACATGCATTATTTCTGAAATTTGCAACATTTAAACAAGTTAGAACCTTATAAAGAAATAGAAAGCAAGAATATACATCATTACAAGCCACGGCATTGGCAATTACATAATCATATTTCAAACAATAACACAAAATCACAATCGGCAAGATCATACAAACACACGGCAAAGAACAAAAATTTCGGCAAAGAATTAATATGGTTCGGCCACAAGAGTAGAAAAATCGGAAAGTTCATGAGCATGTAATCGCTAAGTCTAATTTCTTTTAAATTTGTTCTAACTCTCGAAGTACGTGGAGCAGAGGAGATAACGGTGCAATGGACTGATACAGCCCCCGGTAGTATCATGCTTAATCCGATATACCTCAAGAGTTTGAACCACACAACATGTTTTATCTTTGAAGAAAATAGGCCACATATGTCAAGTTATGTTCTAGCGTCTAAAGTGAGGTGATGCTTCGGCACAAGCTGTCGACTAGGTCGTGCGGATTTTACGTTTCAAAGGTCATTACAATCACGGAGGGCGAACCCCCTACAGGAACCAGGCAGGACTCGTTGTTGGACACCATGGAGGGCGAACCCCCTATCGACTCACTCACCGAGAATGAACATCAGTCTATGGGCCTTGAGATCCAGTTAAACAAACCTGAGAACCATATCTATGAAAATAACTTCCCCATACTTTGTAAAACAAACACGGATCCCTAGCGGTCTCAAGTGTTGATTAAAACCGCCCTCAACCTCATAAAAAAAAAATAATACCAAGTTAGCGTCTTTATGCGTGGGGGGCCAACGATGGACTAATTCCAACATTGCAGGGCCCGTTTCCCAATCTACACAAAAACATACCTAACATGGCATCACTCGTATGAAGGGTTTTGGTTATGATCAACAAAAGAGGCTTCACCTACATGTTACACTTTAGAAACTACAATAAACTCAAACATACACAACACTATCAACTTCCTAGAAATTAAACTAAGTGATTACCAACATACATCAATATACATCATGCAACTTCCAAAATTTAAACTCTACATGCCAAAGCATATTTCTACTTTACAAAATCCCAAAATAAACGTAAAATTTAAAACTTTACAACTTCACAACAAAAATTTCCAGCAACATTATATACACAACAATAACATAAAACAAGCTTTTATAATCCCCGGCAACGGCGCCAAAAATTGAACGGGAGCCGAAGCTCGCATGCAATAATAACCCTACAAAAATATCGTTAGTAGTATGAGCAAGTAGGGATCGTTCTAGGCCGGGGATTAAGGGTACCTGAGATATGAAATTGTTAGACAAACATATATACATATATACAAAACGTCACATATGGGGGGAATGATAGGATCGGCAGCAATGCTGCCCTATGCTAGGTTCGGCAACAATAAGAAGAAAAACAGAAAATAAAATCCTAGATCTAATATTTACAGGTGATCATCATCTTTCACAAACATTTGGCACAAAAGACTCTTTAACGAATAAATTCACATGTAAGAAAGTAAGGAACAAGTATCAACATGCTCAAGTTCAAAATTAGTTCCAACTACAACTTCGTTGTAAGACCTCTCAAGTTTTAAGACCGAACTTTTGGTTATGGGCCCTAAAGTTATGTTAATCCTTTTGAGACTTAACAATTGTGCGCAATGATCTAAATTGGAGACATGCAAAACAAGCAAGGTTGTCAATCATCTTATTTTAACATGTAAGAAATCCAAAGTACTATACCCTAAGTGAGCAAAAACAAATCAAAGCAACCTTTTGAGTATCTAGCCATATTTGTTATTACTCGGGTTTGATGAAACCTAACATCTAGATTTACATGCTTCCAGCCAATACTAATGTTTCGGTTTTTAAGTCCCACTCCTTAGATTTCTAACCAATTTTGAACCTAAAACATGCATCTATACCACTGTCCTAATTATCTAACATACGAATTTACAAGTTACATATTACAAATTAGCATGCAAAATTCATTGTTCTTGTCGAAACCTAAACATAAATCTAAGCATCGATTTAAACAAGTCTTTAACATACAATTTATAAAACCAAAATCGGTTTACACATAGACATATAAACCAACACCAAACATACATGAATGTTTCATAGACAAAATCAAACATAACTAGACAAAAATTACTAAACCGAAGAAGGGAGTGGATCACACTTTGAGACACCTTGAGAGCTTCTTTTGGTGTGGATCCGGTGCTGTGTAGGTGAAGGGATGAGGCTGCACGGCTAAGGTGGCTCGGCAGGGAATTTTCCAAGTTTCGGCAGAAACTTGTATGGTGGTGGAGGATGGATTCGGGTTTAGGTTTTTGTCTAGGAAGTTTGGGGAATTTTGGTAGAGTTTCGGCCTTGTGTTTAGCTTGAGATGAGATGATTTTTCTGTAGGAAAACATGGCTATATATAGAGGTAAATTCGGCAGAAACCCTAGGTAGAAAACCTAGTCCAAATCGGCAAAGGCAATCCTTGTGCAACAAGGTTTTGGTTCCTTCCTTTCTTGGTTCTTCTAGGAAACTTCTTTTTCTGATTTTCTTCCTTGGATTGGGCTGCATATCTTCATGAACTTCTTGTGTAGGCTTGACAACTCCATTTGGTGAGCTTGATCCATGGAAAAATGCCCCAAACCCGCAAGAACACAAGACCGGCAGCAACTCGGCTGGAATGACCTTGCTCCAGTAAATCCGACATATCTCCCTTCTGGGAGATCCAATTGACACGATTCCAAGTCTCAGATAAACTAAACACATATAGCCATCTCCCCATAAAATATCTCGATCAAATTCCTTGTGAATCGTCGGGAATGATTTTTCGAAGTTGGATCAAAGTCCCAGGAAAATCCAGGAAGCCCCTGGATTGGTATGCTCGGACTGCCGTTTTGCAGCCAACTTTTGGGCGACTTCCCGAACTCCAATTGATCTGAAATTTTAATACAACATTCCTCAGTATATGAATATTAAGCACACCAAATTTCATAGAATTCGGACAAGGATAGATCATATTTTCACTCATCTCAAAATCACGAAAAAGACATATTTTGCATTATTTTCCAGATTTCTTAAACTTAGTCATTTTTCGGATTATTAACCAACTTTTCACCAAACTCTACCAAATTAACACTAAACTAAATTATGACTCAATCTTAGACAAATAAGGGTTAAACAAAGCATAAACGAGGGCAATAAGCATATAATAACGTCGCACATTGTGCTCCTATCACCTGCGATACCCGAGGTCGACTTTCGAGGTGTGCCCATATGGCCTGCTATGCCTCAGTACGTGAGTGTTGCGGAGGCATACCAGCAGCAGCCATTTGAGAACCCTGACCTCCTGATTTCGGCGAGGAGAAAAGGAAAGTCGACAGACGAGTCATCCAGTTCAGGTAACATTTGATTTTATTAATTAAATGTTTTATTAAAATTAACGCACTAATATTTAATTTTATTAACCAATCGTCGTTTATGTGATAGGGACAGCCGCTAGCAGTTCAAGGCCGAATACGAGAGGTGTCATATGTTTTGACACGCTCAGGAGAACTGTTGAGAGCAGCGGGAGGATCCGGATCAACGATCAGGGGAAAAAACGCCGCGACTACACGGGTTGCGTGGGGGCACTGATTAGGGACATAGTCCCTATGTTGTGGACGCGGTGGGCTGATGTGCCCGAAGAGATCAAGAGGGAGGTGAACAACACCGCGTCGGTGAGTAATTTAAAAAATTTAATTTATTTTACGTAATATTTAATAATTTTCGGTATTGTTATAATTGTAAAACTAATAAAATATTATCTTTCAGACATACTTCGAGATTGCAGAACATAAGCAGCATTGGGCGGACGCGATGCAGTCGTTGAGGTACGTTGGGAATTCCTTATCTTATAATTTGAAATATTTTATGATATTAATAATATTTCTAATGCACTTTTATTTTTTCCGTAGGTTCAAAGAGTGGAAGAAGGAGCTCCGTTCCCACTTTAACCAATACGACAACCATGGTCGTATGGGTACTCCCAGAGAGTTCATATTCAGGGAGTACAAGTGGCGTTGGTTGAAGACAGTAGACTTCAACAACCTACTTATGCAGGTAAATACTAAACTTAACTATAAATGTTTATTTTGTTAAAATTTTAATTATTAGTTTAATTATTTTGTAATTATTACACTAAAATTTTTTGATGCATTTTTCTAATATTTTATTATTTGTTTGAAGCAACGGTCTCGGGTAAACTCTGCGAACCGCCGCCGTAACACAACCCCCCATCATGGTGGTTCTAGGCCGTTTGCACAATATCAGGAGACGTTCAAGATCGCTTATCCACAAGTGACAGAACAGCTCATAAGTCGTTGATTACGATTTAAAAATTTTAATTATTAATTTTACTTAATTATATATTTGTTAGAATATTAATTATTTTTTTTTCCCGTTCAATTAGAATAGGGTGAACCGGGCCGAAGAAGAGGTGTTCCAGCAAGTAGTTCGGGAGACACAACCGAACATTTCAGAGGCAGATCTGGAAGAAGCCCTGCGCCAGGTCGACCGATCGAATGTCCAAACGGCAGCGAGGATGTTCGACGCAGTCTTCCAACACCGGTCAAACCAATACTACTGCCGGGGTTTGGGAAGTTCTGGAATAGGGCTCCTGAAGACCACTAAGGGAGGTCAAAAGAAGGGAGGCGGGGACAGCCAACAGATGAGGGGGGAAGTGCAGAGATTGGCCGCTAGATTGGCGGCCGAGTCCCAGAGATCACAGGAGCTACGCCGCAGAACACAGCAGTATCATTTGGATCTGGCCAGTTGGCATGCTGAATGCGACAGAGTTCGGCAACACAACTACGCCGGCCAACAAAACTGGTGGTGTGATATGTTCGTGAACGGGAGCCGAAGCTCGCATGCAATAATAAACCCTACAAATGATCGTTAGTAGTATAAGCAAGTAGGGATCGTTCTAAGCCGGGGATTAAGGGTACCTGAGATATGAAATTGTTAGACACAAACATATTCACATATATACAAGAAACGTCACAATGGGGGAATATGATGGTTCGGCAGCTTTTGCCTTCTAATGCTAGACACGGTATTAAAAACAGAAAATAAATCCTAGGCTACTATATACAAGTTTGATCATCATCTCTCACGCATCACATAGCACAAAACACAATTTAACACAAAGATTTGCATGCAAGAAAGTAAGAAACAAGTATTTAGCATGTTCAAGACCTAACTTAGTTTCGACCTACAACTAGAACGGGATCCGATTTTTACCTAGTTGTGAGACTTTTTCTAATGTTTTAAGATCGAGCTATTCGCATGGTGATCCTAAAAGTTATGCTACCTTATACAAGACATAGCATTGAAGCACAAAAGTCTATAATCGAAGACATGTAAACAAGCAAGGTTGTCAATCATCTTATTTAACATGCAAGTTTTAGCTAAGGTATTACCCTAGGTGAGTATCACAAATCAAAGCAACATACGTTTCATCTTTATTTGTTCCACTCAGGTTAAATGAAACCTAACATCTAGATTTACATGCTTCAAACAACAATTGTTTTAAACATAACTAATGTTTCGATTTGTTAAGGAACACCCTTAGATTACTAACCAAATTAAATCCTAAACATGCTTTTACCACCACTGCTCTAGTTATCAAACATACGAAATCCATGCATTAAAAATTGCAAAAGTCATCACATAAATTCCAACAAAAATTGCAATCCATGTTCATCATACAATACCAAACGAAACAAAGTATTTTTATAACAACAATATGTGACTAAACCGAAATTAAAAACACAAGTCATAGGGATGGATCACACTTTAGAAATCTTGGAGAGCTTCGTCTTGGTGTGGTGGAAGATGATCGGCAGCAGCTAGGCTAGGTGATGGGATCGGTGATGAATGATGGTGGTGTAGGTGGAATCGGTGACTATGTGTTTTAGGGTTTCGGGTTAGAACTTTGGTAGGAAAATTTGGTAGAGTTTTGGCTAGTGCTTTGCAAGAGATGAGATGATTTTTCTTTAGGAAAAGTGGGGGTATTTATAGAGAATAAGGGGGGTGATTGCCGGCAGCCCTTAAGCAAAAAGGATTTCAGAAAACCTAGTGGAATAAGGTTTTGCAACCTTCCTTTCTTAGTTCAATTAGGTTTTCTTTTTCTGAATTTTTCTTCAAGGCTTGGGCTTCACATCTTCATGGACTTCTTGAATGGTCTTGGACTTCAATTTACAGGTCTTCATCCATCGAAAATGCCCCACAATGCCGGCAGCTCACAATGACACTCAATCTGCCAGAATCGGCAGCTTCTCCTAGCTTGACTAGGAGAACTTGTTTCTTCATGTTTTTCTTCAATGCCATGGCCAAGTGTCATTCTCCTTCCTTCCATACGCTTGGGATATCTTCACAAATGCTCTTGTACATCATATGGTCCATCGAAATGAAGCACTTGTGAAAAGGAAGCAATCAGTCCCTGGAATCGGCAGCTTTGACCTTGTCGCAGTAATTCCGGCATATCTCCACCTTCGGAGCTCCGATTGATGCGATTCCAAGTCTCACGTAAACTAGACACATAGGGCCATCTCCCCATAAAATATCTCGGCCAAATTCCTTGCAAGTCGTCGGGAATGATTTTTCGAAGTTGGGACAAAGTCCCAGGAAAATCCTGTAAGCCCCTGGATTGGAATGTCCGGACTGCCCTTTTGCAGCCAAGTTTTGGGTGACTTCCCGAACTCCGATTGATCTGAAATTTTAACACAACATTCCCCAACATATGAATATTAAGCACACAAAATTTCATAGAATTCGGACAAGGATAGATTATACTTTTGCTCATCTCAAAATCGCGAAAAAGACATATTTTACACTATTTTCCAGATTTCTCAAACTTAATCATTTTTCGGATTCTTAACCATTTTTCACAAAACTCTACCAAAATTGACACTAACTACATTATGACTCAATCTTAGACAAATAAGGGTTAAACAAAGCATAAACGAGGGCATAAGCATATAATATCGTCGCATGTTGTGCTCCTATCAACTACCCCACACTTATCCTTTGCTAGTCCCTTAGCAAACTAAATTAAACTATGACTCTAAACAAACTATTGCCCCTAACAATTTGTCTCAGGCTCGTATGTACACATAGCTTTCAAGTTAATGCATGAGAATGCTAAGCACGAAAATTCCAAGCTTCATGAACATGTGACATCAATATGAACATATAAGAGCAAAAGGTAAGCATGTAAACATGTTAAAAGCTAATTCAAATCACCTCACTAGGCATACTCTCTTCTTTTCTCTCGAAGCATGGTTATTCACTCAATAGTATATGCAAGCGAAAGATAATGAATTACAAAGAGTGACTTGCATATATCAACGAAACAAAAGCACTTTGTGAATTTTTATGGAAAAACCTCATATGACAACTATATGCACCAATTAATGAACCAAAGCCATATGCTTACTCTTGAGATAATCTCCACAAATCAAGTTTAACCATCTTAAGAATCATGAAAAAGATCAATAAAAGGTTGTAATGGGGCTAAGCTAAGAGGTATTCGTTGTTTGGATAAGGAGGCTCAAAAACGTCACCGTGGCCTTTGGCAAACCTCAAATCTCCTTATGTCTTCTCGCCAAGGTCAAATTTCATCTTGTTGGACCCATACTTCATTCTTTTCTTTCCCATAAAACATTACAACAATACTCAAGACAATAGCCATGCAAAAAAATTTTTATTTTTTTTCCTTTCCATGCCTATGCCGTACACATTTTTCTTTCCTTGCTCTCGGCTTCTTTTCTTTTTCTTTTGGTCCGAGCATAATTTTTCTTTCTTTCTTTTATGGCACGGCATCTAGTACACTTTACATATAGATTCATGGCTAAGTCTACCCCACACTTGTTCTTCTTCATCACACACGCGAAAACGCTTTCAAAAATCAAGCTTTGCCGACACACAAGGTAAAGGCATCACTATACTAAGTTCATGGAAAGTGTTTAAGGGTAATGAAAGAAAAGGCTCAACGTAGGCTCAAAAGGGGTTTACTAAGGTGTCCCACGACGGGCTCCAATAGGGCTCATGCTTTATTTGGTAATGGTGGTAAACCTAAATGAACTTTATTCAATCATATTCAAAATCAAGGTATTTTATGATATAAACGTTTCGAAAATCAACAAGAGTAAGTTCTAGCATACTAGAGTTCATTAAAAGCTATGGCATATAGTCATCGAATATACAAAGAACTATGAGGTTTCATGCTTCCTACGAATCTATCGAATTTTATCTTTTTATCGCTCAAGAAGAAAGCAAATTGGCACTAAAGCTCATATAGGTTATAATCGAAATAAATTAGCTAAAACAAGCATGCTTATTAATCAACAAGTCCTACATGCTCCTACCAATGCACAAAATCCATGAAACTCACAATTTTAAAAGTATGCACAACCATCATCTATGTATGCAAAGAGGAGAAAAACATCATTGACATATTAGGGGCATCCTAAGACTCGAAACAAACAAATTTAAACACTCTATTTTTGTATTACAATTTTCTGAATTTTCCTTTTCTAAACTAAGCACACAACAACATAAAACAAAAACGGAATACGTTCTCCCACCCCACACTTAGAAAATTACATTGCCCTCAATGTAAGCACAAAACAATATCAATGAATTTCCTAAGCATGCAATCGACTAACATATACCAACATATCATCACAAATCAAAGAAAAAGAGAAGGGTTAAGAAATTTCAAACTCTCGGTGATGGCTCCTTCACTTTTCTTTGATCAACATGGGTTTCCTCCCAAGTAGCGCTTTGCGTTTATAGTCCATAGCCTAGACTTTTCACCGTGTTTGGTATGTGTTCATTGCGCTCCAAAACAGCTCAAATCGGCAAGAAGAAGTTCAACGAGAAGATCGTTGCATGAGGTGTCCGATTCGGTGGTTGTAGAAGGCTGCGTATCCTGTTGCGTGTCCGGCCTTCCTGCTGGCGTATCCGACTCCTGTATTGCCGTATCTGGCGTGTCCAACTGTGTATCCACCTCTGGTCCGGCCTCTTGTGCTCGTGTATCAACCCTGCCGGCAATGGCAGGTCCGGCAGGGGGTGGTGGCTCGGCTGGATTTGGATAATGCTGCTCGGCAGCAAGATGTATGTTACCTCGGTTCGGTGGTGGTGATGGTGGCACGGGATCATCCAAGGGTTGGGAAGCAATGGTGTATTCTTGGAATGAATCATAGTACGGCTTCAAGCGATGCCCGTTAACCTTGTACTCTTTGTTGGTGCTCGGGTTAAGGATCCCAATGGCTCCATGTGAAAATACTTTAGTGATTATGAAAGGACCAACCCATCGAGAACGAAGCTTACCCGGAAAGAGTCGAAGTCGAGTATTGAATAGGAGAACTTTTTGACCAACTTCAAACTTTTTACCCCGGATCATCTTATCATGATAAGCCTTTGTTTTCTCCTTGTATATCCAAGCGGCATCATAAGCTTCATTACGGATTTCTTCAAGTTCGTTGAGTTGAAGCTTTCTATGAAGACCGGCATCATCTATGTTCATGTTGAAGGCTTTGATTGCCCACCATGCCTTGTGCTCTAGCTCAACCGGCAAGTGACATGCTTTGCCATAAACTAACCGAAAAGGAGACATACCTATCGGTGTCTTGTACGCGGTCCTATAAGCCCACAAAGCATCATCGAGAGGATCACTCCAATCCTTCCTTGAAGGTCCAACCGATTTCTCCAATATATGCTTGATCTCTCGATTACTTACCTCGGCCATACCACTTGTTTGGGGGTGATAAGGTGTAGAAACCTTATGTGTGACTCCATACTTCCTCAATAAGGCTTCAATGGTGCGGTTACAAAAATGGGATCCTCCATCGCTAATCAAGACTCTTGGAACTCCAAAACGTGAAAAGATGTTGGTCTTGAGAAACTTGGCTACCACCTTGGCATCATTGGTGCGTGTAGCCTTGGCTTCGATCCACTTTGACACATAATCAACCGCAAGCAATATGTAGAGAAAACCCTTACTTGAAGGAAACGGTCCCATGAAATCAATACCCCATAAATCGAAAATTTCTACCTCAATGATAGGCGTGAGCGGCATTTGATCCCTAGCTCCAATGTTCCCCATTCTTTGGCATCTATCACATGCTTTGCAAAACATGAATGCATCCTTGAAAATCGTAGGCCAAAAGAAACCACAAGAGAGTACCTTCAAAGCCGTCTTCTTCGGTCCAAAGTGCCCACCACAAGCTTCGCTATGACAAAAAGCAAGGATGGATCGATGCTCATTCTCCGACACACATCTTCTAATTACTTGATCACCACATTGCTTCCATAAATACGGATCATCCCACAAGAAGTGTCGAGCTTGCTTCCTTATCCTTTGTTGATGATGGTTCGGCAACTCCTTGGGGAATCGGCGTGTGGCTAGAAAATTTGCAATATCGGCATACCAAGGCTCAAGTACTTCAAGTCGAAAAAGTTGCTCATCCGGAAAGGATTCTAATAGGGGCAGCCGATCCTCCTCTTGCACAAGTCTACTCAAATGATCGGCCACAACATTCTCTACTCCTTTCTTGTCTTTAATCTCAATATCGAACTCTTGAAGTAGAAGAATCCATCGAATAAGCCTCGGCTTAGCATCCTTCTTTGTCATAAGATATCTCAAAGCGGCATGATCACTATAAACAATAACTTTGGAATTCAAAAGATACGATCGAAATTTTTCCAAAGCAAAGATTACCGCTAAGAGTTCCTTCTCCGTTGTTGTGTAATTGAGTTGAGCATCGTTGAGAGTCCTTGAAGCATAGTAAATGGCGCATGGCTTCTTCTCAATTCGTTGTCCAAGTACCGCTCCAAGTGCATAATCACTAGCATCACACATCAACTCAAATGGCTCGTCCCAATTAGGGGATACTAAAACCGGCGCCGAACATAGCATCTCCTTCAATCGGCAAAAGCTTGCCTCACATGCCTCCGACCACTCAAACGTCACCTCCTTTTGTAACAAGTTGCTCAATGGCTTGGCAATTGAAGAGAAGTCTTTGATAAATCGTCGATAGAACCCCGCATGGCCAAGAAAACTTCTCACATCTTTCACACACCTAGGGCTCGGCAATGCTTGTATTAGTTCCACTTTGGCTTTGTCAACCTCTAAGCCTCTTGCCGAAATTATGTGCCCTAGAACAATGCCTTGCGTGACCATGAAGTGACACTTCTCCCAATTGAGCACAAGATTTGTCTCTACACACCTCTCAAGTATCTTCTCCAAGTTCCCCAAACATGCATCGAAGGTGCCTCCATACACACTAAAATCATCCATAAACACTTCGATAATGTCTTCAATAAAATCCGAGAAGATAGCATACATACATCTTTGAAAAGTGCCGGGTGCGTTGCAAAGTCCGAATGGCATCCGCCGATAAGCAAACGTGCCAAATGGACAAGTAAAAGTGGTATTCTCTTGATTGTCCGGGTGTATCATGATTTGATTGTAACCACTATATCCATCAAGAAAGCAATAGTAAGAATGACCGGCTAACCTCTCTAGCATTTGATCCATAAACGGCAAAGGCATGTGATCCTTCCTCGTTGTAGCGTTGAGCTTCCTATAATCGATGCACATCCGATGACCGGTTACAAGTCTTTGTGGCACAAGCTCATTCTTCTCATTCTTGACAACCGTTACACCACTCTTCTTCGGCACTACTTGCACGGGAGATATCCACTTACTATCCGAAATTGGGTAGATCACCCCACAATCAAGCAACTTAATGATTTCTTCTTTCACAACTTTCATCATGGGAGGGTGAAGTCGACGTTGAGCTTCCTTTTTCGGCTTAGCTCCTTCTTCTAACAAGATACGATGAACACAAGTAGTAGGGCTTATTCCCTTGATATCCGCTAAGGTCCAACCTATGGCGGTCTTGTACTTCTTAAGCACACATATTAAATCCTCCTCTTGCTTCTCACTAAGCATTGAAGACACAATAACCGGTAGTGTGTCTCCTTCTCCAAGATAATCATATTTCAAATGACTAGGGAGTTCTTTTAGTTCTAACTTTGGGGCCTCTTCCACACTTGGTCGAAATTTTGTTGTGGCACTTGGAATTGACAAGAACGAATCAAATACCTTGGCATAGGGCCGAGCCTCTAGCTCGGCAACAACCTCCTCTAAGCTCGGCACCACCATGTATGGTTCGGCTGTGGCACCTTGCTCGGCAATTCTTGGTTCGGCCGGCCCTTCTTTCTCGTTTTCTTGCACGATTCGTTCTCCCCTCTTGTCAAATCCGACCCCTTGCTCAATCGCTAATTGCTATGCATCGAGCGAGGTCGACATAACTTGCTCGACCTCCTCCAAAACATCAATGGCACAACCCTCCTTTAAATCAACATTGGGGAATTTCATGGCATCAAACACATTGAACTTTATCACCTCACCATCAAACTCCATAGTTAGGTTGCCCTCGGCTACATCTATCTTTGTGCGCACGGTCCTCATGAATGGTCGTCCTAAAAGCAATTGAGTGTTGTTGACCGGCGAATCTTCCATCTCAACCACATAAAAATCGGCGGGAAAAATCAATTGGTTGACTTGCACCAACACATCCTCTACATAGCCCTCTGGATATTTGCTTGAGCGATCCGCAAGTTGAATGATGACATTATCCTTCTTGAGAGGCCCTATACTCAACGTTTGATACACATTGAGTGGCATGACATTGATCGATGCTCCCAAATCCAACATAACATCCTCAAATCGTGTATTGCCTATAACACAAGGCACATTGAAGCTTCCCGGATCCTTCATCTTTGGTGGCAACTTCCTTTGAATAACGGCCGACACCGTCTCGCTCATAGTCACCACACGAGTCTCCCTCGTATGCCTCCTTGCCGTACAAAGTTCCTTCAAAAACTTAGCATACTTCGGCACTTGTTTAATGCATTCCAACAAAGGGATGTTGACTTGCACTTTCCGAAAAATCTCCAATACCTCTTCATCGGATTTATCCTTCTTCGTTCTAGCAAAGCGTGAAGGGAATGGAATGCTTGATGATGGCACACCTCCCTTGCTTGCTTGGCTCGGCAATAACTCATTCTTTGATGTTGCGGGATCATACTCAAGCTCGTTGCGCAGCCCCCTTTCTTGTACATTATGGCCGTCCTCATACCCTTGTTTCATGGCAGATTTCTTCTCGGCAGCATTGCCTTTGCCGGCAGTGTCATGGCCAGCTGAGTGGTTGGTCTCGGCTGCAGTATGGTTGCCGGCTGCAGCCCCTTGTCCTTCAATATGGCTGCCGGCAATGTCAGGTCCGGCAGCCCTCTCATCCTCCTCAATACCCTTGAAAGTCACTCGCTTCTTCTTTGGACTTGTTGGAGGAAACAACTCTCTTCCGCTTCGAGTTTGAATCACTTTGGCTTGCTCGTTCCTCGGATTGGGAATAGTATTGCTTGGCAACTTCCCTTGCTCATTAAATCTTCCCATAAAGTCTACAACTTGGCCCATTTGAGTCTTGAGCTCACCAATGTCCTTTTGATGATTTTGTTGCCCCGCGAGTAATGCTTGAGTAGCACTTGACAAAGATTGAAGCAAAGTATCGTAGTTCGGATTGCTTGACGAGGCTTGGCCTTGGCTCGGCAATGCTTGAGCTTGGTTCGGTAATGGCCCAAAAGTTCCTTGGTTCTGCATGTATGGCTGCCGAGGCACAAAGGGTGGCCTCGGTGCAAATGGTGCTCCTCCCTCTCTTGGTTGCATAGGTGCCCTAAGCACGTTGTCATTGTTCGCCCATCGAAAGTTCGGATGATCATTGAACCTTGGATTGAAGTTTCCAAAACGTTGGCCTCCTTGAAAACCAATTGCATTGCACTCCTCTACTCCCTCATTAACTCCAAATTGAGGGCATTGTTCGGTCTCATGGCCCTCGGTGCAAATTCCACATACACTAGCACGCTTCTTCATCAAATTACTCACCAAGTCGGTAAGCTTGTCCACTTTCTCTTCTAACTTTGAGCTTGAAGACGTCTCATGCACTTTTTCATTCCTTTGCACATTGCCTCGTGCCATGCCAAATTGTTGGTTGTTCAAGGCACGAACTTCCAACAAACTTCTTGCCGCTCCGGCGTTCAATTCCAAAAAGCTACCTCCCGCGGCCGAGTCAAGAAACTCTCTCTCCATGACGCGTAATCCCTCATAAAAATATTGCAACAAGAGCCCATCGCTAATGCCATGCGATGGACACAAAGAAACTAGGGACTTGAACCTCTTGTAGTAGTCGAAGAAAGTCTCATCTCCGGCTTGCTTCACACTTGTAATTTGCTTCCTCAGATCAGTGATACGTGAAGCAGGAAAGTACTTGAGTAGAAACTCATCCATCATAGAACTCCATGAAACAATGCGACCACTAGGCACTTCAAACAACCACTCCTTCGCTTGATCTTCTAGAGAAAACGGAAATGCCTTCATCTTGAAGTGTTGCAAATCGGTCCCTCTTGGACACATAGACTCTGTGGTGAAGTTAAACCACTGTAGATGCTTGTTAGGATCCTCACTCGGCATCCCATAAAATGATTTGAGCTTATGGAGGAATCCACTCCTCAATTCAATCTCTCCAGTCTTGTCAGCTTCCAAGGGAGGATAAGTAATATTAGAAGGAGCAACTCCAGCTCCAGCAACATGACCATTCTGTGATCTGATTGATGTCATTATCTCTTCTTCTTCTGATGATTCGGTAAAGGCCTCAAATTCAGGATTCTGAAGATCACACGACGACGAAACAAACAATGGTGAGCTCGGCCCTGACTCAGATACTGACGGCACTATAGGGGAGGACGGCAATGATGATGAAACTGATGAACTGGTTGGTGACGATGGTGGTAATGGCACAAAACGAGCAATAGCGAGTTCTTGATCTAAACGTTGCAAACGGCCCTGAAGATCTCTTGTCCAAATATTAGATTCGGACATGCATTATTTCTGAAATTTGCAACATTTAAACAAGTTAGAACATTGTAAAGAAATAGAAGACAAGAATATACATCATTACAAGCCACGGCATTGGCGATTTCACATCAAATTTCAACAATAGCATACAAAACCACACTTGGCAACACATATATAGCACACGGCAAATTACAATGGCATTCGGCAAAATATAAGTATGGCTCGGCAACAATAGATCAAAAATCGGAAAGTTCATGAGCATGTAATCGCTAAGTCTAATTTCTTTTAAATTTGTTCTAACTCTCGAAGTACATGGAGCAGAGGAGATAACGGTGCAATGGACTGATACAGCCCCCGGTAGTATCATGCTTAATCCAATATACCTCAAGAGTTTGAACCACACAACATGTTTTATCTTTGAAGAAAATAGGCCACATATGTCAAGTTATGTTCTAGCGTCTAAAGTGAGGTGATGCTTCGGCACAAGCTGTCGACTAGGTCGTGCGGATTTTACGTTTCAAAGGTCATTACAATCACGGAGGGCGAACCCCCTACAGGAACCAGGCAGGACTCGTTGTTGGACACCACAGAGGGCGAACCCCCTATCGACTCACTCACCGAGAATGAATATCAGTGTATGGGCCTTGAGATCCAGTTAAACAAACCTGAGAACCATATCTATGATAATAACTTCCCCATACTTTGTAAAACAAACACGGATCCCTAGCAGTCTACAAGTGTTGATTAAAACCGCCCTCAACCTCATGGAAGTAATACTATTACCGAAGAAACGCTTATATGTGTGGGGGGGAAGTATCCCGCGTTTCCCAATCTACATAGAAACGGCCTCCGACATAGCACCATTCACATGAAGGGTTTTGGTTATGATCAACAAAAGTGGCTTCACCTACATATTACACTTTAGAAACTACAATAAACTCAAACATACACAACACTATCAACTCCCTAGAAATTAAACTAAGTGATTACCAACATACATCATGCAACTTCCAAAATTTAAACTTTACATGCCGAAGCATATTTCTACTTTACAAAATCCCCAAAATAAATTTACAATTACAACTTTACAACTTCATAACAAAAATTTCCAGCAACATTATATACACAACAATAACATAAAACAAGCTTTTATAATCCCCGGCAACGGCGCCAAAAATTGAACGGGAGCCGAAGCTCGCATGCAATAATAAACCCTACAAATGATCGTTAGTAGTATAAGCAAGTAGGGATCATTCTAAGCCGGGGATTAAGGGTACCTGAGATATGAAATTGTTAGACACAAACATATTCACATATATACAAGAAAACGTCACAATGGGGGAATATGATGGTTCGGCAGCTTTTGCCTTCTAATGCTAGACACGGTATTAAAAATAGAAAATAAATCCTAGGCTACTATATACAAGTTTGATCATCATCTCTCACGCATCACATAGCACAAAACACAATTTAACACAAAGATTTGCATGCAAGAAAGTAAGAAACAAGTATTTAGCATGTTCAAGACCTAACTTAGTTTCGACCTACAACTAGAACGGGATCCGATTTTTACCTAGTTGTGAGACTTTTTCTAATGTTTTAAGATCGAGCTATTTGCATGGTGATCCTAAAAGTTATGCTACCTTATACAAGACATAGCATTGAAGCACAAAAGTCTATAATCGAAGACATGTAAACAAGCAAGGTTGTCAATCATCTTATTTAACATGCAAGTTTTAGCTAAGGTATTACCCTAGGTGAGTATCACAAATCAAAGCAACATACGTTTCATCTTTATTTGTTCCACTCAGGTTAAATGAAACCTAACATCTAGATTTACATGCTTCAAACAACAATTGTTTTAAACATAACTAATGTTTCGATTTGTTAAGGAACACCCTTAGATTACTAACCAAATTAAATCCTAAACATGCTTTTACTACCACTGCTCTAGTTATCAAACATACGAAATCCATGCATTAATAATTGCAAAAGTCATCACATAAATTCCAACAAAAATTGCAATCCATGTTCATCATACAATACCAAACGAAACAAAGTATTTTTATAACAACAATATGTGACTAAACCGAAATTAAAAACACAAGTCATAGGGATGGATCACACTTTAGAAACCTTGGAGAGCTTCGTCTTGGTGTGGTGGAAGATGATCGGCAGCAGCTAGGCTAGGTGATGGGATCGGTGATGAATGATGGTGGTGTAGGTGGAATCGGTGACTATGTGTTTTAGGGTTTCGGGTTAGAACTTTGGTAGGAAAATTTGGTAGAGTTTTGGCTAGTACTTTGCAAGAGATGAGATGATTTTTCTGTAGGAAAAGTGGGGGTATTTATAGAGAATAAGGGGGGTGATTGCCGGCAGCCCTTAAGCAAAAAGGATTTCAGAAAACCTAGTGGAATAAGGTTTTGCAACCTTCCTTTCTTAGTTCAATTAGGTTTTCTTTTTCTGAATTTTTCTTCAAGGCTTGGGCTTCACATCTTCATGGACTTCTTGAATGGTCTTGGACTTCAATTTACAGGTCTTCATCCATCGAAAATGCCCCACAATGCCGGCAGCTCACAATGACACTCAATCTGCCAGAATCGGCAGCTTCTCCTAGCTTGACTAGGAGAACTTGTTTCTTCATGTTTTTCTTCAATGCCATGAACAAGTGTCATTCTCCTTCCTTCCATACGCTTGGGATATCTTCACAAATGCTCTTGTACATCATATGGTCCATCGAAATGAAGCACTTGTGAAAAGGAAGCAATCAGTCCCTGGAATCGGCAGCTTTGACCTTGTCATAGTAATTCCGGCATATCTCCACCTTCGGAGCTCCGATTGATGCGATTCCAAGTCTCACGTAAACTAGACACATAGGGCCATCTCCCCAAAAATATCTCGGCCAAATTCCTTGCAAGTCGTCGGGAATGATTTTTCGAAGTTGGGACAAAGTCCCAGGAAAATCCTGTAAGCCCCTGGATTGGAATGTCCGGACTGCCCTTTTGCAGCCAAGTTTTGGGTGACTTCCCGAACTCCGATTGATCTGAAATTTTAACACAACATTCCCCAACATATTAATATTAAGCACACAAAATTTCATAGAATTCGGACAAGGATAGATTATACTTTTGCTCATCTCAAAATCGCGAAAAAGACATATTTTACACTATTTTCCAGATTTCTCAAACTTAATCATTTTTCGGATTCTTAACCATTTTTCACAAAACTCTACCAAAATTGACACTAACTACATTATGACTAAAACTTAGACAAATAAGGGTTAAACAAAGCATAAACGAGGGCATAAGCATATAATATCGTCGCACGTTGTGCTCCTATCAGTTCGCGACACAATAACACGCCCTTGAACCCCGCCCCCGTTTCAGCCGTTAGTTGAACCTCCAATGCCTCAACCTCCCGATGATGACGAGCAGGATGCTGGGGATGACGTGGTGGACTTTAGTGCTTTAGGTGATGATTAGGGTTATATTTTATGTATATTGGAACAAATTAAATAATAAATCATTTAGACGTGTTTCTTGTTGGTGCAAATGCATGGATTGTCTTTGTGATTTGCAGGTTGCTTGGAATGGTAATTTAGAAATTAATTTAATTTTTTTCCCCCAAATGTAAGAATAGCCGACGATATTGGCATTATTTCGTCGGCTATAAGTGCTATAGCCGACGATTTTTACCAAATTTCGTCAGCTATAACTTTTATAGCCGACGAAAATGACATTATTTCGTCGGCTATAACTAATTAATGCCTATTAAAATATTAATATATTCCGACGAAATAACCGACGAAATAGATGGAATCGTCGGCTATATTTCAGAACAAATAGCCGACGAATTTCGTCGGCTATAGTTTACGATATCGTCGGCCATACTCGAAAATATCTGACTAATTTCGTCGGAAATTTTGCCCAGATTTGGTCGACGAAATTAATTTTCGTCGGTAAAGTCGTCGGCCATACTCGAATATAGCCGACGATTTCGTTATTTTCGTCGGCCATTGGTATTACCGACGGCGTTTTTCCGACGAATTATAGCCGACGAAAATTTCGTCGGCAGAAGGAATAGCTGATGAAAATTCGGCATAGTCGACGAAATTTTTTTCGTCGGCTATTCTCTCGGATCTGGTAGTGTGGTTGGCTTTGAATCGCATTAGGTTGGCTTGCATCAGCTTGGTTTGTATCAGCATCAGGTTGGCTTGCATCAGGTTGGATTGCATCAGCTTGTAGTGCAAGTTGATTGGCAAGAGTGGGTTGGATTGATCGACCAGAAGAAATTGCTGATGAAGTCGCATCAACCTGCAGACCAGAAGCACTTCGTCGAGGATGAACTGGTGTTTTCTTCCCTCTAGCCATTAACAAGCTGAGGTTGGAACGAAGAGGAACGAAGTTGGGATGACCAGATAAGAGTTGGATGAGGAGAAAGCGAGCTAAGCTTCGCAGAGGAACGAAGCTTACGAATTGGTAATTGAATTTGGGAGATTTGAAGGGCAGAAGCGAAGCTTACGAATTGGTAATCGAATTTGGGAGATTTGAAGTGCTTCTGCCTTCTGCAGTTCTGCCCTTCAGGTAATCGAATTGGGAAGAAGTGAAGAACTAAAGAAGAGGAACGAATTTGGTTAGCTCTGAGATCGAATTGGGTTTCACCGTTTCAGCCTTTCAAAGTTTCTCAAGTCAGTCAAGTGTATTGACTATTGAGATGGAGGGTTGGGATGGAGTGGGGTTGAATCGTAGGGCTGAGATTGAATGCATTCTAATACTACGGGACGAGATGAGATTGTTCGGGATAGTCCCGATCCCGTCCCGTCCCGTTTCAAGTTTACATTAACGGGACGGGACAGTCATTTTCAAAAACTATCCCGTCCCATCCCATTAACTTTCGAGACGGGACTGGGACGGGATCGGGATTACGGGACCGGGACGGGATCGGGATTCTGGTACTAAGTGCTCACCCCTACCTGCAACAGGTAACTCTGTAGCATTGGGACCAGACTGGATGATCATGATATAATACTTTAGCTCAAATTCCTTTTTTGACCTGAATTTTTCAGTAGGTGCAGCTTGAGCTAAAAGGATAAACATGGGTAGAACAAGAAATACTTAACTAATAAGAGAGTGATGAGTCGTCATTTGGGAAACCAAGAAGTAACTAAGGCTAGGAAGATTTTCAAGATAGAACTTGTATACTGAACTACTGCTTTGTGAATTTTAAATGGGATATCGTTCTTATTTATAGTATAATTAAGAGTGTTCTGCATGTGTAGAACTATATATATGATACAAGGAGAGTAGTTTAAGTATCAAAATCTGCGAACAACTTTTATACAAAAACAACAATAGGATAAAAGAACTCCAAGTAGCGTCCATAAGAAATTAGAGTGCGTAGGTAGTTAACGAAGACATGAATCAAGAGTGTTACTAAACTTTCAACATATTAATTTCGTATTGTGAGGACTGCATGGTCCTATCACTCCTATGAAAATATCCCCTCTACTTGTGTTGTTGACCTGCACTATGGCTACCATTTTGTCAAGTTGTATTTGAATGAAATATTATTATAGAATCTAGATCCACCATCAATTCTAGTCTTAGAACTGGGATTATGCTAAATTGCTAATGATAACAGTCCAATTTACCTTTGTTCTTTAGTTGGTTTTTCTGGGAGGTAAATACAAACAAAACATCCCTTTTTAATGCGATTACACATTGAACATTAGGGCCTCGTTTGGTTGTTGGAAGGGAACTCTTCCCTTTCCCTTTCCCTTTCCAAGGGAAAGGAAAGTTGGAATTTCTCTCAAGTTTCCTTTCCAGTGTTTGGTAAAACAAGGAAAGAAATGTTGAAATGCCATTTGAGTTCCCTACCATTGTTTGGTTGGTACGGGAAAAGAAAGAAAAAAAATATCAAATGTTCAATAATACCCTTGGGTTTTAATATTTATTTCTGGTTTTTTAAAACATAACAATTGGATGAATTGTGAATATATTCCTTCTAACAACTCTTGAAATCATTTCAAAGACTGAATCATTTCAAATAATAATATTCTCTCCACATTTCTAATGTTCCAGCACTAGTCTCAAATTGGCTAGCCATGTCATAGAAGATATACTGATATATTATCTAAAACAAAATCGATATAGTCAGTAATATATGTTAACCTTACATTAATATGGAATAGACAAGAGCCAATTCCATTACATAAAGTTCAAAATAGATCATAGCTTGAGACAATAGCCACTACCATAATACAAAGTTCAAAATATCTCATAGCTTGAGCTATCATGTTGTTCCGGAAGCAAAGCAAAAGAAAGCTCTAAGCCAACATTTATATTCAACTCCATCTCTCTAACGACGAAGAATTTTATGAATCCATTGACTTTTTAGGTTGTCTGGCAAGCTAAACAGTAGATCAATTTTGGAGTTATCACTAATAATTGCAGCAGCCGCATCTATAACATCTTTGTCATTTATGCCATCAATTTTCATAAGCTCATTAACAAGCTTACCTCTTCTTTCAGATGTTGCATGCTCATTCAAGAGTACTTCTTTCATTGTCTCCAAGTGTGCCTTGGTCACGTCCACAAAGGAGCGTAGTGTGCTAGCCATGTCTCCCAAACATTGAGAATATGCATCTCATGCTCGCTTCCTAGTTCGAGTTGAAGGTGGGTTTGTAGGAGTGCGGATAACAGGTGAAGGAGCAATAGGTGGTGAAGGAGTTATCATTTCATCCAAATCATTTTCTGCAATGCCAACAAAATCATTGCCATTTAGATCTTCATCTGCTTCAGCTGGTCCTTCAGCTCCTAATCCATTTGCACGATCTCTTCCAAAATCTTCAATCAAGCTATCATAATGAATGAATGGTTTCAATCTTAACCCTGCTGCATCCTTATGGACCTATTACATACAATAGGTTATTACTTCAATCAAATCACTTTATAGGTGCAATCATGAGAAATAAATGTACCATTGGCAAATGAAAAGCTTTAAACGATTCTCTTAAAAATTGGAATCATAGGTTCTGGAACAAATCCCATAATGCATAAACAAAACTATTATTTCAATTTATTTTGAGTTCACCACTCACCTTCAAATCACTTTAACTACTGTTTTATCTATCATTTCTGTTTAGTCTGATGGCAGTGTCCATGCAGGAAAACAAATGAAATGAATTCTTGTTAATTATTCATGTGTTGCATATGATAAGATTGCTTTCAACGTACTCTCATTGCATGGCTAGAAAGCTTAGCCTATAAGAGCATCAGCAGTCGAGACTTATTTTTTAGACTCATATTTGGGTCTAAATAAGCCTGAATAGTGATTTGAGTCCATCTGAATAGTGTATAACAAGACTTATTTTTTTGGGTGCTGTAGTGGTACATGACTTATTTTTGGACCTATATTTTTAATTCAATTTTTTAGACTCATATGTAGGTTCAGAACACAATTTTTTTTTACTAATATTCATACTTGAGTCTTTTATTTATGTTTGATTTAATTTTTAGGCATGTATACATTCATTCCAATTAAGTTAAAAAAAAGATTAATAAACTTAGTTTAAAATAATATAATTTATTCAGCAGACATGAAACATAAAATCAAGAATTTTTATTCATTACAATATAACAAATATCAACGTGAATTACATGTGTGTTAGTAAACTTGAATATCAACTCAATATATTATTTGAATATATAATGATATTATCCAAGTTCAATAATAACCAATTGAACATGCAAAAGATTATTAGGCATAGTTAGAAATATAGTCGTTGTCTCAATAGGGTTCAGCAAAACAGCCTTAATTGGTGGGTCCCAGTTTTGAGTCCAAAACAAATTTGCTCACACTTTGGGTCAAATTTGATCCAACATTTGGCTTTCCGACTAATTTGGGTCTTTTTTTTTTCTGACCCACTACAAGGCCTAATCCACTTTTTTGGACCTAAATTTCAAATAAGGACCCAAATATAGGTCTCCACTGTTGATGCTCTAATGAACAGCCTAATTAGTTATGGTTTTACTTTGAATGATATACTCTGGATCTGTGCTTTTTCTAGAGTTTAGTGGAATGACATCCTTATAAAGAATTTGCCTGAACTTGTGACACATTGACACTGAGAATGGCATAGCAACCATTTCATCAACAGACACATTCCTAGTATCTCGAAGTCTACCAGATGTGCGGATCATGGTACACAATTTGATAAATGTATACCTATCCATCCGGAGCTCAATAATACATCTTACATCACTCACATACACCATGCGTTGAAAATTTCCAACTCCTGAAAAAGCATCGTAAATAGATTTTGATTTCAATCTGTATTTACGATAATGTCGTTCAGTAATGATAAACATGACAACGTATATCATGATGACAAAATTAAATAAATCCTTAACATTTTCCAACATTAGAAGAATCTTTTTAGTCTTTGCCAAGATTCTACGAGCCATAGCTGCAAAGTATGGACAGTGTGTTATTATGAGGTCTGTCAAACAATGCTATCTATGAGCAAGCAATGCTATCTATGAAAGTATTGAGCAAGCAATGCTATCTATGAGGTCTGTACTTAATTCACATTATTAACATTAATAATAGCAGCTAGCAAAATTTTCTTCACACAAGTAAAAAACTACAAATAATCTGTAATATAATAGTTTGAGCAAACAATGCTTTGAGGGCAGAAATCAATTGAATCAAACAAAAAACCAGAAAGGGTTAGTTATAACTAGGATTCAGATTGTAAATGTCCATAATACAGTAACACATACAAAATGAATATCATGAATTAATCAGATCAGTACTAATTGGAGTATGTTTCACAGATTAAATTGAAGCAAGAATAAACAAACGTAAGATGAACGAAGAATTCTTAAAAAGCTAAACCAACCATTGAAATGAATGTTACGGGCACCCTTTCCTCAGTCCACCTGATGACATCTGATCATTAGAATCACATGATCTTCATTACACATGAATTGCTACACCTCGCTAGCTAGCTCCTCTGTTTTCATATTACAAGACTGATCTCGTAATATTATCTATGTTAGGCCTCATCATGGGCCGGGCCGGGCTAGGCCCTACCCTAAAATTTAGGGCTTAGGGTAGGGCCGGGTAGGGCTTGACCAAAGTCAACAAAACTTAGGGCCGGGTAGGGCCGGGGCTCTAATATGTAAGCCCTTAGCCGCCCTAACGGCCCGTTCTGTTAGGGCTAAAAGAGCGGGTCGGGCCGGCCCTCCGAATAGGGCTAAATAGGGCCGAAATGGGCCGAACGTAGCCTTTTTTTGTGGGCCGAAAAATTTAGCTATTATTTTTAGTTTCTTCTTAAAATTAGCTAAAGAGTTATACCGTGTAATATAAGACTCTTTTATTTTTATATAATCATATTTTACATAGATATATGCATTAAATTTAACTTAAGGCATTGATAAATATAAGTTTAATAGGTTAAATTCATTTATCATCTATCAAATCACTCAAAAACCATTGTTATTTCTCACAACAAATATAAATAAAAGACAAAAACTTTATAAAAAAACGATAAGTTGTATTGTATGTAAAATAGAAGAAACATATTTTAAAAAAATAGTTTATTATTAGGGCCTAAAAGGATCAAGTAGGGCGGGCTTTTAAGGCCGGGTAGGACTTAGCCCAAAAGGGCCTAATAGGGCCGGGCCGTAGGGTAGGGCCGGGTTTCATTTGCTTGACCCTTGCCCTGCCCTACTTGAAAGAGGCTAGGGCTGGCCCGCCTTAATGGAGGGCCGGGTAGGGCTTCGGCCTTATAGGGTAGGGCGGGTTTTAGGGCGGGCTAGGGCCGGAGGGCCAAATGATGAGGCCTAATATATGCTATATGTAAACTTTGCCAGGCAAAGTAAATCAACCTTCTACTTAGCAACTAAGCATCTAATTAAACCAAATTCAGCCTCATCAAAACCTCAGCCTTCAACAAGAACCCCAGTGGCAGTATAACCAAACTCAGATAACATCAAATTTCTGAACTTATTACCCAGAAACCCAAATATATCACAAACAAAGGGAAACAAATTATATTCCAATTCATATATAAAAAAAGCTCAAATCATATACCAATCACAAACAAAGGGAAACAAATTACCCAGATCAAATCATATACCAATCACAATCAAATGGAAACAAATTACCCAGAAAAAGCTCAAATCATATACCAATCACACAAAGAAAGAACGTAGGTGATGGGTATTATATATACCTGAATGAAAGGTGTTGCACAAGTCTTTGTGAGTGAAGACGACGATTTAGTTCAATACCCAATATAGAACTGTGATATAAGGCGCGAAAAAGAGGCGCGGGTGCTTTTTTTCTTAGAGAATGATGAAAAGTGGGCGCGAATTTGCTAGGGGATGAAGAGAAGGAGGCGCGAATTTGCTTTAATACAGAGGTAGAGAGCGGCAGATGTGAGGGGGCAATACATGGGTATAGTTGACAACATGCAATTTGAGTGAGGATATTATCGTCTTAAAATTTTGCAATAAATGCGGGGAAACCGAGCGGAACATCAATTCCCTCCTTTTTGAGAGGAATGATCTTCCCCTTTACTTTCTCATATACCAGGAACAGACTTCCACAATTTATGACAGTCAAACAAAGGAAAGTAAAGACTTTCCTTTCCTGACCCCTCAAATCGGTAAACCAAACAGATCCTAGAAGTAGTATTGCCACCGTTAATCACCATAGGGAAGCTTAATGGTGACAATACTACTTCACCAGTTCTTCTGATCAAAAGTTGATGGGGGAGTTCATAGAATGTTAAATCAAGTGAGAAATAGTTCTGAATATAAGGGAGTACGTATTTTACAGCCATGTTCTAGAACTCTGCAAGTGATGAATTGTGAATCATGGCTTCGTCTTCGGATTTGCTTTATTTATTTTTTGATTGAATTACTTTCGGGTAAAATTTATGTCATCACAAGTTGAGAACTTGTGTGAAAAAATGGTTGATCTTGGAATGAGCATTGTTTTAAAGGGTTGTAATGGGAAGACTTTTCTGGAATCTGTCAAGCATCTCTAGAATTATTTTCGGAAATCACAGTAATATAACGGTTATTTTTCTTTTCAAAAGGGGGATGTGGATTCAGTCATTAACTAACTCTCATGCCCATTATCTATCTATCTATCTATACTATTATTACAAGAACAAAACTTGTCAGCCAAAATTGAAAAATTTGACAGAAATAACTCTATAATATTAAAATACTTTGAAGATGAATTAATCATTAAAGATAAGATAATAATTAAATAAACAAATAAGTGAAAATAAAATAGCCAAAAGATGGTTGTTACGTGAAAAGTCTTCCCACTACTCCTAACTCTCTCCATACACCCTCCACACACGTAGGGTGTGGGTTATACTAGTTTGTATTAATAGAATTGATATGATGATCATGAGCACATAATGATATGAGCCATAATAGCAGCACTACAATCATCCAGAGCAAATTATGTACATATTTTGTAAGAAAAAAAAAAGAGACAGTTTTTCACGATTACATGCATTTATAACTATTTTATTTTATTTAATAGAATCAATGGCGTTATCCCCAAAGGTTTCTGGGCCCAAAGATTAATTTGCGTCTGTGTTATCTTGTCAGAACGCTTTCTGGCCACCAAAATTAAATTGAACTTCAATTAGCGTCGACGAGATCCGAATGTAAGTATGCATGAGAGATTCGCACACCAATACTTTTATATATATATATATTTTAATATTTTTTTTTATTTCCTTTGGTAAGTGAGTTAAAGGCTATCTCCTCGCCCTTAGTCGAATATTTATTGATAACAAGAAATAGTACATAAAGAAAAGAGTGGCATTGTCAAATATTTATTTATCGCTTTTACCAACTCGACCACTTGTGGTGGTTGCATTTATAACCAATATAAAAATATCTAATTATATAAAGTAATAAAATTAATTGATGAACTGTATAGAGCTTATGCATGTCACATATCAATTTATTGTTGATAAAGTAATTCAATCTGCTAAAGCTAAATTCAATTGGGCACGGCCGCACGGGCAATGAAGTCTCAATCTGAAGCATGTTCTAGGTATTCCACTGAAAGCATATCTGATTACGTCCCCAGCCCACATGGAAGTTTTGATGTATTAATTAAACTCATTAATCAGCCCTAGTAACATAAAACTAAAATCTAACACCAATAAGGCAGTAATTAATTAAGAGTTAATAAAATGGCACCATGCACACTCCGGCAAGAGGCTCTGAGGCGACATTATCCGAAGGAAGAACAAACAGTGTTGTGTGAACTAGCTTCACTATAGAACCCCTTTTTTAGGCTCGTCACAAGTAGATCGTGTGGTTAATTTGTTTTACTTTTGTCTCACTTACTGGAATAGAAAATTTAGAATCTTGGAGATAATAGCTACCGTTTTCAATTGGAAAGTTAGTTCACTTAGTTGGAGAAGTTTGAGATCGATTATTTATATTTATGTAGTTGACCTCCGTTTACAATCCCAACCATTAACAAACAAAACAAAACATCATCCATTACGAACATGTACCGTGCATGTTTACATATATTATATTATATTATACATGCCATTAAACCCTCAACTTAGACAAATACGTACTTACAAAATAAAGATAAAGAGAACAATTGTCCTGTATAGGGGTGTTTTGTTCATTTATTTAGCCACATATATATAGAAGAGTACTCATACGATTAAGCACCTTAACCAAAATCAATTGAAGGATCAACAATTGAAAATTGTTCAGGTTTCCAAATCCATCATACCAATGGTTACTTGGGAATTAATGATAACCTGTATTCGACTCGAGTAATTGTGTAGTACTTTGTAGCGAGGTATGTCTGAAGAGTAGCAGTTCCCCTAGCGCCCTTCAACTTTTCAATGCCTCCTACGATCGAAAGCTCGCTAGATTCCCTGGAAGTTCTGTTGAATGTTCTTTGTACTTCTAATGTGCTGCCATTATACTGGGGGCTTGTGAACATAACAGAAGAACAAATGTAGTTGTTCCTTCCGTCTTTGGATGCCGCAGCTAGCAAGCCTCGGACTTCGCCAACTCTTCGCGAGTATAGACTTGGGTCTTCAAGCAGCGGGTTTTCAGCGACTGCAATTGATCCAAAGGTGGTCGGGGACCAAGGCTTTCCAGAAACACCAGCAACAAATTTCACTGTGGTATTGGGACCATACATGATTTCAAGGATATAGTACCTTCTCACAATTTCCCTTTTGTTGACAGTAGTCATAAAGAGGCTACTCAAGCCCCCAGACCCGCAGCCAGCACTCTTGGACCCAGCCCAGGGCCTAGGAACAAAGCATGGACACCTGGTCCCGCGCTCGGGCATGTCTTACTTGTGATCGGGGCTCGGGAACCGGGGATGACAGCTCCCCAAGCAGGGGCTGAAACAGTCCAGCAATATGTGCAGAAGGGGGTTAGTCCCACATCAAAGTGTGAGACCAGTCTTCATACCCGACAACCTATATATGAGTTCCAACTACACTCTTTAATAGGTAATCAATACTTCAACTACTCATTCCCGCTTAAGTTATCAGTTTATCCCATCTATACTGACTTAAGCATCGGAGCGGAATAGACCGGCCCGCCCAGTATTCCCTTAGTTAGCAGGATTTGTAGGAATGAATCACACCAAGATCCACTGATCTCTGTGAGTCTACGGATTAAGACAGAAACAATTTACACCGTGTTTCTGCACAAACCCGTAGGCCTTGTAGAGACAGATGAATCTTCACTTGATCTCCTGTAAACCTGCTTACTAAGGGGAATACCGGGCGGGCCGGTCTTCTCCTCTCCGATGCCTAAGTTAGTATAGTTGGAATAGATATAACTTAAGCACGTATATAAGCGGTAGGAATGATCAGTTACCTATTAATGAGGGTAGTTGGGGCCCTTATATAGGTGGCCAGGAGTGAGGTCTGGCCTTATCCTCCGATGTGGGACTGGTTCCCTTCTGTTTGCACACCAAAGGGCAGCTTTGGTGACCTCTTTGGCAGGCAGGCCCCCCCGGACCCCGGGCCCCAGGTGGCAGGATAGACTGTTGGACCCCGAGACCGGGTGCTGGTGATCCGGTCCTGGGCCTCGGGTCGGCCCCTGGTACACTAGCTGCGGGTCTGTGGGCCTACTGTAGCTACTGTCAACAAGTCCCCCAAGTTCCCGGTCAAGTGTAATCTTGAATGGGGACTTAATCTGTCTTGCTCTTGCCCTACAGACCCGCAGGGTTACCAACCCCACGGTGCCCAGTCCCCCAAGTCCGTATTGAAGATTGGGCGTGACCGGGCGTTGTGCTATATCAGAGTGCATGGGACCTCGACCGGGCGTTCTGCCATATCGGTACGAGTCGGAGATCATGGGACCTTGACCGGGCGTCCTGCCATATCGGTACGAGTCGGAGATCATGGGACCTTGACCGGGCGTCCTGCCATATCGGTATGAGTCGGAGATCATGGGACCTTGACCGGGCGTCCTGCCATATCGGTATGAGTCGGAGATCATGGGACCTCGACCGGGCGTCCTGCCATATCGGTACGAGTCGGAGAGTACTAGCCTACGGGAAGGCCTGTTGGTGCATGGAATGAGCCAACAGGTGCCCCCGGTGTTGCGGTCATTCCGAGGCATCGGTCAACAGTTGCTAGTTCTCAGTTTTTGTTGGAATAAGCGAGGTAAATGTGCAGGTTTGTTAGCCTGCGGGGAGACTTGTTCTGTGTTAGAGAAACAATCTGCTCGGTGGGGTGGTGTTGAGATAACGAGTCTCGCCAAGTATCCCCAAATGTATCACAGTTCAGTTTGATGTAGGGTTTTTATCCTGCTGGACAAGAGTACATGTGTTAGATGTAAACTCGCCCGGGTTTATAAAGCCCATGCGTTTGGAAGCCTTGAGTTGTTGCTGGCTCGTTCCTGCCCGTAGGCGAAGGAAAGTGACTAAACCGGTGGAATGCTTTGGAGTCGATTCGCATGCCCGATGGAATGTCATGGGGCCAGGTGGGTCTCGCCCTGGTGTTCTGCCATATCGAGACGAGTCCCCCAGTGAGATGCCATGGGGCCGGGTGGATGGCTCATACCCGGAACAAAGCTCTCGAAGCGGTTGAAAAACTCATAACCTGTGAGATGCCATGCAGCCGGTTGAATGATACCTAACTATGAACTGCCATGGTACCGGATGGATGGCTCATACCCAGAACAAAGCTCTCGAAGCGGTTGAAAAACTCATAACCGGTGAGATGCCATGCAGCCGGTTGAATGATACCTAACCGTGAACTGCCATGGTACCGGATGGATGGCTCATACCCGGAACAAAGCTCTCGAAGCGGTTGAAAAACTCATAACCGGTGAGATGCCATGCAGCCGGTTGAATTATACCTAACCGTGAACTGCCATGGTACCGGATGGATGGCTCATACCCGGAACAAAGCTCTCGAAGCGGTTGAAAAACTCATAACTGGTGAGATGCCATGCAGCCGGTTGAATGATACCTAACCGTGAACTGTCATGGTACCGGATGGATGGCTCATACCCGGAACAATGCTCTCGAAGCGGTTCAAGCTGGTTAAAAGATCATAACCGGCGACTTCTTGGGGAAGTGGAGGGAGTGGACGCCTCGTTCTGCGCTCCTATCTCCCCCAACTGCCGCTTGTAGGTGGGACAGGTGGCTGACATGTTGTAACGGTCCGGCACGCGCAGTAGAGATATTGTCCGCTTTGGGAATCACCCCGCACGGTTTTGTTTCGGGAGCTGCCTGCCTGCTAGCTTCCCAGTAGGTCACCCATCCTGGAATTGCTATTGGGCGAGCAAGCTTAACTTCGGAGTTCCCATCCCCTCCGAAGCCATTGAGCCCCCAAAACGCGTCTCTATATATTGTGCTAACCCTGCACATATAAGCATCGCATCCACTCTCCCTCGGGCGACGTGGGATTTGTGACCTACCTACCTGCTAGCTTCCCTAGCCAGGTCAAGTCAGGTCCACACAATCCACCCTAAGGCCGGGTCATTTCAATCCACCCCCCTTAGGGTCCGACGTCCGCGTCGGCACACTTCCGGCCGAGGACAGGCTCTGATACCATTTGCTTCGGGAGCTGCCTGCCTGCTAGCTTCCCAGTAGGTCACCCATCCTGGAATTGCTACTGGGCGAGCAAGCTTAACTTCGGAGTTCCCATCTCCTCCGAAGCCATTGAGCCCCCAAAACGCGTCTCTATATATTGTGCTAACCCTGCACATATAAGCATCGCATCCACTCTCCCTCGGGCGACGTGGGATTTGTGACCTACCTACCTGCTAGCTTCCCTAGCCAGGTCAAGTCAGGTCCACACAATCCACCCTAAGGCCGGGTCATTTCAATCCACCCCCCTTAGGGTCCGACGTCCGCGTCGGCACACTTCCGGCCGAGGACAAGCTCTGATACCATTTGTAATGGTCCGGCACGCGCAGTAGAGATATTGTCCGCTTTGGGAATCACCCCGCACGGTTTTGCTTCGGGAGCTGCCTGCCTGCTAGCTTCCCAGTAGGTCACCCATCCTGAAATTGCTACTGGGCGAGCAAGCTTAACTTCGGAGTTCCCATCCCCTCCGAAGCCATTGAGCCCCCAAAACGCGTCTCTATATATTGTGCTAACCCTGCACATATAAGCATCGCATCCACTCTCCCTCGGGCGACGTGGGATTTGTGACCTACCTACCTGCTAGCTTCCCTAGCCAGGTCAAGTCAGGTCCACACAATCCACCCTAAGGCCGGGTCATTTCAATCCACCCCCCTTAGGGTCCGACGTCCGCGTCGGCACACCTCCGGCCAAGGACAAGCTCTGATACCATTTGTAATGGTCCGGCACGCGCAGTAGAGATATTGTCCGCTTTGGGAATCACCCCGCACGGTTTTGCTTCGGGAGCTGCCTGCCTGCTAGCTTCCCAGTAGGTCACCCATCCTGAAATTGCTACTGGGCGAGCAAACTTAACTTCGGAGTTCCCATCCCCTCCGAAGCCATTGAGCCCCCAAAACGCGTCTCTATATATTGTGCTAACCCTGCACATATAAGCATCGCATCCACTCTCCCTCGGGCGACGTGGGATTTGTGACCTACCTACCTGCTAGCTTCCCTAGCCAGGTCAAGTCAGGTCCACACAATCCACCCTAAGGCCGGGTCATTTCACATGTGATGAAGGGGAGAGCCCATCAGTCCCATTAGTTATGATGGCTTGGGAGCCTTTATCGATGCTGGGACACGTGTCGGCAAGGAACGGTCTGAGATGAATGGGATCTGCGGCTGGGGTTACCTCTTTTTTATACTTGCCCTATTTATCATCCCCTCTGCTCTCCTTCTGCCGTCATATTTTTTTGTTCCTTGCCCTTTTCCTGCCGTTTGTCTGTGTTGCTATCTTGCTACATCGCTAACCTCCGTTACTTAGGCTTTATGGCATCTGGGAGATCGGCGAATCCTGTCGGTTTCGGCCGTGGGTTGAGGTATGAGCTGCTGGATGGCGACAGAGTGATTTTCTGCGACGAGCCCATCAGAAGCATGTCTGAGAGAGAGATAAGGGATTTTCGGACGAAGTGGGACATTGATTCCTCCGTTAAGCTTCGAGGCCTGCATCCCGGGGAACTGGCCTGCAACCCGGAGCCGGGTTGGGTTGCCGTTTTTGATGATCAATTTCGGCACGGACTATCTCTGCCGCTGCCGAAGTTTGTCCAGTTTATGCTGAGCAGTATAAATCTTTCCCCAGCTCAGCTGCCTAGCAACCAGTGGAGGCAGTTGCTTGGTTTCGGGGTGCCTGTTCAACCTGAGCAATATGGACTGGCCCACGGTGAATGAGTTTCGGGCGTTGTACAAGGTTCTCTACTGCAAAAAGGCCCAGGCCTGCGGTTGTGTTAACTTTGCCGCACGGGACTTCGATCCTGCCATTACTCACCTGCCATCGTCGGTTTCGAATGTATGGAGGAGGTCGGTTGTGATGGCCGGGGGCAGGTGGCAGCGTAGTTCGAGGAAGTTTCAGGTGCCCGGGGCTTATCAATCGATCGGGGATCAGTCGTACTAGCTGGTGGACTTAGAGAGCCAACGGCTAGCCCGACTTTTTGTGTGCTGGGACATTCTGGGCCGGAGCTCCTACAATTTCATCCGGTGGAATATGTTAGAGATATGCGAGATGGGGAGAAAGCCTGGTAAGGTACCTTGCACCGTTGTTTTGCAGGGTCACTTTTATTCTGACCGCTCGGTTTATCGTTTTGCAGCTATTGCCCCCCGGCTCGCTGTTCGGAGCGAAGAGACCGTCGAACCGGATGAAGAGCTTGTGGCCCCGAGGTTGATGGAGATGGGGGAGCTGGCCTCGAAAACCGTTGTAGATCCGGTCACCCTAGAGTGCACAGTGTATGACAGGCCTATACCGCTCGTGTTTCTGGACTCCCACTACGGTAGGCGGCTGGGCGGTGAGGATGCTGCTCCACTCATTATCCTGGAAGTAAGGTCGGTGGACCTACCGGTTTCAGAACCTGTAGCACGGCCGATGGGGGTACGGGCCCTGCGGGAGAAAGAGGCAGCGGTGATGCCTGGACACCGCGGGAGTGATCGCGGTGAGGCCCCGGCGAAGAGGGCGAGGACATTTGATGCCGGGGCGTCGAGCTCGGCTGGTGGGAGGTCAGCATTAGTTTCGGTCGTGTAGAACGATGGCCGAAGGAGTCGGGGGCCGGAAGCCGATCGTAGTTCCGCCCGTGGTGGTTTTGGCAGGTTCGTGGCATCTACCATTGAAACCTTGGGACTTGATCGGGAGGGCCCTGGAACTGGCCAACCAGACGAGAGCAGGACGAAGCCCGTGGAATTAGCTCTTCGGGTGAGTGTGTTTTCTGTGCTTCCTTTTCCCTTTGTGGTAAGAGCTAATGTTCCTTTTGCGTACCTGTGCCAGCTGGTTCATAGCCTTTACGTCACCGAGCCTAGAGGGGAGGCTGCGGTTTCGGCGAAGCAAGTGGAGGAGCTTACGGTGCGGCTATCCCTGGTGGAAGCTAAGCTTGCGCGAGAGAGAGGGGAGGTCGGTCGGCTGAAAATTGAGCTTGCGCAAGAGAGAGAGGAAACCGGTCTGTTGACCACTGAGCTCGCGCAGGAGCGGGAGGAAGCCGACCGTCAGGCAACCGCTCGGGAAGCGAAGAATGCGGAGCTAGAGGCGAAGGTTTTGGAGCTGCAGAGCCGAATGACAACGATCGTCCAAGGAGGGGAGAAGCTCGTGGAATCCCGGCTTGCTGAAGTGGCTGATAAAGCTGTCGACGACTTCCGGGAGTCGGTGGAGTTTGAAGAGATGCTGGATGACGCCCGTGCGGAAGGGTATAAATGATGCCTATCTGGAGTGGAGGGAGAAAGGGTGGCTTGATGCTGAGCGGATGGCGGCTGATGTAGCCCTGGCTGAGATGGCAGAGCAAGAGCAATCTCTCAAAGGTGGCGGGCCCGGGATTAGGGGCTCCGGCGGTGCTGGCTAACAGTTTTTTTTTGTACATACCTTGCAACCAGCTGTAGTTTATTCAAAATATATTTGACTGTGCTTTGCAATGTTGGCGTCAAATACATTATTGTCCCTTTATGACCGATTTCACTTAGGGTAGAAACGCAGATGCTGGATATTCCACGAGCGGGTGGAATAGATGCCTTCGGCGTCTATGATGTGGAATGTTGCCGGGCCCCCAGCTGCGGTGATTTGGTAGGGCCCTTCCCATGTTGGCTCCAAGGCCAGTGGTTTTTTCTGAACTTTCTTCATGACCCAGTCCCCTACTTGTAATTTCCTTTCCCGGACCCTTCTATCATAGTACCGAGCGACCCGTTGCTTGTAGGTTTGGTTTCGCATATGCGCCCGGTCGCGCCGTTCTTCTATGAGATCCAGATTGAGCCGTATGCCCTCGGTTTTTGTTTCGGCGTCGTAATTCTCGACCCTGCCGCTGGGCATATTGGTCTCTACAGGGAGTACCGCTTCGCTCCCAAACGCCATGCAGAACGGGGTCTCCCCTGTTGCCTCTACTGCCGTCGTTCGGATGGCCCATAGAACTGCGGGGAGTTCCTCGGCCCAACATCCCTTCTTGGCATCCAGCTTTTTCTTGAGGAGGGTTTTGATAATCTTGTTCACCGCTTCCACCTGGCCGTTGGTCTGCGGGTGTGCCACTGAGGCAAACAACATCCGGGTCCCCATAGAGGCCGTGTATTGGATAAGATCAGCATTGTTGAACTGTGTCCCATTATCCGTGACTATAGTCTGCGGTACTCCGAACCTGCAGTAGATGTTCTTCTATAGGAACTTTCTTACCCGTTCCTCGGTGATCTTTACCAGGGGTTCCGCCTCGACCCACTTGGTCTGATAGTCCACGGCCACAATGGCGTATTTGTACTGTTCCACAATTATTGGGAAAGGGCCGATGATGTCTAGTCCCCATTGTGCGAACGGCCATGGTGCTAACAGGATTGATAACGCGACTGCCGGGGCATGGGGTGTAGAAGCGTACATGTGGCACTTATGACAGCCACCTGATATTCTTCTCGATGCTGCTGCCATGTCTGGCCAAAAATACTCCGCCCGGAGCGACTTGTGAGTCAAGGATCGGGCGCCAGAGTGATTACCGCATACTCCCTCGTGGATTTCTCGCATGATAACCTCTCCTGCTTCCTTAGTGACACACTTCAACTGGGGGAAGCTGTGCCCTCTCCGGTACAACTTGCCGTTGCGAAGGCTGTACCTGGCGCACCGGAGATGTAGCCTCCTAGCCTCCACCGCATCCTGGGGGCTGGTTTTGTCAGCCAAATATCTAACTATCGGATCCATCCAGCCCGGTGGTGCCTCTTCTACCGCAAATATCTCGGAGATGGTCTTGCTGATACTCGGTTTCTGGAGGGTTTCAATTTTGGCTCTTCGGTACTCCGGAGGGTAGTTTCCGGTTGCCAACCTTGCGAGGGCGTCTGCATGCCTATTTGCCTCTCGGGGTATATGCTGGATCGTGGCACCCTGGAATGGCTCGATGAGGGCCTTGACCAAAGCTTGGTAGGAGGCTAGCTGAGGTTCCTTGACTTCGAACAGCCCGTTCATCTGGTTCACCACTAGGCTCGAGTCGTTGTATATGTCCAGGGATGGGATTCCCATCTCTTTGGCTAGTTGTAAACCGGCTATGAGGGCCTCATACTCGGCAGCGTTATTGAAAGTGTTGAAGAGGAACCGTAGATCATACTCGTATGATTGGCCATCGGGCGAGGTTAGCATGGTGCCGGCTCCGCTCCGCTTACTCGTTACGGAGCCGTCTACGTAAAGCTTCCAACCGTTGGGGAGGTCTGGTTCGATCTTTATGGCCTGAATTGCCTCCTTGCCCTCGTACCGGCCGGGGTGTGCTTCCGCCACCCTTGGGGTGAGTTCACATATGAAATCCGCAGCTGCCTGTCCCTTGATAGCCGTTCGCGGAGCATAAGTGATGTCGAACTCTCCCAATTCAACTGCCCACCGCACGAGCCTGCCGCTGGTGTCCGGTTTTTGCAGGATCTGCCGCAAAGGGTGATTGGTATATAGGGTGATGGAATGAGCCTGGAAATAATGCCTGAGCTTTCTGGCACTAACGATCAGGGCCAGCGCCAACCTCTCAATGTCGGAGTACCGACCCTCGGCTCCGGTAAGTCCCTTTCCTGCATAATATACCGGGAGATCGAGCGTGCCCTCCTTCCTGATGAGAGTCACGGAGACGGCCGCTTCGGATGCAGCTATGTAGAGGTATAGCATCTCGCCCGGTACTGGTTTGGATAGGAGAGGTACTGCGGACAGATACGTCTTGATGGACTGGAATGCCGCTTCATGCTCCGCTGCCCAATGGATTTTCTTGAACTGTTGTGCTTTGAGCAGCTTGAAGAATGGGGCACACTTATCTGTCAGGCGGGAGATGAATCTGGCCAGGGCGGCCAACCGGCCGGTCAGCATTTGGACCTACTTTCTTTCCCCTGGTGTTTCCATGTCTAGGATTGCCTGGTGATGTGAACCTAAGCTCGCACACAATAATAAACCCTACAAAATATCGTTAGTAGTATAAGCAAGTAGGGATCGTTCTAAGCCGGGGATTAAGGGTACCTGAGATATGAAATTGTTAGACAAAAAAATATATACATATATACAAAACGTCACAAATATGGGGGAATAAAATGGATCGGCAGCCCTAGGGCTGCCCTACACTAGACACGAAATAACTTGCTGAAAATAAATCCTAAGTCTAATATTTAAAAGTTTGGTCGACATTCTTCCACAAAGCACTAACACAAAAGCAATCAAAACATATAACAAGCAAGCAAACAGGACTCACAGCAAGATGTTAAAATGTTCTAGACTCAACTTAACTCCAACCCATTTAGCTCCTAACCGGCTACTAATTGATTAAGACTCCTCATGTATTTTAAGTGACTAACCGCCTAACCTTAAAATTATACTAGTCATCTTTGAATATTCTAACCGACGTAAACAAACATGACAAGTAATTAAGCACAAAGTCTTTTTCTTTAGTTGGAAACAAGTTAAATAAGCAAGGTTGTCAATCATCTTATTAACAAGCATGTTCATTTAAATTACTCTAGCCCTCGTGAAAACAACACAAATTAAAATAACCCTAAAGATTACTTAACCCATATTATTTTCGGCTAATGAGATTAATACTCCACATATTGCAATTATATAGATTACCAATCTTTAAGCACACGAATTTAAAGAACAAGTCAAGAAACCCTATAACCAAGTTAACATGCATTCTTGCCGATTGTCCTATTAACTAATTCGTTACATATTTCCCTCACTTTTTAGCATGCAATTTGTATTCTTACATCCAAAAACCACTTAAAGATAAAGAAACCAAATTGAACATACAAATCATAAAACCAAATTTCAATCCAATTCATACATAGACATACAAATTGAAACCAAGAATTCATGCTAACTTCATAGACAAAGTTTAACATAACTACAACAAAAATTACAAAGCCAAGAGAAGGGAGTGGATCACACATTAGAAACCTTGGAGACTTCGTCTTGTATGGATCCGGCGGTTGGTGGTGTCGGATGGAGGCTGCTGCTCGGCAGTGGTTATGTCGGCAGCAAGGTACCAAGGTTTCGGCAGAAACTTTGGGTGTGGTGGAGGTGGTTTTGGCTAGGGTTTTTGTGTAGGATTCTTGGGGAAATTTAGGTAGAGCTTTGGCTAGATTTTTACTTTGGAATGTGACCCCTTTTTCTGTGTAAAAGTTGGCTATTTATAGAGGAAAAGCTAGGTATTGCCGGCAGCCCTTGATGCACAAGGAAATCAGAAAACCAAGTTGGTTAAGGATTTGAAACCTTCCTTTCATTGTCTAATTAGGTTTTCTTTTTCTGAATTTTTCTTCAAGGCTTGGGCTTCACATCTTCATGGACTTCTTGTATGATCTTTGGACTTCATTTGATATGTCTTGGTCCACCGAAAATGCTTCCATTGCCGGCAGCATCATCAAGGCACAAATCTGCCCCTTCTGGCAGCTTCTCCTAGTTTGACTAGGAGAACTTCTTTCTTCATATTCTTCTTCAGTGCCCGGCTTGGTGTCATCCTCCCTCCTTTTTTAAGCTTGGACCATCTTCACAAATGCTTTTATGCATCATATGGTCCATCGAAAAACAGCAATTGTGAAAAAGGAGGTAATAGGTTCCTGGAATCGGCAGAAAAGACCTTGCTGCAGTAACTCTGGCATATCTCCACCCTCGGAGCTCCGATTGATGCGATTCCAAGTCTCAGATAAACTAGACACATATAGCCATCTCCTCATAAAAGGGCTCGATCAAATTCCTTGTGAGTCGCAGGAATGATTTTTCGAAGTTGGATCAAAGTCCCAGGAAAATCCTGGAAGCCCCTGGATTGGTTTGCTCGAACTGCCAAGTTGCAGCCCTCTTTTGGGTGACTTCCCGAACTCCAATTGATCTGAAATTTTTACACAACATTCCTCAAAATATGAATATTAAGCACACCAAATTTCATTAAATTCAGACAAGGATAGATCTTATTTTTACTCGTCTCAAAATCGCGAAAAAGACATATTTTGCATTATTTTCCAGATTTCTCACACTTAGTCATTTTTCGGACAATTAAGCACATTTTACCAAAACTCTACCAAAATGACACTAACTACATTATGACTCTATCTTAGACAAATAAGGGTTAAACAAAGCATAAATGAGGGCATAAGCATATAACATCGTCGCACATTGTGCTCCTATCAACTACCCCACACTTATCCTTTGCTAGTCCCTTAGCAAACTAAAAAAAACTAAGACTCAAAACAACTATTGCCCCTAACAATTTGTCTCAGGCTCGTATGTACACATAGCTTTCAAGTTACTGCATGAGAATGCTAAGCACGAAAATTCCAAGCTTCATGAACATGTAACATCAATATGAACATATAAGAGCACAAGTAAGCATGTAGACATGTTAAGCTAGTTCAAATCACCTCACTAGGCATACTATTTTCTTTTCTCTCGAAGCATGATTATTCACACATAAGTATATGCAAGCAAAAGATAATGAATTACGAAGAGTAACTTGCATATGTCAAAGAAACGAAAGCACTTTGTGAATTTTTATGGAAAAACGTCATATGATAACTATATGCACCAATGAACCAAAACCATATGCTTACTCTTGAGATAATCTCTACAATCAATTTAACCATCTTAAGAATCATGAAAAAGATCAATCAAAAGGGTTTTAATGGGGCTAGGCTAAGAGGTATTCGATATTTGGATAAGGAGGCTCAAAAACGTCACCATGGCCTTTGGCAAAGCTCAAATCTCCTTATGTCTTCTCGCCAAGGGTCAAATTTCATCTTGTTGGACCCATACTTCATTCTTCCCATAAAACATTACAACAATAGTCAAGACAATAGCCATGCAAAAAAAAAAATTTCTTTTTATTTTTTATTTTTTATTTTTTATTTTTTATTTTAGCCATGCCCTACAATCTCATATTTTCTTTCTTGCTCTAGGCATTTTTCTTTCTTTTTTTTTTTTTTTTCTTTTTGGTCCGAGCACACTTTTTTCTCTTTTCTTTTTCTAAGGCACAGCATGCATACATTTCTCATATAGATTCATGGCTAAGTCTACCCCACACTTGTTCTTCTTCATCACACACGCGAAAACGCTTTCAAAAATCAAGCTTTACCAATACTTTGATCAAGGGTAAAGGCACAACTATACTAAGCTCATGGAAAGTGTTTAAAGGTGATGAAAGAAAAGGCTAATTGTAGGCTCAAAGGGTTTACTAAGGTGTCCCACGACGGGCTCCAGTAGGGCTCATGCTTTATTTGGCAATGGTGGTAAACCTAAATGATCTTTATTCAATCACATTCAAAATCAAGGTATTTTATGATATAAACGTTTCGAAAATCAACAAGAGTAAGTTCTAGCATACTAGAGTTCATTAAAAAGCTGTGGCACATAGTCATCGAATAGTCAAAGAATTATGAGGTTTCATGCTTCCTACGAATCTATCGAATTTTATCTTTTTATTGCTCAAGAAGAAAGCAATTTGGCACAAAAGCTCACATAGGTTGTTATCGAAATAAACTAGCTAAAAACATGCAAGCTTAATAATCAACAAGTCCTACATGCTCCTACCAATGCACATAATCCATGAAACTCACAATTTTAATTGCATGCACAACCATCATCTATGTATGTAAAGAGGAGAAAAAACATCATTGACATATTAGGGGCATCCTAAGCCTCGAAACAAACAAATTTAAACACTTTATTTTTGTGGAACAATTTTCTGAATTTTCTTTTTCTAAACTAAGCACACGAAAACAAAAACAAAAAACGGAATATGCTATCCCACCCCACACTTAGAAAATTACATTGTCCTCAATGTAAGCACAAATCAATATCAAAGAATTTCTTAAGCATGCAATAGACCAACATATTCCAACATATCATCACAAATCAAAGAAAAAGAAAAGGGTTAAGAAATTGCAAACTCCCGGTGATGGCTCCTTCACTTTTCTTTGATCGACTTGGGTTGCCTCCCAAGTAGCGCTTTGTGTTTATAGTCCATAGCCTAGACTTTTCACCGTTTTATATTGTATGTGTTCATCGTACTCCAAAGTAGTTCAAATCGGCATGAAGAAGTTCGATGAGAAGCTCGTTGCATGTTGTATCTGAGTAGGGGTCATCCTGCGTGTCCGGTTGGAGCAGCGTATCTGGCTGTGTATCTGACGCAACTGGCGTATCCTGTGGTCCAGCTAGGTTGTTCCGTGCCTTTTGTTCCGTTTTATCAATCCTGCCGGCAATGGCAGGTCCGGCAGGTGGTTCAGCTGCAGCAGGAATGAAGGGCAGCCGCATCGGTTGGTTGTCCGGTGTGTGGTGCGGCAGGAATTGAGGCTCGGTGGCTGAGGTATGGCAGTGAGATACCGGACCGGTAGTGGCACAAAGTGGCTCAACAAGGGCAGTAGCTACGGCAGCCCCTAGGCTTGGAGGATCATGGACATCGGTTTCATCGTTTAGGGGCTCAAATGGCTCGTAGTACGGCTTGAGTCTATGTCCATTCACCTTGAATATGTTTCCCGTATCTTCATTCCGAATCTCTATGGCTCCATGTGGATATACTTGAAGAACAATGAATGGTCCGATCCAACGAGAGCGCAACTTACCCGGAAAAAGTTTGAGCCGTGAGTGATACAAGAGAACTTTTTGACCAACTTCAAACTTCTTCCGTCGAAGCATCTTATCATGAGCAACCTTAGTCTTTTGCTTGTAAATCCATGCGGCTTCATAAGCTTCATTCCGTATTTCTTCAAGTTCGTTGAGTTGAAGCTTCCTATGAAGACCGGCCTCATCAATGCTCATGTTGAAAGCCTTAACCGCCCACCATGCTTTATGCTCAAGTTCAACCGGTAAGTGACATGCTTTGCCATATGTTAACCGAAAAGGTGACATACCTATCGGTGTCTTGTACGCAGTCTTATATGCCCACAAAGCGTCATTGAGACGATCACTCCAATCCTTCCTTGAAGGTCCAACGGTTTTCTCAAGTATTTGCTTGATCTCTCGATTACTTACCTCGGCCATACCACTTGTTTGGGGGTGATAAGGTGTAGATACCTTATGGGTGACTCCATACTTCTTCAATAAGGCTTCAATGGTGCGGTTACAAAAATGGGATCCTCCATCGCTAATCAAGACTCTTGGGACTCCAAAACGTGAAAAGATGTTGGTCTTGAGAAACTCGGCTACCACCTTGGCATCGTTGGTGCGTGTAGCCTTGGCTTCAATCCACTTTGACACATAATCAACCGCAAGCAATATGTAGAGAAAGCCCTTACTTGAAGGAAACGGTCCCATGAAGTCAATCCCCCAAAGATCATGAATCTCAATGGCGTTGATAGAAGTGAGCGGCATTTGATCTCGTGGTCCAATATTCCCCATTCTTTGGCATCGATCACATGACTTACAAAACATGTAAGCATCTTTAAAAATTGTAGGCCAAAAGAATCCACACTCAAGGACCTTTAAAGCGGTTTTCTTTGCTCCAAAATGCCCTCCACACGCCTCACTATGACAAAAAGCAAGGATGGAGCGATGCTCATTTTCCGGCACACATCTTCGAATAACTTGATCACCACATTGCCTCCACAAGTACGGATCATCCCACAAGAAGTGTCGAGCTTGCTTCCTTAACCTCTTTTGTTGGTGGCTCGGCATCTCTTTGGGAAATCGGTGTGTAGCAAGAAAATTTGCAATGTCGGTATACCAAGGTTCATGTACTTTAAGTCGAAAAAGTTGCTCATCCGGAAAGATCTCTAATAGGGGCAGCCGATCCTCTTCCTTGACAAGTCTACTCAAATGATCGGCTACAACATTCTCTACTCCTTTCTTGTCTTTAATCTCAATGTCGAACTCTTGAAGCAAAAGAATCCATCGAATGAGCCTCGGCTTAGCATCCTTCTTTGTCATAAGATATCTCAAAGCGGCATGATCGCTATAAACAATAACTTTGGAATTCAAAAGATATGATCGAAACTTTTCCAAAGCAAAAATTACCGCTAAGAGTTCCTTCTCCGTTGTGGTGTAGTTGAGTTGAGCATCGTTGAGAGTCCTTGAAGCATAGTAAATGGCGCATGGCTTCTTATCAATTCGTTGTCCAAGTACCGCCCCAAGTGCATAATCACTAGCATCACACATCAACTCAAATGGCTCGTCCCAATTAGGGGATACCAAAATCGGCGCCGTACACAACAATTCCTTCAATCGGCGAAAACTTGCCTCACATGCCTCCGACCACTCAAACGTCACCTCCTTTTGTAACAAGTTGCTCAATGGCTTGGCAATTGAAGAGAAGTCCTTGATAAATCTTCGATAAAACCCCGCATGGCCAAGAAAACTTCTCACATCCTTCAAATACCTAGGGCTCGGCAATGCTTGTATTAGCTCCACCTTGGCTTTGTCAACCTCTAAGCCTCTTGCCGAAATAATCTGCCCTAGTACAATACCTTGCGTGACCATGAAGTGACACTTCTCCCAATTGAGCACAAGATTTGTCTCTACACACCTCTCAAGTATCTTCTCCAACTTCCCCAAACATGCATCGAAGGTGCCTCCATACACGCTAAAATCATCCATAAACACTTCGATAATGTCTTCAATAAAATCCGAGAAGATAGCATACATACATCTTTGAAACGTGCCGGGTGCGTTGCATAGATCGAATGGCATCCGTCGATAAGCAAATGTGCCGAACGGACAAGTAAAAGTGGTCTTCTCTTGATCATCCGGGTGTATCATGATTTGATTGTAGCCACTATACCCATCAAGAAAACAATAGAAAGAATGGCCGGCTAACCTCTCTAGCATTTGATCCATAAACGGCAAAGGCATGTGATCCTTCCTCATTGTAGCGTTGAGCTTCCTATAATCGATGCACATCCGATGACCGGTTACAAGTCTTTGTGGTACAAGCTCATTCTTCTCATTCTTGAGAACCGTTACACCACTCGTCTTTGGCACTACCTGCACGGGAGATATCCACTTACTATCCGAAATTGGGTAGATCACCCCACAATCAAGCAACTTGATAATTTCTTCTTTCACAACTTTCATCATGGGAGGGTGAAGTCGACGTTGAGCTTCTTTTGTCGGCTTAGCTCCTTCTTCTAATAAGATGCGATGAACACATGTAGTAGGGCTTATTCCCTTGATGTCCACCAAGGTCCAACCTATAGCGGTCTTGTACTTCTTAAGCACACGTATCAAATCAACCTCTTGCTTCTCACTAAGCATTGAAGACACAATAACCGGTAGTGTATCTTCTTCTCCAAGATAAACATACTTCAAGTGACTAGGGAGTTCTTTAAGTTCTAACTTTGGGGCCTCTTCCACGCTTGGTCGAAATTTGGTTGTGGCACTTGGAATTGACAAGAACGAATCAAATACTTTAGCAAATGGCCGAGCCTCTAACTCGGCACATACCTCCATTGAACTCGGCAACATCATATATGGCTCGGCAATATTGCTAGGCTCGGCAATGCTGCTCTTCTCTTGCTCATTCGTGACTCGTTCTCCCCTCTTGTCAAATCCGACCCCTTGCTCAATCGCTAATTGCTATGCGTCGAGCGAGGTCGACATAACTTGCTCGACCTCCTCCAAAACATCAATGGCACAACCCTCCTTCAAATCAACATTGGGAAATTTCATGGCATCAAACACATTAAACTTGATCACCTCACCATCAAACTCCATAGTTAGGTTGCCCTCGGCCACATCTATCTTTGTGCGTGCCGTCCTCATAAATGGTCGCCCTAGTAGCAATTGCGTGCTATTGACCGGCGAATCCTCCATCTCAACCACATAGAAATCGGCAGGGAATATCAATTGATTGACTTGCACAAGCACATCCTCCACATAACCCTCCGGATACTTACTTGAGCGATCCGCAAGTTGAATGATGACATTGTCCTTCTTGAGAGGCCCTATACTCAACGTTTGATACACAATTAGTGGCATGACATTGATCGAAGCTCCCAAATCTAACATCACATCCTCAAAACGAGTGTTGCCTATCACACAAGGCACATTGAACTTCCCGGATCCTTCATCTTTGGTGGCAACTTCCTTTGAATAACGGCCGACACCGTCTCGCTCATAGTCACCACACGAGTCTCCCTCGTATGCCTTCTAGCCGTACATAGCTCCTTCAAAAACTTAGCATACTTTGGTACTTGCTTAATGCACTCCAAAAAAAGGATATTAACTTGCACTTTCCGGAAAATCTCCAACACCTCCTCATCGGACTTATCCTTTTTCGATTTAGCAAAACGAGAAGGGAATGGAATGCTTGATGTCGGCACCCCTCTCTTGCTTGCTTGGCTCGGCACTAACTCATTCTTTGATGTTGCGGGATCATACTCAAGTTCATTGGGCAGCCCCTTGCTCTTCACATTGTTGCCGGCATCTCTACCTTTCTCGGCAGCATCCTTGCCCTTCTCGGCAGAATGCCTCTCGGCTGCAGCATTGCCGGTTGCAGTCCCTTCGTTCCCATCTCCATGGCTGCCGACAATTGCAGGTCCGGCAGCCCTCTCGGCTTCATCAACTACATCAAATGTTACTCGTTTCTTCTTAGGACTTGTTGGAGGAAACAACTCTCTTCCACTACGAGTTTGAATCACTTTGGCTTGCTCGTTCCTCGGATTGGGAATCGTATTGCTTGGCAACTTCCCTTGCTCATTAAATCGTCCCATGAAGTCTACAACTTGGCCCATTTGAGTCTTGAGCTCACCAATGTCCTTTTGATGATTTTGTTGCCCCGCGAGCAATGCTTGAGTAGCACTTGACAAAGATTGGAGCAAAGCATCATAGTTGGGATTGCTCGGTGCGGCTTGGCCTTGGTTCGGCCCTCCTTGGTTGTGGTTCGGCAATGCAGCATATGGTCCCTGGTTCAGCTGAAATGGTTGTCGAGGCACAAATGGTGCCCTCGACGCAAATGGTGCTCCTCCCTCTCTCGGTTGCATAGGTGCCCTAAGCACATTGTCATTGTTCGCCCATCGAAAGTTAGGATGATCATTGAACCTCGGATTGAAGTTCCCAAACCGTTGACCTCCTTGAAAGCCAATAGCATTGCACTCCTCTACTCCCTCATTAACTCCAAATTGAGGGCATTGTTCGGTCTCATGACCCTCGGTGCAAATTCCACAAACTGTAGCACACTTCTTCATCAAATTACTCACCAAGTCGGTAAGCTTGTCCACTTTCTCCTCTAACTTTGAGCTTGAAGACGTCTCATGCACCTTCTCATTCCTTGGCACATTGCCTCGTGCCATGCCAAATTGTTGGTTGTTCAAGGCACGAACTTCCAACAAGCTTCTTGCCGCTCCAGCATTTAACTCCAAAAAGCTACCTCCCGCGGCCGAATCAAGAAACTCTCTCTCCATGACGCGCAATCCCTCATAGAAATATTGCAACAAGAGCCCATCGCTAATGCCATGCGATGGAAACAAAGAAACTAGGGATTTGAACCTCTTGTAGTAGTCGAAGAAAGTCTCATCTCCGGCTTGCTTCACACTAGTAATTTGCTTCCTCAGATCAGTAATACGTGAAGCAGGAAAGTACTTGAGTAAAAACTCATCCATCATAGAACTCCACGAAACGATGCGACCACTAGGCACCTCAAACAACCACTCCTTCGCTTGATCTTCTAATGAGAACGGAAAAGCTTTCATCTTGAAGTGTTGCAAAGCGGTCCCTCTTGGACACATAGACTCCGTGGTGAAGTTAAACCACTGTAAATGCTTGTTAGGGTCCTCACTTGGCATCCCATAAAACGATTTCAGCTTATAGAGGAATCCACTCCTTAATTCAATCTCTCCCGTCTTGTCAGCTTCCAAGGGAGGATAAGTGATATTCGAAGGAGCAACTCCAGCTCCAGCAACATGACCATTCTGTGATCGGATTGAAGCCATTATCTCTTCTTCTTCCTCTGATTCGGCAAAGGCCTCAAATTCTGGATTTCCAAGATCACACGATGACGAAACAACAGATGGAGAGCTCGGCAAACTTGTAGAACCTGGCGACAATGATGGCAATCTGGACGGCGATGAAGGTGAGGACGGCAAGGTTGGTGATGGTACTGATGAACTGGTTGGTGACGATGGCGGTAATGGCATAAACTGAGCAATAGCGAGTTCTTGATCTAAACGTTGCAAACGGCCTTGAAGATCTCTTGTCCAAATATTAGATTAGGACATGCATTATTTTTGAAATTTGCAACATTTAAACAAGTTAGAACATCGTAAAGAAATAGAAAGCAAGAATATACATCATTACAAGCCACGGCATTGGCGATTACACAACATTTTTCAAACAATGGCACACACATACACAAGATAAAGATTCGGCAAAGCACAATTAAATTTCGGCAATAAGAGATCAAAAATTGAAACGTTCATGATCATGTAATCGCTAAGTCTAATTCCTTTTAAATTTGTTCTAACTCTCGAAGTACGTGGAGCAGAGGAGATAACAGTGCAATGGACTAATATAGCCTCCGGTAGTATCATGCTTAACCCGATATACCTCACAATTTTTGGCGCTGTTGCCGGGGATTATAAAAGCTGAGTTTGAACCACACAACTTGTTTTATCTTTGAAGAAAAATAGGCCACATATGTCAAGTTATGTTCTAGCGTCTAAAGTGAGGTGATGCTTCGGCCCAAGCTGTCGACTAGGTCGTGCGGATTTTACGTTTCAAAGGTCATTAAAATCACGGAGGGCGAACACCCTACAGGAACCAGGCAGGACTCGTTGTTGGACACCACGGAGAGCGAACCCCCTATCGACTCACTCACCGAGAATGAACATCAGTTTGTGGGCCTTGAGATCCAGTTAGACAAACCTGAGAACCATATCTATGATAATAATTTCCCCTTACTTTGTAAAACAAACACGGATCCCTAGCAGTCTACAAGTGTTGATTAAAACCGCCCTCAACCTCATAGAAGTAATACTATTGCTGAAAAGTCGCTTGTATGCGTGGGGGGGGGAAGTATCCCGCGTTTCCCAATCTATATAAAAACGGATTCAACATAGCACCATTCATATGAAGGGTTTTGGTTATGATCAACAAAAGAGGCTTCACCTACATGTTACACTTTAGAAACTACAATAAACTCAAACATACACAACACTATCAACTTCCTAGAAATTAAACTAAGTGATTACCAATATACATCAATATACATCATGCAACTTCCAAAATTTAAACTCTACATGCCGAAGTATATTTCTACTTTACAAAATCCCAAAATAAAATTAAAAATTACACTTTACAAATATACAACAAAAATTTCCAGCAACATTATATACACAACAATATCATAAAACAAGCTTTTATAATCCCCAGCAACGGCGCCAAAAATTGATGTGAACCTAAGCTCGCACACAATAATAAACCCTACAAAATATCGTTAGTAGTATAAGCAAGTAGGGATCGTTCTAAGTTGGGGATTAAGGGTACCTGAGATATGAAATTGTTAGACAAAAAAATATATACATATATACAAAACGTCACAAATATGGGGGAATAAAATGGATCGGCAGCCCTAGGGCTGCCCTACACTAGACACGAAATAACTTGCTAAAAATAAATCCTAAGTCTAATATTTAAAAGTTTGGTCGACATTCTTCCACAAAGCACTAACACAAAAGCAATCAAAACATATAACAAGCAAGCAAACAGGACTCAGAGCAAGATGTTAAAATGTTCTAGACTCAACTTAACTCCAACCCATTTAGCTCCTAACTGGCTACTAATTGATTAAGACTCCTCATGTATTTTAAGTGACTAACCGCCTAACCTTAAAATTATACTAGTCATCTTTGAATATTCTAACCGACGTAAACAAACATGACAAGTAATTAAGCACAAACTCTTTTTCTTTAGTTGGAAACAAGTTAAATAAGCAAGGTTGTCAATCATCTTATTAACAAGCATGTTCATTTAAATTACTCTAGCCCTCGTGAAAACAACACAAATTAAAATAACCCTAAAGATTACTTAACCCATATTATTTTCGGCTAATGAGATTAATACTCCACATATTGTAATTATATAGACTACCAATCTTTAAGCACACGAATTTAAAGAACAAGTCAAGAAACCCTATAACCAAGTTAACATGCATTCTTGCCGATTATCCTATTAACTAATTCGTTACATATTTCCCTCACTTTTTAGCATGCAATTTGTATTCTTACATCCGAAAACCACTTAAAGATAAAGAAAACAAATTGAACATACAAATCATAAAACCAAATTTCAATCCAATTCATACATAGACATACAAATTGAAACCAAGAATTCATGCTAACTTCATAGACAAAGTTTAACATAAGTACAACAAAAATTACAAAGCCAAGAGAAGGGAGTGGATCACACATTAGAAACCTTGGAGACTTCGTCTTGTATGGATCTGGCGGTTGGTGGTGTCGGATGGAGGCTGCTGCTCGGCAGTAGTTATGTCGGCAGCAAGGTACCAAGATTTCGGCAGAAACTTTGGGTGTGGTGGAGGTGGTTTTGGCTAGGGTTTTTGTGTAGGATTCTTGGGGAAATTTAGGTAGAGCTTTGGCTAGATTTTTGCTTTGGAATGTGACCCGTTTTTCTGTGTAAAAGTTGGCTATTTATAGAGGAAAAGCTAGGTATTGCCGGCAGCCCTTGATGCACAAGGAAATCAGAAAACCAAGTTGGTTAAGGATTTGAAACCTTCCTTTCATTGTCTAATTAGGTTTTCTTTTTCTGAATTTTTCTTCAAGGCTTGGGCTTCACATCTTCATGGACTTCTTGTATGATCTTTGGACTTCATTTGATATGTCTTGGTCCACCGAAAATGCTTCCATTGCCGGCAGCATCATCAAGGCACAAATCTGCCTCTTTTGGCAGCTTCTCCTAGTTTGACTAGGAGAACTTCTTTCTTCATATTCTTCTTCAGTGCCCGGCTTGGTGTCATCCTCCCTCCTTTCTTAAGCTTGGACCATCTTCACAAATGCTTTTATGCATCATATGGTCCATCGAAAAACAGCAATTGTGAAAAAGGAGGTAATAGGTTCCTGGAATCGGCAGAAAAGACCTTGCTGCAGTAACTCTGGCATATCTCCACCCTCGGAGCTCCGATTGATGCGATTCCAAGTCTCAGATAAACTAGACACATATAGCCATCTCCCCATAAAAGGGCTCGATCAAATTCCTTGTGAGTCGTGGGAATGATTTTTCGAAGTTGGATCAAAGTCCCAGGAAAATCCTGGAAGCCCCTGGATTGGTTTGCTCGAAATGCCAAGTTGCAGCCCTCTTTTGGGTGACTTCCCGAACTCCAATTGATCTGAAATTTTAACAAAACATTGTTCAGCATATGAATATTAAGCACACAAAATTTCATTAAATTCGGACAAGGATAGGTCATATTTTTACTCGTCTCAAAATCGCGAAAAAGACATATTTTGCATTATTTTCCAGATTTCTCACACTTAGTCATTTTTCGAACAATTAAGCACATTTTACCAAAACTCTACCAAAATGACACTAACTACATTATGAATCTATCTTAGACAAATAAGGATTAAACAAAGCATAAATGAGGGCATAAGCATATAACATCGTCGCACATTGTGCTCCTATCACCTGGACCTTCAGCGGGTTCGCTTCTATCCCTCGCTGGCTGATGACGTGGCCTAGGAACAAACCCTCTGAAATCCCAAAAATGCACTTCTTCGGGTTCAGGCGCATTCCAAACTTGAGCATCTTACCGATGACTACTGCCAAATCTCGGACGTGGGCTCCTGCAGTTGAGCTTTTGACCAGCATGTCATCTACGTAAACTTCCACCGTTTTGCCCATTTCTTGCTCCAGCATGCAATTCACCATCCGCTGGTAGGTGGCTCCGGCATTCTTTAGACCGTACGGCATCCTCTTATAACAGTAGGTACCTCGGTCAGTTGTGAACGATGTGTGTTCTTCGTCGTCCGGGTTCATCCTTATCTGATTGTACCCGGCGTAGGCGTCCATGAAGCTGAGCAGCTTAAATCCAGACGTGGAATCTATAAGCTGATCTATCCGGGGGAGTGGGAAGCTGTCTTTTGGGCACGCCCGGTTTCGATTGGTGAAATCCACGCACATGCGCCACCGGTCGGTTCCCTTTTTTGGTACCATAACCACATTAGCAAGCCACCAGGGGTACTGGACTTCCCGGATGAAACCTATGCCCCTTAGTTTCTGTACTTCTTCTCTGATGGCTTCATACTTCGCCGGACTGAAGGACCTCCTTTTTTGCCTCACCGAGGGAACGTTGGGCAATGAATTTAGTCTGTGGACGGCTATCTCCGGGGATATGCCTGGCATGTCCTCGTAGGACCATGCGAAGACCAAACTGTTGTCCCAGAGGAAGGCGATGAGCTCTTTCCTGACAGCCGGAGCGAGCTTCGTCCCTATCACCACTTTTCGTTCCAGGTGGTCCTCCGAAATGGAGACTGTTTCAGTTTCTTCGGCCGCTTTGGCTTCTCGTCGTCGGAATCGGTGTTATCACGGGGGTCCATACTCAGATCCGGCGCCGACGCTTGTTGAGTGACCGTGAAGACCTCGGTCTGCTTCCTCCCGTGGGTCAGGGCCTCCGCATAGTACCTGCGAGCGATCCTCTGGTCCCCGCGTATGGTAATGACACCGAGCGGTGAAAGCATCTTCAGCATCAGCATATGGCCAGCTATAAATGTTTTCAGCTTCCATAACCCTGGTCGACCAATTATGCCGTTGTACGATGACAAGCAGTCCACGACGAAGAACTCTAGGTGCTCCTTCTTCGTCCTTTCTCCCTCGCCGAAGATTAGCAGTAGGTAATCCGATCCCAAAGGCTGGACCACCTCACCGGAGAAACTTATCAGCGGCTCATTATCCTGTGATAACTTATTCTTTCCTCTCTGCAGCCCTTTGTATGCGTCTCGGAACATCACATTGACAGAAGCTCCGGTATCGATCAGCATGCGGCTAGTTATCCAGTGGTCTATTTTGACCGTAATGAGGAAGGGGTCGTTGTGCGGTTGAATCAGATCCTCCGGCTTTTCTTCCTCATAGAAAGTAACCGAGTTCCATCCGGTTTTAGCGGCTTGGCCGCTTCCTCCTCCGAAGGCATATACCTCATTTCCCCGGATCGCTCTTAAGCACCGCTTCTTTGAACTCCGGGTGAGTTGATCTATATGGTCCCCACCATGTATCATGTTTATGCTCCCGTGCAGCTCTATCCCCCCGGGGGCTCGGGTGCTTATGGTCCCTACTTGCCGAGCTGCCTACTGGTCCCTTTGCGGGTCACCTGAACGGACTCGGCCGGCTGCCACCGTCCTCTGGGGTCTTTGGCTGCTACTCTGAAGGGCTGGATCTTCGGGTTTTTCTGCCGGCATAATGGCTAGAGTCCGCGGCGGTCGCCCCGCTGGCGCGGCTGCCTGGGGCCGTGCCGGTCGCACAAGTCGTGGTCTTCGTATAAGTGGTGGTCTTCTTTTTGAACCGGCGTCACCGCTCCGTCGGGGTCGCCAGTCCTCCGGTACTTCGGCTTTCTTGCTAGTCGCGGGTGTACGGTCGCGATCTTGCCGCCCGGGCTTGTTTTCACGGGGAGACGGCGGTAGCGGGTCATCCGGACTCCGCTTGGGCATCTTATCCCCATACGTCTCGTGCTCTGCCTGGGCGTGCCTGACGGCCACGGCCATCAACTCATCGTACCCCATTGGCTCCTTTACTCACAAGTTATACGAGAATTCCCCCAGTTTTAACCCCTGCTTGAATGCCATCCCCGCTATCCTTTTGTCTAAGTTTCTGACCCCGGCCGTGGCGATATGCCACCGGTTAACGAAGGCGCGTAGCGGTTGGTGGTTAGTCTGCATGCAATCGAAGAGGATCATTTATGTTTGGGCCGTCCTGGCTCTAAGGGCGAACCGGGCGACAAACTTATCAGCCAGCTATCCGAAAGTTTCCACCGAGTTTGCTGGCAGCTTGTAAAACCAACTTAATGCCTCCCCCGAGAGCGTCTCTTAGAATACGTTACAGCACACGGCATCGGAGTAGCCCCTCGTGCCCGTCTGCGACTTAAAGCCGTCCAGGTGCTGGTACGGGCAGCTCGTTCCTGAGTACGTCAGTTTCAGGGGCCTTTGGCTACCAGATCTTCCTGACTCCCTAAGCCGGCGCGGAAAAGCTCCAGTGCGCTCGCTGAACCGTGCGCTGTCCCGCGGTCGCCCCGCTTTTCTCTCGCTGACCTCTAGGCGGTCCCTCATGTCTGACACCGAAGCGGAGAGCGCCTCGAGCGTCCTTGCGGTGGGGCTGTCCTGCTCGCTCGATGCCAGGCTTGTGCGATACGGGGTCTCAACCGGGCCGGAGTTTTTTAGAGCATCCGGGAAGAGAGGTGTGGGCACATGCGCGGTCTTTCTTCTTCCCGTAGGCTGTCCCACCTCTAAGTGCGGGAATTCCTTAGCATCGCTCGCGGGCCGCGATGTCGCCCGTGAAGTGCCCTGCTGGCCCCCTTTCTCCAGAGCCGCCACTAAGGCGATGTTCACTGCTTCCAGTTCTTGGCACCGGGCATCAGCCCTTAATTGGTCCCGCTCGCCCTCTTCTCGCAACCGCGCGACTTCCGCCTTCATCTTTTTTATTTCCTCCCCCGCATCATACCGGTCGGTGTTCTCGGAGTCCTGGCGATCGTGGGTTCTGTCTTGGTCGGCAGAAAGGGCGAACCTCGCACCGACCTCAGCCCTTTGGGCCCGGCCGGGGATCTGAATTCGCTCTTTCGACTTTCCCGCGCCAGTTCTTATCTTCATTCCTTCCATGGCCACCGGACTGCGGATTTAGCTGCTTTCCAAAGGATCGATCGGGTTCTATTCTTCGGTAGGGCAACGCTTACTTTTCTCGCGGATCAAATCGTTCCCACAGACGGCGCCAATTGTTTCTGCACAAACCCGTAGGCCTTGTAGAGACAGATGAATCTTCACTTGATCTCCTGTAAACCTGCTTACTAAGGGGAATACCGGGCGGGCCGGTCATCTCCTCTCTGATGCCTAAGTTAGTATAGTTAGAATAGATATAACTTAAGCACGTATATAAACGGTAGGAAGGATCAGTTACCTATTAATGAGGGTAGTTGGGGCCCTTATATAGGTGGTCAGGAGTGAGGTCTGGCCTTATCCTCCGATGTGGGACTGGTTCCCTTCTGTTTGCACACCAAAGGGCAGTTTTGGTGACCTCTTTGGCAGGCAGGCGCCCCCGGACCCTGGGCCCCAGGTGGGAGGATAGACTGCTGGACCCCGAGGCCGGGTGCTGGTGATCCGGTCCTGGGCCTCGGGCCGGCCCCTGGTACACTAGTTGCGGGTCTGTGGGCCTGCTGTAGCTACTGTCAACACACCATCTGTGGGAAGAGTCCAACAAGTTGTGTTGTCCTACCAGCGGGAAGAGAATCGATCAGCCTACGGATCACAAAAAAAAAGGGGGTTACGTGTCAAGTATGTCTGGAAGTACAGAAGAAAGGGGGGAAAGAAATCCAGAGGAGGACCGGCGGGTTCTAGAGCCGGTGCTTGCCAAGATCCTGGGGACGGGCCAAGAGCAGCCCGTTGGTGGCTGCAGTCAGAACGCTGCCACCGACCGTGATCCGGGTAGTACGGTCGGTGAGTATAACGGAGATGCGTGCGGGAAGGGCCTGGCGGAAGCCCACCAAGTCTTGGGCATGGAACCCGCACCTGCGTCCACCAGTGCCACGAACAGAGAGGAAGATAGGCTGGCCGGCAGCAACAACCAGAACGATGTTTCCAGTCCCGGCCAGTACGATATGGCGAGAGAGATAGAAGAGATGAAAGCGGAAGTTAACCGCTTGCGAGCAGAGAGCGACCGGGACAAGGCAGAAGCTGATACCCGGTATTAAGACATGGAAACGGTAAATGCCGCACTGGGGGCTGTCTTGGAAAGAGGACAGCAGTGCATTGCCACTCTGACAAAAGCATTTGCGCCGCCACCAAAAGAGTCCCCACAACTGGAGGTGGGACAGTCATCAGGGGGAGAGAGGGACACCGGGGTGGCGGGAGAGGAGCTCCCGACAGACACAGCACCACCGGAGATCATCCCGGCCCCTCGGCGAGCAAGTGATTCATTCGAGTATGATACCCTAAGCCCGACCGCACGGGCATTCCAAATGTTATTTGACTCGATGTCAGAGATAAAGGCCCAGATGGAGGCCAACGAGAGGAAGGCTGCGAGACCGTCGGAGAGCGCGCGGTTCAATGAGCGAGCCGGACCCTTCTCACCCAGGGTTCTGGAATCCGGAAGATCAGGCACCCAAAAATCACTAAAGCTGACATACTCTGGGGTCGGTTGTCCATACCCGCACCTGGACAGCTTCCGATCCCAAACGTGTTCTAAGGATTACTCCGACACCGTCTGTTGTAACATATTCCAAGAGACCCTATCCGAGGAGGCACTCAACTGGTTTTACGAGTTACCGGTGAACTCTTGATGTGAGCCTAAGCTCGCACACAATAATAACCCTACAAAATATCGTTAGTAGTATGAGCAAGTAGGGATCGTTCTAAGCCGGGGATTAAGGGTACCTGAAATATGAGATTGTTAGACAAACATATACACAAGTATTCACAAAACGTCACAATGGGGGAATTGATATGGATCGGCAGCAAGGCTGCCCCTAACTCTAAGATATGAAAATTAAACCTAATCTACTATATACAAGTGATCATCATCTCTCACACAAAACAGTTCACACAAAAGACTCTTTAACACATAGATTCGCATGCAAGAAAGTAAGAGACAAGTATTTAGCATGTTTATAACTTAAATTCGTTTCGATCCCAACTAGAGTCTACGAGGTCATCTAATCGTTGATTGCTAAAGTCTTAAGATTAACTACGAGTATAATCCTAAGGTTATGTTAACCGATTTTACATGATTAACAATTAAGCATATGAATCACAAATCGAAGACATGCAAACAAGCAAGGTTGTCAATCATCTTGTTTAACATGCAAGTTCTAAGGGTTTATACTCTAGGCGAAAACACAAACCAAGACAACTACGAGTATGAATTATTCATGTTTTCTAGTTTGATGAAACCTAACACCTAGATTTACATGCAAACAACAAATGCTTAAGCACAACTAATGTTTCAGTTTTTAAGGCATACTCCTTAGATTACTAACCAAATTAAATCCTAAACATGCTTCTAATACCACTGCTCTAATTATCCATACATACGAAATCCATGAATTAAAATTGAAAAACAACTACATAAACTTCAACAAAATCGGTTCATACAAAAGTTTAGCAAAAACCAAGAATTGAAACAAGTTCTTACAAGACAACCAAACAAAACTAAATACAAGAGCCATAGGGGAATGGATCACACTTTTAGAACCTTTGAAGACTCCTCAAAAGTGACAATAGGATGCTCGGCTGCTGCTTGGTAAATGCTCGGCAAGAACAAGTATTTCGGCAGAAGACAAGGTGAAGGGTACGGCAGTTTTGGTAGTGATGGTGATGGGTTTTGGCTAAGTATTTAGGTGATGGTGCTTGAAAAGACTTGGTAGAGCTTTAGGCTAGTATTTTATGCTTGAGATGAGATGATTTTCAGAATGATAAAGTCAGGCTATATATAGAGGAGAGGCTGCCGGCAACCCTAGTGCAAGAGGAATTCAGAAAACCAAGTTGGTTAAGGATTTGAAACCTTCCTTTTCAAAGTCTAATTAGGTTTTCTTTTTCTGAAAATTCATCAATGCATGGGCTTCACAACTTCATGGACTTCTTGCATAGCATTTGGACTTCATTGGATTACATTTGATCCACCAAAAATTGTCCAAAACTTGCCGGCACACATTGCCGGCAGCACAGCAGCCGATCGGCAAGCAATCCTAGCTCGACTAGGATTGCTACTTTTCTTCAATTTTTCCTTCAATGCTCGGCATGGTGTCATCCTCTAACCTTCCTTAAGCTTGAACCATCTTCAAATATGAATTTGTACATCATTTGGTCCATTGAAAACAGAATTTGCAAAAAGGAGGCCGTAGCATCCTGGAATCAGCAGACTTGATGTTGTTGCAGTAACTCCGGCATATCTCCCTCCTCGGAGCTCCGATTGATGAGATTCCAAGTCTCAGATAAACTAGACACATATAGCCATCTCCCCATAAAAGGGCTCGATCAAATTCCTTGTGAGTCGTCGGGAATGATTTTTCGAAGTTGGATCAAAATCCCAGGAAAATCCTGGAAGCCCTTGGATTGGTTTGCTCGAACTGCTGTTTTGCAGCCATCTTTTGGGTGGCTTTCCGAACTCCGATTGATCTGAAATTTTTACACAACATTCCTCAGTATATGAATATTAGGCACACCAAATTTCATTGAATTCGGACAAGGATAGATCATATTTTTACTCATCTCAAAATCACGAAAAAGACATATTTTGCACTATTTTCCATATTTCTCATACTTGGTCATTTTTCGGACAATTAAACACATTTTACTAAAACTCTACCAAAATGACACTAACTATATTATGACTCTATCTTAGACAAATAAGGGTTAAACAAAGCATAAATGAGGGCATAAGCATATAATATCGTCGCACATTGTGCTCCTATCAACTCTATAGAGGCATTCGAGCAGTTGGCCGACAGATTCGTAGGCCGGTTCATATTAAGGGTCGAAGGGGCCCGAACCTCGACAGTTCTCTTTAACTGCAGGCAAGCAGAAGGCGAAGAGCTGAGAAATTTCGTTAACCGTTGGCAAACGGCCAAGACCGGAGTCAGGGACCTGGACAAGGGGATTTCCGAATCGGGTTTCAAGCAGGGTCTCCGGCCCATAAAGTTTTCGTACGCTGAGCGGGTGGAGCTCCCTCAGGCTTACGATGAATTGATGGCCATGGCTATCAGGCACGCCCAGGCGGACCACGAAACTTATGGGAGTCGCCAGCACAAGAGAAGGCAGGAGGAGCCGGTGCCTGCCTGACAGGAAGTCAGACACTGGCAGCACGGCCAAGACCGAGGAGTTTCTTCCAACAGAAAACCTAGGATTTGGGGGAACCAACAGCGCCGGAGGGACAATTTTGACACCCCCCAACGAGCTGGAAAGCCCTCGTCCTACCAGCAAACCCGCCCCCTGGCAATCATGCCAGCAAGATGACAAGAGGTATTCTCCACCTTAACCTCTTCTTACGAGGATATCCTGTATGAGAACGGGAACAATATCCCTCCTCCACCAAAGATAAAGCACCCGAAGGGGATCCTGACCAAGGCGCAGACCAGTAAATACTGCTCCTACCACGATGAAGCCACACACCACACAAACGACTACCTTGCCTTGAAAACAGCAATAGAGGGACTAGTCCGAAGCGACAACTTGCAGCGATATCGAAGAGAACCCGGCATGTCGGGACTACGCGGGACCGGGACTGCTATCTTGCGACACCAAGGCTCGTATGACCGGTCGAAATCTTAAACCGCCCGCTCAAACCGGGGGCCTCCCTCAGTTCAAACCCATAGAGAAGCTCAGCGGTCCAACAACTTATCAGCCCGGGACTAAAATGCTATTTTTTTCCAACACAATTAGCTAGGCATTCCAACCGGCTCGACCGGTGTAATTTCAGGAGTCGTCTATTCCAACTTTGTTTCCAAGTAAACGCAAAGAGCAAATCTGTAGCCAAGTCGAGCAAATTGAAAAAGGCATAACACAGGCTTAGGCAAAATGTTCCTTCATTAAAACTCAAGACAATGTTTACAGGGGACTGTGCCACCGGCAAGCAACCCGGTGAGAAAAAAAATAAAATAAAAAACAAGTATGGAGTATGGAGTCTGCTAAGGCACTTCCGCCGCAACCCCCCCCCCCCCCCCCCCCCCCCTCTTCAGCAACCGTTCCACCCGCTGCGTCATCCACGGCCGGTTCGGGAATCTTTGCAGCACCACCAGGGGGCTTTGACGGCCCACTAGGAGTCTTCCCCGATCCAGGCGCCACCGAGTGTCCCGCAGCACCCCCCACCACCTTCTTCCTCCAATTATTGTTCGCCAGGGGGGCAGGCGGGTTGTCACCGGCTTATAGTCCCGGGCGGAAAAACTCACACACCCCCGGGCTTTACTCTTCTTCGAGTAAGTTAGCCTGTACAGGGCCCGAAACTCGTGCACCGTTGGAAAACTCATATCACACAGCCAATAGAGACAGCCTAGACTCAGTAGTTGCCTCCACTGGTTCCCGGGGAGCTGCGCCGGTGATATATGAATGACACTTAGCATGTACTGCACAAAGTTTGGCAGCGGGAGAGAGAACCCATGCCGGAACTGGTCCTCGTGAATAGCAACCCAGCCTTCCTCTGGGTTACAGGTCGGAGATCTACCTCTCCGGGAATACTCCACCTTGCCCGAAATGCGGCAATCTCCCCAAGACTTAAAGAGCGCTGAGACTCATCACAGACTATGGTTCTATTCCCTTCCACAAGTGTGTAGCGCGGGCCGCCTGTTGGGTGGGTAGTGCCCAAGGACACTCCATAGGGAGCATCCTACTCTCCTAAATACCCAGACGATGAAACCTCGCCAGTCGAACGGGCGACGGCATCTAGCCCTGAGGATGAGGAGGCAAACCAGTCCTCCATCCTCTCTTGGTCATCCGTCAACACTCGCCTGGCGGCCGGTGCACAGGTTTCACTGGACCTCCTAGAATCCATGTAACCTAGAAAAATATATATATATTACCCTATGCCCGGACAGCAGTGCAACCTAAATAATGGCCGCGAGGCAGCACAAAGCATGTAATGCCTCAGCACAGCCCCACAACAACCACTGGGCTTATCAGCCGAAAACTGCCAGATCTCGTTGAGATCCGGTACTAGCGGGGTCCCATCCAACGGGCAAACCAAGAAAGAACCAGGTGCCAATCAGATCAACCCACGAACAAGACAAAAGGAAGTTTTAGAATCACAAGGGCAGAACTCACTGATTGGTATGCATGACGACGAAAACTCAACAGCTGAAAAACACCGAGCAATTGTGTTGAGCACGCTAAACAGGGGAACAGTTCTCAGCCAAAAGTAAAATGCACGAAGTGGCAGGGGTTTATATACAGGTCCAGCATGCTGAGTGCCCCTTGAATTTCCCCCCAAACTACTCAGTAGAGCAAGTAAAACGCCCGGGAATCTGGGCCATCCATCCCTGATCGTCCCCTAGCGGCACGTGTCCTAGTATTGGTGTCACATCCCGAACCCGATTTTAATTGTGTTAATTATATAAATTTCTCGTAATTACTAGAAGCGTGAATTACAAGTATTTGAAACTTCGTACGCTTTTATTTTAGTTGTCTCGCGATGTCGGAAGTATGTTCGAAGATTAAAATTCGAAAAATGTTTTAAGTTTTAATAGGGGAGAAAGTTGACTTTATGATCCGTTGTAATTTTTGAAAAGTTTCCTTTACAGAAGTTGTAGAGTGTGACGATACGAGTTCGTAGACACGTGGCACGCGTTAAACGAACGTCGTATGAAGAAGTTATGGTCTGTTGAAATTATTTACTATTTCGGAAACATTACTGTAAAAGGAAGAAATTTTTCGGGAAAGGGGGAGAAGTTTCTATTTTCGGAAATTTACTTTTACTGTAGCAAATTACTATTCACCCCTCTCCCGATCGGGTACTGTTCATCATTGATTTTCGCTCCGATCTCCGCCGTCCGGCCGCCACAACGCAAGCGCCACCCACCGCTCGACCGGGTTTCCTCTCCTCTGCCATTCGAGCCAAGGCGCAGGCCGGGGGAGCGTCTGTGCGAGGAGCTGCATCGATCGGAAGGTTCCGGCCACCGTACGCGGCGGAGGAAGGCGGCGTTGGGCTGGAGCCATACATTAATCCGCTCGTCTCGGCCGTGCGCTCCACCCTGTGGAGGTGGTTTTCATCGGATCGAAAATCAATCCCAGCAGACCCGTTTCCACTGTTCGACCCGGATCCGACCCGGCTCGACCCGGAGTTGACCCTACCCGGCCCACCTTGACCCGACCCGGAACACGTTGACTGATCCGGCCCACGTTGACCGTCAGTTGACCGTTGACCAGGTGTTGACCTGAGTTTGACCCGATTTCGGAACTTCAGCGATTCGATCCGATGAAATCCTACCGCGATCCGACTCGATCCTGAACGGATATTCATATATACATGCCTGAATATTCTACTGAAATAAAATATATCTTAATTATCTTGAGCTTGGTATGAATTATCGAGGGTCGATAATTCATATATGATTTCGATGTGGTCATTTAATATATAAGAAAAATAAGGACTTAGGGTATATGTTTTCCACTATTATAAATATTACGTAATTTTATTCGTAAATGATATTTTTAGAAATAGTATGATTTGTTAGATCATATTTGAACATTTTGATTATCTTATTAATTAAAGGACCGGAAATGAGATTTCCGGGAATTTTATGATTTCGTTAATTGTGATTTCACGACATGTGAGACATGTCGAGGTTATTGTTATATTTTTCAATTTTTCGATATTATTTTCTGACATGTGGGGCATGTCGGTATATATGTATATCTTTGGAGGCTATTATTATATTTATGATATTTATAAGCCTCAGATGTACGGTCGGGGACCGTATTGATTTATTGCATATAAGGGAAAACGTATTTTCGGTTTTGTTTTCAGATTTTCACCATACGAGGGTCCATATATGTTTATTACTAGCTAGCTTATTATCCTCATCCCACGCGAGGTGACGACTTGACCATATAGGTCATATTCACACTCGGTGGTCGACGTAGGGTTGTATAGAGGTTTAGCGTGGGACGCTATTGCTAGCTAGCTTATTAACCTCATCCCACGCGAGGTGACGACTTGACCATATAGGTCAGATTCACACTCGGTGGTCGACGTAGGGTTGTATTGAGGTTTAGCGTGGGACGCTATAGAGAGTCTGAGAGACTCTGACCCTCAGCCTGGGAGGCTTAATATTAAATTGTGGTAATGACGTTTTTCTCTATTTTATTATATGACCAATGGGATTGGTCATGATTTTATATTATTCGAGTTTCGGGAATACTTTCTCTTATGAGACTTTCTGTTATTTCATAAATTTCCGAAACAGTGAGGCTTGATTTTATATGACCAATGGGATTGGTCGTGAGATATTGTTATTCAATTTTAAAAGTATATTGTTTTGAATATAAAACAAAATATTACTTGTTTATTTGATATTTCAGCATACTCTGATATTTTATTATGAAAATATTGGGAGTGGGCCGACGATGAGCATATTACTTGATTTAAATTTTTAATTATGTTAGTCCTTGTTCCCAGTGGGTGGGAGGTTGAGGTATAGGAGAAAAGAGATGTTTTTGTTGGATATTAATGGATTATATTTTGGACTTGTTTCGGATTTCAGAGGGAAATCTTGGGACGGGTCCTCTCAATTGGTAACTTCCCAGGCCATCATTATTGATGGGACTGATGGAATACCTCCTTCAATGCATGTCAGACACTTGCCTCACATGTAGAGGGTAGTTGAAAGAGCAGGGGATAAAATCGAACCATCCCACCAGGATCCTATTCCAACCGAAGGCTGAAATATTCCAACAGTACGGGGCATTCTAACATATATTCCACCGGTACGAGACATTCCACCTGTTGAACTTATTCCACCTTTAAGGCCAGCGGCAACGGCTAAAACCGGGAGATTTGATCCTCTCATACAGGACGGATCTTCCAGTAGGCTAAAAACCCTGCGCATGTTTTATCTCACCGCCGGACGGTTGACTACAGCCAAGAAAAAATGGCTAGGTATCCCACCGGGAGAACTCTTCCTCTAACACAGGAGACTTCTTTCCGCAGGCTAAAAACCCTACATGAATATTATGTACAGGCTACGCTATTCCAACTGTAGTACCTGTTCCAACTAAATGCTATTCACCGGTACATCCAGCTTGCACCATTGGCTGTGGAATTCCACCGGCCAGGTCCGCACTCACTTACTGCTCACTCCTACGGAATAACCGGTTGTTCAAACCGAGACATTCCTACGGACAACCTTGTACGACCTACGGGCTCCAGGTACCACCGGGCTTTATAAACCCGGGAGACTTGATCCTCTCATACAGGACAACTCTTCTCGCAGGCTAAAAATCCTGCACATACCTCATGCCTGTAACACACAGGCTGAGAAGCGTTCGGGGATGCCGGCCAATACGAACACAGGGCCGCTTCACCCCACCGGGAGACTTGATCCTCTCATACAAGACAACTCTTCCCGCAGGCTAAAATCTCTACACATTCTTCACGCCTGCAAAAACAAAGGTAGTCATACAACACCCTACCGGGAACTCCTCTAACACAGGACACGTTTCCCGCTGGTACTAAGTTACCTCATCAAGACAACTCCATTTAAGGCACCTATTGACCACTGACCTTTGCGGCTACCTTTCTCACTTGGGGGACTCGTTCCACTCGTGCGCTATATTCACCCGGTTTTCCCGGGACATAGCATGACACGGCGGATTTCAACGCCACATTATCACCATCTCATGCACTACATCTTGTACCCGTATGCAACTGTCACCATGAACATCATAACCATGCACTCATCACATTATGCATCATCATAGCAAGTTTATCCGAACGCCTGGCCAAGCCCAATCTTAAACGCGGACTTCAGGGGCTAGGGCACAATTGGGTTCGTATCCCAGCGGGTCTGTGGGCCTGTAAAGTAAGACAGATTTAAGTCCCCATTCAAGATGACACTTGACCGGGAACTTGGGGGACTTGTTGACAGTAGCCATAGAGAGTCTACCCAGGCCCCAGACCCGCAGCCAACACTCTTGGACCCAGTCCCTGGCTCGGGAACAAAGCATGGACACCTGGTCCCTCGCCCGAGCGTGTCTTACCTGTGATCGGGGTCCGAGAACCGGGGATGGCAGCTCCCCAAGCAGGGGCCGAAACAGTCCAGCAATATGTGCAGAAGGGGACCAGTCCCACATCGAAGGGTGAGGTCAGTCCTCATACCCGGCAGCCTATATATGAGTCCCAACTACCCTCATTAATAGGTAATCAATACTTCAACTACTCATTCCCGCTTAAGTTATCAGTTTATCTCATCTATATTGACTTAAGCATCGGAGCGGAATAGACCGGCCCGCCCGATATTCTCTTAATTAGAAGGATTTGCAGGAAAGAATCACACTAAGATCCACCGGTCTCTGTGAGTCTACGGATTCAGACATAAACACTTTTCATACACATATTTCTCAAAAGGTTCAGCTTGAGCAGAAAATACAGTCAGGTAGAACAAGGAGAAACACTACTTGACTGATAAGAGACAGATGAGTAATCAACTTAGGCATAAAGTTTGAAGCCATTTGGGAAACCCAGAGTTTAATCAGGCTTGTAAGATTTTAGTTGTATAGCTTGTATATTGAACTAATGTTTTGTCATTTTTGAAGTGGGTTATGCTTCTTATTTATAGTTTGGACAAAGAGTGTCTCCATACGTGACTGTATATGATAAATGGTGAGTAGTTTAAACATCAAAATCTACTAATCTATTACGAATATTTCTATATATACAAATAAAAGAAGTCCAAGTAGCTTTCGCCGGAAGTAAGAGTCTAACACACGTAGCTAGCGAAGATAAGAAGCAAGAGTGTAGGTAAACTCTCAACATGTTAACTTCGATATAAACACATCAAAATGTGTGAAACTCTCAACATATTAACTTCGATATTGACATATCAAAATGTGTCACTTGGATGAGGTTAGTTACTAGAATTTATAGTTATCATTAAAAATAAATAATAAAGAAGTTACGACTTCAATCAGTTGATCATCATTTTCATTTATTTATTCTTCAAAAGTTTGGACTTGGTTTTTGTATAGTGCAGCTAGAAAGCAGAATACATGTACAAGTTAACAACATTATGTTGTTCATAACTGCAATATTGGCTTAGCGGCTTTGTCAAATACGTCACAAACATGCATATGAAGGTGGAGATGTGGTCAGATCATCACCAGAACTCATCTCGTTAGTCTACATTAGGAATATGTTTTTTTTTCCTGGTGATCAAGAGGGCAAAAAGAATCTATCCCGTTCAATTATATGTTATGTTCATGGAGCTTCGTTACCTTAATTTTAAGCAGCCTTTTCGAAGTTTGATTACCTATAAATCTATAATACAACTCTTGTGGTGGTAGCTAGGTCATTCATAGATTCGCATATCTAGCTGCCTTTTAAGGAGAAGAATCATCAGCTAGAGGTGGTTATCGAGCACATTCATGTTCAGCATCCTCATTTGAAGGGCTTAATTATACAGTAAGATCTCTCACGCACCAACGCTCATTAGGACTGGTATGTGTGAAGAATATGGATCCAGAAGAAGTTCTTCAATGTGCGACCAGGCTAAGAATTTCACTGGGGAGAAACGTGGTGAAACTGAGGACTAGACATATAACCAAACATCCAAGCGTGTAAGGTACATGGACGACATACATCAAATTTGTGAAGAACAAAGATATTTTTTTTTGCAAGCAACTTCTTGTGGTGTGTTTAAGAACAGCTTAATTTAGCATGCCTGAATCATAGCACGTGAATATCTATTGAAAATTGTGGGTGTAACCTATGGTTTTAGATTTAAAAATGCTCTTTGACATGGTAATCAACTAATGATGGTATTTGTTAATATTTTTGTTTCTTTGCTTGAAAGCTGATCAAAGAGCATAAATGTTTTTTTTTTTTATAGAGAAATTCAGTATTAGTGTCTCAACTCTTGTGTACCGGTCAGTTTGATATCTAGACTCACAAAACTATCAATGTGGTACCCAAACTTCAATTTTGCTATCGACGGGATCTCTGTGGACATTTTCTGTTAAAAAACGAAAATGAAAGGGCAAAAAAGACATCTTTGCTTAGTTGAACCCTGATGGAGTCAAAACTTCAATTCCTCCATCCTTACCACCGTGCTCTCTAAGAACAGGGTTTTCAAGTAACACGGACAGAATTGCCGTTTTGTACATCTAAATATCAATAAAGATAGTATTCCACCTCTTTACTCGATCAAAGTTATGAGAATTACAAAATTCAGATTGGCAGAATAATCAATTTCTTTGAGCCATCTCTACTGGATAAAGCTCATCAATTTTATGCAAAATGATCATCATCATAATCACCTGGAAGAAATTCCAGCCCAGAAAACCAGAAAACAAGGTTCTTAATTTCATCATTAAGATTCGATTATACAATAGAAAGTGTATTACAGGGTGGAACGGACCTGATCATATTATTGATTCAGGTCTGAGGGCGGAGTCTTCACAAACATTACATATAACTCTGCCATGGATTTAATGAGGAGCTTGTTGATAAATCTACTGTATACCCAAAAACCCCAGATGCTTGATGGTTTGATTTTCATGGCAAGTTGAGAGAGATGTGTGTAAGGTGATAAATCTCAGTTTGACAAATGGAAGTTATCGTAGCAGAGAGAGATGAGATTGCCCGCAGAGGAAAAGGAAGAGGATGAGAGAGAGAGAATTATAAATAACATCATTTAGTAATTAAATAAATATGTTGTAGGTAAAAATTGAGGGCTATTGTGGTCATTTGAGTTTTTTTTTTTAACCATGTACATGCCGAATCAGTTTTTTAACTGCGCCGTTATTGAAAATTTAACAAAAATATGTCTTTGATATTGAATTTTGAGTCTAATATCACTTTGATATCATTGTAAGTCTAGGTTTACTGGGTTGGGCGTTTGAGCCCGAAAACCCGAATGCCCGGTCTGAAAACTCAAAAAAAAAACTGAAACGGGCCGAGTTCTAATTTTTTTAGGGACCGGCCCGATGAAGGACCGGTCTGAAATTATAAAAGTCGGTCCGAGCTCGGGTTTTTTTTTTTTTTTGACCGAAAACCCGACTAGGCCCGAAGTTTTAATATATAGCCACGTGTCACCTTTGTATTGGTCATTAATATTTATTAAAAATAAAAAAATTAAAATGCAGAAAATCCACATTCCCAGCCCTAAGTCCCCATTCGGCCATTCCCGTGAATCCCGTCCTCGCCTCCAGCCTCCTCATTCTAGATTCCAGTCGAGTGACTGAGTGAGCCAACCAGCCCTACTCCTCAATCCTCATTCCTCAACTCCGTCTCTGCGAATCGCCACAAGCCCACCACAGCTTCGGCATCCGTCCCACCACAACTCCGGCCTCCGTCTCGAATCGCCACCAACCAAGTCAAATCTATGTCAACCAAGTCAAATCTATACAAGCCCACCACAGCTCCGGGCCTCCGGCCTCCGTCCCACCACGCTAGACGGAACCAACACAGTGAGCCGACTGATTTCTTGGTTGCGGCGTCGCCGCCGTCGCATCATTGGATTGGGCCGATTGGCTCTCTTCTTCTACCCCTTTTATAGGTTTTTTTTAGGCCCGAAAAAGCCCGAAAACCCGGCTCGGCCCTTTATGCTAGGGTTCGGACCGGTCCTTAGTCTCAAAAAAACCCGATGGAGATCGGACAATTCCACTCCGAAACTTAAGTAAGCAAGGAGAATGATAATAATAGAATAATATAAAGTACCTAGACTTAGAATTGATGGATTACCTTATAAGGAAAGTAGATGGGCTGTTTATATAAGTTCCCAGGTCCCAGAGTTGGACCTATCTTTCGATGTGGGACAAAACCCCTTCTGTATAGCTTAAGCACTTTCCTGGGTCGTTCTTCGTGGGTTTCCCCCATCGGTCGTCCCTCTCCTTGTCGGTCACCGGACTGTCAGGCCTCGAGTCCAACTACATGGGCTTTTGTCTCGGACCTGAGTAAGGGTTCGTGGTCCACGGGGGTCTGTCTGTTGCTACCTCCAACAAGTCCCCCAAGTTCCCGGTCAAGTGCAATCTTGAATGGGGACTTAATTTGTGCTTTGTTCTGCAGGTTCACGGACCTGTTGGCCTCTCCAGCCACCTGTTATGTAGTCCCCCAAGTCCGCGGTTGAGATTGGGCTTGGCCGGACGTTTGGATGCTCCCGTTGGAGTGTAGACACAAGTTACCGGCTCTGATGGAGTGCCCTGGCTTTGAGTTTGTGATGGGTGGGTGTTTGAATGGTCCCGTTGGTTCGTACTTTTGTTTTGATTTGCGGGTCAAGGTAGCGAGTCTTGCCCGGATGACCTGGGGTCAGTAGACTTTTTTGGGGCTACGGGAAATAATATCTCGTTTTCGGGGGATAGTTTTCCGGTGGAATTCCTTAGCCTTGGGTTGTTGCTAGCTGTATCGGTGGAATACCGCATCCATAAGTTGTTACTGGCTTTACTGGTGGAATACCGCAGCCATAAGTTGTTACTGGCTCTACTAGTGGAATACCGCAGTCATAAGTTGTTACTTGGCCGAATATCCCGTGAGAGTAGACAGCTGTCTTTTTGTTGTTGCTTGGCTTTTAGGTTTGACTTAGTAATGATAACCTTCACTAAGCCAAAAACCTCAATAGACAATGGTTTTTTAGCATTGTCTGATGAGGTACCGTTACCATTGTCTGAAGCGTGTATCAGACAATTGCTGGGTAGACAATGGTAACGGTACCTCATCAGACAATGCTAAAAAACCATTGTCTGATGAGGTACCGTTACCATTGTCTACCCAGAAATTGTCTGATACACGCTTCAGACAATGGCAAATTATAATTGTCTGATAACCACTATGGACAATGGTAGGACAGAAAGAGTCATTGTCTGACATCCAGTAACGACAACGCTACTTTGTTATAAATCATTATCTCATGTTATTTTGTACAATAGCATTTTTTCAGGAAATATTGTCTTTTCCATTATAAGAAGACACTTATTTATAAAAAGTATTGTCTTTATTAGTTTTGCACAATTTAATTTTCTCTTTATGTATTGTCCGTATTTGATTTAAACTACAGTCATTTCTGGATTTTCAAATTTGTGTTTGATAGTTGTTATCTGCATCTGCTATAGCAAATGGTTTTAGTTTCGTTTCTATTGTGATTAGGAGTTACAGACAATAGCATCGTTTTCCCTTCCATTGTGATTCTTAGATACAAACAATGGTATCGTTTTCCCTTCCATTGTGATTCTTAGATACAGACAATGGTTTTGCTTTGGTTTGTAATGTAATACTCCGATACACACAATGGTTTCGTTTTGGTTTGTAAAGTGATTCTGAGAATCAGATAATACTTTTCTGCTTCCGATTTACAAACCATTGTTTGGTTGGTTGCAATGTCACAGTGATATACAATACATTTCTTAAAACCAACAAATTAAAACATATTCATCCAATATTGACATTAACCAATTCAAAATCCATTCATTCATAATATAGAGGCAACCAAATATTCATCATCTCTACTAGGTGAGCCAATATAGACAAAATGGCTAGTATAGTCTACTCAGCTACATAAGGTTGTCAAAATTAGCCTAAAACCTGCATATGTCTAAAATGTACAGTACACTAGCCAACATATGCAACAAAAATAGTTAAGGCTAACCAAACTACCAAAAATGAAAAACCTAGGTTCCTATCTTGAATTGTACAGTACACTAGCCAACATATGCAACAAAAATAGCTATGTTATATTTACCTTTGAAACAAATTCTAGATTCCTATCTTGAATTATATCTTTCATGTAGCGCATGATGAAGAACCCATAATCTTCATTCCCGTATTGCTCAGGAATACCCTAAGCACCACGGCAACCCAACCATCAGTTCTAGACTTATCAGCAGGAAACCCTTTGTAGTCCAAAGCATCAGCCGCAGTCCAACTCATTTTCTCCTCCTGAAGATCAAAACGAACAGCAATATGATTGTGTTTAGTTTCAGTATGGTTAAGATCGATCCCAAGAAGAAATTATATTGCACTATCAATTAAGGGAAAGAGAGCTAGACTATCATTTCCATTTTTAGTTCTCAGCACAGAATAAAAACGGTATCTGCATGTGAACCGTGAGATCTATGGTTTTCATTGTCATGGGATTTCCAGCTAGCTAGCTAATCTTCATACAGATATGCTAATCTTCATACAGATTTGTGGTATCGCTATTTGAAGTAGTATGTATAAGAAAACAAAAGTAATAAGCATGCCTTGTTGCAAAAAAAAAAAAACCAGACACAATAAACCTAACCTTTAGAAAGTTAGCATCTATGTTACTAGCAATAGCTCTGGCTAGCAAAGTATTCCCTGTTAAAGAGTTTGAAAGCCTAAAGTTCAATGGAAACTCTAAGATTCTTAATTTTATTAATTTGTCAAATTCCCAAATCTCTTATCAATTACCATGCTCTGTGATATATCTTGCAGTTAACAAAAAAATTCATAACAGGCAAAAACTACTAAACTCCAAGATTTTTCAGAGAAAGAGACACAGACAGAAGAAATATACCAAGGATTTTAGATCTTGTTGTTTATTTAGACGTAAAAACACATCCAGACAAAACCCAACTGAAAAGATGAAAAAGTTTCCAAATTTGGGTATATTTACCTGAACTCTGAATAAGCAGAGCTGCTGGCTGAGATGGAGCTGAAGAACTTGAGGGTTGGGATGGAACTGAAGCCTGTGCAGGTGCTGGTGGTGGAGGTGAATTTATTGTTTGAACCTTTGGGTCTGACTCTAAAAGAAATGATACCCCAATCTGTTATCAAGTAAAACAAAGCCTGTTAGAGAGCCAACTACTTCGAAAAAGATAGAATCTAGAACAAGAATTGGTCCTATCTTACCGTCCATGGTGTAACTACGCCTATAACAGATGATATTGCTCCGAGCAAAAGAAGAAGACCGATGGTTACAAAGATATAAACACCGCGAGAAAGCTTCCTGTTTCTGCACAAACCCGTAGGCCTGGCAGAAGCACAATAATAAAGATAGAACATGAACACAAGCAAGTATAGTGGTTCACCGGGCCATCGGAGGGCACAGCTACGTCCACTTGGAATCTACTACGACCGGTCAATAGGTCATCAGTTACAAGGGTGGAATGCCTTGGATCCCAGATCCCCAACTCTAAGGGGGAAGCCTTCTATTTATAGGGAAGGAAGGCTCCCTCCTTTACAATGTTTCCAATGTGGGATGCTTATTACACTATTACACAATTCCTTACTCACGAAGCTACTTCAGAGGCCCGGTGGCATGGCTTCCGAGTGCGGCACCGGTGATGTGGAACAATGGAGATGTAGCCGGGGTGCTGGTCTACCCGCTAGATGCCGGAAGTAGGACCTATGATGCCGGTTGCACGGTCCACGAGGTCGCCGAACATGCTTGGCGGTGTACCATATATACTGTCAACAAATCACAAGTTCCCGAGTAAGAGTGCAATCTTACTTGGGGAGTAAATCATCATGTGCCGCCAAGCATAGGTGGTGACCGAGTCACCCCTACTACCACTAGTCCCCCAAGTCCCTAAGTGAGATTGGGCTCTTACCGGGCGTTTGAATGTCGAGTCCCCCAAGTTCGTGCTGGAGATGTGACTTGGGCGGGAGTGATGAGGTGCCGGGCGCTAATCCTCACCGTCTGTGCCGGGCGTGATAAGGTGGTGGGTGTTCAGGGAGGATTCGGGTTTGACCGGTCCTGACTCGTTGAAGCCTGGCCGAGCGGAGGTGGCGAAGCCGCTGCTGAACAGGACCGGGCCTGCTGAATCCGAGGTGACCCGCTCAGATAGGACCGGACCAGCTGAATCCGAGGTGTCCCGCTGGCTGGGGTGACCAGCCGGATAGGACCGGGACTGCTGAATCCGGGGTGACCCGCTGGCTGGGGTGACCCGCTAGGATAGGACCGGGCCGGCTGAATCCGGGGTGACCCACTGGCTGGGGTGACCCGCTAGGATAGGACCGGGACTGCTGAATCCGGGGTGACCCGCTGGCTGGGGTGACCCGCTCGGATAGGACCGGGCCGGCTGAATTCGGGGTGTCCCGCTGGCTGGGGTGACCCGCCGGATAGGACCGGGACTGCTGAATCCGGGGTGACCCGCTGGTTGGGGTGACCCGCACGGATAGGACCGGGCCGGCTGAATCCGGGGTGACCCGCTGGCTGGGGTGACCCGCTGGCTGGGGTGACCCGCCGGATAGGACCGGGACTGCTGAATCCGGGGTGACCCCCTGGCTGGGGTGACCCGCTCGGATAGGAGCGGGCCGGCTGAATCCGGGGTGACCCACTGGCTGGGGTGACCCGCCGGATAGGACCGGGCCGGCTGAATGCTCGGCTGAATCCGGGGTGTCTCGCTGGCAGGGGTGACCAGCCGGATAGGACCGGGACTGTTGAATCCGGGGTGACCCGCTGGCTGGGGTGACCCGCTCGGATAGGACCGGGCCGGCTGAATCCGGGGTGACCCGCTGGCTGGGGTGACTCGCCGGATAGGACCGGGACTGCTGAATCAGGGGTGACCCGCTGGCTGGGGTGACCCACTCGGATAGGACCGGGCCCGCTGAATCCGGGGTGTCCCTCTGGCTGGGGTGACCCTCCGGATAGGACCGGGCCTGCTGAATCCGGGGTGACCCGCTGGCTCGGGGTGACCCGCCGGATAGGATCGGGACTGCTGAATCCGGGGTTACCCGCTGGCTGGGGTGACCCGCCGGATAGTACCGGGCCGGCTGAATCTGGGGGGTCCCGCTGGCTGGGGTGACCCGCCGGATAGGACCGGGACTGCTGAATGCGGGGTGACCCGCTGGTTGGGGTGACCAGCTTTGATAGGACCGAGCCGGCTGAATCCGGGGTGACCCGCTGGCTGGGGTGACCCGCCGGATAAGACTGGGACTGCTGAATCCAGGGTGACCCGCTCGGATAGGACCGGGCCGGCTGAATCCGCGGTGTCCCGCTGGCTGGGGTGACCCGCCGGATAGGACCGGGCTTGCTGAATCGGGGGTGACCCGCTGGCTCGGGTGACCCGCTCGGATAGGACCGGGACTGCTGAATCCGTTGTGTCCCGCTGGCTGGGGTGACCCGCCGGATAGGACCGGGCCGTCGAAATCACGAGGCCGGAGGGTGAGTTGATACTGAGCTGTGGTGCAGGGGTTGAGGTTCTGGCGCAGCGGTGCGGAACCAGGGTGCCCATGCAATAAATGTGGAGTGGGGTGAAACCCGGAGAGTGCATGGGATCTCGACCGAGCGTTCTGCCATCGGAACGAGTCGGAGAGTGCATGTGACCTCATCCGGGAGTTCTGCCATGGGAACGAATCGGAGAGTATGGGACCTCGACCGGACGTTCTGCCATATCGAGACGAGTCCCCCAAGTGAACTTGTGCACCAGACCTCTACCGGGCGTTCTGCCATAACGAGACGAGTCGGTGAGTATGGGACCTCGTCCGGGCGTTCTGCCATCGGAACGAGTCCATATTGCTAGGCTGCGGGGAGGTGGCCCCGGTGTTGCGGTCTGCTGAGGCACCGGTCAACACTTGCTAGTTCTTCTCAGCTTGTGTTGGAATAAGCGTTGAGGAAATGGGGTGGCGTTGAGGTGACAAGTCTCGTCGTAGAGCCCCATATTGACCGCAGTTCAGTGCGATGCAGGGTTTTTATCCTGCTGGACAAGAGTACATGTGTTAGATGTAAACTCACCCGGGTGTATAAAGCCCATGCCGGTCGAATGTTCTCATAACCGGGGTCATGCCATGGAACCGGGTGGATCTCGACCGGGCGTTCTGCCATATCGAGACGAGTCCCCCAGTGAGATGCCATGGGGCCGGGTGGATCTCGTTCCCAGAAAAATGCTCTCGAGCCGGTTGGATGATCATAACCGGTGAGATGGTCTCGAGTCGGTTGAATGTTACCTAAGCGGTGAGACGCTGCGGAGCCGGTGGAGATGGTGTTACCGTAACGCGATGCATACTGATGCGCGCATTGAGATGCGATGCATTGGAATGCATGCACCGTAGTGCGATGCATTGTAATGCGATGCATACCGATGCATAATGATGGTGATGCATACTGATGCGATGCACTCTGATATGATCGTGCAATGCTGAAATGATCAACCGATGCATAATGATATGCGCAGCACTGATAAGCGCATAATGATATGTGTGCAATGATGCATACTGATATGCGATGCATTGAAATGCTGAGATGATCAATCGATGCATAATGATATGCGCAGCACTGATAAGCGCATAATGATATGCGTGCAATGATGCATACTGATATGCGATGCATTGCCATGCTGAGATGATCAATCGATGCATAATGATATGCGCAGCATTGATAAGCGCATAATGATATGCGTGCAATGATGCATACTGATATGCGATGCATTGAAATGCTGAGATGATCAATCGATGCATAATGATATGCGCAGCACTGATAAGCGCATAATGATATGCGTGCAATGATGCATACTGATATGCGATGCATTGCAATGCTGAGATGATCAATCGATAAATAATGATATGCGCAGCATTGATAAGCGCATAATGATATGATGCTCGTGCTTTTATCACATGTCTAATTATCAATATTCCCCAACAGATTATGCACAGGTGAAGCATGCGTTGAGTAATAATAAATAAGTTAGAATACTTAGCTTTGGAGAAAGCTGCCGGGTGTTGAAATAGCATGTGGGAATGATTCCCGGGTTGCCCGGTGAATGTCTACGGGTGTAGAGAGCAGCTTGATTTTGCTGTTTGGAGCAGTGGGTGTCCAGAGAAGATTTCTAGGTGTCCAGAGGAGATTTGCCTGCTGAACCTGTACCAAACCCTGCCTGCTGCAGCCCAATCCGGCCCGGCCCGTTTGCTGAAGCTGGCCTATGCTGACCGGGCGAACAAAGGTGACCGGGTTGACTCTTTTTGAATCGGGTGAGGCCCAGTTTTCCCACCCTTTTTTCTGCCCTCTATTTTCTTTTCCCGTCCGGCTTCTCTCTCGGCCTTCTTCTGCTTTCTCGTCTGGTTTCTCTCTCGGTCGGATCTCTCTCTCTACTCGTCCGGTTTGGTCCATGTCCGGAGACCAACCGCATCGGACCCTGCTGCACCGGGTACGAGCTGCACCGAACCGGAGACAACGCACCGGAAGGGAGGATGTCGTACCGGGCCGGAGATGACGCACCGGAAGGGAGGAAGCCATACCGGACCCACACCCATAGTTACCAGAGAGGGAGGAGCACGGCTGCGCGAGCGCCCGGCAATCCTGCTGACCCACTGACCCGGGCGGGGTTGTTCGGCATGCATGCGACCATGCTCATGCTGACGAAGCTTACGTCGGCCGATCGGGACTGCACGGCGGAGACGACCAATTGGCGCCGGAGGTGAGCCGCACTGGTAGAGCACAATGAACTCTTTGTATAGGTTCTCACAGACGGCGCCAATTGTTTCTGCACAAACCCATAGGCCTGGCAGAAGCACAATAATAAAGATAGAACATGAACACAAGCAAGTATAGTGGTTCACCGTGCCATCGGAGGGCACGGCTACGTCCACTTGGAATCTACTACGACCGGCCAATAGGCCATCGGTTACAAGGGTGGAATGCCTTGGATCCCAGATCCCCAACTCTAAGGGGGAAGCCTTCTATTTATAGGGAAGGAAGGCTCCTTCCTTTACAATGTTTCCAATGTGGGATGCTTATTACACTATTACACAATTCCTTACTCACGAAGTTACTTCAGAGGCCCGGTGGCACGGCTTCCGAGTGCGGCACCGGCGATGTGGAACAATGGAGATGTAGCCGGGGTGCTGGTCTACCCGCTAGATGCTGGAAGTAGGACCTATGATGCCGGTTGCACGGTCCACGAGGTCGTCGAACATGCTTGGCGGTGTACCATATATACTGTCAACACTTCCAATTATCATCCTTCCTGAAAAAATAAATATTATAGCATTTCAGCACAATGTCTAAATACAAAATCCATGGATTTCATCAGCAAAACAGTTGCAACAATAAAAGGAGTTCACTTACCATTTATACAATCGCGAGCACAGAGAGAGAAATGCTGGAATACAAATTAAAGGAAGTAAAGCAGCAAGGAAATCGCCCTTTGTTGGAACTTGGTCATCTCTAGATTTCACAACCTCAATGTAGGATGCACCGCAAAATGACACAAGGACAACTGCAAAAAGAGGGGAGTTCCATACAATTCTTGAGAAAACATAAAACAGACTTCAAGTAACAATTATGTTCTTTAGAAAAATAAAAGTCTTAAAGCAAGAAAATCCAGAAAAACTTACCTGTAAATATTCCGACACACACAGCAGAAAACAGCGAGAACCGGTAGGATGCAAACCATGAAACAATCGGCAGTACACCAGTAACCGCTAAAGCAATGGCAGACGCCATAGCCCAGCCAATATACACAGGTGATGCATAGGGAGAGGTAAAGCTTTTCTGTTCACCCGTCCATCCTTTGTATCCCAAGTCATCCAAGGGCTTTGCAGACACTATTGCACCAAGAGCTAATACAGATCCAGTAAATAATGTTGTGCAGAAGACAAGAACAACACCCTAGCAAAGAACAAGATGAATTAGAAATTTAGAATTGCCCAAAATTCAAGTCAACTACAAATTTAAAGAGTGAAAAGTAGAAGAAAAGCCAATATTCAAGCAAATCAGAACCCCGAAGTACTCAAAATGTTTAAAACTCAACTACATCAATGCCATTTTAGCTATTACCAATTAAAATTAAAGCCAACAGACGCACATTCAGCTTATAAGACATTTATAGAGCTAAATTATTGTCTTCAGAATACCACCCTTCACACACCATAGTTTATATATGATTGCTCCGGAAATGATAATTCTAGCTTTTGGATATGGTATTTTTTTTTTATAATAAATGGACAGCACATTCAAGTAGTGTGATACAAGAGCAACCAATCCCACATCGGACCATGTCATGCAGTTGTTATAGAACACCAAAACCCAGACCATGTCATGCAGTTGTCATAGAACAGCGAAACCCAGGACGAGCCTATACAAAATCTAATAAATTTACAGTACTCAAGGGTTCACATAAAACTTGGTGTAAAATGCATGAAGTAAAAACCTCTTTCGTTCCCCGAATTTGATGGTTCCCTGCAGGACCAGAACAATGTGATTGAGGAACCCAAAATTGGTAGCCATTACAGTTCCATGTAGGAATGGCAACAGAAAGGCATGCCACCATGATGGAAACTACATCAACCAAAATTAAAATCTACGGCACCAAATTCAGGACCCAATCGGCTCAATCGGAAATTGAAATTGAAATCGAAACCCTAGAAGAGCGAAAAGGACATAAAATAAAACTAATCGGAAAAATTCTAGCGCGCTAGAGAAAAGGGACTAGGGTTTGGGAGGGTGCGAATCTGACCTGCGCGGACTCGGGAGTCGAGCTCCTTGTGCTGGAGTAGCCTCTTGCAGTAGTCGGTGATGGCGGTGGGAGGCGAAGATGCGACGGATCTTGGTGGCGCTTGAGGAATTGAGGTCGGAACCATGGGGTTTTCCTTGAGCACCTCGGTGGTGGTGGTGAGTCGAAATGATTGTAGGAGGTGATGGCGGGGAGACGGTGGCCGAATTGGTTTAGGGTGGAGGAAGATGAGGAGGAATGGAATTAGGGATCGATTGTTGTCCTGGAGGCGCTGGAGAGTGGAGAGGAGGTTGGGAAGGAGAGGGTTCTGGGCCCAGTGAGGGGAGTCGGAAGAGGAGGGGATTGGAGCGGAGGGGCAGCCAGCGGAAGGAGAAGGAGCGGACGGTGAGGGAGGTGCGGAGAAAGACACTCTGAGGAGAAGCAGCGCGGGAGAGAAAAGGAAAGAAAGAAAAATGGTTGTGCAATAATGAAACCGTAGAAGAAAAATTCTATTTATACTTCAACTTTTCGAGGCAAAAAACTTTAATCTGTCATAATTTCTTCATACGACCTCTAAATTACACGTGTCGTATGTTCACGAATTCGACTCACCGAGCATTACAATTTTGATTAAGAAAGTTTCTCGAGAAACCAAAATAATAAAATGTCAACTCTTCGACCATCTTAAAAACTCTTTTAAGTAATAAAAGTGTACAACTTTTCAAAACAACTATCTAAAAGAAGTCAAATTTTGAAAAAATCTGTGAAATATCATTTAATTATTATGATGAAATACGGTGATGGTAAAAAAATCACTTAAATTCGACAAAGTTAAAGCCCCGATCGATGCGGTCAACCTTATTTAAACTTATCTCTCTCTATGGGGAGACATAGTATCGGGAGGTAAACGTTCACAAATTTTTTACATGGATGATTACGTCTCATCTATTTGAGAGTTTAATGTTTGGAAGAGTCGACAAAGCAAGGTCATCGAAAGGTACGTAATAGCGTTTTCGTGTAATAAGTTTTATGAAAATATGGTTGACCGTTTCGATCGAGCATCGAATGTTCACGAAACGAGTTGATTTTTCTACTCTACTCATATTTAACTAAAATGATCAAATTAGACGGTCAAAATTTTCATTTTATGATTTTAGACATTATAATGACAACATGCTTACTAATGCGGTATAACTTGATTAGTAGATTATACTCAAGTGTACAACTTTTCGAAACAACTATATAAAAGAAGTCAAATATTGAAAAACTTTATGAAATAGCATTTGATCTTGATGATGAAATACGGTGATGGTAAAAACATCACTTAAATCCGACAAAGTTAAAGCCTCGATCGATGCGGTCAACCTTATTTAAACTTATCTCTCTCTATGGGGAGTCATAGTATCAGGAGATAAACGTTCCCAAATTTTTACATAGCTGATTACGTCTCATCTATTTGAGAGTTTAATGTTTGGAAGAGTCGACGAAATAAGGTCATCTAAAGGTACGTAATAGCGTTTTCGTGTGATAAGTTTTATGAAAATATGGTTAACCGTTTCGATCGAGCATCGCATGTTCACGAAACGAGTTCATTTTTCTACTCTACTCATATTTAACTATAACGATCAAATCAGACGGTCAAAATTTTCATTTTGTGATTTTAGACATTATAATGACAACATGCTTACTAATGCGGTATAACTTGATTAGTAGATTATACTCAAGTGTACAACTTTTCGAAACAACTATATAAACAAAGTCAAATATTGAAAAACTTTATGAAATAGCATTTGATCTTTATGATGAAATACGGTGATGGTAAAAACATCACTTAAATTCGACAAAGTTAAAGCCCCGATCGATGCGGTCAACCTTATTTAAATTTATCTCTCTCTATGGGGAGCCATAGTATCGGGAGGTAAACGTTCACAAATTTTTACATGGATGATTACGTCTCATCTATTTGAGAGTTTAATGTTTGGAAGAGTCGACAAAACAAGGTCATCCAACGGTACGTAATAGCGTTTTCGTGTGATAAGTTTTATGAAAATATGGTTGACCGTTTCGATCGAGCACCGCATGTTCACGAAACGAGTTGATTTTTCTACTATACTCATATTTAACTATAACGATCAAATCAGACGGTCGAAATTTTCATTTTGATAATATAGACATTATAATGACAACATGCTTACTAATGCGGTATAACTTGATTAGTAGATTATATTTAAGTGTACAACTTTTCGAAATAACTATATAAAAGAAGTCAAATATTGAAAAACTTTATGAAATAACATTTGATCTTTATGATGAAATACGGTGATGGTAAAAACATCACTTAAATTCGACAAACTTAAAGCCCCGATCGACGCGGTCAACCTTATTTAAACTTATCTCTCTCTATGGGGAGACATAGTATCGGGAGGTAAACGTTCACAAATTTTTACATGTATGATTACGTCTCATTTATTTGAGAGTTTAATGTTTGGAAGAGTCGACAAAACAAGGTCATCGAAAGGTACGTAATAGCGTTTTCGTGTGATTAGTTTTATGAAAATATTGCATAATAATGAATATTGTCTAAAGCAATTGTCTGAAAAAAATATAGACAATGCACAATAATTGACTAAAAGCATTGTGTGACGGGTACCAATCAGACAACATATAAATTTAAAGGTATTGTCTGCCGTTGGTTTTCACACAATGGTTAAATAAAAACTATTGTCTGAAGTCCCAGGCAGCGCAATGTTAAAACACCACAGTAAACTGAAATTGTCTGTAATAGACTCACACAATGGTAACATAAAATCTATTGTCTGAATAGCAGCTTCAGACAATATTTATTTTCTTACCATTGTCTGATTTTTTCAAACAATGGTTTTTATCAATAGCATTGTCTGATGAATATTGTCTATTGAGGTTTTTGGCTTAGTGCTTGGCCTTTCACCTAACTTTAAAACCACATCTTTGCCTCCTTTGATGACCGTTGGAAACCATTAATCCAATGGTTGATATTTTCTCTAATTTAAAATTGATGGTGGTGATCATAGTTGTTAGTAATCACCCCAATGGACAAATGTAAGATCAGAAATTAAAAAAAATATACGGCCAGAATGTGTCGGGCTTTAAGTCGGGTTTCACAAAATTTGGGCTCGGCCCGACCCGCGCCCAGCCCTAGACTGGTGTACAAGAGTTGAGGCTCTTTATTGTTTTTTAAAAAAATTTCATGGTTAATAGTTTTCAAAATAAGGGTGTTTTCCACCATGGCTTGGAATTCTAGAAGTGATGAACTATGAATCATGGCTTCAACTTTGGATTTTCTTTATTATTATTATTATTATTTAACTAGTTTTGGGTATAACTTTAGGTTAGTACAAGTTAAAAACTTTGTGATAGATGGTTGATCTTGGAATGAGCATTGTTGTAAAGGGTTGTCAAATGTCAAGTATGTGAAATCTTTTGTTTGAGCGTGTTACAAATCCATGAACACATTTTGCTGCTGAATCCAAGTGACAACATTGAATAATATATATGATGATTATGATCCAAGTTTTTGCTGTCCTTCCATCTCAGATGAATGGAAAATTTGATATATTGTAAATAATAGCTACCGTGCTTGGAAAGTTAGTTGTTGGGCAAGTCTTCGTATAATCGATTTATGCAGTATGTCGGACTTCATTTGTTTAAATCACCCATTGACAAACAAGAAAAAATAAATTATTTATTTACGTACATGCACGTATACATATATTTTATATTGTACATGTCGTCAAACACAACTTAAACGTACAAGTACTTTAAAAAACACTAAACATAGATAAGTACTTAAACACCAATTAAGAATAAGTGAACAACTGCATTATATACGGGCATTTTGTTCATTTATTTATCCATTATATAGAAGTATCCATTACATAAAGAAGTATCGTATAAGTACTCTATCCAAAATCAATTGATAGATCAACAATTGAAAATGGTTGAGATTTCTAATCCATCATAAAGATGATCATTTTGGAAGTGAAATCTTGAAGATGAAGCGTAAAACTATGTTGCTGTATGTTTGAAGAATAACAATTCCCCTAGCACCCTTAAACATTTTAGTACCGCCTACGATCGAAAGCTCGCTAGGTCCCCTGGAAGCCCTGTCGAATGTTCCTTGTGCCTGTAATGTGCTGCCATTATATCTGCTGCTGTGTGTGAACATAGTGGAGGAGGAAATATAGTTGTACCTTCCGTCTTTCGATACCGCTACTACCAAACCACGGACTTGGCCAACTCTTCGCGAGTATGGACTTGGGTCTTCAACCAACGGGTTATCACCGACCAGAATTGTCCCAAAGTTGGTCGAGGACCAACGCTTTCCAGCAACACCTGCAACAGGTATCACTGTGGCATTGGGACCAGACTGGATTTCAATGATGTAGTTCGTCAACACAATTTCCCTTTCGTACCCATATTGCTCAGTAGGTGCAGCTTGAGCTAAAAGTACAGTCATGGGTAGAACAAAGAGGAACAAGTGACCGATAAGAGAGAGATGAGTAGTAAAACTTAAAGCCATATGGAGAACTATGAGGTTATTAAGGATAAGAAGATTTTTAGGATAAAGCTTGTATTCTGAATTAATGCTTTGTGATTTTTCAAGTGGGATATGGTTCTTATTTATAGTAAGAATTTGGCATACCATTACGTGCACAACTGTATATGATAAATAAAGATTAGTTTAAACATCAAAGTGTATGAACAGCTTCTTACCTAAAACAATCAAGTAGCGTCCACCGGAAGCAAGAGTATAGCGCAAATAACTAGTAAATACATGATGAAGCAAGAGTACCATTGGTAGAAAACTCTTAACGTATTAATTTGATAGTGACATATCAAAAAGTGTAACCTGGATTTATACATTTTAGAAAATAATTTGTTTTGGCTATGTGACTTTTTATCATACTCGGTACGAGATATGTTTAAGCAATATATTTTAATAAAGTAAATCAAGTAATGTGATCAATGTCAAAGAATATATGCATATATTTCTATTATATATATAGTAACTATTCATAGCAAAGTTTTGCTTTGATATTAACGTGGGATGTTTCTTATTTGGCTCACTTTTTTGTCACATTTCTACAACTCTACCTTTGAGATTATAGAACATAATACATAGATTATCTCTACAAATTGTCAACTAATTTAATTTTTTTAGGTATCGAAACTGTACTGAATCAATGTACATTAGGTTAAGAGATAGCATATATCGATCATTAGGGTAAGAAGCCACTGGAATTCAAGTTCAACCAAGACAAGACCAACAATAAAATGAGGCTTCTCCCTAATACTTCAGATACTGATTTAGACATCTCTACTAATTATGATTAAAAGGTGATGAGTTGTTAGCTGATTGATGTCATGAAGTTTATGTTAGCGTGACTCATGTAATTTAGGAACGTAAATTAGGTAGTTAGTACTTACCTATTATGTATATGTAGTACATGGTAGTACCAAGCAAGTATGGTTGTAGTACATCTTGTATCATCTTTATATAGCCTGCAATGTGAGATAAATACATATCAGAAATTCATTTATCCAATTATATTTAACTTGGTATCAGAGCAAAGATCCGAAATGACTTTGTCTTTTTTTTCCGCTGTAATTCTTCGTCTGGCGTTGGTTCTCTGTCAGACGTGTGAAGTTGGTTTGTTTTAATTTCCAACTAAACCCCATTGTTAGGGTTTGTTGTCTCAATATTATTAGATCGTCTGGCATAGCTCCTTGTCAGACTCACAGCCGTTATGCTCCCTTTTTCCTCTGATCTGGTGTCATTTGCAGGCTCATCTTCCCTCAACAATAGGGTCCTGTCTACGACCTCGTCTGCTCGTCTCCGGCGCATCTTCCCTCTCCGGCGCAAACGCAGGCGCATATTCTCTTCGGCGTCTCGTCTCAGCTGTTGGTCTCGCCCTTTCCGGGGTCTCAACTGCTCGTCCTCAGGCGTTCCTCCTTTCTCCGATCTGGCGTCCTCAGCCTCAGAAGCCTTCGTCTTTCCTCTCCGGCGTCTCATCTGCTCGTCCTCAGGCGTGCTTCCATCTCGACCGGATCTGCTCCTGTCTCTAATCCAGCGTCGTTCTCGACCTGGTCTGCTACTAGGCGCCGTTCCCAGGCTCGACCCGATCCGATCGACCCGGTCGTCTCTCTCTGATCCAGCGCCTCCTCATATTGGAAGAATTGGATTGGAAGAATCAGCTCGACCCCGTTCAGATTTCAACCCGACCTGGTTCAGCTTTCAACCCGACCCCGTTTAGCTTTCAGCCCGACTCGGAAACCCGACCCGATTCCGCTCGGCCCGACCCGGTTTCTGCTGCCTGACCCGTTTGCAGTCCGACCCATCAGATCCGACCGGCTCCGGAAGAATGTCTCGGGTGTATATTGGAAATTTGGGTTCTTGGATTTCAGAAGGAGAACTCGAAAACGAGTTTCACGGCTTCGAAATTATCATAAGAATATGGGTTGCAAGAAGGCCACAGAGTTATGCTTTCATTGGTTTTGTGCACAGTAAAGATGAAGAGAATGCAATTTATGAGATAGATGGCAAGAATGGCTGGAGAGTTGAGTTCTCACATAAATCTATACATGCGGTTGGTCAATATTGCAACAATGGCAATATTCCTATATATAACTAATAAGACTCCAGCATGCGGTAAGATCGGTATGGCTTTAAAAGTTTCTAGCTTTGTTGGTTCTGATACTTGGATGATTGATTATGGTGCCTTGGATCATATGACTTATGATAATTCTCATTATATTACTGATTTGTCTCCTCCACCCATGTCATATGTCACTAATGCCAATGGTGAAGCTTTTCCTGTGTTAGGGATATGGTCAGTCCGTGTAACCCCTGTTTTAACCCTTCACAATGTTTTATATGTACCTGACCTATCACACCATTTGATATATGTTCCCCAGCTAAATACTGAGTCTCTATGCTCTGTAACTTTTTATCCCATGTATGTGATTTTTCAGGATCTTCTCACCAGGGAGGTAATTGGTCGGGGGGACTTGAGGAACAGATTGTTTCACCTGGATCAGACATATGCGGGAGAGAAACTAGGAGCACCGTCACACACTGCTTTTCTGCAAGTTCGAATCAGCTAAGTGAAATTTGGTTATGGCATCGTCGATTAGGGTGTCCATCTTTCCATGTTATGAAAAAATCCATGCCGTCTCTGTTTATTGGTGTGGAAGAGTCCTCCTTACGCTGTGAAACATGTGTTCTTACTAAGAGCCATCGTTCTACATATTCTCCGAGTTTCTCCAAGAGTAGTATCCCTTTTGAATTGATTCATTCTGATGTTTGGGGACCTTCTAAAGAGCCTACTGTCACGGGTATGAGGTATTATGTGTCGTTTATTGATGATTGCACAAGGTTGACATGGATTGTTCTTCTTCAAACCAAAGATGAAGTCTTCCCTACTTTTCAAGCCTTTCATTCTCAGGTCCAAACACAATATAATGGCACTATTAGAGTTCTTCGTTCTGATAATGGAGGGGAGTATGTCAATCATGTTTTTCACCAGTTTTTCAAAACTCATGGGATTGTTCATCAAACAACCTGACCACGAATACCAGAGCAGAATGGGGTGTCTGAAAGGAAAAACCGGCATCTTCTTGAAATGGCTCGTTCCATCATTTTTAGTGCCCATATGGCTAAGAATCTTTGGGGTGATGTTGTCGCAGCTTCTGCTTATCTTATCAATCGCCTTCCATCTAGTGTTCTTCAAGGAAAATTTCCGTTTTAGGTTCTTGAATCTCATGTCTCTCTTCCCTCCTATCATAATATACCTGCCCGAGTCTTTGGTTGTGTGGCCTTTGTTCATGTTTCTAAGAGCCAGAGATCTTCTAAATTAGATCCCGAGCGATCAAGTGTGTGTTTGTTGGTTATGAAAGCCATAAACAGCTGTCGGATCTGAGCCATCCAACGGCGGACAATAAAAAGGCACGGATCGCAAGAGTTTAGCCGACGAAATATAATTTTCGTCGGCTAAACTTAGAGAATAGCCGACGATTTACAATATTTCGTCGGCTATTCTATGAACATCGTCGACTATACTTTGGAAGATCAATAGCCGTCGGATCTGAGCCATCCAACGGCGGACAATGAAAAGGCGCGGATCGCAAGAGTTTAGCCGACGAAATATAATTTTCGTCGGCTAAACTATAGGTCAAACCACTAAGTCAAACCTCTAAACGCTTAAAAACGGAAATTAGTCTAGTTAAACGATGGTTTCTGACGCAGTAGAAGTGTGGAAGGGTTGATCAACGTCGAACCCTCAATGAATGGAGAGTACAATCAACGTCGTACTCTAAAGAACAGGTCTGGAATCCACCAGGAATCAAGAGAAAACTCTTAGAGTTTTGATAAAATATGATTAATTAATTGTATGTGATCCCAAAGGGATGCTTAAATACTGAAAAAAAAAAAAACCCTAGGGCAACTAACAAGGAAACCTAAAAGCCCAAGGAATTAAAACAAAACGAATCCAAAACAAATTAGAAAACTTAAATCTTGAAAACATATTAAACTGCCGTTTTGAGGCCCTAAACGAACTCGAAAGCCGAAAAGGCCCTAAATGAATTCGAAGGCCCGTTTGAATCCTGGCATCGTTCCCTTTCCGGAATGGTATCACAATCGTCATTCGGACGTCGGACGCCAAATCTGCAGTAAACCGGGTTTTGACTTGCAACGGTCAATCTGCTCTTCAATGTTTGCTGTCATCCTTCCTACATCAGTTTCTGGCCTCACATTCAACAGATAATAGTTTCAAATCAACGAGACGCAACTAATCATATAAAAATTTTACAAAATTGATTTAACAAACGTCAGGCTACCCATAGGAAAACGAAAGTAAAAAACAGTTAACTGCAACATTCGGCACTCATATTTTATCGGAATCTTGTCATTTTTCAACCGTAAACATATTTTATTATTTCGGTCATATCTTATTTCACAATATTTTTGCATTTGAAGAGTCTACGTATAGTAACTATTTGAAACTATACATTCACTTAAACACTTAGTAAACAAGTTAAGGAATATTAGTGCATATGTTCTGATTTTGAATCTAAAAGTTTAGAAAATCTATTCCAACCGTCAGATATCACCGTTTAGATTAAATACATGTATGGAAAAAAATCCAACTACATCTGACAACGTTAAAGGCTCGATCGGAACGGTCAACCGAGTCAGTCAAATCTCTAAACGCTTAGAAATGGTAATTGGCAATCACACTTCTCAAATGTAATGCTAGACTTAGGAGCTTCAATTAATGTGATGCCCTATAATGTGTATGAGTCTCTAGGTCTAGGACCTTTGAAAAAAGACAATGTGATTATCCAACTTGCGGATAGGTCTAACAAATATCCTGAGGGATATGTTGAGGATGTTCTTGTGCAGGTAAATAATCTGATATTTCCTGCAGATTTCTATGTGCTACATATGGAGGAGTCACCCCTTAATTCTACTCAACTTTTATTGGGGCGACCATTTATGAGAACAGCAAGAACTAAGATAGACGTTGCTGAGGGAAATCTCACCTTGGAATTTGATGGTGAAGTGATAAGCTTCAATGTATTTGAAGCAATGAGGTATCTAATTTCTGATCTAAAACCATGCTATGCTATTGATGTTATTGACTCTTGTGCACAGGTTTTATCAGAAGCCTTGGATCAATAGCAACGAGCTATTGAGTAAGGGGCCGGAATTGACAAAAGAGGAGATCGGATTTCAGAAGAAGCATGGCTCGAACTTGAGCCGTGTATGGCACAAGTGGTTGCCGAAATAGAGGCACTACCTTATGTGGGTTCTAACAAACTCTTGTCAATTCCAATTTCCACTAATAAAATTCTACCATTTGTGGAACAGGCCCCAACATTTGAGCTTAAGGCTCTACCAGATCACTTGAAGTACATATACTTGGGAAATGATGACACTCTACCAGTTATTGTGTCGTCAAAGCTGAATGAGCAGCAATAAACCCAATTGACTGATGTGCTTAAGAGGAATAAGACCGCCATTGGATGACTTTGGCGGATATCAAGGGTATAAGCCCTACTACATGCGTGCATATGATCTTGCTCGAAGAAGGAGCCAAGCCTACAAGGGAGGGTCAGAGTCGTTTACACTCCCCTATGATGAAGATTGTGAAGGACGAGGTAATAAAATTACTTGATTGTGGCGTGATTTATCCGATCTCGGATAGTCAATGGATATCACCCGTCCAAGTTGTACCCAAGAAGAGTGGAGTCACAGTTGTGACGAATGACAAGGATGAACTCGTGCCACAAAGATTGGTGACAGGTCATAGGATGTGCATCGACTACAGAAAGTTGAATGCTACTACACGCAAGGATCACATGCCATTGCCTTTCATAGACCAAATGTTGGAACGATTAGCTGGACACGAGTTCTATTGCTTTTTGGATGGGTATAGCGGGTACAATCAGATTTGCATTCACCCGGATGACTAAGAGAAGACAACGTTTACGTGCCCCTTTGGTACGTTTGCCTATCGACGCATGCCTTTTGGTTTATGCAACGCACCAGGTACATTTCAACGTTGTATGTATTCAATTTTCTCAGATTACATTGAAAATATCATTGAAGTCTTTATGGATGATTTTTCTGTTTATGGACAAGACTTTGATGTATGTTTAGAAAATTTGGAATTAATCTTGGAGAGATGTGTAGAAACTAACCTTGTTTTGAATTGGGAAAAATGCCATTTTATGGTTAATCAAGGGATAGTTTTGGGACATATAATATCTGCTAAGGGAATAGAGGTTGATAAGGTCAAGATTGATGTTATGCAACATTTACCCTCCCCCAAAACTGTGAGGGAGGTTCGTTCTTTTCTTGGCCATGCAGGTTTCTATAAAAGGTTCATCAAAGACTTTTCTTTGGTGGCAAAACCCTTGTGTTCTCTTTTGCAGAAGGATGTTCCGTTTGTATGGGATGCAGCATGTGAGGCAGCATTTTTGAAGCTCAAAGAATTGCTAATTTCGGCACCAATCATGGCGCCACCTAATTGGGAGCTTCCTTTCGAACTCATGTGTGATGCAAGTGATTATGCCGTTGGAGCTGTTCTTGGACAAAGAAATGAGAAGAGGCCGAATGCAATATACTATGCCTCTAGAACGTTGAACGATGCTCAAATGAATTACTCCACCACAGAAAAAGAGCTTTTGGCTGTTATTTTTGCTTTAGAGAAATTTCGTTCTTATCTTTTGAACTCTAAAGTAACAGTTTATTCAGATCATGCAGCTCTTAGGTACTTAATGAAGAAGACAGATGCAAAACCACGTTTGATTCGATGGATCCTCTTATTACAAGAGTTTGATATCGAAATCAAGGACAAAAAGGGAAGTGAAAACGTTGTTACGGATCACTTGAGCAGAATTGTGCAAGAGGAGGACACGCTCCCATTGAGAGAGTCCTTCCCAGATGAACAACTCTTTCGTATTGAGACACATGAACCTTGGTATGCTGATATTGTAAATTATTTAGTTACTAAGACTTTTCCTAGTACATTTTTGCATGCAGCCAAGGTAAGGATCAAAAAGATAGCTCGACACTACATATGGGATGATCCATATCTATGGAAGCATTGTAGTGATCAGATCATTTGAAGATGTGTCCCACAAGAAGAGCATAGGTCGATCTTAGCTTTTTGTCACAATGAGGTGTGTGGAGGTCATTTTGGACCTAAGAAGACAGCCCTTAAGGTATTGGATTGTGGATTCTTTTGGCCATTAATTTTTAAAGATGCGTATACCATGTGTAAAACGTGTGACAGATGCCAAAGAACATGTAGCATTGGTCCAAAAGATCAAATGCCCCTTTCTCCTATTATAGAGGTTGAAATTTTTGATTTATGGGGTATAGATTTTATGGGACATTTTCCCTCATCCAAAGGCTTTATTTATATCTTATTGGCTGTTGATTATGTTTCAAAGTGGGTGGAGGCGAAAGCCACAAGGACTAATGATTCTAAAGTTGTTGCAGAATTCTTGAGAACTAACATATTTTCCAGATTTGGAGTACCACGTGTTCTTATAAGCGATGGAGGTTCTCACTTTTGCAACAGAACAATAGAGGCGTTACTCAAGAAATATGGAGTAATTCATAAGGTTTCCACCCCATATCACCCTCAGAGAAGTGGAATGGCAGAAGTTTCAAATAGGGAGATCAAGAAGATTTTAGAGAAAATTGTAGGCTCAACAAGGAAGGATTGGAGCGACAGACTTGATGATGCTTTGTGGGCATATAGGACAGCCTACAAGACGCCTATAGGGATGTCTCCCTTTAGGCTTACATATGGCAAAGCATGCCATCTCCCAGTGGAACTAGAGCACAAGGCGTGGTGGGCAGTTAAAGAGTTCAACATGAACTTAGATTCGGCAGGCTTGCACAAGAAATTACAATTAAGCGAGCTTGAGGAGATACGAAACGATGCATATGATGCCGCTTGGATTTACAAAGAGAAGACGAGAGTTTATCATGACAAGCAATTGAGGAGAAAAACGTTTGAAATTGGTCAAAAAGTCTTGTTATTTCATTCTCGTCTTAGATTATTTCCTGAAAAATTAAGATCACGTTGGGTTGGTCCTTATGTTATGACTAATGTGTTTGTTCATGGTGCCATTGAAATTCAGAGTATTGAAACATGAAAAACGTTTAAGGTAAATGGGCATCGACTCAAACCTTATTACGAGCCTTTTGAGGAGCACACCATTGAAGAAATTAATATGGAGGACGCACCAAGATCCTAGTATGCATGGAAATAGTCTAGGCTAATGGACTATAAACAACTAAGCGCTGCATGGGAGGCAACCCATTTCAACCAAAATTGTGAAGGAGCCGTCTACGAGAGTTTGCATTTTCTAATCCCTAAACTCTTTTTGGTTGAATTGTATAAATGGAGATGTGTGATGTATCATATGCTTAGAAATTACAACATTATTTTGATTTACATTAAGGACAATGTAATTTTCTAAGTGTGGGGTAGTGATACATGTTTCCATGTGTTTTGTTATGTTTTTGTTTTATTTATTTTAGTTTGTTTCAAGTCAGAAAAAGAAAAAATTCCAGAAAAATTAAAAATTTTCATTTGTTTTTAGCTAAGATCGAGTAATAGATGCCCCTAAATGAGTCGATGATGATTATATCTTTGAATGCATAGATGATTGTTTTGCATAATCATAAGAATTAATTGTGAGTTTCATAGATATTGTGATTGGTATGAACATGTGAGATTATGATTGACATACAATAAAGCATGCATGTTTGAGTTAATTTGTTTCCATAATATCCTATGTGAGCTTTCGTGTCAAATACTTTCTTCTTGTGCGATAAATATAATACATGGCAGAAATTTATTCTAAACTTCATCAATCTTTGAATATTCAATGACTATGTGCCATAGATTTTAATGAACTCTAGAATGCTAGAACTCACTCTTGTTGATTTTTGAGACTATTATTCATGAAATGTTTTGATTTCGAATATGATTGAGATGATCTTGTTAGGATTACCACTAAAGCCAAATAAAGCATGTGCCTAATTTGTGCCCTTCGTGGGACTCCTTAGTTTTAACCCCTTTGAGCCGAAATTTAGCCATTTTATTTCATCACCATGATACTCCTTATCTGGCAAAAATTGATCGAGCGCCAAAGCAACTCAAACAATCAAAAACCCTACAATCGTTAGTAGTATAGAATACGTAGGGATTATTCTAGCCGGGGATTAAGGGTACCTGAAATATGAGACTGTTAGACAAATATATACATATATACATCAAAAATCGTCACTCTACACTATGGTACGAAAATTAAATTGCAGGAATTTAAACTCTAAACTATTATGTACATGTTGATCATCATCTCTCACGCATCACATAGCACAAAACACACAACTGACACACAAGAATTCATGCAAGACTCGCCAATATTAGTTTAAGTTTTTTAGACTCTATTCAATTCCAATTTCAATTAGAGCCTCAACGGTCATCTAATCACTAGACTTCTCAAGTATTTTAGCAAACACTCAACATCGAATCCTAAAATTATACTAATCATGTTTGAAAACACTCAACGTCGGAGACAAACACAAATAGTAATTGAGCACAACAGTCTATTAAATTGGAAACATGCCTTTAGGCATGGCGTCACTCATCCTATTAGCATGCAAGTTTCTATGAATTATAACCTTAATTTTAACAACCTAGAATTCAGTTCGACTGATGCCTAACTCAATTCCAAGTTAATAAGTTGAATGAAATCGCAACCTACACAAGTGCCATGGCCTTGGCATCATGTAAACATTGATTTTTATGCACGAATTCATGAAACTAATCGAATAAAAAGTAAAAACACTTGAACATGCTACTGTCCTAATCTAACACACGAATTCAAGCATGCAATTGTTTGCAAAATTCATCACATGAATTCCAATAAAAATCGCAACTCATGTTCATCATACAAAACCAAACGAAAACAAAGTATTTTTATAACAACAATTGTGACTAAACCAAGAATAAAAATACAAGTCATAGGGATGGATCACACTTTAGAAATCTTGGAGAGCTTCGTCTTGGTGTGGTGAATGAGGCTCGGCAGTGGCTGAGATAGGGTGTCGAATCGGTGGTGAATGGTGGAATCGGTCGACTTGTGTTTTAGGGTTTCGGTTTAGAACTTTGGTAGAGAATGTGGTAGAGTTTCGGCTAGTGCTTTTGTAAAAGATGAGATGATTTTCAGAATGACAAAGTGAGTCTATATATAGAGAAAAGGGTGCCGTCAGCCCTTGTTGCAAAAGGTAATCAGAAAACCTAGTAGAATAAGGTTTTGAAACCTTCCTTTCATAGTTCAATTAGGTTTTCTTTTTCTGAATTTTTCTTCAAGGCTTGGGCTTCACATCTTCATGGATTTCTTGAATAATCTTTGGACTTCATTTGATAGGTCTTGATCCACCGAAAATTTCCCCAAACCAGCCGGCATGCAGATCGGCAGCAAAAGCTTGCCGATCGGCAACATCCCCTGGCTTGACTAGGAGAGCCACTTTTCTTCATCTTTTTCTTCATTGCTTTAGCTTGGTGTCATCCTCCTTCCTTCCTTAAGCTTGGACCATCTTCACATATGCATTTGTACACCATATGGTCCATCGAAAACAGAAATTGTGAAAAGGAGGCAGTAGCATCCTGGAATAGGCAGAAAAGACCGTGCTGTAGTAACTCCGGCATATCTCCCTCCTCGGAGCTCCGATTGATGCGATTCCAAATCTCAGATAAACTAGACACACATAGCTACTTGCATATAAAAAATTTCGATCAAATTCCTTGTGAGTCGTCAGAAATGATTTTTCGAAGTTGGGACACAGTCCCAGGAAAATCCTGGAAGTCTCTGGTGATCTTTGCTCGGACTGCCAAGTTGCAACCGTCTTTTGGGTGACTTTCCGAACTTCGATTGATCTAAAATTTTAACACAACATTCCTCAGTATATGAATAATAAGCACACCAAATTTCATTAAATTCGGACAAGGATAGATCGCATTTTTACTCATCTCAGAATCACGAAAAAGATAACTTGTATTATTTTCCAGATTTCTCAAACTTAGTCATTTTTCGGATTCTAAAGCATATTTGATTAAAACTCTACCAAATCGACACTAAATTATATTATGACTCAATCTTAGATAAATAAGAGAAAAACGAAGCATAAACGAGGGCATAAGCATATAATATCGTTGCACATTGTGCTCCTATCAATAATCATAAGAATTAATTGTGAGTTTCATAGATATTGTAATTGGTATGAACATGTTAGATTATGATTGACATACAATAAAGCATGCATGTTTGAGTTAATTTGTTTTCATAATATCCTATGTGAGCTTTCGTGTCAAATACTTTCTTCTTGTGCGATAAATATAATACATGGCAGAAATTTATTCTAAACTTCATCATTCTTTGAATATTCAATGACTATGTGCCATAGATTTTAATGAACTCTAGAATTCTAGAACTCACTCTTGTTGATTTTTGAGACTATTATTCATGAAATGTTTTGATTTCGAATATGATTGAGATGATCTTGTTAGGATTACACTAAAGCCAAATAAAACATGTGCCTAATTTGTGCCCGTCGTGGAACTCCTTAGTTTTAACCCCTTTGAGCCGAAATTCAGCCATTTTATTTCATCACCATGATACACATTCCTTGTGCTTAGAATAGTTTTATCCTAACCCTTGTTATCAAGACTTGGTAAAGCTTAATTTTATTGTGGAATTGTGATTTGGAGTGATGATTTGAAGCAAGTGTGGGGTGAGCCAATCCAAAAGCATGAAAGAAATATGATTGCCGAAACAAAAAGAGAAATCGGACAGAAAATAAAAAGAAAAAAATCTATGCTGAAACAAAGGAAAGAAAGAAAAAAAATTCAGCAACAAAACAAAAGAAAAGCTTTGGATTGAGTTCTTGTTGTGAATTTGGAGATTGTTTAATAATTGAAGGTCTATTATTGTTATACTTGACCTTTGTTCATGTTCACTTTGTTATGGGAAAGAAAAGAATGAAGTTTGGGTCCAACATAATGAAATTTGGCCCTTGGAGTGAAGTCATAAGGAGTATTGAGTTTTGCTAAGTCTTGGTGACATTTTCTCACCATTATCCTAAATACCTATGAAGCACGGATACGAGTACGTGTGTTCGTATTCGACACAATACGATACGCGGACACGCCAAATTTTTTTTTTTTAACACGGACACGTGGTGGACACATTAATTAAATTTTATTTTAAATATTATATATATTCATAACAAAAATATGTGTAATACAAACAAATTAGTTTATAAAATTAAAACCTAGTCAATCCAAATCCAAATCTAAACAAAATTTCATAACCAAATTACTATACAAATAAAAAGAAGTAAATGATTTCATTTATCTTCATCAATACCGTCCATTTATTTTCATTTTTTTCCTTTTATTCTGATCCGTTAGATCAAACTATATAAAGCCCAAAACTCATATCAGCCCATTTCTCTTATCTTCTCTCTCGACCCGCACCCTCTCTCACTCTCTCTAAAACCCAGAAATTGGCGAGCTTCCCTCCGCCGTAGCGCCACCGTCAGGCCACCATTTGCCAAGCCGCCACCACCATCAGATTCACCTTCTTCTGCTCTTCAGAACCCTGTCCACCAATCGTGCAAGCAAGCCGAGATCTAGTGAAAGCCCAAGAAGATAGAAGGACAAGAACAGAGAAGGACAAGAAGAAGAAGAAGAACAGAGAAGGACGAAGAAGAAGAAGAAGAAGAAGAAGAACACATAAGAAGAAGAAGAAGAAGAAGAAGAAGAAGAAGAAGAGAGAAGGACAAGAACAGAGGACAAGAAAAAGAAAAAGAAAAAGAAGAAGGAAGAAGAACAGAGAAGACGAATTCGTGTCCACTTACGATACGTACGTGTCCAAACTGTGTCCAAATTAGAGTACGCGTATCCACGCGTATTTGAGCGTATTCTGGCGTATTCTGGTGTATTCGTATCGTATCCGTGTCCGACACGCGACACGCAACCAAGTTGGCGTGTCCGTGCTTCATAGCTAAATACTAATACCTTATGCCGAGCCCCATTATATTCCCTTGTAAAGATCTCTCATGATTCCTAAAATAGGTGAACTTTGTTTGTGGAGATTATCTCAAGAGTTGAGTTTATGTCTTTGGTTCATTTGTGCACATAATTGTAAATGAAGTTTATCTTGATAATATTATTCACAAAGTGCCTTTATTTGATTACATATGCAAGTTACTCTTTGTAATTCTTAATCTATTCTCTTGCATATACTTTGAGTGAATATTGCCATTTCGTGTGTGAAAAGAAGAGAGTATGCCTAGTGAGGAGGATTGGATTAACTTGAAATGTTTACATGCTTATTTTCTCACTTCTTACTTATTCATGCCATGAAACATGTCTATGACGCTTGGGATTTTCGCGCTTACATTTGAATGCTTAACTTGAAAGCTATGTGTTTGAAAGATCCTGAGACAATTATTTAGGGGCAGCAGTTTGTTTTAGTAGAGTCTTGTATTTTGTTTTGCTAAGGGACTAGCAAAAGCTAAGTGTGGGGTAGTTGATAGGAACATAATATGCGACGTTCTTAAAGTGGTTTACCCCCATTTATGCAATTGTTTATCCCTTATTATTATTTTATAGAGTCGTTTAATCGAGTCGGAGTCTTTGGTAGAGTTGATATATGAAAAGAGCTTAAATGTCGAAATATGATGAATTTGTGAAGAGTTTGATTTGAACTAGGATTCTTAAGTTAAGAGTTTGATACAAAGTAGGACTCCTTATGCAAATACGAGTCTTAATCGGTTTAGGAGTCTACAATGTCTCGACGTTTCTGAAAACGTCGAAGGTTTTAAGAGTTTCAATGAAAGTAGGACTCCTTATTGAACCAGAAAACCTAAATGGAATCGAACTCTTACTCTAACCAAATTCGGCATACATAATATTATTTCCCTAACATATATTTATTTTCTTAATTATTTTCAGGGAATTAAAAGAAGAGAAATTGGATTTAATGAAAACCATGCCGAGCACATGCCAATGAAGCTTGTCGATTAAGAAAGAATGAATGCATGCCGTGCACATGCAATGCAAGAGAAGAATTCGGCAAGCATCAAAGAGACTTAATTCCGAATTTTACAAAGAGGAGAAGAAGAATTTGGATCAAAGTAGGAGAGCTTGTTTCTGAAATTAAAAGAAGAAAATCTAAATGAGTCTAGACTTGATTCCATGCAAGTTCATTTAGGTTTTATGCCGAATTTCTCAAGAAGAAAAGGGGGAATTGTTCAGTAAATATCAAGGGAAATTCAGTGGGAATAGAAAACTTACCAAGCAAGAAAAAAGGAAGAAGAATTCGGCACAAACACATTGTGCCGAACCCTAATGCTCCCTTTGCCGAAACCTAATGCAGCCTCTTCTGAAATTAAAAGATGAAACCCTAGCTCCTCCTCTCTCCTATAAAAAGCACACAGCAGCCCTTGAAACATCATCTCTTTCTCTCACAAAATTCTAGCCGAAACTCTACCAAAGTGCCTCCACAAATCCTATACAGAAACTATAGTGCCGAACCATCTTCACCTATACAATTTGCACCATCCTTTCATCTTCGATTTCATCCTTTGCTGAAGCATCTTCAAGGTTCTTCTAAAGTGTGATTCGACTAAACTCATGGCTTCTTTAGTTTTCTGTATAAATTACAATATCATGTTGTATGATTTGTTGGATTATAACTTTTGGTTTGTATACTTTATGAAGGATTTTCGAATTTTATTATGGATTAATATATTGATTGCGAATTTGATTCATGGTTTATATGTGATTGCTGAATTTGATTTAAGATTCTTATGATATATTGTATATAATTTTGCATGTTGATTTCGTAATTAATTAGTTTAGGGCAGTAGGTTTTTATATATGCTCTTGATGATATTTGATTAATTTTCATGAGTTCGTGCATCACAAATTGTGTGCTTAAGGGCTGACTTTGTGGGTTCTCCTTAGGTGCCGATTTTATATACCAAAACAATTTAGATTGCTTCATACGCTGAGTTGCTGTGATTTAGATTGTTTATTAGGGCGTTTATAACCATGAAAATTTACATGTTATAGCAAGGTGAGGTGACGCCATACTTGTTACATGTCTCTGATTCGACTTATTGTGCTTATGTGTTAATCGTGTTTAATTTCTACGCTGAGTGTCTTTAAACTGATTAATACTATGTTTGGGTTTATACGCTGAGTTAACTCTAGATAATTAAGAAGTCTTAACGATTAGATGAACCACTGAGGGCTCTAATTAGAATTGGAATTAAATTTGTCTAAGTGCTATGTGAAATATTGCTGCCTTGAATCTCTTATTTTCAATTAATGCATGTGTATGTGTTTTTGTGTTATGTGTTCTTGTGGAGAAGATGATCATATGTAAATAATAATTTTAGGTTTAATTTTCGTTACATATAGATGTTTAGATATACTTTCCAAACTCCCCCATATTTATTTATAATGCTTTGTGAGAATTAAATGCCCTTGATTTCCCCGGATAGAACGATCCCTACTTGTCAATACTACACTCGACACAAGAAGGGTAATATATATGTATGAGATTATTTTGCAGGTACAAATTGTGCTCCTATTATGGTCCCATCAGGTCCTTGCTTTATGTCTCGGTAAGCCTTAGCTTCGGCATCGGCTAGCCTCGGCAACTCGCATGACCTCGACTCCAACATCAAGCCTCGGCCCCATAAGCCTTTGTTTTTGTCTCGACTCGCCTTGGTTTCGGCCTTGGCATGCCTTGACACTTGCTCGGCCTCGGCCGCCCGTGCACTTCCTTGGCTTCGGCCTTGGCAAGCATTACACCCGCTTATACATGACCCCGGCCTCTCTCTTACCTTACTTCGGCTTGACTTCAACTCTAGCTTGGCTTCGGCCTCGGATAGCTAGCTCATGGCCTCGGTTCTTGATACAGGGTTTTTAGACATTTATGTCTATATAGTATCGATGTTGGCTCATTTGGTTATTTTCCGGCTCTATCTTTGAGCGTTAACGGATGTATTTACTACGCTTTTAAGCATGTCTATGTTTTATCTCGTGATACTACACACCATGTAACGCACTCTATAGGAATTAAGTATATATTTCGGTTTATATGACTTGGCATAAAACCTTGTCTCTACACTCTTATATAGAGACATTGAGTGTGTAGCTCATCTTCATGGATTTTATAAATCTATTGTGACTATGATGACTAGATCATCACACATAATCATAGAGCATTCTCATGCTCATAATTTCCATGTCTTATGACATTATGATTCAAAGTCACATATGATATCTATGCATAAAGAAACAATCGAACCTTGCTCACTATTTAAAGATATTCGTGCCAACGTTTATCACATTGAAACTCATTATGAAAATTGAAGAAATTTCTTATGTATCACTTCTAATGAATGCGCACAACTTATGAGTCAATATTGTGAATGTATTTCACTTATACTATGATTCGGCGACTCATGTAGACTCTTCCATACATCGTCCGAAATTTTGGACATGTTTTGATGATCCACATGCAAGTAAGTCATGGACATCGTTTCTTTTGAGCAAAGAAGGTATTAGGATCAAAGATTACTAAAAGAATATTTGGTAGCATCATGAGCAATGCTCAAGGCTTAAAGATGACATTAACGTCACCCAAGTCTTCCTCCAAGTCAATGGAAGCACCATCTATGTATTTAATACTGCATATGATCCCCCTCTCATGATCCTTCATTAGCTATGCTCATGATATGGAAGCCTAATCTTTAGCAAAGTTTCGGAGTAACGCCCTCCTACGCTAAAGATAATGATACAAAAGATGATAGCCTTAATGCCCTATCATGGTTCAATTTTGAGACACAATGATACTTTGGTGATCTACCTAATGGTTAAAACTCAAGCCATAACACTTAGATGTTATGAAGAATCTTCACAATAATTGAAAAGTAGCAAAAATCTAAAATTTCTGGTTTTTCAGCTCGCGGACTAGTCATTGTGAGGACCAATTTACCTACTTTTAAGCTGGTTCTTGAGATCAAAATTGGTCCACCGATTCTTAACATTCATGACTACCTGCTCATAAAATTTCAAAGCCATTGGACACCTGGAAGGTGCTGAACTGCTCGACACAAATGTTCACTCACCTACGACAACTATTCCAGCCGGTTCGGTATGTTTCCGGCCGGTTCCGGTGATGAGGCCAGCGGTGTTGGAATCCTATCACACGTGTCTACCTACTGTTAAAATTTGGTGGTATTTGGTATCACGAAACTTAGTGAAACATTTCAGGAAGCATACATGCATGTTACATTTTGTAACGGAATGCATGTTGTTAACGTATAAATGTTAACGATCAATACCCTTTACCGTCCACATACTTTATGTGCCATATTGCGCTACCACAAGTACTCAATGATGGGTTATTTGATTATGAATAACGTCTTTGAATAAAACATAAGCTTCCACCTATAGTCCGCTATATAGAACCATTAACAGGCGATCTCGTATATGTCACTTTTTGATGAGCCAGTCTCCCCGTCGTTAGGGGGAGAGAAGAACAAGTTTGTTCAAGTAGAACGACTTGGCATTACCGTGGTTTGTCCCCACTGTGCCTCATCATGTTCCCAAAGTCCCATAAACCAAAGTGACGAGATTTGATATACATGCTGCAATGAGCAAACTATTGGTCTTTCAAGGAAAAGATCGAAATAGTGCTCAAATATCAAACATGCCTGTAAGGATTGATGTCGGGATAAATGGACATGTTGTCACCCATAGATGGTGACAGGGTGACTCCACAAAAGTGGTAGATGGTGTCACTAGGCCGTGACTCTCACAAGAAGTGTAGAGAGGGCACTTAGTTTGATATACTCTCGTCGAATGCGAGTATGGCACAACTTGATCATTCGATCAATGACAACTCACTCGTCTCATGGAATTTCTGGATTATGGTCATCATTGGGGGATGAAAAGCCGATCCATATAGAGATCTCTACAAATGCGAATTACACTAGTGTACATGAGAATGTGGTTTATGAGTTAGATATCGAACACACTCACTTAGTTGAAGCAAATACCAACGTTCTGAATTGGCCTACATGGAAAGATATGCGATCCAGTTTACACAAAGAGATAGGTCATTGGTCAGGTGATGCCGACACCGCAAGTGTAAACCCTATCGATAATCTTTGATGGAAAGCGTAGTGAGAAAAAGAGCCTAGACTCACTTGTGGCGCAAGGTCTCTCACAAACGCCCTGGAATCGACTACGATGACATATGCTCTTGTAATGGAGTCATATCACACTCCACTACCTTGTCAGTTAGGTAGTTCCGAAAAACTGAACATGCAGCTTATGAATCATCTCTATTGGGACTAAGTAAAGATATGTACATATATATCATGAACGGATCAGTTTTCACCCAAGTCAAGGAAGCAAAAACATCTAAGTGCGTATGCTATCAGATTAGGATGTTCTCTATATGGGTTCAAATCTTCTGGTTGGATATTGTACAACGCGGTTGAGCGACTACTTGATTGGAGATGAAATATGAAGAATCATGCCTATTTGCGTGTAAACTACGGATGAATTGTGATTGAATTATCACTAATCCGATGTTAAGAATGAAAAGATCTTGGGAATACATGGTCTCGAATGTGAGAACCGTTAGTGATGAACTTATTCATCTATCAGCTTATGACAATCTAAAGGACGTTAAACCAAAGCCTATATGCATCCCATTATCAGTCGATGTCTTGAGAAGACTCGTTTCGTCTATATGATGAGAAGTCTTGGGAGATGAAACTCTACATCTAAGTACCATGTGCGCAATCATGTACTTGTCATAATCTAGGTAGCACGGAAGCGCCAGATTGGTCACGTTTCGCGCTTCCGAAGCGGAAGCGTGATGGAAGCACAAGGAATCGCTTGGAAATGCGATTCAGGGAAAATAAGCTTTTAGAAGTGCGACGGAAGTGCAATTCCTAAATTTGGAAGCGCGCAGGAAACGTGGGCAATATTTTCATTTTCGAACACTTAAACAAAACCTAGCTCGACCTCCCCAATCTCGATCTGTTGTCTTTTGCCTTTTTGGTGCGGCATAGGAGCCATCTCGGCGTAGCGGCTTCAGCGGTTTCGGTGGAGAAGAAAGAAGGGCCGGGGGGGGAGTGGGCTACTACTCTGGCAGTCTGGCTACTCTGGTAAGTTCCTGAATATTGTTGTTGTGTTATACTCTCCTCATCTAGAAGCCACATCTAATCCTAGCCTATATATTGATGATTATCCCTTTGTTCTGAGTCACGGAGCTGAGATCAATTGATGATTATCCCTTTGTTGCAGATAAGTTCACAAAAGAAGAAGACAGGTGTAATTGCTCCAAAGCGTTTCCTATAGAGATTGAAGAAACAAAAAGACTGCTTTCGTAGCTACTAGCTACATGCATCAAGTACATCTTCCATTATAACTACTAATTTTGGTAAGAACACAGTACAGGTGATGGAAATTGATACTTGAAATATGAGATTTTTATAGAAAGATCAACATTGTTCACTGCTCTACTATTATAGTAATAAAATTTCAAGTAGAAAATGATAATATTATTATTAGCAATGATTATGAGCACAAGTCTTGTGAAGATGGTATGCTAGTGGGTTTACTGTTAGGGGTTGTAGGAAACTAGGAATGTCTCTTTACAGAAGTAGTTTAAATCTGAGTCATTATATGTGTTTAAAGTGATGATGTATAATTGTTGGGCATTGTGTAGGACAGTTCTGTTTTGTTCTAACATAACATGAGGTATTGCATCTGATTCTTACTCCCATGTACATAAGCAATTGCATGCGGAATATTGAAAATACTGGAGAAAAGAAGTCAGAATACATATGTAAGTACCACTATATAACATGTTCTGAACCAAATATACCATGTTAATAAAGATACCAACAACTTATAGAATCCCAAAAATGTCAAGACAAGCATAATAGCAGCAATTATTATAAGCGCCAGTCTCCTGCATGTACAGTAAGATATCAATTGTATGCTGAGATAAAAGAAAAGAAATCTGGTAAAAAAAATATAGCCTAGGAGTCTTACACAGAATCTAAGAGTTCTCTAATGTCATCCAAACATAACTTACCATCTTCCACTACCTTTTGTAGTTGGATAGGTCCTCTTGCAGATGATGTTTCATTTGTGAAGAATTTCATAATGAACCATGGAGCAAGAGTAGTACACCCCTCCATTGCATGACACACTCGTTAAATCCCAAGTAAGTTTATTTTAAAGTATTATGAATATGAAACTTTATAATATGCTCATTATTGAATATGTTCAAATATTATGAATAAAGTTCATTAAGTGGAAACTCACATTTTGGTCATTACATGTATATGAGTTCATTACATGAAAGCATTCATGATTATGATATAGATTTTAAATGATTATGTCATGTTCATTATCTAGTTACTATAGTCTGGAATGGCTAGGAGAGGATAGCACCCGAAAAGCTCCCCATCAAGATATTGAGGTTACAACAGAAAGAAAAAATTGCATCTTGAAGTATTATGAGAATGCGGATGAGCGGAGAGAAGTGAATGTGGAGTATTCCAATTTTTCCATGTCTATGGAAGATTTCTGTAATGTTGATGCAATGCATGATAGGTTCATCCTACCACCTTTGACATGGTGGGTAATTCATGGAGCTTCAGCACCAAAGTTTCAAGCCTTATCATTCAAGTTGCTTGGACAACCTTCTTCATCCTCTTATTGCGAATGAAATTGGAGCACCTACAAGTTCATACATTCTGCAACAAGAAACAAGATTACTCCACAAAGAGCTGAAGATTTGGTGTATATACACACTAACCTTCGCCTTTTATCCAGAAGGAGCCAATCATACAAAGAAGGTCCGAGTCAAATGTGGGATGCTGGAGGTGATCAGTTTGATTCTTTGGATGAAACTAATCTTGGGAGGCTTGAGTTTGAGGACCTCATATTTGGAGGTTGATTTATTTGGTAATGCTCAGGAGAATGAGAATGATGTTTAAGTAGAACGATTTTTATCTTATTTGAGTCATGAGGATGATATCATTTATGTTAATATAGAATGATCCTTATTTTTATTTTAGTTATTTGATTGTAAATGTAAGACAGTGACTTTGAAGTTTGAACTTGTTATGATATTTTTTTTCCCAACAAGTGTTGTCATATTTATTTATTTTTTCAATAATTATATATATTATTTTATTCTGACGCTTCTAAAACGCACCCGCTTCCAATTTTTTTAAAAAAAAACGCTTATGCGTTTCTTAACGTTTCGCTTCGGCATACCCGCACCCGATTCCATGCAACCTAGGCCATAATATGTTCGACTCGACATCTCATTCGCTATAAACTTATAAAGCCAAGGTAATGGCTAGACGCGCCCACGCAATGTCATGGTATATGACGATAATTTCTTTCAAGTGAGAAAGGTTTAGGCTCATTTGATCCCATTATAAAAGACACATCAATAGGCAATTCCATATTTTGCCTGATTCTGTAGGTCAACTTCCCCGAGGCCTACATGACAGATCACTCGTTGTAAAATAGTGAAATTGGTACCGTTGGAAAGGTCTATGTATCTACTTTCCAGGAACACTAACCATTTGATCATCATATTGAGTGATTTATGGCTGTTTTAGCAAAGTAGGACGAATATGTCCGGTAATTTGTAGATCAGTCACCTTCGACGGAGCTTTGTGATCAGCTCCGGACGAACCACGTTGTGTACTTTATATCACTGGAAAGATATGGGTGTCTAGTTTCCATAACTCTTTATGGTTCGTTCATACCTACTGTATCGAAGGCGTTATGACTATTTAAGTACACGAAGGTCATGCTGCGCGTGAATCTGATTTTCAACGCAAACTCTAGTTTTGAGTTGTTAAGCAATCTTCTTCCTTGAGACCAAGTAAAGCTAAGTATAGCTGGTCTAACATAAGGATAATGTGGCCATATTCAATGACTCGATCATTGGTCACGCCTACTTTTGAAGCTTGTGAGGAGCGTTTGCATACGCCATTAATCTTAACTCCGAGATTGGGTTACCAATCAGGGGGAGTTGTCTTGTAGACATCAGGGGGAGTCTACCTCACATGTAATCTTCAATTGTAGTTAGTGCGTTGTGCTATTTTCCCTTGGACCAAGCTTTTTATTTTTACTCAAGTGGTTTTGTTTTACTTTGCAAGGTTTTAGCGAGGCAACATGTTATGCACTGTTGACAGTAGCCACAGAGGGGCTACATAAGCCTACAGACCCGCAGCCAGTGCATCCGGGGCCGGCTTGAGGCCCGGAGCAGGATCACCAGCACCCGGACCCGAGGTCCAGCAGTCTACCTTGTGACCAGGGGCCCGGGGCCCGGGGCCCGGGGACGGGGGGCGCCAGCCTGCCAAACAGGCTACCAGAGCTGCTCCTTTTGTGTGCGAACAGAAGGAAACCAGTCCCACATCGAAGAGTGAGACCAGACCTCACGCCCGGCCACCTATATAAGGGCTTCAACTACCTTCTTTAATAGGTAACTGATCTCTCCAACTGCTTATCATACGTGCTTAAGTTATCTATTCATCCCAACTGTACTAACTTAGGCATCGGAGAGGAGAAGACCGGCCCGCCCGGTATTCCACTTAGTGAGCAGGTTCGCAGAAGATCACATCTAGATTCACCAGTCTCTACCAGGCCTACGGGTTTGTGCAGAAATAATTGGCGCCGTCTGTGGGAACCATTTGATCCACGAAAAAAGTAGCGTTGCTCTACCGGAGGGTAGAACCCGATCGATCCTTTGGAAGGCAGATTTGAAAGTAAGTCCACAACCCGGAGGCCATGGAGGGAAGGAAGATAAAAGCTGACGGGGGAGGGCTGAAAGAGCGAGTCCGGGTCCCCGACCGGGCCCAAAACATTAAATCTGAGGTCAGCGCGAGGTTTGTCCCTTCTCCCGACCGGGACGGAACTCACGATCACCGGGGCTCAGACAATCCTGACCAATACGATGCGGGGGAGGAGATAAAAAAGGTGAAGGCAGAAGTCGCGCTATTGCGAGAGGAGGGCGATCGAGGCCGACTAAGGACGGATGCCCGGTGCCAAGAGTTGGAAGCGGTGAACGTCGCCTTATTGGCCGCCCTGGAGAAAGGGCACCAGCAGGACATCTCTCGGGCGGCATCACGGCCCGCAAACAAAGGTAACGAGTTCCCGCACCTAGAAGTGGGACAGCCTACGGGAAGGAGAAAGACTGCGCATTTGCCCACACCACTCTTTCCTGAAGCTCTGAGGAATTCCGGCCCTGTTGAGCCCCCATACCGAACGAGCTTGGCATCGAGCGAGCAGGACAGCTCTACCGCAAGGACGCTTCAGACGCTCTCTGCCTCGGTGTCGGACATAAATGACCGGTTGGAGGCCAGCGAGAAAAAGACGGTGCGACCGCAGGACAGTGCGCGATTCAACGAACGCACTGGACCTTTTCCACACCGGGTTAGGGAATCCGGAAGATCTGGTAACCAAAAGTTCATGAAACTGACGTACTCAGGAACGAGCTGCCCATACCAACACCTGGACTGTTTTAAGTCACAAACGGGTACAAAGGACTACTCAGATGCCACGTGCTGCAATGTGTTCCAAGAGACGCTCTCAGGGGAGGCATTGGGCTGATTCTACGAGCTGCCAATAAACTCGGTGGAAACTTTCGAACAGCTGGATGATAAGTTTGTCGGCCGATTCGTCCTTAGGGCCAAGGCAGCCCAAACGTCAACGATCTTTTTTGATTACATGCAGACTGACCACGAACCGCTGCGCGCTTTCGTTAACCGGTGGCATATCGCCACGGCCGGGGTCAGGAACTTGGATAAAAGGATCGCTGAGATGGCATTCAAGCAGGGGTTAAGACCCGGGGAACTCTCGTACGCCCTGCGAGTAAAGGAGCCGCTGGGGTACGACGAGTTGATGGCCGTAGCTGTCAGGCACGCCCAGGCGGAGCATGAGACGTATGGGAATAAGATGCCCAAGCGAAGGTCGGATGACCTATTACCACCGTCCTCCCGTGAAAACTAAGCAAGGCGGCAGGATCGCAACCGTACGCCTACGACCAGCAAGAAAGCCGAAGTATGGGAGGATTGGCGACCCCGCCGGAGTGGCAACAACAGTTCACGGGCAGGTGGAAGACCACCGCCTTTGCGACCGGCACGACCCATGGCAGCAGCGCCAACGGGGCGACCACCGCGGGCCCTGGCCATTATGCCAGCAGGAAAACCCGAAGACCCAGCCTTTCGGACTAACGACCAACGACCCCAGAGAACGGTTGTTGACGGCCGAATCCGGACAGATGACCCGCAAAGGGATAGGCAGGGTGCCCGAGAAGTAGGAACCATACGCACCCGAGTCCCCGGAGGGATCGAGGTGCATGGAAGCATAAATATGATACATGGTGGGGACCACATAGATCGACTCACCCGGAGCTTGAAGAAGCGATGCTTAAGGTCGATCCGGGAAAAGGAAGTGTATGCCTTTGGAGGTGGAAGCGGCCAAGCCGCTAAAACCGGATGGAACTCGATCACGTTCTACGAGGAAGAAGAGCCGGAGGATCTGATCCAACCGCACAACGATCCCTTCCTCATTACGGTCCAAATAGACCACTGGATAACCAGCCGCATGTTAATTGACACCGGGGCTTCTGTCAATGTGATGTTCCGAGACGCATACAAGGGGCTGCACCGGGGAAGGGGCAAGCTATCCCAGGATAACGAGCCGCTGATAAGCTTCTCCGGCGAGGTGGTCCAGCCTTTGGGATCGGATCACCTGCCGTTAATCTTCGGAAAGGGAGACAGGACGAGGAAGGAGCACCTGGAGTTCATCATCGTGGATTGCCTGTCCTCATACAATGGCATAATCGGTCGGCCGGGGTTGTGGAGGCTGAAAACATTCATAGCCGGCCATATGCTGATGTTAAAGATGCCTTCACCCGCCGGCGTCATTACCATACGCGGGGACCAGAAGATCGCTCGCAGATATTATACAGAGGCCCTGACCCACGGGAGAAAGCAGACCGAGGTCTTCACGGCTACTCAACAAGCGCCAGTACCGGATCCGAGTATTGACCCCCGTGATGACACCGATTCCGACGACGAGAAGCTAAAACGACCGTCGACCGTGGAAGAAACCGAAACAATCTCCATTTCGGAGGATCACCAGGAGCGAAAAGTGGTGATAGGAACGAAGCTCGCCCCGGCTGTCAGGCAAGAGCTCATCACCTTTCTCCGAGACAGCAGTTCAGTGTTCGCATGGTCCTACGAGGACATGCCGGGCATATCCCCAGAAATAGCCGTCCACCGGCTAAATTCGTTGCCCAACGTTCCCCCGGTGAGGCAGAAAAGGAGGTCCTTCAGCCCGGCGAAGTATGAGGCGATCAGAGAGGAAGTGCAGAAGCTGAGAGGCATAGGTTTCATCCGGGAAGTCCAGTATCCCCGATGGCTTGCCAACGTGGTTATGGTCCCAAAGAAGGGAACCGACCGGTGGCGCATGTGCGTTGATTTCACCAACCTAAACCAGGCGTGCCCAAAAGACAGCTTCCCGCTCCCCCGAATAGACCAGCTTATAGACTCCACGTCCGGTTTTAAACTACTCAGCTTCATGGATGCCTACGCCGGATACAATCAGATAAGGATGAGCCCGGACGATGAAGAACACACCTCGTTCACGACTGACCGAGGGACCTACTGTTACAAGAGGATGCCGTACGGTCTAAAGAACGCTGGGGCCACCGCATGCTGGAGTAGGAGATGGGTAAAACGGTGGAAGTATACGTAGATGACATGCTAGTCAAAAGCTTGACTGTAGGGGCCCACGTCCGAGACTTGGCAGTAGTCATCGGTAAGATGCTCAAGTTTGGGATGCGCCTGAACCCGAAGAAGTGCATTTTCGGGATTTCAGAGGGCCTGCTCCTAGGCCACATTATCAGCCAGCGAGGGATAGAAGCTAACCCGCTGAAGGTCCAAGCGATCCTAGACATGGAAACACCAGGGGAAAGAAACCAGGTCCAAATGCTGACCGGCCGACTGGCCGCCGTGGCCAGATTTATCTCCCGCCTGACCGATAAGTGCGCCCCATTCTTTAAACTGCTCAAGGCACAGCAGTTCAAGAAAATTCACTGGGCGGCGGAGCACGAGGCGGCATTCCAATCCATTCAGACTTACCTGTCTGCAGTGCCTCTCCTATCCAAACCAGTGCCGGGCGAGATGTTATACCTCTACATAGCTGCATCAGGAACGGCCGTCTCCGCGGCTCTCATCAGGAAGGAGGGCACACTCGATCTCCCAGTATACTATGTAGGGAAGGGACTTACCGGAGCCGAAAGCCGATACCCTGACATTGAAAGACTGGCTCTGGCTCTGATCGTCGGCGCCAGGAAGCTCCGGCACTATTTCCAGGCTCATTCCATCACCCTGTATACCAATCACCCTCTACGGCAGATCCTGCAAAAACCGGATACTAGCGGCAGGCTCGTACGGTGGGTAGTTGAGTTGGGAGAGTTCGACATCACTTATGCCCCACGAACGGCTATCAAGGGCCAGGCCGCTACGGATTTCATATGCGAACTCACCCCGATGGCGGTAGAAGCGCACTCCGGCCGGTCCGAGGGCACCAAAGCAGTTCAAGCCATAAAGGTTGAACCAGGCCTCCCCAGCGGTTGGAAGCTTTATGTGGACGGCTCCGTGACGAGCAAGGGGAGTGGAGCCGGCGTCATGCTAACCTCGCCCGATGGCCAGTCGTACGAGTATGCCCTGCGGTTCCTCTTCAATACTTCCAACAACGCCGCTGAGTATGAGGCCCTCATAGCCGGTTTGCAGCTAGCCAAGGAAATGGGGATCCCATCCTTGGAAATATACAGCGACTCAAGCCTGGTGGTAAACCAGATGAACGGGCTGTTCGAAGTCAAGGAACCCCAGTTAGCCTCCTACCAGGCTTTAGCCAAAACCCTGATCGAGCCATTCCAGGGAGCCATGATTCAGCATATACCTCGGGAGGCAAATAGGCATGCCAACGCCCTGGCAAGGCTGGCAACCGAAAACTACCCACCGGAGTACCGAAGAGCTAAGATTGAAACCCTCCAGAAACCGAGCATAAGCAAGACCATCTCCGAGATATTCGCGGTAGAGGAGGCGCCACCAAGCTGGATGGATCCGATAATTAGATACCTGGTTGACAAAACCAGCCCCCAGGATAAAGTGGAGGCTAGGAGGCTACACCTCCGATGTGCCAGGTACAGCCTCCTCGGCAGCAAGTTGTACCGAAGAGGGCACAGCTTCTCCCAGCTAAAATGTGTGACTAAAGAGGCGGGAGAAGCCATCATGCAAGAAATCCACGAAGGAGTGTGCGGTAATCACTCTGGCGCCACCAGACATGGCAGCAGCGTCGAGAAAAATATCAGGCGGCTGCTACAAGTGCCACATGTACGCCACTACACCTCATGCTCCGGCAATCGCGTTGTCAATTCTGTTAGCGCCATGGCCGTTCGCACAATGGGGGCTAGACATCATCGGCCCTTTCCCAATAGCTGTGGGACAATACAAATACGCCATTGTAGCCGTTGACTATCAGACCAAGTGGGTCGAGGCGGAGCCCCTAGGAAAGATTACCTAGGAACGGGTAAGAAAATTCCTATGGAAGAACATCTACTGCAGGTTCGGGGTGCCGCAGACCATAGTCACGGATAACGGGACACAGTTCAACAATGCTGACCTTATCCAGTACACGGCCTCCATGAGGACCCGGATGTTGTTCGCCTCAGTGGCGCACCCGCAAACCAACGGCCAAGTTGAAGCGGTCAACAAGATTATCAAGAATCTCCTTAAGAAGAAGCTCGATGACAAAAAGGGATGTCGGGCTGAGGAACTCCCCGCGGTTCTATGGGCCATCCGGATGACAGCGACCCGGGCAACAGGGGAGACCCCGTTCTGCATGGCATTCGGGAGTGAAGCGGTAGAGACCGACATGCCCAGCGGCAGGGTCGAGAATTACGACGCCGAAACAAACGCCGAGGGCATACGGCTCAACCTGGACCTCATTGAGGAGCGACGCGACCAAGCGCATATGCGAAACCAAACATACAAGCAAACGGGTCGCTCGATACTATGACAGAAAGGTCCGAGAAAGGAAATTGCAACTGGGGGACTGGGTCATGAAGAAAGTTCAGAAAAAACCGCTGGCCTTGGAGCCAACATGGGAAGGGCCCTACCAAATCACCGCAGCCGCGGGTCCAGCAACCTTCCACATCATAGACACCGAAGGCATCTACTCCACCCGCCCATGGAATATCCAGCATCTGCGGTTCTACCCTAAGTGAGATTACTGTCTTCAAAATGGACAGTACTGTATGTAGTACCAACGTTGCAATACAGATAGTCACTGCCTCTAGAATGAACTACAGCTGATTACAAAGTATATACATCTGCCAAGTATATATATAAAAAAAACCCGCTAATCAGCGCCACCAGAGCCTATAATCCCTGACCCACCAACCTTGAGAGACCGCTCTTGCTCCAGCTTCTCGGCCAAGGCTACCTCAGCCTCCATCCGCTCGGTATCAAGCCACCCTTTCTCCCTCCACTCCAGATATGCATCATTTATACCCTTCGCACGGGCGGTCTCTAGCATCTCTGCAAGCTCCACCGACTCTCGGAAATCGTCGATAGCTTTATCAGCGGCTTCGGCAAGTTGGGATTCTACGAGTTTCTCCCCTTCTTTGACGACTGCTGTTACTTGGGTCTGCAGCTCCAAAATCTTCGCCTCCAACTCCATATTCCTCTCTTCCCGAGCGGCCGCTAGCCGACCGGCCTCCTCCCTCTCCTGCGCAAGCTTAGCCTCCGCCAATGACAGCTGCATGGTGAGGTCCTCCACTTGCCTCTCCAGAACCGCAGTCTCCTCACTAGGCTCAGCGGCATAAAGGCTATGAACCAGCTGGTACAAGTACACAAAAGAAAAACATTAGCTCGTACCACAAAAAGGGAGAGGGAGCGCAGAAGAACCTCAGTTCCACACAGGTACGCAACCAGACTTACCCGAAGTCCCAACTCCACAGCCTTCTTCCTGCTCTCGCCCGGCCGCACAGCTCCGAGGGCCTCCCAATCAAGTCCCAAGGCCTCAATGGTAGATGACACGAACCTACCAAAACCACCACCACCAGAACCGCGATTGGCTTCCGGCTCCCGACTCCTTCGGCCACCGGTTCCCTCTGCCAGAACCAATGCTGACCCCCCACCAGCCGAGCTTGACGCCCCGGCATCAAACATCCTCCCCCTCTTAGCCGGAGCTTCGCCAAGACCGTTTCTGCGGTACCCAATCATCTCCGCTGCCTCTCTCTCCCGCGGGGCTCGTATCCCCACCGGTCGCGCTAGAGGTTCCGGACCCGGTGAGCCCACCGATCTTACTTCCCGAATAACAAGTGGGGCGTTATCCTCACCGCCCGGCCGCCTACTGTACTGGGAATCCGGAAACATGAGCGGCACAGGGGTATTATGCACTGTGCTCTCTAGGGTGACCGGATCTACAACGATTTTTTAGGCCATCTCCCCCATCTCCATCAACCTCTCGGCCACAAGCTCGTCATCCGGCTCGACGGTCTCCTCGCTCCGAACAGCGAGCCGGGGGGCATTAGCTGCAAATCAATAAACCGAGCTGTTAGAATAAAATACGACCCCACAAAACAACAGTGCAAGGCACTTTACCAGGTTTCTTCCCCATCTCGCATATCTCCAACACATTCCACCGGATGAAATTGTACGAGCTCCGGCCCAGACTGTTCCAGCAAACAAAAAGCCGGGCTAACCGTTGCCTCTCTAAGTCGACCAACCAGTACGACTGATCCCCGATAGCTTGATAAGCCCCGAGCACCCGAAAGCTCCTCGAACTACGCTGCCACCTACCCCCAGCCATCACAACCGACCTCCTCCATACATTCGAAACCGATGACAGCAGGTGAGTGATGGCAGGATCGAAGTCCCGCGTAGCAAAATTAACACAGCCGCAGGCCTGGGCCTTTTTGCAGTAGAGAATCTTATACAGCGCCCGGAACTCATTTATCGTGGGCCAGTCCATATTGCTCAGACTGAATAAGCACCCGAGACCAAGCAACTGCCTCCACTGGTTGCTAGGAAGTTGGGCGGGGGAGATATTTATCAGGCTCAGCACATACTGGACAAACTTCGGCAGCGGCAGAGATAGCCCATGCCGAAATTGATCCTCAAAAACGGCAACCCAACCCTCCTCCGAGTAGCAGGCCAGTTCCCCAGGATTTAGGCCCCGGAGATTAACGGAGGAGTCAATGCCCCACTTCGCCCGAAAATCCCTTATCTCGCCAGCAGTCATGCTTCTGGTCGGCTCATCACAAAAAATCACCATGTCGCCATCCAACAGCTGGTACCTCACGGACCCTCCCGTTGACGCACGGCCGGCACCGACAGGATTGGCTGACCTCCCAGATTCCATAAAACCTAAGAACAGAATTTAGTTGTGTAGCAAGATAACAACACAGACAAACGGCAGACGAGAAGCCAAGCTTCAACAAAATACGACAGGAAGAGAGGAGGCGGGTGCGAAGCATCTTATAGGAGGCAAAACTACACCTTGTTGATAATTAGGGCAAGCAAAAAGGAGAGGCAACCCCAGCCACAGATCCCCTCCATCTCAGACCGCTCCCTGCTAACACGTGTCCCAGCATCGATAAAGCTCCCAAGCCATCATAACTTATGGGACTGATGGGCTCTCTCCTTCATTGCATGTCAGCCACATGTCCCACCTACAAGCGGCAGTTAGGGGAGGTAGGAGCGCGAGCCGTGGCGTCAAACCCCCCCACTTCCCCAAGAGTCAACCTCAAACCAAGGAAAGGCACACCACCGGTTATGTAGTATTCAACCGGCTCCATGGCATCTCACCGGTTATGTAGTATCCAACTGGCTTCATGGCATCTCACCGGTTATGTAGTATCCAACCGGCTCCATGGCATCTCACCGGTTATGTAGTATTCAACCGGCTCCATGACATCTCACCGGTTATGTAGTATCCAACCGGCTCCATGGCATCTCACCGGTTAGGTAGTATCCGATCGGCTCCATGGCATCTCACCGGTTATGTGGTGTTCAACCGGCTCCATGGCATCTCACCGGTTATGTAGTATCCAACCGGCTATCCAACCGGCTCCATGGCATTCCACCAGTTATGTGACATTCAACCGGCTCCAAGGCATTCCACCGGTTTAGTCACTTTCCTTCGCCTGCAGGCAGGGACAAGCCAGCAACAACTCAAGGCTTCAAAACACATGGGCTTTATAAACCCGGGAGAGTTTACATCTAACACATGTAAACTTTTCCAACAGGATAAAAACCCTGCATCACACTGAACTGTGATAAATTTGGGGATCTATGGCGAGACTTGTTATCTCCACGCCACCCCACCGGGCAGATTGTTTCTCTAACACAGAACAAGTCTCCCCGCAGGCTAGCAAACCTGCACATTACCTCACGCTTATTCCAACACAAGCTGAGAAGAACTAGCAGGTGTTAACCGGTGCTTCAACATGGCCGCAACACCCCACCGAGGTACCTGTTAGCTTATTCCACGCTCCAACAGGCCTCCCCGCAGGCTAGCAACCCTCTATATTACCCCACGCTTATTCCAGCACAAGCTGGGCCGAACCACCGGGCTACTCTCCGGCCTACCTCACCGTTGGCAGCAGTTTCACCCTGGGAACTTGGGGGACTCGTCCCGACATGGCAGTCCACTGGTCGAGTCCTCACATCACCACGTCTTCTCTGCCCGAACGCCCGGTCACGCCCAATCTTCAATACGGACTTGGGGGACTGGGCACCGTTGGGTTGGTAACCCTGCGGGTCTGCGGGACAGGAGCAAGACCCGCAGCCAGTGCATCCGGGGCCGGCCTGAGGCCCGGAGCAGGATCACCAGCACCCGGACCTGAGGTCCAGCAGTCTACCTTGTGACCAGGGACCCGGGGACCGGGGGCGCCAGCCTGCCAAACAGGCTACCAGAGCTACCCCTTTTGTGTGCGAACAGAAGGAAACCAGTCCCACATCGAAGAGTGAGACCAGACCTCACGCCCGGCCACCTATATAAGGGCTTCAACTACCCTCTTTAATAGGTAACTGATCTCTCCAACTGCTTATCATACGTGCTTAAGTTATCTATTCATCCCAACTGTACTAACTTAGGCATCGGAGAGGAGAAGACCGGCCCGCTCGGTATTCCCCTTAGTGAGCAGGTTCGCAGGAGGAGATCACATCTAGATTCACCAGTCTCTACCAGGCCTACGGGTTTGTGCAGAAACATGCACCGTGTCACATTAGATACGCGACACAAGGGGGAGTGTTCAAGGAAGGATAATTCTGTAACTTCCTATGTGTGTCTTGACCTAATTAAACTAGATTAGTAGTTACCTTAGTTGATAGGGAATCCCTTATTGTTCAAGATACTTGATGTAATGCCTATATAAATGTCTCATTATCAATCAATAAAACTACGCTTTGCATCTATTTCTTTTCTCCTAGAACAATAAGCTCGATAAATTTATATATTTTGTCAGTCCTAAAATGATAAATTTGTGCTAAATTAACTTCGATAAATTAATTTTGATTAAATAATAATTTTTATCGGTCCCGAGACTATTCATTTATAGAGGTTTAATTGTACATGGAGGCAACATATATTACAAATTTAAAAATGCAAAAAGGCATATAAATCTGATTCAAATTGAAAGTGTATGTAGTACCCGGCTAGGTCTATCCACTACCTATCACGCAACTGAACAAATCTAATCATAGTCACATAACGAATTAACGTTGAATCCTTACTAGGGGTTGGTAAAAGTACACATTGTGATAGCTCCCCATTTGATTTCCCATCCGTATTCTAATTTCTCTTAACTCGAGAATGACACTGTGATCCTCTATATATAAGAGCATCTCCAACAGCTTCTCCATTTTCTTGATTTTCTCAATTTTTAATGATTTTAGGTCTTTTTTCACTCCAACAGCTTCTCCATCTCATTCTCTAAAATAGGGAAATAGATGAAAGAAAGCAATACATTCTCCAAATTTACAGAATCTCTAAAACAATTTGGAGATAACTACAATATTAATTTTCACGTATTCCAACAACTCACAACCAACCAATTTTCAGCAACATTAATATCTATCTTGCTTAAATAATTTTTATAATTCAAAACTACTTTTTCTTAAATGATTTGTTTTAAATAGTTAATATTTTGTTGTTGTAATAAATGCATAAATCTGCAAAATAAGGAAGCTGTTGGAGTTGAAGCATAAACTTTTTAGAGATTTTAACTTTTGCTTCCCTATTTTGCAAAAATTTTGGGGAAGCTGTTGGAGATGCTCTAATGGGCCTAAAAATTTTGCATCCTAAAAATAAGAAATATATCAAGTTGCTTTAATACAAAAAAAAAAAAAAAAAAAAATTAGTAAGAATGCAAGGATAAAACTCCTATCAGTTATTGGGTCAGTTTGGACTTTGGAAGCATAATCTCCAATGATAATGGAGAATTTCTAATCATTTTTAATAGAGATCAGTAAAGCATAACCATGTGTGATCGTCATTGCCGTCTTTATCCATGCTCCTCAAAATTTCAGCTATTTTGACTAGTAACTTAATTTTTATTATTTCAAGTAAGAAAAGTAAAACATCGAGGATGAGCCAATTAGCCTCGTATACAATGCACCATTTTACATATATTAATGTAATTGTTCTTAAATCTACCAACAATAAATTAAAGAGCAGCGCCATGAACATCTATTTTCTAACTATTGAGAATTACCATATTCGGACCTATTTTGAAAACTTCATTGTTAAATATTACTGCAACACTTTACAGTGGCGGATCCAAGAAATTTTATCAGCCAAGGCAAGAATTGCTTGTCCATGGCGCGATTTCATATTTTGAAAACACTGCATTATAACATCATTACTAACGCTATTGAATATATCTTTCTCAATATAAACAAGTAAACTATCATTCCCATTTTATTACGAAGTGGATTCTTCACAATGTTCATAGCTGAGAATACTCTTTCCACTAAAGCTGTTGCAACTAGTAGAACTAAAGCCAAAGTTAGAAGCTTGTATACTGATGCATGTGTTATGTGCTTTCTAGTCTCTACCAATTTTTTTGCAAGACTACTGATTCCTTTCAGTTGAGAAAAATCATTGCTCGATCGCATATCATTAATGTAAATATCAAGCTTGTTTTCAAGTGATAACACATCTCTTTCAGAAAAATCTCTTTGATAAAATTGAGCAAGACGAAGTAACTTTTGCTTGTCAAAAGCAAAAAAATGAATCATTTGGACTTAAACTTGAAACACAAATCAGAAGCTTAAACCAGAGAAAAGAAGAAAAAAAATGCGACTTGCAGCGACGTCTTTCACCGGTATCCTTCGTCGAAATCTGCCATTTTCACATTGCTTTTCTCTAGAAAAACTCATACTCCAAGCCCAACAACAAAAACCCAGTATAGGCAGCTGCCTAAGTTTGCCCACACGTGGATCCGCCACTGACACTTTATATCATACATTTACTAGATCCGCCACTGACACTTTATATCATACATTTAATTACGATCGAACGGAACAAAAATAATTCACTATTTTGTTTTAAATTAAATAAGACTTTACTTTCTTGTTAGAGAAGAAAACGAAAAAACTCATTCTACTTGAAACCCACCTTTCAACTCCCATACGCATCAAGACAAATAAATGCCCAATTAGGCGTCTTAAACTTTACTTGCCTTGAAGGTGAAGACTAGGATATATATGGTAACGTGCTGCACACTCTTACTTTCTCCACTTGTCACATTCAATAGTCATAATAGAATTTCAGCTCTTAAATTTCTGCTCCTTTTGTTTTTTTTTCATTTTTTATTTATAAAATGCAAAATATCCCAGTTGTTGTTTCCAGCTTTGGATTACGGACTTAAATTACTAATTACCATATGATTCCAAATTTTGGGAAATACTTGGCAAACATGCAAATCCCACAGCAAAAATGCTGACCAATTTATCCAATTAGGGTTTACTTTTCCATACTTGTCATGTGTGGATTACTTGTCATTATTACCTAAGATTATCCTTTTTTTTCTTTTTTTTTTGGGTATTGATGATAATATAAATTTCTTTTAGAGATATTAGTTGTGTGTGTTTTAAATTTTGAATACTTGCACAAGAATTCATGTAACGGACACAAGGTTCTATGATATTGGCAAATTGACCGGTCTGATTAGACCAATCAGGTAATGAGTCACAGCTTTATGACCCTAATTGGTAAATATATGGTAACTTTTATTATTCATGTTACAAATTATTTATAAATGAAATAACACTAAATTTTCACAAATTCAAAATACCATGTATGCATTAATACAAAATTAGAAGGAAACCATTTCCCAAAGTTGAGTTATAGGTGTATTTTTCTTTTTCATCAAATCTGTAGGATGGGTGACCTAAAAAGGGATTAGGACTATTTTTTTGGATACTAAGGTTTTGACTCATGCTCTCTTAATTCTCAAATATAAAAGAAAAAAATAACTCATGTTTTCGTGTATTAAAAATATATATATCTTTTCAAAACCTAGATTCGCGCCAACTTAAAATATCATGTTGGTTTGAGTATAACGGAACTAAAATAGGTAACTATTTTACAACGTTTGAATTGAGCATTTCGGCAAATCCCCTGCAACCACTTTACCAAAATTTACTCGTAAATTATTTAGCAAACATTACTAAGACTCAAGTTCACTTACTTAAGAATTGTTCGTTTGCAAGAATGATTTCTAATTGTACGTAAAACCAGTGTCACACCACGTTTGGAGACTGTGAGTCCTACTGATATGTTACTCTAATTTAGTATTTCAATTACTATTGAAGTCTCGCTAGACCAAACTCTGCGAACAATAAGCTATAACTTATGATATGCACTCACCCTCGTATACATAGGTACTTTCGAGAAAACTCCAAGTCTGAACAAAACGGTCCATCAGATTACGTTATGTTATTGATCTCAAAGGAACATATTGCAAAAATCATTCCATTTAAACATGGATATTTTTCTCTCTAAAAAGAATATTTGCAGTACAATTAGGGTAGAGAGCAATAGGCACCAGTGTCTTTCATCACACTCCACAACCCCAAAATCCATGACACATAAAAATGGAATTAAAATAAATTCGAAAACAGTTTCTTGTAAACTAAGGTATTCCCATCATTTCTTCGACACCAATCAAAGAAACCCCTATCTCTCTTCTCTTCTCCACCTTTACCCTTCCACCCACCCACCCCCAAAAATCCCTAGACCACTGCCACCGCCATCGCCGCCGTCGCAATCCAACTCATGGGTCACGAGCTAGTCCCGTCGACCGCCACACCCCCACTCTCCAAACCTCCGGTCGCCCCCACTGCTCTTGCTCCCGGCTTCCGATTCCACCCCACCGACGAAGAACTCGTCATTTACTACCTCAAACGCAAAGTCTGCCGCAAACCCTTCAAATTCAACGCCATCTCCGATGTCGATATCTACAAGAGCGAGCCTTGGGACCTCGCTTGTGAGTGACCCACTTACTCATTTATCCGATTTTTGCTTAAAGTTCTCTGCTTGATAATTAATTGGGGGTTTTTTGATTGTTGGGTGTGTTGTGATTTTTGTCGGCTGTGTTGGGTTTCTGATGGGTTGTGATGTTTTTGTGTTTCTGGGTTTTTTGGTTGCTTAGCTTTTCGGCCAAGATAATGCTTTATATTTTTTGGGTTTTTTAATTTTTGATTTTTTGCTACTGGGTTCTGATGGGTTGTGGTTTATGGGTTAAAGTTTGAATTTTTGGATTGGTTTTCAGGTAAGTCGAGCTTGAAGAGTAGGGACCAAGAGTACTATTTCTTCAGTGCTTTGGATAAGAAGTACGGAAATGGGGCAAGGATGAATAGGGCTACGAATTTAGGGTACTGGAAGGCCACTGGAAATGATAGGCCGGTTAAGCACAACAATAAGACTGTTGGGATGAAGAAGACGTTGGTTTTTCATAGCGGTAGAGCCCCGGATGGGAAGAGGACTAATTGGGTTATGCATGAGTATAGGCTTGTTGATACGGAAATGGAGAAGCCTGGAAATGGTGTTCCGCAGGTGAGGCATTGGCGTAAATATTGGTGATTGTAGTTATGTTGTTTGGTTCATGAGAACTCTTTTCAGGAAATGAGAGAGATGCTGTCTCTATACTTGTGTGCATGCTCTCTTTTAGTTTGTTGATTATGCAGTGTCTCTGCATTTCAGTAAATAATTGATTTTCACTGAGCTGGTGAACTTGGTTAGGTTTTGTTACTGTGTGATGTACGGCCTATTATTGAGATATTAACTTTTTCTTTGGGGTTTGCAGGATGCGTATGTACTGTGTAGGGTATTTCATAAAAGTAATATCGGACCACCAAATGGGCATCGATATGCACCTTTTATCGAGGAGGAATGGGATGATGAGAAATTAACTTTCATTCCTGGAGACGTGGCTAGGGACGACACAATAGCTGCTCATGGTTCTGTTGGAAATCATCGGGATGTAATTATGTTAGGAAATGGTCATGATTCCGTTGGAGGAAATTGTCGTGATATAGTTATGGTAGGAAATGGTCATGATTCAGCTGTTGGAGGAAATCATCGCGATTTCCTTATGATAGGAAATGGTCATGATTCAGTTGTTGGAGGAAATCATCGCCATATAGTAATGGCAGGAAATGGTCATGCTTCAGTTGCTGGAGGAAATTGGCGTGATGCAATTGTGATAGGAAATGGTCACGATTCAGTTGTCGGAGGTGCTATTCGTGATGCAGTTGGTGTAGCAAATGGTAATGATGAAGTTGTAGGAGCTGCTCGTTATGCAGCTATTGGAGGAAATGGTCATACTGCTGCCTATATTGAACAAAATGTTCATGATGCTGAGGGTATTGATCAAAAAGATCATATTACTCTCGTTCGTGAACAAAAAGACAATGCTTTTGCAAGTATTGAACAAAAAGATCATAATGTCTGTCTTGGAGGAAATGGTCATGGCCCTTCTGGTGATGGACATGTTCAAGATACTATCATGGAAGTAGATGGTCATGGAACTACCAAGGAAGGAAATGTTCATGGAAGCATTGTTGGAAATGGTCTCGAGGGGCGCAGTGCAGGGGCCTATTTCGTGCAGGTTAGTGCTTTTACTCTAATGCCTTCCAAATCATCTTTACATAAAGTACTGTTGTTTCCTGTAGTCTCTGTAGTTTGCCCACCATGGAGATAATGGTTTTCCCATTTCTGCTTTTTCTTTTGTTTTTTTTTTCTTTTCTATTTTTAATATAGTAACATGGGTAGACTGAGTAGATTGCAAACAAAGAATTATTCACATAATTCAAAAAACTAGAGATGCAACAATGATTTTGATTGAAGGTTCTTCCTCGTTTAGACTTTTAGAATACTTCGTCAGTTCTATGTCTTATTACAAATTGCAATGGCCGACATGAAAGTATAAGATAGCACATTATCATTCTTTCAGAATTCAAACATTGATTAAAAGAAAGGATGGATGCGGTACAATGTAAATGGTCGAATTTTCTATCTTTTTTGGTATCTGAATTAACACTTCACAAACAAAATTCCTCAGTCTTCCTATTTCTTTCTTTTATCAGTTTTTTTGTTTGTCAGTGTTTCTTATAGTGGCTTATACTGCATACTTTGAAACTAGAGTTTTAGAGCCTAATAGATTAGTGGGATAACTCGAACAAATTCTGCTGAGTTTACTTAGTCAAACTGATATGGTGCGCTGAGTGTCTGGATGGTGTAGCATTTATGACCTTCTGTTGGAGTTAGAATATGTAGTGTGTGAAAAGTTGCACTTGATTATGCCGTATCAGTTTCCTGTATCATTCGTCTATAGTGTAGGGGGGGGGGGGGGGGGGGGGTGGTTGCCAGTTTCTATATCAACATTTCATGAGTGAAGTTCAACAGGGATGATTGATCCGCTTAGAGTACCATTCTTGCTGAAGGTGATGAATGGGACACAGTTCTAATGAATTTGAGTGTAATAGATGGGGATATTTGAATTCTGAAAGTGAGAGCAGCTATTCTTTGCAATGATTTAGGTGTCCTGTTGGCACAGAGATTAGGAAGTGCGAATGTGGGTATTGCACAAGATCTTCTTATCTTGTTAGAAGGCGGAATGGTTTTGCAGTTTTTAAGATTTATTGGTAGTTTCAAAAAAAATTCTTAGGTAATAGTGAAGTCAACCTATAAGGAACTCAACCAGAGGAATTGGGGTCACTGATTTACAATTTTAACCATTAATGCCTCCTTTCCTCCCCTTTAAGTTGTTCCAACTGTTCCCACTCTTCTTGGATCTCTCTCTCTCTCTCTCTCTCTCTCTCTCTCTCTCTCTCTCTCTATTCGCTACAGTGTAAAAGGCTGTGTTCATAGTTTCGCAATATATTTAACTAAGGGTAGCTCCTGAAAAAAAAAAGGAGTCAGGATGATACTATGTCCTATGGAACTATTTGAAACTGAACAAGCCAAGTGATAGTACGTGTTTCACTTTCTGTTACTTGCGGTTTCCCTTTGCTGTCATTATTGTAAGTTCTCAGTTGAATTAATAGTTCAGTCTGGTGTCTAAAATCTAAATTTGATGGTCTTAAGTAGCCCCTATAGGGAGTAGACATTAAGTTGCAAATCATGGGTATTAATTTTTAGACGGTCAAATGTACTGTTTGTTAGTTTTGCCAGTGCTTTACGTTGGGGTAAGGCTGTTTTGCAAGTAAGATGGGTCTGTTACTAAGTAGCATATTAATGATCTTGCACAATTGAAATTTTAGAAGTGGAGTACAGTATTTTCACATGCTAAAACTCCCATTAATCCTAAAAATGAGCCATAGAGCAACTTAAATCATAACCATTCATTCAGTTCGAGTTACAATGAACTGTTCATAATGACACTGACATAGTAGATGTTTGATTGTATATGCTACAAATGGGAACATTTATTGAAAACATCTGCGGAAGTGATGTAATTGATCTGGAACAAAACTAAGTTAGGTTCCAGGTAAAATTCCCGATAAGCTGGATAGCCTGCCTTATTTTTAACACCACCTTCATAACATGTAAAATCTATATAACTAATCTCTAATTGGTGTTTATTATTATTATTATTATTATTATTATTATTATTATTATTATTATTATTATTATTATTATTATTATTTTGGCTCATCAAGGTAGTGCTTCACTCTAATTGTCACTTATAGGAGTGGTGGTTATCGTGATAAATCGTGTATGCAGAATTGTGATAATTGATACACTGAATACTTAAAAAGAAAAGAAAAATGCACAGACAAATAGCTGAACATATTTCTGAATAAGTTTTTATGCAGTATTGTTGTAAGCTAAAGTATTCTCTTAGTATCATAGGCTGCAGCATTGGTCCTGTATTGGTGATTGTATCCTTACTCTAGGCTTGAAGTCTAATCTTTTGTCAGAAACTCAGAAAATAATTGATGAACAACATTATATATAATAAAGTTAATGGTTTGGATGTATTATTTTTTTCATATTTTATTCTGTCTTGACATTTCGCTTCAAATAATGTTTCCCATTGACACTAGATTGGACTTATCATCGATCAATCTCTTATTCTCTACCTTTGATTGTTATTATGGATATGTTTTCAACTCTATATTGATCCAAAACTAATCTTATTGGTTGCTCATATCAGGATACTCAGAGAATCAGCAATGCTCTTCTCAGTGCTACTGAACTCTCAAAAGACGATCAAACTGTTCTATTGCCATGCAAGAGAGAGAAATTGGATGATGATCCTGTGACATGTGTAGTTAATCGAGAAGAGAGATTGGATGATTACCCATCACCGCGTACAGATGATCCACAACCCCTGCTATCACTGTTTAATCAGCAGCCTGGAATACTACGTCAATATAAGAGGAGGAGGCATAATGAATCAAATTCAAACCGTTCAAATGCCTCAGAGATTTCAAGTGGGTTGACTCATGATCCTTGCTCATCTACGACAACGACAGCGTCAACAGAGGCATCAGTGACGGCAACTACAAAAAGAAATTTTCTATCTGCATTGGTGGAATTTCAACTGTTAGAATCCCTTGAACCCAAAGACAAGACTCCAGTAGCTCCACCTGAGTTTAATGCTGCTCTGCATAATTCATCTGTGCCTTCTAGCTGCTTGAAATTCATTGAGAGTTTGCAAAATGAGATTCACAAGATTTCAATTGAGAAGGAGACATTGAAATTTGAAATGCTGAGTGCCCAAGCTGTGATAAACATTCTGCAATCTAGAATTGATCTTCTGAACAAGGAGAATGAGGAGCTGAAAAAGAATGCCCGAGAGGTCGAGAACGAGGCCGAGTGATTGGTAGTCCGTATGTGTACTCCTGTTCTTCGTTGTATGAGCTATAGGCCCCGTATGGGCCTTGTTTAGTTACCTACAGCCGGTATGTTTTATTTCTCTAGTAGTCGGGAACTTACTTTCTCAGTTAATTGAACAATGTTGTAACAGTAGCAGAGCTTGTTACAATAGTAGCGAGCTGAACAATGTTGTATCTCTATGAACTTAGATTAGCCTCTCATCAAAACCGGCAGTTTATAACTGGATGTTGTTCAGTTTATATTGCCTTTGTAGATCTGTGGAAAATGGAAATTGAATACCGAGTGAAGAAGTACTGAGCCTCCGAGCTAGTGCTCAGTTTTGCCGAAGGACTTGCCTCCCTAGCTACTTGATGGTAATTTTTGAATGTGGTAATTTTTTAATGTAATTTTAAAAGGAAAGAGGGAACCTGAAGAGCTATGGGTTCCTGCAACGCTTCTCTTGTAGATGGTGACTAAACCTCAGACTTATAAACATGGTTTATTCTCCTTTCCATTGCTAGCAAGATTGGATATGTTAGAGAAAGCATCTTCTCTAAGGGAATTTTTCGAGGTTCCCGTTGATCCAAATGAAACACTAGAGACCTATGAAGCACGGATACCAGTACATGTGTCCGTATTCGACACAATACGATACGCGGACACGTCAAATATTTTTTTTTTAATATGAACAAGTGGTAGATACGTTAACTAAATTTTATTATAAATATTATATGTATGCACCACCAATTTTATTTTATGTCGGATAAAGTTACATCTCTTGGAAGGGGTACGTTTGGTGGTGGTGGCTGGGGCGTGCACCTCTTTAATAATTAGGTTGTAATAATTAGTTTAGGTTGCACCTCTTTAATAATTAGGTTGTAATTATATGACTATTCTTCATGATAGATCGAGACACATGTGCCCGACCTAGAACCCCATATTCCAAACCGCCCCGAGTCCCTAGTCAACCACCCCAAAACGATCTCCCCACCTCTACCTTATAGATTCAAATTCCAGCTCCTGCAGATTCACTCTAAACCCGAAAAAGAAGAGCTCCAGAGAGAGAGAGAGAGAGTCAGACGTCGTAGTATCTCCCCACCACAACAAAAATGCAAGATCCAGCGAACCCGGAACCAGATCCGAACCTAGCACCCTCACACGGCTCCACTTCCCGGGCCCTAACCATGACGTCATCGTTTCCAGACTCCACCATCGCAACTGCAACCCCGAGCGGGCTCACCTTCTGCGGGTCGTACCACCGCCGCGCGCAGTCGGAGGTCCAGTTCCGGATCCCCGACGACCTGGATCTGCTCCAGGACCCGTTCGATGACCTCTTCTGCACCTACATGGACATCGAGAAGCTCGGATCCAGCGAAGGAAGAACAGAGCAACTAAATTGTGGACACGCACGTGTCCAACACGAATACGCCCGTGTCCATATCGTGTCCAAGTCAGACACGCGTGTCCGGACGTATTCAGCCGTATTTTACCGTATCGTGTGTGTATCCGTATCTAATACGGAATACGCCACAGTTTCGGCGTGTCCGTGCAACGTAGCTAGAGACACATGAAAGGGAAGACAGTGAACCCATACCAAAGTATTTAATTGCTATAAAATTGGCTTGTCTATGAACATGGAAAGTCATTAATCATCCATATTCATCCCTACCAACAACTCTAAATTTCTCTTTTATAATTCAACCATCCAGGGTTTAAAATCTCTGCGATATATTCGATATCTCTACCGATATCTTTTTTTTTCGGCGTACCGATATATCTTTGAGGTAAATAATTTTTTTTTTTCCGTATCTACGATATATCTCTAATAACTTAAAATATCTCCGATATTTAAGATATTTGCGATATATATCCGATATTTTAACAAAATATCTGTAAAATTTTCCAATAATTTTTTTTCTCGAGATTCGAGAATGTTTAAGAGAATAGTAATTGGATAAGTAATCAGTGATCATCTCGAAGGATATAAAAATAAATAAATACTCCGGATTCCCCTCAAAGGATATCCGGATGAGAGAATGAAGTGACAGACAGTCTTGATAAATATTTGTGAGGAGTGTTCTCCTCGAGGAATATGTAAGAAAGTAAGAAAAAAGTAATCACCTCGATTGCTCAAATAAGTAATCGCCTCGATTGCTCGAATAAGTAATCGCCTCGAGTTCTCGAATAAGTAATCGCCTCGAGTGCTCTAATAAGTAATCTCATTGAGTTCTCGAAAAAGTAATCGTCTCATGGATTCATAATTAATAATCGCTTCAAGTTCTCGAAAAAGTAATCGCCTCAAGTTCTCGAATTAGTAATCACATCGAGTTCTGGAATAAGTAATCGTCTCGAGTGTTCGACGAAAAAATAAGGTTTTACGTGATAAACAAGCAGAGAGTGTGATAAATGAAAACAACTACATCGATCTTCTTCATATTGCTAGTAAACCACTAGAAAATGGCATTGATCAATTTCATGATTGGATTACGCCTGCACACCTCGATGATGAAGATGACAACCCTTGTCCACAAGTGATAGAAATTGCGACTGACAACGGAATTAATGTGAATAATGTATTATCTGAAGATTTTGGAAACAAAGAAGATAATTCTGACAATGATGCTGCATTGAGGGGGGGGGGGGCACTGCAACTCCGGATAGTTCAGATGATGATGGTGGTGGAAGCAGAAAAAGTGGTGGAGTTACAGGGTTCCAATATGGACAATCTTATGTGGGTGGAGACATAAACCAGTTTACATATGAAAGTAATTTTGATCATGTCACCCAAGATAAAGACCACGGATCTAGAGAACCTCGTCATGGTGCACAAAAGCAGAATCAACAAGGCAGCAGGACTAGATGTGCAATTGATGATCAAAGTACCCCATCAGATGTTGCTTCAGTTGTCTTAAGTTTGGATTCTATCAGTTTAGACACAGAGTGTAGTGGGACGTCAAATGAATCGCATGAAGGCAACAATCAATTTGGTTATATTATTTTTGAATATGGTCAATATGGAGAAGTGCATGACCAATCATATAGTTGGATTCATCCTTACTATCCCATTATAGGAGATGGCGTCGGCAGTTCCAAAGAGATATATGATTATCATATTAATCACTATAATTCATACTATATGGGTCAAATGTCTTGATCAGATTATTATACTTTCGTAGATCAGTGTGGGAAATTTGAAGCACCTAGAGTCTCTTTTTAGTACTAAATGAAACTATTATTTGTATGTATTTATGATTTTATATGTAAAATGAATAAATTTCATATTTAAATAAAAAAAATTATTTTAAAAAACTCTGATATTTTTTTTTTCGGCCGACTGATATCTCTACCGATATCGACATTATAATCCTTGATACTGCTCATTAAGTATTTTTTATGTTCGTATTTTCTCCAATCCTACGTGTGTTTTACTCCGTATAAATCTCATTATTTTATCCCCTTTTCCTAGTTGTGTCTCGACCAAGTAATTGACTGAAGCAGTTACAACAGCCGTCAACCAAACCATCTCGCCACGTGGACCCTCAGCAACACAGCCACATCAATCCCTAATAACCCCAAAAGGCCATATCGGTGACGTCGCCATAAACTTACCCGCCCGTGACCCACAAAAAAAGAAGCTAAAATCACCCGCAAGTCTATAAACTCCATGAAAGAAGTAGTTTGGTCTAACACTCCTACCTACACAATGAGTCGTCAACACCTCTCCAGCTTATCCTCAGCAATTTGAAAACCCTAAAAATCCACCCCCAAATTCAATTTCTAATTTTACTCGATTCAAAACCCTAATTCTGCTACCGGATTCGTGATTCATGGGCCGTCAGTCTTCGCAGTCGCTCGCTCCCGGGTTCCGATTCCACCCCACCGACGAAGAGCTGGTCTGGTACTACCTCAAGCGCAAGGTCGCCGGAAAGTCCTTCCGATTCGACGCCATCTCCGTCGTCGATATCTACAAGATCGAGCCCTGGGACCTCCCTGGTAAAATTCCCCAACTTTTTTTTTCTTCCGATTTTGCCCCTGTGAAGGTTTTGATTTCTTCTGCGAAAGATTGAATTTTTATTTGTTGTTGATGGGCGTTTTAGGTAAGTCGAAGCTGAAGAGCAGGGATACAGAATGGTACTTCTTTAGTCTTCTGGATAGGAAGTATGGGAATTCTTCGAGGACAAATCGGGCTACCGAAAAAGGGTATTGGAAGACTACAGGGAAGGATCGACCTGTTTGCCATAACTCCAGGGCTGCTGGGATGAAGAAGACTCTTGTTTTCCATAGCGGCCGGGCCCCGAAAGGCGCCAGGACCAATTGGGTTATGCATGAGTACCGCCTCGATAACCAGGAGCTGGAGAATGCTGGAATTATAGAGGTTAAACTTTTGTGTTGTTTCCCCTATTGTTAATGCTGTGTGTATTTGGTGTTTGTTGATGTTGGGATTGATTGTGGAGTGGGTTGTGGTTTGGTGCAGAAAGATGCGTATGTGCTGTGTAGGATATTTCAGAAGAGCGGTACCGGACCCAAGAATGGGGAGCAGTATGGTGCTCCGTTTCTTGAGGAGGAATGGGACGAAGAAGACGAGGTTTATGGACCTGGTGAGGAGGCTGCTGCTAATGAGGTAGTGGTCAGTGGTGGGCCATATACTGAAGCAAATGAGCTCAGCGATGGGGGATATGTTGAGGCAATTGACTTTGATCAGGTTTGTTGGTTCTTTCAACTTTTGCTGTTAATGTTAGATAGTGACTTGTGTTACATTGGGACAATTAGGTTTGATCAAATTATTAGATTAAAATGTAAATAAAGCTTGTAAAACCCCTACATGTGTTATAAAAGGGTAATGAAGGTATAGAGTTTGTGCACATCTGTTGTAGTTAAGTGTTAACTTGGAGGTGCATTCTCAATCACTAAATAGCTATTTGTCTGGATTTCATCACTTGTGCAAAGAGCCGAAAAATTACTGAGATTTATCCTCAGTTGCTTAATAGATGTATAGCCGCTTTTCTTTTCTTTACTTTGGGATGGCTCTTTATTTAGCACAATCTCAATAGTGATACAAGTGCACTTTCCACTTTGTATTTGCTACAGCTTTGGAGATCCTATTTGGACTTCAGTAGCTGGCTTTCCCAATTAAGGTTGTAACTTGGCTTGCTCAACTTGAAGGAGTAGTTCTGTATGCTTGTTGTTAGTTGAAATCTTATTTGGGTATGCATTTTGTATTTAACTGGATTACTATCGTGTTTACATATCAACTCAATTCAATGAGAAGTAGGAACCTTAAACATTAAAACCCGGAATATTCACTCATAGGTGAGATTCATCTATTGAGTATTTGATGTTGAAATATCACAGTAGGAATGTAGTGCTCACTGCTCAATGATTTGCATTGTATTCCAGAGTATGCTTCATAACAACACTATATACCGACTATACTTTGCTTTGCACTGTTTCCACTCATAGTCGTTGAGTGTATCATGCGTGTTGTGTCTTGGAATTATGAATATAATTTCTAGATGAGGCTTTGCTCGAATTTGATACAAGTAGTTGCACACTGATTATTTAGATAAATCACTAAACGTACTGTGTATCTCATATACTAGTAGTCTGTGAGGTTCCGATTGACTTTTATTCTTCATATAAGGTTTTGGTCAAACAACTGTGATTTTAAAAAAGTGATACTTAGGCTTTGTTGACTTAACGGGGGACGTTTGAGTTTCTGATTATTTATTCTTCCAATAAAGCACATTGAAATGTAATTATATTTTACTATCTTGTTCTGACTGGATATATCATCAGAAACATTCTTTCAGTGACTTGATTTCAATGACTTGGTGGCTGCATAACCTTGAGTAATATGCAAAGTTTCTGTATTTCGTATTTATAAAGGATATTTCTGCTAAATATATGGGGCTCTAGGTTATTTCGAGTTGTAATCTTGAGTTGCTTTAAATCGCAGTTCAGCCGTCATTTTTGTACTTATATTAGAGAAGTGTTTTCACTTGTAGCCTTCCTCCATTCATTATGTTAGTAAATGGTTAATTTTAATCAGAAATTGAGAACAGTTCGGTGATGGAGAAGGTAATCTCACTAAAAGGGTTGTGCACCCAGCATGTGATACCTTTAACTCGTCTATATACATGTGTGTGTGTGTGTCCGCGTGCGTGCAAAAGTTACTGATATGGACAGATGTAAATTATTGTCTGGTTGTCTAGTGAGCATGATTTTGGAATGGATTAATTAAAGACCAACTTAACACTATGTAAGTAAAACTGAGTGTATCTTCTTCATCGTGGTCATGTAGTATTTTGTATTATGTAGTTGCATTAGTACTATAGAATATATCAAGACAGCATTTTTTTATGAGTTTTTGCTGCTGGTGATATTTATGCTGAACTTCTCAATGATGAGTTACACTTGTATTTACTATAACAATTTTTATTCCCCCCCCCCCCCCCCCCCCGCAGAATATTGGGACAGGTGTTCCTGAGAGTGCTCCTCATCCATTGAACTTCTATCATGGGGAGACAAGCAACTATATTGAGCAATCTGGGTACATTGTTGAAGATGCTGCAATTACTGCAATAGGCGCTGGGGAAACTGTGGAATATTGTGAAGACCAGAAGTACTTTGACTTACCAGAGCAGTATGAGATGGATGCAAAGCCAGTCAAAGTTGAATACTTAACTTCGGAATATCATGACAACCAGAAGTTCTTCAATTTACCAGAGTATTATGAGGCAGAAACACAATCGGTCAAAGATGAATACTCTGTTGAACCAAGCCTTAATATGAACCCTGTTGATGTCAGCTACTCACTCAATGATCCATATTTAAATGCTACTGAAAACCCACCATTTGGTGACGGGCAATTCTTAGAAACTAATGATCTTTCAATTCCAGCCAATCCAGTCGAGCCGAATTCTGCAGGTTTTGATATGCTTGATGAGTACCTTACATACTTTGATGCGGATGATGACATCTCTCAGTACATTGATTTTGATTCTTGTGAAATGCTGGGGATTGAAAATACTGTTCCTAGCGAACCTGTGGTTGAGCAGAAGGTAAGATTGAGGGCTCTGTTTTTCCTCTGGTTTGAATTTTGAGTATCATCATATATCTAACACTGTAATCTGTAACAGTCTGTTATGGGTGAAACTGAGCCACTATACACTGGAAGCCAACATCCTGTAGAGGCACATGATGTCAATGATGCATCTTCCTCAAAGCAGAAGCCAGACTTGAAATTTGGATCAGGTATTTGTTGATTTGAGATCAGAAGGCTTGCATATTAGCTCTCTATGATTCTCTTGCATATAAAGACTTACTTTCAAAGATATATTTTACATTTTAACATCCTGTCGTTTGTCTTGCTTTCCTTACTTTCTGGGATTTACTTATTTTTATGGTGCAGATGGCAAGTTTCCGTTCATCACAAAGGCAAGTCACATGCTGGGAAATATACCTGCTCCTCCTGCATTTGCTTCAGAGTTCCCTCCTAAAGATGCTATCCTTCGGTTAAATTCTGAAGTAGCATCCTCAAGTTCAGTTCGTGCTGGCATGATCAGAATAAGAGACATAACTTCAAGCGACAACAGGGTGGAGTGGTCTATTGGTAAGGACGGGGTTGTCAATCTCGTGTTTTCTGTTCAGCTGCCGCAAAGTGACGTCACTTCTTCCAACCTGGTACCAATGGGCGGTTCAGTCTCAGGCAAGACGGGATCTGTGGTGATGCGGGGCTGGTTTTTGTTCATGTTCTTCTGGGTCCTATTTATATCCATCAGTTTCAAAATCGGGAGCTATATATATGCCAAGTGATGGTGCTTGCTTAGGAGCATTAGACCTGGGCTATTTACTTGGTAGCAAACTTGCTCTAGTGCAGAATGATTCGATATTTACTAAATCAATATACTAACTTCTGAACTCCTATCTTCCTTCCTTTTCTTATACTATAGTTCCAGGACTGTACTGTTTAATTAGTTTTACGTAATGTGAAACTGACTTTTTGTTTTAGATTCTTATTTTATTGTAATATTAGAGTTTACAGACATATATGGTGTGTTCTATAACCTCTGCCTTATTTGGTGGCAAATTATGAACTTGTCGCAGATGATTGTCTGCATTTTGTTTCTCTATTCATGCTAAATTGCAACACTAATGCACTGAATGGATGGGGTCTGGTAGAGCCAGCTCATGTGTTAAAATTGTCTAGTACAAGATGATGTATGTGTATAACTAACCTGATTTCACATAAAGCTGTGCATCTGTCTAAACTGATTTCACATTTTTGTTATGTGGCTTTATGATGGATCCAAATTGAAGTTTAGTGCTGCATTGTAATTGTGTAAGCACATAGGGTGGTGAAAACTGTTGTAACCAAATCAGAAGATTAATAATTAAGACGTAGTTCTAATGTTCACATAAAACAGTTTGAGAAAGAAGCGCAATACTAATGTTCACGTACAACAGTTTGAAACCCAATACTAATGTTCACATAAAATAGTAGCGCAAGTATTAAGCGGTTCGTAGGCAACAACAATGTTCCTGATGGAATGCAATTTAGATGCAGCAGCACTAACATCCATTCGGTCTCTTGGTGATTCAGCAGAACAAGCAATCCCAATTTCAAAGATGAGACTCAGGCACTCTTCAAGTACTCCAGCTCTCGCGCGGCTGGTTGGGAGTTTGGTTGATGCCTGTAGCAACAATCTCTTCTTGAAGAAGCATTGGATCTGCAATCATTGCAACGTCCTCAGAGCAAGCCATTTTACACATACTATAAAGGTTCAAGCCGTCCTTAAACATGTCGTCAGTCGGTCTCTTTGCTGTGAACATCTCTAACAAGAGGATGCCGAAGCTATACACATCCCATATGTTGACACATCAGTTCCAATTCCATACTCTACGGTTCACAAATACCAGTGTTAGTATAATCGCAAATAGTTCGTACATTTTCTTTTGTGTTACTTGTGAAGTGTCAGTATCATTAGCAGAAGAAAAGAAAAAAAAATGCTAACAAGGTATGAGAACAAAGAAATCTGTGCAAAGAGAAATGTGATGATCACCTGGTGCAGCATAGCCGATGGATCCTCTAAGTCCCAGTGAATGCGTTTGATTTGCAGAGACGTTATCTGTAATTTCAGAGAGAAACCTTGCTAGTCCAAAATCAGAAACATGTCCAGTCAGTTCCTTGTCTAAAAGGACATTGCTTGGCTTGAGATCACAATGAACTATTGGCGTTTCACAATGATTATGAAGATAATCTAGTGCACAAGCAACATTAATGGCTATGTCTAGCCTCTGAAGAAAGTTCAAATACTTTGGTGCTTCTGTCACTTGTTCAGTTCCACCAGTTTGATGCAGCCACTCTTCTAAGCTTCCATTCACCATGAACTCATATACAAGAGCCTTGAAATCATTTCCGAAAAAATCAGTACTTGAACATGCGGTTATAATCTTGACGAGATTTCGATGCCTGATATTTCTCAATGCCTCACACTCGGCTATGAAACTCTTAGAAGCTCCCTGGCGCAAGAGGTTAAAAACTTTGACAGCAACAGGAGTTCCAACATCATCCAGGACTCCTTTGTAGACAGTCCCAAAACTACCAGCACTAACCAAGTTAGCTGAAGAGAACCCATCAGTGGCTTTTAAAAGAGCTTTATATGACACTTGCAACAGTTTCTCCAAATTGCTTGATGCAGGTACTTCCCTTGGCTTCTTTCTTAATGGAAGCAAATACATGAAATACAGAACCACCAAGATTACCACCACAATTCCAGGGACTAAAAAGATTACCAATTTGAAGCTTCTCTTCTTTGAACCTTTCAAAGGGTAGCTGCATTTGGGCAGCTGGAGTTGAGCAATACCTCCACAGAGCATCCTGTTTCCAACAATGGAAATTGCACTAACATTTTTGAAGACCCCTTCAAGAGGCAGCTCACCCTCAAAGTCATTGAAAGAGAGATTCAAGTTTAGCAACTGAACTCCAAGTACAGTGGAATCTTGCCTGAGAGGTTGTTTCGAGAGAGATCCAAGAATTGAAGGCCTCTCAACGATTCCAAAGATGAAGTGATGGTGCCTTGAAAGGAGTTGCCTTGCAAATAAAGGAGTTCTAAACTTTGACACTTGCCAATACTGGTTGGAAAGGTCTAAAAAACTCAGACCTTTCAGATTTCCAACTTCCATGGGAAGAGAACCAGTGAAGTGGTTGTGAGACAGGTTCAAACCCGATGCTAATGATGAGAGACTCCAAACTTGCGGAGTTAATCAGATTTCCAACTTCCATGGGAAGAGAACCAGTCAAGTGGTTGTGAGACAGGTTCAAACCCGATGCTAATGATGAGAGACTCCAAACTTGCGGAGTTAATAAGCCACTGAGATTGTTTTGAGAAAGTTGCAACTGAAGCAGCTTCTGGCATCTCCCCAAACTTAAAGGGATGATGCCTTGAAGTTCATTTCCTTCCAGGTCAAGTATGAGTAACTCTGTTAAGTTCCCAAGGGAGGAAGGAATATTATCCAAAATTGTTGTTGCTTATATCAACAGCCCCCAGTTGCGTGGAGTTGGCCAAATCCGAGAGAAAGCTCAGGTCACCGGATTTCCCACTTCCAAGATAATTTTCGGAAATGAAAAACTCCCAGAGGCCATATAGCTTCTGCAAAGAGGGAACTTGTCCAGTTATTCTGTTTCCTGAAACAATAAATTGTCTAAGATTAGAGGCATTGGAAATGGACATGGGAATGGGTCCGGTGATGAATCCGTTGACGCCAACATCTATAACTTGGAGATTAGGAAGAGTGTTGCCCGTGTCTGAGGGAAGCCTGCCATGGAATCGGTTTCCCATCAAGTCCAGCATAGTGAGAGATGAGATGTTGAAAATGAAAGCAGGAACAGCACCAGAATACTTATTCTCTCCCACAGCAAAGATTTCTAAGCTTGTAAGTTTCCCTATGGAACTAGGAATACTTCCCTCCAAGAAATTACCAATTGCAAAAAGCCCAACTAAGGATGAAAGGTTGCCAAATGAAGGTGGGATCGTTCCTGATAGACTGTTATAGAAACAGGAAAACATCCTGAGCTTAGACAAGGACCCCAATGTGCTAGGAATTTTCCCAACTAGCCTGTTGAACCCGAATCTAGTCGTATGAGATTGGAGCAACTGGATATATTAGAAGGGATTTCGCCACTGAAGGAATTATTTCCCAGTCTTAAAATCTGCAGCCTCCTCAAGTGACCAATATGTGGTAGAATTTCACCTGTGAAGCTATTGTTTTGTAAATATAGCTGCTTGAGGAAGCTTAAATTACCTGCGTGGGGGGATATAGATCCAGCCAATTGCTGGGAATGTAGATCTAACACTGTCACCCTTTGATGCCGGCGACCGCAACGAACTCCTTGCCACTGACAAAAGTGACTGGATTCATTCCAGGAGCTCAGGAGCGAGCTATGTTCATGCTTTATCTGAGCCTTGATGGCTAGAAGTGCAGCTCGGTCCGTTTCTTTTCCTTTCAACGTTGTCGGGCTAGTCGCACTGGCTAGGGAAGAGCTTGCTAGCAAGAAACACAAACAACATAACAGCACCTTGAAACTTAGGCCTGATTTCATGGGAACAAGCTTCATTTCAAATCACCAAGTTTAAAACTAGCAAGCAAGAGGCTCTGAGCAGGGAAGAAAACCTTACAAAAGACCAAACTCCAATGTGATCAATCACAAGTTCCTCAAGTGTCAGTTTCATGTTTGTACTATTGTCTTGACTTGATATTTGCATGGACCTGGAACCCTGATCAGTGCTTATTGAATTACTATGACCTCGAACAGTGATGAATATTTTACACTCTAGATCTCAACGTTCACCTCACTCTAGCTCAAACGGCACAGCATCCAGCCATCCACCATGTTCCTTAAAATGACGCTCAAGACCGAGTCAGGCTCATGCTTTATTTTGAGCCATTTTTTTGGTCAATTAGAGACTAATTGACTGCTAGAAGTGCAACTTGGGGAAAATTATTCAGTGCTTGACTCAAGTACGTACTTGAGTCCCCAAAAAAAATATTACACCACCAGAGCTTGACACGTGGACAGTGAATTTATTTAATGGAATTAAGGGATGGACGGCCGTCATCTCCTATCTGTTAGTATTCGCGAGGTAAAAGCTGATTTTTTTTTAACCGTGGAGGTAAAAGCTGCTTGATATCGGTGAATTGGAGAACTGGGAGAAGGAGAAAGGGAAGCACTGGAACGGGACAAAGATGGCAGATAAAAACATTCTGGTGTTTCTCTTCAATTCCACGGGTTCAAAGTAGCCTTGATGTAATTCTATGAGTTTATTGGGTTTGGCTGTTTCAAAGCTCTAGCGGTTATCAGAGTAAAAGATTAAAGAGAGAGATGAAGAAGAGCTGTAGTGTTTGAGGAAGGCAACGAGTTTGGGGTTTGTGAAATCACTCACTCAATCATTCAATTGAGGACAGCTGTGGTTGTTGAGGTATAATTGGGATTGAGGAGGTGCTTTACGAGGAGATCGGCGGCGGGGAATTTAGATTGGGGCTTCACTTGTTGATCAGTTGCGGGCGGCAGCAGTGATGTTGGTCGATGACGAGTTGAAAGAGGGGGTTGGGTGCATAACGAAGAGAGAATTTTGGTGCGGAGGATAGATGTTGGCTTTGGTTTTGGATGTGGGTTTGGGTTTGGATTTTAGTTTAGTTTTTTTTTTTAAGGGTTTAGAGTTTAGGGTTTTAGAGTTGCTAATTGTTGTATGTATATATCTAATTAATATTTTTATTTTTTTATTTTAATACAATTTTGGAATAAAGTGCGGGGTGTTCTATTTGCACCTCCAAAAGTGTTGTGTAGACCTCTACTAGTTTTTAATTTTATTTTGACTTTATCAACTCATATGAATTGACAGATAAAGACAAATAGATAAATAAATAAAATAAAAAAATTTGCTCTTTCAACACAAGGTAGAACTTAAGTCGATAACAATTTTTTATTACTGAAATAAAAACATAAAAGCATTGACAATCTATTAAGGATTAGAACCTAAATAGTTCTAATTAAATGGTAAACGTTTCTTGGTTATTTTCTTTTTGCAGGTATTGCGTATGTGTATTTACTATTTACAGAATGAGTGGTTCAAGTAATTAAAATACACGTATTTTAAGCACGTTCTTCAAAGCTGGAAACCCTTCATTATGTATTCGAATGATTAAGACTTAAGCGTTTGTCTGTATATACAGAGCTTCCTGTACTACTGCTGCTGCTACAAAATGTATCAACTGTAAGCTATTCAGTACTTTGTAGGAAATGACCAAGATCTTCCATTGTAATTTCAGGCTTTCCGGTCATCCAACTGCACGAAAACTTAGTCTGATCATGTGACATGCACCACACTGAAAATTCGCTCAACTAGCAACAGAAAATCACACAGAAGTCACCCTCTCAACAGTGTCTTAAAATTTACAAGCTTCAAGTTCAACTGTTACAATACCAGAATCATTAGAAACCATATTTTGAATTAGTTCCGTTCTTATGAGGTCCACAAGGTGTGCATGGCACCCAACTGACTCAACTCCGTGCACTTGAGAGACATTTTGTAAAGCTCCCTGAGCTTTTCAGCATTTGCAGATCTGTTCGATATAGTTTGCAGTTGCCGAGGTTGAGAAAAAGGAAATTTGTTGCCACTTGCCGAAAGTGTCACTGCCAACATCTTCTTCAAAACCATCTGCAACTGATTCCAAAATTTGGCATGTACCTCAGAGTTAATACTTATTAAATAGTCTGAATCTGTTTCCGACGACAGATACCGTCCCTCAAGCAAACAGGACAAAGCTGATTCCAGCGTCTGGAAATAAGAAATCACGGCACAGCAAATAATTAATAAGAATTCCTTTAGTTTACTTACTACGGGATAACATAAATTTTGTCAGACAATTTACAGTATAGATAGAAATAGATATAGGGCATTATAGTAAAGAAAAAGAGGTACACTTAGGTTTTCCTAGAAGTTAAAAAGTGAAACTGAGATATACTAAGTAATGGATGTATACACAGCACTTTTAGAAATGCAAATAGAACACCCCATAAAGTGCCGGAAGTTTTGATTATTTGACATTATATTATATTATATTATATTAAAGCAGTAATAATTAAAATAGAATAACTATAGAAAGTAGTTATTAATTTTGATCAGTTATCATTTTAAGGCCAGAAACGTGCCACGTCGCTTAATTTATATTAATTTTTAAAATTATGAAATCTTCGGAAAATCATAATAAATAGACGGGTATTCAAAAAATTCACAAAAAATTACTACGTTCTCATAGTAGCGCGCTATATTCACCCATGTAAAAATATTAAACATTATATCATCGCATGACAAGGCTAGTTTTAAAGAAGTAGAAAGATACGTACGGTAGACCAGTTTGACCGAATTCGAAACGAGGACGGACCGTGCCAATTTTTTTACGAAGTACTTACTACTACTTTCTTATTACATTACTAACAAAAAATTTATCGTTTTCTTAATTTTGTACTTTTTATCCAATAAAATGATTATATGCATACTAGTGTTGTCGACTATTGTTCATTAGTTATGTTGACAACTAGAGTTTCTAAAACAAATGTGTGGTGAAAATATGATTTGACTAATCACATCGATGGATGCTCTCTACACAATACGAAACGGCCATGATACAAAATTTATTTATTTTCATCGACGTTTGACTATCGGTCAACTCAGTCAACCAAATGTAACTTAAACACCCACTACAAGAAAAAAAACTTAGGCGACGAAAATAAAAAAATTTCGTCTCCTAAGAATACTTAGCCGACGAAATTTTTTTCTTCCTCTAAGAAAAAATTTCTCGTCGTCTTGGTATTATTTTAGACGACGAAATATTTTTTCGTCGTGTAAGATTTCTACTTAGGCGACGAAACATACATTTCGTCGTCTAAGTTCTCCACTTAGGCAACGAAAACAATATTTTCGTCGTCTAAGAAAACTCAGAAACACCGACGGCAGTTTGTCATTAAAGGTTTTTTCTAAGACGACGAAAAAAATATTTTCGTCTCCTAAGTGAAAAACTTAGACGACGAAATTTATGTTTCGTCGCCTAAGTTCTCCACTTAGGCGACGAAAAAAAATATTTTCGTCGTCTAAAATACTCAGAAACACCGACGGCAGTTTTTCGTTATAGGTTTTTTCTAAGACGACGAAAAAAACAATTTCGTCTCCTAAGTGAAGAAGTTAGACGAAACGAATTTAAGTGATTTTTTTACCATCACCGTATTTCATCATGACGATCAAATGCTATTTCACAGCGTTTTTCAAAATTTGACTTCTTTTATATAGTTGTTTCGAAAAGCTGTACACTTCAGGATAATCTACTAATCAAGTTATACCGCATTAGTAAACATGTTGTCATCATAATGACTAAATTCACAAAATGAAAATTTTGACCGTCTGATGTGATCGTTATAGTTAAATATGAGTAGAGAATAAAAATCAATTCGTTTCGTGAACGTTCGATGCTCGATCGAAACGGTCAACCACATTTTCATAAAACTTATCACACGAAAACGCTATTACGTACCTTTAGATGTCCTTGTTTCGTCGACACTTCCAAACATTAAACTCTCATATAGATGAGACGTAATTATCTATGTAAAAATTTGGAAACTTTTACCACATGATACTATGGCTCCCATAGAGAGAGATAAGTTTAAATAAGGTTGACCGCATCGATCGGGGCTCTAACTTTGTCGAATTTAAGTGATTTTTTTACCATCATCGTATTTTATCATGACGATCAAATGCTATTTCACAGCGTTTTTCAAAATTTGACTTCTTTTATAACGTCGCCTAAGTTTTTACTCAGGCCATGAAAATATAATTTTTAGCTCGGGACAATAGATTTTCAAAAAATTCTTTTTTCTTAGGCGACGAAAAATATAAATTCGTGGCCTAAATTTTTAACTTATACGACGAAATATCTATTTCGTCGTCTAAGATCGACACTTAGGCGACGAAATATTTTATTCGTCGTCTAAGTGTTATACTTGGGAGACGAAAATGAATTTTTCGTCGTCTAAGATTTCTTGGATTTTTTGGGAATTCTGTATTGGCGGTTTTTTTTCCGCAGAAAAATTTGGTAAAAAATTTAAATTTTCTTAGGAGACGAAAAAATCATGTTTCGTCGACTAAGTCTTACACTTAGAAGACGAAAACTCATGTTTCGTCGCCTAAGTGAGAATGTTATAATTCCCAAATTCGCAAAGAAAGCCTAATTCTGTTCTTTGGGAAAAAATCCGTACTTCTCCCGATTTCCCTCCTCGCCCCCGCCCTGGTCACCGCCCCGCCTCGTGTCCCACGGCGTCCCACCCTCCGCCTCAGTCGTGCCGCAGCCTTAGTCCCCGCCTCAGTCCCACCCCGACCTCCGCCTCGGACGCCGCCCCCGCCTTCGTTCCTGCCCTGAGCCTCTCCCTCTTTCTCGCGCGACCTCTCCCTCTCCCTCTCTCTCTCTCCCAAACAACAGAATCTCTCTCTCTCTCTCTCTCTCTCTCTCTCTCTCTCTCTTCGGGTATGTTCATTTTTTTTTTCTGAAACTCAATTTTTTGCATGATGAATCTGGTGGAGCTCCGATGATGACGATGTTCACTTTGTTTTGCTCAATTGATTGATTTCTATCTCTTACTGTCGGTCATGAACTCTAACCTCATGTTGCAATGTAAATATGATGGGCTCTTTGTTCTCTGTTGTCATCAGACAATTGCCTTAATTAACTGTTTTAGTTAACTGTAAATATGATGGGCTCTTAATTAACTGTAAATATGATTATTGCAGACTATAAACTGTTTCTAAGTTGGTCAATTTTTGTAGCTTATTAGTAATCATTACTCTGAGTTGTTTTATCCTCTTGTCCATATTGTTGTATGTAATTCTTTTAGGCTGACATGAATGACATCAAAGAGCATTTGGAATGTATTGCATCATTGGCTTCAAATTTAATTGGGTTGTTTTATGATCATGGCACCAGCTAGCAGCACCAACCTCTGCATTCCTTTTGTTTTTCTTTTAAAGATTGTCTACAACATGGTCTGGTCTGCTTCTACACTAGATGTTACATTTTGCAGCTACAGCAATTCCAAATAAAGTTGTTTGGCTAAATTTCAGTGCAGCTGGAGCCATTTTTATGTAAGACTGTCAATACATTGTCTGAAATATGTTGTATTAATTTCTATATCTGGCCAGAACCCAGTTGAATTAGGTATGCAGTTCAGTTCAGTTTAGTTCAGTTATGGCTTAAAAATATCTACGTTTGTTTAGGTATAAGGTGCATGTAAGCTCTTCTTTTTCTTTTTTTTCATATATAAATGTCATATTGTCATGCTAGTTGTTAAACTTTTGTTCTGTGCTTGAAGATGGGGGTTGTATAATTTGTTAAACTTCGCTTGGACCACAGGTGTTCGTGCTCCTGAGGTTAAATGTGATTCTCTTCCTATGATAGAGTATTTTTATCCCTCTCATTATAAGGATCAACCTTAATTACTACAGTTCTGCATAGCTGCAAAGCTTATGATTCGCTTCCTATGTTACAGTATGTCATCTTCTGGGTTTTCAGGATATCTTAGTGTTGTAGCCAATGTTGTAGTTTTGTTGGTAATCTTATGTACCAAAAATTTAGAGGCAACATGAAAACAGAATGAGAGCAATGTCTGTACTTCTCATGATAATATGTACCTTCAATTTATATATTCATATTTATATAATTTATATTTCTTGACAGGTCGAGTGACCTTCGGTGTCAGTTCTCAATCATCTCAAGGGGAGAATTCTACTGCACGAACACGGTCTACAAATACGGAGCGTCTGAGACTAGCGGAGCAGGAGGCCCGAGAGGCTAGAGAGCGTATCGCACGTGCAGAGGAGGAGGCCCGAGAGGCTAGAGAGATTATCGCACGTGCCCAGGAAGAGATTCGACAGGCCCAGGAGAAGGCACGACTGGCACAAGAGGAGGCTCGACAAGCCCATGAACGTATCGCCCTACTTGAGGAGGAGGGACGACTGTCCAGACAGACGGTCCAAGCAGGTCAAGACCGTCTTGCTCTATTGGAGGACAAGTTCAACATGTTTACAAATCTTCATAAATAGCTACCTAGTAGGTCGGCGCACTCCTCTTTTATATTAGTCGCTATTGTTGATCAGTTTAAATTGTTAATTTGTATGAACAAATGTATTAAATACTATTTAATTTGTATAAATAAATTTTATTAATAAATAAGTATTTAATTTATATGAATAAAATATGAATAAATTTTAATATATTTAAATTTAGTATATATAGTCTCAATTATTTTTTTATTTAAATAATTAATACTTAGTCGACGAAGTTTTAATATTTCGTCGACTAAGAGACACACTTAGTCGATGAAAAAATCGAATATCGCCGACTTAGAAATTTACTTAGTCGACGAAATATTAAAGCTTCGTCGACTAAGTAAATTACTACCTCGACGAAAGAAGAATTTTCGTCGACTAAGTGAAAGACTTAGTAGACAAAATATTAAAGCTTCGTCGACTAAGTGGGTCTCTTAGTCGACGAAATCTTAAAGTTTCGTCGAGTAAGTAAATTACTTAGTTGACGAATGTTTAATATTTCGTCGACTAAGTCTTTCACTTAGTCAACGAAAATTCTTCTTTCGTCGACTAAGTTGCATTCTGCCGACGGAAAAATTCGTCTTCCAAATGTTTTTTTGTCCTCACTAACTTTCTTAGACGACGAAATAATTTCGTCGTCTAAGTGTTTTCTTAGTCGACGAAATTAATTTTTTTCGTCGCCTACTTTCTTAGACCACAATCTTTAGACGACGAAACTTAGGCCACCAATTTTTCGTCACCTAAGAACTTAGGCCACGAAAAACCTTCTTAGGTGACTAAATATTTTCGTCTCTTAAGATTTTTAGTGTTGTAGTGACCCATCAAGAGGATCCATATAACAAACAATATAAATTTATGAAAAATCGACATTATAACAAAGCATGCAACATGGTGAGTGTGTGAGAATTTTCAGTACATTTTTCGGACAGCCGGACTATTTATTACGATTTTCCGAAGTGTGCGGTGATTGTTTCAAAGCCTCGTTAAATTTTTTCGATTTTTTTTTGTTGATAAATCTATAATTTATCTACTTGGTAATAAAGTATGCTTCACGAGTGTTCGTGAAAATTTTTGGAGATTTTTTCAGGCACCGGAGCTATTTATTAAGGAATATTAAAGTTTTGAAAATATAGTAAATCATTTAAAAAGTAAATATTTTATGATGTGGAAAAATTAGCGGCCAGAAACGTGCCATGTCCCCATTTTGGACTTTATATTAATTTTCAAAATTTTAGAAATCTTATTAAAATCATACTAAATAGTTCGGGTGCTCAAAACATTCCCCGAAAATTACCACTCTCTCACAGCAACGCGCTCTATGCACCCATTTAAAATATTGAAAATTTTATCACCGCATGATATGACTGCCTTTAAGGAGGTAAAAGAATATGTACGATTGACCGGGTTGACTGGGGTGGAAACAAAGCGAAACCATGTCAATTTTTTTACGTACTACCTAATACTACTTTGTTATTAAATTAGTTACATCAAATTTATTGTTTTCTTAATTTCATACTTTTTATTCAATAAAATGTTTGTATGCATACTAGTGGTGTTGAAATTTGTTCATTTGTTATGCTTACAATTAGACATTTTAAAACATATGCGCGGCGAATATATGATTCAGTTAATCACACCGATAGATGTCCTCTTCACGACTTAAAACAACCATGGTACGAATTGACCTATTTTCATCAACATTCGACCATCGGTCAACTCAGTCAATCCAATGTATCTTAAACACGCATAAAAAGGATCTAGATTTAAAACACTATAAATCTCTATTTAATGGAGACTATAATAAAGTACGCAACATTGTGAGTGTGTGAGAATTTTCAGTACATTTTTTAGATACCTGAATTATTTATTACGATTTTTCAAAGTGTACGTGTGGTGATTGGTTAAAGACCTCGTCAAATTTTCTGGATTTGTTCTTGTTGGTGAATCTATAATTTATCAACCTGGTAGTACAATACGCTTCGCTAGTAGTTCGTGACATTTGTCAAGAAATTTTTCGAGTAAAAGAGCTATTTTTATTGAATTTTTATGTTTTAGAAATATAGTAATTCATTTAAAAAAATAAAAACTTTATGAATTGGGAGAATTAGAAGCCAGGAACGATCCACGTGGCACAATTTTGAATTTATAATAAAATTATAAAACATTTCATTTAATATTAAAAATGAAATTAAATATTAATTGCATAAAATGACACATAGCATTTGTTTCCGCACAAACCCGTAGGCCTGACAGAAGCACAATAATAAAGCTGTAAATAGACACATGCAAGTATAGTGGTTCACCGTGCCATCGGAGGACACGGCTACGTCCACTTGGAATATAGTATGATCGGCCGATAAGCCATCGGTTGGAGTTCACATGCCAAGAGTAGCAAGTATCCAAGATCCCTAACTCTAAGGGGAAGCCTTCTATTTATAAGGAATGAGGCTTCCCACCTCTACTACTTCTCCAATGTAGGATGCAAACACACTATTACATATTTCCCTACTCACGAAGCTACTTCAGGCGCCCGGTGGCACGCCCTCCGGGTGCGGCACCGGTGATCTCTGACATTGAGAATGTAGCCGGGGTGGCGGTCTACCCGCTGGATGCCGGAAGTAGGACCTATGACGCCGGTTGCACGGTCCACGAGGTCGCCGAACATGCTTGGCGGTGTACCATATATACCTCTAACAAGTCCCCCAAGTTCCCGAGTAAGAGTGCAATCTTACTTGGGGAGTTAATCATCATGTGCCGCCAAGCGTAGGTGGTGACCGAGTCACCCCTACTACCACCAGTCCCCCAAGTCCCTAAGTGAGATTGGACTCTTACCGGGTGTTCAAATGCCGAGTCCCACCCCTCCGCTCGAGTGTTACTGATGTGCTCCCAGTAGTCGTCCCTCAAGTCCGTGCTGGAGATTTGACTTGGCCGGGAGTGATGCTTCCATGCTACATAACCGGTGTACTGAGGTGCCAGGTTCTGATCCTCACCGTCTGTGCCGGGTTCTGGAGCGGCGGTAGGTGCCCAGGGAGGATCCGGGTTGGACCGGTCCTGACTCGTTGAAGCTTGATCGGGCAGAGCCGCTGCTGAATAGAGCCGAGCCTGTTGAATCTGGGGTGACCCGCTGGCCGGGGTGATTGCTGGACAGGACCAGGCCGGAGGGTGAGCTGATAGACTGAGCGGCCAGGCTCACGAGGCCGGAGGTGAGGTGCTAGCGTGAGCTGTGGTGCAGGGGTCGAGGCTCTGGCGTACCAGTGCGGAACCGGGGTGCCCATGTAATAAATGTAGAGCGGGGTGAAACCTGGATGAGTGCATGTGATGATGATGTGAGGACTCGACCGGTGGACTGCCATGTCGGAACGAGTCCCCCAGTAAAATTGCTGCCAACGGTGAGGCAGGCCGGGGAGTAGCCCGGTGGTTCGGCCCAGCTTGTGCTGGAATAAGCGTGGGGTAATGTGCAGGGTTTCTAGCCTGCGGGGAGACTTGTTCTGTGTTAGAGAAACAATCTGCCCGGTGGGGTGGCGTTGAGATAACAAGTCTCGCCATGTATCCCCATATTTATCACAGTTCAGTGTGATGCAGAGTTTTTAGCCTGCTGGAAAAGTTTGCATGTGTTAGATGTAAACTCTCCCGGGTTTATAAAGCCCATGTGTTTGATGCCATGGAGCCGGTTTGAACATTACACAACCGGTGAGATGCCATGGAGCCGGTTGAATATTACACAACCGGTGAGATGCCATGGAGCCGGTTGAATGCTACCTAACCGGTGAGATGTCTTAGAGCCGGTTTGAACATTACACAACCGGTGAGATGCCATGGAGCCGGTTGAATATTACACAACCGGTGAGATGCCATGGAGCCGGTTTGAACATTACACAACCGGTGAGATGTCATGGAGCCGGTTGAATACTACCTAACCGGTGAGATGCCATGGAGCCGGTTGAATGCTACCTAACCGGTGAGATGGCATTACCGTAATGCGATGCATACTGATGCGCGCACTGAGGTGCGATGCATACTGATATGCGATGCATTGTAATGCCATGCACTGAAATGCGTGCACCGTAGTGCGATGCATACTGATATGCGATGCATTGTAAAGCCATGCACTGAAATGCGTGCACCGTAGTGCGATGCATTGTAATGCGATGCATACTGATATGTGATGCATTGTAATGTCATGCACTGACATGCGTGCACCGATGCATAATTATATGTGCAACACTGAGAAACGCATAATGATATGCGATGCATCCTGGACCATGCTCGTGCTTTTATCACATGTCTAATTATCAATATTCCGAAACAGATTATGCACAGGTGAAGCATGCGTTGAGTAATAATAAATGAGTTAGGATACTTAGCTTTGGAGAAAGCTGCCGGGTGTTGGAATAGCATGCGGGAATGATTCCCGGGTTGCCCGGTGAATGTCTACGGGTGTAGAGTACAGCCGTGTCCATAGAAGACTGGTGGGTGGCCAAAGGGTGCCCTGCTGAACCGTACCCAGTCTAGGCCCAACTTGCTGACCTGGGCAGGCCCAATGACCGGGCGAGCCCGTTGACCAAAAAGAAATTTCTCTTTCCTCCTTTCCCGCTCTTTTCTTCTTTTGATTGTTTCTGCTTTCTCTTCTTCTGTTTCTTTCTTTTGGTTTCTCTCCTCCACTTGCTCCTCTGCTCTGCTCCTTTGTCGTGCTCGGAGAGGGAGGTCCCATGGCGAGGAGCCAAATCGGAAGACGACCGGAGAGGGAGGAGGCGGACCGCCGGGCTGAACGGACCGGTTGCAGGGCCATCGTGGATGTCGCATGTCAGGGTTTTCTTGTGTCTTGTTGTTTTCTTCTCTACCTCTCTCTTCTCCCAGCTTCTCTCTCGGTGGGTGCCCAAAGAGGGCAGCCGGGTGCCGTGAGTAAATGTGGGACGACCCGCGCCGGAGGAGACGAGCCGCACCGGGGGAGATAAAGTATACCGGAGGAGACGAGCCATCGCTCGGACCCGGAGAAGAGGATGTCCCGCACGGGAGGGGTGCTCCCATCGACCGGAGGTGGAGACCGAGCCTTGCCCGGAGAGGAAGAGAGTCGCCCGAACCGGAGAGGGCAGCCTGAGGCTGAATGAGGGAGACGAGCGCACCGCACCGGAGGATATGACCGCATTGGAGGAAGCGAAGCCATCGGTGCGCCGGAGAGGAAGAGCATTGGGGGTGACTCGCACGAAGCTGCTGGACCGGACGGAGAGGGGAGTAGCCTCGGGTGCTGAGCCGGGAGGTCTGCTCTCTGCCTTCAGAGGAAACGACTTGCACCGCTCCAGAGGACCCGCACTGCACCGGAGGGACGACCCGCACTGGAGGAGACGACTGGAGAGATGACAGCAGGTGGTGCCCGCAGAGGGGGGGGCCATCGGAGGCCGGAGGAGATGATGCTCCGTAGGCCAGAGGCAGTGACCCGGAGAAGGGCAGACTAGTAGAGCATGTGATACAACGAGACACATGCATGTGGGGCTTTACTGGAATGAGAAAGATATGTGCCCAACTAAACATTTTGCATGCACATCCGAAGTTGGATTTGCTGCTCGGAGCAGTGTCGTTGTTTGAGTGGTTTTTTTTTCTGGTTTCGTTTCTTTCTCTTCCTGTTGTTTTCTTTCTTCTTCCTGCTTCCCATTTCTTCTCCTTCCTCTCCCCTCCGCTCGGTGGGTGCCCAAAGAAGGCAGCCGGGTGCCTTGAGAAAATGCTTCGTCCTTTGACGACCCGAACTGGAGGAGCCACTGAACCCGGAGAGGAGAACGACCGGAGAGTCACCGATCCTCACCCGGAGTCACCGGCGCCCGCATCCGGAGTCACCAGCACTCGCATACGTACCCGGAGAGGTGAGCCTTCGATACCTGGAGAGGAGAGCCTCCGGAGAGCAAGGACGACTGCACAGGAGAGCGAGGCCCCTCGACGGCTGGAGACGGCATCCGCTCGACCGCACGGAGATGGAGGCCCATCGGCTGGAGAGGAGAGCCAGCGGGGGATGTGCCCGGCGTTCGTGCGTTCTTGCTGCCCTGCTGGACCGGGCGGGTCGACCCGCTGACCAGTCCTACTGGGCCGCTGACCAGCCTACATGCTGCTGACCCGGGGATGGCAGCAGGGTCATTTTTTTTTCTTGCCGGGTACCTGCCCCGGTAGAGCAACACAACCTTTAGAACTGGTTCCCACAGACGACGCCAATTGTTTCCGCACAAACCCGTAGGCCTGACAGAAGCACAATAATAAAGCTGTAAATAGACACAGGCAAGTATAGTGGTTCACCGTGCCATCGGAGGGCACGGCTACGTCCACTTGGAATATAGTATGATCGGCCGATAAGCCATCGGTTGGAGGTTATATGCCAAACGTAGCAAGTATCCAAGATCCCTAACTCTAAGGGGGAAGCCTTCTATTTATAAGGAAGGAGACTTCCTACCTCTACTACTTCTCCAATGTGGGATGCAAATACACTATTACATATTTCCCTACTCACGAAGCTACTTCAGGCAAGGAATTAAAAATCGATATTATCGGCGATATTTCGCCGATCGTTTTTCCGTTGAATCGATATTTCGATTCAATTCTTTCAGTTTCTCGTCGAAATTTCCTGATATTTTCCGATATTTCGCCGATATTTCCGATATTTTCCGATATTTTCCAGAAATTTTTTATCTTACATTCAAAAACTAATTTTCAACAATTTAAAACACATAATTTTCAACACTTAATTTTAATTTCTAACTTACCTTCAAAAGTTAATTTTATCATACTTATGTTTTGATTTCCTAATAAGTTTCTTACTCATGCATGCTTAATAGTAATGTGTCTTACACTATATATTTTTACTATAATGTATATTTTTGTAACATATAATTAAAATAGTAATGTGTAATCATTTTACATGATAATGTATGTAATTACAATTTTATTGACATGATTTTTCTATGATGTTCTAATAAGCTAGTTTTTTTTTTTTTTTTATGTAGCGATTCAACGACTATATAATGGCTAGTGGCAACGGGTCAACGACTATATAATATCAATTTATGTATGGTTTTAAAAAAACTTCATGTAGTTGCTTTTGTGAAATATTATGTATAAATAATGTCAAAGAGTGTGATAGTCTAGTCTCATTTTAGGTTTCAAGCATAAATTATATATATTAAATCATATTTCAATAAATATCAGCTCTATTCACATAGTAATTCATATAACATTTCAATAAATTGATATGTATTTGAGTTTATTAATATTTTCTTCTCACATATGATCGATCACATAGCATAAAACAACCTTAGAAAGTTTCAATACAAATTTCCATGTATTTCTTATAGTTTCCGTCGTTTTTGTCAAAATTTCTAATGGATCGATATTTTATCGATATTTCCGTCGAAATATCCGTATTTTGAAACACCGATATTTCTTCGATATCCGATATTTTACTCTTTGACTTCAGGCGCCCGGTGGCACGCCCTCCGGGTGCGGCACCTGTGATCTCTGACATTGGGAATGTAGCCGGGGTGGCGGTCTACCCGCTGGATGCCAGAAGTAAGACCTATGACGCCGGTTGCACGGTCCACGAGGTCGCCGAACATGCTTGGCGGTGTACCATATATACCTCCAACAGCATTAAAACCCTAAACTTTAAACCATGACACAATACATTAAACCCCTAAACTCCAAACCCGAAACCCGAAACCCTAAACCCTAAAATCTAAATATTAACCAATTTCAAAAAAGAAAACCAAGCCCAATACTCAAGCCCACAATCAATTCCTAAACCCAAATCCAAATCCAAATCCAATTACATAAACCCAATGTTTGCCGTCTCTTTCTATTACCTAAATCAAATTTTCTCTCTGCACCCTTTCTGCAATTCCTTAACAGAATACCAAGATCACCACCGCCACCACCCGCCACCGCCAGTCATCGGCAAGCGAACCAAACCCTATCTCCCACCACCTCAGCGTCCTCCGTTCTCTCTCTAATCCTAAAAAAATCTCCCAAATCGCCCACCGCGACTCCGCCCAACGCGCCGCACCCAAGTCACCGCAACAAAACCATGACTCCGGTGACTCTCCAAACGCCTCTCCTCTGAGCTCAGCTTATCTGCAGGTATTTCTCCACCGGAATCTCATTGACATGGAGCCGACGCATATGATGGGTGAATCAGACAAGGAATTCAGAGGTTTGAGATCTCGAAATTGTCTGCAATATGATCGGTATGAAACCCACGTGAGTTGGGCGCGATTGCTGTAAAAACCAAATAACCTGAGTATGACTAACGCTTGACCCAATGCCGTTTGCCCAAAATCTTAACGTTTTTGACTCAAGCAAGCACCGAATAAGCTCTCGCAACTTGGACACTTGGTCTATCTCACAAGTCACAACCTTGTGGCCTTTGTGGGGTTAGTCCGTTATCAGCTATAGGGAAAAATCTGAAAAGAAGACAAACAACATATTTAATACTACCTTGAAAATAAGCATGATTTTAAAGAGGAAGCTTCATTTTAGATGTTCACAAGTTAACTTCCTACCTGCACGAATAGCTTCTGGTTTCTTCAAGTAAATATCTAGAGAACATTTTAGGCCCAATTTGAGATTGCTGTGCTGTGAGCAGAATTGCTTTTGAATTTGCTGTGAGCAGAATTGCTTTTGAATCTGCTGTGAGTAGAAATCAGTTGAGGTGTTTGGTAAACTGTTTTTAAAAGTGCTGTGAGAACTAAAAAACAATTTCGTGTGTTTGGTGAGTTATAAGTAAAAATTATTTTAGATGGGTATAATGACAAAAATAGGCATTGTTATAAATTGATATTAAAATAAATAATTGTTTCTTTTGTATGTAATTATAAAGTTAATCCACAATATTACATAAGATTTCTTAACACCATAGTAAATGATTGATTATGATTTAATTAGATTAGTATATCACAATTTAAGAAAAAACAAATATTACAATTTGTTATAAATATAACTGATTCCTGCAAAAGCATCTCTTACCCTGCTTCTCCAAAATTCACTTTTAAGAGAATCAATTCTTCTAAAATCAGTTTTATGGGTTGTTACCAAACACTTAAGATTAGGCCCAGAATCACTTTTGACCCCAAAAGTAGCTTGGGAAGCAATCCCAAACTGGGCCTTAGTCCAAAAGATGATTGATCAAGCTCCAGCATAAGTTCCTGTTCCAAAATCATATAAAAAAAAATAAAAAAATCAAACAAGTTACTCCTTGTAATCAATGGTTGCAATTTGGAGTGACATGTTGGTTTTTCTGGTCATCTCATAATAGTTCTATGTAGTCTATGTATGAAGCTTGCTCAGTAATGAACTAATATGCCGTCAAAAGCTCCAGCCTACGACAATGATATGGATAAACGTTTGTTAAGTCTCTGTATTTCTGGTTGGTCATCTATTCAGTCCCTAAAATTTCAGTTAATCTAAATAGTTTAAAGTTACAACTTTTAATATGAAAAGTTCATTCCGACAATTCCTCCATTAGGGTGGTGAGGTGGCAGGTAGTGACCCTCCAAAAAATTATAAAATTATCAAAATACCCTTATTGTTAAAGGAAAAACGTATTATGTGCCTTCGTCAATGTAACTAACGATAGATAATTATGTAGTCATTATGTAGTCATTATTGTCATTTGTTGACAGTAGCCGCAGAGGGGCTACAGCAAGCCCACAGACCCGCGGCAAGTACACCAGGGCCCGGCCCAGGACTCAGGATCGGAGCACCAGCACCAGGCCTCGGGGCCCAGCGGTCTATCCTGCCTCCAAGGGTCCTGGGACCAGGGGCGCCTGCCTGCCAAAGAGGGCACCAGAATATCCAAACAGAAGGGAACCAGTCCCACATCGAAGGGCAAGGCCAGCCCTCACCCTCAACCACCTATATATGGGCCTCGACTACCACCATAAATAGGTAACTTGTCTCCCTCCCTGCTTACATACGTGCCCAGGTTATATATTCCAACTATACTAACTTAGGCATCGGAGAGGTGAAGGCCGGCCCGCCCGGTATTCCCCTTAGTAAGCAGGATTGCAGGAGATCGAGTTGGATTCATCAAGTATCTACCAAGACCCCCGGGTTTAGGCAGAAACAATTGGCGCCGTCTGTGGGAACTCTGAACAAGAAGCCGTGCAAGCAACACCGCTGGCTGAGATTGTGGGAATGAGTCAAGAGAAAGGAACTACTGAGGAAGGGCGTATTGCAGCTGTGCAAACGCTCGCCTCCACCCCTGTCGTCACGCGGGAGATGCGTGGCGAGCAGGGCAGCGATTTGGGAAGGAGCCGTGGAGGGCCCTCTGGTGATCCAGAGCCCCGCCACGAGAGCTCGCACGGGAAAGACCCGATAGAGGACGAAGGCAGCCCAGTGCTTCGTGGCCTATCCCTGACGTTCTCGGATGATCCGAGTGATCAGTCTGAGAGCCAGGATCAAGACCCCACGTACAGCCCCGACCATGACGGCTTGGCGGGAAAGGTACGGGCAATGGCCGCGGAAGTTAGTCGTCTCAGAGAGGAGAACGACCGGGACCGAGCCAAGTCCCAGGCCCGATACGAAGAGATAGAGGCAGTAAACACCGCCCTGGTAGCCGCCCTAGAGAGGGGGCAGCAGCGCAGTGCTGCCATGGCCGAGGCACAAGCCGCACCCCTGCTATTCCAACCCCGGCGGCTAGAGGCTGGACAATCTTCGGGCGCCCGATCCAGCGAGCCTATGCGGGAGAAGTCACGAGCCGGCGAGGACCTGCCGAAGAGCACGCCCGCCTCCCACCAGCCGCACACTTCGTCCGTGGGTGAAGTGGATACTCCAACCGCCCGGGCGCTGCAACTGCTAGCCAGCACCGTGTCGGATCTGAAGGCCCAGATGGAGGCAAACGAGAGGAGAGCGGCCCGGCCATTGGAAGGCGCCCGGTTCAACGAGCGCATGGGCCCCTTTTCACACCGAGTCATAGAGTCGGGGAGATCTGGCAACCAGAAGTCCCTCAAGCTCACCTATTCCGGGTCCGGTTGCCCGTATCAGCATCTGGACAGCTTCCGATCCCAGACCTGCGCCAAGGGTTACTCCGATGCAATCTGTTGCAACATCTTCCAGGAGACCCTGTCCGGAGAAGCGCTCAGTTGGTTCTACGAGCTTCCTGCGAATTCAATCGAGGCATTCGAACAGCTGGCTGACCGATTCGTAGGCCGCTTCATCCTCCGAGTCGAGGGAGCGCGGACATCCACCGTCCTCTTCAACTGCATCCAAGCCCCCGGGGAAGAGTTGAGAACCTTTGTCAACCGGTGGCAGACGGCCACGGCCGGAGTTCGGAACTTGGACAAAGGCATCGCCGAGATGGCATTCAAGCAGGGGCTTCGGGCAGGGAAGTTTTCCTACGCCGTCAGGGTAGAACTCCCTCAGGGCTACGACGAGTTGATGGCTATGGCCATCCGGCATGCCCAGGCTGATCATGAGACCTACGGGAACCACCTGCTGAAGAGGAAGCGGGATGAGCAATCTTTGGACCATCCCCGGGTAGAGGATCCCCCGCGCAGTCACGAGAGCAAACCCGGCCAGCGAGCCGAGCACGGGAGTCGCCGACCCGGCCGGAACAACAACAACAACGGCAAGACCTGGCCGCAGCGACAGCAGAGACCCTTCTCTGACAGGCCCCAGCCTCGGACCGAGAACAAACCTGCACCGTACCACCAAGAGCGCCCCCTGGCAATTATGCCAGCACCCCCGGCTAATCAAGAAGTCTTCTCCACTCTCACCGCATCATATGAGGACATCCTGCTGGAGAATGCGGACGTCATTGCCCCACCGCCCCAGAGAAGGTACCCCAAGGGGAAGCTCACGACGGCGCAGACAGGCAAGTACTGCTCGTACCACGATGAGGCAACTCATCCGACGAACCAGTGCTTCGCCCTCAAGACTGCAGTGCAGGGCTTGATTGACAGCGGCCAGCTCCAGAGATATGTAGGGGAGAGAGGAGCAGGCCCCGACCGGGAGGGTAACCCGGCCTGGTAAACCCGCTGGGTCCAGGCGGCTAGTTTGGCATATCGCCGGTTCAACCGATTGTAAAGATCAAATATATGCAAACTACTTTTGAAAACTCTGGCCCCGCAAGCTCAGATATATATATTCATAGTTAAAGTATCCAAAAAGTAAACCGCTCTGGAGAGTTTCTTTTACAAGCAAAAGCGAGAAAAACATCCTATGGAGCCGCATCTCCAGCGGTGGCTTCGTCGTCGACCTCAGCTCCGGCAGGTTCGGCACTGTTGGTAAAAGAATCCAAGTGCGAGCGATGTTCTGCTCCTGACTGTTTCTCCACCGCCAGCTGCTGGATGACCGGCTCCACAGGAGCATTTCCTTCGGCAGAGGTACCAGGCATCAGGGAAGTATTTAACCACCCCTTCGCCGCCCATTCCGTGTAGGCATCCGAGATGCCTTCCTCCCGGGCCTTCTCCAGGCAGTCCAGGAACCGATTGCTCTCCTCGTATTGAAGAACGAACCGGTCGAACTGACCCGGATCATCTCCGCCAGCAGCAGCAGCGGCGGCACGCGCCTGGAGCTCGTCTATCTTGGCCTCCAGCTCGGCCCTCTCAGCGTCAGCCCGCTCCCGCTCCCTCTCCATGCTCCGGTTCTGCTCCTCCAGCTCTCGGGCCCTTTCCTCCATCTTCCTGGCCTTTTCCTCCATCTTCTTGGCTCTCTCCTCCGCCCTGGCCTTCTCCCGATCCGAGCGGGACTTCTCCACCTCCAGAAGCTTCTGAGACCTGGATAGCGCAGCTATCTGCCTCTTCAGCACCGGGAGCTCCTCACTTGCATCCGACTGGTACAGGTGGTAGAGCAGCTGCAGGACAGTAAAGGCAGTCAAGTGGCAAAGAAAGAAGGCGGGATATAAGCAATACGGTGGTACCATGCGGTACTTACCCGGAGGATGGATTCCTTGCATTTTGGCCGGTTGCCACCCGCCAGCACGCCATCAACCCCGGGCCTGTCCAGGCTGAAGTTGGCCAGGTCCGCCATCATCTGCCGAACGAGAGTATTGTCCGGACTTCCCATACCCACCTCCGCAGGCGCAGGACTGCTCTGGCGGGCCGCTCCGGCTCCCTCCCCAGCATGGGATGTTACGCTGCTGGTTGTCCTGACCCGCTTCGCCAGGACCTCCCGGGATGATCCGCCAGTTAGCGTCACCAGCAAAGGGGACGGACCCTCCGGCCCTTTCCGCTTCTCTCCCCGCCCTTCGGGAGCGGCGGCACGTGCGCTTGCACGAGGAACAAAAGCAGCGATACCCAGGCTCGCCGCACGGTTGGGGACCCTGTTTTCTCCCCCAGGAACCCGCACCGGTCCCCCGGTGCTCTTGCCCTTCCCTGGCACCGCTGCTGCCACAGAGTGATGGGTCTTCACTCGCTCCGGCACGTAGGACGATTCGTCCAGATCCCGGGCTTGGGGCTCCGCATGCAACGTAACCCGCCCGTCCGCTTCCACCGAGGACCGGGCCACGCTCGCACCTTTCTCCGTAAGATGCTTCAGGAGATCTTCCCCGTCCATCGAAAGAGTGTTTTCGGGCTTGATCACCGCCCGGGTTGACGCACCTGCAGGACAAAGAGAAACGTTAAAATTGTTGAGCAAAACCTAGCACAAGTCCCACCGCTAGGGTTTGTTACCCACCGGGATCCCGCCCAAGCCCACAGTGTTCCAGCACTTCTCGCCGGATGAAGTTGTACGAACTTCGCTCCAGGTGGTCCCAGCAGCCGAGAATAGTCAAGACCCTCTCCTGCTCCAACTCGGACAGCTGGAACGACTGGTCGCCTATGGGCTGGAAGGCGCCAGGCACCCGGTACCTCCTCCTCTTCACCTGCCAAGCCCCGCCAGCCATCACCACCTTCTTTCTCCAGCAGTTGTCTACCCATGAAGGCATAGTGGTGATAACCGCTTGATTGTTGCGGGAGTTGAAGGATAAGCAGCCTTTGGACCCCGTTTTCCTCGAGTAGGACAACCTATACAGCGCCCGGAATTCATTGATCGTAGGCATACTCATTCCGGACAAGTCGTATAGGCAGCCTAGGCTTAGTAGCCGCCTCCATTGAAGACCGGGCAGCTGCGCGGGCGACGCTGGCAGGGCACTCAGAATATACTGCACAAAGTCAGGCAGCGGTAGCGACATCCCGTGCCGGAACTGGTCCGGATGCACGGCAACCCAACCCTCCTCCGGGTTACAGGCCGACTCTCCAGGGTTCAGTGGACGCAAAAAGATATCGTCCGAAATACCCCACGTTTCCCGAAACACAGCGATCTCCGCGGGAGTCAGGCTCTCCTCCGGTTCGTCACACACCACGGCAGTTCTTCCCCTGCCAAGCGTGTAGCTTTCAGCGTGCGCACCGGCCATTCGCACCCCGTGCGGTATCTCAGCTTCCGAGGAATCTGACCCGGAATCCGAGGACGTGGACGAGGCACCGCTCCCGGAGCGGTCCGCGGCTTCTTGCTCCGGGGCTTCAGAATCGAGCCAGTCCTGCATCCTCTCCACATCATCCACCACAGGACCTCTTGCGGCAGATTCAGAAGCCTCCTCCGAACTCGAAGTGTACATCTTAATCTAGGGGCAGAAAAGCAAAACCCTAACGCTCGTCAGCAACAGACTACAACACCACCTTCAACGGCCTCCCCCCCAAAAAAAGTTTGCCGCTGAGCAACCCAGTCAGCGACACAGATCCCCCCCCCCGCCGCAAAACAACAAATCAACAAAAAACCAAGACACACCGGGGCAAAGAACACAACTTACCGATTAGTATGCTCAGCCGAGGACAATCCGCCCAGCGAAAGCAACGAGCAATGGTAAAAGGAGGCTTGGGAGCGCTTCAAACAACGGATCTCTTGGGGCAAGGAACTTAGGGTTTTCTTCTCGCCGGACCACCTCCCTTTTTTTCTCTCGGTCTCTTAAAAACGTACAAAAAGCAAAGGTAGAAAGAAGAGCAGAAGAGACCTATTTATAGAGGAGACCGGTGCCCTAGGCATTTAGGAATCCCTCCAAAAAACACAATCAGAACAAATCAAACGCCTGCGAATCCAGGCCCTCCATCACAAAACCGTCCCCTGACGGCACGTGTCCCAGCATTGGTAAAACTGCCCACGCCATCATAACTGACGAGACTGATGGACTCCCTCCTTAAATGCATGTCAGCCACCTGTCCCACACGCTGGCGACAGGAAGGTAGGAGCAGGAGCCAGGGAGTCACGCTCCCCTACGCTTCCCCAGATTCCACGGTTGCACGCCATCATCATTGCAATTCAAACCGCTTAGGAAGACCTCTCACCAGTTATGCTGATCCAACCGCTTCAAGAGCATCTATCCGGGTTTGAGCAGGACCTCGCACCGATATGGCATGTTACCCGCGCGAGTCCCGCCCGGTACCATGGTAGTCCGCGGTTATGATTATTCAACCGGCTCCATGGCATCTTCCCCCGCATTTACACCAACGACCTCGTTTCGATATGGCAGAACGCCCGGGCGAGGCCCACCTCATCGATTCCGTCATATCCCACCAGGTTGAGAGTACTTTCCGGAAACATAAACATCCGGACCCATGGCTTTTTCACAGGGGGACTCGTTTCGATAGGCATGTCACCCATCGAGTCCGCCCCCATGGCAAACGCATGGGCTTTACAAACCGGGCGAGTCTACATCTAACACATGTACCCTTGTCCAGCAGGATAAAAACCCTGCGTCGCATTGAACCGCGATACTGTCCAGCAGGATAAAAACCCTGCATCGCACTGAACTGCGATACCTTTGGGAACACATGGGGGAGACTCGTTATCTCTACACCATCCCACCGGGCAGATTGTATCTCTAACACAGAACAAGTCTCCCCGCAGGCTAACAAACCTGCACATCTACCTCATCGCTTATTTAAACACAAAGCTGAGAAGAACTAGCAAATGTTTGCACCGCTCCGTTCTAGTTTGGCAGAACAACCGGTTCTGGCCCAGTTTGCACCGCTCCGTTCTAGTTTGGCAGAACGCCCGGTTCTGGCCCAGTTGGCACCGCTCCGTTCTGGTTTGGCAGAACAACCGGTTCTGGCCCAGTTTGCACCGCTCCGTTCTGATTTGGCAGGATGCCCAGTTCGGGACCAGTGAGCTTCGAAGGGCAGCAGACCCAATCAGAATTCCGTGCATTAATCTCTTGCATGGCGGATTTCAACGCCTCATCACCATCATTCCATGCATTAATCTCTCGCATGGCGGATTTCAACGCCTCATCATCATCATCTCATACACTCTTCGGGTTTCCACCCCGTTCCATGCTCTAACACTCGAGCACAATCCTGTTTTACATTACCCAACATGCTTATAAATTATTTCTTGCCATCAGTAACAGGTACTCACCTCGGTCACGCCCAATCTTTAACGCGGACTTGGGGGACTGGGGACCTGTAGGTTGGTAACCCCGCGGGTCTGCGGGACAAGAGCAAGACAGATAAGTCCCCATTCAAGATTGCACTTGACCGGGAACTTGGGGGACTTGTTGACAGTAGCCGCAGAGGGGCTACAGCAAGCCCACAGACCCGCGGCAAGTACACCAGGGCCCGGCCCAGGACTCAGGATCGGAGCACCAGCACCAGGCCTCGGGGCCCAGCGGTCTATCCTGCCTCCAAGGGTCCTGGGACCAGGGGCGCCTGCCTGCCAAAGAGGGCACCAGAATATCCAAACAGAAGGGAACCAGTCCCACATCGAAGGGCAAGGCCAGCCCTCACCCTCAACCACCTATATATGGGCCTCGACTACCACCATAAATAGGTAACTTGTCTCCCTCCCTGCTTACATACGTGCCCAGGTTATATATTCCAACTATACTAACTTAGGCATCGGAGAGGTGAAGGCCGGCCCGCCCGGTATTCCCCTTAGTAAGCAGGATTGCAGGAGATCGAGTTGGATTCATCAAGTATCTACCAAGAACCCCGGGTTTAGGCAGAAACATCATTAATGTATTTCCTATTACCGTTGTAATACTCACCCTATATAAAGGGGATTATCAATGAAATGAGTAGACCAATTCCCATTTTCCTACAACACGTTATCAGCACTTTGCTTTAGCCAGAGAGAAAAAAAAAAGAAAAAAAACCCTAGGTCTTTGTTCCTGAAAAAACCCCAGAAAAACACTTCTGCCGGCAACATTTTCGTCGGCAAAGAAGATCTCCTCCCCAGAAACCCTTTTTCCCGACAAATACTTCGTTGGTAAAAGAAGAACCTAAACTCTGCCGACGACAGATTTGTCGGCAGAGAATGAAGATTCTCAAAATTGCTCTGGGCACCCTTACGCGCTGCAGATCGGCCACCCATCCTCCCCGAGCTGCAGATCGGACCTCCTTCAGCCCACCCCCGATCCGGCACTAGTTCATCTCGTCGACGAGATTGACCACCAGCGCCACAGTCGCCTAGCGCCTGCAACCCTCGACTCCGCCATGCCGGCGAATCCCAGCCAAGCTCCGGCCACGTCGCAGGGCGACGTCTCCTTCTACCGATCCCGATCCCGATCCCGATCCAGATCCCGCCTTCCTCGCCTCCACCTGCCTAGCCCAGTCGACGTGGCCCTCGACGACGATCCGTTTCCGCAGCAGCCCCGCCCCAGATCGCCGCTGCAGCCCGGAAGCACAGGAACCCGAAGCACAGGAACCCGGAACCCGATCCAGCTTTTACCAACGACAGCTCGTCGGGAAAAGGCTGCCTCAGAAGTTCTCCCGACGAAAATTTTGTCGACAGAAATTGCAACCGACCCGACCCGACCCGGATCTGGGTGACCCGACCCACGAAGAAAAACATAATTTTTTTTTTGGGATAAAATTTGAAGGTAATTTTAAAATTACTGTATAGTAATTCTTATTTACTGTGACTATTTACTGTTTTATGAATTTAATGGTAAATATTAAATTATTTAATTGATATGGTAAATGTATGATTAAAGTGACTAATCATATGAATATTTTTTTTTATGTGACATAAATTTAATGATGCGGCGATGAATATGCGACGACAAATTTGGAGTCGGAGATCGAGCAATCGATTCATATGCAGTTTATTTGGCAAACTTACAAGTAATATTTACATTGACGCTCTGCTTTCATTATATTTTGTTTCAGTTATTTATATGAAATAATGCTTTATTCAATTTGATCGCATTAGTATTTTATATAAATATGAAACTTGAAACATTATATGCTCATTTTATTAGTGTTAAATAATTGTTTTATTTAACATGTTATTTAGTTTGAGCATTGTCATGATAATGTAATTTCATGAGCATTGTAATATAGATAAAAATGGACAAACCAATTATTGTGATAAAACATATTCAAGAAGTAATTATAATAAGCAATGATAATGAAATTTCATTAGCTTTCCATGCAATGAATATGAAAAAATCAAAATTTTATTGTGATAACGAAATTTCACGAAGCATCGGATTTACCATAATGTATATTGGTTTATATTAGTTGTCGTGAAATGTCATTTAGACCGCGAAACTAATACATTTTATTCTTCCTATATTTTACAGATGGTTTAACCATCACAGTTTGACTTTAAAGAACTTGAGTACCAAATTCCCCTATTAAGCCAACTAAGGCTTGAGCATGGTATATTTATGCAAATTGCTTTATGTAAATAGCTAAGAAATAATTATAATATCTTCAATGACAATGTAAGGTCTGATAAAAATAAATTTCCTGAAACAAATTATGGAAAGTAATGCAATAACCCTAAACCAAAGGGCAATGACAATGTAAGGTATGAGAAAAAGAAATTTCCTGGAACACATTTTGCAAAGTAATGCAACAACCCTAAATCAAAAAGCAATGACGATGTAAGGTCTTAGAAAAAATATATATATTCTTGAACAAATTGGGCAAAGTAATGCAACGACCCTAAAATAAAGGGTAATTACCATGGACGTAAAATTCATATAATCATCCAAAAGTAAGTGGAAACAATGTAACATTTAAAAGATGACATAGGGGATATGTCATGTGCAGTGAAGCACTCTGTCATTGTTGTAATTCAATGAACTATTGATACGTACATTATAAGCTAGTAAAGAATTAGCTACAACTTTCAATAAATATGAAGAAACATATAAATATGTGGATTTTTTGGAAAAGTATCTTCAATATCCAACAAGAACATCGAAAATAAATTTACAACTAAAGACATACCATATGGGAAGAATATGTCAAATGACACATCTCATCATTGCAGCCATTAAAAGAGCAAAAAGGATTTGGCTCAATCCAAGATAAACTTTGATTAGTCTACTTTAAAAATTTTAAGATATCCTTATAAAGGCTATTACGCCTAAATACGACTTTTGGTCCTAAATTAGACTTTTGGTCTTAAAGTTTCTCTCTCTAAATTGGACAAGACTAAATGTAATCGTTGGCATGTTAATTTTTTGAATTTTCTCTAACGGAATTGAGATTTTTCAAATTTTATTCATAATATACATAATTTAATTTTCTGCATCTAAATTTGCAAAGTATTGCATAAAGTAAAACAAAACAATATATCATAATATAGGCATGACACAAAGAACTGTGTGCAAAGAAACGCACCATGTAATCCCTAGAATAATAGTACTGAAGGACAATGGTACTAATATATTACAAAAATAGCACAATAGTACTGGAGAACTGTAGTACTATAATGAAAGTGATAAGGATCTAAATATTTGTTCCTTTGGGATTCATAACGCACTTGTCTAACTGGGATTACAATACCTTTTTATTACAATCCCCATCGATTTACTCTAAAGAACTTGAGTTACGTTTCGATGTATATATTGAGCATATGTCAAATTGACAATTTATACGATAAGAGAAAATTGAATTTGTTCCACACGTTAAAGAAATTTATGCCACGATGTTCATGTAAAAAGACACAAGTGAGAATTCATTTGATCTCCTTTGCATTACCTCTAATGACTACAGATGTAAACGAGTATTAAAGAAATTTATATGTCAACTTAGTGGGTTATATATAACCGCTAATTGAATCCAAAGTCAAAAGAAAATGATATTTTTGGAAACCTGACATACATTGGCTTTGATCTGGTGATCCGTACATTAAAAAAAATTTACTATGGACACCCATATTTTGGATGAATAGAAGCAAACACCAGAAGAATATGGTTCACACACGAAACTGAGGACGATCAAAGAACATTTTATCCTCAAATATTATTTCGATACAATCCATGTAGGGTTGAAGACGTGTGTTCAAACCCTAGATTCCACCGCTCCCCTAAGGTGGCATTATGATTGATGCACAAAGTACATGCACTTATACCCTATTATGCTTCTGATATCCATCGTGACTTTATGAATAAAAATACATCATTCAAAGCCTACTCGTAAAATTATGATTGACACCATCATATGCAAAGGAAACATGTGTTCTCATTATGTTCTTATATTGAATCCAAATATGATTCAGCGGACTGATTCAACCAACTTGCGGACACCTCAGATATTTTATGGTGTTGTTGTGTCGACACGCTGGTCACGTGTCATGACACCATCCACAATTAAAATTTATGCTACTTATGCTAGAAAGTCAAAACACCTAGGCCGGGTTAATTTCCGTAGGTGTGATGATTTTATGGCTTATTATATGGGATTTGTAATGGACATCATATTCCTATATAAAAACCCAATTGGTCTCACGGAAAACGACTACAGTAATAGTCTTAATATTGGTAAAGCACACCAATACTTCCGTTTTGGGTTATGCAATTTTTGCATGCAGCGTTACTTTTTCATCTATGGCCATCATCATTGAACCAATTTACACCATAGCTAGTGACTATGTGTGAGGATTTTAAAGGATTTCAAACGAACTGGTAATCCTTGAGCTCTTTTGGATTGGCACGGATCTACAATCCTTGAGCTTCATTAAATGTTTTATGTGCCAAAATTGCGCCGCCACAGCGCACAATGATGGGTCCATTGAGATGAATAAATATTTATGATGGAAATGAACTTCCAGCTAGTCCGCTATGTCGAAACCTTGACAGGCGATCTCTTCACCGCTAGATTTGCGGAGTGTCACTTTGATGAGACAGTCTTCCCGTCGTTAGGGGGAGATAAGAACAAGCATGTTCAAGTGGAACGACAGGAATTCTCGTGGTTTGTCCCCACTGTGTCTCATCTCGATCCCCAAAAATCACACAAAGTGAGGTGTGTAGATATCTTATACATTAAAGTGACGAGATCATATAAACCTGCTGCAAATATACCTGCAAGGATTGTGTTTTATCAAAAGGACATGGTATCACCCAAGAGGAATTGGGTATTGCACTACCACCATGGATGGTGGCATGGTGACGCCATAAGTGGCATAAATGGTGTCACAGGCCGTGGCTCTCCAAGGAAGAGGGGGAGGCCACCTTAAGTTCGATACATACTTGTGTAAAGGAAGAAAACAAGTTTGGCACAACATGATCTATTGATCAGTGATACTCAAATCCGTCTCATGAGAATATTTATGGATTGTGGTTATCATTGGGGGACGCCTCAAATGTTAGAACCAATCCTTAAAGTATAGAGATCTCTACAAACACATTACACTAGTGTACATGAGGACGTGGAATAATGAGTCTACTATCGAACCATACTTTGTTGAAAAATGTCAACTTAGTAAACTGACCTAATGGAAAGAAGCGATCCAGTATAAACAAAGAGATAGGTATTTGGGCAGGTGACCCCGACACCGCAAATATAAACCCTATCAAATATATCTTTGTTAGAATGCGTAATGAGAATAAGAGTATGCAGACTCACCTTATGGCGCAAGGTCTCTCAAAAACGCACTGGAATCGACTACGAGGAGATATTCTCTCGTAATGGACTACGATGAGACAATCTCTCGTAATGGATGTCATTGCACTCCACTACCTTGTCAGTTTGGTAGTTTCCGAAAAACTGAACATGCAGCTTACGAAAAGTGATCAAAACATATATCTCTATGGGGATCTAAATTAAGAGATATACATGAGGATCCTAAACGAACTTGATCCACCCAAATCAAGTGACTCTAGATCACATGAGTACGTTTGCAAAAGAAATTGAAACGTTCACTAAAGTGACTACTTGATTGAAAAGAAATTGATGAATTATGCCCTTGCGTTTTCATTATGGATATATATGAACTCTAAATGAAATAAGAGAAACTCAGTGTATTGTAAATCCTAAGTTGAGAATGAAAAATATTTTGGGAATACACAGTCTTGAAACGGAACTCAAGGACTGTAATGATGGTGATCATCCATCAATCGGCTTAGGCACTCTAAAGAATAAAGTGAGGCCTACATATATTCCCATGATCAGTCGAAGTCTTTACTCTAATAATAGATCAATTTATCATCTAAAAGAAGATGATGAAGAAGTGTTGGGAAATGAAATTCCTATACAAGTGCAATCACGTATGATTGTACTTAAACACAATATCTAGGACTCGACCTCTCATTCGATGAGAATTTGTAAAGCTATGTTTAGCTCTGCGCCCACGCAACGCAACTGGTTCTTTCAAATACTTAAAGATATGAAAGATTTGGGCTGATTCAATCTCTATATAGAATGTGACATGATAAAGAAATTATCCACGTCATAGCTAACTATGCGTAAAGAAAAACGCATTAAAGGTGAGATAAGAAAATCTGTTATTACAGATCAATTTCAAATCTCTTAATGGTTCACTCATACTCTAGACGAAGTTATGACTATTTTGTTATATGAAGGTCATACCACGAGTGAACCTGATGTTCAATATGAACCTATGTATTCAGTTCATGAACAACCTTATCCTCAAGATCAAAGTAAATCAAGTTGGATCTGAGGACGATGTGGCAAGATTTAATTACTAAATCATTGCTCAAAGTCACATTTGGAAAAACATGTGAAAATACATAAGTATGCTAATAAGACTGAAGCTTCCTTGATCAAATGAAAGAATCAGGGAGAAACCCATGATTAATGTAAAAATCAGGGGGAGGTGCAGACATCAGGGGGAGTCTAGCACATACATGTTGTTTTCAAATGTAATAGGTGCGTTGCGCTCTTTTTGTCCTTCGACTAAAGTTTTATTTTCTCCCATTGGGTTTTTGTTACTTGGCAAGGTTTTTAATGAGGCAACACCACATGCACCATTTTATCTCTGACTCGGCACAAGGGGGAGTGTTAAAGGAAAAACGTATTAAGTGCCTTCGTCAATGTAACTGACGATAGATAATTATGTAGTCATTATGTAGTCATTATTGTTATTAATGTATTTCCTATTACCGTTGTAATACTCACCCTATATAAAGGGGATTATCAATGAAATGAGTAGACCAATTCCCATTTTCCTACAACACTTATATCAATTTTCTCTTTTATTTTCTTTAATATTTTCTTTTTTATTATTTTAATTTTATTTTTAGGAGATGTGAATTTTTTACTAGCCAAAGTCACTTTAATTTCTTTATGTCTGCACCACAGAAATTTAATTTAATTTAATTTAAAATGAAAATAATATTAATATTAATATAATAATTTTATTATAAATAATTGAAGAAAATATAACGGAAAATGACTTAGGAGTGTTTTGCCCAATTTACAATTTTTTTGAGGGTCTTTGACTACCACTTCATCACGCTAATGGAGCAACTTTTCAAATTAAAAGTTGCAACTTTAAGAATTATTTAAATGAAACTGAAACTTGATGGACTGAATAAACGATTGACTAAAAGTACATAGACTAATATGGCAACACTTGATAGTAGGGGTGGGCACGGGTCGGGCAGGGCCCAAAAATTGAAGAACCCGACCCAAAACCCGAAAATTTCGGTTCGGGCCGGTTCGGGCCTTCCAAACGTCAAGGACCGAGCAAAGTCCGTTCGGGCAGGGTTCAGGCTTTTTCGGGTCCAAATCTGACAAAATGTCATTTTCAACAAAAACACAACTTTCACTGTATTTTAACAACCTGTTGTGTACTTGTGTTCCATAAACATAAAACTAACATTTCAACCATTCAACTGATTCAATCATTCAAATATTACAATACCATATTCAAATTCAACATATTGAACTATTGAAGAATAAAGATTAAGGAGTTCAAAAATCAAAACTACAAACATAATAATGAATGAATTCAAGAGTTCAAGAGTTCAAGTGTTCAAATGTTCAAGACTTCAAGAGTTCATAACTTCATAGTTCATACTACATAACTAGGAGTCTAGGAAGAAACCTGGCAAGTGCCAAGCGCCAAGGCTTCCCTGGCGCCCTGCTGCCCCTGCGCGGCTGCGCCAACTCCGCCAAGGCTGTCTTGCAGCCCTGCTACCCCTGTGCTGAGACTGCCTTGCTGCCCTGCTGCCCCTGCGCCGAGGCTACCCTGCTGCCCATGCGCGGAGGCAACTCACAACTCTCAACCAATGACACCCTGCAAAGAAAAACGGTACACCAAGACCACGGCCTCACGGCCCTCACGGCCCTCACCAGCCTCGGCAACGTCTTCAACATCTTCAGCATCAGCAACTCCAGCTCCCTGTTTCTTGGAATGACGCTTCCTTTTCGCACTTTTGAATGCTTCGTCAATTGTCTGAACCCTTGAAGTATCAGTTAGAGCAATCGATTTTGATTTGGAACTATCAGAATTTGACTCGCCAGAATTGGAAGCAGAGTTGTCAGATGAATTAGAACCTGAGTTCACTGACGAAGCCATGATAATCTACCTAAATAAAAGCACAAACATTGATAAGAATTAAGAAATTGATACTGAAAAAGTGAAATCTAAAAAAAATTTTAAAAAATTGAGAAATTGAGAATTGAGAAATTGATACCTTTACTGAATTGAGAAATTGAGGCAGTCTCTTCCACGAGCTGAGGCTAACGGCGTGAGGCTGAGGCGACTCAGGCGAGGCTAAGGGCCTGAGGAAGACGAAGGCGTCAAAGGGCGGGGCTGCGGGTAGGGGCTGAGCCGCTGAGGGTTTGAGGAAGACGAAGGAGCAGCCGCGCAGGGATGGTTGGGTGATGTCGAAGACGAAGGCGTAGGGCCGACCGGCCGTAGGCGACTGGGAGTGGACACGAACTGAGACAAAGAGATGAAGACGAAGAACTGTGGCGGACACAGACTGAGTTAGGGACTTAGGGTTTTTTTTTTTTTAAATATTGACCACTCAGAGAAGGACACATGGCAAGCATTAAGGGATCGGGCCGGGTTCGGGCTTTCGGTCCAACGAAAATCTGGGCCCGAGCCCGATCGGGCCTACACACTTCGGGTCGGGCTTTTTCGGGTTCGGTCCTTTGCAAATCAGAGCCCGGCCCGTTTCGGCCTTTTTCGGGTTTTTCGGGTCGGGCTTTCGGGTCCTCGGGCCAAAACGCCCACCCCTACTTGATAGAGCCACTTTTCTGTTATTTATGAGAGGGGTTGTCAACACTACCGATCATGCTTTGTTCTAGTATCTTAATTATCATATGAATCATCATTCCTGAATTCAATACAGTCGTATGCAACTACTTACATTCAGGCCACAAGTAACTCAGCAAACAATCATCCAATTACAAAATAGGTATATGTCAATGTTTAAGCTCTATCCTGCACAATGTACAGAAAACTTATTACAATCTCAAAATTTGACAAATGACTTGATATTATTCCCTCTAATTTATTTTCATACTTGCTCTACAAAAACAAATACTGTATGGTTTGATCCGGTTGCTCTTTGTCGTAGCTTTTGTGGAAGTTTTTGAGATATAGAATTATCTGGTTGCGTTACATCTCTCCAGGAAGCATAGTATCCTCGGGCAAATCACAAAAAGCAATACCCTGGAAAGCAATAAGCATGAAAGTTAAGAACTTAAGACGAGGGAGAGTATCAACATAAGGTAAAAACTCTGTAGCAATAATATATGTACCTGCCCAATTAGGTGACCAACACATCTTTTCTCAGCTAGTAACTCAGCTTCACTCTGCAAAATTATAATGACAAATAAGGCCATTTGTTCAAAGCACGAAAACAGTAGCAGCAGCTGATTGAACATGCAAATGGGAAGTAGCTCTCTCTCTCTCTCTCAGAATGCGAGAGAGATGATGAAACAATTTTGATTTTTGCACCGGTCTCTCTCTCTAATAGAGTCTCTATCTAAGATCATAATAATACTTAAGAGTTACTCTGGTTCATATCATCTTCAGAATTGATAGGTAATGTATCCTCTATCCTCACTTATTCATTCAACCCCATCAGTAGAACATTTACTATTGCCTTGCATCCAGTCGTAAAAAGAATGAGAAAAGGGAATACCTTTGTTATTCTCTTGAGAAGATAATCGTCAAATTTTATGTCCTTCACAAGTTCATAATCCCCATCTCCCTGGAGAATGAAATTGAATTATAGGAAGTGCCCATGTTTTAATCATTAACAGAAGGTAAGGAGAGTTCCCAACATAAACTTACCTTAGATCTGCATGGCATACTGAATACTATATCCTCTGCTATACCATAGGGATTTCCGCTGGTGTAAACCTACAATAGAGTGACAAAAAAAAAAAACTGAAGATTAAAAGCAATCCAAAATAATTAAAAATCATAATATTGCTTGCAATATCTAATATCAATCAACTTCATTGGTTAATGGACTTCTTAAGGGGCTATGGGATGTCATATTTTGACCGTGCATAAGAGACCTTTACTTCGTTCAGCTGCTAATGTTAAAGAAGGAAGAAGTCATCTTCTTTCTCATTTGATTACGTTCCTTACATATGTATAAGATAAAATCCATTCGATTTAAGTTAAACCAAGGGCGAAAAGCAAAATGAATTGCGAAAAAAAATTCAATATTGAAGTTCTTGTCACTTCAGAAACAGAAGTCATCATATGGTGATGAAGAACAAAATGAGTTGCGAAAATAAGTTTCAATAATTGAAGTTTTTTTCACTTCAAGAACGGGTTTGGTTTTTATAAGAAACAAACAGTATATAATGTGCATTCTTATCAAACAAACAGGAACTTACACCAGAAGAAAACCAATCGCCCTCAGGGGTAGGATTAACCAAGGACTTTATGGCATCACAAATTGACACGGACGTTGATGCAGCTGAAGATCTTCCCCACTTTTTTATGAGAGCACCTCCTCTCTGCAATTTGCATAGTTAATTAGTTCTTGATTATGAGGGGTAGACATCTCTGCAGAATGATGTTGAAATACACATTGACATCCTTACCGTCTGGACCTTGTGTGTAAACTCCTCCTCTAACCACTTGTGATCCTTAATGACCTCTTTGACAGGCAAGCCATCAATTTTAGCATTTAAGAAATCTGGAACCTGTTATGAGTTACAGAATTCGTCTTCAAATTAGAGAAAGATACAATTAACAGTCCTTTTACAAAAATGTTTTATTACCTGAGTGGTTGAATGATTTCCCCAGATGGTCACGTTTGACACTTTATCATAGAAGACACCCGCTTTGAGGGCGAGCTGAAAAAATAAGAACACGTTTATATAGCTTTAAATTTTGTTCATAAGACAAGCAAATATATCATATACATTTTAATAATGTTTGCGAGCAATGTTTTACCTGACATTTTGCTCTATTTTCATCCAGCCGTGTCAAAGCATGAAAATTCTTAGCAGGAATCTTCGGAGCATTTTTCAAACAAATCAATGCACTACATAACAGTGAAATGTAGTCATCAGCAACAGCCAACAGGCATAGTATAATAATCCAGGAGATTGCATCCCTTCATCTGAGAGGAATTGAAAGTAAAAAGGAAGATAACAACATACTTTGTGTTACAAGGGTTGCCAACCACTATCACCTTTACATTATGAGATGCAACGGCATTAAGAGCCTTTCCCTGTTGTTGAAATAAATGATATATTAGCAAAAATAATTGAGCCATTTATCAAAGAGAAGCATTTTTGCTATCATAATGGCACCTGCTCTGCAAAGATCTGTCCATTTTTATCCAACAGATCAGCTCGTTCCATTCCAGGACCTCTAGGCTTTGCTCCAATAAGTAGAGCCCAGTCAACATCTTGGAACACCTCAAGTGGATCAATACCTATGCTCACCTCCCTCAACAAAGGAAATAGGGAATCCTCCAATTCCATTGCAACTCCTGTACAAATTAACTGTCCACTCAATCAGCACGGAATATGGTAGTTATAATTTATATGACTTCACTTTTGGCAGTGATGGTAAATACTCAGTTTTAACTGATACAAGTCACTATAAATCTAGGTACTTGATAACTCTTCTTCCACTGTACTTCTAGCCAAAATTCTTTCGAAGATCAGTAAAGGCTTATTTATATTTATATATATTATTAAGTTTCTCACTCTAAAACACTGAAAAATCCTCAAGTAGTGGTACATCCCAGTTTGACTATTATTTTAATACAGCATTTTGTATTAAAATGTCAAACCCTAATGTTTTAGAATGTAATCAATATTCAATCGGTTTTCCTCAATGCACTTTTCCTCAATGCTGATAAAGGTTTTGGTATGGAAATGCAGAAGCTTCTGGACCTAGAATATAAAGGTTACTTTCAATGCTGGAATTCAATATAATTCTCGTTTTTGTTCTTGAATGGCAATGTAAATGCTGATTGAGCTAGTACTCCATCAGAGAGGTCTGATACTGGTGTTTCTAGAATTAGTTTGGCTTATCATGTTTAGTTGCAGTATGAAACATGTTACAGTGGCAAAGTGATCCACTGAGCTGAGCACAGGGGTCTTTCTGAACAGGTTATAGTGGCACATGAATTCTGATGGAGCACAAAACCAGGCGACTGGTAGCTGAATTATATAAATGTCTAACTTATGTAAACAGATCATGAAAGTTATTAAGGAATTCATTCTTAACTCTACCTCTCTACTTTGACTTGTTAATACTCTGATTACTCGAGTCATATCAAAAACTTAAACTCAGATAGCACATCATATTAAAGGATTTTAGGTAATGAAGAACAAATATGACTATGTAAGAACCTAACCTTCGAGAGCTTCAAATGATCTTTCAGATCCTAGTAGTTTCAATGCAATAGGTTGGTCTGCCCCAAAAACCTCACCCGATGCAAGCTGGATCATAAGCAAGTCATAAGCAAAATGTTGAACACAGGTTCTCATAAACAGATAATCAGAGGTTTTATTTAAATTGTGAAGTTTTTCTCAAATATACAGCGGCATAGCTTTATCGCTTTTTTTTTTTTTCTTTCTATGAAGAGATGTATATTTTTTGTTTTGTTTTTTTACAGCTAGAATATGACATCTAAACACTGTAAATTTAATGGATGAAATAAACCAATCTCCTAGAAACCAAAGACAATAATTTGGTGACTGAATTTTACATCTAAATTTTCATGGCTTTTCAAAACTGTATCCTGGAGTCACTGGGGGCAGAAAGAGCCATCAATAAAACTAAAGGCATCTGTCATTTCGTGATTTTTAGTTGTTCAAAAGCCAAGGCTCCATGCTGCTAGATGGTTTTAATTACTACCTACTAGTTGAGAACCAAATGAAGATACATCATACGTACAAATGCTCTCTTCGTGAATAAAAGTAAGATCCAACTCCTGTCAGTTTAAATTGACACATGATTCATGTTAAGCATGTTTTAAAATCTCAGGACTTATGTGCAACAGATACTTTGAAACTATGCTACATACCAGGCATGTTCATATTGTCTCCATTTTCTATTTTCCAGTCAATGACTTACACAATTACCAATTATCCGGACACAGAAAAAGGAAGAAAAAAGAAGTCTGAAGTTTAGTTGCAACAAACACTTACTTTGAAAAGTAGATGATTAGAAATCATCCCAGCTGCACCTGAGACTGCAATATTAATTAATTTCTTCCAGGATTTTGTCTCCTCTTCCTGTGATCATTGAATCACAGTTATTAGTTAGACACGTAGATACAAAAAAGAATGATCTTGATAGTGAATGCATATTAAAAGATCATGTAGTCATGAATGTCAGACTAAACTTCATAGTTTTGATATTTTCAAAGTAAAAGAGTTATGTAGTTTTGTTTCAGCAAACGGTAGTACTAACGAGCATATAAGATTTTAATTGGCGTCATTGACAGTGAAACAGAACAGAATTAAGTTTGATATACATAGCAACTGATCCTCGGCTCCTAACTAAATGAAACAGAGCAAGTTGTACTAATTGGTAAACAAAGTCAATACATTTAGGTAACTCCCAACTGGACTAGGCCAATTGACAAACACCATCAGCGCATATACTCATGTAACAAACAGAGCCATAAATCCATATCACAAATCAGCCAAAAGCCCAAAACCCATATCAGAAAACGAAGAAAGCTTACAGCTTTGAGATTATAGGTTAGGCAAAACACCCCATAGCACTCGAGCTTGTTCTTGGCTTCAGTCTGCGCAGGAGCAGGAGCCTGAACTTGACTGAGATAACAAAAAACAACACAATTACCATAAGCATAGATAAAATCAGAACAATTAAAAAGAAGGGTTTTTAGAAAGAATGAAAAAGATAAATACTTGGGTGCAAGAGAGCAAGAGATTCGAGCATTTTGAGTGCGAGAGAGAGGTGGAAAAGCAACAAGGCGGAGATGGGTGGTTGGGAATGAGAGCTTGGAGGGGTGGACAAGGCGGGTGTTGGTGTATGAAGGCGTTGAGAGCTCTGCTACTGCCATGGCAGCAGAGAAAGGTAGAAGCTTTGTGTGGAAAAAGATAAGAAACAGAGGAAGTTGAGAAGTTTGAGAAGAGAAAGAGACTGATTTGGAGGGAGAGGAAGAGAAGTTGGGAGATGAGTTGAGGAACTAGGGAAAGAAAAGGATGATTTTTTTTTGAATATCTAGCGTAAGGCCATGCAAATGACACTTGTCAACGACACTGACACTTCCTCATCTCATTGCTATTCCTTTTAGGTTGGGGCTTTCATTCAAGCTTTGTAATTTTGGTGAACAAGAGTGACTGACTATCAGTTGGTTAATATATGCATCTAAAATAAGAACATTACCCATGTGACAAATTGTATGATAAGAACATTACAACACATTGCTTTCAAAGGGGAAGAATGTCTGAGTAGTTATTATAAGCTCTAATCCCAATGATTATGGGGATTAAAGATTTGTCAATAATTTATGATGAGTTTAAAGATTGTTCATACCTGTGTTTCTTTAGGCAAGACTACTGTATGGAATTTCTGGTGCTAATTATATATATATATATTTGATCAGCTGCTTGAGGTTATCTGTACTTCAAGCTCACCTCTGTCTTGTGTGGAGCTTTATTTTAATTTAATTGTTCATAATACACAGGTTGTTAGAGATGCATTTGAACTTGTACCATACATACATGCATCTTAATTTGATTTGCTCCAACTACTTTGGATGGTCTTTGTCGCAAAATGTGGCCAAGATCTTGGTTGGCTTCATATGTACTAAAATACTAAGTACTGGAAAATTCTATAATGTGTTGATTTATAGCATCAGTTTTAATTTAAAGTTGTAAAATGAGTTGTTAACTTCCCGATTAATATTTCAAATCAATGTATAATAGTGAAATGAGAAGAATAAGAATACAGCAGTGTTCTCCAACAGCCAAAGTCCAAGACTTGATATGGACACCAGCTATGAATCCAAATTCGCTTTGGTTTAATTTGGACGCAATTTCATGATATAACCCAAGTGAATAGCCCCAAATTAAGGGTATCTGTCTCCATTTAGCACCACCACTAGTTGTTGTTGCTTGTATTCAACATCCACCGGACCAAGACAAGAGCTATCACATAATACTTTGTATGCATTCTCACTATATTTGGTTAAGTTCTTGCATGTCCATGCTTTCGATCCAGGCACTGAAGTTGTCTTCTACTAATGCTTGTGGAACAAGAATTGCTCCTGGTTGATCCGAATGATGGATGTATAAAGGGTGATTTGAGTTTTCCCATGCCGGAGCCTGATAGGAGCACAATGTGCGACGATATTACATGTTTATACCCTCGTTTATGTTTTGTTTAACCCTTATTTGTCTAAGATAGAGTCGTAATGTAGTTAGTGTCAATTTGGTAGAGTTTTGGTGAAAAATAGTTAGGAATCCGAAAAATGACTAAGTTTGAGAAATCTGGAAAATATTGCAAAATATGTCTTTTTCGTGATTTTGAGATGAATGAAACTGTGATCTATCCTTGTCCAAATTCTATGAAATTTGGCGTGCTTAATATTCATATGCTGAGGAATGTTGTATTAAAATTTCAGATAAATCGGAGTTCGGGAAGTCACCCAAAAGTTGGCTGCAAAACGGCAGTCCGAGCATTCCAATCCAGGGACTTCCAGGATTTTCCTGGGACTGTGTCCCAACTTCGAAAAATTATTCCCGTCGACTCACAAGGATTTTGATCGAACTGTTTTATGGGGAGATGGCTATATGTGTCTAGTTTATCTGAGACTTGGAATCGCATCAATCGGAGCTCCACGGAGGGAGATATGCCGGAATTACTGCAACAAGGTCAAATCTGCCGATTCCAGGAACCTACTGCCCCCTTTTCGTGTTTTCTATTTTTAATGGACCAAATGGTGTACAAATGCATATGTGAAGATGGTCCAAGCTTTATGAAGGGAAGAGGAAGACACTAGGCCATGGCATTGAAGAAAAACATAAAGAAATCAAGTCTCCTAGTCACACTAGGAGAAGCTGCCGATTTGAGGCAGATCGGATGCAACTTCAAGCTGCCGGCAATTGGGGTATTTTTCGATGGACCAAGACCTTTCAATTGAAGTCCAAGACCATTCAAGAAGTTCATGAAGATGTGAAGCCCAAGCCTTGAAGAAAAATTCAGAAAAAGAAAACCTAATTGAACTAAGAAAGGAAGGTTGCAAAACCTTATTCTACTAGGTTTTCTGAAATCCTTTTTGCTTAAGGGACTGCCGGCAGCCTCTCTCCCTATCCTCTATATATACCCTCACTTTTTCATTCTGAAAATCATCTCATCTCAAGCATAATACACTAGCCTAAAGCTCTACCAAGTTCTTTCAAACACCAACACATAAATACCTAGCCGAACCATCACCACCACCACCATATAGCCGAACCCTTCCACCTTTGTTTCTGCCGATTTCTGTTCTTGCCGAACACCAAGGAGCAGCAGCCGAGCCACCTTGTCACCTTTGAGGAATCTTCAAGGTTTTTAAAGTGTGATCCATTCCCCTATGGCTTTTGTATTTATTTATGTTTGGTTGTTTTGTACGAATTTGTTTCGATTCTTGGTTTTTCTTGAAACTTTGTATGAACCGAATATTGTATGTTATGCATGGTTTTTCTGAAATTTAACTTATGGATTTTGTATGTTGGATAATTAGGGCAGTGGTATTAGAAGCATGTTTAGGATTTAATTTGGTTAGTAATCTATGAGTGTGCCTTATAAACCGAAGCATTAGTATTGGCTGGAAGCATGTAAATCTAGATGTTAGGTTTCATTTAACCGAGTAATACGGATAAGTCATACGTTAGAGTAGTTTGTTTTGTGTTGCTCACATAGGGTAAAAACCTTAGATTACTTGCATGTTAAATAAGATGATTGACAACCTTGCTTGTTTACATGTCTTCGATTTAGACTCACATGCTTAAATGTTAAAACGTGTAAAACCGGATTAGCATCACCTTAGAAGTCATACGTTGGAGTAGTTTCTAAGAATTTAAGAAGTCTAACAATTGGAAAAACCGTTGGAGGCTCTAGTTGTGTCGAAACTAATTTAGGTCTTGAACATGCTAAATACTTGATCCTTACCTTCTTGCATGCAAATCTATATGTTAAAGAGTCTTTTGTGTGAACTGTTTTGTGTGAGAGATGATGATCACTTGTATATAATAGCTTAGGTTTATTTTTCTGTTTTTATTTTCGTATCTAGTATTAGAGGGCAGCCCTAGGGCTGCCGAACCATCTTATACCCCCATATGTGTGTGACGATTTTGTATATATGTATATATGTTTGTCTAACAATTTCATATCTCAGGTACCCTTAATCCCCGGCCTAGAACGATCCCTACTTGCTCATACTACTAACGATATTTTTGTAGGGTTTATTATTGCATGCGAGCTTCGGCTCCCATCAGAGCCTTCAATGATGAATTTGCACTGGCTTTGTGTTCTCCTCTTGGCATGTTTTCGACAAGGTTTGGATTTTAGGGTTTTTAGAATTTAGGTGTGGTGATAGGATGACTCTGGTACTAGGAGTGTCAATGGCTCGTGTCGTGTAGGGTTCGTGTCGGGTCAAAAAATTTCGCGTGTCACAAAACAGAAACCCAAACCAAACCCATTTAATAATCTTGTCGAAAATTTAAACCCAAACCCAACCTATTTATTAACGGGTTACTCGTTTTCAACCCGTTTTCAACCCGTTTAATAAATAGGTCTTGCCGTGTTGGACAAATGACCCATTAACATTGTGACCCATTTAACTAATGACTTGATTAAATTCACAACAAACTACACAAGACCACAATTATCTGTAATTCATATATAAATTCATTCATCAAATAAAAAACTATCATTAGTTTAAAATTAAAATTAAATTCATCCATCGTATTAAAAAAAAATACATAATCTGTAAACCCTAATATGACCCGACCCATTTAATAAACGAGTTAAGCGGGTTAATTTCGAGTTGACGGGTTGACTCGCGGTTGACCCATTTATTAAATAGGTCATGGCGGGTTGACCGGCCGCTGACCCGCTTTTTAATCATGCGGGTTCATCCCGCTTTATTTCGTGCGGGTTTCGAGTCGTGTTATCGGGTCGTGTCGGAATTAACAGGCCTATCTGGTACCATATAAGAATCTGATATTGATGAGAATTTTATGTATATTGATATCGACAGAATGTCTACAATATATACAAGAAGTAGAAGTTAATTGCTCCTTGATTCTAGCTAACTACAAAAGAAAGAGATATACATGATTTGTTACAATAACGTAGAGATAGCTAGCTACAACTAATTAGGATAGAATCCCTTAGATATCAGCCAGTACTAGACTACCCGAAACCAAGCTAGAACCAGAAGCTAACGTCCATCACCATCTACAGACTCCTATATAAGGTCCATGCACTTCCATTACTATAGAAAAGTATGTTATGGCGGAATAAATTATTCTATTGATATTGTAGAAATATATACATCAATAGGTTTGTACAACAAATAGTCTCCAATAAGGTAGGAGACGATAAAAGAAATAACTCCTAATACATAATTAATATAATTGAATATATACAACTAGATTTGATTTACTTTCCAACACTCCCCCTCAAGTTGGAGAGTGTATGTCAAGAACTCCCAACTTGCTTAACAAAGACCTAAACTTGTCTTTGCCTAGCGCTTTTGTGAACACATCTGCTAGCTGCTGCAAAGAACCAACAAATCGAGTTCTAATTGAGCCATCAAGAATCTTATCTTGAATGAAGTGACAATCCATCTCAATGTGACGAGTTCTTTCATGAAAAACTGGATTTGCAGCTATGTGAAGAGCTGCCTGATTATCACAGTGCAAAATAGCTGGTCTAGGAATAGATATATGCAAATTAGCAAATAAATATTGGAGCCAAGTAAGTTCACAACATGTACCAGCCATAGCTCTATACTCTGCCTCTGCACTTGACAATGAAACTGTCATTTGCCTCTTAGTACGCCATGATATCAAGGAATTTCCTAAGAACACACAATATCCAGTCGTAGAATGACGAGTAATAGGACAGCCTGCCCAATCAGAATCACAGAATGCTTTCAAACTAAGGTTATTCCTAGAACTCAAAAGCAAACCTTGACCAGGACAGGATTTCAAATATTTGACAACTCGAAGAGCTGCTGTCATATGGTGTAGGCGAGGCTCATGCATAAACCTGCTAAGAACATGAACTGAATAAGTGATGTCAGGTCCGGTGATTCTGAGATAAATGAGTCGTCCAACCAAACGCTGATACACAGCAGGATTCTTAAGCAACTCTACCTTATTTGACAATTTTGAATCATCCATGGGAAAGTCAACAAGTTTGACACCTAAGAGACCGGTGTCCTTAATAATCTCTAACGCATACTTTCGTTGAGACAGTAATATGCCCTTTTGTGAACATGCAATCTCAATGCCAAGGAAAAACTTGAGGTCACCCAAATCCTTAATACGAAAATGAGAATGCAGAAATTCTTTGGTAGCACGAATAGAGTCTAGGTTGTTCCCAGTAATAAGAATATCATCAACATAAATCAACAATACTGTAAGGGAATCACCAACCTTTTGTATGAAAAGAGAGTAATTAGCTTTAGATTGAACAAAACCGGCAGCAAGTATGGCTTCAGTGAACTTAGAGAACTATTGCCGAGAAGCTTGCTTCAGACCATATAGTGATTTGTGAAGGCGACACACATAATTCTCCCCCTGTCGCTGAAGACCTGGAGGAGGAGACATATATATCTCTTCATGTAAATCACCATGAAGAAAAGCATTATTAACGTCAAGCTGATGAAGGGACCAATTCTGACAAGCTGCAATGGCAAGAACACAGCGAGCTGTAATCATCTTGGCAGTAGAAGAAAAAGTATCATGGTAATAAATACCTACAGTCTGTGTAAAACCCTTGGCCACAAGGCGAGCCTTGTAATGCTCAATAGAACCATCAGCCTGACGCTTAATCTGATATACCCATTTACAAGCAATTGGCCGTTTACCAGGAGGAAGAGGAACTAATGACCAAGTATTATTGGCTGTAAGGGCTGTAAGGGCTGCAAGTTCCTCATGCATAGCAGTCGATCTGCCAATTAGGATCAGAAGAGGCTTGATCATAAGCAGATGGTTCTTCATCCCTACTAAGAGCTGCAACATAGGCAAGGTGCAATGGAGAATATCGCTGATATGAAATGAAATAACAAAATGGGTAACGCGTACCTGGTGGAGGACTCGACCGAGGAGATGATGGATGGTGTGGTGGTAGAATCACCTACGAGCACTTATAATCACGGAGACGTACATTGGGAACACGGGTTCGTATGGAGCGACGTAAGGCAGGAGCTGAGGAATCAGAATCAGGGTGATCGAGTTCAGTAGGTAAGGAGTGATCATTTTCTGTAGACGACTGCATAGACTGATCAGTATCAGGTGAGGATTGTGATGAGGTATCAATCTCAACTAGAGGGGCAACTGTGGCCAAGTCTGATGACTCTAAAACTGGTGGGGACGATGGAGGTCCAGAAGATGAGGACAGTGGAGGTCCATGAGAAATAGGTACAGTATGGGGCACAATGTCGTCAAAAATAGGACAAGGCAAGGAAGAAGAAGAAGATGGAGAAACTCCTGGAGAAGAAGACGTGAAATAGAAGGTATCTTCCAAAAAGGAAACATCACGATTAGTAAAAATCTTTTTGTGTCAATATTGTATAGCTTATAAACTTTTTGACCCATTGGATATCCAAGAAAAATACATTTGTGAGTTCGTGGAGAAACTTTTGATGAAAGATTAACAAAAGTTGCAAAAGCGACACAACCGAAAACACGCATGCGAGAATAGTCAGGAGGTTTATATATTGTAAAGAATCTCAAAAGGAGACTTTTTATTGAGTAAAAGTGTAGGAAGTCTATTAATTGTGTATGCAACAGTAAAAATGCATTCTCCCCAAAAATAAAGTGGTAAGTGTGATTGAAAACAAAAAGCTCGAGCAACATTTATGAGATATCTATGTTTGCACTCAACTACACCATTTTGTTGAGGTGTATAAACGCAAGAAGTTTGGAAAACAACCCCCTGCTCGAGAAAAAACTCTCGCAGAGAGAGAAATTCAGCTCCGTTGTCACAGCGAAAAGTTTGAACATGTGAATTAAATTGAGTTTTGATATAGGTGAAAAATTTACGAAGCAAATGTTGCGCCTCACTTTTGTGACGCATTAGAAAAACCCATGTAAAACGAGAGAAATCATCCACAATAATCAAAAAATAATGAGCACTATTAAGAGATGGCGTCTTATAACGTCCTCAAATATCACAATGTGTAATACCCCGTACATTTTAAAAAACAAATTAATTATATGTGCATGTAAATGACTCGTTATTAATATTTATATTGAGACGAGCAAATTGGTGTTTATCGAAAAATCTAATTGAACCTGGTGAGTACTAAGAATGCACGAAGATTGAAAATGTAAGGATCTGAGACGATATTGCTCTAATCACAAATTTTTCAAAGATATTGCTTATTAAATAAATATATCCAAGATAGTAAGTGATTAAAAAAAATGAGGGGGTTCTAGAGTCGGTTGAACCAACTTAAAGGAAAGAAAAAAATTAAAAGAAATAGGGGGCGAAGAGGGGAGAAGGGGGAAAGACCCCAGAACTCTTGGGTTTACTCTCCCTCTCATTTTGGAAAATTTCATTCCCGGCTATTTATACTCAACCGAAAACGGAAAGTTACCGATTTTTACGTCGTAACTTTTTCATACGAACTCTAAATTAAATGTGCTACGCGGCTACGAACTCGTTATAACGTCCTCTATTTCGTTAAGAAATAAAATTCTTGGTCGGGTCAGCTTATAAAAAAGTCAACTTTTGGAACTTCTAAATCGTAAAAACAATTCCCGGAACGTAAAAAATAAAAGATAAAACTGTCAGGAGGTAATTTAAGGTTCGTGTCGTATCAAGATTCAAGGTACAAAGTTGTTCCTTATCTCATGGGCTTTCATTTGAGTATAGTATTGCATATATTTTGAGAAACTTTAGAATTTCGAATTTCAACCACCACGAGCCACTGTAACCAAGGAGTGAAAAATCGAAAATATCGTCGATATTTCGGCGATATTTTTGTTTTTCCGTGGGCTCGATATATCGATTCAATTCTGCCTATTTCTCGTCGAAATTTTCTGATATTTCGCCAATATTTTCGATATTTCCACGAAATTTCCGATATTTTCTACAAAATTTCTAACCTACCTTCAAGAACTAATTTTCAACAATTTACAACACCTAATTTTAATTTCTAACCTACCTTCAAGAGCTACTTTTATCTCAACTACATTTTATTACAATACCGTATCCATCATATTACTTGTCTTATGGTATGTCATCCAGTGATAGCTCATGGTCACATACACAAACTAACTCAGATGCTGATAATCATGGAGCAACACGTGGTCCATACTATGAGTCCCAGAATTCTCAAAGATCGTCACTTGACCCATATGGTTGGCATATAAGTCAATATATGTATAATTTTATAGGAGAGCAATCATTCAACGAATATTTTTCGCAGCTCACCCATGACTCTACACAAGACGATGAAGAAGGCAGTGCGAATTTCGAACCTCATCGGTCTTTTGTATGGTTTTAAAAACTTCATGTAGTTGCTTTTGTGAAATATTATATACAAATAATGTTAAAGGGTGTGATGGTCTAGCCTCCTTTTAGGTTTCAAGCATAAATTATATATATTAAATCATATTTCAATAAATATCAGCTCTATTCACATAGTAATTCATATAACATTTAAATAAATTGATATCTATTTGAGTTTATTAATATTTTATTCTCACATATGATCGATAACATAGCATAAAACAACCTTAGAAAGTTTCAATACAAATTTCCATGTATTTCTTATAGTTTCCGTCGTTTTTGTCAAAATTTCTAATGGATCGATATTTTCGTCGAAATATCCGTATTTTGAAATGTCGATATTTTCTCGATATCCGATATTTTACTCCTTGACTATAACAGTTTGCCTCTTTTCTCTGAATTGACAGTAACAACTATCTTTAAGGTCGGCAACGACATCTAACTTCACGGTCGACGGTAGCAGGTAGTTTCTCTATCGACAGTACCAGCTAATTTCTCTATCGACAATAGCAGCTACCTTCTCTATCTACTTTAGCAACTTATTGGCGGTAGCAACAGCCGTGCTACCGGGGCCCACAGACCCGCGCTAAGGGACGAGACTAAAGCCCATACACCCGGGCCCAAGGCCTGGCCGCCCAACGACCGATAGGAGGCGGGGCAACCGATGGAAGAAGCCCACAAAGATTGATCTAGAAGAGTGTTTGGTTATACAGAAGGAGTTTTGTCCCACATCGAAGGATAAGTCCAGCTCTAGGACCAGGGAGTCTATATAATGGCCCAGCCACCTTCCTTATATGGTAATCAACCAATTGCAAGCCTAAGCACTTTCTATTACTTTCTATTATCATTTCTGACCTTACTGACTTAAGCATCGAAGTGGAATCGACCGGTCCAACCTGGTCCTTCCTAGTAAGCAGGATATTCGCAGGAGAAGGTCAACCAAGAGTCCACGGGTATCTGTGAGTCTACGGATTTAGACAGAAACACAGCTAACTTCTCTATCGACAGTAGCAGTTAGTTTCTCTATCTACAGTAGCAACTATCTTTAAGGTCGGCAACGACATCTAGCTTCTCTATCGACAGTAGCAGTTAGATTTTCTATTGACAGTAGCAGTTAGCTTCTCTATCCATAGTAGCAGCCTTTAAGTTGACAGTAGCAGCTTTTAATTCTACAGTAGCAGCAATTAAGACTGAATGCAAGTGTGAATATTAAGAAGGGCAAAAAAGTAAAGTTTTAGTGACAAGTGGTACCTTGACAACACCTTATCCTGATTTGTAAAATTTAGTCATAAGTTGTATAAAAAATATAGTAGGTGATCCATTTATTAATTAAAATATTATCATATACTTTTGTGTAGTTTGTTATTAGATAAATCATACATATGCATTTTTATGACGCAGATAAACTAGAGTAATCATACATGGGTTATCATATGTGGATCAACAACTAATTTTATCAGTAAATACTTCTTACAATGATAAAGGACCGGTTATAGTGTAGCATAATTCTTAAATTTATCAGTAATTTAAAAAAATCAGCAACTAATTTTTAAATAGGTACTTACTGATAATTCATGAATTAGTGTACTTACTGATAAAGCCAATGCACTTATTGGAATAATTTCTTCCAGTTATAGTCGCTGATTTGAAGCAACATACGTTCTGATAAATTTACTGTGGAAAAACAATTGTATGATTTTGAAACAATGATAATATTTCTTTTTAGTGCTCTGACAGCCGAAGGTATAATGGATATTATAATACCAAGCTTGAATAAATTTTAGATTTACTACGCAAGTGTGTGCATTTAATGCGTGAAGTTATGAACTAGTTGAATTTATGTTATAGTTGCTCAGGTACTATTTAAAGCTGATGTACTCTTTGTTGTCTCTAAAGGTAGCGAGGTACTCTATTGCTGCTGCACTTTTCCATCATGGTTGAGTGAGAGTGAAAACTATGCTCCATATGGCATTGCAGGTCAAGTCCTTACTTCACTACTCTTGATGGTTATAGCTAATGTGTGTACTGCTAATCTTTGGTATGTTTTTGTATGTTCAAGTTATTGTCGAATACTAAAAGATTTGCTTTGCTGAAAGTTATGTTATTGGTCACAGCAGCTTGATAACCGAATAAATTAACCTAACATCAATTGTGACCGATGTTGCCAAGTTTGGATAGAATATGAATGGACAAAATACTGGTCACTCCTCTTACTTTCACTAACTCGACAGTTTAGTCCTTAAAGTTTCAATTTCAACAGATCACTCCTCCAACTCTCTAATTTCGAATAATCTACTATTTCCGTCATTTCTCCATCCAATTGCACTGTTAAGTTAGTGATGTGGCAAATAGACACGTGCCAGCTCAGCTAAATGCCTGACTCGTCACTCAAAAAAGACAGTAATGCCCATGGCCATTTCCCCTGTAGAATTGCACTGTAACCTCCTTCAAAAAAGACAGTTATGATTCTCATTCTATTGAGCATGAATGTGGGCAATCACTGTGATGTGCTCTAAAGCCTAAAACCCTCCCCAAATTTCCTACCCCAAATTCAAAACCATGAGCTCCTTCAGCAGCACCTCCAACTGCGACAACCTGATGCTCCAAACGCTCATGGGTTGACTCCAAATCCGACCCCCAACCACCACCTCAACCACCGCCACCAACAACCACTCCTTCCTCTCCCAAACCCTCGAACACCTCCTCTTCGACGCCGCCAACCTCTCCGTTGACGACGACGACAAGAACAAAACCCAGATCGCCAGAGAAGAATCCAAGCTCGAGAGGGAGATCATCCGGGTCATCCTCACCTCCAAAACCCAGCTTATTGGTTTTGTTGTGTTTGTTGATCCTTTTGTTGCAGATAGGGTCATGAAGGATAAACACATGATTGATAGCCGCACAGTGAAAGCAAAGAAGGCTGTTCCATAGGAGGATCGGCACATTTTAAACAGAACTGGGGGTGAACATAGCTCTCCCGTTACGAGAAAGATCTTTGTTGGGGGTTTAACATCCACAGTCACTGAGAATGACTTTAACACATACTTTGATCAGTTTGGTATTGTCACTGATGTCGTAGTAATGTATGATCACAACATCCAAAGACCTAGAGGATTTGGGTTTATCACTTATGAGTCAGAGGAGGCAGTGGACAGAGTTCTGCATAAAAAATTCCATGAACTCAATGGTAAGATGGTTGAGGTCAAGAGGGCAGTCCCTAAAGAGCAATCTCTAGGGCCCCTCCGAGCCCTCAGATAGGATACAACATTCCATTTTTCTTCTCTGAATATGACACAGTCCAGTTTTAGAGGGAAATGGTTTCAACTATGGAGGTAATTCATCATCGTTTGATGGAGAAGAGGGAAAATGAATCGAGGGGTGTTAAAGACATTTTTCCTTTCATAAGTTGATTTGGAATAGAAAAAAAAGCCAATTCAGCAAGTTCACAGCTCAATTGGATGGGGAGTTAACGGAATGATCAAATTGAAGGAAATTGGAAAGTTGGAGCAGTGTTCTGTTGAAATTGAAACCACGAGGATTAAACTGTCGAGTCTCTCAAAGTTAGAGGAGTGAGCAGTAATTTGTTCAATATGGATTTAGTACCAACTGCAGTTTATATGTTCAATATATATATTTGTGGGTCACTTTAGTTTTTTTGGTTGCTTCATAAGGAAGTATTCTTTATGGGCTAACAACAACATATACATCAGTTTAAGACGCTTTACAGTTACTTTATGGGATAAGAACTATGTATGTAATTAATTTCAGTATAAGATGCCTAATGCCTTGGAGAAAAAACTTCCTCTTTTGTCTAATACTGGAATTAATTTTTTTTTCTTCCTTTTATCTATATATGTGAATAGGAATCTCATGTTGCTGTACTCTTTTCTACATGGTGATGTCATAATGTAGAGTGTTTTTATAAGGTAGCAATATCAATGATAATGAGAAAAAAGTATATCATTCCTAACTCAATAAAAGTCACATATGCAATCCAAACACCCACTACCAGACTGACTACCTTAGCCGACGAAATATTTTCGTCGTCTAGGTGTATTTTTCGTCGCCAAATAACTTAGACGACCAAATTTTCGTCGTCTAAGTTTCGTTGCCTAGAAGTGGTCGTCTAAGTACTTAGCCGACGAAAGAATATAAATTTCCTCGCCTAAGTGACTTCTTAGACGATGATAAATTTTCATCGTCTTAGATTCTTCCCGACGACACTGATTTTCTTAGGGGACGAAACTTGTCGTCGGCAAGTTCCCACTTAGGCGACGAAAGGTTTTTTGTCGTCTAAGAAGCAAGAATGGGCGACGAAAAATAAAGTAGACGACGAATATTTTCAATTTCGTCGTCTAAGTGAGAATCTTAGACGACGAAATTTTTTATTTTCGTCGCTTAAGTGGTCTCACTTAGACGACGAATATTTAAATTTTCGTCGTCTAGGTTCCACACTTAGGCGACGAATATTATTTTTTTCGTCGTCTAAGTGAGAAACTGAGACGACGAAATAATCTAATTGCGTCGTCTAGGTGTGGAACTTAGACGACGAAAATTTACTTTCTCGTCGCATAAGTAGATTATTTTTTAAAAAAAAAAATTCATGCAGAATATATAATTAATATATAAATAAAAATATTCATACAAATGAAATACGATTTGTTCATAAAAACTCAAACGTCCTAACACCTAACGCCGTGACTGAAACGCTAAGAACTGCTGCTCCAACCGACTTAGACGATCTTTACCTTCTTGTGCCTCCTCCTGAAGTAGGACGATTCGTTCATTGGCCTGTCGTGCCTCCTCATTGGCCTGTCGTGTCTCCTCCTTGGCCTGTCGTGCCTCCTCCTCTGCACGTGCAATACGATCTCTAGCCTGCTGGGCCTCCTCCTCTGCCCGTCTAATACGCTCCGCATTTGAAGACCGACAACGTCCAGTGGAACTCGAGCTTTGAGATGATTGGGAGGTGACACCGAAGGTGACTCCTCCTAATCCCTGAATCTCACCGTTGTTTCGCGGTCCTAGTGCGTCTACAAGCACTCGGGCCTGAGTCGGCTCGTCGAAGTAGTGAATCATCTGATCTTCTGGAAAGTCAGGGTGCTCCTCCCTCACAGTAATCAGCACCTTATCGACCTATTCTCTGATCTTTCGCTGCATTTGAAAATGAAATGCATTAACATCATTAATCACATAAGAAAACCTTAAGATGATGAATTTACACATAATAGGAAACTTACTATATTTTCTGCCGCTTCCAGGTGCTCAGGAGGGTACACCTTCTCATAGTTCTTCACTAGCGCCAATGCTTCACCCTTTTCCTTCAGCTCGAGCGCCCCATAGATGAAAGGCTTTGAACCGGACCGATGGTGCAACGTCTTCTTCCCCCGGTTGATTGTGTTAGCGGTCGATCGTCTCTGCAGAAGTTTCATTACATTTTAGACAAATCATTAAATTTTAAACAAAACAGTTTATTAAGAATGTTTACGTTTGAAAGCACAGACTAATACTACAAATTGTATACCTGGAAGTCATCACTCTCGAAGTGTCGTACCAGCCAAGACCACTCCTGCTGCCTATTTTTGAACTCTTTAGGGATTTGGTCAGGGTGCTGAATCCTAACCTTGTTCAACTTGCTCTTGAACTCTGTGAAGATCTTGGAAGCACGCTTGTCAATCCACTTGACCATGTTCGCATTACCCAAAGGGAGGTTATAAACAAGCTGTTACAAGAGCAAAAATTAAAGGTTGCAGAAACTAACTTAAATATAAAAGAATTTAATATTAAAAATGTAAGTTGTTTTGCTCCTTACTTTGAGTTCATCGATAAGTTTCTGCTTATCGTCCTCCTCCAGTTCCGACCATGTGGCAGCAGTCATGGGAATCGTGTCCCTCACAATATGGCCGATATCGTGAGTCAGCCAACTGTTCTGTGTACTAGTGTGTGGTCCGTGCAAAAAGTCATCATCCATGATGATATTCAGCTTCTGTCCGTGTTGCACCAAGTACTGATAGGCCTTTAAGCCTTTTACCAACCCCCGTTTGCGTTTGGGGGTAGGTGCTGCGAAAATAATAAAAGTTTGATTAGCGAACAATAACACTTTTATAACTAAATAACTTAAACAAAAGTTTAAAAATTTCTTTACCTCCATCAGCCCGAGGGCGATTTGTGCGCCGACAACTGATCTCTTCACCATCGTTGTCTGAGGCTTGAGGTGCCCTCTGGGCTGATGGAGTGGCTGAAGTGTCTTCCACCGGCAACGGGGGAGGGATAGGCGGTGTAGATACCGGTGTAGATCCACTCCCAGGCACGGCTGTGGTTGGCTGCGACGAACTCCCTTCTGATAGGTTGAGCCTGAGAAGGCGCTCTAACGCCTCCTGTTTCCTCTTCAGCTTCCCATGAGTCGGCGGCATATTTTCCCTATCAAAAAACACAAATTTATATCACAATTCAAAAGAGTCTCAAAGTATGGTCAACATTACAATACTAGCTAGAAAGGAATTAGATTAATCCATTAGAAAAAAAACACAAAATTAGGGTGATGACCACTAAAACCCTATTTTACAATGTGTATATGCCACTAGTGACCAAACACCTTTATATTCAGAGATTCCCCAACACAAACTCAACTCCATTGCCGTCCTAAGATTCTGTGCCACCAAATTTAGATAACGACCTTTTTCTAGGTTAAGGGTTTGAGGCATTTATATAACTAAATAGGCTTGTTGAAAATAAGATTAATAATGCCTTTTTTTATTAGTTCTTAATACCTGTAGGTTTAGCTGATATCACCCTAATTTTGAAAATGCCCTACAGTAGTTCTAAGCTCAATATGAGGCATAGTCTTCACTTATGGTTGCTTCAATAGTTACAATGATGAAGTCTACCATAGTTTTATAGGCATTTTGTCATACACTTGCGCAGATTCTTTTAGCTGAAGCACAAATCGGCCACTAAGATCTACCAACCCGAAATTAGTACATATAATACAACAATTGTAGGACTATATTTTTCCTAGTTTCCTCTTCAGCTATTTCTCTACCTTCATGGTAATTTCGGTTTGTTCCTACAGCTTTTGTAATCTTTCACAAGACTCCACTTGTTTCTAAACAATATATAAAACAAATTCACCCACAGATAAACAAATTCAAGTTTTTCAAAATAAGCAGTTATTAGAAATCACCCACAGAAACAGAATAGGATAACAACCAAACCATTGCTCTCGGGAAAGGGCAAAAAATCAGAAATCTCTCTAGCTTTTCACCAATCCAAAAAGAGCAAAAAACCTGCCACCAATACATGAAATGAACCACACACAAGTAAATGCAGAAATTATCCAATCAAAATATCATGAAATCGTACTCCAAACTATCAACACTGAATTCAGCATTAAGCAATTTATGTTTAGAGAAATTCATATTAGCAGAAATTAAAATCAAGGACAATTGAGCTAAAACAGCACCGAACCGGCCGAGGTTAGGGCAGGGACCGAGGCGGCTAACTTATGTGGAGGAAGAACCAGTGGAGGATGGAGTATTTTCTGGCGGCTGCTAGGTTAGGCGGCGGGGATTGAGAAGAGGCCGGGCGACGGAGCGGCTATTGAGGTGGAGGAAGAATCAGAGGAGGATGGAGAGCCTTCCGGGGGCTGCTAGGTTCGGCGGTGGGGACTGAGAAGAGGCCGGGGCCACAGAGCGGCGACTGAAATTAGGCCATGAGGCGGCGGCTGGGGCAGGGGGCCACAAGGCGGAGCCTGGGGCAGGGGGGCAGGGGGCTAGGAGGTGGCGGACTGAGGCGGAGGCTGGGGAAGGGGCGAAGGCTAGGGAGGGTGGTTGGGGTCCGGAGCCGAGTATTTTCACGGGGAGCCGGAGACGGTGGTTGGGGTCCGGAGGGAGGAAGGATTTTGAGAAAATGAGAGATTGGGAATAATGCAGATCGAATTAGGGATCGGGAGATATGGGACTCTCTTGATCGACGAAACTCATTCTTCCTCGTCTAGGTTCACTTAGTCGACGAAATCAAAAGGTTTCCTCATCTAAGTAAGCTACCTAGTCAACGAAAAATGTGTTCCTCGTCTAAGTAAGCAACTTAGTCGAGGAAACCGCATTTCGTCGACTAAGTATCTTACTTAGACGAGAAAATACATAGTTTCGTCGACTAAGTAGCTTAAAGAATTTTGAATTTTAGCGTAAAATTAAGCCGCCAAATGTATTTGTTAAACCTTTTGCGACGTATACCCTGCTTTTGTCGACTAAGTGCCCTTTCTAATATATATGAATTCATACAAACAATTAAAAAACACTTTATCATTTTAATTAATTTAAAGTTGATCGATACGATCAAACATGCATGTACATTGTTTGTTGAATAATAATAATTAAACAACTTAATTGTTATTAATTAGAAGTACATATATATATGTATTCTAATTGTTTCTGCCTAAACCCGGGGGTCTTGGTAGATACTTGATGAATCCGACTCGATCTCCTGCAATCCTGCTTACTAAGGGGAATACCGGGCGGGCCGGCCTTCACCTCTCCGATGCTTAAGTTAGTATAGTTGGAATATATATAACCTGGGCACGTATGTAAGCAGGGAGGGAGACAAGTTACCTATTTATGGTGTTAGTCGAGGCCCATATATAGGTGGTTGAGGGTGAGGGCTGGCCTTACCCTTCGATGTGGGACTGGTTCCCTTCTGTTTGGATATTCTGGCGCCCTCTTTGGCAGGCGGGCGCCCCTGGTCCCAGGATCCCTGGAGGCAGGATAGACCGCTGGGGCCCGAGGCCTGGTGCTGGTGGTCCGATCCTGGGTCCTGGTCCGGGCTCTGGTGCGCTTGCTGCGGGTCTGTGGGCCCTGGTGTAGCCTCTCTGGCTACTGTCAACAAGTCCCCCAAGTTCCCGGTCAAGTGCAATCTTGAATGGGGACTTAAGATCTGTCTTGCTCTTGGCCTGCAGACCCGCAGGGTTACCAACCTACCGGTGCTCAGTCCCCCAAGTCCGCGTTAAAGATTGGGCGTGACCGAGGTGAGTATCTGGATCTTTGAATGGGCGTTCCTAAAGTATCGAAACGAGTCCCGGATGAACCATATTGGTGCGGGGCGGAGTTCACGGGAGCTCGACGGGCGTCCTGCCGTATCGGAAGGAGTCCCGGATGGACTTGCAGACTAGCCTTCGGGGAGGCCTGTTGGTGCGTGGAATAGGCCAACAGGTGCCCGAAGGGTGTTATGGCCGCGCTGAGGCGTTGTTTTAACACTTGCTAGCTCTTCTCAGCTTTTGTTGTTTAAGCGTTGAGGTAATGTGCAGGTTTGTTAGCCTGCGGGGAGACTTGCTCTGTGTTAGAGAGACAATCTGCCCAGTGGAGTGGCGTTGAGATAACGAGTCTCGCCATGTATCCCCAAGGGTATCACAGTTTAGTGTGATGCAGGGTTTTTATCCTGCTGGACAAGAGTACATTGGTTAGATGTAAGCTCGCCCGGGTTTATAAAGCCCATGCGTTTTGAAGCCTCGCGTTGTTGCTGGCTCGTCCCTGCCCGTAGGCGTAGGGAATGACATCCGGTAGAATATTTTGGAGCTGGTTGAATGTCACATGCCCGGTGGAATGCCATAGTGCTGGGCGGATCTCGATCGGGCGGGCTGCCATATCGGGGTAAGTCCTCCAGTGAACTGGCATTCAGCCGGTGTAAGTAACCGTGACACGTCATGGTGTCGGGTTGATTCGAAGTTTGACCTTTGTGGAGCGAGGAGAGGGGACGCCTCGTTGCGTGCTCCTTGCTTACTAACTGTTGTTTGTGGGTGGGGCATGTGGCTGACATGCAATGAAGGGGGAGCCCATCAGTTCCATCAGTTTATGATGGCATGGGGTCCTTTATTGATGCCGTGGACACGTGTCGGCAGGGGGCGGACTGAGATGGAGGGGATCGACGGCTGGGGTTGCCTGACCTTTGTTGTTGCCCTATTTATCGTCTCATCTGCTTTCTTCCTGCCGCACTTTGCTTTCTGCTCTGCTCTTCCATCTTTCGGCAGAACTGAACTTTTGTTTTGAGGTTTAATGGCGTCTGGGAGGTCTGCGCATTATGGCAGTGGCGTTCGTGGGCCTAGGAGGCACGAGCTGCGGGATGGTGATGGGACGATTGTCTGCGACGAAGCAGTCAGAAGTATGGACGAGAGGGAGATTAGGGAGTTTCGGTCGAGGTGGGATATCAACTCTTCCGTTAAACTTCGAGGCTTGCATCCCGGCGAGCTGGCCTGTAATCCGGAGCCGGGCTGGGTCGCCGTTTTTGATGACCAGTTCCGCAACGGTCTATCGCTGCCGTTGCCGGGATTTGTCCAGTACATGCTGAGCTCACTGAATCTTTCCCCAGCCCAGCTTCCGAGCAATCAGTGGAGGCAGTTGCTTGGGCTTGGGTACCTGTTCTGTTTGAGTTATATGGACTGGCCCACAGTTAATGAATTTCGGGCGCTGTACCGGATTTCTTACTGCAGAAAGGGCCAGTGCCGTGGTTGCGTGAATTTTGCCACGCGGGAGCATGGTGCTGCCATTACGCATCTGCCGGCGACGGTTTTGGATGGCTGGAGGAGGTCGGTGGTGCTGGCCGGGGGTAAGTGGCAGCGGACCTGGAGGGGTTATCAAGTGCCCGGGGCATATCAACCGATCGGGGACCAGACCTATGAATTGGAGAACCTGGAGAAGCAACGGTTATTCCGTTTGTTTTATGGCTGGGACCATGATAGCCGGAGCACCTATAATTTCACTCGGTGGAACGTGCTGGAGGTGCTGGGGATGGGGAGAAAACCTACTAACGGTCCTCGGCCCGCGCTTAAAGTTGAGGAGACTATCGAGCCGGATGAGGAGCTGATAGCAGCGCGGTTGATGGAGATAGGGGAGGAGGCCGCAAAAGTCGTTCTTGACGTGGCTACCCAGAAGCGTACGGAGCATGCAAGGCCGGTGCCGCTAGTGTTCTCGGACGCTCATTATGGGAGGCGGCCGGGCGGTGAGAACAATTCTCCACTCCGCATTCGGGAAGTGCGGGCGGAGGGCCTCCCGGGGCCAGACCCTGTGGCGCGGCAAATGGCAGTGCGTACCTCGCGGGAGAGGGAATCGGTGGTTTTGCCCGAGCACCGTCGAAGCAGCCACAGTGAAAGTCCGGCAAAGAGAGCGAGGGTATTTGATGCGGGGGCGTCAAGCTCAGCTGGGCCGACGGGGCGAGCCATAGTCCCGACTGTGGAGGCGGGTGGTCGCAGGACTCAGGAACCGGAAACCGTTCGTAGCTCTGGTGGTGGATTTAGCAGGCTTGTGGCTGGTATAATCGAAACCTTGGGGCTCGACCGGGAGGGGTCCTGGACCGAAAATCCGGGTGAGAGTATGGCGGAGCCCGTGGGACTGGCTCTACAGGTAAATGTTTTTCTGTGAGTCCTCTTCCGTGATGTGACATGAGCTGATGCTCCTTTTGCTTTCTTTTTGGCAGCTGGCTCAGAGGTTTTATGTCGCCGGCCCCAGAATGGAGGCTGCCGCTGTCCTGGAGAAGCGGGTGGAGGAGCTGGGTGTTAAGGTGGGTGTGGCGGAAGCCGAGCTTGCGAAGGAAAGGGAGGAAGGCGGCCGGCTGAGCGCGGAACTCGTGCGGGAGAGAGAGGAAGCCAGCCGACAGCTTGCCGCCCGTGATGGGAGGATTGTTGAGTTGGAGGCAAAAGTTTTGGAGCTGCAGGCCCAAATGACGGCGGTCGTTCGGGGACGGGAGAGGCTGGTGGAATCCGAACTTGCTGAAGTGGCCGATAAGGCCGTTGACGAGTTTCGGGAGTCGTCAGATTTTGAGGAGATGCTGGAGAAGGCTCGTACGGAGGGTATAAGTGACGCCTATCTGGAGTGGCGGGAGAAAGGGTGGCTCGACGCCGAGCGGATGGAGGCTGACATAGCCCTGATCGTGATGAGGGAGCAGGAGCGGGAGCTAAAAGGTGGCGGGTCGGGGGTTGTGGGTTCCGGGAGTGCTAGCTAGGTGTTTGCTCTGTACATATATCCTGTAATTGGTGTAGTCTCTTTAATGTTATAACTGCACATTGCAATGCTTGCCAATTACACTTTCGTTCCTTTATGATTGCTACTATCTAGGGTAAAAGCGTAGGTGTTCGATATTCCACGGCCTGGTAGAATAGATGCCCGTAGCGTCTATGATGTGGAATGTTGCCGGGCCTACGGCCGCGGTGATCTGGTAGGGTCCCTCCCATGTTGGCTGCAAGGCCAATGGCTTTTTCTGGACCTTCCTCATGACCCAGTCGCCGACTTGCAGCTTTCTTTCCCGGACCCTTCTATCGTAGTACCGGGCGACCCGCTGCTTGTAGGTTTGGTTTCGCATGTGCGCTCGGTCGCGCCGCTCCTCGATGAGGTCCAGGTTGAGTAGTAAGCCGTCGGCGTTTGTGTCGGCGTCGTAATTCTCGACCCTGCCGCTGGGTATCTCAGTCTCCACAGGGAGCACTGCTTCACTCCCGAATGCCAAGCAGAACGGGGTCTCTCCTGTTGCCTCTGCTGCCGTTGTCCGGATGGCCCATAATACCGCGGGGAGTTCCTCGGCCCAGCATCCCTTTTTGGCATCCAGTTTCTTTTTAAGAAGAGTTTTGATAATCTTATTGACCGCTTCTGCCTGGCCGTTGGTCTGCGGGTGTGCTACCGAGGCAAATAGCATCCGGGTCCCCAGGGAGGCTGTGTACTGGATGAGATCTGCGTTGTTGAATTGCGTCCCATTATCCGTGATAATAGTCTGCGGCACCCCAAACCTACAGTAGATGTTTTTCCACAGGAATTTCTTAACCCGTTCCTCAGTGATCTTTATCAACGGTTCTGCCTCGACCCATTTAGTTTGGTAATCCACTGCCACAATGGCGTACTTGTATTGTCCTACTGCCACGGGGAAAGGGCCGATGATGTCTAATCCCCATTGTGCGAAAGGCCAAGGTGCCAACAGGATTGATAATGCGACTGCCGGGGCACGAGGTACCGAGGCGTACATGTGGCATTTGTGGCAGCCGCGTGATATTTTCCTGGATGCTGCCGCCATATCGGGCCAGAAATATCCCGCTCGGAGTGATTTGTGGGATAATGACCTTGCGCCGGAGTGATTACCGCATACCCCTTCGTGGATCTCTCGCATGATTGCTTCTCCTGCCTCCTTAGTCACACACCTCAGCTGGGGGAAGCTGTGGCCCTTTCGGTATAATTGGCCGTTAATGAGGCCATACCGGGCACACCGGAGGTGCAGCCTTTTGGCTTCCACCGCATCCTGGGGGCTGGTTTTGTCGGTCAGATACTTGACTATTGGGTCCATCCAGCTCGGTGGTACCTGTTCTACCGCGAATATTTCGGAGATGGTCTTGCTTATACTTGGCTTTTGGAGGGTCTCGATTTTAGCTCTCTGGTACTCTGGGGGGTAGTTTCCGGTTGCTAGCCTCGCAAGGGCGTCTGCATGCCTATTTGCATCCAGGGGAATATGTTGGATCTTGGTGCCGCGGAAGAACCCGATCAGTGTTTTGGCCAAAGCCTGGTAGGAGGATAGCTGAGGATCTTTAACCTCGAACACCCCGTTCATCTGGTTGACTACCAAGCTGGAGTCGCTGTATATGTCCATGGATGAGATTCCCAGCTCCTTGGCCAGTTGCATACCGGCTATGAGGGCCTCGTACTCGGCAGCGTTATTGGAGGTGGTAAAAAGGAACCGTAGTGCATACTCGTATGATTGGCCGTCGGGCGAGATTATCAGGACCCCGGCCCCACTCCGTTTGGCGGTTACGGAGCCATCCACGTAAAGTTTCCAGCCGGTTGGCAGGTCTGGTTCGATCTTGGCGGTTTGTTCTGCCCCTGCGTCCTCGAGCGGGGCGGGATGGTCTTCTACCGCCATTGGGGTGAGCTCACATATGAAGTCCGCAGCAGCCTGTCCCTTGATGGCTGTTCGTGGGGCATAGGTGATGTCGAATTCCCCTAATTCGACTGCCCATCGCACGAGCCTCCCGCTGGTGTCTGGCTTTTGCAGGATCTGCCGCAGGGGGTGGTTGGTATATAAGGTGATGGAATGAGCCTGGAAATAGTGCCGGAGCTTCCTGGCGCTAACAATCAAGGCTAGAGCCAATCTCTCTATATCGGGGTACCGGCCCTCGGCTCCTGTAAGTCCCTTTCCCGCGTAGTATACCGGAAGTTCGAGCGTGCCCTCCTTTCTGACGAGAGCGGCGGAGACGGCGGCTGCGGATGCGGCTATGTAAAGGTACAACATTTCTCCCGGCAGTGGTTTGGATAGGAGAGGAACTGCAGCCAGGTATGCTTTGATGGACTGGAACGCTGCCTCATGCTCCGCAGCCCAGAGTATCTTCCTGGTTTGCTGTGCCTTGAGCAGTTTAAAGAACGGGACGCACTTATCGGTTAAACGGGAGATGAATCTGGCCAGGGCGGCCAACCGGCCGGTCAAGATCTGGACCTGGTTTCTCTCTCCTGGTGTTTCCATATCAAGGATTGCCTGGACCTTCAGCGGGTTGGCTTCTATCCCTCGCTGGCTGATGATGTGCCCTAGAAAAAGACCCTCTGAAATCCCGAAAAGACACTTCTTCGGGTTCAAGCGCATTCCGAATTTGAGCATTTTACCGATGACCACGGCCAAATCCCGGACGTGGGCCCCCGCAGTTAAGCTTTTGACCAACATGTCATCAACGTAAACTTCCACGGTTTTGCCCATCTCTTGTTCCAGCATTTGGTTCACCATCCGTTGGTAGGTGGCGCCGGCGTTCTTTAGACCGTACGGCATCCTCTTATAGCAGTAGGTGCCTCGGTCGGTTGTGAATGACGTGTGTTCTTCATCATCCGGGTGCATCCGTATCTGGTTGTACCCGACGTAGGCGTCCATGAAGCTGAGCAGCTTGAAGCCGGATGTGGAGTCAATGAGCTGATCAATCCGAGGGAGCGGGAAGCTGTCCTTTGGGCACGCCCGGTTTAGATTAGTGAAGTCCACGCACATACGCCACTGACCGGCTGCCTTCTTCGGTACCATGACCACGTTGGCGAGCCAGCGCGGGTACTGGACTTCCCGGATGAAACCTATGCCCATGAGTTTCTGCACTTCTTCTCTAATCGCCTCATATTTTGCCGGGCTGAAAGACCTCCTCTTTTGCCTCGTCGGGGGGACGCTGGGTAATGAGTTTAGCCGGTGAACGGCTATCTCTGGGGATATGCCCGGCATGTCTTCGTAGGACCATGCGAAGACCGAACTGTGGGCCCGGAGAAAGGCGATGAGTTCTTCCCTGACGACCGGGTCGAGTTGTGTCCCTATCACTATGCTTCGGTCCGGGTGGTCTTTGGAAATACAGATGGCTTCGGTTTCCTCCACGGCCGAAGGTCGCTCTGGTTTCTCGGTGAACGTGAATCGCCTAACTCTACCTGGAGCGATGTCATCACGGGGGTCAAGACTCAGATCCGGCGCTGGTACTTGCTGAGCGGTTGTAAAGACCTCGGCCCGCTTCCTCCCGTGGGTCAGGGCTTCTGCGTAGTACTTACGGGCGATTCTCTGGTCCCCGCGTATAGTTATAACTCCGGCTGGTGAAGGCATTTTCAACATCAGCATGTGGCCGGCAATGAACGTTTTGAGCCTCCATAACCCTGGCCGACCGATTATACCATTGTACGACGACAGGCAGTCGACGATGATGAATTCCAAATGCTCTGTTTTCGTTCTGTCTCCCTTGCCGAAAATGATTGGTAGGTAATCGGATCCTAGAGGCTGGACTACCTCACCGGAGAAGCTTATCAGCGGCTCGTTATCCTGGGATAACTTGTTCCTCCCTCTTTGCAATCCTCGGTACGCGTCTCGGAACATTACGTTGACAGAGGCTCCGGTATCGATCAGCATACGACTGGTTATCCAGTGGTCTATTTGGACCGTGATAAGGAAGGGGTTGGTGTGCGGTTGGATCACATCCTCCGGCTCTTCATCCTCATAGAAAGTGACCGAGTTCCATCCGGTTTTAGCGGCTTGGACGCTTCGTTCTCTGAAGGCGTAAATCTCCCTCCCCCGGATTGATCTCAGGCACCGCTTCTTTGAGCTCCGGGTGAGCTGACCGATATGGTCCCCACCGTGGATCATGTTAATGCTCCCGTGTACCTCGATCCACCCGGGGGTTCGTGTGCATATAGTCCCTATCGGCCGAGCTCGCGGTCGGTCCGCCCTGGGGCTGCCGGGGCGGGCTTGGTCTTGTACGACCGTCTTCTGCGGTTTCCGATCTGGGATCCGAAGGTCCGGTTCATAGGGTTTTCTTGCTGGCGATGGAACCGGGGCCCGTGGTGTCCGCTCTGCTGACACAGCTACCTGGATCCGAGCTGGGTGCCCAAAAGGTGGTCCTCTTCCTGGTCGGGGATCATTGTCGCTGCTTCGCCGGGGTTGCCACTCCTTTCGCGCCTCTATCCCCCTGGCGGCTACAGGTACCCGGCTGATATGTAGCCGCCCGGCTTTGCCTCCGTGAGTGGATGGCGGTATGCCATCTGAGATCCGCTTGGGCGCCTTGTTCCCATATGTCTCTTGTTCTGCCTGAGCATGCCTAACGGCCACGGTCATCAGCTCGTCGTACGCCAGCGGCCCCTGCGCTTGTAAGTCGTATGAAAGTTCCCCAGCTCTTAATCCTTGCTTGAAGGCCATCCCCGCAATCCTCTTATCCAAGTTTCTTACCCCGGACGTGGCGACCTGCCACCGGTTAACGAAGGCGCGTAATGGTTCGTGGTTAGCCTGCATGCAATCGAAGAGGACCGTCGATGGCTGGGCTGCCGTGGCTTTAAGGACGAACCGGCCGACGAACCTATCGGCCAACTGTGCGAAAGTTTCGACCGAGTCCATCGGTAGCTCGTAGAACCAACCCAGTGCCTCCCCTGCGAGCGTTTCTCGGAACATGTTGCAGCTCACGGCATCCGAATAGGCCCTAGCGCTTGTCTTCGACTTGAAGCTATCCAAGTGCCGGTACGGGCAGCTTGTTCCCGAGTATGTCAACTTCAGAGGCCTTTGGTCGCCAGATCCCCCCGTTTCCCGGATCCGGCGTGGGAAGGGTCCAGTGCGCTCGGTAAACCGTGCGCCGTCCTGCGGTCGTCCCGCCTTCCGCTCGCTGGTCTCCATGCGGCTTTTTATGTCCGATACCGAAGCGGAAAGTGCCTCGATCGTTCGCGCGGTGGAGCTATCCCGCTCATCTGATGCCTGATCTGCGCGGTACGGGAGCTTGACTGGGCCGGAATCTTTCAGAGCCTCTGAGAAGAGGGGTACGGGCATATGGACGGTCTTCCTCCTGCCCGTAGGCAGCCCTATCTCGAGATGCGGGAATTCGCTAGCCTTGCTCGCCGTGTGCGAGGCCGCCCGAGGAGTACCCAGCTGGCCTTCTCGCTCCAGGGTCGCTAACAGGGCGGTGGTTACTGCCTTCAGTTCCCGACTTCGGGCCTCTGCTTTTAACCGATCCTGATCGCCCTCCTTTCGCAATCGCTCAATTTCTGCCTTCATCTTTCTTATTTCCCCTGCTCCCACTGGGTCGGGATTCTCTGAGACTTGACGACCGTGAGCCTTGTTTTGAATAGGAGGAAGTGCGAACCTCGCACCGACCTCGGCCTTTATGCTACGGGCCGGGCCGGGGAACTGAATTCGCGCTTCCGGACTTCCTTTGCGGTCGGGGGAAAGAACGAACCTCGCACCGATCGCGGCCCCTGCGTGTGGGGCCCGGTCGGGGAACTGAATTCGTCCTTTCGATCCTTCCGTGCTTGTCTCTATCTTTCTTCCTTCCATGGCTTCCGGACTGTGGTTTTAGCGATCTCTTAAAGGGTCACCAGGGCCCTGCTTTCCGGCACAGCGACACTGACTTTTTGAACGAGTTCCCACAGACGGCGCCAATTGTTTCTGCCTAAACCCGGGGGTCTTGGTAGATACTTGATGAATCCGACTCGATCTCCTGCAATCCTGCTTACTAAGGGGAATACCGGGCGGGCCGGCCTTCACCTCTCCGATGCTTAAGTTAGTATAGTTGGAATATATATAACCTGGGCACGTATGTAAGCAGGGAGGGAGACAAGTTACCTATTTATGGTGTTAGTCGAGGCCCATATATAGGTGGTTGAGGGTGAGGGCTGGCCTTACCCTTCGATGTGGGACTGGTTCCCTTCTGTTTGGATATTCTGGCGCCCTCTTTGGCAGGCGGGCGCCCCTGGTCCCAGGATCCCTGGAGGCAGGATAGACCGCTGGGGCCCGAGGCCTGGTGCTGGTGGTCCGATCCTGGGTCCTGGTCCGGGCTCTGGTGCGCTTGCTGCGGGTCTGTGGGCCCTGGTGTAGCCTCTCTGGCTACTGTCAACACTAATAATTCGACATCAGGAACAAATAATTGTTTAAAGGCTCGATCGGAATGGTCAACCGGGTAAGTCAAACCTCTAAACGCTTAGAAATGGTAATTGGACTGTCTAAATGACGTTTTTTTGGCCTGACTTTCAACAGATAATAGTTTCAAATCAATGAGACGCAACTAATTATATAAAAATTTTACAAAATTGATTTAACGACGTCAGGCTACCCATAGGAAAACGAAAGTAAAAAACAGTTAACCGCAACATTCGGCACACAGATTTTATCAGAACCTTGTCATTTTTCAGCCGTAGACATATTTCATTATTTCGGTCATATCTTATTTCAAAACATTTTTGCATTTGAAGAGTCTATGTATAGTAACTATTTGAAACTATACATTCACTTAAACACTTAATAAACAAGTTAAGGAACATTAGTGCATATGTTCTGATTTTGAATCTAAAAGTTTAGAAAATCTATTCCAACCGTCAGATATCGTTAAGATTAAATACATGTATGGAAAAAAATCCAACTTCAGCTGACAACGTTAAAGGCTCGATCGGAACGGTCAACCGGGTAAGTCAAACCTCTAAACGCTTAGAAATGGTAATTAGACTGTCTAAGTGACGTTTTTTTGGCCTGACCTTCAACAGATAATAGTTTCAAATCAATGAGACGCAACTAATCATATAAAAATTTTACAAAATTGATTTAACGAACGTCAGGCTACCCATAAGAAAACGAAAGTAAAAAACAGTTAACCGCAACATTCGGCACACAGATTTTATCAGAACCTTGTCATTTTTCAACCGTAGACGTATTTCATTATTTCGGTCATATCTTATTTCACAACATTTTTGCATTTGAAGAGTCTACGTATAGTAACTATTTGAAACTATACATTCACTTAAACACTTAGTAAACAAGTTAAGGAACATTAGTGCATATGTTCTGATTTTGAATCTAAAAGTCTAGAAAATCTATTCCAACCGTCAGATATCACCGTTAAGATTAAATACATGTATGGAAAAAAATCCAACTTCAGCTGACAACGTTAAAGGCTCGATCGGAACGGTCAACCGGGTAAGTCAAACCTCTAAACGCTTAGAAATGGTAATTGGACTGTCTAAATGACGTTTTTTGGCCTGACCTTCAACAGATAATAGTTTCAAATCGATGAGATGCAACTAATCGTATACAAATTTTTCTCAAAATATTTACCGAAGGTAACGCTACCATTAAGGATTAACATATATACTATCACCTCATCACATTATGCATGATTTTGTATATAACCACACACAAAATGGATATATTTCATTAGAAAAAATGGAAATGAAAATGGAAATATTTGTTGAAAAAGATGAAACCTTTAAAATTCGATGGGTAGGAGTGGAGAAGCCTTAAGAAGACCCGCCTAGAAGGTTTTCACATCCAAAAACGAAAATCAGTGGAAAAATTTTCTCTTTTTCCCGATCTGGAAACCAGTTCAACTTATATAGCCTAGGATCACTTAGACGACGAAACTTTTTTTTCCCTCGCCTAAGAAAACCACTAAGCCGACGAACTCAATTATATTCCTCGCCTAAGAAAACTCTAAGACGACGAAAGAATTCTTTCGTCGTCCAAGAATAAACCAAACGACGACAAATAATTCGTCGAAAATGGAACATTCTTAGCCGACGAAAAATATATTTTCGTCGTCTTAGTGATATCTTAGGATAGGAAAAAGTCTATTTCGTCGTCTTAACTTATTTCTTAGGCGACGAAAAATAGTTTCGTCGTTTAAGAAATTAAAAATGCCGACGAATAAATTTTTCGTCGTTAGAAACTTTTCTTAGACGACGAAAATTAGATTTCGTCGTCTAAGAGTGTTCTTAGACGACGAATAGTTTTTCTTAGACGACGAATTCGTATTTCGTCAGCTAACATGTCTTAGGCGACGAAATCTTATTATTATCGTCGTCTAAGGTGTTTTTTCTGGTAGTGACCGTTAGATGTCATGGCTCAGGTAAATTCAGGCAATAATAGTTAGCTTTGATTTTTGTTCATCCAGTTAGTTTCTTCATGCTCCAAACAACTGATAAATGAATATATTAAACATTGGTGAATATAACACTTGTTGGTGCATATAATGTATTATACTAACAAGAAACTTCATTGATTCTGCAGGTGTACTAAATGAAAAGAAGGGCCTTAAGGAAGCTGTGAAAACTTTTTTAGAGGCTTTGATTATTGATCCGTCCCATATACCGAGCTTGGTCTCCATTGTTGGTTTTCTCAAACGGCTTAGTAACTAAATAGAAAGAAGTACATATTTGTCCAACCAAATATTTAGAGAGTTTACATGCATATTCATTTAAATACTTTTTGAGTTTTTGTTGGAAAATGACGTTTCATTTTGTGTTGGATTTATATTTATCCAACCAAATAATCATTCCTTGGTTAAATGGCTATCCTTTTTCCTTGCTTTCTAAGTTAATGTCTTTATTTTGTTGTTTCTGGGATTAGGATCCGTAAAAGTTCGTAAAGTAGAGTGCAGAGGGTAGGTGTTTAGCTGTTGTTTGTCCCTTGGTTTTTTAGCCTGGACATGTGGCTGCAAGTCGTCTCTCTCTCTCTCTCTCATGGAATTGCGTTTGATTTATTATTATTTTTTTTGGTAATATTTTTCTTCCTTCTGACCATATTCTTCACAGATGTGGTTGTCGTTGATTTTTTTCCATTGAAATATTTATTATACTGATATCAAAATTCGTTAACTAAAAAACTTGATGATGGTTGATGTTGGAACAACGATCGAGGCTTTTTACCTAACCAGCTACAAAATTCCTTTATTTTCTCTCAGATTTCGCTCTTTCTCTTTGCAACTGATCTAAAAACCTGTATTGTTCCTTACGATATGTAAGTAATCGTATCTGTGTTTGCTATGGTCTTGGATTGTACGCCTCTTATGTTCAGTAGTTGTGATAGGTTGCAATCTTAGTTGCTGATTTATATTTACAAGCCCCTCTTACGTACAGCTCCAACTGTTGTTAATGTCTTGATTAAGGATCAAAATTTGATACAGTTACGTATCATGAATGTCATTGGCTGAAGAAGATCAGCGATACAGTATGATCAACATAATGCCTGCGTAATGAAGTACGAAAGCCTGCGTGAATTTGAATCCTTTGTGCATAGAAATTGTGGTTCATTGCATCTATTTTAAGTAAATATCAAGGGTGCTATTCTTTTTCTTCTTTTTTTCCTTTTTTTTGAAGTTATATTTGAGTAATTTTTTATTGCATCTCCAAATGCTACAGGTAGAGAATGAGTAGAAAATAAGTATTTTATATTTTGATAAGATGCATGCCCACATTCCCCCTTACTTTCTTTTAGCTTACTAAGTACTGTATTTCAACTTATTTGTACATTATTGCATTATGGAAATTTTCTGTACCTTTAGCACGAAGTAGTGGCCACAGTTGGGGAACTTGAAAAATAGATTTATGTACATTAAGCTATATCATAATGTCTATGGTCTTTGTGGGGCTTATATGCTGTGTGCAAATTTTCAGATTGTTGTTTTATGAGAAGGTGTGTTCTTGGAAGCTAAACCTTTGGATGTTGGAATATCAGTAAAACTTCTACTGGTGATCTGATGTTATTTGACTATATGTAACAGGTGGAGAAATGGGCCGCTGTTTATTTAAGTGGTTTACATGAATAGTATTTTGGAGAAGTTTCTCTCAATGCATGTAATTGTCTTATGAGATTCACTATTAGCTGCCACATCAAATACTGGAGTTGATTTGGTTTCCTCCACATTTTCTATATTGAAAGTTAAGTATGAAATTTGAAATTATCTGCAGTTTCTTTCAGTGTGTTAGAGAGGCGGATTTTTGTTATAGCTTTGTTGTAGAATTTTGGCCAAATTAGTATACAGCTTATTTTGTATGATTAATGTTAAGAAATGGTGTGTTAATAGCACCATCCTAATATTAATTATAAATTTACTGATCTATACAATTTGAAATATGTTTGTGGACCTTCCTCAATTGTTCTGTTTTGTTTGTAAGAATAAGTATGAAGACATGAAAGATGGATTGAACATTAAAATAGTAGAAATGTATAGAACCACAAATAGGCCATTTAAAGAGCAGCTGAGACAGAAAAGTAGATGCAGGCGGAAAAAGATGTTAAAACTGTAAAACTGCTTTGACCAGAGAGCATCATTTGCTGTACATGAGGATATAAATAGTATGGTGTTGCAGAATTGCACAATGACCACCTATATGAACTTTTAATCTTCTAATGATCAAGGTACTATTACCAGCTTCTTTTAGTGTTCTTTTAGTTGTGTCTACCAGTAATATAGTTGATTTGCATCATTGATTATTTGTATTGCATGTTCTCTTGAGCACTAAACAAAAGTAGTGCTAGATGATTAGTAAATTGAATTACAGATGAACTTAGCACACTTAATACAGAACTGAATACATTAACTAATAATGTTTAGAGCACATCTAGCCAAATATAGAAGAATAGAACATGAACTACTGTTAATGCTTAGTTTTGAATTGATGTTCTTAATTAGTTGGTTCTCTTATCCACTTTTGTTGTTAATATGACGGTCAAGAATTAGAAGCCTATGTGTGAATATTGAAGTCACGACGATGTCAACCCGCAGCAACGTGCGGGGATTTTATCTACATCATTCCGAATTCACATACCTTCTGCCGACTTTTGCTTCCTCTCCACAGGGATATGCTTCAGCCTTTTACCCAGTTCAATCAGACCCAATAATAATCCGTCTTTGATTCTCTTCTTCCTCTACGGACCAATCCGACGATCTCAGAATCCCTGATAAAACAACGAATACAGTGAGAGGCAGTCGGACAGTACCACCGCCTATAACAAAGATTTAGCAACCACCTCTTTATATCTTTCAGGTTGATTGGGTTTTGTTTGTCTTTGGCTTCTGTACCAATTCTTTTGGTTTTGGTATGTGGATTCAGGAGAATCTGTTCAATTCATTCATTTAATTTGTTTCAATTGATTTATTTAATTCATTATGGAGGTGGATTGAGTTTTGGCTATGGTGAATTAGGGTTTTAATTTTTAAAATTTGATTGATTCAATACCACAAACTCTCTTGATTCAAACTTGCACCTATGGGTATTGTGGATGTTGGTTTCATATGGGTTTAAATCGGCCATCTGGAGTAAGATGCATATTTAATTTTTTTTGTAGGAATCGGCGAATTGGGTTTTGATTAGGAGAAGAAGGGAGAGCAGGTTCACTTTGTTCTTTTTTTTTTTTTCCTGAAATTAGTTTGTCCAATTTCTTCCTTTTCCAAAAGCTGCCAAAGCGCTGGAGATTATTCGAGGGGAAGTAGAGGTAGAAGAAATAACAAGGTTAGTTTCTTTTGACATTTATAGTTTTGGTGACTATTTGCTTATTGACCACTGCAAATTTACAAGTACTAGGTGTAATTTGCTAACACTATTGAGGACTCAAAAGTGTAACTTGCCAACACTTCGGAGGATTCCCTCCCATGACTCTCGGTTTACTACAATTATTTACTACAATTTCTCTGTGGATAACTGTGTGGAGAAGATAACCATTATTGATTCAGACATTGTTGACAAGGTAAAGACCACTGTTAAGAATTGATCTGCACTATTTTGAATTGATCTGTACTATTTATTGTTTACTCTATTTGATTATCATATTACTCTATTTACTCTATTTCTATTCTTTCTGTTTAAATACTACTCACTTTTTTGTGAAGATTGCTTCCATTTATTCCTATTCTTGATGATACTATTACTCTATTCTTAAAATCCTAAGTTGCTCTATAAACAAACCTATATGCGGGAACTCTTCTATATCGTTCTCAATCACTACTGCAGCAAAGCAATGAAGCGACGAAGAATGAAATGGAAAAAGCAAAAGTCGTCGCTTCAACACATTCAAGCGACCAATATTGGTTTTATTCAATACTCGTCGCTTGAATGTATTGAAGCGACGACTTTTGCTTCAAATTTGTCGCTTACAACTTATTGAAGCGACCAATATTGGTTTTATTCAATATTCGTCTCCAGATAAATATTGAAGCGACCAATTTTTTAGACTTCGTCGCTGTACTATAACTGAAGCGACGAATTTTGGTCAATATTCGTCGCTTTTTTTTTTTTCAATGATTGTACTTCTTCTTAAATGACAGCTGTATATATAGGTAAAAAAATTAGAAGAAATTGAGCGACAAAAAATCAAAAGGGAAAAAAAACTTCGTCGCTTCAACACATCCAAGCGACGAATATTGGACTCGTCACTTCAAAAAAATCGAGCCACGAAGATTGGTCAATATTCATCTCTTAAATAATTTCCAAGCGACGAATATTGATATTTCATCGCCTGATCAGTTTATAACAGAACCATTTTTTGGAAAAGCTAGCGACGAAACTCAATCCTTGTCGCTTGGAAATTATTGAAGCGACAGAGTTTACTGACTTCGTAGCTCGAATACAAAAACAAGCGACGAAAATTGGCCAATCTTCATCGCTTCGTTTTTTTTTTCATCTGTCTTTGTACTTCGTCTTAAATACAACCTTTATAAATACAACCGCATTGATTGGGGCTCTAATTTTGTCGGATTTAAGTGATTTTTTTACGATAACCATATTTCATCATAACGATCAAATGTTATTTCACAGCTTTTTTCAAAATTTGACTTTTTTTATATAGTTGCTTCGAAAAGTTGTACACTTGAGTATAATCTTATAATTAAGTTATACCATATTAGTAAGCATGTTGTCATTATAATGGCTAAATTCACAAAATTAAAATTTTGACCGTCGGATGTGATCGTTATAGTTAAATATGAGTAGAGTAGAAAAATCAACTCATTTCGTGAACGCTGGATGATCGATCGAAACGGTCAACCATATTTTCATAAAACTTATCACACGAAAACGTTACTATGTACCTTTGGATGACCTTGTTTCGTCGACTCTTCCAAACATTAAACTCTCAAATAGATGAGACGTAATCAGCCATATAAAAATTTGGTAACTTTTACCTCCCGATACTATGGTTCCCCATAGAGAGAGATACGTTTAAATAAGGTTGACCGCATCGATCGGGGCTCTAACTTTGTCTGATTTAAGTGATTTTTTTACCATCACTGTATTTCATCATAACGATCAAATGTTATTTCACAGCATTCTTCAAAATTTGACTTATTTTATATAGTTGCTTCGAAAAGTTGCACACTTGAGTATAATCTTATAATCAAGTTATACCGTATTAGTAAGCATGTTGTCATTATAATGGCTAAATTCACAAAATGAAAATTTTGACCGTCTGATGTGATCGTTATAGTTAAATATGAGTAGGGTAGAAAAATCAACTCATTTCGTGAACGCTGGATGTTCGATCGAAACGGTCAACCATATTTTCATAAAACTTATCACACGAAAATGCTATTACGTACCTTTAGATAATCTTGTTTCGTCAACTCTTCCAAACATTAAACTCTCAAATAGATGAGACATAATCAGCCATGTAAAAATTTAGTAATTTTTAGTTTTTTACCTCCCGATAATATGGTTCTCCATAGAGAGAGATACATTTAAATAAGGTTGACCGCATCGATCGGGGCTCTAACTTTGTCTGATTTAAGTAATTTTTTTACCATCATCGTATTTCATCATAACGATCAAATGTTATCTCACAGAGTTTTTCAAAATTTGACTTCTTTTATATAGTTGATTTGAAAAGTTAAATATAATCTTATCAGCGACGGAAGTTGGTTTTCTTCGTCGCTTAAGTGCTTAAAAAAGGTCGCCCGCGCTTTCGGCCAAAATTTTAAATTTCCGCCAAATATTTGATAGAAAATTGAAATCATTTTAAGCGACGGAATTTGACTTTCTTCGTCTTTTAAGGTCGACCAGAAATCTCCAAATCTAGCAACTTGACCCTGCATTTCCCATTTCCATTTCGTCATGCTTCATTCGATTCAGTCTGTCCCAAAACCCTATTTTCATCACCAGCACAATAGCCCAGCACGACCACCCTCTATCTTTCTCTGTCTCTAACCCTCACCCAATTCCAATCCCAATTGCAATTTCAAACCCGAAAGTGAATTTGTGGTGAAGCACAGAGGAAGACCAAAGCACGATTTCTTCAGTGTTTGTGGTAGGAGAATTCTTCCTTTCGTCGTGTTCACTGTTTTGGTGAATTAGAGATTCATTCCATAGTAGAGCATCTACTGGTAGATTGATTCGATCAAATAATGTAGGGAGTAGGAGGAAGCAGTATGTTTCCAAACCAAGAAGTGTTGTTTCTGATGGTGGATTGGACTCTCCTCCTGGTCGTTCACAGTCAAATAAACGGTGTGCTTGGGTGACGCCAAATACAGGTTTGTCTTACTTAATTTGAACTATAATGAACTTTTTTGCTTCTGGAGTACTTGTTAAATTTATTTATTCTCCATTCGTTGCAGTAATTTAACTTTAGTCATGATCTTGTCCATGGCCTTGGAAAATTATGTTGGAATATACTGAGTGAAAGGTATCTTCGGGAAATTGTTAGACTAATAGAGTACAAACCTGATTTAGTTCTCACAATTGTGTAGGCAAACTAATTCTTTGGATCATAGATCTTTTAAGAAACCGTAAGTTCAAAACCAAAAGTACAAAGATTGCAGTTTGTATTGCCTCCTTTTTCAATCAAAGCATTTTGTACCATAGAATGAAGGACTTCAATTTAAATGTCTCAGGAATCAAATACATATGGCTATTTGAAGCCAATTGACTGTGCTGTACTTTCTTTGATGTTATTGGTTATGATCTCATTGCTAACATGAATGCATTGGCACATATATTGTCTGAACGGACGGGGGAAGATATATATTGGAGCTTTTACTAAATTATATTTTTAAAATGTGTGGCAAGTGTATTCGAAGTTCTAACCTGATTGATTATAAGATTGGTCGTCTTCACTGTAAACAACTCCTTCATTTCGTCGTCTTAAATGTAAACAGCTTCTTCATCAAGGAAATGCAAGTATGTATGATGCATAGTGGAAAGTGAACTGCAACCACTTACAACTGTATATTATGAAATTATAACTCTTATGGTTTCGTTTGGATAAGCTAAAGTGATATCACACCATTTCTTCTTTCTGGCAAAACAACTGCTCATTCTGCTCTATTTCCTAATATTATTGTCCATCTGAACATATGAATTTTGGTATGCCTATGATTGTTGATTAATCCCTCGCATCTTATTGCTGGCAGAAATTGCTTTGCAATATCCAAACATGCCAGAATCAGATTACATACCCCATCCAAACATCCAAAGTGCTATCTGTACTTTCACCAAAGGCACCAAAGGTGATTACATTCTTCTAATTATGGCTCATCAAGCGCCCTATCCATACCCTATTAGCTGTGACATGAATACCTTTGATATTATAATTTGCAGGCTGCTGCCCCTCCTGCTATTCCAAAAGAAGAGCAGACACCTAAGAGGAAGTATGTGAGAAAGTATGTGAGGAAGTACAAAGCGCCCTCCTTACCTTCACCAAAGGTGATCCATACTTCTGTAATGATGTAATCTTAACTTATTTAAGCACTAATGTGAGCTGTTATAATAAAACCTTTCATATATGGAAATTGCAGGGTGCTGCCTGTAACTCTGTTCCAGAAAAAAGGCCATAGCAAAATGATGTGAGCTGTAGTTACTCTCGAGCCATCTTTGTATTCATGCCACCTTGGATGCTTTGCTTCATGAATATCATCTAATATTTGTAAGTGCACTAGCTAATAGCTTGAGGTCAAGATACTTGATCTATAATAGGCTGATATACGTCACCGAGTCAGCAAAGAGTTGAAGTGGAGGACTTGATTATGACCCTTCCTTTTCCTTGTAATTTGATTATTTATGACCCTTCCTTTTCCTTGTAATTTGATTATTGTACATTGTCGTAATTTGAACAAATTATAGGTTTGGACGAAATCTACATTTTTATAAAATGTAGTGTGTTTGTGTTATGTTGGATATGTGTGAAATGTCATTTGAATGAAAGTTTTGTGTTATTTTTATGCGAATGAAATTGATTCAAACCAAGCCCGAAAAATATTTTTCTTCTCTGTAAAAATTAAAAATGAAGCGACGAATGTTGATTAAAAATTAAAAATTAATTTTATTTGAAAATTAAAAATGAAGCGACGAATATTGATCAATATTCATCGCTTCATTCTTAAAACAACATTTTAAAATTCGTCATATGAAAATTGAAGAGACGACCCAAAAATTGTCGCTTCAATTTTTGAAGAGACGACCCAAAAGTCGTCGCTTGGATTTTTGAAGAGACGACCAAAAGTCGTCGCTTCAAGTTTCAGGCGACGATATTTGAAGTCGTCGCTTGAAATTTTGAAGCGACGACTTTTGATGCAAAACTCGTCGCTTCGAAATCAAAACGACGAAAATGAAGCGACGACTTCGAAGCGACGACTTTTCGTCTCTTGGACATTGAAGCGACGACTTTTGGTCTGAAACGACGAAAAAAAGTCGTCGCTTCAATTTGATTATGCAGTATTAATTTGTAGGAGTGAGTTTGTGTGATTATGTGTTTTTAGGAACCTTCCAGTGTCATCTTCAAGGCACTCAATATTTTTTGTTTCATCTATCCAGTTGAGCTTACAAAAGCACGGGCAGACACCAATATTTTGCAAAGCTATTCAACCATAGAGTGAGAGACATACCAGGCAAAACCCATGACTGCATGTTGTAATAATTGGTGGAGAAAGACCACATACCATTAACTTCCAAAAAAAATACAGGATTCTGATACCAAAATAACGCTCAGCAACTGAGATATGCCATAGGTAGCTTTCATATTTGTTATATAGTTTCTTTTGGAATTGATTTTTTGGGACAGGATATAGCAAAGCTGCATATTGGAATTGATCGTAGACACACACAGACTATTTGAATGAGTTGGGTGTGATTGGTTTGCTTCTTCCACTACGCCATTCAAGCTCTTATGCAACGGACACTAATCGGCTTAAGCGACGGAAAACGCGCGGTATAAGCTCTTAAGCGACGCACAGTCCGTCGCTTAACTGACGTCGTGTAAGTGGAGTAGCTTCAGACTTTAAGCGACGTGCGTCGTGAGCCACGCCGTTTAAAGGGAGCTTTAAGCGATGGGGTAACATAAAAGTCGCTTAACACTTATGCGACAGACTTATGTATCCGTCGCTACAGAGACAATTAAAGCCACGGGAATACACCAAACTCCGTCGCTTAAAATTGTATCTTAAGCGACGGGTATTGGAAGATCAAGCCGCATAAAATTATCTTAAGCGACGATATATAGGTCTAAGTCCGTCGCTTTAAGTATATCTTAAGCGACTGAGATAGGTTCAAGTGCGTCGCTTTACATTTTATCTTAAGCGACGTGAATTGTCCGTGCGTCGCGTAAAGGTTATGTTAAGCGACGTATATAGAGCAAAGTCTGTCGCTTTAAGTGTTATCCTAAGCGACGAGAAACTTATTTATCCGTCGCTTAAATGGAGATGCACTGTTCACCACAGAACCTGGTTCTATAGTTGCCTGACCTGAAAAACACCAAATTGCACAAATTCATTCAAACCAACACATTATAATTCATTTTCAGACCAATACATTCATTCAAACCAACACATTATGAATTAGTTTGAAACCAACACATTCATACATAAACTCTTGAGTTCACAAAAGTTGATAAAAGAATGAAGCGCAATGAGACCGAAAATAAGCTAAAAACTCATGGAGGAGGAGGAGGAGGAGCTGAAGTACTTGCAGACCCAAGATTTTGTGCGGCGACGATCCTTGCAATTTGTTCCTCCATGTTGCGCATACGCTCTGCGGTAGCTGCTTGTTGCTCCATGTTGCGCATATAGGTTGTGATCGTCTGATTAGCTCCTGCCGTAGCTGACGGTCCTCGTCCTCGACGACCTTCTTCATCTTTCCTCCTCGATATTTTGGAGGCATGACGACTTCGGGGGTGTGGGTGGTGGTACTGCATCAACAATGTAAATCAAACTAGTTAGATCAAAAGAGTGACAATAACCTACACAACATACAAACTTACACGACATGAAAATCGACAATCACTAGCTATGACTTGAGCTACAACAATTATCATCACACTAAATTGTAATCATATAATTTTCATAAGCAAGAGCAAGAGTTCAAGAAACATTAATCCAAGAGCAAGAGTGCAGCAATTAATGGTTTCATAAAATTTTCGTGCATACATATATACATATCCTAGCAGTGGTATAACTATACAGGAAATAAATTAGTGGCAGCTTTGCTCCATTGTTAGATTCTTATGCTTTCAACCCTGTTCAATTTCTATCATCTTTCAACCAATCAAAACACTTATTCCAGCTCAAACTCTCAAATCTATTCAGCATTACAATTTGATGAGCAAATAATCCATTATGCAAATGCGGGAAATCAAAGTCACATGAATTGGCAATGTAACAGAGCCTAATCCCAAGTTAAATTTTTCACACAGTACCAAATGTAAACCCAAATCTAACAATCAAACCACAAACTTGAAAGCAGAAATGAAGTAAACCTCAAAATGGGTAGTCAAAGTTATCAACTTTATTACCTTCAATGAGACGAGTTTGGAACTGATTCAATCTAAAAGCAGCAGTACAAAAAAGGGTTTAGTTGATCACTTGATCACCCCAAAAGCATCCGTACACAGTTGATTCTATATCAAAAACAAAATAAACATACACAAATCAAATGCAAGTTTATGGAAGAGAATAAGGGTTTAGTTTACTCTAAAATTACAAAAAAGAGATGGGAGAGATGAAATAACCAATTTGAATAAAAATTTCGGAAGATTTTCAGAGAAATAAAAAAGTAATCAAGTCACTAATCAATCATTCGATTATGCAAGAAATCAGGGTTAATTTGCTATCAGAGAAATAAAATGAGGAACATAGGAATTGGGAGTTGTTTTATCCTAAATATCTATCTACATCACCAACAATTTAACATAGGATTCTAAACAAACCAATGCAAGACTCAAAACTGAGCAACAAAGCCATTTACAACTTCCATTAATCCGCAGCAATCTAAACAAACCAATGCAAGACTCAAAACTGAAAGTAGGCAAAGCAGCATAATCAAGGACAAAACAAACACATACATATATCCCCATATCACAGATTAATATACAATTTGGTGTTAGTCAAATAGCCATACCTGCACACAATACCAAACACTATAAGAACAACACAATGCAACACCCTCACCATAAACATAAGCAACAGAGGCGGCACAAGCACTCACACTTTGTAGTTTTCAGTTGGATAAAGCAGACCCAAGAATGTCTCATTCAGTGTTCGTCCCGACTTTGTCGGATTGTTCACTACAAAACCAGACACACCCAGATAAGTTCACACCGATGATCCGAACTATATCATCACCAATATGATCCATGTGTTTTCGGTTTACTAATTAATACCAAATAAATAGAACTCAGGATTGCATTTGTAATTGTGACTATAAATTCTTCAGCACAAAAAAGAAACAATGAAAAGAAACTGATTGGGATTCAAGACCCAGATCGGTAAAGATACCTCGCTCGTCGACGACGTCGAGGGAGAAGTGGACGATGTGGTGGAGCTTCAGGGCGTCATCGGCATCAGTGAAGCTTTGTATGTAAAGAGGGTTGTTCTGTGCTCGGGCGGGGGACGCGGCGGAGGCTCGGGCGGGGGACGCGGCGGCGGTTGCTCGGCCGGGGGACGCGATGGTGGAGAGAAAATTATGGGGACTGAATTTGGGGATTTCAGAAAACCCCGTTATTTACATATATATATATATATACTTAAGCGACGTACTTAAAAATCCCCGTCACCTCAAAATAGTACTTAAGCGACTATAAAATAATTACCCCGTCGCCTAAGATTTTTTAAATTTTCGGCCTATCTTTTTGGCGGAAATTCACGCGCCATTTCCCAAATACTTAAGTGACGAATATTAATTACTCCGTCGCTTAAACATATATTTAAAGCGACTAACAATAAAATACGTCGCTACAGATCCGATCTAAAGGGACTGACAATAAAGTACATCGCTTCAGACCCAATCTTAAGCGACTGACAATGTAATCCGTCGCTTAAGATCCAATCTAAAGCGACTGACAATATAATCGGTCGCGACGTACCTTGTATTTTATGCGGCGCAAAGTTTGTCCGTCGCATTATTGTACTTTAAGGGACGGACGTATTAAAAGTCCGTCGCTTAAGATGATATATGGCGTAGTGTTCTTCTTCTTCTTTTTTTTTTTTTTTTTTTTTAAATGTTTTATTATTTTTTATTTTTTGAAGTAAAAGCATATAGGAACTGATCCTGAAAACCATTTTGTGAATCATTAGGTTTTGATTCTGATTTTTTTTCTCTTATTATAGGTTCATACTACATGAGGGCAGTGATTGTGGATGTACCGGATTTCATAAAAGTGCTTTATTGGAGCAAGAAGAAGATGACTGGGAGAATTTGACATATGTAAGTACAACAATTATTGCTCTCCTTACATTCATCATGCAACAATCAGAAATTTAAAGGTATACTAGATATGCTTTCGTGTTTCCATTATTTCTTTCGTTTGAGAAGCATGGGTTGTAGTCTGTGATAGGTGCATCAAACTGGTGTTTGGGATTTGTTGATCAATTGGTAAAATGCAGGCCAAGTGTGTGAGAAAAATGTTCATATAAACATGATATATATACTATTGGTTTCTTATATCGTTCAGAGTCAGTTTACCATCCTAATCTCATGTTCTTCTGAGCAGAAAAAAGTTGATGTCTGTCGTAGAAGTACAAAAAAAAAAAAAGTAGTAAAATGAAGATAGTAAATCAAAAGGTAGCACTTTGATGCTCTTTTTTATTTTGTTTTATTTTTTTTTTCCCTTGAATTGGGTGCCCTCATTCTTACATGTCGTAGTTGTATGTTACTGCTCTAAATCTATTGTTCTTTAAATTTGCGTGGAATTGGAACATGCGATGCTCGAGACGGATGCGGAATTGAAGCGGTTCGTCACATATTGCTGATAATCAAAACTATATGTCATATGCAGTTTCATTCGCTTTTTTCAAAAGAAAAGAGGTCGTCTCTGAATCAAAAGATAGAGATTCTGCTGTTAATGTTATGGCAGCAGTTGGTACTTGGAACACTAAACAGTTGTAGAAAGAAATATATAGCCCTAGAGGCTTTGTAAAGTTCTAACAAATTTACAGGCTGGAATATTGTTCGAGAATTCCATTTTAACTTTCATTATTCTAAATTGTTAGAACTCGGGTCTTAAATCCCAAGACTGTCATCCAAAAGATGAAAGCGCAACCCAAAGCTTTATCAAGTTATATCTGATGCCATACAGATTAAACAACCCACAGCTAGGCGCGGGCTCTTATCCTCAGAGAATTAAGGATAATCAAAGATTTTACATGGTTAATCAATGATTTAAGAGTTTATCAGTATGTAGAGGTTGTGCAGACTAACAAAGCAAACCGTTCATGAAATTGGATAGTGAAACATTGGATGAAAATCATGAAATTGCAGAATTGTAAGGATTTACAGTTCGTGTTCACATTGTCAAAGAACTGATTGGAGAGGTTATAATATTCATTCCAAAAAACACCGTTTTTGCTCAAATGTCTTCTGCAGTTTACATGTCTTTGTTTACAGCACGTCAGCACATCACCACCAAAATTATAAAATCACCCGCGGCTGGACGCGGGCATAATACCTCGTATGATACCAAAGAAGATGCACTACCTATGAAGCACGCACACGGACACGAGTGTCCAATACAAACACGATTCAATACGCGGACACGACAAAATAAAATTTTTTCAGACACGGACACGTCGTGGACACGTTATTTAAATATTATTTTTAATATATATATATATATATATATATATTTCCCACTCTCTCTTTCTCTTTCTTTTTCCTTCATCTCTCTCTTTCTCTTTCTCTCTCCCCAACTCTCCTTCCTCTTTCTTTCTCTTTCTCTTTCTCTCTCCCCACTCAGCCGAGCCCCTCCGCCGACACAGTCGCCGCCTCAGCCTAGCTCAGTCGTCCGGCCACCGTTCGGCTCACCTCCGGTGTCGTTCGACTCGTCTCTCCTCCCTCGTCACGTCTGCGGTGGTGATTCAAGGCGAATCACCGCCGTTTAGGCGTACGAAGATCAAGCAGGTTCGACTGTCCAGAGCTCCCTCCACCGGCCACCAATCGACCCGATTCCGGTTGGGAATCAAAAGTCTCGGCTTGTGTAGCAATTTCACGAAAGGAATTAAGCTACTTTGATTCAAGTAATGAGAATTTTCGAATTGAAATTCTAGGGTTTTGATTATGCTCTAAACCCCCTTTCTGAAATGTAAAAGTCCCGCGTGTCCAACCTCATTTCGCGTGTCCATGTTGGACACATGCGTGTCCATGCGTATTTGGGCGTGTCCGTGTCCAATACGTGTCCGACACGCGATATGCGAGCTGATAGACGTGTCCGTGCTTCATAGTGCACTACCAACAATATTGCAATATGGTCAACGTGTTCGGTGAGAAGTTAACTTCTTGATTGATGCCGTTGCAAAATCTTTCTCTGTGCCGATCGAACCTGAAGATAATCTTCCACACGGGACGAGATCAGCTGTTCCAGAATATTCTGTGCCAATTCTGTGTGCGATTAACATTAATTTAACACGTGGAATTCCACTTAGTAACACTTAACGGAAGTCTACCCACATTAACTTTCATTAATTTTAATTATTTATTATTATTAAACAACCAAGAATCCCAGTATCCCTTCTTCCTTTCCACTTCTTCATCCATCTTCATCGGTCCTTATCTTTTTTGCCAATCTTCTCTCTGTCTTTGATGAAAACAGTCTCCTCTCTCCAACACTTTTCCTATTAATTTCTTAGATAATCTTTGTGATTTTCCCTAAACCACAAATCGAACCATCACAACTGCAATTTTTTCCTCCCATCCCTTCTCGCAGCAAAGCTCATCACCCACAAACGCAATCCCCTTTGTCATCCCTCCCCGCGCTTCACTCCCACCTTCACCGTCGAATTCTACCCAAATAGCGAAGACGACGTCCTTTCGAAGCCACGGAATCGGTCTTGCTTCTCCTCGTTTAATCTTCTGTTGGAGTCGTAAATTTATTTGAAGCTGGGTTCTCAGCTTTCGCCATCTGAATTAGTTGGGGAGTTTGAATGAAGAAGAAGGATTCAGTAGAAGAAAAAAGAATAGGATTTTCTGTTTTTCTTTTCTGGACATTTTTGTTTAATGAAAATTAAAATAACTAACAGACGTTCAAGTCTGTTAAGGGATGATGGGTATTTACAGGTGGCATGATATGATTGAAGGGGACAGAATTGGGTTTAGTGCCACGGTGTTATCCAAGTCTTTGTTTGCTCGACGCGTGCCAAGTCCGGAGATATAATATGCCGTTTCTGGCCTCCATGATAAAATTCACAGGGGTATATTAGACATTCTAAAACAAACTCGTTCTCTTCGTCTTGTCCAAAACAGAAGCCGTCACCACTCACTTGGTCATCTCGGCGGCAAACTCCGATCCTCTTCAGCTCCTTTCTGAATAATCTTTGCTCGATACCTACTCACGCTTCTCAACTCTACTTCAAGTTCGGGTAGGTCTTTTCTTCTCTTTGTTTAATCTTTGAGACTTGTCAAGTTTCCTAGCTATGTTGGGTATGCTATTTCTCACTGGGAATAACGTTTATTGTATTCTTCATTCAATTTTCAATATAGTCAGAATACTGATTAGTTAGATAAATAATAGAGATGGGTGGTGTTAGTTTTCCTCCGGCTAGTCCTAGTCGTAGGTTTGGTATGGTATTACTCATTGGAATGTGATTTCTGGGTTTTGTACAGTTTTAATGTATGGGGAATCCATTATTTTATTGACACAAAATGAAATATTCTGATCTAAATGTAGGATCCCAGACGTTGATAAAGAAATTTTCGTTTGATTTAGTAATTGGGATTTCATGTTTCTTTGGCAGGCAAGGTTTTGTAGTGAAATGGAACTTGGGTCCCTTTCTGATCCCACCCAATCCACCTTTGCTTTGGTTGATGAAGATCATACATTCGCAAATGCTGTCAGATATACTCTGAATCAAGAGTAAGTGCTTTTTAAATCAGTGTTGTAACTTCGGCTCACATATTCCTATTATACTGTTAGCTCTAGTTCTTACCTGTCAAAGCTTGAAGTATGAATCATAAATAGAAGGTCTTTATTGATGTTTCTGTGGTGAAATACTCTTCCGTTTAGTGGTTCGGAATGATGAGGTAGTAAAAGTAGAACTATACTAAATGATGATTAATGGTAAACTAAGAAGAAGCTTTAATGTTATCTTGCAGTCCAAGGACAAACTTCTGTGGGTATAGCATTCCTCATCCATCAGATAACCGAGGTAATATTAGAATCCAGACTACAGGTGTGTATCAGTGTATGTGCATAATTACTTTCCCTTGAGCATTATATATATAGGTTTATCAGATATCAATACAATGATTCCTCCCTCCGGATAAGACCTGGTAGAAATGGTTGATGCAAATGGTATTTTGTTACATTATTGGTCAACTTTAATTTCTATTCAGTTGGTAGTTTCTCCAAATGCACCCGTCTTGCATCTTATATTTTTGCCTTACATGTAAATGAATTAGAACCAAGTTGTGGGTGTGAAGATTCTGGACGAGTTTGATTACAGAAAGAGCTGCTTCATCAGTGCACTATAGAAAGATGGTTCTATTAGTTTCTTTAGTAAAACAATATAAAATGCTGCATGAAGTGCCCTGAGCAGTTTGTTTTGACATAGAACAGAAAAAGCTTATTATCTTCTTTTATATATTATAGACGTTTGGAGGAATTAAAGTTCTAGATCAGTGGGGACTGGGGAGTTGTAGCTCAGAGATAGAGCACATATTCCCACATCGACCTAGAGATTTTTCCTGCACCTTCTCCAAATCTTTTTCATGAAAAAAATCTTATGCATCGAAAAGTTATTGCTTTGTTAGTGGTCGATTTCTACTTAGATTATGTCGCTGCGTTTGTCTTTCAGGCCAATCAGTTATATAACTTACACTTGCCTGCTTAATTTACAATCCAAAAAAGATGCTTCTGTGCTTCTCAGCATATTGTTAAGAATTGAAATTCTGAATCTAATCTTAACCTGGTCATTTCATAAACAGGCGATCCAGCAAAAGATGTATTCAAAGACGCATGCCAGGATCTCATGGTTATGTGCCAGCATTTGAGCAACACTTTTGACAAGGCTGTGATTGATTTCAAAATGAGCAACACTGTGGAGGGCATGGATATTGAATCAGATAGTTAAATTGGTTATCTTAATTCTCATTTCAATGGTTACTTTTGATTACAAATGTAGGTTCTGGTGGATGCATAACATGAACTTAAAAGTTTAATTTAACGGTATCATGTACCTGTGTTGGCTGTTGTAGCAAAATTATGTCGGTTGTTCTTCCAATGCAAGAAGTTAATTATCGTTAATTTTTTTTTTTACTCTCTTTTGCCAGACTTGATGTTTCAGTACCGAATTCATATAACATTTAATTTGCAGCAAACATACTAGCAAAGTAGCAATAAGATTGAAAAATCAAGTGTTTCAGAATGATCAGAGCTTTCGGAATTAACCATTTGTGTTTCAAACTTTTAAAATCTCCATCAATCACTCCCCTTCTTCTCTTGTTTTTTTTTTGTCCGACAGATCTTCTCTTGGTTGGGTATTATATTGACTGATATTCTTAGTTTCTTCCGATTACAAAATAAAGAGACGAGGCTACAGCCTACAGCAAAGATTCTTCAATACAACTAAAACCTAAACTGTCAAAGAAAGGGCATTGGAAGGAATTCGGATCCTCTCTTAACATTTCCTTTCACCTTACCTTCCTGATCTTCTATCTAATGGCTTGATGGAGCTATTTATCCAAGCACATTGTACCTGCAAAACAACTTCATACAAATATTACCCTCTTGTGTCATCGTTAGTATAGAGCAAGTAGGGATCGTTCAATCCGGGGAAATCAAGGACGTTCAATCACATAAAGCATTACAAAATCATATTGGGGGTTTGAAATTTGAATTCTATACTACTGAAAATTACGAAAATAAATCCTAAATTAAATATATACATATGATCAACATCTTTCACACAAAACTCACTTAACATGTAACAATTTCGTACAAGGTAACAATATAGCAAAATCAGTAAGTACTCAAGATTAGTATTAGTTCCAATTTAATTAGAGCCTTCGTGGTTATTCTAATCATCAAAACTCCTCAATTATTTAGAACCAGCTTCGTGCATAATCCTAAACATGGTGCTAATTAGTTTAAAGACACTTCGTGTAGAAATTAAACCAAGAAACACATAAGCACAATGAGTCGAATTGGAAACATGCAACAAGTATGGCGTCACCTCACCTTGCTTCAACATGTAAATTTTCAGAATTACTCTAGCCCTTAGAATTAACACAAAAACAATCAACTTCGTGTATAATTATCCTTATGTTACATTCGGCATATGAAGTTATCACTAAAGAAAAGCCATGGCCTAGGCAGCCCTTAAGTGCATCACTTTTGTGCATACGAATTCAGAAAATAAACCAACACACAATCAAGAACACATGCAATTAATACTATATCATAAACCCTGCATAATATTGAAACACATTAAGAACATAATTCGGCATTCAAAAATCCAAGTAGCAAATTCAGAAATCCAAAATAGAATTATTACAACCAATTCGGCAAACACAAATCCTTATAATCTTCATAGACAAAGTATTACAAAAATACAGAAAATATAAAGTCATGAGAGAAGAGTGAATCACACTTTAGAAGAACCTTGAAGAGACTTCGGCAAGAGATGGATTCGATGGTGATGGAATGGTGCGATTGTATGGAAAATTGATGGTTCGGCTATGTATTTTCTGTATGGATTTGTGGTGTTAATTGGACAGAGTTTTGACTAGTGAAAAGTGAGAGAGAAGAGATGATTTTTCTGTACAAAAGAGAGCTATATATATAGGAGAACAAAGGAGGAAGAGGTTTGGCAGCTTTTAGTCTTCAAATCCGAGTTGAACTATTTTCGGCAGAATGACCTTTGTGTGATAAAAACAGAATATCTCTCTCTAGAAAATAGCTATTGAGGTGATTTCAATTGAGTTGGAAACTAGACTCCCGTAGCTTTCCATCCATCTAAGGCTCGTCATCTAATTCAAAGTGAGCTATCCGAGAGAGTCCGTGGAAGTTGGATGACGTGCACAGGAATTCTGCCGAATTTAATCAGGATTTGTTGCGATTTTGCTTCCTCTATTTTCTGCCGAAAATCATCAAGATAATGGCTGAATAATTGAACAATATATCCTTAGTTTTTCCATGAATTAATTCAGTCAAAAATCTTGCACAAAAGATGGAATTCAGTCCACATTCGTAAGCTAAATCCAAGTAGAACTCGGTTTAGGTTTTCTTCTTTCTTCTTTTCCATTCCGATCTCTTCTTTCTTTTCTTCATTAATTCTGCCGATTTCTCCATAGATCAATGCATCATGAACTTGTTGAAGGACTTGACTCAATCTTTGCTGAACAAAATATCCAAGAGGCAGCCGAAAGCTTCCCTAGATAGACCGGGAAAGCACAAACCTTCTTCAGCCGATTCCATTCTTCTCTTAATTGACTTGGGAGAACTTCTTTTCCTTTGTTCTTCGACTTGGCCCTTGCTAGGATGACGCCCTAATACTTCATTATGTTCAGTAGCTCTTCAATAATGACCTTGGACAAGAACTTGGTGAATAAAAACCAAAATCTCTCAAATCGGACAGAAGGTTTCTTCTCTCGGCAGCTCTGACCTCTATTCATTCAAAACGGCATAACCTTTTGCTCAAGAAAGATTTTTCTGCGATTCTAGTTGCATATGAAACTAGACACACAGAAATTTCATCCATATAAATTTCGCCTCCAAATTCCTTGTCAATCGACGGGAATAAATTCGGGAAGTTGAGTGACGTGTACTGAAATCTGCTGAAGTTTCTGGATTTGCATCCGATTTGAACTTGTGATTCTTTGTATCTTATTTTGCTCTGATTTCAATGAATCTTGTCATGCTCAATCCTTTATTTGTCAACTTCATATGAGAGAAGAACAATCTATCAAAAGCAAAGTTTATGTTTTACAGATTCCATAAAACATCTCAGAGACTTTTCGAATAGGCTTTTGATAAATTCTGTCCAAATTCTTCTATTTAAGCACATTCTCACATTAAACTCAACCAAAACTCTACATGACTCTATCTTACAATAATAAGGGTTAAGCATTGGATAAATGGGGGTAAAAATATATTAAGAACGTCGCATTTTATGCTCCTATCATGGCTCAAAATCTCTTGTTCTTTTTTTTCTACTCTTACTTCTGTGCTTTGAGATTGTGAGTCATTAGATAGAAGGTCAGGAAGGTAAGGTGAAAGGAAATATTAGGAGAGGATCCGGATCCCATTGGAAGCTGGCTGCAAAAGAGAGTGATCCCAAACTGACATTCTCACATCATGACCTGTTAGCAAGAGCACCTGTAATATACTTCCTACCAAACATGCTTGAATTGTAACTTTACAACTTTGGGATAAAAGTTTGATATCTCGAGCTAGCTACTTGAAGGATTTGGGGTATGAAGAATCATGTGGAAAGAGAAACGGAAATGGAGAGAGAAGACATGCTAGCTTTTGGACGTTCAAAGAAAAAAGCTTAATGGTAAGCCAGTAGCTGCAAAAGTAAATTTTGAGGAAGCAAAACGTAAATTAGTAGCCAAATAGGCATTGTGGCTTTAAGAAAAGAACGAAGGTAATGTAGCTAATGTCGAAAAGTTGCTTGTACGAGTTCATATGGATAGCGGCTATGGAATATCGGTATAACCAGTCATGTGGATCAAGAAATACCGGTATAAGTAATGGCTAGCTGCTTATTTTGAGATCAAGAGGCTGCAATAGGCTAAAGGTTGAGCTTGTATCATATTGCAGATGGAGAGGGATTATAAATGAGAAAGTTTGTTTCTTTAATGCATGAATTTGCTGAATTTTGAAGTTGGAATCTAGGTAAATGAGAGGTAGAAGAAGAATGTGGGAGGAGAATGTAAGTAACAGTCCTAGAAATTAAAAATGATAATTTCTATTCGAGACTCGAGAGGTAGACAGCTCACGATCAAAAGGAAATCCTAGAAATTAAAAATGATAATTTCTATTGCCCTTTTAGGTTCTTAATATATTTTGTTGCACCAACATTTGTCATTCTAATTTTGGTTCTTAATACCGGTATTTGATCTTTCATCTTTCTTACGTTCGTTGGACTTCCTTCCAACTGTTACAACCTTAATACCTGATATGCCGTGGCATGGCATGAGCCTTGGGCCATGCCGAGGCAAGGCTCACGCATGTAGCTAAGAACATGCGCAAGAGGGGCAGAAGTAAGGCAAGTCAGTGCAGCAGATTAGCCTTGCTAGCACAGACAGTGGGCAGGACGGTCGCCTCGCTAGCAGAGCGGCAGGCAGGGACGTCGTTAGCCTCGCTAGCACAGACGCAGGCAGATAATTAGCTTCGCTAGCACAAGTACTCGACATGACAGTAGCCTCACTAGCACAGCAGTAGGCAGGGACGTTAAAGGTTAGATAGAGAGAGCATGTGAGATTGCTAAGGCTGAAAGCCTCATTGCAGAAGCTATTAGTGTAGGTGCACTAAGAGAGAGCAAAGAATTGCTAAGGCTGGAAGTCTCATTGTACTCTTGTATTCCTCTAATAGAAGTTAAAGGTTGGGACCGGATTCCCGTAAACACTTGTGTCATATTGGTGTGTGTGTGTGTGTGTGTGTGTGAGTGCTTGTATACTCGTTCTTTGTTTACTTGATAATCTTCCGTTGTGTAACTAAACAAAACATACTAGAGAAGGGGCAGGCTAGGTAGTGTAGTGTCACGGGCTTAGCCATTCGGCTGCCACACTCGGCCCATGCGGCGCTCCCAGCCATATCGATCGTGCGACGTACTAGTTTCGCTCTGCCTAGGGCTCATCAGGGGATCGGCTCCAGACCCCGACCAATTTGTGTAGGGATGACAATTCCTTCTTCAGCGTCAAGTCCACGACTAGTGACAAGCTCCCCAAACTTAACCGGGTCGGTCTGCCTGAACTCCGAAGAGACTCCCCACACGCACTCGCCTGGAGCAACCCCACCAGCATCGTCCACGAGTGACACTCCCGAAGAAACGAGACATTCTCCTCCACCCAAACAAGGTGTACGTCCTCGTACACAGCAACGTGCCAGACTATCGGCACCGCGCTGCCCGAGCGACGAAAGGAGGTTCCCCAAAGATTGCCCAACAAAGCTCCGTGTCGGACTTGGTCCTCCTTCGACTTCTGCGAAGGCACCCTGCCTACTCGTCTCCTTCTCCATGGAGACCCCCATCCTCTTGGGACACCACCACAGTGTGAGCGTTTGGCGACTTAACGGACATCCGGACCCCTGCCTACTCGACACCATCGTGTGAGCGCTTGGCGTCATGAACGCAGTTGCCGGTACGGCTCTGATACCACCTGTCACTGGCCTAGCCATTCGGCTGCCACACTCCGAAGAGACTCCCTGGACGCACTCGCCTGGAGCAACCCCACCAGCATCTTCCATAAGTGACTCCCGAAGAAACGGGACGTGACAGTAGGCTGTCTAACGCCATCACAAGGGCGAAAAGTTTAGGCATAAGCATAACCCATGTGACACAACCATGGCGACTGTCACAGTCTCACCAACACCCCCGCCATTTCCTCACTCAACAACATCTCCACGACCTCCCACTCCCAACTCCTCTTCCCCTCACATTTCCGCAACCACCACCACCACCACCACAACACTGTCCCTACTTTCCCATCTCCATTTCCATCCCCCGGACCCCCTCTCACATCCTCTGTTTCCAAAACCCTAGCCCTAACCCAACTCTAACCCTATACGCCGCCCCGACTACATCCCCAACCTCATCTCCGACCCCAACTACGTCCGCATCTTCGACACCACCCTCCACGACGGCGAGCAGTCCCCCAGCGTCTCCCTCACCTCCAAAGAGAAGCTCGACGTCGCTCGCCAGCTGGCCAACCTCCACGTCCACGTCATCAAGGCTGGCTTCCCCGCCGCTCCAAAGACGACTTCGACGCCGTCAAGTTGATCGCTGAACGTACATGTCGGGAATTCGGTCGACGGCTACGGCTACGTGCCTGTGATTTGTGGGCTATCCAGGTGCAATGAGAAGGACATTAAGACTGCATGGGAGGCCGTGAAGCATGCAAAGAGACCAAGAATTCATACTTTCATCGCAACCAGCCATATTCATATGGATCATAAGCTTAGAAAGACTAGGGAGCAAGTGATTGAGATTGCCACTTAGATGCATGGTGAGTTATGCTAGGAGCTTGGGTTGTGAGGATATTGAGTTTAGCCCTGAAGATGCTGGAAGGCAGGGGCGGACCCAGCCCAAGTAGTATTTGGGAGAGGGAAAAAAAAAATTATTTAGAAGAAGTCACAACCCGCACCTGCCCCTCTCTGTCTCAATTCCCCCCCCCCCCAAAAAAAAAAACCCTTTCTGCTCCCCCCCAAAACTTCTTCTCTTCTCAGGCCCCCCCCGGTTTGTTTTCTTCTCAGTTCCCCTCCCACCCCACCTGCCCCTCAGCTCCTAACGTCGGCGGCTCCCGATCCCGGCGCCCCTGCACCCGGCTCCTGCCGCGCTGCCACAGTGCCGCGGTGCCGCCCTTGCTACTCCTGCTGGGGTAAACAATTCTTCTCCTTCCTTGAGTTCCTTCCTTCCTTTCTTATTTGATAAATAATCAAAAAACATATTTAGTAATTGTTAGAGTTTGTGAAAATTTAGTTTTCTATGGTCTAGACCCTTTAAATTATTTGATAAATTAAACCCCTAAAAGTTAGGGTTTTTAGAGATTCATATTTAGTAATCAAAAAGCATATTTAGTAATTGTTAGAATTTGTGAGAATTTAGTTTTCTATGGTCTACACCCTTTAAATTAATTGATAGTGAGAATAGCACTATATATTTATTGAGAGTGGTAAATTATACATATTTAGTTGTTCTATATATATTAGTTTGGTTTGGTTGTTCTATATATATTGAGAGTGGCAAATTAGTTGTTTGGTTGTTCTTTCTGTTTAGAAGAAGAGAGTGAAGTTGAAACCAGCATTAGTTTAGCTTATCTAAACATGTGCTTTCGTCTATAATTCACTATAGGTGTATTGAATATCATGACGGATAACCGGAATCCCAAGCGTTATAAGAATATTTTTTCATGGTTTAAGAGTGGCACTTCTTCGAGTGTTAGTGGGAATGATTATCATGAGATTGAAAGTGGAAATGGAGTGGAGATTACTGATTCCATTGGGGATTCCGTGAATGATATTTTAAGCCCTTCTCCATCGATTCCATCAATTGATGATCAAAATGAAGGAATTGGGATTGAAGGTGATCAAGATTATGATATTACATCACTTGAGCGAGACCCAGGAAAACGTCGTCCTATAAGTACATATCCTTTGAATGAACAAGACAATGTTCGAAGAGTTTATGTGGTACATGGACCGTGTCAACCTCATTTGAGCAATTTTCCCTGTACTTAGTATGGAGGTCAAGGACGAAGATTTTGTTACAAATGGTTTAAACAATAGTCTTGGCTTGAGTATTCTCTTGAGAAGGATAAAGCATATTGCTTTCCTTGTTTCTTGTTTGATAATTATCCATCTCGACATCCATCCTTCACTGAAGTTGGGTTTAATGGTTGGAAGAATATAATGTCTAAGCAGTCGGGCATAGTACATCATGTGGGAGGCGTAATGTTCATACATAATGCTTCAATGCACTACCAGAAAAGGGGTTATAGCCGACGACGCCATCTCGTCGGCCGTTTTCATTAAATCGTCGGCTGTAGTCATAGCCGACGAAGTATCGTCGGCTATTCTCTCGTCGGGAATGCTCCGTCGGCTATAGTATAGCCGACGACACTCAGGGTAAGTCGTCGGCTTATAAAACACGCGGTATAGCCGACGAATAAAGTGTCGTCGGCTATACTTCGAACATTGCCGACGACAAAATCGTCGGCTTCAACAATTACGTAATTGCCCCTAACCCTGAAGTATAGCCGACGACACTATCGTCGGCTATACGTCCGGCATAGCCGACGAATTCATCGTCGGCCATAACAATCGCCGGTACCAGGAACGGCTTTTTTTTGCCGGAAGCCGGGAGGGTATAGCCGACGAAATATGGTCCATTTCGTCGGCTATAACCCCTAAATATTTAAAAAAATTTAAAAATTTAACTCGGGCCCAATTTCACTTCGTCTTCGGTTTGGCTGCAGAAAATCCACAAACAAACATCCAAATATCCAATAAATATCCAAATCAATCCATCCCTAATATCCTACCTACTGTACAAATTAACCCCCTAACTAGTCATCTACTCATCATCACCCCCTAAACGCGTAGCGTCGTCGACGGGATCGTTCGAGTTCCGGTGGCTATGGCTACCCTCATCGCCTGGCGGCGTACTCCGATGCGGGGGGGGGGGGGGGGGGGGGGGGGGGGGGAGTGGGGACGACGAACTGGGGCATCTGTGGCGGAGGCGGAGGCTGGAGTCCAGCCTGCTGGGCCTCCCAAGATTGCTGCATCCATCGGTACATCTCCACCACAGATGCGTCTCTGGCCTGCTGCGCCGAAGCCTCCGCGGCCCTCGCCAACTCCGCCTGCTGGAGCGCCTCCACCGCTCTCGCCAACTCCGCCTGAGTCCTCTGCAGCTGTATCTGCAAGTCTCCTCTCGTCGAAGCCGCACGCTGCGTGCTGGGATTGGCCGGCGTGTACTTGAGAACCCCATCTCCCGCCGCGCCTAGGCCTCTCTGGTAGAAGTAGTTGTTGCCCGTCCCTACTGCCGCGTGCATGATCTGAGAGGCCAAGCGCGGCTCAAGGGTGTCGATCGTGGAGGCAAACTCCGCGATCGCCTCGTCGGACGCCCCTTCCCCCAGGGTGTCTCGCGCGATCCCGAAGGTGATCGCGTCGGTCTCCGCATCTATTTCCGCCTAATTGACAAGAAAATATAATAAACGAATTAATAAAAAAAAAATATAAATTAATTTAATGAAACACTTTTATTGAAGATGGGCGAATACTTACCACTTGGTCGGGACGCCCCGGATACATCTGCGCATGAATCCACGACAACGGCCTCAGCGGTCGGTCCCTCCTCGCAATCTCTGCCCACTGCCTCTAGGAGCGGGCGCCGCCGTGGTGGGGGTGCTCGTTCCTCTTGCGGTTGTCGCTGTTCGTCTTCGAGATTTTCTGTATTATAAGAACGAACATATAAACGCAAATATAAATTAGTAACTAAATTAAAATATTAGGAACTAACCAAAATAAAATTATTAACTAATTTAGTTACTAACTAATTTAATTTAATTAGTAACTACTTAACTAACTAATTTAATTTAGTAACTAACTAACTAACTTACTAACTACCTAATTTAATTTAATTTAATTTAATTTAGTAACGAACTAACTAACTATGTAACTAACTAACTAACTTAATTTAATAACTAATAACTAACTAATTAATTAATTTAATTAAGTAACTACATAATTTAATTATTAAATAACAGTAAAAAGTTATATACTAGCAGACTAAATTTTCTTACCGAGACCCTGTCGCTCCTGAAGTAGGCTACCAGCCATAGCCACTCATACTCCCTGTACCGGAACTCGTGGGGGGTTGCACCTCGCCCCAAGCCCTGCTCCACATGGTACGTCCTGTAGTGCGTCGACAGCTCGTTCTTCCACTCGGAGTACCTATATTAACAAAACACAACTGTTAGATATATTCGTACACTGCCAATAAATATATTTATACAAAAAAAAGCGAAACACATAACCCGTTCTTCAGCTGCTCGTCTCTCCACCAGTCCAAAGTAGGATGGACTCTAAACCATTGCTGCAATATTATAAATTAATTAGAAAATATTTTTATATAGTTATAAGGACTGCATTCATAAATGTTTATTTTCTATAATAAAAATACGATTTAACTCACCGACAGTGCATTGTACACTCGCGCCTTGATGTCATCGGGCACAGAGCCCCAGTCGGGCCACAACAGTGGGACCCTGTCCCGCACGAGCATGCCCGTCACGTTGATATACTTGGTGGTGGTGTCTCTCCTCTCGATCGGGCGTCCATCCTCACCGGGACCGGGCAGGATCTCCCTGATCCCACCGACGAGCTCCCTCTCCAGGGTCGACATGTTCGCTGGCCCTCTGGTCCGTCTCGTCCCCGCGGGTTTATTTACGAGGACGCCTGTTTCATAATTAAAATGAATACATAGTTAAATAATTATTTAAACTAACTAATTAAGTAATTAATTAAACAATCTAAATAATTAATTAAACTAACCAATTACCTGCGTCGTTGTACTGCTTGTCCTTCTCACGAACACACCACAGGCCGCGGCAGTCCTCTGAGTCGAAAGGCCTGTGGACGTAAGCCTCCTCCCAGGGAATCTCGTGGGGCCGGTCGTGCCTCCAAATCTGCCTCCCCCTGGCGTCATACTCGGGGATGGCAGGGAGGAACTGGACCATGTACATCCCCGATGGCGGAGACATACGGGGCGTGGACCTTGAGGGGCCTGATCCCTCTGACGGTGGGCCCCGTAGCTGTGGACGCTGTCGCTGTGGGGGGACAGGGAGCATCTCTGGAGGGTCCAGATCAGCGCGCGGTGGGGTCGGCTGCCGATCCTGGAACAGTGCTGAAGTGCACTGGGGTCTGGAGGCTCTGCGTCCTCCTCCGACACTCGGGCTTTGCGGGCCCGCTCCCGTCGACTCAAACGAGGAGCCCCCACGTGGATCGCTCGGGGTCAATCCCATCAAGGTCTCCTCTCGTCGACTCATAGGCCGGCGTAGGGCCCGACGACCGCTGGATCCGCTCCTCCTACGGCTGGGTCCTGCCTGAGCATCGGGGTCGCTCTCGGTCGGTCTGGCAAGCCATCGGTCTACAGCGCGGCGGTTTCCTGCACAATTAGTATATAAATTCCATAAATTTCACAAAAATTCCACAAAAAAATTAAAAACTTTATTAAATGTATATATACCTAATTATATATATACCTAAATATATTTATACCTAATTATATATATATATATATATATATATATATATATATCCTCCTACAAATCGTTGTTAATTCCACAAAATTAAAAAAAAATCCACAAAATTCCATAAATTTCACAAAAAAATAAAAAACTTCATTAAATATATATATACCTAATTATATATATACATAAATATATTTATACCTAATTATATATATATATATATTCCGAAATATATATATATATATATATATATATCCTCCTAAAAATTACACAAAATTAACAAAAATTCCACAACATTAAAAAAATTTCCACAAAATTCCATAAATTTCACAAAAAAATAAAAAACTTCATTAAATATATATATACCTAATTATATATATACATAAATATATTTATACCTAATTATATATATATATTCCGAAATATATATATATATATATATATATATATATATATCCTCCTAAAAATTACACAAAATTAACAAAAATTCCACAACATTAAAAAAATTTCCACAAAATTCCATAAATTTCACAAAAAAATAAAAAACTTCATTAAATATATATATACCTAATTATATATATACATAACTATATTTATACCTAAATATATATATATATATATATATATATATATATATATTCCGAAACATATATATATATATATATATATATCCTCCACAAAATTCCACAAAATTCCACAAAATTAACAAAAATTCCACAACATTCCATAAATTGCACAACAACCCTAAATTCCACATAATTTCACAAAAACCATAAAATTTCACAAAATCCCTAAATTCCACAAAACCACAAAATTCCACAAAATTTCCAAAAACCATAAATGAGGGAGAGCGGGACTACCTGACATGGTGGTTCGGCTAGGGGAGGTGGTGCGGTGCGGCGGCGACGGCGACGGCGGCAAGGGGCGGCGGCTGGTGGCGTTGCCGTTCGGACAGTATTCGGGTCGGGGAGCGCTCGAGAAGGAGGGGGCCGGGGCGGGGAGGGGTCGGGTGGGGCCGGGGATAGCAGATCGGCGTCGGCTTGTTTTGGGTCGATCGGTTGATCGGGTGGGGGGGGGGGGGGGGGGAATTAGCTAGGGTTTTCGTTGCAGAAAATGAGGGAGAGGCGCCTCTGTTGCGGTTTAAATCGAAGGATTATAGCCGACGATATAATTTTAATTCGTCGGCTATACTCTGATCCTAAATCCGGGCCGGGCCGAAGTTGGGATTTGCGGGCCTGTTATAGCCGACGAAGAATGAATTTCGTCGCCTATAGTGTGAAAATCGAAGGACTATAGCCGACGATATAATTTTAATTCGTCGGCTATACTATAGCCGACGAAATTCGTCGGCTATACTCTGACCCTAAATCCGGGCCAGGCCGAAGTTGGGCTTTGCGGGCCAGTTATAGCCGACGAAGTATGAATTTCGTCGCCTATAGTATGCATATCGTCGGCTATACTGCACGCGCTCAGCAGCCGTCAGATCTCCCCCATCCAACGGTGGACAATGAAACGGCGCGGATCGCAAGAGTTTAGCCGACGAATTTCAGTATTTCGTCGGCTATTCCTTGGTCAAACTGCAAAGTCAAACCTCTAAACGCTTTAAAACGGAAATTGGCCCGTCTAAATGACGTTTTTTTGCCTGACCTTCAACAGAGAATAGTTTCAAATCGATGCGACGCAACTAATCGTAAAAAATTTTTCCTCAAAATATTTACCGACCGTCATGCTACCCATAGGAACACGGAAGTAAAAAACAGCTAACCGCAACATTCGGCACACAGATTTTGTCGGAATCTTCCCATTTTTCAACCGTAGACGTATTTCAATATTTCGGTCGTATCTTATTTCACGACACATTTTCATTTGAAGGGTCTACGTATAGTAACTATTTGAAACTATACATTCACTTAAACACTTAGTAAACAAGTTAAGGAACATTAGTGCATATGTTCCGATTTCGAATCTAAAAGTTTGGAAAATCTATTCCAACCGTCAGATATCACCGTTAAGAGTAAATACATGTATGAAAAAAATTCCAACTACATCTGACAACGTTAAAGGCTCGATCGGTACGGTCAAACTGCAAAGTCAAACCTCTAAACGCTTTAAAACGGAAATTGGCCAGTCTAAATGACGTTTTTTGGCCTGACCTTCAACAGAGAATAGTTTCAGATCGATGAGACACAACTAATCGTATAAAAATTTTCCTCAAAATATTTACCGAACGTCAGGCTACCCATAGGAAAACGGAAGTAAAAAACAGCTAACCGCAACATTCGGCACACAGATTTTGTCGGAATCTTCCCATTTTTCAACCGGAGACGTATTTCAATATTTCGGTCGTATCTTATTTCACGACACTTTTACATTTGAAGGATCAAGCAATGGTTTCGGTCAACATCCGGGCCAGGGGTTATAGCCGACGAATTACAGGTCGTCGGCTATACTTTAGCCGACGACCTTCAACATTTTGTCGTTAGCCGACGACTTGCATATTAAATTACCCAGAATGGGCATTATAGCCGACGAAGTATGGTCCATTTCGTCGGCTATAATGCTTATCTTTCTGAAAATTTGCCATTTAGGGCCTGAAAATTGCCTATTTCACCTGATAAATTCCTGAACATCGCACAAACCATTCAATACAATTTCCCATAAACTCGGAAAACGGTAATTAAGGACGAAAAATGTATTCATACATGCATGCACCATCGTACACAAATACATACATAAACAGTATACTAAGGATGATAATCAGAATCATCCTCATCACTTGAGTCAGACGTAGTATAGTAGTTAATATCTGGCAACCGGTGCTCGTACTCGTCGTCTGAGTCATCGTCTGCCTGATATAGACGATTCGGATTAACATCATACATGGGCACCTGACCCCTAGGAAGTCGAACCACTCTGCCCGGCGTCACATTATTATCGCGGATGGTGGAGGATTCTGGAATGTCGCCGGCGCCCGGCTCTTGGTATGCGGTCTCTTCTTGACACTCTGCGCTCACACCAAGTGTGGTATCACTGTATATGTCTCGCTGAGACACATGGTTAACTACCTTCCACGTGCCTTTGTTCAATGGATCGTCAAGATAAAAGACCTTTTTGGCCGCTGTGGCGAAAACAAAGGGGTCATCTTCATACACACTAGTGGCGGTATTCACCGAAAGTATGCCGTACTGATCGATCCGTATGCGGTGCGGCCTAGTATCAAACCATCGACACTTGAACAAGTGGACTTTCATGCGGTTCCCATAAATGAGTTCAACAACTGACTGTAGGACACCGTAAAAATCCACGCCCCCCTCTGCACCATCGACCATCACCCCACAATTCTGTGTTTTGCATTCCCCGTCTCTAGCTTCACATATATACTTAACGCCGTTGACATCACACATTGGGCGGACTGTGGAAGATATCGGCTTCATCGACAACAACCTCAATTCCTCTGAGTAATTTGTATGACCACCCCTCGCAGCCACTTGCATCAGCTGAAAAATATAACTCAAATCACTTGGTGTGTTTATGATTAAAGAATAGGGAACTGTAAAAGAAAGCCATCTAATATATATATTTATACACTTACCCATTGTGGAAAATAGTTTGCAAACGTCGTGTTGTGGTACTCGACATCACCGCGAACTTCCTTGCAGTGAAGATGGGTTCGTTTCCAATATTGTACCTCCGGACAGTTTATTAGAACCCACCAGTGGGCAATCCCTACCTCATGGTCAGGCAAGTTGTCCACACCCTTCTTCTTGAAGCTTCCGTATGGTACAACAGAGTTGGCGACGATAGATAGGTTGAACTCGGGGTCATCTCGACTTGGATGTTGTGGGGGGTCCTCCATCGCTCCCAAGTACAACTTGGCGTACGTTACACACTCATGCGCAATGTAAGCTTCGGCAATACACCCCTCAGGCGCAGATTTATTGTGCACATATTTCTTGTAGTCTCCAAGTTGTCTGCAAGGTTAACAAGTGCATGTTAAGAGCATGCAACTTTTATTTAAAAACATGTATAAATCAAATTTATGAATAACATGTACCTTTCGATGGGATACATCCAAGTGTAGTGTACGGGACCGGTAAGCAACAATTGTTGGGGAAGATGAATCATCAGGTGAGGCATGATGTCAAAGAAGTTTGGGGGAAATATCCTCTCGAACTTGCACAAGATAAAAACGATTTCCTCATGCATTCTCATGAGGTCTGGTTTTCTAACTTCTCTAGCGCATAACTTCTGGAAGAATCTTGACAACGCCACCAACAGCTCAACCACTTCATCCTCCAAGTACGCTCGAATGAAAATAGGGAAGAGGCGTTGAAGCAGTACATGGCAGTCGTGACTCTTCAATCCGTACATTTTGTTGTCTCGGTAGTTAACACACTTGCTTATGTTACCCGCATAGCCATAAGGATACCTGCATAGCCATTAACAACAATTAGATTTCATGCATATATAGTCGTCCAACAACAGATGGATTCTTTAGGGAATACATGCCTAATAAAAAGTTATCTGACATTACTCAGCCATCCAAAGATTTCATGTTTCTGGTCCCTGGTGACGGTGTAAGGAGCTTGGGGCATTTTGCTCCTGCCCTCTCTCAACCACAAATGGTCCTGCAGTCCCATATTTCTCAGATCAACGCGTGTCTTGGGGGTGTCTTTTGTTTTCTTCTCCCAATTCAAAACTGTGCCAACCACGGCTTCACCCACGTTCTTCTCTATATGCATGACATCCAGGTAGTATCTGGTAGCCAACCTGGCCCAATAAGGAAGTTCCCATAAGAAGCTCTTGTGTGACCAGAACCTATACCGATCCGGCCTCTCTGGAATCGTGCGCAACACATCGGGATGATTGCTAAGCGGACCAAAGTCATACTCATTCAACACTGCCAATATTTCCTCCCCTGTCCATTGCTTGGGTGCCCAGCCCCTTTCTTCAGTCCCATCAAAAGCCTGTGCATCGTCCCTAAATGGATGGTCATGCGGAAGCCAACGACGGTGACGCATCTGGACAATCTTGCTGCAATGAGGACTGGAGCAATCAACAGTCATGCACTCTGAACAAGCCCTGTAACCCCTGGTGACGCTGCCCGACAACATACCCCTCCCAGGAAAGTCACTGATCGTGCCAACAAGCATGGCATGCATCCGGAACATCTCATTTTTGAACCGGTCGTAGACCCAGGTGGCCGTTCAGACTCAAGTACCGAAGCTCCTCAATTACGGGTCTCAAATACACATCGAGACACTTTCCCGGATAACCTGGGCCTGGAATCAACAATGTGAGCATGTTATATTCCTTCTTCATGCACATCCACGGTGGAAAGTTGTATGGAATCAAAATAACTGGCCACACACTGTACTGAAGCTCTTTCTTGCCAAAAGGGTTGAAATCATCGGATGATAGCCCTAGCCAAACATTTCGAACCTCTGATGCAAATTCAGGAAACTCCAACACATTCTTCTTCCAAGCCTCTCCGTTGGCGGGATATCTAAGGGTGTCATCGTCAGACACATTCCTCTCAGCCCACTATCTCATAGCTTTGGCCGTGAAAGCACACATGAACAACCGCTCAAGCGTATCAATCAGCGGGAAGTACCGAAGTATCTTCACAGCTTTCTTGTTCCCTTTAGGAGTGAACTTATACCGCTCTGTATTGCATACTGGGCAGTATTCAAGATCTGCAAGTCCTTCCCCGTAAAACAGAACGCAATCGTATCTGCATGCATGAATCTTGATGTAGGAAAGGCCGAGATCTTTAAGGATATGTCGCACCTTATGATGACTGGTAGGAAGCCGATGTCTGGGGGGCATCGCCCCACCCCATATCTTCAGCCAATCATCAACCGATTTGACAGTGCCTTTGTTCTCCGTTTTGATCTTCATCACTCCCATGACAGATTCAAGGACAGTCTTACTGCATCCGGGGTACAACGGAGTCTGTTGCAATGCGATCAGGTTGTTGTACTTTTCCATACCACTTGTGTTGACCGGAGATCGGGGTAATGGCTCGAGTGGCTCAATATCAGGGAAACACTCCATCTCCGGAGGAGGGAGTTGCACATCTGGTGCTTCATCAAAGACACCGCTCTCACGAGGAAACATATCGTTGATCCAGTTCGTTGTTGGATCATTGGAGGAACTCCCTCTCTCGGCAAATTGTCCATGATCATGAGGACCCGCAAACTCTGGTTCACCGTGATAAATCCAATTAGTGTATAGGACCCAAAATCCATATCTAGCCAGGTGTTGCTCCACTATCTCTATGGAAAACCGGTGTCGTGGGGTGGCACACTTGCACTTTTTACACGGACAATAATGAAGTGTAGTGTCTCCACAGTTAGCCATCACAAAATCCAGGAAACTCCTAACTCCATCATGATACGCCTGATCCCATCTTCCAAGGGTAATCCAACTCTTGTCCATCCTGTAAATTCAAGAAATAAATATAGCTGTATATAGATATGTATATATGCACGTACTACGTACGTACGTACGTACTAATTAATTAAAAAATTCATCATTACACACACACACACATATATATATATATATATATATATATATATATATATATATATACACACACATGCATCCCTAAATTAATTAAAACATCGTCAATCTCCCTAATTAATTAAACACAATGTATTTTTTATATATACCAACAATATATTTTTAATTACAATTAAATTAATTAATATATATATATACATTTTTTCATCAAATTCATCTAAAATCACCTATAAATCAACAATCAATCACTAATCTTCAACAAAACTTCAATTCTATCTAACCAACATATCAAGCTATTAATAATCTCATCTCAACACACATATATATATATATATATATATATATATATATATCAAATTAATCACACATTTATTGTAATTAAACTCTAAATTAACACACCTCTGCACATAACCAACTAAATCAACACACACAGCAATATACGTACCTTTCAAGCTTGTGGCCGAAGTTTTGGACGATTTCAGAGCGTTTTCGAAATGTTTTCGACGAATGAGCTCGCTGCTGCAGAATAGATCTGATATAAGAGTTATAGCCGACGAATACCCTCATCGTCGGCTATAACCAAAAACTTTTCGTCGGCTATAACTCTTATAGCCGACGAATACCCCCCTCGTCGGGTATAACCAAAAACTTTTCGTCGGCTATAGTTATAGCCGACGACGGCCGACAACTCATCGGCTATAATATTATAGCCGACGATGTGGCCGACGAAATAGTAATTCGTCGGCTATGACCCCTTATAGCCGACGAAGTACTGTTTCGTCGGGCGTTTTTTCCCATATCGTTAGCTATAACCCCTTTTCTGGTAGTGATGCAAAAGTGGGAAAATTTGAGAAACCCTTCAAGGCATATAGAAAGGGTGATTCACACATTATCCTCCCAAGAAGCAGCAAATAATAGGCTGAGGCTTGTTGCCACTATAGAGGCCGTGAGGTTGTTGGCACGACAAGGATGCTCTTTTAGAGGTCATGATGAATCAGTTGATTCTCTCAATGGTGGTAAGTTTGATGCGGTTTTGGAGTCTTTTAAAAGAATGCATATTGAATTCAACAAAGTAGTAGACAATGCTCCGGGGAATGCCAAGTATACATCTCCAAAGATTCAAAAACAAATTGCAAATATTCTTGGCAACAAAGTAAGAGCCAAGATTCGTGATGAAGTGGGAGATTCTAAGTTTTGCATCCTCGTTGATGAAGCTCTTGATGTGTCAAATAAGGAGCAAATGGCCATAATTCTTCGGTTTGTTGATTGTGAAGGGTTTATTAGAGAACGATTCTTTAAGGTGAATAGTGTTGTTGACACTTGTTCTCAAACTTTGAAGGATGAGATATTTAAAGTCCTTACTCAATATGATCTTCAAGTAGAAAATATACGTGGCCAAGGGTATGATGGTGCAAGCAACATGCGTGGTCAATTTAATGGCTTGCAAGCTTTGTTTTTGAAAGAGTGTCCATGCGCATATTATGTTCATTGTTTTGCTCATTGCTTACAATTGACTTTGAATGCTGCAGCTAAAGGAGTGCATGATTTGTGGCAATTCTTTTCTACTCTGACTATGATTGTGAATTTTGTTGATTCTAGTACAAAAAGACATTCTATGTTAAAAGCTTTCAGAGAAGTAGAAATCCCAGATTTAGTGGCTGCTGGTACACTTGAGAGAGGTTCAGCTATGAATCAAGCTTGCACTTTGCAAAGAGCAAGGGATACTCGCTGGGGTTCACATCTTCATTCTATTTCAAGTTTGATTAAGTTGTTTGGAGCTGCCTGAGCAACTATTGACGATTTGTATAAGAATGGAGTAGACAAAGTGCAAGGAGAAGCAAAAGCAATCGGTAAGGCCTTGAAAAAGTTTGATTTTGTGTATTGTTTGCTGATGATGCATGCTATTATGAGGATTACCGACTTTTTGTGTCAAGCTTTGCAAAGAAAAGACATGGACATTTTGAATGCTTTGCATTTTCTTTCAATAACAAAAGAAAAGCTTCAAGATATGAGAGAAAATGGTTGGGATGATATGATTATGAAGGTTAGAGCATTTTGTGCTGAGCATGCTATTTCTATGCCGGATATGACAGCTCCTTACAAGAAAGGGTTGAGGGATTGTGAAAACAATATTTCAAATGAGCACTATTATCGTGTCAATCTACTTTATGCTGGATAGACTTTCAGTTGGGAGAGCTTGAAAGTAGATTTACAGAAAGTTCCTTGGAGATTCTTCTTCTTAGTGCTTCATTTGATCCACGTTATAATTTTCGAGCATTCAACCCTGAAGATGTGTGTAAACTTGCTTTGAAATTTTATCCTTCAGACTTTTCATCATATGATATGCTTGCTCTAGATTTGGAGTGTGAGTTCTTTATAGCAGATGTTCAGAAGGATTCAAGATTTGCAAAGACCACTTCTGTATCTGATTTGTGTCGACGGTTGGTTGAATTCGGTAAGTCATCACTTTACCCCATGATTTATCGATTGATTTGTCTTATTTTGACTCTTCCAGTTTCTACAGCAACAACAGAGATGGCATTCTCATCTATGAACATCATCAAAAGTCAACTTAGAAATAAGATGAATGATGGTTTTCTTGATGATTTAATGGTTCTTTATATTGAAAGGACATATGCGGATAATATTGATAATAATGATGTAATTGTTGAGTTCGAAATGAGCGGATCTCGTAGAGTAAAGTTTAGCTAGCTATGTTATTTATGTAATTTACAGGGTTTTGGTTTTATGCCCCCCCCCCTCTGTATTATGTTTTGAATGGTAATATCAAAGGCGTGAGGATGAGCCTCAAAAAAAAAAAAATCAATTTTTCTTCTTCTTAAATCTAGCCCAATTTAATCCTCGTTCCGCTCCTGCTGGAAGGTATAGTATATTTTTTACGATTTCTATTGAGGATGCTTATTTGGTATACGTTTTGATTGTTATAAATTAATTGAAGAAACAAAGTTTATGAAACATATAGTGGCATGTTGCTAGCATTTCTGCAATTCAGTCCTCGTTGATTTTTGTGTAAGATTTAGATTTTTAATCTGGCATTGCTAATCGGAAATTCGGAATTAGGATGATGTTTTCAGTTAGTCATAATAAGTTCAAATTTTTGAGTACGTAGTTACCCTGCTAATCTTTGGTGGTACCTCATAGATTTAAAGCGTCTCAAGTTTGTTACTTGTTGTGGTTGATTCTAATGGTAGTTGCCAATGGAAGACATAATTAGTCACGGAAACTACGTACTCAACTACATATGAGAAGCAAGGTCAGACTAGCTTTCTGGCCAGATGAAGGGAATGTGGAAAATAGTTTGGTGCTTGAAAGTGTAAACTCTACATTGGGGATAGGACTGTCACCATTTTTAACTCTGTTATATATTGACTTGAGCAAAATTATACTGTTGTAAATTTGCATTTTTTTCCACACATATAATCTGTCGATACATGTCATGATCTTCTAATGCATGCATATCTTCTGTTAACATATATATGTTAATATTTTCGTTTGACAAATTTTTTGTTGTAGATATTGTGGCTTTAATTTCAGCGTGATTGGCCTGTGAGCTATACAACTTTAGCCTTCTAGCTAGTCATAATTTTTGTCCTTCTATGGAATACATTTCACTTTCTTGTGATTCTAATACTATTTATTTTGTTTCTTTTTTGGGCTAAACCTAATCAGATCTGAGAAGGAATTTCTGTATCAGATTTTAAGTGAAGTTATAAAGGCTAGGGCAAGTGTCTGGAATTTCTGAACATTCCAGACACTGTGGGTTATACTGTGCCAATTGTGAATATGGTCAATTAATTGCTGATATAAAGTCCAGTACCCGTGGAACCGATAACGTTATTATCTCGACTCACTGTCAAAATGATCTTGGAGTTTCTACTGCCAACACTTTAGCGGTATACTTTTTCTTTTCTTGGTCCTTGAATTTGGCATATAATTAATATTCCAACAAAATACATTCACATTTTATGTCATCCATTTTCAGGGGGCAAGCGCAGGTGCTCGGCAAGTGGAAGTAACAATCAATGGCATTGGTGAAAGGGCCTGGTAATGCTTCATTAGAAGAGGTGAGGACTTATTTGTACAGTAACATGCTAACCTTCCAGTTAATTTAATTTTCTGGAGTTGAATGTGGAATTAATTTGTTTTCTTTGATGAACTTATCCAATCTGATTTGATGCCTGCAATCGAAATATGCCTCCAAGTTGTTTTGCAGTCAGAAACTTATATTCCATTATCTGTTACTAGCATCGCTGCTTCCACTCGTCATTTTGAAACACATCGATGCTTTTAAATGTTTAAGTCTTCAACGCTTTAGAAGATTAAAAATAAGTAGTCTGACTAGCTAGTCTCCTGCTCATCCAGCGCTTCCAAATGCTTTATATATATGTTCTTAAAGCATTCATCTGCAGGGATTAGGCTTCATGTTGTTACTTCTCATTTGCCTTAAAATAACCTTTTGAACCAAATAAATATATGCAGGTTGTCATTACCTTAAGGTGCTGTGGGAACCATGCACTTGGGGGACTTTCTACCGGAATCAATCCTCTGTTATAACCAATCAATATAGGGCATACAAACAGTTTTTATTTATAATCAAATACTATAAATTCTACTAACAACAATCAAACAAGCAAAACCAATAACGAAATTGAATTTAGAATTTACTGACTTGATCAGATTGAGGCCTGCGTAGCAGTGTCCTTAGACAGAAATTCGTCCCCACTTGTGCTGTAGTTTCAGACGTCTATCTAGAGGATTCAACAATCTAAAACAAGTTCTTGCACAAGAACTTGTTTCTGGCGAATTTCTTTGTGTTTCTCTGAAGAACAGAAGAAGAAGAAGAAGGAGAAAAAATATGTTTTCGGAACAACAACGCATACAACGTATATATAATAGTCAAACGAAAGGATATGTCTGACTGAACAGTTATAACTGTTCCCAATAGTTGTAACTGTTCATCAGATATAATTAAATTCAATTTTCAAAATTAAAATAAATATTTTCGAATAAAATAATTATTTTAATCAACAGAGCCCAAGAGCCCCAAGGCCCAAGGCCCATCTTTTGACTATTAAATATATATTTAATTTATGTGCAATTCTATTGAAAATTCAATAGAAAAGCCCATAAGCCCACTCTCTCACACTTCACCCATTTAATAGACTAAATGGGTGAGTTCTTATAAATGTAAAAACCCTTTCCACTTCTTCAATGTGGGACTAAAGTCCCACAAGTTCCTACAATACCCCACATTTTCTATTCAAACTTTAATAATACCCCACATTTGAATAGAAAATAAGATAATTAGGAACTTATCGCGTTTTCAGAGAACTTAGATATGACATGCATCGGAAAGGTGTCTTTTGGACTTGAACCTATCGTAGTGAGTACTTATCGGATTCACTTTGTGAGTAGTGAACAAAAGTCTTGAACTATTCACGTTGTGTAGTAAATCAAGACAATAAGTATCACACATGTCATACTAGAACACATTTCAATTCTTACAGTTGTGTTCATTTTGGTCCTGAACAACTCCTTACTTCATGAGATTTCTAGAGAACGTAGCCATTTCGGTTCTCATAGATGCGACCCGACATCAATCTCATATAGGTAATGCTAATTAAGAATAGTCCGTACTATCCCACTTTGAGAAAAGCTATTAGCATTATTAAGAATATTAATATTCATCCTGTAATCATCAACGGAAACACACTTTGTGTCACCATAGGAATAGGCATATATGTGTGTTTATGCTTCTTGAGTCTTCCCTAACTAGTTTGCCTATTGAACCTAGACCATGGGATCTCCAATGTTGCTAGGTTAGGTTTCCGCCAAGTGGTGACTCATTGTATAGGCTTTAAGCCCATTCCCCTCGATGTAAATATAACTTGCTCTCTATTAAGGCCTTTAGTCAAAGGATCTGCTATATTTTCCTTTGATTTTACATAGTCAATGGAAATAATTCCATTTTTGAGCAAATCTCGTATTGTCTTGTGACGTCGCCTTATATGCCTTGACTTGCCATTGTAGATGTCATTCTTTGCTCTTGTAAGAGCAGCCATATTATCACAATGTATGCAAATGGCCGTTACAGGCTTTGGCCACAATGGAATACCTTCTAGGAAGCCTTTGAGCCATTCCGCTTCTTCGGCGGCTTTATCTAAAGCTACAAATTCTGCTTCCATCGTTGAACGTGTATTCACAGTTTGTTTTGATGATTTCCATGACACAGCTGCTCCACCAAGTGTAAATACATAACCACTTGTGGACTTACTCTCTGAATTACATGAAATCCAATTTGCATCACAAAATCCTTCTAATACGGGAGGATATTTGGAATAATGCAATCCATAATTTATTGTATGCTTTAAATACCTCATAACTCTTATCAAAGCAATCCAATGATCATTACTCGGATTGTGTGAGTATCTACTAAGTCGACTCAAACTATATGCCAAATCCGGTCTTGTACAATTCATTATGTACATCAAGCTTCCAAGAACTTGGGTATATTCCAATTGAGACACACTATCACCTTGATTCTTCTTAAGGTGAGTAGAGGGATCAAATGGTGTAACGACCGGTTTATCATTATAATGTCCAAATTTCCTAAGGACCTTTTCTATATAATGAGATTGTGTGAGTGTGTAACCATCCGAATTCCTTTGAACTCGAATACCAAGAATTATATCAGCAATTCCCATATCTTTCATATCGAAATTTGAATGTAACATTTTCTTGGTTTGATTAATTACATCCTTACTAGTTCCCATTATAAGCATATCATCGACATATAAACATACAATAGCATATGCTTCTTTGCATTCCTTTATGTAGACACATTTGTCACATTCATTTATTTTGAATCCATTTGATAATAACGTATTATCAAATTTCTCATGCCATTGTTTTGGAGCTTGTTTAAGACCATAAAGAGACTTAACCAATTTGCAGACTTTCCTTTCTTGACCTTTAACAACAAACCCTTCGGGTTGTTCCATGTAGATTTCTTCATCTAATTCACCATTTAGAAATGCAGTTTTCACATCCATTTGGTGTATTTCCAAATTGTGAACAGCTGCTATAGCAATTAACGTTCGAATAGACGTAATTCTAATTACTGGTGAATATGTATCAAAGAAATCTATACCTTCCTTTTGACGATAACCCTTAGCTACTATACGAGCTTTGTATTTTTCGATAGTACCATCGGGTCTTAATTTTCTTTTAAATATCCATTTATGCCCAATTGGTTTATGACCTGGAGGTAAATCAACCAATTTCCATGTATTATTTTACATAATGGATTCTACTTCACTTTGGATAGCCTCCTTCCAATTAGGTGCTTCGGATGATTCCATTGCAGCCTTATATGTTTGAGGTTCTCCTTCAAGCATGAAGGTCATAAAGTCATTTCCAAAATCTTTGACAATTTTTCCCCGTTTACTTCTTCTTGGTTCTACAGTTTCTTGTTGAACAGAAGAAGAACTCTTACCCTTTGAAGCATCATTGTTTAACTCATTTTGAGAAGAAACATCTGCATATGTTCTTTTCTTTGGATTCGTTTTCTCCTTGTAAGGATAAATATCCTCGAAGAATTCTGCTTCGGCAGATTCCATAATTGTGTTCTTATTGATGTCCTCAACTTCTGAGTTATAAACTAAGAACCTATAGGCTGCACTGTTATTAGCAGGGCCTATATATATGCAATCTATAGTTTTTGGTCCAAGTTTAGTTCTCTTAGGAAGAGGAACTTGAACTTTAGCAAGACAACCCCACACTTTCATCGTTTTATAAGTAGGTAATCGACCTTTCCATAACTCATAAGGAGATTGATTACTTGACTTATGAGGAATCCTATTTAATATATCATTTGCAGCAAGTAAAGCCTCACCCCAAAAACTAAGTGGTATACCCGAACTATTTAACATTGAATTTATCATATTTTTCAATGTTCTATTCTTTCGTTCGGCCACTCCATTTTGTTGTGGAGTATATGGGGCTGTAGTTTGATGCACAATACCATGAGAAGAACAAAATTCTGCAAAGTCGTTAGATTGGTATTCTCCACCTCTATCGGATCTTAGAATTTTTATTCTTTTCTCAAGTTGATTCTCAACTTCAGCTTTGTATGTTTTGAACATGTTTAAAGCTTCATCCTTGGTATGTAACAAGTAAACATAGCAGTACTTACTACAATCATCAATGAATGTTATATAATAGTTTTTTCCTCCACGACTTGGAGTTGCTTGGAAATCACATAAATCAGAATGAATTAAACCAAGCACTTCATTAGATTTTTCTACAGATTTATGTGGATGGCTTGCATATTTAGATTCAACACAAACCCCACATTTCGTCATTGTGTTCATAGAACACTTTGGCAGCAATCCTAGATTAATCATTCTTTGCAAGGAACGAAAATTTACATGTCCTAATCTAGAATGCCATAAGGAAGATGACTCAATCATGTACATAGAAGCTTGGCTAGTGCCAGCGTTATTATTATTATTAATAATAGCATCCATGACAGGTACAACACTGAGTTTGAAGAGTCCCTCACTGAGGTAACCCTTCCCAACATACATCCCACCCTTGGTGAGCACAAATTTATCAGATTCGAACACTAGCTTGAATCCCTTGTTGCTAAGAACAGGACCCGACACTAGGTTCTTACAAATAGAAGGAACATGAAGTACATTAATAAGTACAAGTTCTTTTCCAGAAGTAAATTTCAGAATCACCTTTCCTTTGCCTTCAACTTTGGCAGTAGTAGCATTCCCCATGAACAAGGTCTCACCATCATCATTCATTGGCTGGTATGAAGAAAACATCTTCCTATCAGAGCACACATGCATTGTAGCACCGGTGTCAATCCACCAATCCATAGCATTAGTCACCAGATTTGCTTCAATCACTCCAATGAATTGATTTTGATTCTCAGCAAGGTTTGCTTGGTTGTTGGAATTTCCAGAACCACCACCTCCACTTTGATCCTTCTTGAAGCGACAATCCTTTGCCCTATGCCCTGGTTTGCCACACACCCAGCACTTTCCAGTTTTTGGCTTTTTAAAAGCCTTCTTTTGTGGACAGAGAGCAGCAGCACTGGATGCTCTCACCATAGGACCCTTGCCCTTGTTTTTCTGGAACTTGCCCTTTGATGGACTGCCTTCAATCATGTTTGCATTGGCCTCCATTGAAACCACATCAGCTTTTTCATTGTTTCGGGAACCCTCTTCCACACGAAGTTTCAGGACCAATTGCTCAAAATTCATATCCTCAGTTAGATGTTTCAGATATACTTTGAAATCTTTCCATGAAGGAGGTAATTTTTCAATAACAGAACCAACTAAAAAATTAGGGTTCAGTCCCATACCTTCCTCATCCAACTCATGAACAATGACCTGGAGTTCCTCTACTTGCTTGACAACAGACTTGGTATCAACCATCTTGTAGTTGAGGAACTTGCCAACGACAAACTTCTTTGAACAAGCAACTTCAGTCTTGTACTTGTTCTCCAATGACACCCACAATTCCCTTGCACTACTGAATTTGGAGTAGATATCATACAAGGAATCGTCCAGGGCATTGAGGATATAGTTCCTGCATAAGAACTCATTGTTCTCCCATGACTCTATTGCCTTCAGGCTTTCAGCCCTTTGAACAGCAGTAGGAGCACCTTCTCCTTCGCCTTCAGGTAAGGCCTGTGGAGCCTCCGAAGTCAGAACATTGGCCACATGAAGCGTTGTCAGATAGAACAACATCTTCTGTTGCCAACGTTTGAAATCCTTGCCCTTGAATTTCTCAGGCTTCTCCACATGATTATTTTTCACACCCGATACAGATTGATCCATCTCAAAGAAATTTCTGTCTAAGATTGTTATAACCAATCAATATAGGGCATACAAACAGTTTTTATTTATAATCAAATACTATAAATTCTACTAACAACAATCAAACAAGCAAAACCAATAACGAAATTGAATTTAGAATTTACTGACTTGATCAGATTGAGGCCTGCGTAGCAGTGTCCTTAGACAGAAATTCGTCCCCACTTGTGCTGTAGTTTCAGACGTCTATCTAGAGGATTCAACAATCTAAAACAAGTTCTTGCACAAGAACTTGTTTCTGGCGAATTTCTTTGTGTTTCTCTGAAGAACAGAAGAAGAAGAAGAAGGAGAAAAAATATGTTTTCGGAACAACAACGCATACAACGTATATATAATAGTCAAACGAAAGGATATGTCTGACTGAACAGTTATAACTGTTCCCAATAGTTGTAACTGTTCATCAGATATAATTAAATTCAATTTTCAAAATTAAAATAAATATTTTCGAATAAAATAATTATTTTAATCAACAGAGCCCAAGAGCCCCAAGGCCCAAGGCCCATCTTTTGACTATTAAATATATATTTAATTTATGTGCAATTCTATTGAAAATTCAATAGAAAAGCCCATAAGCCCACTCTCTCACACTTCACCCATTTAATAGACTAAATGGGTGAGTTCTTATAAATGTAAAAACCCTTTCCACTTCTTCAATGTGGGACTAAAGTCCCACAAGTTCCTACAATACCCCACATTTTCTATTCAAACTTTAATAATACCCCACATTTGAATAGAAAATAAGATAATTAGGAACTTATCGCGTTTTCAGAGAACTTAGATATGACATGCATCGGAAAGGTGTCTTTTGGACTTGAACCTATCGTAGTGAGTACTTATCGGATTCACTTTGTGAGTAGTGAACAAAAGTCTTGAACTATTCACGTTGTGTAGTAAATCAAGACAATAAGTATCACACATGTCATACTAGAACACATTTCAATTCTTACAGTTGTGTTCATTTTGGTCCTGAACAACTCCTTACTTCATGAGATTTCTAGAGAACGTAGCCATTTCGGTTCTCATAGATGCGACCCGACATCAATCTCATATAGGTAATGCTAATTAAGAATAGTCCGTACTATCCCACTTTGAGAAAAGCTATTAGCATTATTAAGAATATTAATATTCATCCTGTAATCATCAACGGAAACACACTTTGTGTCACCATAGGAATAGGCATATATGTGTGTTTATGCTTCTTGAGTCTTCCCTAACTAGTTTGCCTATTGAACCTAGACCATGGGATCTCCAATGTTGCTAGGTTAGGTTTCCGCCAAGTGGTGACTCATTGTATAGGCTTTAAGCCCATTCCCCTCGATGTAAATATAACTTGCTCTCTATTAAGGCCTTTAGTCAAAGGATCTGCTATATTTTCCTTTGATTTTACATAGTCAATGGAAATAATTCCATTTTTGAGCAAATCTCGTATTGTCTTGTGACGTCGCCTTATATGCCTTGACTTGCCATTGTAGATGTCATTCTTTGCTCTTGTAAGAGCAGCCATATTATCACAATGTATGCAAATGGCCGTTACAGGCTTTGGCCACAATGGAATACCTTCTAGGAAGCCTTTGAGCCATTCCGCTTCTTCGGCGGCTTTATCTAAAGCTACAAATTCTGCTTCCATCGTTGAACGTGTATTCACAGTTTGTTTTGATGATTTCCATGACACAGCTGCTCCACCAAGTGTAAATACATAACCACTTGTGGACTTACTCTCTGAATTACATGAAATCCAATTTGCATCACAAAATCCTTCTAATACGGGAGGATATTTGGAATAATGCAATCCATAATTTATTGTATGCTTTAAATACCTCATAACTCTTATCAAAGCAATCCAATGATCATTACTCGGATTGTGTGAGTATCTACTAAGTCGACTCAAACTATATGCCAAATCCGGTCTTGTACAATTCATTATGTACATCAAGCTTCCAAGAACTTGGGTATATTCCAATTGAGACACACTATCACCTTGATTCTTCTTAAGGTGAGTAGAGGGATCAAATGGTGTAACGACCGGTTTATCATTATAATGTCCAAATTTCCTAAGGACCTTTTCTATATAATGAGATTGTGTGAGTGTGTAACCATCCGAATTCCTTTGAACTCGAATACCAAGAATTATATCAGCAATTCCCATATCTTTCATATCGAAATTTGAATGTAACATTTTCTTGGTTTGATTAATTACATCCTTACTAGTTCCCATTATAAGCATATCATCGACATATAAACATACAATAGCATATGCTTCTTTGCATTCCTTTATGTAGACACATTTGTCACATTCATTTATTTTGAATCCATTTGATAATAACGTATTATCAAATTTCTCATGCCATTGTTTTGGAGCTTGTTTAAGACCATAAAGAGACTTAACCAATTTGCAGACTTTCCTTTCTTGACCTTTAACAACAAACCCTTCGGGTTGTTCCATGTAGATTTCTTCATCTAATTCACCATTTAGAAATGCAGTTTTCACATCCATTTGGTGTATTTCCAAATTGTGAACAGCTGCTATAGCAATTAACGTTCGAATAGACGTAATTCTAATTACTGGTGAATATGTATCAAAGAAATCTATACCTTCCTTTTGACGATAACCCTTAGCTACTATACGAGCTTTGTATTTTTCGATAGTACCATCGGGTCTTAATTTTCTTTTAAATATCCATTTATGCCCAATTGGTTTATGACCTGGAGGTAAATCAACCAATTTCCATGTATTATTTTACATAATGGATTCTACTTCACTTTGGATAGCCTCCTTCCAATTAGGTGCTTCGGATGATTCCATTGCAGCCTTATATGTTTGAGGTTCTCCTTCAAGCATGAAGGTCATAAAGTCATTTCCAAAATCTTTGACAATTTTTCCCCGTTTACTTCTTCTTGGTTCTACAGTTTCTTGTTGAACAGAAGAAGAACTCTTACCCTTTGAAGCATCATTGTTTAACTCATTTTGAGAAGAAACATCTGCATATGTTCTTTTCTTTGGATTCGTTTTCTCCTTGTAAGGATAAATATCCTCGAAGAATTCTGCTTCGGCAGATTCCATAATTGTGTTCTTATTGATGTCCTCAACTTCTGAGTTATAAACTAAGAACCTATAGGCTGCACTGTTATTAGCAGGGCCTATATATATGCAATCTATAGTTTTTGGTCCAAGTTTAGTTCTCTTAGGAAGAGGAACTTGAACTTTAGCAAGACAACCCCACACTTTCATCGTTTTATAAGTAGGTAATCGACCTTTCCATAACTCATAAGGAGATTGATTACTTGACTTATGAGGAATCCTATTTAATATATCATTTGCAGCAAGTAAAGCCTCACCCCAAAAACTAAGTGGTATACCCGAACTATTTAACATTGAATTTATCATATTTTTCAATGTTCTATTCTTTCGTTCGGCCACTCCATTTTGTTGTGGAGTATATGGGGCTGTAGTTTGATGCACAATACCATGAGAAGAACAAAATTCTGCAAAGTCGTTAGATTGGTATTCTCCACCTCTATCGGATCTTAGAATTTTTATTCTTTTCTCAAGTTGATTCTCAACTTCAGCTTTGTATGTTTTGAACATGTTTAAAGCTTCATCCTTGGTATGTAACAAGTAAACATAGCAGTACTTACTACAATCATCAATGAATGTTATATAATAGTTTTTTCCTCCACGACTTGGAGTTGCTTGGAAATCACATAAATCAGAATGAATTAAACCAAGCACTTCATTAGATTTTTCTACAGATTTATGTGGATGGCTTGCATATTTAGATTCAACACAAACCCCACATTTCGTCATTGTGTTCATAGAACACTTTGGCAGCAATCCTAGATTAATCATTCTTTGCAAGGAACGAAAATTTACATGTCCTAATCTAGAATGCCATAAGGAAGATGACTCAATCATGTACATAGAAGCTTGGCTAGTGCCAGCGTTATTATTATTATTAATAATAGCATCCATGACAGGTACAACACTGAGTTTGAAGAGTCCCTCACTGAGGTAACCCTTCCCAACATACATCCCACCCTTGGTGAGCACAAATTTATCAGATTCGAACACTAGCTTGAATCCCTTGTTGCTAAGAACAGGACCCGACACTAGGTTCTTACAAATAGAAGGAACATGAAGTACATTAATAAGTACAAGTTCTTTTCCAGAAGTAAATTTCAGAATCACCTTTCCTTTGCCTTCAACTTTGGCAGTAGTAGCATTCCCCATGAACAAGGTCTCACCATCATCATTCATTGGCTGGTATGAAGAAAACATCTTCCTATCAGAGCACACATGCATTGTAGCACCGGTGTCAATCCACCAATCCATAGCATTAGTCACCAGATTTGCTTCAATCACTCCAATGAATTGATTTTGATTCTCAGCAAGGTTTGCTTGGTTGTTGGAATTTCCAGAACCACCACCTCCACTTTGATCCTTCTTGAAGCGACAATCCTTTGCCCTATGCCCTGGTTTGCCACACACCCAGCACTTTCCAGTTTTTGGCTTTTTAAAAGCCTTCTTTTGTGGACAGAGAGCAGCAGCACTGGATGCTCTCACCATAGGACCCTTGCCCTTGTTTTTCTGGAACTTGCCCTTTGATGGACTGCCTTCAATCATGTTTGCATTGGCCTCCATTGAAACCACATCAGCTTTTTCATTGTTTCGGGAACCCTCTTCCACACGAAGTTTCAGGACCAATTGCTCAAAATTCATATCCTCAGTTAGATGTTTCAGATATACTTTGAAATCTTTCCATGAAGGAGGTAATTTTTCAATAACAGAACCAACTAAAAAATTAGGGTTCAGTCCCATACCTTCCTCATCCAACTCATGAACAATGACCTGGAGTTCCTCTACTTGCTTGACAACAGACTTGGTATCAACCATCTTGTAGTTGAGGAACTTGCCAACGACAAACTTCTTTGAACAAGCAACTTCAGTCTTGTACTTGTTCTCCAATGACACCCACAATTCCCTTGCACTACTGAATTTGGAGTAGATATCATACAAGGAATCGTCCAGGGCATTGAGGATATAGTTCCTGCATAAGAACTCATTGTTCTCCCATGACTCTATTGCCTTCAGGCTTTCAGCCCTTTGAACAGCAGTAGGAGCACCTTCTCCTTCGCCTTCAGGTAAGGCCTGTGGAGCCTCCGAAGTCAGAACATTGGCCACATGAAGCGTTGTCAGATAGAACAACATCTTCTGTTGCCAACGTTTGAAATCCTTGCCCTTGAATTTCTCAGGCTTCTCCACATGATTATTTTTCACACCCGATACAGATTGATCCATCTCAAAGAAATTTCTGTCTAAGATTGTTATAACCAATCAATATAGGGCATACAAACAGTTTTTATTTATAATCAAATACTATAAATTCTACTAACAACAATCAAACAAGCAAAACCAATAACGAAATTGAATTTAGAATTTACTGACTTGATCAGATTGAGGCCTGCGTAGCAGTGTCCTTAGACAGAAATTCGTCCCCACTTGTGCTGTAGTTTCAGACGTCTATCTAGAGGATTCAACAATCTAAAACAAGTTCTTGCACAAGAACTTGTTTCTGGCGAATTTCTTTGTGTTTCTCTGAAGAACAGAAGAAGAAGAAGAAGGAGAAAAAATATGTTTTCGGAACAACAACGCATACAACGTATATATAATAGTCAAACGAAAGGATATGTCTGACTGAACAGTTATAACTGTTCCCAATAGTTGTAACTGTTCATCAGATATAATTAAATTCAATTTTCAAAATTAAAATAAATATTTTCGAATAAAATAATTATTTTAATCAACAGAGCCCAAGAGCCCCAAGGCCCAAGGCCCATCTTTTGACTATTAAATATATATTTAATTTATGTGCAATTCTATTGAAAATTCAATAGAAAAGCCCATAAGCCCACTCTCTCACACTTCACCCATTTAATAGACTAAATGGGTGAGTTCTTATAAATGTAAAAACCCTTTCCACTTCTTCAATGTGGGACTAAAGTCCCACAAGTTCCTACATCCTCGACATATTTATATGACAAGCAAGATGCACTACTAGCAAAACAACAACTCACACAGATTTATTTCACACAGATTAGTTAACACACACAGATGTCCGTGTAAATGTAAATTGGGCCCACCTCAATTCAGGCACTAATTCTAACTACAAACATCCGTATGAAAATACAATTGGCACAGATTTGAATATGGAAAATGAAATTATTTCACACGGTTGTCTGTGTAACCCAATTTGCACGGAGTTCAGTGTAAATATATTATTTCAATTTCAATAAATGATTATTTTCTTTGTTATATGTATTATGCAGTGACTTTTTTCCTGTAAGGGCATCTCCAACCCTGGGTTCTAGACTCTAAATTATAGGGGTCCTAAAATTTCTTGCTCTCCAACGGTGAAAAAGAGGGGTTCTATACCCTATAAGTTTAGGGCCGGGTCTCATCCCCCGTCTCATTTTAAGACTTCATTTGAGACGGGTGCTAAACATTTGGATTGGGGCCCGTGTGGCAGAGGGGATGTAGAAGAAAGAGAGGCGGGAAATGGGTGACTCCCGTGTGGCATAAACGCTGCAAGAAGACAAAAAAATGGGAAGGGAAGCACGCGCAATGCGCAAAGAAACGAAGAGAGTGGCGGACAAAGGGACAGAAGTGGGTCCCGCAGCACGTGGTGAAGGCAGAGACCAGTTGCCCCCTCTGCAAACCCAATGGGCAAACCATCCAACGGCCATAATTCATACAACAATCAATCATCCAGCGTCCTCAATTCAAAAGAGAATCAATTTTGTTTTTATATTTTTTTAAATGAATTTTTGATCTGACGGTTCAAGATATGTTTCAAATTAATCGACGGTTCAAATCAAATATATAAATTTAGGACTTTAAGATATGTTTTTACTATTGGAGATGGTTAAAGTCCTATAATGAATAGTGTCCAAATGAAGTTCTATAATAGGTATAAGACTCCATTATAGGACTTTGTGGTTGGAGATGTCCTAAGTAGACAGATATCAGTGTGGAATTGACCATTACACAGATATCGTGTGAAAGTAGACATACAGATGTCTGTGTGGAATGACCACTTACTTAAATTCATATGACAAAATTAGCTTACTGAGGCAACTACACACAAACATAAGTGATAATTCTAAAAGCATCTCAAACGGATTTGTGTAGCAGTTGACTCCGTAAACAGAGTATTTATTCACCCCAACAACCAACCTACACTACTCTCTCTCTCTCTGCCGCCTCATCTATCTTCTTTTCAATCACACTCTTCCTTCTAACCTTAGCATGTGTTTCATAAGAAAAACTCTTAAGGGGCCGGGGTATGTGAACACCCGCAAGAATGTCCGGCTTAGGCATGGTTTTGGAAAAGCAGATGGGGAACGTAGTTAATTCTGGGTTTAGTAGATCGAAATCGATCTGGCCTTCACGGCTTATTCGAACATGCAATGCTTCGCTTTGGGAATCCACCACCGGTGTTGGTTGGGAGTAATGGTTAGCGGAGGCATGGTTCGCTGGTCATCATATCGATCCTCATGTAGATGGTCATCTGCGTTAAAGCAACTACAATGGTATCCTCTCCCCTTCCACTTATCTGCTTCATCAATTGTTTTACCCTTAATTGTTGGCTTTTGGTTGCTTATTTTTGTGTGTGCTTTGATTGCTGGAAACTTTGCTCTAGTCAAGCTGCCTGAGACTTACCAGAAGCTCAAGCAGAGAGACGTACAACAACAACGAGATCAAGATCTAGATTGGGATGGCATCGTTTTGGCATTAGGTTTCCAAGAAATACAATTACATAGATGACACTTGTTTCTGAGATCTGCAGCTAGTAGTGTATGACAGTGTATAATGAGGAGCCACTGATCATGATGTATGTAGTGGACAAAATATATGATGAGAGCCATGGCATAAAAAATAGGTATGATGGCATGCTAGCTAGGCCATGGGTCTAGATGACGAATTTTTTTTTGAATGCTATCAGACTTTCACACTGACTTAAGAGCATCCGCACCCATGAAATGATCTTGCTCAAGCAAATGGTGGGCCCAGAAGTAAAATTTGCTTCAAGAAAATGAAATTTTGCTCAAGCAAATCGATTTTTTCACACACCCATTAACAATTTACTTGAGCAATTCAATTTTGTCTTATTGTGAAATGATTAAATTTTTGTTACCGGATAGATTTACCACCAATAATAATGTGTCACGTATCATTATCAACTCGATATTATTCAAGATTTTATCTCCGGTCCGTCCTAGCGCTCGGCAGCGTCCTCCACAATCTGGTGCGTCTCTCCAATAGCCGAAAAGCAAAAAAAAAAAGGGGCCGGCCCCACCTCCTGCTCGAGCAAATACCGGAGCAAATTTTGCTCGAGCGAATGATAGGAACACAATGTGCGACGATATTATATGCTTATGCCCTCGTTTATGCTTTGTTTAACCCTTATTTGTCTAAGATAGAGTCATAATATAGTTTAGTGTTAATTTGGTAGAGTTTGGCGAAAAATGGTTAAGAATCCGAAAAATGACTAAGTTTGAGAAATCTGGAAAATAGTGCAAAATGTGTCTTTTTCGTGATTTTGAGATGAGCAAAAGTGCGATCTATCCTTGTCCGAATTCTATGAAATTTGGTGTGCTTAATATCCATATACTGAGGAATGTTGTGTTAAAATTTCAGATCAATCGGAGTTCGGGAAGTCACCCAAAAGTTGGCTGCAAAACGGCAGTCCGAACATTCTAATCCAGGGGCTTACAGGATTTTCCTGGGACTTTGTCCCAACTTCGAAAAATCATTCCCGACGACTTGCAAGGAATTTGGCCGAGATATTTTATGGGGAGATGGCCATATGTGTCTAGTTTACGTGAGACTTGGAATCGTATCAATCGGAGCTCCGAAGGTGGAGATATGCCGGAATTACTGCGACAAGGTCAAAGCTGCCGATTCCAGGGACTGATTGCTTCCTTTTCACAAGTGCTTCATTTCGATGGACCATATGATGTACAAGAGCATTTGTGAAGACATCCCAAGCGTATGGAAGGAAGGAGAATGACACTTGGCCATGGCATTGAAGAAAAACTTGAAGAAAGAAGTTCTCCTAGTCAAGCTAGGAGAAGCTGCCGATTCTGGCAGATTTGGTGCAATATTGTGCTGCCGGCATTTTGGGGCATTTTCGATGGATCAAGACCTGTAAATTGAAGTCCAAGACCATACAAGGAGTCCATGAAGATATGAAGTCCAAGCCTTGAAGAAAAAATTCAGAAAAAAGAAAACCTAATTGAACTAAGAAAGGAAGGTTGCAAAACCTTATCCCATTAGGTTTTCTGAAATCCTTTTTGCAAGAGGGCTGCTGGCAACACCCTATTCTCTATAAATACCCCCACTTTTCCTACAGAAAAATCATCTCATCTCAAGCATAGAATACTAGCCAAAAGCTCTTCCAAAGCCTCACCATAAATCCTATACAGAAAATAGTTTAGCCGAACCACCACCTAGATCCGTCCCACACCCTTGCCGAATTTCTTTGGAGGTTTCTGCAAGGCGTGCTCCATCTTCTCGTGGCTTCTTTATTGTTCTGTAATTTTACAATACTTTGTCTATGAAGATTGTATGTTTTTATGGTTGTTGAATTTGGTTTTACTCTTTGTTTATGAACTTCGAATGCATGCGAATTTTGTATGACAAATTGTAATCTTTAACTTGTAGTATTTTCGTATGTATGGATAATTAGGGCAGTGGTATTAGAAGCATGTTTAGGATTTAATTTGGTTAGTAATCTAAGGGTGTTCCTTAACAAATCGAAACATTAGTTGTGCTTAAGCATTTGTTGTTTAAAGCATGTAAATCTAGATGTTAGGTTTCATTTAACCTGAGTAGAACGAATAAAGATGAAACGTATGTTGCTTTGATTTGTTGTGCTCACCTAGGGTAATACCTTAGCTAAAACTTGCATGTTAAATAAGATGATTGACAACCTTGCTTGTTTACATGTCTTCGATTATAGACTTTTGTGCTTCAATGCTATGTCTTGTATAAGATAGCATAACTCTTAGGATCGCCATGCGAATAGCTTGATCTTAAAACATTAGAAAAAGTCTCACAACTAGGTAAAAATCGGCTCCCGTTCTAGTTGTAGGTCGAAACTAAGTTGAGTCTTGAACATGTTAAATACTTGTCTCTTACTTTCTTGCATGCGAATCTATGTGTTAAAGAGTCTTTTGTGTGAACTGTTTTGTGTGAGAGATGATGATCACTTGTATATAGTAGTTTAGGTTTTGTTTTCTTTTTATTTTCGTGTCTTAGATATAGAGGCAGCCCTTGCTGCCAAGCCTTTTATCCCCCATAATTTCGTGTGTGAATATGTATATATGTATATAAGTGTGACAATTGTGTGCATATATGTTTGTGAATATTTTTGTTAACATTCTCATATTTCAGGTACCCTTAATCCCCGGCTAGAACGATCCCTACTTATTCTATACTACTAACGATTGTAGGGTTTATTATTGCGTGCGAGCTTCGGCTCACGTCAGCGAACGGGCGAGTAGGTTGACCCGTGGACTGCTCGAGCACTTGGCCTCACCTTCCGACGCCGGTGCGTGCTCTTCTTCCGTCTTGCTCGAGCAAATGCTTCGGCCCCACCTCTTGCTCGCCCGGTTGCTCGCCGGTGCTGGTGCTCTTAGTGTGAGTTGGAGTTAGGATTACACAGTGTTTTGTGTGCATTATAAAGTTTTTCACACTGACTCTATTCTATAAATAAATTACATATTTTGAATAAGTAATAGGGTCCACGTCAACATTGCACACAGACTTTTAAATCTGTGTGTAATGAGCATTAGCGCCCCCCCCCCCCCCCCCCCTCTCCTCCAGGAGCATGGATACGCAATCCGTAACTGTATCGTAACTAATAGCTTTTTCACACTGAAATCTGTGTGAGATAGTCCTTTTTCACACATATTGAAATCGGTGTGAAATATTATTTTGCTAGTAGTGATGGTATTTTGCCTTCACCGTACCAGTTGTTCCTTCATTATTGTAACTGCATTTCATGGAGTTTCAAACATGATCATGGGTTGTTTAGGTCTCAGAGTACACCGGAATGCGTGTGCTGTTGGGATTGATAAGATGCCTATGCAGCAAACACAAACACAGTAGCTTAAACCAGCAACAACAACACAGAGCAAATGAGAGAAATAAACAGCAATCAAACACACCAGAAATTTTAACTTGGAAACCCTTCAATGTGAAGGGAAAAACCACGGGACGATCTCCAAAAAAATTCCACTATAAAATGGGATTACAATCTCTAATCTCTCTAGATCACTAGAGGAATAACTCTCAAGAATCACTCTTGGCTAACAAATACAGGTGTAGGCTGTATAGAAGGATTGATTTATCTCTTTTCTCTTCTAACATGTGCAACCACACAAGATTGTTGGAGCTAATGCTTTTGCACATGAAAGTGGTATTCTTCGATCAGGTTTGTTAAATTTATAAGCTTTCTGTCCATATCCATAATTTCAATTGATCATAAATTCCCTAAATGAACTTATTAGCATTTGTTTCTAAAATGCTTCCAATATATTTATAGGATGGAATGCTTAAGGACAGACGTACATATGAAATTATATCTCTAGAAGATATTGGATATCACCGGTCCAATGAAGCTGGAATTGTCCTCGGGAAACTTGGTAAATTTTTTTGAATTACATTAATTGATTCTTCTTTATGGCTGAAAATCACATTTCATTTTGATAGAACATTTCATTTTGATAGAAAAAGTCATGCAGAAAAAAGGGTGCTCTATCCCACTACGCCATATATGAGGTTAAGCGACGGACTTTAAATACGTTAGTCGCCTAAGTCTCACTAATGCGACTGACAAATTTTCTGTCGCATAGGAAACCTAGTTAGTCGCTTTAAACCCTTTAAGCGACTAACGTATGTTTGTTCGTCGCTTAAGTGAGGTGAATAGTGTTAGTTCATTAAAACGGCTGAAAAACTAAAGTCCGTCGCTTTAAGTTAAGCGACTGAGAAAGACCAAAGTCCGTCGCTTAAGTGAGGTGAATAGTGTCAGTTCATTAAAACGGCTGAAAAGCCCAAAGTCCGTCGCGTAAGTGAAGCGACTGAGGAAGCCCAAAGTCCGTCGCTTAAGATAATTTCTACTATTCACCCCAGAACACGAAAACGCTATTACGTACCTTTAGATGACTTCGTTTCGTCGACTCTTCCAGACATTAAACTCTCGAATAGATGAGACGTAATCAGCCATGTAAAAATTTGGGAACGTTTACCTCCCGATACTATGGCTCCCCATAGAGAGAGATAAGTTTAAATAATGTTGACCGCATCGATCGAGGCTCTAACTCTGTCGGATTGAAGTGAGTTTTTTACCATCAGCGTATTTCGTCATAACGATAAAATGCTATTTCACAGAGTTTTTCAATTTATGACTTCTTTTATATAGTTGTTTAGAAAAGTTGTACACTTAAGTATAATCGACTAATCAAGTTATACCGCATTAGTTAGCATGTTGTCATTATAATGGCTCAATTCACAAAATGGAAATTTTGACCGTCTGATGTGATCGTTATAGTTAAATATGACTACAGTAGAAAAATCCACTCGTTTCGTGAACGTCTGATGCTCGATCGAAACGGTCAACCATATTTTCTACTAATCAGATCACACGAAAACGTTATTACGTACCTTTAGATGACTTATTTTCGTTGACTCTTCCAAACATTAAACTCTCAAATAGATGAGACGTAATCAGCCATGTAAAAATTTGAGAACGTTTGCCTCCCGATACTATGACTCCTCATAGAGAGAGATAAGTTTAAATAATGTTGACCGCATCGATCGGGGCTCTAACTCTGTCGGATTGAAGTGATTTTTTTACCATCAGCGTATTTGGTCATAACGATTAAATGCTATTTCACAGAGTTTTTCAAAATTTGACTTTTTATATAGTTATTTAGAAAAATTGTTTATTTGAATATAATCTTATAATTATTCTATAGCGACGGGTTTTGAAAAATATCCGTCGCTTAAATGTACTGAATAAAAGAGCGCGTATCTAGTTTAAATTTCTTAAGCGACGTGGAAAGAATAACCCAGCCGCTTAAGAGTCTATTTCAAGCGACTGGTTTAGAGTAGTCCGTCGCTTAAGATATTGTTATAAAAGCCAAAACCGTCGACAGAAATTCTGAATTCACTCTCTAAACCCAGAAATCCCTAAACCTACCATGTTCTTCCCCAAATCCGATCCCCAATCCAAACAGCTTCCCCATTTCTTCGTCTCTACCGCCACCATGAAATCCTCTCTCTCCAATCCCTCTGCTCGAAACCCCAAATCCTAATCCCCAAATCCGATCCCCAGTCCATTCTTACCCATTTCTTCGTCTCTACAGCCATAGCCCCCACCACCACCACCAATCCCTCTGCTCCAAACCCTATCTCCCAAGTGTCTCCTTTCTGCTCCAAACGCCATCTCCAACCAATTCTACGGTAAGGTCCCTAAATCTATTTTTGCTTTGGATTTGAATTGAGCTTTTAGTTTTTATGGATTGTGATGTTAATTGTGAGCTTTTAGTTTTTCTGGATTGTGATACGATGATAAGTATAAATCTCATATATAATCTATTAAGTTTTAGTTTGATCTAATGGGATGAGTTTTCATTAAATCAGTTGGCCAATATATAAAGGAGATTAAGTCCATGTGTTCAATACTGCATTCTAAACATTTAGTTGCAGTCTCATTCTGCTATTTGATATTGAGGCACATAAAACCGTTTTCTCTCGTTACTAATATGTTTTGTTTAGTGTGCAGTTGTTGATATCAACAACATGTTTGCTTCACTTGCTGCTGATAAGAGAGGACTAGAGATGGGTATGCTTCCTATTCTTATTAGTTATTAGAAAAGGATTTCTAGTTTTACAGTTCTTATGTGTTCTCGTTGTTTGTGAAATGATCTGTCAAAGTTTTTGTCAAAGTTTGAAACAGTTTGCTTTAGATTTCTGGGTTTCTGTCAAAGTATGAAACTTTCTGTTGGGTTAATGATCTATTTCTATTGTTCGGATACTTAGGGTAAGATCATACCTACTTTAAGCTTTCTGTTTTGTGTTCGGATACTCTGGGCTTGGAGATAATGACCTCTGGCTGCTCTAGTTTAAGCTTTCTGTTTTGTGTTCGGATACTCTTCTTCTATCATTGATTCTAGTTCTCCACTCGATCAGAAGATATCATTGGCACTCCGCCTCATTGCACCGCCCCAAAGAAGAGAGTCTCCGGTGGCTAAAAATGTCCAACAGCAAGATACTGATGAAAATGGGGAGTTGAGGAGGTGCAATTGGATAACAAAGAATAGTGGTAAGTTCTACATGCAAGTACTGTAGTGAAAATATTTCATCATCCCATTGCATAATTATACTTTGTTAATTAATGTGAACTTATTAGGAAGAAACTAGATTGAAATGACACCATAGTCTGAAAGGATATGTCAACTTCTGATGTCAAATTTTGAAGACTTCAAAGTAGAGTATAGACTTCTTCAGTTCTTAATTAGCTTGAAATACATTTTTAGATGACTTGAACTACTTCATGTCGTCTGAATATCAGGGTCCTAGAATGGGAGATCCTGCATTCGAAATTTTTGATTTTCGACTTCTTTGTTGGTTTGCAAGATATAAGATGGACCTAGATAAAATGGTGGGAAGTGGAATCTGAAGAAAATAATAGCACTACACAATGACAAACCTTAAGAGAGTACTCATCAATAATATTTATTCCATTACTCTCTACTACAGTGGTTGACAATAATATATATTCAACAAATTGTCCTGTATATCATAGACATATAGTCAATTATAAACTGTAGCGATTCGTAAAGATAACAATAAAATTGACAACAACATGATGAGGCCAACATTTTACCGGCTCTTTTCGATCTTAAAAGCATTTATATGAAGAATGAATGATTGCTACATTTTTCTGTAACAGTACTTGACCAACAATATTCTTTCTACCTACTACAGCTTAATTATTATCAAGTATCAACCTTCAGTATAATCATAAATGTGAAAGAAGCATTTTTATTTTTATAATTATATGCATTCATTGATTGAGGGTTCGATGTATACAGATAAAGTTTATGTTGCATTTCATGATGAATGCTGGGGAGTTCCAGTATATGATGACAAGTAAGTCTTTTATTTATAATTTTTTAATAATCAAACTTATTTAACCACTAATCATGGAGAGAGTGCTGCTTATGATTGATGATTATATACTAACAGCGTGATGATTAATCATTGTAATTTCAGTCAATTGTTTGAGCTGCTGGCACTGTCTGGTATGTTGATGGACCACAATTGGACTGAAATTGTCAAAAGAAGGGAGCTATTCAGGTGAATATGTAACCTCAAGTCTCTCTAGCTGCTCTGATATTGCAACAATTGGACTGAAATGTTCTTATTCTTGCTTTTGGCACATCTTCCTTATTGAATCAGTGGCAGCTGAGAAGCTCTGTGACTTGTAGCATTATTCCATCCCATATTTTCTGTTGCATATTTGAAGGGAGATCCAGCTCAAGCTTATACATGCCATGCAGTGAAGTGCCGATCAAGCTTTTGTTAGGCTTTTGGAAAACAATTTAGGTAGCTTTCATAACTTAGAATAGTTCATGTATGAATATTGCACATGATGACAATGAAATTAATAAATCGTGTATGCTTTCAGTTACAAATTTGTGTATGAAATGAGATTTTTGTATGTTTGGGGTTTTTGCAATGCAGGAAATTTTGTAATTTTGTGTATGGTAAAAGGGCATTACAGAACCAGTTCTGTATTGAAATGCAAAGCGGCATTTAAGCGACTGAGAAAGGCCAATGTATGTCGCTTTAAGTTCCTCTTAAAGCGACTGAGATATCACAATGTAAGTCGCTTTAAGTTCCTCTTAAGCGACTGAGGACGTCCAAACTCCATCGTTTCAGATTCACTTAAGCGACTGACTTTGAAGTTTCTCAGTCGCTTAAATGTATTTAAGCGACTGAGAAACTTCAAAGTTAGTCGCTTAATGTCCAAAGTCCGTCGCTTAAATGCATTTAAGCGACTGAGAAACGTCAAAGTTAGTCGCTTGATGTCCAAAGTCCGTCGCTTAAGATGCATTTAAGCGACTGACAAACTTCAAAGTCAGTCGCTTAAACTAAATTTGTTTCAAGCGATGCATTTGTACCTCCGTCGCTTAAAGTTGCGCTGAAGTGTCGAGCATTGAAAAGTCCGTCGCTTAGCCCTTTAAGCGACGAGACTTATGCGGCTATGTTTATGCGACAGCCTGTCCGCCTCTGTAAGGCTTTAGCGACGGATGTAGGGTTTTAAGCGACGGTGCATGTCCGTCGCTTTAAAACATAAATGGCGTAGTGTCCCCCTACTGACATAAATTGTATTTTGTTTTTGATACGTTCTTATTCACATGCTTCTTTGTGTCTAATTGTTAAATGAATCAAGCTTGAGAATTGTGTTTATTTTTTTCTTTCTCTTTTTATCATTAAAAATGTATCCTTGTTTGCAAAGCTGGGCTATCAAATAGTTTATATATGGAACAAGACTGATTTTTAAAGGGCACTGACTTGCACATTACTGCTTCCCTCTCAATGACTAGTAGCTTGTATATATTGAGCCATGATGCTATTTGTTTTTCCCACTAAAGCATGCTTGTGCAACTTCTTGTTTCTTCTTCTTATATAACATGCTACGTACTAAGATTCAAATATTCCTTCCTACACATAGGCAAATGCTGAAATCTTTTTTTTTTTTTTTGGGTGTGATTTTCTTTCGCAGTGGACGGCATGCTGTGAAAAAGCAACTTGAATAGGTACACAATGTGTTAATTTCTTGTAATTTGTTAGTGACAGTACCTACCTGATGCTTTTATTTGCCCGTGTTAGCTGGGTTATGAGCTTGATGATGTTCAACTTGAGACTGTCTTCTGGAGTTTCAAAACAGTAGCCGAACATAAAAAGGTACGTAGATTGAAGTTGTAGAATTGTAGTTAATTAGCTTCCTGTGTAATTAAAAGTGATAGATCGAAGTTAATATGCATTAATATTCCTCTATTTAAAGACCAGAACTCTGGATATCAGAATGTGTACATAAACCATCCAATCGATTGAGAGATGGACAGTGAACAGAATGATCGAACACTATGATAATTTTAAGAGATAAATATTTTCATTTTTACTGTGCTCTAAAAAGTCAAGGGTGTACTATTACTTTTATTTCTGGTGTCACAGAGAGTCACTGATTCAGACCTCAGAGCATTAGTGTCCGATGAAGTCTTTCAGTCAGAAGTTATCTGGAAGCTTCATGATATACAGGTGAGTCAAGACAGTTTTCAACCTAGCTTGTTTCTCATTTTTGATCCACTAATGTTGTAAGAGGAACTCGATCATCTATACTTTACCCGGACGTGATTCCCAGGTTAGTGAGGTTACATGTGGAACTCTTGGCATTTCCACAGCAACTGCTAAACTAATTGACGCTGATGGGAGAGAGCATATTGCCTGTTCAGTTGGAACGGGTCCGGTGGATTCAGCTTACAGGGCTGTTCGTTGTGAAGGTTTGATAAGAACAAACCAGTAACTTTATTTTCTAATTTCTTATGCATTTGATATCTGGAAATGTTTATTCGACACTTTTGTGTTTGCACTTCAAGCTCATCGATTAATGAAACCCAAATTATTTTGTGACTGCATTCTAAAGACTCTTTTCAAGGTTGAAGAGTGATGAATGACAACAATTGTAGAGTACTTTTGGATGCATTGTTTTGGTGTGAGATGGAGAATCTTTAGTTTGTTTCTTTCTTTTGTGCAGGAACCAGTAACACTGGTTGAGTACTCTATGAATGCGGTCACAGAAGGAATCAATGCAATAGCCACTACTCGTGTTGCAATCCGAGTTGAAAAGAGTGATAAGATCACCGGTGAAATAGCTCAACAAACATTCAGGTATGGTGAAAATTTGTTTGTTGCTTTGATTTCAAGTTTCTATATATTATTTTACTCAAATGTGACTAATATATGAAATCTCTATTTTGTTCTATGGTGCCTGTGGGATTGGGGCGGGAATGGATATTGTTGTTTCCAGTGTCAAGGCCTACATTGGGGCATTGAATACGATGCTAGGCTTCAAAGAAAGGTTTCCATAAGAAATATCAGCAGACCCAACCCCAGTGTCTTTGTGAAGATGTGTAAGCTCTGAGATCCTCACTCGATTTGGTTTCTCTTTTATTTTTGTTTCTCCTTTTATATTTTCAAAGTTGTCTAGAAATTTAGGTAAACGTTTTGGAAACCAAGCTCTTCATTAAGTTAAACCCCACAGTGGTATATTGAGTATTTACTTCACTATGATATATGTATCTTAGTTTTTACTTAAAAATGTGTATGGCGTATGTCACCAATTAAGTTGTAGTTTCCATCAAGTTTGTGTTGCAAGTTGCTACTGGACCATTGAGAATGTCAATGTAATAAGGTGCAAATCATAATTAGAATCCGTTGTATTTGGTGAATTGTGTGCTATGAAAGTGGGATTGCAATGTAGACTGATACCAAAAATTGATTGTTTTTTCCTTTCTGGATGGGCCATTATCGTATCATGGTCAAGCACTGATTCTTGAATAACTAGAAGCAAATGCAGACTTGACAATGAGCCGAATAAATTGAAAGAAAAAGAGATGACTTTGCGGACACTTGTGGTTGTATTTTCTCTATTTTGGGAAGAAATTGTTATGCAAGGATGTGGCAGGAGGAGTAAGACTTGTGCAGATATGGAGGGAAACTAAGAAATTGCGATAATATGCATGATGTCATGATGACTTATATATGTTGGTGCTGCTTACTCATCTTGGTGCTTAATTAGGGAAACTAAGAAAAAAAACTACATTATGCACTAATTTTGGTACTTATTGCGAGTCGTCGACGGTGGTTGTCCTTAATTCCTTATCATCTATTCCAAGTCTTCCTAGCTGCACTAGGTTCTGCTACTGTTCCTGGTGCTTCTTCTTACCTTATGATCGATATGTGACTTCAATAGATGTGAGAAAAGTCATGCCACTGATCCCTAGTGGAAAGCAACTGATCGAATTGAGTCGATGTGAAAGCACAAAATTAAGTCCACCAAAGAGTGCTACTGTCACGCCCCTGAATTTAGAATAAATAAAATTTAAATTTGAAAATGTGGCAATTAAATAATATCAATTACTTACAAATTAATTTACAATTTACTAAGTATTAAAGAGTCCAAATGAATGCGGCTCCGGCGAACATAATTATTACATCACTATTCTTTACACAAGTTTTAAAATATCGGACAATGTAATTGCTCAACTCGTGTCTCACTAAACTAAGAAAAATAAGACTAAAAAGTAGGATCACGTCTACTCGCCGCAGCTATCAACCGCCGCCTCAACTCTGCTAATCCTTACCTGAACAACTAACCCCTACACCATGGATTGGTGCACTGGGATGTAAACAACAAACCCGATAAGCTTTTAAAGCTCGTATGAATAAACTTATTAGCAATTACTCAGTCGACACATGCTTATAATTTCTCAGATAAAAGCAACAACACTTAAACCCATAATACCCACCCACACACAAAACACAAGGTAAAGTTCAGTCTTTCCGGCTTAGAAGTATAGTTCAGGAGGTACAAATCTTATACAATTAAACTCATGACTCCTGCATATAGTTTAGTTCAGGAAGTCACACACAAATCACCCAATTATAAAACAAATGAAAGTATATAAAAAAATCTGTCAACCCAAAATGAAACTGAGAAATTGTCATCTTAAACTCAAGAAAAACAACGCACACCTTGTTTTCTTTTAAAGCCCAACTTCCCTTACTCTCATAAGAATACACGTCATTTAGTGACAAAATCATATGTTATCACATTATCATTGGTAAACATGAAAGACATGCTCCTTTTCGACAATAAAAGAAGAACACAAATAAACTTACTTTTAAAATCACACACAAGAGACTCCGGTAACCCCCACATGGTTACCCACCAGACATACTTATACTCCAAAGACACAAACACCCCACATGGTACTCTCATAACGTACATAGGCAGACAGACTAGAGCTCTAACTGATCCTAACCAATCACCCGGTTAAAGACTTGGTTCCCGATATAATTGTCTAAAGATCCCCTTCGCCACACAGGAGAGATTCTAACCGCCACACATGAAAGATCTTACATTGGCCGTTGGTTTTCAAACCAACACATTCACCCGTCACACGACTCACATAAACATAGTTATGACACACACCCTCCACACATGTACCCACTCAACTTTGATATAACAATTTCATAACAAAGATAATTCACTCAATTCCACATATCACAAACAACACTTGTTCATGAATTCACAACCTCAATACATATATTTCATGTAAATATATATGTATATATATATACATATATATATACACACACACATTCACTCAGGAATAGTCTGCTACTACCAACCACTACCAGAAAAGGCATTATAGCCGACGAAATTACAAATAACGGCCGACGAACTCTTTATTCGTCGGCTATAACCATTATAGCCGACGAAATTCGTCGTCTGTAGTAGTATTTCGTCGGCTAAAATGGTTATAGCCGACGATATCGTCGTCGGGTATAGTTTTGCCGACGGCGTATTTCCGACGATGTTATAACCGACGATATGTCGTCGGATAATGGTTATAGCCGACGAAATCGCCGGCTATAATAATTATAGCCGACGATATCGTCGGCTATAACCATTATAGCCGACGACTTAAATTCGTCGGCTATGATGCCTTTTCTGGTAGTGAACTATAGTTATTGATCGTAAAACACTTTTAAAATCATTTTACTTACCCATGAACCGTAGTCGATCAAGTTCATAGGATTTAAAATAAATATTTATTTTCATAAAATAATTTCACATTTAACGATCAATAACTATAAAGTTACTTGTCCATAAGAACATTGTAAGGTTTAGTCACCTCAACTCCCGCTGCGTCTTCTGTTACACAAAAAGAAAAGAGATTCAGAGGAGGGAGGTACTAAAGAAGGTTCAAGCAAGAACTATTCGACCTATAAGTAATTTTTATAAGTCAATTAATGAACAAGCACAAGCTTCTACATATGAGAATGAGAATGCAGAAGCAAGTCAAGGTTTGAATGAGGAACAAGGGGAAGAGGATCAACAAGATTTGAATGAGGAACAAGGGGACGAACCAGATGTGTCGGTAAATGAAGATGACATGGTTGTTGTTGAAGAGAATCAACACGATGCTGAATTTACTTCTCCATTTGACATTGATGATCCTGGAAATTTGGGTGAGAAGATTAGGCAAAATGCTAGAGACTTCTTGGTTGAAAGGGGTCCTAAAAGAGAGAATTATTTCACATATCCTGCTGATGACTTGGGGAGACATTTTAGTTCCTCACATATTTTCGTATCTTTCCTAATGGCGAAAAGCGGAACAGGAGATGGCTAGTGTACTTGTTTTCCTTAGACAAGATATTTTGCTTTTGTTGTAAATTGTTCAAGCAAAATCACAACAAGAGTTTATTGGGTAAACTTGTAGATAAAGGATTGAATGATTGGAGGAATATCGGTCAAAGGCTTGCTAGTCAAGAAAAAAAATGGTAATCACATCAAGTGTTTTACTAGTTGGATTGAATTGGAAACAAGATTGAAAAAGAATGCCACAATTGATCAAGCTGTGGTTGCTCAAATAAAGAAGGAGAAAGAACATTGGCGGCAAGTACTATTGAGGATGCTTGCGGTTGTGAAAAGACTTGCAGAAAATAATTTGGCCTTTCGTGGGGATAATGAAACATTGTATGAGGAGAGAAATGTAATTTTGTTACAGATGATTGAGATGATTGCTGAATTTGATCCGGTGATGCAAGAACATGTTCGACGTGTGGCAAATAAAGAAACTCATTACCATTACTTGAGTCATAAAATCCAAAATGAAATGATTCAACTACTAGCAAATGAGGTAAAGGCTTCCATCATTGCAACAATCAAAGAGGCAGTTTATTATTCTGTTATACATGATTGCACTCCATATGCGAGTCATGAGGAACAAATGTCTCTTATCATTCGGTATGTTGATGTTACATCAAGTCCGATTGTGGTAAGAGAGTTTTTTTTAGAGTTTCTAAAAGTGGATGATACATCTGGGCTTGGATTGTTTAATGAGCTTAAGAATGCATTGCACAATTATAAACTTAATATTTTTGATATACGAGGACAAGGATATGACAATGGTTCTAATATGAGGGGCAAACACAAATGTGTGCAGAATCGGCTTCTCGAGGTAAATCCTAGAGCATTATATACCCCTTGTGGTTGTCATAGTTTGAATCTTGCTATTTTTGATATGGCTAATTGTGATGACAAAGCTGACTATTTTTTTGGAGTGGTGCAACAAATATACTCATTCTTCTCATCTTCTACAAAGCGATGGGAAGTTTTCAGGTGCAGGGTCTTACTCTTAAGCCATTATCTGAAACACGATGAGAAAGTTGTGTTGAAAGTGTGAAAGCATTTAGGTTCGAAGCTCCCAAAATAAGAGATGCATTATCTTACTTGGGGAAAAATGGTAATGATTCTAAAACAAGGTCTGATGCTCAATGCTTGGCGAGAGATGAAATGGAGAATTTTGAGTTCTTATTTGGCATGGTTATTTGGTATGAATTGTTGAATGCTATCAATATTGTGAGTAAACTTCTACAAACAGAGGACATGCATGTCGATGTTGCTGTTCAGGAGTTGGCAAAGCTTATTTCTTTTGTGTAGAACTATAGAGAAAATGGATTTGATAAGCCTTGATTAGAGCTAAAGAAATTGCAAGTGAGATGAGAATTGCAACTGAATTTCGTGAAAAGAGACCCATTAAGAAGAAAAAATATTTTGACGAAAGCGACAACGACAATGAAGAGGTGACACGAGCTGCTATTGAATCATTTAAGGTTGGTTACTTCTATTATATTATTGATCAAGCACTTTCTTCACTTCAAAGTAGATTTGAACAGTATAAGAAATATGAAGATTTTGGGCTTTTATTCAAGTTGGAGAAGTTGAAGTCTGCAGATGATGAAACATTGATGAACTTTTGTATGAATCTTGAAAAGTTGTTCAAGGATGGTGATGAATCTGATATTATTGGGGGTGAACTATTTGAGGAGTTGAGCTATTTGAAAGGGTTTATACCAAAAAAAGCACGAAGAGCAGTTGATGTGTTGAGCTATTTGAAGCAAATGGATGGTTGCTAACCAAATGCTTGGATTGCTTACAAACTTTTGTTAACTATACATGTTACTGTTACATGTGCTAAGAGAAGTTTTTCGAAGTTAAAGTTGATCAAATCTTATCTTCAATCAACTATGTCACAAGAAAGGCTAAATGGTTTGACTATGTTATTGATTGAAAAAGAGTTGGCGGAAAAGCTCGAGTGTTCGTGCTTAATTGACACTTTTGCTTCCAGGAATGCAAGAAGGACAGTTTTTGAGTAACAGGTACTAATATTTGTAATTTTCATACTTTTGTTTCAAACATTATAGCATTTTATTATTATTGAAAGTTTTATTGCTATGTTGTGACATACTTACTTTTAAAGTTAAAAATTATGTAAATATTTTTTTTGACAGAGGGCGCCAATTTTTCTCTTCGCTTCGAGCCCCGGAAATCTCAAGGTCAGCCCTCCACGCCGAGTCACCTCCGTCCCCTTGCAGCCTTCGATTCGTGCAAGCTAGCACGAACTGGTGCAAGCCACCACCACAGGGAATCTTACATGGATGAGACGAAGAAAACCTGACCGGTGCCGGCGTCTAGAACCGCCGGAGCTCACCGAAAAAGTCGAGTCGGGTCGGCCGAATTCGGGTCGGGTCAGTTGGGTATTTTCGATAATAAGGGGCGCGGTGGGGGAGAAAAAGAGAGAAAAAAAATGTAACTGAAAAATAAAATGATGGAGCCCTAGAAAGTTTTCCTATTTATACTTAAAATTCTCGAACCACGAACACATCCGATGACCGTAACTTCTTCATACGACTTCCAAATTACGCGTACCGCATGTCTACGAACTCATATCGACGAGCTCTACAACTTTGGTGACAGAAATTTCTCGAAAAATTAAACGAATAAAAAGTTAACTCCTTGACCCCTTAAAAACGTTCTTTATTAAAATTCCTCCTAACACATTCGCCCCGCACTCGAACCGCTATATTTCATTAACTTCTCCCTTAATAATTCCAAATAATTAACCCTTCAAAATTAATAACGAATTTTCGGGATATGACAACTATCACTCTAATGAACTCGTACGTGATTCATAACCCAACAAACAACCACCTATAACTCCCTCTCTTGGGTTCCAAAAAAGTAAAATAAAAAAATTCCTGGTCTAGGTTATGGCTCTGAAATATTTGGTTTTGATAACTCATGATGATTGTGGAAAACTAGAGTTGGACAAAAAGGAGTTTTGGTTTGTTGTCAATCTTCCCATCCTATAAATTTGTTTCTTATGCATCAAATGGAACACACAAATCCTTTTATTCATTTAGTGTGCAAAAAGAAAAGAAATCAAAATGGGAGTTTTGGGTGTGAAATTGATTTTGATATACTCATTATGCTTTAATGCAATGTTCATTTTCTGGTCTAGCTCCTCCCTGCAACTAATGCATCCCTTAGCCGTGAGACTGGGAAGGAACGAGACGGATAGGCTGGCACTGCTAGCAATCAAAGCTCAAATACAACAAGATCCAAACCAGGTCACAAGCTCATGGAATGAATCCCTTCATTTTTGCCTGTGGCATGGCGTCACATGCAGTCGACGGCATGGCCAAAGGGTGACAAAGCTGGAGCTCATGTCTCTAGCGTTGGTGGGATCGATATCTCCACATATTGGAAATCTAAGCTTCTTAAGAGTGCTAAATCTCAAGAACAATAGCTTCACTCATCAAATTCCTCCTCAACTTGGGCGTTTGCGCAGATTGCAGGTATTGCTTCTACACAATAACTCACTTACTGGAACCATTCCAGCCAATATATCCAATTGCTTCCAACTCATCACCCTCTTTCTTAGTAGAAACAATCTCGAGGGTAATATTCCTCCCAAACTGAGTTCATTGTCAAAGCTTGAGAGTTTAGTTTTGCAAAACAACAATTTAACTGGAGAGATCCCTCCTTCTTTGGGGAACCTTTCGTCTCTCAATGCGATTGGTTTTGGTTACAACAACTTAGAAGGAAGCATCCCTAGTTCCCTATGCCACTTGAGAAAATTAACAATTTTCTCTTTGGCCATAAATAGGTTGTCTGGTATCATCCCTCCCTGCATCTATAACCTCTCCGGTATAGTTCAATTCGAGGTATTAATGAACCAAATTCAAGGAAGTCTTCCTTCAAACTTGGGCACTAAAGCTTTTCCAAACCTTCAAATCTTTTCCGTTGATGAGAATCAATTTACTGGGACCATCCCTTGGTCAATATCCAATGCAACAAATCTTGTGTGGTTTCAATGTTCATCAAACAAACTAAGTGGACATGTACCAAATTTAGGAAACCTTCATAACCTTGTGGTATTCAATGTCCAAGATAATAATCTCGGAAGCGGTAAACATGGTGACTTGAGATTTGTCTCAGAATTGATCAATGCCACAGGTCTAACTTGGTTGGGGTTCAGCCACAACAATTTTGGAGGGATGTTGCCCATATCAATATTCAATCTCTCAACCAATCTGCAAATGCTTTTTCTTCAAGGAAACCGTATTCATGGAAGCATCCCAACTGGGTTAGGAAATCTTGTGAACTTGCTAGGACTACATATGGGTGAAAACTACTTCACAGGTAGCATCCCCACAGACATTGGGAAAGTTTCAAGGCTCGGGGAAATTTATCTTGAGAACAATAAATTATACGGGAGCATTCCATCTTCTCTTGGAAATTTAACAGAGTTGACCATTCTTCAATTGTCAAGAAATAATCTCAGTGGCGGCATCCCTTCAAGCCTAGGAGAATGTTACCAGTTGCTAGAGTTGGATCTTTCTCAAAATAACTTAGATGGCAGAATACCTCAACAATTACTTATTGGTCTCGTCTCTTTATCAATTGCTCTAAACTTGTCATCAAACCACTTTACTGGTTCCCTTCCCGTTGAGATTGGAAAGTTGAAGAATCTAGCCGCACTCGATGTATCTTACAACATGTTATCAGGACAACTTCCTAGTAGCCTCGGGAGTTGTGAGAGTTTAGAAGTCCTACACTTACAAGGTAACATATTGGAAGGGGTCATTCCTTCGTCCATGAAGAAATTGAGAGGGATTCGAGATTTGGACCTCTCACTCAATAATTTGTCAGGAAATATTCCACAATTTTTCGAGAACTTTGGAAACTGGGAGAATCTAAACCTATCTTTTAATCAGTTTTGGGGAGGAGTACCAATAGACGGTGTTTTCAGGAATGCGAGTGCAACTTCAGTTGCCGGAAACACAAGACTCTGCGGCGGTATTGCTGATCTTGGACTTCCTGTGTGCAAGTTTAAAGAGACCAAAGGAGCAGAATTGTCTCGTAGAGTGAAACTAGTGATCTCTTTAGTCTCCGGTTTCACTCTACTGACACTGGTTGTGGTGCTTGCTTTTTTCCTTCTTCGTAAGAAAAGGAAAGAAACTGAACTGAGCACATTTGAGAACTCTGTTTTGCCAGCTGTTTCATATGGTACTCTTCTAAAAGCTACCGACGGGTTCTCTTCAGCTAATTTGATTGGTACGGGTGCTTTTGGTTTTGTTTACAAAGGAATTATTGATGATGATAGAGTTGTTGTCGCTGTGAAGGTGCTTAACATGTTACACCAGGGAGCATCTAAGAGTTTCATCGCCGAATGTGAGACGTTGAGAAATATCAGGCATCGGAATCTGGTCAAGATCTTAACTGCATGTTCAAGTATTGATTTCAGAGGCAATGATTTCAAGGCTCTTGTTTACGAGTTCATGGACTACGGGAGCTTGGAGGAGTGGTTGCATCCATCCACCGGAAATGAAAAGCTGATAGAAGCACCCCAAAGTTTAAGTCTTGTTCAGAGGCTTGACATTGCCATTGATATTGCTTGTGCATTGGATTATCTTCACAATCATTGTGAAACACCAATAGTACATTGTGATCTCAAGCCAAGCAATGTTCTTTTGGACAAAGAATTGACTGGACATGTTTCTGACTTTGGGCTGGCAAGGTTTCTCTCGGAACCAACCAATGTTTCCAGAAATCAATCAAGCTCCATCGGAATCAGAGGTTCGGTTGGTTATGCTGCTCCAGGTAACTTTTCCTCATGTTCTTCACTTTTATCTCTCTCATTTTCCATTTGACAACTGCTAGCTAGCTTATCTAAAGTACAATTGTATAATTGTAGTTATTTTAAACTGTAGAGTATGCAATGGGAAGTGAAGTTTCAACATATGGGGATGTCTACAGCTTTGGTATTCTCTTGCTAGAAATGTTTACAGGGAAGAGACCCACTGATCACATGTTCAGTGACGGCTTGAATCTTCATTACTATGTGAAGACAGCTCTCCCTAAACGTGTTGCACAAATTGCAGATTCTCTAATTCTTGAAGGAAGCAATATAAATGTTGATGAATCTCACATTCTATCGAGCTTGAAAGCACATAAAATTGAAGGATGCCTGAAGTTGATATTTGGAATTGGAATCGCCTGTTTGGTTGAATCCCCTACAACCAGAAAGGATATCAGTAATGTTCTGCATGAGTTGCACTCAATTAGAGACGATCTTCTTGACTTGAACCTTCTAAGTCACAGCTGGATTGTAAAGGCCTCTCATATGTTGTATGCTCTGTTACTAATATGTCTTGTATTTAGTGTGTAAATGTGTGTTTGAGGGCCTTGAGCCCTCAATTTCAATTTAAGGTTCTTATAAGAATAAAAGAGAATAATATTTTGTATAAATTTATTATATACCCTATACCTGGACATATTATCCTGGTGGTGTCAGTGAAGAGGGGAATCAACAAAGAACTGTCAGTTTGATCAGTTTTAGAGCATCAATCCAATTGCAGTAATCTGAAGTTTGATAAGAACTTGTACTTGATCCCAGTTTTAATTTATTTTTTAGAAGTCCTATCTGAAGTAGCTTTTTTTTTATTATTATTTATTTTTATTTTTATTTTTTTAAGACCAGATAAAGTTGTCTCAAACGATTTCAAGCATCTTCCTTCAAAACTGTCTCCCTAGCTGAATAAATCATGAATTTTAATTTAATTGATCAAGTTTATCATAATTGGTTATCTGGAAGGCATATTAGAGGACATTGAATCGATCTGCTAGCTTGTCATATCTTACAATCCTGGACATTAAAACACACCAAATATAAGCTGGCAATGCCACAATCTTCCTCTTAGTGTAGAAATTAGTGTTCAATCTCGCATCAGTTGCATGTCACCCAATGATGAAGTTGGCATATCGTGCTAACCTAGCGTACGTTGTGTTGTAGTTGGTGTGTTCAAAGTTTCATACGCACTGATAAGATCGATGTAATAGGTAGACTAGCTAGTTTGCCTATAATGCAGTAAGTTGGTCTATCTAGAATGTGTCCTGAATGTCCTTTCTTGCAGTGCTTGCCTTGTTGCTAATGTGTACAGCATGCTTAGCAAAGCATAGAGGAAGGTGACTTCATATGTAGACAGCTGAGCCTTTACTTATCCTCTAATGAACGAGTCAACTGCGGCATGTACAAGGAACTCAATTGCAATGAATTGAATTGAAGAACTTGTGAGTGACATGCATATATATCACTAACTGAAGAACATTTAAATGTTCACTTTTGGAGAAATCATAAGAGTTCTAGCTGCTACGTTTGAAGTTTTGAAATTGAATGTCATAATCAGGCTGCATCTAATAAATTTCCTAATTAACTTGAGATTTGCTCTATAAGAGTATTTTGTTTTATAGACATGTTTGTACTGATATTTCAAATTCTTGTGAAACAAAGGTGAGGGTGTACTTTGCAACTTATGTCGAAGAAGACTAATTAAGTAGCAGCAAGAAGGAACTATATACAGGCAGCAGTTGGAATTTCAAGCCCAAACACGTTGATAGTCCCCAAGCTATTGGATTGGTATTCACTTGACTTTGCAAAGGATATGAAGTCATTGCTGACAGGCTGATAGGATTTGCATTGAGAAATGAATCAGTTAAAAGCCATGACAGAAGCCAGAAGGGGAATTGAAGAGGGCCTTTTTCACAGTTTGTACATATAAATATATGCGATACAATTTCAGTTCATGCTGCTCTCAAATCGATGAAACGTCAAACGTACATTTCTTTCTTCTTTTTTTCCTTTCGTTCTTTAGTTTTCATCATAGTGAATATTGTATATCGATATAATAAGCAATATGCACGTACATATTGATATAATAAGCAATATGCACGTACATATAAGCAAGAACTTGTGAGCATGTTTTGGTTTTATCCCGCATACACATGAGCTGGTTCACTAAAAATGGGGGAGGAATTTGAAGATAGGTCAGAACTTCATTGATATGAAATCAATTACAATGAGTTAGGAAGAAATCGTATGACCAAATTAATCTATTATAATGCATGCACATTATGCCACATTAATCGCACCCATAATATGCTGGAATGTTAACATTGATCACTTATATCTTTGTTCTCTCTCGTTTCACTTTCACCTAGACTCTGAAGTTGGACGAGTTTCATGTAGGATTGCAATCATACGTAATGGAAAGAATGGAGCAACGTACCCATGCTTTTCTGGGAGACTATTTTATCTAATTTATCTATGCTAAGATAAAAAATAAAATAAAAAATTTGGTCGTCAACTATGTGTTGTACTTTTTAAAATTATTTAACTTGGACAATTTGGGAAATTCCCCGTTACATTTTCCTCTCAAAGAGCAACTCAAATATGAGTTTGCTCGTTAAAAGGGAAACATAGTCCGTAACCAAGTCCAAATAGGACTCCACCTTGCCGCCTATATATATGACTTTTGGTTTAAGTATCCGAGCAGAAATGGGTTCCCTATTCATGCTAGTGAATGAATACATCTATATATATAATCATCATAGCTGATTTTGAGAAACCGAAGCCTTGAATCAAGAAAGTAGAGATGGAAGAAAAATGAGAAGAGTCTCGTCAGGCGAAGAACAAGATTGACGTAAAGAGCTTGGACGATCAGCTGCAGAAGCATCTTGATAAAGTATGTGAGATAGAGAAGAGGAAGAAGAAAAATGATGCGCAAGAGAATTGCAAAGTTAGAGACAGAGTTGGATCCACGAAAATACAGGTGAAACAAGAGTGGGAAATCGATCCTGAAAAACTAGTTATCAAAAGAAGCCTTTGCTCATGGCACCTTTGCTGAAGTTCACAGAGGTGTCTAATTACAATGGCAAACAAGTTGCAGTCAAAGTGTTAGAATTTGGAGAAGAGGGAGAAAGAACAAAAGCTTAGCAAAGAGACTTTCAGCGCGAGGTTTCTGTTTGGTTCAAGCTTGAACATCCCAATATTACCAAGTGCTTTGGAGCTACAACAATGGTTACTTCAAAACTCAAATCACAAAGTAATAACAAGGAGTTAAGTAGTAATTCTGCTCGTGTAATTGCAGAGTATCTGCCTATAGGTACTGTCAAGTCTCACCTCTTTAGGTCTCTCGAAAGTAAGCTGCCTATGGAGTATGTCGTGCAACTAGCATTGGGTCTCGCGAGAGAATTGAGATATTTGCACTCCAAGAACATTGTTCACAGACATGTGAAAATAGAAAATTTGCTTCTTGATGAAAACTGGACAGTAAAAATAGCAGATTTTGGTGTCTCTCGTCTTGAGGTTTGAGTGAGATGACAGGCAACACTGGCACCCTTGGATACATATCCCCTGAGGTATTGGAGTCTAAACCATACACAAGAAATGTGACGTTTATAGCTTTGTGTTCGCGTCGGTTTTGACACTTGTCGAACTATCAACACGTGGGGGTGACGGACGTAGATTTCAGTCCTAGTGCGAGCGTGCCAGTACCTTTGGGTTAGGTACAACCTTGGTGGCGGACGACGTCTGGCGAATGAATCACCCTTGGCGAGCGGATGACTCTGGCGAACGTGTTCGTCTGCTCCCTGCTACCTGACTTCTCGATCAAGCGACTGTACGCGGGCGTTGACAGGCCGGCGTAGAGGCTCGAACAAGACCTAAATAAACGATTACTAGGATTTTCTACTCAACCTCTTGTAGATTGAGATAATCTTACTTCGATCCTGGGATGCAAAGCAGAGCTTTAAATCAAGACCGCGGCTTGTGTTCGTCCAACCTCTGGCAGATTGGGAAAGACTGTTACCGGGGTAACGACTCGATTTGTCACAAGGCGTGACGACTGGATTCGATATGTCTCAGCGATGCTTCGACACGAACGCAAGTCACTTTCGACAAAAGCGGCAGGTGTACGGCGACCGGTGGTGGGCGTAGGTTTGTGGCTTGGTTGGAAGAGTGGTCGTTTGTAGTTGGTGGAAGACAGTTCGCGAGAGATTGCTCCGGAGAGGTTTGCAAGATTTGCAGGGCAAAAGCTTGTAGTTGTATGGTTGTGAACCCTTTTTACGTTGTCCTAAAGTTCTTTATATAGTGATCTCAAAACCCCAAATATGTGTGTATCAAGCATAATGGATTCTGATATCGAATAGGATTGTATTACCTTAAACCATCTCCAATTCGGATTCCTATCAGGACTCCAAATCTTCTCCTAGAAGGAAACTGATTTAAAACTTATCGGATTACCCGCTAATGGGTGACCCTCTGGGCTTCGGCCCATAATCTCAGGTAAATGTTAATTTAGGCCCAAACATTGCCCCCCACCCTTCGAAATTAAAAGCCCATTGAAATTGAAGAAGGTTGAGAAAGCCCATCCGGACTTATTTAAAAACCTAAAGAATGCGTCGTTCCCTCTAACCGATGCAACTTTACCAATTCGAGCTCAGAAGACTGTTCATGAAACCCTAAACCGTTTCCAGACACACCGCCTAAGAAATTGATAGAACCTCTTTCAGATTCTATAAAGCTTTAATCAAGGAACGTCAATACCAACCCGAAATCTTACTTCAATCATCATTCTTCCAACATGGCCCTAGAAATCAAGCATTCAGAAGCTCTTCGCGGAAAGGAAAAAATTCAGAATTCCCTTATCGAGGTCGGAAGTCCCTTCCAAACCTCACTCACCCCGCCGGATGATTACAGCCGTGCCGGGCTAGGTCCGAAACAACGGGAAATCACCCCACTGGCCATATCCTCATTCGCGGATCCTTGCCGTCCGCCTCCAGTGGCATTTCGTGATCAAAGTATCAAACTTACGAAGTTTTCGAATCACTTTGAGGTCCCCATCACCCCTGGCTGTTGGCCTTTACCAACCCCATCAATGATTAAATGGTACCAAGCCAGACGAAAAGTAGACTCCCAAAGATGATGCCACGCTGGAATAACAGAAGTCCTCGACCTCTGTTTCAATCTGAACCCAAAAGGTGGAAATCGATGTGCATTCCTGTCCTTAGTAAGTTTTTGGAATCCCTCTTCCAACGCCTTTGATTTCAGTTTTGGCCAAGCTAGTATCACCCTCCTAGACCTGTACGCTGAGTTAGGATTTCCTTTGAGTAGAAAACCCTTTGAGTTAGATGATTATCCCCTAGACCGAATTCCATCTACCGTTATTTCTATCTCCAGCAACATGAGCTATCAACCCTGGATAGATGAATTTAGCCAGAAGACTGACAACATAGGAGGAATCGCCTTCCTTGATTTTTGGCTGAACAAGTTCATATTCTGTTCATCTGCCTCTAAGATGTCCTGAACCTATAAAAGGATGGCTGAAATCCTTTACGCCTATGAAGAGATAGGCCTAGCCCAAATAGTCCTCGCACACCTGTACCAGGGACTCCATACCTTGTCCATGAACCCTTTTTGCCTCACAGTTCCCGGACCGCTCTAGATTCTGGACATATGGGCAAACATGTATTTTCTGGGACTCGCCTCAGAACCCAGAGACATAGGCGAGAATCGAGTAATGGGCGCAGCGTATGTTGGCCAACCGCCTAAGTATGGGCAGGGTTACGCAGCCTGCTTTGACATTATCTACCAGATGGATGCGCTGGGCTTCTACTCGGAGGCTCAGATGCTCCTTAACCGCCAGCACCCTCCGGCTTTGAAAACTGGCTTCCTTCCCTCTGCCGATAAAAGTGATGCAGGGAAGACACTGTTCCTGCAGTGTATATCCATGGCGGATCTTCCTTTGTTCACCTCAAACAAAGGCGGTCAAGGCTCAGAGGTGTATGCCCCTCAATTCTTTGTTCGCCAGCTTGGGCTGACGCAACATGCCCCCTATCCGCCAGTCCAAAGCTGTAATCTGTTCTCGGCTTGGCGACCAAAGCAAGAGCACCCCTGTGACCCCTAATGTTCCATGCTCCTCCTCCTTAAGTCCTGCGACCCTCCCAGCTCTAGAGCAGTGCTCAGAGCTTGTTATTTCCAAGCATGCCACTGATGATTATGAAGCCTAGTGGAAGGAAATTCACGGGAAAGCCTTTCAGAAGGAATCCCTTTACTATTTTGTAAAGGTGTTTGAGAAACATCGCGAATGCCTCACTGACCAAGATGCCTTGGTACTCGACGGGGGTCCTCTGCACCCTGAACTAACCACTGAAGAAGCTCAGGTAATCATTCGCTAAGTTGTAACTCACCCTAATTACGGATGCGTTTGGAAAAACCACTAACTAATTTTTCATGCCACAGGTCTCCAAGAAAGTCCTTCCTGCTGTGAAGAAAAGGAAGGCTACTCAGACTCCTTCGGCGGCGGCTCAAAGTAAGAAGAAAGTAAAACCTCCTCCTCCCGTGATTGAAGAAGAAGAAAATGATGAGGAAGACAACATGCCAGTAAGTTTTTCATTAATCCGCCATGATCCGCCAATCATTAACTGTTCTTTAGACCAACTTATAAGCCTGATGTAGTTGGCGAACTTTCTTCCTCAGGGGCTAACTTTGAGACAAAGTAGGAGACCAGCTCCCAGCACTGCTCCTACTGCACCCAGACCAATTGAGATTTCCTCAGGTGAGTCTTCCAGCTCTGTTAGTTCACCATCAAGTGGTCCTGAACCTGGACTTAGAATTCCCGAGACTTGGGATGAAATCCAATCCGCCTGGCGAATGATTGAAAGTTTTCTTGATCAAAGCCGGAGAAAACCTCCAATAGATGCAACTCCTCTAAACTGGGTTTCTCCTGATACAGGTACCATCCGCACCCCTCTGGTCAATGCTCCAACTCTAGCTTCAATTAATCCCTTGACCAATCCGGCCCCCTCCGCAGAGAAAGCTGTGGAAGAAACATCATCCACCAGAGCTCCAACTGCACTAGCGATCGTGACAGAACCGCCAAGGGTGATACTTCTGGAATCAAACCCAGAACCAGAAGAACTCGGGGTGACCATTGAAGAGTTCCTGGAGTCAAACCCGGACGTTGTCATAGAGGCCGGCTCATACCAAGAAGTGCCCCCAGCTTCTCCCCTAAGCGAACCTGTGGAGCCAGCAATTCCATTGGTAGAAATCCTGGCGGATACCCCTTCTGATCCAGAGGTACCCTTCTAACAACCTTTGTTAATTTTAGTTTTAGATTGTTTGAATATTAATTCTCATCACTCCCATGTTCTCTTCAGGTGATAGAGACTCTTATCCAGCCTAGGAGTACTGAGAATGTTGGCGAACGGAGCTTGGTCCTGTTCTGCCCTCAACCCAAAATCCAAAGCAAGGGTCACTCCTGGACTCAAAACCATCCCTCGGCTTAGTGACGATCCGCTAATGCAGCTGCCAACCCCAGAAAAGGACAATGCTGAAATCACGGATGCCTGGAACCTCCTAAGCCAAGTATACCAAGAAGATCTTTCAGATGAAAAGGTTCGTGAAAGGATCCAAAGCGCACTGCAGACCCTGAAGAGCCAAGTTCAACTCCTGCCCGCCATAGCTCAGACCAGGATAAAAGAGATTCTGATCACTCTCCCCAAGCTCCTTGCAACCTTTCAAAACAAGGTAGGCGAGGCTCCAAAAAAGGCGAGGCTCCAACCTTTCAAAACTCCTGCCCGCCATAGCTCAGACCAGGATAATGAAGCTTAGGACCGAAACAGAAGAGAGCCAAGCAGCTGAACAAAAATTAAAGGCAGAACTCCAACATCTGAAGGCTAAAATAGCAAGATTAGGTCTTGAATTGTTTGAACTTGCGTCCCTGCCCCCCGAGTGAATTGGACTTTTTCTGTAATATCTATTTTCATATAATATTGGATAAGTATCAAAAAACCAACCCAAATGCGAAGCCCAGACTTATCTAGCCCAACTTTAAGCAATAGCATAGCGTTAAATGATCCCTATCTGCAACTGTCAATTTCCAAGATACGGTCAACGGTCAGTTTGGAATTTAAACCTCGTGATCTCCCAAACCACCGAACGGTTGAGGACCTTAACTCCCTTCATAACTCTGACAAGACTGATGGTGTGAAACCCTAATTCATCCTAGCCGTTGGATTTCACTCGCCATCCACTATATAATGAAACCCTTAGTAAGCAACGAAAACATATCTTTCATTGCCTTTTGATTTCAGCATGTCTATTCCATTCTCCAGATTCTCCACCAAGCCGCTATGGCTTCCTCAGTCTTTTCCCTTAGATTATACAGAGATGTTTGTCCAAACACCTTAAGTCGTATAATCTGGTATTATGTATCGTCTAAGTCGCATAATCTGGTATTATGCCTAGTTTGGATAGCGTGGACCCTGGATAGAATTCCCAAAGCACGAACTTCTTCCACGTTGTCCCTGGGTATAATGGCGGATAGTGGCTTAGGCACCGTCCTGGTTGAATTTAGGAGTGAGAAACAACATCTACAAGCTGTTTATGAACGGCGGTTGTAAACTTCTTCTCTTTTGGTCTTGTGCCAACCGTTCATGCTCACGCTTCTCCTCAATGAGCCTGATTGCTTCCACCTGCTGAAGCAACCAACGGGTCGGTGAGACGAAGGACAACCTAGACGGAAGGTCGGAATCCTTTGAGACAGCTCCATGGGCAAAAGAATCTGTAAAACAGATCATTCTCGTTCAAGAATTTTAGAAGTACAGGCATATATGTAATTCTGTATTTGTAAAGCTCTTGACCGCAAAGTCACCCATGAAATCAAAATTTTTATTGACCTTATCGAAAAACAAAAAATATTGTTGTTTTCCGTGTTGAATGTATTTATTATAACCATAAATTGTTGAGAACCATAAACATTGATTCTCAATCAGACTAAGTAAACGAACCTTAAACAGATTCATAACAAACGAAAACGAAAAGACTAATGAACCTCAAGCAGATTCATCTTCTACATTCTTGTTTATCTCTGGCGGACTGAACCGCTGGCGAACTGAATCGCCAGGTCTTCTATGAAGAGTATCCCTTGTATTGCCCCCCTAGTAACCTTAGGCTGAGGCAAGGTACGCTCCCAAAGCCAAGGGGACTAAGGCAGAGTGTTATAGTGTTGGGAGGAGGCCTTAGGTCGAAGCTTGCCCCCCAGTCTCAATCATAGCGGGTGGCTCTTCATATTCCCAAACGCTAGGGAAGTACTTTTTGAGATGGCGCCCATTGATAGAGTTTCGATGGACGTCACCCTCCAAATCTCTAAGTTGATAAGCACCTTTACCAACAATCCGATCAATGACAAAGGGGCCCTCCCACTTGGGAGACCATTTACCACGTCCGGTATCTCGTTCGCCAAAGGGAAGCATAGCCTTCCAAACCAGATCACCTTCACCATAGGACTATGTTCTGCAAAGCGTCTAGTCCCTTGGTTCTTTTGTCATAAGCTCTGGCGACCTTTTTCTTTTCCAGGACTATGTTCTGCAAAGCGTCTAGTCGCTGCTCATCGAGATCTTCATGCTCCTGAAACATAACCTGAACGTAATCATCTCCAATCAACTGATGCTGCTCGCGAACCCGGAGAGACCGAACATTGATCTCCAAAGGAAGAACAGCATCATGGCCAAACATCAAAGCATAGGGAGTAGTTCCTGTAGGAGTTCGTTTAGAAGTACGATACACCCACATAGTATTTTCTAGCTCAGAATGCCAAGTTCGAGGATTATCCGCCAGCATCTTTTTGATGATAGAAATAATAACCTTATTGCTAGCTTCAGCCTGGCCATTTGATTGAGCGTAATACGGCGAAGAGTGTAAAAACTGGATGCCATAATCCTGAATGAACGTCTGTGTACTCTTTGCCATAAACGCTGCCCCCCTGTCCGCCACAATAAACTCAGGAATGCCATAGCAACATATGATATTCTGAAATATGAAAGGGATAACCGTTGCTGCATCACAATTTCGAACAGGGATGGCCTCCACCCACTTGGTGAAGAAGTCAGTACCAATCAGCAGGTATTTATGTTGGAGAGAAGAATTTGGATGGATTTCCCCAAAAAAGTCAAGTGCCCAACCCCTGGCGGGCCAAGGTTTGATGATAGGCTGCATGGGGATATTAGGAATCCGTTGAACTGGTCCATGAATCTGGCACTCAATACAACCCTGGGCAAAGCTGATGCAGTCTTTGAGGATAGATGGCCAAAAATAACCATAACGGCGGATCAACCACCTCATCTTGGATCCACTCTGATGCGAACCACATACGCCCAGATGGACTTCACGCATTAACCTCATGGCTTCTACGCCAAAGACACACCTGAGGTCCACGCCTTCCTCGCCCCGGCGAAGCAGCTCGTCGCCTTTGAGCAAATAATTAGTAGCTAAGTACCTAATTCGCCTTTCAGATGGGGCAGAAGGGTCTTGTAAGTATTTAATGATTGGTTGCCGCCAATCGGTATCAATAGTGTCTAGGGTAGCAACCACCCAATCGCCTCGTTGTTCCCTTCTTACAGCAAATGATGGTAACGTTCTGCGTTCTACTTTCAGGATGCGTTCCTTGACGCCATTGGCAAGAGTAATGCCCGTGGCGAGCTGTGCTAATTCATTGGCTGCAAAGTTCTTTTCACGAGGGACGTAATCGAGCACCACATTAGTAAATTGATCTAATAACTCTGATGCTCGCTCCTAGTAATGTATTAGGTGAAAAGATACGCACTTGTATTCGCCTAATAGCTGTTTGATGATTAGTAGAGAATCACCATATACTTCGATCTCTCTGGCATCCATATCCAATAGTAGTTCCAGACCAATGATAAGTGCCTCGTATTCAGCCTGGTTGTTTGTGCAAGTCCACTCTAGCTGGAAAGAATAAGAGTGGCTTGTCCCTGATGGACTCTGGATGCAAATGCCTGCGCCCACCAAGGAGTATGTACTACTACCATCAAAGTAAAGGATCCAAGGCACCGTTCCAATCATGTTGACGAAAGGGATAGGATCTTCAACCGATTCGTCCAAAGGATGATGAAGTAGGAAATCAGTTACTGCTTGACCCGTCATCGCCTTGAGCGGTGCATACTGCAAAGAAAACTCCGAGAGAGCTAAGACCCACTTGCCGATCCTACCACGTAAGATAGGCCGAGTAAGCATGTACTTGACCAAGTCCGTTTGAGCTACCACAATGGTGGTAAAGGAAAGCATGTAGTGACGGAGCTTGGTCGCGGCAAAATATAATGCCAAACACAGCCGCTCGATAGGGGAGTATCTTGTTTCTGCGTCCAAAAGGGTCCTATTGAGGTAAGAAACCGCATATTCGACTTTCTTACCCTCTGTCAAGGTTTCATCCTGGGCCAAAAGCCCGGCCACAGAACTGTTAGAAGCAGAAATGTATAACTTGAGTGGGATCCCTGGTTTTGGCGGTCGTAATACTGGCAGACTGGCTAAATATTCCTTAATTATATCGAAAGCCGCCTGATGTTCAGGTCCCCAAACAAAGTGTTCATCCTTCTTGAGTTTCAGTAAAGGAGAGAAAGGAGCAATCTTCCCAGCTGAGTTAGATATGAAGCGTCGAAGAAAATTGATTTTGCCCAGCAAACTTTGAAGCTCCTTCTTGTTCCTAGGTGCTAGGGCGTCTAGAACAGCCTGTGCTTTATCTCCCGCCACTTCAATGCCCCTTTCATGTATCACGAAACCAAGAAAATCACCAGCACAAACCCCAAAAATGCACTTGGTTGGATTCATTTTGAGCTAATGCTTCCTCATTCGCGTAAAGACATCACGTAGATGGCTAATATGGTCTGTCCTGGATCGAGACTTAACCACCACGTCATCGATGTAAACTTCCAAGATGACCCCGAGGATGTCATGGAAGATCAGGTTCATAGCACGCTGATATGTGGCCCCTGCATTGGTCAGGCCAAACGGCATGCTAAGATATTCAAAGGCTCCGGCAAAGCCTGGGCAACGGAAGGCAATCTTGTGAATGTCCGGCTCGTAAATTGGCAGCTGATGATATCCTACCGTTCCGTCCATGAATGATAACATTTCGTGCCCTGCTACTGCATCCACCAAAAGATCCGCAATAGGCATCGGGTATATATCATTTGGCGAAGCAGCATTGAGGTCTCTGTAATTGACACAGACCCTAATTTTACCGTTCTTTTTCTTGACAGGAACCACATTCGGCAGCCACTGTGTATATTGGGCTGGCCGGATGATTCCTGCATCAACCATGCTTTGAACTTCCTTCTTGACTGCTATAGCGGTTTCGGCGTTCATTCGCCTTTGCTCTTGCTTAATAGGCCTGGTGCTCTTCTTGATAGGTAAGCGATGGCATACCAAATCCTTGGACAATCCAGGCATATCCTGATAGTTTTCCGCAAAGCAATCCTTGAATTCTTGCAGCAAATTGATCAACTGCTGCCTCAGTTCTGGCTCCAGCTGCTGACTAATCCCGACTTCCAAAGGTTCGTTGGATGTACCAAGGTTGATTCTCTCCACTGGGTCACAAACCTTAGGCAGAGTGTCGTCTAAAGCTGCTGGTGCAGGCGGAATGGTCTCCACTTCTTCAGTGGTAATGACGTCATCTTCGTCGATACACTCAACTAGAGCGACCGTATCCGAGGCTAACTGGTCGGCTCTAAACACCGCCAGTCGCTGTAGCCGAGAGGCCACAGCTTCTGCCTCCTTAGCCTTGAAATCGTCAATCATGTTGACGATTAGTTGAAAATCGATGGAGACAGGCCGAGAACAATCTGCCTGAGCTTGAGTCAATCCCCACCGCGTGAGATCAGTAGAGGTCACCCCTAGCGGGCGACCCTTATTATCAACCCCATCGATCATAAGAGGACGCATAGTGCTGTAATAATAATCCGCTTCCAATGTGTTAGTCGCTATAGAAAAAGGGCGCTCGTCCGCCTTGATCAAAACTAGTTTATCAGAAGCTGGATCCCACATGAGCATCTCCTGATGTAGCGAAGATGAACAGAGTATGTTTTGTGGATCCAATCACGTCCCACAATCATCGTGTATGGGACCGTAGTCTCCGTGACGAAAAGACCGTAACAAGCGTTAGAGGGTCCACGTTTAACCTTGAGCACTAGCAAGCCAGCCGTTTGAGCCACAACACCAGCAAACCCTCTAACCTTGATAGAAGAGTTCTGGATCTTCTCTCTCGGAATTTGAAGTTGCTCCACAGTACTAAGCGTTATAACACTCACCGCCGCGCCTGTATCGATGAGTATCTTGTTCACTTGGACACCCTCCACCTCTGCTGTGACGTAGAGAGGCTTGAGATGTTAAGTCATTGTAAACGTAGGCTTAGGAAAAACCATGTGTGAGCTATGAAGATCAGTGACTCCATCTTGGTCATTGTGTCCTGGTGAGGAAATCAAATCCTCGTTGGCGGGAAGATCTTCATTGTCTGACGTTTGAATAAGACAAACTGGCTTGTCCGCCGCCTCCTCTTGTATGAAATAAGCAGTTAGGATCGGCGCGGACAAAGCATAACTAGAGGATAATATGAAAACCATATTACAATCTAGAATTGGCTCATAACCGTCTGTATAACCTTCGTCATCCTCCAGCATCTCGTCGTCCGCATCCGGCATGTCCCTATCAACCCGTGATAAGTTTGTAGGCACCTTAGGCTGTGAAGGTATAAGAGCAGCTTCTGCTTGCTTCACAGAAAAATTAGTCTTCAACTGCTGTGCTACGAACTGAGGAAAGGGCTGATCACACTGTTGGCTTACAGATTTCTGACCAATGAGAACCGAAGCCGGTTGAGCCGATGACTTGCTAAGGACCGGAGCAGATTCCTGAGTATCTGAATGTATCTCAGGGACCCTAGTAGTTGTTGATGTGGAAACCGCCGTCATCCCCTTAGGCTGCCATTTCAAAACGACAGAGTCTACCCTATCCGTTTTGTCAGAGGTTGTATGCATAGACTTGGGCTTTGGCGGGATCTCCACAACTAAGCGGAGGGGTGTTCTTTCTGGAGAATATGCTAATTTCCTCCGTGGAGTTCTTTGAGGTGCACCATCCGCCGCTGTAGGATGTGCAATCCTTTCATGAACATTCCTTCTTCGAGGTGGCGATTTTTCCTCCTTCCATACCCGACGAGAGTCTATATAAGTTTTGGATTTGTAACGCTTATAGGCGTCACGTATGTGCTCCACGGGCATGGAGAGTTCATCAGGAGTCACCTTCCCCTGGTTCAAAGTGTCTACAGTCCTTCTCGCCTTGCCATATCGCTTTTCAACATTCCTAGTTGGAGGGGTTGGTGCCTCTACTACTTGTTTAGTTCCTGAAGGTCCGGGGTCTTGCCGAGACCTTGCTGGAGTAGCATAAGCTGCTTTCTCCTGGTGATGATATTTCGTCCGCTTGGGGTTGCCAGACCTAGAGCGTTCCGGCCACGGATGGGTCTGTTTGGCCGTCTCCAGAGCCTTCTCTGTCGCCTCCTGAAGAGCCTTCATCAGCTCTTCGTGTGTGAGAGGTATACGACAATCTATCTTACAGTTAAGGCATAACTGAGCCCTAGGCACCGTTACCATCTCTTCCTCGACTAGCGGATTTACTGGCTTGTCCGCTCGCGAGGCGTTATTGGGTCCATCTTGGCTGATGGCATTCACCCAAAAGTGTTGAACGGATGCCACCGTGTCATTATCAAATCGCAAGATTCCCTCATTCAACCATTCCTGGATTTGATCCTTCAACTCTATGCATGCAGACGTGCAATGACCATTTGAATGGTGGAAAGAACAATAGGATCCGTCTAACCCAATGTGTTTGTGCTGCTCCGGCATGTATTCAGGAGCAGCCATTCCTTTCTGGATCAGGAGTCGCCAAATCTCCTGCGCCTTGTGCGCGTTGTAGGTATATGTTTGGAATCTAGAACCCTGTTGACGAGGTTTCAGTTCCTGACCTTCATTGGGAACCAGAGTAACCATGTTTACCTCCGGAAAGGGTCGAGTTTCCGTCCAAGTAAGTTCCTTAGCAGTGTCCATCACCATGAGCCGCTCATTAATCGACGTTTGGATCTGGCCCTTGAGCTTGACGCAATCCTTAGTATAATGGTTATTCATGTTGTGAAAACTGCAATACTTCTTGCCCGCCATATAGTCTGGCTTAGGCACGAAACCGCCTTCGTGTTGGAGCCGCCCTTGCTTAATTGAATAATTCGGCGAGGATCTCCGGAGCTTGATGAGCATTATACGTATATTTCTCGAAGGCGGACTTCAAAGGCAAAGAAGTCATAATCTTAACAGGTTCCTTGGCGAACCTTACGTTCTTCGGTTGTAGCGGCTGGCGACCCAACACCTCTATAATTGCTACGTTGTCTTTGTCCTTAGTATCTTCAACCTAAGTGACCATTGGCGCAGGATCAGCCTCTATAGTCGCCACCGTATTAGAAATAGGAGGGACACTCATCTTAGGTTTCAGAGTACCCGGATAGTACGATAGTGGGACGCCCTTCCTCTTGCTGGTCTGAACCCTTGTTTGGTCGAGGAAGTGTTGATGCTTGGCTAACCTATTGGTTAAGTCAGCCATATTCGTCACGTATACTTGCTGGAAGTGTGCTTGTATCTCCGGCTCGAGCCCTGCAATTGCCAATTCGACAGTGGTATCTTCTGCTAGCCTATCTATGCATTTAGCTCGTAGGAGTTTAAAGCGCTTCAAATAATCGATGGCGGATTCATCAAGTTCCTGGTTAGTATCCGCCAGAACCTTAATGGTTATCTTAGCCTCGACAACCCCAAACATGGTCCTAAAGAGACCCTCCATGGATTGCCAATCTGGAATAGAGCCTGGTGTTAGGTCTCTGTACCAAGCTAAGGCCGATCCCGTTAGGGAAGTTCCAAACAATTTCAACTTCAGAACAGGGACTTGGGCATAGGGGCCACATTCGTTGTGAAAACGAGTTATGTGGGTCTCCGCATCTTCAGAAGATTCGCCCGAAAACGAGGTAAACCTTATATGCTTGAAATTCGTGGGCCATGGCGTCAGGTTCGCAGCTCGTGTTAATGGATTGGTATAGGTTATACCAGGATCCGACAAACCTTGCATGATCCTTAATTGCTCAAAAAAAACAGCCTCTGTATGTCGTTGCGAGTCATAACACCCTCAACGTCTTCCTCTTGATCTTCACCTTCGTCGTCAAATGGCGGGTTTCTCATCTGTCCACCTCTCCTCTATTTTCTTTGCGGGGCAGCAGCCTCAAACCCCCTATTACGAGGCTTAGCTGTTTTAGCTGGACCTTTCTCCATTGTCCTCCCAGGCTTCACTGGAGGGGTGAGCTCTCTTGGTTCAGATATCTCAGCATCAAACCCTATTTGCACCATCTGCGCCAATCGCTCGACAACGGCGTTGGTCTTTTCCAACTGATCCTGCTGCTGCAGCATCTGTGTTCTGAACTCCGCCTGCTGTTGTTGGAGTTGTTCGCTGAACTCAGCTTGATGCCCCCCCACTAAGCTATCAAGACTTCTAGTGAGAGAAGTAATATTTTCAGCATTCGCCTGTGATTGTCTTGCCAAAGCACTAATGTTGGTGTTATGACCAATCTGTTCGGTCTTCAACTCCTTCAGAGTAGCCTCTATCTTCTCTAGAATAACATCAGTGGCCCGAGACTTAGATATTATAAGGCCAAAAGATTCTACTATCTCCGCAAGAGATGGCGTTCGAGTCTGGAGAATTCCATCTCCATCATTGGTTTCAGAAACTAATGGAGCTATCGCGGTATTTGGGATATCGCCTTCCTCCTGGCGATCAGCGATACCCTCCGAGTTTTCGGGAGTATGGTTACCTCCCTCAAGGACCTCATTGAGATCCTCGATCTCAGGTCTGCCTTCTCCAAACTTGGCTTGCAACTGAGATTCGGACAGACCCCTACATGCAGCTGAGTTGTGCTGTTTCAACAGCTGATGCTCTGGTTTCTTGCAGAACGACATCGGTCATTTGTAGATATTGGCTTGCGCAATCTTGCACTGGTCCCACTGGGCGTGCCAAAAAAATTCGCGTCGGTTTAGACACCTGTCGAACTATCAACACGTGGGGGTGGCGGACATAGATTTCAGTCCTGGTGCGAGCGTGCCAGTACCTTTGGGTTAGGTACAACCTTGGTGGCGGACGACGTCTGGCGAATGAATCACCCTTGGCGAGCGGATGACTCTGGCGAACATGTTCGTCTGCTCCCTGCTACCTGACTTCTCGATCAAGCGACTGTACGCGGGCGTTGACAGGCCGGTGATGTGAACCTAAGCTCGCACACAATAATAAACCCTACAAAATATCGTTAGTAGTATAAGCAAGTAGGGATCGTTCTAAGCCGGGGATTAAGGGTACCTGAGATATGAAATTGTTAGACAAAAACATATATACATATATACAAAACGTCACAAATATGGGGGAATAAAATGGATTGGCAGCCCTAGGGCTGCCCTACACTAGACACGAAATAACTTGCTGAAAATAAATCCTAAGTCTAATATTTACAAGTTTGGTCGACATTCTTCCACAAAGCACTAACACAAAAGCAATCAAAACATATAACAAGCAAGCAAATAGGACTCACAGCAAGATGTTAAAATGTTCTAGACTCAACTTAACTCCAACCCAATTAGCTCCTAACCGGCTACTAATTGATTAAGACTCCTCATGTATTTTAAGTGACTAACCGCCTAACCTTAAAATTATACTAGTCATCTTTGAATATTCTAACCGATGTAAACAAACATGACAAGTAATTAAGCACAAAGTCTTTTTCTTTAGTTGGAAGCAAGTTAAATAAGCAAGGTTGTCAATCATCTTATTAACAAGCATGTTCATTTAAATTACTCTAGCCCTCGTGAAAACAACACAAATTAAAATAACCCTAAAGATTACTTAACCCATATTATTTTCGGCTAATGAGATTAATACTCCACATATTGTAATTATATAGAATACCAATCTTTAAGCACACGAATTTAAAGAACAAGTCAAGAAAACCCTAAAACCAAGTTAACATGCATTCTTGCCGATTATCCTATTAACTAATTCGTTACATATTTCCCTTACTGTTTAGCATGCAATTTGTATTCTTACATCCAAAAATCACTTAAAGATAAAGAAAACAAATTGAACATACAAATCATAAAACCAAATTTCAATCCAATTCATACATAGACATACAAGTTGAAACCAAGAATTCATGCTAACTTCATAGACAAAGTTTAACATAACTACAACAAAAATTACAAAGCTAAGAGAAGGGAGTGGATCACACATTAGAAACCTTGGAGACTTCGTCTTGTATGGATCCGGCGGTTGGTGGTGTCGGATGGAGGCTGCTGCTCGGCAGTGGTTATGTCGGCAGCAAGGTACCAAGGTTTCGGCAGAAACTTTGGGTGTGGTGGAGGTGGTTTTGGCTAGGGTTTTTGTGTAGGATTCTTGGGGAAATTTAGGTAGAGCTTTGGCTAGATTTTTGCTTTGGAATGTGACAAGTTTTTCTGTGTAAAAGTTGGCTATTTATAGAGAAAAAGCTAGGTATTGCCGGCAGCCCTTGATGCACAAGGAAATCAGAAAAAACCAAGTTGGTTAAGGATTTGAAACCTTCCTTTCATTGTCTAATTAGGTTTTTTTTTTCTGAATTTTTCTTCAAGGCTTGGGCTTCACATCTTCATGGACTTCTTGTATGATCTTTGGACTTCATTTGATATGTCTTGGTCCACCGAAAATGCTTCCTTTGCCGGCAGCATCATCAAGGCACAAATCTGCCTCATTCGGCAGCTTCTCCTAGTTTGACTAGGAGAACTTCTTTCTTCGTTTTCTTCTTCAATGCCCGGGCTTGGCGTCATCCTCCTTCCTTCCTTCAGCTTGGATTATCGTCACAAATGCTTTTATGCATCATATGGTCCATCGAAAAACAGCAATTGTGAAAAAAGGAGGTAACAGGTTCCTGGAATCGGCAGAAAAGACCTTACTGCAGTAACTCTGGCATATCTCCACCCTCGGAGCTCCGATTGATGCGATTCCAAGTCTCAGATAAACTAGACACATATAGCCATCTCCCCATAAAAGGGCTGATAGGAGCACAATGTGCGACGATATTATATGCTTATGCCCTTATTTATGCTTTGTTTAACCCTTATTTATCTAAGATAGAGTCATAATTTAGTTTAGTGTTAATTTGGTAGAGTTTGGCAAAAGTTGGCTAAGAATCTGAAAAATGACTAAGTATAAGAATTCTGGAAAATAATGTAAAATGTGTCTTTTTCGTGATTCTGAGATATGTAAAAATGCGATCTATCCTTGTCCGAATTTGTTGAAATTTGGTGTGCTTATTACTCATATACTGAGAAATGTTGTGTTAAAATTTCAGATCAATCGAAGTTCGGGAAGTCACCCAAAAGATGGCTGCAAAACAACAGTTCGAGCAAACCAATCTAGGGACTTCCAGGATTTTCCTAGGACTGTGTCCCAACTTCGAAAAATCATTCCCGACGACTCACAAGGAATTTGATCGAACTGTTTCATATGGAGGTAGCTATGTGTGTCTAGTTTATCTGAGATTTAGAATCGCATCAATCGGAGCTTCGAGGAGGGAGATAAGCCGGATTTACTACAACAACGTCTGTTCTGCCGATTCCAGGAACCTACTGCCTCCTTTCTTTGCAATTTCTGTTTTTGATGGACCAAATGGTGTACAAATGCATATGTGATGATGGTCCAAGCTTAAGGAAGGAAGGAGGATGACACCAAGCCCAAGCTTTGAAGAAAAATCAGCAAAACAAGTTTCCTAGAAGAACCAAGAAAGGAAGGAACCAAAACCTTGTTGCACAAGGATTACCTTTGCCGATTTGGACTAGGTTTTCTACCTGGGGTTTCTGCCGAATTTGCCTCTATATAAAGCCATGTTTTCCTATAGAAAAACTTGTCACATTCCAAAGTAAAAATCTAGCCAAAGCTCTACCTAAATTTCCCAAGAGTCCTACACAAAAACCTTAGCCAAAACCACCTCCACCACACCCAAAGTTCTTGCCGAACCTTGGTTCTTTTGCTGTCGACACTACCACTGCCGAGTAGCAGCCGCCTCCTCCACAAGCCGCCGGATCCATACACGACGAAATCTTCAAGGTTTCTAATGTGTGATCCACTCCCTTCTCTTGGTTTTGTAATTTTTGTTGTAGCTATGTTAAACTTTGTCTATGAAGTTAGCATGAATTCTTGGTTTCAAGTTGTATGTCTATGTATGACTTGGATTGAAGAGGATTCAGCAAGCATGTTCACTTTGATTCTAGTAATTTGGTCTTGATTTAGTCTTTAAATCCGTGTGCCTCAAAGATTGGTACTTAGCATATTCGCGGTGTGTTTTGAGTATTGGTCTTATATCTGTCAATTTAAATAGGATTTAGAGTGGTTTAAACGACTATGCATGTTAACAAGAAGTGGTGACGCCTTGCTTGATTGATGTGTTTCCAATTAAAAAGATTTCGTACTTCATTGGTTAATTGATTATCTTCTACGCTGAGTGTCCATAATCGGTTACCTAAATATTAGGGTTATGCGCTGAGCTAATTCTAAATACCTTCGTGAAGTCTGAAACAACTTAGATAACCGCTGAGGCCCTAGTTGGGTTGGAACTAAGTCGGATCTAGGATATTGTGTACCCTTGGCGTATGTCTTGTTTTGTCAATTTGCTAAGTATTTTGATTGCTTTCGTGTTAGTGCTTTGTGGAAGAATGTCGACCAAACTTGTAAATAGTAATTTAGGATTTATTTTCAGCAATTTATTTTCATGCCTAGCGTTAGGGCAGCCCTTGCTGCCGAACCTCACCTCAATCCCCCTTGATTTCGTGTGAATATGTATATATGTATATAAGTGTGACAATTGTGTGCATATGTATTTGTGAATATTTGTGTTAACATTCTCATATTTCAGGTACCCTTAATCCCCGGCTAGAACGATCCCTACTTATTCTATACTACTAACGATTGTAGGGTTATTATTGCTTGATGCTCGCTTTTCTGCATCATATGGTCCATCGAAAAACAGCAATTGTGAAAAAAGGAGGTAATAGGTTCCTGGAATCGGCAGAAAAGACCTTGCTGCAGTAACTCTGACATATCTCCACCCTCGGAGCTCCGATTGATGCGATTCTAAATCTCAGATAAACTAGACACATATAGCCATCTCCCCATAAAAGGGCTCGATCAAGTTCCTTGTGAGTCGTCGGGAATGATTTTTCGAAGTTGGATCAAAGTCCCAGGAAAATCCTGGAAGCCCGTGGATTGGTTTGCTCGAACTGCCAAGTTGCAGCCCTCTTTTGGGTGACTTTCCGAACTCCAATTGATCTGAAATTTTAACACAACATTCCTCAGCATATGAATATTAAGCACACCAAATTTCATTGAATTCGGACAAGGATAGATCATATTTGTACTCATCTCAAAATCGCGAAAAAGACATATTTTACATTATTTTCCAGATTTCTCACACTTAGTCATTTTTTGGATTATTAAGCACATTTTACCAAAACTCTACCAAAATGACACTAACTATATTATGAATCTATCTTAGACAAATAAGGGTTAAACAAAGTATAAATGAGGGCATAAGCATATAACATCGTCGCACATTGTGCTCCTATTAACTACCCCACACTTATCCTTTGCTAGTCCCTTAGCAAACTAAATAAAACTAAGACTCAAAACAACTATTGCCCCTAACAATTTGTCTCAGGCTCGTATGTACACATAGCATTCAAGTTAATGCATGAGAATGCTAAGCACGAAAATTCCAAGCTTCATGAACATGTAACATCAATATGAACATATAAGAGCACAAGTAAGCATGTAGACATGTTAAGCTAGTTCAAATCACCTCACTAGGCATACTCTTTTCTCTCGAAGCATGATTATTCACACATAAGTATATGCAAGCAAAATATACTGAATTACGAAGGGTAACTTGCATATGTCAAAGAAACGAAAGCACTTTGTGAATTTTTATGGAAAAACCTCATATGATAACTATATGCACCAATGAACCAAAACCATATGCTTACTCTTGAGATAATCTCCACAATCAATTTAACCATCTTAAGAATCATGAAAAAGATCAATCAAAAGGGTTGTAATGGGGCTAGGCTAAGAGGTATTCGATATTTGGATAAGGAGGCTCAAAAACGTCACCATGGCCTTTGGCAAAGCTCAAATCTCCTTATGCCTTCTCGCCAAGGGTTAAATTTTATCTTGTTGGACCCATACTTCATTCTTCCCATAAAACATTACAACAATACTCAAGACAATAGCCATGCACAAAATTTTTTTCTTTTATTTATTTTTTTTTTCTAGCCGTGCCCTAAAATCTCATATTTTCTTTCTTGCTCTCGGCATTTTTTTTTCTTTTTTTTTTCTTTTGGTCCGAGCACACTTTTTTCTCTTTTCTTTTTCTAAGGCACGGCATGCATACATTTCTCATATAGATTCATGGCTAAGTCTACCCCACACTTGTTCTTCTTCATCACACACGCGAAAACGCTTTCAAAAATCAAGCTTTGCCAATACCTTGATCAAGGGTAAAGGCACAACTATACTAAGCTCATGGAAAGTGTTTAAGGGTGATGAAAGAAAAGGCTAATTGTAGGCTCAAAGAGTTTACTAAGGTGTCCCACGACGGGCTCCAATAGGGCTCATGCTTTATTTGGCAATGGTGGTAAACCTAAATGATCTTTATTCAATCACATTCAAAATCAAGGTATTTTATGATATAAACGTTTCGAAAATCAACAAGAGTAAGTTCTAGCATACTAGAGTTCATTAAAAAGCTGTGGCACATAGTCATCGAATAGTCAAAGAATTATGAGGTTTCATGCTTCCTACGAATCTATCGAATTTTATCTTTTTATCGCTCAAGAAGAAAGCAATTTGGCACAAAAGCTCACATAGGTTGTTATCGAAATAAACTAGCTAAAACATGCATGCTTAATAATCAACATGTCCTACATGCTCCTACCAATGCACATAATCCATGAAACTCACAATTTTAATTGCATGCACAACCATCATCTATGTATGCAAAGAGGAGAAAAAACATCATTGACATATTAGGGGCATCCTAAGACTCGAAACAAACAAATTTAAACACTTTATTTTTGTGGGTTGTGGAACAATTTTCTGAATTTTTTTTTCTAAACTAAGCACACGAAAACAAAAACAAAAAAAACGGAATATGCTATCCCACCCCACACTTAGAAAATTACATTGTCCTCAATGTAAGCACAAATCAATATCAAAGAATTTCCTAAGCATGCAATAGACCAACATATTCCAACATATCATCACAAATCAAAGAAAAAGAAAAGGGTTAAGAAATTGCAAACTCCCGGTGATGGCTCCTTCACTTTTCTTTGATCGACTTGGGTTGCCTCCCAAGTAGCGCTTTGTGTTTATAGTCCATAGCCTAGACTTTTCACCGTTTTATATTGTATGTGTTCATCGTGCTCCAAAGTAGTTCAAATCGGCATGAAGAAGTTTGATGAGAAGCTTGTTGCATGTTGTATCCGAGTAGGGGTCATCCTGCGTGTCCGGTTGGAGCAGCGTATCCGGCTGTGTATCTGACGCAACTGGCGTATCCTGTGCTCCAGCTAGGTTGTTCCGTGCCTCTTGTTCCGTTTTATCAATCCTGCCGGCAATGGCAGGTCCGGCAGGTGGTTCAGCTGCAGCAGGAATGAAGGGCAGCCGCATCGGTTGGTTGTCCGATGTGTGGTGCGGCAGGAATTGAGGCTCGGTGGCTGAGGTATGGCAGTGAGATACCGGACCGGTAGTGGCACAAAGTGGCTCAACAAGGGCAGTAGCTACGGCAGCCCCTAGGCTTGGAGGATCATGGACATCGGTTTCATCGTTTAGGGGCTCAAATGGCTCGTAGCACGGCTTGAGTCTTTGTCCATTCACCTTGAATATGTTTCCCGTATCTTCATTCCGAATCTCTATGGCTCCATGTGGATATACTTGAAGAACAATGAATGGTCCGATCCAACGAGAGCGCAACTTACCCGGAAAAAGTTTGAGCCGTGAGTGATACAAGAGAACTTTTTGACCAACTTCAAACTTCTTCCGTCGAAGCATCTTATCATGAGCACCCTTAGTCTTTTTCTTGTAAATCCATGCGGCTTCATAAGCTTCATTCCGTATTTCTTCAAGTTCGTTGAGTTGAAGCTTCCTATGAAGACCGGCCTCATCAATGCTCATGTTGAAAGCCTTAACCGCCCACCATGCTTTATGCTCAAGTTCAACCGGTAAGTGACATGCTTTGCCATATGTTAACCGAAAAGGTGACATACCTATCGGTGTCTTGTACGCAGTCCTATATGCCCACAAAGCGTCATTGAGACGATCACTCCAATCCTTCCTTGAAGGTCCAACGATTTTCTCAAGTATTTGCTTGATCTCTCGATTACTTACCTCGGCCATACCACTTGTTTGGGGGTGATAAGGTGTAGATACCTTATGGGTGACTCCATACTTCTTCAATAAGGCTTCAACGGTGCGGTTACAAAAATGGGATCCTCCATCGCTAATCAAGACTCTTGGAACTCCAAAACGTGAAAAGATGTTGGTCTTGAGAAACTCGGCTACCACCTTGGCATCGTTGGTGCGTGTAGCCTTGGCTTCAATCCACTTTGACACATAATCAACCGCAAGCAATAGGTAGAGAAAGCCCTTACTTGAAGGAAATGGTCCCATGAAGTCAATCCCCCAAAGATCATGAATCTCAATGGCGTTGATAGAAGTGAGTGGCATTTGATCTCGTGGTCCAATATTCCCCATTCTTTGGCATCGATCACATGACTTACAAAACATGTAAGCATCTTTAAAAATTGTAGGCCAAAAGAATCCACACTCAAGTACCTTTAAAGCGGTCTTCTTTGCTCCAAAATGCCCTCCACACGCCTCACTATGACAAAAAGCAAGGATGGAGCGATGCTCATTCTCCGGCACAAATCTTCGAATAACTTGATCACCACATTGTCTCCACAAGTACGGATCATCCCACAAGAAGTGTCGAGCTTGCTTCCTTAACCTCTTTTGTTGGTGGCTCGGCATCTCTTTGGGAAATCGGTGTGTAGCAAGAAAATTTGCAATGTCGGCATACCAAGGTTCATGTACTTCAAGTCGAAAAAGTTGCTCATCCGGAAAGGTCTCTAATAGGGGCAGCCGATTCTCTTCCTTGACAAGTCTACTCAAATGATCGGCTACAACATTCTCTACTCCTTTCTTGTCTTTAATTTAATCTCAATGTCGAACTCTTGAAGCAAAAGAATCCATCGAATGAGCCTCGGCTTAGCATCCTTCTTTGTCATAAGATATCTCAAAGCGGCATGATCACTATAAACAATAACTTTGGAATTCAAAAGATATGATCGAAACTTTTCCAAAGCAAAAATTACCGCTAAGAGTTCCTTCTCCGTTGTGGTGTAGTTGAGTTGAGCATCGTTGAGAGTCCTTGAAGCATAGTAAATGGCGCATGGCTTCTTATCAATTCGTTGTCCAAGTACCGCCCCAAGTGCATAATCACTAGCATCACACATCAACTCAAATGGCTCGTCCCAATTAGGGGACACCAAAATCGGCGCCGTACACAACAATTCCTTCAATCGGCGAAAACTTGCCTCACATGCCTCCGACCACTCAAACGTCACCTCCTTTTGTAACAAGTTGCTCAATGGCTTGGCAATTGAAGAGAAGTCCTTGATAAATCTTCGATAAAACCCCGCATGGCCAAGAAAACTTCTCACATCCTTCACACACCTAGGGCTCGGCAATGCTTGTATTAGCTCCACCTTGGCTTTGCCAACCTCTAAGCCTTTTGCCGAAATAATGTGCCCTAGTACAATACCTTGCGTGACCATGAAGTGACACTTCTCCCAATTGAGCACAAGATTTGTCTCTACACACCTCTCAAGTATCTTCTCCAAGTTCTCCAAACATGCATCGAAGGTGCCTCCATACACGCTAAAATCATCCATAAACACTTCAATAATGTCTTCAATAAAATCCGAGAAGATAGCATACATACATCTTTGAAAAGTGCCGGGTGCGTTGCATAGTCCGAATGGCATCCGCCGATAAGCAAACGTGCCAAATGGACAAGTAAAAGTGGTCTTCTCTTGATCATCCGGGTGTATCATGATTTGATTGTAGCCACTATATCCATCAAGAAAGCAATAGAAAGAATGGCCGGCTAACCTCTCTAGCATTTGATCCATAAACGACAAAGGCATGTGATCCTTTCTCGTTGTAGCGTTGAGCTTCCTATAATCGATGCACATCTGATGACCGGTTACAAGTCTTTGTGGCACAAGCTCATTCTTCTCATTCTTGACAACCGTTACACCACTCTTCTTTGGCACTGTTTGCACGGGAGATATCCACTTACTATCCGAAATTGGGTAGATCACCCCACAATCAAGCAACTTGATAATTTCTTCTTTCACAACTTTCATCATGGGAGGGTGAAGTCGACGTTGAGCTTCTTTTGTCGGCTTAGCTCCTTCTTCTAATAAGATGCGATGAACACATGTAGTAGGACTTATTCCCTTGATGTCTGCCAAGGTCCAACCTATAGCGGTCTTGTACTTCTTAAGCACACGTATCAAATCAACCTCTTGCTTCTCACTAAGCATTGAAGACACAATAACCGGTAGTGTATCTTCTTCTCCAAGATAAACATTCTTTAAGTGACTAGGGAGTTCTTTAAGTTCTAACTTTGGGGCCTCTTCCATGCTTGGTCGAAATTTGGTTGTGGCACTTGGAATTGACAAGAACGAATCAAATACTTTAGCAAATGGCCGAGTCTCTAACTCAGCACATACCTCCATTGAACTCGGCAACATCATATATGGCTCGGCAATATTGCTAGGCTCGTCAATGCTGCTCTTCTCTTGCTCATTCGTGACTCGTTCTCCCCTCTTGTCAAATCCGACCCCTTGCTCAATCGCTAATTGCTATGCGTCGAGCGAGGTCGACATAACTTGCTCGACCTCCTCCAAAACATCAATGGCACAACCCTCCTTCAAATCAACATTGGGAAATTTCATGGCATTAAACACATTAAACTTGATCACCTCACCATCAAACTCCATAGTTAGGTTGCCCTGGGCCACATCTATCTTTGTGCGTGCCGTCCTCATAAATGGTCGCCCTAGTAGCAATTGCATGCTATTGACCGGCGAATCCTCCATCTCAACCACATAGAAATCGGCAGGGAATATCAATTGATTGACTTGCACAAGCACATCCTCCACATAACCCTCCGGATACTTACTTGAGCGATCCGCAAGTTAAATGATGACATTGTCCTTCTTGAGAGGCCCTATACTCAACGTTTGATACACATTGAGTGGCATGACATTGATCGAAGCTCCCAAATATAACATCACATCCTCAAAACGAGTGTTGCCTATCACACAAGGCACATTGAAGCTTCCCGGATCCTTCATCTTTGGTGGCAACTTCCTTTGAATAACGGCCGACACCGTCTTGCTCACAGTCACCACACGAGTCTCCCTCGTATGCCTTCTAGCCGTACATAGCTCCTTCAAAAACTTTGCATACTTCGGTACTTGCTTAATGCACTCCAACAAACGGATGTTGACTTGCACTTTCCGGAAAATCTCCAACACCTCCTCATCGGACTTATCCTTCTTCGATTTAGCAAAATGAGAAGGGAATGGAATGCTTGATGTCGGCACCCCTCTCTTGCTTGCTTGTCTCGGCACTAACTCATTCTTTGATGTTGCGGGATCATACTTAAGTTCATTGCGCAGCCCCTTGCTCTTCACATTGTTGCCGGCATCTCTACCTTTCTCGGCAGCATCCTTGCCCTTCTCGGCAGAATGCCTCTCAGCTGCAGCATTACCGGCTGCAGCCCCTTCGTTCCCATCTCCATGGCTGCCGGCAATTGCAGGTCTGGCAGCCCTCTCGGCTTCATCAACTACATCAAATGTTACTCGTTTCTTCTTAGGACTTGTTGGAGGAAACAACTCTCTTCCACTACGAGTTTGAATCACTTTGGCTTGCTCGTTCCTCGGATTGGGAATCGTATTGCTTGGCAACTTCCCTTGCTCATTAAATCGTCCCATGAAGTCTACAACTTGGCCCATTTGAGTCTTGAGCTCACCAATGTCCTTTTGATGATTTTGTTGCCCCGCGAGCAATGCTTGATTAGCACTTGACAAAGATTGGAGAAAAGCATCATAGTTGGGATTGCTCGGTGCAGCTTGGCCTTGGCTCGGTCCTCCTTGGTTGTGGTTCGGCAATGCAGCATATGGTCCCTGGTTCGGCTGAAATGGTTGCCGAGGCACAAATGGTGCCCTCGGTGCAAATGGTGCTCCTCCCTCTCTCGGTTGCATAGGTGCCCTAAGCACATTGTCATTGTTCGCCCATCGAAAGTTAGGATGATCATTGAACCTCGGATTGAAGTTCCCAAACCGTTGACCTCCTTGAAAGCCAATAGCATTGCACTCCTCTACTCCCTCATTAACTCCAAATTGAGGGCATTATTCGGTCTCATGGCCCTCGTGCAAATTCCACAAACTGTAGCACGCTTCTTCATCAAATTACTCACCAAGTCGGCAAGCTTGTCCACTTTCTCCTCTAACTTTGAGCTCGAAGACGTCTCATGCACCTTCTCATTCGTTGGCACATTGCCTCGTGCCATGCCAAATTGTTGGTTGTTCAAGGCACGAACTTCCAACAAGCTTCTTGCCGCTCCAGCATTCAACTCCAAAAAGCTACCTTCCGCGGCTGAATCAAGAAACTCTCTCTCCATGACGCGCAATCCCTCATAGAAATATTTTAACAAGAGCCCATCGCTAATGCCATGCGATGGACACAAAGAAACTAGGGATTTGAACCTCTTGTAGTAGTCGAAGAAAGTCTCATCTCCGGCTTACTTCACACTAGTAATTTGCTTCCTCAGATCAGTAATACGTAAAGCAGGAAAGTACTTGAGTAAAAACTCATTCATCATAGAACTCCACGAAACGATGCGACCACTAGGCACCTCAAACAACCACTCCTTCGCTTGATCTTCTAATGAGAACGGAAAAGCCTTCATCTTGAAGTGTTGCAAATCGGTCCCTCTTGGACACATAGACTCCGTGGTGAAGTTAAACCACTGTAAATGCTTGTTAGGGTCCTCACTTGGCATCCCATAAAACGATTTCAGCTTATGGAGGAATCCACTCCTCAATTCAATCTCTCCCATCTTGTCAGCTTCCAAGGGAGGATAAGTGATATTCGAAGGAGCAACACCAGCTCCAGCAACATGACCATTCTGTGATCGGATTGAAGTCATTATCTCTTCTTGTTCTTGTTCGGCAAAAGCTTCAAACTCTGGATTTCCAAGATCACACGACGACGAAACAATAGAAGGGGAGCTCGGCAAACTAATATATTCTGGCGACAGTGATGGTGATGACGGCAAGGTTGGTGATGGAACTGATGAACTGGTTGGTGACGATGGCGGTAATGGCACAAAACGAGCAATAGCGAGTTCTTGATCTAAACGTTGCAAACGGCCTTGAAGATCTCTTGTCCAAATATTAGATTCGGACATGCATTATTTCTGAAATTTGCAACATTTAAACAAGTTAGAACATCGTAAAGAAATAGAAAGCAACAATATACATCATTACAAGCCACGGCATTGGCGATTACACAACATTTTTCAAACAATGGCGCACATATACACAGGATAAAGATTCGGCAAAGCACAATTAAATTTCGGCAATAAGAGATCAAAAATTGAAACGTTCATGATCATGTAATCGCTAAGTCTAATTTATTTTAAATTTGTTCTAACTCTCGAAGTACGTGGAGCAGAGGAGATAATGGTGCAATGGACTGATACAGCCCTCGGTAGTATCATGCTTAACCCGATATACCTCAAGAGTTTGAACCACACAGCTTGTTTTATCTTTGAAGAAAATAGGCCACATATGTCAAGTTATGTTCTAGCGTCTAAAGTGAGGTGATGCTTCGGCACAAGCTGTCGACTAGGTCGTGCGGATTTTACGTTTCAAAGGTCATTAAAATCACGGAGGGCGAACCCCCTACAAGAACCAGGCAGGACTCGTTGTTGGACACCACGGAGGGCGAACCCCCTATCGACTCACTCACCGAGAATGAACATCAGTCTGTGGGCCTTGAGATCCAGTTAGACAAACCTGAGAACCATATCTATGATAATAATTTCCCCATACTTTGTAAAACAAACACGGATTCCTAGCAGTCTACAAGTGTTGATTAAAACCGCCCTCAACCTCATAGAAGTAATACTATTGCCGAAATTTCTCTTGTATGGGTGGGGGGGAAGTATCCCGCGTTTCCCAATCTACATAGAAACGGTTTCAACATAGCACCATTCACATGAAGGGTTTTGGTTATGATCAACAAAAGTGGCTTCACCTACATGTTACACTTTAGAAACTACAATAAACTCAAACATACACAACTCTATCAACTTCCTAGAAATTAAACTAAGTGATTACCAACATACATCAATATACATCATGCAACTTCCAAAATTTAAACTCTACATGCCGAAGCATATTTCTACTTTACAAAATCCCAAAATAAAATTAAAAATTACACTTTACAAATATACAACAAAAATTTCCAGCAACATTATATACACAACAATATCATAAAACAAGCTTTTATAATCCTCGGCAACGGCGCCAAAAATTGATGTGAACCTAAGCTCGCACACAATAATAAACCCTACAAAATATCGTTAGTAGTATAAGCAAGTAGGGATAGTTCTAAGCCGGGGATTAAGGGTACCTGAGATATGAAATTGTTAGACAAAAACATATATACATATATACAAAACGTCACAAATATGGGGGAATAAAATGGATTGGCAGCCCTAGGGCTGCCCTACACTAGACACGAAATAACTTGCTGAAAATAAATCCTAAGTCTAATATTTACAAGTTTGGTCGACATTCTTCCACAAAGCACTAATACAAAAGCAATCAAAACATATAACAAGCAAGCAAACAGGACTCACAGCAAGATGTTAAAATGTTCTAGACTCAACTTAACTCCAACCCAATTAGCTCCTAACCGGCTACTAATTGATTAAGACTCCTCATGTATTTTAAGTGACTAACCGTCTAACCTTAAAATTATACTAGTTATCTTTGAATATTCTAACCGACATAAACAAACATGACAAGTAATTAAGCACAAAGTCTTTTTCTTTAGTTGGAAGCAAGTTAAATAAGCAAGGTTGTCAATCATCTTATTAACAAGCATGTTCATTTAAATTACTCTAGCCCTCGTGAAAACAACACAAATTAAAATAACCCTAAAGATTACTTAACACATATTATTTTCGGCTAATGAGATTAATACTCCACATATTGCAATTATATAGACTACCAATCTTTAAGCACACGAATTTAAAGAACAAGTCAAGAAAACCCTAAAACCAAGTTAACATGCATTCTTGCCGATTATCCAATTAACTAATTCGTTACATATTTCCCTTACTTTTTAGCATGCAATTTGTATTCTTACATCCAAAAACCACTTAAAGATAAAGAAAACAAATTGAACATACAAATCATAAAACCAAATATTAATCCAATTCATACATAGACATACAAATTGAAACCAAGAATTCATGCTAACTTCATAGACAAAGTTTAACATAACTACAACAAAAATTACAAAGCCAAGAGAAGGGAGTGGATCACACATTAGAAACCTTGGAGACTTCGTCTTGTATGGATCCAGCGGTTGGTGGTGTCGGATGGAGGCTGCTGCTCGGCAGTGGTTATGTCGGCAGCAAGGTACCAAGGTTTCGGCAGAAACTTTGGGTGTGGTGGAGGTGGTTTTGGCTAGGGTTTTTGTGTAGGATTCTTGGGGAAATTTAGGTAGAGCTTTGGCTAGATTTTTGCTTTGGAATGTGACAAGTTTTTCTGTGTAAAAGTTGGCTATTTATAGAGGAAAAGCTAGGTATTGCCGGCAGCCCTTGATGCACAAGGAAATCAGAAAACCAAGTTGGTTAAGGATTTGAAACCTTCCTTTCATTGTCTAATTAGGTTTTCTTTTTCTGAATTTTTCTTCAAGGCTTGGGCTTCACATCTTCATGGACTTCTTGTATGATCTTTGGACTTCATTTGATATGTCTTGGTCCACCGAAAATGCTTCCATTGCCGGCAGCATCATCAAGGCACAAATTTGCCTCATTCGGCAGCTTCTCCTAGTTTGACTAGGAGAACTGATGTGAGCTTAAGCTCGCACGCAATAATAAACCCTGCAATCGTTAGTAGTATAGACATAAGTAGGGATCGTTCTAGCCGGGGATTAAGGGTACCTGAAATATGAGAATGTTAACAAAAATATTCACAAACATATATGCACACAATTGTCACACTTATATACATATATACGAATTTATCATGGGGGATGAAGATGAGGTTCGGCAGCAAGGACTGCCTCTATATCTAAGACACGAAAATAAACCTAAACTACTATATACAAGTGATCATCATCTCTCACAAAACATTTAGCACCAAGACTCTTTAACATATAAACTCACATGCAAGAAAGTAAGGAACAAGTATCAACATGTTTAAATTCAAAATTAGTTCCGACTACAACTTAGTTGTAAGACTTCTCAAGTTTTAAGACCGAATTTTTGGTTATGGGCCCTAAAGTTATGTTAATCCTTTTGAGACTTAACAATTAATCACAATAGTCTAAATCGGAGACATGCAAAACAAGCAAGGTTGTCAATCATCTTATTTTAACATGTAAGAAATCCAAAGTACTATACCCTAAGTGAGCAAAAACAAATCAAAGCAACCTTTTGAGTATCTAGCCATATTTGTTATTACTCGGGTTTGATGAAACCTAACACCTAGATTTACATGCAAACAACAAATGCTTAAGCACAACTAATGTTTCGGTTTATAAGGTCCACTCTTTTAGATTTCTAACCAATTTCAAACCTAAGACATGCATCTATACCACTGTCCTAATTATCTAACATACGAATTTACAAGTTACATATTACAAATTAGCATGCAAAATTCATTGTTCTTGTCGAAACCTAAACTTAACTCTAAGCATCGATTCAAACAAATCTTTAACATACAATTCATAAAACCAAAATTGATTCATACATAGACATATAAACCAATACCAAACATACATGAGTGTTTCATAGACAAAACTAAACATAACTAAACAAAAATTACTAAACCGAAAGAGGGGAGTGGATCACACTTTGAGACACCTTGAGAGCTTCACGTCGTGTGGATCCGGCGAAGTATGGAGGCTGGGGTGAGGCTGCACGGCAATAGGTCACGTCGGCAGTAGGTTATGGAGGTAGAAAATCCAAGGTTCGGCAAAGTAGAAACTTGGTTGAGGTGAGGTGAAGGTGGTTTTCGGTTTAGGTTTTTGTATAGGATCTTTGGGGAATTTTGGTAGAGTTTAGGCCTTGTGTTTATGCTTGAGATGAGATGATTTTTCTGTAGGAAAACATGGCTATATATAGAGGCAAATTCGGCAGAAACCCTAGGTAGAAAACCTAGTCCAAATCGGCAAAGGCAATCCTTGTGCAACAAGGTTTTGGTTCCTTCCTTTCTTGGTTCTTCTAGGAAACTTCTTTTCTGATTTTCTTCCTTGGATTGGGCTGCATATCTTCATGAACTTCTTGTGTAGGCTTGACAACTCCATTTGGTGAGCTTGGTCCATGGAAAAATGCCCCAAACCCGCAAGAACACAAGACCGGCAGCAACTCGGCTGGAATGACCTTGCTCCAGTAAATCCGACATATCTCCCTTCTCGGAGATCCAATTGATGCGATTCAAAGTCTCAGATAAACTAGACACATATAGCCATCTCCCCATAAAATATCTCGATCAAATTCCTTGTAAATCGTCGGGAATGATTTTTCGAAGTTGGGACAAAGTCCCAGGAAAATCCTGTAAGCCCCTGGATTGGAATGTTCGGACTGCCGTTTTGCAGCCAACTTTTGGGTGACTTCCCGAACTCCGATTGATCTGAAATTTTAACACAACATTCCTCAGTATATGGATATTAAGCAAACCAAATTTCATAGAATTCGGACAAGGATAGATCGCACTTTTGCTCGTCTCAAAATCACGAAAAAGACATATTTTACACTATTTTCCAGATTTCTCAAACTTAGTCATTTTTCGGATTCTTAACCATTTTTCACAAAACTCTACCAAATTTGACACTAACTAAATTAAGACTCCATCTTAGACAAATAAGGGTTAAACAAAGCATAAACGAAGGCATAAACATATAATATCGTCGCACATTGTGCTCCTATCAAGAACTTCTTTCTTCGTTTTCTTCTTCAATGCCCGGGCTTGGCGTCATCCTCCTTCCTTCCTTCAGCTTGGATTATCATCACAAATGCTTTTATGCATCATATGGTCCATCGAAAAACAGCAATTGTGAAAAAAGGAGGTAATAGGTTCCTGGAATCAGCAGAAAAGACCTTGCTGCAGTAACTCTGGCATATCTCCACCCTCGGAGCTCCGATTGATGCGATTCCAAGTCTCAGATAAACTAGACACATATAGCCATCTCCCCATAAAAGGGCTGATAGGAGCACAATGTGCGACGATATTATATGCTTATGCCCTCATTTATGCTTTGTTTAACCTTTATTTATCTAAGATAGAGTCATAATTTAGTTTAGTGTTAATTTGGTAGAGTTTGGCAAAAAGTTGGCTAAGAATCTGAAAAATGACTAAGTATAAGAATTCTGGAAAATAATGCAAAATGTGTCTTTTTCGTGATTCTGAGATATGTAAAAATGCGATCTATCCTTGTCCGAATTTGTTGAAATTTGGTGTGCTTATTATTCATATACTAAGAAATGTTGTGTTAAAATTTCAGATCAATCGAAGTTCGGGAAGTCACCCAAAAGATGGCTGCAAAACAGCAGTTCGAGCAAACCAATCTAGGGACTTCCAGGATTTTCCTAGGACTGTGTCCCAACTTCGAAAAATCATTCCCGACGACTCACAAGGAATTTGATCGAACTGTTTTATATGGAGATAGCTATGTGTGTCTAGTTTATCTGAGATTTGGAATCGCATCAATCGGAGCTCCGACGAGGGAGATAAGCCGGATTTACTACAACAACGTCTGTTCTGCCGATTCCAGGAACCTACTGCCTCCTTTCTTTGCAATTTCTGTTTTTGATGGACCAAATGGTGTACAAATGCATATGTGATGATGGTCCAAGCTTAAGGAAAGAAGGAGGATGACACCAAGCCCAAGCTTTGAAGAAAAATCAGCAAAAGAAGTTTCCTAGAAGAACCAAGAAAGGAAGGAACCAAAACCTTGTTGCACAAGGATTACCTTTGCCGATTTGGACTAGGTTTTCTACCTAGGGTTTCTGCCGAATTTGCCTCAATATAAAGCCATGTTTTCCTACAGAAAAACTTGTCACATTCCAAAGTAAAAATCTGGCCAAAGCTCTACCTAAATTTCCCAAGAGTCCTGCACAAAAACCTTAGCCAAAACCACCTCCACCACACCCAAAGTTCTTGCCGAACCTTGGTTCTTTTACTGTCGACACTACCACTGCCGAGTAGCAGCCGCCTCCTCCACAAGCCGCCGGATCCATACACGACGAAGTCTTCAAGGTTTCTAATGTGTGATCCACTCCCTTCTCTTGGTTTTGTAATTTTTGTTGTAGCTATGTTAAACTTTGTCTATGAAGTTAGCATGAATTCTTGGTTTCAAGTTGTATGTCTATGTATGACTTGGATTGAAGTTTGGTTTTATGATTGGTATGTTCAATTTGTTTTCTTTATCTTTAAGTGGTATTTGGATGTAAGAATACAAATTACATGTTAAAAAGTAAGGAAAATATGATGTAAATTGATAGGGTAGGATTCAGCAAGCATGTTCACTTTGATTCTAGTAATTTGGTCTTGGTTTAGTCTTTAAATCCGTGTGCCTCAAAGATTGGTACTTAGCATATTCGCGGTGTGTTTTGAGTATTGGTCTTATATCTGTCAATTTAAATAGGATTTAGAGTGGTTTAAACGACTATGCATGTTAACAAGAAGTGGTGACGCCTTGCTTGATTGATGTGTTTCCAATTAAAAAGATTTCGTACTTCATTGGTTAATTGATTATCTTCTACGCTGAGTGTCCATAATCGGTTACCTAAATATTAGGGTTATGCGCTGAGCTAATTCTAAATACCTTCGTGAAGTCTGAAACAACTTAGATAACCGCTGAGGCCCTAGTTGGGTTGGAACTAAGTCGGATCTAGGATATTGTGTACCCTTGCCGTATGTCTTGTTTTGTCAATTTGCTAAGTATTTTGATTGCTTTCGTGTTAGTGCTTTGTGGAAGAATGTCGACCAAACTTGTAAATAGTAATTTAGGATTTATTTTCAGCAATTTATTTTCGTGCCTAGCGTTAGGGCAGCCCTTGCTGCCGAACCTCACCTCAATCCCCCATGATTTCGTGTGAATATGTATATATGTATATAAGTGTGACAATTGTGTGCATATGTATTTGTGAATATTTGTGTTAACATTCTCATATTTCAGGTACCCTTAATCCCCGGCTAGAACGATCCCTACTTATTCTATACTACTAACGATTGTAGGGTTATTATTGCTTGATGCTCGCTTTTATGCATCATATGGTCCATCGAAAAACAGCAATTGTGAAAAAAGGAGGTAATAGGTTCCTGGAATCGGCAGAAAAGACCTTGCTGCAGTAACTCTGGCAAATCTCCACCCTCGGAGCTCCGATTGATGCGATTCCAAATCTCAGATAAACTAGACACATATAGCCATCTCCCCATATAAGGGCTCGATCAAATTCCTTGTGAGTCGTCGGGAATGATTTTTCGAAGTTGGATCAAAGTCCCAGGAAAATCCTGGAAGCCCCTGGATTGGTTTGCTCGAACTGCCAAGTTGCAGCCCTCTTTTGGGTGACTTTCCGAACTCCAATTGATCTGAAAGTTTAACACAACATTCCTCAGCATATGAATATTAAGCACACCAAATTTCATTGAATTCGGACAAGGATAGATCATATTTTTACTCATCTCAAAATCGCGAAAAAGACATATTTTGCATTATTTTCCAGATTTCTCACACTTAGTCATTTTTCGGATTATTAAGCACATTTTACCAAAACTCTACCAAAATGACACTAACTATATTATGACTCTATCTTAGACAAATTAGGGTTAAACAAAGCATAAATGAGGGCATAAGCATATAACATCGTCGCACATTGTGCTCCTATCAGCCGGCGTAGAGGCTCGAACAAGACCTAAATAAACGATTACTAGGATTTTCTACTCAACCTCTTGTAGATTGAGATAATCTTACTTCAATCCTGGGATGCAAAGCAGAGCTTTAAATCAAGACCGCGGCTTGTGTTCGTCCAACCTCTGGCAGATTGGGAAAGACTGTTACCGGGGTAACGACTCGATTTGTCACAAGGCGTGACGACTGGACTGGATATGTCTCAGCGATGCTTCGACACGAACGCAAGTCACTTTCGACAACAGCGGCAGGTGTACGGCGACCGGTGGTGGGAGTAGGTTTGCGGCTTGGTTGGAAGAGTGGTCGTTTGCAGTTGGTGGAAGGCAGTTCGTGAGAGATTGCTCCGGAGAGGCTTGCAAGATTTGCAGGGCAAAAGCTTGTAGTTGTATGGTTGTGAACCCTTTTTACGTTGCCTTAGAGTTCTTTATATAGTGATCTCAAAACCCCAAATATGTGTGTATCAAGCATAATAGATTCTGATATCGAATAGGATTGTATTACCTTAAACCATCTTCAATTCGGATTCCTATCAGGACTCCAAATCTTCTCCTAGAAGGAAACTGATTTAAAACTTATCGGATTACCCGCTAATGGGTGACCCTCTGGGCTTCGGCCCATAATCTCGGGTAAATGTTAATTTAGGCCCAAACATTGCCCCCCAGCCTTCGAAATTAAAAGCCCATTGAAATTGAAGAAGGTTGAGAAAGCCCATCCGGACTTATTTAAAAACCTGAAGAATGCGTCGTTCCCTCTAACCGATGTAACTTTACCAATTCGAGCTCAGAAGACTGTTCATGAAACCCTAAACCGTTTCCAGACACACCGCCTCAGAAATTCATAGAACCTCTTTCAGATTCTATAAAGCTTTAATCAAGGAACGTCAATACCAACCCGAAATCTTACTTCAATCATCATTCTTCCAACATGGCCCTAGAAATCAAGCATTCAGAAACTCTTCGCGGAAAGGAAAAAAATCAGAATTCCGTTATCGAGGTCGGAAGTCCCTTACAAACCTCACTCACCCCGCCGGATGATTACAGCCGTGCCGGGCTAGTTCCGAAACAACGGGAAATCACCCCATTGGCCCTATCCTCATTCGCGGATCCTTGCCGTCCGCCTCCAGTGGCATTTCGCGATCAAAGTATCAAACTTACGAAGTGTTCGAAGACATGCCCACGGTGATAAGCATTCAAGTTAATTCTTGGAATCATTCCTCTACATTCAAGTCTATAATCGTAATCTCTGCATTGATAGCTGTTAGAATTCAGATTGATTTTGTAAATGTTGATAGCTCAATCACATGGATATTGTATTAATTGAAGGTACTAGGATCTAGACTGTAATAGACTTGTATATAATCAGATGAACATCAATGAGAAAGCTGTTTGAAACACAGTACCTTGATTATCTTTCATGGTCATCAGAGCCACAGCCTAACGACAAATCTCTATCCAATTCTTTTCTTTTCCATCCCTCCCTCCCTACTCAATGGCCAACAACGAAATTCCCAGCAATGAATCTCCCCTCAACACCATCGACACAAACAACGAAATTCCCAGCAATGAAACCACCAACCCTACCAACACCAATTCTGCTCCAACACCAACCACTACACCTCCCACCCAAACCACCACCACCACCACCACAATCTCCAATTTCGTCCCCATCAAGCTAGATCGTACTAATTATTCGCTCTGGCTGGCCCAAATCACCCCACTCCTCAATAGTCGAAATCTGATGGGTTTTGTGGACGGCACCAGACCCTGCCCCAACGTATTTCTTCGCAACCCAACAGGCACTCTAACTGATAGAGTAAATCCTGCCTATGAAGAATGGATTTCCACCGACCAAATGATCCTTGGGTGGATCAATGGGTCGCTTACTCCCTTTGTTCTGGCCATGGTGGCTCGTTCCTTCTCCTCTCAAACTACATGGGCCTCCTTGGCTCGTCGCTATGCCTCCACGAACCATAATCGCATCCTCCAGCTTCGCAGCCAACTCCTTCGTACCACACGGGGAGACCTCTCAATCTCAGAATACCTTGACAAGATCAACCAAGTTGCTGACACTCTTGCCCTTTCAGGATACCCTGTGGACGATTTCGATATCATCTCTATAATTATGAACAACGTTGGTCCCCTGTTTGAAAATACCATCAGTGCTTCACAAGCAAGGGACACGCCTATATCCTATGATGCTCTTGAGGCTCTATTGTTGAGCGCTGAAAATCGGATTAACAATCAAAACCTGGTGGGGTGATCCACCCACTGCTCTTGTTACCCACCGCTCTCCCCATGGTGGATCTCGCGGTCGAGGCAACATTCAAGGATCTTCTCGTGGCCGTCCTCAAACTCCCGGTCGTGGTGCCTTCTCTGGGCCTTCCACCTATAGCCGAGGTTCCAGCTCTCGCCCTCCATCCCGTGGTGGGTCGATCCTTGGTCCGGCTCCTCTCACCCGCAATGGACCTCGAGGTCCTTGTCAGATCTGCAATAGGAATGGCCATATCGCCCTTGACTGTTTTCAGCGCCTGAACCTCACATATGAGGGCCGCACTCCAAGCTCTCATCTCTCTGCCATGGCTGCTGGCACAGTCTCTCCTCACAGCTCCTCTGCTTGGTTGTTGGATACAGGCTCCAACACCCATATCACCAATGACCCAACTGTCCTCAACAACTCTCAGCCCTATCATGGAACCGACACCGTCGGCGGTGTCGTATCTGGCCAAGGTTTGAAAATCTGTAAAGTTGGAAACTCCTCTCTCCCGTCCTCTCCTTCTCCTCTTACCTTATGTGATGTTCTTTATTGCCCCCAATCTTCAGCTAATATCTTATCCGCCCATAAATTACTTTCCAATAATTCCTGTTATATCCTAATGTTTCCAAATATTATCTTTGTGAAGGACCTACACACCGGGAGGACGCTTTTGGAGGGTCAATGTAGTCAAGGATTCTATCCTGTCACGCAAAGTCCATCGTCCTTCAATAAATCGAGTCTACTTACATCTTTTTCTGCAGAACGAGTCAATGCCGATGTGTGGCATACTCGACTAGGACATCCTTCTAGCAATATTTTTAGGCGTCTTTCATCTAAACTTTTAGTGTCCAATAATAAAAACTTGTCCCAATGTCACTCATGTCCGTTGGGCAAGTCCACAAAATTACCTTTCCAATTATCTCAATCTGTCACTCAATCTATTTTTGAAATCATACATAGTGATGTATGGACATCTCCCCATGTTTCCATTCAAGGCTTCAAATATTATGTTGTTTTCATTGATGATTTTTCTCATTATGCATGGATATTTCCAATGAAACGGAAATCCGAAGTCTATTCTATCTTTGTTGGTTTTTTTACTTATATTGAAAATCAATTCTCAAGGAAAATAAAAATCTTTCAATCTGATGGTGGTGGTGAATACACAAGTAATCTCTTTAAACAATTCTTTCTTGACAAAGGCATCTATCACTGTCTTTCATGTCCGCATCATCCCGAACAAAATGGATTGGCGGAACGCAAACATCGTCATCTTGTCGAAACCACCCTAACCCTTCTTGCTCATTCTGCTGTTCCAAAACCACCCTAGGGTACTCTTTAAACTACAAAGGGTATAGATGTCTTGATCTCTCTACTGGTCGGGTCTATCTCTCCCGACATGTTATTTTCGATGAGTCTTCCTTTCCTTTCAAAGAATCCGGCGTCACTTCGACTTCTCCAAAAGCTCCTCCAATGACAACTTCTCCACCTCTCACTATTACCCCAGTAACTACCACTTCACCCAATCCAAGGCCAACCTTATCCTCCCATAATCACTCTCCATCTTCTCTTCCAAATAATAGGCCTCCTTCTTTTGCTCAAACACCATAATCCACGTCTTCAGTCCCCCAAATTCCTCAATCACCACAAATCACGTCTCACCCTCTTCAATCTAATCAACCTCTTCTCTCTACTCAAACTCCTCAATTTCATCAACCTCTTCTTCAATACCAACGCCGCCTCAGAAACATCTCTATACCTCCGCCATCGTCACCTAACCTCCCATCACCCCCAGCGTTCCCACCTGCTTTACAACCACCACCACCACCCCCACCACCACCTGCACCTATTCTACCTCTGCGTCCTGTAACCAAAAGCCAGCGTGGGGTTGTGAAACCCAACCCAAAATACGCCATGGTTTTCACTTCCATCACTCATGAAATTGAGTCATCCTGTTATACCCAGGCAGCAAAACAATCTGAATGGCGCGCTGCTATGCGCACTGAATTTGATGCTCTTCTCCAAGCAGGTACATGGAAATTGGTTCCTCATTCTCCATCCATGAATGTGCTGCCCAACAAATGGGTTTATCGCATAAAAAGAAAACAAGATGGTAGCGTGGAGCGGTATAAAGCACGGTTAGTAGCCAAAGGATTCCGACAACAAGAAGGTATTGACTACGGCGAAACTTTTTGTCCGGTAATTAAACACTCTTCTATTTGGTTGATATTAGCCATTGCAGTTTCCCGTGGCTGGTCCTTCCGGCAACTGGATGTTCAAAATGCCTTTTTGCACGGTTATTTGTCTAAAGATGTCTATATGCAGCAACCTCAAGGATTTGTTGATCCCAAATTTCCAAATCATATTAGAGAGAAAGTTGTCCGACACGAAATTAAAGTTGGTTATATCTCTTCAACTGACCAACTAGCTGATATATTTACCAAAGGTTTGTCAGCTGCTCGCTTTCAATACATTCTGGCCAAGCTTCCACTCCGGCAGCGGACTATCAGCTTCGGGGGTGGGGGGTGATAAGCATTCAAGTTAATTCCTAGAATCACTCCTCTACATTCAAGTCTATAATCGTAATCTCTGCATTGATAGCTGTTAGAATTAAAATTGATTGTGTAAATGTTGATAGCTCAATCACAGAGATATTGTATTAATTGTAATAGCAAAATACTAGGATCTACACTGATGAGCAAAAAATGTAAATAATATACTCAACATAATCTCATCTTATCTCATTATTTTGAAATAAGATTTTTTTTTTTATGTTAAGTTCGACCCATTCAAGACAACATATGTCTCTTAATTACAACTCCGGTATTTTGAGGAGAAAACCCTTTGATTCCAAATATGAAGAAAAGAACATATGTGGGGTGTGTGTGTCTGTTTGTTTTTACAGCTGCACCCGGAAATGTGAATGGATTGCCTACGTACCCTTGGAGAGGGATCAAGCCACTAATAGTTCAAGAGTTCTAGTGAGTGAATAACTCACTAGACAAGTTTGGCTTTTTGGATTGGAGTAGTGTTTAGGCTACTATAAAAGACGAATTTGACAGACCAGGGATTCAAGTGAATTTTTACTGGTGGTATCATGGATTCTGTTTGGAATTGTACCAAATTTATTTTAACGGGTGTAATATTTATGAACCCATTAAATAGATTTTTTTATCCGCCGACGATTTTGATATGGACACCCAAATGTCGAGCTTCGCCGTGCAACACGCTTCTGTCAACGAGTACTGTGACTGGGCCTGTGGGCTCATGATCAGTCGGTGGCCCAAATAGCAGCCCAAAAAAGAAAAATCAATCCGTCATGCTTGAATCAACACTACCTTTGATTGAAGTCCAAGCTCGTGCCTTCGATATCAGACCTCTGAAAGCCTCTGAGAGGATATTTGATAAGCTCATAATCCTTTTCCTTATCCCTATCATAATCCTTATCTCCGGCTAGAGAACAAGTTGTAGTGAAACTCAAATGCACAAACCCAATTCCCAGATGGAGTCCACAACTGATCTGTATAAATGGGTGACATTCCTTCCATATTCTGCACTTCTCTCCACTGCTGTTGCATATGTGCATTGGGTAAGTACTCCTACTGCTTGGGTTTCTCAAATGTTGAGAGCATCTGTTCAGACTGTTCGTGGCGGATGTAGCACCCGGCGAACGGTTAACACGAGGGGTGGCGGACGTCAATTCCAGTCCTTACGTGATGTGCGCGAGCGTGTCAGTACCTTTGAGTTGGTACAACTTTGATGCGGACGACTTCTAGCGAGTGTATCTGTCTGCTCCCAATATCTGACTTCTTGACCAAGCGACTATCACGCGGGCGTTGACTAAGCCGGCGTGTGAGGCTCAAACAAGACCTAACAAAAATCTATTAAGATTTTCTTCTCAACCTATCGCAGATTGAGTAATTCTTACTTCGATCCTAAGACGCAAAGCAGAGCAATAATTGAAGACTGCGGGAACGGTTCTCTTCCAACCCCTTGCAGATTGGCTTTTGGTTTTGTTACCTGAGTAATTACTCGATTTGCTACTGGCGTAGCGACTGACACTGGGTGCTTCAGCCAAAACAGACACGACGCAAGTTGCAGCTTTAACCAGCGCAAGTGTGCGACTCTGTACGTATGGCGCAAGTATGTGGCTCTGTACGTATGGTGTAGGTATGTAGCTCAGGTTGGTGCAAATATGCTACGATATGCCGATGCTGGAAGAGATAGGTCTTAGCGACGCTCACACGAATGCAAGGCACACTTCGACAACCGTGCAAGTATACAGCGCCGGTGGCAGGCGTAAGGTTGCGGCAAGGTTGAATGGTGGTTGTTTGCAGTTTGTGGAGGCGGTACGCGTAAGATGCTCCGGAGAAACTTTGCAAGATTTACGATGCGCAAAAACTTGTGTGTTTGTAAGATGGTTGTGAACCCTTTTCACGTTGTATAAGAATTCTTTATATAGAGAGTGCCAAACCTCAATACTTGCGTATCAAGCATAATAGATTCGGAGATTAATTAAGATTCAATTACCTTAAACCACCTCCCTCTCTGATTCAGAAAGGAACCCCAATACCTTTCCAAGAAGGAAAGATTTAATATATTTATCAGATTATTCTTCAATAAATAACCTCTTGGGCTTCGATCCTCAGTCTCGGACCAATGTCAATTTGGGCCCAAACATTGCCCCCCAGCCATTGAAATTGAGAACCCTAAAGAAATTGATAAAGGCTAGAAAGCCCAATCCGAACCCATTTAAAATTCTGAAACATTGTGTCGTTCCCTCTAACACCGCAACTTTACCAAATTGAGCTCGGAGAACTATTCCGAAACCCTTGACCACTGTCAATCCTACCACTTCAAATTCAAAGAACCCCTTTCAGATTCTATAAAACTCAGATTAAGAATCACCAATTCGCATCCTAACCTCCATCCCCTCATTTTCTCAAACTAAAAAAAACCATGGCTTTCGAGATTCAATACACTTCAGCCCTCAAAGGAAAGGAGAGAATAACCTCCACCCTCATCGAAGTCGGAAGTTCCTACCAGACCTCTTTCACGCCACCTGCGACTATGGCCGTGTCGGGTTAGGACCACGACAGCAAGAGCTCCACCAAGACACCATCATTCCATTTGTCGATAGGTCGCGACCACCTCAGGTGGCTTTTCGAGAAAAAAGTGTAAAATGTGGAGACTGGCAGACCTCCAATCACTACGAGATCCTGATAGCGTTTTCCTCCTAGCCATTGCCAACCCAGGCAATGACTCAGTGGTATAATGAAAGGCAACCGCTCGATGAGAACAGATGGCGAGCCGCCGGGATTGATGAAGCCCTCAACATCAGTTTCTCACTCAACCCAAAAGGAGGGAATAGGTGTGCTCTCATGCCTTTAATCTGTTTTTAGAATCCTTCTACCAATGCCTTCGATTTAAAATTTGGGCAAGCCAGCATTACTTTGCTAGATATGCATGCTGGATTAGGATTTCCCCTAGGTAGAAAACCCTTCAGTCTAGATGATTATCCTGAGGCGGATGTACCTTCAACCACCCTTCCAGAAACCTCCACCCGGAGTTGGCAGAGCTGGATAACACAATTCTAAGCCCATAAGGACGATACAGGCGGAATAGCTTTTCTGGATTTCTGGCTCAACAAATTTGTATTTTGTTCGACCGCCAACAAGATGACCAAGACGTATAGCAGAATGGCTGAAATTCTGTATGCTCGTAAGGAGATTGGTCTTGCCCAATTAGTACTAGCACATCTGTATAGGTGTCTCCATACCTTGTTCGCCAATCCCTTAAGCTGCAAAGTCTCTGGACCTCTTTGGATCTTGGAAATCTGGTCACAAATGTACTTCCCTGGTTTAGCACCCTGTGAGCCCACTAAGATACTCGTCTATGCCGGATGTAAACCTAACTACCACTACCAGAAAAGGGGTCATAGCCGACGATATGAAAAAAAACGGCCGACGAAAGAGTAGTTCGTCGGCTATAAGGGGTTATAGCCGACGAATTACTACTTCGTCGGCCACATCGTCGGCTATAATATTATAGCCGACGAGTCGTCGGCTATTCCTTGACGTCGTCGGCTATAACTATACACTACCAGAAAAGGCCTTATAGCCGACGAGGCCATCTCGTCGGCCGTTACCATTATTTCGTCGGCTATAGTCATAGCCGACGAAGTATCGTCGGCTATAGTGTCGTCGGGAATGCTCCGTCGGCTATACTATAGCCGACGACAGGAGGCGTAAGTCGTCGGCTTATAAACCGCGGGGTATAGCCGACGAATAAAGCGTCGTCGGCTATACTTCGAACATTGCCGACGACAAGATCGTCGGCTTTAAAAATTACGTAATTGCCCCTAAACCGAAGTATAGCCGACGACACTATCGTCGGCTATACGTCCAATATAGCCGACGACACTATCGTCGGCCATAACAATCGCCGGTACCAGGAACGGCTTTTTTTTTGCCTGAAGCCGGGAGAGTATAGCCGACGACATATGGTAAACATCGTCGGCTATAGCCATTATAGCCGACGAAATAATGACAATATCGTCGGCTATAACCCCTAAATATTTAAAAAAATTTAAAAATTTAACTCGGGCCCAATTTCACTTCGTCTTCGGTTTGGCTGCAGAAAATGCACAAACAAACATCCAAATATCCAACAAATATCCACATCAATCCATCCCTAATATCCTACATACTGTACAAATTAACCCACTATCTACTCATCATCACCCCCTAAACGCGTAGCGTCGTCGACCGGATCGTTCGAGTTCCGGTGGCTATGGCTGTCCTGATCGGCTGGCGTACTCCGATGCGGGGGGGGGGGGAGTGGGGACGACGAACTGGGGCATCTGTGGCGGAGGCGGGGGCTGGAGTCCAGCCTGCTGGGCCTCCCAAGACTGCTGCATCCATCGGTACATCTCCGCCACAGATGCGTCTCTGGCCTGCTGCGCCGAAGCCTCCACGGCCCTCGCCAACTCCGCCTGCTGGAGCGCTTCCACCGCCCTCGCCAACTCCGCCTGAGTCCTCTGCAGCTGCGTCTGCAAGTCTCCTCTCGTCGAAGCTGCACGCTGCGTGCTGGGATTGGCCGGCGTGTACTTGAGAACCCCATCTCCCGCCGCGCCTAGGCCTCTCTGGTAGAAGTAGTTGTTCCCCGTCCCTACCGCCGCGTGCATGATCTGAGAGGCCAAGCGCGGCTCAAGGGTGTCGATCGTGGAGGCAAACTCCGCGATCGCCTCGTCGGACGCCCCGTCTCCCAGGGTGTCTCGCGCGATCCCGAAGGTGATCGCGTCGGTCTCCGCATCGATTTCCGCCTAATTGACAAGAAAATATAATAAACGAATTAAAAAAAATTTATATAAATTAATTTAATGAAACACTTTTATTGAAGATGGGCGAATACTTACCACTTGGTCGGGACGCCCCGGATACATCTGCGCATGAATCCACGACAACGGCCTCAGCGGTCGGTCCCTCCTCGCCATCTCTGCCCACTGCCTCCAGGAGCGGGCGCCGCCGTGGTGGGGGTGCTCGTTCCTCCTGCGGTTGTCGCTGTTCGTCCGCGAGATTTTCTGTATTATAAGAACGAACATATAAACGCAAATATAAATTAGTAACTAAATTAAAATATTACGAACTAACCAAAATAAAATTATTAACTAATTTAGTTACTAACTAATTTAATTTAATTAGTAACTACTTAACTAACTAATTTAATTTAGTAACTAACTAACTTACTAACTACCTAATTTAATTTAATTTAATTTAATTTAGTAACGAACTAACTAACTACGTAACTAACCAACTAACTTAATTTAATAACTAATAACTAACTAACTAACTAATTAATTTAATTAAGTAACTACGTAATTTAATTATTAAATAACATTAAAAAGTTATATACTAGCAGGCTAAATTTTCTTACCGAGACCCTGTCGCTCCCGAAGTAGGCTACCAGCCATAGCCACTCGTACTCTCTGTACCGGAACTCGTGGGGGGTTGCACCTCGCCCCAAGCGCTGCTCCACATGGTACGTCCTGTAGTGCGTGGACAGCTCGTTCTTCCACTCGGAGTACCTATATTAACAAAACACAACTGTTAGATATATTCGTACACTGCCAATAAATATATTTATACAAAAAAAAGCAAAACACATAACCTGTTCTTCAGCTGCTCGTCTCTCCACCAGTCCAAGGTAGGATGGACTCTAAACCATTGCTGCAATATTATAAATTAATTAGAAAATATTTTTATATAGTTATAAGGACTGAATTCATAAATATTTATTTTCTATAATGAAAATCATATTTAACTCACCGACAGTGCATTGTACACTCGCGCCTTGATCTCATCGGGCACAGAGCCCCAGTCGGGCCACAACAGTGGGACCCTGTCCCGCACGAGCATGCCCGTCGCGTTGATGTACTTGGTGGTGGTGTCTCTCCGCTCAATCGGGCGTCCATCCTCACCGGGACCGGGCAGGATCTCTCTGATCCCACCGGCCAGCTCCCTCTCCAGGGTCGACATGTTCGCTGGCCCTCTAGTCCGTCTCGTCCCCGCGGGTTTATTGACGAGGACGCCTGTTTCATAATTAAAATGAATACATAGTTAAATAATTATTTAAACTAACTAATTAAATAATTAATTAAACAATCTAAATAATTAATTAAACTAACCAATTACCTGCGTCGTTGTACTGCTTGTCCTTCTCACGAACGGCCCACAGGCCGCGGCAGTCCTCTGAGTCGAAAGGACTGTAGAAGTAGGCCTCCTCCCAGGGAATCTCGTGGGGCCGGTCGTGCCTCCAAATCTGCCTCCCCCTGGCGTCGTACTCAGGGATGGCAGGGAGGAACTGGACCATGTACATCCCCGATGGCGGAGACATACGGGGCGTGGACCCTGAGGGGCCTGCTCCCCCTGACGGTGGGCCCCGTAGCTGTGGACGCTGTCGCTGTGGGGGGACAGGGAGCATCTCTGGAGGGTCCAGATCGGCGCGCGGTGGGGTCGGCTGCCGATCCTGGAACAGTGCTGAAGTGCACTGGGGTCTGGTGGCTCTGCGTCCTCCTCCGACACTCGAGTCAGGGCCCGCTCCCGTCGACTCATACGAGGAGCCCCCACGTGGATCGCTCGGAGTCAATCCCATCAACGTCTCCTCTCGTCGACTCATAGGCCGGCCTAGGCCCCGACGACCGCTGGATCCGCTCCCCCCACGGCTGGATCCTGCCTGAGCGTCGGGGTCGCTCTCGGTCCGTCTGCCAAGCCATCGGTCTACAAAGCGCCGGTTTCCTGCACAATTAGTATATAAATTCCATAAATTGCACAAAAATTCCACAAAAAAATTAAAAACTTCATTCAATGTATATATACCTAATTATATATATATACGTACCTAAATATATTTATACCTAATTATATATATATACACCTAATTATATATATACATAACTATATTTATACCTAATTATATATAAATTAGTATATAAATTAGTATACTAATATATAAATTCAACAAAATTCCACAATTAGTATATAAAAACCGTAAATTTAGCAAAAAATCCACAAAATTAGTATATAAATTCCACAAAATTAACAAATTTAACAAAAAATCCACACAATTCCATAAATTTCACAAAAACCCTAAATTCCCCAAAAAATTCAGAAAAACCCTAAAATTCACAAAATTCGACAAAATTAATAAAAACCCTAAATGAGGCTCGATCGGGACTACCTGACATGGTGGTGCAGTCTGAACGAGGACCGGTGGTGCGGTGCGGCGGCGACGGCGGCGCACGGCGGCAGGGGAGGCGGCGGCAGGGAGTTTCAGGTCGGCTAGGGGCGGCTGCGGCTAGGGGCGGCTGCAGCAGGGGCGGAAGAGGCTGCTGCGGCAGGGGCGGCTACGGCGGCTCGGGGCGGCGGCGGCAGGGGGTTTCGGGTCGGGGAGGGCTCGGGCAGGACGGGGAGGGGGCGGGGAGGGGGAGGGTAGGGAGGGGGAGGGTCGGTCGGCGTCGGTGGTGGTCGGTCGACGTCGGGGAGGGACGGGCGGCTGCGGCAGGTGGGGATTTAGGGATTATAGGGTTTCTGGAAAATGAGGGAGGCGCCCTCTGTTTCGGTTTAAATCGAAGGACTATAGCCGACGATGTAATTTTAATTCGTCGGCTATAGTCATAGCCGACGAAATTCGTCGGCTAAACTCTGACGGGCCGGGCCGGGCCGAAGTTGGGCTTTGCGGGCCGATTATAGCCGACGAATTTAAGTATATCGTCGGCTATAATATGAATGTCGTCGGCTATAATATGAATCTCGTCGGCTATACTTCACGCTCTCAGCAGCCGTCAGATCTCGCCCATCCAACGGCGGACAATGAAACGGCGCGGATCGCTAGAGTTTAGCCGACGAAGTTAAGTATTTCGTCGGCTATTCCTTGGTCAACTTTTGGTCAAACCTCTAAACGCTTTAAAACGGCAATTGCCCCGTCTAAATGACGTTTTTTGGCCTGACCTTCAACAGAGAATAGTTTCAGATCGATGAGACGCAACTAATCGTATAAAAATTTTCCTCAAAATATTTACCGACCGTCAGGCTACCCATAGGAAATCGGAAGTAAAAAACACCTAACAGCAACATTCGGCACACAGATTTTGTCGGAATCTTCCCATTTTTCAACCGTAAACGTATTTCAATATTTCGGTCGTATCTTATTTCACGACACTTTTGCATTTGAAGGGTCTACGTATAGTAACTATTTGAAACTATACATTCACTTAAACACTTAGTAAACAAGTTAAGGAATATTAGTGCATATGTTCCGATTTCGAATCTAAAAGTTTGGAAAATCTATTCCAACCGTCAGATATCACCGTTAAGATTAAATACATGTATGAAAAAAAATCCAACTACATCTGACAACGTTGAAGGCTCGATCGGGACGGTCAAACCGCAAAGTCAAACCTCTAAACGTTTTAAAACGGAAATTGGCCCGTCTAAATGACGTTTTTTGGCCTGACCTTCAACAGAGAATAGTTTCAGATCGATGCGACGCATCTAATTGTATAAAAATTTCCCCCAAAATATTTACCGACCGTCAGGCTACCCATAGGAAAACGGGAGTAAAAAACAGCAACCCGCAACATTCGGCACACAGATTTTGTCGGAATCTTCCCATTTTTCAACCGTAGTCGTATTTCAATATTTCGGTCGTATCTTATTTCACGACACTTTTGCATTTGAACGGTCTACGTATGGTAACTATTTGAAACTATACATTCACTTAAACACTTAGTAAATAAGTTAAGGAACATTAGTGCATATGTTCCGATTTCGAATCTAAAAGTTTGGAAAATCTATTCCAACCGTCAGATATCACCGTTAAGATTAAATACATGTATGAAAAAAAATCCAACTACATCTGACAACGTTGAAGGCTCGATCGGGACGGTCAAACCGCAAAGTCAAACCTCTAAACGCTTTAAAACGGAAATTGGCCCGTCTAAATGACGTGTTTTGGCCTGACCTTCAACAGAGAATAGTTTCAAATCGATGCGACGCAACTAACCGTATAAAAATTTTCCTCCAAATATTTACCGACCGTCAGGCTACCCGTAGGAAAACGGAAGTAAAAAACACCTAACCGTAACATTCGGCACACAGATTTTGTCGGAATCTTCCCATTTTTCAACCGTAGTCGTATTTCAATATTTCGGTCGTATCTTATTTCACGACACTTTTGCATTTGAACGGTCTACGTATGGTTTCGGTCAATATACTTTAGCCGACGACTTGCAAGTCGTCGGCTACAGTATAGCCGACGAATTGTAAGTCGTCGGCTACAGTATGGGCATTATAGCCGACGAATTATGGTCCATTTCGTCGGCTATAATGCTGATGTTTCTGAAAATTTGTCATTTAGGGCCTGAAAATTGCCTATTTCACCTGATAAATTCCTGAATATCGCACAAACAATTCAATACAATTTCCCAAAAATTCGGAAAACGGTAATTAAGGACAAAATTTTTTTTCATACATGCATGCACCTTTGTACACAAATACATACATAAATAGTATACTAAGGATGATAATCAGAATCATCCTCATCACTTGAGTCAGACGTAGTATAGTAGTTAATATCTGGCAACCGGTGCTCGTACTCGTCGTCTGAGTCATCGTCTGCCTGATATAGACGATTCAGATTAACATCATACATGGGCACCTGACCCCTAGGAAGTCGAACCACTCTGCCCGGCGTCACATTATTATCGCGGATGGTGGAGGATTCTGGAATGTCGCCGGCGTCCGGCTCTTGGTATGCGGTCGCTTCTTGACACTCTGTGCTCACACCAAGTGTGGTAGCACTGTATATGTCTCGCTGAGACACATGGTTAACTACCTTCCACGTGCCTTTGTTCAAAGGATCGTCAAGATAAAAGACCTTTTTGGCCGCTGTGGCGAAAACAAAGGAGTCGTCTTCATACACACTAGTGGCGGTATTCACCGAAAGTATGCCGTACTGATCGATCCGTATGCGGTGCGGCCTAGTATCAAACCATCGACACTTGAACAAGTGGACTTTCATGCGGTTCCCATAAATGAGTTCAACAACTGACTGTAGGACACCGTAAAAATCCACGCCCCCCTCTGCACCATCCACCATCACCCCACAATTCTGTGTTTTGCGTTCCCCGTCTCTAGCTTCACATATATACTTAACGCCGTTGACATCACACATTGGGCGGACTGTGGAAGATATCGGCTTCATCGACAACAGCCTCAATTCCTCTGAGTAATTTGTATGACCACCACTCGCAGCCACTTGCATCAGCTGAAAAATATAACTCAAATCACTCGGTGTGTTTATGATTAAAGAATAGGGAACTGTAAAAGAAAACCATCTAATATATATATTTATACACTTACCCATTGTGGAAAATAGTCTGCAAACGTCGTGTTGTGGTAGTCGACATCACCGCGAACTTCCTTGCAGTGAAGATGGTGACGTTTCCAATATTGTACCTCCGGACAGTTTATTAGAACCCACCAGTGGGCAATCCCTACCTCATGGTCAGGCAACTTGTCCACACCCTTTTTCTTGAAGCTTCCGTATGGTACAACAGAGTTGGCGACGATAGATAGGTTGAACTCGGGGTCATCTCGACTTGGATGTTGTGGGGGGTCCTCCATCGCTCCCAAGTACAACTTGGCGTACGTTACACACTCATGCGCAATGTAAGCTTCAGCAATACACCCCTCAGGCGCAGATTTATTGTGCACATATTTCTTGTAGTCTCCAAGTTGTCTGCAAGGTTAACAAGTGCATGTTAAGAGCATGCAACTTTTATTTAAAAACATGTATAAATCAAATTTATGAATAACATGTACCTTTCGATGGGATACATCCAAGTGTAGTGTACGGGACCGGTAAGCAACAATTGTTGGGGAAGATGGATCATCAGGTGAGGCATGATGTCAAAGAAGTTTGGGGGAAATATCCTCTCGAACTTGCACAAGATAAAAACGATTTCCTCATGCATTCTCATGAGGTCTGATTTTCTAACTTCTCTAGCGCATAACTTCTGGAAGAATCTTGACAACGCCACCAACGGCTCAACCACTTCATCCTCCAAGTACGCTCGAATGAAAATAGGGAAGAGGCGTTGAAGCAGTACATGGCAGTCGTGACTCTTCAATCCGTACATCTTGTTGTCTCGGTAGTTAACACACTTGCTTATGTTACCCGCATAGCCATAAGGATACCTGCATAGCCATTAACAACAATTAGATTTCATGCATATATAGTCGTCCAACAACAGATGGCGGATTCTTTAGGGAATACATGCCTAATAAAAAGTTACCTGACATTACTCAGCCATCCAAAGATTTCATGTTTCTGGTCCCTGGTGACGGTGTAAGGAGCTTGGGGCATTTTGCTCCTGCCCTCTCTCAACCACAAATGGTCCCGCAGTCCCATATTTCTCAGATCAACGCGTGCCTTGGGGGTGTCTTTTGTTTTCTTCTCCCAATTCAAAACTGTGCCAACCACGGCTTCACCCACGTTCTTCTCTATATGCATGACATCCAGGTAGTATCTGGTAGCCAACCTAGCCCAATAAGGAAGTTCCCATAAGATGCTCTTGTGTGACCAGAACCTATACCGATCCGGCCTCTCTGGAATCGTGTGCAACACATCGGGATGATTGCTAAGCGGACCAAAGTCATACTCATTCAACACTGCCAATATTTCCTCCCCTGTCCATTGCTCGGGTGCCCAGCCCCTTTCTTCAGTCCCATCAAAAGCCTGTGCATCGTCCCTAAATGGATGGTCATGCGGAAGCCAATGACGGTGACGCATCTGGACAATCTTGCTGCAATGAGGACTGGAGCAATCAACAGTCATGCACTCTGAACAAGCCCTGTAACCCCTGGTGACGCTGCCTGACAACATACCCCTCCCAGGAAAGTCACTGATCGTGCCAACAAGCATGGCATGCATCCGGAACATCTCATTTTTGAACCGGTCGTAGACCAGGTGGCCGTTCAGACTCAAGTACCGAAGCTCCTCAATTACGGGTCTCAAATACACATCGAGACACTTTCCCGGATAACCTGGGCCTGGAATCAACAATGTGAGCATGTTATATTCCTTCTTCATGCACATCCACGGTGGAAAGTTGTACGGAATCAAAATAACTGGCCACACACTGTACTGAAGCTCTTTCTTGCCAAAAGGGTTGAAACCGTCGGATGATAGCCCTAGCCAAACATTTCGAACCTCTGATGCAAATTCAGGAAACTCCAACACGTTCTTCTTCCAAGCCTCTCCGTCGGCGGGATGTCTAAGGGTGTCATCGTCAGGCACATTCCTCTCAGCCCACCATCTCATAGCTTCGGCCGTGAAAGCACACATGAACAACCGCTCAAGCCTATCAATCAGCGGGAAGTACCGAAGTATCTTCACAGCTTTCTTGTTCCCTTTAGGAGTGAACTTATACCGCTCTGTATTGCATAATGGGCATTATTCAAGATCTGCAAGTCCTTCCCCGTAAAACAGAACGCAATCGTATCTCCATGCATGAATCTTGATGTAGGAAAGGCCGAGATCTTTAAGGATATGTCGCACCTTATGATGACTGGTAGGAAGCCGATGTCCGGGGGGCATCGCCCCACCCCATAGCCGAAGCCAATCATCAACCGATTTGACAGTGCCTTTGTTCTCCGTTTTGATCTTCATCACTCCCATGACAGATTCAAGGACAGTCTTACTGCATCCGGGGTACAACGGAGTCTGTTGCAATGCGATCAGGTTGTTGTACTTTTCCATACCACTTGTGTTGACCGGAGATCGGGGTAATGGCTCGAGTGGCTCAATATCAGGGAAACACTCCATCTCCGGAGGTGGGAGTTGCACATCTGGTGCTTCCTCAAAGACACCGCTCTCACGAGGAAACATATCGTTGATCCAGTTCGTTGTCGGATCATTGGAGGAACTCCCTCTCTCGGCAAATTGTCCATGATCATGACGACCCGCAAACTCTGGTTCACCGTGATAAATCCAATTAGTGTATAGGACCCAAAATCCATATCTAGCCAAGTGTTGCTCCACTGTCTCTATGGAAAACCGGTGTCGTGGGGTGGCACACTTGCACTTTTTACACGGACAATAATGAAGTGTAGTGACTCCACAGTTAGCCATCACAAAATCCAGGAAACTCCTAACTCCATCATGATACGCCTGATCCCATCTTCCAAGGGTAATCCAACTCTTGTCCATCCTGTAAATTCAAGAAATAAATATAGCTATATATAGATATGTATATATGCACGTACTACGTACGTACGCACGTACTAATTAATTAAAAAATTCATCATTACACACACACACACATATATATATATATACACATGCATCCCTAAATTAATTAAAACATCGTCAATCTCCCTAATTAATTAAACACAATGTATTTTTTATATATACCAACAATATATTTTTAATTACAATTAAATTAATTAATATATATATACATTTTTTCATCAAATTCATCTAAAATCACCTATAAATCAACAATCAATCACTAATCTTCAACAAAACTTCAATTCTATCTAACCAATACAACATATATATCAACCCATTAATAATCTCATCTCAACACATATATATATATATCAAATTAATCACACATTTATTCTAATTAAACTCTAAATTAACACACCTCTGCATATAACCAACTAAATCAACACACACAGCAATATACGTACCTTTCAAGCTTATGGCCGAGGTTTTGGACGATTTCAGAGCGTTTTGGACGATTTCATCGACGAATGAGCTCCCTGATGCAGAAGGTCGATCTGATATAAGAGTTATAGCCGACGAATACCCTCCTCGTCGGCTATAACCAAAAACTTTTCGTCGGCTATAACTCTTATAGCCGACGAATACCATCCTCGTCGGCTATAACCAAAAACGTTTCGTCGGCTATAGTTATAGCCGACGAGTTGTCGGCAGTCGTCGGCTATAATATTATAGCCGACGATGTGGCCGACGAAATAGTAATTCGTCGGCTATAAGGGGTTATAGCCGACGAGATACTATTTCGTCGGCCGTTTTTTCCCATATCGTCGGCTATAACCCCTTTTCTGGTAGTGATAGCCGACGAAAATTTTTTGGTTATATCAGATCTATTCTGCACCAGCGAGCTCACTTCGTCGAAATTTTTTCGAAAATTTCGAAAACGCTATGAAATCGTCCAAAACCTCGGCCATAAGCTTGAAAGGTACGTATATTGCTGTGTGTGTTGATTTAGTTAGTTATATGCAGAGGTGTGTTAATTTAGAGTTTAATTAGAATAAATGTGTGATTAATTTGATATATATATGTGTTGAGATGAGATTATTAATGGCCGGGTTGATATGTTGGTTAGATAGAATTGAAGTTTTGTTGAAGATTAGTGATTGATTGTTGATTTGGAGGTGATTTTAGATGAATTTGATGAAAAAATGTATATATATATATTAATTAATTTAATTGTAATTAAAAATATATTGTTGGTATATATAAAAAATATATTGTGTTCAATTAATTAGGGAGATTGGCGATGTTTTAATTAATTTAGGGATGTGTATATATATATATATATGTGTGTGTGTGTAATGATGAATTTTTTAATTAATTAGTACGTACGTACGTACGTAGTACGTGCATATATACATATCTATATATAATTATATTTATTTATTGAATTTACAGGATGGACAAGAGTTGGATTACCCTTGGAAGATGGGATCAGGCGTATCATGATGGAGTTAGGAGTTTCCTGGAATTTGTGATGGCTAACTGTGGAGACACTACACTTCATTATTGCCCGTGTAAAAACTGCTTCCTGGAATTTGTGATGGCTAACTGTGGAGACACTACACTTCATTATTGCCCGTGTAAAAACTGCAAGTGTGCCAGCTCACGACAACGTTTTTCCATAGAGAAAGTGGAGCAACACCTGGCTAGATATGGATTTTGGGTCCTATACACTAATTGGATTTATCAGGGTGAACCAGAGTTTGCGGGTCCTCATGATCATGGACAATTTGCCAAGAGAGGGAGTTCGTCCAATGATCCAACAACGAACTGGATCAACGATATGTTTCCTCGTGAGAGCGGTGTCTTTGATGAAGCACCAGATGTGCAACTCCCTCCTCCGGAGATGGAGTGTTTCCCTGATATTGAGCCACTCGAGTCATTACCCCGATCACCGGTCAACATAAGTGGTATGGAAAAGTACAACAACCTGATCGCATTGCAACAGACTCCGTTGTACCCCGGATGCAGTAAGACTGTCCTTGAATCTGTCATGGGAGTGATGAAGATCAAAACGGAGAACAACGGCACTGTCAAATCGGTTGATGATTGGCTGAAGATATGGGGTGGGGTGATGCCCCTCGGACATCGGCTTCCTACCAGTCATCATAAGGTGCGACATATCCTTAAAGATCTCGGCCTTTCCTACATCAAGATTCATGCATGCAGATACGATTGCGTTCTGTTTTACGGGGAATGACTTGCAGATCTTGAATACTGCCCAGTATGCAATACAGAGCGGTATAAGTTCCCTCCTAAAGGGAACAAGAAAGCTGTGAAGATACTTCGGTACTTCCTGCTGATTGATAGGCTTGAGCGGTTGTTCATGTGTGCTTTCATAGCCGAAGCTATGAGATGGTGGGCTGAGAGGAATGTGCCTGACGATGACACCCTTAGACATCCCGCCGACGGAGAGGCTTGGAAGAAGAATGTGTGGAGTTTCCTGAATTTGCATCAGAGGTTCGAAATGTTTGGCTAGGGCTATCATCCGACGGTTTCAACCCTTTTGGCAAGAAAGAGCTTCAGTACAGTGTGTGGCCAGTTATTTTGATTCTGTACAACCTTCCAACGTGGATGTGCATGAAGAAGGAATATAACATGCTCACATTGTTGATTCCAGGCCCAGGTTATCCGGGAAAGTGTCTCGATGTGTATTTGAGACCCGTAATTGAGGAGCTTCGGTACTTGAGTCTGAAAGGCCACCTGGTCTACGACCGGTTCAAAAATGAGATGTTCCAGATGCATGCCATGCTTGTTGGCACGATCAGTGACTTTCCTGGGAGGGGTATGTTGTCGGGCAGCGTCACCAGGGGTTACAGGGCTTGTTCAGAGTGCATGACTGTTGATTGCTCCAGTCCTCATTGCAGCAAGATTGTCCAGATGCGTCACCGTTGTTGGCTTCCGCATGACCATCCATTTAGGGACGATGCACAAGCTTTTGATGGGACTGAAGAAAGGGACTGGGCACCGGAGCGATGGACAGGGGAGGAAATATTGGCAGTGTTGAATGAGTATGACTTTGGTCCGCTTAGCAATCATCCCGATGTGTTGCGCACGATTCCAGAGAGGCCCGATCAGTATAGGTTCTGGTCACACAAGAGCATCTTCTGGGAACTTCCTTATTGGTCCAGGTTGGCTATCAGACACTACCTGGATGTCATGCATATAGAGAAGAATGTGTGTGAAGCCGTGGTTGGCACAATTTTGAATTGGGAGAAGAAAACAAAAGACACCCCCAAGGCACGCGTTGATCTGAGAAATATGGGAACTCGCCGGTGGGATCAGGGAGATCCTGCCCGGTCCCGGTGAGGATGGACGTCCGATCGAGAGGAGAGAAACCACGACCAAGTATATCAATGCGACGGGCATGATCGTGCGGGACAGGGTCCCAATGTTGTGTCCCAACTGGGGCTCTGTGCACGATGACATCAAGGCGCGAGTGTACAATGCACTGTCGGTGAGTTAAATCGTATTTTTATTATAGAAAATAAACATTTATGAATTGAGTCCTTATAACTATATAAAAATATTTTCTAATTAATTTATAATATTGCAGCAATGGTTTAGAGTCCATCCTACCTTGGACTGGTGGAGAGACGAGCAGCTGAAGAACAGGTTATGTGTTTCGTGTTATTTTACTATCATTCGAGTTAGATTGAAGACGATTAAAGATGTACGAATATATCTAACAGTTGTGTTCTGTTAACATAGGTACTCCGAGTGGAAGAACGAGCTGTCGACGCACCACAGGACGTACCATGTGGAGAAGGGCTTGGGGCGAGGTGCAACCCCCCACGAGTTCCGGTACAGGGAGTATGAGTGGCTATGGCTGGTAGCCTACTTCGGGAGCGACAGGGTCTTGGTAAGAAAATTTAGCCTAGTCTATAACTTTTAATGTTATTTAGTAATTAAATTATGTAGTTACTAAATTAAATTAATTAGTTAGTTAGTTAGTTATTAAATTAAGTTAGTTAGTTAGTTACATAGTTAGTTAGTTCGTTACTAAATTAAATTAAATTAAATTAAATTAGGTAGTTAGTAAGTTAGTTAGTTACTAAATTAAATTAGTTAGTTAGTTAGTTACTAATTAAACTAAATTAGTTAGTAACTAAATTAGTTAATAATTTTTTTTTGGTTAGTTCCTAATATTTTAAGTTAGTTACTAATTTATATTTGCGTTTATATGTTCGTTCTTATAATAAAGAAAATCTCGAAGACGAACAGCGACAACCGCAAGAGGAACGAGCACTCCCACCACGGCGGCGCCCGCTCCTGGAGGCAGTGGGCAGAGATTGCAAGGAGGGACCGACCGCCGAGCCCGTTGTCGTGGATTCATGCGCAGATGTATCTGGACCGTCCCGACCAAGTGGTAAGTATTCGCCCATCTTCAATAAAAGTGTTTCATTAAATTAATTTATATATATTTTTTTATTAATTCGTTTATTATATTTCTTGTCAGTTAGGCGAGAATAGATGCGGAGACCGACGCGATCACCTTGAGGATCGCGCGAGAGACGCTGGGGGAAGGGGTGTCCGATGAGGCGATCGTGCAGTTTGCCTCCACGATCGACACCCTTGAGCCGCGCTTGGCCTCTCAGATCATGCACGCGGCGGTAGGGACTGGCAACAACTACTTCTACCAGAGAGGCCTAGGCGCGGCGGGAGATGGGGTTCTGAAGTACACGCCGGCCAATCCCAGCACGCAGCGTGCGGCTTCGACGAGGAGAGACTTGCAGACAGAGCTGAAGAGGACGCAGGCGGATTTGGCGAGGGCGGTGTAGGCGCTCCAGCAGCAGGCTTCGGTGCAGCTGGCCAGCAACGCGGCCGCGGCGGAGATGTACCGATGGATGCGGCAATCTTGGGACGCCCAGCGAGCTGGAGAGGAGCCCCCGCCTCAGCCACAGATGCCCAATTTCGTCGTCCCCACTCCTCCCCGGCATCGGAGTACGCCAGGCGATCAGGGTAGCCATAGCCACCAGAACTCAAACGATCCCGTCGACGACGCCATCCATTTAGGGTGATGAGTAGTTAGTGTACGTAGATGGCTACTTAGGGGGCTTGTACAGTAGGATATTACAGATGGATTGATGTGGATATTTGTTGGCTATTTGGATGTACATTTGTGGATTTTCTGTAGGCAAACCGAAGACGAAGTGGAATTGGGCCCGAACAAAATTTTAATTTTTTTTTTTAAATATTTAGGGGTTATAGCCGACGAAATGGACCATATTTCGTCGGCTATAACCTCCCGGCTTCCGGCAAAAATAAGCCGTTTCCGGTGCCGGCGAAGGTTATAGCCGACGATTAATTCGTCGGCTATGCCTCGACTTATAGCCGACGATAGAGTCGTCGGCTATACTTCGGGGTTTAGGGGTTAGGGGTTAGGGTATAGGGGTTAGGGGAGAGTTATAGCCGACGACTCTATCGTCAGCAATGTTCGCATAATAGCCGACGACGCTTTGTTCGTCGGCTATACTTCATGGTTTATGGTTTAGGGTTTAGGGATTTCGGGTTATAGCCGACGACTTACCCTAAGTGTCGTCGGCTATACTATAGCCGACGGGGCATTCCCGACGAGGGAATAGCCGACGATACTTCGTCGGCTATGACTATAGCCGACAATTTAATGGAAACGGCCGATGAGATGGCGTCGTCGGCTATGACTCCTTTTCTGGTAGTGTACGGTCAATGTTACGCCGTGTGCTTTAATGTGATCTTCAACACAGATGCTCAAGGTTTCTACTCAGAGGCACAGATGCTCCTTCACAGGAGACACCCAAAGGCCTTGAATGATGGCTTCCTTCCCTCAGCCGATCAATGTGAGGAAGGACGAAGGTTGTTCCTCCAATGCATCTCTATGGCGGACCTCCCCCTCTTCACCTCTAATAAGAGCGAGCAAGGCATCGAGGTATATGCCCCTCAACTGTTCGCCAGATAGTTGGGACTGACTCAGCTTCTACCCTATCCCCCAATACAAAGCCTGAACATGTTTTCGCCTGGCGGCCCAGCAAAAACACCCCTGTGGATGAAGGTGCTAATGTCGTATCTACTCTGCAACCTGCCAACTTTCCAAACTTAGAGCAATGCCCTGAGCTGGAAGTCTCCGGAGAAACTACAAAAGAATATCAAGCCTGGTGGGGTCAACTCAGAGGAGAGTTATTCAAGAAACAATACCTTCACTACTTCAGAGCTCTCTTCAATCATCAACGTCAGTACCTTACTGGTGAGGACGTCAAAGTGCTTGAGGGAGGTCCTCTATATCCTGAAGTAGACCCTGAGCAGGTATTTCTTTATTCTTTACTGATCTATATTTTAATTTTCAAGCGAAAACCACTAACTGATTTCCCTTAACACAGATCCCTGAAAAATCAAGCAAAAGTAAAGGGAAGAAAAATGGCCCTCAGACCTCCACCAGTAGAACTACCCAAAAAAGGGGAAGATCCCGAGGATAATGAGCCAGTAAGTTATCTGTATTTATTTATTTATGTATGTTACTGCACCACTGATCTATTGACAGATTAACATGTCAAATATGATGCAGTTGATAAAAATTTTCCAACAGGGATTAATCAGGAAAAGAAGCAGGACAACTTCAACCTCTGCTGCTGCTATGATTGAAGTGTCTTCAGGTGAGTCTTCTGAGTCATCTCTTGATTCATCTCCCCTTGGAAATTTTGAATTGGGAGATGAAGATGTCTATGACTTCGTTGGAGTCCAACGAGTTTATAAATGGTTTAGACATGAGTACCAATTGGTTTGTGAAAGTATTGCCATTGAAGTATCACCTCTACGCTTCCTTCCTATTGATACATGTACTTCTAGTATTCCAGACAATCCTCTAGCAATAACTCCAAGCATTACCGAGATTGTCCCACTGATCACTCCAACTCTCCCTGTAGAGCAAGTGATTGAAGAAGTTACTGCCATACAAGCTTCTGAGGCTGTGGCGGATGCTGGACAGAATCCTGAGACTACTCTCATATCTTCAGAAGTTGATCCAGTACCTCAGGCGACTGTTGTTGAAGAGGAAGCGCCTCTAAGCCTTGAGGTAGTTATCCTGGAAGATAAAGATACAGCTCCCCCTTCTCCTATTAGAACCTACACAGATGCTGGAGAGAGTTCAAACCTGCACAATTCCCAAGATCCTCAAGAGCAACCTCAAGTGGAACTTCTAACAGATGCCTCGCCCGTCACAGAGGTACCTCTTACTATCCTTTGTCTCTTGTATTCTTTATGGTATTGAATCAATCCTCACCACAACTTTATTTATATAGGTAAATGAAGTTCCTAATGCCACTAGGAATGATGAGGTCTCTGGCGAGCAAACCCCGGTTACGACTTTGCCCAGCCAGATCATGCAGATTGGGGTATCGCCTATCATAACTTCAACTCCTCAACCTCCCAAGACGAGCTTGCCCATCCTTCCACTAGGGGAAGACCCACTCCTAAAGCTTCCAACCCCAAAAAGGGATTTCCCTGAAGTGAGAGAAGCCTGGGGCTTTATGCAGCAGTTGGGAAGATTAGACCTTTGGATGTAACGGTGGCGGCCAAGATCCGTTCTTCCATCCAGACCTTGCAAAATCAAGTCGACCGCCTGCCTGCTGAAGTTCAAAAAAAAGTGAAGAAAATCCTAGCCGCCCTCCCAGACCTTCTAGGATTCCTTCAAGATAGTTTGGATGCGTTGCCACATCATCAGATTATAACTCAAGAATCAACTGCAGCTCTTACCAGTGTTGTGAATGAATATTCCACCCTTGTATCTGCTACCGGTGACGATGATGAGAATGAAATTGCTAGCCTAGAAAAGGAAAAAGAGCTGCTCGACCAGAAGATAGCTGCTATTAGGGCCAAACAGAACGAACGTCTCCAAAGCGCGAGTGAGAAAAGGGCAATGTTATCAGTTCTTCAGGAAGAAGCTCAACGACACCAAGCCAAGGAGGAAGAGCTCATAGTTTACATCGATCACTTGAAGAGCAAGATAGGGAGGTTAGGGATGAAATTGTACGAACTAAAGACAACGCCTCCCAAGTAAACTGGGCCTATGTAACAAAATGTTTTATCTTATATTATACTAGCCCAATGAGCGCAATTCAGCCAATTTTTTCAAACCGCTTTGTTAACCAATAAATCAACATTTCGATTAAATGCTTAGTAACTGCTAGCACCCATTCCAAGGATTCAATATTAACCCCTTTACCGCCCTCAACGCAAAACGGTTCAATGTGATAACTGCGCAATAAATTTAGGCAGTTCGCGTGATAAACCTGAATCAATCCCAACCGTTAGATTTCACATACATTCTGCTATATAAAAAAACCCCCTTTCTGAAATTGATCAATTATTCAGTTTTCGCCATGTCGTTTACTCTTTTCTCCAGTTTCGCCTCGAAGCTGATGAGTACCATAGGCACGCACACAATAATACCCTACAAAATATCGTTAGTTGTATAAGCAAGTAGGGATCGTTCTAAGCCGGGGATTAAGGGTACCTGAAACATGAGAATGTTAGACAAAAATATATACATTTATACACAAGCAAACGTCACTCTTGGGGGATAAATTGGGATCGGCAGCAAGCTGCCCCCAACTCTAAGATACGAAATAAAAATCCTATTTCTACTATGTACAAGTGATCATCATCTTTCACACCAAGCAATTCACACAAAAGACTCTTGACAAGTAAATTCACATGTAAGAAGGTAAGGAACAAGTATTAACATGTTTAGATTCAATTTTAGTTCCAACTACAACCTAGTTGTAAGACTTCTCAAGTTTTAAGACCGAACTTTTGGTTATGGGCCCTAAAGTTATGTTAATCCTTTTGAGACTTAACAACTGTACGCAATAGTCTAAATTGGAGACAAGCAAAACAAGTAAGGTCGTCAATCTTCTTATTTTAACATGCAACACTACCAGAAAAAAGACCTTTACCGACGAAAAAAAAAAAACGGCCGACGACATACTATTTTCGTCGGCTATTCCCAAGAATGGCCGACGATTTTTTCTTTCGTCGCTAAAAATAAAAAATCGTCGGCTATTCCACAAGAATGGCCGACGATTTTATCTTTCGTCCCTAAAAAATATTTTTCGTCGGCTATACCCCTACACTACCAGAAAAAACAGTATTATCGACGGAAAAAAAAAAAACGGCCGACGACATACTATTTTCGTCGGCTATTCCCAAGAATGGCCGACGATTTTTTCTTTCATCGCTAAAATTAAAAAATGGTCGGCTATTCTACAAGAATGGCCGACGATTTTGTCTTTCGTCCCTAAAAAATATTTTTCGTCGGCTATACCCCTAGAATGACCGACGAGTTAAAATTTTCGTCGCCTATTCTCTTAAAGTATAGCCGACGAAAACTTTTGAAAGTTTGGCCGACGAAATTGCAATTTTCATCGGCTATAAGTCTTTATATTTTCAGATCTGGACAGAAGCTGCTCATTTAAAAAAAAACGGAAAAAAACGGGAGAAAGAGTGAAAAATCGGTGGGTATTGTTGAAATCCGTCATCTCTTACATTGTGGAGCTATATATAGGTACGTATATGTGTATATATGTTGATTTTGAGTTTTAGTTGAGTTGAGTTGATTTTGAGTTTTAGTGATTTTGATATAGTAAGTGATTTTTTGTTTTGTTGTTGTTTTAGTGTTAGAATGTATGTATATATGTTGATTTTGAGTTGTAGTTGAGTTGATTTTAAGTTTGAGTTTAATTATGTGTTTTAATTTGATGTTATTTTAATTAGTGTTAATATATATATATATATATATATATATATATAAATATGTTAATTAATGGTTGTTGATAGTGTAATGAACTTAAATAATGGTTGTTAATTAATGGTATATATATATATGAGTTGATGTTGATAATAATATATATTGTAATATATATGTGTTAATTAATTTCTTATTAATTAAAGTTATACATATATATTATTATCAGGCTATATATGGATCGGGATAAGAGTTAGATTTCGCTTCCAAGGCATGACCGACGATACACTACAGGAGTTGTGGATTTTTTGCAGTTCGTCGAGGAAAATGCAAACGGGAATGAATACCATTATTGCCCGTGCAAGAAATGTAAGTGTCGCAGTGATATGTGTCGATTTCCGATTAGGACAGTATGGGAGCACCTAAAGAGTAATGGGTTTTGGCCGAAGTACAAACGTTGGATATATCACGGTGAGCCATCATTAGATGGATCGCATGATCATGGGCAGTTTTTTGAGGCGGGCAGTAGTAGTACATCCAACGATCCAACAACGGCATTCGTCAACGACGTGTTTCCTTTTGAAAGCGGTGTACGTGGGGAACAATATATGCATGACCCGGTGCAGCCGTTCCCACAAGTTGTCAACACTGCTGCCTTTGACAAGTACAACAAACTGATTGCATTGCAACAGACCCCGGTGTCTTCAAGTTCTGAGAAGACAGTTCTTCAAAGTGTGATGGAGGTAATGAGGATTAAAGTCGAGACAAAATCGAGCATCAGGCAAGTGGATGAATATCTACAGTACACTTCTTCGTTGTTGGAGGAGGGTCATCGTAATCCTACCAATCACCGTAAGGTCCGAAGTATCCTCAAAGATCTAGGGCTTTCCTACATTAAGATCCATGCATGCGCATTTGACTGCGTTCTCTTCTGGGGTAAAGATGCAGAAGGGAATGACCTTGCTAGCCTTGACGCATGTCCGATATGTCAGTCTGACCGATATAAGTTGACGGGAGCAGGCAATAGGAAACCTGTGAAAGTGCTTCGGTATTTTCCGTTGAGAGATAGGCTTGAGCGGTTGTACATGTCAGAAACCACCGCAAAAGCTATGAGATGGCACGGTGAGCGGGATGCGGGAGACGCAGATATCATGACACACATCTCTGACGGAGCGGCTTGGAAGCATATAAATAACGAGTTTCCTCATTTTGCGTCAGATGTCAGAAACGTCAGGCTCGGGCTCTCAACCGACGGCTTCAACCCTTTCGGCACCATGAGTCTTTCATACAGTATATGGCCGGTGGTTTTGGTACCTTACAACCTTCCTCCATGGATGTGCATGAAGAAGGAATATAATATGTTGACGTTGTTGATTCCGGGGCCTGGTTACCCAAGAAAATGTCTTGATGTGTATATGAGACCATTGATTGAAGAGCTTAAGGTATTGTGGAACATTGGTCATCCCACTTTTGACAAGTACAAGGAGGAGACGTTCCAGATGCATGCCATGGTTATTGGTACCATCAGTGATTTTCCTGCTTATGGGATGTTGTCGGGCAGCGTTGTTAGGGGATACAAGGCTTGTCCAGAGTGCCTCAGCGATTATGGGAGCACCCCTCATTGCAACAAGATATGCAGAATGGGTCATCGTGTGTTCCTTCCGGCGGATCACCACTGGCGTTACGAGTCCGCCGCATTTGATGGAACCGAAGAACACGGTGGTCCCCCAGAAGATGGACGGGAAGAGAAATTTTAGCAGTGCTTAATGAGTACGATTTTGGGCCCCTCAGCAATCATCCCGATATTGTAGCGGAAATACCTGAAAGGCCTGAGGAGTACAAATTCTGGACACATAAGAGCATATTGTGGGAACTCCCGTACTGGTGTGAGTTGCTGATCCGTCACTTCCTAGATGTTATGCACATAGAAAAAAAATGTTTCTGAAAGTGTGGCGGCACAACGCTGAACTTGGAGGGGAAGACGAAAGACGGTCCTAAGGCTCGCACTGATCTGCAAAACATGAATATCAGAAAACAACTATGGTTGAAATAAGGGAAGAGAAAAATGCCTCAAGCTCCTTACACCGTCAAGCCTGAGCATAAATCAAAAATTTTCCATTGGATAAGTCGGGCCAAGTATCCTTCAGGCTTTGCTGGAAATATAGCCAAGTGTGTGAACAGACAATTCAACAATCTTTACGGGTTGAAAAGTCATGACAATCATATCCTGCTACAACGTCTCTTCCCTGTTTTCATTCGACCGTTCCTTCCCCGTCACGTTGTGGAGCCGTTAGTAGCGTTGGCAAGATTTTTCCAGAAGGTATGCACACGGGAAGTGAGAAAATCTGACCTCCGGGAAATGCAACAAGACATCGTTCATATCATGTGTAAATTTGAGATGATATTTCCTCCAAATTTTTTCGACATCATGCCTCACCTCATGATCCATCTTCCTCGGCAGTTGTTGCTTACCGGTCCTGTGCACTTCACTTGGATGTATCCGATGGAAAGGTACGTATTTTACACCTTATGTTAATTTCCTCATCAATATATGTGATTTAGTATTAATGTATTATCATAACACTTTAAAAACTTGATTTATAGGCAACTTGGACAATACGGTGATTTTGTCCAAAACAGATCCGCACCTGAAGGACGTATAGCTGAAGCATATATTGCGCACGAGTGCGTCACCTACATGAAGCTGTATTTAGGAGCGTTACAGGAAAGCATACCGGAAGATGTACCTTCACAGTTCAATCTTTCCATACTCTCCGACGATGTTGTACTCGGTGGAAACATGCCAGTTTCCTACAAGTTGAAAGATTATGAGGTAGCCATTGCACATTGGTGGGTACTAATTAGCTGTCCAGAAGTTCAGTTTTGGAAGAACATGCATCTAAACTGTGACCAAGTAGGAGGTGATCTCGATTACCACAACCGGACATTCGCAGAGTATTTCGGCCGCTGGGTACGTAACTTTAACACTATTCTATACGTATTTATATATTATTGTGTATAATTATTCATATTTATAGTTGATTCTGATGGTTGCAGATGGACCTTATTAAAATTGATAATCACCCAAATTGGTCGCACGAACTCAGACTTCTGGCGATGAAGCCGGTCTATTCAAAAGTTTATGTGACGTGCAAGGTGAATGGTGTGTTATTTCGATGTGAAGAGAGAGACCTCAGACTGAAAACACAAAATTCAGGGGTTATGGCACATGGTGGGGATGATGGAGTTGACTATTACGGTTTTCTCCATTCAGTTGTGGAACTGCATTATGGGGAAGGCATGAAAGTGCACCTTTTCAAGTGTAGATGGTTTGACACACGGTCGCAGAGCATGAAAACCGATCAATACGGCATAACTTCTGTGAACACTTGTACATCATGGTATGAGGACGACCCGTTCGTTTTAGCCACATGGGTGAAACAAGTGTTTTATCTGGATGATCTCGCCAAGGGTGACCCGTGGAAAGTAGTCAACACTATCCACCATCGCAACATTTACCGGGCGTCTACACTTGGAGTGGCTGAAGAGAACGAGGAAGGGGGCACCGCGTATCAAGAGCCCAACTCAAACGGTATTCCTGACTCCTCTTTTATTCGCCTAGACACGCCGGTGCGAATTCGATGTGAAGAGCCACTGCTTGTTGATGTTGATCCAAATGAAGAAACTAACGAGGACTCTAGTGGTGAGGAAAGACATAGATTACCCCTATCGAGCAATTCAGAAACCAAAGAAGACTCATCCGATGATTCCGATTACAATCCGACGGATTAAGTAATTTAGATAGTGTAATCCTTTCATTTGTAATCCACTCATTTCTAATGAACGGGCGTGGGGATGAGCCTCCCAGCTAGGCTCAGTTCCAAACCCCTTAAAAAAAAATTTGAAATATGTTGACTGCTGGGTTATCGTTTTTTTTTTATGTTCAATTTTGGTTATATATGAACAGGACATATGGGCACGAGAGGTGTAACACAACTGATTTTTTTATTTTTTTCAAAGAATAGCTGACGAAAAATGTATTATTTCGTCGGCTATACTCATCATAGCCGACGAAAAATGCGTGATTTCGTCGGCCAAAACTATGTTGAAAAATACATATTTTATTTTAGACACAAAACGACAAAAGAATAGCCGACGAGTGCTAGGTTCGATTTCGTCGGCTATGATAAAAAAAAAAAAAACAAAAAAAGACCACCTTCTATTTTCTATCACTATCGACAACCCATTGCTTCATCCTTCCAATGCAAATATGTCGTCAAATAAGATATGACCGAAATAATGAAATACGTGTACGGTTGAAAAATGACAAAATTCCGACAAAATCTGTGTGCCGCATGTTGCGGTTAACTGTTTTTTACTTCCTTTTTCATATGGGTAGCCTCACGGTCGGTAACTATTTTGAGGAAAATTTTTATACGATTAGTTGTGTCTCATCGATTTGAAACTATTATCTGTTGAAGGTCAGGCAAAAAAACGTCATTTACACAGGCCAATTTCCATTTCTAAGTGTTTAAAGGGTTGACTCACCCGGTTGACCGTCCCGATCGAGCCTTTAACATTGGCAGATGTTGTTGGATTATTTTTCATACATGTATTTAATCTTAACGGTGATATCTGACGGTTGGAATAGATTTTCCAAACTTTTAGATTCAAAATCGGAACATATGCACTAATGTTCCTCAACTTGTTTACTAAGTGTTTAAGTGAATGAATAGTTTCAAATAGTTACTATACGTACACTCTTCAAATGCAAATGTGTCGTGAAATAAGATATGACCGAAATAATGAAATACGTGTACGGTTGAAAAATGACAAGATTCCGACAAAATCTGTGTGCCGGATGTTGCGGTTAACTGTTTTTTACTTCCGTTTTCCTATGGGTAGCCTCACGGTCGGTAAATATTTTGAGGAAAATTTTTATACGATTAGTTGCGTCTCATCCAATTGAAACTATTATCTGTTGAAGGTCAGGCCAAAAAACGTCATTTACACAGGCCAATTTCTGTTTTAATTTAAAGCGTTTAGAGGTTTGACTTCGTTGTTTGACCAAAGGTTTAGCTTAAACTCTTGCGATCCGCTTATTGTCCGCCGTTGGATGGCTCAGATCCAACGGCTGCTGATTTTCCAAAGTATAGCCGACGAAATATTTAAAGTCGTCGGCTAAACTCTTGCGATCCGCGCTTTTTCATTGTCCGCCGTTGGATGTGGGAGATCGGACGGCTGCTGAGCGCCTAAAGTATAGCCGACGACATTCAAAGAATAGCCGACGACATTCAAAGTATAGCCGACGATGTTCAAGGTTTCATCGGCTATAGTAAAGAATAGCCGACGAAATCTTTTTTAATCGTCGGTTATTCTATCGGGTATAAGTCTGAAACTGCCGAACCCTAGCCTCCGTTTTCTCCTTTTTTCTGCTTTCTCCTCCGTTTTTTCTGCTTTCTCTTCCTCTTCAATTCAGACAGAGCCGCACCTGCTTTCTCCTCCTCCTCCTCCTCAAATCGACGACGAATTCTCCTCCTCCTCCTCCATCCGGCCGAATTCTCCTCCTCCTCCTCCTCCTCCGATCGAAAGTCCTCCTCCTCCTCCTCCGATCCGATCCGGTAATTTTTTTTTTCAATTTAATTTAATTTAATAAATTGTTATATATTTAATTTTAATTATATAAATTGTTATATATTTGTTAATAAATTTAATTTTAACAAATTATTATATATTTTATTTTAATTATATAAATTGTTATATAATAAATTGTTATATATTTGTTATATATTTAATTGTAATTATATAAATTGTTATATAGTTGTTATATATTTGTTAATAAATTTAATTGTTATATATTTGTTATAATTTAGGTATATAAATTGTTATATATTTAATTTTAATTATATAAATTGTTATATAAATTTTTATATATTTGTTAATAAATTTAATTGTTATATATTTGTTATAATTTAAGTATATAAATTGTTATATATTTAATTTTAATTATATAAATTGTTATATAAATTGTTAAATTAATTATATATATAAATTGGTAGTCTAATTATATATATATATATGTTAATAAAGAAATATAGTTATATTTGTATATAAATAGTTATATTTAGGTTAATGGTTAGTATTATTTAAAATGGCCGCGGCTGCAGATGGCCGATGCATTCAGACAGTTCTTCGGAGGCCGTCGTTCCAGATCGAGAGGTTCTGGAAGTTCCGCCGGTTCCGCAGACTCCGACAGGACCCTTAGTCAGCCTGAGAGGACCACCAGCCAGCCGCGGAGGAGTGTGGATTCCTCCCAGCCGCGGAGGACTGTGGATTCATCCCAGCCGCGGAGGAGTATGAGTTCTCGGCACCAGACCCTTCTCTAGGCGGGGCGGCCGTCGAGCAGTTCACTTCCGCCTGTCGGGCCAGATGCTCCGAGGTTCAGTCGGCAGCTATTTCAGGACGAGATAGCTGCAGACGTTCCTCAGGTTCGTATGCCTGAGGTTCATCGGGAGCCGCTGACTAGTCCGACGACGTTTGCTGCTGACTCGACTGAGGGTCCTACTCTCCCAAACTAGCTCTACCTCCCGTACAACATTCCTGCGATACCGGAGGTCGACTATCGTGGTGTGCCCATATGGCCTGATATGCCTCAGTACGTGAGTGCTGCGGAGGCATACCAGCAGCAGCCATTTGAGAACCCTGACCTCCTGATTTCGGCGAGGAGAAAAGGAAAGTCGACAGACGAGTCATCCAGTTCAGGTAACATTCGATTTTATTAATTAAATGTTTTATTAAAATTAACGCACTAATATTTAATTTTATTAACCAATCGTCGTTTATGTGATAGGGACATCCGCTAGCAGTTCACGGAGGAATACGAGAAGTGTCATATGTTTTGACACGCTCAGGAGAGCTGTTGATCTGAGGGGGAGGATCCAGATCAACGAACCTCCTAATCAGGAGGTTCAGGGGAAAAAAAAACGCGACTACTCGGGTTGCGTGGGGGCACTGATTAGGGACAGAGTCCCTATGTTGTGGACCCGGTGGGCTGATGTGCCCGAAGAGATAAAGAGGGAGGTGAACAACGCCGCGTCGGTGAGTAATTTAAAAAATTTAATTTATTTATCGTAATATTTAATAATTTTCGGTATTGTTACAATTGTAAAACTAATAAAATATTATCTTTCAGACATTCTTCGAGATTGCTGAACACAAGCGGGATTGGGCGGACTCCGTGCAGAACTCGAGGTACGTTGGGAATTCCTCATCTTATAATTTGAAATATTTTATGATATTAATAATATTTCTAATGCACTTTTGTTTTTTTCGTAGGTTCAAAGAGTGGAAGAACGAGCTGCGTACCCACTTTAACGAATACGACAACCGTGGTCGTATGGGTACTCCCAGAGAGTTTATGTTCAGAGAGTACGAGTGGCGTTGGTTGAAGACAGTAGACTTCAACAACCCAGTTATGCAGGTAAATACTAAACTTCACTACAAATGTTTATTTTGTTAAAATTGTAATTATTAGTTTAATTATTTTATAATTATTACACTAATATTTTTTGATGCATTTTTCTAATATTTTATTATTTTTTTTGAAGGAACGTTTTCGGATAAACTCTGCGAACCGCCGCCGTAACACAACCCCCCATCATGGTGGTTCTAGGCCGTTTGCACAATATCAGGAGGAGGCGCTTAGAGATCATCCTGATAGCAACCCGTACGTGGAGACGTTCAAGATCGCTTATCCACAAGCGACAAAACAGCTCGTAAGTCGTTCATTACGATTTTAAAATTTTAATTATTAATTTTACTTAATTATATATTTGTTAGAATATTAATTCTTTTTTTTCCCGTCCAATTAGGAGAGGGTTAACCGGGCCGAAGAAGAGGTGTTCCAGCAAGTAGTTCGGGAGACAAAACCGAACATTTCAGAGGCAGATCTAGAAGAAGCCCTGCGCCAGGTCGACTGGTCCAATGTCCAAACGGCAGCGAGGATGTTCGACGCAGCCTTCCCAAACCGCTCAAACAACTACTACTGCCGGGGTTTGGGAAGTTCTGGACTAGGGCTCCTGAAGACCACTAAGGGAGGTCAAAAGAAGGGAGGCGGGGAGAGCCAACAGGTGAGGGGGGAAGTGCGGAGATTGGCAGAAGAAAATGCCAGGTTGGCGGCCGAGTTCCAGAGATCACAGGAGGAACAACGCAGATCACATGAGCAACACCGCAGAACACAGCAGTATTATTTAGATCTGTCCAGTTGGCATGCTGAATGCGAGAGAATTCGGCAACACAACTATGCCGGCCAACAAAACTGGTGGTATGATATGTTCGCCGCACAACAACAAAACCTTGAACCCCCGCCCCCGTTTCAGCCGTTAGTTGAACCTCCAATGCCTCAACCTCCCGAGTTCGGTCAGCAAGATGACGAGCATGATGGAGAGCAGGATGCTGGGGATGACGTGGTGGGACTTTAGTGGTTTAGGTGATGATTAGGGTTATATTTTATGTATATTGGAACAAATTAAATAATAAGTCATTTAGACGTGTTTCTTGTTGGTGCAAATGCATGGACTGTCATTGTGATTTGCAGGTTGCTTGGAATGGTAATTTAGAAAATAATTTAATTTTTTTTTCACCAAATGTAAGAATAGCCAACGATTTTGGCATTATTTCGTCGGCTAAAAGCACTATAGCCGACGATTTTTACCAATATTCGTCGGCTATAAGTCTTATAGCCGACGAAAATGACATTATTTCGTCGGCTATAACTAATTAATGCCTATTAAAATATTAATATATTTCGACGAAATAACTGACGAAATAGATGAAATCGTCGGCTATAGTTCAGAACAAATAGCCGACGAATTTCGTCGGCTATAGTTTACGATATCGTCGGCCATACTCGAAAATACCCGACGAATTTCGTCGGATATTTTGCCAAGGTTTGGTCGACGAAATGATGTTTCGTCGGTAAAGTCGTCGGCCATACTCGCATATAGCAGATGATTTCGTTTTTTTCGTCGGCCATTGGTATAGCCGACGGCGTTTTTCCAACGAATTATAACCGACGAAAATTTCGTCGGCAGAAGGTATAGCCGACGAAATTTCGGCATAGTCGATGAAAATTTTTTCGTCGGCTATGCCCTCGGATCTGGTAGTGCAAGTATCTAAAGTATTAAACCCTAAGTGAGCAACACAAATCAAAGCGACCTTTTGATTATGGCAAAGTTCGTTATTACTCTAGCTGATTAAACCTAACACCTAGATCAATGTTCAAGACACACTAAGTACCGGTTTTCATGCCCAATCCTTAGATACTAACCAATATACAAGATACCACTGCCCTAATTATCCAACATAAAAAATTACAAGTTAAAATTGCAAAACTTTTTTACATAAACTTCAATAAAATCGATTCATACAAAAGTTTAACAAAAACCAAGAATCGAAACAAGTTCTTACAAACCACACAAACATGAATAAATACAAAAGCCATAAGGTGAGTGGATCACACTTTTAGAACCTTGGAAGACTCTTCAAGATGTGGTGGACTGCTGCTCGGCTGCTCGGCAGAAAAGCAAGGTGAAGGAAATCAGAATTTGGATGTGGTGATGGTAGGTTTTGGCTAAGTATTTGGTGTTTGGTGCTTGTGAGACTTGGTAGAGTTTTTAGCTAGTACTTATGCTTGAGATGAGATCGATTTTCTGTAGGAAAAGAGGGGCTATATATATGGGAAGGCCTAGGGTTTGCCGGCAGCCAAAGGAAAGACAATTCCTTGTCCTAGTTAGTTTAGTTTTCCTTACCGGCAAAGTAATGCTTTTTCTGGACTTCTTCTTTTGATCTTGGACTTCAATCGGTTGCATTAGGTTAGTATGGATATGTCCAACAAGTCTTTAGGTCCATAATAGCCGATCCATGCTTCCAAAAATCCAAAGGAGTGCTTTCCTAATGCAACCGGGAAACTTAAGTTTTCTCGGCAGAATTGACCTTGCTCCAGTAAATCTGGCATAACTCCCTCCTCAGTGTTCCGATTGATACGATTCTAAGTCCGAGAGAAACTAGACTCACAGGGCTTTCTATCCGTATAAGGCACGTCCTCTGATTCCAAGTGATGCGTCATACAGAAATTCTGGAAATCAGGACACAGTTCCAGGAAAATCCTGGTAGTCCCTGGATCGTTTTGTTCGAACTGCCAAGTTGCAGCCATCGTTTGGATGACTTCCCGAACTCCAATTGATCTGAATTTTTGACACAACACACTTTAGCTTGCCAGTTATATGCATACCAAATTTCATTAAATTTGAAAAAGGATAAATCAGTTTAACACAAGCCTCAGAATTAGGAAAAAGACATATTTTGCATTGTTTCCTCAGATTCCTATACTTAGTCATTTTTCTGACAATTAAGCACATTTTTCCAAAACTCTACCAAAACAACACTAAACTATATTATGACTCTATCTTACTCTAAATAGACTTCACAAAGCACAAATAAGGGGTAATAACACATTAATATCGTCGCACATTGTGCTCCTATCAACTACCCCACACTTATCTTTTGCTAGTCCCTTAGCAAAACTAAACTAAACTAGACTCAAAACACTATTGCCCCTAACGATTTGTCTCAGGCTCGTATGCGCATATAGCTTTCAAGTTAAGGCATGAGAATTTTAAGCACGAAAAATTCCAAGTTTAATGAACATGCAACATCAAAATGAACATGTAAGAACAAAAAGTAAGCATGTAAACATGTAAGGCAATCCAATTTTTATCCTAACTAGGCATACTCTCTTCTTTTCACTCGAAGCATGGTATTCACTCAATGTTATATGCAAGCAAAAGATCATGAATTACGAAGAGTGACTTGCATATGTTATGAAAAGAAAGCTCTTTGTGAAAATTCAAAGGAAAAACCTCAAATAACAACTATGTGCACCAATGAACCAAAACCATAAGCTTACTCTTGAGATAATCTCCACAAATCAATTTTAACCATCTTAAGAATCATGAAAAAGATCAATAAAAGGCATGTAATGGGGCTAGGCTAAGAGGTATTTGAAATTTTGGATAAGGAGGCTCAAAACGTCACCATGGCCTTTGGCAAAGCTCGATTCTCCTTATGTCTTCTCACCAAGGGTCGAATTTCTTCTTGTTGGACCCATACTTCATTCTTAACTCCCCAAAACATAGTGAATACGAACAAAGGTCAAAATTTTACAATGCTAGACCTTCAAATAAATACAAAACTCCAAATTCACATCAATTTTTCAGAAGACTAAATACATACTTTTCTCTTTTTCAAGCCGTGCCTCATCTTTTCTTTTGATTTTGGTTCGGATCTTCTTTTGATTTTTCTTTTGATTCCGAATTTTTTGTTTCTTTTCTCTAAGGCACGGCACAAACATTCTTTTCTTCATTATGGATAAGTCTCTTACCCCACACTTATTTTTCTACATCACTCCACTTAAAAAACTCCATCAAAATCAAGCTTTGCCGAGTCCATGAAACAAGGTAAGGATATAACTATTCTAAGCTCAAGGAATTTTTATGAGGGTAATGAAAGAAAGGACTAAACGTAGGCTAAAGGGGGTTAACTATAGTGTCCCACGACAGGCACAAATAGGGCTCATGCTTTATTTGGCTATGGTGGTAAACTTAAAAGATCTTTTTCAATCCTTTTCAAAATCAAGTTATTTTTATGATAAAACGCTTTGAAAATCAACAAGAGTAAGTTCTAGCATTCTAGAGTTCATTAAAAAGGTATGACACATAATCGTTGAATATGCAAAGAATAATGAGGTTCTAAACTAAGCATGCTCGAAATTTTAAGAAATTTACATTCATGAAGAAAGCAATTTGGCTCTAAAGCTCACAAGGTTATATCGAAACAAAACTAGCTAAAACATGCATGCTTTATTAATCGACAAGTCTTAAATGCTCCTACCAATGCACATTATCCATGAAACTCACAATCTTTAAGGTATACACAACTATCATCTATGTATGAAAAGAGGAGAAAAACATCATTGACAATTTAGGGGCATCCTAAGACTCAAAGCAAACAATTTAAACACTTTATTTTTAGGAAAAAATTCACCATTGGTACCCAAACTTACCTCGCTATATAAGAAAGGTACCCGAACTTGAAAAACGATCACCATAGTACCCAAAGTTTTAAATCCTATTATAGAGGTACCTAGCGTGTTTTGACCGGCTGGCTTCCCGGTTTTTGATGACGTGGCAGTTCGTATTTTGATTCTGAGGGGAAAATGTCCATTATAACCCCGAGAGTACTTTTTTTTGAGTGTTTTTCTCCCCTCTTTTGATCTTTGTACAGAGGAGTGTCGGACTCCAGTCAAACACAGCCATGCCGCATCTTCTTCCTCCCTCCCTTCCCAGAAACACAACCAGAAGAAGCCATGAATGAATCTAGATGAGGCCAAAACCGTCTCTCTCCCCAATCGGGTTTCTCTTCCGATTCTTCTCCTTTTCTTCTTCTTCTTCTCCTGAGCCCCTGGACCCCCTCTCCTCCCAGCTACTCTCCATCCTCACCCAACCCAATTGGCAAAACCACCCCTCCTTAAAACCCCTAATCTCCGCCATATCCCAATCCGCCTAACAAACTCATCAAATACCTTATCTGCAATAACCCCATAGGAAAAAATTCCAGTCAAATGTAATCTCCGCCTAACAAACTCATCAAATACCTTATCTGCAATCTTGTAATCCCCATTAGCAATTACCCCATACAAAACCATGGTATAACAAACAACATAAGGCTTCATTCCCTCCACTTTCATCTTACCCAAAACTCTCAAGGCATCCAAACCCTTCCCCTGTTTCACCAAAAACCTAATCACATTTGAATAGTCCATCATCCCGGGACAAAACCCAACCTTGTTCTTCATTTCCTCCACAAAACCCACAACCTCCAAACCACATAAACCCTTCTGCTCACACAATGATGACACTACCAAAGAACAAATCTTTACATCCAAATCATACCCAATACTAATCATGCATTTCATTATCTCAATAGCATACCCAACTTTTCCCATTCCACACGATGGAGTGATTAAAATCCGAAAGCTCGAATTTTCAAGCCTAATTCCCATAGCTCTGCTGTTCAGCAAAATCTGGGGCACCATTTTAAGACCTTCACTACTTCCGCAAAGCACATATAACAAAGAGTTGAGTGAGACAGCAGAAGGGTCACACCTGAACTTGGGTATCCTGTAGAAAACGTCAATGGCATCCCCAATTCGATTGGAACTGCCGTAAAGTCTGATCAGATTAGCGAAAATCGATTCGGGTGGGTGGAATGTTTCGACAGATTCAAGGCGATCGAGAACATAATGGATGTGGGTAAATTGGGAAGTTTTAGAGAGGGTTTTGAGGACAAAGTTTTAAGCTTGAGGAGTTGGGTCACAGTTGAAGGTATTGAAGGAGTGGATGAGTGTGGAGAGGAGATTTTGGGGTGGGTTTAGTTGGGAGTGTTTGAGGGTTTGTAAGGCTTGGTGTTGGTTGAAGAGTTTGTGCCATTTGGTGTGTAGGGTGAGACTGGCCATTTTCTGTGTTTTCTTAAGAAGAATTTGCTTCTGGGTGTGAGGGAGGAGCTTCTGACCATTTTTGTGTGTGACTTGAGATTGTTGGGTATTCTAGAGTGGGAGGTTAATGTGGCTTGTTTCAGTCAGAGTCTTCTTTGGGATTGTGCTTCGCTCAATTTCTCGGAGGTTCAAAGTCGGGCGGGGGCCTATGCAGATTTGCCCAAATTCACCCATGGTATCCAAACTCACCTAAGAGATTACAGATTTGCCCCTCAGAATCAAAATGCGAACTGCCACGTCATCAAAAACCGGGAAGCCAGCCGGTCAAAACACGCTAGGTACCTCTATAATAGGATTTAAAACTTTGGGTACTATGGTGATCGTTTTTCAAGTTCGGGTACCTTTCTTATATAGCGAGGTAAGTTTGGGTACCAATGGTGAATTTTTTCCTTATTTTTATGGAACAATTTTCTGAATTTTTTTCTTTTCTATACTAAGCACACAAAAACATAAACGGAATACGTTATCCCACCCCACACTTAGAAAATTACATTGTCCTCAATGTACGCATAGAAATATAGCAAGTAACTTCCTAAGCATGCAATAGTCTAATTTATTCCAACATATCATCACACACCAATGAATAAGAGAAGGGTTAAGAAATTTCAAACTCTCGGTGATGGCTCCTTCATTTTTTTCTTGGTCGAATTGGGTTGCCTCCCAATTAGCGCTTAAATTTTATAGTCCGTAGCCTAGACTTTTCACTTCGTGTTTTGTATATTTGTTCATCCATTGTTGATGCTCGGCAGCTTAGGGGCAGAAGCCTCCAGCCTCCCTCGGGGGCAGCAATCCTTTCTCTCGGTAGTTAGGCTGCTTGCCAGCTTTTTCCTCTCGGCAGTATGCTGCTTGGCAGCATCGATAGCATGCAGGATGCTGCTGGCAGCAGCGTTAACATCGGCAGGCTGCAGCAGGTTCCTCCCGGCAGCAGCACAAGTAGATGTCTATTGGCAGATTCACGCTGCAGGCTGCTCTAGGCAGATCACCTTGGCGGGACCTCGACAGAACAAGTTGCTCTTGGCGGGGTCGTTCAGCAGGTTTATCGGCAGGGACATTCGGCAGGTGCTCGATACTGCGCAGGGCAGCAACAGGGTAGGCTGCAGGCATCTCGGCAGAAGCTTTGGCAGATGGTACACTTCCCCTTTAGGCTTGAATTTGGTTGTATTGTACTATCCTAATGCAAAAGTGTTATAAAGCAATATTGTAGTGGACACATAGAGCTTTCCAACGGTATAAAGTTTGCCTCAATCGGACCAACAGAAGTACTCTATGTTTGGCCTTTTATTGAACCTATTGATCTGCCCAGTTTTCTGTTCCTCCAGACTGACCTTGCTTCACTCAAATTGAAACAGGGAACGGCTCGAGGCTCCAAATCCACTTCTGTAAAATCCTACTGAAAGTAGACTCAGAGATCTTTCCAACGGTGTATGGCCCACTTTCCCAGATTTTGTGAGCTGCAAACGGAAACCTTCCAAAGTTGACAGACTGCATTGCCCGAGTTCTGTTTTGGGCAGAAGTTTGGAATTTCCTGCACTTTTCGTTTAAGTTCGACTGCACACACACAAAACACATCAAAACGAACAAAAACAATAAACTAAAATGCAAGAATATATAAATTCTATATTTATACAAATTTTTCAAGGCATTACACGAAATTTTCAAGAATTTTTCAAGCTATACACGACATCAAAGATTCAAGGTACGTGGAGCAGAGGAGCAAACTGTGCAATGGACTTATGCAGCCCACGGTAAGGTCATGCTTTATCCGATATACCTCAAAACTTTAAAGACTCAAAATGATTTTCAGAAATTTACAAAGCTAATATTCAAACAAATCAAGATTTTATAATCCTCGGCAACGACACCAAAAATTGATGAGTACCATAGGCACGCACACAATAATACCCTACAAAATATCGTTAGTAGTATAAGCAAGTAGGGATCGTTCTCAGCCGGGGATTAAGGGTACCTGAAACATGAGAATGTTAGACAAAAATATATACATTTATACACAAGCAAACGTCACTCTTGGGGGATAAATTGGGATCGGCAGCAAGCTGCCCCCAACTCTAAGATCCGAAATAAAAATCCTATTTCTACTATGTACAAGTGATCATCATCTTTCACACCAAGCAATTCACACAAAAGACTCTTGACAAGTAAATTCACATGTAAGAAGGTAAGGAACAAGTATTAACATGTTTAGATTCAATTTTAGTTCCAACTACAACCTAGTTGTAAGACTTCTCAAGTTTTAAGACCGAACTTTTGGTTATGGGCCCTAAAGTTATGTTAATCCTTTTGAGACTTAACAATTGTACGCAATAGTCTAAATTGGAGACAAGCAAAACAAGTAAGGTCGTCAATCTTCTTATTGTAACATGCAAGTATCTAAAGTATTAAACCCTAAGTGAGCAACACAAATCAAAGCGACCTTTTGAGTATGGCAAAATTCGTTATTACTCTAGCTGATTAAACCTAGCACCTAGATCAATGTTCAAGACACACTAAGTACCAATTTTCATGCCCAATCCTTAGATACTAACCAATTTCAAACCTAAACATGCAAGATACCACTGCCCTAATTATCCAACATAAAAAATTACAAGTTAAAATTGCAAAACTATTTTACATAAACTTCAATAAAATCGATTCATACAAAAGTTTAACAAAAACCAAGAATCGAAACAAGTTCTTACAAACCACACAAACATGAATAAATACAAAAGTCATAAGGTGAGTGGATCACACTTTTAGAACCTTGGAAGACTCTTCAAGATGTGGTAGACTGTTGCTCGGCTGCTCGGCAGAAAAGCAAGGTGAAGGAAATCAGAATTTGGATGTGGTGATGGTAGGTTTTGGCTAAGTATTTGGTGTTTGGTGCTTGTGAGACTTGGTAGAGTTTTTGGCTAGTAGTTGTGCTTCAAATGAGATCGATTTTCTGTAGGAAAAGAGGGGCTATATATATGGGAAGGCCTAGGGTTTGCCGGCAGCCAAAGGAAAGACAATTCCTTGTCCTAGTTAGTTTAGTTTTCCTTGCCGGCAAAGTAATGCTTTTTCTGGACTTCTTCTTTTGATCTTGGATTTCAATCGGCTGCATTAGGTTAGCATGGATATGTCCAACAAGTATTTAGGTCCATAATAGCCGATCCATGCTTCCAAAAATCCAAAGGAGAGCTTTCCTGATGCAACCGGGAAACTTAAGTTTTCTCGGCAGAATTGACCTGTCTCCAGTAAATCTGGCATAACTCCCTCCTCAGTGCTCCGATTGATACGATTCTAAGTCTGTGAGAAACTAGACTCACAGGGCTTTCCATCCATATAAGGCACGTCCTCTGATTCCAAGTGATGCGTCATACATAAATTCTGGAAATCAGGACACAGTTCCAGGAAAATCCTGGTAGTCCCTGGATCGTTTTGCTCGAACTGCCAAGTTGCAGCCATCGTTTGGATGACTTCCCAAACTCCAATTGATCTGAATTTTTGAAACAACACACTTTAGCTTGCCAGTTATATGCATACCAAATTTCATTAAATTTGAAAAAGGATAAATTAGTTTAACACAAGCCTCAGAATTACGAAAAAGACATATTTTGCATTGTTTCCTCAGATTCCTATACTTAGTCATTTTTCTGACAATTAAGCACATTTTTCCAAAACTCTAGCAAAACAACACTAAACTATATTATGACTCTATCTTACTCTAAATAGACTTAACAAAGCACAAATAAGGGGTAATAACACATTAATATCGTCGCACATTGTGCTCCTATCAGAAGCCATTATGGCTTCCACAATCTTTTCCCCCAGATTACAACCAAATGTTCTTATGAACACCTTTAAGTCGTGTAATCTGGTATTAGCAAAATCGTAAGTCGCTTAATCTGGTACTATGCCTCTGGACGATGTGATTTCTTAATGGTTGGTCAGAATTTGGCCAGATTCTTCACGTTCTCCTTTGGTATAATACTGGATGCCGACTTAGGTGTCATCTGTCAGCCTCGTGGTCCCTTTCCTCTAATTTCTTCTCAGCATTTGGCGAAAAACTGGGAATGACTTTCGGCCAATATTCCCTATCCATGCAATATCTAGCAGGAAAGATGGTAACATCTCGACTGCTTCGATCTGGCGGATGGAGGATCCTTGCCCATTATTCTTCAAAAAACCCCAAGAAAATATCCCATTTTTGTGGGGTCAATTCGGAAAATTGGCGGACAAAGAATGTGGTGTCTGCTAGGACCAAAAGGCAAAGAGGAAGACGAGAAGAGAGATCGAAGGAAGGAAATCCCTCACCAACAAGCCGAGGAGATGAACCTGCCTCAAGCCCAACTTTTTGTCAGAGGAATTCTGAAACAGAGTTCAAAATAGAAATTCAAACCTTCCTTCTATCGATCAAAGTCCCTTAGTATAGACATGGTTTCAGAGCTAGTTAATAGCTCTTTATATTGTAACCTTCATACTTTGTAAAAGTTTTGACCGCAAAGTCATTGAATAAATGAATTTTCAGAAAAACACATATATTGTCTTCCTTACAAAATATAAGATTGAGGACCACAGGTATTGGTCCTATGATTGAATTGAGATCAAATAAATCTCAATGAACCTCCATCAGATTCGCTGTAAAACATGAAAAATTATTGTTAAATTTGGCCAATCAACTCTGGCGGATGCAAGCGTAAGTCTTCTGATATTGCCCTATGTTGCCCCTCAGTTTACCATGGCTGAGGCGAGTACGAAAACACGAAGCAAAGCCAAGGAAACTAAGTAAGGTTGCCCCCCAAGCAAGGAAAGTTAAGAAAAGGAATGCCCCCCAGTCTCAACCATGGCTAGCGGGTCTTCGTATTCCCAGACACTTGAAAATATTTCTTGAGATGGCGGCCATTAATGAGATTTTTGTGGCTTTCACCATCAATGTCTCTGAGTTGATAAGCGCCCTTTCCGATAATCCGGTTAATGACAAAGGGACCTTCCCATTTAGGAACCACTTACCACGCCCGGTGTCGCGCTCGCCAAAGGGAAGTACTGCTTTCTAGACTAAATCGCCTTCTCCATAAGACTTGCCCTTAGTCCGTTTATCATAAGCTCTTGCAACCTTCTTCTTTTCCATGATTATATTCTCTAGAGCTTCTAGTAGCCTTGTATCAAGGTCTTCGTGTTCCTGAAACATAGCTTAAACATAGTCATCACCAATCAACTGATGCTGCTCTCTAACTCGAAGGGATTGCACATTAATCTCCAAGGGCAAGACTGCATCATGGTCGTACATCAGAGCGTATGGTGTAGTCCATGTAGGAGTTCTTTTGGATGTTCGGTATGCCCACAGAGTGTTATCTAATTCAGTATGCCATGTCCTTGGGTTGTCCTCAAGAATCCGCTTGAGAATAGAGATAATTACCTTGTTGTTGGCTTCCGTCTGGCCATTAGATTGAGCATAATATGAGGAAGAATGGAGAAACTGAATACCATATCCCTGCAAAAATTCTTGAGTCTTCTCTGCCATGAAAGCTGCCCCCCTGTCCGCCACTATACATTCAGGGATGCCATATCAGCAGATAATATTCTGAAATACAAATCGGATGACCGTGGCGGAGTCGCAATTCCAGACAGGCACTGCTTCAACCCATTTAGTGAAGAAATCGGTACCAATTAACAAATATTTATGTTGGAGGGATGAATTAGGGTGTATTTCTCCCACAAAATCCAATGCCCAACCTCTGGCAGGCCAAGACTTGATAATAGGTTGCATGGGTATATTGGGAATGCGTTGAACTGGCCCATGAACTTGGCAATCAATGCAACTTTGTGCAAAACTGATACAATCTTTAAGAAGAGATGGCCAATAATATCCGTATCTACGAATAAGCTACCTCATCTTTGGTCTACTCTGATGCGAACTACAAACTCCAAGGTGTACCTCTCGCATGAGCCTTTTGGCTCCTGTTCCATAGACACACCTAAGGTTAATACCCTCTTCACCTCTGCGAAGTAACTCATCGCCCTTAAGTAAATAATTGGTGGCAATGTATCTGATCCGTCTTTCTGATGGTGCAGAAGGGTTTTGTAAATATTGGATGATCGGTTGCCGCCAATCTGTATCAATTGGGTCAACAGTAGCAACCAACCACTCATCTCGTTGTTCTCGTCTAACGGAAAAAGATGGCAACGTTCTCCGTTCCACTTTCAAGATTCTTTCCTTGACGCCATGAACCAAGCTAATGCCTGTTGCCAATTTTGCCAACTCATTAGCCGCAAAGTTTTTCTCGCGAAGGACATAGTCAAGCACCGCATCAGCAAATTGTTCAAGTAATTCTGATGCTCGTTCCCAATAATGTACCAGATGGAAAGAAAGACATTTGTATACTCCAGTTAGCTGATTGATGACCAATAAAGAATCACCATAAACTTCGATCTCCTTAGCATCCATATCCAACAGTAATTCCAGACCAATGATTAACGCCTCATATTCTGTTTGGTTGTTGGTGCAAGTCCATTCTAATTGAAAAGAATATGAGTGCTTGGTCCCAGTTGGGACTTGGATACAAATACCCGCACCGGCCAAGGTGTCAGTACTACTGCCATCAAAGTATAGTATCCAAGGTTGAGTCCTGATCATGCCTACAGACCAACTTTGTTCTGGAATCTCTTCCTCAAGAGAGGTGATGGAGCAAGAAATCGGCAATCGCTTGTCCAGTCATTACTTTCAAAGGAACATATTGTAAAGAAAATTCAGATAAGACCAAGATCCACTTGCCAACCCTACCTCTCATGATAGGCTTAGTAAGCATATACTTTACCAAGTCAGTCTGAGCTACCACAATGGTGGTAAAAGAAAGCATGTAATGACAAAGTTTGATACCGGCAAAGTATAGCACTAAGCATAACTTTTCAATTGGCGAGTACCTAGTTTCTGCGTCTAACAAAATCTTGCTAAGGTAATAAACCGCATATTCGATTTTCTTCCCCTCATTGGTTGTTTCATCCTGAGCTAACAACCCTGCGATAGAACTACTAGAAGCAGAAATGTATAATTTAAGTGGGATCCCTGGTCGTGGAGGTTGTAATACTGATGGGCTCGCCAGACATTCTTTAATCTTATCAAATGCAGCTTGATGTTCAGGTTCCCATTTAAAGTTTTCCCTGTCCCTGAGTTTCAAAAGAGAGGAAAAAGGAGCAATCTTTCCAGCTGAGTTGGATACGAACCTTCTGAGCAAATTGATCTTGCCTAACAAACTCTAAAGCTCCTTCTTGTTTCTAGGTGTTGGAGCATCCAAAACGGCTTGTGCCTTATCTCCAGACACCTCAATACGCCTTTCATGCACCACAAACCCCAAGAAATCTCCTGCACGAACCCCAAACATACATTTTGCTGGATTCATTCTGAGTTGGTGCCGTCTCATTCTGGTGAATACATCTCGAAGGTGAGTAATGTGATCCTTCTTCTGCTTTGATTTCACCACCACGTCATCGATGTAAACCTCCAAAATACCCCCTAGGATATCGTGGAATATTAGATTCATAGCACGTTGATATGTTGCCCCTGCATTGGTTAGGCCAAATGACATACTAAGATATTCAAAAACCCCTGTAAAACCAGGACAGCGAAAAGCAGTCCTAGGGATGTCGGGCTCATAAATTGGAATTTGATGATAACCAGCTGTCCCATCCATGAAAGACAACATTTCGTGTCCTGCCACTGCATCAACCAGAATGTCTGCAATAGGCATTGGGTAAATATCCTTAGGTGGAGTATCATCTAATGTTGTTGGGGCTGGTTGTATAGCCTCCACCTCTTCTATAGTCACTGTCTCATCTTCATTGATACACTCAACTAGAGCGACCGCTTTCCAAGCCAATTGCTCCTCTCGAAAAACAGCCAAATGCTGCATCAGATAAGCAAAGGCTTCTGTTTCCTCAATTGTGAGGTTGTCACTCATTGACATTATTTGATAAGAAGTTGATAGAGACTGGCCTGGAACAGTCTGATTTGGCTTGTATTAAGCCCCACCGAGTGAGATCAGTTGAGGTCACCCCAATTGGATGTCATTTGTTGTCAACACCCTCAATCCTGAGAGGTCTAATAGAGCTATAATAGTAGTCGGCTTCAAGCGAACAAGATGCTACTGAATAAGGGCGGTCATCCGCCTTGATCACTACCGGAATATCGGTCACTGGATCCCACATGATCATCTCTTGATGCAATGATGATGGAACAGACAGTGTCTTGTGGATCCAATCTCTTCCCAGGATCGATCATGTTGTATGGGGCATTGGCGGATTCCGTGACAATGAGTCCCTGAAAGGCATCAAAAGGCCCAAGTTTTATTTTGAGCATTAAGATACCACTGGTTGGGGTTACCGCATTAGCAAAGCCTCTGACTTTCATAGTGGTACCTATAATCTTTTCTTCAGGAATCTTGAGCTTTTCCATAGTACTAAGCGTGATAATGCTCACTGCGGCTCCTGTGTCAATGAGAATTTTGTTAACTTTGAGAACTGCCACCTCTGCTGATACATAAAGAGGTTTGAGGTGTTGAGACATGGTAATCGTAGGCTTTGGAAACACCACATTCAGCTTTAGAAATTCAGCCAACCCCTCTGGAGGTTTGTTGGTGGATTGAGATATGTCTCCTTTCATGCTCGTCACTGCCTCATCTTGAGGTTCTTGTATATGGTATACTAGCCTGACCTTCCCTTCCTCTTGGATGAATTAAGAAGTAGGTATAGGTGCTGATAAAGCATAGGCAGAAGACAAGATAAATGTCATGTAGCAATCCAAAACCTCTTGGTCCAATGAGACTATGTTGCAGTCTAAGATGGCTTCATCCTCATCCAAGAATTCTTCATCATCTTCCAGTATCTCATCATCCGCTCCTAGTAGATTTTCGTCCGCCACCAGGTCCGAAGGCTGGGATTTGGACTCACTCTCCGCTTTTCTCGAAGGTGGGTCAGTACCTAGCTTTTGTGCCACGTATTGAGGTAAGGACATGCTGGGAGGAATACCCGAGGACTTTGACCGAGCCAATATCATAATAGGCCTGGTTGGCTCTACTTTCGCTAGCTCAGATTCCTTAACAACTGCTTGCCCCTCAGGAACCCCTGTTGCACCTGTAGCTTTAGTGACACTCGCCGCTTTAGGCTTCCATTTCAGGATAGTGGAGTTCTTCTTTACTCCAGCTTCTGGGATGCTCTCTTTTAGTTGAGGATCTGCTCGGTTTGATGCGACAGATCTAACGGGATTTCTTTCTGGGGAGTAGACTAGTCTCCTCCTCAGCGACTTCCTAGGTGCAACAACTGCTTGAGTTGATTCCGAAAGCCTCTCGTGAACACTTTTCTTATGAGGCGGTGATACATCTCTATTTTGTGCTCGGCGAGCGTCAGCATATGTTTTGGCCTTGTACCGTTTGTAAGTCTCCCGTATGTGTTCAACCGGAATTGAAAGCTCCTCCGGGTTTAACTCCCCCTTGGCCAAAGCATCCAGAGTTCTCTTTGCTTTGCCATAGCGCTTCTGCATGTTCCTAGTCTGGTTAGGAAGTACCTCCACAGCTGTACCATTCTGCTGTCGATACCACCTGTCAATTTTGAGCTCTAAACTTGACGCTGGCGGAACGTAAGGCTTATTTGTAACATCTGGATCCAACCCTCGGGAAGGACCATAAACCGGCGTAGACCTGACCCCAGTAGGTCCTGGATTTGGCCGAGACCTCAGCTTGCTGGCATAAGTCTCCTGCCCATTGTGATGGTACTTCGCCCGCTTGTAATCGCCAGAACTGGACCATTCAGGAGCTGAATGAGTTTGCTTGACCTTTTCTAAGGCTTTCTGTTCTGCCTCCTGAAGCACAATCTGCAGCTCTTCATATGTTATAGGCAGGTGACAACCTATTTTACAATTAAGGCACAGCTTAGAACGTGGTACTAACACCATCTCTTCCTATCCTGGTGGCTGCGCACTATCGTTAGTTTGTTGTTTTGCTTCTGACTTGTTCTCGTCGATGGCATTTACCCAAAACTCAGGGATAGAAGCCACCGTTTCTTTAGCAAACTTCAAAGTTCCATCATTCAACCATTCTTGAATTTGATCCATTAATGCAACACACCTGAAGGCATGATGGTCGTCAGAATGATGAAAGGTACAATAGGACTCGCCAGGCACTATTTTCCTCTGTGGCAGGCGAGTGTTATCAGGACTAACCATGCCCTCCTGGACCAAGAATTCCCAAATCTCTGGGGCCTTGCGTGCATCATATGTATAATTTGCAAACTTGGATACGCGCTTGCCAGGCTCCAATTCTTGACATGGACTGGGAATAAAATCAATCACGTTCACATTAGGGAATGGCTTAGATTCTGTCCAAGTAGGTTCCTTGGCAGTTTCCACCTTCATGACACCATCATTAATCCAAGTTTGGATCTGATCCTTAAGCTTGACGCAATCTTTAGTATAATGGTTATTTATGTTAGGAAAAAATTCACACACAGTACCTGAACTTAGGTGGTCAGGTCAGTTTGATACCTCAACTTTTTTTCGTACGATAAACATACTCCAACTTATTTATCCGTACCAAATGTGTACCCACGTCACTGTTTTGATGACGTGGCACCTCTGTTTTTGTATCAAACTGACCTGACCACCTAAGTTTAGGTATCAAACTGACCTGACCACCTAAGTTCAGGTATCAAACTGACATGACCACCTAAGGCCACGTCATCAAAACAGTGACGTGGGTACACATTCGGTACGGATAAATAAGTTGGAGTATGTTTATCGTACGAAAAAAAGTTGAGGTATCAAACTGACCTGACCACCTAAGTTCAGGTACTGTGTGTGAAATTTTTCCTTTATGTTATGAAAGCTGCAGTATTTCTTACCCGCCATGTAGTCTGGCTTGGGAACAAAACCTTATTCATGTTGAAGTCGCCCTTGTTTGAATAGTTCGAGCAAGATCTCTGGAGCTTTGTATGCATTATAAGTATATGATTCAAAAGCGGACTTAGTTGGTACAGAAGTCACAATCTTGATTGGCTCCTTGGACAATCTTACACTCTTTGATTGTAGTTGCTGGCGACCAACCACTTCTACAACCGCTACTCCTTCTTCCTCATCCTCCTCAACCCAAGTTAAGATTGGAGGTGATTCTGCTTGTACAGTTGCAACCGTTTTTGAACCAGAAGGAACACCCAGCTTAGGCTTCAAAGTGCCTGGATAGTAAGACAATGGGATGCCCTTCTTCCTTTCTCGTCTCTCCTTCATCCGATCAATCCAATGTTGTTGGTCGGCCAACCCACAAGTCAGATCAGCCATATTGGTAACATGTACTTGCTGAAAACCAGCCTGAACTTCCTCATCTAGTCCTGCAATAGCCAAGTCTACTATAGTATCCTCTGAAAGCTTATCTTTGCATTTGGTCAACTGCAACTTAAATCGTTTTAGATACGCCATGGCTGACTCTCCGGGGTTGTTGTTCCACTTCAGCCAAGACTTTTATAGTGACCTTAGCCTCAACAACCCCAAACATAGATCTAAATAGAATTTCTATAGTCCTCCAGTCTGGAACTGACCCTGGCGCTAAATCGTTATACCATGCTAACACTGACCCCGTTAACGAAGTGCCGAATACTCACAGTTTGAGTATGGAATTCTCTGCATAGGGGCCACACTCGTTGTTAAAGCGAGTAATATGGGTCTCAACGTCTTCTGAGGAATCCCCAGAGAATTGGGTGAACCGGATATGCTTAAAGTTCTGTAGCCATGGAAGTATATTCACCTCTCTGAGAAGTGGATTAGCATACGTTCTGTTGGTATCTGGCAAGCCATGCATAACCCTTATCTTTTCCTCAAACAGTTTATCCACAACGTCTAGAGTGAGAGCCTAGATTTCTTCCCTTCCTGGCTCCTCGTTTTCTTCATCAGATGGAGGGTTATCAAGCCTCCCACCTCTTCTTCTCCGTCTTGCAGATCCAGAAACATTAAGGCCCTGAGGTTGAACAGGTCATCGTAACACGGTGGAAAAACCCTTTTCTTTTCTCTTTCCTATTACCATAGGCTGAGTTGGTTCCTCTAGTTCCTGCACCTCAGAATCTATCTTCTGTTTGAACAAATTTGATAATTGTTCAATGGCAGCCGATGTTTTGGCTATCTGCTCCTGCTGTGTCTTCACTTGCTTGTTGAAGTTCTTAGCATGAGTAGTCATCTGGTTGGCGGCTTTCGTCTGCTGATTCGCCAACCAATTAATATTGGATGAATGTCCAACTTGTTCGGTCCTCAGCTCTTTCAAACTAGCTTCAATCCTCTGAAGGGTGTTGTCTGTTGACGCTGACTTAGCCAACATCATGTTCAGAGATTCCATTACATCTTCCGGAGATGTAACCTCAAGGACCGCGTTGTTATTCTCCTCAGAAACTTCTAGAGTTTCTGAAGCAACAGCCGCCTTATTCGAGATGTTGGTGGGATCATTCCCGTCACCAACACCCATTGGATTTCCAGGAATCCGCTGATTGGTGTTCTTGGTGGCTTCCGTAAGATCTTCAATGGCAGCCACCACGCCTTCGAATTTGAGGCAAGCTTCTACCTCTGTTAAACCTCTACACTCAGATGAGTTGTGCGGGGTGCACAACCTGTGTTCTGGTTTATTGCAAGAAGGCATGATTCGTCGATATGGGTTAGATCCCGCAATCTTTGACACTGGGTCCCACTGGGCGTGCCAAAATGTTCGTAGCGGATGTAGCACCCGACGAACGGTCAACACGAGGGGTGGTGGACGTAAATTCCAGTCCTTAAGTGATGTGCACGAGCGTGCCAGTACCTTTGAGTTGGTACAACTTTGATGCGGACGACTTCTGGCGAGTGTATCTGTCTGCTCCCAATATCTGACTTCTTGACCAAGCGACTATCACGCGGGCGTTTACTAAGCCGGCGTATGAGGCTCGAACAAGACCTAACAAAAATCTATTAGGATTTTCTTCTCAACCTATCGCAGATTGAGTAATTCTTACTTCGATCCTGAGACGCAAAGCAGAGCAATAATTCAAGACCGCGGGAACGGTTCTCTTCCAACCACTTGCAGATTGGCTTTTGGTTTTGTTACCTGAGTAACGACTCGATTTGCTACTGGCGTAGCGACTGACACTGGGTGCTTCAGCGAACACAGACACGACGCAAGTTGTAGCTCTAACCAGCGCAAGTGTGCGACTCTGTACGTATGGCTCAAGTATGCGGCTCTGTACGTATGGTGCAGGTATGCAGCTCAGGTTGGTGCAAATATGCTACGATATTCGGATGCTGGAAGCGATAGGTCTTAGCGACGCTCACACGAATGCAAGGCACATTTTGACAACCACGCAAGTATACAACGACTGGTGGCGGGCGTAAGGTTGTGGCAAGGTTGAATGGTGGTTGTTTGCAGTTTGTGGAGGCGGTACGCGTAAGATGCTCCGGACAGACTTTGCAAGATTTGCGATGCGCAAAAGCTTGTGTACGTGTTTGTAAGATGGTTGTGAACCCTTTTCACGTTGTATAAGAATTCTTTATATAGAGAGTGTCAAACCTCAATACTTGCGTATCAAGCATAATAGATTCGGAGATTAATTAGGATTCAATTACGTTAAACCACCTCCCTCTCAGATTCCCAAAGGAACCCCAATACATTTCCAAGAAAGAAAGATTTAATATATTTATCAGATTATTCTTCAATAAATAACCTCTTGGGCTTCGATCCTCAGTCTCGGACCAATGTCAATTTGGGCCCAAACACATACAATTGATTATTTTCTTTGGCAGCTTTCTTTGTCGAAGTTCAAAGTATTCTGGCTTGTCTTCTGTAGCAGAGTGCAGCCGAGTTTGGTGATTGAGCTTCCACAGTGGTGCGTTTTACAGCCATATAATTGTCCTGAATCTCCATATTAATTTAAGAAATTTGTCCTTTGCAGGTAGGAACGTGTACTCCCCAGTAGGTGTTTTGGTTTCCACATCAATCATCAATTGATTAAATACAACTCCACCACTTCGGCTTCGGGAAGATAAACACCTGAACATTGATTTGCTTTTGTGGGTTTTGTGTATTTGCTTTTGGCAGTAGAAACATGTCTCTAGTTCACATCCCGCCACCATAGCAACATATTTGACAAGTACTTCTTGTATCACTACTACAAAAAACTCAATACACAACACAAATCAGACAACACTTTGAAAGTTACATGTTGTGTGAATCACTGAACTGTTTCACACAACCTAAAGTGAATAATTTATGTTGTATGATGGTACACATTTTCCATATTCTGAAAAATATTTTTCCAGATTTTGTCACACAACTCTGACACACATTTTCTGTTGTATGATTAATGAAAATCTTGGCGGCAGAACTCCCTCCGACATTGAAACTCAAATTTGGGTAAGGTCTAGATGGACAGACAACAAAGTTATTTTTTTGTGTTGTGTGATAATGTCACATCCTGCATTAGGTCTCACCAAGTGCAAAGTGACAAATACTTGTACAACAGAATTTCGTAGTTTTGTTGTATGAGTTGGTTTGCTTGTCATTCCCCCACATTCATTTTGGCTCCAATGGCTTGTATTTAAGATGAAAATCTTGGCGGCATAACTCCCTTCGACACTGAAACTTAAATTTGTGCAAGGTCTAGATGGACAGACAACAAAGTTCTTGTTTCGTGTTGTATGATAAGTCATAGCTTGCACTAGGTGTCACTAGTGTAAAATGAAAAATACTTGTACAACATAATTTTACAGTTCTGTTGTACGACTTGTTTTGCTTGTCCTTGTGCCACATTCATTTTGGCTCCAATGGCTTAAATGCTACTACCCTTAAAGCGGGAAATTTGCCTCCAATGACTTAAATTCATTCCCTCAAATGTGAAGCGGGAAATTTCCCTCCATTTATTTTAACTTTACACAAACAAACATACAACAGTAGTTCTTTTCTGTTGTATGAGAATATTGCAGTTTATACTAGATGAACCTAGTGCAAAGTGCAAAATAGTTACTATACGTAGACTCTTCAAATGCAAATGTGTCGTGAAATAAGATATGACTGAAATATTGAAATACGTCTACGGTTGAAAAATGAGAAGATTCCGACAAAATCTGTGCACCGAATGTTGCGGTTAACTGTTTTTTACTTCCGTTTTCCTATGGGTAGCCTGACGGTCGGTAAATATTTTGAGGAAAATTTTTATACGATTAGTTGCGTCTCATCGATTTGAAACTATTCTCTGTTGAAGATCAGGCCAAAAAATGTCATTTAGACAGGCCAATTTCCGTTTTAAAGCGTTTAGGGGTTTGACTCACCCGGTTGACCGTCCCGATCGAGCCTTTAACGTTGTCAGATGTAGTTGGATTTTTTTTCATACATGTATTTAATCTTAACGGTGATATCTGACGGTTGGAATAGATTTTCCAAACTTTTAGATTCAAAATCGGAACATATGCACTAATGTTCTTTAACTTGTTTACTAAGTGTTTAAGTGAATGTATAGTTTCAAATAGTTACTATACGTAGACTCTTCAAATGCAAATGTGTCGTGAAATAAGATATGACTGAAATATTGAAATACGTCTACGGTTGAAAAATGAGAAGATTCCGACAAAATCTGTGTGCCGAATGTTGCGGTTAACTGTTTTTTACTTCCGTTTTCCTATGGGTAGCCTGACGGTCGGTAAATATTTTGAGGAAAATTTTTATACGATTAGTTGTGTCTCATCGATTTGAAACTATTCTCTGTTGAAGATCAGGCCAAAAAACATCATTTAGACAGGCCAATTTCCGTTTTAAAGCGTTTAGGGGTTTGACTCACCCGGTTGACCGTCCCGATCGAGCCTTTAACGTTGTCAGATGTAGTTGGATTTTTTTTCATACGTGTATTTAATCTTAACGGTGATATCTGACGGTTGGAATAGATTTTCCAAACTTTTAGATTCAAAATCGGAACATATACACTAATGTTCCTTAACTTGTTTACCAAGTGTTTAAGTGAATGTATAGTTTCAAATAGTTACTATACGTAGACTCTTCAAATGCAAATGTGTCGTGAAATAAGATATGACTAAAATATTGAAATACGTCTACGGTTGAAAAATGAGAAGATTCCGACAAAATCTGTGTGCTGAATGTTGCGGTTAACTGTTTTTTACTTCCGTTTTCCTATGGGTAGCCTGACGGTCGGTAAATATTTTGAGGAAAATTTTTATACGATTAGTTGCGTCTCATCGATTTGAAACTATTCTCTGTTGAAGATCAGGCCAAAAAACGTCATTTAGACAGGCCAATTTCCATTTTAAAGCGTTTAGGGGTTTGACTCACCCGGTTGACCGTCCCGATCGAGCCTTTAACGTTGTCAGATGTAGTTGGATTTTTTTTCATACATGTATTTAATCTTAACGGTGATATCTGACGGTTGGAATAGATTTTCCAAACTTTTAGATTCAAAATCGGAACATATGCACTAATGTTCCTTAACTTGTTTACTAAGTGTTTAAGTGAATGTATAGTTTCAAATAGTTACTATACGCAGACTCTTCAAATGCAAATGTGTCGTGAAATAAGATATGACTGAAATATTGAAATACGTCTACGGTTGAAAAATGAGAAGATTCCGACAAAATCTGTGTGCCGAATGTTGCGGTTAACTGTTTTTTACTTCCGTTTTCCTATGGGTAGCCTGACGTTCGGTAAATATTTTGAGGAAATTTTTTTATACGATCAGTTGCGTCTCATCGATTTGAAACTATTATCTGTTGAAGGTCAGGCAAAAAAACGTCATTTAGACAGGCCAATTACCATTTCTAAACGTTTAAAGGATTGACTCACCCGGTTGAAAAATAATGTGAAAAATGAAAAATGATGTCAAATTTTGAAAAATGATGTGAAATAGTATTTGATCGTTATGATGAAATACGATGATTGTAAAAAAATCACTGATATCCGACAAAATTAAAAGTCCCTATCGATACGGTCAACTATATGCTGTAAATTATTTTTATTATATGTGTGTTATTAGCCATTTAACTTCAATAAAAATCGACCACATCCGTTGGATTTGAGTTGAGAGTGAAAAAACCCTAATGGGTCACCTAAGCCTCACTCTCCTCCTCTCCTCTCTTCATATTTTCCCCCTCCCCTCATCTCCCCCTCCTCCTCCCCTTTCATGCTTCCAGACCCGAACCCGACCAAGCCCTCCTAGCCGAAACGCAGACCTCTTCCCTCTCCCCACTCCAAACCCTCCTCGACCTCATTGTCAACAACCTTAATTCGAAAACCCATACCCTTCACAACTCAGAACTCCCCTCTCTCCTTCTCTCTCCCTTAATCCCAATCCCTTCAATTTCTGAGCGCCCCCACCTCTTCTGCGTGTCTGGCTTCGCTAAAAGAGCAGAAGAAGATTCACGAATCCCAATCCCAATCCTTTACCCGCGAAAAAAACTAAAAGCTCTCCTCTCTATCTCTATCTCTATCTCAGTCAAAACCCTAGGCCATGGCCGGTCAAGGCGGTCAAGCCTCGACGGCGAACGCGTTCTCGTTCATATCGAAGGGGTGGAGAGAAGTGAAGGACTCGGCAGACGCGGATCTCCAGCTCATGAAGGACCGAGCCAACTCGTTCCGCAACCTCGCGACGTCGTTCGACCGCGAGCTCGAGAATCTGTTCAACTCGGCGACCGGAATCGGGCCGTCGACGTCGTCGGAGATCGACTTCGTGAAGAAGCTGCAGCCGAAGCTGGTGGAGATTCGGAGGGCGTACTCGTCGCCGGACTTCAGCAAGAAGGTGCTGGAGAAGTGGACGCCGCGGTCGACGATAAGGATTGATCTGTCGGCAATTAAGAATGCGATAGTGAATGAGGTGGAGGAGAGGGAGGGGACGATGACGGAGTTTGATAGGTTTAGGAGGAGGAGGAGTTTGAAGTTTAGTGAGTTTTGGGGGGAGTGGAGAAGAGACGGTGAGGAGGAGGACAAGGATGGTGGGAGGGATTGGGAGCCGATTAGGGTTTTGAAGACGAGGTTGAAGGAGTTTGAGAAGAGGAAATTTTTGGGTGGGTTTAAGAATAGTGAGTTTGTTGAGAACTGAATCAGCAAACTCCGTTTGGAACTGAATTTTTGGGTGGCCTTGTCTGGGTTTCGCGAACTCGAAGTCATCGACATGGACCGCATTGAGGTCACCAACCTCAACCGTCAGTTTCTCTTCAGGTTAACTTGTATTATTACGAGGTTGAATAGATTGTTATGGTTTTATTAATCAACTGTTTCTAGCGATTCCAGGAGTTTCCGTTGGAATCTTACGTTGTCAGGGGAGAATCTGTTATGTGAGGGATGTTGTGATATAAAGATGATTGCAGGCTAGTCTCAATTTGAGGGTCTAAATGTTTTCCTGCTTCCCAAACTCTAGTGTACTCATATACCCTACATAAGCATTTGGCAGTTTCATCTATGTTGATACTCATTGGTGCTGCTATGTACTACTGTACTGTGTAGTTTGCTTTAGAATTCAGATTTGGGTCGAGCATGCCAAACAAATAGAATGCTTCTTCACGAGGTTATTGGTTGCAGGCTTGAAGATGTGGGCAAGCCAAAGGCTGAGGTTGCTGCCAAACGTGTGATGCAAAGAGTTGCTGGGGTTAACATCGTTCCACACTTCTGTCGCATTGAAGACAAAGAGCTCGACTTTTACAGCGATTTCAGCATTATTGCTCTTGGTCTCGATTCCATTGAAGCTCGCAGCTACATAAACTCTGTTGCTTGTAGCTTTCTCGGTATGTCTCTCCATCCTATCCAATTTGCTTATATTTTAGCCAGTTGGCCAACATATAGTGTTATTATTAAAAGTATGGCATGACTTTAGGTGCTGCTAAGAATCAAGTTTTTAGAACTGAATCAGCTGAATGGCTACGCCATGCTTCTAGAACTGAATCAGCTCCGTTGCTGTCTCTTCGCATTGTTGGTCCAACTGCTCTTAGAGCACTTGTAGAAGAGGTTTGAATCTGATTCTTGTTTGATTTCTTTTGCTGATTATCAGTCATTGTGTTTAATGGTTAAGTTTCTGAAGCATGATTCATAGATTTCATACATAGGCTGGGTACTTAAGTTTCTGTTGCTCTTTTAATTTGGTTAGTGAGTTTCAACTTCCATGTGTTAGAAACCAAAATGTGAGGGACTGGGTACTTTAGTGTAGTGGATTTTACTGATTCTTTCTTTTTAATGTGTGTTTTTCGGTTTGTTTGGTTGTTCTGGGGTGGGTTTTGTCTTTTGATGCCTATGGCTATGCAGTTGTCTTTGTTGCAAACATCTGTACAGCAATATATCTTGCTTCTATAGCTCATATTGGTATTTCTTTTGTTCTTTTGTTGTCTCCTTGCTCATTTATCCATTCTGAGCTATTCTTAGTTATTGTGAACAAAGTAGGGCTGGGCACGGGCCGGGCCGGGCCAAGAATTTCGTGAACCCGACCCAAAGCCCGAAATATCGGGCTCGGGCCGGTTCGGGCTCTTCAACAACTCAAGACCGACCCAAAGCCCGAAATAACGGGCTCGGGCCGGGTCGGGCTTTTCGGGCCCATTTTACCTGGAAAACAAATCATCAAAATTTGTTGGAGAAGAGAGGACTCGAACCCCTGACCTCGAAGAAAACAAACAAACTCCAAACCACTAGAGCAGAAGCTGCTTATGTTTAAATAGTTACAAATATTATATATATTTATGCATTATAGACAGAACAATAAATCATCAAAATTAAGTTGGAGGAGATGGGACTCGAACCTCAGACCTCTTACAAAACAAACAAGCTCCAGACCACTGGAGCAGAAGCTACTTTTGTTTACATAATTACAGATATTATATTTATTTATGCATTTTCGGGCCGGGCCGGGTTTTCGGTCCCAAAAATTTCAAGGCCCGAGCCCGACCCGATTTTCTTGTTTCGGTTCGGGCCCAAATTCGGTCCGGGCTTTTAATTTGAAGGGACCGGCCCGTTTCGGGTTTTTTCGGGTTTTTCGGGCCGGGCTTTCGGTCCCTCGGGCCAAAACGCCCAGCCCTAGAACAAAGTGTAATATATGTTCAATTTTGCAGGCAAGTCGAGTGGTCTTAGTACCTTTGGCTTAATGTGGTGCAATGGTGAGATAAGAATCCTATACAAATATATCTGTTGAGTTATGGATCATTTTTGTAATAAGGTAAAATCTTGGCGGTTGAGGTGATTCTTTCATAGTTGGTTGAGGTAGTAGAGTTGCTGCAAAGGCTCTTTCATTCGAGGAAAAGCAAATGGGCAACAAGTCCTTTGTCTACGTAGACTTTTAGGTGAAGTTAGAAATTTGTTTTTGGAATCTGTATGCCATGTTTGAAACAATTGTGTACACAGGCTACTTAAATGATATGGAAGTTTTATGCAATGTTTTAATGGTAATGGCTAGCTGATACTATTGTTATGGTAAAGCTTCATGTTTTGATATACAACAGTTTATGTTTTTGTGAATATCATGTGTTGTACAATATGACTAAAAGCCACATCAAACCTGTGTCACAAAATCCTCAAATCTGTTGTTTGATTTGTAGAATCATACAACTCAATAAATATGAAACGAAACCAGTTGTCTGAATCAGACAACAAAATAAGTGGGAGATGAAATCTGTTGTGCGAATGAGACAACAGAATAAAATTGCAATGTTCTGTCGTATGTTTAAAACTTACACAACATAAAAGTATGTATATTCTGTTGTATGAACTAGACATGTCAGTGCAGCGAATGCCAAGCCAGCCATGGCATGGCATATAAGTTGTACAACAGAAATTATAAGTTGGTTGTTGGACGTTTCATCACACAAGCTCGAGATATACAACGGTTTTTTCGAACTTACACAACGGTGCAGCACCGTTGTGTATTGAGTTTTTTGTAGTAGTGTATGCAGATTCCACACGTCTTCGAAAGATTGAATTTAGAGTCTATGGGTGGTGTCCTTTGGCTGCCAGCAATTTTGGAGTACATCTTAACAATTGTACGTGTCTGCACTGATCTTGGCCACCCTTTAAACTTGAATCTGTTTAATTAAGAAGTCATTTGTATACATGCAGGGACATCAATTTGGACGTGTAGGAGCAATAAGTGTGTTGGCTTCCACATAAATCAATCATCAGTTGATTAATTTCAATTCCACCATTTGATTTTGGGAAGTTAAGCACCTGAATATTGATGCTACCCCTACCGTTTGGTCTCCTTTGTAAAAGCTTCATTCTTCATAGTTCAATCAAGATATTGATAGCTTGATTAAATGCTTCCACCGCCAAGCTTTAGAGAATCCTTCGAATGATGTGTGTTCCTGTCAACATGATATCGATTGCAGGCAGACTTGTAGGTGCTTTATTGTGATTATTGGACAAGAGGCGGAAGTCTTTTAGATCGCGAGGCTGCTGTGGTCATAGTGCTGAGGATCTCTGCTATAGACTTTGCATTTGAGCGGCTTCATTTGGCACAGGATTGTACTGTATTTGCAGGTTTGGAGCCGTAACAGTGCGTGAGCCGTAGAGCAGCCTCTTTATTGTCGTGAACTCAAACAAGTGTGACAGAGGCTTTTAAGACGCAGCCTATTCTGAGAATAGGCTGAAAAGGTTAACACACAAGTCCGAGACCCGAAATAAAGAGACACAGGTGAGCCTCTTCTCTTCTCCATCGTTTCGATCCAAACCTTGATAAGCTTTCCTTGGCGTACCATGCTTCTTGCGTATATGCTTTAGTTTTATATTTTTCTGGGAAAGTGTTTGACTGTTTTGGTGGGTGATGGAAAAGAATTGGGAGATGATTGTTTATGGTGTTGAGTAAGAGAAAGATGTAGAGCCAAGCTTTTAATTTTTGAAGCGTGAACTGCACTCATGGAGAAATTAGCAACGATAAATGAAGAATAAGAAAGACCATGGAGTAACGATGCGAGATACCTGACTTTTGGAGCCTTCGCGTCGTGAGATGATAATCTCCAGGTAATATTCAATTCTCTCTTGCTGTTTTCTTTTCCTCTCCTTTGGTACAGAACCTCTTCTCACCCTTTTCTCTCTTTTTTCTATTCTCTCCGTCCTCTCCTCTGCAGGCTAAAGCTCTCTATATAAAAGCTCTCTATATATATAGAGGACGACGAACCTGCAGCTAGATAGGGCTGATGAAGATAAACTGTTGAAGGCTCCATATTTTGTGCTTTGACACATTATCTTTATTTTCGAATTCGAAATCTCCCACTCCTGAATTGATGTATTTTTCTGTTTTGGCAGCTGTGTATTGAGTTGGTCAACAAAGAAACTCTTTTGAATTTAAGAGATTATTTGTAACTAAATCACTATTTTTTTTATAATTATCGGTCAACATAGACTGTAATAGACTTGTATATAATCAGATGAACATCAATGAGAAAGCTTTGTGAAACACAGTACCTTGATTATCTTTCACACGGTTGGTTCTGCTTCTCCATGCTGCACACTAAATAGGCAGCTCTAGCATAGAATATTTGTAGATAGTAACAGATACAAATATTTAGGTGAAACACAATTGATTCTTACTGGCTTGGTAATAAGCTGCTTTAGATCTTCTGAGAAGTCATAATATGATGCCTGTTCTTCTGGAAGTAGACTTAAGCTTGGTGCAATGTCAAGTTTCCAGTCGGGCTAGCTACAAGGAATACTTCTTTAAGGGGAGAATGTATATATGATGACATTGTAAAGGTCTTGAAGTTCTACCCGAATATGAGCATTAGGAGTACTTTACATTATGTTTAGCAGAGAGTACCTCTTCGCAGATCATCGAAGAGTACTTTTACATTATACTTATATTTGATCAAAATTGTATTTATATTTGATCATTAGAGAGTGCTTTACATTATACCTGGCTGAACTTTCCCAAGTAGGTGGCTACATATTTGTAGTTTTGTACACTATTTGGTCCAAAATCTGAAACAGCTACTGAACTACAATATCAGTGTGACAATATGTATGGTTTTGGTGGAGAGCTAATATGAGGCAATTGATAATATGATTGGGAATTTGGGAGTATTGTTTTTGAAATGATGGATCTTTCTTTTTTAGTAGCAAGTGTTGGTAGTCCTTCATGAAATGGAAAAAGGAACTGGTAATTCAAATGCAGAATTTTGAACAGAAATACTTTGATTCTCATTGATATTAGATTTAGCTCCTGGCCTATTTCTACACCAAAACTTTGTTGTGTGATCATTTCTGCCACGCAAATCATAGGAGTGATATGACCAAATAGGAGTATCTCTTGGCTTGAGAGCTCTGTAATCTCTAAAAAACTATCAATCTTTTTTGCATCTCTATCATAGATTCATATATAGGTAGCGATAGAGCGGTTGACTGCAAGGATGAATTTTTTCATTGTTGTTCTGATGATCTGTGTCCTGAGTGATAAATGACACGGTGAAAACTCATTCAAATTTTTTCTGATGCAAAAGCTCCAACTGGTCTAACAATGAGTGTTAGTTTGACCAAAAAGTTCTGGCCAAAACGTGATTCTCCCCAATTAGGCTCTGTGCAAATCTCTGAAATATGAGGGAGCGTGTCAGTACTAAATTCTGTATGTCTTCACTTAGCATCAGTACAAAACTGTTATGATATAATCGACTTCATCAGGTTCTCATCCCATAAGCCTGTCATCAACTGCAAACTCGGCATCTTAATGCCAACGTCCCTTTCCAATCTTTAATTTGTACAAACTGAACAGAAATAATTGAAGAATGCATGACACAAGAATTTGTCTCATGAAAGTTAACTGGCTTTAGTCCACGTCTTATTATCAAGCATATCATCTAATTGGTCCGCCGGCTACCAATTAAGTACATATATTACAATTCTGAGGGCGTGTCGAACAATGCTACAACCCTCGAACTTGTCATACTCAACCAACAACTGGCTTATTTATTTGCCATATATTACTCTAAGCTGGAGTGTAACAAATTTGCAACCATTTCAGCAATGTCTATGGAACAATTATCCGGTGAGTACACCAGTGGCTTTGATCCCGAAACTGGAGTATACCATTCCCTTTTCAACCTTGGCAACTGTCACAAAATCCCAACAAGGCCTGACCTTGACACTGCCACATTTGTGTTGTCACAGTTCCCACACCCTCACCTGGCTGAGTCACGAGTTGCGCTCATTGACTCGGCCACAAACCAACGAGTCACTTATGCACAGCTTCATCGATCAATTCAGTCCCTAGCTTCAGGCTTGCACCAAGCACTTGGAGTTCAAAAAGGTGATGTGGTGTTTGTGTTATCACCAAACTCACTCCTATACCCAACAATATGCTTGGCAGTTTTTTCAGTTGGTGCAATACTAACTACTGCCAATCCACTGAACACCGAGTCAGAAATCGCCAAACAAGTCCGTGACTCAGGTGCCAAACTCGCTATTGCATCACCCGAAGAGGTTCACAAGTTAGTCCCAACTGGTGTGCCTACGATTGTAACATCAAGGCCATCAAATGCTACTGATAACTCACTCTCGATTGAAGAGTTGATTGAGTCCTGTGATCCAATTCCGACCGAGTTAGCACTAGCACGTCCAACTCAGTCAGACACTGCAGCCATATTGTACTCTTCAGGTACAACTGGGATGAGCAAAGGCGTAGTTTTGACACATGCAAATTTCATAGCCATTATGACACTGCTCAAATGGTCTGTAGATGAAACATCAGCCCAAGATGATGTGTTCTTATGCTTCATTCCGATGTTCCACATCTACGGGCTAGCTTTCTTTGCTCTTGGAATGTTTACCTCTGGATCCACCACTGTCCTGATGAAAAAGTTCGAGTTCAAAGCCATGCTGGATGCTATAAAAACTCATAAAGTGAGTAACATTCCCGCGGTGCCCCCTGTGATTCTTGGACTAGTGAAGTATGCAAGACAAGCCAGGTGTGACTTGTTATCATTGAGGAGGATCAGTTCAGGAGCCGCACCATTGAGCAAAGAAGTAGTTGATGAGTTCAGACTAAAGTTTCCTTGGGTTGAGCTGAGGCCAGGTTATGGCCTAACCGAAAGTTGTGGTGCAGCAACTTTCTTTATTTCAGATGCACAGGCGAAGAAACACACCGGCTCATGTGGGCATCTGGTTCCAAAATTTGCTGCCAAGGTTGTGGATATAGAAACAGGACAGGCTTTGGGACCTTATAAGGAAGGAGAGCTGTGGCTAAAGAGTCCAACTATCATGAAAGAATATTTGGGGAATGTGGAAGCAACCATTGCTACTATTGATGGAGATGGGTGGTTAAAAACTGGTGATCTTTGTTATTTTGATGAGGATGGACTGCTTTACATTGTTGATCGTATCAAGGAGCTCATCAAGCATAATGGATATCAGGTAAAGAACTCATTCCATATATATCACCAATGTAATGCTTTTCAATTTGATCACCCTTTATAGTTTGGATCTTTAATCTCCTTGCAGGTAGCTCCTGCAGAATTGGAAGCAATACTCTTGAGTCATCCTCAAATTCTTGATGCCGCTGTCATACCGTGAGTTCCTTTGGGATCTCCAATTCTTGTTGCCACTGCCTTTTTTTTTTTTTGGCTTCTTGATCTTTCTCATTGAATCTAACTAATAAAAAGTAAATATATGCAGGGTTGAAGATGAAGAAGCAGGACAAATACCAATGGCATATGTGGTGAGAGCAACTAGTACTGAACTGATCACTGAAGACCAAGTCATTCAATTTGTTGCCGACCAGGTCTGTCTTCACCTAATTGCCTCTGTTTTGAAGCAACACTGATATAAGACAGAACCCTTTTAACTTTTCTACTTGGAAATTTCAGGTGGCCCCTTACAAAAAAGTTAGAAAAGTTGGGTTTATATCTGCCATTCCAAGATCAGCTGCAAGCAAAATCTTGAGGAAGGAACTTGTTAGTTTACAAAGCAAACAACAAATCGTTTCCAGACTGTAATGCCTTTTCCTGCAGGCCAACTTCTTTCATATAAGATAGAGAGCAAGATGCCCTTTAATTTTAGAGAGGGAAATGGCTGATGGATTGTCTGCTATTCTATTTATGGGAGAGTGAAGAGAATTAGTACTTTGTATACATATATCGAGTCGAAAAAAGAAGCTTAACAATTTTAAGGTGGAAAAATGACTCTGTTCATAGCATGCCATTGTCATTTGAATCACCCAGTTGATCGAGTTTTATTCTAACAACTGGTCAATATTCTCCATAATAAGCGCCAATTCTGGCAATTCATGTAGATATAAATGATCAGTGAGCAAATGGTAAAATTAAATTTGTACATATCTATCCTACAGCAAGATACACCTTAGTGATGAAGCTTATCAGATTGTATCTGGTACCCATGTCCCAAAACACAAGCAACTGGGCCTTGCTGTTCGAGAAAGTTTAACTAAAAGGATATACTTAATCACTAAGTTAACAATGTCACAGTGATGAAAAATGATTGCATAGCAGAAAGTTCACATTGTCCTAGTATCAAGGAGTAAAATATCGGATATCGAGGAAATATCGACGTTTCAAAATACGGATATTTCGACGGAAATATCGATAAAATATCGATTTTGACAAAAACGACGAAAACTATAAGAAAGACATGGAAATTTGTATTGAAACTTTCTAAAGTTGTTTTATGTTATGTTATCGACCATATGTGAGAAGAAAATATTAATAAACTCAAATAGATATGAATTTATTGAAATGTTATATGAATTACTACGTGAATAGAGCTGATATTTATTAAAATATAATTTAATATATATATAAAGCTAGCTTATTAGAACATCATAGAAAAATCATGCCAATAAAATTGTAATTACAGACATTATCATGTAAAATGATTACACATTACTATTTTAATTATATGTTACAAAAATATACATTATTAGAACATCATAGAAAAATCATGTCAATAAAATTGTAATTACATACATTATCATGTAAAATGATTACACATTAGTATTTTAATTACATGTTACAAAAATATACATTATAGTACAATATATAGTGTAAGAGTGTAAGACACATTACTATTAAGCATGCATATATAAGTAAGAAACTTATTAGGAAATCAAAACAGAAGTATGTAAAGTTGAAAACTATATTTATTTTAATTATATGTTACAAAATAATACAACATACTAAAAATTTAGAAAATATAGTGTAAGACATATAACATATTACTAAATAAGCATGCATAAGTAAGAAACTTATTAGGAATAAAATAAAAGTATGTAAATTTGTAAATTGTATTCTAATTACATACCTAATACCTTAGCATGGAAAATAATGCAAACTTCAAATGAATAACATTTATGTTGTCTGAGAGAGAATATGAGATGAATGTGAGTTGAACATCATAGAAAATGAGACTTATATATATATAGGGTAAATTTTTTAAAGGTAGGTTATTAGTTTTGAAAGGTATGTTAGAAATTTTAAAAAGTAGGTTATTAGTTTTAAAAGGTAAATTAAAATTAGGTGTTGAAAATTAGGTGTTGAAAGGTAGGTTAGAAATTTTGTGGAAATTTCAGAAATATCGGAAAATATCAGGAAATTTCGACGAGAAAAAGGCAGAACTGAATCGATATATCGATCCCATGGAAAAACTGAAATATCGCCGAAATATTGACGGTAATTTCGATTTTTCACTCCTTGCCTAGGATCCATGACACTGTGATTTCAACTAAAACACCTAACGCACTTGGGTTCAAACATATATTTGCAAGTCATGAGTACACTGTAGTCTGTAGACAAGTGCAAGTTACCTACCAATAGGTTCCTGCATACAAGTATATTTTCACTAATTAAGAAAAATATTTACTTATATGAAAGTTAAGAAACCCCTTCAATCTCATCCTTGAAATCGTTAATCTAACAAAATATTAGGTGAATACAGTGCTGATTCTAAATTTGTCTACAGAAACATTCACTAATGTAAAGCATGTGATGTATTTTATCAATGGAAGTACATTTCTACAATATGTATCTCTTACAACATCTAAAAGAATAGAGGAGTACTCAAAGTCAGAATTCAGTAAAAGTCAGAGTTTGGTGTAATGTTTTCTTTACCCTTAGTTATTACAAAATGTCTATTTTCTCCTTGAACACAAAAAGAATTGTTCATATCTTTTGTATTTAGACTGTTGCCCCAGTTTTAAGTTAATTGCACGGAGGTCCCTAGTTATTGCAGAGATGTCCTCGCTTATTGTGTAAAGTTTATACCCTTGTCTGTGGCACCTGTATTAACAGATGCCATACGGATTTGTTGCCATCTGTTTTGACGAGGCGATGGTCATTATATTAGGCGACACGACTTGGAGAGCGAGAAACAAGGAGAGAGCAACAGACCAAGATGAAAGTATGTTGCTCTCTAATGTGTTAAAGAGTTTACTGATAGGAGCACAATGTGCGACACTATTAATGTGTTTACGCCCTCATTTATACTTCGTTTAACCCTTATTTATCTAAGATAGAGTCATAATATATAGTTTAGTGTCATTTTGGTAGATTTTTGGAAATATATGCTTTAGAGTCCGAAAAATGACTAAGTTTAACAATTCTGGAAAATAGTGAAAAAATGTCTTTTTCGTGATTCTGAGATTAGTAGATTTGTGACTTATCCTTTTCCAAATTTTCTGAAATTTGGTATGTATATTATTGGCTTGCTAATGGGTTTTGTCCAGAGACTACCAGGATTTTCCTGAGACTTTGTCCTGATTTCCGGAATTTTTGTGTGACGCATTTCTTGGAACCAGAGAACGTGCCCCATATCAATGGAAAGGCCTACGAGTCTAGTTTCTCTGAGACTTGGAATCGTATCAACCGGAGCACTGAGGAAAAAGTTATATTCGGTTAAAGTCACAAAGGTCAAATCTGCCGAGAAAATACTCGCTCGCCAAGCCCTTGTTTGTCCGCCATCAGCCTCGTTCGCCAACATCTTCGCTCGCTAAAAGATCTGGTCGCCAATCATCCGCGCATGCCAGCATGCATGTTCGCGCGGCCCGCCAAGAAGCCTTGCCAGTACCTGATTCTAGCAAAGTCTGTACCCGCGAGCATAAAGGAATTTCCGGTAATGTCTTCAAGCGGCTGCAAGCGTGCCAAATCATTCCAAAGAGCTTTGCAACGTCCAAGAAGAAATCATAAGCCGGCCAAGTAAGAGTTTCTTTATTCAATAAGGAGAGAAAAGCCTATTCCAACTCGGATTGGGAAACCTTATTTAATGAAGATTTCTATCCCGTTTTAAACAAGGAAAAGCTCCAAACTGCACAGCCCTCTTTCTCCTATATATACAGGCCGGCACCCATCATAAAAAGTGTCACATTCCAAAGCAAAAATCTAGCCTAAGCTCTACCGAAATTTCCCCAAGAATCCTACATAAAACCCTAGCCGAAAATCACCCCCATCTCACCTTACTTTTTCTGCCGACACATAACCACTGTCGAGCAGCCGCTCCTTTCACCATCCATCGGATCCACACGAGTCGAAGTCATTAAGGTGTCTACAAAAGTGTGATCCACTCCCCTCTTTCGGTTTTGTAATTTTTATGTAGTTATGTTAAAACTTTGTCTATGAAGTTAGCATGAATTCTTGGTTTCAAACTCTATGTCTATGTATTGTTTGGATTGAAGTTTGGTTTTATGATTTGTATGTTTAATTCGTTTTCTTTATCTTTAATTTGTGTTTGGATGTAAGAATACATATTGCATGTTAAAGAGTAAGGAAAATATGTAATAAATTAGTAAGTAGGATAATCGGCAAACATGTGTTCATTTGGTTTTAGGGTTTTCTTGACTTGTTCTTTGAATTCGTGTGCTTAAAGATTGGTAGTCTATGTAATTGCAATGCGTGGAATATTGATCTCATTAGCCGAAAATAATATAGGTTAAGTAATCTTTAGGGTTATTTGATTTGTGTTGTTTTCACGAGGGTTAGAGTGGTTTAAAGAACATGATTGTTAATGAGAAGAGTGACGCCTTGCTTAATTAACTTGTTTCCGACTCAAAAGATTTCTTGCTCAATTACTATGCATGTTTGTTTTCATCTATAGGAGTTCTCAAATATGGTTAGTACAATTTTAGGATTAGACGTAAAGTTAATCTTGAATACTTATGAAATCTTAGTAATACCTATAGGGAGCTAGCTAGGTTGGAGTTAAGTTGAGTCTAGAACACTTGAATGCCTTGCCGTGAGTCTTGTTTGCTTGTTTGTTATGTGTTTTGATTGCTTTCGTGCTAATACTTTGTGAAAGAATGTCAACCAAACATGTAAATAGTAGCTTAGGATTTTAATTTTCATGCTTTAATTTCGTGTATTAGTTTAGGGGCAGCCTTGTGCTGCCGATCTCTATCATCCCCAATGTGACGTTTTTTTTTTATGTATATATGTATATATTTTTATCTAACATTCTCATGTTTCAGGTACCCTTAATTCCCGGCTTAGAACGATCCCTACTTATGTCTATACTACTAACGATTGTAGGGTTACTATTTGTGTGAGCCTCGCGGCTCACATCATTTACAAACACGCTTTATGTCTTTGCTAGCTACATGTATTAGGTTCTTGCTTCTGATGGACGCTCTTGGGCTTCTTTTATCCAATTGTTGTTTTTGTGTGATAAAATTGTTCGTAAACTCTGATGTTTAAAGTACCCTCCATTAATCATATACAATTACATACGTACATGTACACTCTTAGTTTACACTATAAATAAAAACTAAAGCATTAATTTAGTATACAAGCTCCATCCTGAAAGTTTTACTAGCCTTAATAACGCACGTCAACGTGGTTTCCCAAATGGATCTAAATTTTATACCCAGATTGATGAGACATCTCTTTCTAATCGGTCTAGTGTTTCTCCTCGTTCTATCCATGACTGTAGTTTTAGCTCAAGCTGAGCAACTATGTTTGAAAAAAAATTTGAGTTGAGGTGCTTCAGCTTTAGTGTTCAGTCTGGTCCAAATGCAACAGTGATACCTGTGCAGGTGTTGTTGGAGAGGTTTGGAACCAGACCACCTGGACAACAATTCTCGTCGGTAATAGCCCGTTGATTGAAGAACCAAGACAATGCTCGCAAAGACTTGGCCCAGTTCGAGGCTTAGCAGTGGTGGCATCTAAAGACGGAAGATACATTAATATCTCCTTATCCAATATGTTCACAAGCAGTGAGTATAATAGAAGCACGTTACAAGTACAAGGAACATTCGATAGAGCGGGACCTAGCGAGTGGCGATCGTAGGAGGTACTAAAAAGTTGAATTGCGCTAAGGGAATTGCTATTCTTCAAATATATTACTAGTTTTCACTTCTTAACTGAAGATATATCTATATGATGGATTTGGAAACCTCGACCATTTTCAATTGGTGATCCATTAATCGATTTTGGATTGGGTGCTTATACGTTACTTCTATACAAATGGCTAAACAAATAAACGAAATTCCCCTATACGGAGCATTTCTTAATTTAGTGTGTAAATACTTGTCTAACGTGAGTGTTTGATATATACCATCTATAAAATATCTTTAAACGTATATAGTTCATGTCTGTAATGGATGATTTTCTTTTTGTCAATGATTCATATAAACAAATGGAGGTCAACTAAATAAAATTTAATGATTGATAACAAACTTCTCCATCCAGTTGAACTAACGTTCTGTTTTAAACAATAGCTAAATTATTAAAATTTCCATTTCAATGAGACAAAAAGGACCTTAAATTAACGGTAACGTCTTACATGTTCAGAGTACTGGTATTTCGACGTGTTAGGAATATCACGACCATTGGCTATCATTAATAATTAGATACTAATGGTTGAGATTGATGCAATATGACTGAGTATCAAAAATCCGAAGATGTAAAAAGTTTTGTAAATTAACTAAGCAATCCAATGGTGATCGAGAATCAAAATATGGTTGGTATAGTAAAGCTAGTTGACGCTACAACCTCAATCTCCATAGAACACCATCATCACATTTGGCAATGCTCAAAGACGACATGTCGTGTGACGACGATGAAATATAGTGGGGAAGACATAAAAGCATAGAAGGAACTATTCTATGTTCTGAAGATATGGAAAGGAGGAGGGATGAACAACTGAGATAATAGGAAACATTCTATTTTCAGTCCCAAAACTTCCATAAGTTTCACTTCTACATGGATTGGTGGACAGAAGATAAGAAAGTAAAAAACTCTTTGCAGCACTAATTATGTTTATAACACGGTACCCAAATATGTAAAGCTTGAAATGAAAAGCTCAAAGGTAGAAGAAGATAAACAAATCTCAAAGAAACATAAAAGCCCAGTAATATCAAAAGTATGAAAAACTGCAGCATTTATTACAATTTCAAAGGTTATGTATATGAGAAATTACTAGCTTAATTAGTAATAGAGGCTCTTGCGATCTCGCCTAACAAACTTCACAGCTGGCAAATAGATGATAAGATGTCATATGTCAAACACTTTATAGATCTATCTCAAACAGTCATGTAAACTTCATAGCTGACAAATAGAAGATAAGATGTCATATATCAAACACTATATGGATCTATCTCAAACAGTCATGTCACATCAGCAGAACAATATTTCTATCATGTTAATTGTCGACATATACTTCTCACTTTAACTTCCCTCCAAGTTTTTGTTCTTATCCAAAATATCGTGGCACAACTATTACATTAAACTAGAAGCTCCTTATTTTTGCTCTGCTAGTTGTTTGAGGAACTATTGTGTTAGTTATGAGTTGCATAAGAGGTATTAAGAGGGATCTAATTTATAAAATTCGTTTTTAGATAAGAGGCTAATTTTAGAGTGGGGTTTCGCTATATATATATATATATATATATATATATATATATATATATATATATAGTCCTTCTATCGAGGGATCTCTCATCTGTGCATTTTGAGGGATATCTCTGGAGCGACTGGATCTGTTTTGTTTTAATGATCTTCGAGGTGGAGATTCAGTCTAAGAGTCTTAAGCCAAAAAAAAAAAAAAAAAAAACAAGTCTCGGCTGCAAACTCGTACGGATGTTCTTCTTCCTCTCACTACTCTTCTCTACTTCACCCTCTCCATCCCTTCTTCCTCATAACCCAACAATGCTAGCCAAACCAAGGGTAACCCATATGAGAAAAGAATCAAAATACAAACCTCAATTCAATATAAGAATTCCTATGAAACTGTTTATTAAGGCTGTGATTGGGAGAATTGTTAATTAGTTACAAATGGGGAGATTGGGAATCTGGGTTTTGGGATATGATAACAAAAGGAGGGTAGAGAATTCTTGGAGGTTGCTTTGGTTTCTTTTTCGTAATCTACTTCTTCAATTTGGGAAAGATCATGAAAAGGTGGAGAATTCTGGCTTTTGACTCCATTGATGGAGCAGTAAATCGGGTTTACGAACATGAGAAGGATACAAAATTGATGTTTGAATCAAAACCAAATTTTGGGTGTGTCTCTAAGGTTGGAGAAAAGAGGAGAGACTTATGGAGGTGTTATCCAAGCACAAAATACCTGCAAAACAACTTCATACACATAATACCCTTCTTTTGTCAATTGTAGTTAGGACAAGTAGGGATCGTTCTATCCTGGGAAATCAAGGGCTTTCAATCACACAAAGTGTTGCACTTAAGGGGGGTTGTCGAATTTTATAACTAATTTACCTACTGAATTTTACGAATTTAAATCCTAAATTATTATATACAATTGATCAACATCTTCCACACAATCACCAAACACAAATCTCATTATACATGCAACAAAATTAAAACAAGTAATAGGGGCAGCAGCAAATATCGGATTCAAGATCAACTAAGTTCCAATTTAATTAGAGCCAACGCGGTTATTCTAATTATTCAAGACATCACAAGTATTTAGAATCCACAATGCGTGTAATCCTAAACATGGTACTAATCGGTTTAATAACACAACGCGTAGAAATTAAACACAAATAGCACATAAGCACAATATGTCGAATTAGAAACATGTTAGCAGGTATGGCGTCACTCATCCCACATCGACATGTAAATTTCCATAATTACTCTAGCCCTTAGATTAATACATATTAAAATCCACAACGCGTGAGATCCAACATATATTAAATCGGCATATGAATTCAACATCTAGATAACAACCATGGCCTACGATTGCATTTAGACATCTCTTTCGGTTGCACACGAATTATGAAAATAAACCTAATTAAATCAAGAATACATGCTAAAGCTACTGCCCATAATACAAATTTAATCACATCACATATAAAATTCGGCAATCATATACAAAATTCCCAAACATTTATAACAAAGATCCGAAGATCCCATATATAATTATCAATACCGAAAATAAATCCAGAAACCAAAACATATTTCATAGACAAAAGTATGTTTAAATACAAAGAATCAAAAGCCAATAAAGTACAATCCATGTTACAACCTTATGAAGATTCGGCAAGGATTGGTGGAGGTTGGATTTTTGTGAAAGATGGAAGGTGGATTCGGCAAAGCTTCTTGGTGGAATTTCTGAATTTATTTGGGCAGAGGTTCGGCAAGGATTTTGAGGGGAAGAGAAGATGATTATTCTGAAATTATATTGTGGTATTTATAGAGGCAAGGGAGGCAGCTAGGGTTTACAAAACCTAGTTTTTCTCAAACTTATCCTGCTGGCAGATTTGACCTTCGAGTGAAGATTATGGAATATCTTTCTCTAGAAAATAGATATTAACGTGATTCCAGTTGGGTTGGAAACTAGACTCCCGTAGCTTTCTATCCATATAAGGCTCGAATTCTGATTCATTGTGAGCTGTCCGGGAGAGTCCGTGGAAGTTGGATGACGTGCACAGGAATTCTGCCGAATTTGATCAGGATTTGTTGCGATTTTCTTCCTCTATTTTCTGCCGAAAATTCCCAAGATAATGGCTGAATAATTGAGCAATATCTCTTTAGGTTTTCCATGAATTAATTCAGCCAAAACTTTTGCACAAAGGATGGAGTTCAGTCCACATTCGTAAGCCAAATCCATGTAGAACTCGGTTTAGGTTTTCTTCTTTCGGCAAACTTGATCTTCGTGCATTCAAACCGGCATAACTTTTTCCTCAAACCTCCGATTGATGCGATTCCAATTCTCAGAGAAACTAGACTCGTAGAGCTTTCCAACGGCGTATGGCACGTTCTCTGGTTCTAAGCGATGTGTCCTACAGAAATTCCGGAAGTCAGGACACAGTCCCAGGAAAATCCTGGTAGTCCCTGGATTGGTTTGCTCAAACTGCCAAGTTGCAGCCTTCATTTGGGTGACTTCCCGAACTCCGATTGATCTGAAATTTTGACACAATATACTTTAGCTTGCCAATTATATGCATACCAAATTTCATCAAATTTGGAAAAGGATAGATCAGTTTAGCACAGGCCTCAATATCACGAAAACAACATATTTTTCACTTTTTGCTCAGATTTCTTTACTTAGTCATTTTTCTGATAATTAAGCACATTTTCTCCAAAACTCTACCAAAGGGACACTAAACTAAAATATGACTCTATCTTACAAAAATAAGGGTTAAACATTGGATAAATGGGGGTAAAAACATATTAAGAACGACGCACATTGTGCTCCTATCAACTACCCCACACTTAGCTTTTGCTAGTCCCTTAGCAAAACAAAAACAAAAAGACTCAACCACTGCCCCTAAATGATTGTCTCAGGATCATTAAAACACATAGCTTTCAAGTTAAGCATTTCAATGTAAGCACATAAATCCCGAGCGTCATAGACATGTATCAAAGCATGAACAAGTAAGAAACGAAAATCACAAGCAATGACATGTTATGTTGATTTCATCCTCCTCACTAGGCATACTCTCTTCTTTTCACTCATATATGGCAATTCACTCATAGTATATGCAAGAGAACAGATTGTAAGGCAACAAATAGCTCGCATATTTCATCACATAAAAGCACTTTGTGAATCAATTTTCTGGAAAAACTTCATGCAACAACTATGTGCACAAATGAACCAAAGCCATAAGCTCACTCTTGACAAAAATCTCCACTAATCAAAGTTCACCCATTTTAAGAATCATGAAAAGATCAACATAAAGGTGATAATGGGGATTGGCATAAGACATTCACATTTAGGATAATGGTGATAAAATGTCACCAAGACTTAGTAAAATTCAATAAATCCTTATGTCTTCACTCCAAGGGCCAAATTTCATCATGTTGGGCCCAAACTTCATTCTTTTCTTCCCCATAACATAGTGAATATGAACAAAGGTCAAGTATAACAATGTTAGACCTTCAAATAATCATACAACTCCAAATTCACCACAAGAACTCATCCAATTATTTTTCTTTTCACTTCATTGCCGAAATATTCTTTGTTTTTTCATTTTATTTCGGCTCAATTTTTCTTTTCATTTTTCTGTCCGAATTTTCTTCTTTTCCTTATAATTTCGGCAACATATCTCTGAATTTCATGCAATTGGACAAGTTTTACCCCACACTTACTTCACAACATCACTTCAAATAACAAATTCCAATTAAACTTTACCAAGTCTTGACAACAATGGAAAGGGTAAACTGTTCTAAGCTCAAGGAATGTGTATCATGGTGATGAAATAAAATGACACAATGTCGGCTCAAAGGGGTTAAAACTAAGGAGTCCCACGATGGGCACAAAATAGGCATAAGCTTTATTTGGCATTGGTGGTAATCCTAATATGATCTTTTCAATCCTTTTCAAAATCAAGGCATTTCATGAATAATAGTCTCAAAAATTGTCAAAAGTGAGTTCTAGCATTCTAGAGTTCATTAAAAGCTATGGCACATAGTCATTGAATAATCAAAGAATAATGAAGTTTTGAAAAATTCTGCCCATTTTATCACTCAAGAAGGAAAGTATATGGCATCAAAGCTCACATAGGTTATTAAGGAACAAAATCAACACAAACATGCATGCTTATTACACAAATAAGTCCAAGTCTCAAATGTTCATACCAATCACAAAGTCCATGAAACTCACAATTATTTTCAAGATTATGCAAAACCATCATCTATGCATTCAAAGATATAATCATCATAGACTATTTAGGGGCACCTAAGACTCAAAAACAAACAAAAACAAACAAAAGCAACGAAATTTTTTTTAATTTTTCTGATTTTTCTGATTTTTTCTTTTCTTTTCTTTTATGACTCTAAACAAAAAACTTAAAACAAAAACAAACATGTGAAACATGTATCCCTACCCCACACTTAGAAAATTACATTGTCCTCAATGTTACACAAAAATTATGTAGTAATTTCTAAGCATTCGATAATTCACACAAGTTCCACATTTATACAATTCAACCAAAAAGAGTTTAGGGTTTAGAAATTCAAACTCTCGTAGACGGCTCCTTCACAATTTTGGTTGAAATGGGTTGCCTCCCATGCAGCGCTTAATGTTTATAGTCTACTCAGCCTAGACTCTTCACTTCTTAATCAAGTTGTGGACGACGCCTTTTGGAGTGCGCACCTCCAAATTCGTGCCTCCTTACAATGGTTATCATAACTCGATGCATGATTACTCCACTCTTCAACTGCATCGCATCAAGATAAAGAAATTTAGAAGAGTGGAGATGAGAATTCAAAGAATAAGTTAGTAGTGAGTTAGTGAATTAGCTAAAGTTAGAAGTTAGTGTATAAATATACAACAATTAGCTAAGTAGAATTTAATTGTAAATCATGAATAAAAGTTGAGAGTGGTGGAACTCGTTTCTTGCAACACTTGTCGTCCTTTCCAAGTCAATGAGAGCTCCAATCAACTGTTTACAATGTAATTCTTCACCTCTTCCTTATGATCTGCAACTAACAATTAAACTCTACAAGAATCATGAGAATCAATATGTATAGGTTAGAAAGAATGAGTTAGAATAAGTTAGAGTATAGGTTAGAAATAAGTTAGAAGTAATATGTATAAGTTAAAAAAAATAAATAAATAAATTAAAAAAAAAAAATTACTATTCACGACACTATTACGATTTCACTGTTCACCGTTACTATTTACGATCACTGTTCACAGAATTTATAAGGCACACGAAATTTACAAGAGATCATACAATGGCACACGAAATTTACAAGGCAAAACACACAAACAAAATTCTCAAAACTTCACACAAATCGTCATTCACACAAAGCATCGAAAATTTCACAAGTGTGGAAAAAAAAAATTAATAAAATAAAAAAAAATTTCAAACACCGATTTCAACATGTACAAAACACATGGCGTCACAACCTAGCTTCTTTCTAGTTGATTTTATTCAAAAACCCTAATTCTCAAGGTACGTGGAGCAGAGGAGATAACAGTGCAATGGACTGATACAGCCCAAGGTAGTATCATGCTTATTCCGATATACCTCGAAAATTAAAGACGAATTTTATCTTTTGAAGAAAAATAGATTCACATATGCTCAAGTTATTTTCTAGCGTCTAAAGTGAGGTGATGCTTCGACACAAGCAGTTGTCTAGGTCGAGCATACTTTACTTTTCTAAGGCGGTGTCGTTAAGATTCACGGAGAGTAAACTCTCTTTAGGAATAAGGCAGGTCTCAAAGTTTTTAACGACGGAGGACAAGTCCCCTATCGACTCACTCACAGAGAATGAACATCAGTCTGTGGGTCTTGAGAACCAGTTTTACAAACCTCGAACCAATCAATGAAAAATAACTTGCCCTATACTTTGTAAAATAAACTCAGGTCCTAGCGGTCTACAAGTGTTGATTAAAACCGCCCTCAACCTCATAGAAGTAATACTATTGCCGAAATGTCGCTTGTATGCGTGGGGGGGAAGTATCCCGCGTTTCCCAATCTACATAAAAACGGATTCAACAAAGCACCATTCATATGAAGGGTTTTGGTTATGATCAACAAAAGAGACTTCACCTACATGTTACACTTTAGAAACTACAATAAACTCAAAGCATATACAAAAACTATCAACTTCCTAGAATTTATCTAAGTGTAACAACATTCACAAATATCCATCACATAATCGGCAATTAATCAAAACAAAAACCAAAAACCAAAAACAAAACAAAAATCAGAAAATTCCCTATTTACTATTACATATCCGGAAAATCCTATTATACATATTCCAAAAACTATAGCAAAATTAAATAATCTGCAATATACATAATTACAAAACAACACTTTATGAATCAAAATCATTAAATTTCCCCGGCAACGGCGCCAAAAACTGATGGAGGTGTTATCCAAGCACAAAATACCTGCAAAACAACTTCATACACATAATACCCTTCTTTTGTCAATTGTAGTTAGGACAAGTAGGGATCGTTCTATCCTGGGAAATCAAGGGCTTTCAATCACACAAAGTGTTGCACTTAAGGGGGGTTGTCGAATTTTATAACTAATTTACCTACTGAATTTTACGAATTTAAATCCTAAATTATTATATACAATTGATCAACATCTTCCACACAATCACCAAACACAAATCTCATTATACATGCAACAAAATTAAAACAAGTAATAGGGGCAGCAGCAAATATCGGATTCAAGATCAACTAAGTTCCAATTTAATTAGAGCCAACGCGGTTATTCTAATTATTCAAGACATCACAAGTATTTAGAATCCACAACGCGTGTAATCCTAAACATGGTACTAATCGGTTTAATAACACAACGCGTAGAAATTAAACACAAATAGCACATAAGCACAATATGTCGAATTAGAAACATGTTAGCAGGTATGACGTCACTCATCCCACATCGACATGTAAATTTCCATAATTACTCTAGCCCTTAGATTAATACATATTAAAATCCACAACGCGTGAGATCCAACATATATTAAATCGGCATATGAATTCAACATCTAGATAACAACCATGGCCTACGATTGCATTTAGACATCTCTTTCGGTTGCACACGAATTATGAAAATAAACCTAATTAAATCAAGAATACATGCTAAAGCTACTGCCCATAATACAAATTTAATCACATCACATATAAAATTCGGCAATCATATACAAAATTCCCAAACATTTATAACAAGTATCCGAAGATCCCATATATAATTATCAATACCGAAAATAAATCCAGAAACCAAAACATATTTCATAGACAAAAGTATGTTTAAATACAAAGAATCAAAAGCCAATAAAGTACAATCCATGTTACAACCTTATGAAGATTCGGCAAGGATTGGTGGAGGTTGGATTTTTGTGAAAGATGGAAGGTGGATTCGGCAAAGCTTCTTGGTGGAATTTCTGAATTTATTTGGGCAGAGGTTCGGCAAGGATTTTGAGGGGAAGAGAAGATGATTATTCTGAAATTATATTGTGGTATTTATACAGGCAAGGGAGGCAGCTAGGGTTTACAAAACCTAGTTTTTCTCAAACTTATCCTGCTGGCAGATTTGACCTTTGAGTGAAGATTATAGAATATCTTTCTCTAGAAAATAGATATTAACGTGATTCCAGTTGGGTTGGAAACTAGACTCCCGTAGCTTTCTATCCATATAAGGCTTGAATTCTGATTCATTGTGAGCTGTCCGGGAGAGTCCGTGGAAGTTGGATGACGTGCACAGGAATTCTGCCGAATTTGATCAGGATTTGTTGCGATTTTCTTCCTCTATTTTCTGCCGAAAATTCCCAAGATAATGGCTGAATAATTGAGCAATATCTCTTTAGGTTTTCCATGAATTAATTCAGCCAAAACTTTTGCACAAAGGATGGAGTTCAGTCCACATTCGTAAGCCAAATCCATGTAGAACTCGGTTTAGGTTTTCTTCTTTCGGCAAACTTGATCTTCGTGCATTCAAACCGGCATAACTTTTTCCTCAAACCTCCGATTGATGCGATTCCAAGTCTCAGAGAAACTAGACTCGTAGAGCTTTCCAACGGCGTATGGCACGTTCTCTGGTTCTAAGCGATGTGTCCCACAGAAATTCCGGAAGTCAGGACACAGTCCCAGGAAAATCCTGGTAGTCCCTGGATTGGTTTGCTCAAACTGCCAAGTTGCAGCCTTCATTTGGGTGACTTCCCGAACTCCGATTGATCTGAAATTTTGACACAATATACTTTAGCTTGCCAATTATATGCATACCAAATTTCATCAAATTTGGAAAAGGATAGATCAGTTTAGCACAGGCCTCAATATCACGAAAACAACATATTTTTCACTTTTTGCTCAGATTTCTTTACTTAGTCATTTTTCTGATAATTAAGTACATTTTCTCCAAAACTCTACTAAAGGGATACTAAACTAAAATATGACTCTATCTTACAAAAATAAGGGTTAAACATTGGATAAATGGGGGTAAAAACATATTAAGAACGACGCACATTGTGCTCCTATCAATAGTTTGGGTTGGTTCTGGTGAGAATTTCACGAGATTGAATTGTTTTTTGTGAGAATTTGACGAGCTTTAATTGGTTCTGTGATGATGGGTTTCATGGTTTTGGTTTGGAAAGAACTCATAGAACAAGTCATCGTAGAGTGGGAGAGTAAAAGTTGATAGAAAAATCATGTGCATGAATGTCTATGGTAAGTGTTAAATATGTAATTTAATCTCAGCCGTCCAAATAGATCCAGTGGCTCCAGAGGTATCCCTCATTGGAAGGCCATATATATATATATATATATATATATATATATATATATATATATATGTGTTTTATGATAAAAGAATGATAGGAAAACTGTGCATTTATTGATCGATAAGGAGACCTTTATATAGGTTTTACATTAAGTATCCCTGGTAATCAGTGATTCCCTATCTAATAAATAATCTAGATAACTAGCCTTATTAGGACAAGACACACTACGGAAGTTACGGAATTAATCTTCCTTGAACACTCCCCCTTGTGTCGTGTCCGCAATGGTGCATATGTTGTTGCCTCGTTAAAACCTTTGCTAGCAAATAAAAACTTCTTGGACAAAAATAAAAGCATGGTCTAATGAAAAAGAGTACAACGCACCAACTATAAGTAAGTGAGACATGCATAACTAGACTTCCCCTGAAGTCTAGATGAGAACTCCCCCTGATGGTCAATCAGTCTTTGAGTTCAGATAAACGACACATACCAATACGCTTTACATGCTTCACGAATGTAGCTTTGGGTAGAGACTTAGTAAACAGATCAGCTGCATTATCTTCTGAGCTGACTTGCTTCACTTGGATATTCAAAGTCTCTTGCTGCTGCTGATTGCAGAAGAACTTAGGTGAAATATGTTTAGTGTTATCACCCTTGATGTATCCCAACTTCATCTCCTCAATGCATGCTGCACTATCTTCAAATATGCAGGTTGGTCTCATCGTAGTAAACTCAAGTCCACTAGACTCAGGAATGTGAGATATAACTGAGCGAAGCCAAACACACTCTTTGACTGCTTCATGTAGTGCAATAATCTCACCATGGTTCGAGGAGGTAGCAACAAGGGTTTGCTTGGTTGATCTCCAAGATATCGCCGTATTCCTAATGGTAAAAACATCACCTGTTTGAGAACGTCATTTGTGTGGATCCGACAAGTATTCAACATCAACGAATCCTACCATCACATCATTTGGTGTATCTGAGTAGGAGGAGGTAGTGCCGAAGCTGTACCGAGACCACGCCTTGGCATCCTCGGTTCGGGTACGGTGGCGGAAGTGACGGCGTCACGGCGTGCAGCCGAGCTGAGGCTAGGAATGGCTGTGGTGCGGCGGGCAGCCGAACCGGAGCCGAGTGTGACGGCTGTGCGACAATGATCCGAGCCGTTGCCGGTGTCACGGGATGCAAGGGATCAGCTTAGTGCCGAATCCTGATCAGTGTATCGATAGTACAAGCCCATGTCACTGGTTCCTTTCAGGTATCAGAAGATGTTCTTGATTCCAACCCAATGACGTTGTGTTGGCGCCGAGCTAAATCTAGCAAACAAGTTCACCGAGAAAGCAATGTCTGGTCTAGTACACTGATCGAGGTATTGATAGGAGCATAATGTGCTACGATATTATATGCTGATGCCCTCGTTTATGCTTTGTTTAACCCTTATTTGTCTAAGATTGAGTCATAATATAGTTTAGTGTTAATTTGGTAGAGTTTGGCGAAAAATGGTTAAGAATCCGAAAAATGACTAAGTATGAGAAATCTGGAAAATAGTGAAAAATGTGTCTTTTTCGTGATTTTGAGATGAGCAAAAGTGTGATCTATCCTTGTCCGAATTTAATGAAATTTTGTGTGCTTATTATTAATATACTGAGGAATGTTGTGTTAAAATTTCAGATCAATCGGAATTCGGGAAGTTACCCAAACGATGGCTGCAAAACGGCAGTCCGAGCAAACCAATCCAGGGGCTTCCAGGATTTTACTGGGACTTTGATCCAACTTCGAAAAATCATTCCCGACGATTCACAAGGAATTTGATCGAGATATTTTATGGAAAGATGGCTATATGTGTCTAGTTTATATGAGACTAGGAATCGCATCAATTGGATCTCCGAGAAGGGAGATATGTCGGATTTACTGGAGTAAGGTCATTCCAGCCGAGTTGCTGCCGGTCTTGTGTTCTTGCGGGTTTGGGGCATTTTTCCATGGACCAAGCTCACCAAATGGAGTTGTCAAGCCTACACAAGAAGTTCATAAAGATATGAAGCCCAATCCAAGGAAGAAAATCAGAAAAAGAAGTTTCCTAGAAGAACCAAGAAAGGAAGGAACCAAAACCTTGTTGCACAAGGATTGCCTTTGCCGATTTGGACTAGGTTTTCTACCTAGAGTTTCTGCCGAATTTGCCTCTATATATAGCCATGTTTTCCTACAGAAAAAGCATCTCATCTCAAGCATAAACACAAGGCCTAAACTCTACCAAAATTCCCCAAAGATCCTAGACAAAAACCTAAACCGAAAACCACCTTCACCTCACCTCAACCAAGTTTCTGCTTTGCCGAACCTTGGATTTTCTCCTCCATAACCTACTGCCGACACAACCTACTGCCGTGCAGCCTCACCTCAGCCTCCATACTTCACCGGATCCACACGACGTGAAGCTCTCAAGGTGTCTCAAAGTGTGATCCACTCCCCTCTTTCGGTTTTAGTAATTTTTGTCTAGTTATGTTTAGTTTTGTCTATGAAACATTCATGTATGTTTGGTGTTGGTTTATATGTCTATGTGTGAATCGATTTTGGTTTTATAAATTGTATGTTAAAGACTTGTTTGAATCGATGCTTAGATTTATGTTTAGGTTTCGACAAGAACAATGAATTTTGCATGCTAATTTGTAATATGTAACTTGTAAATTCATGTGTTAGATAATTAGGACAGTGGTATTAGAAGCATGTTTAGGATTTAAATTGGTTAGTAATCTAAGGTGAGGGCATGAAAATCGATACTTGGTGTTGTCTTTGAACATGATCTAGGTATTAGGTTTAATCTGCTAGAGTAATTACAAGCTAGATGGACCTAACGGACTCTATGATTTGTGTTATTCACTTAGGGCTATTAATCTTAGAACTTGCATGCTAAATAAGATGATTGACAACCTTACTTGTTTACATGTCTCCAATTTAGACCATTGCGCATAATTGTTAAGTCTCAAAAGGATTAACATAACTTTAGGGCCCATAACCAAAAGTTCGGTCTTAAAACTTGAGAGGTCTTACAACTAAGTTGTAGTTGGAACTAATTTTGAATTTAAGCATGTTGGTACTTGTTCCTTACTTTCTTGCATGTGAGTTTATATGTTAAAGAGTCTTTGGTGTTAAATGTTTTGTGAGAGATGATGATCACTTGTATATAGTAGTTTAGGTTTATTTTCGTGTCTTAAATTTAGAGGCAGCTTTGCTGCCAAGCCTTTTATCCCCCATAATTTCGTGTGTGAATATGTATATATGTATATAAGTGTGACAATTGTGTGCATATATGTTTGTGAATATTTGTGTTAACATTCTCATGTTTCAGGTACCCTTAATCCCCGGCTAGAACGATCCCTACTTATTCTATACTACTAACGATTGTAGGGTTATTATTGCTTGATGCTCACTTCGGCGACTCATCAGGTATAATAAAGGTCCAATTGCACTGAGATATGGATATTTAGCTTCCAAGACCACTTCGTCATCTTCTTTCAGACGAAAGGGATCTTTATTGATATCCAGACTTGTAACGACCATGGGAGTGCCTGTAGGATGCATAACTTTGTCCATGTTAAATAGCCTGAGCATCTTTCGGACATATGCAGATTGGTGTACAAAGATTCCACCACTTCGGTGCTCTAGTTCTAAGCCTAGGCAAAACCGAGTCCTTCCCAGATCTTTCATCTCGAATTCGGATTTCAAGTAGCTTGCGGTCTCATTGATCTCATTCAGAGTTCCAATTATGTTCATATCGTCAACATAGACGGCTATAATGGCAAATCCGGAACTTGTTCTCTTTATGAACAGACAAGGGCACAACTCATCAATCTTGTATCCTTTCCTAATCAAGTAATCACTCAACTGTGTGTACCACATCCTACCAGATTTTCGGAGTCCATATAGAGATCGTTTCAACTTGATAGCAAATGAATTTCGTGGTTTTTGCTCACTTGACTTGGGTAACGAAAGTCCTTCTGACACTTTCATGTACATCTCCGTATCTAGATCCCCATAAAAATACGTTGTTACAACATCCATAAGCTGCATATTGAGTCTCTCTGAGACTACCAAACTGATTAAGTATCGGAAGGTAATAATATCCATGACCGGAGAATACGTCTCCTCATAATCAATTCCAGGGCGTTGAGAAAAACCTTGCGCCACGAGTCAAGCTTTATATCGCTGGACTTCACCATTCTCATTACGCTTTCTGACAAAGACCCATTTATGTCCAACAGGCTTCACGTTCGGCGGTGCAGGTACAACCGGTCCGAATACTTGCCTTTTTTTTAGAGAGTCTAGTTCAGCCTGGATTGTTTCTTCCCACTTTGGCCAATCCGCCCTTCGTTGACATTCAACAACAGTGCGGGGTTCCATTTCATCGTCGTCAATGATTTCTTGAGCAACGATGTAGGCGAATGCATCATCGATGTACATGTAATTCCTTTCCATAAAATTGTGCATGCATAAAATTGAGACGTCCCCCAGATGATTCAGAGTTGATTCTTAGACATAGGTATAGTCGGAGACAATCTCGTGTGACGGCGTCACAGTATCGATGATGAATGGATCGCTTTGTGCCTGGACACATGCCCTCTTTCTAGGTACACTGTCCTTGGAACCAATTAGTCTCCCCCTCTTTCTAGGAGGATCCGAAGTCGACGCCGGCTCTCCACTTGGAGGTGCCGAGCATAGGCTGCCGACGACACCTAGGGCTGTGGGTCCGAGACCGGCGGCGCGTGCTCGTGCTTGATGAGGTATGTTGAGCCGTGCAGGTACATTCGCAGCATGTATGGTTGATCTTGTCACTTTCGCAATATCAGTAAAGGAGTCGGGCATCGAATCCGCAACCTTTTGTAGTTCCAATATGTGTTGTATTTCGGTCTCACATTGAGATGTGCGGGGATCATAATGAGACAGAGTGGGAGAGAACCACGTCAATTCTTGACGTTCACTTGGGACGGATGCGGCCCCATCTCCCCCTAACGGCGGGAAGGATGTCTCATTAAAGTGACAATTTGTAAATCTTGCAGTAAACAGATCACCTGTCGTAGGCTCTATGTAGTGGACAATTGTTGGTGCCTCATATCCAACATAAATAGCTAATCGTTGCGGACCCATCTTAGTGCGCAGTGGAGGCGTTATTGGCACATATACGGCACAACCAAAAGTACGCAGATGCGAAATCTCAGGCTCGTAACCAGTTACCAACTGGTACATACTAAATGGTTGGCTATCTGTGGGTCGTAGACGAATAAGCATAGCTGCATGTAATATTGCATATTCCCATGCCGATACCGGTAAGTTAGTGGCCATGACAAGGGACCGAGCAACAAGCTGTAGTCTCTTAATGGCTGCTTCAGCAAGACCGTTCTGAGAATGAACGTGGGGCACGGGATGTTCAACTTCAATCCCAACTGACATGCAATAGTCATCAAAACACTTTGACGTAAACTCTCCAGCGTTATCCAGACTGATTGACTTAATCGGATTGTCGGGGTGGTGAGCCCGAAGCTTAATGATCTGGAGCTAGGAGTTTAGCAAATGCAGAATTCCTCGTGGACAACAACGCGACGTGTGACCAACGTGTCGACGCATCAACCAGAACCATAAAATATCTAAATGGTCCGCATTCTGGTGTTATAGGTCCACATATATCACCTTGAATTCGTTGTAGGAACGGAATATTATGTTTCTTATCAATAGCAAAAGATGGTCTTGCTTGAAGTTTTGCTAGTGAACAAGCTTTGCAAAACGAACGATGAGCATTGGACATCGCTACAGAGGCATGAGCAGCAGCAGGAGGCCGAACCTGTCCTTGGAGTCGAGAGGCTGCCGGCGATGGCATTGACGCCGAACCAAGGCCGAAACCCCTAGGAACGGCGTCGGCTTGCTTTTGTCCGGTTTTCTTGTTTCCTTTTTGCTTCTGTGATCTGAAAAATGGATGACCGTGTGAGCATTTCAAAATACGAATCATCAGATCACGACCTGGATGACCGAGTCTGTCATGCCAAAGCTTGTAAACATCGAAATCACATAAGATAACAACATGAGATTCATTGGCTCGAATGGTTGTGAAATATATGCCGTTTCGAACGCGCTTACACTTCTCCATAATGCGAGTACGCAAAGACTGAGTGGAGGTGATCAACAGATATTCAGTTCCATCTTCAACATAAGTGCTGAGGTGATAGTCGTTGTCACGCACATCCTTGAAAGCTATGAGGGTTCTGGGCGCTTTAGGCGCATACAATGCATCAACTACTCTGATTTCAGTGCCATTTGGCAATCAGAATTGAGCAACTCCGCGACCTTTAACAATAGGTCACGATCCTGTCATCGTAGATAATGACGATCCACATGGCGTAAACTCCGAAAATAATTGCCAATTCCTCAGAATCGTGTGAGTCGTTGCACAATCCAACAGACACTCGATCTCGCCTTGAAACATCTACAAAAACAATGTAAATTGAATCAATTGTCTATATTGAGACTCTGGCGAACACTCTAATAGAAGTGTATTGAAGCAATTTATATCATCACAAAACGAAGTGCAGTAGGCCCGATAACATAGCCATGGCATCCATACAACTTTAGATAAAGAGACAAGCCTTATGTTAATCACCAAATACCAACATTGAGAGAGAACACAGCCTAGAGTAGAGAGAAACTGGGGGCTATCATTGGTGGCGTGGCCGAGCCAAGGCCGAGGCCAAACCAAGGCCGGAGCCATCTTGGGGTTTAGCCGAAGCAAGGCAAGAGGTGAGGGCCGGTCAGGCATTTAGGCAAGTTGTTGCGACAAAAGCCGAAGCATGTCGAGTCTGGAGACAAGTTGTTGCCGAGCCGTTGTTGCAAATATTGCATTTTGCTATAGGCTATCGTTGTTGGTTTCAAAGTTGGATTTATGGCCAAGGACGTGTCGGGATTAAGGTCGAGACGTATCCAAGGCGAAAAAATTAAAAACCGGATTCGATGTCAAGCCGGCATACTGCAGGGCTGCCGAAGCACGCTGCCGAGTGACTGCCGAGTGACTGCCGAGGCGCATTGCCTGGCTGCCGAGGGGCTGGTGAGGCCTGCTGCTGAGGCTGCCTAGACGCAGCCAAGCTGTCGACAGGCTGCCTAGGTGCTGCCGGTAGCCTGCCAAGGCTGCCAAGAGGCTGCCTTGGTGATGCCGATGCTGCCTAGGCGCTGCCGAGGGCTTGGCCGAATGTGCAACGCGATTTCTCGCGATTCTCTCATTTTGTTTCAGATATTGAGTTAACATCACCAAAATCGTGGTGAACTCAAGATAATTATGCCATTGAGAGCTGGATGTATTGAACCAATTTTGCTTTCATAGGGATGTGAAAAATCTCGAATCATTCATTAAATAAGAGAAATTTTATTGATGACAACTCAAAAGTACATCAAGGATGTTCTAAAAATAAACGACTTATTGAACAAAGTCGGAACTATGACTAAAACCAGCCAAAAAAATCAAATCAAACTTGAACATGTATCTCATGACCTAAGTCAAATACTTATTCATAATCCGGAGTATCACACTCCTTAGTCCTACGCTTCTTAGTAGGTTGGAAGTCATCGACGGTGAAGTTGGTATCTTCGTCATAGTACTCTTCTTCCTCAAAGTCTCCTACATAGTTTATTTCTTATTCCATGTATTGCTTGTGTTTCTTGTAAGCAGCTTGGACATCTCTACTCGCTTTGCAATCGCGTTGAAGATGATTATTGGAGCCGTATTTGAAGCAAGGAGTCGAAGCTGAACTCGAGGCGTGGCCACCACGCTTGGGGCCGGAACCAGATCGGTTCCCCCCTCTAGGAGCGGCGCCGCCGCCGCTACCGTCCCGTTTTCAAGGGAGGTTTCGGCTAGTGCCGTCGCCTCCTCTTCCTCCTCTTCCTCCACGTGTTGCTCTTGGCGCACGTGGTGGTGGTGCTTGATGTTCACGAGGTTGACTCTTTGGCTTAAGAGCTCTACCACCGGCTTGGTGAGATTCCGCAATGAATTTCGGACCTCTTGGCCTCTTGTTGGTAGTAAGGATCAACTCATGATACCTCTCCTTTCTTTGAAGCACATTCATCAAATTACTGAAGGTTTTGATGGTGCCTTTCTCACGGAGATCGCGGTACTGATGCGACAACATGGACGCAGATTCTGGGAACGTCGTGAAAGTCTTCTCCATCATATCATCATCGGACTTGTCGACCCCACAAAATCTCAGATCAGACTGCAGGTTAAGCATAGTCTGATGATATTCCTGGACCTAATCAAAATCCAAGAGGCGGATTTGCTCCCAATTGGACGTCAGATCAGGGAGTTGTGCGTCATGCACGTTGTCGAAACAATCCTTGAGGATGTCCCATAGCTCTTTGGGATCGGTTTTTCTTAGATATTGCTTCTTGAGCGTTAGATGGATATGAAGCCTGAGAAACATCAGGGCTTCAGCTTTCTGTTCAGGAGAAGCTTGTAAGTTTTCATCCTCAGGAGGGACAATGGTGGCCGTAAATCTTTTGCCAATGAAGATGTTCTCTACATCTGAAACCCACCTCTTGTATTCCTTGCCTTGGACATCCAAGAGGTCGAATTCTGGACGTTGAGTGTCAGCTATCTACAAAACACAAATAGGGAGACGTTAGTATTTTGAATACTAATCAAGTTTGATTGTTTTATCTTTTAGAAAAGTGCCAAGATATATTATGGTCACATAAATCGATGCAAAGAGTGACTATAGGTCACAATCGATATCTTCTCTTTATTTTCTTTTGAAAAAGAGACGTTATGATTCACAGTGACATCACAGTCACAAGCATAACGGTGGCTGTTAACATCACAGTTACCCCAAAAACGTTGTTACCGGGGTGACTAAATCCCCGTATGCCGTCCCGAGAAGCAATAGAATCGGGATGAGGTAGCAGGGACACGAAAAGGTCCCGGAAGAAAACAAAACCCAACTATTGAAAATTCAGAAGCGGGAACGTTTATAAAATATTTAACTTTTAAATTGAAGCTTGATCGAAATAAATTTGGTTTTGGGGGGAGCTTGTTTTCTTCGACTTTTCTTGATTTCTTCTAAGCAATGAAGAAGGCTTTGAAGGCCGCTTGCTTGACTTGCGAGCAATCTTGACCGATAAGCAAGGGAGCTGCCGAAGGGGCTATCGGCAGGGGCTTGTAGGTTGCCGAGCAGGGTGCTAGGGGTGCCGATAGGCAGCGGTGGAGCAGCGCTTGAGGGTGCGGCGCGGCAGGGGGCAGGCCGGCAGCGCAGGTACTGCCGAGAAGAAATCGACAGCGGCCAGAAGGGAGGACGGCGGCCGGCGACGGTAGGGATTTAGGGTTTCGAAAAAAAAAGCTTTTTTTTCAGAATCAGGGTTTTTAGGGCTATTAGACGGGAGACTAGAGCAAAGCGCTGATAAGGTGTTCTAGGATAAAAGAATTATAGAAAAACTGTGTCTTTATTGATTGATAAGGAGACCTTTATATAGGCATTACATTAAGTATCCCTGGTAATCAGGGATTCCCTATCTAATAAAGAATCTAGATAACTAGCCTTATTAGGACAAGACACACTACGGAAGTTACAGAATTAACATTCTTTGAACAATATATATATATAGTCCATATCCAGAGCGGGACTCCGCTCTGAAATTAAAGAGCGGGGCTCCTCTCGTAGCCCTTGGATTAGTTCATTTAAATCTAATGGATCACAATTCACCTCTCTTAACCAGTTTCAAAACCCATGGTTAACAAATATTATTCTTTTAATAATAATAATCAAAATCTTTCTACAATTAAGGAGAAGAATCGCACAAGTCTAAAAGGAAAAAAAATTAAACAAATCTTTCTACAATCGCATTCGTTTCCCACGAATTCTGCGTTTTATTTTTAGACCATGTTCATATTTCTAGACCATGTTGTTTTTTGTGCGATTGTAGAAAGATTTTGATTATTATTATTAAAAGAATAATATTTGTTAACCATGAGTTTTGACCCTGGTTAAGAGAGGTGAATTGTGATCCATTAGATTTAAATGAACTAATCCAAGGGCTACGTGAGGAGTCCCGCTCTTTAATTTCAGAGCGGTGCCCCGCTCTGAATAGGGACTGTATATATATATATATATATATATATATATATATATATACAGGCCGGATTTAGAGAGGACATCCTCAAAATGTCCAATAGTGCGGATTTTCATTTTTTACCCAACTCCACCATTTAGTATGTAGATAATATTGTGTATATCATCTCTGTAAAATTTCAGCCAATTTGGTAATCGTTAAGACCCTCAAACTCGAAAAACAATTGAACGAACTGAATTCTGTCAAACTTGAACCGTTCATGTTTATAACAGAAAAACGTCAATTTGAGGGTCTTAACGATTACCAAATTGGCTGAAATTTTACATAGATGATCTACACAATATTATCTAGATACTAGACGGTGGAGATGAGAAAATTTGATCGAAAATGGGTCAAAAATGAAAATCCGCACTATAGGGACATTTTGAGGACATCCTCTCTAGATTCTGCCTATATATATATATATATATATATATATATATATATATATATATATATATATATATATACAGTGCCCTTCCACTAAGGGATCCCTTTTTTTGTGCATTTTAAGAGATCGATTATTATGCAAACTTTTTGATTGAATTTTTACATCTCCACCGTTCAACATTCATGTCTATATGGGTAGATCATATCTGAAAATTTTCATTCCATTTGATAATTGTTAGGGTATTCAAAATTGTGATTTATAAATAAAAACATGAACGGTTCAAGTTTGACAGATCTCATACGTCCATTGATTTCATCTAGTTAGATGCCTTAATAATTATCATTTTAGCTAAAAATTTACATGAATGATCTACACATATAAACCTAGTAATTGAACGGTGGAGATGTAAAAATTCAATCAAAAAGTTGGCCTAATAATCGATGCCTTAAAATGCACAAAAAAAGGATCCTTTAGTGGAAGGGCCCTGTATATATATAGGGCCCGTCCACTAAGGGATCTCTTATTTTGTTCATTTTAAGGAATCGATTATTAGGCCAACTTGTTGATCACATTTTTACATCTCCACCGTTCAATTACTAGATTTGTATGTGTAGATCAAACCTGTAATTTTTAGTCAAAATGGTGATCGTTAAGGCATTCAACTGAATTAAATCAATGGACATATCAAATCTGTCAAACCTGAATCGTTCATGTTTTTACTTGTAAATTACAATTTTGAATGTTCTAACGATTATCAAATGGGATGAAAATTTCTAGATATGATCTACTCATATAAACAAGAAAGTTAAACGACAGTGATGTTAATATGTGATCAGAAACTAGGTTAAATGATCAATCCCTCAAAATGACCAAAATGAGGGATCCCTCATTGGAATGAGGCTGATACACACACACACACACACACACTTATCCTATCCAGAGCGAACCTTCACTTTTGATGTAGGGAGAATGGCAGAGGAGATTGAGGAGCAGATTGATCGTGGCAAGTCAAAACCCGGTTTATTGCAGATTTGGCGTTCGATATCAGAATGGTAATTATTATACCTTTTCGAGAATGGAACGACACTAGAAATCCAACTCATCTATATGCCACGATGTTTTGGGCTTTCGAGCTCGTTTCGGGCCTCAAAACGACAGTTTTATATATTTCTAGTATTTTATGTTTTCTAATTTATTTTGGATTTGATTTGTTGTAATGCTTAGGCTTTTAGGGTTAGTTGTTGGTAGCCCTAGGGTTTTGTTATCAGTATTCAAGCATCCTTAACAGGTTTAGACAGATCATCTTATTATTACAATCAAATTGAGAGTTTTCTCTTCTTTCTGGTGAACTCCAGAGGTTTTATCTAGGGTTCTTCGCTTGAGATCCCTTCACTACCTTTTCGGGTTTATCGCTTGTAAACTCTCCATACTTCGTACTGCGTCAGCTTTGACTTAACGTGCGAAGTTCATTGTTTGACTTACTTTTCGATCATATTTTCAAATCTCCACCGTTCAATATTTAAAACCTAATGCATAGATCATGTCTTCAAAATTTCATCCAAATTTGATGATCATTAAGGTACGAAACTGTATTAAATCAATGAAGAAATTTGAAGTTGTTCAACCTGAACTACTTGTGTAAATCACCATAACGAAAGATCAAATGATCATCAAATTGGATGAAATTTTGCAGATATAATATATATATTATGTTCTAAATACTAAACGGTGGAGATTTAAAAATATAACCGAAAAGTGAGCCAAATAATGTACTTCGCACGTTAAATTCAAAGTGAAACTTTGCTCTGGATAGGTGTGTGTATATATATATATATACAGTTCCTATCCAGAACGAACCTTCACTTTGAACTTACCTACGAAGTTCATTTTTTGACACATTTTTCGGTCATATTTTCACATCTCCACTGTTTAGATGTTTGATCCTAATGTATAGATCATTCCTACAAAATTACATCTAATTTAGTTACCGTCAAGGTATTGAAACTATATTAAATCAATGAACAAACCGAATTTTGTTCAAACTGAACTGTTCGTCTAAATCACCATAACGAAATGCCAAACGATTATCAAGTTGAATGAAATTTGGCAGACACAATCTACACATATGGTTCTAACATCTGAACGGTGGAGATGTTAAAACATGACTGAAAAGTGTGCCAAGAACTAAACTTCGCACGGTAAGTTCAAAGTGAAGGTTCGCTCTGGATAGGAACTTGTATATATATATATATATATATATATATATATATATATACAGTTCCTATCCAGCACAGGGCTCCTTATTTGACCCACTTTCTGGTCAAATTTCTACGTCTCCACCTTTCAGTATTTAGGTATATGCGTGTAGATCATCTATAAAAATTTTCAGCTAATTTGGTGATCGTTAAGGTATCAAAACGATAAAAAATCAATGAACAAATTGAATCTGTTCGGTATGAACCATTCGTGTTAATCACGACTAGGAATGTCTAAACGATTACACTACCAGAAAAGGGGTTATAGCCGACGATATGAAAAAAAACGGCCGACGAAACAGCACTTCGTCGGCTATACTTGGTTATAGACGACGAAAAACTATTTCGTCGGCCACATCGTCGGCTATAATATTATAGCCGACGAGTTGTCGGCCGTCGTCGGCTATAACTATAGCCGACGAAAAGTTTTTTGTTATAGCCGACGAGGAGGTAGTCGTCGGCAATAAGAGTTATAGCCGACGAAAAGTTTTTGGTTATAGCCGACGAGGAGGGTATTCGTCGGCTATAACTCTTATATCAGATCCATTCTGCAGCAGCGAGCTCATTCGTCGAAAACATTTCGAAAACGCTCTGAAATCGTCCAAAACCTTGGCCATAAGCTTGAAAGGTACGTATTTGCTGTGTGTGTTGATTTAGTTGGTTATATGCAGATGTGTGTTAATTTAGAGTTTAATTAGAATAAATGTGTGATTAATTTGATATATATATATATATATATATATGTGTTGAGATGAGATTATTAATGGGTTGATATGTTGGTTAGATAGAATTGAAGTTTTGTTGAAGATTAGTGATTGATTGTTGATTTATAGGTGATTTTAGATGAATTTGATGAAAAAATGTATATATATATTAATTAATTTAATTGTAATTAAAAATATATTGTTGGTATATATAAAAAATACATTGTGTTTAATTAATTAGGGAGATTGACGATGTTTTAATTAATTTAGGGATGCATGTGTATATATATATATATATATATATATATATGTGTGTGTGTGTGTAATGATGAATTTTTTAATTAATTAGTACGTACGTACGTACGTAGTACGTGCATATATACATATCTATATATAGCTATATTTATTTCTTGAATTTACAGGATGGACAAGAGTTGGATTACCCTTGGAAGATGGGATCAGGCGTATCATGATGGAGTTAGGAGTTTCCTGGATTTTGTGATGGCTAACTGTGGAGACACTACACTTCATTATTGTCCGTGTAAAAAGTGCAAGTGTGCCACCCCACGACACCGGTTTTCCATAGAGACAGTGGAGCAACACCTGGCTAGATATGGATTTTGGGTCCTATACACTAATTGGATTTATCACGGTGAACCAGAGTTTGCGGGTCCTCATGATCATGGACAATTTGCCGAGAGAGGGAGTTCCTCTAATGATCCAACAACGAACTGGATCAACGATATGTTTCCTCGTGAGAGCGGTGTCTTTGATGAAGCACCAGATGTGCAACTCCCTCCTCCGGAGATGGAGTGTTTCCCTGATATTGAGCCACTCGAGCCATTACCCCGATCTCCGGTCAACACAAATGGTATGGAAAAGTACAACAACCTGATCGCATTGCAACAGACTCTGTTGTACCCCGGATGCAGTAAGACTGTCCTTGAATCTGTCATGGGAGTGATGAAGATCAAAACGGAGAACAAAGGCACTGTCAAATCTGTTGATGATTGGCTGAAGATATGGGGTGGGGCGATGCCCCCCGGATATCGGCTTCCTACCAGTCATCATAAGGTGCGACATATCCTTAAAGATCTCGGCCTTTCCTACATCAAGATTCATGCATGCAGATACGATTGCGTTCTGTTTTACGGGGAAGGACTTGCAGATCTTGAATACTGCCCAGTATGCAATACAGAGCGGTATAAGTTCACTCCTAAAGGGAACAAGAAAGCTGTGAAGATACTTCGGTACTTCCCGCTGATTGATAGGCTTGAGCGGTTGTTCATGTGTGCTTTCACGGCCAAAGCTATGAGATGGTGGGCTGAGAGGAATGTGCCTGACGATGACACCCTTAGACATCCCGCCGACGGAGAGGCTTGGAAGAAGAATGTGTTGGAGTTTCCTGAATTTGCATCAGAGGTTCGAAATGTTTGGCTAGGGCTATCATCCGACGGTTTCAACCCTTTTGGCAAGAAAGAGCTTCAGTACAGTGTGTGGCCAGTTATTTTGATTCTGTACAACTTTCCACCGTGGATGTGCATGAAGAAGGAATATAACATGCTCACATTGTTGATTCCAGGCCCAGGTTATCCGGGAAAGTGTCTCGATGTGTATTTGAGACCCGTAATTGAGGAGCTTCGGTACTTGAGTCTGAACGGCCTCCTGGTCTACGACCGGTTCAAAAATGAGATGTTCCGGATGCATGCCATGCTTGTTGGCACGATTAGTGACTTTCCTGGGAGGGGTATGTTGTCGGGCAGCGTCACCAGGGGTTACAGGACTTGTTCAGAGTGCATGACTGTTGATTGCTCCAGTCCTCATTGCAGCAAGATTGTCCAGATGCGTCACCGTCGTTGGCTTCCGCATGACCATCCATTTAGGGACGATGCACAGGCTTTTGATGGGACTGAAGAAAGGGGCTGGGCACCCGAGCAATGGACAGGGGAGGAAATATTGGCAGTGTTGAATGAGTATGACTTTGGTCCGCTTAGCAATCATCCCGATGTGTTGCGCACGATTCCAGAGAGGCCGGATCGGTATAGGTTCTGGTCACACAAGAGCATCTTATGGGAACTTCCTTATTGGGCCAGGTTGGCTACCAGATACTACCTGGATGTCATGCATATAGAGAAGAACGTGGGTGAAGCCGTGGTTGGCACAGTTTTGAATTGGGAGAAGAAAACAAAAGACACCCCCAAGGCACGCGTTGATCTGAGAAATATGGGACTGCGGGACCATTTGTGGTTGAGAGAGGGCAGGAGCAAAATGCCCCAAGCTCCTTACACCGTCACCAGGGACCAGAAACATGAAATCTTTGGATGGCTGAGTAATGTCAGGTAAATTTTTATTAGGCATGTATTCCCTAAAGAATCCATCTGTTGTTGGACGACTATATATGCATGAAATCTAATTGTTGTTAATGGCTATGCAGGTATCCTTATGGCTATGCGGGTAACATAAGCAAGTGTGTTAACTACCGAGACAACAAGATGTACGGATTGAAGAGTCACGACTGTCATGTACTGCTTCAACGCCTCTTCCCTATTTTCATTCGAGCGTACTTGGAGGATGAAGTGGTTGAGCCGTTGGTGGCGTTGTCAAGATTCTTCCAGAAGTTATGCCCTAGAGAAGTTAGAAAATCAGACCTCATGAGAATGCATGAGGAAATCGTTTTTATCTTGTGCAAGTTCGAGAGGATATTTCCCCCAAACTTCTTTGACATCATGCCTCACCTGATGATCCATCTTCCCCAACAATTGTTGCTTACCGGTCCCGTACACTACACTTGGATGTATCCCATCGAAAGGTACATGTTATTCATAAATTTGATTTATACATGTTTTTAAATAAAAGTTGCATGCTCTTAACATGCACTTGTTAACCTTGCAGACAACTTGGAGACTACAAGAAATATGTGCACAATAAATCTGCGCCTAAGGGGTGTATTGCTGAAGCTTACATTGCGCATGAGTGTGTAACGTACGCCAAGTTGTACTTGGGAGCGATGGAGGACCCCCCACAACATCCAAGTCGAGATGACCCCGAGTTCAACCTATCTATCGTCGCCAACTCTGTTGTACCATACGGAAGCTTCAAGAAGAAGGGTGTGGACAAGTTGCCTGACCATGAGGTAGGGATTGCCCACTGGTGGGTTCTAATAAACTGTCCGGAGGTACAATATTGGAAACGAACCCATCTTCACTGCAATGAAGTTCGCGGTGATGTCGAGTACCACAACACGACGTTTGCAGACTATTTTCCACAATGGGTAAGTGTATAAATATATATATTAGATGGCTTTCTTTTACAGTTCCCTATTCTTTAATCATAAACACACCAAGTGATTTGAGTTATATTTTTCAGCTGATGCAAGTGGCTGCGAGGGGTGGTCATACAAATTACTCAGAGGAATTGAGGCTGTTGTCGATGAAGCCGATATCTTCCACAGTCCGCCCAATGTGTGATGTCAACGGCGTTAAGTATATATGTGAAGCTAGAGACGGGGAACGCAAAACACAGAATTGTGGGGTGATGGTCGATGGTGCAGAGGGGGGCGCGGATTTTTACGGTGTCCTACAGTCAGTTGTTGAACTCATTTATGGGAACCGCATGAAAGTCCACTTGTTCAAGTGTCGATGGTTTGATACTAGGCCGCACTGCATACGGATCGATCAGTACGGCATACTTTCGGTGAATACCGCCACTAGTGTGTATGAAGATGACCCCTTTGTTTTCGCCACAGCGGCCAAAAAGGTCTTTTATCTTGACGATCCATTGAACAAAGGCACGTGGAAGGTAGTTAACCATGTGTCTCAGCGAGACATATACAGTGCTACCACACTTGGTGTGAGCACAGAGTGTCAAGAAGCGACCGCATACCAAGAGCCGGCCGCCGGCGACATTCCGGAATCCTCCACCATCCGCGATAATAATGTGACGCCGGGCAGAGTGGTTCGACTTCCTAGGGGTCAGGTGCCCATGTATGATGTTAATCCGAATCGTCTATATCAGGCAGACGATGACTCAAACGACGAGTACGAGCACCGGTTGCCAGATATTAACTACTATACTACGTCTGACTCAAGTGATGAGGATGATTCTGATTATCATCCTTAGTATACTGTTTATGTATGTATTTGTGTACGATGGTGCATGCATGTATGAATACATTTTTCGTCCTTAATTACCGTTTTCCGAGTTTATGGGAAATTGTATTGAATTGTTTGTGCGATGTTCAGGAATTTATCAGGTGAAATAGGCAATTTTCAGGCCCTAAATGGCAAATTTTCCGAAAGATAAGCATTATAGCCGACGAAATGGACCATACTTCGTCGGCTATAATGCCCATTCTGGGTAATTTAATATGCAAGTCGTCGGCTAACGACAAAATGTTGAAGGTCGTCGGCTAAAGTATAGCCGACGACCTGTAATTCGTCGGCTATAACCCCTGGCCCAGATGTTGACTGAAACCATTGCTTGATCCTTTAAATGCAAAAGTCTCGTGAAATAAGATACGACCGAAATATTAAAATACGTCTACGGTTGAAAAATGGGAAGATTCCGACAAAATCTGTGTGCCGAATGTTGCGGTTAGCTGTTTTTTACTTCCGTGTTCCTATGGGTAGCCTGACGGTCGGTAAATATTTTGAGGAAAATTTTTTTACGATTAGTTGCGTCGCATCGATTTGAAACTATTCTCTGTTGAAGGTCAGGCCAAAAAACGTCATTTAGACGGGCCAATTGCCGTTTTAAAGCGTTTAGAGGTTTGACTTTGCAGTTTGACCGTCCCGATCGAGCCTTTAACGTTGTCAGATGTAGTTGGATTTTTTTTCATACATGTATTTCATCTTAACGGTGATATCTGACGGTTGGAATAGATTTTCCAAACTTTTAGATTCAAAATCGGAACATATGCACTAATGTTCCTTAACTTGTTTACTAAGTGTTTAAATGAATGTATAGTTTCAAATAGCTACTATACGTAGACCCATCAAATGCAAATGTGTCGTGAAATAAGATATGACTGAAATATTGAAATACGTCTGCGGTTGAAAAATGAGAAGATTCCGAAAAAATCTGTGTGTCGAATGTTGCGGTTAGCTGTTTTTTACTTCCGTTTTCCTATGGGTAGCCTGACGGTCGGTAAATATTTTGAGGAAATTTTTTTTACGATTAGTTGCGTCGCATCGATTTGAAACTATTCTCTGTTGAAGGTCAGGCAAAAAAACGTCATTTATACGGGCCAATTGCCGTTTTAAAGCGTTTAGAGGTTTGACTTTACAGTTTGACCAAGGAATAGCCGACGAAATACTGAAATTCGTCGGCTAAACTCTTGCGATCCGCGCCGTTTCATTGTTTGCCGTTGGATGGGTGAGATCTGACGGCTGCTGAGCGCGTGTAGTATAGCCGACGATATTCATACTATAGGCGACGAAATTCATACTTCGTCGGCTATAACAGGCCCGCAAAGACCAACTTCGGCCCGGCCCGGATTTAGGGTCAGAGTATAGCCGACGAAATTCGTCGGCTATAGTATAGCCGACGAATTAAAATTAAATCGTCGGCTATAATCCTTCGATTTTCACACTATAGGCGACGACATTCATTCTTCGTCGGCTATAACAGGCCCCCAAAGCCCAACTTCGGCCCGGCCCGGATTTAGGGTCAGAGTATAGCCGACGAAATTCGTCGGCTATGACTATAGCCGACGAATTAAAATTAAATCGTCGGCTATAGTCCTTCGATTTAAACCGCAACAGAGGCGCCTCTCCCTCATTTTCTGCTTAATTAGAACCCTAGGCGCCTCTCCCACCCGATCGACCGATCGACCCTCCCCCACGCCGATCGACCCCTCCCCGCCCCGGCCCCCTCCTTCCCGAGCCGTCCCCGACCCGAAATCTCTCCAACGGCAACGCCACCAGCTGCCGCCCCTAGCCGCCGTCGCCGCCGCACCGCACCACCTCCCCTAGCCGCACCACCATGTCAGGTAGTCCCGCTCTCCCTCATTTATGGTTTTTGGAAATTTTGTGGAATTTTGTGGTTTTGTGGAATTTAGGGATTTTGTGAAATTTTATGGTTTTTGTGAAATTATGTGGAATTTAGGGTTGTTGTGCAATTTATGGAATGCTGTGGAATTTTTGTTAATTTTGTGGAATTTTGTGGAATTTTGTGGAGGATATATATATATATATATATATATTTTTCGGAATATATATATATATATATATAATTAGGTATAAATATATTTATGTATATATATAATTAGGTATATATATATATTTAATGAAGTTTTTGTTAAAGGAAAATACTTTTTGTGTGCCTTCGTCAAAGTAATGACGATAGTAAATTAGGAAATCAGTTATCAATAAGTTGTAACGTTTCAATCAGTGATTATGATCATCAATGTAATTGTTATTACCATTGTAATCGTCACCCTATATAAAGGGATTCTCTAATGAAATGAGTAGACCAATTCTGATTATTCTACAACACGTTATCAGCACTTTGCTTTAGCCAGAGAGAAAAAAAAAAGAGAGAAAAAAACCCTAGACCTTTTGTTTCTGAAAAAAATCCAGAAACCCATTCTGCCGACGACATCTTTGTCGGCAGATTGTCCATATGCTTCAGGGCACCCAGAAAACTGATCTGGGCACCCATCCCCCGCCGGACAACACCACCTCCTCCGATCGGACCACCACCTCCTCCGATCGTACCTTCCTGCACCTCTCCAGATCGCCTCGCCGCCGCTCCTCTGCCCCAGACACCGACGCCACCCGGATCGTCCCCCCCCCCCCCCCCAACCGATCCACCTGCATCGACCCCCCCCGATCCGGCCTCCTCCTACGCCGGACCAGCGCCAACGACGCCAGCCCATCAACGTCGATGCCCTGATCTGATCCACCGGCTCGCCTCCAATCGGCGCCTCGTCTCTCCGATCGGCCGACGAACCAGGCGCCGCCTTGCTCCTTCTGCGATCTGAAGAAAAAAAAATTTCTACCCGGCTCCTTTGGGCTCGACCCGACCCGGCCCAACACCTTGGGCCTGACCCAACCCGAAAAAAAAGAAAAAACAGGAATTTTTTTTAAAGGTAAAATACAAAGGTAAATTTCAAAATTACCGTACTGTAAATTATATTTACCGTATGATTATTTACTATATAACTATTTACTGTTTTATGAATTTAACGGTAAATATTAAATTATATAATCGATATGGTAAATGTATGATTAAAGTGACTAATCATATGACTATTTTTTTTGTGACATATCAATTACGATGCGGCGATCAATATGTGACGTTTATTGGGAGTCGGAGATCGAGCAATCGCATCATATGCAGTTTATTTGGCAAACTTACAGTATGAATTTTGCCGCATTCGTTAAATCTCATTTAAAATTTCATCATATAATGCTTTTATTAAATCGCATTAATATTTATTTAAATGATAAATATAGAGCATTATATGTTCATTTTATTACTGTTAGATAATTACTTTATTTAATAGTTTAACCATTGCCATGATAATGCAATTTCATGAGCATTATAGTATAAAGAAAAAGTGACAAACCTATAATGTGGAAAAGTATTTTCACGAAGTAAGACAAATATGACCATTACAAATTTTGGTCTTGAGATCCAATTTTAATTTCTTGAAAAATTTTCATCATGGATATCTTCTTGATTATATAAATAGCAATGATAATGAAATTTCATTAGCTTTACATGCAATGAATATGAAAAAATCAAAATTTTATTGTGATAACGAAATTTCACGAAGCATCAGATTTACCATAAAGTATCTTGGTTTATATTAGTCGTCGTACATGTCATTTAGACCACGAGATTAATATATTTTATTCTTCCTATATTTTACAGATGGTTTAACCATCACAGTTTAGTTTTGACATATTGGACTCTGAAGAATTTGAGTACCAAATTCCCTATTAAGCCGACAAAGGCTTGAACATGGTATTTTTATGCAAAATTGCTTGATGTAAATAGCTAAATAAATAATTTCAATATCTTCAATGACAATGTAAGGTCTTAGAAAAATATATATATATATTCTTGAACAAATTGAGCAAAATAATGCAACGACCCTAAAACAAAGGGTAATTACCATGGACGTAAAAATTCATATAATCATCCAAAAGTAAGTGGAAACAATGTAACATTTAAAAGATGACATAGGGGACATGTCATGTGCAGTGAAGCACTCTGCCATTGTTGTAATTCAATGAACTATTGATACGTACATTATAAGCTAGCAAAGAATTAGCTACGACTTTCAATATATATGAAGAATCATATGAGTACGCGGATTATGGAAAAGTATCTTCAATATCCAACAAAAAACATTGAAAATGAATTTACAACTAAAAGCATACAAAATGGGAAGAAGATGTCAATGAAACGACTCATCATTGCAGCTATTAAAAGAGCAAAAAGGATCTGGCTCAATCCAAGATAGACTTTGATTAGTCTACTTTTAAACTTACAAGATATCCTTATAAAGGCCATTACGCCTAAATACGACTTTTTGTCCTAAATTAGACTTTTTGTCTTAAAGTTTCTATCTTTTAATTGGACAAGACTAAATGTAATCGTTGGCATTTTTTGAATTTTCTCTAAAGGAATTGAGATTATTCAAATTTTATTCATAATATACATAATTCAATTTTCTATATCTAACTTTGCAAAGTATTGCATAAAGTAAAGCAACATATCATAATATAGGCATGAAACAAAGAACCGTGTGCAAAGAAACGCACAATGTAATCCCTAAAATAATAGTACTGAAGAACAGTAGTACTATATCAATAGTATATGATAATGATTAGTATATCAAAGAAAGTAATAAGGATCAGTATATCTTTTCCTTTGGGATTCATAATACACCTGCCTAATTGGGATTAGAATATCTTTTATTACAATCCCCATCGATTTACTCTAAAGAACTTGAGTTACGTTTCGATGTATATATTGAGCATATGTCAAATTGACAATTTATGCCATAAAAGAAAATTGAATTTTGTTTTCCACATTATAAAGAAATTTACGCCACGATTTTCATGTGAAAAAGACACAAGTGAGAATTCATTTGAGCTCATTTGCATTACCTCTAAATGACTGCGAATGTAAACGAGTATTAGAGAAGATTATATGTCAACTTAGTAGGTTCTAAGTAACCGCTAATTAAATCCAACGTCATAAGAAAATGATATTTTGGAATTCTGACATAGATTGGCTTTGATCTGGTGATCCATACATTAAAGAAACTACTATGGACACCCATATTTTTGGATAAATAGAAGCAAACACCAGAAGAATATGGTTCACACACGAAACTGAGGACGAACAAAGAACATTTTATCCTCAAATATTATTTCGATACAATCCATGTAGGGATGAAGACGTGTGTTCAATCCCTATATTCCACCGCTCCCCTACGGTGACATTATGATATATTTGATGCACAAGTACATGCACTTATATCATATTATGCTTCTTATCTATTGTGATTCTATGAATCGAAGCACATCACTCAAAGCCTATTAGTGAAATTATGATTGAGATCATCATATGCAAAGGACACATGAGTTTCTCATTATGTTGTTATATTGAATCAAAAGAGGATTCAGTGGATCGATTCAACCAACTTGCGGACACCATAGATATTTTATGGTGTTGGTTGTTGTGTCGACACGCTGGTCACGTGTCATGACACCATCCACAATTAAAAATTTCTGCTGCTTATGCTAGAAAGTCAAAGCACCTAGGCCGGGTTAATTTCCGTAGGTGTGATGATTTTATGGCTTATTATACGGGATTTGTAATGGACATCATATTCCTATATAAAAACTCAATTGGTCTCACGGAAAATAACTACAGTAATAGTCTTAATATTGGTAAAGCACACCAATACTTCCGTTTTGGGTTATGCAATTTTGCATGCAGCGTTATTTATTCATCTTTGACCATCATCATTGAACAAATTTATACCATAGCTAGTGACTATGTGTGAGAATTTTACAGGATTTCAAACGAACTTGTAATCCTTGAGCTCTTTTGGATTGACACGGATCTACAATCCTTGAGCTCCATTAAATGTTTTATGTGCCAAAATTGCGCCGCCACAGCGCACAATGATGGGTTACTTGAGATGAATAAATATCTATGCTGGATATGAACTTCCAGCTATAGTCCGCTATGTCGAAACCTTGACAGGCGATCTCCTCACCGCTAGATTTGCGGTGTGTCACTTTGATGAGACAGTCTTCCCGTCGTTAGGGGGAGATAAGAACAAGCATGTTCAAGTGGAACGACAGGAATTGTCGTGGTTTGTCCCCACTATGTCTCATCTCGATCCCCAAAATCACACAAAGTAAAGTGTGCAGATGTCTTATACATTAAAGTGACGAGATCATATAAACCTGCTGCAAATATACCTGCAAGGATTGTGTTTTATCAAAAGGACATGGTATCACCCAAGAGGAATTGGGTATTGCACTGCCACCATGGATGGTGGCATGGTGACGCCATAAGTGGCATAAATGGTGTCACAGGCCGTGGCTCTCCAAGGAAGAGGGGGAGGCCACCTTAGGTTCGATACATACTTGTGTAAAGGAAGAAAACAAGTTTGGCACAACCTGATCTATTGATCAGTGATACTCAAATCCGTCTCATGAGAATATTTATGGATTGTGGTTATCATTGGGGGACGCCTCAAATGTTAGAACCAATCCTTATAGTATAGAGATCTCTACAAACACATTACACTAGTGTACATGAGGACGTGGAATAATGAGTCTACTATCGAACCATACTTCGTTGAAAAATGTCAACTTAGTAAACTGGCCTAATGGAAATAAGCGATCCAGTATAAACAAAGAGATAGGTCTTTTGGGCAGGTGACGCCGACACCGCAAATATAAACCCTATCAAATATATCTTTGTTAGAATGCGTAATGAGAATAAGAGTATTCAGACTCACCTTATGGCGCAAGGTATCTCAAAAACGCACTGGAATCGACTACGAGGAGATATTCTCTCGTAATGAACTACGATGAGACAATCTCTTGTAATGGATGTCATTGCACTCCACTACCTTGTCAGTTTGGTAGTTTCCGAAAAACTGAACATGCAGCTTACGAAAAGTGATCAAAACATATATCTCTATGGGGATCTAAATTAAGAGATATACATGAGGATCCTAAACGGACTTCATCCACCCAAATCAAGTGACTCTAGATCACATGAGTACGTTTGCAAAAGAAATTGAAACGTTCACTAAAGTGACTACTTGATTGGGAAGAGATTGGTGAATTATGTCATTGCGTGCTCATTATGGATATACACAGACTCTCAATGAATTATGAGATACTCTATGTATTGTAAATCCTAAGTTAAGAATGAAAAGATCTTGAGAATACACAGTCTTGAAATGAAACTCAAGGACTGTATTGATGGTGACCATACATCAATCGGCTTAGGCACTCTAAAGAATAAAGTGAGGCCTCCATATACTCTCATGATCAGTCGAAGTCTTTACTCTAACAATAGATCCGTTTTTCATCTAAAAGAAGATGATGAAGAAGTATTGGGAAATGAAATTCCTATACAAGTGCAATAATGCATGATTGTACTTAAACATAATATGTAAGACTCGACCTCTCATTCGATGTAAATTTGTAAAGCTATGTTTAGCTCTGCGCCTACGCAACGCAAATCATTCTTTCATTAAAGATATGAAAGATTTGGGCTCATTCAATCTCTACATAGAATGTGACATGATAAAGAAATTATCCACGTCATAGCCAACTATGCGTAAAGAAAAACGCATTAAAGGTGAGATAAGAAAATCTGTTATTACAGATCAATTTCAAATCTCTTGATGGTTCACTCATACTCTAGACGAAGTTATGGCTATTTTGTTATATGAATGTCATACCACGAGTGAACCTGATGTTCAATATGAACCAATGTGTTCGGTTCATGAACAACCTTATCCTCAAGATCAAAGTAAATCAAGTTGGATCTGAGGAAGATATGGCAAGATTTAGTTACTAAATCATTGCTCAAAGTCATATTTGGAAAAACATGTGAAAACACATAAATGTGCTGATGTTACTAAAGCTCCCTTGATCAAATGAAAGAATCAGGGAGAATCAGGGAGAATCCCATGATTAATGTAAAAATCAGGGGGAGTTGCAGACATCAGGGGGAGTCTAGCACATACATGTTGTTTTCAAATGTAATAGGTGCGTTGCGCTCTTTTTGTCCTTCGACCAAAGTTTTATTTTCTCCCATTGGGTTTTTGTTACTTGGCAAGGTTTTTAATGAGGCAACACCACATGCACCATTTTATCTGTGTTGAAGGAAAAACATAGGAATGCGAAAGCTTTCAAAGCTTCCTTGATTAATGTAAGGATCAGGGGGAGATGTAGACTTCAGGGGGAGTATAATACACACATGTAATCCTCAAAGGTTAAAGGTGTGTTGTGCTCTTTTTCCCTTCGTCCAAGTTTTATTTTGTCCCACTGGGTTTTGTTACTTGGCAAGGTTTTTAATGAGGCAACGATCTATGCACCATTCCGTCTTTGACTCGGCACAAGGGGGAGTGTTAAAGGAAAATACCTTTTGTGTGCCTTCGTCAAAGTAATGACGATAGTAAATTAGGAAATCAGTTATCAATAAGTTGTAACGTTTCAATCAGTGATTATGATCATCAATGTAATTGTTATTACCATTGTAATCGTCACCCTATATAAAGGGATTCTCTAATGAAATGAGTAGACCAATTCTGATTATTCTACAACAGTTTTTTATTTTTTTGTGAAATTTATGGAATTTTGTGGATTTTTTTTTAATTTTGTGGAATTTTTGTTAATTTTGTGTAATTTTTAGGAGGATATATATATATATATATATATATATATATTTCGGAATATATATATAATTAGGTATAAATATATTTATGTATATATATAATTAGGTATAAATATATTTATGTATATATATAATTAGGTATATATATATTTAATGAAGTTTTTTAATTTTTTGTGAAATTTATGGAATTTTGTGGATTTTTTATTTTATTTTGTGGAATTAACAACGATTTGTAGGAGGATATATATATATATATATATATACAGGGCCCTTCCAATGAGGGATCCCTTATTATGACTTATATGAGGGATTGAGAATTACACTAACTTTTCGATCATCATTTTCAATCTTAACCATTCAATCTCTTCATATATATATCACTACCAGAAAAGGGGTTATAGCCGACGATATGGGAAAAAACGGCCGACGAAATAGTACCTCGTCGGCTATAACCCGTTATAGCCGACGAACTACTATTTCGTCGGCCACATCGTCGGCTATAATATTATAGCCGACGACTGCCGACAACTCGTCGGCTATAACTATAGCCGACGAAACGTTTTTAGTTATAGCCGACGAGGATGGTATTCGTCGGCTATAAAAGTTATAGCCGACGAAAAGTTTTTGTTATAGCCGACGAGGGGGGTATTCGTCGGCTATAACTCTTATATCAGATCGACCTTCTGCATCAGGGAGCTCATTCGTCCATGAAATCGTCCAAAACGCTCTGAAATCGTCCAAAACCTCGGCCATAAGCTTGAAAGGTACGTATATTGCTGTGTGTGTTGATTTAGTTGGTTATATGCAGAGGTGTATTAATTTAGAGTTTAATTAGAATAAATGTGTGATTAATTTGATATATATATATATATATGTGTTGAGATGAGATTATTAATGGGTTGATATATATGTTGTATTGGTTAGATAGAATTGAAGTTTTGTTGAAGATTAGTGATTGATTAATGTTGATTTATAGGTGATTTTAGATGAATTTGATGAAAAAATGTATATATATTAATTAATTTAATTATAATTAAAAATATATTGTTGGTATATATAAAAAATACATTGTGTTTAATTAATTAGGGAGATTGACGATGTTTTAATTAATTTAGGGATGCATGTGTATATATATATATATATATATATATATATATATATATATGTGTGTGTGTGTGTAATGATGAATTTTTTAATTAATTAGTACGTACGTAGTACGTGCATATATACATATCTATATATAGCTATATTTATTTCTTGAATTTACAGGATGGACAAGAGTTGGATTACCCTTGGAAGATGGGATCAGGCGTATCATGATGGAGTTAGGAGTTTCCTGGATTTTGTGATGGCTAACTGTGGAGACACTACACTTCATTATTGTCCGTGTAAAAAGTGCAAGTGTGCCACCCCACGTCACCGGTTTTCCATAGAGACAGTGGAGCAACACCTGGCTAGATATGGATTTTGGGTCCTATACACTAATTGGATTTATCACGGTGAACCAGAGTTTGCGGGTCGTCATGATCATGGACAATTTGCCGAGAGAGGGAGTTCCTCCAATGATCCGACAACGAACTGGATCAACGATATGTTTCCTCGTGAGAGCGGTGTCTTTGAGGAAGCACCAGATGTGCAACTCCCACCTCCGGAGATGGAGTGTTTCCCTGATATTGAGCCACTCGAGCCATTACCCCGATCTCCGGTCAACACAAGTGGTATGGAAAAGTACAACAACCTGATCGCATTGCAACAGACTCCGTTGTACCCCGGATGCAGTAAGACTGTCCTTGAATCTGTCATGGGAGTGATGAAGATCAAAACGGAGAACAAAGGCACTGTCAAATCGGTTGATGATTGGCTTCGGCTATGGGGTGGGGCGATGCCCCCCGGACATCGGCTTCCTACCAGTCATCATAAGGTGCGACATATCCTTAAAGATCTCGGCCTTTCCTACATCAAGATTCATGCATGCAGATACGATTGCGTTCTGTTTTACGGGGAAGGACTTGCAGATCTTGAATACTGCCCATTATGCAATACAGAGCGGTATAAGTTCACTCCTAAAGGGAACAAGAAAGCTGTGAAGATACTTCGGTACTTCCCGCTGATTGATAGGCTTGAGCGGTTGTTCATGTGTGCTTTCACGGCCGAAGCTATGAGATGGTGGGCTGAGAGGAATGTGCCTGACGATGACACCCTTAGACATCCCGCCGACGGAGAGGCTTGGAAGAAGAACGTGTTGGAGTTTCCCGAATTTGCATCAGAGGTTCGAAATGTTTGGCTAGGGCTATCATCCGACGGTTTCAACCCTTTTGGCAAGAAAGAGCTTCAGTACAGTGTGTGGCCAGTTATTTTGATTCCGTACAACTTTCCACCGTGGATGTGCATGAAGAAGGAATATAACATGCTCACATTGTTGATTCCAGGCCCAGGTTATCCGGGAAAGTGTCTCGATGTGTATTTGAGACCCGTAATTGAGGAGCTTCGGTACTTGAGTCTGAACGGCCACCTGGTCTACGACCGGTTCAAAAATGAGATGTTCCGGATGCATGCCATGCTTGTTGGCACGATCAGTGACTTTCCTGGGAGGGGTATGTTGTCGGGCAGCGTCACCAGGGGTTACAGGGCTTGTTCAGAGTGCATGACTGTTGATTGCTCCAGTCCTCATTGCAGCAAGATTGTCCAGATGCGTCACCGTCGTTGGCTTCCGCATGACCATCCATTTAGGGACGATGCACAGGCTTTTGATGGGACTGAAGAAAGGGGCTGGGCACCGGAGCAATGGACAGGGGAGGAAATATTGGCAGTGTTGAATGAGTATGACTTTGGTCCGCTTAGCAATCATCCCGATGTGTTGCGCACGATTCCAGAGAGGCCGGATCGGTATAGGTTCTGGTCACACAAGAGCATCTTATGGGAACTTCCTTATTGGGCCAGGTTGGCTACCAGATACTACCTGGATGTCATGCATATAGAGAAGAACGTGGGTGAAGCCGTCGTTGGCACAGTTTTGAATTGGGAGAAGAAAACAAAAGACACCCCCAAGGCACGCGTTGATCTGAGAAATATGGGACTGCGGGACCATTTGTGGTTGAGAGAGGGCAGGAGCAAAATGCCCCAAGCTCCTTACACCGTCACCAGGGACCAGAAACATGAAATCTTTGGATGGCTGAGTAATGTCAGGTAAGTTTTTATTAATTAGGCATGTATTCCCTAAAGAATCCATCTGTTGTTGGACGACTATATATGCATGAAATCTAATTGTTGTTAATGGCTATGCAGGTATCCTTATGGCTATGCGGGTAACATAAGCAAGTGTGTTAACTACCGAGACAACAAGATGTACGGATTGAAGAGTCACGACTGCCATGTACTGCTTCAACGCCTCTTCCCTATTTTCATTCGAGCGTACTTGGAGGATGAAGTGGTTGAGCCGTTGGTGGCGTTGTCAAGATTCTTCCAGAAGTTATGCGCTAGAGAAGTTAGAAAATCAGACCTCATGAGAATGCATGAGGAAATCGTTTTTATCTTGTGCAAGTTCGAGAGGATATTTCCCCCAAACTTCTTTGACATCATGCCTCACCTGATGATCCATCTTCCCCAACAATTGTTGCTTACCGGTCCCGTACACTACACTTGGATGTATCCCATCGAAAGGTACATGTTATTCATAAATTTGATTTATACATGTTTTTAAATAAAAGTTGCATGCTCTTAACACGCACTTGTTAACCTTGCAGACAACTTGGAGACTACAAGAAATATGTGCACAATAAATCTGCGCCTGAGGGGTGTATTGCTGAAGCTTACATTGCGCATGAGTGTGTAACGTACGCCAAGTTGTACTTGGGAGCGATGGAGGACCCCCCACAACATCCAAGTCGAGATGACCCCGAGTTCAACCTATCTATCGTCGCCAACTCTGTTGTACCATACGGAAGCTTCAAGAAAAAGGGTGTGGACAAGTTGCCTGACCATGAGGTAGGGATTGCCCACTGGTGGGTTCTAATAAACTGTCCGGAGGTACAATATTGGAAACGTCACCATCTTCACAGCAAGGAAGTTCGCGGTGATGTCGAGTACCACAACACGACGTTTGCAGACTATTTTCCACAATGGGTAAGTGTATAAATATATATATTAGATGGCTTTCTTTTACAGTTCCCTATTCTTTAATCATAAACACACCGAGTGATTTGAGTTATATTTTTCAGCTGATGCAAGTGGCTGCGAGGGGTGGTCATACAAATTACTCAGAGGAATTGAGGCTGTTGTCGATGAAGCCGATATCTTCCACAGTCCGCCCAATGTGTGATGTCAACGGCGTTAAGTATATATGTGAAGCTAGAGACGGGGAACGCAAAACACAGAATTGTGGGGTGATGGTCGATGGTGCAGAGGGGGGCGTGGATTTTTACGGTGTCCTACAGTCAGTTGTTGAACTCATTTATGGGAACCGCATGAAAGTCCACTTGTTCAAGTGTCGATGGTTTGATACTAGGCCGCACCGCACACGGATCGATCAGTACGGCATACTTTCGGTGAATACCGCCACTAGTGTGTATGAAGACGACCCCTTTGTTTTCGCCACAGCGGCCAAAAAGGTCTTTTATCTTGACGATCCTTTGAACAAAGGCACGTGGAAGGTAGTGAACCATGTGTCTCAGCGAGACATATACAGTGCTACCACACTTGGTGTGAGCACAGAGTGTCAAGAAGCGACCGCATACCAAGAGCCTGACGCCGGCGACATTCCAGAATCCTCCACCATCCGCGATAATAATGTGACGCCGGGCAGAGTGGTCCGACTTCCTAGGGGTCAGGTGCCCATGTATGATGTTAATCCGAATCGTCTATATCAGGCCGACGATGACTCAGACGACGAGTACGAGCACCGGTTGCCAGATATTAACTACTATACTACGTCTGACTCAAGTGATGAGGATGATTCTGATTATCATCCTTAGTATACTATTTATGTATGTATTTGTGTACGATGGTGCATGCATGTATGAAAATAATTTTTGTCCTTAATTACCTTTTTCGAATTTATGGGAAATTGTATTGATTTGTTTGTGCGATATTCAGGAATTTATCAGGTGAAATAGGCAATTTTCAGGCCCTAAATGGCAAATTTTCAGAAAGATCAGCGTTATAGCCGACGAAATGGACCATAATTCGTCGGCTATAATGCCCATACTTTAGCCGACGACTTGCAATTCGTCGGCTATAATTCCCATACTGTAGCCGACGACTTGCAAGTCGTCGGCTAAAGTATATTGACCGAAACCATACGTAGACCGTTCAAATGCAAAAGTGTCGTGAAATAAGATACGACCGAAATATTGAAATACGACTACGGTTGAAAAATGGGAAGATTCGGACAAAATCGGTGTGCCGAATGTTGCGGTTAGGTGTTTTTTACTTCCGTTTTCCTATGGGTAGCCTGACGGTCGGTAAATATTTGGAGGAAAATTTTTATACGGTTAGTTGCGTCGCATCGATTTGAAACTATTCTCTGTTGAAGGTCAGGCCAAAAAACGTCATCTAGACGGGCCAATTGCCGTTTTAAAGCGTTTAGAGGTTTGACCAAGCAGTTTGACCGATCCGATCGAGCCTTTAACGTTGTCAGATCTAGTTGTATTTTTTTTCATACATGTATTTAATCTTAACGGTGATATCTGACGGTTGGAATAGATTTTCAAAACTTTTAGATTCGAAATCGGAACATATGCACTAATGTTCCTTAACTTATTTACTAAGTGTTTAAGTGAATGTATAGTTTCAAATAGTTACCATACGTAGACCGTTCAAATGCAAAAGTGTCGTGAAATAAGATACGACCGAAATATTGAAATACGACTACGGTTGAAAAATGGGAAGATTCGGACAAAATCGGTGTGCCGAATGTTGCGGTTAGGTGTTTTTTACTTCCGTTTTCCTATGGGTAGCCTGACGGTCGGTAAATATTTGGAGGAAAATTTTTATACGGTTAGTTGCGTCGCATCGATTTGAAACTATTCTCTGTTGAAGGTCAGGCCAAAAAACGTCATCTAGACGGGCCAATTGCCGTTTTAAAGCGTTTAGAGGTTTGACCGAAAGTTTGACCAAAGAATAGCCGACGACATACAGAACTTCGTCGGCTAAAGTGTTGCGATCCGCGCCGTTTCATTGTCCGCCGTTGGATGGGGGAGATCTGACGGCTGCTGAGGTCCTTGACTATAGCCGACGAGATTCATACTATAGGCGACGATATGCATACTATAGGCGACGACGTGCATACTTCGTCGGCTATAACCGGCCCGAAAAGCCCAACTTAGGCCCGGCCCGGATTTAGTTAGAGACTATAGCCGACGAAATCGTCGGCTATAGTCATAGCCGACGAATTAAAATGAAATCGTCGGCTATAGTCCCTCGATTTAAACTGAAACAGAGGCGCCTCTCCCCCATTTCGGCAGAAAACCTAAACCCCTAAATCGCCGCCCACCCCTCCCCGAGCCTCCCCGACGCCGTCCGAGCCTCCCCGACGCCGACCAAGCCTCCCCGGCCCTCCCCCACCCCTCCCCACCCCGTCCCCGGCCTTCCCGAGCCGTCCCCGACCCGAAGTCGAACCGATCGGCGCCGTCCTTCCCTAGCCGCCGTCGCCGCCGCACCGCACCGCCGTCCTCGTCCCCTAGCCGCACCACCATGTCAGGTAGTCCCCCTCTCCCTCATTTAGGGTTTTTGTTAATTTTGTGGAATTTTGTGATTTTGTGGAATTTAGGTATTTTTGTGAAATTTTATGGTTTTTGTGAAATTATGTGGAATTTAGGGTTGTTGTGCAATTTATGGAATGTTGTGGAATTGTTGTTAATTTTTTGGAATTATGTGGAATTTTGTGAAGGATATATATATATATATATATATATTTTCCGGAATATATATATATATATATATATATATATATATATATATATAATTAGGTATATGGAAGTTTGTGGAAATTTTTTTAATGTTGTGAAATTTTTGTTAATTTTGTGGAATTTTTAGGAGGATATATATATATATATATTTCGGAATATATATATATATATATATAATTAGGTATAAATATATTTAGGTATATATATAATTAGGTATATATACATTTAATGAAGTTTTTTATTTTTGTGTGAAATTTATGGAATTGTGTAGAATTTTGTTTAATTTTGAGGAATTAACAAGAATTTTTAGGTATATATATATACCTTTAGGTATAAATATAGTTATGTATATATATAATTAGGTATATATATATATTTAAAAAAGTTTTTTATTTTTTTGTGAAATTTAAGGAATTTTGTGTTATATTTCGGAATATATATATATATAATTAGGTATAAATATATTTAGGTATATATACATTGAATGAAGTTTTTAATTTTTTTGTGGAATTTTTGTGCAATTTATGGAATTTATATACTAATTGTGCAGGAAACCGTCGCTTTGTAGACCGATGGCTTGGCAGACGGACCGAGAGCGACCCCGACGCTCAGGCAGGATCCAGCCGTGGGGGGAGCGGATCCAGCGGTCGTCGGGGCCTAGGCCGGCCTTTGAGTCGACGAGAGGAGACGTTGATGGGATTGACGCCGAGCGATCCACGTGGGGGCTCCTCGTATGAGTCGACGGGAGCGGGCCCTGACTCGAGTGTCGGAGGAGGACGCAGAGCCACCAGACCCCAGTGCACTTCAGCACTGTTCCAGGATCGGCAGCCGACCCCACCGCGCGCCGATCTGGACCCTCCAGAGATGCTCCCTGTCCCCCCACAGCGACAGCGTCCACAGCTACGGGGCCCACCGTCAGGGGGAGCAGGCCCCTCAGGGTCCACGCCCCGTATGTCTCCGCCATCGGGGATGTACATGGTCCAGTTCCTCCCTGCCATCCCTGAGTACGACGCCAGGGGGAGGCAGATTTGGAGGCACGACCGGCCTCACGAGATTCCCTGGGAGGAGGCCTACTTCTACAGTCCTTTCGACTCAGAGGACTGCCGCGGCCTGTGGGCCGTTCGTGAGAGGGACAAGCAGTACAACGACGCAGGTAATTAGTTAGTTTAATTAATTATTTACATTGTTTAATTAATTATTTAATTAGTTAGTTTAAATAATTATTTAACTATGTGTTCATTTTAACAGGCGTCCTCGTCAATAAACCCGCGGGGACGAGACGGACCAGAGGGCCAGCGAACATGTCCACCCTGGAGAGGGAGCTGGCCGGTGGGATCAGAGAGATCCTGCCCGGTCCCGGTGAGGATGGACGCCCGATTGAGCGGAGAGACACCACCACCAAGTACATCAACGCGACGGGCATGCTCGTGCGGGACAGGGTCCCACTGTTGTGGCCCGACTGGGGCTCTGTGCCCGATGAGATCAAGGCGCGAGTGTACAATGCACTGTCGGTGAGTTAAATATGATTTTTATTATAGAAAATAAACAATTATGAATTCAGTCCTTATAACTATATAAAAATATTTTCTAATTAATTTATAATGTTGCAGCAATGGTTTAGAGTCCATCCTACCTTGGACTGGTGGAGAGACGAGCAGCTGAAGAACAGGTTATGTGTTTTGCTTTTTGTTGTATAAATATATTTATTGGCAGTGTACGAATATATATATCTAACAGTTGTGTTCTGTTAATATAGGTACTCCGAGTGGAAGAACGAGCTGTCCACGCACTACAGGACGTACCATGTGGAGCAGCGCTTGGGGCGAGCTGCAACCCCCCACGAGTTCCGGTATAGGGAGTACGAGTGGCTATGGCTGGTAGCCTACTTCGGGAGCGACAGGGTCTCGGTAAGAAAATTTAGCCTGGTAGTATATAACTTTTTAATGTTATTTAATAATTAAATTATGTAGTTACTTAATTCAATTAATTAGTTAGTTAGTTAGTTATTAGTTATTAAATTAAGTCAGTTGGTTAGTTACATAGTTAGTTAGTTCGTTACTAAATTAAATCAAATTAAATTAAATAAAATTAGGTAGTTAGTAAGTTAGTTAGTTACTAAATTAAATTAGTTAGTTAAGTAGTTACTAATTAAATTAGTTAGTTAAGTAGTTACTAATTAAATTAAATTAGTTAGTAACTAAATTAGTTATTAATTTTATTTTGGTTAGTTCCTAATATTTTAATTTAGTTACTAATTTATATTTGCGTTTATATGTTTGTTGTTATAATACAGAAAATCTCGCGGACGAACAGCGACAACCGCAGGAGGAACGAGCACCCCCACCACGGCGGCGCCCGCTCCTGGAGGCAGTGGGCAGAGATGGCGAGGAGGGACCGACCGCTGAGGCCGTTGTCGTGGATTCATGCGCAGATATATCCGGGGCGTCCCGACCAAGTGGTAAGTATTCGTCCATCTTAAATAAAAGTGTTTCATGAAATTAATTTATATATATAATTTTTAATTCGTTTATTATATTTTCTTGTCAATTAGGCGGAAATAGATGCGGAGACCGACGCGATCACCTTCGGGATCGCGCGAGACACTCTGGGAGACGGGGCGTCCGACGAGGCGATCGCGGAGTTTGCCTCCACGATCGACACCCTTGAGCCGCGCTTGGCCTCTCAGATCATGCACGCGGCGGTAGGGACGGGGAACAACTACTTCTACCAGAGAGGCCTAGGCGCGGCGGGAGATGGGGTTCTCAAGTTCACGCCGGCCAATCCCAGCACGCAGCGTGCGGCTTCGACGAGAGGAGACTTGCAGACGCAGCTGCAGAGGACTCAGGCGGAGTTGGCGAGGGCGGTGGAGGCGCTCCAGCAGGCGGAGTTGGCGAGGGCTGCGGAGGCTTCGGCGCAGCAGGCCAGAGACGCATCTGTGGCGGAGATGTACCGATGGATGCAGCAGTCTTGGGAGGCCCAGCAGGCTGGACTCCAGCCCCCGCCTCCGCCACAGATGCCCCAGTTCGTCGTCCCCACTCCCCCCCCGCATCGGAGTACGCCAGCCGATCAGGACAGCCATAGCCACCGGAACTCGAACGATCCGGTCGACGACGCTACGCGTTTAGGGGGTGATGATGAGTAGATATATATAGTGGGTTAATTTGTACAGTATGTAGGATATTAGGGATGGATTGATGTGGATATTTGTTGGATATTTGGATGTTTGTTTGTGCATTTTCTGCAGCCCCCGAAGACGAAGAGAAATTGGGCCCGAGTAAAATTTTTTAATTTTTTTAAATATTTAGGGGTTATAGCCGACGATATTGGCATTATTTCGTCGGCTATAACAGTTATAGCCGACGATTTTTACCAAATTTCGTCGGCTATAACCGTTATAGCCGACGAACATGACATATGTCGTCGGCTATACCCTCCCGGCTTCCGGCAAAAAAAAGCCGTTTCTGGTACCGGCGATTGTTATGGCCGACGATAGTGTCGTCGGCTATATTGGACGTATAGCCGACGATAGTGTCGTCGGCTATACTTCGGGTTAGGGGCAGTTACGTAATTTTTAAAGCCGACGATCTTCTCGTCGGCAATGTTCGAAGTATAGCCGACGACGCTTTTTTCGTCGGCTATACCTGGTGTTTCATAAGCCGACGACTTACCCCGTGTGTCGTCGGCTATACTATAGCCGACGGAGCATTCCCGACGAGACTATAGCCGACGAAGTATCGTCGGCTATGACTATAGCCGACGAATTAATGGAAACGGCCGACGAGATGGCGTCGTCGGCTATGACGCCTTTTCTGGTATATGAGTAGATCATTTCTGGAAAATTTCATCCCAATTGGTGATCGTTAAGGCTTCGAACTAGCTTAAATCAATAGACGGCTCAAATCTGGCAGATTTGAACCATTCATGCACATCGCAGTTTTGAGCACCTCAACGATCACCAATTGGGATGAAATTTTCCAGAAATGATCTACTCATATATATGAAGAGATTGAATGGTTAAGATTGAAAATGATGATCGAAAAGTTGGTGTAATTCTCAATCCCTCATATAAGTCATAATAAGAGATCCCTCATTGGAAGGGCCCTGTATATATATATATATATATATCTATATATATATATTTCGGAATATATATATATATATAATTAGGTATAAATATATTTAGGTATATATATAATTAGGTATATATACATTTAATGAAGTTTTTAATTTTTTTGTGGAATTTTTGTGAAATTTATGGAATTTATATACTAATTGTGCATGAAACCGCCGCGCTGTAGACCGATGGCTTGCCAGACCGACCGAGAGCGACCCCGACGCTCAGGCAGGACCCAGCCGTGGGGGGAGCGGATCCAGCGGTCGTCGGGGCCTACGCCGGCCTATGAGTCGACGAGAGGAGACCTTGATGGGATTGACCCCGAGCGATCCACGTGGGGGCTCCTCGTATGAGTCGACGGGAGCGGGCCCTACCTCGAGTGTCGGAGGAGGACGCAGAGCCGCATCCTCCAGACCCCAGTGCACTTCAGCACTGTTCCAGGATCGGCAGCCGACCCCACCTCGCGCCGATCTGGACCCTCCAGAGATGCTCCCTGTCCCCCCACAGCGACAGCGTCCACAACTACGGGGCCCACCATCAGGGGGATCAGGCCCCTCAGGGTCCACGCCCCGTATGTCTCCGCCATCGGGGATGTACATGGTCCAGTTCCTCCCTGCCATCCCCGAGTACGACGCCAGGGGGAGGCAGATTTGGAGGCACGACCGGCCCCACGAGATTCCCTGGGAGGAGGCCTACGTCCACAGGCCTTTCGACTCAGAGGACTGCCGCGGCCTGTGGTGTGTTCGTGAGAAGGACAAGCAGTACAACGACGCAGGTAATTGGTTAGTTTAATTAATTAGTTAGATTGTTTAATTAATTATTTAATTAGTTAGTTTAAATAATTATTTAACTATGTATTCATTTTAATTATGAAACAGGCGTCCTCGTAAATAAACCCACGGGGACGAGACGGACCAGAGGGCCAGCGAACATGTCGACCCTGGAGAGGGAGCTCGCCGGTGGGATCAGGGAGATCCTGCCCGGTCCCGGTGAGGATGGACGCCCGATCGAGAGGAGAGACACCACCACCAAGTATATCGACGCGACGGGCATGCTTGTGCGGGACAGGGTCCCACTGTTGTGGCCCGACTGGGGCTCTGTGCCCGATGACATCAAGGCGCGAGTGTACAATGCACTGTCGGTGAGTTAAATCGTATTTTTATTATAGAAAATAAACATTTATGAATTGAGTCCTTATAACTATATAAAAATATTTTCTAATTAATTTATAATATTGCAGCAATGGTTTAGAGTCCATCCTACCTTGGACTGGTGGAGAGACGAGCAGCTGAAGAACAGGTTATGTGTTTCGCGTTATTTTACTATCATACTATTTATTGGCAGTGTACGAATATGTCTAACAGTTGTGTTTTGTTAATATAGGTACTCCGAGTGGAAGAACGAGTTGTCGACGCACTACAGGACGTACCATGTGGAGCAGGGCTTGGGGCGAGGTACAACCCCCCACGAGTTCCGGTACAGGGAGTATGAGTGGCTATGGCTGGTAGCCTACTTCGGGAGCGACAGGGTCTCGGTAAGAAAATTTAGCCTGCTAGTATATAACTTTTTACTGTTATTTAATAATTAAATTATGTAGTTACTTAATTAAATTAATTAGTTAGTTAGTTATTAGTTATTAAATTAAGTTAGTTAGTTAGTTACATAGTTAGTTAGTTCGTTACTAAATTAAATTAAATTAAATTAAATTAGGTAGTTAGTAAGTTAGTTAGTTACTAAATTAAATTAGTTAGTTAAGTAGTTACTAATTAAATTAAATTAGTTAGTAACTAAATTAGTTAATAATTTTATTTTGGTTAGTTCTTAATATTTTAATTTAGTTACTAATTTATATTTGCGTTTATATGTTCGTTCTTATAATACAGAAAATTTCGAAGACGAAGAACGACAACCGCAAGAGGAACGAGCACCCCCACCACGGCGGCGCCCGCTCCTGGAGGCAGTGGGCAGAGATTGCGAGGAGGGACCGACCGCTGAGGCCGTTGTCGTGGATTCATGCGCAGATGTATCCGGGGCGTCCCGACCAAGTGGTAAGTATTCGCCCATCTTCAATAAAAGTGTTTCATTAAATTAATTTATATTTTTTTTTATTAATTCGTTTATTATATTTTCTTGTCAATTAGGCGGAAATAGATGCGGAGACCGACGCGATCACCTTCGGGATCGCGCGAGACACCCTGGGGGAAGGGGCGTCCGACGAGGCGATCGCGGAGTTTGCCTCCACGATCGACACCCTTGAGCCGCGCTTGGCCTCTCAGATCATGCACGCGGCGGTAGGGACGGGCAACAACTACTTCTACCAGAGAGGCCTAGGCGCGGCGGGAGATGGGGTTCTCAAGTACACGTCGGCCAATCCCAGCACGCAGTGTGCGGCTTCGACGAGAGGAGACTTGCAGACACAGCTGCAGAGGACGCAGGCGGAGTTGGCGAGGGCGGTGGAGGCGCTCCAGCAGGCGGAGTTCGCGAGGGCCGCGGAGGCTTCGGCGCAGCAGGCCAGAGACGCATCTGTGGCGGAGATGTACCGATGGATGCAGCAATCTTAGGAGGCCCAGCAGGCTGGACTCCAGCCCCCGCCTCTGCCACAGATGCCCCAGTTCGTCGTCCCCACTCCCCCCCCGCATCGGAGTACGCCAGGCGATCAGGGTAGCCATAGCCACCGGAACTCGAACGATCCCGTCGACGACGCTACGCGTTTAGGGGGTGATGATGAGTAGATGACTAGTTAGGGGGTTAATTTGTACAGTAGGTAGGATATTAGGGATGGATTGATGTGGATATTTGTTGGATATTTGGATGTTTGTTTGTGGATTTTCTACAGCCAAACCGAAGACGAAGTGAAATTGGGCCTGAGTTAAATTTTTTAATTTTTTTAAATATTTAGGGGTTATAGCCGACGAAATGGACCATATTTCGTCGGCTATACCCTCCCGGCTTCAGGCAAAAAAAACCGTTCCTGGTACCGGCGATTGTTATGGCCGACGATTAATTCGTCGGCTATGCCGTACGTATACCCGACGATAGTGTCGTCGGCTATACTTCAGGGTTAGGGGCAATTACGTAATTGTTGAAGCCGACGATTCTGTCGTCGGCAATGTTCGAAGTATAGCCGACGACGCTTTATTCGTCGGCTATACCGCGTGTTTTATAAGCCGACGACTTACCCTGAGTGTCGTCGGCTATACTATAGCCGACGGAGCATTCCCGACGAGAGAATAGCCGACGAAGTATCGTCGGCTATGAGTATAGCTGACGATTTAATGAAAACGGCCGACGAGATGGCGTCGTCGGCTATAACCCCTTTTCTGGTAGTGAATTATTAAATTTGATGAAATTTTGCAGAAGTGATCTACACACATATACCTAAATACTGAACGGTGAAGATGTAGAAATTTTACCGGAAAGTGGGTCAAATAAGGAGCCCCGCTCTTTAATTTCAGAGCGGAGCCACGCTTTAGATAGGGACTATATATATAGCATCCTGTCTTTAAAAGAAATTCGTTTTTTATTGAATTTTTTTTTACAATTGCATTGTTTCTATTGATTAGATTCCAACATGTAAAGACATAAGAAGTTTGCTTTTTTATCCTTCTAGTTTTATTTTGGTTGCATATTAAATAACCTCTAAAGTAGACTAGTTGCACGATATTTAGGTAGTAGAGATTATTAAAATAAATCGGAAGTTAAAAAGTTGTAAATGGGTGAATAAAGTAAGTTTAAAGTTGAAAAAATTATGTAGTGTGAACAAAGTAATATTGAAAAAAGGGTATTTTATGTATTGTAATGGTGTGAAAAAAGTAAATTTGAAAGAATTAAAAGTAAAAGTGGGAGTGTAAACAATGTTCTAAAAGGTGCTAGGCTAGGTGCTAGGCGGGCGGTGACCTATGGCCTAGCGCTTGGACGGACTAGGTGGAGACTAGGCGGGAACTAGGCAATTTACATTTTTCACATTTAATTAATAAATATTATATTTAAAAATAGTTTAATATGAGTAACTTAGAAAAATTTAGCATGATCTTTCTCTAAAAATGAGCAAGCCAACCTGTAAATTTACAAACAAGTATGATTTGCAAATTAAAGCACCATTAACTCTTGGAGGATCATTATAATCACCACATCACAGGTTCAAAATATTCAAATGATCAAATGTAAACCGGTAAACGATTAGGTTTTCTTGTTGTCTCGGGTTTTTTCACACCCGGGTGACCCGGCTCTGCCGCCTTCACCCAGCTCGCCGGTCTTGACCCGCCTCGCCCTGCTCGACCAGACTCGACCTCGCCCGCCTAGGCGGTCACTGGGCGGCTTTGCGCCCAATTGAAGCGCCTCCCCTAAAATCGGGGCGGGGCGCTAAGCGGCGCCTTTTAGAACAGTGGGTGTAAAGAGAATGTGGGGTGAACAGAATGGTTTATGGGTGGAAATAGTTGCACCTTTTTTTTTAAATTTAGAATGTACATATATTTTTTCTTCTCAAGAAAAAAAAACGTGCATATATGAGTCATGAACTCATGATTCAAGTTTTCCAAGATTTTAAACCTCTTAACCACCATTCTTATTGCAACTCTTTCTTGATTGTGACTTTATTAGAATGTCGTTGATCAGTGACGGCGATGTAATACCTATAGTATTTGAATCACCACCCAAAGATAAGTAGATAGCAAAAGAGTCTTATGACGAAAACTTCTTTTTGTGACCTTTTGTTCTGATTCGAAAGCTGGTCTTCAAGGTAGTTAGCTTACGTTTGATTTAGGTTGTACATGTCAATTCCATAATTGTCATGTTACATGTAGAAGAGGGCCTTTCCACTAAGGGATCCCTTATTTTGTTCATTTTAAGGGATCGATTATTAGGACAATTTGTTAATCACATTTTTACATCTCTACCGTTCAAGTGCTGGGTTTATATGTGTAGATAATTCCTGTAAATTTTTAGCTAAAATGGTGATCGTTAAGGTATCCAACTAGATTAAATCAATGGACATATCAAATCTGTCAAAACTAAACCGTTCATTTTTTTACTTGTAAATTACAATTTTGAATGCTCTAACGATTATCAAATGGAATGAAAATTTTCAGATATGATATACTCATATAAACATGAAAGTTGAACGGTGGAGATGTTAATATGTGATTGAAAAGTAAGTTAAATAATCGATCCCTTAAAATGACCAAAACGAGGGATCCCTCATTGGAAGGGGACTAACATGTAGAATAAGATGAATATAACTTTTTGGTAACTGCACACATGCATAGATTAAAATCTATTTCTATTGCTTGTTCATATTGTTGTAGTAAGCAGGGACGAAAAAATGATTTGTTTTTTGCATTTAATTATTTACAGCCATATTAATAGATTTGAAGGAGTTAAATTGGCTACAAATAATATAATCCTATTAGTTGGAGCTCATTTTCATAATATATAGGGAAAATGACCATTTGCACAAAAATGAGAGAAAAATTGCCCATTTTAATGTTTATAGCCCATATCAATGAATCTTGTTAAGAATACAATTTGCCCCTTAGCTTAATCCTTAACAACAGCCACATCTTTTCTCTATATAAATTTCCGATCTGATCTCTCTCTCTCTCTCTCTCTCTACGAAACCCTACCCCCCTCTCTCTATCCACGACGGACCACTCTCTGCCGCCGCCGTCCGATCACCTCGACCCTACTCTGTTTTCCGCAACGAGATCACCATCTCCTCTCTCCGCACCACTTCGGAGGACTCCGCCGCACACACCTTCATCTCACTTGACGTCGTCGCCGGTGAACCTGAGCCGAAATCGGCCTGGGAGTCTCCGGCAGCCAAAGACTCCGGTATCACCGTCTCTCTCTCTCTCTCTCTCTCTCTCTCTCTCTCTCTCTCTCTCTCTCTGGAATACTATTGCTGCATGGGATCGAGATCATGACCGCCGTCGATCTGAACAAGCTCGCGATCCGAGGGATGAAGATGGACGATATGGATCTCTCTCTCTCTCTCTGGAATACTGTTGCTGCATGGGATCGAGATCAGGACCGCCGTCGATTTGAATAAGCTCGCGATCCGGGGGATGAAGAGGGACGATATGGATCGCGGTCGCTACGATCTGGACCGCCTCGCCATGACCGTGTTGGGGAAGCACTATGACGTCATCAGGCCAGAGGAGAAGCTCTACGACTGGTGGACCAAAGACTAGCCTCAGCGACTTCTGCATCTATGTCCTGCGGCTCTGCGACGACCTCCTCTTCGACCCCTCCGACCTCGACCTCTCCTCCTTCCCCTCTCCCCTCCCGCCACGTGGCACCACCACCGCCACCCCTGCTGACTCCAACAACTCCAACTCCCCGTGTCCATGCCGACTGGAATGTCAGTAAATTGCTTATTGGGGGTCAGTAATCATCTTACTGGGGGTCAGTAATCATCTTATTGAGGGTCAGTAACCTGGATACTTGGAGTCAATCAGTAATGAATCTTGTATGAAATGTGTTATATGATATGTCTCTTAAGTAAAAAGTATGTAAGACCTCATTTATTTGGATTTGGAATCCCTTTTGGAATTGTGATCTGTGTTATATGATGCTACTTAGTTTCATTTGAAAGAAAAAAATCAGTAATTGTTTACAAGATGTCAGCAAAGTTGCATATTGGGGGTCAGTAATCATCTTACTGGAGGTCAGTATTCATCTTACTGAAAGTCAGTAATATGCTTACTGGAATCTATAAGTGCTTACTGGAGTCAGTATCCTGATTACTGAGAGTCAATAACTTAATTACTGGAAATCTGGAATCTGTAAGTTATATACTGGGGGTCAGTAACCTGATTACTGGGGGGTAAGTAATTTGATTACTGGGGGTTAGTAACTTGATTACTGAGGGTCAGTAACTTGATTACTGGAAATCTGAAATCTGTAAATTGTTTACTGGGGGTCAGTAACCTGATTATTAGGGGTCAATAATTTAATTACTGGAAATCTGGAATCTGCAAATTGCTTACTGGGGGTCAGTAACCTGAGTCCGGTGACTGGAATCCGACGACTGGAGAATATTATTCCGGCGAAAAAATTGGGTCATCAGAATCCTAGGACCGGAGTCCGGTGACTGGAATCCGGCGACCAGCCATTGGACACCGACGGAGTTTGGTGACCTTCCTGCAAAATCTTCTCTATCTTCCACTTTCTCTTCACATGAGTGTATAAGGGGTGAGGGCAAAAAGGAAAAAAAATATTAAAATTCCTAGTACAAAAGATTTGTTGAAATGGGCAATAGAAATTGTTATCTTATGTTTAATAGGGCAAGAAATTAGGGTGTTCATTGAAATGGGTAATGAGGGGGGTCAAAATTGAACTAAATGGATATTATTCCTAATATATATCAAATATATGGTTTGTTCACAATGGTATTCTTCGTTTTAGGCTAGACCAAAAACTCACCTTCTCAACCTCTTAAAAAAAAAAAAAACTAAAAAGCAACCAAGTGAAAAACATATACACAAGTAACATAACAGAAAGAGATACATTAATGAAAACAACAAGACATATCTAAATTCTATAACCACATCCTTATTTGCACATTATGATACTTTAAGTGTGGTAATTAAATGTAATGTCGGTGATGAGTTCTTTTGGCATTTGAGGTTGTTCTTATCAAGTATGAACTCTTGAATCTGCTCATCACTATTATATCTTTTTTTTTCTTCATGGAATAAACATGGCTTCTGTGTTTAAATGTAAAAAAGGGAATGTCCTTGATTTGTTGTATTGCTTGAACAGTTCAATCATCACAATTTAGTCATCAATTCAACCTGCTCATGCGTACATAATTTTTTGATTATTCACACCAAGAGACTAAAATATATAACATATTCTGGAGTTGGAGGTCCAACAAAGACTTGACCGAGCCAGTTTGGCAGTGGTGAACAATACAATGTTGTTAACTTGTACTGATATAATCTTTTCTCTAGCTGCACTCTTAAAAACCAACTACAACACTTGGAAGAATTAAGAAATGATAACGACAAGAACGAGGACGTAAATCATCTTCATTATTTCAAATTCGTAGAGACTATTAATTATATATATATATACCTTTAATGACACGCTATACTTCTAACTGTATTATTTAACTTTGATCATAGTACTTTATTGACTTCCCTAAAAGATGTTTAATCATGGTTTTTAGTATGTAAAGCATCACATATCCAAAACAAATTATTTGCAGAAATTATTTTCCAAAATGTATACATTTAAGTGACACATTTTGACATGTCACTATTGAAATTAATATGTTAAATTTTAACAACACTCTTGCTTCTTGTCTACGCTAACAACATGTGCTAGACCCTTGCTTCTTGGGGAGGCTTCATGGACCTCTTTTATCCTTATGTCAATTTGTGTGAAAAAAGTTGTTCGTAGAATTTGATGTGTAAACTACTTTCCATTTATCATAAACATATGTGTACCGATGCACTGTTAGTTTATGCTATAAATAAGAACTACATCTTACTTGAAAATTCACAAAGCTTTAGTTCAATATACAAGCTATATCCTGAAAAATCAACCTGTCCTCAATAACCTTTTTGTTTCCCTAATGGCTTTAAATTTTATACCAAGGCTCACAACTCATCTCTCTTTAATCAGTCTAGTATTTCTTCTCGTTCTACCCATGCCTGTATTTTTAACTCAAGCTGCACCTATTGAGAAATACGGATCTGAAAAGGAATTTGAGCTGAAGTACTATATCATGATTATCCAATCCGGTCCCAATGCCACAGTTGTTCCTGTTGCAGGTGTTGCCGGAGAGCGTTGGGCCCCGACCACCTGGGGAACAATTTTCGTCGGTGATAACCCAGTGGTTGAAAGCCCAACTCCATACTCGCGAAGAGTTGGTCGAAGCCGAGGCCTGGCAGTGTCGACATCAAAAGATGGAAGGTACGAATATATTTCCACCTCTACTATGTTCACAAGCGGCGAGTATAATGGCAGCACATTACAAAAACAAGGAACATTTGATAGACCTTCGAAGAGACCCAGCGAGCTTTCAATCGTAGGAGGTACAGGAAAGTTTAAAGGTGCTAGTGGAATTTCTACTCTTCAAAAATATAGTGACTCATACAACTACACTTTTATTCGAGTCACCTTCAAGTTTTCAACTCTCATTTGATCATGGATTTGGAAACCTCGATCATTTTCAACTGTTGATCCATCAGTTGACTTTTGATTGAGAGTTAATATTATACTTTTATATAAATGGCTAAATAAATGAACAAAGTACCCCTATATGGAGTAGTTGTTCACTTGTTCTTAGTTTCGTGTGTAAGTAATTGTCTAAATTGAGTGTTTAAAATCGAGATCAATAAAAGTATCTATAAATATGCATGGTGCATGTTCATAATGAGATTTTTTATTTGTCAGTTGATAAACAAATGGAGGCTAAGTGCATAAAATATCAAAAGTCAATCATAGGTTTGCTAAACTAACTTTCCAAGAACAATAGCTATATATTATCACCAAGATCTTAAACTTTCCATTCCATATTTCTAGTGAGGCAAAAATAACAGCAAATTAACCTAGCATGTCAAATTGGGTACCTCAAAAATGAGTGATGAGCGTTGTTCACTGACTGTATGTTTATGTTTGGAATATGATTGTGTTTTTGGTCTAATCATGTGTGACTAGTCCTTTTCGTGCTTACCCAAAAAAAAAGTGGTTATACCTTTAGACCTTGATTATGTCTATTCACACACTTTGTCTTATTTTGTCATCATATTTTGTGGTTCATTAGTGTGATATGAAATTATCAGATTATGTCTCACTTGGATCTTATCAATTCATGTTTTTATTTTTTAGGGTTTATTAATTATTGTTGTCACTTAATTAGATTCCAATATTTGCATGAGTAGTGCTCAAACTTAATATTTGACATACTTGACAACCTTTTACAATAATGATCTTCCAAGATAGACCATTTTTCACTCAAAGAGTTGTTCAACCTATAACAACCTTAGTTTTGTAGAAATTATAGATCCCATATGGGAAAATGGGAACCTCGTTAATGAGTTTTTAAGGGTTTGAACCACTCCATTCGATTCTATTAGAGCGGGTTTATGCTACAAGTGTATACTTTGTGGCCACACGGGCTGCTTTTTGTCCATGCGTATGGCTTGAATGTTCACCACATGTGCAGTGGTGTGTTGGGTGGGAACCTTGCTAATGTGTTTATAATGGTTTTCGTAATTCTATCCATTTCTAATTGAATTGGATGTGAACCCTATATTATTTTATAAAGTTTTACCTGTAATAAGTTTTTTTTTAAGGAGAAAGACGACAACATTATATTAGATGAAATCTAAAAAGTACATATTACGATGCAAACACATCGAAATAAAGCAATAAACCACAACACAATGCACATAAACATCGAAAAGAAGAAAGGAAGAAAGCAATAAAGGATAACAAGATGCACAGACACATTTAGAATGAAGGGTAACCATGTGACTTGATGTCGTACGACATCACTGCATTGCATATGTCACAAGAGTAGTGTAAATGTAACTGCAACTGTAACTGTAACGGTGTTCGGTGCCGTGATCACCTAGAAGAGGTGATCCGCTCTTTAGAAATTCAAGAGTAATCATAGGTGTCAAAAACTCAAAAATTAACATACGAATTCCTAAAAACCAGATTCAATACAAGGTCAATGTAACCATGTGTCTCGTATCCAAGGTCAATAACCTATCACCAGGATCCCAAATCTGAACCCAAATGTGAGTGGACCTATGGTCCAAAGCCCCACTCACCCCAACCAAGCCCAAAGTAGCCCAGGCCCATACTTGGGAACTCAAATTTGATCTGGATCCTTGGTGTCTTCCTTCACCGAAAAAGGAAGGATCCAGCTGGCCTAGTCATCGGTCACATCCAGCACGGCTTAGACAACGATGATTGTCGCCACCGCACCGCCATCTTACCCTGGGCATCACCTGCAGCAGTCATGGCAGTCAAGTCATCATAAGCGCTAGAGACCCGAGTTGGTATATGGTGTGTGATGCAATTATATAATCCTATATTTCTATGCATAGTACTCCTGGTATTTATGTTTAATATCGTTATTTATGGATCATTTATGTTATCGTAGTGTTTTTTCGGTTTGTGTCATAGAGAGAAGCAAAGAAGCTAAAATGAGCCAACAAGGAATAAAAAGCAATTTGGAAACTCACGTGTCAGAATCTGTCAGTGGTCTTGCAATTTGGAAACTCATGTTTTTTATTTACTTTTGTTCACAATAGTATTCTTGTAATAGTAAAATGGGAATTGGTCTACACATTTAATTGATAATTCCCTTTATATATAGTGAGTATTACAACGGAAATAGTAAGTACATTTATGACCATAATGACTGATCGTTTCAGTAATAAGTATTGAATGCTAATTACATAAATCTCTCTCGTCAGTTACATTGACGAAGGCACACAATGTGTTTTTTCTTCAACACTTCCCCTTGTTTCGAGTCAAAGATAAAATGGTGCATGAGATGTTGCTTCATTAAAAACCTTGCCAAATAACAAAAACTCAATGGGAGAAAATAAAACTTTAGTCTAAGGAGAAAAAGAGCACAACACACGTATTACATTTGAAAACAACATGTATGTGCTAGACTCCCCCTGATGTCTGCTCCTCCCCCTAATTTTTACATTAATCATGAGATTCTCCTCGATTCTTTCATTTGATCAAGGGAGTTTCAATAACCTTAGCATAGTTATGTATTTTCGCATGTTTTTCAAATATGACTTGAGCAATGATTTCGTAACTAAATCTTGTCACATTGTCCTCAGATCCAACTTTATTTACTTTGATCTCGAGGATAAGGTTGTCCATGAACTGAACACATAAGTTCATAATGAACATCATGTTTATGCTAAGCATGAACTTCTCATAGTAAAACAGTAAAAAACTCTATCATAGTATAGATATGGACGAATCATTAAGAGATTTGAAATTGATATGCAATAATAGATTTTCATCTTTAATGAGTTTTCTTTACGCATAGTTAGCTATAAGGGCCCCAAGCACCTTCCTTAATAGGTAACTGATCTCACTCACCGCTTACATACGTGCTCAAGTTATATATATTCCAACTATACTGACTTAGGCATCGGAGAGGGAAGACTGGCCCGCCCGGTATTCCCCTTAGTAAGCAGGTTTGCAGGAGATCAAGTTGGGTTCATCTGTATCTACCAGGCCCCAGGGTTTGAACAAAAAGTCGTGTAAGCAACACCAATGGCAGAGGGTAAGGGAGTGATTCAAGAAAGAGGTACCACCGAGGAGAGGTGTGTTGTGCTAGTACAAACGCTCACCTCCACCCCGGTCGTCACGCGGGAGCCGCGCTGCGCCCAGGGCAACAGTCGGGAAGTAGGGAGCTGTGGAGTGTCGACCGGCATGCCGGGACGAGGACACCACGACAGCACGCGCGGGAAAGGCCTAGTAGAGGATGAAGACAGTCTAGTGCACCAGGGCTTCTCCTTAACGTTCTCGGACGATCCGAGCGACCGATCTGAGAGCCCTGACAGCGACCTGGATCCTACGTACAGCCCCGGCAAGAGCAGTATGGCAGGAGAGATACGGGCAATGGCCGCAGAGGTCAATCGTTTAAGAGAGGAGAGCGACAGGGACAGAGCCAAGTCCAACGCCCGGTACGAAGAGATGGAAGCAGTAAACGCTGCCCTGGTAGCCGCCCTGGAGAGAGGACAACAGCGTAGCGAAGCTATGACCAGGGCACTGGCACCCCCACTAACCGAGTCTCGACGATTAGAGGAGGGGCAGTCATCAGGCAGAAGGCTCAGTGATCCCGAGCGAGCGAAGTCACCGGATGGCACGGCACCGCCCAAGGACCCGCCGACGCCCCTTCAGCCACTCGCTTCGTTTGTGGATGAAGCCATGACACCGACTGCACGGGCTTTGCAGATGTTACCCGACACTGTGTCAGACTTGAAGGCCCAAATGGAGGCCAACGAGAGAAGAGCCGCGCGGCCGATAGAGGACGCCCGGTTTAATGAGCGTATGGGCCCTTTCTCACACCGGGTCATAGAGTCGGGGAGGTCTGGCAACCAGAAGTCCCTCAAGCTCACCTATTCGGGGTCCGGCTGCCCGTATCAGCATCTGGACAGTTTTCGGTCCCAGACTTGCGCCAAGGGCTACTCTGATGCAGTCTGCTGCAACATCTTCCAGGAAACTCTATCTGGAGAGGCGATCAGCTGGTTCTATGAGCTTCCGGCGAACTTGATCGAAGCATTCGAGCAGTTAGCCGACCGGTTCGCAGGCCGCTTCATCCTCCGGGTCGAGGGAGCCCGGACGTCGACCATCCTCTTCAACTGTATGCAAGCACTAGGAGAGGAGTTGAGGACTTTGTCAACCGTTGGCAGACGGCCACGGCCGGGGTTCGGAACCTTGACAAGGGCATCGCCGAGATGGCGTTCAAGCAAGGGCTCCAGCAGGGGAAGTTTTCCTACGCCGTCGGGGTAGAACTCCCGCAGGGGTACGACGAGTTGATGGCTATGGCCATCCGGCATGCTCAAGCCGATCACGAGACATACGGGCACCACCTGCTGAAGAGGAAGCGGGATGAGCAGCAGGAGGACCATCCCCGGGAAGAGAACCCCCCGCCCAGTCAGGAGGACAAGCCCAGCCAGCGGACCGAGAACCGCGCCGCTCGACCCAACCGGCACAACAACAGAAACTGGCCGCAGCGGCAGCAGAGACCCTATTCCGATAAGCCCCAAACCGAGCACAAGCCAGTGCCGTACCGACAAGAACGCACCCCTGCGATCATGCCAGCACCACCTGCCGGTCAATAAGTCTTCACCACTCTCACCACTCCCTACGAGGACATTCTGCTTGAGAACGGGAGTATCATTCCCCCACCGCCCAAGAGAAAGTACCCGAAGGGGAAACTTACAACGACGCAGACGGGTAAGTACTGCTCCTATCATGATGAGGCTACTCATCGAACGAGTCAGTGCTGTGCTCTCAAGACAGCGGTGCAGGGCCTGATTAATAGCGGCCAGCTCCAGCGGTACGTAGGAGAAAGAAGAGTAGACCCCGACCGGGAGCATGACCAGGCCTGGTAAACCCGCCAAGCCTCCGAGCGGTTAGTTTGGCATATCACCGGTTCTACCGTTGTAAAAATCGCATATATGCAAACTACTTTTGAGAAATTCTACTGGCCCCGCAAGTTCAAGTATATTCATAATCAAGCAGGTATACAAGCAGTAACCGCTCCGAAGAGTTTACAAGGAAAAAAGAGAGCAAGGAAAATCCTAAGGAGCCCCGCCTCCACCCTCAGCAGGCAATCCGCCAGCCTCTCCTGCGGCAGCCTCATCGTCGACCTCAGTTCCGGTGCCAACTCCAGCTCGGGGAGACTTGGTACCGTTGGTAAAAGAATCCAAGTCCTAGCTAATCACTTCTTCCGCCCGGGATTCCTCCACCGGCTGCTGATCAGTGTCCGACAGCTCCTGGACATCTCCATCAGCAGCACCTGGCATCTGGGAAGTATACAGCCACCCCTTCCCCACCCATTCCGTGTACGCATCCGAGATGCCCGTTTCCCTGGCCTTCTCTAGGAACTCGTCGCTCTCCTGGTATCGGAGAGCGAACCGCTTGTATTGTTTCGGGTCCTCTCCCCCGGCAGCGTCGCGCAGAGTGGTGGCTCCCATCTGGAGCTCGTCCACCTTGGATTCCAGCTCGGCCCTCTCAGCTTCGACCCGCTCCTTCTCCTTCTCCAGGCTTCGGTTCTGCTCCTCCAGCTTCTTGGCCCTCTCCTCCAGTCTGGCCTTCTCCCGATCCGAGCGGGACTTCTCCACCTCCAGGCGCTTCCGGGCCTCTGATAAGGCAGTTATCTATCTCTTCAGCTCCGGCAGTTCCTCGCTCTGGTCCGGTTGATACAGACTGTACAGCAACTGCACAGGACAGAGACGATTAATCAAGCAGCAAGAGAAAACAAACTACAGGCAGTGTAATGGCACCAGTTAGTTCTTACCCGGAGGACGGATTCCTTGCATTTTGGGCGGCTTCCACCCATCAGGACACCGGTTACCCCGGGCCTGTCCAGACCAAGGCTGGCCAAGTCCGCTGCCACCTGCCGGACGAATGCACTGTCCGGGCTTCCACTCGGTGCCTCCGCCGGCACTGGGCTACTCTGCCAGGCAGCGGCAGCCTTCTCTCCAGCGGCAGCGGCAACCTTACCCTAATCCGTTTGGCCAGGTTCTCCCGGGACGACCTGCCGGTGAGCGTCACTAGCGCGGAGGCAAGAATCTCCCCGCCCTTCCGTTTCTCTCCCCGGCCCTCCGGAGGAGAAGAACATGCGCCTACCCGGGTAACACGTGCCACGGGCGGAACAGACACCGGGCGGTTGAGGATCCTGCTCACTCCACCGGGAATCCTCACTGGCCCCCCGGTAGTCTTGCCCTTACCGGGTACCGCCTTGGGCGCAGCAGCATGGCTCTTCACCCGCCTCAGGATGTAGGCGCCTTCATCAACATCCATGGCCCTCGGCTCCGAATGAGTTGTGAGCCGGCCGGACTCCTCGTCCACCGAGGTCCGCGAGACGATCATGCCTTTCTCCTTCAGCTTGTTAAGGAGATCTTCCCCGGCCATGGTAAGAGTGGTTTCGGGCTTGATGACCGCCCGGGAAGATGCACCTACAGGACAGAAACAGTTAGTATCCTAAAGCAGAGCTAGCACGAGTATCACCGCTAGGGTTCGCTACACACCGGGATCCTGCCCGAGACAACAGTATTCCAGCACTTCTCGCCGGATGAAGTTATTAGAACTCCGTTCCAAGTCATCCCAACATCCGAGTATGGTCAAAATCCTCTCCTGCTCCAGCTCGGATAGCTTGAATGACTGGTCGCCAATAGGTTGGAAGGCACCAGGAACCCGGTACATCTTCCTCCTCACCTGCCACCCCCCGCCCGCCATCACCACCTTCTTTCTCCAGCTGTTATCTACCCAGGAAGGCATATTGGTGACAACCGATTGACCTGCCAGGGAGTTGAAGGACAGGCAACCCCGGGACCCCTGCTTCCTCGAGTAGGACAGCCTATACAAGGACCGAAATTCGTTTACCGTCGGCATACTCATTCCGGACAGCTCATATAGGCAACCGAGGCTCAGTAGCCGCCTCCACTGGAGCCCAGGAAGCTGCGCGGGCGACACTTACAGCGCACTCAGCATGTACTGCACGAAATCTGGCAGCGGGAGCGAGAATCCATGCCGGAACTGATCCTGATGCACAACAACCCAACCTTCCTCCGGGTTGCAGGCTGATTCTCCAGGATTCAGTGGTCGCAGCAAAACCTCGTCCGGGATACTCCACGTTTCCCGGAATGCAGCTATTTCTCCAGGGGTTATGCTACCCTCCGGTTCGTCACACACTACGGCATCTTTTCCTCTGCCGATGGTGTAGCTCACGGCCGGAGCACCGGCAATGCGCACCCCGTGCGTTATTTCAGTCTCCGAGGATCCAGACCCGGAAGACGAAGCCCCGCTCCCGGAGCGGTTAGCGGCTTCGGTCTCCGGGGCTTCCGAACCGAGCCAGTCCTCCAATCTCTCCGCATCATCCTCGATAGGACCTCTGGCAGCCGATTCGGAAGCCCCGTCAGAATTTGAAGAAGACATCTTAACCTAGCGGAAGAAAACAAAACCCTAGCGCTCGTCAGCAACAGGCTACAACAGCATCTTCTACGGCCTCTCCCCAAATTTGCCGCAGAGCAACTCAGTCAGTGACAGAGATCCCCCCCCCCCCCCCCCCCCCCCCGCGGCGCAAAACAACACAAACAAAAGCAAGAGCAACACCGGGGCAGAGAAAGCAAGAACTTACCGATTAATATGCTCAACCGAGGAAGGTTCGCCCAGCAAAGGCAGCGAGCAATGGTAGGAAGAGACTAGGGAGCGCTTGAAACGACGGATCTCGTGGGGCAGAGAGCTCAGGGCTTTCGCCGATTTCTCTCTCTCTTAGTCTCTCTAAAGCAAGAAGCAAAAGTAGAAAAAAGAGCAGAAGAGGCCTATTTATAGAGGGGACCGGTGCCCTAGGCGTTTGAAATCCCCCCCAAAACACACAATCAGAGCAACTCAAACACCTACGAATCCAGGCCCTCCATCTCAAGACCGCCCTCTACTGGCACGTGTCCCGGCATTGGTAAATTGCCCATGCCATCATAACTGACGGGACTGATGGACTTCCTCCTTAATTGCATGTCAGCCACTTGTCCCACACGCTGGCGACAGGAAGGTAGGAGCGGGAACCGAGGCGTCAGGCCCTCCCACACTTCCCTAGGCTCCACGATTGCACGCTATCTCACGGTTATGATTTTTTCAACCGCTTCGAGAGCACCGATCCGGGTATGAGCCATCTGCCTGGCACCATGGCAGTTTTCGGTTATGATCTTTCAACCGGCTGCATGGCTTCTTCGCTGCAAATCTTGAAGACCTCTCACGGTTATGATTTTTCAACCACTTTGAGAGCACCGATCCGGGTATGAGCCATCCGCCCGGCACCATGGCATCTCGGTTATGATCTTTCAACCGGCTGCATGGCTTCTTCGCTGCAAATCTTGAAGACCTCTCATGGTTATGATTTTTCAACCGCTTCGAGAGCACCGATCCGGGTATGAGCCATCCGCCCGGCACCATGGCAGTTCTCGGTTATGATCTTTCAACCTGCTGCATGGCTTCTTCGCTGCAAATCTTGAAGATCTCTCACGGTTATGATTTTTCAACCGCTTCGAGAGCACCGATCCGGGTATGAGCCATCCGCCCGGCACCATGGCAGTTCTCGGTTATGATCTTTCAACCGGCTGCATGGCTTCTTCGCTGCAAATCTTGAAGACCTCTCACGGTTATGATTTTTCAACCGCTTCGAGAGCACCGATTCGGGTATGAGCCATCCGTCCGGCACCATGGCAGTTCTCGGTTATGATCTTTCAACCGGCTGCATGGCTTCTTCGCTGCAAATCTTGAAGACCTCTCACGGTTATGATTTTTTTCAACAGCTTCGAGAGCACCGATCCGGGTATGAGCCATCCGCCCGGTACCACAGCAGTTCTCGGTTATGATCATTCAACCGGCTGCATGGCATTCCACTGGGGGACTCGTCTCGATATGGCAGGACGCCCGGTCGAGCTCCACCCAGCTACATCTCATTTGGGGGACTCGTCTTGATATGGCAGGACGCCCGGTCGAGATCCGCCCACCGGTTACGTCACATTCGACCGAGAGCATTTTCCGGGAACGCGATCCACCCGGCCCCATGACATTTCACTGGGGGACTCGTCTCGATATGGCAGAACGCCCGGTCGAGCTCCGCCCGAATTCATGGCATTCCACCGATCATGTGACATTCAACCGACTCCAAAGCATTCTACCCATTGTCACTTTCCTTCGCCTACGGGCAGGAACGAGCCAGCAACAACTCGAGGCTTCTAAACGCATGGGCTTTATAAACCCGGGCGAGCTTACATCTAACCCATGTACTCTTGTCCAGCAGGATAAAAACCTTGCATCACACTGAACTGTGATACATTTGGGGATACATGGCGAGACTCGTTATCTCAACGCCACTCCACCGGGCAGATTGTTTCTCTAACACAGAACAAGTCTCCCCGCAGGCTAACAAACCTGCACATTACCTCAACGCTTAAACAACAAAAGCTGAGAAGAACTAGCAAGTGTTAAACAATGCCTCAATACGGCCGTAACACTCTCCGGGGTACGTGTTGGCTTAGTCCACGCACCAACAGGCCTTCCCGAAGGCTAGCACACTCTGGGACTCACACCGATATGGCAGGACGCCCGGTCGTGGTCCAGTCTGCAAGTTCATCCGGAAATCGTCTCGATATGGCAGAACGCTCGGTCGAGGTCCCGTGTACTCCGCCTCGCACCGATATGGCAGGACGCCCGGTCGAGGTCCAGTCTGCAAGTTCATCCGGACTTGGGGGACTCGTCTCGATATGGCAGGACGCCCAGTCGAGCTCCACCCAGCTACATCTCACTTGGGGGACTCGTCTCGATATGGCAGGACGCCCGGTCGAGATCCGCCCACGTGTTACGTCACATTCGACCGAGAGCATTTTCCGGAAACGCGATCCACCCGGCCCCATGGCATTTCACTGGGGGACTCGTCTCGATATGGCAGAACGCCCGGTCGAGTCCCGCCCGGCACCATGGCTTGACCCCGGTCATGAAAACATTCGACCGGCATGGGCTTTATACACCCGGGTGAGTTTACATCTAACCCATGTACGCTTGTCCAGCAGGATAAAAACCCTGCATCGCACTAGCTGCGGCAAACGGGGGCTGCACGGCGAGCCTTGTCACCTCAACGCCACCCCTCCCCTTACCTCAACACTTATTCAACACAAGCTGAGAAGAACTAGCAAGTGTTCACCGGTGCTTCAAACAGCCCGCAACACAGGGGTAATCTCCCCGCAGCCTAGCAATATGGGACTTGTCTCGATATGGCAGAACGCCCGGTCGAGGTCCCATACTCCTGGACTCGTCTCGATATGGCAGAACGCCCGGTCGAGGTCCTTTACTCCACCTCGTCTCGTTACGGCAGAACGCCCGGTCGAGGTCCAGTACTTAAGTTCACCTGGGAACTCGTCTCGATATGGCAGAACGCCCGGTCGAGGTCCCAAGAACTCCGCTCCGTACCGATATGGCAGAACGCCCGGTAGTGTCCCAGTGAACTCCGCTCCGTACCGATATGGCAGAACGCCCGGTAGTGTCCCAGTGAACTCCGCTCCGTACCGATATGGCAGAACGCCCGGTAGTGGCCCAGTGAACTCCGCTCCGTACCGATATGGCAGAACGCCCGGTAGTGGCCCATTTAACTCCGCTCCGTACCGATATGGCAGAGTGCCCGGTCGGAATTTCATGCACATCTATTGCATGGCGGATTTCAACGCTCCATTATCATTCCATGCATACATCTATTGCATGGCATCATCTCATACACTCTCCGGGTTTCACCCCACTCCATGCTCATAGCACCACAACACTTTGAGCACAGTACTACTTATATTACAAAGTACTTATAAATATTGCTTACCATCGGTAACAGGTACTTACCCCGGTCACGCCCAATCTTCAACGCGGACTTGGGGGACTGGGCACAGTTGGGTTGGTAACCCTGCGGATCTGTAGGACAAGAGTAAGCTTATGGTTTTGGTTCATTGGTGCATGTAGTTATCATATGAGGTTTTTCCATCAAAATTCACAAAGTGCTTTTGTTTCGTTGATATATACAAGTCACTCTTTGTAATTCATTATCTTTCGCTTGCATATACTATTGAGTGAATAACCATGCTTCGAGAGAAAAGAAGAGAGTATGCCTAGTGAGGTGATTTGAATTAGTTTTTAACATGTTTACATGCTTACCTTTTGCTCTTATATGTTCATATTGATGTCACATGTTCATGAAGCTCGGAATTTTCGTGCTTAGCATTCTCATGCATTAACTTGAAAGCTATGTGTACATACGAGCCTGAGACAAATTGTTAGGGGCAATAGTTTGTTTAGAGTCGTAGTTTAATTTAGTTTGCTAAGGGACTAGCAAAGGATAAGTGTGGGGTAGTTGATAGGAGCACAATGTGCGATGATATTATATGTTTATGCCCTCATTTATGCTTTGTTTAACTCTTATTTGTCTAAGATAGAGTCATAATATAGTTAGTGTCATTTTTGGTAGAGTTTTGGTAAAATGTGCTTAATTGTCCGAAAAATGACTAAGTTTGAGAAATCTGGAAAATAGTGTAAAATATGTCTTTTTCGCGATTTTGAGATGAGAAAAAGTATAATCTATCCTTGTCCGAATTCTATGAAATTTTGTGTGCTTAATATTCATATGTTGCGGAATGTTGTGTTAAAATTTCAGATCAATCGGAGTTCGGGAAGTCACCCAAAACTTGGCTGCAAAAGGGCAGTCCGGACATTCCAATCCAGGGGCTTACAGGATTTTCCTGGGACTTTGTCCCAACTTCGAAAAATCATTCCCGACGACTTACAAGGAATTTGGCCGAGATATTTTATGGGGAGATGGCCCTATGTGTCTAGTTTATGTGAGACTTAGAATCGCATCAATCGGAGCTCCGAAGGTGGAGATATGCCGGAATTACTGCGACAAGGTCAAAGCTGCCGATTCCAGGGACTGATTGCTTCCTTTTCACAAGTGCTTCATTTCGATGGACCATATGATGTACAAGAGCATTTGTGAAGATATCCCAAGCGTATGGAAGGAAGGAGAATGACACTTGGCCATGGCATTGAAGAAAAACATGAAGAAACAAGTTCTCCTAGTCAAGCTAGGAGAAGCTGCCGATTCTGGCAGATTGAGTGTCATTGTGAGCTGCCGGAATTGTGGGGCATTTTCGATGGATCAAGACCTGTAAATTGAAGTCCAAGACCATTCAAGAAGTCCATGAAGATGTGAAGCCCATGCCTTGAAGAAAAATTCAGAAAAAGAAAACCTAATTGAACTAAGAAAGGAAGGTTGCAAAACCTTATTCCACTAGGTTTTCTGAAATCCTTTTTGCTTAAGGGCTGCCGGCAATCACCCCCCCTTATTCTCTATAAATACCCCCACTTTTCCTACAGAAAAATCATCTCATCTCTTGCAAAGCACTAGCCAAAACTCTACCAAATTTTCCTACCAAAGTTCTAACCCGAAACCCTAAAACACATAATCACCGATTCCACCTACACCACCATCATTCATCACCGATCCCATCACCTAGCCTAGCTGCTGCCGATCATCTTCCACCACACCAAGACGAAGTTCTCCAAGGTTTCTAAAGTGTGATCCATCCCTATGACTTGTGTTTTTAATTTCGGTTTAGTCACATATTGTTGTTATAAAAATACTTTGTTTCGTTTGGTATTGTATGATGAACATGGATTGCAATTTTTGTTGGAATTTATGTGATGACTTTTGCAATTTTTAATGCATGGATTTCGTATGTTTGATAACTAGAGCAGTGGTAGTAAAAGCATGTTTAGGATTTAATTTGGTTAGTAATCTAAGGGTGTTCCTTAACAAATCGAAACATTAGTTATGTTTAAAACAATTGTTGTTTGAAGCATGTAAATCTAGATGTTAGGTTTCATTTAACTTGAGTGGAACAAATAAAGATGAAACGTATGTTGCTTTGATTTGTGATACTCACCTAGGGTAATACCTTAGCTAAAACTTGCATGTTAAATAAGATGATTGACAACCTTGCTTGTTTACATGTCTTCGATTATAGACTTTTGTGCTTCAATGCTATGTCTTGTATAAGGTAGCATAACTTTTAGGATCACCATGCGAATAGCTCGATCTTAAAACATTAGAAAAAATCTCACAACTAGGTAAAAATCGGATCCCGTTCTAGTTGTAGGTCGAAACTAAGTTAGGTCTTGAACATGCTAAATACTTTTTTCTTACTTTCTTGCATGCAAATCTTTGTGTTAAATTGTGTTTTGTGCTATGTGATGCGTGAGAGATGATGATCAAACTTGTATATAGTAGCCTAGGATTTATTTTCTGTTTTTAATACCGTGTCTAGCATTAGAAGGCAAAAGCTGCCGAACCATCATATTCCCCCATTGTGACGTTTTCTTGTATATATGTGAATATGTTTGTGTCTAACAATTTCATATCTCAGGTACCCTTAATCCCCGGCCTAGAACGATCCCTACTTGCTTATACTACTAACGATCAATTGTAGGGTTTATTATTGCATGCGAGCTTCGGCTCCCGTTAACCAGTCCCACATCGAAGGGTGAGGCCAGCCCTCAGCCCCAACCACCTATATAAGGGCCCCAAGCACCTTCCTTAATAGGTAACTGATCTCACTCACCGCTTACATACGTGCTCAAGTTATATATATTCCAACTATACTGACTTAGGCATCGGAGAGGAGAAGACCGGCCCGCCCGGTATTCCCCTTAGTAAGCAGGTTTGCAGGAGATCAAGTTGGGTTTATCTGTATCTACCAGGCCCTAGGGTTTGAGCAGAAACAGAGCTACACATAGTTTTACAGATTTTCATTGAAAGAGAGGTTGAGTCTTATATATTGTGTTTAAGTACAATCATGCGTCATTGCACTTGCATAGGAAATTTCATTTCCCAACACTTCTTCGTCATCTTCCTTTAGATGAAAAATGGATCTATTATTAGAGTAAAGACTTCGACTGATCAAAAGAGTATATGTAGGCCTCACTTTATTCTTTAGGGTGCCTAAGCCGATTGATGGATGGTCACCATCATTACAGTCCTTGAGTTCCATTTTAAGACTGTGTATTCCCAAGATCTTTTTCATTCATAACTTAGGATTTACAATACATAGAGTATCTGTTAGTTCATTGAGAGTTTGTGTATATCCATAATGAACAAGAAAGGGCATAATTTACCAATCTCTTCCCAATCAAGTAGTCACTTTAGTGAACCTTTCAATTTCTTTTGCAAACACACTTATGTGATCTAGAGCCACTTGATTTTGGTGAATGAAATCCGTTTAGGATCCTCATGTATATCTCTTAATTTAGATCCCCATAGAGATATGTTGTGACCACTTTCGTAAGCTGCATGTTCAGTTTTTCAGAAATTACCAAACTGACAAGGTAGTGGAGTACAATGACATCCATTATGAGAGATTGTCTCCTCGTAATCCATTATGAGGGAATATATCCTTGTAGTCGATTCCAGTGCGTTTTTGAGAGACCCTGCACCATAAGGTGAGTCTACATACTCTTATTCTCATTACGCATTCTAACAAAGATATATTTGATAGGGTTTATATTTGCGGTGTCGGCGTCACCTGCCCGAAGACCTATCTCTTTGTTTATACTGGATCTTTTCTTTCCATTAGGCCAGTTTACTATGTCAACATTTTTCAACGAAGTATGGTTCGATATTAGACTCATTATTCCACGTCCTCATGTACACTAGTGTAACGTGTTTGTAGAGATCTCTATATTTTCACGGATTGGTTCTAACATTTGAGACGTCCCCCAATGATAACCACAATCCAAAAATATTCTCATGAGACGGATTTGAGTATCACTGATCAATGGATCAGGTTGTGCTAAACTTGCTTTCTTCCTTTAGGTAAGTATTCATCAAACCTAAGGTGGTCCCCTCTCTTCCTTGGAGAGCCACGGCATGTGACACCATTTATTCCACTTTATGGCGTCACTATGCCACCATGGATGGTGGCAGTGCAATACCCAATTTCTCTTAGGTGGTACCATGTCCTTTTGATAAAACATAATCCTTGCAGGTATATTTGCAGCAGGTTTATGTGTTGTCGTCACTTTATTGTATAAGATATCTCACACCTGACTTTGTGTGATTTTGGGGATCAAGATGAGACACAATGGTAACAACCCACGACAATACTCATGTACATCCACAGTCCTTAGAGAAAATGCAAATTCAGGAGCTCAAATGAATTCTCACTTGTATCTTTTCACATGAACGTCGTGGCACAAATTTTTTTAAAATGTGGAAAAAATTCAATTTCCTTTTCTCGCATAAATTGTCAATTTGACATATGCCCAATATATATACATCGAAACGTAACTCAAGTTCTTTAGAGTAACTCGATGGGGATTGCAATAAAAGGTATGGTAATCTCAGGAAGACATGTGCATTATGAATCTCAAAGGAACAGATATACCGATCCTTATTACTTTTGTTATATCTATTGATATAGTACTACTGTTCTTCAGTACTATTATGCTATTTTGTGATATATTAGTACCATTATCTTTCAGTACTATTATTCTACGGATTATATGATGCGTTTCTTTGCACTTAGTTCTTTATGTCCTGCCTATATTATGTTATGTTTCTTTGCTTTATGCAATACTTTGCAAAGTTAGATGCAGAAAATTGAACCACGTATATCATAAAATTAGAATAATCTCAATTCATTGAGAGGAAATGTCAACGATTACATTTAGTCTTGTCCAATTTAGAAATAGTTATTTTAAGACAAAAAGTCTAATTAATTAGGTATAAGGCCTGATAGCCTTTACAATGATATCTTGGAAATTAAAAGTAGACTTAATCAAAGTCTATCTTGGATTGAGCTAGATTCTTTTTGCTCTTTTAATAGTTGCAATGATGAGATGTGTCATTGTCATTTTCTCCCATATGGTAAGCCTTTAGTTGTAAATTCATTTTCAATGTTATTGTTGGATATTGAAGATACTTTTCCAAGTCCTCGTACTTGTATGATTCTTTATACTTCCTATAAGTCGCGGCTAATTCTTTTGCTAGTTTGCAATGTTCGTATTAATAGTTCGTTTATTTACAACAATGGCAGAGTGCTTCACTGCACATGACATGTCCCCTAGGCCATCCTTCAAATAGTGTATTGTTTCCACTTGCTTTTAGACGATTATATAAATCTTTACGCTCATGGTAATTGCCCTTTGTATTAGTAATGTTGTATTACTTTGCATAATTTATTTTTAGAAAATTTCTTTGTCTCAAACCTTACATCGTCATTCAAGATATTTTAATTATTTCTCAGCTATTTATATAAAGCAGTTCGCATAAATATATCATGCTCAAGCCTTAGTTGACTCAGTAGGGAAATTTGGTACTCAAGTTCTTCAGTGTCCAATATTTCAAAATCAGAGTGTGATGGTTCAACCATCTGTAAAATAGAGAAGAAGAGAATGTATTAGTTTCGCGGTCTAGATGACACTCACGACAACTACAATAAACCAAGATACATCGCCAATATGATGCTTTGTGAAATTAAATTATCACTATAAAATTATCGATTTTAACAATTACTTTTTAAGCTTACGAAATTTTGTTTTCATTGCTTTGTAACAACAGTTACGAAGATAATTGTGTAAATTGATTTCTAGGAAATATAAATTGGATTCAAGCCCAAGGTTCGTAATGGTCACTTTTTCGATACTTTGTGAAAATGCTTTATCACAATAGTAGGTTTGTCTATTTTTCTTTATATTACAATGTAACATCCCGAACCAAGAATTATTTTTAACTGTGTTACTTTTACTTTTACTCTTCGAAAATTATTTTTACGATTCGAAAGTCTAAAGGTTGACTTTTAGATGAGTTGACCTGACCGAGGATTTTATTGCATGACGAGGTAGAACACGTTGAAACGAGTTCGTGGACACGTGGCATGTTTAATTTGGAATTCGTATGAAAAATTTACATTGTAAAATCGGTAGTTGACCGATTTTGGACGAGTATAAATAGTCGGGAGGAAAATTTCCCGAAAGGGAAATCCCCATTTTTTTTCTTTTTCTTTTTATTTTCCTTTTCTTTTTCTTCTTTCTCCTCTTTCTCTCTCCTCTGCCCCGACTCGGCCCGACCTCCGGCCGATTCTCCACCGTCCAGCCAAACTGGACCGACGCACCGGTCGCATTCGAACCGGCTCGGCCTCCTCTTCCGTTTTGTGGCAGCGGCACGGCGTGAAACGCCGCCGTTTGGCCATGCGCAGCTCGGGAAGGGCCGCCCCCGATTGGACGGAACTCCCTCTTCCGGCCACGGTTTGGCCCAATTTGTGGGGGGAAATGAAGACGTCGACTTGTGCAACAATTCCATGGAAGGAATTGAACCAATTTGCATCAGGTAAGGAGAATTTTGAATTCAAAATTTTAGGGTTTTTAGGAATTCGGTGGAGGTTGTTATTTTGGTGTCTTTGTTGTAATTGGAGGTTGAATTCGGGTTTAGGAAGTTGAAAGGAGTTGATTAGGTGTTGTTTGATGTTTAATTGGTTGAGTTTTGAAGAATTTTTTATTTGGGCAGTTTATGGTCGCCGTGTTAGCCGCCGTATGCTGCGGCTGCGTGGGTGTTTGGCGGCGGAGGGGACGGGGACGAGGTCCTGAGGTGGTGGCGGTGGTGTTTTTCGCCACTGTGGTGGCGTTGCCGGCGGCGGGAGGAAGAATGGTGAATAGTAAAAAGTAAAAGGTTAAAGTAAAACGGTAAAAGGTGAAAAGTAAATGGTAAAACAGTAAAAGTAAATAGTAAACAATAAAAGTAAATAGTAAATAGTAATTGGACTTTAACCATTTACTGTTTGACTTATGTAATTACTGTTAGACCATTAAATGTTACTGTTGACTACGGTAAAAAGGTAAAAGCTGTTTTAAAGGGGTTTTACGACGAATTAACTAGTAAAAGAATTAATCGGACACGGGGTGGGTGTCCTAAGTAATTCGGACGTAGATTTTTCGGTATTGAGACGTAATTCCTATACCGATAACTGAAATTGGGAGGTTTCGTGCGAGTGAGGACGTCCGTATATTTAATGTTTATAAATAAATTCCGAATTTCATAATATTTATGATTACGTCCCTGTTACAGGTCGAGATGTTACTCTATGGGACGAGAGATCGGATTAGCGGCTCGCTCGGCCGTACTGTGAGTGGACTTTATTTTAAATAATGCATGCATAAATATTTTATTGAAAGGAATTTTATTTTAATTAAATGAGTTCTTGAGTTTTTTTATGAATTATCGAGATATATGATTTTGATATTTGAGCATTTAATATTTAAAGAAAAATATGGGTTTGGGGTATATGTTTACTACTATTTTGAATAGTACGTAATTTTAATCGGAAATGAGATTTTCGGAAATAGTATGGTTTGATAAAATCATATTTGAGCATTCTAAATATATTTATATTTAAAAAACCGGAAATGAGATTTCCGGAGATTTTATGATTTCATAAATTGTGATTTTACGGCATGTAAGATATGTCGGTTATGTCTTTACTTCGAGGCTACTGTTTTAATTGATTACGTTTATAAGCCTCAGATGTACGGTCGAGGACCGTACGGATTGTGGATTAAATGGGGGAAGCGTGTTTTCTGATTTGATTTGATTTGTTTTTACACCATGTATTTGGGTCATCATAATTGCTAGCTAGCCTTAGCGTGAGACGTTGGTTTAGTACCCTGAGAGGTTCCGACCTTTAGCCTAAGGGGCTTGGTTTGTCATATTTGTCCACGCTGGATCAGAAGCCCTGGGAGGTTTCGACCTGAGCCTGAGAGTGAGAGGCTCCTGTTTATGGTGTAACCACTTCCCCATTATTTCGTTTGTTGGGCCAATGAGATTGACTGTCTTTATTTTTGGTTTTCGGGAATATTTTCTCTTATGAGACTTTCGTTTATTTAATAAATTCCTGAACCAGTGGGGTTGGATTTTATTATGAAAATATTTGGAAATGTACCGATGGAATTGGCCCAGCTATTCATCATTTGGTTTTAGAAAATTTATATCTTGAAAAATATTATTTGTTATTTGAGATATCAGTTGACCTGATTAATTATTTGAAAATCAATTTTTTTTTCCAGTTCATTTTATTAGAATGCTCTGATTACCTGTGAGCCAGTTGAATTAGATTTTGTATTTATTTGTGGCGGTTGTTTTGATGGGGAGCAGATGGCTCCAGGTGTTAAGGTTGGAACTCGAATTTAGAAGTGTTTTTGGTTGTTGTAGGTCTTAGGGTTGTCCATCCTAAGATTGACTTTATCGAATTATCGATAGAGTTAGCCTAAAGGTGGTTCCCGCATGACCTTATCCGGATTTCAGGGTGAAATCTAGGGCGGGTCTTGACAACAATGCTCATGAAATTACATTATCATGATAATGCTCAAACTAAATAACATGTTAAATAAAATAATTATTTAACAGTAATAAAATGCTCTAAATTTAACATTTAAATAAATATTAATCAGATTTAATAAGAGCATTATATCATAGAATAATTTAAACGAGCTTTCGTATGATAAAATTTAAACAAGATTTAACGAAAGCGGTGAAATCCTTACCGTCAGTTTGCCAAATAAACTGCGTGTGAAGCGATTGCTCAATCTCCAACTCCATATTGTCGTCGCATATTGATCGCCACATCATAATTATTGATACATCACATAAAAACAAACAATGTTCATATGATTAGTCACTTTAATCATATATATTTCACATTTACCATATTAATTAAGCAATTTCGTGTTTACCATTAAGAGAAAAACAGTAAATGGTCACACAGTAAATATGAATCACTATGCGGTAATTTCAAATATTACCTTTAAATTTTACAAAAAAAAATAAAAATCCTTTTTTTTTGTTTTTTCGTGGGTTGGGTCACGCAGATCTGGGTCGGGTAGTCCGGATCTGGGTCGAGCTCTCAGATCCGATCGAGGCAGAGATCGACGATCTCTTTCCCGATGGTGTAGTGACCTCTGGTGAAGTTGTTCACGGCGTCTTCCTTGCCGGAGATGAGCTGCTCGGGGTGGAACAGCTGGCGGTAGGTTCTGGTTCGGACCTCGTCGATGACGGTGGGATCGAGGTCGACGAAGATGGCGTCTGGGACGTGTTTTCCTGTTCCGGTCTCTAGAGAAGAAGGTGTTGAAGGCGTCGTCAAATGAGAATTAAAATGAGACTCCCTATACCTTCTCTGGAGCGGCTCTGGATCAAATGACGGAGGAAAGGACGACTGGGCTGGCGTCGTCGGAGGTCGGCTGGGTCGTTGGCTGCGGGTCAAGAGCTCCAGGGTTCGGGTCGGGGTTGGAAACCGACGTCGACGATGATCTGGGCAGGGATCAGAGCGACAGCAGCAGTGCGAGATCTGGAAATCAGGCTGGTATGCGAGCCGGTGCAGGCTTAGCGAGGCTGGGCTCGGGCAGTTGCAGGCTTACTCCTAGCGGCGGCTGGAGAAAAAAAAAAGTAGGGTTTGTGCTATTTTTTTTTTCTGTGTTTTTTTTTTCTTTGGTTAAAAAAAAAACAAAAAAATAAAAAAAACTCTCAGTTAGACAAAGTGCTGATAACGTGTAATAGTAAAATAGGAATTGGTCTACTCATTTCATTGATAATCCCCTTTATATAAGGTGAGTATTACAACGGAAATAGTAAATACATTTATGACAATAATGACTGATCGTTTCAGTAATAAGTATTGAATGCTAACTACATAATTCTCTCTCGTCGGTTACATTGACGAAGACACACAATGTGTTTTTCCTTCAACAATTCTTATATTTTAGACTAGACTAGAAACTCATCATCTCATCTTGAAAAGAAGAAAAATAAATAGTACCCAAAGGAAACACAAATACAACATAGAGAGATACACTGAAGAAGTAAACAAAAATTAATATTAAAATTCCATCAACTCCATTTTTGCACATCATGATACATTAACTATGACAACTAAAGGATAATTAGTATATGAAGAAAAAAAAATAACATGAGTAATATTGTGATGAGTTCTATTAAAAAAAGATTGGTGATGAGTTCTTTGGCATTTAAGGTCCCACCAACTCTTCAATTTGCTCATCACTAATAATGTCTTCTTCTTTTTCTGCCTGTAATAAACATGCCTATTTGTTTGAATGTTATATATCACTAATTTGATTTGACATGCCACTATTGAAGTTAATATGTTAAAAGTTTAATAACACTCTTACTACCTGTGTTAGACTCTTACTTCTAGTAGCACTAATAAGACCTCTTTCATTTGTAAAAAAGTTAAAAATTTCATTATCCTTATGTTAATTGGAAAAAACTTAGCAAACCAGGCTTGGTCAGCTCTAGCAGACCCCAGCCACTCATCAAATAACACCTGTAATATTGTAGAGTTAAGGGTAAGGCATGAAAAGCATAGGATAGTTTCTCACCTCAATTAAATCATTATGAACAACACCTTAAATTTTTGTGTTTTTTTTTAATTTTATTCGACGGAGCGTGGTGGGCTCATGAATTTATTTATTTAGTATACTACATATATATAATTTATGTAGAAAAAATTTGAAGGTAAACAGATAATTTTAATCATAAAAGTATTTCGTCTCAACGTTTAATTTATTTAGAAAATATTAGATTAACTGAAAAAGAACTAAAATACAAAAAAGAAAAATTGAGAAAATTAAAAGGCTTCCTAGATATAGACAAGGGTATTGGGAAATAATATTCAGATTTACACAAGGCATCCATATTTTAGAAAGACAGATTGCAGATCTTGAACAAATTTGGGAACAAGAACAAGAACCCCTTGAAATTTTGAGCCGCGGTCAGTGCCGCAGGTTAGATCCGCCCTAGTTGGTATCAGAGCCTGTTTTGCTCAAAAACAGGTACAAGAAAAGGTTTATGCCACAAAGTTGGCTTCTCTTAGCCAACAAAAAAGAACCAAAGCATAAGAATTATCAAGCCTATTGTATAGAAAAAGAAAGTGATAAGTGGAATCTGTGTTTCCACTCAAGACACATTCAAGAAAATTAATACTCCATTGAATACGTCTGTAGAATTTTAACACTCTCTACGACGAGCATATTCATCTACAAAAAGATATAGAAGTAGAAGAACTTGATCCTTCCAGACCAAGTATAATTGAATTTCTAGATCACCTATCTAGAAACAAAACTTCTGAGAAAGCAACAGAACAACTCGAAAGAGTTAATCTAAAGATTAATCAACTTGGAGAAATACCAATAAGGTTATCAAAGCTTGAAGTTAAGCTAGATTACCTTAAAGAAAAGCAATATCTTTCAAATACTGAAAAGAAATTAGTAAGAACAGAGATTCTTGCTAACAACATCCATTAGCAAGTAGCTGAATTAAAAGAAACTCAAGAAAATTTGAAAAGACTTTTAGAAACTCTTATCTCCGGGATAGGATGAAGCAAAGAGTAGAACAAAAAGTAAAACAGGAAGACATAAAAGCTTTAAGTCTTTATCTTCCTACAGAAAAACTTGTTGAAAACGTAGAAATAATAATACATCAGCAAAATTACAGCAATACTTTTCTTCAAGAAATCAGAAGAAATATAAAAGAACAGTTTCAAGAAACAAACGCAAGAATTTCAAATTACAGAAAAGTGTAGAAAAAATGAAAGAAAATTCTAACGTTGAAAGAATCAACGAAGAATTACTAGACGCTCACACAAATAGTAACCCTACAAAAGATCGTTAGTAGTATAAGCAAATAGGGATCGTTCTAAGCCGGGGATTAAGGGTACCTGAAATATGAGAATGTTAACATAAATATTCACAAACACATATGCACACAATTGTCACACTTATATACATATATACGATTTTATCATGGGGGATGAAGATGAGGTTCGGCAGCCCTAGGGCTGCCCCTATACTAGTGTATGAAAATAAAATTTCAAGAATTTAAACTCTAAACTACTATGTACAAGTTGGTCGACATCTTTCGCACAAAGCATTTATCAAAAACTATCATAATTCATAGAAAACACAAGTAAGACTCTTGGCAAGCATGCAACAAAGTATCCTAGACTCGACTTAATTAGTTCCAACCTAATTAGCTCCTACAAGGTATCACTAACCGATTAAGACTTCTTAAGCACTCTAAGATTTTCTATTAAAGCCTAATCTTAAAGATTTATACTAAACATATTTGAGAACACTTACAAAGTCGAAAACAAACATGCAAAATAATTAAGCGAAAAATCTTTTTAGTCGGAGACAAGTTAACAAGCAAGGCGTCACTCTTCTTATTACCAAGTAAGTTCTTTTAAACCACTCTAACCCTCTTAAATAACTCAAGCTAAAACAATGACACATTCGAATTAACCTAAGTTTATTTTGGCTAATGAGATTGATACCCTATATATTATATAAACCATCAATCTTTAAGGCACACGGATTTGAAAGAACAAACCAAGTTGAGAAAATAATCAAATTGTGAACATGCTTCCCTAAAGAACTACCTACGATTTCTACGAATTAAGTTTACATGTTTTATCTTTTTAGAATAAATAAATTTCGACACCTAGAGTTAACAAATAAAACCAAGCAACGAAATTTAACCAAAGTTTTAAACATGCAAAACCAAATAAACAAATCATTCCTACATAGACATACAAACGAATACCAAAAGAACAAATGTTTTACATAGACATAAAAACATAAAACCATAAGTTTACAAGAAAGGGAGTGGATCACACATTTAGACACCTTTAGGGCAGCAACTTGTGTTGATCGGATGGAAGATGATGGAATACGGAATGGAATTTTAGGATGGTGGTGAGAGGTTTACGGCTTATTTTCTTATGTAGGACTAAGGGTAGACTATTTGGTAGAGCTTGTGACTTTGTGTTTTGGCTAAAGATGTGATACTTTTCTTCATGGTGCCGGCCTCTATTTATAGGAGAATGAAAAGGCTGATTTGGGAGAGTTTTCCTTGCTCAAAATGGGATAGAAATCCTCTTGTAATAATGTTTCCCAATCCGACATGGTTTAGGTTATTCTATCCCATTTCAAATAAGGAATTCCATGCTTGGCCAGCCTAGGGTTTACTCCTCACATGCTTAACACTTTTTTCTTCTTCTTTGAAGCCCTAAGACACGGCTGAGGCACCTGCAACCCACTCGGGTGCAGTCCTTGTCAGTATTGGATACTGGCGAGGCTAATCTGGGTGGCAAGTCTAGTGCTGGCGAGGCTATCGGATGGCGAGCAGTGGCGAGGCTAGCGAGGCGAGTTTAGGCTTCTGGCGAGCCTAGGGGCTAAGCTGATTTTCTTCCTTCTTCTCGGCAAATCTGACATTTGCGTCTTTAATTGAGCATAACTTCCTCTTCATTGCTCCGATTTCTGTGATTCCAAATCTCAGAGAAACTAGACTCATAGGGCTTTCTAACGGTGTATGGCACAGTTTCTGGTTCCAAGTGATGCGTCATACAGAAATTCCGGAAGTCAGGACACAGTCCCAGGAAAATCCTGGTAGTCCCTGGTGATCTTTGTTCAAACTGCCAAGTTGCAGCCATTGTTTGGGTGACTTCCCGAACTCCGATTGATCCGAAATTTTGACACAATACACTTTAGCTTGCCAATTATATTCATACGAAATTTCATCAAATTGGAAAAGGATAGTTTAGTTTTGCACAAGCCTCAAAATCACGAAAAAGACATATTTTGCATTATTTCCTCGGATTTCTATACTTAGTCATTTTTCTGATTATTAAGCACATTTTTCCAAAACTCTACCAAAATGACACTAAACTATATTATAACTCTATCTTAGATAAATAAGGGTTAAACGAAGCATAAATGAGGGCATAAGCATATTAATATCGTCACACATTATGCTCCTATCAACTACCCCACACTTATCATTTGCTAGTCCCTTAGCAAAACTAAATAAAAACTAGACTCTAAACAAACTATTGCCCTTAACAATTTGTCTCAGGCTCATATGAATACATAGCTTTCAAGTTAATGCATGAGAATGCTAAACACAAAAATGCTGAGTCTCATGAACATGCAACATCAATATGAACATGTAAGAGCAACACATAAGCATGTAAACATGTATAGCTAATCAAATCCTCCTCACTAGGCATACTCTCTTCTTTTCACTCGAAGCATGGCTATCCACTCAGTAGTATATGCAAGCAAAAGATATTGAAATACAAAGAGTAACTTGCATATGTCATGAAACGAAAGCACTTTGTGAATAAATTTTTAAGGAAAAACCTCATATGATCACTATATGCACGAATGGACAAAAACTATATGCTCGACTCTTGAGAAAATCTCCACAAATCAAGGTATGCCATCTTAAGAATCATGAAAACGTTATAGGGAAATAAAAATATGGGGCTCGGCTGCATAGGGTAGGAATTTTAGGATAAGTGGTGCTTCAAAAAACGTCACCAAGACTTGGCAATTCTTGATCCTCCTTATGGCTTTACTCCATTATCTTGTTGGACCCTTCCTTCATTCTTTACTTCCCAAACATCATAAACATGGACAAAGGTCAAAATTTGACAATGCTAGACCTTCAAATACTAACAAAACTCCAGGCTCACAACATTTATTCAAGGATAGGACTTAGCAAATTTTTCAATCAAAACCGTGCCCTAGCTTCTCTTTTTCTTTCGGACTTCATGTTCTTCTTTTCTTTTCTTTTATGTCCGTTTACATATATATATATATATAATTTTTTTTTTTGCTTTTGCTAGGTACGGCATATACATTTTTCACACAATTTCTAGCTAAGTCCACCCCACACTTGTTTCATGACATCACTCTACATCAAACCTCCAAATCGATTTCAAGCTTCTGCCAAGTCTCGCGAGGACAAGGGTTAGGATATAACTATTCTAAGCATAAGAATTTTTATGAGGTTGATGAAATAAAAGGCTCAATGTAAGCTCAAAGGGGTTTTCTAAGGAGTCCCACGACGGGCACAAATAGGGCACATGCTTTATTTGGCAATGGTGGTGATCCTAATATAACGTTTTCAATTCTTTTCAAAATCAAGGCAATTGTAATGACTATCAAGTTTCAAAAATCATAAGAGCGAGTTCTAGCAATTCTAGAGTCCAAGAAGAGCTATTGCATTTAGTCATCGAATAATCAAAGAATTATGAGGTTTCATGCTTCCTGTGTAACTATCGAATTTTATCTTTTTATCACTCGAGAAGAAAGCAATTTGGTTCTAAAGCTCACATAGGTTATTATGGAAACAAACTAGCTAAAACATGCATATTTTATTAATCAACAAGTCCTACATGCTCCTACCAATGCACATTATCCATGAAACTCACAATTTTATAAAGTATGCACAACCATCATCTATGTATGCAAAGAGGAGTAAAACATCATTGACATATTAGGGGCATCCTAAGACTCGAAACAAATTAAACACTCTCTTTTTGTAATACAATTTTCTGAATTTTCTTTTCTAAACTAAGCACACGTAAACATAAACGGAATACGTTATCCCACCCCACACTTAGAAAACTACATTGTCCTCAATGTAAGCACAAATCTATATCAACGAATTTTCTAAGCATGCAATAGTGTAATATATTCCATCATATCATCACAAGCCAAAGAAAAAGAGAAGGGTTAAGAAATTTCAAACTCTCGGTGATGGCTCCTTACTTTTCTTTGATCAAATTGGGTTGCCTTCCATGTAGCGCCTAAGTATTTAAAGTCCTTAGCCTAGACTCTTCACTGTGTGTGTCGCATGTTCATCATGTTGATGCTCGGCAGCTTAGAGGCAGCAGCCCTTTCTCTTGTCAGTGTGGCTGCTTTCGGCAGGAGCATCATTAATAAGGGCTTCAACCTCCATTGCGTCAAAAGGCATATAGTAAACCTTGAGACGATGACCATTAACTTTGAATGTGTTGTGGGTAGCGTCATTACGAATCTCAATTGCTCCATGAGGAAAAACTTGTGTGACGGTGTAGGGCCCAACCCAACGAGAGCGTAACTTACCCGGAAGAAGTTTGAGTCGTGAATGAAACAAAAGAACTTTTTGACCAACTTCAAACATTTTCCCACGAAGCAACTTGTCATGATAAGCCTTGGTCTTCTCCTTATAAATCCATGCGGCATCGTAAGCTTCATTACGTATTTCTTCAAATTCGTTGAGTTGAAGCTTCCTATGAAAACCGGCATCTTCTATTTTCATGTTAAACTCTTTAACCGCCCACCATGCTCTATGCTCAAGTTCCACCGGTAAGTGACATGCTTTGCCATAAGTTAACCGAAAGGGTGACATACCTATCGGTGTTTTGTATGCAGTTCTATATGCCCATAGAGCGTCATCGAGACGATCACTCCAATCCTTCCTTGAAGGTCCAACGGTTTTCTCTAAAATTTGCTTGATCTCTCGATTGCTCACCTCGGCCATGCCACTTGTTCGGGGGTGATAAGGTGTAGATACCTTATGTGTGACGCCATATTTCTTCAACAAAGCTTCAATGGTGCGGTTGCAAAAGTGAGAGCCTTCATCACTAATCAAGACTCTTGGAACTCCAAAGCGTGAAAAAATGTTGGTCTTGAGGAATTCGGCAACCACCTTTGAATCATTGGTGCGTGTGGCCTTGGCTTCTATCCACTTTGACACATAATCAACCGCAAGCAAGATGTAGAGAAAGCCTTTACTTGAAGGAAAAGGACCCATAAAGTCTATCCCCCAAAGATCATGAATCTCGATGGAGTTGATGGGTTGTAGAGGCATTTGATCTCGTGGACCGATATTTCCCATTCGTTGGCATCTATCACATGACTTACAAAACATGTAAGCATCTTTGAAGATCGTGGGCTAAAAGAATCCACATTCAAGTACTTTTAAAGCAGTCTTCTTGGCTCCAAAGTGCCCTCCACAAGCTTCATTATGACAAAAGGTAAGGATAGAGTGATGCTCATCTTCCGGAACACATCGTCGAATAACTTGGTCACCACATTGACGCCATAGGTACGGATCATCCCACAAGAAGTGTCGAGCTTGCTTCTTGATTCTCTTCTTTAGGTGGCTCGGCATAGCTTAGGGAAAGTGACGACTTGCAAGGTAGTTGGCGATGTCGGCGTACCAAGGTTCACTTGTTGCATTGATCCGAAAAAGTTGCTCATCTGGGAAACTCTCCAATAGGGGTAGCCGATCCTCTTCCTTGATGATTCTACTCAAATGATTGGCCACCACATTCTCTACTCCCTCTTATCTTTGATCTCAATGTCAAACTCTTGAAGTAGAAGAATCCATCGAATAAGTCTTGGCTTGGCATCCTTCTTTGTCATAAGGTATCTCAAGGCGACATGATCACTATAAACAATGACTTTGGAATTCAAAAGATATGATCAAAACTTTTCCAAAGCAAAAATTACCGCCAAGAGCTCTTTCTCCGTTATGGTATAATTGAGTTGAGCATCATTGAGAGTCCTCGAAGCATAGTATATGGCGTGTGGCTTCTTGTCCACTCTTTGGCCGAGCACGGCTCCCATAGCATAATCAGTTGCATCACACATCAACTCAAATGGCAACTCCCAATTTGGTGAAGTAAGGATGGGTGCCGTACACAACTTCTCTTTGAGGCGCACAAATGCTTGCTCGCATGCTTCACCCCACACAAATGGCACATCCTTTTGTAGTAGCTCGCTCATAAGGTTTAGCATCCTTGGAGAAGTCTTTGATGAATCGGCGATAGAAACCAGCATGTCCAAGAAAGCTTCGCACGTCACGTACACACTTAGGGCTCGGCAAGCTTTGTATCAACTCCACCTTTACTTTATCAACTTCAATGCCCTTCTCGGATATGATATGACCAAGAACTATACCTTGATTAATCATAAAGTAACACTTCTCCCAATTAAGTACAAGGTTAGTCTCAACACACCTCTCAAGTATCTCCTCGGGTGCATTGCAAAGGCCGAATGGCATCCTTCTATAAGCAAAAGTGCCAAAAGGACAAGTGAAAGTAGTCTTCTCTTGATCATCCGGGTGTATGGCAATTTGGTTGTATCCACTATAGCCATCAAGAAAACAATGTACTTATGGCCGGCTAGCCTCTCTAGCATTTGATCCATGAATGGTAAGGGCATGTGATCCTTCCTCGTTGTTGCATTGAGCTTCCCATAATCGATACACATTCTATGACCGGTCACTAGCCTTTGTGGTACAAGTTCATTCTTTTCATTCTTCACAACCGTCACACCACTTTTCTTGGGAGCTACTTGCACGGGTGATATCCACTTGCTATCCGAGATGGGGTAAATAACACCACAATCAAGCAACTTGATAATGTTGTCTTTGACGACTTTCATCATTGGCGGGTGGAGACGATGTTGGCCTTCCCTTGTTGGTTTCGTACCCTCTTCAAGCAAGATACGATGAACACACATTGTAGGGTTTATTCCCTTGATATCTACCAAGGTCCAACATATAGCGGTCTTGTACTTCTTAAGCACTTTTATTAAATCTACTTCTTGCTTCTCACTAAGCATTGAAGACACAATAACCGGTAAAGTATCTTCTTCTCCAAGATAAACATATTTCAAGTGACTAGGGAGTTCTTTTAGTTCTAAGTTTGGGGCTTGTTCCACACTTGGTCAAAATTTGGTTGTGGCATTGGGAATTGACAAGAACGAGCTATATTTGGAATAGGGCCGAGCCTCTAACTCGGCACACACTTCTTGGAGGCTCGGTTCTATATTCTTCATGGCGTCTTCACTTGCTCGTTCTCCCCCCTTGTCAAATCCGACCCCTTGCTCGATCGCTAGTTGCTATGCATCAAGTGAGGTTGACATAACTTGCTCAACCTCCTCCAAAACGTCACTAGCTTGGCACTCCTTCAAATCGGTACTAGGAAACTTCATGGCATCAAAAACATTAAACTTGATCACCTCACCATCAAATTGCATTGTCAAGTTACCCTCGGCCACATCGATCTTTGTTCGTGCCGTCCTCATAAATGGTCGGCCAAGTAGCAATTAAGTGCTATTTACCGGCGAGTCTTCCATCTCTACAACATAGAAATCGGCGGGATATATGAGTTGGTTCACTTGCACAAGCACATCTTCAACATAACCCTCCGGATATTTGCTTGAGCGGTCCGCAAGTTGAATGATGACATTGTCCTTCTTGAGAGGCCCTATGCTCAACGTTTGATACACATTAAGTGGCATGATATTTATTGATGCTCCCAAGTCCAACATCACATCTTCAAATCGAGTGTTGCCTATCACACAAGGCACATTGAAGCTTCCCAAATCTTTCATCTTTGGTGGCAACTTCCTTTGAATAACGGCCGATAGCGTCTCGCTCATAGTCACCACATGAGTCTCCCTCGTATGCATCCTTGTCGTGCATAGCTCTTTAAGAAACTTAGCATACTTAGGCACTTGCTTAATGCATTCCAACAAAGGAATGTTGACTTGCACCTTCCGAAAAATCTCCAATACCTCTTCATCAGACTTGTCCTTCTTTGATCTAGCAAAGCGCGAAGGGAATGGAATGCTTGAGTTTGGCACCCCTCCCTTAGTCACTTGGCTCGGCAACAACTCTTTCTTTGATGTTGCGGGATCATGCTCGAGCTCGTTCCTTCGTGCATCGGTAGCAACTTTCTTCTCGGCTTCGCTCTTCCTCTCGGCAAGGTTGCTCTCGGCAGTTGGTGGGCTGCCAGCAATGGCAGGTCCGGCAGCCTCTTCTTCCTCCTCGATCACACTGAGAGGCACTCCCTTCTTGTTTGGACTCTTTGGAGACAACAACTCCCTTTCACTTCGAGTTTTGATCACCTTGGCATGCTCGTTCCTCGGATTAGGAATTGTATTGCTAGGCAACTTCCCTTGCTCGGTGAATCTTCCCATGAAGTCCACAACTTGCCCCATTTGAGTCTTGAGCTCACCAATGTCCTTCGTGTGATTTTTTTGCCCCGCAAGCAACACTTGAGTAACACTCGAAAGAGATTGGAGCAAAGCATCATAATTTGGATTGCTCGATCCACCTTGCACTTGGTTCGGCTGTACTGCTTAGAAAGGGCCTTGGCCGGCTGAAATTGTGGTCTTGGCACAAAGGGTGCCCTAGGTTGATAAGGTGCGGCAGCCATTTGGTTCGGCTGCACTAGTACTCTAAGTAAGTTGTCATTATTCGCCCACCGAAAGTTCGGATGATCATTGAACCTCTGATTAAAGTTACCGTACCTTTGGCCTCCTTGGAAACCAATAGCATTGCACTCCTCACTTGATCCAAATTAAGGGCATTGTTCGGTTTCATGGCTATTGGTGCAAATGCCACATACAACGGCACGATTTCCCTTCATCATGCTACTCACCAAGTCGGCAAGCTTATCAACTTTCTCCTCCAAATTCGAGCTTGAGGACGTCTCATGCACTTTCTCATTCCTTGTCACATTATTTCGTGCCATGCCAAATTGTTGGTTGTTCAAGGCTCGAACCTCCAACAAATTCCTTGCTGGTCCGGCATTCAACTCAAAGAAACTACCTCCCGCGGCCGAGTCAAGAAACTCCCTCTCCATTACGCGCAATCCCTCATAGAAATATTGCAATAAGAGTCCATCGCTAATGCCATGCGACGGACACAAAGAGACAAGGGACTTCAACCTCTTGTAGTAGTCGAAGAAAGTCTCATCTCCTGCTTGCTTCACACTTGTAATTTGCTTTCTTAAGTCAGTGATTCGTGAAGCGGGAAAGTACTTGAGCAAAAGCTCATCTACCATAGTGTTCCATGAATTGATTCGACCACTGGGCACCTCAAACAACCACTCATTTACTTGATCTTCTAGAGAAAAAGAAAATGCCTTCATTTTGAAGTGTTGTATATCGGTTCCTCTTGGACACATACTCTCCGCAGTAAAATTAAACCATTGTAGATGCTTGTTGGGATCCTCATTTGGCATACCATAAAATGACTTCAACTTATGAAGGAAGCCACTCTTCAATTCAATCTCACCGGTCTTGCCGGTCTCCAATGGGGGATAAGTGATGTTGGAAGGTGCAGCCCCTCCTCCTCCGGCCACATTATCATTTTGGGCTCTTATCGAAGTCATTATCACTTGCTCAACAACAGGTTCGGTGAAGGACTCAAACTCGGGACCTTGACGATCACACGACGACGAAACGATGGATGGAGAGCTCGGCAAAGGGGCAACCGATCCTGGTGGTGACGGTGGGGATGAAACTGTGCTTGGACTACTTGATTCGGATGGCGGCAGTGGTACAAACAAAGTGATGGCGAGCTCTTGGTTCAAACGTTGCAATCTACCTCTATGATCTCGTGTCCAAATGCTAGATTCGGACATGCACTATTCTGAAATTTGCAACATTTAGACAAGTTAGAACTTCGTAAAGAAATAGAAAGCAAGAATATACATCATTACAAGCCACGGCATTGGTAATTACAAAACAAATTTCAATCAATGGCACACATATACATGAAATTGGCAAAGAAGAGATACAATCGGCAAACAGAGAAAAATTCGAAACATTTTATGTACATGTAATCTCTAAGTCTAATTTCTTTTAAGATTTATTCTAACTCTCAAGGTACGTGGAGCAGAGGAGATAACGGTGCAATGGACTGATGCAACCCCCCGGTAGTATCATGCTTTATCCGATATACCTCAAGAGTTTGAACCACACAAATTGTTTTATAGATTACATATGCCAAGTTATCTTCTAGCGTCTAAAGTGAGGTGATGCTTCGGCACAAGCTATTGTTTAGTTCGAGCGTGTTCCACTGGTGTCGTTAAGATTCACGGAGGGCGAACCCCCTACAAGAACCAGACAGGATTCGTTGTTGGTCACCAAGGGGAGCGAACTCCCTATCGACTCACTCACCGAGAATGAACATCAGTCTGTGGGCCTTGAGATCCAGTTAAACAAACCTGAGAACCATATCAATGAAAATAACTGCCTCATACTTTGTAAAACAAACTCGGGTCACTAGCGGTCTACAAGTGTTGATCAAAGCCGCCCTCAACCTCATAAAAAATGGATCTGCCAAAGCATCGCTCGTATGAGTTGGGAGGGCACTACCCTGTTTCCCGGTTGTTCATAAAAGCGGATTTGCTAAGGCATCATTTGTATGAAGGGTTAAGGCTAAGACCAACAAAAGCGGCTTCACCTACATGTTACACTTTAGAAACTATAATAAACTCAAGCATACATAACACTATCAACTTCCTAGAAATTAAACTAAGTTATTACACACATACATTCTTTATACATCATGCAACTTTCAAAATTTAAACTCTACTTGCCGAAGCATATTTCTACTTTACAAATCCCAAATAAAACAACAAATTACAAACTTTTACAACTTTACAAGAAAAATTTCCAGCAACTTATATACAACGCATTCACATAGTTCAAGTTTTTATAATCCCCGGCAACGGCGCCAAAAATTGATGTGAGCCGCGAGGCTCACACAAATAGTAACCCTACAAAAGATCGAGGCTCACACAAATAGTAACCCTACAAAAGATCGAGGCTCACACAAATAGTAACCCTACAAAAGATCATTAGTAGTATAAGTAAATAGGGATCGTTCTAAGCCGGGGATTAAGGGTATTTGAAATATGAGAATGTTAACATAAATATTCACAAACACATATGCACACAATTGTCACACTTATATACATATATACGATTTTATCATGGGGGATGAAGATGAGGTTCGGCAGCCCTAGGGCTGCCCCTATACTAGTGTACGAAAAAAAATTTCAAGAATTTAAACTCTAAACTACTATGTACAAGTTGGTCGACATCTTTCGCACAAAGCATTTCTCAAAAACTATCATAATTCATAGAAAACACAAGTAAGACTCTTGGCAAGCATGCAACAAAGTATCCTAGACTCGAAAGAGTTAATCTAAAGATTAATCAACTTGGAGAAATACCAATAAGGTTATCAAAGCTTGAATTTAAGCTAGATTACCTTAAAGAAAAGCAATATCTTTCAAATATTGAAAAGAAATTAGTAAGAACAGAGATTCTTGCTAACAACATCCATCAGCAAGTAGCTGAATTAAAAGAAACTCAAGAAAATTTGAAAAGACTTTTAGAAACTCTTATCTCCGGGATAGGATGAAGCAAAGAGTAGAATAAAAAGTAAAACAGGAAGACATAAAAGCTTTAAGTCTTTATCTTCCTACAGAAAAACCTGATGAAAACGTAGAAGTAATAATACATCAGTAAAATTACAGCAATACTTTTCTTCAAGAAATCAGAAGAAATATAGAAGAACAGTTTCAAGAAACAAACGCAAGAATTTCAAATCTACAGAAAATTGTAGAAAAAATGAAAGAAAATTCTAACGTTGAAAGAATCAACGAAGAATTACTAGCTGATGTAAGCCGCGAGGCTCACACAAATAGTAACCCTACAAAAGATCGTTAGTAGTATAAGCAAATAGGGATCGTTTTAAGCCGGGGATTAAGGGTACTTGAAATATGAGAATGTTAACATAAATATTCACAAACACATATGCACACAATTGTCACACTTATATACATATATACAATTTTATCATGGGGGACGAACATGAGGTTCGGCAGCCCTAGGGCTGCCCCTATACTAGTGTATGAAAATAAAATTTCAAGAATTTAAACTCTAAACTACTATGTACAAGTTGGTCGACATCTTTCGCACAAAGCATTTATCAAAAACTATCATAATTCATAGAAAACACAAGTAAGACTCTTGGCAAGCATGCAACAAAGTATCCTAGACTCGACTTAGTTCCAACCTAATTAGCTCCTACAAGGTATCACTAACCGATTAAGACTTCTTAAGCACTCTAAGATTTTCTAGTAAAGCCTAATCTTAAAGATTTATACTAAACATATTTGAGAACACTTACAAAGTCGAAAACAAACATGCAAAATAATTAAGCGCAAAGTCTTTTTAGTCGGAGACAAGTTAACAAGCAAGGCATCACTCTTCTTATTACCAAGTAAGTTCTTTTAAACCACTCTTACCCTCTTAAATAACTCAAGCTAAAACAATGACACATTCGAATTAACCTAAGTTTATTTTGGCTAATGAGATTGATACCCTATATATTGCAATTATATAAACCATCAATCTTTAAGGCACACGGATTTGAAAGAACAAACCAAGTTGAGAAAAGAATCAAATTGTGAACATGCTTCCCTAAAGAACTACCTACGATTTCTATGAATTAAAATTACATGTTTTATCTTTATAGAACAAATAAATTTGGACACCTAGAGTTAACAAATAAAACCAAGTAACGAAATTTAACCAAAGTTTTAAACATGCAAAACCAAATAAACAAATCATTCATACATAGGCATACAAATGAATATCAAAAGAACAAATGTTTTACATAGACATAAAAACATAAAACCATAAGTTTACAAGACGAAGGGAGTGGATCACACATTTAGACACCTTTAGGGCAGCAACTTGTGTTGATTGGATGGAAGATGATGGAATACGGAATGGAATTTTAGGATGGTGGTGAGAGGTTTACGGCTTATTTTCTTATGTAGGACTAAGGGTAGAATATTTGGTAGAGCTTGTGACTTTGTGTTTTGGCTAAAGATGTGACACTTTTCTTCATGGTGCCAGCCTCTATTTATAGGAGAAGGAAAAGGCTGATTTGGGAGAGTTTTCCTTGCTCAAAATGGGATAGAAATCCTCTTGTAATAATGTTTCCCAATCCAACATGGTTTAGGTTATTCTATCCCATTTCAAATAAGGAATTCCATGCTTGGTCAGCGTAGGGTTTACTCCTCACATGCTTAACACTTTTTCTTCTTCTTTGAAACTCTAAGACACGGCTGAGGCACCTGCAACCCACTCGGGTGCAGTCCTTGCCAGAATTGGATACTGGCGAGGCTAATCTGGGTGGCGAGTCTAGTTCTGGCGAGGCTATCGGATGGCGAGCAGTGGCGAGGCTAGCGAGGTAAGTTTAGGCTTATGGCGATCCTAGGCTTCTGGCGAGCCTAGGGGATAAGCTGATTTTCTTCCTTCTTCTCGGCAAATCTGACATTTGCGTCTTTAATTGAGCATAACTTCCTCTTCATTGCTCTGATTGCTGTGATTCCAAATCCCAGAGAAATTAGAATAATAGGGCTTTCTAACGGTGTATGGCACAGTTTCTGGTTCCAAGTGATGCGTCATATAGAAATTCTGGAAGTCAGTATACAGTCCCAGGAAAATCCTGGTAGTCCCTGGTGATCTTTGTTCAAACTGCCAAGTTGCAGCCATTGTTTGGGTGACTTTCCGAACTCCGATTGATCTGAAATTTTGACACAATATACTTTAGCTTGCCAACTATATTCATACAAAATTTAATTAAATTTGGAAAAGTATAGGTCAATTTAGCACAAGCCTCAAAATTACGAAAAAGACATATTTTGCATTATTTCTTTAGATTTCTATACTTAGTCATTTTTCTGATTATTAAGCACATTTTTCCAAAACTCTACCAAAATGACACTAAACTATATTATAACTCTATCTTAGATAAATAAGGGTTAAACGAAGCATAAATGAGGAAATAAGCATATTAATATCGTCACACATTGTGCTCCTATCACTAGCTCAAACTGTAGCTCGCAAGATTATCATACCTTCACCAAAGGTAGAAAGCGACTTTAAATTTAGCGAACCTAAATTACTCGAATGGAAAGTATCCAAAACTCCCAAGAGAGACCTAAAAATGCTGAGTAGAATACTCAGTAAGAAGCATGTGCTACTACCAGTACAACTCATAAATGCTCAAGAATTTGAGTATAATGAAATTGAATCTAGCGTAAGAGAAGCATCCGCACCTATATTCAGATTCAATGAGATCTACAAGAAAGGATCTTTTATCTTGGACTCTCATAGATTCAAGATATTAGAACTAACGGTTCTAGCAACCGGTGGAGAAACAGATATCAGGTTAATCAACCAAAAGGAAGTAGGTGAAGCCTTCCAGAAAAAATATTCATACATGCATATTGGTGTTGTTCAAGTATCAATAAAACTCTTAGCAAGAGACGGGATAGACTGTTCAGTCTTGTGTATCTTACAAGATGACAAAATAACATATTTCAAGAAGAGTCTGTTAGGAACAGTTGAAGCCTCATTATGCAATTAGGTTGCATACTTTAATGTTCTTCCAAAATGCACTACTCATCTGAGTGATGAAATATGTTGCATAATGCAGCCCACTGTTTGAGACTGAGAATCAAATCAGATGGGATTACTATGAAGCAAGGTATGATGGAGTTAGCTGTAGATTATAGAATTTATTACAAGCTAATGAGTCTTAATGTAACTCCAAACACTAGATTCCTTAACAGCCCTTGCATTACAACATCTGTCTTCACAAATCCGAAAAACAATTCTCAGCAAAAACATGTCACCAAATGACATGAAGTAACATTCCCAAGGGAATTGAACTTAGCACCTCCGGAGAGACAAATACAAAGCTCCAATGCATCTATCTATGAAGACACGGGAGGAAAAGTAAGTCTTCAGTTTCATAGGCACTCATTTGCTAATTATGAACAAGCAAGTACTTCAGGAACAGTTCCTGAAGAACTTTTTGAAGAAGAAGATTCAAAAATGCCTATGAGAATGCTTAAGATAGAAGGATTAAAAGAATTTTACGCACAAGCAGAAGCTTGTGATTCCATAGAAGGATTAAAAGAAATCATAAAGAAAATTTCTTTAATCCAAAATGGGAAAGATAAAAGAAAAATACTGTAGTATCAGGCTGCCACCGAAGAATCAGGAACAACGTCCATGGAGGCAGAAACAAGTAATAACCAATCAGTACCCCAAGAAGGGCATACTATCATTCAAAACATCACCAACAATCCCACTAAGATTATTAGAGAAGAAAAGATCAAACTTCCTAAAGGTCAAGCGCCTACAGGGGAAGTATAGAGAGCGGAGCTCTCAGAAGTATATTCCTACAGAACCAAAATAGGGACAAGTAGTCTCAGAAAGAGGGGTCTATCTAAATCTAGATAGTGTAGGAGACAAAAGAAAAACCATTGACGACTGGGTTGCAAGCTTGAGGCTAACCCAAGCGTTAATTCTGTCTAAATACGCCTATGAAGATGCTCATACTTACTATGAGTCAACCTTAACTGGAATAGCCCCGAAATGGTACAATTCTTTTAAGAGAAGCTCTAAATGGGCTGATTGGGCAACTAAGCTAGCTCAGACTAATAATCCTATGGATTTTGCTATACCCCTATATGCACAATTCTGTGGAGATATAACAGGGCATAGTGAGCAGTCTAAAGAAAGAGCTAGAGTAAATATTCAAAAACTGAGTATTTGCAACATGAGATACTTTGAAGAATATACCAATGAATTTCAGAATTATTTATGTACTATAGGAGACTTAGAGAACGATGATCTTGTCAAGACATACTACACTAAATTACCAGAACCGTGGAATAATGCAGTATCACAGTCCGTTGAAGAAAAGCTCCTCCAGTATTTTACTGTTGGAGGAATAGCAGAAAGAGTAAGAGATCTCTTAAGAAAGCAATGTACAGAAAACCAAAAATCAAGAACTGCCAAAACAACTCAGAGGAGTCGAGAACATGTGTCCAAAAATATTAGATACTCCGACACAGTGGAGATGTTATATCCACAGTAATCGGAAAAACAAAAGCAAGTTCAGAAATAAGAAATAGAACCGTAACTGTACTTCTAAAAAGAAGTATAAGTTTAAGAAAAGTTTTGAAAGAAACAAACAAAAAGCATCTCCTAGAAAGAGATTCTTTAGAAAAAAACAATGACAAAAGCAAAACTCTTCAAGAGATACAAAGTCCTACAGATGTTGGCTTTGTAAAGCTGAAGGACATTATGCGAATGAATGCCCTAAAAGAGAAAAAAGATTTTCTAAAGCTCTCATAGCAGAATATGATGAAGCTATAGAATATGCAAACCTAAAAGGCTTCGAAGTAGCCTATTCTGATGAAGAGAATGAGTCAATATATTCTCTTGAATATCCATTAGAAAGCGATACAGAAACCACTTCAGATGATTCTGAAGAAGAAAATAGTTATCGCCCTATATTCATGTTAATTCACAATTGGAAACAAGAAAACATTGATAGCATCAATGAATCAGAATTTCTACCAAATCCAGGAGCTTTCACCTGTGACTATTGTAATTGCTACGATAGTAACACGGTACCCATGTATTGTGAAAAAACAGGAGAAACATACCATTAAGAATGTTTCATAGAAGAACTAAGAAGAAAAACCAAAGAAACAGATGCTCATACCCTGGTAGATCAAGAATATGATATATTCTATGATCAGAACCAAAAGCAAGAGCTTGAGGGTAATCTCAAGAAAATACAAGATATTGAGGATGACTTTAAGAAAATGAAGTTAGTAACTTCATTAAGTCAAAAAACAGAAGAAACATCAGGGAAAGATTCTCCCTAAGAAAATGAAAGGAAGATCAATCCTTTCATAGAAATATCTGAAAATACAATCCAACCAGTAAAACAGATTCAAACGAGTATATACAGCAACTGCATCGATCACTGTTGGCCTAAAATTTCCCAAGTATAAAAAGTATCATCTACATGCATTTGTAGATAATGGTTCAGGATACAGTTTAGCCAAAAAATATGCTATTCCTGAAGAATATTGAGAAAAGTCTGACAAAGCTGTTACTGGAATTGGAATGGGAGACAATGAATTCCTAATGGATCATGTTGCTAGGAATGTCAGAGTTTCCATAGGAGAAGGAACTTTTACTTTCCAGATAATCTGGCAAAGTGAAGCTCAAGGAGCTGATATGCTAATAGAAAATGATTTCCTACTTCAACAAAAGATAGTGCAAACCCTCGAAATACTCGGGTTTGAAAAGAACAATAAGTTCTACTGGGAATCTCGACTACTTGATGCCGTCAGCATTGTAAGTAAAGGATTCACAGAACAATATCAGAAGTCGACAGCGAAGAGTGGTGATCATAAACCACCTTTTAAACCGGTTTTGCAACCAGTATTGGCATTTCAAGAATACCAAGAAATCATACCAAAGGAAGCAACGAGTTCAGAAGACTCAGAATCAGAGGCAGAACCTACAGATTCAGAAAGCTCAGATGGTGAAGAAGAATTCATCAGAGAGCACAATCTAAAAGTATACATTAACAAGATACAACAAAGAAAGTTCCAAATCTTGTTGAAATAGAAAACCTACTGAAACCCATAATCAGTGAGGATCCCCAGCTATATTGGGAAAGAGACCCGGTATATTGTCAGTTAAGAATACATGATGCTAATGCAATATTCCATGCCATAGCTATTCCTCATTATAGAGATGAGGATAGAAAAGAAATGGAAAATCAAATTCAAAAATTGCTTGAAAAAAGATTAATAAGACCCTCAGATAGCCCTCTTCATGCTCCAGCATTCTTGGTTAGAAACCATGCAGAGCAATTAAGAGGAAAAGCAAGAATGGTGATAGATTACAGAGATGTCAATAAGAAAACAGTCAAAGATGGCTATCAAATTGCAACAATAAGAGTTCTCATCAACAAACTAAAAGGAGCCAACATATTCTCAAAATTTGATGCAAAGTCAGGTTTTTGGCAAGTCAGGATGCACCCTGATTCCATTGCCTTAACAACATTCGAAACTTCTCAAGGACATTACGAATGGTTAGTAATGCCATTTGAACTTAAACAAGCACCATCTATCTTTCAAAGAAAGATGGATAACATTTTTAAGCCATACTCAGACTTTTGCATAATTTACATTGATGACATTCTTGTCTTCTCTAGAACTATGAAAGAACATCTGAAACATCTCGAGCAAATCTGCAAGATTATAGTCCATAAAGGAATCATTCTTGGACAAAAGAAAATTCATCTCATAAAAGGTGAAATTGATTTTCTTTGGCATACATGTCAAAGATGGAGAAATTCGTCTTCAAGAATATATTGTTAAGAAAATCAGCCAGTTCCTTGACAATATCCCTGTTTCTGCACAAACCCGTAGGCCTTGTAGAGACAGATAAATCTTCACGTGATCTCCTGTAAACCTGCTTACTAAGGGGAATACCGGGCGGGCCGGTCTTCTCCTCTCCGATGCCTAAGTTAGTATAGTTGGAATAGATATAACTTAAGCACGTATATAAGCGGTAGGAAGGATCAGTTACCTATTAATGAGGATAGTTGGGACCCTTATATAGGTGGCCAGGACTGAGGTCTGGCCTTACTCTTCGATGTGGGACTGGTTCCCTTCTGTTTGCACACCAAAGGGCAGCTTTGGTGACCTCTTTGGCAGGCAGGAGCCCCCGGACCCCGGGCCCCTGGTGGCAGGGTAGACTACTGGATCCCGAGGCTGGGTGCTGGTGATCCGGTCCTGGGCCTCAGGCCTGCCCCTGGTGCACTAGCTGCGGGTCTGTGGGCCTGCTGTAGCCCCTCTGTGGCTACTGTCAACAAGTCCCCCAAGTTCCCGGTCAAGTGCAATCTTGAATGGCGACTTAAACTGTCTTGCCCTTGTCCCGCAGACCCGCAGGGTTACCAACCCAACGGTGCCCAGTCCCCCAAGTCCGCATTGAAGATTGGGCGTGACCGGGGTGAGTACCTATTAATGATGGTATGCAACAGTTTGGGAGTATGTTTGTCATATAAGTAGTACTGTGCTCAAGTGTTGTAGTGTTATGAACATGGAGATGATAGTGGGGCGTTGAAATTCGCCATGCAATAGATGTGTGTATGGAATGAGTATGGGGCGTTGAAATCCGCCATGCAATAGATGTGTGCATGGAATGTGTATGGGGCGTTGAAATCCGCCATGCAATAGATGTGTGCATGGAACCTGGACCCCGCGTTCTGCCATATCAGAGCGAGCCGGAGAGCATGGGATCTCAACCGGGCGTTCTTCCATATCGAGACGAGTCCATATTGCTAGGCTGCGACCTCGACCGGGCGTTCTGCCAAATCGGTACGAGTCGGAGAATATGGGACCTCGACCGGGCGTCCTGCCATATCGCGACTAGTCCATATTGCTAGGCTGCGAGGCGGTGGCCCCGGTGTTGCGGTCTGCTGAGGCACCGATCAACACTTGCTAGTTCTTCTCAGCTTGTTGGAATAAGCGTTGAGGCAATGGGGTGGCGTTGAGATGACAAGTCTCGCCGTAGAGCCCCAGATTGATCGCAGTTCAGTGTGATGCAGGGTTTTTATCCTGCTGGACAAGAGTACATGTGTTAGATGTAAACTCACCCGGGTGTATAAAGCCCATGCCGGTCGAATGTTCTCATGACTGGGGTCGTGCCATGGAGCCGGGTGGACCTCGACCGGGCGTCCTGCCATATCGAGACGAGTCCCCTAGTGAGATGCCATGGGGCCGGGTGGATCTCGTTCCCGGAAAAAATGCTCTCGAGCCGGTTGGAAAACTCATAACCGGTGAGATGGTCTCGAGTCGGTTGAATGTGACATAACCGATGAGATGCCATGCAGCCGGTTGAATGATACTTAACCGTGAACTGCCATGGTACCGGATGGATGGCTCGTACCCGGAACAAAGCTCTCGAAGCGGTTGAAAAAATCATAACCGGTGAGATGCCATGCAGCCGGTTGAATGATACCTAACCGTGAACTGCCATGGTACCGGATGGATGGCTCATACCCGGAACAAAGCTCTCGAAGCGGTTGAAAAACTCATAACCGGTGAGATGCCATGCAGCCGGTTGAATGATACCTAACCGTGAACTGCCATGGTACCGGATGGATGGCTCATACCCGGAACAAAGCTCTCGAAGCGGTTGAAAAACTCATAACCGGTGAGATGCCATGCAGCAGATTGAATGATACCTAACCATGAACTGCCATGGTACCGGATGGATGGCTCATACCCGGAACAAAGCTCTCGAAGCGGTTGAAAAACTCATAACCGGTGAGATGCCATGCAGCCGTGGAGCCTGGGGAAGTGTGGGGGGCCTGGCGCCTCGGTTCCCGCTCCTAACTCCCTTACCTGTCGCCAGCAGCCGGGACAAGTGGCTGACATGCATTTAAGGAGGAAGTCCATCAGTCCCATCAGTTATGATGGCGTGGGCAGTTTACTGATACTGGGACACGTGCTGATAGGGAGCGGTCTGAGATGGAAGGCCTGGATTCGCGAGCGTTTGAGTTGCTCTGATTGCGTGTTTGGGGGGATTACAAGCGCCTAGGGCACCGAACCTCTCTATAAAAAGGGCCTCCTCTGCCTTCTTCATTCTGTTCTGCTTCTTGCTCAGAGAGACTAAGAGAAAGAGAGAAATCTGGCGAAAGCTCTTTGGAGGTGCCCCGCGACATCAGTTGCCTCAAGTGTTCTTTTACTCTTCTCCTACCATTGCTCGCTGTTTTCGCAGGGCGGACTTTCCTCGGTTGAGCATACTAATCGGTAAGTTCTAGCTTTCTTTGCCTGGTGTTGTTCTTGTTTTTCTTTTCGGTGTTTTTGCGGCGGGGGGGGGGGGGGGGGGGGGAGGGATCTCTGTGGCCGACTGAGTTGTTTTAAGCGGAGCGTCTGCGGTAAACTTGGAGAGGGGCCGCAGAGAGCTCTGTTCTAGCCTGTTGCTGACCAGCGCTAGGGTTTTGTTTTTTTTTCTTCCCCTTAGGTTAAAAAATGTCTTCTGCAAGTTCTGATGGGGCTTCCGAATCGGCTGCCAGGCGTCCCGTCGTGGACGATGAGGAGAGATTGGAGGACTGGCTCGGTTCGGAATCCCCGGTGTCTGAAGCCGCTGACCGCTCCGGGAGTGGGGCTTCGTCTTCCGGGTCCTCAGGATCTGAGGGAATACCGCACGGTGTGCGCCTTGCTGGTGCTCCGCCCGTGAGCTACACCATCGGGAGAGGGAAGGGTGCCGTGGTGTGTGACGAGCCGGAGGGTAGCATGAACCCCGGAGAGATTGCTGCGTTCCGGGAGACGTGGAGTATCCCGGACGAGGTGGCACTACGGCCACTGAATCCCGGAGAGTCAGCCTGTAACCCAGAGGCAGGTTGGGTTGCGGTGCATCTAGACTAGTTTCGCCACGGGTTTTCGCTCCCTCTTCCAAACTTTGTGCAGTACATGCTCAATGCACTGCAAGTATCTCCCGCGCAGCTTCCAGGGCTCCAGTAGAGGCGACTGCTGAGCCTCGGCTGCCTGTATGAGTTGTCCGGGATGAGTATGCCAACGGTAAACGAATTCCGGGCACTATACAGGTTATCATACTCGAAGAAGCGGGGGTCCCGGGGTTGCCTGTCCTTCAATGCCCGGCGCTTTCAACCGATCATCACCCATATGCCTTCTTGGGTGGATAACAACTGGAGGAAGAAGGTGGTGATGGAGGGCGGGAAGTGGCAGAAGAGGAGTAAGATGTACCGGGTTCCTGGTGCCTTCCAGCCCCTTGGGATCAATCGTTCGAGCTGTCCAAATTGGAGCAGGAGAGGATCACGACCATACTCGGATGTTGGGATGTTCTCGAACGGAGCTCTTACAACTTCATCCGGCGAGAAGTGCTGGAGCATTGCTGTCTTGGGCGAGATCCCGGTGCGTAGCAAGTGCTAGCGGTGACACTTTTGCTAACTATTTTAAATACTAACCTTTGCTCGTCCTGCAGGTGCATCTTCCCGGGCGGTCATCAAACCCGACACAACCCTATCCATGGGTGGTGAAGAGCTTCTCGCGATGGTGAAGGAGAAAGGCGAGGCCGTTTCACGAACCTCGGTGGACGAGGAGTCCGGTCGGCTTACGGTTCATTCCAAACCGCGGGCCATGGATGTCGAGGACGAGGGCTACGTCCTGGCGTGTGTGAAGAGCCATCCTACTGCGCCCAAGGCGGGACTCGGTAAGGGCAAGACTACCGGGGGACCACTGAAGATTCCCGGTGGAGTGAGCCGGATTCCATACCGACCGGGGTCAGTCCCGCTCGTCACCCGGGTGACCCGATCAAGCGCGCAATCTTCTTCGCCTGACGGCTAGGGTGAGAAGAGGCGGAGGATCATGGACGTTCCTCCTTCCGCGGTGGTGACACTGACCGGTGGGTCGTCCGGTGAGAATCTAGCCAAACGGCTCAAGGTAACCAGCGGTGCATCGAGTTTCGCTGAGGAGAAGGCTGCCGCTGCCCAGCAGAGTAGCCCCGCACCTACGGAGGCGCGGAGGGGAAGCCCGGAGAGTGCACTCGCCCGGCAGCTGGCGGCAGACTTGGCCGGCCTTCGTCTGGACAGGGCTGAGGTCACCGGAGCCTTGGCGGGCGGGAAGCGCCAAAAGTTCAAGGAATCGGTCCTGCAGGTAAGAATTGCCCGGTGCCATTATACCGCTCGAAGCTGATTTCCTCTGTTGCTTGCTTAATTAGCTCTGTTGTTATGTAGCTGCTGTACAATCTGTACCAGCCCGATCCGAGCGAGGAGCTGAAGAAGCAGGTGGCCGAGCTGACTAAAGCCCGAGAGCGGCTAGAAGCAGAGAGGTCCCGGCTGGAGCGAGAGAAGGCCAGATCGGAGGAGAGGGCCAAGAAGGAGGTGGCCAAGCTGGAGGAGCAGGTCCAGAGCCTGGAGAAGGAGAAGGAGCTGGCTGAGGAGGAGAATGCCGAACTGGAGGCTAGGGTGGACGAGCTCCAGGTGGGAGCTGCCGCCGTGCGCGCCGCCTCTGCCGCTGCGGCTGGGGAAGAGGACCCGGAACTGTACGAGCGGGTTGTTCTCAAATATCATGAGAGCGATCAGTTCCTTCAGTTCCTGGAGAAGGCCAGGGAATCGGGCATCGCGGATGCGTACACGGAATGGGAGCAGAAGGGGTACCTGGATACTTCCCGGATGCCGAAGGCTGCTGATGAAGATATTCATGAGCAGTCGGATATCCATGAGCAGTCGGCGGAAGAGCAACCGGAAGGGGAGGGTGGACCTTAGATTGCTGAAGGCACGGCTGCTTCATCCGGAGAGGCTGGCGGATTGCCCGCTAAGGGGGGAGGCGTAGCTCCTTAGGATTTTGCCCTTGCTCTTTTTTGTATACTTGCCCGAACGGCCTCTGCTTGTATTATCTTGACTATGAATACACTTGAATTGATGGAACCGGTTGAATTTTTCTTGAAAGTAGTTTGTATATACATCTTGTGGTGTTACAGCGGTTGGACCGGTAGTATGCCAAACTAACCGCTTGGTGACTTGGCGAGCCTACCAGCCCCGGTCGGGATCTTCTCTTCTTTCCCTTATATACCGTTGGAGCTGGTCGTTACTAATCAAACCCTCCACCGCTGTCTTCAGAGCACAACACTGACTCGTTCGATGAGTAGCCTCATCATGATAGGAGCAATACTTGCCCGTTTGCGCCGTGGTAAGCTTTCCCTTCGGGTACTTTCTCCTGGGCGGTGGGGGAATGATGTTCCCATTCTCGAGCAAAATGTCCTCGTACGAAGAGGTGAGAGCGGTGAAGACTTCTTGACCGGCCGGTTGTGCTGGCATAATTGCCAGGGGGCGTTCTTGGCGGAACTGCACCAGCTTGTGCTCGCCCTGGGGCTTATCATGATAGGGCCTTTGCTGCCGTTGCCCCCAATTTCTACTGGACCGGCTCGGTCGGGCGGATCGGTTCTCGGTCCGCTGGCTGGTCTTGTCTTCTTGGCGGGATGGGGGGTGCTCTTCTCGGGGGTGGTCTTCCTGCTGCCCTTCCCGCTTCCTCTTCAGTAGGTGCTGCCCGTACGTCTCGTGATCGGCCTGGGCGTGCCGGATGGCCATTGCCATCAACTCGTCATACCCCTGCGGGAGTTCCACCCACACGGCGTAGGAAAATTTTCCCGGTCGGAGCCCTTGCTTGAACGCCATTTCGGCGATACCTTTGTCAAGGTTCCGGAGCCCGGCCGTCGTCGTCTGCCAACGGTTGACGAATGTCCTCAATTCCTCGCCGGGCGCTTTCATGCAGTTGAAGAGGATGGTCGATGTGCGGGCTCCCTCGACCCGGAGGATGAAGCGGCCTACAAACCGGTCGGCCAACTGTTCGAAGGCCTCGATTGAATTTGCCGGAAGCTCATAGAACCACCTGAGCGCTTCACCAGACAGAGTTTCCTGGAAAATGTTGCAGCATACTGCATCGGAGTATCCCTTGGCGCATGTCTGGGACCGGAAACTATCTAGGTGCTGGTACGGGCAGCTGGACCCTGAATAGGTGAGCTTGAGGGACTTCTGGTTACCAGATCTCCCCGACTCCATAACCCGGTGCGAGAAGGGGCCCATGCGCTCGTTGAACCGTGCGTCTTCCATCGGCCGTGCCGCTCTTCTCTCATTGGCCTCCATTTGGGCCTTCAAATCTGACACGGTGTTGGCAAGCATCTGCAATGCCCGTGCAGTCGGGGTCATGGCTTCATCCTCAAATGAAGCGTGTGGCTGAAGGGGCGTCGGCGAGTTCTTGGGCGGTGCCGTGCCGGCCGGTGACTTCGCTCGCTCGGGATCACTGAGCCTTCTGCCTGATGACTGCCCCACCTCAAACCGTCGAGACTCAGTTGGTGGGGGTGCTTGTGCCCTGGTCATAGCTTCGTTGCGCTGTTGTCCTCTCTCCAGGGCGGCTACCAGGGCAGCGTTTACCGCCTCCATTTCCGTATACCGGGCGTTGGACTTGGCTCTATCCCGGTCGCCATCCTCATGCAGACAACTGACCTCTGCGGCCATTGCCCGTATCGCTCCCGCCATACTGCTCTGGTCGGGGCTGTACGTGCTGTCTCGGTCAGTATTGCAGCGCGGGCTCTCCTCTCGGTCACTCGGATCATCCGAGAACGTCAGAGAAAAGCCCCGGTGCACAAGCCTGTCTTCAGTTGCCGGGCCTTTCCCGCGCGAGCTGTCGTGGTGTGGCCCCGGCGTGCCGGTCGGCCTCCCACAGCTCCCGCCTTCCTGATCGCCCTGGTCACTGCGCTGCTCCCGCATAACGACCGGGGTGGAGACAAGCGTTTGCACTGGCGCAACACGCTGCTCCTCGGCGGTATTCCTTTCCTGCCTTGCTTCCGAATTCTCTGCCATCGATAGTGCTTACGTGGTTTCTTGTCCGAAGTTCCCACAGACGGCGCCAATTTTTTCTGCACAAACCCGTAGGCCTTGTAGAGACAGATGAATCATCACGTGATCTCCTGTAAACCTGCTTACTAAGGGGAATACCGGGCGGGCCGGTCTTCTCCTCTCCGATGCCTAAGTTAGTATAGTTGGAATAGATATAACTTAAGCACGTATATAAGTGGTACGAAGGATCAGTTACCTATTAATGAGGGTAGTTGGGGCCCTTATATAGGTGGCCAGGAGTGAGGTCTGGCCTTACTCTTCAATGTGGGACTGGTTCCCTTCTGTTTGCACACCAAAGGGCAGCTTTGGTGACCTCTTTGGCAGGCAGGAGCCCCCGGACCCCGGGCCCCTGGTGGCATGGTAGACTGCTGGATCCCGAGGCCGGGTGCTGGTGATCCGGTCCTGGGCCTCAGGCCGGCCTCTGGTGCACTAGCTGCGGGTCTGTGGGCCTGCTGTAGCCCCTCTGTGGCTACTGTCAACAATCCCAGATACAAAATCTCTTCAGAGATTTTTGGGAGTCGTTAACTTTGCGAGAGATTTTATTCCTCAAGTAAGTGGTCTGACGGCACTTCTCTCTCCAAAGACAAGCTCAAAAAGAAAATGGTCATTTACAACGGATGATAGCAACACCGTTAAGAAAATCAAAGAACTCACAAAGCACCTCCCTCCTTTGCAGTTACCTGAAGAAGGTGACTTGATCATTTTGCAGACTGATGCAAATGATTATTACTAGCTAGTACCAGATCGGAGAGAATAGCCGATGAAAAAAATTTCGTCTACTCCTATAGGCAGGAGTAGTTTTGGCGGTCACGCTAGATACAAATCAAGAAAAGATTTGTAAATTCTTGTCAGAAAAATTCAATCATGTAGAGTTAAATTACTCCACAGGGGATAAAGAAGTACTGGCCCTGATAAAATCCATTAAGGGAGCAGAAACCTTTTTAGGAAATAAGTTTCTGGTTAGAACTGATAACAAAAGAGTAAAAAACTTCAAAAATTATAAGTTAACAGACGCAGCTGATAGAGGAAGAGTTCTTAGATGGCAGATGTTTTTATCCCAATATGAATATGATGTTGAAATGATTTTAGGAGAAAAGAATTATATGTCTGATGCTCTTACAAGAGAAATGGCTACGTTAGAAAGAAGAGAAGGCTGCAACCCGAGAAGCATAAGACCGGACCCAGAACCTAAAGAAAGGAGAATGCCAGATTTTGGGGAAAGAAGTAGGCCTGAAGACAAGGGATCGAAGGCCAAAACTTAGCAAGAAAGGTACAAAGATGGAGACAAAACTGTTGGGCCATTACATGATGGACCAGGTTACCAGTATCTGGTACCTTACTCCCCTGCAGAATCAAGTAACGCATCTGAGAAAATTCAGCCAGATCAAACAAGATGGGAAAATATGCCAGAAGACGGGCAATCTTCCGATTCAGAAGAAGAGAAAAAGATTGTAAATGAGTTTTTACAGCATCCTAGAACCACAGTCACGAGTGACTGGTTGCAAAGAAGAATGGCAAGATAGCCTTAAAAGGCAAGAATCAGTGACAGGATAGCATCCTTCAGATTACCAGCCGTAACAGGAATGAGAAAAAATTTCAATCATCCAATGAGGATCTATGAAAGGCCGGTGTTCAGAACTAGCAAGAATTTGCAGCTCAACCAGAGAATTATCACTACGCCATATATGAGGTTAAGTGACAGACTTTCAATACGTCAGTCGCTTAAGTCTCCCTAATGCGACGCACAAAGTTTATGTCGCATAGTAAACTTGGTTAGTCGCTTAAGAAGATCTAATGCGACGAGGCTTAGACGACGTTATACGTCAGTCGCTTAAGATATTATTAAGCGACGGTCATGTGTGTGTGAGTCGCTTAAGTGAGGTGAATAGTGTCAGTTCACTAAAACGGCTGAGAAGCTCAAAGTCCGTCGCTTAAGTTAAGCGACTGAGAAAGTCTAAAGTCCGTCGCTTAAGTGAGGCGAATAGTGTAAATTCACTAAACCGACTGAGGAAGCCCAAAGTCCATCGCTTAAGATAATTTCTACTATTCACCACAGATCACAAAAACGTTATTACGTACATTTAGATTACCTCGTTTCGTCGACTCTTCCAAACATTAAACTCTCGAATAGATGAGACGTAATCAGCCATGTAAAAATTTGGGAACGTTTACCTCCCGATATTATGGCTCCGCATAGAGAGCGATAAGATTAAATAATGTTGACCGCATCGATCGGAACTCTAACTCTGTCGGATTGAAGTGATTTTTTTGCCATTAGCGTATTTCGTCATAACGATTAAATGCTATTTCACAGAGTTTTTCAAAATTTGACTTCTTTTATATAGTTGTTTTAAAAAATTGTACACTTGAGTCAAATCTTATAATCAAGTTATACCACATTAGTAAACGTATTATAATTATAATAGCTCAATTCACAAAATGAAAATTTTGACCGTTTGATGTGATCGTTATAGTTAAATATGACTAGAGTAGAAAAATCAACTCGTTTCGTGAATGTCTGATGCTTGATCGAAGCGGTCAACCATATTTTTTACTAATTAGATCACACGAAAACGCTATTACGTACATTTAGATGACCTCGTTTGATTGACTCTTCCAAACATTAAACTCTCAAATAGATGAGATATAATCAGCCATGTAAAAATTTGAAAACGTTTACCTCCCGATACTATGCCTCCTCATAGAGAGAGATAGTTTAAATAATATTGACAGCATCGATTGGGGCTCTAACTCTGTCAGATTGAGGTGATTTTTTTACCATCAACGTATTTCATTATAACGATCAAATGTTAAATCACAGAGTTTTTCAAAATTTAACTTCTTTTATATAGAAAACTTATTTATTCAAATATAATCTTATAATTATTCTATAGCGACGGGTTTTGAAAATATCCGTTGCTTAAATATATTGAATAAAAGAGCACGTATCTTTGCGGCACAATTTTGGTGAAAATTTCATATTTCTTAAGCGACGTTGCAAGACTAAGCAGTCGCTTAAGAGGCCATTTTAAGCGATGGGTTTTTATTAGTCAGTCGCGTAAGAGAATGATATAAAAACGAAAACCCTCGACAGAAATCCTGAATTCACTCTCTAAACCCAGAAATCCCTAAATCTACCATGTTCTTCCCCAAATCCGATCCCCAATCCGAACAGCTTCCCCATTTCTTCGTCTCTACCGCCACAGCCCCCACCACCACCCCCAATCCCTCTGCTCCAAACCCTATCTCCCAAGTGTCTCCTTTCTGCTCCAAACGCCATCTCCGGCCAATTCTACGGTAAGGTCCCTAAATCTATTTTTGCTTTCGATTTGAATTGAGCTTTTTGTTTTTATGGATTGTGATGTTAATTGTGAGCTTTTAGTTTTTCTGGATTGTGATGTTAATTGAAATATAAAATTCAATTTATTATGTTTAAAGACAGTTTTGTTCTTGGGGGAATGGGGGTGTGTTAGAGTTTTTGTTTTTGAGTGTTATACATGGTTTCGTAGGGTGGTGAGGTTAGGTTGAGTTGAGTTGAGTTGAGTTGCATGTATCGGAAGGTAGGGGTTTTTGTTGATGGTTATGGATGTTGCTTGTGATTGAGGAGTTTTCAATCTATTGATCGTATTTTAAATGAAAGAAGCTGACAAATGAAGCTAAATAGAGCTGGTGACTGTTCCTTACTGTGATTGATCATTATGCTTTGAGCTGGAGTAGTAGAGTCCCGATCCAAGTGATCTGAACCTATCCAAAAATGTTTCTTTTGGGTTGGATTTGAGACATGGGTAGTGGTGTTTGGTTTCATGAGCAAAATTTCAAGGAGTTGAATCCAAGTGTATACAGTCTAGTTGTGAAGATACTAGTGTCTTGTTGCTGCTAAATTTTACTTACCTTTTTGTTCTGATTCAGTTGCCTTTCTATATCAGCATCAAGGTTCTGCACATTTTAAACTATATATTTGCACATTTTCTATATCAACAATAAACCTCCTAGTGGCTTATTTTGAACTAGCTTGCATTGCAGACTGACGTACTATACCTTGCACTTGGTTGTTGCTTGCAAGAATTAATAATTAGTTCGTCATTGTACACAGTCTGTGATACTACTATTCTTTTGTATGTGCTCAGACTATCAAAACAATTAAGAAAACATTGTTTATGGTCTCTGCTCAGAAGCTAAATTGCTTTCAGTAATTTGCTTCAGAAATTGGGATTCTAACACTACCAGAAAAGGGATCATAGCCGACGACGCCATCTCGTCGGCCGTTTTCATTAAATCGTCGGCTATTCTCTCGTCGGGAATGCTCCGTCGGCTATAGTATAGCCGACGACACCGAGGGTAAGTCGTCGACTTATAAACCACGAAGTAAGCCGACGAATAAAGCGTCGTCGGCTATACTTCGAACATTACCGACGATTCTACGAATAAAGCGTCGTCGGCTATACTTCGAACATTGCCGACGATTCTACGAATAAAGCGTCGTCGGCTATACTTCGAACATTGCTGACGATAGAATCGTCGGCTTCAACTCTCCGAAGTATAGCCGACGACGCTATCGTCGGCTATAAGTCAGGCATAGCCGACGAATTAATTGTCGGCCATAACATTCGCCGGCGAGGGTATAGCCGACGAAATATGGTCCATTTCGTCGGCTATAACCCCTAAATATTTAAAAAAAAAAAAAAATTTTGTTCGGGCCCAATTTCACTTCGTCTTCGGTTTGGCTGCAGAAAATTCACAAACAAACATCCAAATATCCAACAAATATCCACATCAATCCATCCGTAATATCCTACGTACTGTACAAATTAACCCCCTAACTAGTCATCTACTCATCAACCCCTAAACGCGTAGCGTCATCGACGGGATCGTTCGAGTTCCGGTGGCTGTGGCTATCCTGATCGCCCTGCGTACTCCGATGTGGGGGGGGGAGTGGGGACGACGAACTCGGGCATCTGTGGCGGAGGTGGGGGCTCCTGTCCAGCTCGCTGGGCCTCCCAAGATTGCTGCATCCATCGGTACATCTCCGCCACAGACGCGTCTCTGGCCTGCTGCACCGAAGCCTGCTGCTGGAGCGCCTCCACCGCCCTCGCCAACTCCGCCTGCGTCCTCTGCAGCTGTGTCTGCAAGTCTCTGCTCGTCGAAGCCGCACGCTGCGTGCTGGGATTGGCCGGCGTGTACTTCAGAACCCCATCTCCCGCCGCGCCTAGGCCTCTCTGGTAGAAGTAGTTGTTGCCAGTCCCTACCGCCGCGTGCATGATCTGAGAGGCCAAGCGCGGCTCAAGGGTGTCGATCGTGGAGGCAAATTCCGCGATCGCCTCGTCGGACGCCCCTTCCCCCAGCGTCTCTCGCGCGATCCCCAAGGTGATCGCGTCGGTCTCCGCATCTATTCCCGCCTAATTGACAAGAAAATATAATGAACGAATTTATAAAAAAATATATATAAATTAATTTAAAGAAACACTTTTATTGAAAATGGGCGAATACTTACCACTTGGTCAGGACGCCCCGGATACATCTGCGCATGAATCCACGACAACGGCCTCAGCGGTCGGTCCCTCCTTGCAATCTCTGCCCACTGCCTCCAGGAGCGGGCGCCGCCGTGGTGGGGGCGCTCGTTCCTCTTGCGGTTGTCGCTGTTCGTCTTCGAGATTTTCTTTATTATAAGAACGAACATATAAACGCAAATATAAATTAGTAACTAAATTAAAATATTAGGAACTAACCAAAACAAAATTATTAACTAATTTAGTTACTAACTAGTTTAATTTAATTAGTAACTACCTAACTAACTAATTTAATTTAGTAACTAACTAACTTACTAACTACCTAATTTAATTTAATTTAATTTAATTTAATTTAATTTAGTAACGAACTAACTAACTATGTAACTAACTAACTAACTTAATTTAATAACTAATAACTAACTAACTAATTAATTTAATTAAGTAACTACATAATTTAATTATTAAATAACATTAAAAAGTTATATACTAGCAAGCTAAATTTTCTTACCGAGACCCTGTCGCTCCCGAAGTAGGCTACCAGCCATAGCCACTCATACTCCCTGTACCGGAACTCGTGGGGGGTTGCACCTGGCCCCAAGCCCTGCTCCACATGGTACGTCCTGTAGTGCGTCGACAGCTCGTTCTTCCACTCGGAGTACCTATATTAACAAAACACAACTGTTAGATATATTCGTACATCTTTAATCGTCTTCAATCTAACTCGAATGATAGTAAAATAACGCGAAACACATAACCTGTTCTTCAGCTGCTCGTCTCTCCACCAGTCCAAGGTAGGATGGACTCTAAACCATTGCTGCAATATTATAAATTAATTAGAAAATATTTTTATATAGTTATAAGGACTGAATTCATAAATGTTTATTTTCTATAATAAAAATACGATTTAACTCACCGACAGTGCATTGTACACTCGCGCCTTGATCTCATCGGGCACAGAGCCCCAGTCGGGCCACAACAGTGGGACCCTGTCCCGCACGATCATGCCCGTCGCTTTGATATACTTGGTCGTGGTGTCTCTCCTCTCGATCGGGCGTCCATCCTCACCGGGACCGGGCAGGATTTCCCTGATCCCACCGGCGATCTCCCTCTCCAGGGTCGACATGTTCGCTGGCCCTCTGGTCCGTCTCGTCCCCGCGGGTTTATTTACGAGGACGCCTGTTTCATAATTAAAATGAATACATAGTTAAATAATTAATTAAACTAACTAATTAAATAATTAATTAAATAATCTAAATATTTAATTAAACTAACTAATTACCTGCGTCGTTGTACTGCTTGTCCTTCTCACGAACACACCACAGGCCGCGGCAGTCCTCTGAGTCGAATGGCCTGTGGACGTAGGCCTCCTCCCAGGGAATCTCGTGCGGCCGGTCGTGCCTCCAAATCTGCCTCCCCCTAGCGTCGTACTCGGGGATGGCAGGGAGGAACTGGACCATGTACATCCCCGATGGCGGAGACATACGGGGCGTGGACCCTGAGGGGCCTGATCCCCCTGACGGTGGGCCCTGTAGCTGTGGACGCTGTCGCTGTGGGGGGACAGGGAGCATCTCTGGAGGGTCCAGATCGGCGCGCAGTGGGGTCGGCTGCCGATCCTGGAACAGTGCTGAAGTGCACTGGGGTCTGGAGGGTGCGGCTGTGCGTCCTCCTCTGACGCTCGGGCTTGGGCCCGCTCCCGTCGACTCATACGATGAGCCCCCACGTGGATCGCTCGGGGTCAATCCCATCAACGTCTCCTCGCGCCTGTTCAGTGGCCGGCGTAGGCCCCGACGACCGCTGGATCCGCCCCCCCCACTGCTGTGTCCTGCCTGAGCTTCGGGGTCGCTCTCGGTCGGTCTGGCAAGCCATCGGTCTACAGCGCGGCGGTTTCCTGCACAATTAGTACATAAATTCCATAAATTTCACAAAAATTCCACAAAAAAATTAAAAACTTCATTAAATGTATATATACCTAATTATATATATACCTAAATATATTTATACCTAATTATATATATATATATATATATATATTCCGAAATATATATATATATATATATATATATTCTCCTAAAAATTCTTGTTAATTCCACAAAATTAAAAAAAAATCCACAAAATTCCATAAATTTCACAAAAAAATGAAAAACTTTATTAAATATATATATACCTAAATATATATATATACATAAATATATTTATACCTAATTATATATATATATTCCGAAATATATATATATATATATCCTCCTAAAAATTCCACAAAATTCCACAAAATTAACAAAAATTCCACAACATTCCATAAATTGCACAACAACCCTAAATTCCACAAAATTTCACAAAAACCATAAATTTCACAAAAATTCCACAAAAAAATTAAAAACTTCATTAAATGTATATATACCTAATTATATTTATACCTAATTATATATATATATATATATATATTCCGAAATATATATATATATAGATATATATATATATATCCTCCTAAAAATTCTTGTTAATTCCACACAAAAAAAAATTCCACAAAATTCCATAAATTTCACAAAAAACTAAAAAACTGCATTAAATATATATACCTAATTATATATATACATAAATATATTTATACCTAATTATATATATATATATATTCCGAAATATATATATATATATATTCTCCTAAAAATTCCACAAAATTCCACAAAATTAACAAAAATTCCACAACATTCCATAAATTGCACAACAACCCTAAATTCCACAAAATTCCACCAATTTCACAAAACCCCAAAATTCCGGCAAACCACAAATTTCCACAAAATTAACAAAAACCCTAAATGAGGGAGAGCGGGACTACCTGACATGGTGGTGCGGCTAGGGGACGAGGACCGGTGGTGCGGTGCGGCGGCGACGGCGGTTAGGGGACGAGGACCGGTGACGGCTGCGTTCGGGTCCGGGACGGGTCGGGAAGGACGGGGAGGGGGCGGGGAGTGGTCGGGTAGGGCCGGGGAGGGTCGGTCGGCGTCGGGGAGGCTCGGTGGTGGTCGGTCGGCGTCGGGGAGGGGTGGGCGGTGATTAGGGAGTTAGGGTTTATGCAGAAAATGAGGGAGAGGCGCCTCTGTTTCGGTTTAAATCGAAGGACTATAGCCGACGATTTAATTTTAATTCGTCGGCTATACTCTGACCCTAAATCCGGGCCGGGCCGAAGTTGGGCTTTGGGGCCTGTTATAGCCGACGAAGAATGAATTTCGTCGCCTATAGTGTGAAAATCGAAGGACTATAGCCGACGATTTAATTTTAATTCTATAGCCGACGAAATTTGTCCGCTATACTCTGACCCTAAATCCGGGCCTGGCTGAAGTTGGGCTTTGCGGGCCTGTTATAGCCGACGACGTATAAATTTCGTCGCCTATAGTATGAATATCGCCAGCTATACTTCACGCGCTCAGCAGCCGTCAGATCTCCCCCATCCAACGGCGGACAATGAAACGGCGCGGATCGCAAGAGTTTAGCCGACGAATTTAAGTATTTCGTCGGCTATTCCTTGGTCAAACTGCAAAGTCAAACCTCTAAACGCTTTAAAACGGCAATTGGCCCGTCTAAATGACGTTTTTTGGCCTGACCTTCAACAGAGAATAGTTTCAAATCGATGCGACGCAACTAATCGTAAAAAAATTTTCCTCAAAATATTTACCGACCGTCAGGCTACCCATAGGAAAACGGAAGTAAAAAACAGCTAACCGTAACATTCGGCACACAGATTTTGTCAGAATCTTCTCATTTTTCAACCGTAGACGTATTTCAATATTTCGGTCATATCTTATTTCACGACACATTTGCATTTGAAGGATGAAGATTGGGTTTCGGTCAATATACTTTAGCCGACGACCTTCAACGTTTGGTCGTTAGCCGACGACTTGCATATTAAATTACCAGAATGGGCATTATAGCCGACGAAGTCTGGTCCATTTCGTCGGCTATAATGCTGATCTTTCTGAAAATTTGCCATTTAGGGCCTGAAAATTGCCTATTTCACCTGATAAATTCCTGAACATCGCACAAACAATTCAATACAATTTCCCATAACCTCCGAAAACGGTAATTAAGGACAAAAAATGTATTCATACATGCATGCACCATCGTACACAAATACATACATAGTATACTAAGGATGATAATCAGAATCATCCTCATCACTTGAGTTAGACGTAGTATAGTAGTTAATATCTGGCAACCGGTGCTCGTACTCGTCGTCTAAGTCATCGTCTGCCTGAGATAGACGATTCGGATTAACATCATACATGGGCACCTGACCCCTAGGAAGTCAAACCACTCTGCCCGGCGTCACATTATTATCGCGGATGGTGGAGGATTCCGGAATGTCGACGGCGTCCGGCTCTTGGTATGCGGGCCCTTCTTGACACTCTATGCTCACACCAAGTGTGGTAGCATTGTATATGTCTCGCTGAGACACATGGTTAACTACCTTACACGTGCCTTTGTTCAATGGATCATCAAGATAAAAGACCTTTCTGGCCGCTGTGGCGAAAACAAAGGGGTCATCTTCATACACACTAGTGGCGGTATTCACCGAAAGTATGCCGTACTAATCGATCCTTATGCGGTGCGGCCTAGTATCAAACCATCGACACTTGAACAAGTGGACTTTCATGCGGTTCCCATAAATGAGTTCTACAACTGATTGTAGGACACCGTAATAATCCACGCCCCCCTCTGCACCATCGACCATCACCCCACAATTCTGTGTTTTGCGTTCCCCGTCTCTAGCTTCACATATATACTTAACGCCGTTGACATCACACATTGGGCGGACTGTGGAAGATATCGGCTTCATCGACAACAGCCTCAATTCCTCTGAGTAATTTCTATGACCACCCTTCGCAGCCACTTGCATCAGCTGAAAAATATAACTCAAATCACTTGGTGTGCACTTGTTAAAGAATAGGGAACTGTAAAAGAAAGCCATCTAATATATATATTTATACACTTACCCATTGTGGAAAATAGTCTGCAAACGTCGTGTTGTGGTACTCGAGATCACCGCGAACTTCCTTGCAGGTAAGATGGGTTCGTTTCCAATATTGTACCTCCGGACAGTTTATTAGAACCCACCAGTGGGCAATCCCTACCTCATGGTCAGGCAACTTGTCCACACCCTTCTTCTTGAAGCTTCCGTATGGTACAACATCGTTGGCGACGATAGATAGGTCGAACTCGGGGTCATCTCGACTTGGATGTTGTGGGGGGTCCTCCATCGCTCCCAAGTACAACTTGGCGTACGTTACACACTCATGCGCAATGTAAGCTTCAGCAATACACCCCTCAGGCGCAGATTTATTGTGCACATATTTCTTGTAGTCTCCAAGTTGTCTGCAAGGTTAACAAGTGCATGTTAAGAGCATGCAACTTTTATTTAAAAACATGTATAAATCAAATTTATGAATAACATGTACCTTTCAATGGGATACATCCAAGTGTAGTGTACGGGACCGGTAAGCAACAATTGTTGGGGAAGATGGATCATCAGGTGAGGCATGATGTCAAAGACGTTTGGGGGAAATATCCTCTCGAACTTTGACAAGATAAAAACGATTTCCCCATGCATTCTCATGAGGTCTGATTTTCTAACTTCTCTAGCACATAACTTCTGGAAGAATCTTGACAACGCCACCAACGGCTCAACCACTTCATCCTCCAAGTAGGCTCGAATGAAAATAGGGAAGAGGAGTTGAAGCAGTACATGGCAGTCGTGACTCTTCAATCCGTACATCTTGTTGTCTCGGTAGTTAACACACTTGCTTATGTTACCCGCATAGCCATAAGGATACCTGCATAGCCATTAACAACAATTAGATTTCATGCATATATAGTCGTCCAACAACAGATGGATTCTTTAGGGAATACATGCCTAATAAAAAGTTACCTGACATTACTCAGCCATCCAAAGATTTCATGTTTCTGGTCCCTGGTGACGGTGTAAGGAGCTTGGGGCATTTTGCTCCTGCCCTCTCTCAACCACAAATGGTCCCGCAGTCCCATATTTCTCAGATCAACGCGTGCCTTGGGGGTGTCTTTTGTTTTATTCTCCCAATTCAAAACGGTGCCAACCACGGCTTCACCCACGTTCTTCTCTATATGCGTGACATCCAGGTAGTATCTGATAGCCAACCTGGCCCAATAAGGAAGTTCTCATAAGATGCTCTTGTGTGACCAGAACCTATACCGATCGGGCCTCTCTGGAATCGTGCGCAACACATCGGGATGATTGCTAAGCGGACCAAAGTCATACTCATTCAACACTGCCAATATTTCCTCCCATGTCCATCGCTCCGGTGCCCAGCCCCTTTCTTCAGTCCCATCAAAAGCCTGTGCATCGTCCCTAAATGGATGGTCATGCGGAAGTCAACAACGGTGACGCATCTGGACAATCTTGCTACAATGAGGACTGGAGCAATCAACAGTCATGCACTCTGAACAAGCCCTGTAACCCCTGGTGACGCTGCCGGACAACATACCCCTCCCAGGAAAGTCACTGATCGTGCCAACAAGTATGGCACGCATCCGGAACATCTCATTTTTGAACCGGTCGTAGACCAGGTGGCCTTTCAGACTCAAGTACCAAAGCTCCTCAATTACGGGTCTCAAATACACATCGAGACACTTTCCCAGATAACCTGGGCCTGGAATCAACAATGTGAGCATGTTATATTCCTTCTTCATGCACATCCACGGTGGAAGGTTGTACGGAATCAAAATAACTGGCCACACACTGTACTGAAGCTCTTTCTTGCCAAAAGGGTTGAAACCGTCGGATGATAGCCCTAGTCAAACATTTCGAACCTCTGATGCAAATTCAGGAAACTCCAACACATTCTTCTTCCAAGCCTCTCCGTCGGCGGGATGTCTAAGGGTGTCATCGTCAGGCACATTCCTCTCAGCCCACCATCTCATAGCTTTGGCCGTGAAAGCACACATGAACAACCGCTCAAGCCTATCAATCAGCGGGAAGTACCGAAGTATCTTCACAGCTTTCTTGTTCTCTTTAGGAGTGAACTTATACCGCTCTGTATTGCATACTGGGCAGTATTCAAGATCTGCAAGTCCTTCCCCGTAAAACAGAACGCAATCGTATCTGCATGCATGAATCTTGATGTAGGAAAGGCCGAGATATTTAAGGATATGTCGCACCTTATGATGACTGGTAGGAAGCCGATGTCCGGGGGGCATCGCCCCACCCCATATCTTCAGCCAATCATCAACCGATTTGACAGTGCCTTTGTTCTCCGTTTTGATCTTCATCACTCCCATGACAGATTCAAGGACAGTCTTACTGCATCCGGGGTACAACGGAGTCTGTTGCAATGCGATCAGGTTGTTGTACTTTTCCATACCACTTGTGTTGACCGGTGATCGGGGTAATGGCTCGAGTGGCTCAATATCAGGGAAACACTCCATCTCCGGAGGAGGGAGTTGCACATCGGGTGCTTCATCAAAGACACCGCTCTCACGAGGAAACATATCGTTGATCCAGTTCGTTGTTGGATCATTGGACGAACTCCCTCTCTCGGCAAATTGTCCATGATCATGAGGACCCGCAAACTCTGGTTCACCGTGATAAATCCAATTAGTGTATAGGACCCAAAATCCATATCTAGCCAGGTGTTGCTCCACGGTCTCTATGGAAAAACGTTGTCGTGGGCTGGCACACTTGCACTTTTTACACGGGCAATAATGAAGTGTAGTGTCTCCACAGTTAGCCATCACAAATTCCAGGAAACTCCTAACTCCATCATGATACGCCTGATCCCATCTTCCCCGGGTAATCCAACTCCTGTCCATCCTGTAAATTCAATAAATAAATGTAACTATATATAGATATGTATATATGCACGTACTACGTACGTACGTACGTACTAATTAATTAAAAATTTCATCATTACACACACACACATATATATATATATATATATATATATATATATATATATATATATATATATATACACATCCCTTAATTAATTAAAACATCGTCAATCTCTCTAATTAATTAAACACAATATATTTTTACCAACAATATATTTTTAATTACAATTAAATTAATTAATATATATACATTTTTTCATCAAATTCATCTAAAATCACCTCTAAATCAACAATCAATCACTGATCTTCAACAAAACTTCAATTCTATCTAACCAACATATCAACTCATTAATAATCTCATCTCAACACACACATATATATATATATATATCAAATTAATCACACATTTATTCTAATTAAACTCTAAATTAACACACCTCTGCATATAACCAACTAAATCAACACACACAGCAATATACGTACCTTTCAAGCTTATGGCCGAGGTTTTGGACGATTTCAGAGCGTTTTCGAAATGTTTTCGACGAATGAGCTCGCTGTTGGAGAATAGATCTGATATAAGAGTTATAGCCGACGAATACCCTCCTCGTCGGCTATAACCAAAAACTTTTCGTCGGCTATAGTTATAGCCGACGACTGCCGAAGACTCGTCGGCTATAATATTATAGCCGACGATGTGGCCGACGAAATAGTAATTCGTCGGCTATGAATAGCCGACGAATACCCTCCTCGTCGGCTATAACCAAAAACATTTCGTCGGCTATAGTTATAGCCGACGACTGCCGACGATGTGGCCGACGAAATAGTAATTCGTCGGCTATGACCCCTTATAGCCGACGAAGTACTATGTCGTCGGCCGTTTTTTCCCATATCGTCGGCTATGACCCCTTTTCTGGTAGTGTAAGCCAGTTTTACTACTGTGTAAGTATTGAAGTTGATTGTGTTGATCTTAAGCATATATATTCTGTGATTCAGTTTGCAGTCTGGAGCATCAAGAGTCAATATATAAAGGAGCTCGTAGGCGCTCTATTGATATACTAAGGGATGTGCATGCTGCCAAGGAGCACATGAAGCCTTATGTTGTTGTAGTTGTTGGTGTCAATGGAGTGGGCAAAGCTACTAATTTGGCCAAAGATCCTGCTGTTGATACAAAGAAAGCAATCCAGGAAGCCAAACTCAATGGTTCTAGTTGATGCAGCTGGCCGAATGCAGGTACTGAGTTATTTGGTTCTTATTACAATGGTTGAGCAAATATATGTGCTATAACTGCTGTTTGTGTCTTGTTTTCAATTGTTTTTGTTATCAACTCCGTTGCTATCTTTTCCTAAAGTTATCTACTATGGTTCCTTTCAGGACAATGAACCAGTAATGAGGGCACTGTCAAAGCTTATCTACATCAACAGTCCAGATCTTGTATTGTTTGTTGGAGACACACTGGTTGGGAATGATGCTGTTGATCTCAACCGGTTCTTCAGCTCCGCCGCTTGACGAAGTCGATCAGCAACCTCTAATGGCTGCTGTTATTCCTTCATGTATTTATATTAGCTTTTGTTAGGCTTTTGGAAAACAATTTAGGTAGCTTTCATAACTTAGAATAGTTCATGTATGAATATTGCACATGATGACAATGGAATTAATAAATCGTGTATGCTTTCAGTTACGAATTTGTGTATGGAATGAGATTTGTGTATGTTTGGGGTTTTTGCAATGTAGGAAATTTTGTAATTTTGTGTATGGTAAAAGGGCATTAGAAAACTAGTTCTGTATTGAAATGCAAATGTCACTTAAGCGACTGAGAAAGTCCAATGTGTGTCGCTTAAGTTCATCTTAAGCGACTGCGATATCACAAGGTGCGTCGCTTAAGTACTTTTTAAGCGACTGAGAAAGTCCAAACTCCATCGCATGAGATACACTTACGCGGCTGATGCGGTTCAAAGTAAGTCGCTTAAAATGAACTTAAGCAACACTCATTAGACTTTCTCAATCGCTTAAGTACTTTTTAAGCGACTAACAAATCTCAAAATTCGTCGCTTAAGATATATGTGTTTAAAGCGTCTTACTTGTACTTCCGCCGTTTAAGATTCCACTTCAGCGACGAGTATTGAAAAGCCCGTCGCGTAGGCCTTTAAGCGACGAGACTTAAGCGACTGTTCTTACGCGACGATATGTCCGTCACTTTAAGGCTTTAGCGACGTATTAAGCTTCTTAAGCGACGGTCCGTGTCCGTCGCTTTAAAACATAAATGGCGTAGTGTATCATGGATAATATTTTCGCTGCCTCCTGTGAAAATAACGAGGCACTAGTACTTCAAGCTCTGGAAACCTTAGCTGAAGAATTCTGCAGCTATAAACTAGAAGAAAAGAAACAAGTTCCCAAAGAAAATATTGAGATACAATATCTTGAAAATCCTGAAAGTGCAGAGGTCCCGATATTAGCCTTGTCAGAATCAGAATGGTTTTGTTTCCATAATCTCTTAGGAGATTTCAAGAACAGAAAAGCACTCCAATCAACCCTGCTAGTAGTAGCAGGCCCTTATTATGGAAGATATTTAGTCGATGTGCAAGCAGAGCATCCACAGAAAAATAAACTGTGGTTAATAGAAAATGGTTTTGTCCACAATCTTTGGAAAAAAACCAACAAAGACCTAGAAGGTCTTCCTGAAGTAATTTACCAAGTGGTCAAGAATATCAGACCAGAAGGATGTATTTTGAGATTGAAGTTTATTTCAACTCCTCCAGAATGGACTAAAGAAGAAGGGAGGAAGAGTTATATTTCTCCTTATCATTATGTCAGGATTATTCAAGGTCGTGCTTCAAAGGCCCAATATGGTCATCAAGCAACGGAAGACCTAATCAGAGTATTCCCTGGATGAAAGCAATGGCGATAATCCTTATCCAGAACTTAGTCCAAAAGGATAGAGCTACTACTCTTCTGGCCAGAGGAGAAAAGGTTATAGTTACCAGCTATAACCATCCACCTCCGGAAAACTGTGACTTTTATAAAGCCCTAGAAAAGCAAGAAATCGATGGTACGTTAGCAACTACCACGTGGATAGAAAAATTAGAAAGGGAGCCATAATACAAGGATCCTTATGATTCAGATATGGAATCTAAAGATGAAGAAAAGGATGATGACTCAGGAGCCTCCTTTGCTGACGAGGAATTGCACAACATCAACAACATGATGGAATGTTGAAAGGAGGGTAGCCGACGCGTTAAGACAAATAACTTTGAGTAAGTGGAGGCCAGCGCATTAAAGAAGCTTTTAGCAAGATAAGAAATAAACGGTGACCGACAGAAAAGGACAAAATTTCAAAAAGAAATCTTATCAACAATAAAATTCCTCCTAAATAGAATTGCAGGAGAGTTTGAAGTCCGGACTCTATATAAGGAGTGGAAGTTATCAAGAAGAGGCATTCGAGGAAGAAAGGAACACAGATAGGTTCAGAGAGAGAGTTCTTCTGAAATTGTGAATATTTGTAAGATAAAGAGTGAGTAGTGTCTGAGAGAAGTGGTGTCTGGAGAAGCTATTTCTAGCTAACACTACCAGAAAAAAGGCTTTTCCCGACGAAATAAAAAAAAACGGCCGACGAAAAAAAAATTTCGTCGGCTATTCCCAAGAATGGCCGACGAAATTTTTTTTTCGTCGCCAAAAAAAAATTTCGTCGGCTATTCCCCTAGAATGGCCGACGAAATTTTTTTTTCGTCGCTAAAAAAAAATTTCGTCGGCTATTCCCCCAGAATGGCCGACGAAATTTTTTTTTCGTCGCTAAAAAAAAATTTCGTCGGCTATTCCCCTAGAATGGCCGACGAATTTTTTTTTCGTTGGTAAAAAAAAAAATCGTCGGCTATATTCATATTTAAGCCGACGAAAATTTTTGGAAGTATGGCCGACGAGTACTAGGTTTGATTTCGTCGGCTATGATTAAAAAAAAAAAACAGCTTCCATTTTCTATCACTATCGACAAACCATTGCTTCGTCCTTTAAATGCAAATGTGTCGTGAAATAAGATATGACCGAAATAATGAAATACGTCAACGGTTGAAAAATGATAAGATTCTGACAAAATCTGTGTGCCGAATGTTGCGGTTAACTGTTTTTTACTTCCGTTTTCCTATGGGTAGCCTGACGGTCGGTAAATATTTTGAGGAAAATTTTTATACGATTAGTTGCGTCTCATCGATTTGAAACTATTATCTGTTGAAGGTCAGGCCAAAAAACGTCATTTAGACAGGCCAATTACCATTTCTAAGCGTTTGAAGGGTCGACTCACCCGGTTGACCGTCCCGATCGAGCCTTTAACGTTGTCAGATGTAGTTAGATTTTTTTTCATACATGTATTTAATCTTAACGGTGATATCTGACGGTTGGAATAGATTTTCCAAACTTTATATTCAAAATCGGAACATATGCACTAATGTTCCTTAACTTGTTTACTAAACGTTTAAGTGAATGTATCGTTTCAAATAGTTACTATACGCTGAGTCTTCAAATGAAAATATGTCGTCAAATAAGATATGACCGAAATAATGAAATACGTCTACGGTTGAAAAATGACAAGATTCCGATAAAATCTGTGTGCCGAAATAATGAAATCAGTCAAAACCCGGTTTACTGTAGATTTGGCATCCGGCGTCCGAATGATGATTGTGATACCATTCCGGAAAGGGAACGACGCCAGGAACAAAACTCGTAGCTTCGCCACGACGTGTGGGCTTTTTCGGGCTTTCGAGTTCGTTTAGGTCCTCAAAACGGCATTTTAGTATGTTTTCATAGAATAGCCGACGAAACATTGCAATTCGTCGGCTATTCTCTGAGTTTAGCCGACGAAACATTGTATTTCGTCGGCTATACTCCAAAAAAAAAAAATTCCAAATCATAGCCGACGAAATTGACATTATTTCGTCGGCTATACTCCAAAAAAAAAAAAAAAAAATTTCCAAAGCATAGCCGACGAAATTAATATATTTCGTCGGCTATACTCCAAAAAAAAAAAAAAATTTCCAAAGCATAGCCGACGAATTAATATATTTCGTCGGCTATTCTCTAAGTATAGCCGACGAAATATATTAATTTCGTCGGCTATTCTCCTTCTAAATTTTTTAAATCCTCCCGCCTTTTTCTCTAAGTATAGCCGACGAAATTAATATATTTCGTCGGCTATTCTCCTTCTAAATTTTTTAAATCCTCCCGCCTTTTTCTCTAAGTATAGCCGACGAAATATATTAATTTCGTCGGCTATTCTCCTTCTAAATTTTTTAAATCCTCCCGCCTTTTTCTCTAAGTATAGCCGACGAAATATATTAATTTCGTCGGCTATTCTCATTCTAAATCTTTTAAATCCTCCCGCCTTTTTTCTCTCCTCCTTCCCTCCCCCTCCTTCGGCCTCCTCCTCCTCCTTCCCCTCCTCCTCCTCCGGCCTCCTCCTTCCCCTCCTCCGGCCTCCTCCTCCTCCTCCTCCTCCGGCCTCCTCCTTCCCCTCCTCCTCCTCCTCCTCCTCCTCCGGCATCCTCCTCCTCCTCCTCCTCCGCCTCCTCCTCCTCCTCCTTCCCCTCCTCCGGCCTCCTCCTCCGGCCTCCCCCTCCTCCTCCTCCTCCTCCCCTCCTCCTCCTCCTCCTCCGGCCTCCTCCTCCTCCTTCCCCTCCTCCTCCTCCTCCGGCCTCCTCCTTCCCCTCCTCCGGCCTCCTCCTCCTTCCCCTCCTCCTTCTCCTCCTCCTTCCCCTCCTCCTCCTTCCCCTCCTCCTCCTTCTCCTCCTCCTCCTCCGGCCTCCTCCTTCTCCTCCTCCTTCTCCTCCTCCTCCGGCCTCCTCCTTCTCCTCCTCCTTCCCCTCCTCCTCCTTCTCCTCCTCCTTCTCCTCCTCCTTCCCCTCCTCCTCCTTCTCCTCCTCCTTCCCCTCCTCCTCCTTCTCCTCCTCCTTCCCCTCCTCCTCCGGCCTCCTCCTTCTCCTCCTCCTTCCCCTCCTCCTTCCCCTCCTCCTCCGGCCTCCTCCTTCCCCTCCTCCGGCCTCCGGTATTTTTTTTTGCCCAAAATGCAGTTATAGCCGACGAAATTGACATTATTTCGTCGGCTATACTCCAAAAAAAAAAAAATTTCCAAAGCATAGCCGACGAAATTAATATATTTCGTCGGCTATACTCCAAAAAAAAAAAAAAATTCCAAAGCATAGCCGACGAAATTAGTATATTTCGTCGGCTATTCTCTAAGTATAGCCGACGAAATAGCTCAAATTTCGTCGGCTATAACTTTAAAATATTAATATATTTGACCAAGCATAGCCGACGAAATCATTTTCGTCGGCCATAATTCGTCGGCTATACTTGGAATGGCCGACGAAATTGAAAATTTCGTCGGCCATTGGTATTACCGACGGCGTATTTCCGACGACTTATAGCCGACGAAAAATTCGTCGGTAAAGGGTATAGCCGACGAAATTTTGGCATAGCCGACGAAAAAAATTTCGTCGGCTATTCTCCCATATCTGGTAGTGTAAGTCATTCGGTGTGGATTGCTTTATTTCCAAGTAAGTCTGAGTTTGTATAATAAGTATGAGTAGCTAAACAGCCTTTAGCTGTTTACCCAAGAATGAGGCTCTGGGTTATGTATAGGTATGTATGTTTGAATAAATAAATTTCAGTTGGTGTTCCCCATATCTGACAAATTTTTCCTTATGTTTTAAAACTTTCTCAAACCCCAGGTGGCGGACTACCGCCTAAGAGTGGTCTTTGAGATTGTTCGGTTGTTTTTAATATTTCTCAAACCCCAGGTGGAGGATTACCTCCTAGGAGTGGTATTTGAGATAGTTTTTCTATTTTAAAACTATTACTGTACTAAGAACAACTGTTACTAGAACTTAAGAATTTCCCTATACTAAGGCAGCAGTGATACCGCCGGATTGTAACCGCTAAGACAGGAAGTCGTTAGGTGAAGATTGGCATGTTGAAGGCTAGACCTTAAATTTAGGGAGTGTTACTAAAGTCTAGTAATAAAAAATATTTTGTTTAAGATATATTAGTATTTGTAAAAGTAAGGTTTGTTCTACATATATAGCAGAACAAATAATCCCGTGTTTTCATTATTTTGCTCTAAACCTCCAATATACCATGTGTCGCCTTATTAGAGGTTTGTGTTAGCCCTAGCAAACCGAGTGTGGTTAGCCAAGTCTTATTTTTGTAAAAAAGTTGTTCATAGGCTTTGATGGTTAAACTGCTCACCATTTATCATGTACACATTGATAGGAGCACAATGTGCGACGATATTATATGCTTATGCCCTCATTTATGCTTTGTTTAACCCTTATTTGTCTAAGATTGAGTCATAATTTAGTTAGTGTTAATTTGGTAGAGTTTTGGTAAAATGTGCTTAATTGTCCGAAAAATGACTAAGAATGAGAAATCTGGAAAATAGTGCAAAATATGTCTTTTTTGTGATTTTGAGATGAGTAAAAATGTGATCTATCCTTGTCCGAATTTAATGAAATTTTGTGTGCATCTTATTCATATACTGAGGAATGTTGTGTTAAAATTTCTGATCAATCGGAGTTCGGGAAGTCGCCCAAAAGATGGCTGCAAAACAGCAGTTCGAGCAAACCAATCCAGGGACTTCCAGGATTTTCCTGGGACTGTGTCCCAACTTTGAAAAATCATTCCCGACGACTCACAATGAATTTGATCGAACTGTTTTATATGGAGGTAGCCATGTGTGTCTAGTTTATCTGAGAGTTGGAATCGCATCAATCGGAGCTCCGAGGAGGGAGATATGCCAGAGTCACTGCAACAACATCAAGTCTGCCGATTCCAGGATGCTACTGCCTCCTTTTTGCAAATTCTGTTTTCAATAGACCAAATGATGTACAAATGCATATGTGAAGATGGTCCAAGCTTAAGAAAGGAAGGAGGATGACACCAAGCCCAAGCCTTGAAGAAAAATCAGAACAAGAAAACCTAATTGAGCTATGAAAGGAAGGTTTCAAAACCCAATCCTACTAGGTTTTGTGATTGCCTTGTGCAACAAGGGCTGCCGGCACCTACTCTCTATATATAGCCTCACTTTTTCATTCTGAAAATCATCTCATCTCAAGCACAAAATACTAGCCAAAGCTCTACCAAGTTTCTTAAGTACCAAATACCCAAATACTTAGCCAAAACACCATCACCACCACTACAAACTTCCGAATCCTTTCACCTTGTCTTCTGCCGATTCCTGCTTAGGCCGAGCACTAAGGAGCAGCAGCCAAGCATCTTGCACACGATTGAGGAGTCTTCAAAGGTTCTAAAAGTGTGATCCACTCCCCCTATGGCTTTTGTATTTGTTGTAGTTTGGTTGTATTGTATAAACGCAATTCGATTCTTGGTTTTTATTGAACTTTTGTGTAAACCAATTGCATGATTCTTGTTTATGTTAGAGTTTTGTGAATTTAACTTGTGGATTTTGTATGTTGGATAATTAGGGCAGTGGTATTAGAAGCATGTTTAGGATTTAAATTGGTTAGTAATCTAAGGGTGTTCCTTAACAAATCGAAGCATTAGTTGTGTTTAAAACATTTGTTGTTTAAAGCATGTAAATCTAGATGTTAGGTTTCATTTAACCTGAGTAGAATGAATAAAGATGAAACGTATGTTGCTTTGATTCTATTGTACTCACCTAGGGTAATACCTTAGCTAAAACTTGCATGTTAAATAAGATGATTGACAACCTTGCTTGTTTACATGTTTTCGATTATAGGCTTTTGTGCTTCAATGCTATGTCTTGTATAAGGTAGCATAACTTTTAGGATCACCATGCGAATAGCTCGATCTTAAAACATTAGAAAAAGTCTCACAACTAGGTAAAAATCGGATACGTTCTAGTTGTAGGTCGAAACTAAGTTGAGTCTTGAACATGCTAAATACTTGTCTCTTACTTTCTTGCATGCGAATCTATGTGTTAAAGAGTCTTTTGTGTGAACTGTTTTGTGTGAGAGATGATGATCACTTGTATATAGTAAATTAGGACTTTAATTTCGTGTCTTAGATATAGAGGCAGCTTTGCTGCCGATCCTATCTCAATCCCCCTTGATTTCGTGTGAATATGTATATATGTATATAAGTGTGACAATTGTGTGCATATATGTTTGTGAATATTTGTGTTAACATTCTCATGTTTCAGGTACCCTTAATCCCCGGCTAGAATGATCCTTACTTATTCTATACTACTAACGATTGTAGGGTTATTATTGCTTGATGCTCGCTTCGGCGACACATCACACATACGCATACGTACGGATACATCGTTAATTTATATTATAAATGAGAATTATATTCACTTGACAATTAGTTCACTACAAGCTCTAACATCTTCCTAGCCTTTACAACCTCTTTATTTCCCAAATGGCTTCAAATTTTATACCCAGACTCACGACTCATCTCTCAGTCTAGTGTTTCATTGTGTTCTTCCCATGACTATTTTTAACTCAAGCTGCACCTATTGTGAGCAATTCAGGCCTGAAAGAAATTTGAGCTGAAGTACTACATCATGAGCATCCAATATGGTACCAATGTCACAGTTGTTCATCTTGCAGGTGTTGCCAGAGAGCTTTGGTCCCCAACCATCTGGGGAACAATAGTCGTTGGCGATAATCCATTGGTTGAACACCCAAACCCTTACTTGTGAAGAGTCGGCCGAAGTCAAGGCTTGTCAGTGGTTGCATCAAAAGACGGAAGGTACGGATATATTATCACATCTACTATATTCACAACCAGCGAGTATAATGGCAGCATGTTACAAAAAAAGAAATATTCAACAACGCTTCTAAGAGACCTTGCGTGCTTTCAATCATAGGAGGTACTGGAAAGTTTAAGCTCATTAGGGGAATTGTTCCTACATTCAAACGTATAACTACTCTGACAAATACCCATTTCTCCTAGTCACCTTCAAGTTTTTGACTCTCAATTGACCATCTTTATAATGTACTTGGAAACTTCGATCAATTTCAATAGTTGATTTAATAATTGAATTTGGATTGAGTGTTCATACTATACTTCTATATAAATGTCTAAATAAATGAATAAAGTGTCCCTATATGGAGCAGTTGTTCACTTGTCAATGTTTTAAAAGTCACCACCTAGGGCCGACTAGTTGCTATTTTGAGTTTGTTCACTACGTTTAGACATTATTATCTCATTGTTGTTGGATTGTAATGATTATTTTGAGTATTTTCTCTATTTTTAATCATAATAATACATTTTAGATTTTTTTTATATTAATTTAATTCTTATAAAAATGAAAACAAATGTAAAAATTAAACACCGACTAGTCGTTGACTAGTGGGCTAGGCGCTGGTCCCCGGACTTCCGCCCAACTAGCGACTAGCGACATTTAGAACATTGTCACTTGTATTAGATTTCATGTATAAGTACCTATTTAAATTAAATTTTTGAATACAAGTACAATAAAAATAAATATCAATGCTTATGGTGCATGTTCACAATGGAACTATTTTTATTTATCAAGGGATAAACAAAAAAAGGCTGACCGCATAAAATATTAAAATCGATTGTAGGCCTTGCCCAACTAACTTTCCAAGAATAATTGCTATTATCTCTAGAATCTTAAGTTTTCCATTACAATGAGCAGGAGAATGAGCTAAATAAGGAGATGCTCCACTAAGAGCTAACTAAGGAGATGCTCCACTCTAGATAGGACATGTATCCACTTTGAATTTAAAGCGCGCAATTTTTTATTTTCTCACTTTTCAGTCACATTTCCACATCTCCACTGCTCAATTCTTATAACGAAATGTATAAATCACGTTTCTAAAGTTTCATCTAGTTTGATGATTGTTTGAGTTTTCATAATTGTGATTAATTTAAACTGTGTAAGTTGGAAAAATTCGCTCTACTATAGGTTAAATACCTTAACTATCAGCAAATTAGATGAAATTTACATATATGATCATGTCATATATCTTCTTTTGAAAAAGAAGTTGAATTCACTAGATCAACAACCAAAAATTAGGCAAGAAACTACAACACCTTTGTATTGAAGAGATGGTGGGTAAACAACCATGCTTCTAATGCAAATGCCGCAGTTCATTACAAACCAATCAACTAGCATAAAGCATTCCTAATATAAACTACGAAGACCTCGTCTCCTAAGAAAAAATCATACCCATATGTATCTCTTTTGTCAAAAAAGTGTGATTGTGGCACTAGCAAAATATAGATATTCTCATATCATAATACATATTGAACCGGTTGCAACATTGTTCTCACACTAAAATTCACTTCATTCATAGAGGTGAGAACATCTTCTCAGTATATTTTTAGTTTTTCACTGAACATTTCATGGACGGATCTGACCATAGCCCATAGCCATACTCGCCCATAGCCATCGTCTCTGACCTCACAATTCCAAACCCTAATAAGAGAGTATCACAGAAATTTCATAGAATTCGAGTACTCAGGTTATATAATATATTAAGACGAATAATAATTTAAATAAAATAATTAGAAATTGTGGCACTACAATATGGGCCGCATAAAGAAATTATATACAGCTTAATCTCAGCCCTAAAGATCAAGTATATATAGGTAGCGTTTGGGGGGCTTTTTTGGTCCCCTGCTTATAAGCACAACAGCATCTGCTGTTTGGTAAAAGGGCTTTCTGTCCCCGGCTTCCGGAAGCCGCTGCTTTTTTGCTCCAAAAGCCAAAGCAGGGGGTACCCGCCTTCCGGAAGCAGCAGAGGTGCTTTGCACTGTAGCGGTGACACTGTTCCTAAATGAAACTTTTAAAATGGCGTAGATTGCCCTCACTACCCTAAACGCAGCCAAAGCTGAAAGCTTCTCTCTTCTTCTAGTTCTGTGTTGATTGCTTGTTTGGACTGAAATGGAGAGAAGCTTCAGGAAGGTGGTGAATGCCAACGACAGAGATGAAGATCTTGCTCTGTTTTTGGAGATGTGGCGCCGCGACAAGGACAAGGAGAAAAATGGAGGCTTTCTGCTGCTTCCGAGCAAGAACGCCGGCGATGAGCTCGATGCTGCTCCGATTGGTACGAAGGCGTTTTTGGGTTGTTAAAGATTCGGTCTTTTTGGGTTGTTAGAGAGAGAAGAAGCTCGCCCTGTGCAAGATAGAGAGATATAGAGAGAGAAAGACAGAGGCTTTATTGTGCTTTCGATGCTCAAATGGTTGAATTGGAAAATCACAAGACACCCTATTGCCGATTGTGAGAACAAGATTCAGTTTTGGAGATGGATTTTTGAGTAGTCTCTGTGATCTTGTAAACCCAGAAAGCGATCTTTGATGCGGTGATTGGATTCCTCGGATTTTGCTTCCATCTGGGCTCTGTTTTGATCTGGGTTAGATCGTGTGGTTTTCGTGTTTTTGCATCTGGGTTTGTAGTGATCAGTGTTTTTGGTGTTGGTTTTTGGGTTTGATTTGTGGGAAGCAGTGGGTTTTGGGTGTGGTTGTGAGGTAAGGTTTTGCATTAGTTGTTATTTGGATTGATGAAGAAGAAACGGTGTGGAACTTGTGCTTGGAATCGAGTAGTTTGGAACTGAGCTTGGTGACTTTAGTGGTGGCTTTGGGGTTGTGATTACAGTTTAGGTTTCACTTATTGGTTCTTATTAGTTGTTAATATCTCAATTTGTGCATTATAGTTTTGCATTGCTGGTAATGCCAGTCCTTGCTTTCGCTGTTATTTTTTGGAGTGTATGAGTTTTGCTGATTCTGGTCGTTGATCAAGATCATAGTGTTGTTGAGTTTACACTAGTGGTTAGAGATAGCTTTATACATTTATTTGTATGATTAGATTTGATTTTTGTAATTGAGTGCACCTAGTATAGATTTGATTTTTGTAAGTTTTAATTCGGGCAATGTGATGTCCATGGTAGTTCTATGTGGTGAAATGTTGAAGTAGTTTGGTTTGCATTAAGGCAGGAAAAACGGATGATCTTCTCATTTTAAATGGAAGTCCAGTAGCTAGAACTACATTTTGATTTTGGTTGTGAATAAAATATTGGTAAACTATTGGTCAACAGTCAATTTTAGATTGACAAAGAAAAATGTTGATTTGACGATTTATTAGTCATCGAGTTTGCGTATAATTATGTCAATGGCATATAACGACATTTATGTCGGGCTAAGGACTCCAGTTACCCGAGGAACGAAAGTGGAAAGCTCGTGACTCGTTGGGTATGCAAGAAAAAACATCAGAATTAACCATAAATTATATTTAAAATTATGATTTCATTATAATGATTAGTAATTAATTATATTTATAAATAATTTCATATAAGTATAATAAAGATTTAATTAGTCATAAAATTAGAAATTAATAGGTATTACCATTTAATTAAAGTTAAATTTCGTTTATGTCTAAATTAGTCATTTACAGACAAAAAACACAAGCTAGCTTTCAGTTTACCAAACACTTTGCCAATGTCTTTTCCACCAACAGCACCTAAAAAAAGCCAGTTTACCAAACACTCAGCCACTTTACTTTTCAGTAGCTTATTTTTTTTAAAAAAGCAGAAGCCAGCTTTTCTGTAAAGTACAGCTGCACCAAACATACCCATAGCCTAGTTAATGTCGGTTAAGAGGAGAGATCGAGAAGTATTTTAGCTTCGGACCTGCGAAGACGGCTGCCTACCCAAAGCCATGACCCGACCGACTTTCCTAAAGTTTCGACAACAAAAGAACGTCAGACCACCGGTGTTCGAACCTTCTCATCGTGGATATGGTTTGGTGACTTTGGTCCATCGTTGATGATTTAGAGAAAAACGAAGCCTGAAAGCTTCAGGGAGTATTTTGCAAATCGGTAGCTACGGTTCGGTCTACCTAGGCTGATATCAAAATGTTGAGATTTTAAGAGATGTCACAATGTTATTCAGGTTCAAAGAAGAAGAGTTTAGTAGTTGTTGATTTACTGAAGAAAAACAAAATTTGAAGTTTTGAACTATATATTTTATGGAATAATGGAAATTGATGAAATTAGGTTTATTCCTTGAATTAATTCAGGGTTAGGGAGAGAGCATTTGAAATATATAATTGCTCCAAGAGTAGAAACCTAAGGTTATTGATATTCTGAGTAGCAGCAGCGTTGTATTTAGGGACGTTAGTTGGGACTCCTTCTCAATTCTCGAGCAAGGAAGAGAGTTTCATTGTCGAGGCTAGATTCTTCTCTAGTTTGGGTTGTTTTTGTCGGATATAAATCGAGGAAAGGACTGGGTCTTCAAGATCTGACTCCGACGAGGCAGTGCTGATTTTGACAAGTGTTGCAGGATTTGGATTTTGAAAGAGCGGTGGCTTGCTGGTCTGGCAGGGAGATTGTGATCTGAGTTAGCAGTAGCGATGTTCTCGTACAAGGAGGTTGTGGGTCATTCTTTGGGGCCCAGTTCAAGGTCGGCAGGTTTGGTCGGTTCAGTTTTGGTTGAAAAATTCTACAATATTTTAATGCATAGCCTGTATCAAATTTAACCTAAAATTATAAAATGAGTCGTTAAATTAATAATATCAGAGTAAATGCACAACAGGCCTCACAGATGGGCAAGACCAGCAAAAATGGCAGAAAATGGAAAAAGTGAAATGCAGCGCAAACCAGTTGCCCGACTTCTATCTTCCCCGATGAAGCCAACATGCATCTCTTGCACGTTGACCAGCCTAACTGTGACGACCAAGAAAGTTACAAAAATATTTTACTTTTGTTTTAAATATATATATTAATTGTTCTGAAATTATTTTAGCATTTGATTTATTTTCTTGTATTTTCAATTACTTGATTTTGTGTTTTAAATTAGCAGACTTAGCCCAAACCCATGACCCAGATAGCCAACCCATACATCCAAATCCGACCCAGTTCAAAACAACTAGAAGACTTTTTTTTTCTCGTTGAAATTGGATCAGAACACCGGCATTTTAAAACTCAGAGCCTTGTCTGGAGTTCTCACCATGTTCTTCCCTTTCCAGATGCTTCTTCATCTGGAAACTTCTTCTCGCCGCCATAGGACAGCCGCAAATTTTACCGTCGCCTTAGAGAAGCAGGAGGTGTCAAGCGGGTGGAGAACAAGTTTTTCACCTGATGACTCCTCAAAACTAGATAGCAGGAGCTGGAACCCTAGAAGTCTAGAGGTGGCAAGCCTAGTACCTAAACGGGTAAGATTTCTATTGTACAGTTCAATTTGGCTTCCTCTATTCCTTTCTTGATCACCACGTTTAAATCTTCTCCAAACTCTATAAATAGGCAACACCTTCTACATACTGAGATAGAATTCATGAATGCAATACCATCTAGGCTGGGAGAGAAGAATAGAAAAGGTTAGGAATTGAGAGTTTTTGGTTAATGTTTGTGTTTGGTACTTCTGGTTTTATCAATTGTTTGGTCAAGATGTTGGGTTCGTTACTTTGTTATACTTTGGTTTATGTTCTTTATTTCTGTATTTGGAATTTGAATATGGTCTAATTGTTAGAAGAATTGTAGTTTGGAATCATGTTGGAATCTGTTTATGTGATTTATTTGATTTGTTAGTTTTGTTAGTTTTCTGGAAACTAAACCAATTTAGTTCCTTATATAATGTAAAAGATTGAAATCCTTTTTAGCTGTTGTTGTTAAATTTCCAGAACTACATCTCTTTCTTTGAAACCTTAAAGTTTAGGCAAACACCAACAATTTTTCGGAAATAAACTGATTATGTATTGGTACTTTGAAAATACATAACTAATTACCGAAAAATCGTTTTCAGGTAATTCCAGTTCTGACAGTTCCTTTAGGATGTCTATTTTAAATGTTATGAAGACACCATCTTGAATTACTGATATTAGCTATTTCGTTTTTAGCCAAAACTTTTTCTGGACAGAATTTTCGTCAGAAAAACCTGGAACTAAAGTTCAACTTTGAAAATTCATAACTTATTTTTGAGAACTCCTTTTTAAGTAATTCAAGTCTGAGAGTTTATTTTGTGTGTCTTCTACAAATATTTAGAAGGATCTGAAGTCAGAGTACTAACAGATTAGTCCAGTTTTCAGGAGAAAGGTATTAAGGTCAGAAGACTGAAATTTTGGTTTTTGTGTTGAGTAAAACCTGATTGTTTTTGTGAAACAAAGGCAGTGCTTGTGCTTGTATTTTAAATCAGTCTAATACTTTAGATATAGGATGCTGATTGATTGATTTTGTTCTCTTATTAGGAGCTTATATTTGAAGTGAGAATCGGCCAAGGTAGGGGGAAACAACGGAAAACCTCTATGCTTGTTCTATATGTTATTTGATAAATTGTTTGCTTGTATTGAATGGTTGTCATCTTGCTGTGATTAACATATACATGGTTTGTATAAATGTTAGATATGTTATTATCATATAAGACATTGTAGCTAGGTTAGTGCTATGCACAAAGTACATTGGGTAGAGAAGTTGGGATTAAAACTTTTGTGTAGTTGAGTCCATAACCTCAACAGGTACCATATCCCATGTATGCCCATGATAATGCGGAAAGTAGTATAGGTTGTGAAAGGGGTAATTCGGGATTGGTGAAAGGGAAATGGACAAGATGACTAGCAAAAGGGGTTATAGGAGTAATTAGCTAGGAGATAGTTCATGTAAAAGAATGCTCTAAGTCACCCTTGTGGTAAACTACATGGTATGAGACATGTAGGCTTAGTGTTTTCTTATATATGAATTATATGGAGTAAATCAAATGTGTGTATATATACATATAGACTGTTTTCCCTTGGTTTTATTTGAAGAGGTTTTGCCTCCTATTGAGCTCTTTATACTCACCCCGTTGTGAAACTATTTTTCAGGTGAGGATCGTGTTACTTGAGGTTGAAATTCTGTCAAGAGTGTTTAATTTTGTGAAATATGTATGCTACTATATTTTCCTAGAATAAGACATAGACTTTGATAGTCTATCTTTGTAATCTAGCTCTTTATCCTTGGTAAATAAAAAGTACTTTTCGGTTTCTGTTTTATGATTTCTTTTCCAAAAAAAAAAATTTATTCCTTTTATGGAGTATGAGTTGCACCTTAAAAAAAAAATTATAAAAAAAAAATTAAGGTGTGACACTTACCAAAATCTGCCACATGTCGGTCACATGACCATCTTTTCAACGGAAGCTGCTCTCTATCTCATCTCTTTCCCTTTCAATCTTAAAACCCAATCCCCCTCCGTCATCCCTTGACAGACCCGCTCCCAGATTTCCCTTTGAAATCCGAGGTGGACCTGTGTAGCCAAGATTAGAGAATAATTACATCGAAAATTCGACATAATCTCTCATAAAAATGGACTACCCCAAAACCTGTAAATTAAACATTACACTTCTAATATGATACATCTCCATTAAACTCTCAAATAGGACCTCCTGTCCCTCACAAAAACATCCACCACCAACCCAAAAGATTAAAGGTCACTAGCCCAACCATGACATGCTAAGTATTTGATATTTAACTCATGGTTACATCAGAGCATAAGCTACAAAGTCTAATAAAATACAAATATAATAAATGTACGAAGGAAACAAGTCCTACAAGTCTGAAATGGATGACGGTGGATAAGGAGAATGCCTCAACGTGGTGCGGTCCAACCTCAACGAAACTACTACCTGGGCAAAATGGAAAACCAAAGAGTCGCGATAAAAACATAGGAAAACGTGTGACAAGCTCAATGAGAGGACAAAAATAAAGTCATAAACATCCTTTTAAAAACTCGATTTCTTTGAAAATCATTTCTCTTTCGCAAACCTTTTGCATGCATTGAACGACAATTGTATAAAACAATTTGTAAGATTATAATACAAGTGAAAACTGGATAATCAAATCATAATATATCTCATAGTGAAAATTAATTAAAAATATCTTCATAAAATCTCATAAGAAATGAAGGCAATAACTGAGATAGAACACAATACTTCCTTGTAAACTCAATTAGTGTAAATAACTTGCAACTCAAACTTTACCAAACTTGTACCCAAAACTAAACTGGTCATGCACCTACACTGACCTAGGTCAGAATAGGCAGGTGTGGCGGACAACTGGTCATGCACCCATGTTAAGCGAACTTAACATGAGCAGAGCTGGGAGGGGGAATATCTGGTCGTACACCTGTGCACAACAGGCAGAGCGGGGAAACTGGTCATACACTTGTGCGTCCGCCGAACACAAGCAGAGCGAGAAGGGTATACGTACACGTAACTGGAGTAACTGAGTCATCGTATCGTTAAAATCACTGGGGTTGGGTACTCATAAGGTAGTTTAAAATCTCATTTCTTATTTTCTCAAATTAAAGATTACCTTTCTTTCGTAACCGCACGACCTTTAAACTTTCTTTTTCCAAGAACAATTGAAAAGTCTCTTTCTTTTCCCAAAACAAGCAATTAACTCAAAAGTGTTGTTATTAAGGCTGGGCGCGGTCCAAGACCGACCTATTTTTCACCTGCCCGGGACTGGGACAGGACACAGAAATTCGGGCCGGTTTTTTTCTTAAAAATTCAAGGACCGGTTAGAGCCGGGTCTTTGCCGGTCCGGGCCGGTCCTTCGGGCCTTTCGGTCCCAAAATCAAAAAATCGGTAAATCCCTGAAATTGCTGTAAACATGCAGTATAAATGTATAATGATGTATTCACTTTTTCAATTTTCATCACATGTAATTATGTAAACATATAATATGAGATTCCTGGAATGAAATTATTATTTATGTAAAGACTCAATCAAAATGGATGAAGCGAAGACAATAATCACAGAAAAACTAACGTCTAACCAAGCTCAAGTAGTCAAGTTTATGCTCAGCAGTTCAAGTGTTCAACATAAAATAAAACTTAAAAGTTTAAATCTCACCAAGTACTACCAAGTACCAATAGTTCAACAGAAACTAGAAAATAAACCTTCAAAAAAAATGTTGTTGGCCTGGTGCTCCACAACCTCCAGCCCTCCAGCCTTCCACTGCTCCAATGCTCCAATCATTCTCTGCTCTAAAATACCAAAACTAGAAGACTAGAAGTTCAATGCAGAATTCCAGATTACTCAACACACAATCCTCATTCCTTTTCATCTTCTCCCTAATTAAAAAAAAAAAGAAAAAAGTGAGTAACACAGTTAACACATTTACACAGTAGAACACTAGAACACAATTGCTGAATTGCATATCAGTAGCAGCAGGAACAGACTATATCTAACTGGTAAATTATAATATTTTTCAAGTCTCAGATCATAACTAACTATATCTAACTATATCAGACTATATCTAACTATATCTGCAACAAAGAAGAGGGTAAACAGTTCAGAGATCTCATGAGTAAGGCTTTCTCGTATGGAAGTGCAACAAACCCCTAAGACTTTGTGACTATATTCAAATAATCACACTGTTTACTATTTATCGAACTCAATTATTAATCTGATATATTCAGAACAATAATTGGATCAAATTGCATGTGATATTGGCATACATAAATGTGACACAGACATCTTGATGCATCTTATTATTTTTGGAGTCTTTTTTGAATATTCTGTTCATTTTTGGAGCCATATAGATATAGGTGCAGTAATCCAATTTATCAACCAATGTCACAGACTCACATACCAATTTATCAAACTTACAGTCTATGAAGAACTCAAGTCCCAAACAGACGTGTGCAGTCTGTGCAGTACAAGTCCCAAACAGCAAAACACATAAACCCAAACAGCAAAACAGTAAATACAGACATACAGACATACCAATTTATCAACCAATGTCACAGACTCACATACCAATTTATCAAACTTACAGTAAATTTAATTACGAACTGAAGAAGTGAAGAACTCAAGAACTATCAGAGTCTCTCAGAGATTACTGAACTTACGAAGGTGAGACTGTGACTCTACTGAAACGGTGAAACGAGGGAAGAGACGATCAGACTGAAACGGCGATTCGGCTTAGCAAATTCAATGAACTCAGCAACTGCCGAACACGATTTAGGATTTTAGGGATTGGAAGTTTGGAACGCGACTGCCTGGACTGGAGAGTGGAGATTGGAACGCGATTTTGGAATCCGAATTAGGGATTGGAACTTTGGAAGTTTGGATTTGGAACACCAGTATGGCAGTACGGGGCGTACGCGACTTCCTGGAGACGAGCGGAGGCTGTATGCGACTTCCTGGAGACGAGCAGATGCTGCGGAGCATTGGAAATCCCCAGCCTTTGTTTTTAATTACTATTTCTGTAACATATGTTCGGGCCTTCGGGCTTTTTGAACTTAAATTTTGATGGACCGAGCCCGGCGCGACAAAAAGAAGGACCGGCCCGGCCCGAGAAAGATGTGTAATTTTCATTCCAAAAACCGGCCCGAACCGGCCGGCTCGGCTCGGTTTTTCCGGTCCAACCGGTTTCCACCGGGTTCAGTGCCCAGCCTTAGTTGTTATTGGGACCTCAACATTTGCTCATTAGACCTCTAATACTGTCTACACCTCCATTAACCTTTTGAATATAAGCATTTACTCACTAGACCTCCATTCAAATTACCGAAATAACCTTAAATATGTTATTCAAATATATTTCAATAACTTACTCATTCAACCTCTAATTCACTCATTAGACCTCTATTTTTTTTTCATGTAAGATCTAATGAGATAAATCAAAACATAGGATATACAAATATTTCATAACACACTAGCATATGCCCTTGTACTATTTCAATAGTTACTAGTGTGTTGCAAATATATTTAAGGTCTAATAAGATGTATAAAAATATTCAATATATATATATATATATATATATATATATCAAAACACTTGACCCTTTTTTTTTCATGTTGTAAAATTTATTAAAATATATGCTCTTAGTTTTCAATACTTACTCTTGACTTTATATTTTGTATATGCGCTTAAACATGTATAATTATTGTAACTTTATGTCACATTAACAATCTTATATTTTGTAAATTGACTTAGTTTCAACACTTACTGAAATTGAAAAATAAATTTGATAAGGAAAATAATAAATACCATTATTATTGAATTGGAAAGTCTATAAACAATAAATATAATACTCTTTTTATATACTTATTGTCCTCAATAGTCTTTATGTAAGAGGATATAAATGTAATTCAATAATTGAAAAATAGAGGGAGGTCAAGAGAGTAAATGTGGAGGTTCCAATAGCAACACTCTTAACTCAATATATATGTAGCAATTATTTCATAGAATCCCATATAGACATTAATAATTAATTTATGAGCCAACAAAATAAACTTCATGATAAATAGGTAGGAAAATGAGGAACTCAATAAAACATTCCAAAGGTAAGCAACATCATTTAAGACATAAACAACAAGATTGTATAAACGCATAATCAAGAAAAAGGAAAATAAGGTAAAGACTCATGAAAATAAATAAGTAACTAAATAAATAAATGCATCAAGAAATTAAATATCGGAGTAATTTCATACAATTATTAAAAACAAAGTCCAACTCACAATGAAAAATGGCTAGCTGTGTCCCAACTTGGGATCATCCTCGAAAACTCCCTCAACCGGATTACCTAGCCAAAATAATTATGTAGACAATATTTAAACTCCAATTCAAATAAACCAAGTAGAGGAAACATGGATGTATCCTAGAAATCGTTGCTCTCCCTCTCACCCAAACCTTTAAGCCCTCATTGAATTATCAATACATTCTTCCACCACCTTCCTTTTAATCCCAACACCTCAAATTCACTATTTCTCCAATTATTCTCATCACCAAACCCTAACTCTGCATCCACAAATTCACCTAATTTACTTAGACTAACTCTCACATTATCTAAGAGATATAACAATACCAAAAATGACAAAAGAATATCATGGAATGCCGCCGAAAACGACGGAGCCGCGGTGGCTCATGGTGGCCAAAACCCAACCTTCAAAAACTTCAAAACTAGATGCAATCTTATACTTAAAACAAAACCCAAGAGGTAGGGAACAACTGTTTACCTTGAGATTTCTCCAAATTCTTAATGGTTTGGCCGGAATTTACAAAACTTGCCGGAAACTACTCAATCTTCTCTCCTTCGATTTGTTAAGCACAAGAGGAATTAGATTAAAAGACTAGTGTAGAAAGAAAACTCATGAGGAGACGAAGCGATTGATACCAATTTTGCTGCCGGAAACCACCGGAATTGGAAACTTTGGTGGTGGCACTAGGGAGGCACGTCCTCCCTCTTCTCCTCCTTTCTTTTCTGAAAATTTTTCTTACCCAGGAAGAAGAGAGGGATAGGGAATCAGCTTAATTAAGATAGGGTCAAGTGAAATGATTAAAATACCCTTCTAACATAAACGCTTATAACTTTTTCGTTAATACTCTGTTTAGCATGCCGTTTACGCCTACATCGTCGCACTCTATTTTTCTAAGCTATGAAACTAATTTATAAAAAAAATATTTTTCTAAGAGGAGAGGCTAATTTAATGATAAGACGAATTAATGTCTAAATGCGATGCAATTAAGCAAAGTCAAGGTAGTTCTAGGTACGGGATGTTACAACATACCCCCCTTAAAGAAATTTCGTCCTCGAAATTTGATACCTGAGTATCAGAAGAGATGTGGATATTGAGCTCGCATTAAGGCCACCGAGCACACGCCGTACAAGCGGATCCTGATCAGGTTTTGGGTCTTTTACCCTGGGGAGACACAATCCCTCCTTAACTAATCCCGGGCCTAACAAAAAAAACGATTTAAAACCAAAAAATTGCAACAACTAAGGTATAGGAAAAGAAATACTTAGACCAATCTGGTCTCTTTTGAAATGCATGAGGCTTCCCTAATCAAAATAGGCAAAACTAAATGCTCAAGTTAATTGGGGACTGAAATTGATCTAAATATAAAAGTCGCGTTGCCACAACCAAGTTAAATGTTTATAAGAGAAGGAAAGAAATGATCATGGCTACTTGCCCATACAAATGTACAGAGAACTTGATATAAACAGATTCACAAGTGAGAATATTTTGCTAATATAAAACATGGTAAACGAATTATACTAGTGTTGGGAAGATGGGAAACTGACAAAAAATATATTGCTGCACTTGCATTGATAGAAGGGATCAAGATAATATCAATGATACTAGTTTAAGGATTATTTTAAAGAATACTGGCAGCAAAAATTTCAGCTTCGGTCTAACAACCAAATACTTGTCAAAGGAAATTGAAACTAAAATGAACAGCTTGTACAATTTGAGTTGTGGAAACAAGTGGACAGCAAAAATAGAACGAGAGATTAACTTAAGTGTAGCCTTATAAGAGATTAAAATTCTGCCAAGAAGCATCTCTTTGAAAATAGCTCTCTTTTCTGTCAGGAAACATGACTATAATGAATCAAATACGTTACTGGAATTCAAATAACATTCAAATAACCTTGGAATACACTTGCATTTTAATTTTCATGCTTTAATTTCGTGTATTAGTTTAGGGGCAGCCTTGTGCTGCCGATCTCTATCATCCCCAATGTGACGTTTTTTTTTATGCATATATGTATATATTTTTATCTAAGATTCTCATGTTTCAGGTACCCTTAATCCCCGGTTTAGAACGATCCCTACTTATGTCTATACTACTGACGATTGTAGGGTTACTATTTGTGTGAGCCTCGCAGCTCACATCATTTACAAACACGCTTTATGTCTTTGCTAGCTACATGTATTAGGTTCTTGCTTCTGATGGACGCTCTTGGGCTTCTTTTATCCAATTGTTGTTTTTGTGTGATAAAATTGTTCGTAGACTCTGATGTTTAAACTACCCTCCATTAATCATATACAATTATATACGTACATGTACACTCTTAGTTTACACTATAAATAAAAACTAAAGCATTAATTTAGTATACAAGCTCCATCCTGAAAGTTTTACTAGCCTTAATAACGCACGTCAACTTGGTTTCCCAAATGGATCTAAATTTTATACCCAGATTGATGAGACATCTCTTTCTAATCGGTCTAGTGTTTCTCCTCGTTCTATCCATGACTGTAGTTTTAGCTCAAGCTGAGCAACTATGTTTGAAAAAAAATTTGAGCTGAGGTGCTACAGCTTTAGTGTTCAGTCTGGTCCAAATGCAACAGTGATACCTGTGCAGGTGTTGTTGGAGAGGTTTGCAACCAGAGCACCTGGACAACAATTCTCGTCGGTAATAGCCCGTTGATTGAAGAACCAAGACAATGCTCGCAAAGACTTGGCCCAGTTCGAGGCTTAGCAGTGGTGGCATCTAAAGACGGAAGATACATTAATATCTCCTTATCCAATATGTTCACAAGCAGTGAGTATAATAGAAGCACGTTACAAGTACAAGGAACATTCGATAGAGCGGGACCTAGCGAGTGGCGATCGTAGGAGGTACTAAAAAGTTGAATTGCGCTAAGGGAATTGCTATTCTTCAAATATATTACTAGTTTTCACTTCTTAACTGAAGATATATCTATATGATGGATTTGGAAACCTCGACCATTTTTCAATTGGTGATCCATTAATCGATTTTGGATTGGGTGCTTATACGTTACTTCTATACAAATGGCTAAACAAATAAACGAAATTCCCCTATACGGAGCATTTCTTAATTTAGTGTGTAAATACTTGTCTAACGTGAGTGTTTGATATATACCATCTATAAAATATCTTTAAACGTATATAGTTCATGTCTGTAATGGATGATTTTCTTTTTTTCAATGATTCATATAAACAAATGGAGGTCAACTAAATAAAATTTAATGATTGATAACAAACTTCTCCATCCAGTTGAACTAACGTTCTGTTTTAAACAATAGCTAAATTATTAAAATTTCCATTTCAATGAGACAAAAAGGACCTTAAATTAACGGTAACGTCTTACATGTTCAGAGTACTGGTATTTCGACGTGTTAGGAATATCACGACCATTGGCTATCATTAATAATTAGATACTAATGGTTGAGATTGATGCAATATGACTGAGTATCAAAAATCCGAAGATGTAAAAAGTTTTGTAAATTAACTAAGCAATCCAATGGTGATCGAGAATCAAAATATGGTTGGTATAGTAAAGCTAGTTGACGCTACAACCTCAATCTCCATAGAACACCATCATCACATTTAGCAATGCTCAAAGACGACATGTCGTGTGACGACGATGAAATCTAGTGGGGAAGACATAAAAGCATAGAAGGAACTATTCTATGTTCTGAAGATATGGAAAGGAGGAGGGATGAACAACTGAGATAATAGGAAACATTCTATTTTCAGTCCCAAAACTTCCATAAGTTTCACTTCTACATGGATTGGTGGACAGAAGATAAGAAAGTAAAAAACTCTTTGCAGCACTAATTATGTTTATAACACGGTACCCAAATATGTAAAGCTTGAAATGAAAAGCTCAAAGGTAGAAGAAGATAAACAAATCTCAAAGAAACATAAAAGCCCAGTAATATCAAAAGTATGAAAAACTGCAGCATTTATTACAATTTCAAAGGTTATGTATATGAGAAATTACTAGCTTAATTAGTAATAGAGGCTCTTGCGATCTCGCCTAACAAACTTCACAGCTGGCAAATAGATGATAAGATGTCATATGTCAAACACTATATAGATCTATCTCAAACAGTCATGTAAACTTCATAGCTGACAAATAGAAGATAAGATGTCATATATCAAACACTATATGGATCTATCTCAAACAGTCATGTCACATCAGCAGAACAATATTTCTATCATGTTAATTGTTGACATATACTTCTCACTTTAACTTCCCTCCAAGTTTTTGTTCTTATCCAAAATATCGTGGCACAACTATTACATTAAACTAGAAGCTCCTTATTTTTGCTCTGCTAGTTGTTTGAGGAACTATTGCTTTAGTTATGAGTTGCATAAGAGGTATTAAGAGGGATCTAATTTATAAAATTCGTTTTTAGATAAGAGGCTAAATTTAGAGTGGGGTTTCGCTATATATATATATATATATATATATATATATATATAGTCCTTCTAATGAGGGATCTCTCATCTGTGCATTTTGAGGGATATCTCTGGAGCGACTGGATCTGTTTTGTTTTAAACTTTTAATGATCTTCGAGGTGGAGATTCAGTCTAAGAGTCTTAAGCCAAACAAAAAAAAAAAAACAAGTCTCGGCTGCAAACTCGTACGGATGTTCTTCTTCCTCTCACTACTCGTCTCTACTTCACCATCTCCATCCCTTCTTCCGCATAACCCAGCAATGCTAGCCAAACCAAGGGTAACCCATATGAGAAAAGAATCAAAATACAAACCTCAATTCAATATAAGAATTCCTATGAAACTGTTTATTAAGGCTGTGATTGGGAGAATTGTTAATTAGTTACAAATGGGGAGATTGGGAATCTGGGTTTTGGGATATGATAACAAAAGGAGGGTAGAGAATTCTTGGAGGTTGCTTTGGTTTCTTTTTCGTAATCTACTTCTTCAATTTGGGAAAGATCATGAAAAGGTGGAGAATTCTGGCTTTTGACTCCATTGATGGAGCAGTAAATCGGGTTCACGAACATGAGAAGGATACAAAATTGATGTTTGAATCAAAACCAAATTTTGGGTGTGTCTCTGAGGTTGGAGAAAAGAGGAGAGATAGTTTGGGTTGGTTCTGGTGAGAATTTCACGAGATTGAATTGTTTTTTGTGAGAATTTGACGAGCTTTAATTGGTTCTGTGATGATGGGTTTCATGGTTTTGGTTTGGAAAGAACTCATAGAACAAGTCATCGTAGAGTGGGAGAGTAAAAGTTGATAGAAAAATCATGTGCATGAATGTCTATGGTAAGTGTTAAATATGTAATTTAATCTCAGCTGTCCAAATAGATCCAGTGGCTCCAGAGGTATCTCTCATTGGAAGGCCATATATATATATATATATATATATATATATATATATATATATATATGTTTTATGATAAAAGAATGATAGGAAAACTGTGCATTTATTGATCGATAAGGAGACCTTTATATAGGTTTTACATCAAGTATCCCTGGTAATCAGTGATTCCCTATCTAATAAATAATCTAGATAACTAGCCTTATTAGGACAAGACACACTACGGAAGTTACAGAATTAATATTCCTTGAACACTCCCCCTTGTGTCGCGTCCGCAATGGTGCATATGTTGTTGCCTCGTTAAAACCTTTGCTAGCAAACAAAAACCTCTTGGGCAAAAATAAAAGCATGGTCTAATGAAAAAGAGTACAACGCACCAACTATAAGTAAGTGAGACATGCATAACTAAACTCCCCCTGAAGTCTAGGTGAGAACTCCTCCTGATGGTCAATCAGTATTTGAGTTCGGATAAACGACACATACCAATACGCTTTACATGCTTCACGAATGTAGCTTTGGGTAGAGACTTAGTAAACAGATCAGCTGCATTATCTTCTGAGCTGACTTGCTTCACTTGGATATTCAAAGTCTCTTGCTGCTGCTGATTGCAGAAGAACTTAGGCGAAATATGTTTAGTGTTATCACCCTTGATGTATCCTAACTTCATCTGCTCAATGCATGCTGCACTATCTTCAAATATGCAAGTTGGTCTCATCAATGCATGCTAAACTCAAGTCCACTAGACTCTAGAATGTGAGATATAACTGAGCGAAGCCAAACACACTCTTTGACTGCTTCATGTAGTGCAATAATCTCAGCATGGTTCGAGGAGGTAGCAACAAGGGTTTGCTTGGTTGATCTCCAAGATATCGCCGTATTCCTAATGGTAAAAACATCACCTGTTTGGGAACGTCATTTGTGTGGATCCGACAAGTATTCAACATCAACGAATCCTACCATCACATCATTTGGTGTATCTGAGTAGGAGGAGGTAGTGCCGAAGCTGTACCGAGACCACGCCTTGGCATCCTCGGTTCGGGTACGGTGGCGGAAGTGACGGCGTCACGGTGTGCAGCCGAGCCGAGCTAGGAATGGCGGTGGTGCGGCGGGCAGCCGAACCGGAGCCGAGTGTGACGGCTGTGCGACAGTGATCCGAGCCGTTGCCGGTGTCACGGGATGCAAGGGATCAGCTTAGTGCCGAATCCTGATGGTTGTATCGATAGTACAAGCCCATGTCACTTGTTCCTTTCAGGTATCAGAAGATGTTCTTGATTCCAACCCAATGACGTTGTGTTGGCGCCGAGCTAAATCTAGCAAACAAGTTCACCGAGAAAGTAATGTCTGGTCTAGTACACTGAGCGAGGTATAACAAAGGTCCAATTGCACTGAGATATGGATATTCAGCTCCCAAGACCACTTCGTCATCTTCTTTCAGACGAAAGGGATCTTTATTGATATCCAGACTTGTAACGACCATGGGAGTGCCTGTAGGATGCATAACTTTGTCCATGTTAAATAGCCTGAGCATCTTTCGGACATATGCAGATTGGTGTACAAAGATTCCACCACTTCGGTGCTCTAGTTCTAAGCCTAGGCAAAACCGAGTCCTTCCCAGATCTTTCATCTCGAATTCGGATTTCAAGTAGCTTGCGGTCTCATTGATCTCATTCAGAGTTCCAATTATGTTCATATCATCAACATAGACGACTACAATGGCAAATCCTGAACTTGTTCTCTTTATGAACAGACAAGGGCACAACTCATCAATCTTGTATCCTTTCCTAATCAAGTAATCACTCAACTGTGTGTACCATATCCTACCAGATTGTCAGAGTCCATATAGAGATCGTCTCAACTTGATAGCAAATGAATTTCGTGGTTTTTGCTCACTTGACTTGGGTAACGAAAGTCCTTCTGACACTTTCATGTACATCTCCGTATCTAGATCCTCATAAAGATACGTTGTTACAACATCCATAAGCTGCATATTGAGTCTCTCTGAGACTACCAAACTGATTAAGTATCGGAAGGTAATAATATCCATGACCGGAGAATACGTCTCCTCATAATCAATTCCAGGGCGTTGAGAAAAACCTTGCGCCACGAGTCGAGGTTTATATCGCTGGACTTCACCATTCTTATTACGCTTTCTGACAAAGACCCATTTATGTCCAACAGGCTTCACGTTCGGCGGTGCAGGCACAACCGGTCCGAATACTTGCCTTTTCTTTAGAGAGTCTAGTTCAGCCTGGATTGCTTCTTCCCACTTTGGCCAATCCGCCCTTCGTTGACATTCAACAACAGTGTGGGGTTCCATTTCGTCGTCGTCAATGATTTCTTGAGCAACGACGTAGGCGAATGCATCATCGATGTACATGGAATTCCTTTCCATAAAATTGTGCATGCATAAAAAGTTTAGTGAGACTTCCTTGTTCTCCAACATCAACGGTGAGTCTGAGGTGTCCCCCAGATGATTCAGAGTTGATTCTTAGACATAGGTATAGTCGGAGACAATCTCGTGTGACTGCGTCACAGTATCGATGATGAACAGATCGCTTTGTGCCTGGACACATGCCCTCTTTCTAGGTACACTGTCCTTGGAACCAATTGGTCTCCCCCTCTTTCTAGGAGGATCCGAAGTCGAAGCCGGCTCTCCACTTGGAGGTGCCGAGCATAGGCTGCCGACGACACCTAGGGCTGCGGGTCCGAGACCGGCGGCGCGTACGTGCTTGTGCTTGATGAGGTATGTTGAGCCGTGCAGGTACATTCGCAGCATGTATGGTTGATCTTGTCTCTTTCGCAATATCAGTAAAGGAGTCGGGCATCGAATCCGCAACCTTTTGTAGTTCCAATATGCGTTGTATTTCGGTCTCACACTGAGATGTGCAGGGATCATAATGAGACATAGTGGGAGAGAACCACGTCAATTCTTGACGTTCACTTGGGACGGATGCGGCCCCATCTCCCCCTAACGGCGGGAAGGATGTCTCATTAAAGTGACAATTTGTAAATCTTGCAGTAAACAGATCACCTGTCGTAGGCTCTATGTAGTGGACAATTGTTGGTGCCTCATATCCAACATAAATAGCTAATCGTCGTTGCGGACCCATCTTAGTACGCAGTGGAGGCGTTATTGGCACATATAAGGCACAACCAAAAGTACGCAGATGCGAAATCTCAGGCTCGTAACCAGTTACCAACTGGTACACACTAAATGGTTGGCTATATGTGGGTCGTAGACGAATAAGCATAACTGCATGTAATATTGCATATCCCCATGCCGATACCGGTAAGTTAGTGGCCATGACAAGGGACCGAGCAACAAGCTGTAGTCTCTTAATGGCTGCTTCAGCAAGACCGTTCTGAGAATGAATGTGGGGCACGGGATGTTCAACTTCAATCCCAACTGACATGCAATAGTCATCAAAACACTTTGACGTAAACTCTCCAGCGTTATCCAGACTGATTGACTTAATCGGATTGTCGGGGTGGTGAGCCCGAAGCTTAATGATCTGGAGCTAGGAGTTTAGCAAATGCAGAATTCCTCGTGGACAACAACGCGACGTGTGACCAACGTGTCGACGCATCAACCAGAACCATAAAATATCTAAATGGTCCGCATTCTGGTGTTATAGGTCCACATATATCACCTTGAATTCGTTGTAGGAACGTAATATTATGTTTCTTATCAATAGCAAAATATGGTCTTGCTTGAAGTTTTGCTAGTGAACAAGCTTTGCAAAACGAACAATGAGCATTGGACATCGCTACAGAGGCATGAGCAGCAGCAGGAGGCCGAACCTGTCCTTGGAGTCGAGAGGCTGCCGGCGATGGCATTGACGCCGAACCAAGGCCGAAACGCCTAGGCACAACGTCGGCTTGCTTTTGTCCGGTTTTCTTGTTTCCTTTTTGCTTCTGTGATCTGAAAAATGGATGACCGTGGGAGCATTTCAAAATACGAATCATCAGATCACGACCTGGATGACCGAGTATGTCATGCCAAAGCTTGTAAACATCGGAATCACATAAGATAACAACATGAGATTCATTGGCTCGAATGGTTGTGAAATACATGCCGTTTTGAACACGCTTACACTTCTCCATAATGCGAGTACGCAGAGATTGAGTGGAGGTGATCAACAGATATTCAGTTCTATCTTCAACATAAGTGCTGAGGTGATAGTCGTTGTCACGTACATCCTTGAAAGCTATGAGGGTTCTGGGCGCTTTAGGCGCATACAATGCATCAGCTACTTTGATTTCAGTGCCATTTGGCAATAAGAATTGAGCAACTCCGCGACCTTTAACAATAGGTCACGATCTTGTCATCATAGATAATGACGATCCACATGGCGTAAACTCCGAAAACAATTGCCAATTCCTCAGAATTGTGTGAGTCGTTGCACAATCCAACATACACTCGATCTCACCTTGAAACATATACAAAAACAATGTAAATTGAATCAATTGTCTATATTGAGACTCTGGCGAACACTCTAATAGAAGTGTATTGAAGCAATTTATATCATCACAAAACGAAGTGCAGTAGGGCCGATAACATAGCCATGGCATCCATACAACTTTAGATAAAGGGACAAGCTTTATGTTAATCACCAAATACCAACATTGAGAGAGAACACAGCCTAGAGTAGAGAGAGATTGGGGGCTATCATTGGTGGCGTGGCCGAGCCAAGGCCGAGGCCAAGGCAAAGGCTGGGGCCAAACCAAGGCCGGAGCCATCTTGGGGTTTAGCCGAAGCAAGGCAAGAGGTGAGGGCCGGTCAGGCATTTAGGCAAGTTGTTGCGACAAAAGCCGAAGCATGTCGAGTCTGGAGACAAGTTGTTGCCGAGCCGTTGTTGCAAATATTGCATTTTGCTATAGGCTATCGTTGTTGGTTTCAAAGTTGGATTTATGGCCGAGGACGTGTCGGGATTAAGGTCGAGACGTATCCAAGGCGAAAAAATTAAAAACCGGATTCGGTGTCAAGCCGGCATACTGCAGGGCTGCCGAAGCACGCTGCCGAGTGACTGCCGAGGGGCTGGTGAGGCCTGCTGCTGAGGCTGCCTAGACGCAGCCAAGCTGTCGACAGGCTGCCGAGCTGCCTAGGTGCTGCCGGTAGCCTGCCAAGGCTGCCAAGAGGCTGCCTTGGTGATGCCGATGCTGCCTAGGCGCTGCCGAGGGCTTGGCCGAATGTGCAACGCGATTTCTCGCGATTCTCTCATTTTGTCTTTGTGATTTTGTTTCGGATATTGAGTTAACATCACCAAAATCGTGGTGAACTCAAGATAATTATGCCATTGAGAGTTGGATGTATTGAACCAATTTTGCTTTCATAGGGATGTGAAAAATCTCGAATCATTCATTAAATAAGAGAAATTTTATTGATGACAACTCAAAAGTACATCAAGGATGTTCTAAAAATAAACGACTTATTGAACAAAGTCGGAACTATGACTAAAACCAGCCAAAAAAATCAAATCAAACTTGAACATGTATCTCATGACCTAAGTCAAATACTTATTCATAATCCGGAGTATCATACTCCTTAGTCCTACGCTTTTTAGTAGGTTGGAAGTCATCGACGGTGAAGTTGGTATCTTCTTCATAGTACTCTTCTTCCTCAAAGTCTCCTACATAGTTCATTTCTTATTCCATGTATTGCTTGTGTTTCTTGTAAGCAGCTTGGACATCTCTACTCGCTTTGCAATCGCGTTGAAGATGATTATTGGAGCCGTATTTGAAGCAAGGAGTCGAAGCTGAACTCGAGGCGTGGCCACCACGCTTGGGGCCGGAACCGGATCGGTTCCCCCCTCTAGGAGCGGTGCCGCCGCCGCCGTCCCGTATCCAAGGGAGGTTCAGGCTAGCGCCGTCGCCTCCTCTTCCTCCTCTTCCTCCACGTGTTGCTCTTGGCGCACGTGGTGGTGGTGCTTGATGTTCACGAGGTTGACTCTTTGGCTTAGGAGCTCTACCATGGGCTTGGTGAGATTCCGCAATAAATTTCGGACCTCTAGGCCTCTTGTTGGTAGTAAGGATCAACTCATGATACTTCTCCTTTCTTTGAAGCACATTCATCAAATCACTGAAGGTTTTGATGGTGCCTTTCTCACGGAGATCGCGGTACTGATGCGATAACATGGACGCAGATTCTGGAAACGTCGTGAAAGTCTTCTCCATCATATCATCATCGGACTTGTCGACCCCACAAAATCTCAGATCAGACTGCAGGTTAAGCATAGTCTGATGATATTCCTGGACCTAATCAAAATCCAAGAGGCGGATTTTCTCCCAATCGGACGTGAGATCAGGGAGTTGTGCGTCATGCATGTTGTCGAAACAATCCTTGAGGATGTCCCATAGCTCTTTGGGATCGGTTTTTCTTAGATATTGCTTCTTGAGCGTTGGATGGATATGACGCCTGAGAAACATCAGGGCTTCAGCTTTCTGTTCTGGAGAAGCTTGTAAGTTTTCATCCTCATGAGGGACAATGGTGGCCGTACGTAAATCTTTTGCCAATGAAGATGTTCTCTACATCTGAAACCCACCTCTTGTATTCCTTGCCTTGGACATCCAAGAGGTCGAATTCTGGACGTTGAGTGTCAGCCATCTACAAAACACAAATAGGGAGACGTTAGTATTTTGAATACTAATCAAGTTTGATTGTTTTATCTTTTAGAAAAGTGCCAAGATATATTATGGTCACATAAATCGATGCAAAGAGTGACTATAGGTCACAATTGATATCTTCCCTTTATTTTCTTTTGAAAAAGAGACGTTATGATTCACAGTGACATCACAGTCACAAGCATAACGGTGGCTGTTAACATCATAGTTACCCCAAAAACGTTGTCACCGGGGTGACTAAATCTCCGTATGCCGTCTCGAAAAGCAATAGATTCGGGATGTGGTAGCAGGGACACGAAAAGGTTCTGGAAGAAAACAAAACCCAACTATTGAAAATTCAGAAGCGGGAACGTTTATAAAATATTTAACTTTTAAATTGAAGCTTGATCGAAATAAATTTGGCTTTGGGGGGAGCTTGTTTTCTTCGACTTTTCTTGATTTCTTCTAAGCAACGAAGAAGGCTTTGAAGGCCGCTTGCTTGGCTTGCGAGCAATCTTGACCGATAAGCAAGGGAGCTGCCGAAGGGGCTATCGGTAGGGGCCTGTAGGTTGCCGAGGAGGCTGCCGAGCAGGGTGCTAGGGGTGCCGATAGGCAGCGGTGGAGCAGCGCTTGAGGGTGCGGCGCGGCAGGGGGCAGGCTGGCAGCGCAGGTACTGCCGAGAAGAAATCGACAGCGGCCAGAAGGGAGGACGGCGGCCGGCGACGGTAGGGATTTAGGGTTTCGAAAAAAAAAGTTTTTTTTTCAAAATCAGGGTTTTTAGGGCTATTAGACGGGAGACTAGAGCAAAGCGCTGATAACGTGTTCTAGGATAAAAGAATTATAGGAAAACTGTGTCTTTATTGATTGATAAGGAGACCTTTATATATGCATTACATTAAGTATCTCTGGTAATCAGGGATTCCCTATCTAATAAAGAATCTAGATAACTAGTCTTATTATGACAAGACACACTACGGAAGTTACTGAATTAACATTCTTTGAACAATATATATATATAGTCCATATCCAGAGCGGGACTCCGCTCTGAAATTAAAGAGCGGGGCTCCTCTCGTAGCCCTTGGATTAGTTCATTTAAATCTAATGGATCACAATTCACCTCTCTTAACCAGTGTCAAAACCCATGGTTAACAAATATTATTCTTTTAATAATAATAATCAAAATCTTTCTACAATTAAGGAGAAGAATCGCACAAGTCTAAAAGGAAAAAAATTAAACAAATCTTTCTACAATCGCATTCGTTTCCCACGAATTCTGCGTTTTATTTCTAGACCATGTTCATATTTCTAGACCATGTTGTTTTCTGTGCGATTGTAGAAAGATTTTGATTATTATTATTAAAAGAATAATATTTGTTAACCATGAGTTTTGACCCTGGTTAAGAGAGGTGAATTGTGATCCATTAGATTTAAATGAACTAATCCAAGGGCTACGTGAGGAGCCCCGCTCTTTAATTTCAGAGCGGAGCCCCGCTTTGGATAGGGACTGTATATATATATATACAGGCCGGATCTAGAGAGGACATCCTCAAAATGTCCAATAGTGCGGATTTTCATTTTTGACCCAACTCCACCATTTAGTATGTAGATAATATTATGTAGATCATCTCTGCAAAATTTCAGCCAATTTGGTAATCGTTAAGGCCCTCAAACTTGAAAAACAATTGAACGAACTGAATTCTGTCAAACTTGAACCGTTCATGTTTATAACAGAAAAACGTCAATTTGAGGGTCTTAACGATTACCAAATTGGCTGAAATTTTACATAGATGATCTACACAATATTATCTAGATACTAGACGGTGGAGATGAGAAAATTCGATCGAAAATGGGTCAAAAATGAAAATCCGCACTATAAGGACATTTTGAGGACATCTTCTCTAGATTCTGCCTATATATATATATATATATATATATATATATATATACAGGACCCTTCCTTTAAGGGATCCCTTTTTTTGTGCATTTTAAGAGATCGATTATTATGCAAACTTTTTGATTGAATTTTTACATCTCCACCGTTCAACATTCATGTCTATATGGGTAGATCATATCTGGAAATTTTCATTCCATTTGATAATCGTTAGGGTATTGAAAATTGTGATTTACAAATAAAAACATGAACGATTCAAGTTTGACAGATCTCATACGTCCATTGATTTCATCTAGTTAGATGCCTTAATAATCACCATTTTAGCTAAAAATTTACATGAATGATCTACACATATAAACCTAGTAATTGAACGGTGGAGATGTAAAAATTCAATCAAAAAGTTGGCCTAATAATCGATGCCTTAAAAAGCACAAAAAAAAAGGATCCTTTAGTGGAAGGGCCCTATATATATATATATAGGGCCCTTTCACTAAGGGATCTCTTATTTTATTCATTTTAAGGAATCGATTATTAGGCCAACTTGTTGATCACATTTTTACATCTCCACCGTTCAATTACTAGATTTGTATGTGTAGATCAAACCTGTAAATTTTTAGTCAAAATGGTGATTGTTAAGGCATTCAACTGAATTAAATCAATGGACGTATCAAATCTGTCAAACCTGAATCGTTCATGTTTTTACTTGTAAATTACAATTTTGAATGTTCTAACGATTATCAAATGGGATGAAAATTTCTAGATATGATCTACTCATATAAACATGAAAGTTGAACGACAGTGATGTTAATATGTGATCAGAAACTAGGTTAAATGATCAATCCCTCAAAATGACCAAAATGAGGGATCCCTCATTGGAATGAGGCTGATACACACACACACACACACACACACACACACACACACTTATCCTATCCAGAGCGAACCTTCACTTTTGATGTAGGGAGAATGGCAGAGGAGATTGAGGAGCAGAATGATTGATAGGAGCACAATGTGCGACGATATTATATGTTTTTACCCTCATTTATGCTTTGTTTAACCCTTATTTGTCTAAGATAGAGTCATAATATAGTTTAGTGTTAATTTAGTAGAGTTTGGCGAAAAGTTGGTTAAGAATCCGAAAAATGACTAAGTTTGAGGAATCTGGAAAATAATGCAAGTTGTCTTTTTCGTGATTCTGAGATGAGTAAAAATGCGATCTATCCTTGTCCGAATTTAATAAAATTTGGTGTGCTTATTATTCATATACTGAGGAATGTTGTGTTAAAATTTCAGATCAATCGGAGTTCGGGAAGTCACCCAAAAGATGGCTGCAACTTGGCAGTCCGAGCAAACCAATCCAGGGACTTCCATGATTTTCCTGGGACTGTGTCCCAAATTCGAAAAATCATTCCCGACGACTCATAAGGAATTTGATCAAACTGTTTAATATTGAGGTAGCTATGTGTGTCTAGTTTCTCTGGGACTTGGAATCGCATCAATCGGAGCTCTGAGGAGGAAGTTATGCCGGATTTACTGGAGTAAGGTCATTCTGCCGGGAAAACAACAACTATCCCGGTTGCACAAGGAAAGCTTTCCTTTGGACTTTTGAAGCATGGATCGGATATTATAGACCTAAAGATATGCCCATACTAACTTAATGAGAAGATTCAAGTCCAAGATAAGGCCAAGAAGAGTCTAGAAGAAAAGAATTCAGATAATAAGAGAAAGAAAAAGAATCGTGATTAATTTCGGGAAAATTCCTGTGCACGTCTCTCAACTTCCACGGACTCTCCCGGACAGCTCAAAATGAATCAGAATTCGAGCCTTATATGAATAGAAAGCTACGGGAGTCTAGTTTCCAACCCAATGGGAATCCCCTCAATATCTATTTTTTAGAGAAAGATATTCCATAATCTTCACTCGAAGGTCAAATCTGCCAGCAGGATAAGTTTGAGAAAAACTAGGTTTTGTGAACCCTAGTTGCAGCCACCTTTTGCCTCTATATATTGGACAATTTTCACACAGAAAATATATCTTCTCTTCCTCACTTGAACTTACCAAAACTCTGCCGAAATTCCACCATACAAATCCTCACAAAGAACTCAGCCGAACCATCTCCACCACTATTCCAAAACATCAATCCATTCACCATCACCAATCCTCTTGCCGAATTCTTCAACAAAGGTTCTCAATTGTGATTGTAACTTTCGTATGGCTTTTGTTTCTTTGTACTTATACAATATTTTGTCTACGAAATTTGTATGGATTCATGGTTGTAATTTTAGTTTTTTAAATTATTCATGGGATTTCCGAATTCTTGTTATATTGTTTGGTTTTCTTTGGTTTAATTTACGAATTATGTATGTGATAACTTGAATTTAGGTTTTATGGGCAGTAGGTTTTTGCATGTGTTCTTGATTTAGTTTGGTTTATTTTCTGAATTCGTATGTAAATAAATTGATGCATGAGGGCAGCCTTGATCATGGTTGTTCCTTGTGTATTGGTTTCACTTGCCGAATGCAATATGAGGTGGATTATAAACATAAAGTTGATCCACCTTGTATTGGTTCTAAGGGCTAGAGTAATTCTGAAACTTTACATATCGATGTGAGATGAGGTGACGCCATACTTGCTAATATGTCTCCAATTCGACTCATTGTGCTTATGTGTTTCTTGGTTTAATTTCTACGCGAAGTGACTTTAAATCATTTAATACTATGTTTGGGATTATGCGCGAAGCTAGTTCTAAATAATTAAGGAGTTTTGCTAATTAGATGAACCGCGAAGGGCTCTAATTAAATTGCAACTAAATTGAATCTTGAATCCGATTTTTAACTTGCTGCCCCTATTACTTTGTTTAATTTCGTTGCATGTTTAATGAGTTTTGTGTTTTGTGATTGTGTGGAAGATGTTGATCAATTGTATATAATAATTTAGGATTTAAATTTAGTAAAAATCAGTAGGTAAATTAGTTATAAAAATCAACACCCCCTTTATTTGCAATACTTTATGTGATTAAATGCCCTTGATTTCCCCGGATAGAACAATCCCTACTTGTCAATACTACAATCGACACAAGAAGGGTATTATGTGTATGAAGTTGTTTTGCAGGTACTTTGTGCTTGGATTATAGATCCATCAATTTTTGTATGAAGTTGTTTTGCAGGTACTTTGTGCTTGGATTATAGATCCATCAATTTTTGGCGTCGTTGCCGGGGAAATTTAATTATTTTGATTCATAAAGTGTTGTTTTGTAATTATGTATATTGCAGGTTATTTAATTTTGCTATAGTTTTTGGAATATGTATAATAGGATTTTTCGGAAGTGTAATAGTAAATAAGGATTTCCGATTTTTGTTTTTGGTTTTTGGTTTGATTAATTGTCGAATTATGTGATGGATATTTGTGAATGTTTGTAACACTTAGATAATTTCTAGGAAGTTGATAGTTTTATGTATGCTTAAGTTTATTGTAGTTTCTAAAGTGTAACATGTAGGTGAAGCCTCTTTTGTTGATCATAACCAAAACCCTTCATACGAATGATGCTTTGTTGGATCCGTTTTATGTAGACTGGGAAACGTGGGATACTTCCCCCCCACGCATACAAGCGACATTTTGGCAAAGTTATTGTTTTTATGAGGTTGAGGGCGGTTTTAATCAACACTTGTAGACCGCTAGGGACCCGAGTTTATTTTACAAAGTATGGGGCAAGTTATTTTCATTGATTGGTTCTCAGGTTTGTAAAACTGGTTCTCAAGGCCCACAGACTGATGTTCATTCTCGGTGAGTGAGTCGATAGGGAGTTCGCTCTCCGTGTGTCCAACAACGAGACCTGCCTGGTTCCTAAAGAGAGTTCACTCTCCGTGGATCTTAACGACACCGCCTTAGAAAAGTGAAATATGCTCGACCCTAGACAACAGCTTGTGCCGAAGTATCACCTCACTTTAGACGCTAGAAGATAACTTGAACATATGTGAATCTATTTTCTTGAAAACAAAATTCGTTTTTAATTTTTGAGGTATATATATCGGAATAAGCATGATTCTACCTTGGACTGTTTCAGCCCATTGCACTGTTATCTCCTCTGCTCCATGTACCTCAAATTTTAAAGTTGTGTGAATAAAAGAAATTAAAAAACTCTAAGTTTCGACATTCCCTTACTTACATAATTCGAATACTTTAAAGAACCAAGCCATTGTATGATACATGTAAATTATGTGTAAATTTTCGTGACCTATTGTATAACTAGTTTAAATTGTTAGGGAGTTTTAAAAGTTTATTTATGTTGAGTTTGTTTTTGGTTTTGAGGGGAAGAGGAATAGGTAAGGTCACTAATGCTGATATTAGCCTTAACCCTTCATACTAGCGCTTGCGTTTTTATGAGGTTGAGGGCGGCTTTTATGCACTTTAGTGGTACTGTCAACATAAGGTTCTCAACAGAGTAAGGGGCATTCATTAGTTCGTTTGTTTCTAATTTTTTTTTGTGTTGAGGTTTGTTTAACTAGATCTCAAGGCCCATAGACTGATGTTCATTCTCGGTGAGTGAGTCGATAGGGGACTTGTCCTCCGTGGTGTCCAACAACGAGTCTTGCCTCACTCCATCGTTAGAACTTTCGTTCTAGCCTTCTGAAACCACGGAATCTTGTGTCTAGACGATAGACCTAGGCCGCACGTCCACCGAGCTTCAAAACTTTAAATGAGTTTGATATGAGTAAATTTTTAATCTCAAAAGAAAACCTTCTTGGTTTGAATTTTCGAGGTATATCGGAATAAGCATGATACTACCTTGGGCTGTATCAGTCCATTGCACCGTTATCTCCTCTGCTCCACGTACTTTGAAAATTCAAACAAAATTTAATAGCAATTTAACTAGGGATACATGTTATACATTTTTTATGCTTTTTCGTTTATACTTGTAAATTTGTGTGAAATATACTTGTAAATTTTCGTGTGATACACATACTTATACTTAATTAAATTTTCGTTTGATACTTACTTATATTTTCGTGTGATACTTTAACCCTAACACTAACATATACATTCTAACTTTACATCAAATACTTTTATTTTTCTTTTTGAATTCCTTGCCTAAACACTTGATTTTCGAATAATTTCAGGTACATGAATGTCCAGTTGGTCACGCGACATTAGAGGCCGTTTGTATCGAATTGAAGAGAGACAATGTGATAATTCAATTGGCTGACAGATCTAACAAATACCCCGAGGGATATGTTGAGGATGTTCTTGTGCAGGTTAATAATCTAATATTTCCTGCAGACTTCTATGTGCTTCATATGGAAGATTCGCCCCACAATTCAACTCAATTACTTTTGGGGCGACCATTTATGAGAACCGCAAGAACAAAGATAGATGTTGCAGAAGCCAACCTCACCATGGAGTTTGATGGTGAAATGATTAGCTTCAACATATTTGAAGCGATGATGTATCCAATTTCTGACCTTAAACCTTGCTATGCTATTGACGTAGTTGATTCTGTTGCGCAGGTTTTGTCAGAAACTTTGGATCAATAGCAACTAGCTATTGAACAAGGGGCAGGAATTGACACATATGGGGAGAGCATTACGATGGAGGCACGGCAAGATCTTGAGCCGTGCATTGCACAAGTTGTTGCCGAGCTAGAGGCAACACCCCACTTTAAGTGTAACTAGTTCATGTCAATTCCCTTTTCTACTAATAAAATTCTACCATCTGTGGAACAGGCCCCTAAATTAGAACTGAAGGTGCTTCCCAACCATTTGAAGTATGTATACTTGGGAGACGATGACACACTACCAGTTATTATGTCATCACAGCTGAGTGAGCAACAGGAAGCAAGTTTGACTAGCATGCTGAAGAGAAACAAGACCGCCATTGGATGGACGTTGGCGGATATCAAGGGAATCAGCCCTACAACTTGTGTTCATAGGATCTTGCTCGAGGAAAGAGCCAAGCCTACTAGGGAGGGTCAGAGACGTTTACACCCCCCTATGATGAAGATTGTGAAGGACGAGGTGATCAAATTGCTGGATTGTGGAGTCATTTATCCTATCTCAGATAGCCAGTGGATTGCACCTGTCCAAGTTGTACCTAAGAAGAGTAGAGTCACAGTTGTGAAGAATGACAAGGATGAACTCGTGCCACAACGATTAGTGACAGGTCATAGGATGTGCATCGACTACAGAAAGCTGAATGCTACAACTCGAAAGGATCACATGCCTTTGCCTTTCATGGACCAGATGTTGGAGAGACTAGCTGGGCACGAATTCTATTGCTTCTTGGATGGGTACAGCGGTTACAATCAGATATGCATTCACCCAGATGATCAGGAAAAGACGACGTTCACATGTCCCTTTGGTACGTTTGCCTATCGACGCATGCCTTTTGGTTTATGCAACGCACCAGGTACATTTCAACGTTGTATGTACTCTATATTCTCTGATTATATTGAAAATATCATTGAAGTTTTTATGGATGATTTTAGTGTTTATGGAAAAGACTTTGATGCATGCTTAGAGAATTTGGAATTAATCCTGAAAAGATGTGTAGAAACTGACCTTGTGCTTAATTGGGAAAAATGTCATTTCATGGTAAAACAAGGGATAGTTTTAGGACACATAATTTCTGCAAAGGGTATTGAGGTTGATAGGGCCAAGATTGATATTATGCTTCACTTACCCTCTCCTACAACTGTAAGGGAGGTACGTTCGTTTCTTGGCCATGCAGGTTTTTACAGAAGGTTCATCAAGGATTTTTCGTTGGTGGCCAAGCCCATTTGTGCCTTATTGCAGAAGGATGTTCCATTCATATGGGACAAAGGGTGTGAAGATGCATTTGTGAAGTTGAAATTGCTATTGACGACAGCACCTATCATGGCGCCACCAGATTGGACGCTACCTTTTGAGATCATGTGTGATGCTTCAGACTATGTAGTTGGAGCAGTTCTTGGACAGAGAAAAGAGAAGAAGCCAAATGTCATCTATTATGCTTCTCGTACATTGAATGATGCTCAATTGAATTACTCTACTACTGAGAAAGAATTGTTGGCTATTATTTTCGCTTTAGAAAAATTTAGATCATATTTTTTGAATTTTAAAGTGATTGTTTATTCTGATCATGCAGCCCTTAGATATCTGATGAAGAAGAAAGACGCTAAGTCACGCTTGATTCGATGGATTCTCTTACTCCAAGAGTTTGACATCGAAATCAAGGACAAGAAGGGGAGTGAAAATGTTGTGGCGGATCACTTGAGCAGAATTAAGAAAGAGGAGGAAACGTTGCCACTTCAGGAAACTTTCCCAGACGAGCAGCTTTTTCGTGTGGACACAAACTTGGTATGCAGACATTGTCAATTATTTAGTTACTAAAACTTTTCCAAGTACATGTTTGCAGGCAACCAAGACGAGGATAAAAAAGAATGCAAGACACTACATATGGGACGATCCCTATCTTTGGAGGATTTGTAGTGATCAGATTATTCGACGTTGTGTTCCACAAGAAGAGCATAGGCCGATCCTAGCATTTTGCCACACTGAAGCGTGTGGAGGACACTTTGGAGCTAGGAGGACAACCCTTAAGGTATTAGAAATCGGATTTTATTGGCCCACAATCTTCAAAGATGCATACACATTTTGTATGACATGTGATAGGTGTCAAAGGACAGGTAACATTAGTAAGAGAGATCAAATGCCCCTAACCTCTATCATAATTGTTGAAATTTTTGATGTTTGGGGGATAGATTTTATGGGACCTTTTCCTTCATCTAAGGGCTTTCTATATATCTTGTTAGCTGTTGATTATGTGTCTAAATGGGTGGAGGCGAAAGCCACAAGGACTAATGATTCTAAAGTTGTTGCAGATTTCTTGAGGACTAACATATTTTCCAGGTTTGGAGTACCTCGTGTGCTTATAAGCGATGGAGGTTCTCATTTCTGCAACAGAACAATAGAGGCTTTGCTCAAGAGATATGGAGTCACCCATAAGGTATCCACACCTTATCACCCTCAGACGAGCGGAATGGCGGAAGTGTCAAACAGAGAGATTAAGAGCATATTGGAGAAAACTGTGGGCCCATCAAGGAAAGATTGGAGTGACCTACTTGATGATGCACTTTGGGCTTACAGAACGGCATACAAGACACCCATTGGGATGTCTCCATTTCGGCTCACATATGGCAAGGCGTGCCATCTTCCAGTAGAGTTGGAGCACAAGGCGTGGTGGGCAGTCAAGCAATTCAACATGGAACTTGACAAGGCTGGACTTCACAGGAAATTGCAATTGAGCGAGCTTGAGGAAATCAGGAATGACGCATACGAAGCTGCTTGGATTTACAAGGAGAAGACGAGAGTGTATCATGACAAGATTCTGAGAGGGAAATCATTTCATATTGGTCAAAAAGTCTTGTTATTTCATTCTCGTCTTAAATTATTTCCTAGAAAATTGCGTTCTCGTTGGGTTGGGCCTTACATTGTTACTAACGTGTTTTCTCATGGTGCTATTGAAATTCAGAGTATTGAAACAGGAAAAGCGTTCAAGGTGAATGGTCATCGACTTAAGCCTTACTACGAACCTTTTGAGGAGCACACCATGGAGGAGATACAACTTATAGACGCACCAAGATCCTGTTGAACATGGAGAAGAGTCTAGGCTAAAGGACTATAAACAACTAAGCGCTGCATGGGAGGCAACCCATTTCAACCAAAATTGTGAAGGAGCCGTCTACGAGAGTTTGAATTTTCTAAATCACTAAACTCTTTTTGGTTGAATTGTATAAATGTGGAATTTGTGGAATTTATCATATGCTTAGAAATTACAACATAATTTCTGTTTTACATTGAGGACAATGTAATTTCTTAAGTGTGGGGTAGGGATACATGTTTCACATGTTTGTTTTTGTTTTAAGTCTTTTGTTTTGAGTCATAAAAAGAAAAAGAAAATACAAAATTAGAAAAATCCAGAAAAAAATAAAAAAAAATTTCATTGCTTTTTGTTTGATTTTATTTTGAGTCTTAGGATGCCCCTAAAGAGTCGATGATGATTATATCTTTGAATGCATAGATGATGGTTTTGCATAATCATGAGAATTAATTGTGAGTTTCATGGACATTGTGATTGGTATGAACATTTGAGACTTGGACTTATTTGTGTAATAAGCATGCATGTTTGTGTTGATTTTGTTCCATAATAACCTGTGTGAGCTTTGATGCCAAATACTTTCTTCATGAGTGATAAAAAATTGGGCATAATTTTTCAAAACTTCATCATTCTTTGAATATTCAATGACTACGTGCCATAGATTTTAATGAACTCTAGAGTGCTAGAACTCACTCTTGACAATTTTTGAGACTATTATTCATGAAATGCCTTGATTTTGAAAAGGATTGAAAAGATCATGTTAGGATACCACCAATGCCAAATAAAGCTTATGCCTAATTTGTGCCCATCGTGGGACTCCTTAGTTTTAACCCCATTGAGCTAACATTGAGCCATTTTATTTCATCACTATGATACACATTCCTTGAGCTTAAAATAGTTTATCCTTACCATTGTTGTCAAGACTTGGAAAAATTTAATTGGAAGTTGTGATTTGAAGTGATGTTGTGAAGTAAGTGTGGGTAAAACTTGTCCAATTGCATGAAATTCAGAGATGTGTTGCCGAAATTATAAGGAAAAGAAGAAAATTCGGACAGAAAAATGAAAAGAAAAATTGAGCCGAAATAAAATGAAAAAACAAAGAATAGTTTCGGCAATGAAAAGAAAAGAGGAAAATTGGATGAGTTCTTGTGGTGAATTTGGAGTTGTATTATTATTTGAAGGTCTATTATTACTATACTTGACCTTTGTTCATATTCACTATGTTATGGGGAAGAAAAAAATGAAGTTTGGGCCCAACAAGTTGGAACTTGGCCTTTGGAGTGAAGACATAAGGATTTATTGAATTTTGCTAAGTCTTGGTGACATTTTATCACCACTATCCTAAATATGAATGCCTTATGCCAATCCCCATTATCATCTTTATGTTGATCTTTTCATGATTCTTAAAATGGGTGAACATTGATTTGTGGAGATTTTTGTCAAGAGTTGAGCTTATGGCTTTGGTTCATTAGTGCACATAGTTGTTACATGAAGTTTTTCCAGAAAATTGATTCACAAAGTGCTTTTATTTGATGAAATATGCGAGCTATTTGTTGCCTTACAATCTGTTCTCTTGCATATACTATGAGTGAATTGCCATATCATGAGTGAAAAGAAGAGAGTATGCCTAGTGAGGAGGATGAAATCAACATAACATGTCATTGCTTGTGATTTTCGTTTCTTACTTGTTCATGCTTTGATACATGTCTATGACGCTCGGGATTTATGTGCTTACATTGAAATGCTTAACTTGAAAGCTATGTGTTTTAAAGATCCTGAGACAATCATTTAGGGGCAGTAGTTGAGTATTTTTGTTTTTGTTTTGCTAAGGGACTAGCAAAGGATAAGTGTGGGGTAGTTGATAGGAGCACAATGTGCGACGATATTATATGTTTTTACCCTCATTTATGCCTTGTTTAACCCTTATTTGTCTAAGATAGAGTCATAATATAGTTTAGTGTTAATTTAGTAGAGTTTGGCGAAAAGTTGGTTAAGAATCCGAAAAATGACTAAGTTTGAGGAATCTGGAAAATAATACAAGTTGTCTTTTTCGTGATTCTGAGATGAGTAAACATGCGATCTATCCTTGTCCGAATTTAATGAAATTTGGTGTGCTTATTATTCATATATTGAGGAATAATGTGTTAAAATTTCAGATCAATCGGAGTTCGGAAAGTCACCCAAAAGATGGCTGCAACTTGGCAGTCCGAGCAAACCAATCCAGGGACTTCCATGATTTTCCTGAGACTGTGTCCCAACTTCGAAAAATCATTCCCGACGACTCATAAGGAATTTGATCAAACTGTTTAATATTGAGGTAGCTATGTGTGTCTAGTTTCTCTGGGACTTGGAATCGCATCAATCGGAGCTCTGAGGAGGAAGTTATGCCGGATTTACTGGAGTAAGGTCATTCTGCCGGGAAAACAACAACTATCCCGGTTGCACAAGGAAAGCTTTCCTTTGGACTTTTAAAGCATGGATCGGATATTATGGACCTAAAGATATGTCCATACTAACTTAATGAGAAGATTCAAGTCCAAGATAAGGCCAAGAAAAGTCTAGAAGAAAAGAATTCAGATAATAAGAGAAAGAAAAAGAATCCTGATTAATTTCGGGAAAATTCCTGTGCACGTCTCTCAACTTCCACGGACTCTCCCGGACAGCTCATAATGAATCAGAATTCGAGCCTTATATGGATAAAAAGCTACGGGAGTCTAGTTTCCAACCCAATGGGAATCCCCTCAATATCTATTTTTTAGAGAAAGATATTCCATAATCTTCACTCGAAGGTCAAATCTGCCAGCAGGATAAGTTTGAGAAAAACTAGGTTTTGTGAACCCTAGTTGCAGCCACCCTTTTGCCTCTATATATTGGACGATTTTCACATAGAAAATATATCTTCTCTTCCTCACTTGAACTTACCAAAACTCTGCCGAAATTCCACCATACAAATCCTCACAAAGAACTCAGCCGAACCATCTCCACCACTATTCCAAAACATCAATCCATTCACCATCACCAATCCTCTTGCCGAATTCTTCAACAAAGGTTCTCAATTGTGATTGTAACTTTCGTATGGCTTTTGTTTCTTTGTACTTATACAATATTTTGTCTACGAAATTTGTATGGATTCATGGTTGTAATTTTAGTTTTGTAAATTATTCATGGGATTTCCGAATTCTTGTTATATTGTTTGGTTTACTTTGGTTTAATTTACGAATTATGTATGTGATAACTTGAATTTAGGTTTTATGGGCAGTAGGTTTTTGCATGTGTTCTTGATTTAGTTTGGTTTAATTTCTGAATTCGTATGCAAATAAATTGATGCATGAGGGCAGCCTTGATCATGGTTGTTCCTTGTGTATTGGTTTCACTTGCCGAATGCAATATGAGGTGGATTATAAACATAAAGTTGATCCACCTTGTATTGGTTCTAAGGGCTAGAGTAATTCTGAAACTTTACATATCGATGTGAGATGAGGTGACGCCATACTTGCTAATATGTCTCCAATTCGACTCATTGTGCTTATGTGTTTCTTGGTTTAATTTCTACGCGAAGTGTCTTTAAATCATTTAATACTATGTTTGGGATTATGCGCGAAGCTAGTTCTATATAATTAAGGAGTTTTGCTAATTAGATGAACCGCGAAGGGCTCTAATTAAATTGGAACTAAATTGAATCTTGAATCCGATTTTTAACTTGCTGCCCCTATTACTTTGTTTAATTTCGTTGCATGTTTAATGAGTTTTATGTTTTGTGATTGTGTGGAAGATGTTGATCAATTGTATATAATAATTTAGGATTTAAATTTAGTAAAAATCAATAGGTAAATTAGTTATAAAAATAAACACCCCCCTTTATTTGCAATACTTTATGTGATTAAATGCCCTTGATTTCTCCGGATAGAACAATCCCTACTTGTCAATACTACAATCGACACAAGAAGGGTATTATGTGTATGAAGTTGCTTTACAGGTATTTTGTGCTTGGATTATAGCTCCATCATTGATCGTGGCAAGTCAAAACCCGGTTTATTGCAGATTTGGCGTTCGATGTCAGAATGGTAATTATTATACCTTTTCGAGAATGGAACGACACTAGAAATCCAACTCATCTATATGCCACGATGTTTTGGGCTTTCGAGCTCGTTTCGGGCCTCAAAACGACAGTTTTATATATTTCCAGTATTTTATGTTTTCTAATTTATTTTGGATTTGATTTGTTGTAATGCTTAGGCTTTTAGGGTTAGTTGTTGGTAGCCCTAGGGTTTTGTTATCAGTATTCAAGCATCCTTAACAGGTTTAGACAGATCATCTTATTATTACAATCAAATTGAGAGTTTTCTCTTCTTTCTGGTGAACTCCAGAGGTTTTATCTAGGGTTCTTCGCTTGAGATCCCTTCACTACCTTTTCGGGTTCATCGCCTGTAAACTCTCCATACTTCCTACTGCGTCAGCTTTGACTTAACGTGCGAAGTTCATTGTTTGACTTACTTTTCGATCATATTTTCAAATCTCCACCGTCCAATATTTAGAACCTAATGCATAGATCATGTCTTCAAAATTTCATCCAAATTTGATGATCGTTAAGGTACGAAACTGTATTAAATCAATGAAGAAATTTGAAGTTGTTCAACCTGAACTACTTGTGTAAATCACCATAACGAAAGATCAAATGATCATCAAATTGGATGAAATTTTGCATATATAATATATATATTATGTTCTAAATACTAAACGGTGGAGATTTAAAAATATAACCGAAAAGTGAGCCAAATAATGTACTTCGCACGTTAAATTCAAAGTGAAACTTCGCTCTGGATAGGTGTGTGTATATATATATATATACAGTTCCTATCCAGAACGAACTTTCACTTTGAACTTACCGTACAAAGTTCATTTTTTAACACATTTTTCGGTCATATTTTCACATCTCCACCGTTTAGATGTTTGATCCTAATGTATAGATCATTCCTACAAAATTACATCTAATTTAGTTACCGTCAAGGTATTGAAACTATATTAAATCAATGAACAAACCAAATTTTGTTCAAACTGAACTGTTCGTCTAAATCACCATAACGAAATGCCAAACGATTATCAAGTTGAATGAAATTTGGCAGACACAATCTACACATATGGTTCTAACATCTGAACGGTGGAGATGTTAAAACATGACTGAAAAGTGTGCCAAAAACTAAACTTCGCACAGTTTAGTCAAATTTGATAATCACGACTAGGAATGTCTAAACGATAATCAAATTTGATGAAATTTTACAGAAGTGATCTACACACATATACCTAAATACTGAACGGTGAAGATGTAAAAATTTTACCGGAAAGTGGGTCAAATAAGGAGCCCCGCTCTTTAATTTCAGAGTGAAGCCACGCTTTAGATAGGGACTATATATATATAGCATCCTGTCTTTAAATGAAATTCGTTTTTTATTGAATTTTTTTTTACAATTCCATTGTTTCTATTGATTAGATTCCAACATGTAAAGACATAAGAAGTTTGCTTTTTTATCCTTCTAGTTTTATTTTTGTTGCATATTAAATAACCTCTAAAGTAGACTAGTTGCACGATATTTACGTAGTAGAGATTATTAAAATAAATCGGAAGTTAAAAAGTTGTAAATGGGTGAATAAAGTAAGTTTAAAGTTGAAAAAATTATGTAGTGTGAACAAAGTAATATTGAAAAAAGGGTATTTTATGTATTGTAATGGTGTGAACAAAGTAAATTTGAAAGAATTAAAAGTAAAAGTGGGAGTGTAAACAATGTTCTAAAAGGTGCTAGGCTAGGTGCTAAGCTAGGTGCTAGGCGGGTGGTGACCTATGGCCTAGCGCTTGGACGGACTAGGCGGAGACTAGGCGGGAACTAGGCAATTTACATTTTTCACATTTAATTAATAAATATTATATTTAAAAATAGTTTAATATGAGTAACTTGGAAAAATTTAGCATGATCTTTCTCTAAAAATGAGCAAGCTAACCTGTAAATTTACAAACAAGTATGATTTGCAAATTAAAGCACCATTAACTCTTGGAGGATCATTATAATCACCACATCACAGGTTCAAAATATTCAAATGATCAAATGTAAACCGGTAAACGATTAGGTTTTCTTGTTGTCTCGGGTTTTTTCACACCCGAGTGACCCGGCTCTCCCGCCTTGACCCAGCTCGCCGGTCTTGACCCGCCTCGCCCTCCTCGACCAGACTCGACCTCGCCCGCCTAGGCGGTCACTGGGCGGCTTGGCGCCCAATTGAAGCGCCTCCCCTAAAATCCGGGCGGGGCGTTAAGCGGCACCTTTTAGAACAGTGGGTGTAAAGAGAATGTGGGGTGAACAGAATGGTTTATGGGTGGAAATAGTTGCACCTTTTTTTTTTTAATTTAGAATGTACATATATTTTTTCTTCTCAAGAAAAAAAAACGTGCATATATGAGTCATGAACTCATGATTCAAGTTTTCCAAGATTTTAAACCTCTTAACCACCATTCTTATTGCAACTCTTTCTTGATTGTGACTTTATTAGAATGTCGTTGATCAGTGACGGTGATGTAATACCTATAGTATTTGAATCACCACCCAAAGATAAGTAGATAGCAAAAGAGTCTTATGACGAAAACTTCTTTTTGTGACCTTTTGTTCTGATTCGAAAGCTGGTCTTCAAGGTAGTTAGCTTACGTTTGATTTAGGTTGTACATGTCAATTCCATAATTGTCATGTTACATGTAGAAGAGGGCCTTTCCACTAAGGGATCCCTTATTTTGTTCATTTTAAGGGATCGATTATTAGGACAATTTGTTAATCACATTTTTACATCTCTACCGTTCAAGTGCTGGGTTTATATGTGTAGATAATTCCTGTAAATTTTTAGCTAAAATGGTGATCGTTAAGGTATCCAACTGGATTAAATCAATGGACATATCAAATCTGTCAAAACTAAACCGTTCATTTTTTTACTTGTAAATTACAATTTTGAATGCTCTAACGATTATCAAATGGAATGAAAATTTTCAGATATGATATACTCATATAAACATGAAAGTTGAACGGTGGAGATGTTAATATGTGATCGAAAAGTAAGTTAAATGATCGATCCCTTAAAATGACCAAAACGAGGGATCCCTCATTGGAAGGGGACTAACGTGTAGAATAAGATGAATATAACTTTTTGGTAACTGCACACATGCATATATTAAAATCTATTTCTATTGCTTGTTCATATTGTTGTAGTAAGCAGGGACGAAAAAATGATTTGTTTTTTGCATTTAATTATTTGCAGCCATATTAATAGATTTGAAGGAGTTAAATTGGCTACAAATAATATAATCCTATTAGTTGGAGCTCATTTTCATAATATATAGGGAAAATGACAATTTGCACAAAAATTAGAGAAAAATTGCCCATTTTAATGTTTATAGCCCAGATCAATGAATCTTGTGAAGAATACAATTTGCCCCTTAGCTTAATCCTTAACAACGGCCACATCTTTTCTCTATATAAATTTCCGATCTGATCTCTCTCTCTCTCTCTCTCTCTCTCTCTCTCTCTCTCTCTCTCTACGAAACCCTACCCCCCTCTCTCTATCCACGCCGGACCACTCTCTGCCGCCGCCGTCCGATCACCTCGACCCTACTCTGTTTTCCGCAACGAGATCACCATATCCTCTCTCCGCACCACTTCGGAGGACTCCGCCGCACCCACCTTCATCTCACTTGACGTCGTCGCCGGTGAACCTGAGCCGAAATCGGCCTGGGAGTCTCCGGCAGCCAAAGACTCCGGTATCGCCGTCTCTCTCTCTCTCTCTCTCTCTCTCTCTCTCTCTCTCTCTCTCTCTCTCTCTCTCTCTCTCTCTCTCTCTCTGGAATACTATTGCTGCATGGGATCGAGATCAAGACCGCCGTTGATCTGAACAAGCTCGCGATCCGGGGGATGAAGAGGGATGATATGGATCTCGGTCGCTACGATCTGGACCGCCTCGCCATGACCGTGTTGGGGAAGCACTATGACGTCATCAGGCCGGAGGAGAAGCTCTACGACTGGTGGACCAAAGACTAGCCTCAGCGACTTCTGCATCTATGTCCTGCGGCTTTGCGACGACCTCCTCTTCGACCCCTTCGACCTCGACCTCTCCTCCTTCCCCTCTCCCCTCCTGCCACGTGGCACCACCACCGCCACCCCTGCTGACTCCAACAACTCCAACTCCCCGTGTCCATGCCGACTGGAATGTCAGTAAATTGCTTATTGGGGGTCAGTAATCATCTTACTGGGGTCAGTAATCATCTTATTGGGGGTTAGTAACCTGGATACTTGGAGTCAATCAGTAATCATCTTATAGGAATCTTGTATGAAATGTGTTATATGATATGTCTCTTAAGTAAAAAGTATGTAAGACCTCATTTATTTGGATTTGGAATCCCTTTTGGAATTGTGATCTGTGTTATATGATGCTACTTAGTTTCATTTGAAAGAAAAAAATCAGTAATTGTTTACAAGATGTCAGCAAAGTTGCATATTGGGGGTCAGTAATCATCTTACTGGAGGTCAGTATTCATCTTACTGAGAGTCAGTAATATGCTTACTGGAATCTGTAAGTGCTTACTGGGGTCAGTATCCTGATTACTGAGAGTCAATAACTTGATTACTGGAAATCTGGAATCTGTAAGTTATATACTGGGGGTCAGTAACCTGATTACTAGGGGGTAAGTAATTTGATTACTGGGGGTTAGTAACTTGATTACTGAAGGTCAATAACTTGATTACTGGAAATCTGAAATCTGTAAATTGTTTACTGGGGGTCAGTAACCTGATTATTAGGGGTCAATAATTTAATTACTGGAAATCTGGAATCCGCAAATTGCTTACTGGGGGTCAGTAACCTGAGTCCGGTGACTGGAATCCGACGACTGGCGAAAAAATTAGGTCACCGGAATCCTAGGACCGGAGTCCGGTGACTGGAATTCGGCGACCAGCCATTGGACACCGACGGAGTTTGGTGACCTTCCTGCAAAATCTTCTCTATCTTCCACTTTCTCTTCACATGAGTGTATAAGGGGTGAGGGCAAAAAGGAAAAAAAATATTAAAATTCCTAGTACAAAAGATTTGTTGAAATGGGCAATAGAAGTTGTTACCTTATGTTTAATAGGGCAAGAAATTAGGGTGTTGATAGGAGCACAATGTGCGTCGTTCTTAATATGTTTTTACCCCCATTTATCCAATGTTTAACCCTTATTTTTGTAAGATAGAGTCATATTTTAGTTTAGTGTCCCTTTGGTAGAGTTTTGGAGAAAATGTGCTTAATTAGTTAATTATCAGAAAAATGACTAAGTAAAGAAATCTGAGGAAAAAGTGCAAAATATGTTGTTTTCGTGATATTGAGGCCTGTGCTAAACTGATCTATCCTTTTCCAAATTTGATAAAATTTGGTATACATATAATTGGCAAGCTAAACTATATTGTGTCAAAATTTCAGATCAATCGGAGTTCGGGAAGTCACCCAAATGAAGGCTGCAACTTGGCAGTTTGAGCAAACCAATCCAGGGACTACCAGGATTTTCCTGGGACTGTGTCCTGACTTCCGGAATTTCTGTAGGACACATCGCTTGGAACCAGAGAACGAGACATACGCCATTGGAAAGCTCTACGAGTCTAGTTTCTCTGGGACTTGGAATCGCATCAATCGGAGCTCTGAGAAAAAAGTTATGCTAGTTTGAATGCATGAAGGTCAAGTCTGCCGAAAGAAGAAAACCTAAACCGAGTTCTACATGGATTTGGCTTACGAATGTGGACTGAATTCCATCCTTTGTGCAAGATTTTTGGCTGAATTAATTCATGGAAAACCTAAAGAGATATTGTTCAATTATTCAGCCATTATCTTGGGAATTTTCGGCAGCAAATAGAGGAAGAAAATCGCAACAAATCCTGATCAAATTCGGCAGAATTCCTGTGCACGTCATCCAACTTCCACGGACTCTCCCGGACAGCTCACAATGAATCAGAATTCGAGCCTTATATCGATAGAAAGCTACGGGAGTCTAGTTTGCAACCCAATTAGAATCACCTTAATATTTATTTTCTAGAGAAAGATATTCCATAATCTTCACTCGAAGGTCAAATCTGCCAGCAGGATAAGTTTGAGAAAAACTAGGTTTTGTAAACCCTAGCTGCCTCCCTTGCCTCTATAAATACCACATCTTAAATTCAGAAAATCATCTTCTCTTCCTCACATAAACTTGCCGAACCTCTGCCAAAATATCTCCATAAATCTTACCAAGAACAAAGCCGAATCATCTCCACCACCTTTCCACAAAACCTTTCCAATCATCATCACCAATCCTATTGCCGATTCCTTCAACAAGGTTGTCATTAAGATTGTAATATTTCAATTGCTTTGATTTCTTTGTATTTAAACATTATTTTGTCTATGAAATATGTTTGGATTCTTGGTTTTATTTTCGGTATTGTTAATTTTATATGGGATTTCCGATCTTTGTAATAATTGTTTGGTTATTTCATGTTTGATTACCGATTTATGCATGTGATTTGATTAAATATGTATGATGGGCAGTAGGATTTTGAATGCTTTCTTGATTTAATTAGGTTTATTTCCTTAATTCGTGTGCAACCGAAGGAGATGTCTAGATGCATTCGAAAGGCCATGAGTGTTATCTAGGTATTGAATTCACTTGCCGATTTAATACATGTTGGATCATACGCATGTTATGTTTTAATATGTATTTATCTAAGGGCTAGAGTAATTCTGGAAATTTACATGTCGATGTGAGATGAGTGACGCCATACTTGCTAACATGTTCCAATTCGACATATTGTGCTTATGTGCTATTTGTGTTTAATTTCTACGCATTGTGTTATTAAACCGATTAGTACCATGTTTAGGATTACACGCATGTTGGATTCTAAATACTTGTGATGTTTTGAATAATTAGAATAACCGCATTGGCTCTAATTAAATTGGAACTTAATTGATCTTGAATTCGATATTTGCTGCTGCCCCTATTGCTTGTTTTAATTTCATTGCATGTATAATGAGATTTGTGTCTTGTGATTGTGTGAAAGGTGATGATCAATTGTAGATAATAATTTAGGTTTTAGAATTTGTAAAAATTCAGTAGGTAATTAATCATAAAAATCGACAAACCCCCTTATGTGCAACACTTTGTATGATTGAAAGCCCTTGATTTCCCCGGATAGAACGATCCCTACTTGTCCTAACTACAATTGACAAAAGAAGGGTATTATGTGTATGAAGTTGTTTTGCAGGTACTTTGTGCTTGGATAACATCTCCATCAGGTGTTCATTGAAATTGGTGATGAGGGGGGTCAAAATTGAACTAAATGGATATTATTCCTAATATATATCAAATATATGGTTTGTTCACAATGGTATTCTTCGTTTTAGGCTAGACCAAAAACTCACCTTCTCAACCTCTTAAAAAAAAAAAAACTAAAAAGCAACCAACTGAAAAACATACACAAGTAACATAACAGAAAGAGATACATTAATGAAAACAACAAGACATATCTAAATTCTATAACCACATCCTTATTTGCACATTATGATACTTTAAGTGTGGTAATTAAATGTAATATCGGTGATGGGTTCTTTTGGCATTTGAGATTGTTCTTATCAAGTATGAACTCTTGAATCTGCTCATCACTATTATATCTTTTTTTTTCTTCATGGAATAAACATGGCTTCTGTGTTTAAATGTAAAAAAGGGAATGTCATTGATTTGTTGTATTGCTTGAACAGTTCAATCATCACAATTTAGTCATCAATTCAACCTGCTCATGCGTACATAATTTTTTGATTATTCACACCAAGAGACTAAAATATATAACATATTCTGGAGTTGGAGGTCCAACAAAGACTTGACCGAGCCAGTTTGGCAGTGGTGAACAATACAATGTTGTTAACTTGTACTGATATAATCTTTTCTCTAGTTGCACTCTTAAAAACCAACTACAACACTTGGAAGAATTAAGAAATGATAACGACAAGAACGAGGACGTAAATCATCTTCATTATTTCAAATTCGTAGAGACTATTAATTATATATATATATATATACCTTTAATGACACGCTATACTTCTAACTGTATTGTTTAACTTTGATCATAGTACTTTATTGACTTCCCTAAAAGATGTTTAATCATGGTTTTTAGTATGTAAAGCATCACATATCCAAAACAAATTATTTGCAGAAATTATTTTCCAAAATGTATACATTTAAGTGACACATTTTGACATGTCACTATTGAAATTAATATGTTAAATTTTAACAACACTCTTGCTTCTTGTCTACGCTAACTACATGTGCTAGACCCTTGCTTCTTGGGGACGCTTCATGGACCTCTTTTATCCTTATGTCAATTTGTGTGAAAAAAGTTGTTCGTAGAATTTGATGTGTAAACTACTTTCCATTTATCATAAACATATGTGTACCGATGCACTGTTAGTTTATGCTATAAATAAGAACTACATCTTACTTGAAAATTCACAAAGCTTTAGTTCAATATACAAGCTATATCCTGAAAAATCAACCTGTCCTCAATAACCTTTTTGTTTCCCTAATGGCTTTAAATTTTATACCAAGGCTCACAACTCATCTCTCTTTAATCAGTCTAGTATTTCTTCTCGTTCTACCCATGCCTGTATTTTTAACTCAAGCTGCACCTATTGAGAAATACGGATCTGAAATGGAATTTGAGCTGAAGTACTATATCATGATTATCCAATCCGGTCCCAATGCCACAGTTGTTCCTGTTGCAGGTGTTGCCGGAGAGCGTTGGGCCCCGACCACCTGGGGAACAATTTTCATCGGTGATAACCCAGTGGTTGAAAGCCCAACTCCATACTCGCGAAGAGTTGGTCGAAGCCGAGGCCTGGCAGTGTCGACATCAAAAGATGGAAGGTACGAATATATTTCCACCTCTACTATGTTCACAAGCGGCGAGTATAATGGCAGCACATTACAAAAACAAGGAACATTTGATAGACCTTCGAAGAGACCCAGCGAGCTTTCAATCGTAGGAGGTACAGGAAAGTTTAAAGGTGCTAGTGGAATTTCTACTCTTCAAAAATATAGTGACTCATACAACTACACTTTTATTCGAGTCACCTTCAAGTTTTCAACTCTCATTTGATCATGGATTTGGAAACCTCGATCATTTTCAACTGTTGATCCATCAGTTGACTTTTGATTGAGAGTTAATATTATACTTTTATATAAATGGCTAAATAAATGAACAAAGTACCCCTATATGGAGTAGTTGTTCACTTGTTCTTAGTTTCGTGTGTAAGTAATTGTCTAAATTGAGTGTTTAAAATCGAGACCAATAAAAGTATCTATAAATATGCATGGTGCATGTTCATAATGAGATTTTTTATTTGTCAGTTGATAAACAAATGGAGGCTAAGTGCATAAAATATCAAAAGTCAATCATAGGTTTGCTAAACTAACTTTCCAAGAACAATAGCTATTATCACCAAGATGTTAAACTTTCCATTCCATATTTCTAGTGAGGCAAAAATAACAGCAAATTAACCTAGCATGTCAAATTGTGTACCTCAAAAATGAGTGATGAGCGTTGTTCACTGACTGTATGTTTATGTTTGGAATATGATTGTGTTTTTGGTCTAATCATGTGTGGCTAGTCCTTTTCGTGCTTACCCAAAAAAAAAAGTGGTTATACCTTTAGACCTTGATTATGTCTATTCACACACTTTATCTTATTTTGTCATCATATTTTGTGGTTCATTAGTGTGATATGGGATTATCAGATTATGTCTCACTTGGATCTTATCAATTCATGTTTTTATTTTTAGGGTTTATTAATTATTGTTGTCACTTAATTAGATTCCAATATTTGCAAGAGTAGTGCTCAAACTTAATATTTGACATACTTGACAACCTTTTACAATAATGATCTTCCAAGATAGACCATTTTTCACTCAAAGAGTTGTTCAACCTATAACAACCTTAGTTTTGTAGAAATTATAGATCCCATATGGGAAAATGGGAACCTCGTTAATGAGTTTTTAAGGGTTTGAACCACTCCATTCGATTCTATTAGAGCGGGTTTATGCTACAAGTGTATACTTTGTGGCCACACGGGCTGCTTTTTGTCCATGCGTATGGCTTGAATGTTCACCACATGTGCAGTGGTGTGTTGGGTGGAAACCTTGCTAATGTGTTTATAATGGTTTTCGTAATGCTATCCATTTCTAATTGAATTGGATGTGAACCCTATATTATTTTATCAAGTTTTACCTGTAATAAGTTTTCTTTTTTAAGGAGAAAGACGACAACATTATATTAGATGAAATCTAAAAAGTACATATTACGATGCAAACACATCGAAATAAAGCAATAAACCATAACACGATGCACATAAACATCGAAAAGAAGAAAGGAAGAAAGCAATAAAGGATAACAAGATGCACATACACATTTAGAATGAAGGGTAACCATGTGACTTGATGTCGCACGACATCACTGCATTGCATATGTCACAAGAGTAGTGTAAATGTAACCGCAACTGTAACTGTAATGGTGTTCGGTGCCGTGATCACCTAGAAGAGGTGATCCGCTCCTTAGAAATTCAAGAGTAATCATAGGTGTCAAAAACTCAAAAATTAACATACGAATTCCTAAAAACCAGATTCAATACAAGGTCAATGTAACCATGTGTCTCGTATCCAAGGTCAATAACCTATCACCAGGATCCCAAATCTGAACCCAAATGTGAGTGGGCCTATGGTCTAAAGCCCCACTCACCCCAACCAAGCCCAAAGTAGCCCAGGCCCATACATGGGAACTCAAATTTGATCTGGATCCTTGGTGTCTTCCTTCACCGAAAAAGAAAGGATCCAGCTGGCCTAGTCATCGGTCACATCCAGCACGGCTTAGACAACGATGATTGTCGCCACCGCACCGCCATCTTACCCTGGGCATCACCTGCAGCAGTCATGGCAGTCAAGTCATCATAAGCGCTAGAGACCCGAGTTGGTATATGGTGTGTGATGCAATTATATAATCCTATATTTCTATGCATAGTACCCCTGGTATTTATGTTTAATATCGTTATTTATGGATCATTTATGTTATCGTAGTGTTTTTTCGGTTTGTGTCATAGAGAGAAGCAAAGAAGCTAAAATGAGCCAACAAGGAATAAAAAGCAATTTGGAAACTCACGTGTCAGAATCTGTCAGTGGTCTTGCAATTTGGAAACTCATGTTTTTTATTTACTTTTGTTCACAATAGTATTCTTGTAATAGTAAAATGGGAATTGGTCTACACATTTAATTGATAATTCTCTTTATATATGGTGAGTATTACAAAGGAAATAGTAATTACATTTATGACCATAATGACTGATCGTTTCAGTAATAAGTATTGAATGCTAACTACATAAATCTCTCTCATCAGTTACATTGACGAAGGCACACAATGTGTTTTTTCTTCAACACTTCCCCTTGTGTCGAGTCAAAGATAAAATGGTGCATGAGATGTTGTTTCATTAAAAACCTTGCCAAAAAACAAAAACTCAATGGGAGAAAATAAAACTTTAGTCTAAGGAGAAAAAGAGCACAACGCACGTATTACATTTGAAAACAACATGTATGTGCTAGACTCCCCCTGATGTCTGCTCCTCCCCCTAATTTTTACATTAATCATGAGATTCTCCTCGATTCTTTCATTTGATCAAGGGAGTTTCAATAACCTTAGCATAGTTATGTATTTTCACATGTTTTTCAAATATGACTTGAGCAATGATTTAGTAACTAAATCTTGTCACATTGTCCTCAGATCCAACTTTATTTACTTTGATCTCGAGGATAAGGTTGTCCATGAACTGAACACATAAGTTCATAATGAACATCATGTTTATGCTAAGCATGAACTTCTCATAGTAAAACAGTAAAAAACTCTATCATAGTATAGATATGGACGAATCGTTAAGAGATTTGAAATTGATATGCAATAACAGATTTTCATCTTTAATGAGTTTTTCTTTACGCATAGTTAGCTATGACATGAATAGTTTTCTTTCCATCACGTCTTCTTCTATGTAGGGATTGAATAAACTCAAATATTTCATATCTTTTAGTATTTGAAAGAACCATTGGTGTTGCGTGGGCGTAGAGCTACACATAGTTTTACAGATTTTCATTGAAAGAGAGGTCGAGTCTTATATATTGTGTTTAAGTACAATCATGCGTCATTGCACTTGCATAGGAAATTTCATTTCCCAACACTTCTTCGTCATCTTCCTTTAGATGAAAAATGGATCTATTATTAGAGTAAAGACTTCGACTGATCAAAAGAGTATATGTAGGCCTCACTTTATTCTTTAGGGTGCCTAAGCCGATTGATGGATGGTCACCATCATTACAGTCCTTGAGTTCCATTTTAAGACTGTGTATTCCCAAGATCTTTTTCATTCATAACTTATGATTTACAATACATAGAGTATCTCTTAGTTCATTGAGAGTCTGTGTATATCCATAATGAACAAGCAAGGGCATAATTTACCAATCTCTTCCCAATCAAGTAGTCACTTTAGTGAACCTTTCAATTTCTTTTGCAAACACACTTATGTGATCTAGAGCCACTTGATTTGGGTGAATGAAATCCGTTTAGGATCCTCATGTATATCTCTTAATTTAGATCCCCATAGAGATATGTTGTGACCACTTTCGTAAGCTGCATGTTCAGTTTTTCGGAAATTACCAAACTGACAAGGTAGTGGAGTGCAATGACATCCATTATGAGAGATTGTCTCCACGTAGTCCATTATGAGGGAATATATCCTTGTAGTCGATTCCAGTGTGTTTTTGAGAGACCCTGCACCATAAGGTAAGTCTACATACTCTTATTCTCATTACACATTCTAACAAAGATATATTTGATAGGGTTTATATTTGCAGTGTCGGCGTCACCTGCCCGAAGACCTATCTCTTTGTTTATACTGGATCTCTTCTTTCCATTAGGCCAGTTTACTATGTTAACATTTTTCAACGAAGTATGGTTCGATATTAGACTCATTATTCCACGTCCTCATGTACACTAGTGTAACGTGTTTGTAGAGATCTCTATATTTTCACGGATTGGTTCTAACATTTGAGGCGTCCCCCAATGATAACCACAATCCAAAAATATTCTCATGAGACGGATTTGAATATCACTGATCAATGGATCAGGTTGTGCTAGACTTGCTTTCTTCCTTTAGGTAAGTATTCATCGAACCTAAGGTGGTCCCCTCTCTTCCTTGGAGAGCCACGGCATGTGACACCATTTATTCCACTTTATGGCGTCACTATGCCACCATGGATGGTGGCAGTGCAATACCCAATTCCTCTTAGGTGGTACCATGTTCTTTTGATAAAACATAATCCTTGCAGGTATATTTGCAGCAGGTTTATGTGTTCTCGTCACTTTATTGTATAAGATATCTACACACCTTACTCTGTGTGATTTTGGGGATCAAGATGAGACACAATGGTAACAACCCACGACAATACTCATGTACTTCCACAGTCCTTAGAGGTAATGCAAATTTAGGAGCTCAAATGAATTCTCACTTGTATCTTTTCACATGAACATCGTGGCACAAATTTCTTTAAAATGTGGAAAAAATTCAATTTCCTTTTGTCGCATAAATTGTCAATTTGACATATGCCCAATATATATACATCGAAACGTAACTCAAGTTCTTTAGAGTAACTCGATGGGGATTGCAATAAAAAGTATGGTAATCTCAGGAAGACAGGTGCATTATGAATCTCAAATGAACAGATATACCGATCCTTATTACTTTTGTTATATCTATTGATATAGTACTACTGTTCTTCAGTACTATTATGCTATTTTATGATATATTAGTACCATTGTCTTTCAGTACTATTATTCTAGGGATTATATGATGCGTTTCTTTGCACATAGTTCTTTATGTCGTGCCTATATTATGTTATGTTTCTTTGCTTTATGCAATACTTTGCAAAGTTAGATGCAGAAAATTGAACCACGTATATCATAAAATTGGAATAATCTCAATTCATTGAGAGGAAATGTCAACAATTACATTTAGTCTTGTCCAATTTAGAAATAGTTATTTTAAGACAAAAAGTCTAATTAATTAGGTATAAGGCCTGATAGCCTTTATAAGGATATCTTGGAAATTAAAAGTAGATTTAATCAAAGTCTATCTTGGATTGAGCTAGATTCTTTTTGCTCTTTTAATAGTTGCAATGATGAGATGTGTCATTGTCATTTTCTCCCATATGGTAAGCCTTTAGTTGTAAATTCATTTTCAATGTCATTGTTGGATATTGAAGATACTTTTCCAAGTCCTCGTACTTGTATGATTCTTTATACTTCCTATAAGTCGCGGCTAATTCTTTTGCTAGTTTGCAATGTTCGTATTAATAGTTCGTTTATTTACAACAATGGCAGAGTGCTTCACTGCACATGACATGTCCCCTAGGCCATCCTTCAAATAGTGCATTGTTTCCACTTGCTTTTGGACGATTATATAAATCTTTACGCTCATGGTAATTGTCCTTTGTATTAGGAATGTTGCATTACTTTGCATAATTTATTTTTAGAAAATTTCTTTGTCTCAAACCGTACATCGTCATTCAAGGTATTTTAATTATTTCTTAGCTATTTATATAAAGCAGTTCGCATAAATATACCATGCTCAAGCCTTAGTTGACTCAGTAGGGAAATTTGGTACTCAAGTTCTTCAGTGTCCAATATTTCAAAATCAGAGTGTGATGGTTCAACCATCTGTAAAATAGAGAAGAAGAGAATGTATTAGTTTCGCGGTCTAAATGACACTCACGACAACTACAATAAACCAAGATACATCGCCAATCTGATGTTTTGTGAAATTAAATTATCACTATAAAATTATCGATTTTAACAATTACTTTTTAAGCTTACGAAATTTTGTTTTCATTGCTTTGTAACAACAGTTACGAAGATAATTGTGTAAATTGATTTCTAGGAAATATAAATTGGATTCAAGACCAAGGTTCGTAATGGTCACTTTTTCGATACTTTGTGAGTTGGTTTGTCTATTTTTCTTTATATTACAATGTAACATCCCGAACCAAGAATTATTTTTAACTGTGTTACTTTTACTTTTACTCCTCGAAAATTATTTTTACGATTCGAAAGTTCTAAAGGTTGACTTCTAGATGAGTTGACCTGACTGAGGATTTTATTGCATGACGAGGTAGAACACGTTGAAACGAGTTCGTGGACACGTGGCATGTTTAATTTGGAATTCGTATGAAAAAGTTACAATGTAAAATCGGTAGTTGACCGATTTTGGACGAGTATAAATAGTCGGGAGGAAAATTTCCCGAAAGGGAAATCCCCATTTTTTTTCTTTTTCTTTTTCTTTTTCTTTTCTTTTTCTTCTTTCTTCTCTTTCTCTCTCCTTTCCCCCGACTCGGCCCGACATCCGGCCGAATTTTAGGAATTCGGTGGAGGTTGTTATTTTGGTGTATTTATTGTAATTGGAGGTTGAATTCGGGTTTAGGAAGTTGAAAGGAGTTGATTAGGTGTTGTTTGATGTTTAATTGGTTGAGTTTTGAAGAATTTTTTATTTGGGCAGTTTACGGTCGCCGTGTTAGCCGCCGTATGCTGCGGCTGCGTGGGTGTTTGGCGGCGGAGGCGATGGGGACGAGGTCCTGAGGTGGTGGCGGTGGTGTTGGGTTGATTTGGAGTCGAATGGAAGCATGTCAAATTGTGTACCTCAAAAATGAGTGATGAGCGTTGTTCACTGACTGTATGTTTATGTTTGGAATATGATTGTGTTTTTGGTCTAATCATGTGTGGCTAGTCCTTTTCGTGCTTACCCAAAAAAAAAAGTGGTTATACCTTTAGACCTTGATTATGTCTATTCACACACTTTATCTTATTTTGTCATCATATTTTGTGGTTCATTAGTGTGATATGGGATTATCAGATTATGTCTCACTTGGATCTTATCAATTCATGTTTTTATTTTTAGGGTTTATTAATTATTGTTGTCACTTAATTAGATTCCAATATTTGCAAGAGTAGTGCTCAAACTTAATATTTGACATACTTGACAACCTTTTACAATAATGATCTTCCAAGATAGACCATTTTTCACTCAAAGAGTTGTTCAACCTATAACAACCTTAGTTTTGTAGAAATTATAGATCCCATATGGGAAAATGGGAACCTCGTTAATGAGTTTTTAAGGGTTTGAACCACTCCATTCGATTCTATTAGAGCGGGTTTATGCTACAAGTGTATACTTTGTGGCCACACGGGCTGCTTTTTGTCCATGCGTATGGCTTGAATGTTCACCACATGTGCAGTGGTGTGTTGGGTGGAAACCTTGCTAATGTGTTTATAATGGTTTTCGTAATGCTATCCATTTCTAATTGAATTGGATGTGAACCCTATATTATTTTATCAAGTTTTACCTGTAATAAGTTTTCTTTTTTAAGGAGAAAGACGACAACATTATATTAGATGAAATCTAAAAAGTACATATTACGATGCAAACACATCGAAATAAAGCAATAAACCATAACACGATGCACATAAACATCGAAAAGAAGAAAGGAAGAAAGCAATAAAGGATAACAAGATGCACATACACATTTAGAATGAAGGGTAACCATGTGACTTGATGTCGCACGACATCACTGCATTGCATATGTCACAAGAGTAGTGTAAATGTAACCGCAACTGTAACTGTAATGGTGTTCGGTGCCGTGATCACCTAGAAGAGGTGATCCGCTCCTTAGAAATTCAAGAGTAATCATAGGTGTCAAAAACTCAAAAATTAACATACGAATTCCTAAAAACCAGATTCAATACAAGGTCAATGTAACCATGTGTCTCGTATCCAAGGTCAATAACCTATCACCAGGATCCCAAATCTGAACCCAAATGTGAGTGGGCCTATGGTCTAAAGCCCCACTCACCCCAACCAAGCCCAAAGTAGCCCAGGCCCATACATGGGAACTCAAATTTGATCTGGATCCTTGGTGTCTTCCTTCACCGAAAAAGAAAGGATCCAGCTGGCCTAGTCATCGGTCACATCCAGCACGGCTTAGACAACGATGATTGTCGCCACCGCACCGCCATCTTACCCTGGGCATCACCTGCAGCAGTCATGGCAGTCAAGTCATCATAAGCGCTAGAGACCCGAGTTGGTATATGGTGTGTGATGCAATTATATAATCCTATATTTCTATGCATAGTACCCCTGGTATTTATGTTTAATATCGTTATTTATGGATCATTTATGTTATCGTAGTGTTTTTTCGGTTTGTGTCATAGAGAGAAGCAAAGAAGCTAAAATGAGCCAACAAGGAATAAAAAGCAATTTGGAAACTCACGTGTCAGAATCTGTCAGTGGTCTTGCAATTTGGAAACTCATGTTTTTTATTTACTTTTGTTCACAATAGTATTCTTGTAATAGTAAAATGGGAATTGGTCTACACATTTAATTGATAATTCTCTTTATATATGGTGAGTATTACAAAGGAAATAGTAATTACATTTATGACCATAATGACTGATCGTTTCAGTAATAAGTATTGAATGCTAACTACATAAATCTCTCTCATCAGTTACATTGACGAAGGCACACAATGTGTTTTTTCTTCAACACTTCCCCTTGTGTCGAGTCAAAGATAAAATGGTGCATGAGATGTTGTTTCATTAAAAACCTTGCCAAAAAACAAAAACTCAATGGGAGAAAATAAAACTTTAGTCTAAGGAGAAAAAGAGCACAACGCACGTATTACATTTGAAAACAACATGTATGTGCTAGACTCCCCCTGATGTCTGCTCCTCCCCCTAATTTTTACATTAATCATGAGATTCTCCTCGATTCTTTCATTTGATCAAGGGAGTTTCAATAACCTTAGCATAGTTATGTATTTTCACATGTTTTTCAAATATGACTTGAGCAATGATTTAGTAACTAAATCTTGTCACATTGTCCTCAGATCCAACTTTATTTACTTTGATCTCGAGGATAAGGTTGTCCATGAACTGAACACATAAGTTCATAATGAACATCATGTTTATGCTAAGCATGAACTTCTCATAGTAAAACAGTAAAAAACTCTATCATAGTATAGATATGGACGAATCGTTAAGAGATTTGAAATTGATATGCAATAACAGATTTTCATCTTTAATGAGTTTTTCTTTACGCATAGTTAGCTATGACATGAATAGTTTTCTTTCCATCACGTCTTCTTCTATGTAGGGATTGAATAAACTCAAATATTTCATATCTTTTAGTATTTGAAAGAACCATTGGTGTTGCGTGGGCGTAGAGCTACACATAGTTTTACAGATTTTCATTGAAAGAGAGGTCGAGTCTTATATATTGTGTTTAAGTACAATCATGCGTCATTGCACTTGCATAGGAAATTTCATTTCCCAACACTTCTTCGTCATCTTCCTTTAGATGAAAAATGGATCTATTATTAGAGTAAAGACTTCGACTGATCAAAAGAGTATATGTAGGCCTCACTTTATTCTTTAGGGTGCCTAAGCCGATTGATGGATGGTCACCATCATTACAGTCCTTGAGTTCCATTTTAAGACTGTGTATTCCCAAGATCTTTTTCATTCATAACTTATGATTTACAATACATAGAGTATCTCTTAGTTCATTGAGAGTCTGTGTATATCCATAATGAACAAGCAAGGGCATAATTTACCAATCTCTTCCCAATCAAGTAGTCACTTTAGTGAACCTTTCAATTTCTTTTGCAAACACACTTATGTGATCTAGAGCCACTTGATTTGGGTGAATGAAATCCGTTTAGGATCCTCATGTATATCTCTTAATTTAGATCCCCATAGAGATATGTTGTGACCACTTTCGTAAGCTGCATGTTCAGTTTTTCGGAAATTACCAAACTGACAAGGTAGTGGAGTGCAATGACATCCATTATGAGAGATTGTCTCCACGTAGTCCATTATGAGGGAATATATCCTTGTAGTCGATTCCAGTGTGTTTTTGAGAGACCCTGCACCATAAGGTAAGTCTACATACTCTTATTCTCATTACACATTCTAACAAAGATATATTTGATAGGGTTTATATTTGCAGTGTCGGCGTCACCTGCCCGAAGACCTATCTCTTTGTTTATACTGGATCTCTTCTTTCCATTAGGCCAGTTTACTATGTTAACATTTTTCAACGAAGTATGGTTCGATATTAGACTCATTATTCCACGTCCTCATGTACACTAGTGTAACGTGTTTGTAGAGATCTCTATATTTTCACGGATTGGTTCTAACATTTGAGGCGTCCCCCAATGATAACCACAATCCAAAAATATTCTCATGAGACGGATTTGAATATCACTGATCAATGGATCAGGTTGTGCTAGACTTGCTTTCTTCCTTTAGGTAAGTATTCATCGAACCTAAGGTGGTCCCCTCTCTTCCTTGGAGAGCCACGGCATGTGACACCATTTATTCCACTTTATGGCGTCACTATGCCACCATGGATGGTGGCAGTGCAATACCCAATTCCTCTTAGGTGGTACCATGTTCTTTTGATAAAACATAATCCTTGCAGGTATATTTGCAGCAGGTTTATGTGTTCTCGTCACTTTATTGTATAAGATATCTACACACCTTACTCTGTGTGATTTTGGGGATCAAGATGAGACACAATGGTAACAACCCACGACAATACTCATGTACTTCCACAGTCCTTAGAGGTAATGCAAATTTAGGAGCTCAAATGAATTCTCACTTGTATCTTTTCACATGAACATCGTGGCACAAATTTCTTTAAAATGTGGAAAAAATTCAATTTCCTTTTGTCGCATAAATTGTCAATTTGACATATGCCCAATATATATACATCGAAACGTAACTCAAGTTCTTTAGAGTAACTCGATGGGGATTGCAATAAAAAGTATGGTAATCTCAGGAAGACAGGTGCATTATGAATCTCAAATGAACAGATATACCGATCCTTATTACTTTTGTTATATCTATTGATATAGTACTACTGTTCTTCAGTACTATTATGCTATTTTATGATATATTAGTACCATTGTCTTTCAGTACTATTATTCTAGGGATTATATGATGCGTTTCTTTGCACATAGTTCTTTATGTCGTGCCTATATTATGTTATGTTTCTTTGCTTTATGCAATACTTTGCAAAGTTAGATGCAGAAAATTGAACCACGTATATCATAAAATTGGAATAATCTCAATTCATTGAGAGGAAATGTCAACAATTACATTTAGTCTTGTCCAATTTAGAAATAGTTATTTTAAGACAAAAAGTCTAATTAATTAGGTATAAGGCCTGATAGCCTTTATAAGGATATCTTGGAAATTAAAAGTAGATTTAATCAAAGTCTATCTTGGATTGAGCTAGATTCTTTTTGCTCTTTTAATAGTTGCAATGATGAGATGTGTCATTGTCATTTTCTCCCATATGGTAAGCCTTTAGTTGTAAATTCATTTTCAATGTCATTGTTGGATATTGAAGATACTTTTCCAAGTCCTCGTACTTGTATGATTCTTTATACTTCCTATAAGTCGCGGCTAATTCTTTTGCTAGTTTGCAATGTTCGTATTAATAGTTCGTTTATTTACAACAATGGCAGAGTGCTTCACTGCACATGACATGTCCCCTAGGCCATCCTTCAAATAGTGCATTGTTTCCACTTGCTTTTGGACGATTATATAAATCTTTACGCTCATGGTAATTGTCCTTTGTATTAGGAATGTTGCATTACTTTGCATAATTTATTTTTAGAAAATTTCTTTGTCTCAAACCGTACATCGTCATTCAAGGTATTTTAATTATTTCTTAGCTATTTATATAAAGCAGTTCGCATAAATATACCATGCTCAAGCCTTAGTTGACTCAGTAGGGAAATTTGGTACTCAAGTTCTTCAGTGTCCAATATTTCAAAATCAGAGTGTGATGGTTCAACCATCTGTAAAATAGAGAAGAAGAGAATGTATTAGTTTCGCGGTCTAAATGACACTCACGACAACTACAATAAACCAAGATACATCGCCAATCTGATGTTTTGTGAAATTAAATTATCACTATAAAATTATCGATTTTAACAATTACTTTTTAAGCTTACGAAATTTTGTTTTCATTGCTTTGTAACAACAGTTACGAAGATAATTGTGTAAATTGATTTCTAGGAAATATAAATTGGATTCAAGACCAAGGTTCGTAATGGTCACTTTTTCGATACTTTGTGAGTTGGTTTGTCTATTTTTCTTTATATTACAATGTAACATCCCGAACCAAGAATTATTTTTAACTGTGTTACTTTTACTTTTACTCCTCGAAAATTATTTTTACGATTCGAAAGTTCTAAAGGTTGACTTCTAGATGAGTTGACCTGACTGAGGATTTTATTGCATGACGAGGTAGAACACGTTGAAACGAGTTCGTGGACACGTGGCATGTTTAATTTGGAATTCGTATGAAAAAGTTACAATGTAAAATCGGTAGTTGACCGATTTTGGACGAGTATAAATAGTCGGGAGGAAAATTTCCCGAAAGGGAAATCCCCATTTTTTTTCTTTTTCTTTTTCTTTTCCTTTTCTTTTTCTTCTTTCTTCTCTTTCTCTCTCCTTTCCCCCGACTCGGCCCGACATCCGGCCGAATTTTAGGAATTCGGTGGAGGTTGTTATTTTGGTGTATTTATTGTAATTGGAGGTTGAATTCGGGTTTAGGAAGTTGAAAGGAGTTGATTAGGTGTTGTTTGATGTTTAATTGGTTGAGTTTTGAAGAATTTTTTATTTGGGCAGTTTACGGTCGCCGTGTTAGCCGCCGTATGCTGCGGCTGCGTGGGTGTTTGGCGGCGGAGGCGATGGGGACGAGGTCCTGAGGTGGTGGCGGTGGTGTTGGGTTGATTTGGAGTCGAATGGAAGCTTTTTTCGCCACTGTGGTGGCGTTGCCGGCGGCGGGAGGAAGAAGGGTGAATAGTAAAACAGTAAAAGGTTAAAGTAAAACGGTAAAAGGTGAAAAGTAAATGGTAAAACAGTAAAAGTAAATAGTAAACAATAAAAGTAAATAGTAAATAGTAATTAGACTTTAACCATTTACTGTTTGACTTATGTAATTACTGTTTGACCATTAAATGTTACTGTTGACTACGGTAAAAAGGTAAAAGCTGTTTTAAAGGGGTTTTACGACGAATTAACTAGTAAAAGAATTAATCGGACACGGGGTGGGTGTCCTAAGTAATTCGGACGTAGATTTTTCGGTATTGAGACGTAATTCCTATACCGATAACTGAAAAGGAGAAAATTGGGAGGTTTCGTGCGAGTGAGGACGTCCGTATATTTAATGTTTATAAATAAATTCCGAGTTTCATAATATTTATGATTACGTCCCTGTTACAGGTCGAGATGTTACTCTATGGGACGAGAGATCGGATTAACGGCTCGCTCGGCCGTACTGTGAGTGGACTTTATTTTAAATAATGCATGCATAAATATTTTATTGAAAGGAATTTTATTTTAATTAAATGAGTTCTTGAGTTTGATATGAATTATCGAGATATATGATTTTGATATTTGAGCATTTAATATTTAAAGAAAAATATGGGTTTGGGGTATATGTTTACTACTATTTTGAATAGTACGTAATTTTAATCGGAAATGAGATTTCCGGAAATAGTATGGTTTGATAAAATCATATTTGAGCATTCTAAATATATTTATATTTAAAAGACCGGAAATGAGATTTTCGGAGATTTTATGATTTCATAAATTGTGATTTTACGGCATGTAAGATATGTCGGTTATGTCTTTACTTCGAGGCTTTTGTTTTAATTGATTATGTTTATAAGCCTCAGATGTACGGTCGAGGACCGTACGGATTGTGGATTAAATGGGGGAAGCGTGTTTTCGGATTTGATTTGATTTGTTTTTACACCATGTATTTGGGTCATCATAATTGCTAGCTAGCCTTAGCGTGAGACGTTGGTTTAGTACCCTGAGAGGTTCCGACCTTTAGCCTAAGGGGCTTGGTTCGTCATATTTGTCCACGCTGGATCAGAAGCCCTGGGAGGTTCCGACCTGAGCCTGAGAGTGAGAGGCTCCTGTTTATGGTGTAACCACTTCCCCATTATTTCGTTTGTTGGGCCAATGAGATTGACTTTGTCTTTATTCTTGGTTTTCGGGAATATTTTCTCTTATGAGACTTTCGTTTATTTAATAAATTCTCAAACCAGTGGAGTTGGATTTTATTATGAAAATATTTTGAAATGTACCGATGGAATTGGCCCAGCTATTCATCATTTGGTTTTAGAAAATTTATATCTTCAAAAATATTATTTGTTATTTGAGATATCAGTGGACCTGATTAATTATTTGAAAATCCATTTTTTCCAGTTCATTTTATTAGAATGCTCTGATTACCTGTGAGCCAGTTGAATTAGATTTTGTATTTATTTGTGGTTGTTGTTGTGATGGGGAGCAGATGGCTCCAGGTGTTAAGGTTGGAACTCGAATTTAGAAGTGTTTTTGGTTGTTGTAGGTCTTAGGGTTATCCATCTTAAGATTGACTTTATCGAATTATCGATAGAGTTAGCCTTAAGGTGGTCCCCGCATGACCTTATCCGGATTTCAGGGTGAAATCCGGGGCGGGTCTTGACAACAATGCTCATGAAATTACATTATCATGACAATGCTCAAACCAAATAACATGTTGTTGACAGTAGCCGCAGAGGGGCTACAGCAGGCCCACAGACCCGCAGCAAGTGCACCAGGACCCGGCCCGAAGCCCAGGACCGAACTACCAGCACCCGGCCTCGGGGTCCAGCAGTATATCCAGCCACCAGGGACCCTGGGACCGGGGGCGCCTGCCTGCCAAAGAGGGTACCAGAGTGTACAAACAGAAGGGAGCCAGTCCCACATCGAAGGGTGAGGCCAGCCCTCACCCCCAACCACCTATATAAGGGCCCCAACTACCCTCATTAATAGGTAACTAATCTCACTCATCGCTTACATACGTGCTCAAGTTATACATATTCCAACTATACTGACTTAGGCATCGGAGAGGAGAAGACCGGCCCGCCCGGTATTCCCCTTAGTAAGCAGGTTTGCAGGAGATCAAGTTGGATTCATCTGTATCTACCAGGCCCCAGGGTTTGAACAGAAACAATTGGCGCCGTCTGTGGGAACGAGTTCTGATCCACGAGTAAAGTATGTATTGCTCTACCGGAGTGTAGACTTCGACCGATCCTGTGAAAGACAGCTAACTCCACAGTCAGTCAGTCATGGAGGGAAGGAGGATAAAAGCTAGCTCGGAAAGGTCGAAAGCGCGAATTCAGATCCCCGACCCGGTCTGTAACATAAAGGCTGAGGTCGGTGCGAGGTTCGCCCTTTCTCCCGCCCGAGACAGAACCCATGATCGTCAGGAATTGGAGAACCACGACCGGTATGGTACGGGAGAAGAAATCAAAAAGATGAAGGCAGAAGTCGAGCGGTTACGAGAAGAGGGCGATCAAGATCGGCTAAGGGCGGATGCCCGATGCCGGGAATTGAAGACGGTGAACGTCGCCCTTTTGGCGGTCCTGGAGCGAGAGGGCCAGCCGGGCACTCCTCGGGCAGCACCGTGGCCGGCAAGCAAAGCTAGCAAATTCCCGCATCATGAGGTAGGACAGCCCACGGGAAGAAGAAAGACCGTGCATGTGCCCACACCCCTCTTTTCGGAAGCTCTGGAAGACTCCGACCCGGCCGAGCCCCCGTACCGTATGAGTCAGGCGTCAAGCGAGCAGGAAGGCTCTACCGCACGGAGGATCGAAGAGCTCTCTGCCTCGGTGTCGGACATAAAGGGCCGCCTAGAGACCAGCGAGAGGAAAGCAGGGCGACCGCGGGACAGTGCACGGTTCAACGAGCGTATTGGACCTTTCCCACGCCGGATTAGGGAATCGGGAAGATCTGGTAGCCAAAGGCCTCTGAAGTTGACATACTCAGGGACGAGCTGCCCATACCAGCACCTGGACAGTTTTAAGTCACAAACGGGCACAAGGGGCTACTCAGACGCCGTGTGCTGCAACATATTCCAAGAGACGCTCTCGGGGGAGGCGTTGAGTTGGTTCTACGAACTACCAGTGAACTCAGTCGAAACTTTCGAGCAGTCGGCTGATAAGTTTGTCGGCCGGTTCGTCCTCAGAGCCAGGGCAGTCCAAACATCAACGATCCTTTTTGATTGCATGCAGGCTGACCACGAACCGCTACACGCCTTCGTTAACCGGTGGCAAATCGCCACGGCCGGGGTCAGAAACCTGGACAAGAAGATCGCAGGGATGGCCTTTAAGCAGGGGTTAAGACCCGGAGAACTTTCGTACAACTTGGGAATGCAGGAGCCGCTGGGGTACGATGAATTGATGACCGTGGCCGTCAGACATGCTCAGGCGGACCACGAGACATATGGGGATAAGGCGCCCAAGCGAAGGCCGGATGACCTACTGTCGCCACCTCCCCGTGAGAGCAAGACCGGGCGGCTAGATCACAACCGTGCGCCGGTAACCACCAGGAAAGCAGAGGTACGGGAGGAGTGGCAACCCCGACGAAGCAATGACAACAGCTCCCGGCTGGGGAGAAGGCCACCACTTGTGCGACCGGCACAGCCATCGGCGGCTGCGCCAGTAGAACGACCACTGCGGGCCCTAGCCATTATGCCGGCGGAAAAGCCCGAAGGTCCAGCCCATAGGACCGGCGATCCAAGACCCCAGAGAGCGGTAGTAGGCGGTCGAGCCCGCCCGGGAGAACCGAGAGAGAACCGGCCGGAAGCTCGTCAAGTGGGAACCATAAGCACCCGACCTCCCAGAGGGATCGAGGTGCATGGGAGCATAAACATGATACATGGCGGGGGCCATATAGATCAGCTCACCCGGAGCTCAAAGAAGCGGTGCTTAAGATCGATCCGGGGGAAAGAGGTGTATGCATTTGGAGGAGGAAGCGGCCAAGCCGCCAAAACCGGATGGAAGTCGGTTACTTTCTACGAGGAGGAAGAGCCGGAGGATCTGATCCAACCACACAACGACCCTTTCCTCATCACGGTCCAAATAGACCACTGGATAACCAGCCGTATGCGGATCGATACCGGAGCCTCTGCCAATGTGATGTTCCGAGATGCGTACAGAGGGCTGCAGAGAGGGAAAAATAAGTTATCCCAGGACAACGAGCCACTTATAAGCTTCTCCGGTGAAGTGGTCCAGCCTTTGGGATCGGATTACCTACCACTTATCTTCGGCGAAGGAGACAGGACAAGGAAGGAGCACCTTGAATTCATCATTGTGGACTGCTTGTCGTCGTACAATGACATAATTGGTCGGCCAGGATTATAGAAACTGAAGACGTTTATAGCCGGCCATATGCTGATGTTGAAGATGCCCTCATCGGCCGGTGTCATTACCCTGCGCGGGGACCAGAAGATTGCCCGCAAGTATTATGCGGAAGCCCTGACCCACGGGAGGAAGCGGACCTAAGTCTTCACGGCTACTCAGCAGACGCTAGCACCGGATCTGAGTATTGACCCCCGTGATGACATCGATTCAAGCAGAGAAAAGCGATCTGCATTCACCGAAAAGCCAGAGCGACCTTCGGCCGTAGAAGAAACCGAAGCGATCTGCATTTCGGAAGACCACCCGGAGCGAACTGTGGTGATAGGGACGCAACTCGATCCAGTTGTCAAGCAAGAGCTCATCGCCTTCCTCCGGGACAACAGTTCGGTCTTCGCCTGGTCCTACGAGGACATGCCAGGCATATCCCCAGAGATAGCCGTCCACAAGTTAAATTCATTGCCCAACGTTCTCCCGATGAGGCAAAAGAGGAGGTCCTTCAGCCCGGCAAAATATGAGGCGATCAGAGAAGAAGTACAGAAGCTAAAGGGCATAGGTTTCATCCGGGAAGTCCAGTACCCTCACTGGCTCGCTAACGTGGTCATGGTGCCGAAGAAGGGAACCGGCCAGTGGTGTATGTGCGTGGATTTCACTAATCTAAACCAGGCGTGCCCAAAGGACAGCTTCCCGCTCCCCCGGATTGATCAGCTTATAGATTCCACGTCCGGCTTTAAGCTGCTCAGCTTCATGGACGCCTACGCCGGGTACAATCAGATTAGGATGCACCCGGATGATGAGGAGCACACATCATTCACAACCGACCGAGGTACCTACTGTTATAAGAGGATGCCGTACGGTCTAAAGAATGCCGGAGCCACCTACCAGCGGATGGTGAACCGAATGCTGGAGCAAGAAATGGGTAAAACCGTAGAGGTGTACGTAGATGGCATGCTGGTCAAGAGCTTGACTGCAGGGGCCCACGTCCGGGATTTGGCCGTAGTCATCGGTAAGATGCTCAAATTCGGAATGCGCTTGAACCCGAAGAAGTGTATTTTCGGGATTTCAGAGGGCCTGTTCCTAGGCCACATCATCAGCCAGTGAGGGATAGAAGCCAACCCGCTGAAGGTCCAGGCAATTCTAGATATGGAAACGCCAGGGGAGAGAAACCAGGTCCAGATGCTAACCGGCCGGTTGGCTGCCCTGGCCAGATTCATCTCCCGCCTAACCGATAAATGCGCCCCGTTCTTCAAGCTGCTCAAGGCACAACAGACCAGGAAAATCCACTGGGTGGCAGAGCATGAAGCGGCATTCCAATCTATCAAAACATATCTGTCTACAGTGCCACTTCTATCTAAGCCAGTGCCGGGCGAGATGCTATATCTCTATATAGCCGCATCCGAAACGGCCGTCTCCGCGGCTCTCGTCAGGAAGGAGGGCACGCTTGAGCTTCCGGTGTATTATGCGGGAAAGGGACTTACTGGAGCCGAGGGCCGGTACCCCGAAATAGAGAGATTGGCTCTGGCCCTGATTGTTAGTGCCAGGAAGCTCCGGCACTATTTCCAGGCTCATTCCTTCACCTTATATACCAATCACCCTCTGCGGCAGATCCTGCAAAAACCAGACACCAGCGGTAGGCTCGTGTGGTGGGCAGTTGAACTGGGAGAATTCGACATCACTTATGCCCTGCGAACGGCCATCAAGGGACAGGCAGCAGGGGACTTCATATGTGAACTCACCCCAATGGTGACAGAGGCGCACCCCGCCCAGTACGAGGACACCGAGGCAGTACGAACCGTAAAGATCGATCCAGGCCTCCCCAACGGCTGGAAGCTTTACGTTGACGGCTCCGTCACAAGCAAGCGGAGCGGAGCCGGTGTCATGATAACCTCGCCCGATGGCCAATCGTACGAGTATGCCTTACGGTTCCTTTTCAGCACCTCAAATAACGCTGCCGAGTATGAGGCCCTCATAGCCGATTTGCAACTGGCCAAGGAGCTGGGAATCTCGTCCATGGACATATACAGCGACTCCAGCTTAGTGGTAAACCAGATGAACGGGGTGTTTGAGGTCAAGGAACCCCAGCTATCCTCCTACCAGGCTTTGGCCAAAACCCTGATTGAGCCGTTCCAGGGCGCCACGATCCAGCACATTCCCCGAGAGGCAAATAGGCATGCAGACGCCCTCGCAAGGTTGGCAACCGGAAACTACCCACCAGAGTACCGGAGAGCTAAAATTGAAACTCTCCAGAAGCCAAGCATAAGCAAGACCATCTCCGAGATATTTGCGGTGGAAGAAGCGCCACCGAGCTGGATGGATCCAATAGTCAAGTATTTGACTTACAAAACCAGCCCCCAGGATGCGGTGGAGGCCAGGAGGCTACACCTCCGGTGCGCCCGATACGGTCTCCTCAGTGGCCAGTTATACCGAAGAGGGCATAGCTTCCCCCAGCTGAGATGTGTGACAAAGGAAGCAGGAGAGGCTATCATGCGAGAGATCCACGAAGGAGTGTGCGGTAATCACTCTGGCGCAAGGTCATTGTCCCACAAATCGTTCCCAGCGGGGTACTTCTGGCCAGATATGGCAGCAACATCAAGAAAAATTACAGGCGGCTGTCACAAGTGCCACATGTACGCCTCTGCACCCCATGCCCCGGCAATCGCATTATCAATCCTGCTAGCACCATGGCCGTTCGCGCAGTGGGGATTAGACATCATTGGCCCTTTCCCGATAGCCGTGGGACAATACAAGTACGCTATCGTAGCAGTGGACTATCAGACTAAGTGGGTCGAGGCAGAACCTCTGATAAAGATCACCGAGGAGCGAGTGAGAAAATTCCTATGGAAGAACATCTACTGCTGGTTCGGGGTACCGCAGACTATTGTCACGGATAATGGGACACAGTTCAATAATGCAGATCTTATCCAGTACACAGCTTCCATGGGGACCCGGATGTTGTTTGCCTCGGTAGCACACCCGCAGACCAACGGCCAGGTAGAAGCGGTCAACAAGATTATCAAAACCCTTCTCAAGAAGAAGCTGGATGCCAAGAAGGGATGTTGGGCCGAGGAACTCCCCGCGGTGCTATGGGCCATTCGGACAACAGCAGCAGAGGCAACAGGAGAGACCCCGTTCTGCATGGCATTTGGGAGCGAAGCGGTACTCCCTGTGGATACCAGCATACCCAGCGGCAGGGTCGAGTTACCGCTTGGCACCCCGTTCCATTCCCGTCACTAGCTTGGCACTCCTTCAAATCGGCACTAGGAAACTTCATGGCATCAAAAACATTAAACTTGATCACCTCACTATCAAATTCCATTGTCAAGTTACCCTCGGCCACATCGATCTTTGTTCGTGCCGTCCTCATAAGTGGTCGGCCAAGTAGCAATTAAGTGCTATTTACCGGCGAGTCTTCCATCTCTACAACATAGAAATCGGCGGGATATATGAGTTGGTTCACTTGCACAAGCACATCTTCAACATAACCCTCCGGATATTTGCTTGAGCGGTCCGCAAGTTGAATGATGACATTGTCCTTCTTGAGAGGCCCTATGCTCAACGTTTGATACACATTAAGTGGCATGATATTTATTGATGCTCCCAAGTCCAACATCACATCTTCAAATCGAGTGTTGCCTATCACACAAGGCACATTGAAGCTTCCCGGATCTTTCATCTTTGGTGGAAACTTCCTTTGAATAACGGCCGATACCGTCTCGCTCATGGTCACCACATGAGTCTCCCTCGTATGCATCCTTGCCGTGCATAGCTCTTTAAGAAACATAGCATACTTAGGCACTTGCTTAATGCATTCCAACAAAGGAATGTTGACTTGCACCTTCCGGAAAATCTCCAATACCTCTTCATCAGACTTGTCCTTCTTTGATCTAGCAAAGCGCGAAGGGAATGGAATGCTTGAGTTTGGCACCCCTCCCTTAGTCACTTGGCTCGGCAACAACTCTTTCTTTGATGTTGCGGGATCATGCTCGAGCTAGTTCCTTCGTGCATCGGTAGCAACTTTCTTCTCGGCTTCGCTCTTCCTCTCGGCAAGGCTGCTCTCGGCAGTTGGTGGGCTGCCGGCAATGGCAGGTCCGGCAGCCTCTTCTTCCTCCTCGATCACACTGAGAGGCACTCCCTTCTTGTTTAGACTCTTTGGAGGCAACAACTCCCTTTCACTTCGAGTTTTGATCACCTTGGCATGCTCGTTCCTCTGATTAGGAATTGTATTGCTAGGCAACTTCCCTTGCTCGGTGAATCTTCCCATGAAGTCCACAACTTGCCCCATTTGAGTCTTGAGCTCACCAATGTCCTTCGTGTGATTTTGTTGCCCCGTAAGCAACACTTGAGTAGCACTCGAAAGAGATTGGAGCAAAGCATCATAATTTGGATTGCTCGATCCACCTTGCACTTGGTTCGGCTGTATTGATTAGAAAGGGCCTTGGCCGGCTGAAATTGTGGTCTTGGCACAAAGGGTGCCCTAGGTTGATAAGGTGCGGCAGCCATTTGGTTCGGCTGCACTAGTGCTCTAAGTAAGTTGTCATTATTCGCCCACCGAAAGTTCGGATGATCATTGAACCTCTGATTAAAGTTACCGTACCTTTGGCCTCCTTGGAAACCAATAGCATTGCACTCCTCACTTGATCCAAATTAAGGGCATTGTTCGGTTTCATGGCTATTGGTGCAAATGCCACATACAACGGCACGATTTCCCTTCATCATGCTACTCACCAAGTCGGCAAGCTTGTCAACTTTCTCCTCCAAATTCGAGCTTGAGGACGTCTCATGCACTTTCTCATTCCTTGTCACATTATTTCGTGCCATGCCAAATTGTTGGTTGTTCAAGGCTCGAACCTCCAACAAATTCCTTACTGGTCCGGCATTCAACTCAAAGAAACTACCTCCCGCGGCCGAGTCAAGAAACTCCCTCTCCATTACGCGCAATCCCTCATAGAAATATTGCAATAAGAGTCCATCGCTAATGCCATGCGACGGACACAAAGAGACAAGGGACTTGAACCTCTTGTAGTAGTCGAAGAAAGTCTCATCTCCTGCTTGCTTCACACTTGTAATTTGCTTTCTTAAGTCAGTGATTCGTGAAGCGGGAAAGTACTTGAGCAAAAACTCATCTACCATAGTGTTCCATGAATTGATTCGACCACTGGGCACCTCAAACAACCACTCATTTACTTGATCTTCTAGAGAAAAAGAAAATGCCTTCATTTTGAAGTGTTGCATATCGGTTCCTCTTGGACACATACTCTCTGCAGTAAAATTAAACCATTGTAGATGCTTGTTGGGATCCTCATTTGGCATACCATAAAATGACTTCAACTTATGAAGGAAGCCACTCTTCAATTCAATCTCACTGGTCTTGCCGGTCTCCAATGGGGGATAAGTGATGTTGGAAGGTGCAGCCCCTCCTCCTCCAGCCACATGATCATTTTGGGCTCTTATCGAAGTCATTATCACTTGCTCAACAACAGGTTCGGTGAAGGACTCAAACTCGGGACCTTGACGATCACACGACGACAAAACGATGGATGGAGAGCTCGGCAAAGGGGCAACCGATCCTGGTGGTGACGGTGGGGATGAAACTGTGCTTGGACTACTTGATTCGGATGGCGGCAGTGGTACAAACAAAGTGATGGCGAGCTCTTGGTTCAAACGTTGCAATCTACCTCTATGATCTCGTGTCCAAATGCTAGATTCGGACATGCACTATTCTGAAATTTGCAACTTTAGACAAGTTAGAACTTCGTAAAGAAATAGAAAGCAAGAATATACATCATTACAAGCCACGGCATTGGCAATTACAAAACAAATTTCAATCAATGGCACACATATACATGAAATTGGCAAAGAAGAGATACAATCGCAAACAGAGAAAAATTCGAAACATTTTGTGTACATGTAATCTCTAAGTCTAATTTCTTTTAAGATTTATTCTAACTCTCAAGGTACGTGGAGTAGAGGAGATAACGGTGCAATGGACTGATGCAACCCCCCGGTAGTATCATGCTTTATCCGATATACCTCAAGAGTTTGAACCACACAAATTGTTTTATAGATTACATATGCCAAGTTATCTTCTAGCGTCTAAAGTGAGGTGATGCTTCTGCACAAGCTATTGTTTAGTTCGAGCGTGTTCTACTTTTCAAAGGTGGTGTCGTTAAGATTCACGGAGGGCGAACCCCCTACAGGAACCAGACAGGACTCGTTGTTGGTCACCACGGGGAGCGAACTCCCTATCGACTCACTCACCGAGAATGAACATCAGTCTGTGGGCCTTGAGATTCAATTAAACAAACCTGAGAACCATATCAATGAAAATAACTTGCCTCATACTTTGTAAAACAAACTCGGGTCACTAGCGGTCTACAAGTGTTGATCAAAGCCGCCCTCAACCTCATAAAAAATGGATCTGCCAAAGCATCGCTCGTATGAGTTGGGAGGGCACTACCATGTTTCCCGGTTGTTCATAAAAGCGGATTTGCTAAGACATCATTCGTATGAAGGGTTAAGGCTAAGACCAACAAAAGCGGCTTCACCTACATGTTACACTTTAGAAACTATAATAAACTCAAGCATACATAACACTATCAACTTCCTAGAAATTAAACTAAGTTATTACACACATACATTCTTTATACATCATGCAACTTTCAAAATTTAAACTCTACATGCCGAAGCATATTTCTACTTTACAAATCCCAAATAAAACAACAAATTACAAACTTTTACAACTTTACAAGAAAAATTTCCAGCAACTTATATACAACGCATTCACATAGTTCAAGTTTTTATAATCCCCGGCAACGGCGCCAAAAATTGATGTGAGCCGCGAGGCTCACACAAATAGTAACCCTACAAAAGATCGACGCTCACACAAATAGTAACCCTACAAAAGATCGTTAGTAGTATAAGCAAGTAGGGATCGTTCTAAGCCGGGGATTAAGGGTACTTGAAATATGAGAATGTTAACATAAATATTCACAAACACATATGCACACAATTGTCACACTTATATACATATATACGATTTTATCATGGGGGATGAAGATGAGGTTCGGGCTGCCCCTATACTAGTGTACGAAAAAAAAATTCAAGAATTTAAACTCTAAACTACTATGTACAAGTTGGTCGACATCTTTCGCACAAAGCATTTCTCAAAAACTATCATAATTCATAGAAAACACAAGTAAGACTCTTGGCAAGCATGTAACAAAGTATCCTAGACTCGAAAGAGTTAATCTAAAGATTAATTAACTTGGAGAAATACCAATAAGCTTATCAAAGCTTGAATTTAAGCTAGATTACCTTAAAGAAAAGCAATATCTTTCAAATATTGAAAAGAAATTAGTAAGAACAGAGATTCTTGCTAACAACATCCATCAGCAAGTAGCTGAATTAAAAGAAACTCAAGAAAATTTGAAAAGACTTTTAGAAACTCTTATCTCCGGGATAGGATGAAGCAAAGAGTAGAACAAAAAGTAAAACAGGAAGACATAAAAGCTTTAAGTCTTTATCTTCCTACAGAAAAACTTGATGAAAACGTAGAAGTAATAATACATCAGCAAAATTACAGCAATACTTTTCTTCAAGAAATCAGAAGAAATATAGAAGAACAGTTTCAAGAAACAAACGCAAGAATTTCAAATCTACAGAAAAGTGTAGAAAAAATGAAAGAAAATTCTAACGTTGAAAGAATCAACAAAGAATTACTAGCTGATGTGAGCCGCGAGGCTCACACAAATAGTAACCCTACAAAAGATCGTTAGTAGTATAAGCAAATAGGGATCGTTTTAAGCCGGGGATTAAGGGTACTTGAAATATGAGAATGTTAACATAAATATTCACAAACACATATGCACACAATTGTCACACTTATATACATATATACGATTTTATCATGGGGGACGAACATGAGGTTCGGCAGCCCTAGGGCTGCCCCTATACTAGTGTATGAAAATAAAATTTCAAGAATTTAAACTCTAAACTACTATGTACAAGTTGGTCGACATCTTTCGCACAAAGCATTTATCAAAAACTATCATAATTCATAGAAAACACAAGTAAGACTCTTGGCAAGCATGCAACAAAGTATCCTAGACTCGACTTACTTCCAACCTAATTAGCTCCTACAAGGTATCACTAACCGATTAAGACTTCTTAAGCACTCTAATATTTTCTATTAAAGCCTAATCTTAAAGATTTATACTAAACATATTTGAGAACACTTACAAAGTCGAAAACAAACATGCAAAATAATTAAGCGCAAAGTCTTTTTAGTTGGAGACAAGTTAACAAGCAAGGCGTCACTCTTCTTATTACCAAGTAAATTCTTTTAAACCACTCTTACCCTCTTAAATAACTCAAGCTAAAACAATGACACATTCGAATTAACCTAAGTTTATTTTGGCTAATGAGATTGATACCCTATATATTGCAATTATATAAACCATCAATCTTTAAGGCACACGGATTTGAAAGAACAAACCAAGTTGAGAAAAGAATCAAATTGTGAACATGCTTCCCTAAAGAACTACCTACGATTTCTACGAATTAAAATTACATGTTTTATCTTTTTAGAACAAATAAATTTCGACACCTAGAGTTAACAAATAAAACCAAGCAACGAAATTTAACCAAAGTTTTAAACATGCAAAACCAAATAAACAAATCATTCATACATAAACATACAAATGAATATCAAAAGAACAAATATTTTACATAGACATAAAAACATAAAACCATAAGTTTACAAGACGAAGGGAGTGGATCACACATTTAGACACCTTTAGGGCAGCAACTTGTGTTGATCGGATGGAAGATGATGGAATACGGAATGGAATTTTAGGATGGTGGTGAGAGGTTTACGGCTTATTTTCTTATGTAGGACTAAGGGTAGAATATTTGGTAGAGCTTGTGACTTTGTGTTTTGGCTAAAGATGTGACACTTTTCTTCATGGTGCCGGCCTCTATTTATAGGAGAAGGAAAAGGCTGATTTGGGAGAGTTTTCCTTGCTCAAAATGGGATAGAAATCCTCTTGTAATAATGTTTCCCAATCCAACATGGTTTAGGTTATTCTATCCCATTTCAAATAAGGAATTCCATGCTTGCCTAGCGTAGGGTTTACTCCTCACATGCTTAACACTTTTTCTTCTTCTTTGAAGTCCTAAGACACGACTGAGGCACCTGCAACCCACTCGGGTGCAGTCCTTGCCAGTATTGGATACTGGCGAGGCTAATCTGGGTGGCGAGTCTAGTGCTGGCGAGGCTATCGGATGGCTTGAATAAACTTGCCAAGAAATATTTTAGGCTATCGGTGCACTAAACTTGCCTCGCAGTAAAATATTTCCTGAGCAAAAAGTTATGCCGGTTTGAATGCACAAAGGTTAAGTCTGCCAAAAGAAGAAAACCTAAACCGAGTTCTACATGGATTTGGCTTACGAATGTGGACTGAATTCCATCCTTTGTGCAAGATTTTTAGCTGAATTAATTCATGGAAAACCTAAAGAGATATTTCTCAATTATTCAGTCATTATCTTGGGAATTTTCGGCAGAAAATAGAGGAAGAAAATCGCAACAAATCCTGATCAAATTCGGCAGAATTCCTGTGCACGTCATCCAACTTCCACGGACTCTCCCGGACAGCTCACAATGAATCGGAGTTCGAGCCTTATATGGATAGAAAGCTACGGGAGTCTAGTTTCCAACCCAACTGGAATCACCTTAATATCTATTTTCTAGAAAAATATATTCCATAATCTTCACTCGAAGGTCAAATCTGCCAGCAGGATAAGTTTGAGAAAAACTAGGTTTTGTAAACCCTAGCTGCCTCCCTTGCCTCTATAAATACCACAACATAATTTCAGAATAATCTTCTCTTCCTCACTTAAACTTGCCGAAACTCTGCCAAATTGCTTCCAAGAATTCTCACCAAGAACATAGCCGAAGCATACTCCACCACCTTTCATAAAATCATTCCAATCATCAACACCAATCCACTTGCCGAATTCTTCAATAAGGTTGTCACTTGGATTGTAATTTCAATGGCTTTTGTTTCTTTGTATTTATACATTAATTTTTCTATGAAGAATGTATGGATTCTTGGTTCCGATTTTGGTTTTGTTATTTATTCATGGGATTTCCGAATTCTTGTTATAATTGTTTGGTTTTCTTATGTTTAATTACCGAATTATGTATGTAATTTAATTGAATATGGTATGATGGGCAGTAGGCTTTTGCATGTTTTCTTGATTTAGTTAGGTTTATTTCCTTAATTCGTGTGCAACCGAAGGAGATGTCTAGATGCATTCGAAAGGCCATGAGTGTTATCTAGATGTTGAATTCACTTGCCGATTTAATACATGTTGGATCATACGCGTAGTTGGTTTTAATGTGTATTTATCTAAGGGCTAGAGTAATTCTGAAAATTTACATGTCGATGTGAGATGAGTGACGCCATACTTGCTAACATGTTCCAATTCGACATATTGTGCTTATGTGCTATTTGTGTTTAATTTCTACGCGTAGTGTTATTAAACCGATTAGTACCATGTTTAGGATTACACGCGTAGTTGATTCTAAATACTTGTGATGTTTTGAATAATTAGATATACCGCGTTGGCTCTAATTAAATTGGAACTTAATTGATCTAGAATTCGATATTTGCTTGCTGCCCCTATTACTTGTTTTAATTTCGTTGCATGTGTAATGAGTTTTCTGTTTTGTGATTGTGTGAAAGGTGATGATCATTTGTAAATAATAATCTAGGTTTTAATTTTCGTAAAAATCAGTAGGTAAATTATACATAAAAATCGACAAACCCTCTTATGTGCAACACTTTGTGTGATTGAAAGCCCTTGATTTCCCCGGATAGAACGATCCCTACTTGTCCTAACTACAATTGACAAAAGAAGGGTATTATGTGTATGAAGTTATTTTGCAGGTACTTTGTGCTTGGATAATGTCTTCATCAAGCAACCGGTGGAGAAACAGATATCAGGTTAATCACCCAAAAGGAAGTAAGTGAAGCCTTCCAGAAAAAATATTCATACATGCATATTGGTGTTGTTCAAGTATCAATAAAACTCTTAGCAAGAGACGGGATAGATTGTTCAGTCTTGTGTATCTTACAAGATGACAAAATAACATATTTCAAGAAGAGTCTGTTAGGAACAGTTGAAGCCTCATTATGCAACTAGGTTGCATACTTTAATGTTTTTCCAAACTCCACTACTCATCAGAGTGATGCAGCCTACTGTTTGAGACTGAGAATCAAATCAGATGGGATTAATATGAAGCAAGGTATGATGGAGTTAGCTGCGGATTATAGAATTTATTACAAGCTAATGAGTCTTAATGTAACTCCAAACACTAGATTCCTTAACAGCCCTTGCATTACTACATCTGTCTTCACAAATCCGAAAAACAATTCTCAGCAAAAACATGTCACCAAATGACATGAAGTAACATTCCCAAGGGAATGGAACTTAGCACCTCCGGAGAGACAAATACAAAGCTCCAATGCATCTATCTATGAAGACACGGGAGGAAAAATAAGTCTTCAGTTTCATAGGCACTCATTTGCTAATTATGAACAAGCAAGTACTTCAGGAACAGTTCCTGAAGAATTTTTTGAAGAAGAAGATTCAAAAATGCCTATGAGAATGCTTAAGATAGAAGGATTAAAAGAACTTTACGCACAAGCAGAAGCTTGTGATTCCATAGAAGGATTAAAAGAAATCATAAAGAAAATTTCTTTAATCCAAAATGGGAAAGATAAAAGAAAAATACTGTAGTATCAGGCTGCCACCGAAGAATCAGGAACAACGTCCATGGAGGCAGAAACAAGTAATAACCAGTCAGTACCCCAAGAAGGGCATACTATCATTCAAAACATCACCAACAATCCCACTAAGATTATTAGAGAAGAAAAGATCAAACTTCCTAAAGGTCAAGCGCCTACAGGGGAAGTATAGAGAGCGGAGCTCTCAGAAGTATAATCCTACAGAACTAAAATGGGGACAAGTAGTCTCAGAAAGAGGGGTCTATCTAAATCTAGATAGTGTAGGAGACAAAAGAAAAACCATTGACGACTGGGTTGCAAGCTTGAGGCTAACCCAAGCGTTAATTCTGTCTAAATACGCCTATGAAGATGCTCATGCTTACTATGAGTCAACCTTAACTGGAATAGCCCCGAAATGGTACAATTCTTTTAAGAGAAGCTCTAAATGGGCTGATTGGGCAACTAAGCTAGCTCAGACTAATAATCCTATGGATTTTGCTATACCCCTATATGCACAATTCTGTGGAGATATAACAGGGCATAGTGAGCAGTCTAAAGAAAGAGCTAGAGTAAATATTCAAAAACTGAGTATTTGCAACATGAGATACTTTGAAGAATATACCAATGAATTTCAGAATTATTTATGTACTATAGGAGACTTAGAGAACGATGATCTTGTCAAGACATACTACACTAAATTACCAGAACCGTGGAATAATGCAGTATCACAGTCCGTTGAAGAAAAGCTCCTCCAGTATTTTACTGTTGGAGGAATAGCAGAAATAGTAAGAGATCTCTTAAGAAAGCAATGTACAGAAAACCGAAAATCAAGAACTGCCAAAACAACTCAGAGGAGTCGAGAACATGTGTCCAAAAATATTGGATACTCCGACACAGTGGAGATGCTATATCCACAGTAATCGGAAAAACAAAAGCAAGTTCAGAAATAAGAAATACAACCGTAACTTTACTTCTAAAAAGAAGTATAAGTTTAAGAAAAGTTTTGAAAGAAACAAAGAATAAGCATCTCCTAGAAAGAGATTCTTTAGAAAAAAAACAATAACAAAAGCAAAACTCTTCAAGAGATACAAAGTCCTACAGATGTTGGCTTTGTAAAGCTGAAGGACATTATGCGAATGAATGCCCTAAAAGAGAAAAAAGATTTTCTAAAGCTCTCATAGCAGAATATGATGAAGCAATAGAATACGCAAACCTAAAAGGCTTCGAAGTAGCCTATTCTGATGAAGAGAATGAGTCAATATATTCTCTTGAATATCCATCAGAAAGCGATACAGAAACCACTTCAGATGATTCTGAAGAAGAAAATAGTTATCGCCCTATATTCATGTTAATTCACAATTGGAAACAAGAAAACATTGATAGCATCAATGAATCAGAATTTCTACCAAATCCAGGAGCTTTCACCTGTGACTATTGTAATTGCTACGATAGTAACACGGTACCCATGTATTGTGAAAAAACAGGAGAAACATACCATAAAGAATGTTTCATAGAAGAACTAAGAAGAAAAACCAAAGAAACAGATGCTCATACCCTGGTAGATCAAGAATATGATATATTCTATGATCAGAACCAAAAGCAAGAGCTTGAGGGTAATCTCAAGAAAATACAAGATATTGAGGATGACTTTAAGAAAATGAAGTTAGTAACTTCATTAAGTCAAAAAACAGAAGAAACATCAGGGAAAGATTCTCGCCAAGAAAATGAAAGGAAGATCAATCCTTTCATAGAAGTATCTGAAAATACAATCCAACCAGTAAAACAGATTCAAACGAGTATATACAGCAACTGCATCACTGTTGGCCTAAAATTTCCCAAGTATAAAAAGTATCATCTACATGCATTTGTAGATAATGGTTCAGGATACAGTTTAGCCAAAAAATATGCTATTCCTGAAGAATATTGGGAAAAGTCTGACAAAGCTGTTACTGGAATTGGAATGGGAGACAATGAATTCCTAATGGATCATGTTGCTAGGAATGTTAGAGTTTCCATAGGAGAAGGAGCCTTTACTTTTCAGATAATCAGGCAAAGTGAAGCTCAAGGAGCTGATATGCTAATAGAAAATGATTTCCTACTTCAACAAAAGATAGTGCAAACCCTCGAAATGCTCGGGTTTGAAAAGAACAATAAGTTCTACTGGGAATCTCGACTACTTGATGCCGTCAGCATTGCAAGTAAAGGATTCACAGAACAATATCAGAAGTCGCCAGCGAAGAGTGGTGATCATAAACCACCTTTTAAACCGGTTTTGCAACCAGTATTGGCATTTCAAGAATACCAAGAAATCATACCAAAGGAAGCAACGAGTTCAGAAGACTCAGAATCAGAGGCAGAACCTACAGATTCAGAAAGCTCAGATGGTGAAGAAGAATTCATCACAGAGCACAATCTAAAAGTATACATTAACAAGATACAACAAAGAAAGTTCCAAATCTTGTTGAAATAGAAAACCTACTGAAACCCATAATCAGTGAGGATCCCCAGCTATATTGGGAAAGAGACCCGGTATATTGTCAGTTAAGAATACATGATGCTAATGCAATATTCCATGTCATAGCTATTCCTCATTATAGAGATGAGGATAGAAAAGAAATAGAAAATCAAATTCAAAAATTGCTTGAAAAAAGATTAATAAGACCCTCAGATAGCCCTCATCATGCTCCAGCATTCTTGGTTAGAAACCATGCAGAGCAATTAAGAGGAAAAGCAAGAATGGTGATAGATTACAGAGATGTCAATAAGAAAACAGTCAAAGATGGCTATCAAATTGCAACAGTAAGAGTTCTCATCAACAAACTAAAAGGAGCCAACATATTCTCAAAATTTGATGCAAAGTCAGGTTTTTGGCAAGTCAGGATGCACCCTGATTTCATTGCCTTAACAGCATTCGGAACTTCTCAAGGACATTATGAATGGTTAGTAATGCCATTTGAACTTAAACAAGCACCATCTATCTTTCAAAGAAAGATGGATAACATTTTTAAGCCATACTCAGACTTTTGCATAATTTACATTGATGACATTCTTGTCTTCTCTAGAACTATGAAAGAACATCTGAAACATCTCGAGCAAATCTGCAAGATTATAGTCCATAAAGGAATCATTCTTGGACAAAAGAAAATTCATCTCATAAAAGGTGAAATTGATTTTCTTTGGCATACATGTCAAAGATGGAGAAATTCATCTTCAAGAATATATTGTTAAGAAAATCAGCCAGTTCCCTGACAATATCCCAGATGTAAAATCTCTTCAGAGATTTTTGGGAGTTGTTAACTTTGCGAGAGATTTTATTCCTCAAGTAAGTGGTCTGACGGCACTTCTCTCTCCAAAGACAAGCTCAAAAAGAAAATGGTCATTTACAACGGATGATAGCAACACCGTTAAGAAAATCAAAGAACTCACAAAGCACCTCCCTCCTTTGCAGTTACCTGAAGAAGGTGACTTGATCATTTTGCAGACTAATGCAAATGATTATTACTAGCTAGTACCAGATCGGAGAGAATAGCCGACGAAAAAAATTTCGTCTACTCCTATAGGCAGGAGTAGTTTTGGCGGTCACGCTAGATACAAATCAAGAAAAGATTTGTAAATTCTTGTCAGGAAAATTCAATCCTGCAGAGTTAAATTACTCCACAGGGGATAAAGAAGTACTGGCCCTGATAAAATCCATTAAGGGAGCAGAAACCTTTTTAGGAAATAAGTTTCTGATTAGAACTGATAACAAAAGAGTAAAAAACTTCAAAAATTATAAGTTAACAGACGCAGCTGATAAAGGAAGAGTTCTTAGATGGCAGATGTTTTTATCCCAATATGAATATGATGTTGAAATGATTGTAGGAGAAAAGAATTATATGTCTGATGCTCTTACAAGAGAAATGGTTACGTTAGAAAGAAGAGAAGGCTGCAACCCGAGAAGCATAAGACCGGACCGAGAACCTAAAGAAAGGAGAATGCCAGATTTTGGGGAAAGAAGTAGGCCTGAAGACAAGGAATCGAAGGCTAAAACTTAGCAAGAAAGGTACAAAGATGGAGACAAAACTGTTGGGCCATTACATGATGGACCAGGTTACCAGTATCTGGTACCTTACTCCCCTGCAGAATCAAGTAACGCATCTGAGAAAATTCAGCCAGATCAAACAAGATGGGAAAATATGCCAGAAGACAGGCAATCTTCCGATTCAGAAGAAGAGAAAAAGATTGTAAATGAGTTTTTACAGCATCCTAGAACCACAGTCACGAGTGACTGGTTGCAAAGAAGAATGGCAAGACAGCCTCAAAAGGCAAGAATCAGTGACAGGATAGCATCCTTCAGGTTACCAGCCGTAACAGGAATGAGAAAAAATTTCAATCATCCAATGAGGATCTATGAAAGGCCGGTGTTCAGAACTAGCAAGAATTTGCAGCTCAACCAGAGAATTATCACTACGCCATATATGAGGTTAAGCGACAGACTTTCAATACGTCAGTCGCTTAAGTCTCCCTAATGCGACGCACAAAGTTTATGTCGCATAGTAAACTTGGTTAGTCGCTTAAGAAGATCTAATGCGACGAGGCTTAGACGACGTTATACGTCAGTCGCTTAAGATATTATTAAGCGACGGTCATGTGTGTGTGAGTCGCTTAAGTGAGGTGAATAGTGTCAGTTCACTAAAATGGCTGAGAAGCTCAAAGTCTGTCGCTTAAGTTAAGCGACTGAGAAAGTCTAAAGTCCGTCGCTTAAGTGAGGCGAATAGTGTAAATTCACTAAAACGACTGAGGAAGCCCAAAGTCTGTCGCTTAAGATAATTTCTACTATTCACCACAGATCACAAAAACGTTATTACATACATTTAGATTACCTCGTTTCGTCGACTCTTCCAAACATTAAACTCTCGAATAGATGAGACGTAATCAGCCATGTAAAAATTTGGGAACGTTTACCTCCCGATACTATGGCTTCGCATAGAGAGCGATAAGATTAAATAATGTTGACCGCATCGATCGGAGCTCTAACTCTGTCGGATTGAAGTGATTTTTTTGCCATCAGCGTATTTCGTCATAATGATTAAATGCTATTTCACAGAATTTTTCAAAATTTGACTTCTTTTATATAGTTGTTTTGAAAAATTGTACACTTGAGTCAAATCTTATAATCAAGTTATACCACATTAGTAAACGTATTATAATTATAATAGCTCAATTCACAAAATGAAAATTTTGACCGTTTGATGTGATCGTTATAGTTAAATATGACTAGAGTAGAAAAATCAACTCGTTTCGTGAATGTCTGATGCTCGATCGAAGCGGTCAACCATATGTTTTACTAATTAGATCACACGAAAACGCTATTACGTACATTTAGATGACCTCGTTTCATTGACTCTTCCAAATATTAAACTCTCAAATAGATGAGATGTAATCAGCCATGTAAAAATTTGAAAACGTTTACCTCCCGATACTATGCCTCCTCATAGAGAGAGATAAGTTTAAATAATATTGACAGCATCGATTGGGGCTCTAACTCTGTCGGATTGAGGTGATATTTTTACCATCAACGTATTTCATTATAACGATCAAATGTTATATCACAGAGTTTTTCAAAATTTAACTTCTTTTATATAGAAAACTTATTTATTCAAATATAATCTTATAATTATTCTATAGCGACGGGTTTTGAAAATATCCGTTGCTTAAATATATTGAATAAAAGAGCACGTATCTTTGCGGCACAATTTTGGTGAAAATTTCATATTTCTTAAGCGACGTTGCAAGACTAAGCAGTCGCTTAAGAGGCCATTTTAAGCGATGGGTTTTTATTAGTCAGTCGCGTAAGAGAATGATATAAAAACGAAAACCCTCGACAGAAATCCTGAATTCACTCTCTAAACCCAGAAATCCCTAAATCTACCATGTTCTTCCCCAAATCCGATCCCCAATCCGAACAGCTTCCCCATTTCTTCGTCTCTACCGCCAAAGTCCCCACCACCACCCCCAATCCCTCTGCTCCAAACCCTATCTCCCAAGTGTCTCCTTTCTGCTCCAAACGCCATCTCCGGCCAATTCTACGGTAAGGTCCCTAAATCTATTTTTGCTTTGCATTTGAATTGAGCTTTTTATTTTTATGGATTGTGATGTTAATTGTCAGCTTTTGTAGGGTTATTATTGCTTGATGGTCGCCGAACGGGACCAAAAAATTGGTCGAACCGCCGAAGCGACTCAAACAATCAAAAACCCTACAATCGTTAGTAGTATAGAATAAGTAGGGATCGTTCTAGCCGGGGATTAAGGGTACCTGAAACATGAGAATGTTAACAAAAATATTCACAAATACATATGCACACAATTGTCACACTTATATACATATATACATATTCACATGAAATCAAGGGGGATTGAGGTGAGGTTCGGTAGCACTAGGCTGCCCTAGACGACACACGGCAACAAAACAGAAAATAAATCCTAGGTCTAATATTTACAAGTGATCATCATCTCTCACAAAACATTTAGCACAAAAGACTCTTTAACATGTAGACTAATATGCAAGAAGGTAAGGAACAAGTATTAATGTTGTTTCGACTTAACCAATTTCAATCCCAATTAGAGCCTACGAGGTCATCTAATCGTTGATTACTAGAGTCTTAAGATTAACTACGAGTATAATCTTAAGGTATATGTTAACCGATTTTACTGGGTTAACAATTAAACACATGAATCACAAATCGAAGACATGCAAACAAGCAAGGTTGTCAATCATCTTATTTAACATGCAAGTTCTAAGGGTTTTATACTCTAGGTGAAAACACAAACCAAGACAACTACGAGTATGAATTATTCATGTTTTCAAGTTTGATGAAACCTAACACCTAGATTTACATGCAAACAACAAATGCTTAAGCACAACTAATGTTTCGGTTTATAAGGCATACTCCTTAGATTACTAATCGAATTAAGTTCTCAAACAACATCGCATACCTATTGTCCTAGTTATCAAACATAAAAAAATCCACAAGTCACATATTACAAATTAACATGCGAAACATACAATTTATAAAACCAAAATCGATTCATACATAGACATACAAATCAACACCAAACATACATGAGTGTTTCATAGACAAAACTTAAACATAACTAAACAAAAAGTACTAAACCGAAGAAGGGAGTGGATCACACTTTGAGACACCTTGAGAGCTTCACGTGGTGTGGATCCAGTGGAGTATGGATGATGGGGTGAGGCTGCTCGGCAGTAGGGTATGTCGGCAGTAGATTATGGAAGAAAAGTTCCAAGGTCCTGCAAGAGCAGAAACTTGGTTGAAGTGAGGTGGAGATGGTTTTCGGTTTAGGTTTTTGTCTAGGATCTTTGGGGAATTTTGGTAGAGTTTAGGCCTTGTGTTTATGCTTGAGATGAGATGATTTTTCTGTAGGAAAACATGGCTATATATAGAGGCAAATTCGGCAGAAACCCTAGGTAGAAAACCTAGTCCAAATCGGCAAAGGCAATCCTTGTGCAACAAGGTTTTGGTTCCTTCCTTTCTTGGTTCTTCTAGGAAACTTCTTTTTCTGATTTTTCTTCAAGGAATGGGCTGCATATCTTCATGAACTTCTTGTGTAGGCTTGACAACTCCATTTGGTGAGCTTGGTCCATGGAAAAATGCCCCAAACCCGTAAGAACACAAGACCGGCAGCAACTCAGCTGGAATGACCTTGCTCCAGTAAATCCGACATATCTCCCTTCTCAGAGATCCAATTGATGCGATTCCAAGTCTCAGATAAACTAGACACATATAGCCATCTCCCCATAAAATATCTTGATCAAATTTCTTGTGAATCTTCGGGAATGATTTTTCGAAGTTGGATCAAAGTCCCAGGAAAATCCTGGAAGTCCCTGGATTGGAATGCACGGACTGCCGTTTTGCAGCCATCGTTTGAGTGACTTCCCGAACTCCGATTGATCTGAAATTTTAACACCACATTCCTCAGTATATGAATATTAAGCACACCAAATTTCATTAAATTCTGAGAAGGATAGATCGCACTTTTGCTCATCTCAAAATCACGAAAAAGACACATTTTTCACTATTTTCCAGATTTCTCATACTTAGTCATTTTTCGGATTCTTAACCATTTTTCGCCAAACTCTACCAAATTAACAGTAAACTATATTATGACTCAATCTTAGACAAATAAGGGTTAAACAAAGCATAAACGAGGGCATAAGCATATAATATCGTAGCACATTATGCTCCTATCAGCTTTTAGTTTTTCTAGATTGTGATGTTAATTGAAATATAAAATTCAATTTATTATGTTTAAAGACAGTTTTGTTCTTGGGGGAATGGGGGTGTGTTAGAGTTTTTGTTTTTGAGTGTTATACATGGTTTCGTAGGGTGGTGAGGTTGGGTTGAGTTGAGTTGAGTTGAGTTGAGTTGCATGTATCGGAAGGTAGGGGTTTTTGTTGATGGTTATGGATGTTGCTTGTGATTGAGGAGTTTTCAATCTATTGATCGTATTTTAAATGAAAGAAGCTGACAAATGAAGCTAAATAGAGCTGGTGACTGTTCCTTACTGTGATTGATCATTATGCTTTGAGCTGGAGTAGTAGAGTCCCGATCCAAGTGATCTGAACCTATCCAAAAATGTTTCTTTTGGGTTGGATTTGAGACATGGGTAGTGGTGTTTGGTTTCATGAGCAAAATTTCAAGGAGTTGAATCCAAGTGTATACAGTCTAGCTGTGAAGATACTAGTGTCTTGTTGCTGCTAAATTTTACTTACCTTTTTGTTCTGATTCAGTTGCCTTTCTATATCAGCATCAAGGTTCTGCACATTTTGAACTATATATTTGCACATTTTCTATATCAACAATAAACCTCCTAGTGGCTTATTTTGAACTAGCTTGCATTGCAGACTGACGTACTATACCTTGCACTTGGTTGTTGCTTGCAAGAATTAATAATTAGTTCGTCATTGTACACAGTCTGTGATACTACTATTCTTTTGTATGTGCTCAGACTATCAAAATAATTAAGAAAACATTGTTTATGGTCTCTGCTCAGAAGCTAAATTGCTTTCAGTAATTTGCTTCAGAAATTGGGATTCTAAGCCAGTTTTACTACTGTGTAAGTATTGAAGTTGATTGTGTTGATCTTAAGCATATATATTCTGTGATTCAGTTTGCAGTCTGGAGCATCAAGAGTCAATATATAAAGGAGCTCGTAGGCGCTCTATTGATATACTAAGGGATGTGCATGCTGCCAAGGAGCACAGGAAGCCTTATGTTGTTGTAGTTGTTGGTGTCAATGGAGTGGGCAAATCTACTAATTTGGGCAAAGATCCTGCTGCTGTTACAAAGAAAGCAATCCAGGAAGCCAAACTCAATGGTTCTAGTTGATACAGCTGGTCGAATGCAGGTACTGAGTTATTTGGTTCTTATTACAATGGTTGAGCAAATATATGTGCTATAACTGTTGTTTGTGTCTTGTTTTCAATTGTTTTTGTTATCAACTCCGTTGCTATCTTTTCCTAAAGTTATCTGCTATGGTTCCTTTCAGGATAATGATCCAGTAATGAGGGCACTATCAAAGCTTATCTACATCAACAGTCCAGATCGTGTATTGTTTGTTGGAGACACACTGGTTAGGAATGATGCTGTTGATCTCAACCGGTTCTTCAGCTCCGCCGCTTGAGGAAGTCGATCAGCAACCTCTAATGGCTGCTGCTATTCCTTCATGTATTTATATTATCTTTTGTTAGGCTTTTGGAAAACAATTTAGGTAGCTTTCATAACTTAGAATAGTTCATGTATGAATATTGCACATGATGACAATGGAATTAATAAATCGTGTATGCTTTCAGTTACGAATTTGTGTATGGAATGAGATTTGTGTATGTTTGGGGTTTTTGCAATGTAGGAAATTTTGTAATTTTGTGTATGGTAAAAGGGCATTACAAAACCAGTTCTGTATTGAAATGCAGAACGTCACTTAAGCGACTGAGAAAGTCCAATGTGTGTCGCTTAAGTTCATCTTAAGCGACTGCGATATCACAAGGTGCGTCGCTTAAGTACTTTTTAAGCGACTGAGACAGTCCAAACTCCATCGCATGAGATACACTTACGCGGCTGATGCGGTTCAAAGTAAGTCGCTTAAAATGAACTTAAGCAACACTCATTGGACTTTCTCAATCGCTTAAGTACTTTTTACGCGACTAACAAATCTCAAAATCTGTCGCTTAAGATATATGTGTTTAAAGCGTCTTACTTGTACTTCCGCCGTTTAAGATTCCACTTCAGCGACGAGTATTGAAAAGCCCGTCGCGTAGGCCTTTAAGCGACGAGACTTAAGCGACTGTTCTTACGCGACGATATGTCCGTCACTTTAAGGCTTTAGCGACGTATTAAGCTTCTTAAGCGACAGTCCGTGTCCGTCGCTTTAAAACATAAATGGCGTAGTGTATCATGGATAATATTTTCGCTGCCTCCTGTGAAAATAACGAGACACTAGTACTTCAAGCTCTGGAAACCTTAGCTGAAGAATTCTGCAGCTATAAACTAGAAGAAAAGAAACAAGTTCCCAAAGAAAATATTGAGATACAATATCTTGAAAATCCTGAAAGTGCAGAGGTCCCGATATTAGCCTTGTCAGAATCAGAATGGTTTTGTTTCCATAATCTCTTAGGAGATTTCAAGAACAGAAAAGCACTCCAATCAACCCTGCTAGTAGTAGCAGGCCCTTATTATGGAAGATATTTAGTCGATGTGCAAGCAGAGCATCCACAGAAAAATAAACTGTGGTTAATAGAAAATGGTTTTGTCCACAATCTTTGGAAAAAAACCAACAAAGACCTAGAAGGTCTTCCTGAAGTAATTTACCAAGTGGTCAAGAATATCAGACCAGAAGGATGTATTTTGAGATTGAAGTTCATTTCAACTCCTCCAGAATGGACTAAAGAAGAAGGGAGGAAGAGTTATATTTCTCCTTATCATTATGTCAGGATTATTCAAGGTCGTGCTTCAAAGGCCCAAAATGGTCATCAAGCAACGGAAGACCTAATCAGAGTATTCCCTGGATGAAAGCAATGGCGATAATCCGTATCCAGAACTTAGTCCAAAAGGATAGAGCTACTACTCTTCTGGCCAGAGGAGAAAAGGTTATAGTTACCAGCTATAACCATCCACCTCCGGAAAACTGTGACTTTTATAAAGCCCTAGAAAGGCAAGAAATCGATGGTACGTTAGCAACTACCACGTGGATAGAAAAATTAGAAAGGGAGCCATAATACAAGGATCCTTATGATTCAGATATGGAATCTAAAGATGAAGAAAAGGATGATGACTCAGGAGCCTCCTTTGCTGACGAGGAATTGCACAACATCAACAACATGATGGAATGTTGAAAGGAGGGTAGCCGACGCGTTAAGACAAATAACTTTGAGTAAGTGGAGGCCAGCGCATTAAAGAAGCTTTTAGCAAGATAAGAAATAAACGGTGACCGACAGAAAAGGACAAAATTTCAAAAAGAAATCTTATCAACAATAAAATTCCTCCTAAATAGAATTGCAAGAGAGTTTGAAGTCCGGACTCTATATAAGGAGTGGAAGCTATCAAGAAGAGGCATTCGAGGAAGAAAGGAACACAGATAGGTTCTGAGAGAGAGTTCTTCTGAAAATTGTGAATATTTGTAAAATAAAGAGTGAGTAGTGTCTGAGAGAAGTGGTGTCTGGAGAAGCTATTTCTAGCTAAGTCATTCGGTGTGGATTGCTTTATTTCCAAGTAAGTCTGAGTTTGTATAATAAGTATGAGTAGCTAAACAGCATTTAGCTGTTTACCCAAGAATGAGGCTCTGGGTTATGTATAGGTATGTATGTTTGAATAAATAAATTTCAGTTGGTGTTCCCCATATCTGTCAAATTTTTCCTTATGTTTTAAAACTTTCTCAAACCCCAGGTGGCGGACTACCGCCTAAGAGTGGTCTTTGAGATTGTTCGGTTGTTTTTAATATTTCTCAAACCCCAGGTGGAGGATTACCTCCTAGGAGTGGTATTTGAGATAGTTTTTCTATTTTAAAACTATTACTGTACTAAGAACAACTGTTACTAGAACTTAAGAATTTCCCTATACTAAGGCAGTAGTGATACCGCCGGATTGTAACCGCTAAGACAGGAGGTCGTTAGGTGAAGATTGGCATGTTGAAGGCTAGACCTTAAATTTAGGGAGTGTTACTAAAGTCTAGTAATAAAAAATATTTTGTTTAAGATATATTAGTATTTGTAAAAGTAAGGTTTGTTCTACATAGCAGAAGAAATAATCCCTTGTTTTCATTATTTTGCTCTAAACCTCCAATATACCATGTGTCGCCTTATTAGAGGTTTGTGTTAGCCCTAGCTAACCAAGTGTGGTTAGCCAAGTCTTATTTTTGTAAAAAAGTTGTTCATAGGCTTTGATGGTTAAACTGCTCACCATTTATCATGTACACATACGCATACGTACGGATACAGCGTTAATTTATATTATAAATGAGAATTGTATTCACTTGACAATTAGTTCACTACAAGCTCTAACATCTTCCTAGCCTTTACAACCTCTTTATTTCCCAAATGGCTTCAAATTTTATACCCAGACTCACGACTCATCTCTCAGTCTAGTGTTTCATCGTGTTCTTCCCATGACTATTTTTAGCTCAAGCTGCACCTATTGTGAGCAATTCAGGCCTGAAAGAAATTTGAGCTGAAGTACTACATCATGAGCATCCAATATGGTACCAATGTCACAGTTGTTCATGTAGCAGGTGTTGCCAGAGAGCTTTGGTCCCCAACCATCTGGGGAACAATTGTCGTTGGCGATAATCCATTGGTTGAACACCCAAACCCTTACTTGCGAAGAGTCGGCCGAAGTCAAGGCTTGTCAGTGGTTGCATCAAAAGACGGAAGGTACGGATATATTATCACATCTACTATATTCACAACCAGCGAGTATAATGGCAGCATGTTACAAAAAAAGAAATATTCAACAACGCTTCTAAGAGACCTTGCGTGCTTTCAATCATAGGAGGTACTGGAAAGTTTAAGCTCATTAGGGGAATTGTTCCTACATTCAAACGTATAACTACTCTGACAAATACCCATTTCTCCTAGTCACCTTCAAGTTTTTGACTCTCAATTGACCATCTTTATAATGTACTTGGAAACTTCGATCAATTTCAATAGTTGATTTAATAATTGAATTTGGATTGAGTGTTCATACTATACTTCTATATAAATGTCTAAATAAATGAATAAAGTGTCCCTATATGGAGCAGTTGTTCACTTGTCAATGTTTTAAAAGTCACCACCTAGGGCCGACTAGTTGCTATTTTGAGTTTGTTCACTACATTTAGACATTATTATCTCATTGTTGTTGGATTGTAATGATTATTTTGAGTAGTTTCTCTATTTTTAATCATAATAATACATTTTTAGAATTGTTTTATATTAATTTAATTCTTATAAAAATGAAAACAAATGTAAAAATTAAACACCGACTAGTCGTTGACTAGTGGGCTAGGCGCTGGTCCCCGGCCTTCCGCCCAACTAGCGACTAGTGACATTTAGAACATTGTAACTTGTATTAGATTTCATGTATAAGTACCTATTTAAATTAAATTTTTGAATACAAGTACAATAAAAATAAATATCAATGCTTATGGTGCATGTTCACAATGGAACTATTTTTATTTATCAAGGGATAAACAAAAAAAGGCTGACCGCATAAAATATTAAAATCGATTGTAGGCCTTGCCCAACTAACTTTCCAAGAATAATTGCTATTATCTCTAGAATCTTAAGTTTTCCATTACAATGAGCAGGAGAATGAGCTAAATAAGGAGATGCTCCACTAAGAGCTAACTAAGGAGATGCTCCACTCTAGATAGGACATGTATCTGCTTTGAATTTAAAGCGCGCAATTTTTTATTTTCTCACTTTTCAGTCACATTTCCACATTTTCACTGCTCAATTCTTATAACGAAATGCATAAATCACGTTTCTAAAGTTTCATCTAGTTTGATGATTGTTTGAGTTTTCATAATTGTGATTAATTTAAACTGTGTAAGTTGGAAAAATTCGCTCTACTATAGGTTAAATACCTTAACTATCAGCAAATTAGATGAAATTTACATATATGATCATGTCATATATCTTCTTTTGAAAAAGAAGTTGAATTCACTAGATCAACAACCAAAAATTAGGAAAGAAACTACAACACCTTTGTATTGAAGAGATGGTGGGTAAACAACAATGCTTCTAATGCAAATGTCGCAGCTCATTACAAACCAATCAACTAGCATAAAGCATTCCTAATATAAACTACGAAGACCTCGTCTCCTAAGAAAAAATCATACCCATATGTATCTCTTTTGTCAAAAAAGTGTGATTGTGGCACTAGCAAAATATAGATATTCTTATATCATAATACATATTGAACCGGTTGCAACATTGTTCTCACACTAAAATTCACTTCATTCATAGAGGTGAGAACATCTTCTCAGTATATTTTTAGTTTTTCACCGAACATTTCATGGACGGATCCAGCTTGTGGAAGTCATACTCGCCCATAGCCATCGTCTCTGACCTCACAATTCCAAACCCTAATAAGAGAGTATCACAGAAATTTCATAGAATTCGAGTACTCAGGTTATATAATATATTAAGACGAATAATAATTTAAATAAAATAATTAGAAATTGTGGCACTACAATATGGGCCGCATAAAGAAATTATATACAGCTTAATCTCAGCCCTAAAGATCAAGTATATATAGCCTAGTTAATGTCGGTTAAGAGGAGAGATTGAGAAGTATTTTAGCTTCGGACCTGCGAAGACGGCCGCCTACCCAAAGCCATGACCCGACCGACTTTCCTAAAGTTTCGGCAACAAAAGAACGGCAGACCACCGGTGTTCGAACCTTCTCATCGTGGATATGGTTTGGTGACTTTGGTCCATCGTTGATGATTTAGAGAAAAACGAAGCCTGAAAGCTTCAGGGAGTATTTTGCAAATCGGTAGCTACGGTTCGGTCTACCTAGGCTGATATCAAAATGTTGAGATTTTAAGAGATGTCACAATGTTATTCAGGTTCAAAGAAGAAGAGTTTAGTAGTTGTTGATTTACTGAAGAAAAACAAAATTTGAAGTTTTGAACTATATATTTTATGGAATAATGGAAATTGATGAAATTAGGTTTATTCCTTGAATTAATTCAGGGTTAGGGAGAGAGCATTTGAAATATATAATTGCTCCAAGAGTAGAAACCTAAGGTTATTGATATTCTGAGTAGCAGCAGCGTTGTATTTAGGGACGTTAGTTGGGACTCCTTCTCAATTCTCGAGCAAGGAAGAGAGTTTCATTGTCGAGGCTAGATTCTTCTCTAGTTTGGGTTGTTTTTGTCGGATATAAATCGAGGAAAGGACTGGGTCTTCAAGATCTGACTCCGACGAGGCAGTGCTGATTTTGACAAGTGTTGCAGGATTTGGATTTTGAAAGAGCGGTGGCTTGCTGGTCTGGCAGGGAGATTGTGATCTGAGTTAGCAGTAGCGATGTTCTCGTACAAGGAGGTTGTGGGTCATTCTTTGGGGCCCAGTTCAAGGTCGGCAGGTTTGGTCGGTTCAGTTTTGGTTGAAAAATTCTACAATATTTTAATGCATAGCCTGTATCAAATTTAACCTAAAATTATAAAATGAGTCGTTAAATTAATAATATCAGAGTAAATGCACAACAGGCCTCACAGATGGGCAAGACCAGCAAAAATGGCAGAAAATGGAAAAAGTGAAATGCAGCGCAAACCAGTTGCCCGACTTCTATCTTCCCCGATGAAGCCAACATACATCTCTTACACGTTGACCAGCCTAACTGTGACGACCAAGAAAGTTACAAAAATATTTTACTTTTGTTTCGTGTGTGTATATATATATATATATATATATATATATATATATATATATTAATTGTTCTGAAATTATTTTAGTATTTGATTTATTTTCTTGTATTTTCAATTACTTGATTTTGTGTTTTAAATTAGCAGACTTTGTCCAAACCCATGATCCAGATAGCCAACCCATACATCCAAACCCGACCCAGTTCAAAACAACTAGAAGACTTGTTTTTTCTCGTTGAAATTAGATCAGAACATCGACATTTTAAAACTCAGAGCCTTGTCTAGAGTTCTCACCATGTTCTTCCCTTTCCAGATGCTTCTTCATCTGGAACCTTCTTCTCGCTGCCATAGGACAGCCGCCAATTTTGTCGTCGCCTTAGAGAAGCAGGAGGTGTCAAGCGGGTGGAGAACAAGTTTTTCACCTGATGACTCCTCAAAACTAGATAGCAGGAGCTGGAACCCTAGAAGTCTAGAGGTGGCAAGCCTAGTACCTAAACGCGTAAGATTTCTATTGTACAGTTCAATTTGGCTTCCTCTATTCCTTTCTTGATCACCACATTTAAATCTTCTCCAAACTCTATAAATAGGCAACACCTTCTACGTACTGAGATAGGATTCAGGAATGCAATACCATCTAGGCTGGGAGAGAAGAATAGAAAAGATTAGGAATTGAGAGTTTTTGGTTAATGTTTGTGTTTGGTTCTTCTGGTTTTATCAATTGTTTGGTCAAGATGTTGGGTTTGTTACTTTGTTATACTTTGGTTTATGTTCTTTATTTCTGTATTTGGAATTTGAATATGGTCTAATTGTTAGAAGAATTGTAGTTTGGAATCATGTTGGAATCTGTTTATGTGATTTATTTGATTTGTTAGTTTTGTTAGTTTTCTGGAAACTAAACAAATTTAGTTCCTTATATCATGTAGAAGATTGAAATCCTTTTTAGCTGTTGTTGTTAAATTTCCAGAACTACATCTCTTTCTTTGAAACCTTAAAGTTTAGGCAAACACCAACAATTTTTCGGAAATAAACTGATTCTGTATTGGTACTTTGAAAATACATAACTAATTACCGAAAACTCGTTTTCAGGTGATTCCAGTTCTGACAGTTCCTTTAGGATGTCTATTTTAAATGTTATGAAGACACCATCTTGAATTACTGACTTTAGCTATTTCGTTTTTAGCCAAAACTTTTTCTGGACAGAATTTTGGTCAGAAAAACCTGGAACTAAAGTTCAACTTTGAAAATTCATAACTTATTTTTGAGAACTCTTTTTTAAGTAATTCCAAGTCTGAGAGTTTATTTTGTGTGTCTTCTACTAATATTTAGAAGGATCTGAGGTCAGAGTACTAACAGATTAGTACAGTTTTCAGGAGGAAGGTATTAAGGTCAGAAGACTGAAATTCTGGTTTTTGTGTTGAGTAAAAACTGATTGTTTTTGTGAAACAAAGGCAGTGCTTGTGCTTGTATTTTAAATCAGTCTAATACTTTAGATATAGGATGCTGATTCATTGATTTTGTTCTCTTATTAGGAGCTTATATTTGAAGTGAGAATCGGCCAAGGTAGGGGGAAACAACGGAAAACCTCTATGCTTGTTCTATATGTTATTTGATAAATTGTTTGCTTGTATTGAATGGTTGTCATCTTGCTGTGATTAACATAAACATGGTTTGTATAAATGTTAGATATGTTATTATCATATTATAGCTAGGTTAGTGCTATGCACAAAGTACATTGGGTAGAGAAGTTGGGATTAAAACTTTTGTGTAGTTGAGTCCATAACCTCAGCAGGTACCATATCCCATGTATGCCCATGATAATGCGCAAAGTAGTATAGGTTGTGAAAAGGGTAATTCGGGATTGGTGAAAGGGGAATGGACAAGATGACTAGCAAAATGGGTTATAGGAGTAATTAGGAGATAGTTCATGTAAAAGAATGCTCTAAGTCACCCTTGTGGTAAACTACATGGTATGAGACATGTAGGCTTAGTGTTTTCTTATATATGAATTATATTGAGTAAATCAAATGTGTGTATATATACATATAGACTGTTTTCCCTTGGTTTTATTTGAAGAGGTTTTGCCTCCTATTGAGCTCTTTATACTCACCCCGTTGTGAAACTATTTTTTAGGTGAGGATCGTGTTACTTGAGGTTGAAATTCTGTCAAGAGTGTTTAATTTTGTGAAATATGTATGCTACTATATTTTCCTAGAATAAGACATAGACTTTGATAGTCTATCTTTGTAATCTAGCTCTTTATCCTTCGTAAATAAAAAGTACTCTTCGGTTTGTGTTTCATGAGTTCTTTTCCAAAAAAAAATTTATTCCTTTTATGGAGTATGAGTTGCACCTTGAAAAAAAATTATAAAAAAAAATTGAGGTGTGACACTAACCAAAATCTGCCACATGCCGGTCACATGACCATCTTTTCGACGGAAGCTGCTCTCTATCTCATCTCTTTCCCTTTCAATCTTAAAACCCAATCCCCCTCCGTCATTCCTTGACAGACCCGCTCCCAGATTTCCCCTTGAAATCCGAGGTGGACCTGTGTAGCCAAGATTAGAGAATAATTACATCGAAAATTCGACATAATCTCTCATAAAAATGGACTACCCCAAAACCTGTAAATTAAACATTACACTTCTAATATGATACATCTCCATTAAACTCCCAAATAGGACCTCCTGTCCCTCACAAAAACATCCACCACCAGCCCAAAAGATTAAAGGTCACTAGCCCAACCATGACATGCTAAGTATTTGATATTTAACTCATGGTTACATCAGAGCATAAGCTATAAAGTCTAATAAATACAAATATAATAAATGTACGAAGGAAACAAGTCTTACAAGTCTGAAATGGATGACGGTGGATAAGGAGAATGCCTCAACGTGGTGCGGTCCAACCTCAACGAAACTACTACCTGGGCAAAACGGAAAACCAAAGAGTCGCGATAAAAACATAGGAAAACGTCTGACAAGCTCAATGAGAGGACAAAACTAAAGTCATAAACATCCTTTTAAAAACTCGATTTCTTTGAAAATCATTTCTCTTTCGCAAACCTTTTGCATGCATTGAACGACAATTGTATAAAACAATTTGCAAGATTATAATACAAGTGAAAACTTGATAATCAAATCATAATATATCTCATAGTGAAAATTAATTAAAAATATATTCATAAAATCTCATAAGAAATGAAGGCAATAACTGAGATAGAACACAATACTTCCTTGTAAACTCAATTAGTGTAAATAACTTGCAACTCAAACTTTACCAAACTTGTACCCAAAACTAAACTGGTTATGCACCTACACTGACCTAGGTCAGAATAGGCAGGTGTGGCGGACAACTGATCATGCACCCACGTTAAGCGAACTTAACATGAGCAGAGCTGGGACGGGGAATATCTGGTCGTACGCCTGTGCGCAACAGGCAGAGCAGGGAAACTGGTCATACACTTGTGCGTCCGCCGAACACAAGCAGAGCGAGAAGGGTATACGTACACGTAACTGGAGTAACTGAGTCATCGTATCGTTAAAATCACTGGCGTTGGGTACTCATAAGGTAGTTTAAAATCTCATTTCTTATTTTCTCAAATTAAAGATTACCTTTCTTTCGTAACCGCACGACCTTTAAACTTTCTTTTTCCAAGAACAATTGAAAAGTCTCTTTCTTTTCCCAAAACAAGCAATTAACTCAAGAGTGTTGTTATTGGGACCTCAACATTTGCTCATTAGACCTCTAATACTTTCTACACCTCCATTAAACTTTAGAATATAAGCATTTACTCACTAGACCTCCATTCAAATTACCGAAATAACCTTAAATATGTTATTCAAATATATTTCAATAACTTACTCATTCAACCTCTTATTCACTCATTAGACCTCTATTTTTTTTTCATGTAAGATCTAATGAGATAAATCAAAACATAGGATATACAAATATTTCACTAGCATATGCCCTTGTACTATTTCAATAGTTACTAGTGTGTTGCAAATATATTTAAGGTCTAATAAGATGTATAAAAATATTCAATATATATATATATATATATCAAAACACTTGACCTTTTTTTTTTTCATGTTGCAAAATTTATTAAAATATATGCGCTTAGATTTCAACACTCACTCTTGACTTTATATTTTGTATATGCGCTTAAACATGTATAATTATTGTAACTTTATGTCATATTAACAATCTTATATTTTGTAAATTAGCTTAGTTTCAACACTTACTGAAATTGAAAAATAAATTTGATAAGGAAAATATTAAATACCATTATTATTGAATTGAAAAGTCTATAAACAATAAATATAATACTCTTTTTATATACTTATTGTCTTCAATAGTCTTTATGTAAGAGGATATAAATGTAATTCAATAATTGAAAAATAGAGGGAGGTCAAGTGAGTAAATGTGGAGGTTCCAATAGCAACACTCTTAACTCAATATATATGTAGCAATTATTTCATAGAATCCCATATAGACATTAATAATTAATTTATGAGCCAACAAAATAAACTTCATGAGAAATAGGTAGGAAAATGAGGAACTCAATAAAACATTCCAAAGGTAAGCAACATCATTTAAGACATAAACCACAAGATTGTATAAACGCATAATCAAGAAAAAAGAAAATAAGGTAAAGACTCATGAAAATAAATAAGTAACTAAATAAATAAATGCATCAAGAAATTAAATATCGGAGTAATTTCATGCAATTATTAAAAACAAAGTTCAACTCATAATGAAAAATGACTAGCTGTGTCCCAACTTGGGATCATCCTCGAAAACTCCCTCAACCGGATTACCTAGCCAAAATAATTATGTAGACAATATTTAAACTCTAATTGAAATAAACCAAGTAGATGAAACATGGATGTATCCTAGAAATCGTTGCTCTCCCTCTCACCCAAACCTTTAAGCCCTCATTGAATTATCAAAACATTCTTCCACCACCTTCCTTTTAATCCCAACACCTCAAATTCACTATTTCTCCAATTATTCTCATCACCAAACCCTAACTCCGCATCCACAAATTCAACTAATTTACTTAGACTAACTCTCACATTATCTAAGAGATATAACAATACCTAAAATGACAAAAGAATATCATGGAATGCCGCCGAAAACGACGGAGCCGCGGTGGCTCATGGTGGCCAAAACCCAACCTTCAAAAACTTCAAAACTAGATGCAATCTATACTTAAAACAAAACCCAAGAGGTAGGGAACAACTGTTTACTTTGCGATTTCTCCAAATTCTTAATGGTTTGGCCGGAATTTGCAAAACTTACCGGAAACTACTCAATCTTCTCTCCTTCGATTTGTTAAGCACAAGAGGAATTAGATTAAAAGACTAGTGTAGAAAGAAAACTCATGAGAAGACGAAGAGATTGATACCAATTTTGCTGCCGGAAACCACCAGAATTGGAAACTTTGGTGGTGGCACTAGGGAGGCACGTCCTCCCTCTTCTCCTCCTTTCTTTTCTGAAAATTTTTCTTACCCAGGAAGAAGAGAGGGATAGGGAATCAGCTTAATTAAGCTAGGGTCAAGTGAAATGACTAAAATACCCTTCTAACATAAACGCTTATAACTTTTTCGTTAATACTCCGTTTAGCATGCCGTTTACGCCTACATTTTTGTATCGTCGCGCTCTATTTTTCTAAGCTATGAAACTAATTTATAAAAAAAATATTTATCTAAGAGGAGAGGCTAATTTAATGATAAGACGAATTAATGTCTAAATGCAATGCAATTAAGCAAAGTCAAGGTAGTTCTAGGTACGGGATGTTACAACATACCCCCCTTAAAGAAATTTCGTCCTCGAAATTTGATACCTGAGTATCAGAAGAGATGTGGATATTGAGCTCGCATTAAGGCCACCGAGCACACGCCGTACAAGCGAATCCTGATCAGGTTTTGGGTCTTTTACCCTGGGGAGACACAATCCCTCCTTAACTAATCCCGGGCCTAACAAAAAAAAAACGATTTAAAACCAAAAAATTGCAACTAAGGTATAGGAAAAGAAATACTTAGACCAATCTGGTCTCTTTTGAAATGCATGAGGCTTCCCTAATCAACATAGGCAAAACTAAATGCTCAAGTTAATTGGGGACTGAAATTGATCTAAATATAAAAGTCACGTTGCCACAACCAAGTTAAATGTTTATAAGAGAAGGAAAGAAATGATCATGGCTACTTGCCCATACTAATGTGCAGAGAACTTGATATAAACAGATTTACAAGTGAGAATAATTTGCTAATATAAAACATGGTAAACGAATTATACTAGAGTTGGGAAGATGGGAAACTGACATAAAATATATTGCTGCACTTGCATTGATAGAAGGGATCAAGATAATATCAATGATACTAGTTTAAGGATTATTTTAAAGAATGCTGGCAGCAAAAGTTTCAGCTTCGGTCTAACAACAAAATACTTGTCAAAGGAAATTGAAACTAAAATGAACAGCTTGTACAATTTGAGCTGTGGAAACAAGTGGACAGCAAAAATAGAACAAGAGATTAACTTAAGTGCAGCCTTATAAGAGATTAAAATTCTGCCAAGAAGCATCTGTTTGAAAATAGCTCTCTTTTCTGTCAGGAAACATGACTATAATGAATCAAATACGTTACTGGAAATCAAATAACATTCAAATAACCTTGGAATACACTTGCCTTGAAAATAGGAACAGAGATGCAGAAGAATAATCAAGGTTGATGGTAAAGTATACTCAAATCAGTTTCTCAATAGGAACTAAACATTATGGAGTAAATAAGAGCCTGTAACCATGGTCTTTAGTAAGTAATAAGAATATAGTTCGCAGGAAACTGCTCAGGAATTACAAAACTTGATTCTGATAGGTAGCAAGACCAAAACAAAAACTGTAAAACATTTTAACTAGTCAATAGGTTACTAAATCAATTGGACAAAAAGCCTGGAAAAAAAGGGAGATTTATTAAATGTCAACTTTTGGATAAGAAAGTTTGGACATGGAAACAAAGTAAGAGAAATCTGGAACTTAAACTTTGTCTATAAATAAACAGATACATGAAGAAACAATACTCGTCATAAATCCAGCAAAGGTAGAGGTAAGACCATAAAACCTCTTTAGCTTTGTCCGAAACTTTTAAAAAAATTCAACAAGTAAAATCCATACTAATACTTACCACAACTCTGTTTTGTACCAAATAAATCATATGTATAGCTGAATCTGGACATTTTTGAGGGAAAAACAGTACTAAAATAACACAAGAATTAAAAATAAAGTACTTGAAGATTAGATTGGCTCCAGAAATCCACTAAGCTTTCGTTAGTTAATGGATGGATTAGAAACTTTCCAGATTCATAATAAACACATTAAAGAGAAACATACTAAAATCTCAGGTAATTTGAAGTTAAATAAGTGAGGCAAAAGTTGGACACAATCTAACTGAAAATGTCAGGTTTTAGAAGAATATAGTACCAGCAAAGTCAGCTTAGAAATTCACCAAAAATTCTTTTTAAGTCCAAATGACAAAAAAATCAATTCTAAAATGACCATTAGGAAGTATAATTTCACATATAAAAACAACTGCAATTATTTCGAACAATTGGGCATTCAAAACGGATCAGAATTCAAGGAGGTTCACTGAAAATTCTGGGAACGTATCCAAATGCAGACTAATATTTGAATAATCACTGAGCGTTTATTTCTCAACGAAGTTAGCTGAAAACATCCAGATCAATAGTTAACAAGTAGATGATCAACATATCAAAATTTCAGGAAATTTGGACATCAATATGATAGGTAAATGATTCTTCAAAGTGGCTGTGCAGAAGAAGTCAAATTCTGCAGAATCTCATAAATAAAGTTCTTTTAGTAAAGCCAAGCATTTAAAAACAAAACTTGTTTAGAGATAGTTTGGAATGTCCACGAATGTTCTTGGCTATATCCTCAAGCATACTATGTGTCTCACCTGAGGTCCTACGAGGTCGACCACGTTGAGGAGGCTTGATACCTAAAAGAAATGAAGTCAGGAATAATCTAAAATTAGGATAATGGAACACTTACCTTACCTACTTAATAAACACACTAGTACTTAAGAGTATATGATGGGGATCTGCTGCAATCGGGCCATCACTCAAAAGATACTAGGCATCATTAAGCACATAAGATAGAAGGAAACAAGGAAAGTCTACAGAACCTAACAACCTAATGCTCTGATACCAAGTTGACAGACCCGCTCCCAGATTTCCTCTTCAAATCTGAGGTGGACCTGTGTAGCCAAGATTAGAGAATAATTATATCGAAAATTCGACATAATCTCCCATAAAAATGGACTACCCCAAAACTTATAAATTAAATATTACACTTCTAATATGATACATCACCATTAAACTCCCAAATAGGACCTCCTGTCCCTTACAATGAGAGGACAAAAATAAAGTCATAAACATCCTTTTAAAAACTCGATTTCTTTGAAAATCATTTCTTTTTCGCAAACTTTTTGCATGCATTGAACGACAATTGTATAAAAAAATTTGCAAGATTATAATACAAGTGAAACTTGATAATCAAATCATAATATATCTCATAGTGAAAATTAATTAAAAATATCTTCATAAAATCTCATAAGAAATGAAGGCAATAACTGAGATAGAACACAATACTTCCTTGTAAACTCAATTAGTGTAAATAACTTGCAACTCAAACTTTACCAAACTTGTACCCAAAACTAAACTGGTCATGCACCTACACTGACCTAGGTCAGAATAGGCAGAGTGTGGCGGACAACTGGTCATGCACCCATGTTAAGCGAACTTAACATGAGCAGAGTGGGGAGGGGGAATAATTGGTCGTACACATGTGCGCAACAGGCAGAGCGGGGGAACTGGTCATACACTTATGCGTCCGCCGAACACAAGCAGAGCGAGAAGGGTATACGTGCATGTAACTGGAGTAACTGAGTCATCGTATTGTAAAATCACTGGGGTTGGGTACTCATAAAGTAGTTAAAAATCTCATTTCTCATTTTCTCAAACTAAAGATTGTCTTTCTTTCGTAACCGCACGACCTTTAAACTTTCTTTTTTTCAACTTTTTCCCAGAACAATTGAAAAATCTTTTTATTTTCCCAAAACAAGCAATTAACTCAATATATATGTAGCAATTATTTCATAGAATCCAATAAAGACATTAATAATTAATTTATGACCAACAAAATAAACTTCATGAGAAATAGGTAGGAAAATGAGAAACTCAATAAAACATTCCAAAGGTAAGCAACATCATTTAAGATATAAACCACAAGATCGTATAAACGCACAATCAAGAAAAAGGAAAATAAGATAAAGCCTCATGAAAATAAATAAGTAACTAAATAAATAAATGCATCAAGAAATTAAATATCGGAGTAATTTCATGCAATTATTAAAAACAAAGTCCAACTCACAATGAAAAATGGCTAGCTGTGTCCCAACTCAGGATCATCCTTGAAAACTCCCTCAACCGGATTACCTAGCCAAAATAATTATGTAGACAATATTTAAACTCGAATTCAAATAAACCAAGTAGAGGAAACATGGATGTATCCTCGGAATCGTTGCTCTACCTCTCACCCAAACCTTTACGCCCTCATTGAATTATCAATACATTCTTCCACCACCTTCCCTTTAATCTGAACAGCTCAAATTCACTATTTCCCCAATTATTCTCATCACCAAACCCTAACTCCCCATCCACAAATTCAACTAATTTACTTAGACTAACTCTCACATTATCTAGGAGGTATAACAATACCTAAAATGACAAAAGAATATCATGGAATGCCGCCGAAAACGACGGAGCTGCGGGGACTCATGGTGGCTAAAACCCAACCTTCAAAAACTTCAAAACTAGATGCAATCTTATACTTAAAACAAAACCCAAGAGGTAGGGAACAACTGTTTACCTTGAGATTTCTCCAAATTCTTAATGGTTTGGCCGGAATTTGCAAAACTTGCCGGAAACTACTTAATCTTCTCTCCTTCGATTTGTTAAGCACAAGAGGAATTATATTAAAAGACTTGTGTAGAAACAAAACCCATGAGGAGACGAAGAGATTGATACCAATTTTGCTGCCGGAAACCACCGGAATTGGAAACCTTGGTGGTGACACGTCCTCCATCTTCTCCTCCTTTCTTTTCTGAAACTTTTGTTCCCCAGGAATAAGGCTTAGTTTGGGACAGCTTTTAAGGCTGCTTTTGAGACTGCTTTAGCTTTTGGGATTAATGTATGGTGTTTGGTAAAGTCCCTAAAAGCTGCTTTTGGCCAAAATAGATTTCCCCAAAAGCTGAAATTAAAAAGCTAGGAAATAGAGCTTTGGAAAGCAACTTTTGAAGAAATGGTGGTGCTAAGAAATATGATTGCACAAAATCTAATGAATGCAATGTAGTTGCAATATTAATAGACTCTAATATATTTTGTGTAATGGTTCCATTTGATTATGGTGGAAAATACTTTGTCTAATATTTTAGATGAATTTTGTTTAATATTTAAGAATTCTTCGTAAATCTTTTATTTGGTCCAAACAACTGGTCATACTGCAAAAAATTATATCAAAATAATTGCACAAAACCATAATCTATAATTTAGAGAAGTTATATCCATTTTAATAAAACTTTAAATATTTAAGATTATTTTGATAATTTATACCCATTCAAAGTACTTTTTACTTAGAACTTACCAAACACAAAAAATTACTTTTCGTTCTCACAACACTTTTGAAAACAGTGTACCAAACACCTAAACTGCTTCTTCTCACAGCAAGTTCAAAAGTCATTTTGCTCACAGCTGATTCAAAAGCTATTTTACTCACAGCACAGCTGTCCCAAACTAAGCCTAAGAGAGGGATAGGGAATCAGCTTAATTATGCTAGGGTCAAGTGAAATGACCAAAATACTCTTCTAACATAAACGCTTATAACTTTTTCGTTAACACTCCGTTTAGCATGCCGTTTGCGCCTATATTTTCGTCTCGTCGTACTCTATTTTTCTAAGGTATGAAACTAATTTATAAAAAAAAAAAAAAAAAATCTAAGAGGAGAGGTTAATTTAATGATAAGACGAATTAATATCTAAATATGATGCAATTAAGCAAGGTCAAGGTAGTTCTAGGTACGGGATGTTAGATCCCTTACAACATACAACATATCTTCATCATGTCCTTTTATATATCTCTTGTCACTTATCTCTTTCATAATTGTATATATCTCTCCTTGTGCAACTCATATTCTCAATTCCTCCATATTGAACTTTAAGCAAACTAATTTGTAGGTGGGTTGGAATATTTACCTGTCCAAGTTCACCAGTCAAGCATTTGGTAGCATTTTAAATTTGACGATGAGATGTTAACAAATGAACACTCTTTGGAGTTGTCAAATGATGGTTATAAGCCTCGGTGAATTAAGTGACAACATATAGGCTAGATTTTTTCATAACTGCAACCTTTGCTTGACAACCATTGCTTATAATTCCTCTCCGTCTTTTTGGCTGAGTTTCTTTGATCTTTGGATGACCTTCTTTCTAACAACAAAATTCTTGCCTTATGATTTCATAACCATCTTTACCCTGGCGGTAGAACTTTTCCGAACACTAAACCTAACTTCAAAAGCATACATGTTGTAAAATTCAAAAATATCATCTAGTGTTCTAAATTCACTGTTTTTCGTAGACTTCAACAAATCAGCTACTTGAAGAGTGTGTATTTTGGCGGTCTCAACAGAATATGAAACCGAACATAAAGTCATTGGCTCAGATGTTACCCCTTGAAACATAGTCTCCACCCTAAACAAAATTCAAACCACAATGAATCAAAGTATATGAATTGAACTTGAATTGATATATAAACTATATGAAACAATCATGCCACCAAGAATTAATGGACAAAAAAATGGATGGGGAAATACTAGCAATGCAATGGAAATATAGTGATTGTCAATCAATTCTAGTGCAAACACAACAATACTGAAATTCCCCTATTCCAGGTCTTTTGACGTCATGCTCTTCAATTTTCCAAATATTGCAAATCATTTAAACAAGATAGACAATTACACAGGGAAGCAAAACATAAATTCAATAAAAACTTACAAACTCAAAGACCCATATATGATTGAAACAAAAGGTATTCAAAAATCTCATCAATCTTTTACTCAAACACTGAAGAGCGGGAGTTGCACGGGTTTAATTTTTTATCCGGGTCAAATCCACTCAAAAACCCACCCGTATAACCCTCTCAAAGACCTATTTTGGCATGTTTTAATCTTGACCGTTGAAGACCATTTAATATGATATGACGGCTAGCGTGGCACATATGTAGGGCGTGTACTGTATTCAGATTTATGCATACTTTTTTTAAGTGATGGATTCATAAAGAGTTCTTTGATTTATACAAACTTATAAAATCTTCTAGATTTCCGTAGATTTATAAGAGAAACTTTTAAGGATTTGTGAAAACAAAAAATACAACTTTTATGGATTCTCATAGATTTTGACAAACTTTTTATCATTAATCATTTCATCAATATAAACATGTATACATAAGTAAATAAACAAAAAATTAACATAGAATCTTTCCAAGTTAACTAGTTCTATATGTGTATCAAACTACTATATTATGGAGAAGGAAGAAGTGTAAGGATAAAAATGATGAAAAGAAAAAAAAATTATAAATCCAAGGAAATGACGAGATGAGGGAGGGAGAAAGAGAGAGAGAGGTTGGTCGATAAAATTGATATTAGATCGAGTTAGTGCTGGAAAGTTAATTAATAGGGTTACTAATGAAAGGCGTGGGTTTTCCGATATATGCGGCCGTGAGGAACATAGTTGGGGTCGTCGTCATGTACTCGTTGTACTCTTCTATTACCATCAACTTAATTATATAGCTAGCCCCTATTGTCAAATATGTATGAGAAAATTACGACCCGTTTGGAGTAATGAAAAGAAAAAAAATCATAAATCCACGGAAATCTTGAGTTTAGAGGTTGGATTGATGAAATCTTGTTTTCTTTACAATTTACACTAAACAATCCATGTAAATTCATCATTTAATGAATCCTTTAAAATTTGTAAAGTTTTTGAATACCCTTAAACTTCTATTGACTTTTCAAAGTTAATTGAAGTCATTATTGAATACCCTCAGACTTTAGTGGATTTAAAATCTTCTTTTATAAATCCAAATTGAATACCCCAAAACTTCTAGAATCCATAATAATCTTTAAAATACTATGCTAATCCAAATACAATACACCCCCCGTATTTTAGGAAGAAAAAAAACAGACATCCTTACCTGAAAAGCATTGTATAAAATTAAATTAGTTGGTGAAACCTGTTGTGCAGGTCAACAAGTTATCCATTTACATTTTGACATGTGTTAAAAATAACGACTATAAGTACTAATTTACGACTATAATTTATTAATTTATATTTTAGACGAAATGAGATAGCTCAAGTGGTAAAAAGGCTATTAGGTCCTACGTTTGAGTCATGACAGGGGTATGTGTGAAACCCTTAGATCCTCTTTATATAAAAAAAAAATAAAAAATAAAAAATAAAAATAAAAAAATTACTGTTTCATATCTAAGTTGTTGAAAACCTTGTGAAAGAGATTGTAAATGTTGTAATTATAATATGATTGCCATAATAATTACATTTGATACGTCAAATGTTGTATTTATTGGAGCAGACACTACTAGAATAGAAATCTAAGGCGACGAAACCTCAAAACATTCGTCGTATAAGAAAATATCTCGCGACGAAAAACCGTCATCTTCTAAGAAAAAACTTTCGTCGCAAAAACGTCACTTAGACAACGTTGCTGCTCTTCGTCGCCTAAGTAATATCTTAGGCGACGAAATAACACTAGTACAAAAAAGTCATTACACAACGGTGGAAATGAGTTGTGTGAGTTCGGATTTTCTGTTGTATATCTCGAGTTTGTGTGATTAAACGTCAAACAAGTCAGTTTTAGTTTCAGTTGTACGACTTATATGTCATACCATGGTTGGCTTGACATGCGCCGCACTGACATGTCTAGTTTATACAACAAAACATATATATTTTTCTATTGTGTGATTTTTAAACATACAACAAAATATTGTATTTTTATGGGTTTTTTACCAAAAACTACAATTTTGTATTAGTATTTACCACTAGCAAAATTACTTTTTCAAATTACCACTAGCAAGTTTCCATCCAAAACTAACAGAATCAGTTAACTCTTAAATTACAAAATTAACCTTAGTGAGCCTAATGCTACTGATCCTCAGAACTCAACCTAATACTACTGACCCTCAGTAGCTCCGCCGTCTTCCGCCGCGCTTCAATACTACTGACCCTCAGAAGCTCAACCATTACCAACACACAAGTAAAAATCCCAACACACAACAATCAAATCGCTAAAGAATAAAGTGATTTGAATCAACATTGAACAAGATTTCAGATCGGGAAGCTAAAAATCAAAATAAGACGAGAAAAACAATTGAAAATTGAAAATTGAAAAATCAGTAGAGAGAGAGAGAGAGATGGACTCGTCATCATCATCTTCCTCCGCGTCATCAACCTCCGCTCTCAACCTCGCCCTGGCTGCCTTGGTCGGCGCTTCCCTCATGGCCGTCTCCGCCTTCTACATCCACAAACGCAGCATCGACCAAGTCATCAACCGCATCATCGAGATCTGCCGCAAGCCTCCCTCTCGTCTCCACCCCCACGCCGACGCCGCCTCCGCCTCCGACGGCGAAGAACAAGAAGAGGATTACATCGAAGAAGAAGACGAGCATGCAAGACCGCGACACCGTCACCGATAGCAAAACGACGTCGTCGTCCACCTCGCGTCTCCGCCTCTGCCCTCTCGCCTTCGCTGCCTCACTCGTCGTCGTCGTCGTCGTCGTCCACCTCGCGCCTCCGCCTCTGCCCTCGCTCCTCCGCCTCGCGCCTCCGCCCTCGCAATCAGGAAGGAGAAGAGGAGAGTTTCGGTGGCTCCAGATCGGGAAGGAGAATAGGAGAGGAGCAAATCTGGGTTTTTTTTTTTTTAATATATATAGATGCCATATGTTGTAATTTTTATATTTTTAGGGTTAATTATGTCATTAAACATTAGAGGGATTAACAGTCTGTTACTGTTAATTCCTGCTGATGGTATAAAAAAATTAGGTCTTGCTATTGGTAAATATCACCACCAAAATGTAGTTTTGGGTAATTATTTATATTTTTATTCAGTTGTCTGATTCACACAATAGATTTCATTTCGTACTTATTGAGTTGTCTGATTCAAACAACAGGTTTTATTTCCTATTTATTGAGTTGTATGATTCAGACAACAAATTTAAGTATTTGGGGCTATTGTTTTGGTTTAGCATTTGGTTATATTGCACAACACATGATTTCATTTGTTTGTTACCTTGTTGTATAATGTTCTATCACATAGAAAGATTAAGCATTTGGTATCAAAAGATCCAAAACCTAGCTCTGATCAAACCAAAAAATGCATAATTTCAAATCAATTGTGCATTCAAATATCAAAGCTTCCAAATATTCAACTCAAAAGCAACAAAAACTCATAGAAAAGGTAATATACTTGTAGACTGAAGCATTCCTAACTAATACCAAAAGTTGGTAGCATGCCAATACTAGCTAGCTACCATCATTCCTAGCTACTAGCAAGCACTACTTTAACTCTACAGCCTCTCCTTTTGATACATGATTTTGATCAGCTCCACTTTTTCTCTCAACTCCAGTTGGGCTGATGGTTCCCTCCTTTTCTCCTCTTGCAACTAGCATAACAAGCAGTTCATATCAAGTTTTTGTTCTCCCTGTATGAGGCAAAGGTTAACAATTTGATCAGCAGCTCCTGTCAAGGCTAGCTATAAGCTTTATTTATAGACCATCGAAACATAACACAACTTTGATTACCATTTGATCAGCTAACAGCAAGACACTCTTGAGTGAGAACTTTCTCCCGCAATACACAAACAAATCCTCAAGACTTGGTCCCAGCAAGTCAAGAACCAGCACATTGTCCTCATCGTCTATCCCCGACCATTTTATGCTCGGAATTCCACCTAAACAAGTCACAAAACCAACTCAATAACACCCCAAATCCTCATAACCTACTCATATTTTAAACTCTAATACTACTCAAAAATACCAACTTTTCACCAAAAAACCTTCAAATTGATAGATAAGGAAAAAAGAAGAGATGATGACTGACAAGATCCGGATGGTGGTCAGCTGCAGCATACCAATAACTTACCTCTGAAGAACCTGCACCAGATGAACTAGGGTGAAAGGACACGATCTTGCCTTCGAAACCAAAAGACGCCGCAACTGGGCGCTTATACCATTTTGGAGCCCTCAGAGGTCCTGTGTCGAAAGAAAAACGTATGAAGCTTAGAAAACCAAATTGCAGTAGATTCATTGTGCTGGCCATCACCAGGCATTTCATTGAGGTTGATTTGAAGGGTCCTGCCACTCTGGGAAAGGGAGATAGATAATGTCGTGGACGCGAATGCCTTGTAGAAGGATAATGCAGCTGATGCTGGTTTGAAGAACATGCTATTTTACTTATGGGGGATTCTGACTCCAACTGGGTTTGATTTCTTTTCTACTTGTAAGAGTGGTGGTGTTCACCTGTGATCCTCAGTATGTGGTCTCCGCTCCAGCTGACTTTGAACTCCCCTACATTACAAAACAAAATGAAACAGATAAGAACTCATAATCACAATAATTCAGAGGAGAAATCAAAGTACTTTTGAGATATGGTCAAAGATTAGAGGGAGTAATACTCTTGGGGTTTGGTGGTGTCTCATTGGCCAAGAAGGGAACATTTCCAGAGTTGTTGCAGGTCTTCCAAGAGGGAAGGACTCCAGTGTGTTTAGCCCCTTCCTTGCCAAAGCTGCTCCTTCGTCGGAATCAGCCTCCACTTGAAGCAGATACGAATTAACCGGCCCCAAATCAAAATCAAAATCAGCCACCGATTCTTAACTCAATCAACAGATTCTTAACTCAATCAGTTAAACAAGAAGAACAAGAGTAGAGAGAAAGAACTCGAACATACCCGATGTAGCGATCTGAAGAGAGAAAAAGAGAGGGAGAGAGAGAGAGAGAGAGAGAGAAAGACGGCCGGGGGCGACATGGCGGGGACTGAGACGAAGAAGGCCAGGGACACGGGGCGGCGATGGGGACCAGTCAAAAGGAGAGACCTTGGTAAATCGATGACGGCTTTCACCTACTCTTTTGTAACAACAACAAGAAGTTTGACGATGTCGTAGATCTGAGAAGTGTTGCCTCTGCTTTATCCCCAAATCTCGAACTAGGGTTTCAAAAAATTGGGACTTTTCACAATCGGGTTATTGTTTATGGTTCACAGGTTGAGGGGTTAAAGAGTGAAAAAGATGAATTTGTGATTTAGAATAGGGTTCACATATTCGGGGCCAGAATCTGGGTTTCGATGTTGGGGAGGGAGGCAGAGCAAAGAGAGTGAGGGTGAGAGTGTAGATGAGAGATAGACGACTGATGTATAGTTATAGGGTTCACATATTTAACACAATTAGTAATATATAGTTTCAAAGTTTAATAGAAATATAATTAGTTTTAATTTTCTATGAACTTAAATGGAAGGAAATAACCGTTGCAAAAAATAAAATAGAAGGAAATAAAATTTTGACCGTCTGATGTGATCGTTAGATGACTTTGTTTCGTCGACTCTTCCAAACATTAAACTCTCAAATAAATGAGACGTAATCAGCCATGTAAAAATTTGGGAATGTTTACCTCTCGATACTATGACTCCCCATAGAGAGAGATAAGTTTAAATAAAGTTGACCGCATCGATCTGAGCTCTAATTTTGTCGGATTTAAGTGATTTTTTTTACCATCACCGTATTTCATCATAACGATCAAATTCTATTTCATAGCATTTTTTATTATTTGACATCTTTGATATAATTGTTTCGAAAAGTTGTACACTTCAGTATAATCTACTAATCAAGTTATATCGCATTAGAAAGCTTGTTGTCATTCTAATGGCTAAATTCACAAAATGAATTTATTGATCGTCTGATGTGATCGTTATAGTTAAATATGAGTAGCGTATAAAAATCAACTCGTTTCGTGAACGTTCGATGCTCGATCGAAACGGTCAACCATATTTTCTTAAAACTTATCACACGAAAACGCTTGTATGTACCTTTAGATGACTTTGTTTCGTCGACTCTTCCAAACATTAAACTCTCAAATAAATGAGACGTAATCAGCCATGTAAAAATTTGAGAACGTTTACCTCCCGATACTATAACTCCCCATAGAGAGAGATAAGTTTAAATAAGGTTGACCGCATCGATCGGGGCTCTCAGTTTGTCGGATTTAAGTGATTTTTTTACCATCACCGTATTTCATCATAACGATCAAATTCTATTTCATAGCATTTTTCAATATTTGACATCTTTCATATAGTTGTTTCGAAAAGTTGTACATTTCAGTATAATCTACAAATCAAGTTATATCGCATTAGAAAGTTTGTTGTCATTATAATGGTTAAATTCAGAAAATGAATTTTTTGACCGTCTGATGTGATCGTTATAGTTAAATATGAGTAGAGTATAAAAATCAACTCGTTTCGTGAACGTTCGATGCTCAATCGAAATGGTCAACTATATTTTCATAAAACTTATCACACGAAAACGTTTGTACGTACCTTTAGATGACTTTGTTTCGTTGACTCTTCCAAACATTAAACTCTCAAATAAATAAGACGTAATCAGCCATGTAAAAATTTGGGAATGTTTACCTCCCGATACTATAACTCCCCATAGAGAGTGATAAGTTTAAATAAGGTTGACCGCATCGATCGGGGCTCTCAGTTTGTCGGATTTAAGTGATTTTTTTACCATCACCGTATTTCATCATAACGATCAAATTCTATTTCATAGCATTTTTCAATATTTGACTTCTTTCATATAGTTGTTTCGAAAAGTTGTATACTTTAGTATAATCTAGTAATCAAGTTATACCGCATTAGTAAGCATGTTGTCATTCTAATGGCTAAATTCACAAAATGAAAATTTTGACCGTCTGATGTGATTTTTATAGTTAAATATGAGTAGAGTAGAAAAATCAACTCGTTTCGTGAACGTTCGATCCTCGATCGAAACGGTCAACCATATTTTCATAAAACTTATCACATGAAAACGCTTTTACGTACATTTAGATGACTTTGTTTTGTCGACTCTTCTAAACATTAAACTCTCAAATAAGTGAGACGTAATCAGCCATGTAAAAATTTGGGAACGTTTACCTCCGGATATTATAGCTCCCCATAGAGAGAGATAAGTTTAAATAAGGTTGACCGCATCGATCGGGGCTCTCAGTTTGTCGGATTTAAGTGATTTTTTTACCATCATCGTATTTCATTATAACGATCAAATTCTATTTCATAGCATTTTTCAATATTTGACTTCTTTCATATAGTTGTTTGGAAAAGTTGTACACTTTAGTATAATCTACTAATCAAGTTATATCACATTAGTAAGCATGTTGTCATTATAATGGCTAAATTCACAAAATGAAAATTTTGACCGTCTGATGTGATCATTATTGTTAAATATGAGTAGAGTAGAAAAATCAACTCGCTTCATGAACGTTCGATGCTCGATCGAAACGGTTAACCATATTTTCATAAAACTTATCACATGAAAACGCTTTTACGTACCTTTAGATGACTTTCTTTCGTCGACTCTTCCAAACATTAAACTCTCAAATAAATGAGACGTAATCAGCCATGTAAAAATTTGAGAACGTTTATCTCCCGATACTATGGCTCTCCATAGAGGGAGATAAGTTTAAATAACGTTGACCGCATCGATCAGAACTCTAACTTTGTCGGATTTAAGTGATTTTTTACCATCACTGTATTTCATCATAACGATCAAATTCTATTTCATAGCATTTTTCAATATTTGACTTCTTTTATATAGTTGTTTCGAAAAGATTTTGCATTTTGCACTAGGTTTATCTAGTAGAAATTGCAATATTCTCATACAACAGAAAAAAACAACCACCGTTGTATATCTGTCAGTGTAAAGCCAAAATGAAAGGAGGGAAATTTCCCGCTTTGGCACATGGGGCATGAATTTGAGTTGTTGGAGCCAAATTGAAGTTCAAACAAACACTAGCTACCACTTGAAAATATTAACATCGTCATACAACAAAAACAATAACTTTGTTGTCCAAACATCTTGCATATATATATGTTTCGAAAATCCAAAGTGAATGGAGTCAAATTTTTCGCTCTGAAGGATCAACATTTTGAGCAATTGGAGCCAAAATGAATATAGCACAAGGATAAGCAAAACAAGTCATACAACAGAATTACAAAATTCAGTTGTACAAATATTTTTCATCTTGCACTAGTGGCATTTAATGCAAGATGCGACATTATCATACAACACAAAATAAGAACTTTGTTGTCTGTCCATCTAGACCTTGCCCACATTTGAGTTTAAATGTCAGAGAGAGTTATGCCGCCAAGATTTTCATCCTACATACAACAAAAAATGTGTGTCAGAGTTGTGTGACAAAATCTGAAAAAAGTTTTTCAGAGTATAAAAAATGTGCACCCTCATACAACACAAATTAATCACTTTAGGTTGTGTGAAACAGTTCAGTCACTCATACAACATATTACTTCCAAATTGTTGTCTGATATGTGTTGTGTAGTGACATTTTTGTACTAGTGTAAAGTTTCGTCGCGTTAGAAAATGTCCTATACAACGACTGAAATTTCCGTCCTCTGGCTTACTACTTAGGGGACGAAATATATTGTCGTCGTCTAAGAACTTTACTCCTAAGCGGACGAATTAACTTTTCATCGTTTAAGAAATTACTTAGGAGACGAAATTTAAGGTTTCGTCTTCTAAGAAAGACCCGATTATATAGATCTATGCAGCTCATTAATTTTTCAGATCGTGAAAAAGGATAAAAGGAGAGAGTTTTTTTCTCTCTCAAAATACTACACCGATTTTCATACGCTTGGAGTTGAAATACTTCAAATCGAGTCTTCCTAAGCTTTGTCCACCACTACCCATCGATTTTTATACTTTGGTATGGTCTCTAATTTTTCCATCTTTGTTAACTTAATTTTAAGTTTTCCGATTACATTTCTGGTGAATAATTCCGGTCATAGATTTAATTATAGTATATATATGTAATGCATGTGAGGTTATTAATCTGAGTTTGATTGGAGTTGCATGAATTTGTGTTAAAGTAATTATATATATATATATATGATGTTAATTAATTTATTTTATTAATTACACAGTAATTATATATAATTAAATACATGTGAGCTAGCTAGGTTAATGACTAATTAATTAAATATGAAAGATTGATGATTGTATATATATGTACTTGTTGTGAAATTATATGAATGTGTTATGTGTGTTGAAATAATTATATATATATATATATATATATTGTTAATTTATTTGATTATGCATTAGTTTAAATATTGTTATTAATTTAATAAAATCATTTGTACGTGAAATGTCATGTTGTGTTTACTAGCACGGTGAATGTAAGAATTCAATCTTACAGTCACCAATATATATATTGTACATGCATTTATATCTTTAGGAATCTCGTTCGAGAATCAGCGCATCATGATTTTTGAGTTGTCCCGCCATTTTGGGACAGTTTGGGAGCAGAGAACTTTGTTTCAAAGTTTGTATATGAAGGAACATGGACAAAGATAGGAGTTGGATGCAGTGGCACAGGGGGAGCATTGAATACCAAAAAGGAGTACGAAGTTTTATCGATTTTGTACGTGAACATGGTGGAGGAAAGAAAACACACATGTGTCCATGCTTAAGATGTATGAATACTAAGTGCAAGACGATAGTAAGAATCTACGATCACCTGAGTAACAGATGTATTATGCAGAATTATACAACATGGAGTAAACACGGTGAAGTAGCAGATTATGAACCTACGCTTGCTGAAATCCAAGCGGGATACCATGACCGGACATATGGGAGTGGTTTCGAGCCTTATGAAGACCCGGCTATGAACATTCTACATGACACTTTTCCTACATTTGCTCCAATACACGAGGCAGAGGAATTCGAAGAGACAGTTTATGATGACACAATTTCTCTTGTTGACAGTGGTGATTATGATAAGTATATCAGACTCCTTGCTCAATTGCAGATCCATTATTCAAGGATAATCCTAACACTGTTTTAGAGACCATCATCTCACAGATGCAGTTGAAAGTGAAGAATAGGTCGACAAATGCCTCTTTTGATAGTCTGCTAAAGCATTATAAGGAAACTCTTCCTATTCCTAACTATCAACCTGATAGTTATTACAAGGTACACAAGATATTGGGCGATCTCAGCCTCGGTAATAACAAAATCCACGCATGCAAGAATAACTGTGTTTTGTTTTACAAAGAGAAAGCCGAGCTTGATGAATGTCCCATATGTGGCGCGTCGAGGTGGGAGCAATGTACAGTTAAGGAAAACAGTGTTCCTGTGAAGGTGCTTCGTCATTTCCCTTTAATTCCTAGATTGAAGCGTCTTTACATGTCTTTACACACAACAAAAGAAATGAGATGACATGGGGAGAGAAAGACAGACGATAATACTCTCAGACACCCTGCAGATGGTGAGGCATGGAAGTCCTTTGATAGATCATTCCCAGATTTTGCAAAAGATGTTCGAAATGCAAGACTCGGGCTTCATCAGATGGATTCAATCCCCATGGAAATATGAGTTTGAGTCATAGTACATGGTATGTTATTCTTGTGCGGTACAACCTGCCTCCTTGGATGTGTATGAAGAATGAATTTAGTATGATGTCTTTGTTAATTCCCGGTCCAAGGTCTCCAAGAAAGTGTCTGAATGTGTATTTGTAACCTTTGATCGACGAGCTGGTAGATTTATGGGAAAATGGAACTCTTACTTTTGACAGGCACGGTGGAAGATCATTTGTGATGAGAGCAATGCTGATGTTTACCATAAGTGATTTTCCTGGTTACGAGATATTGTTGTCTCAGGCCACTAAAGGATACAAAGCTTGTCCTGTTTGCTTGAACGAAGTCTATTCTGTTTGGTGCGCTGGGAAGGTGTATTACTTGGGTCACTGTAGATGGCTTCCAACTAACCACCGGAGGCGATTTGAAGATCTAGCATTTGATAAAACAGTAGAGCTTCATTCTAAACCCTGTCCCTAGAATGGTGATGAAATTTTGGGGAAGCTGAACTCTTTTGATTTCGCGTGTTGAGCGGTGATACCACAATACCAGTTCGGGAACGCCCTGACGAGTACAAGTGTTTTACATACAAGAATAGATTCTATGATTTGCCTTACTAGTCGAAATTGATACGGAGGCACACCCTAGATGTCATGCACATAGAAAAGAATGTAAGTGACAGCCTCGTGGGAACAATTCTTGATATTAAAGGAAAGAGTAATGACACTTTGAAAGCATGTGAGGATCTGAAGAAAAGGAAAATACGAGAACACTTGTGGCCAGTGAAGACGGCGTCAAGAATTTTCATACCTGTTGCACCTTACACCATTAAACCGGCTTTCAAGAAGAAGGTTTTCATATGGTTTAAAGGAGTAAAGTATCCTCATGGTTATGCAGAAAATACTCGGTGCATTAACTTGGGGGAAAATAGGTTTAATGGATTCAAGACTCATGACTGTCATGTTTTGCTGCAACGTCTTATTCCAGTGGTTATCTGACTCTATTTGCATCCAGATGTGGTGGAACCTATAATAGCGTTGTGTAGGTTCTTTCAGAAGTTATGCGTGTAACACCCCAAACAACCTACTAAACTTGAACTCCACCTCCAAGTTCTTATAATTTAATCACCAACCCCCTTCAAACTCAAAACCCTAAACTTTCAAATTTCCAATTCTCCTTACCTATTGCGAATTGATTCAATTCCTTTGGTAGAGTGGTTGTGCGAGTCAATATCTTCAATTCTCCCCAAAACATCGGGTCGAACCGTGGCCGGAGGAAGAAGTTCTTGGTTCCCTCTCGGCCTTCAACCGGCCAAACGGGGCCGATTCGTGCCACGCCTCTACCACAGACGAGAAGAGGGAGGAGAGGCGAGCCGAACTACACTGGTGGCACGCCGTATGGTGGCCTGACGAGGGAGTTTAGTGGAGGGCGACGGTGGTCGGTGGGGCTCGGGCTGAGTCCCGGGGAGGGAGAGAGAAAGAGAAGAAAGAGAGAGAGAGAGAGAGAGAACTAGAAGGTTCTCCGTCCCTCTATCTTTTTCCTTCATTATTAATATATATATATATATATATATATATATATATATGTATGGGCTAAAAATTTGTTACTTCTTATACTTTGCTCCATAAAACAGTTTTGTCCCTCACCTTTCAAATTAAACAATTTAGTCTTTATACTCTTTAATTCACACACAATAGGTTTAAATTGACTATTTTACCCCTCATATCTTCTTTATTTATTTCTTTCTTTTTTTTTGTTTTCCTTACTTTGTTTATTTATTTTTTTCTCTAAAATTAAACATTCCACTACTCGTACAAATAAATCTTTTGGACATTAGCGATAGCAAAGAACAAGAATCAATCTTAAATAGAGAGAGAACTCAGAGAGCATAAAAATGAAAAAGAAAAAATTAGAAAAATTTTATAAGAGAGGAAATGAGGGGTAAAATAGTCAATATGGACCTATTGTGTGAGAATTAGAGAGTGTAAGGACTAAATTGTTTAAACTGAAAAATGAGGGATATAATTGTTTTATGGAGCAAAGTATAAGAGGTAACAAGTATTTAGTCATATATATATATATATATATATATACACACACACACACACACTACTAATTAACGGCCAAATTAAAACACCACTTTCAATCTAAAGGTCCAGACTAAATCGACTTTTAATTTATATTTTCTATTGACCTTGAAAATCTGGACTTTCATCTTACTGATATTTAGTCATTTGCAATTACAAATATATATATATTAATTTACTTTTTAGAATGTACGGGGTATTACAATGCGCTAAAGAGATGAAGAAGTCAAATGTTCTTATTTTGAAAGAAGACATCATCTACATTTTGTGCAAATTGGAGAGGATTTCCCACAGTATGATTCACCTGATTATCCATCTTCCAGATCAAGCACTACTCACTGGTCCGGTTCATTGCACTTAGATGTATCCCCAAGAAAGATACTATTTATTATTAATCGTATTTCCTCATGCATTGTTATATTCTCATATATACTTCACTAATAATTATGTAATTTCAGGCAACTTTTTCAGTACAAACAATTATGTAAAACAAGAGTAACCTAGAATGATCCATAGCGGAGTCCTACATTGCACATGAGTGTGTAACATACTGCAACTTATATCTCCGTAACAGTGACGAGGCAGAATCTTCTCAAGCGGCGCCTACAATAGAATTCAATCTTTCAGTTGTTTCTAATTAATTAAATAAAATAATACCCTTGAAGGAAATATATATGACCGACATGTCCCACATGCCGTAAAATAATATCGAAGAAAATATATATAAAATTGACATGTTTCACATGTCGTGAAATTCACAAATAGTGAAATCATAAAATCCCCGGAAATCCCATTTCCGGATAAAATTACGTACTATTCGAAAGTAATCGTAAATATATAACTCAAACCCTTATTTCTCTTAAAATTTTAAATTCATAAATATTTGATTTATATATATATATATATATATGAATTATTCATGCTTAAGAAATCATAAAAATAAACTGCATTTCATAAATATATGCATGCATTATCTAAAATAAAATCCACTCACAGTACGGCCGAGCTTGCTGCTATTCTGAACTCTCGTCACATCGAGTATCCTCTCGACCTGTAACAGAGACATATTTATAAATATTCCAGAACTCGAAATTAATTTATAAAAGTCATATCTACGGACGTCCTCACTCGCACGAAACATCCCAATTTTCTTTCTAGTTATCAGTATAAGAATTACACCTCAAATACCGAAACAATTTACATCCAAAATTACTCAGGACACTCATCCCGTGTCCGATAAATTATTTTACTGGTTATTTCGTCGTAAAACCCTATAAACAAGTTTTTATCTTTTTACCATAAGTCCATAGTAACATTCAATGATCAAACAGTAAATGGTCAAAGTCAAATTACTATTTACTATTTCACTTTTACTGTTTAACATTTACTTTTACTGTTTTACTATTTTACCAATTACGTTTTATCTTTTACCCTTATCCCTTAACCATCCGCTGCCGCCAACAATAGCTGGGCCGCCACCGCTGCCGGCAATGCCACCATAACGCCAAAAACACCACCAATAACGTCCAAATTAACCCAATTTCACCACCACAGTCTCAAGACTTCATCTCCGTTGTCCCCACTGTCACAGGAGGCTTCCTCCGCCATAAATGGCGGTCCAAACTGCACCACCTCCAATTTTCACAAAAACCAACCAATTAAACATCAAATTACCCTCAATCGACTCCAAACAACCTTCTGAACACGATTACAACCTCAAAATCTACAAATTTCATTGTCTCTGCTACACTCTGACAAAAACCCGAAAACCCTAAAATTTCAAATCCGAAATTCTCCTTACCTGGGTTGAATCGGTTCAATTTCTTTGGTGGAGTGGTTGTGCGGGTCGAGACCTTTGATTCCCGACTGGAATCGGGTCGATTGGTGGCTGGATGAGGAAGTTCCAAACCGACGGTAGCAGAACTTCTTGAGCTGGGCACAGCCGAACGGCGGCGCTTCGCCTTGAACGACCACCGCAGACGTGACGAGGAGGCTGAGGCAAGTCAAACGACACTGGTGGCGAGCCGAACGGTGGCCGGACGACAGAGCTAGGATGAGGCGACGACTGTGTCGGAGGGGGTTCGGCTAAGTCGGGGAGAGAGAAAGAGAAAAAGAAAGAAAAAAAAAAAAAAAACAAAAGGAGGATTTCTGTTTCTGGAAATATTCCTCTCGGCTATTTATACTCGTCCAAAAACGGTAAGTTACCGATTTTACATCGTAACTTTTTTCATACGAATTCTAAATTAAACGTGCCACGAGTCCACGAACTCGTCTTAACATCCTCTATTTGGTCGAGAAAAAAAAATTCAAAGTCGGGTCAACTTATACAAAAGTCAACCTTCGGAACTTTCGAATAGAAAAAAAAAATTCCCGGAACGTAAAAGTAAAAGTATAACTGTTAGGAGGTAATTTAAGGTTTGGGACGTATCAGTAGGTGTGCGATCTGCCATGGTTGATGGCCGAAGATTTCAACAAAATCCTCTCTAATGAGGAGTACCACCAAGAACTCTCAGTGCTATGCAAGCTTTTCAAATGGCCATGACTGATGCTGGACTGATTGATATGGGTTTTGCAGGCTGTCGCTACACCTGGAGCAATAAATTTACAAAAGAACGGCTTAATAGAGGTTTCCAATCCGTGTCATGGTGAGAGTTGTTCCCGTTCAATAGGGTAATTACTCTAGACCCTAGTGAATTTGATCATAGTCCTCTTTATATTGAAGTTAGTCCTGAAAGACCCCCCATATTTCAGAGCAAGAGACTCTTCCGCTTTGAGGAAATACGGCATGAAATCCATGAGTGCATGGATATCATTCAACGAGAATGGACCAAACATTAGTCGGGTAATCACATGCAACAAGCAGACAGAAAAATTGATGCTACAAGTAGACAACTAACAAAATGGCATGAGACTGAATTTAAGAAACCAAGTGTAGAGATAAAGAAGATTCAGAGAAAGCTCAATGACATTATGAAACTTCCATACTCACCAGAATAATATGGACTTCAAAGGGAGTTGCATGTAAAGTATAGTCAACTTCTGTCGCAGCAAGAAAAATATTGGGGGCAACAGTGTAGAGTATTAGGGCTCAAAGACGGTGATCAGAATTCCACTTACTTGCACAGAAAGGCAAGTAATCGAAGTAGCAGAAATACCATTAAGGGTTTAGAATACCAGTAATCGAAATTCCTCAGGATATTAAAGATCTCACTTTGAAGTATTTTAATGATGTTTTTGCATCGGAAGGTATTAATCATGAAGCCATTGCGCAAGTAATTGAGGCCACTCCAGCACGGATTACAAATGACATGCATGCATACCTCTTACAACCTTAATCGGATGATGAAATTCGATGTGCTCTCTTCCAAATGCAACCATCAAAAAAACCTGAACCAGATGGCATGCACTACACCAATAAGTGCATCAGATATATAATAACCCGATTTTATTCGTGTTAATTATATAAATTCTCATAATTATTGAAAGGATGATTTACGAGTTTTGAAATTTGGTACACTTTTATTTAGTCGTCAAACAACGTCGGAAGTGTGTCCGAAAGTAAAATTCAAAAAACGTTTAAGTTTCAATGGGTCAAAAGTTGACTTTGTGATCTTTATGAATTTTGAAAAGATTCCTTCACGAAAGTCGTAGAGCGCGACGATACGAGTTCGTATACACATGGCACGCATGAAATAGATGTTGTATGAAGAAGTTACGACCTGTCGAAGTTATTCCTTTTTCGGAAATTAACTATAAAACGTCGATTTTCGGAAAAAATGTTTGAAATTCCCTTTTCGTCCGTTCACTTTTTAGTTCATTTTCTCTCTCCCCGATCCAGCTTTTCTCCTCCGCCGATCTCCGCCGTCCGGCCGCCGCGGCTCGTGCGCCACCCCGCGTTGTGTTCGTCTTCCTCTCCTTTTCCGTTTGAGCCAAGGCGCAGCCGAGGGGAGTACAAGTGGACGGTGCTGCGTCGACTGGAAGAACTGCCACCGTGCACGGCGGAGCTCCAGGCGTCGCCGGACCAAGCCCCACCCATCGATCGATTGGGTTTCTCCTTGCAGTCCTCTCTGTGCTAGTGGTTTCCGCCGATTCAAGCTCGTTCGATCGAATCGAAATCGAGCTTCTCAGCCGACCCGATTCCACTGTTTGACCCGACCCAACCCGGTTTGACCCGACCCGGCCCACGTTGACCCGACCCGACCCTCTTGACCGTTGACCAGACGTTGATAGTTGACCAGACATTGACCGTTGACCCGAGTTGACCTGATTCCGGAACTGCAGCGATTCGATCCGACCCGATCCTGCAGCGATCCGACTCGACCCTGAACGAATTTTTACCATTTCTGGTGAATTAAGGTGAGTAAACCTCACTGTCTTCGTATTAAATACGAATTAAATACGAGTTATTTATATTATATGTTTTGTATTATATTTGTTGTTATATGCAAAATGGTTTGATGAAAATGATATTTGTTTCAAATTAAATGAACTTGATCGACTACAGTTCATTGGTAAGTAAAATGATTTTTATTATAAAAATCATTTCAAACATATTTTACGATCAATGACTATAGTTGGTATTAGTGGGCAGTTTCTGAGTGAATGCCTACGTATATATATATATATATATACGTGAAATATATATGTTGATTGATGTGGAAGTGTATTGATGTGGGAGTGTGAAATATATGTTTATATTGAGGATGTGATTGGGTGATTTATATTGTTGGAAAATTGTTATAATTGGGTTGTTTGAGTTGTGGGATGTGTGATTGAGTTGGTACGGAGAACAAAGGCCAGTGTAAGATCTTGCCTTGGGAATGTCGAATTGGGATCTTACATGTGGCGTGTGAATATAAGATCTTGCCTGGATGGTCGAATTGAGTGTTAGTGTGAGACTCTATTTTACATTCATGTTTTTAATGATGTAATAATTCGAGTGTTTGGTGCCACGCGGTGAACTTTGTTGTGATACTTAGTTATTTGTATAATAACTTTTAAGTATTCGAGTTTAATTGTGATTGATCACGCTTACGAATTCGGATTTTTGTTATTCAAAATTTTGGGGTGTGACAAGATAACACTACACAATCAACTGTTTTTGGGCGTAACGTTGTGTGACAACAGAAAGTGAATCACATAACAGTTTTTAAGAGCAGTTCGTTGTGTGATCCAATAAAAAAATTGAAAGTTGATTTTACAAAAAAACGGCACAACAGTTTTAACCATATTTGTTGTGCGTTTCATACAAAAAAGGTCGGCATCCTTCCCTCAAAAGATTACTCAAATATGGGTTCTAATCATACAACAGAAAATACAAAAATGTTGTATGAACTTAGATTCACACAACAATTTTTTATCATCGGTTGTGCTATAAATCTTTCATGTAGGGTTCTGCCGATCGTTTCCTCGATTTGGTACTCACATCCTCCGCAAGCATAAACTTTTGGGGAAGATAGTATGTAGGTTTTTTATCCAACAACATAGTTACGAAAAAACTAATGTCTGAAATTATGAGAGAAAAATAGACACACAACAATTTTTATTTCACTGTTGTGGGACTACAACTCTCATGTTTTAGGATGATCAAAGCATTTACTCAATTTGGCACTCACATTCCCAAAAATCAACAAGTTTTGTATAAGTTAGCCGCAGTGTTTAATCACTCAACAGATTTTTTCTAATACCGTTGTATGAATATAAAGCAAAAACGTATATATGCTAATGCTTCCCTATGGAGAGCTAACTCATTGAGGGATAAAAGACCCAATTTTTTTGCATGATCTCATACATCCCATCTTTGTGAGAGTGTGAGAATTGACGGATTGAAAAAATAAGGTACGAGAATGTAGTTAAAATTTTTTTCTTTTAAATAAATATCGTCGATTTATGATTGATCCATACGATAAAGACCCAAACGTTATCAAAAATTTGAGAATTTCGTACCATGACCTTATTTCAATACAATGATCATATCTAATGGTCGAATGTCTGTTTTATCGAGTTTAGTGAAGTTGTTTGTTTGAATCATGGTTATACCTACTAATGTCATATAACTTGCACTACCAGAAAAGACATTATAGCCGACGAAATTGCAAATAACGGCCGACGAACTATTTATTCGTCGGCTATAACCATTATAGCCGTCGATATCGTCGGCTATAATTATTATAGCTGGCGATTTCGTCGGCTAAAATGGTTATAGCCGACGATATCGTCGTCGGGTATAGTTTTGCCGACGGCATATTTCCGACGATGTTATAACCGACGATATGTCGTCGGGTAATGGTTATAGCCGACGATATCGTCGGCTATAACCATTATAGCCGACGACTTAAATTCGTCGGCTATGATGCCTTTTCTGGTAGTGTTGTTTGTTAGGTTATACATAAGTATGTATCTGTCTAAACTAACTATCTGAAGGAAATGAAAAATATAGAAAACAAGACATATGATGTGATCACGATAGTGAAATATGGATATGGTACGAAACTCACTCATTTTCGCTAATCTTTTAGCCTCGATCGCATGGGTCAACTCTAAATTTAATTGACCGTGTTCATACAACAGTATTATTTAGATGCATTGTGTGACTATATATTTAGAGTTTAGAGTTTAATCACCCAACAGATTTTCTCTGATACCGTTGTATGAATATAAAGCAAAAAAATATTTATGCTTATGCTTCCCTAATGAGAACTCATTGAGAGATAAAAAACCCAATTTTTTTTTTTCATGATCTCATACACCCCATCTTTGTAAGAGTGTGAGAGTTGACGGATTGAAAAAATACGGTACGAGATTGTAGTTAAAAACGTTTTTCTTTTAGATAAATATCGTCAATTTATGATTGATCCATTCGATCAAGACCCAAACGTTATAAAAAATTCAAGAATTTCGTACCATGACCTTATTTCAATACGGTGATACATCCAACGGTCGAATGTTTGTTTTATCGAGTTTAGTCAAGTTGGTCGTTTGAATCATGGTTATGTCTACTAATGTTATATAGCTTGTTTGTTAGGTTATACATAGGTGTGTATCTTTCTAAAATAACTATATGAAAGAAATGAAAAATATAGAAAACATACCATACGATGTGATCACGATAGTGAAATATGGATATGGTACGAAACTCACTCATTTTCGATAATTTTTTAGTCTCGATCGCATGGGTCAACTCTAATTATGCATATTTAATTGACCATATTCATACAACAGTAGTATTTGGATGCATTGTGTGACTATAATCATACAAGAATAATATTTAAATGCATTGTATAAATTTAGAGTTTAGAGTTTAGAGTTTAGGGTTTTTGGTATTTGTGTTTAGAGTTTAAAGTTTAGGGTTGAAGTTGTAGAGAGAATTTTCCCCCTCTTTTTTTTACTTCTTTTTTTTTGGATGAAAGTTTCAGGCAAAATTCCATTTTAGAGGGAAAATTCCCTCTCATTTGTTAAATTCATTGAACTCTATTCTCACTTTGTACATTTAGACAAAAAACAAACTCACTTTCACTCTACTCTCAGCTCACCGCTCACTCTTCTTCTCAGCTCACTCTCTCTTATCACTCTCTCTCTCAAAAACCCACCTCACAGTGAAATATGGATATGGTACGAAACTCACTCATTTTCAATAATTTTTTAGTCTCGATCGCATGGGTCAACTCTAATTATGCATATTTAATTGACCATATTCATACAACAGTAGTATTTGGATGCCTTGTGTGACTATAATCATACAAGAATAATATTTAAATACATTGTATAAATTTAGAGTTTAGAGTTTAGAGTTTAGGGTTTTTGGTATTTGTGTTTAGAGTTTAAAGTTTATGGTTGAAGTTGTAGAGAGAATTTTCCCCCTCTTTTTTTTTTACTTTTTTTTTTTATGAAAGTTTCAGGCAAAATTCCATTTTAGAGGGAAAATTCCCTCTCATTTGTTAAATTCATTGAACTCTATTCTCACTTTGTACATTTAGACAAAAAACCAAACTCACTTTCACTCTACTCTCAGCTCACCGCTCACTCTTCTTCTCAGCTCACTCTCTTATCACTCTCTCTCTCTCAATATACATGAATTATGATAGTTTATGTCTTATTCTACCGATTTTGTTGTCAGATGACTACTGCGATTGCGATTGAGGATGTGAGGAGGGAAGTCAAGATATTGAAGGCTTTAACCGGGCATAGCAATCTTGTGCAGTTTTATGATGCGTATGAAGACCATGATAATGTCTACATTGTTATGGAGTAAGCACTGATTTCTTTGTTTTGTTTGATTGTATGATTCAGTTATTCTTAGTTAGCTGTATTTTATGGAGTGTTAAGTAAACTGATTTGGTTTAATTTTGGTACTTCAGGCTGTGCGAAGGAGGGGAGCTCTTAGATAGGATACTTGCGAGGTATACTTTGTGCCTTATGGATTTGAATTGAACCTGTTAAGTTTTGTTTGATTGAGTAAACTATAACATGTTCATGATTTTTATCGCAATATTATATTTCTTCTCAGCAGCTTAACGCATTGCAATATAGAAGGATGGATTTTGAGGAATTTTGTACAGCTACACTTAGTGTCCACCAACTTGACTCGTTGTGCATATGAACTTTTTTATAAGGAAGGCAACATGGCTATTGTCATTGAGGAACTAGCTTCGGTACGTGGTTGCATCTTTCTTCTACCTTTTCTTGAATCCTTCCACTATCAAATTGCTTCTGCTTCTACTATATTCCCTTTGCCCCTGCTTTATGCAGTAGCATAAACAATGAGTTCTGAGCCGAGTCAAAATTTATGTATATAAATTTACCCTGTCAAAATTTACCCTGATCTATGGTATTGTGTGTTTCAGGAACTTGGTCTTTTTTGGAGGAATAGCAGAAAGAGTAAGAGATCTCATAAGAAAGCAATGTACTGAAAACCAAAAATCGAGAACTGCCAAAAAATAACTCAGAGGAGTCGAGAACATGTGTCCAAAAATATTGAACACTCTGACATAGTGGGGATGCCATATCCACACTGATCGGAAAAACAAAAGGAAGTTCAGAAATAAGAAATACAACCGTTTTTAGAAGTATAAGTTTAGGAAAAGTTTTGAAAGAAACAAGGAAAAAGCTTCACCTAGAAAGAGATTCTTTAAGAAAAAGACACCAAGGCAAAATTCTTCAAGAGAAACAAAGTCCTGCAGATGTTGGCTCTGTAAGACAGAAGGGCATTATGCGAATGAATGTCCTAAAAGAGAAAAAAGATATTCTAAAGCTCTCCCTGTTCATGCGGTTCTTCATGATTGGATTAGGCACACAGACGAGAAGTTGTAAGGCTAGCCTGTTGAGAGAACTTCATGATTGGAGTTCTTGTAAGTGTTTCTTATTTACATATCTATAATAACTGATCACCTTGTTGAGGTTATCTGCTTATAGCATGCATGCTCACTACCAGATCCGAGAGAATAGCCGACGAAAAAATTTCGTCGACTATGTCGAATTTTCGTCTGCTATTTCTTCTGCCGACGAAATTTTCGTCGGCTATAATTCGTCGGAAAAACGCCGTCGGTAATACCAATGGCCGACGAAAATAACGAAATTGTCGGTTATATTCGAGTATGGCCGACGACTTTACCGCCGAAAATTAATTTCGTCGACCAAATCTGGGCAAAATATCCGACGAAATTCGTCGGATATTTTCGAGTATGGCCGACGATATCGTAAACTATAGCCGACGAAATTTGTCAGCTATTTGTTCTGAAATATAGCCGACGATTTCATCTATTTCGTCAGTTATTTCGTCAGAATATATTAATATTTTAATAGGCATTAATTAGTTATAGCCGACGAAATTTGGTAAAAATCGTCGGCTATAAGTGCTATAGCCGACGATTTTTACCAAATTTCGTCGGCTATTCTTACATTTGGGGGAAAAAAATTTCTAAATTACCATTCCAAGCAACCTGCAAATCACAAAGACAATCCATGCATTTGCACCAACAAGAAACACGTCTAAATGACTTATTATTTAATTTGTTCCAATATACATAAAATATAACCCTAATTATCACCTAAAGCACTAAAGTCCACCACGTCATCCCCAGCATCCTGCTCGTCATCATTGGGAGGTTGAGGCATTGGAGGTTCAACTAACGGCTGAAACGGGGGCGGGGGTTCAAGGGCGTGTTGTTGTGCCGCGAACATATCACACCACCAGTTTTGTTGGCCGGCGTAGTTGTGTTGCCGAACTCTATCGCATTCAGCATGCCAACTGGCCAGATCCAAATGATACTGCTGTGTTCTGCGGCGTAGCTCCTGTGATCTCTGGGACTCGGCCGCCAATCTTGCGGCCAATCTCTGCACTTCCCCCCTCATCTGTTGGCTGTCCCCGCCTCCCTTCTTTTGACCTCCCTTAGTGGTCTTCAGGAGCCCTATTCCAGAACTTCTCAAACCCCGGCAGTAGTATTGGTTTGACCGGTGTGGGAAGGCTGCGTCGAACATCCTCGCTGCCGTTTGGACATTCGATCGGTCGACCTGGCGCAGGGCTTCTTCCAGATCTGCCTCTGAAATGTTCGGTTGTGTCTCTCGAACTACTTGCTGGAACACCTCTTCTTCGGCCCGATTCACCCTCTCCTAATTGAACGGGAAAAAAAAAAATAATTAATATTCTAATAAATATATAATTAAGTAAAATTAATAATTAAAATTTTAAAATCGTAATCAACGACTTACGAGCTGTTCTGTCGCTTGTGGATAAGCGATCTTGAACGTCTCCACGTACGGGTAGCTATCAGGATGATCTCTAAGCGCCTCCTCCTGATATTGTGCAAACGGCCTAGAACCACCATGATGGGGGGTTGTGTTACGGCGGTGGTTCGCAGAGTTTACCCGAGACCGTTGCTTCAAACAAATAATAAAATATTAGAAAAATGCATCAAAAAATTTTAGTGTAATAATTATAAAATAATTAAACTAATAATTAAAATTTTAACAAAATAAACATTTATAGTTAAGTTTAGTATTTACCTGCATAAGTGGGTTGTTGAAGTCTACTGTCTTCAACCAACGCCACTCGTACTCCCTGAACATGAACTCTCTGGGAGTACCCATACGACCACGGTTGTCGTATTCGTTAAAGTGGGAACGGAGCTCGTTCTTCCACTCTTTGAACCTACGGAAAAAACAAAAGTGCATTAGAAATATTATTAATATCATAAAATATTTCAAATTATAAGATAAGGAATTCCCAACGTACCTCAAGTTCTGCATCGCGTCCGCCCAATGCTGCTTATGTTCTGCAATCTCGAAGTATGTCTGAAAGATAATATTTTATTAGTTTTACAATTATAACAATACCGAAAATTATTAAATATTACGTAAAATAAATTAAATTTTTTAAATCACTCACCGACGCGGCGTTGTTCACCTCCCTCTTGATCTCTTCGGGCACATCAACCCACCGTGTCCACAACATAGGGACTTTGTCCCTAATCAGTGCCCCCACGCAACCCGTGTAGTCGCGGCGTTTTTTCCCCTGAACCTCCTGATTAGGAGGTTCGTTGATCCGGATCCTCCCGCTGCTCTCGACAGTTCTCCTGAGCGTGTCAAAACATATGACACCTCTCGTATTCCTCGTTGAACTGCTAACGGCTGTCCCTATCACATGAACGACGATTGGTTAATAAAATTAAATATTAGTGCGTTAATTTTAATAAAACATTTAATTAATAAAATCAAATGTTACTTGAACTCGATGACCCGTCTGTCGACTTTCTTTTTCTCCTCGCCGAAATCAGGAGGTCAGGGTTCTCAAATGGCTGCTGCTGGTATGCCTCCGCAGCACTCACGTACTGAGGCATATCAGGCCAAATGGGCACACCACGAAAGTCGACCTCGGGTATCGCAGGAATGTTGTACGGGAGGTAGAGCTGATTTGGGAGAGTAGGCCCCTCAGTCGAGTCAGCAGCAGACGTCGCCGGACTCGTCATCGGCTCCCGATGAACCTCAGGCATACGGACCTGAGGAAAGTCTGGAGCTATCTCGTCCTGAAATAGCTGCCTACTGAACCTCTGAGCATCTGGCCCGAGAGGGGGACGTGAACTGCTCGACGGCCGCCCCGCCTGGAGAAGGGTCTGGTGCCGAGAACTCACACTCCTCCGCGGCTGGGATGAATCCACAGTCCTCCGCGGCTGGGATGAATCCATAGTCCTCCGCGGCTGGCTGGTGGTACTCTCAGGCTGGCTAAGGGTCCTGTCGGAGTCTGCGGAACCGGCAGAACTTCCAGAACCCCTAGATCTGGAAGAACGACGGCCTCCGAATAACTATCTGAGTGCATCGGCCATCTGCAGCTTGAGGCATTAATACATTAATTAATATTAAATTATATTACATTAAATAACAAATTCTAATTAATATAATAACCAATAATACTAACATATTTTAAAACATACTAACAAATTAATATTTAAATTTGTACTAATTTTAAATAATACTAACCATTAACCTAAATATAACTATTTATATACAAATATAACTATATTTCATTATTAACATATATATAAATACAAATAACCATTTATATATTAACAAAAATATATAACAATTTATATAATTAAAATTAAATATATAACAAATATATGACAATTTATTATATAACAATTTATATAATTAAAATTAAATATATAACAATTTCTATACCTAAATTATAACAAATATATAACAATTAAATTTATTAACAAATATATAACAATTTATATAATTAAAATTAAATATATAACAAATATATAACAATTTATATAATTAAAATTAAATATATAACAATTTCTATACCTAAATTATAACAAATATATAACAATTAAATTTATTAACAAATATATAACAATTTATATAATTAAAATTAAATATATAACAATTTATAAAATTAAACTAAATTAAAAAAAAAAAATTTAACCGGATCGGAGGAGGAGGCCGGAGGAGGAGGGGAGTGAGGTCGGACGAGGAGGGGAAGGCGGAGGGGAAGGAGGAGGAGGAGGAGGCCGACCGGAATAGGTTGAGGAAGGAGGAGAATCGGAGGAGGCCGGAATTGGAGGAGAGTTTAGGCGCCGATTTGAGGAGGAGGAGGAGCAGCGCGGTGGAAACGAACTCTTTGCGGCAGATTGGAGCAGCAGCAGGAGGAGGAGGAGGAAGAGAGGAAAAAGTCGGCTAGGGTTCGACAGTTTCTGATTTATACCCGAAAGAATAGCCGACGATTAAAAAAGATTTCGTCGGCTATTCTTTACTATAGCCTACGACATCTTTAACATCGTCGGCTATACTTTGAATGTCGTCGGCTATATTTTAGGAGATCAGCAGCCGTCTGATCTGAGTCATCCAACGACGGACAATGAAAAGGCGCGGATCGCAAGAGTTTAGCCGACGAATTAAAATATTTCGTCGACTATACTTTGGAAAATCAGCAGCTGTTGGATCTGAGCCATCCAATGGCGGACAATAAGCGGATCGCAAGAGTTTAGCCGACGACATATAATTTTCGTCGGCTAAACTCTTGGTTAAACAACTAAGTCAAACCTCTAAACGCTTTAAAACGGAAATTAGTCTAGTTAGACGACGGTTTCTGGCCTGGCCTTCAACAGATAATAGTTTCGAATGGATGAGACGCAACTAATTGTTTAAAAATTTTCCTCAAAATATTTACCGAACGTCAGGCTACCCATAGGAAAACGGAAGTAAAAAACAGTTAACCGCAACATTCGACACACAGATTTTGTCGGAATCTTGTCATTTTTCAACCGTAGACGTATTTTATTATTTCGGTCATATCTTATTTGACGACATATTTGCATTTGAAGAGTGTACGTATAGTAACTATTTGAAACTATACATTCACTTAAACACTTAGTAAACAAGTTAAGGAACATTAGTGCATATGTTCCGATTTTGAATCTAAAAGTTTGAAAAATCTATTCCAACCGTCAGATATCACCGTTAAGATTAAATACATGTATGAAAAAAAAATCTAACTACATCTGACAACGTTAAAGGCTCGATCGGGACGGTCAACCGGGTGAGTCAACATTTTAACGCTTAGAAATAGTAATTGGCCTGTCTAAATGACGTTTTTTTGCCTGACCTTCAACAGATAATAGTTTCAAATCGATGAGACGCAACAAATCGTATAAAAATTTTCTTCAAAATATTTACCGAACGTCAGGCTACCCATAGGAAAACGGAAGTAAAACACAGTTAACCGCAACATTCGGCACACAGATTTTGTCTGAATCTTGTCATTTTTCAACCGTAGACGTATTTCATTATTTCGGTCATATCTTATTTGACGACATATTTGCATTTGAATAGTGTACGTATAGTAACTATTTGAAACTATACATTCACTTAAACACTTAGTAAACAAGTTAAGGAACATTAGTGCATATGTTCCGATTTTGAATGTAAAAGTTTGGAAAATCTATTCCAACCGTCAGATATCACCGTTAAGATTAAATACATATATGAAAAAAAATCCAACTACATCTGACAACGTTAAAGGCTCGATCGGGACGGTCAACCGGGTGAGTCAACCCTTTAAACGCTTAGAAATGGTAATTGGCATGTCTAAATGACGTTTTTTGGCCTGACCTTCAACATATAATAGTTTCAAATCGATGAGACGCAACTAATCGTATAAAAATTTTCCTCAAAATATTAACCGAACGTCAGGCTACCCATAGGAAAACGGAAGTAAAACACAGTTAACCGCAACATTCGGCACACAGATTTTGTCGGAATCTTGTCATTTTTCAACCGTAGACGTATTTCATTATTTCGGTCATATCTTATTTGACGACATATTTGCATTTGAAGGATGAAGCAATGGTTTGTCGATAGTGATAGAAAATGGAAGGTGGTCTTTTTTTGTTTTTTTTTTTTAAATCATAGCCGACGAAATTAAACATAGTACTCGTCGGCTATTCTTTTGTCTTTTTTGTTCTAAAATAAAATATGTATTTTTCAATATAGTTTTGGCTGACGAAATTACGCATTTTTCGTCGGCTATTATGAGTATAGCCGACGAAATAATGCATTTTTCGTCGGCTATTCTTTGAAAAAAAATAAAAAAATCAGTAGTGTTACACCTCTCGTATTCCTATGTCCTGTTCATATATAACCAAAATTGAACATAAAAAAAAAAACAGAAACCCAGCAGTCAACATATTTCAAATTTTTTTTTAAGAGGTTTGGAACCCAGCCTATGCTGGGAGGCTCATCCCCACGCCAGTTCATTAGAAAAGAGTGGATTACAAATGAAAGGATTACATCATCTAAATTACTTAATCCGTCGGATTGTAATCGGAATCATCGGATGAGTCTTCTTCGGTTTCTGAATTGCTCGATAGGGGTAATCTATGTCGTTCCTCACCACTAGAGTCCTCGTTAGTTTCTTCATTTGGATCAACATCAACAAGTAGTGGCTCTTCACGTCGAATTCGCACCGGCATGTCTAGGTGAATAAAAGAGGAGTTAGGAATACCGTTTGAGTTGGACTCTTGATACGCGGTGCCCCCTTCCTCGTTCTCTTCAGCCACTCCAAGTGTAGACACCCTTGGCGAGATCATCAAGATAAAATACTTGTTTCACCCATGTGGCTAAAACGAACGGGTCGTCCTCATACCATGATGTACTAGTGTTCACAGAAGTTATGCCGTATTGATCGGTTTTCATGCTCTGCGGCCGTGTGTCAAACCATCTACACTTGAAAAGGTGCACTTTCATGCCTTCCCCATAATGCAGTTCCACAACTGAATGGAGAACACCGTAATAGTCAACTCCATCATCCCCACCATGTGCCATAAATCCTGAATTTTGTGTTTTCAGTCTGAGGTCTCTCTCTTCACATCGAAATAACACACCATTCACCTTGCACGTCGCATAAACTTTTGAATAGACCGACTTCATCGCCAGAAGTCTGAGTTCGTGCGACCAATTTGGGTGATTATCATTTTTAATAAGGTCCATCTGCAACCATCAGAATCAACGTGCCAATATGAATAATTATACACAATAATATATAAATACGTATAGAATAGTGTTAAAGTTATGTACCCAGCGGCCGAAATACTCTACGAATGTCCGGTTGTGGCAATCGAGATCACCTCCTACTTGGTCACAGTTTAGATGCATGTTCTTCCAAAACTGAACTTCTGGACAGTTAATTAGTACCCACCAATGTGCAATGGCTACCTCATAATCTTTCAACTTGTAGGAAACTGGCATGTCCACCGAGTACAACATCGTCGGAGAGTATGGAAAGATTGAACTGTGAAGGTACATCTTCCGGTATGCTTTCCTGTAACGCTCCTAAATACAGCTTCATGTAGGTGACGCACTCGTGCGCAATATATGCTTCAGCTATACATCCTTCAGGTGCGGATCTGTTTTGGACAAAATCACCGTATTGTCCAAGTTGCCTATAAATCAAGTTTTTAAAGTGTTATGATAATACATTAATACTATATCACATATATTGATGAGGAAATTAACAGAAGGTGTAAAATACGTACCTTTCCATCAGATACATCCAAGTGAAGTGCACAGGACCGGTAAGCAACAACTGACGAGGAAGATGGATCATGAGGTGAGGCATGATGTCGAAAAAATTTGGAGGAAATATCATCTCAAATTTACACATGATATGAACGATGTCTTGTTGCATTTCCCGGAGGTCAGATTTTCTCACTTCCCGTGTGCATACCTTCTGGAAAAATCTTGCCAACGCTACTAACGGCTCCACAACGTGACGGGGAAGGAACGGTCGAATGAAAACAGGGAAGAGACGCTGTAGCAAGATATGATTGTCATGACTTTTCAACCCGTAAAGATTGTTGAATTGTCTGTTCACACACTTGGCTATATTTCCAGCAAAGCCTGAAGGATACTTGGCCCGACTTATCCAATGGAAAATTTCTGATTTATGCTCAGGCTTGACGGTGTAAGGAGCTTGAGGCATTTTTCTCTTCCCTTGTTTCAACCATAGTTGTTTTCTGATATTCATGTTTTGCAGATCAGTGCGAGCCTTAGGACTGTCTTTCGTCTTCTCCTCCAAGTTCAGCGTTGTGCCCACCACACTTTCAGAAACATTTTTTTCTATGTGCATAACGTCTAGGAAGTGACGGATCAGCAACTCACACCAGTACGGGAGTTCCCACAATATGCTCTTATGTGTCCAGAATTTGTACTCCTCAGGCCTTTCAGGTATTTCCGCTACAATATCGGGATGACGGCTGAGGGGCCCAAAATCGTACTCATTAAGCACGGCTAAAATTTCTCTTCCCGTCCATCTTCTGGGGGGACCACCGTGTTATTCGGTTCCATCAAATGCGGCGGACTCGTAACGCCAGTGGTGATCCGCCGGAAGGAACACACGATGGCCCATTCTACATATCTTGTTGCAATGAGGGGTGCTCCCATAATCGCTGAGGCACTCTGGACAAACCTTGTATCCCCTAACAACGCTGCCCGACAACATCCCATAAGCAGGAAAATCACTGATGGTACCAATAACCATGGCATGCATCTGGAACGTCTCCTCCTTGTACTTGTCAAAAGTGGGATGACCAACGTCCCACAATACCTTAAGCTCTTCAATCAATGGTCTCATATACACATCGAGACATTTTCCTGGGTAACCAGGCCCCAGAATCAACAACGTCAACATATTATATTCCTTCTTCATGCACATCCACGGAGGAAGGTTGTAAGGTACCAAAACCACCAGCCATATACTGTATGAAAGACTCATGGTGCCGAAAGGGTTGAACCCGTCGGTTGAGAGCCCGAGCCTGACGTTTCTGACATCTGATGCAAAATGAGGAAACTCATTGTTTATATGCTTCCAAGCCGCTTCGTCAGAGATGTGTGTCATGATATCTGCGTCTCCCGCGTCCCGCTCACCGTGCCATCTCATAGCTTTTGCGGTGGTTTCTAACATGTACAACCGCTCAAGCCTATCTCTCAACGGAAAATATCGAAGCACTTTCACAGGTTTCCTATTGCCTGCTCCCGTCAACTTATATCGATCAGACTGACATAGCAGACATGCGTCAAGGCTAGCAAGGTCATTCCCTTCTGCATCTTTACCCCAGAAGAGAACGCAGTCAAATGCGCATGCATGGATCTTAATGTAGGAAAGCCCTAGATCTTTGAGGATACTTCGGACCTTACGGTGATTGGTAGGATTACGATGACCCTCTTCCAACAACGACGAAGTGTACTGTAGATATTCATCCACTTGCCTGATAGTCGATTTTGTCTCGACTTTAATCCTCATTACCTCCATCACACTTTGAAGAACTGTCTTCTCAGAACTTGAAGACACAGGGGTCTGTTGCAATGCAATCAGTTTGTTGTACTTGTCAAAGGCAGCAGTGTTGACAACTTGTGGGAAGTGCAGCACCGGGTCATGCATATATTGTTCCCCACGTACACCTCTTTCAAAAGGAAACACGTCGTTGACGAATGCCATTGTTGGATCGTTGGATGTATTACTACTGCCCGCCTAAAAAAATTGCCCATGATCATGCGATCCATCTAATGATGGCTCACCGTGATATATCCAACGTTTGTACTTCGGCCAAAACCCATTACTCTTTAGGTGCTCCCATACTGTCCTAATCGGAAATCGACACATATCACTGCGACACTTACATTTCTTGCATGGGCAATAATGGTAATCATTCCCGTTTGCATTTTCCTCGACGAACTGCAAAAAACTCACAACTCCTGTAGTGTATCGTCGGTCATACCTTGGAAGCGAAATCCAACTCTTATCCAGATCCATATATAGCCTGATAATAATATATATGTATAACTTTAATTAATAAGAAATTAATTAACACATACATATATATATATATATATATAAATCCTTAATAATTAATTACATTACAATATATATTATTATCAACATCAACTCATATATATATACCATTAATTAACAACCATTATTTAAGTTACACTATATATCAACCATTATTTAAGTTAATTAATTACACTATTGTTGACAGTAGCCGCAGAGAGGCTATAGCAGGCCCACAGACCCGCAGCAAGTGCACCAGGGCCCGGCCTGAGGCCCAGGACTGAGCCACCAGCACCCGGCCTCGGGGTCTAGCAGTCTATCCGGCTGCCAGGGACCCTGGGACCGGGGACGCCAGTCTGCCAAAGAGGTCACCAGAACTGCCCTTTGAAGGGAACCAGTCCCACATCGAAGGGTGAGGCCAGCCCTCACCCCCAGCCACCTATATAAGGGCCCCAACTACCCTCATAACTGGGTAACTTATCTCTCTCACTGTTTACATACGTGCTCAAGTTATATATATTCCAACTATACTAACTTAGGCATCGGAGAGGAGAAGACCGGCCCGCCCGGTATTCCCCTTAGTAAGCAGGTTTGCAGGAGATCAAGTTGGATTCATCTGTATCTACCAGGCCCCCGGGTTTAGGCAGAAAAAATTGACGCCGTCTGTGGGAATCTTGGACAGAAAACCGTGTAAGCATCACCCATGGCCGAGAGTTCGGAAGCAAGGCAAGAGAGAGGTACCACTGAGGAGGGACGTGTTGCATTAGTGCAAACGCTCACCTCCACCCCGGTCGTCACGCGGGAGCCGCGTGGCGCCCAGGGCAACGGTCAGGGAGGAGGAAGCTGTGGTAGGCCGTCCAGCATGCCGGGACCAGGACACCACGACAGCCCGCGCGGGCAAGGCCCGGCAGAGGATGAAGACAGTCCAGTGCTCCGGGGCCTCTCCTTGACATTCTCGGATGATATGAGCGACCGATCTGAGAGCCCGCTCTGTGATAGCGACCGGGACACTACGTACAGCCCCGACCAGAGTGGTATGGCAGGAAAGATACGGGCAATGGCCGCAGAGGTCAAACGTCTAAGAGAAGAGGGCGACAGGGACAGGGCCAAGTCCAACGCCCGGTACGAAGAGATGGAATCAGTGAACGCTGCCCTGGTAGCCGCCTTAGAGAGAGGACAACAGCGCAGCGACGCTATGGACAGGGCGCAAGCGGCACCCCCGCCAGTCCAACCTCAGCAGTACGAGGCAGGGCAGTCATCGGGCGGCCGGCCCCATGATGCCGAGCGAGCGAGGTCACCGGGCGGTGCAGGTCCGCCGAAGAGCGCGCCAACCTCCCGCCAGCTCCACACTTCGTCTGTGGATGAAGTTGAGACCCCGACTGCACGAGCATTGCAGATGTTAGCCTACACTGTGTCAGACTTGAAGGCCCAAATGGAGGCCAACGAGAGAAGAGCCGCGCGGCCGGTGGAGGGCGCCCGGTTTAATGAGCGTATGGGCCCTTTCTCGCACCGGGTCATAGAGTCGGGACGGTCTGGCAACCAGAAGTCCCTCAAGCTCACCTATTTAGGGTCCGGCTGCCCGTACCAGCATCTGGACAGTTTCCGGTCCCAGACCTGCGCCAAGGGTTACTCTGATGCAGTATGCTGCAACATCTTCCAGGAAACTCTGTCTGGAGAGGCGCTCAGCTGGTTCTACGAGCTTCCGGTGAACTCGATCGAGGCTTTCGAACAGTTAGCCGACCGGTTTGTAGGCCGCTTCATCCTCCGGGTCGAGGGAGCCCGGACGTCGACCATCCTCTTCAACTGCATGCAGGCACCCGGAGAGGAACTGAGGACCTTTGTCAACCGATGGCAGACAGCCACTGCCGGGGTTCGGAACCTGGACAAGGGCATCGCCGAAATGGCGTTCAAGCAAGGGCTCCGGCCGGGGAAGTTTTCCTACGCCGTCCGGGTGGAACTCCCGCAGGGCAATGGCCATCCGGCATGCTCAGGCCGATCACAAGACATATGGGCAACACCTGCTGAAGAGGAAGCGGGACGAGCAGCGGGAAGACCATTCCTGGGAAGAGAACCCCCCGCCCAGCCGAGAGGACAAGCCCAGTCAACGGACCGAGAACCGCGCCGCCCGGCCGAGCCGGCCCAATAGAAACTGGCCACAAAGGCAGCAGAGGCCTTATCCTGACAAGCCCCAGAACGAGCACAAGCCGGCGCCTTACTGCCAGGAATGTCCTCTGGCGATCATGCCCGCACTACCGGCCGGTCAAGAAGTCTTCACCGCTCTCACCACTTCCTACGAGGACATTTTACTTGAGAACGGGAGCGTCATCCCCCCCACCGCCCAAGAGAAGGTACCTGAAGGGAAAACTTACAACGGCGCAAACGGGCAAGTACTGCTCCTATCATGATGAGGCTACTCATCGGACGAGCCAGTGCTATGCTCTCAAGACAGCGGTGCAGGGTTTGATTAATAGCGGCCAGCTCTAGCGGTACGTAGGGGAAAGGAGAGCAGATCCCGACCGGGAGCAAGACCAGGCCTGGTAGGCTCGGCCAAGGCTCGCCCAAGCCTGCGGTTAGTTTGGCGTACATCCGGTTTAACCGTTGTAACACCACAAGAAATATATACAGACTACTTTTGAGAAAATTTCACCGGCTCCGCCAGTTCAAATATATCCATAATCAAGCAAGTATACAAGCAGTAACCGTTCCGGAAAGATTACAAGGAGAAGAGCAAGGAAAATCCTAAGGAGCCACGACTCCGCCCTCAGCAGGCAATTTGCCAGCCTCTCCTGTGGTACCCTCGTCGTTGACCTCAGTTCCGGCGTCGACTCTGGCTCGGGGAGACTTGGCACCGTTGGTAAAAGAATCCAAGTCCGAGCGAGTCATTTCTTCCGGCTGCCCCTCCACCGCCTCCTGATGGATGTCCGACTGCTCATGGATATCTCCTTCAGCAGCAATCGGCATCAGGGAAGTGTCTAACCATCCCTTCCCCGCCCATTCCGTGTACGCATCCGAGATGCCCTCTTTCCTGGCCTTCTCCAGAAACTCCAGGAACTGATCGCTCTCATGGTATTTGAGAACAACCCGCTCATAGAGTTCGGGGTCGACTTCCCCGGTCGCAGCAGCAGTGGCGGCACGCAGAGCGGCAGCTCCCACTTGGAGCTCGTCCACCTTGGCTTCCAGCTCGGCCCTCTCCTTCTCCAAGCTCCGGTTCTGCTCCTCCAGCTTCTTGGCCCTCTCCTCCGATCTGGCCTTCTCCCGATCCGAGCGGGACTTCTCCACCTCCAGGCGCTGTCGAGCCTCCGATAAAGCAGTTATCTGCCTCTTCAGCTCTGGCAGTTCCTCGCTCGCGTCCGGTTGGTACAGACTGTACAGCAGCTGCACAACAACAGAAATAGTTAATCGGGCAGTAAGACACACAACCTACAAGCAGTGTAGTGGCACTAGTTAGTGCTTACCCGGAGGAATGATTCCTTGCATTTTGGGCGGTTCCCGCCCGCCAGGGCTCCAGCAACCCCAGGTCTGTCCAGACCAAGGCCGGCCAAGGCCGCCGCCACTTGCCGGACGAGTGCACTGTCCGAGCTTCCCCTCGGTGCCTCCGCAGGCGTAGGACTACTCTGCCGGGCAGCAGCAGCCTTCTCCCCGGCGGAGTTAGGTTGAGCACCGCTGGTTGCCCTGAACCGTTTGGCCAGGTTCTCCCGTGACGACCCGCCGGTAAGCGTCACCAGCGCGGAGGAAGGAATGTCCCCGCCCCTCCGTTTCTCTCCCCGGCCTTCCGGAGAAGAAGATCGTGCGCCTACCTGGGCGACACGAGCCACGTGCGGCACAGACACCGGCCGGCTGGGGATCCTGCTCACTCCACCGGGAATCCTCACTGGCCCCCCGGTAGTCTTGCCCTTTCCAGGCACCGCTTTGGGCGCAGCAGGATGGGTCTTCACCCACCTCAGGATGTAGGCGCCGTCATCAACATCCATGGCCCTCGGCTCCGGATGAGTCGTGAGCCGGCTGGACTCCTCGTCCACCGACATCCGCGAGACGGTCTCTCCTTTCTCCTTCAGCTTGTTAAGGAGGTCTTCCCCGTCCATTGAGAGAGTGGTTTTGGGCTTGATGACCGCCCGGGAAGATGCACCTGCAAGGAAAGCGAACAGTTAGCATTTTGCCAGAACTAGCACAAGTATCACCGCTAAAGGGCCTGCTACGCACCGGGACCCCGCCCGAGTTGGCAGTATTCCAGCACTTCTCGCCGGATAAAGTTGAAGGAACTCCGTTCCAGATTGTCCCAACATCCGAGTATGGTCGAGATCCTCTCATGCTCCAGATCGGATAGCTCGAACGACCAATGGGTTGGAAGGCGCCAGGAACCCGGTACATTTTACTCCTCTTCTGCCACCTCCCGCCCACCATCACCACCTTCTTTCTCCAGCTGTTGTCTACCCATGTAGGCATATTGGTGATGATCAGTTGATGGTTCCAGGCGTTGAAGGACAGGCAACCCCGGGACCCTTGCTTCCTTGAGTACGACAGCCTATACAAGGACCGGAACTCGTTTACCGTTGGCATACTCATCCCAGAAAACTCGTACAGGCAGCCGAGGCTCAGTAGTCGCCTCCACTGGAGCCCAGGAAGCTGCGCGGGCGACACTTGCAGCGCACTGAGCATATACTGCACGAAATTTAGCAGCGGGAGCGAGAATCCATGCCGGAACTGGTCCTGATGCACGGCAACCCAACCTGCCTCTGGGTTGCAGGCTGACTCTCCAGGATTCAGGGGCCGCAGCAGAACCTCATCCGGGATACCCCACGTTTCCCGGAACGCTGCAATCTCTCCAGGGGTCATGCTACCCTCCGGTTCATCACACACCACAGCATCCTTCCCTCTGCCAATGGTGTAGCTCACGACCGGAGCACCCGCAAGGCGCACCCCGTGCGGTATTTCAGTCTCTGAGGATTCAGCCCCGGAAGACGAAGACAAAGACGGAGACGAAGCCCTACTCCCGGAGCAGTCAGCGACTTCGGTCTCCGGGGATTCCGAACCGAGCCAGTCTTCCAGCCTCTCCGCATCATCCACGATGGGACCCCTGGCAGCCGATTCGGAAGCCCGGTCAGAACTTGAAGAAGACATCTTAACCTAGGGGAAGAAAACAAAACCCTAGCACTCATCAGCAACAGGCTACAACAGCGCCTTCTACGGCCTCTCCCCAAGTTTGCCGCAGAGCAGTTCAGTCAGCGACAGAGATCCCTCCCTCCCCCCCCCCCCCCCCCCCCCCCCCCGCCGCAAAACAACAAAACCAAAACAAGAACAACACCGGGGCAAAGAAATCAACAAACTTACCGATTAATATGCTCAACTGAGGACAGTCCGCCCTGCGAAAGCAGCGAGCAATGGTAGGAAGAGAGTAGGGAGCGCTCGAGAAAACGGATCTCGTGGGGCAAAGGGGCTCAGAGTTTTCGCCGGATTTCTCTCTTTTTCTTAGTTTCTCCAAAGCGAGAAGCAACAGCAGAAAGAAGAGCAGAAGATGCCTTTTTATAGAGGGGACTGGTGCCCTAGGCAATCGAAATCCCTCTAAAAACACGTAGTCAGAGCAACTCAAACACCTGCGAATCCAGGCCCTCCATCTCAAGACCGCCCCCTGCTGGCACGTGTCCCAGCATTGGTAAACTGCCCATGCCATCATAACTGACGGGACTGATGGACTTCCTCCTTAAATGCATGTCAGCCACTTGTCCCACACGCTGGCGACATGAAGGTAGGAGTGGGAACCGAGGCGTCAGGCCCTCCCACACTTCCCCAGGCTCCACGATCGCACGCGATTTCACTGGGGGACTCGATTCGACATGGCAATTCGCGGTTATGATCATTCAACCGGCTGCATGGCTTCTTCGCTGCATATCTTGAAGACCTCTTATCGGTTATGGTTTCCCAAACCGCTTCGAGAGCATCGTCCCGGGTATGAGCCATCCACCCGGCACCATGGCAGTTCGCGGTTATGATCATTCAACCGGCTTCACGGCTTCTTCGCTGCATATCTTGAAGACCTCTTATCGGTTATGGTTTCCCAAACCGCTTCGAGATCATCGTCCCGGGTATGAGCCATCCACCCGGCACCATGGCAGTTCGCGGTTATGATCATTCAACCGGCTGCATGGCTTCTTCGCTGCATATCTTGAAGACCTCTTATCGGTTATGGTTTCCCAAACCGCTTCGAGAGCATCGTCCCGGGTATGAGTCATCCACCCGGCACCATGGCAGTTCGCGGTTATGATCATTCAACCGACTGCACGGCTTCTTCGCTGCATATCTTGAAGACCTCTTATCGGTTATGGTTTCCCAAACCGCTTCGAGAGCATTGTCCTGGGTATTGTCCCGGCACCATAGCAGTTCGCGGTTGTGATCATCCAACCGGATGCACGCCATTTCACTGGGGGACTCGTCTCGATATGGCAGAACGCCCGGTCGAGGTCCACCTAGCTACATCTCTCAACGCGGACTCGTCTCGATATGGCAGGACGCCCGGTCGAGCTCCACCCACCGGTTACATAACATTCAACCGGCTCGAGAGCATTTCCCGGGAACGCGATCCACCCGGCCCCATGGCATTTCACTGGGGGACTCGTCTCGATATGGCAGGACGCCCGGTCGAGTCTCGCCCGGCTCCATGGCATGACCCCGGTCATGAGAACATTCGACCGGCATGGGCTTTATACACTGATGAGTCGCCTAAGCGAGCATCAAGCAATAATAACCCTACTATCGTTAGTAGTATAGAATAAGTAGGGATCGTTCTAGCCGGGGATTAAGGGTACCTGAAACATGAGAATGTTAACACAAATATTCACAAACATATATGCACATAATTGTCACACTTATATACATATATACATATTCACACACGAAATTATGGGGGATAAAAGGCTTGGCAGCAAAGCTGCCTCTAAATTCCTAGACATGAAAATAAATTGCTGAAAATAAGTCATAAATCTACTATTTACAAGGTTGGTCGACATTCTTCCACAAAGCACTAACACAAAAGCAATCAAAACACATAATAAATAAGCAAGCAAGACTCACGGCAAAGCATTAAAGCGTTCTAGACTCAACTTAACTCCGACCTAGTTAGCTCCCTATAGGTATTACTAACCGATAGATTTCATAAGTATTCAAGATTAACTTTACGTCTAACCCTAAAATTGTACTAAACATATTTGAGAACTCCTATAGATGAAAACAAACATGCAAAGTAGTTGAGCACGAAATCTTTTTAGTCGGAAACAAGTTAATAAAGTAAGGTTGTCAATCATCTCTTCAACAAGCATGTTCTTTAAATCACTCTAACCCTCGTGAAAAACAACACAAACTAAGTAACTCGTTGATTACTTAATCCATATTAATTTTCGGCTAATGAGATTAATAATCTATGCATTGCACTTACATAGGCTACCAATCTTTAAGCACACGAATTTAAAGAACAAGTCAAGAAAACCCTAAAATCAATTTAACACATATTTTTGCCGAAAATCCTAATTACTAGTTCATCATATATTTTCCTTACTCTTTAGCATGCAATCCGTATTCTTACATCCAAACACCAACTAAAGATAAAGAAAACGAATTGAACATGCAAATCATAAAACCAAATTTCAATCCAATTCATACATAGACATAAAAATTGAAACCAAGAATTCATGCTAACTTCATAGACAAAGTTTAACATAACTACACAAAAATTACAAAACCAAGAGAAGGGAGTGGATCACACATTAGAAACCTTGGAGACTTCGTCTTGTATGGATCCGGTGGTTGATGGTGTCGGATAGAGCTGCTGCTCGGCAGTTGGTGGTGTCGGCAGCAAGGTACCAAGGTTTCGGCAGAAACTTTGGGTGTGGTGGAGGTGGTTTAGGCTAGGGTTTTTGTGTAGGACTCTTGGGGAAATTTAGGTAGAGCTTTAGCTAGATTTTTGCTTTTGAATGTGACAAGATTTTCTGTGTAAAAGATGGCTTTATATAGAGGCAAATTCGTCAGAAAACCCTAGGTAGAAAACCTAGTCCAAATCGGCAAAGGCAATCCTTGTGCAACAAGGTTTTGGTTCCTTCCTTTCTTGGCTCTTCTAGGAGACTTCTTTTTCTGACTTTCTTCCTTGGATTGGGCTGCATATCTTCATGGACTTCTTGTGTAGGCTTGACAACTCCATTTGGTGAGCTTGATCCATGGAAAAATGCCCCAAACCCGCAAGAACACAAGACCGGCAGCAACTCGGCTGGAATGACCTTTCTCTAGTAAATCCGACATATCTCCCTTCTCGGAGCTCCAATTGATGCGATTCTAAGTCTCAAATAAACTAAACACATATAGCCATCTCCCCATAAAAGGGCTCGATCAAATTCCTTGTGAGTCGTTGGGAATGATTTTTCGAAGTTGGGACAAAGTCCCAGGAAAATCCTGGAAGCCCCTGGATTGGAATGCTCGGACTGCCGTTTTGCAGCCAACTTTTGGGTGACTTCCCGAACTCCAATTGATCTGAAATTTTAACACAACATTCCTCAGCATATGAATATTAAGCACACCCAATTTCATAGAATTCGGACAAGGATAGATCATATTTGTACTCGTCACAAAATCGCGAAAAAGACATGTTTTGCACTATTTTCCAGATTTCTCATACTTAGTCATTTTTCGGACAATTTAACACATTTCACCAAAACTCTACCAAAACTGACACTAACTATATTATGACTCTATCTTAAACAAATAAGGGTTAAACAAAGCATAAACGAGGGCATAAGCATATAATATCGTCGCACATTGTGCTCCTATCATACACCCGGGTGAGTTTACATCTAACCCATGTACTCTTGTCCAGCAGGATAAAAACCCTGCATCGCATTGAACCGCGATCAACGTGGGGCTGCACGGCGAGCCTTCTCACCTCAACGCCACCCCCCTTACCTCAACGCTTATTCAAACAAGCTGAGAAGAACTAGCAAGTGTTCACCGGTGCTTCAAACAGCCCGCAACACCGGGGTAATCTCCCCGCAGCCTAGCAATATGGACTCGTCTCGATATGGCAGAACGCCCAGTCGAGGTCCTCTACTCCACCTCGTCTCGATATGGCACAACGCCCGGTCGAGGTCCAGTACTTAAGTTCACCTGGGACCCGTACCGATATGGCAGAACGCCCGGTAGTGGCTGATGAGTCGCCGAAGCGAGCATCAAGCAATAATAACCCTACAATCGTTAGTAGTATAGAATAAGTAGGGATCGTTCTAGCCGGGGATTAAGGGTACCTGAAACATGAGAATGTTAACACAAATATTCACAAACATATATGCACACAATTGTCACACTTATATACATATATACATATTCACACGAAATCAAGGGGGATTGAGATAGGATCGGCAGCAAAGCTGCCTCTAAATTCCTAGACATGAATTTAAGACATGAAATTAAATCCTAAAGCTACTATTTACAAGGTTGGTCGACATTCTTCCACAAAGCACTAACACGCAAGCAATAAAAACACATAACAAACAAGCAAGCAAGACTCACGGCAAAGCATTAAAGCGTTCTAGACTTAACTTAACTCCAACCCAATTAGCTCCTAACCGGCTACTAATTGATTAAGACTCCTCATGTATTTTAAGTGACTAACCGCCTAACCTTAAAATTATACTAGTCATCTTTGAATATTCTAACCGACGTAAACAAACATGACAAGTAATTAAGCACAAAGTCTTTTTCTTTAGTTGGAAACAAGTTAATAAAGTAAGGTTGTCAATCATCTCATCAACAAGCAAGTTCATTTAAATTACTCTAACCCTCGTGAAAAACAACACAAACTAAGTAACTCGTTGATTACTTAATCCATATTAATTTTTCGGCTAATGAGATCAATAATCTAAGTATTGCAATTACATAGGCTACCAATCTTTAAGCGTACGAATTTAAAGAACAAGTCAAGAAAAACCTAAAATCAATTCAACACATATTTTGCCGATTATCCTACTTACTAATTCATTACATATTTACCTTACTCTTTAGCATGCAATCCATATTCTTACATCCAAAACCCATTTAAAGACAAAGAAAATGAATTGAACATACAAATTATAAAACCAAATTTCACTCCAAACAATACATAGACATAGAGTTTGAAACCAAGAATTCATGCTAACTTCATAGACAAAGTTTAACATAACTACATAAAAATTACAAAACCGAGAGTAGGGAGTGGATCACACTTTTGTAGACACCTTGAATGACTTCGACTCGTGTGGATCCGATGGTTGGTGGAGAAGATGGCTGCTCGGCAATGGGTGTGTCGGCAGGATTTTTGGGTGAGATGGTGGTGGTTTCGGCTAAGGTTTGTATGAAGGACTCTTGGGAAATTTAGGTAGAGCTTTGGCTAGATTTTTGCTTTGGAATGTGACAAGTTTTTCTGTAGGAAAACATGGCTATTTATAGAGGCAAATTCGGCAGAAACCCTAGGTAGCAAACCTAGTCCAAATCGGCAAAGGCAATCCTTGTGCAACAAGGTTTTGGTTCCTTCCTTTCTTGGTTCTTCCAGGAAACTTCTTTTTCTGATTTTTTTCTTCAATGCCTTGGCTTGGTGTCATCCTCTAACCTTCCTTAAGTTTGGACCATCATCACATATGCATTTGTACAACATTTGGTCCATCAAAAACAGAAAACACAAAAAGGGGGCAGTAGGTTCCTGGAATCGGCAGATTTGATGTTGCTGTAGTAACTCCGGCATATCTCCATCCTCGGAGCTCCGATTGATGCGATTCCAAGTCTCAGATAAACTAGACACATATGGCCATCTCCCCATAAAATATCTCGATCAAATTCCTTTTGAGTCGTCGGGAATGATTTTTCGAAGTTGGGACAAAGTCCCAGGAAAATCCTGGAAGCCCCTGGATTGGTTTGCTCGAACTGCTGTTTTGCAGCCATCTTTTGGGTGACTTCCCGAACTCCGATTGATCTGAAATTTTAACACAACATTCCTCAGTATATGAATATTAAGCACACCAAATTTCATAGAATTCGGACAAGGATAGATCATATTTGTACTCGTCTCAAAATCACGAAAAAGACATATTTTGCACTATTTTCCAGATTTCTTATACTTAGTCATTTTTCGGACAATTAAGCACATTTCACCAAAACTCTACCAAAATTGACACTAACTATATTATGACTCTATCTTAGACAAATAAGGGTTAACCAAAGCATAAACGAGGGCATAAGCATATAATATCGTCGCACATTGTGCTCCTATCAGTGGCCCAGTGAACTCCGCTCCGTACCGATATGGCAGAACGCCCGGTAGTGGCCCAGTGAACTCCGCTTTGTACTGATAAGGCAGAGTGCCCGGTCGAGCTTTCATGCACACATCTATTGCATGGCGGATTTCAACGCTCCATTATCATTCTATGCACACATCTATTGCATGGCGGATTTCAACGCTCCATTATCATTCCATGCACACATCTTTTGCATGGCATCATCATCTCATACACTCCGGGTTTCACCCCACTCCATGCTCATAGCACCACAACACTTGAGCACAGTACTACTCATATTACAAACGTACTTATAAACTGTTGCTTGCCATCGGTAAACAGGTACTCACCTCGGTCACGCCCAATCTTCAACGCGGACTTGGGAGACTGGGCACCGTTGGGTTGGTAACCCTGCGGGTCTGCGGGACAAGAGCAAGACAGACTTTAAGTCCCCATTCAAGATTGCACTTGACCGGGAACTTGGGGGACTTGTTGACAGTAGCCGCAGAGAGGCTACAGCAGGCCCACATACCCGCAGCAAGTGCACCAGGGCCCGGCCCGAGGCCCACGACCGAGCCACCAGCACCCGGCCTCGGGGTCCAACAGTCTATCCGGCTGCCAGGGACCCTGGGACCGGGGACGCCAGCCTGCCAAAGAGGTCACCAGAACTGCCCTTTGAAGGGAACCCGTCCCACATCGAAGGGTGAGACCAGCCCTCACCCCCAGCCACCTATATAAGGGCCCCAACTACCCTCATAAATGGGTAATTTATCTCTCTCACTGTTTACACACGTGCTCAAGTTATATATATTCCAACTATACTAACTTAGGCATCGGAGAGGAGAAGACCGGCCCGCCCGGTATTCCCCTTAGTAAGCAGGTTTGCAGGAGATCAAGTTGGATTCATCTGTATCTACCAGGCCCCCGGGTTTAGGCAGAAACAACTATATATCAACAACTATTAATTACACTATATATCAACAACTATTAATTAACATATATATATATATATATATATATTATAACACTAATTAAAATAACATCAAATTAAAACACATATATAATTAAACTAAAACTCAAAATCAACATATATACATACATTCTAACACTAAAACAACAACAAATTAAACAAAAAATCACTTAATAAATCAAAATCACTAAAACTCAAAATCAACTCAACTAAAACTCAAAATCAACATATATACATACATTCTAACACTAAAATAATAACAAAACAAAAAATCACTTACTAAATCAAAATCACTAAAACTCAAAATCAACTCAACAAAAACTCAAAATCAACATATATACACATGTACGTACCTATATATAGCTTCACAATGTAAGAGAGGACGGATTTCAACAATACCCACAGATTTTTCACTCTTTCTCCCGTTTTTCCTTTTTTTTTTTAAATGAGCAGTTGCTTCCCAGATCTGAAAATATATAGACTTATAGCCGACAAAAATGTCAACTTCGTCGGCCATACTTCCAAAAAAATTTGTCGGGTAATGTTTCGGAGAAAGGCCGACGAAAATACAAATCGTCGGCTGAAATATGAATATAGCCGACGATTTTTTGAAAATACCAACGAAAAAAGGTTTCGTCGGCTATGGTTAAACTATGGCCGACGATTTTTTTTTTACCGACGAAAAATAAAATCGTCGGCTATTCCTTAGAATTACCGACGAAAATCGTCGACGTTGAAAACCCTTTTTTCTGGTAGTGTAATTTGCTCCGTGCTATAAGTGTGGTTCCTCCAAACACTACCATCGCGACTGTCGAGCTAGTAAGAAGATGTTAAATGCCTACAAGAAGTACAAGAAGTTTCTGTCTGAAGAAAGCAATTATGCTGAGGACGAGATGATTGAAGTAAATTATGCTCATCATGTGGATTTACCAAAGGCGCAACCACAAACTCTTGATGTCCCGAATTTTGATTAGTCTATGTATTTGGCTTTTCTAGTTTATCAAGTATTGTAATGGCACTCGCCATGTTTTTATGACTCTTGTTAGTCTGTTTATTTTGAAATTAGAAGTTGATGTATTCAAGTTGGCACTTAATAAAATTTCTCTGTTTTCCCATATTGTGAGAAATTTTATGTTTTTATGCAATCAGGTTCGTGTATTAACAACTCACGTGGTTCTTGTGATGCCACCTTTGGGATACATTGGCTCTATATTTTGGACTTATAATCCCACCTACGCTCAATAAAAAAAAGTAAATAAAGGGAAGCGAACGAGCCGCCATCGGTTCATTAAGGTGAAGTAGGCTTGGTACTCGCCACACTCTGGTGCCACGACACCATGTGCTATTGACATCCACAGATTCGGCTAGTGTGCAGCCAGAGAGATGTTTTATCACCAATCCTAGGAGGCTTGTCCTCGTTTTATCCCAGTTACCAAAGGTGTTCCACACCACAATGTGCGAAGCCTCGGCTTCGTTTTGGTGTCTGATGATTGCTTGGTTATGTAATATTCAACCTTGCACTTTCCGACTTAAGTCGAAGTTATAATATCCAAATGCCATGTGATACACTCGATGGGATTTCATCCCCTTTCTTTCTCTATGCTATGGTGTAGTGATTAGACTGCGTCCCGTGAGAAACTAACCCAAGTTTTCTTCTCTTTGTAGATGTCTCGCAGTGAAGTTGAGTGTCTAGCTCATGATAGTGGAACTACCCACACTATTCTAAGGAATAGGCAGTCGTTTACGGATTTAATGCCGTATCGCTCATCAATGACAACATTGATAGGTACCTCGCCGGTTGTCAAAGGGCGAGGAACCGCTGAATTTATGTTACCAAATGGTACCGTTATCAATGTCATTGATGCTCTCTATGCGCCGAGAACAAATTGAACCCTGCTGAGTTTTAAGGATATCCATGCCAACGGTTATCACTTGGATACCTATGCTGAGAATGGTGAAGAATACTTATGCATTACTTTTCAAGAAAACGATCGTCGCCGTATCTTAGAGAAGATGCCGTGCATTGAAGATAATGGCTTATATCTCACTACAGCCCGTGTTTTCGAATCATATGCTGTCACTGATAATTTTTGTGACACTAATGATTACACGCTTTGGCATGCTCGACTAGGCCACCCCGGCCTTGATATGATGATCCGGATTCTAAAGAACTCCCATGGACATCCATTTTTCAAGTCGAAAAAGCGATTTGAAGAACCCCTTACCGTGACTCAACGTCGTGATGTGCGCAAAAGCTAAGCTCCTCGCAAGGCCGTGGCATTAACGCCACACTCGCCACCACCCCTCCCTTCACAGGGTTTCGGGGCCGAGCACCTAGCCAAAGAGGAAGTGGCCTTTACGCCGCAAGTCGTGTCGTCCTACCCTTCACAGGGACATGGGGCGACACCCAACGTGTCCTCTTATGCCGCAACGGGAATTTTCAATGCCCGTCGCTCATTTTGTAAGGCTTACTCGCTTGCTAAATTGTACGCTCGCCCTTCATTCGCCAAAGCTTCAACTGAAAATATACCATTCTTACACCGGATCCAAGGTGATATTTGTGAACCAATCAAACCAGAATGCGGCCCATTCAAGTATTTTATGGTGCTAGTTGATGCATCGACGCGTTGGTCACACGTTGCGTTGTTGTCTACAAGAAATGCTGCATTCGCCAAGCTTTTAACTCAAATCATCAAGTTACGGGCTAACCACCCTGACCATCCTATCAAATCTATTAGGTTGGATAATGCTGGCGAGTTTACCTCCAAAGCATTCGATGATTATTGTATGTCCATTGGGATTGAAGTAGAGCACCCTATTCCTCATGTTCATTCTCAAAACGACCTTGCAGAAGCCACCATTCAACGACTCCAGCTAGTGGCTAGGGCATTGGTTATGGGAACCAATTTGCCAGTTTCTGCTTGGGGATATGCAATACTGTATGCAGCGATGCTTATTGGTTTCCGGCCCATTGCCAACAATGCGTTTAGTGCCTACCAGATGGTAACTGGTTTTGAACCCAATCTATCGCACTTACGTACTTTCGGTTGTGCAGTTTATGTGCCAATTACGCATCCATTACGTATCAAAATGGGTCCACAACGACGTTTAGACATCTATATTGGCTATGACTCACCAACGATAATCCGCTACTTAGAACCAACCACCGGTGATCTATTTACTGCGCGATTCGCAGACTGTCACTTTGAAGAGACACACTTCCCGCCGTTAGGGGGAGATAGGAATGCACTCATTCCGAATGAACGTCATGAATTGACATGGTGTGCCCCCAACGATTTGTCTCTTCATGATCCTCGCACTGCTCAAAGTGAGCTTGAAATGCAACGCATTATCGATCTTTAGAAAGTCGCGGAATCAATGCCCGACGCTTTCACTGATATTGCGAAAGTGACAAGATCACACGTACCTGTTGCAAACGTACCGACAAGGTTAGAGGTCCCGAATTATGGGACCGGTTTGGTTGCCCTAAGACCTAGTGTCGTGGGCATATCCTCAGGAGAGGGTAACGCCGGTAGCGGCGCCGCCCTACGGGACGTCGTCGCTGTTGCTGAATCAGATCGCAACGGTGCCTTGATGGACTTTGAAGGGCAGCAGCTTCGGCCTCGGCTCCCACCAGGAAGAGGGGAGACCGAAAAATTCTCGAGATAAAAACCCTCGAAAGAAGCGAGCGAAGGCACAAAAACCGCTCATCATCGTTGATGCGAATCCATCGCATGAGATTGTCTCTGACTATAGCTATGTCCATGAGTCAACTGAATCATATTTGTGGGATGACACAGATCCAATGTTGACTCAGGCGTTTCAACATGGATACATGTATGTCATTGTCTACTCCCATGGTCGTTCGTAGTCTGGACATAAACAAGGATCCATTCCGTCCGAAGGAGGATGAAGAAGAGATTCTTGGTGCTGAGTACCCATAATTAAGTGCGATTGGGGCACTATTGTATTTGGCACAATGCACTAGACCAGACATTTCTTTCACTATGAACTTACTGGCTAGATTTAGCTCAGCGCCTACGCTTCGTCATTGGAACGGTATCAAACATCTGTTTCGTTACCTGAAAGGTTCTATTGATTTGGGCATGTTATATCCCTTCAGCACGAAGAGAGAAGATCTTGCCGATCACCCTCCTCACACCGACGCTTCCGGCTGCCTCAGTAGTGCCATGGTACGCCATGGTACTGCCGTTGGCGCGGGCGGCATGGAGGATGATGATGGCGACGCGTCCGGCCACTCAAATGTGCCCTTTTCTGGACATTTCCCTTACTCAAAGACTCCCAACAACGTGTTAGTTGGTTTTGCAGATGCTGGGTATCTTTCTGACCCACATCGTGTTCGTTCCCAAACTGGTTATGTTTTTATCATGGGAAATACAGCGATATCCTGGAGATCAACCAAGCAAACTTTGGTTGCTACTTCATCGAATCACGCAGAGATCATTGCCCTCCATGAGGCTGTTATAGAATGTGTCTGGCTAAGGTCAGTTATTCACCACATTCGTGATTCGTGTGGACTAGTGTCTACCACCGATAAACATACGTGTATATATGAAGATAATGCTGCTTGCATAGAGCAGATGAAGTTAGGTTTTATCAAAGGTGATAACACTAAGCACATATCGCCTAAGTTCTTTTACAATGTGCAACAACAAGAATTCCTGAACATCCAAGTTAATCAAGTGAGTTCAGATGCAAATGTTGCAGATTTGTTTACCAAGTCTTTGGGAAAATCTATGCATATGAAACATGTGAAGAGCCTAGGCATGCGCCATATATCAGAGCTCTAAGTTTGTTAGACTTCAGGGGGAGTCTACATCACATGTTATTCACAAGTGTAGTGTTGGTGTGTTGTGCTCTTTTCCCTTCGTCCATGCATTTTATTTTTGCCCAAGAGGTTTTGTTTTGCTGGTAAGGTTTTAGTGAGGCAACATGGTAAGCACCATGAAGACATTAGGCGCTCGACACAAGGGGGAGTGCTGTAGGAAGGTTATTTTCGTAACTTTCTAGATGTGTCTTGACCTAATTAGACTAGTATAGTTGATTCTGTAATAGATGAGGAATCTCTGATTTATCGGGATACTTATTATAATGCCTATATAAAGGCCTCTCTATCAATCATAAAATATAAGTTCTCCCTATTATCTTTTCTCCTTGAACAATAATGATTTTCTTTAGACCTATGTGGTTATAAAGATAAGGGAATAAGAATCTTTTGGAATATCTATAATCAAAAGAGATTGAATATTGCAGCCTTACAGTATCACGAGAGAAAAACTGATATGCTAGGTCTTATCATGGTGTTCTACAATGGCGGGATACTAAAGTTTTTCCGCCATGAATTTGGGTTTCCCGGTCTCAGTTTCGCATCTAAAATTGAAAAAGGTACACGCGTGCGCTTATCACATACTGCATATAAACGACCGGTCACATCTTGGGGCCGATAGGTATCTCACTTTTGGGGGAAATCCGAATCTCTGAGCGACTGAGCCATTAATGTCGTATCAAGTCGGTGATCTTCCCAATAGGGAAATTGAAACAGGGTCTACTGGTATAGGTTTGTCTTGTGCAGAACTATATGTATTACTTTGTCGGCTTTGATGTCTGATCTATTAGCCTTCAAGTTTTGGTAATCTTCCGAATTATACTTCTTATGGCGTTTTCAATACATGATTGTAAATTTGTAATGGATACTTAAACTGAAAGCTTTAAGGTTTAGGAACAATGAATATGAAATTGAGTTAGGGTATTTCAACTATTATGCCCAACTTCCAGATTCAGTTAACCTGATATTTAGATCTATATATTATATGCATATAGAGTTTTGTTTCAACAAGAGGAACTGCATTAATTTAAACCCTTACTGATAGTAGCCCGGTTATTTACAAGTTCTCTGGATTTATATATTACTTTGCCAACAATATTTTCATCGACTTCGTTAACTAGATTCACTTAATGTTCAAATGAGTATTTATAATTTGAATATGTTAGCCAACTTAGCTGAAGTCAATGAAAGTGAAGAAATCCTTTTAAGCATTATTAGTTGTGGGGGGGGGGGGGGGGGGGGGGGGGGGGGGATAACATGACAAAGAAAGCGGATAGTGAATTGGTGAATGCAACATTTAACACTGTTAGAGAGATAAGCTCAAGGAACTGTAACAGGGGTAAGAACAAGGTTGCTTTTGGTCAACATGGACTTGAAAAGATGTTGTTTAATAAGTTTGGGCAGCCGGTTGCACCTTTGGAAACTGTTGCAAGGTTCTCTCGCTTTATAGGATCACTTGCAAGGGAACCTTCCACGTTTCCGATCAATGTACATGACTTTAGCAAGTTCAAAGGGACTGGCCGATTTGAAACTGCATGTCCAGATTTGGATAGACAAGAATGTCCTGGGAGATTTGTCTGTCCAGATTTGGATGTGAATCAAGCACAATGGAAACTGTAACAGGGGTAAGTTTGGGCAGCCGGTTGCTTTTGGTCAACATGGACTTGAAAAGATGTTGTTTCATAAGTTAGGGCAGCCGGTTGCACCTTTGGAAACTGTTGCAAGGTTCTCTCGGTTTATAGGATCACTTCCAAGGGAACCTTCCACGTTTCCGATCAATGTACATGACTTTAGCAAGTTTAAAGGGACTGGCCGATTTGAAACTGCATGTCCAGATTTGGATAGACAAGAATGTCCTGGGAGATTTGTCTGTCCAGATTTGGACGTGAATCAAGCACAATGGCGCGATTTGGTACTTCGTTGGGATAAATTTGGTGAGGTACAACTAATCTTCCCATAATCATGGATGCCTTGAGTTTTTTATACTGTTAGTATTTGATTATTATAATATAATGTCAACTGAACTTCAATTTGATGATGTGAAAACAATAGAAAAAAAATCAGTGACCTCTAAGAAGAGTAGAACTCAGCTAAAAGTGGCAGCTAACTCTGGAACAAAGACATTTGCCCAAATCTGCTATGAATGGGTGAGATTTGAACTAGAGAATGTGATTTATTGAATAGAAGAATCTAGTATATCTCTTTTACCGTGTATACCTTATCACTCATTTTTTCTTTGTACAAGTTTATATATCCTGCCTGATTGTACAATTTTTTTTTGATTGGTAGGAACTTGCAAACCCAGGAAAAGTATTGGATCGACTAACATTCGTGCGAATGATTCACAGCAAACCAAAACCAGATGCTATTGGTACTGAGCCAATAAATGAGGAAGCTGAAAAAATCTTTGTAAGTGTTAACCTATTGCCTATATCTTTATGTTGATGGCTGGTTGTATGGTGCTATTATGACAACCACTACCAGAAAAGGCGTCATAGCCGACGACGCCATCTCGTCGGCCGTTTCCATTAATTCGTCGGCTATAGTCATAGCCGACGAAGTATCGTCGGCTATTATCTCGTCGGGATTGCTCCGTCGGCTATAGTATAGCCGACGACACACGGGGTAAGTCGTCGGCTTATGAAACACCAGGTATAGCCGACGAAAAAAGCGTCGTCGGCTATACTTCGAACATTGCCGACGAGAAGATCGTCGGCTTTAAAAATTACGTAACTGCCCCTAACCCGAAGTATAGCCGACGACACTGTCGTCGGCTATCCGTCCGTTATAGCCGACGACACTATCGTCGGCCATACCAATCGCCGGTACCAGGAACGGCTTTTTTTGCCGGAAGCCGGGAGGGTATAGCCGACGACATATGTCATCTTCGTCGGCTATAACCGTTATAGCCGACGAAATTTGGTAAAAATCGTCGGCTATAACACTTATAGCCGACGAAATAATGCCAATATCGTCGGCTATAACCCCTAAATATTTAAAAAAATTAAAAAATTTAACTCGGGCCCAATTTCTCTTCGTCTTCGGGGGCTGCAGAAAATGCACAAACAAACATCCAAATATCCAACAAATATCCACATCAATCCATCCCTAATATCCTACATACTGTACAAATTAACCCACTATATCTACTCATCATCACCCCCTAAACGCGTAGCGTCGTCGACCGGATCGTTCGAGTTCCGGTGGCTATGGCTGTCCTGATCGGCTGGCGTACTCCGATGCGGGGGGGGAGTGGGGACGACGAACTGGGGCATCTGTGGCGGAGGCGGGGGCTGGAGTCCAGCCTGCTGGGCCTCCCAAGACTGCTGCATCCACCGGTACATCTCCGCCACAGATGCGTCTCTGGCCTGCTGCGCCGAAGCCTCCGCGGCCCTCGCCAACTCCGCCTGCTGGAGCGCCTCCACCGCCCTCGCCAACTCCGCCTGAGTCCTCTGCAGCTGCGTCTGCAAGTCTCCTCTCGTCGAAGCCGCACGCTGCGTGCTGGGATTGGCCGGCGTGAACTTGAGAACCCCATCTCCCGCCGCGCCTAGGCCTCTCTGGTAGAAGTAGTTGTTCCCCGTCCCTACCGCCGCGTGCATGATCTGAGAGGCCAAGCGCGGCTCAAGGGTGTCGATCGTGGAGGCAAACTCCGCGATCGCCTCGTCGGACGCCCCGTCTCCCAGAGTGTCTCGCGCGATCCCGAAGGTGATCGCGTCGGTCTCCGCATCTATTTCCGCCTAATTGACAAGAAAATATAATAAACGAATTAAAAAATATATATATAAATTAATTTCATGAAACATTTTTATTGAAGATGGACGAATACTTACCACTTGGTCGGGACGCCCCGGATAGATCTGCGCATGAATCCACGACAACGGCCTCAGCGGTCGGTCCCTCCTCGCCATCTCTGCCCACTGCCTCCAGGAGCGGGCGCCGCCGTGGTGGGGGTGCTCGTTCCTCCTGCGGTTGTCGCTGTTCGTCCGCGAGATTTTCTGTATTATAACAACAAACATATAAACGCAAATATAAATTAGTAACTAAATTAAAATATTAGGAACTAACCAAAATAAAATTAATAACTAATTTAGTTACTAACTAATTTAATTTAATTAGTAACTACTTAACTAACTAATTTAATTAGTAACTACTTAACTAACTAATTTAATTTAGTAACTAACTAACTTACTAACTACCTAATTTTATTTAATTTAATTTGATTTAATTTAGTAACGAACTAACTAACTATGTAACTAACCAACTGACTTAATTTAATAACTAATAACTAACTAACTAACTAATTAATTGAATTAAGTAACTACATAATTTAATTATTAAATAACATTAAAAAGTTATATACTACCAGGCTAAATTTTCTTACCGAGACCCTGTCGCTCCCGAAGTAGGCTACCAGCCATAGCCACTCGTACTCCCTGTACCGGAACTCGTGGGGGGTTGCAGCTCGCCCCAAGCGCTGCTCCACATGGTACGTCCTGTAGTGCGTGGACAGCTCGTTCTTCCACTCGGAGTACCTATATTAACAGAACACAACTGTTAGATATATATATTCGTACACTGCCAATAAATATATTTATACAAAAAAAAGCAAAACACATAACCTGTTCTTCAGCTGCTCGTCTCTCCACCAGTCCAAGGTAGGATGGACTCTAAACCATTGCTGCAACATTATAAATTAATTAGAAAATATTTTTATATAGTTATAAGGACTGAATTCATAATTGTTTATTTTCTATAATAAAAATCATATTTAACTCACCGACAGTGCATTGTACACTCGCGCCTTGATCTCATCGGGCACAGAGCCCCAGTCGGGCCACAACAGTGGGACCCTGTCCCGCACGAGCATGGCCGTCGCGTTGATGTACTTGGTGGTGGTGTCTCTCCGCTCAATCGGGCGTCCATCCTCACCGGGACCGGGCAGGATCTCTCTGATCCCACCGGCCAGCTCCCTCTCCAGGGTCGACATGTTCGCTGGCCCTCTGGTCCGTCTCGTCCCCGCGGGTTTATTGACGAGGACGCCTGTTAAAATGAACACATAGTTAAATAATTATTTAAACTAACTAATTAAATAATTAATTAAACAATCTAAATAATTAATTAAACTAACCAATTACCTGCGTCGTTGTACTGCTTGTCCTTCTCACGAACGGCCCACAGGCCGCGGCAGTCCTCTGAGTCGAAAGGACTGTAGAAGTAGGCCTCCTCCCAGGGAATCTCGTGGGGCCGGTCGTGCCTCCAAATCTGCCTCCCCCTGGCGTCGTACTCAGGGATGGCAGGGAGGAACTGGACCATGTACATCCCCGATGGCGGAGACATACGGGGCGTGGACCCTGAGGGGCCTGCTCCCCCTGACGGTGGGCCCCGTAGCTGTGGACGCTGTCGCTGTGGGGGGACAGGGAGCATCTCTGGAGGGTCCAGATCGGCGCGCGGTGGGGTCGGCTGCCGATCCTGGAACAGTGCTGAAGTGCACTGGGGTCTGGTGGCTCTGCGTCCTCCTCCGACACTCGAGTCAGGGCCCGCTCCCGTCGACTCATACGAGGAGCCCCCACGTGGATCGCTCGGCGTCAATCCCATCAACGTCTCCTCTCGTCGACTCATAGGCCGGCCTAGGCCCCGACGACCGCTGGATCCGCTCCCCCCACGGCTGGATCCTGCCTGAGCGTCGGGGTCGCTCTCGGTCCGTCTGCCAAGCCATCGGTCTACAAAGCGACGGTTTCCTGCACAATTAGTATATAAATTCCATAAATTGCACAAAAATTTCACAAAAAAATTAAAAACTTCATTCAATGTATATATACCTAAATATATTTATACCTAATTATATATATATATATTCCGAAATATAACACAAAATTCCTTAAATTTCACAAAAAAATAAAAAACTTTTTTAAATATATATATATACCTAATTATATATATACATAACTATATTTATACCTAAAGGTATATATATATACCTAAAAATTCTTGTTAATTCCTCAAAATTAAACAAAATTCCACACAATTCCATAAATTTCACACAAAAATAAAAAACTTCATTAAATGTATATATACCTAATTATATATATACCTAAATATATTTATACCTAATTATATATATATATATATATATATATATCCTCTTAAAAATTCCACAAAATTCCACAAAATTAACAAAAATTCCACAACATTAAAAAAATTTCCACAAACTTCCATATACGTAATTATATATATATATATATATATATATATATATCCTTCACAAAATTCCACATAATTCCAAAAAATTAACAACAATTCCACAACATTCCATAAATTGCACAACAACCCTAAATTCCACATAATTTCACAAAAACCATAAAATTTCACAAAAATACCTAAATTCCACAAAATCACAAAATTCCACAAAATTAACAAAAACCCTAAATGAGGGAGAGGGGGACTACCTGACATGGTGGTGCGGCTAGGGGACGAGGACGGCGGTGCGGTGCGGCGGCGACGGCGGCTAGGGAAGGACGGCGCCGATCGGTTCGACTTCGGGTCGGGGAGGGCTCGGGAAGGCCGGGGACGGGGTGGGGAGGGGTGGGGGAGGGCCGGGGAGGCTTGGTCGGCGTCGGGGAGGCTCGGACGGCGTCGGGGAGGCTCGGGGAGGGGTGGGCGGCGATTTAGGGGTTTAGGTTTTCTGCCGAAATGGGGGAGAGGCGCCTCTGTTTCAGTTTAAATCGAGGGACTATAGCCGACGATTTCATTTTAATTCGTCGGCTATGACTATAGCCGACGATTTCGTCGGCTATAGTCTCTAACTAAATCCGGGCCGGGCCTAAGTTGGGCTTTGCGGGCCGGTTATAGCCGACGAAGTATGCACGTCGTCGCCTATAGTATGCATATCGTCGCCTATAGTATGAATCTCGTCGGCTATAGTCAAGGACCTCAGCAGCCGTCAGATCTCCCCCATCCAACGGCGGACAATGAAACGGCGCGGATCGCAACACTTTAGCCGACGAAGTTCTGTATGTCGTCGGCTATTCTTTGGTCAAACTTTCGGTCAAACCTCTAAACGCTTTAAAACGGCAATTGGCCCGTCTAGATGACGTTTTTTGGCCTGACCTTCAACAGAGAATAGTTTCAAATCGATGCGACGCAACTAACCGTATAAAAATTTTCCTCCAAATATTTACCGACCGTCAGGCTACCCATAGGAAAACGGAAGTAAAAAACACCTAACCGCAACATTCGGCACACCGATTTTGTCCGAATCTTCCCATTTTTCAACCGTAGTCGTATTTCAATATTTCGGTCGTATCTTATTTCACGACACGTTTGCATTTGAACGGTCTACGTATGGTAACTATTTGAAACTATACATTCACTTAAACACTTAGTAAATAAGTTAAGGAACATTAGTGCATATGTTCCGATTTCGAATCTAAAAGTTTTGAAAATCTATTCCAACCGTCAGATATCACCGTTAAGATTAAATACATGTATGAAAAAAAATACAACTAGATCTGACAACGTTAAAGGGTCGATCGGATCGGTCAAACTGCTTGGTCAAACCTCTAAACGCTTTAAAACGGCAATTGGCCCGTCTAGATGACGTTTTTTGGCCTGACCTTCAACAGAGAATAGTTTCAAATCGATGCGACGCAACTAACCGTATAAAAATTTTCCTCCAAATATTTACCGACCGTCAGGCTACCCATAGGAAAACGGAAGTAAAAAACACCTAACCGCAACATTCGGCACACAGATTTTGTCCGAATCTTCCCATTTTTCAACCGTAGTCGTATTTCAATATTTCGGTCGTATCTTATTTCACGACACTTTTGCATTTGAACGGTCTACGTATGGTTTCGGTCAATATACTTTAGCCGACGACTTGCAAGTCGTCGGCTACAGTATGGGCATTATAGCCGACGAATTGCAAGTCGTCGGCTAAAGTATGGGCATTATAGCCGACGAATTATGGTCCATTTCGTCGGCTATAACGCTGATCTTTCTGAAAATTTGCCATTTAGGGCCTGAAAATTGCCTATTTCACCTGATAAATTCCTGAATATCGCACAAACAAATCAATACAATTTCCCATAAATTCGAAAAACGGTAATTAAGGACAAAAATTATTTTCATACATGCATGCACCATCGTACACAAATACATACATAAATAGTATACTAAGGATGATAATCAGAATCATCCTCATCACTTGAGTCAGACGTAGTATAGTAGTTAATATCTGGCAACCGGTGCTCGTACTCGTCGTCTGAGTCATCGTCGGGCTGATATAGACGATTCGGATTAACATCATACATGGGCACCTGACCCCTAGGAAGTCGGACCACTCTGCCCGGCGTCACATTATTATCGCGGATGGTGGAGGATTCCGGAATGTCGCCGGCGTCCGGCTCTTGGTATGCGGTCGCTTCTTGACACTCTGTGCTCACACCAAGTGTGGTAGCACTGTATATGTCTCGCTGAGACACATGGTTAACTACCTTCCACGTGCCTTTGTTCAAAGGATCGTCAAGATAAAAGACCTTTTTGGCCGCTGTGGCGAAAACAAAGGGGTCGTCTTCATACACACTAGTGGCGGTATTCACCGAAAGTATGCCGTACTGATCGATCCGTGTGCGGTGCGGCCTAGTATCAAACCATCGACACTTGAACAAGTGGACTTTCATGCGGTTCCCATAAATGAGTTCAACAACTGACTGTAGGACACCGTAAAAATCCACGCCCCCCTCTGCACCATCGACCATCACCCCACAATTCTGTGTTTTGCGTTCCCCGTCTCTAGCTTCACATATATACTTAACGCCGTTGACATCACACATTGGGCGGACTGTGGAAGATATCGGCTTCATCGACAACAGCCTCAATTCCTCTGAGTAATTTGTATGACCACCCCTCGCAGCCACTTGCATCAGCTGAAAAATATAACTCAAATCACTCGGTGTGTTTATGATTAAAGAATAGGGAACTGTAAAAGAAAGCCATCTAATATATATATTTATACACTTACCCATTGTGGAAAATAGTCTGCAAACGTCGTGTTGTGGTACTCGACATCACCGCGAACTTCCTTGCTGTGAAGATGGTGACGTTTCCAATATTGTACCTCCGGACAGTTTATTAGAACCCACCAGTGGGCAATCCCTACCTCATGGTCAGGCAACTTGTCCACACCCTTTTTCTTGAAGCTTCCGTATGGTACAACAGAGTTGGCGACGATAGATAGGTTGAACTCGGGGTCATCTCGACTTGGATGTTGTGGGGGGTCCTCCATCGCTCCCAAGTACAACTTGGCGTACGTTACACACTCATGCGCAATGTAAGCTTCAGCAATACACCCCTCAGGCGCAGATTTATTGTGCACATATTTCTTGTAGTCTCCAAGTTGTCTGCAAGGTTAACAAGTGCGTGTTAAGAGCATGCAACTTTTATTTAAAAACATGTATAAATCAAATTTATGAATAACATGTACCTTTCGATGGGATACATCCAAGTGTAGTGTACGGGACCGGTAAGCAACAATTGTTGGGGAAGATGGATCATCAGGTGAGGCATGATGTCAAAGAAGTTTGGGGGAAATATCCTCTCGAACTTGCACAAGATAAAAACGATTTCCTCATGCATTCTCATGAGGTCTGATTTTCTAACTTCTCTAGCGCATAACTTCTGGAAGAATCTTGACAACGCCACCAACGGCTCAACCACTTCATCCTCCAAGTACGCTCGAATGAAAATAGGGAAGAGGCGTTGAAGCAGTACATGGCAGTCGTGACTCTTCAATCCGTACATCTTGTTGTCTCGGTAGTTAACACACTTGCTTATGTTACCCGCATAGCCATAAGGATACCTGCATAGCCATTAACAACAATTAGATTTCATGCATATATAGTCGTCCAACAACAGATGGATTCTTTAGGGAATACATGCCTAATTAATAAAAAGTTACCTGACATTACTCAGCCATCCAAAGATTTCATGTTTCTGGTCCCTGGTGACGGTGTAAGGAGCTTGGGGCATTTTGCTCCTGCCCTCTCTCAACCACAAATGGTCCCGCAGTCCCATATTTCTCAGATCAACGCGTGCCTTGGGGGTGTCTTTTGTTTTCTTCTCCCAATTCAAAACTGTGCCAACCACGGCTTCACCCACGTTCTTCTCTATATGCATGACATCCAGGTAGTATCTGGTAGCCAACCTGGCCCAATAAGGAAGTTCCCATAAGATGCTCTTGTGTGACCAGAACCTATACCGATCCGGCCTCTCTGGAATCGTGCGCAACACATCGGGATGATTGCTAAGCGGACCAAAGTCATACTCATTCAACACTGCCAATATTTCCTCCCCTGTCCATTGCTCCGGTGCCCAGCCCCTTTCTTCAGTCCCATCAAAAGCCTGTGCATCGTCCCTAAATGGATGGTCATGCGGAAGCCAACGACGGTGACGCATCTGGACAATCTTGCTGCAATGAGGACTGGAGCAATCAACAGTCATGCACTCTGAACAAGCCCTGTAACCCCTGGTGACGCTGCCCGACAACATACCCCTCCCAGGAAAGTCACTGATCGTGCCAACAAGCATGGCATGCATCCGGAACATCTCATTTTTGAACCGGTCGTAGACCAGGTGGCCGTTCAGACTCAAGTACCGAAGCTCCTCAATTACGGGTCTCAAATACACATCGAGACACTTTCCCGGATAACCTGGGCCTGGAATCAACAATGTGAGCATGTTATATTCCTTCTTCATGCACATCCACGGTGGAAAGTTGTACGGAATCAAAATAACTGGCCACACACTGTACTGAAGCTCTTTCTTGCCAAAAGGGTTGAAACCGTCGGATGATAGCCCTAGCCAAACATTTCGAACCTCTGATGCAAATTCGGGAAACTCCAACACGTTCTTCTTCCAAGCCTCTCCGTCGGCGGGATGTCTAAGGGTGTCATCGTCAGGCACATTCCTCTCAGCCCACCATCTCATAGCTTCGGCCGTGAAAGCACACATGAACAACCGCTCAAGCCTATCAATCAGCGGGAAGTACCGAAGTATCTTCACAGCTTTCTTGTTCCCTTTAGGAGTGAACTTATACCGCTCTGTATTGCATAATGGGCAGTATTCAAGATCTGCAAGTCCTTCCCCGTAAAACAGAACGCAATCGTATCTGCATGCATGAATCTTGATGTAGGAAAGGCCGAGATCTTTAAGGATATGTCGCACCTTATGATGACTGGTAGGAAGCCGATGTCCGGGGGGCATCGCCCCACCCCATAGCCGAAGCCAATCATCAACCGATTTGACAGTGCCTTTGTTCTCCGTTTTGATCTTCATCACTCCCATGACAGATTCAAGGACAGTCTTACTGCATCCGGGGTACAACGGAGTCTGTTGCAATGCGATCAGGTTGTTGTACTTTTCCATACCACTTGTGTTGACCGGAGATCGGGGTAATGGCTCGAGTGGCTCAATATCAGGGAAACACTCCATCTCCGGAGGTGGGAGTTGCACATCTGGTGCTTCCTCAAAGACACCGCTCTCACGAGGAAACATATCGTTGATCCAGTTCGTTGTCGGATCATTGGAGGAACTCCCTCTCTCGGCAAATTGTCCATGATCATGACGACCCGCAAACTCTGGTTCACCGTGATAAATCCAATTAGTGTATAGGACCCAAAATCCATATCTAGCCAGGTGTTGCTCCACTGTCTCTATGGAAAACCGGTGACGTGGGGTGGCACACTTGCACTTTTTACACGGACAATAATGAAGTGTAGTGTCTCCACAGTTAGCCATCACAAAATCCAGGAAACTCCTAACTCCATCATGATACGCCTGATCCCATCTTCCAAGGGTAATCCAACTCTTGTCCATCCTGTAAATTCAAGAAATAAATATAGCTATATATAGATATGTATATATGCACGTACTACGTACGTACTAATTAATTAAAAAATTCATCATTACACACACACACATATATATATATATATATATATATACACATGCATCCCTAAATTAATTAAAACATCGTCAATCTCCCTAATTAATTAAACACAATGTATTTTTTATATATACCAACAATATATTTTTAATTACAATTAAATTAATTAATATATATATATACATTTTTTCATCAAATTCATCTAAAATCACCTATAAATCAACATTAATCAATCACTAATCTTCAACAAAACTTCAATTCTATCTAACCAATACAACATATATATCAACCCATTAATAATCTCATCTCAACACATATATATATATATATCAAATTAATCACACATTTATTCTAATTAAACTCTAAATTAATACACCTCTGCATATAACCAACTAAATCAACACACACAGCAATATACGTACCTTTCAAGCTTATGGCCGAGGTTTTGGACGATTTCAGAGCGTTTTGGACGATTTCATCGACGAATGAGCTCCCTGATGCAGAAGGTCGATCTGATATAAGAGTTATAGCCGACGAATACCCCCCTCGTCGGCTATAACAAAAACTTTTCGTCGGCTATAACTCTTATAGCCGACGAATACCATCCTCGTCGGCTATAACTAAAAACGTTTCGTCGGCTATAGTTATAGCCGACGAGTTGTCGGCAGTCGTCGGCTATAATATTATAGCCGACGATGTGGCCGACGAAATAGTAGTTCGTCGGCTATAACGGGTTATAGCCGACGAGGTACTATTTCGTCGGCCGTTTTTTCCCATATCGTCGGCTATAACCCCTTTTCTGGTAGTGAACATTACTGTATGCTCTATTATGCTTTTGATATAGTTGGAGTTGGATAATCTTGAACAAAAGGAGCGCTTAAATGGTAGAGAAATTACTGCTGAGTTATTGGATGAATTGTTTGGTGAGCGATTTGGACCAGAGATAAATAAAGTCGTTCGAGGGTATGGGCTTGGAGTACAGTGGGTTGATGTTTCTGGAATCCAAACTTCAAAGCGAACAATATCTTGTGGTGTAGCATCACTTTGTTCTGAACTTGAAGCATCACGTGCTGAGATCATCAAGTTGACAAAGGAGGCAGCAAAGAAGGATGAGAAATTGGACAAATTGCAAACTAAAATTAATAGCATTAAAACTCGTATTGACAACCCTTTGCAGTCTATATTGAGTGGTGGACCTAAGAGCATCAACAAATTGATAGCTGCACTTACTGAAATGCAAGAAATGCGATCAACTCCAGTGGAAGGGTATGTGTCTTTGTTTGAACACTAAGGTTTATGAGTTCTTTTTTTGAAGCATATTGCTGGTATCTATACTTCATCTCATTATTTCAGGGTCTAGTACATGTTAGGGTCTTTTTGGAGATGAATTATGTATATTTTGAGTAATGGCTTCTGCCACACTAGATATAGCAATACTAGCTTCGGTTTGGAGCAGGAAAAACTGAAATGGTAATTATTGTGGTCTGGAAGTGACCATTTTTGTATATTGCTATTCAATGAATGAATGAAATTTGTGTAGAAAATTTAATTGTTGGGATTGATTATTATTGACTATTTGCTGGGTTGGATATACAATAGCTATTGTGCACTATAAAACACTGTATGTATGCTCATGTTTGATGTTAGTAATATAGGCACATTATTTGCATGTGTCCCCATTTGGACTTCATATGTATTTGTATTTGTACAGGGACCCACTGGTATGTATTATGTATATGGTATGGTATTTATCATTCTATTTGTATTAAGAGTTTCTCAATACGTGGGGTCCACAGAAAATATTTAGGGACACATATTGTATTTGTTCCATTTAGCAATATGAACACTAGCAATAGGCACATGTGTGCTATGTGTCCCTTTTGCTCAATAGAGACATTTAAATGTCCCTATATGTGACATTTAATAAAAGTCCCCTTAGGTCATATTTTTAGTAGTGTTCTAGTCTGATTCACCATCATCACCGGATCCTTCACCTTCACCACCACCATCAGGATTCACTGATTCAGGCTCCTAGTCTTCGTCCTCATCCCCACCCTCACCTTCCAATAAAGAAAGATTCACCGCCTCCATCTCAATCTCCTTCAAAAAAACTCCTCACCTCCGCCAGTTTCCTCCTTAACTTCCCCTCCACCACCTTCATCTCCACCTCCACCGAAGAAGGTAGACTCGCCTTCACCTCTTCCCCCGAACCAGGATCAATCGTCCATGTCCCCGAAAGGAGACTCCTCACCTCCTCCTCCACCAAAGAACGGGCAGTCAGTCAGTCACCTCCGACCACTCCATCCACAGTGATGCACTTCTACTGCAGCCAATCATGGCACTCCTGCCACTCGGGCCAGTCCATATAAAGCTTCAGATCGAACCCGGCCTGAAGGTATATCTGCAAAACATTTTGCACTAGTGTAGGTATAGTATGGATATCGAGGTTTCATATTCTAGATTATTCTTAGCATGCATGTAGTAGAAATGATAAGACAGCGCAATAACTAATAAGATAAGTCTGTTGGCGTGTAAGAGGCCAACTCGACCCATCCAAATTGTATATATAAGTTCCCCATCACTACTGGAAAACAGGTATGAAGCGACGAAGATTGACACGGGAACATCAAACTTCGTCGCCTGAACACATTGAAGCGACCGATATAGACCTTGTCGCTTCAGAAATAGTGAGCGACGAATGTTGATCAATAGTCGTCGCTAACAAATTATTGAAGCGACGACTATTGATATATTGTCGCCTTCGAACAGTGTATTGTAAACTTTAGCGACGAAACGTTATTCTTCGTCGCCGACTCGAAATGTAAGCGACAACGTTGATAACCTTTGTCAATATTCGTCGCTGAGATATGAAACTAAGCGACAAGTTTTAAACGTCTTCGCACGATAATAAACGAAGCGACGGATATTGTACAATCTTCGTCGCTTCAACTTTTAAAATCTGCTATAAAGCCCTCAGCTTAGACTGATACGTCCCGAACCCTGTCTAATTTCTGAGTATTTTCATTTAAAGTTTACGCTCTTGAGTTTTGTTCATTTTTGTGGTTGAGCATAAATCGTTTGTGACGAGAGGGAGAAAACGTTAAATTGAATCATTGGGTTGAGTTTCGTTTCGTCGAAGAAAATTAAAAGGTTGTGACGGAAACTAATTTCTTTCCGTTTTGGGCAGGGTATAAAAGGAGGAATGTTTCCCTTTTTGGAAACATTCATTTTTCTCCTCTTTTTTTTTTTTCCCTTCTCTCTCTCTTCTCCCCCGTTTCTTTCTTCTCTTCCTCTTTTCTTTCTCTCCCTTCAGCCCGAGCTCCCACCTACACCACCACCACCGGTGCAACCGGCCACCATCTCGACCCCACCGGCGCCCTCCTCTCACCTGCAGCTACGGCTTGGTGTCCTCGCCGCCGTGCTGCCGTGTGCAGCCCCCGAACCGCCACCTCAGTGGAGGTGGAACTCCCTTGGCCGGCCACCTCTTGGCCCGATTTTAAGGGGGAAAGTTTGGGCTCGATGTGGGTAGCCTTTCCACCAAAGGAATCAAGCCATTTCGACTTGGGTAAGGAGATTTCATGTTTTGAAATTTCTAGGGTTTTTGAAGTTTGATTGATTTTGGGTGATTTTGTGTTTGTGGAGGTTAATTTCGGATTGGTGGTGTGTTTAGGAGTTGAATTAGTGTTGTTGGAAGTTTATTGGATCGTTTTGGTGAAGTTTGTGTTGGGGGAAAAAGGGGCCGCCATGACAGCCGCCATGTGCGGCGGCTGTAGCGGAGGAGGGCGGCGTAGAGAGGGGGAAGGAGGCACTTTGGTGCCGGAGGAGGTGATATGAGCCTTGGCGGAGCTGCTGCTGCTGTGGCGGCGGCGGCGGCGGCAGGAAAACGAAGGTTAAAATAAAAATGAAAAGAGAGTAAGAGTTAGTTTGGATATATGGATTATGTTCATATATATAATTGGGTGTAATCGGAGGAATCGTACGAGTGAGGGCGATTTGATTTGAGTTTCTGATTTTGTTATCGAGTCTTGAGATATTGAAAATGTGTTCTTTGACAGGCCGAGGAGAGGCTCAACGTGAGGAGAACTCGAGCTAGAGATCGACATAGTATTTGTGAGTGGACTTTTGTTTTAAAATTGATGCATGCATGATTAATTGATTTTGTGGGTTTATATACATATATATATGTGTGGAAATATTGGGTTTTCGAAGAGCAATAAGTTATTTGAAAGGATGATTTTTCGGTGTCGAAATTTTCTCTTTTTCGGTAGAACTTCTCTTAAAGTGGTCCCCGCAGGACTCATCCTGGATAACAGTGTTCTTATCCGGGGCGGGTCCTGTCAGTTTGGTATCAGAGCATTAGGTCCTTTATGTGAGTCATGCTACCTTTTATATTTGATGACACTTAGGATCATTGAGTTGTGATTCGACCGCGGCGAATCATATACTCTTCATTATTATGTGTTCATTAAGTATATAAGTTAGCCGTTCTGGTGTGCTTATGTACACTATATTGAGTTTATTTTCTTTCTCTTGGACTATGCCTCCTAGACGCTGAACATGTGAGGTAAATTTCTTAGTGAGAAGGGAGAGTAGTGCAGTTAAAGGTCTAACTGGCACTTTAGAGCGTCTTTTAAGCCGAGTTGTATTTTACCGGTCTCTGTTTGGTCGTCAGAGTAGTAGATGAGACGGCCTACCATTGGTAGAATGTTATACCACAGTATGGAAAAGTAGGAGTTTTGTTTTGGGGGCAGTTTAAGGCCCACACCAATGCTCCGTATTATGGACCAACCCACCTTAGCAAGTTGAGTTGTGAGTTCGAGTTTGAATTGATTGACTATTTCCTGGTGTTACAATTTTTATCTTGGCTTGTGATGACATTTGTTTATTGTCTTAAAGAACTAGCAAACGTTTTGTTCTTATTCTATACTTGTATTCCGTTGTGGCATTAGATTGTTGGGATTTACTGAAATTCTATATTATTATCTAGCTTTTATAAGCAAAATTTCACCATGAAGAGTTTACATTTTACCATGTTTACCTATCTTGCCAAAAGGAGAGTTTGTTCAGTGTTTATTAAAAGGTTTGTTGTTGAAGAGGTTTCTGTTTAAGCAATGGTGCAGTTTTTAATATACATACGAATATTTTAACTTTTGTTTGATCTACATCTACCTGGGTCCAAGGTAGTGTCATTTGATTTCAGAATAAATTTTATACAACTGCACCTTGGCTTAATTCTTGTTTTACTTTTACTACTCAAACGTTTCCACATCTCAGTTATACAAATTTATCGTATTAGTCTGTTTGGCCTCAGACTCATGTTTGTGGCTAAACCAAATGTATGAGATTTGTGAAATTTCTGCACCCTTTAAATTATATCCTCATTGTAGTCTTTGGAGAAGTCCACAGTTGAGTCTCCCCTACTCATCATGTTAACCAACCATGATTCTTTAAACCGTGTTTTACAATCAAAATCTGATATGCCTATGTTGTTTTAAATTACTAATTTTAGTTGAGCTTTATTCCTTGTCGAAGTGGACATTCCAAACTATCTCTACACATGTTTTGTTTTTAAACACTTGGTTTTACCGAAAGAATTGTATTTATGAGATTCTGCAGAATTTGACTTCTTCTGCACAGCAACTTTGGAGCATCATTTACCCATCATATTTATGTCCAAATTTTCTGAAATTTTGTTATGTTGATCCTCTACTTGCTAATTACTGATCTGGAAGTTTTCAGCTGATTTTGTTGAATAATAAACGCTCAGTGATTTTTCTAAGATTGGTCTGCAATTAGATATGTTCCCAGAATTTTCAGTGAACCTCCTTGATTTCTGATTCCTTTTGAATGCACAATTGTGTGAATTAATTTTTGTTCTTTTTATGTGTGAAACTATACTTCCTAATGACTATTTTAGAATTTATTTCATGTCATTTGGACTTACAAAGAATTTTTGGTGAATTCCTAAGTTGATCCTGCTGCCCTTATATTCTTCTAAAAACCTGACATCTTCAGCAAGTTAGTGTCCAACTTTTGTCTCAGTTCTTGAACTTCAAATTGCTTGGGATTTTTAGTATGTTTCTCTTTAGTGTGTTTACTATGAATCTGGAAAGTTTTTAATCTGTCCGTTGAAGAACGGAAGCTCAGTAAATCTCGGGAGTCAGTTTAATATTCAAGTACTTTTAATTCTGATGTTACTATAGTACTGTTTTTTTCTACAGTCTAGATTTGTTCATCAAAGTTGACATTTCATTAATATTCCTTATATCAGAGTATCTGTCTAAACTACTTCAGCGTTTTACGTAAACTCGCCATGGTTGCACCTATTTGAATCTTACATGATCCTTGTTAATTGTATTATCTATATTTCTATTTTGAGAATTAAAACTACGGATCTATGCTTTTATCGTTTTGTGTTCAGTTTTATTGGAACTCAGTTGATCCTGACTTTTATCAATTTGATTTGCCTTGTATTTGCACATTTTGTTAGAGTCGTGTTATATTTCAGGCTAGGCGAGTACTGTAAACTTTAAGTTCAAATGTATATTTACTGTATTGATTATATAATAGTATTGGAACAACTAAAGTTATATGTCTTGATAAGGAAAAATGATTTGCTTCAAGGATTATGCCTTGATTGAGTTTTAGTTTATGAAAAGAAAGAACATTTCATTGTCTCGTTCTACTGAGAAGCTTCGATTGATTTGGTTTGGAGAAACCAGAGATATTTCCAAATGATATGAATTGTTTTAAATTATTTTATTTGGGAGTTTGGTTTAGTAGGGAAGACTATTTTAAAATCATTGAGGTTGTGCTTTTTCTTCAAAGAAGAACTGATTTGTCGATTTGGTTAAACTCAGCACTTTCACTCTTTTGAATATATTGGTTTCTCGTTCCAGAAAAGAACATGTTGGTTCCCTAATCAAGTTCAAAGTTTTCTACTCCTGTTTTGACTTTATGGTGGTAGTGCCTACGTGTTTTTATTCACGTGCAAGTTTATAAATTTTTCTCGTTAAACCACAAAGAACATGCAATAACTTATTTGCATCTTTAAAAGCTTGAAAAATTTGTTGCTAGTAACGTGGTCTTTGGAGTTTAAATTATGGTCTTGCATGTTTGTCTGTATTTTGGAGGTGGTAAACCTGTGGCTTTAAAGTGAGTTGTAGGAGCTTTGAGAAGGGCACAGTGACTCTTAAGCTCAGGTCGTTATGGGGGCAATGACCCTAATTTCTTAAATTCCGGACTTGTTTGAAACCAAATGTCATTTTCTTTCTCGGCTACTTTCTATGAACTTGCACGTCTTTATACTTTTATGGGTAGGGTTGTATTGAGAGTCGAAGTTTACCCAGTTGTGTGAAGTGTCCAACACAGCTGCTTTTAGAGAGCTGATTTCTCATACTTTAGTATTAATCTCAGTGTCTATGCCCTAGTACATTTATTAAACTTAATTTCCTTTTTGGTTATTCTCTTACGCCTGGATTTATCAACTCGAATGCGTAACATGTATTTTGAATACCTTAGCTCATCTATGAGTTTACCAAATTTCTTTATTCTCAAACGGATTTGTTATGTGAAATTCTATTTTCAGATATGCTAATTGATTTCAGCTAAATGATTGCTTTTCCTTTGTTTTATGGGATTAACTTCTAACTTGTAATGGCCAGAATTTTTCAAGTTCCACAAAGAAATTCTATGATTATCCCTCCTTATTGTATATTCTCTTGTTGTAAATTCTTAGAGAACTTATACATATGGTTATTGCATGTTCAGGTTTGTTTTTCAAAAGTCGACAATTGATAACCTTCCTTTCTCCAGCCTTAAAGTAGGCTTTTGTCCAACTGAGTTAGTAACTTTTTGACTAGTTAACTTGTGTTACAGTAACCGTGTGATCTTACTACTTATTGTAAACAAGTTTCGATATCTCCGAGAAGTTTCTTGTGAAGTATATTCTTTTTTATTAAAAAAAAAAAAAAAAATCATTGGTGCAGGCTCTTATTTACCCTATATTGTTCAGTCCTCATTAAACAGTTGATTTGGAGGATGTTTTACCGTCAATCTTCATTATTCGTATGTATCTATGTTCTGGTATTAAGAGCAAGTATATTTCGAAAATATTTGAGTATCTAATTTTCCTTGACAGGAAAGAGTTATTTTGAAAAAAAGTTACCTGTTGTCAAATTTTTAATCTCTATTGAGAGGAGACATTTCAAGTTTTTAAAAGTTACCCTAAAATTTGATCTATGTTTTATCTCAGTTGCAGAAAATAGGAATCTATTATTGGTTGTTCTGGTTATTTGCGGTGTGTTTATAATCGATTCATACAAGCTTTGTTGATAAAATGAATTTCTTGGAGATTCAACATGCTTTGGTGGGTTGTATAGATCCTTAGCGGAGTAGAACTACTTGTGTGTCGGGAATTCATAATCCTTGGGTGTAGCAAGGGCGTAAATTTCGCGGACGAAATTTTTTTAAGGAGGGGAGATTTGATACGTCCCGAACCCTGTCTAATTTATGAGTATTTTCATTTAAAGTTTACGCTCTTGAGTTTTGTTCATTTTTGTGGTTGAGCATAAATCGTTTGTGACGAGAGGGAGAAAATGTTAAATTGAATCGTTGGGTTGAGTTTCGTTTCGTTGAAGAAAATTAAAAGGTTGTGACAGAAACTAATTTCTTTCCGTTTTGGGCAGGGTATAAAAGGAGGAATGTTTCCCTTTTTGGAAACATTCATTTTTCTCCTCTTTTTTTTTTTTTTCCCTTCTCTCTCTCTTCTCCCCCGTTTCTTTCTTCTCTTCCTCTTTTCTTTCTCTCCCTTCAGCCCGAGCTCCCACCTACACCACCACCACCGGTGCAACCGGCCACCATCTCGACCCCACCGGCGCCCTCCTCTCACCTGCAGCTACGGCTTGGTGTCCTCGCCGCCGTGCTGCCTTGTGCAGCCCCCGAACCGCCACCTCAGTGGAGGTGGAACTCCCTTGGCCGGCCACCTCTTGGCCCGATTTGAAGGGGGAAAGTTTGGGCTCGATGTGGGTAGCCTTTCCACCAAAGGAATCAAGCCATTTCGACTTGGGTAAGGAGATTTCATGTTTTGAAATTTCTAGGGTTTTTGAAGTTTGATTGATTTTGGGTGATTTTGTGTTTGTGGAGGTTAATTTCGGATTGGTGGTGTGTTTAGGAGTTGAATTAGTGTTGTTGGAAGTTTATTGGATCGTTTTGGTGAAGTTTGTGTTGGGGGAAAAAGGGGCCGCCATGACAGCCGCCATGACAGCCGCCATGTGGCGGAGGAGGGCGGCGGAGAGAGGGGGAAGGAGGCACTTTGGTGCCGGAGGAGGTGATATGAGCCTTGGCGGAGCTGCTGCTGTTGTGGCGGCGGCGGCAGGAAAACGAAGGTTAAAATAAAAATGAAAAGAGAGTAAGAGTTAGTTTGGATATATGGATTATGTTCATATATATAATTGGGTGTAATCGGAGGAATCGTACGAGTGAGGGCGATTTGATTTGAGTTTCTGATTTTGTTATCGAGTCTTGAGATATTGAAAATGTGTTCTTTGACAGGCCGAGGAGAGGCTCAACGTGAGGAGAACTCGAGCTAGAGATCGACATAGTATTTGTGAGTGGACTTTTGTTTTAAAATTGATGCATGCATGATTAATTGATTTTGTGGGTTTATATACATATATATATGTGTGGAAATATTGGGTTTTCGAAGAGCAATAAGTTATTTGAAAGGATGATTTTTCGGTGTCGAAATTTTCTCTTTTTCGGTAGAACTTCTCTTAAAGTGGTCCCCGCAGGACTCATCCTGGATAACAGTGTTCTTATCCGGGGCGGGTCCTGTCATAGACAGAACGCAGAAGGTCGAAAATATTGGGCAAAACACTGTAGCAGCTGCGAAAAATCTCCAAAACTGCTGATTTCGTCAATTTCAGGGTCCGGAAGCTTGGGTGTTCTCTTCCAATTGCTTTGTAGGTTAGTATAATCTATCCTCTTCATTGGAATCACCATATTTTGGTTTGATTGGTTGAATTTAGTGTTTGATTTCTTGAGTTGGATTTGGTTTATAATGTGCTTTGTGTTGTTTTTAGTGTTGGGTGTTTGAATATATGATGGAGTTGGTGTTGATTTTGGTGAAATTGAGATTATGTTAGTTAATTTGTGAAACTATTATATTTAGTGAAATTGAATTTTAGTGAAATTTGGTGAAATGGGGAAATTTAGTGAAAATGGGAAAGTTAATGAAATTGAATTTCAGCTTAATTTAGTGAAACCGTAAAATTTAGTTAAATCCAAATATAGTGAAAATGAAATTTTGTGAAAGAGTGAAATGTAGTGAAATTAGAATTTTACGATGTAATTTGTTTGTGTTGTGCGTGGATTGTGGTAGTTAGGGTTTCTGAAACATGCGAGTGGCTTAGTGAGGGAGTGTGGTGCCGTGTGTAAATTTATTGTTTCGTATTATATATAATTGTGGTGTTTATAAGCTTAGAACTCCCGTTTGAGAATCAACAACGCATCTAGTTGATCGAGATGGGTTGTTGATTCTCGAATTGTCCCATTTTTGGACACTTTAGGCGAACAAGAGTTTGTTGATCCTTTTGTTATTCATGTGGTTTAAGTTTACGTTTTGGGATATAGTTTCGACATTGTCTCTCTACAATGTTCCTCGAGTGCAAATTAGGTTGTTTAGATTTTTGTGCACTTGAGGAACTGTAGGGAGATGCTGCCGAAATTTCCCAAAACTGTAGCTGAAACCACATGAATAGCAAAAGGATCAACAAACTCGTGTTCGCCTGAAGGGGATAGGACCCAACCCGGAGGCATAAGGAGAAGAAGTGTTGGGACATGTTTTGATTGTATCATAAATGTTGTGTGCTAACCTTATGCATATTGTCTGTTTATGTTATGACAGGAAACATGGATGATGTCCCCGACAAATCTTGGATGAAACTTCACTTTACACACCCTGATTACAGCACAGGCTTAGTTAACTTCATCAACTTTGTGACCGCTCGCACTGCTGGAATTGAATTTCTCCCTTGTCCGTGCGCAGTTTGCAGAAATGGTCCTTATTATAAGAAACTCATAGAAATTTATCATCACTGCTTGCACCATGGTTTGGATCCGACTTACACAGTTTGGCACCTACACGGGGAAGTTTCTGGTCAACCGGCAATGATCAGTAAACGGAGACAGTGGCTTCAAGACAGAGCCCAGGCTTCCAGTGTTGCCGGTCCTTCAGTGATCCTGCCTGTGGAGATTATACAAGATGTATTTCCATACTATCTTGGATACCATGCAGATGCACCGCATAATGTCGTTGAAGAAAACGCTGAAGTTCAGTTCAATGACATGGTAGATGATGATTACGCTAAGTATGAAAGGCTTCTAAAGGAGTCTCAAACCCCATTGTATGTAGGGAGTGAAGAAACTGTATTAAGTGCCACATTACATGTAATGGAAATTAAAGTTGAAAACGGATGGTCGGATACGAGTATTGATAAATTATGTAAATGGGTGCATAAGTTTTTTAAAGTCAATAATTTTCCTGTGAGTTATTCGAGAATTAAAAAAATCATCAAGGATATTTCCCTTGGATATGAAAAAATTCATGTTTGTGAGTTCAACTGTTACCTATTCAGATGGGCTGCAAATAAAACTCGTAGGACTTGTCCAATATGTGGTGCTCAAAGATATAAGCCAGATACGGATGACCTTCCAAAAAAGATAATATGGTATTTCCCTATCACTCCAAAGTTGAAACGCCTATTTATGTCCCCACACACAGCAAAGCATATGCGATGGCATAAGGAGAGGCGACAAGATGAAAGTACCCTCCGGCACCCATCTGATGGAGAATCATGGCAACATTTTAACAGGACATTTCCAGGTTTCGACGACATTAAGGGAAGAAATGTGCGGCTTGGAGTGGCAACTGATGGTTTCAGTCCATTTGGAACAATGACAACCCAGCATAGTACGTGGCCCGTGGTTGTGATACCATATAATCTACCCCCTAATATGTGTATGAGGAAGGAATATAATATGCTGGCCGTGTTGATTCCTGGCCCTAAATCTCCAGGAAAATGCCTTAGTGTACTCATTCGTCCATTGATCGACGAGCTCAAAGATTTGTGGCAAAATGGAGTCCCTACTTTTGACAGAGTGGACAATGATGTATTCATGATGAAGGTAGCGCTGATGTGTACGATAAGTGACTTTCCTGGTTTAGGGATGCTTGCAGGCTCAACAGTGAAAGGGTACAAGGCATGTCCAATTTGTCTACATGAGCTTACGGCGGAGCATATTTGTGGGATAATCGTTTATGAGGGACATCGGAAATGGCTTGACGAGAATTCACCAATGCGATCCAGTTTGGCATTTAACGGGAAGCCAGAGTAGGGAAAAAGACCAGCTCATAAGAACGAAGATGAAATTTGGAGGAAATTAGGTCACACATTTACGCCACTCTTAGCCACCATCCGGATTTTCATGTCCCCTACTCAGCACACAACAGACAATGTTGGACCCACGAGAGCGTATTCTAGATACTTCCCTATTGGTCATCGTTGTTACATAGGTATTGTTTAGATGTCATGCACATTGAAAAGAACGTGGGTGACAATATCCTGGGCACCATCCTCGCAATTGAAGGGAAGACCAAGGATGGTCCAAGGGCTCACGAAGCTTTGCAGAAGAGGGGAATACGTAAAAGTCAGTGGTGTTCGGAAGCTGAAAAGAGGACGGGAAAGGTTCCTCATGCACCCTTTTTAGTTGAAGAGGATCATCTTGAAGAAGTATTCGAATGGTTTCGCGGTGTTAGGTATCCACTTGACTATGCGGGAAGTTTGAGAAATAAGGTGAAACTATCCGAGAAAAAGTTCTATGGATTGAAGACGCATGATTGCCATATCCTGCTTCAACGTCTTCTTCCAGTGGTTATCCGAGGATTTTTGCCGAATAACGTCGTGAAGCCATTAATAGCATTGTCAAATTGGTTTCGAAAATTATGTGCCAAGGAGTTGAAGAAGACAGATGTCCAACAGATGAAAGATGAGATTGTGATCATTCTCTGCAATTTGGAGTTGATTTTTCCTCCACATTTCTTCACCTCTATGGTTCATCTCATGGTTCACCTTCCCGAACAAGTTATGCTTACAGGGCCAGTACATTTTACATGGATGTATCCGACGGAAAGGTATATGCAGTAACCAAAAATGTTTCTTTTGTTCAAACTAAATTTACACTAACTTTATATGTGCACTAAGCATATTCATCATTTTACAGGCAATTAGGTGACTATAAACAGTCAATGAGTAATACACGTTACCCGGAGGGGAGTATTGCAGAAAGGTACATATCATGGGATTCGGTGACGTACTGTAAGTCATATCTGCAATTGGAAGAACACGAAGAGTCCAATCCCCCAATATGGAATATTAGTTCTGTTTCTCAATTAGTTCAACCGTGTATTATGGATACCACCGGAAATATCAGGTTAACAGAGGAGCAAACGGCTGAGGCTCACTGGCAAATTTTGACCGATACAGAAGAAGCTCAATATTACATGGACGCTCATTTGCAGCTGTACACGGCGAAATATGGTGACGATTACGACCCGCGCCATCGAAGGAGGAGTTTCCATCCATGGTTCTTAAAATTTGTACGAAAACTAAATATATGGTTCTTAAATTTTGTACAAAAACTGAATAGTATAGAACTGACACATTCTTTTTTTCAGGCCAAGAGAATATATGATGCTCAGGACCCTAATTTTAACAGGGCAATACGGTCATTGGCTTGAGGTCCGCAATTCACTCGGATTTATAAGGCGTGCTACGTGAACGGTATCAAGTATGTCTCATTCGATAGAGATCAAAGACTCGTGACTCAAAATAGCGGGTGATGTTAAGCATGAAGCTTGGAAACCTCTCTCAACACTTCTACGGCCATCTTGACTATGTAGTCGAGGTATGTTATCCAGAAAATTTGTCGGTCGTATTGTTCAAAGTTATATGGCACAACACCACTGACGATCAGGATGACGAAGAAATTGACACCGTCAAGGTAGATCATGGTCTCATATCGGTGGATACCAACACTAGTTACTATGAGAGTTCACCATTTTGTCTTGCTGTGAAGACTGAACAAGTGTTCTACTTGGACGATCCTGCGGCGGGTGGTACTTGGAAGGTGGTGCAAGAAATGTCGCATCGAAATGTATACAGTGCCGAAGTACTTGCAACAGAAGACAACATGCCTCCTTCAGGGAATCAAATCACAGAGCCTTACCAAGAGGACACACTAGGGTCAATACAATTTTACCATATTGATGCATCTAATCTCCAACTCGATTTAGAAGTACACGAACAGAATGAAGAATCAAACGGTGAGGAAGATGACAGTGGCGATGAATTCGATGAGGAAGAAGAAGAGGAAGATGAAGACGATGATGGCGGAGACGACGAAGTGGAAGACTACTAGTTAATTTTGGTACATGTTGTAACATGATAATGATGATATGCTGGCCGTGTTGTAATTTTCTTTAAGATGAACAATATTCTAATTAAATAAAAACAAATGCATATCAACAAAACTAATCTCTTCAGTCAACTTGAAGCGACGAATATTGCACAATACTTGTCGCTTCAAAATCTGTTGCGACCATTTTTGTGACAATTCGTCACTTCGAAAAACAAGGAGGCGACGAAGTTAGACCTCCCTACATTACCTAGTGGCTTACAACTGCATCGCTTCATATTATCTGAAGCGACAAAGTTATAACCCACTAGGTAATGTAGGGATTTCTAACTTCGTCGCCTCAGTTTTTGTAAGCGACGATGGTTGATATTCGTCGCAAATTTAAATGTGAAGCGACGAGAGTTGGACTTGTTTTGTCGGTTAATATTTGAAGGACGACGTTTGTCTATATTCGTCGCTTCGTATCTGATTAAATGAACCGGGACTTTGCTCCTCCTCAGTAGCGCCAACTGACCCTAAATTCCCCCCAAATCCCAAATTCTTCTTCTTCCCCCCAAATCCCAAATTCTGAATTCTTCCCCTTCTTCTCTCTTCTCGCCAACAACCCGAAACCCAAATTTTGTCTTCTTCTTCTTCCCCTTCTTCTTCTTCTTCCCATTGATAAACCCAAACCCCCTTCCCGCCAAAAACCCCCTTCTCACCGAAATCAGGTCATCTCTCTCAAACCCCTAAACCCTAAATTCAATAATTTCCCAAATCTCCAAGGATGGCACCCGGTTCTACTGCCCAGCAGAGGAGGAAGCAGCTGGAGGCGAGAAGAGAGAGGCAGGCGGCGGAAGTTGCAGCGAGATTGGCTGCCGCGGCGGCGGAGACGACGGCGAGAGCAGAGGCGTCGGAGACGACGGCGAGACCAGAGGCGGGGACACTGGTGCCAATCCCTTCTCTTGAAGAAACGACCCCTTCAAACGCTGCTGCTGGAGGTGGCGGTGGCGAACCGTCAAACGCCGGAGGTGGCGGTGGCGAACCGTCAAACGCTGCTGCTGGAGGTGGCGGTGGCGAACCGTCAACCGCTACTCCATTAAGCATTAGGACGAAGAGGGGTCCGGCGGATCCGGGTAAGTTTTTCATTTTTCCGATTTTAATTTTTCTTGAATGCTCGTGCTGCTCATTCTTGTTTGGTTGATAAATAAACATAGTCTACTGTTGATGGTTTACTTTGTATCAAATTGTTTTGGCTGACTGCTTGATTATTCTTCTGTGTCTCTTTGGTCCAAGCAATTCACACTAAGCATGCAATTAAAATATGATTAATGGTTATTTTCTTTGGACCAAAGTTCTTGATCGATTAATTATTTTCTGGGTTATTAATTATTCTAAGTGAAATGCTATTCATCCCGACGGAAAAAAGAAAACAATATGATTGAAGCTACTCGATCCTTTTGATTTATATCATTTGATACTGATATACAGTACTCAACTATATTATAGGTATAGAGATCATAGATCGCTGAGGTCACTGCTTTATGTGAGCATGATTTTAGCAAGAAACCATGATTGCACTGCATGCCCCAGTAAGCTTTACTACACCATGTCCTAGCTAGCTAGCTCGATCACACCTTGCCAGCTTCTTATCCTTTTCTTTTTCTTTTCACTAGAGCTTCTTATCATTTTCGATCCTTTTGTAGTTCTTAGTTTGTTTCTTGCAAATATCAATGATCAAAGGAGCAAAAGAAGCCCGAACTCGAGCCATGCAATATCAAATTCCATACAATATTCATCTGGTTTTTGTTATATCTCATCTACTACTACTAGCTTTATCGATCATTTCCCTCCCCCTTTGATGAATTTCAGTCATTTTTTTTTCCTTAACATTACTAACTTCCGATCCTTTTCTTTATCATATTATCCAGATTCTGTCATAGGGATTTCGCCCTCTACATCTATGATCATGATTCATGAATACATTTGCAGTTAGAACTTTGCAGTTTTTTTCCTTTATATATATATATATATATATATATATATATATATATATATATATATATATCACCATTTTAAGAATTTAACTAAATAAAACTTACACGTACGAAAAGATTTTGATCGACTAAATTTTCACAAAAAACATTGATGATAGACGAACTTTGATCGACTAACTTGGATAAAAAAAAATATCATATTCTCAACACAAGTGAGTCACCTTCACCTGATTCACCTCCAAGAATCAAGAAAAAAAGGTTATATATATGTCACAAGAAATTTGAGAAAAGCGAAAGGTAAAATATTAAGAGAGTGAAAAACTAACGCGGTTTTGGAATGTCCATTGATCCACTTCTTCATTATAGATCATTTCTAATTGTCCAGTTTCTGATCTTGAATCTGCAAATGCGCACTTAGGCGTGTATAATGAGAATTTTGTGTCCTGAAGAGACACCAATATGATTAATGTCCAATCGTTTTCTGTTTTAAAGGGCTTGATTTAACTTAAATCAATTGTTTATGAGAACAACTTAAGTATTTACCACTCACTACTAGCTTTTGGGGCAAAGGGCACAGACCTTATTCCGTGTCCATTGATAGTATTAGGCACGAATGCCATCCCTAATGGTGGTTGGGCACAAAAAATCTGTCCGGCTCTAATTGTACCGTCTCCATTTGGAGTTTTTACCACTTGGCCACTGTTAAAACTGTCTGTGCCCATTTTGGCACCACCCTTCAGAAAATACTCACGCGCTGCCCTGTTCTCTTGTCTACTTTTACTTATTTTTTAATGCTTTATATTTGCCACAGTTTCTTATGTCTGTGGCAAATGTTCAATATTTCAACAAAAAAAAATAAAAACAATATCAGCCGAGCCGCATGCTCGGCTTATGGCTTGGCTTCAGATTGTGGTATTGGATAAAAGATCAAACCCACTTCTGGTATTTGCATAATCAAATGGTATTTGCATATTTGTTCCAACCACTATGAAATTACATCTCAGGCTTACTCTCAAAGATAATTCAGTAGAGTCTCAACAAATAACAAATTGAGGTGTAATTACATAACCAACAGAAACAACACAGTATCCCTATAATATGGATCTTGACAGTATCCCTAGATAGGGTTGAAAACCAACCAGCTAGTAAAGCTAAACCAGAAGAAGTACGATTGAAATACCTTTTCAATTTTTAACTTATTGAACACCTCCTGTAAAATCTTATAGTTCTGGATCATATCATATTCTGTCTTTGCATCAAAATTGACCTACAATAAGCAAAACAGAAGACGGGAAAACCAATCCGTTAGAAGAAAAAGGGACACACAAACCACTCTAGCTATAAAGATGTTAATCCAAATGTATAGTGCAGATTGAAGATGGTGATACCTTGTGCTTTGGAACAACTCCCGGATAGCTCATATCCATCATTTGGCATTACACAGCACCAGATGCAGCCTAGCCACATTTGCTCACATAATTACAAATTGATGCTTCGTAGTTAATGTATACGAAACAAAAACATCATTATTGTGCCAAATCCTAACTACAATTACTTATGCAAAATCTACCAGACATCCAACTTCCAAACACTACTCTTGCATTCTTCAAATCTTTCAAAACCGACCAGATAACTAATGTTCATCTTGCCATACAAGCCTAAAGAAGAAATAGACCATAGCTACCTCACGATTTGTGCTCAACAAAGCAAGCACTGTCCATAATTCCTATATTGGAAGCCATTTCCACCCAAAATTCCCAACTCCTTCAAATCTTCAAAAGTAAGCAGATAAGGAATGACACTAGTACAAAAAAAGTGTCTGAAATGAAGAAAACACAAACGTCAATTGCTTAAAAAATAAGAAAATCAGAATGAAAGTATCAAAATATAGAGTACAGAGATTGAAAGAGCCATACATGCATAACGAGTGAGTTGTGCACGTTAATCCAAAAGGCCAATTTCTCTTAATGTTTCATCTTTCTGAGATCTACTGCTTCCAATTGATAAACAAGGGAGCTGCCATGACATGATTTTCAAGTTATACAAGAAGGTCTTTATGATACCACAAGTATTTTCTTCTTGCTAGCTCCTACAACAATTCCCAAATAAAACTCTTCTATCCATTTAGAATTATTCAATCATGCAAAGGCATTGCTGTTTAATTTAGCACGTACAACTTCATGAAAAAGTTTTTTTTTTTTTTGGCTAGAATAGAACTCATTCAAGATTGAAAAATAGCATGATGCAAAACAATTAAGGATTTTAGCATGCATCTCCATAACATAAAATTAGCATACCTGAATTTCTTTACTGTGTGTTCAACATCTCTCAACTTCTCTGTATCCCCACTGATCCATTGTACTTTCAGCATTCTATAGTAAGGTCCACTCAATTCTTCTGATCCTTCAAAGTGGCTCAGCTTGTCAAACGGTGAATTGAAAAACGGAATTTTTGTATGCCGGGAACTCCACTTTTCACTTTCATTCTGTGAAGAAAAGCCTTGCAGGGGTGCTGAAAATGCGATCGGAGAGCAAGAGTAACCATCATTGATAATAGACGGGTCTACAAGTTCACAGTATATTGCTGAAATACACTTGATCATTTCTTCAGAAAGGCAGTTTGGTCCTGCAATTGTTTTTGAAGCTGTGAAATCTGTAAAAGAGAGAAACATACTACTGTAAATTCTTGGATGCACAGCTGCAAGTAATGTAGAAACCTCTGGTCATATCTTTTAAATACTTGATTTTGTACCTCCTGATTTAAAGAACTTTGAATATCAGAACAATTAGATTCCTTGGTGATATCTTCAACACAGTTGTTTGGTCTACCCATTTCTCTATATTAACATCACATGAATACTTGTAAGTACCAAATTGTCATAAGAGAAAGCCCTTCGTTAAAAAGTTTCAAATTGACAGAGCAACAATGATGAACAGTCAAAGAACCATAAGTAAAAGCAAACTCTTACATTTCTAACTCTGTCAGGAGAAAATGAATTTCAGTATGTAGAGAAGAAGGATACCAAGAATTGTTGGGAGGGCAGTTACCGCAGCGGAACTTGTTGTTGTCGCGGTTGTGCTTCTTGCGACCTGAAGCATAATAATTCACTTTTTCACTCTTCTTCTCCCATACCTCCTCAAAACCATACCCTCATAAACTCCTTCCAAAACTTCGCCCTCAACTCCTTCTTCTCCCATCCACCTTCTCCACCCCTTGTTTTACTTTCCAACCCTTCACCACCCCTTGTTTTACTTTCCAACCCTTCACCACCGACCTTACCATCTCCGCCGCGACCCACAACCCACAACCCTCACCCCAAGTCCCACATCATCTTCGCCTTCGATGACCTTAGCCTCACCCTCAGATCTAGCTCAAGGAGCTTCGTACTAGAGTTTAGATATGGAGCTTTGAGTCAAATTCAAGGTCGGGAGACGGGAGGGGGGAGAGAGGTCGTGGCGGAGGTCGAAGGGCGAGGGCGTGGATTCGAGGAGGAAGGTGGAGCTTGGAACCTTGGATTATTGGCAGGCTAAATCAAATTTACGGGTTGAAATCGTAAGAGGGTTTCGAGTTTAGAGCTTACCGTTTTTGAGTTTAAAATTCTGTTGGACCAGGTGAGAGTGATGGCCGGCCGAAGTGAATGTGTGAGGTGAGACCGTGAGAGTGGTTTTGAGAGAGAAGGCTTTGAGTTTTTTTTTAACTCTTGAGAGAGCTCGGGGGTTTTGAGAGAGAGAGAGAGAGAGAGACTTTTCTGAGATGTGAAGAGAGAAAAGGAGTATTAAATATTGTTTAATTACTTACCTAAAAGCACCATAGGGACGGATTGTTCTGTCTCGTGCCCACCATTTTGGGACTCAGATCCTCTCCTAACTTGGTCAAGCCTAACTTTTGCCTAACCCACTATAGTACTCGTTCGATCTGATCAATGGATAGGATTAGATCTCAAACTCATGACCATGATTCACCAACACCGACGTACTTCAAACTGCCACAACCTCAGAGACACATAGTCGTTGCAACTGAAAGCTTTCACTTATCTAAGCTAAACTCAACTAAGCTATACCTTCTCGAATGGCAGACTACGAAACCCACCACCACCACACCTCAATTCCCAAAGAGACAGCTCTCCAAGCCCTCAACACCATCATCCAACTCCACTTCGAGAAGACCCTCGAGAAGAAGCGATCCATCGACCTCCAAAAGAAGGACCTCCACAAGCTCTTCCAGCTCTTCTTCCTCTTCCTCGCTCAGTCCCAACCCTCACGCCTCCAATGCCGCCACTGCTGGGTCCCCATCGTCCTCCTCTCCCTGGCCCACCTCATCTTCTACGTCTCCGTCGCTCAGACCCTTCGCTGCATCAATGGGTTCAAGTACCAGCGCCGCTGCCACAAGCTGACGCTGGGTTTGGCAACTGAGAAGCTGAGGGAGATGAAGATGAGGCTCGGGGCCAACGGCGGAGGTGGGCATGAGTTTGATGGGATTGGGGATCATGAGTTTGAGATCTAATCCTATCCATTGATCAGATCGAACGGGTACTATAGTGGGTTAGGCAAAAGTTAGGCTTGACCAAGTTAGGAGAGGATCTGAGTCCACCATTTTGGGACGGATTGCAACTACCAACAATTTAATAAATATTATTCAATTAAAGAAGAGCCGGTTGTTTTTGTCCGTGCCCATTTTGTAGTGGTTTGGGGACCGATTTTGAATTATTAATTGAGACGATATTAAATTAGATCCGTGCCCTGTATTCTAAATTGGAACGGATTCTGTGCCTATAGTTTAATTTGCCACCAAATAATGATATCCGTCCATATTACCTTATAAGGCCACAGAGAATTAGTTCATGCCCAATGATTCCGTGCCCTTTGCCCCAAAAGCTAGTAGTGACTTTTGTTATCTTTAACACCTTTTGGATAGTTTAACACTTCGTATATAATTTCTGTAATGAATCTCATGCACTTGGCTATTAATGTTGCTGTGAATCCTGTAATATATATTGCTTGAATATCAATGCTGCAATCTTTCCCTGAAAACAGGAAGTGGTTTTACATACCGCATGTTTAAGCACCATCAAATTCAAATGCACTAGGATAATAGACTATCCAGGATGCTTTTTATACTATGAACCACTCTGAAATTAGTAAAAAAAAAAAAAAAACTGACAGACAAGTTTGAAAATGGAATTGCAATTTGGCATAGATGGGAAACTGTGAGCACTTTGTTGTTGTTGTTGATGTTGTTGTCTGTGGTCCTTCCCTGCCCTGCCTTTTTCCCCCCTTTCGACACTTTTAGCAAACATTCTTACTACATCTTTGTTTTCTTATATAAACAAGATTCTATTGATCAAACAAATCATAGAAATGTCCAGCCGAGGCCTACATACTGCTTGTATGGATTGTTTACTTCACAGTTTGGATATAGTAAAGACTTTCTAGGTGTTGTTGTTGCTGTTCTTGTTGGGTTTTCAGTGTTCTTTGTTTTCATATTTGCCTTAGCAATCAAGAAATTAAACTTCCAAAAGAGATGAACTATCATAAATGCATGTATCAGTGAGCAATGAAATATGACATACAAGTTCCATTATGTCTCTGTTGTCTCAATGAGAATTAGTTTCTGAACTTGAAAAAGAAAGTTGCATATTGATTTCAAGTGATGCACCAAAAATGTCGACTAGAGCTTATATACAGTGACCTCTTTCTAATAATGTCGACTAGAGCTTATATACAGTTTCTGATCAGCTTATATACAGTGGTTACGTGAGCTATTCTTTCTGCTAGACACGTAACATATACATTTCAGAAATTAATTAAACTACAAATGCATATATTATTTCTTTTTTGATTAATATATACTTTGGGTACTAGTTCGATCAGTCATTGATATATGTTGTCAAGTCATCACAATTAGTTGCATTGAGAGCTGCACTGTTGGATTCGACGACATTTTAACAGGGATGTTTATAATGATAATGTGAATATCATGAAACATATGGGAGTACCCTAGCTAGTGTGTGCCGATTCATCAAGTTTCAACTTTTAGATTATGTTGTAGCTGTTTTTTCTAGCTATAGATACGTTGGACGATTTAATTAGGTGACTAATTGTTTTGTATTTACTTGCTCAAAATAAGTAGAAGCATAAACATAACTACACGGAGGCTGAGGTGCGCTCAACCTACCTCATTTTTATGAAAAGAGACTGAATTATATATACTCAAGTCAATAAAAACTCATTCCATCCTCCTATTTTAATCAGTTTGAATTTAGTTAGCATATGCATACCCTAGTTAAATTCTCATGTGTCTTTCTGTTTAAGGCATGTGTTTTTGGTTGTTCTAATATGGCAGAGCTTGTTGATATGGCAACGGGTCAGAAGGTGAACGGACGGAACCCGGACAAGCCTGGCATCATCACCGGTACGAAGACCCTATATTTGGTGTCGCTGAACGGCGGGAAACCTCTGAAGGTTGACTACTCGGAATGGCACAGGGGTCCGAAAGAGTTGAAGTGGAGGACTTTGATGTCCCGAGACATCTGGAGCGCCATCCGGAGCAAAGTGCCCATGCTTGCGCCTTCATATGCTGAGCTGGCTGAGGAGCACCGAGATGCGCTGACCACTTATCTGGAGGTAAAACAAAAGTTCCAAATAATTTGAAATTCTTATCTTTCAGTCATATATATTGAAATATGTTATTTCTAATGATTTCTTTGAAATGTTTTTTACTAGATGTTCTACGACCTCCCTGCCACCGAGATAGGCATGTGGAGATACATCGACGAGACCGCTGCCATGATCTACAAGGACTGGAAGTACGACTGCCACACGCACTACGTCGAAGTGTCAAAGGCGACGCCTGCAGAGTTCATCCACCGACCCGAGCAGTGGGAGTACCTCAAAGTTCACTTTGAGGACGACGATTATAAGGTAACGGAAAGGAATTTATCGGTTTTTAAATTTCATATAATCGATTTTGATTCTAATAGATCATGCATATTTTTGCAGAAGATGTGTGCTCGGAATGCAGCAAACCGGAACAACGCAAAGGAGAAGGGGTGTGCAGTCAACCACCACTCTGACACGACTCCCTATAGCTACCGGGTCGTTGCGAATGAGGAGAGAGGCAGTTTGGCGCCGATACTTCAGACAGTCTGCGATATTTATGCGCGAGAGCAGAATGCGCAAGAGAAAGTGGTGAGTTTCCTGACGAGTTAGATGCAAGAATTCCTAGTTTTTAGCTTCTGATTTTATTTACTTTCAATTTATAACTATACAAACACAAACTAACTTAATATGGTATTTTTGGCAGGCAGCGATCAAGAGGAAGATGGATGAGCTCTGTGCTAGCCGAACGGCTGATGTGGAGAGCGGCAGCCACGCGACGGGCCCCGCTACCATCGAAGAACAGATAGCGGTAGTGGACGAGTGTTTGGGCGGGAAGCCGGGGACGAGAGTCCGAGGTATGAAAAAATTATAAAATAACAATTTCTACTTTAGATACGAAAGAGAATTTAATTTGAATAATTTTTTGTGTTTTACGATCTTTACAGTGCTAGGAGATGCATTAAGACGCCCGGCAAAACCAAGAGGCGGTGCACGCGTGTCCAGCAACGATTCAGAGGTTGAGAAGTTGAGGGCAGAAGTAGCAGCCGCCAATGAATGTGCCAGAATCAACGAAGAACGTAGAAAAATCGAACAAGAAGAAAGCAGAATCGAAAAAGAAGAGATGCTGCAACGTATTGCAAGGATGGAGGCTGCCCTCGGCATGTCGACCAATCCGAATGACGCCGCCGCCGCCGCCGACCCTCCGACGATTGCCGACATATCATCATGTGCTGAAGGTATGGGGGCAATGGACGCCGATTTAGAGTAGGACATATGTATTCGGAACATTTCGACGACATTGTGAGAACACATTTTAGTTTTGAATGAAATCAATGTATTTATAGTGTTTGTGTTATGTTGGATTTGTGCTTGGAATGAAATGTTGGTTGGATATGTGATTTGAATGCAGGTCTCACAAATGAATGCAGTGCAGGTTTCAGAATGCCAGAATGCTGTTATTCTGGCTCTGTAACAAACTTTCAAGCGACGAACATTGATCATTGTTCGTCGCTTAGATTTTGTTGATGCGACGAAGATTATACAAAATACGTCGCTCCCTTCATATTCAAAATGAAAAAAAGAGGGAAATTCTGTTATTCTGTCTCTATAACAAATATTTAAGCGACGAATATTGCTCATAGGTCGTCGCTTAGATCAACATGAGGCTACCACTTTTGAACCAAATGTCGTCCCATCAAATTGTAAGCGACGATGCAAACTTTGTCGCCTCGAATGTGAGGAGACGATCCAAACTTTGTCGCCTCAAACTGTAAGCGACAGACAAACTTCGTCTCCTCGAAGTGCTAGCGACGACTCAAAATTTGTCGCCTCGAATTTGAGGAGACGAGCCAAAATTGGTCGCTCGTATGTGGCGACAAACTTTGGTGTCGTCGCTTGAGATATCCAAGCGACGACTTTTTAGCGAAATTGGTCGCCTCGAAGTCGAAAAGACGAAAACGAAGCGACGACTTCAAGTGACGACCTTGTTGTCTCTTCGGTGTCGAAGCGACGACTTTTTGGGTGAAGCGACGACAAAAAGTCGTCGCTTCGAACATGTTCTGCAGTGGTGCATCGAGGAAAAAAAATTCAAATATAAGAGCTCGATTGTGAGAATGTTTTTATGTTTTGAATTATCGTAATGCATGTTTGTTTTTCTCAAGTTTTTGAGGTTATTTACGCCAAGGACAATGGGTAGAAGTGACAAGTTCTAGTGTTCTACTATTTCAGGTTCCAGACGTCTCAGACTAGTAATTACGTACTACAGAAGCATATAAGTGATAAGTACTCCACATTAACCATTAGAACAATTTCTAATGACATGCATCTATCAGTGAATTTATATATAGATCACTACGACCATGCACTGAGTTGGTGTTAATTGCCTTGCCATTTTCCAAACCATTTCATTATGCACGTGTGCTTGGTTAATTCAGGTTTAATTTTACTGATGTTCTTAATTTAGGCATCTCCGTTTCCCATAATTTTTACAAAATAGGGAAGTAAAAGTAGAAAACTATAAAAAATTATGCTTAAACTCCAATAGCTTCTTTATTTTGCAGATATATGCATTTATAACAACAATAAAATATTCTCTATTTAAAACAAATCATTTAAGAAAAATAAATTTGAATTATAAAAATTATTTTAGAAAAGTATATCGATATTAATGTTGTTGGAAATTGGTTGGTTGTGAGTTGTTGGAATATAAGAAAATTAATGTTGTTGCTACCTCCAAATTGTTTTGGAGATTCTGTAAATTTGGAGAATGTGAGAAATTTTGAATATATATGCAAGTCCTTGATTGAATAATGCCTGGGATTATTCAATCAAGGAATTTGGAGAAAAGTATATCGTAAATTTGGCGTGAGAAGGATATGAGACGGATAAATTTTGAGAAGGATAAATTTTACGATATATGCAAGTTCTGTAAATGCATATGAGACGGAGAAGTTGTTGAAGTGAAAAAAAAAACCCAAAATCTCAAAAAGTTAAGAAATTTAAGAAGATAGAGAAGCTGTTGAAGATGCTCTTACACTTTGAAATATAGAGAAAATTTAGTTAGAGTTGTCGAAATCGGAGGATCGATAAATTAATTAAGAAACGAGTTGAAGAGTGAAGCCTAGAAGAATGAGCTTCAGATCAAGCTGCTTCCCGGCCAGAATAATCTAATTATCTAAAAAGAAGACGTACGAAAGGCCAAATTGAAGTGCCGAAGAAATCTGAACTCAAGTACATGTGCTTGAGGCCCCGAGATCGAATGGGGAATCTGTAAGGAAAGTGCCTATGAAAAAAATCTTGATATATATGCAAGTCCTTGATTGAATAATGCCTGGGATTCGACTTACCAGTTGGCTAAGAATTTAAAAGTTTTGTGTTTACATATAATTTACCTCAAATCACTTAGCGCTGGAAAGGAAGTCAGATACGTACGCACACTTGTTTCAATTTATTTATGTATGATTGGTGATTACTCTCTACATAGATATATTTATCTTTGTTTATATCCTGTAGTACTAGTGTTCGAAGAGGCTGAAGAGCAGCATATATTTTCCCTACAAGGATTGATGGGGATGTAATGGATCTAGATGATGATCAATCAAGCTGATAAACGTACACATAGTCACTTACATGAAGGAGTGAATGATTTACCATCCATTAACAAGAAATGTCCATTGCGTGAATGCAAACTATTTTAAAAACTAAACTAAAAAAAAAAAAGATTAATATGTTGAGATGATGTAGTCTGAAACCCAACAATTACAATCCCTAACCATGAACAATCCCATAATTAAATTGATAATTCATCGACAAATAAAGATATAGCAAAATTAGTTCAGAAGAGGAGGAGGAGGATCAGATAGTAAATACTGTTTCCACTTTCCATGACTCAGTTACAACAAATTATTAACATCTTATGTCGATTCATTTGCTACATATGAAGGGAAATAGCTAGGGCTTCAGGCCTTTAGGGTTTCATTTTCTGCGGCTCTAGGCCTAGACTACTCAAAGTCTAAACCACATAAAGATCTATATCGATCTCCATCAAAATCTTACCATCTGCATAAGAACCACAGTTTCTTGCACTTTCAAAGCTCCGGTACAATATGGTGTCTACCAACGACTCCTGATCAGCCTGCAGCGGCACTTGCAGATGAGAAAGGGCCTGAGACATTTCACCCACGTTCACGTCATACGGGTCGTTACACTCGAGTTCGTTCGATTGTGACATCCTTCTCATCACAGCTCCAGTTTTCTTCTTCTAATAATAAATCTATCATATCTTCTTCCTGCTCGTCATCGAAGCTGGTATTGTCACCATGATGTTGTTTCAGGCGACGGATGGTGGCATTGATATGCATTAGGAACTTGGCGCTGGGCAACGCCCTTTCTGGCATGGCTCGATGACTTTATGCAGCCTTGCAGTGCACCAAGTGTCGCCCAGCACTGCACATTGTTCACCGGCCATGGAGAGGTATTGTCTTGAAACTGGAATAAGAGAAGGTGGCGAAGAATATATATAGGTGAAAGACTTTGTCTTCTTGAATATGGAAGAAGGAAATGATGGAAAACCAGTGCAGGTGTGGAAGGGTTATATAGGAGGTGAGGGCTGGTTTCTTATTAAATTTTCAAATTTAAATTAGTCCAAAGCAATCTAGGATTCGGATACTTTTCTTGATTGATATTGGATAATATAGAAATTGTTGCAGGAGAAACAATATAGATGCAAAGCGTTACTTTATTGATAGATAAGGAGGCCTTTATATAGGCATTACATCAAGTATCCCAAGTAATCAGGGATTCTCTATCTAAGGTAACTACTATTCTAGTCTAATTAGGTCAAGACACACAACGGAAGTTACGGAATTAACCTTCCTTGAACACTTCCCTTTGTGTCGCGTACCTAATGTGACACGGTGCATAACATGTTGCCTCGCTAAAACCTTGCCAAGCAAAACAAAACCTCTTGTGTAAAAATAAAAAGCTTGGTCGAAGGGAAAAGAGCACAACGCACCAACTACAATTGAAGATTACATGTGAGGTAGACTCCCCCTGATGTCTACAAGACAACTCCCCTTGATTGGTAACTCAATCTTGGAGTTTAGATTAATGGCGTATACAGACGCTCCTCACAAGCTTCAAAAGTAGGTGTGGCCAATGATCAAGTCATTGAATACGGCCACATTATCCTTGTATTAGACCAGCTACACTTAGCTTTACTTGGTCTTAAGGAAGAAGGTTGCTTAACAACTCAAAACTAGAGTTCGCGTTGAAAATCAGATTCACACGTAGCATGACCTTCTTGTACTTAAATAGTCATAACTCTTTCGATATAGTAGGTATGAATGAACCGTAAAAAGTTCTGGAAACTAGACACCCATATCTTTCCAGTGATATAAAGTACACAATGTGGTTCATCATGAGCTGATCACAAAGCTCTGTTGAAGGTGACTGATCTGCAAATTACCGGACAGATTCGTCCTACTTTGCTAAAACAGCGATAACTCACTCAATATGATAGATATGATCAAATAGTTAGTGTCCTTGGAAAGTAGACACATAGAGCTTTCCAACGGTACTAAGTTTACCATTTTCCAATGAGTGAGCTGTCATATAGGTCACGGGGAAGTTGATGTACAGAACTAGGCAGAATCTGGAATTGCCTATTGATGTGTCTTTCATGATGGGATCGAATTAGCCTAAACCTTTCTCTCTTGAAAGGAAGTACCGCCATATACCATAGCATTGCGTGGGCGCGTCTAGCCATTATCTTGGCTTTATAAGTTTATAGCGAATGAGATGTCGAGTCTATCATATTATAACAAGTACATGATTGCGCACATGGTACTTAGATGGAGAGTTTCATCTCCCAAGACTTCTCGTCATATAGACGAAACGAGCCTTCTCAAGACATTGACTAATCATGGGGTACATATAGGCTTTGGTTTAACATCCATTAGATTGCCATAAGCCGATAGATGAATAAGTTCATCACTAACAGTTCTCACATTTGAGACCAAGTATTCCCAAGATCCATTCATTCTTAACGTTGGATTAGTGATACTTCAATCACAATTCATCCAAAGTTTACACGCAAATAGGCATGATTTCTTTCATCCCATCTCCAATCAAGTAGTCACTCAATCGTGATTTTTGCTTACTTGACTTGGGTGAAAACTAATCCGTTTAGGATGTTTATGTATATCTCTTCACTTAGTCCCAATAGAGATGATACAAGCTGCATGTTCAGTTTTTCGGAACTACCTAACTGACAAGGTAGTGGAGTGCAATATGACTCCATTACGAGAGCATATGTCATCGTAGTCGATTCCAGGACGTTTGTGAGAGACCTTGCGCCATAAGGTGAGTTTATGCTCTTTTTCTCACTACGCTTTCAATCAAAAATTATCGATAGGGTTTACACTTGCGGTGTCGGCATCACCTGACCAAGGACCTATCTCTTTGTATAAACTGGATCGCATATCTTTCCGTGTAGGCCAATTCACAACGTTGGTATTTGCTTCAACGAAGTGAGTGTATTCGATATCTAACTCATAGACCACGTACTCATGTACACTAGTGTAATTCGCATTTGTAGAGATCTCTATATGGATTGACTTCTCATTGAGGCGTCCCCCAATGATGACCTTAATCCAGAAAATCCATGAGACGAATGAGTTGTCATTGATCCAAGGATCAAGTTGTGCCATACTCGCATTCGGCGAGTGTATATCGAACAAAGTGCCCTCTCTACACTTCTTGTGAGAGTCACGGCCTAGTGACACCATCTACCACTTTTGTGGAGTCACCATGTCACCATTTATGAATGACAATATGTCCATTGATTTGGACATCAATCCTTACAGGCATGTTGATACAAGAGTACTATTCCGATCTTTTCCTTGAAAGACCAATAGTTTGCTCTTTGCAGCATGTATATCAAATCTCATCACTTTGATTTATGGGACTTTGGGAACATGATGAGGCCCAATGGGGACAAACCACGACAATGCCAAGTCGTTCTACTTGAACAAACTTGTTCTTCTCTCCCCCTAACGACGGGGAGACTGGCTCATCAAAAAGTGACATAAACGAGATCGCCTGTTAAGGTTTTTATATAGCGGACTATAGGTGGAAGCTGACGTCTTATTCAAAGACGTTATTCATAATCAAATAACCCATCATTGAGCGCTTGTGGTAGCGCAATATGGCACATAAAGTATGTGGACGGTAAAGGGTATTGATCGTTAACACTTATACGTTAACAAGATGCATTCCGTTACAAAATGTAACATGCATGTATGCTTCCTGAAACGTTTCACTATGTTTCGGAACACCAAATGCCACCAAATTTTAATAGTAGGTAGGCACGTGTGTTATGATTCCAACGCCGCCGGCCTCATTGCCGGAACCAGTCGGAAACATACCGAACCTGTCGGAATAGTCGCCGGAGGTCAGTGAACGTTTGTGTCGAGTGGTTCAGCACCTTCCAAGTGTCCAATGGCTCTGAAATTTTATGAGCAGGTAGCCATGGATGTTAGGAATCGGTGGACCAAATTTCACCTCAAGAACCAGCCTAAAAGTAGGTAAACCGGTCCTCACAATGACGAGTCCGCGAGCTGACAAACCAGAAATTTTAGGTTTTTTTTTTTTTTTTTACTTTTCAATCATTGTGAAGGTGCTTCATAACATCTAAGTGTTATGGCTTGAGTTTAACCATGAGGTATATAACCATAGTATCATTGTGTCTCAAGTTGGACTATGAGAAGGCATCAAAGCCATCATCTTATGTATCATCGCCTTTAGCGTAGGAGGGCGTTACTCCAAAACTTTGCTAAAGATTAAGCTTCCATATGTTGAGCATAGCTAATGAAGGATCATAAGGGGGATCATATGCACGTTTAAATGCATAGATGGTGCTTCCATTGACTTGGAGGAAGACTTGGGTGACGTTAATGTCATCCTTGAGCCTTGAGCCTTGAGCATTGCTCATGACGCTACCAAATTCTTTTGGTAATCTTTGATCCCATTAGCTTCTTTGCTCAAAAGAAACGATGTCCATAGCTTTCTTGCATATATGGATCATCAAAACATGTCCAAAATTCCGGACTATGTATGGAAGAGTCTACATGAGTCGCCGATTCAGAGAATCTGAATCATAGTATACGTGAAATACATTCACAATATTGACTCATAAGTTGTGCGCATTCATTAGAAGCGATACATAAGAAATCAATTCAATTTTCACAATGAGTTTCAAGGTGATAAACGTTGGCACCAATATCTTTAAGTGGTGATCAAGGTTCGATGAAGATTAGCTACACACTCAATGTCTCTATGATACATTCATAAGAGTGTAGAGACAATGGTTTTATGCCAAGACATATAAACCGGAATATATACTCAATTCCTATAGAGTGTGCAACATGGCGTGTAGTATCACAAGATAAAACATAGGCATGCTTAAAAGCGTACTAGACACATCCGTTAACGCTCAAAAATAGAGCCGGAAAATAACCAAAATGAGCCAACATCGATACTATAGAGACATAAATGTCTAAACCAAGTATCCAAGACCGAGGCCATGAGCTAGCTATCCGAGGCCGAAGCCAAGCTAGAGTGGGAGCCAAGCCGAAGCAAGGCAAGGAAAGGCCAGGGTCAAGCATAGGCGCGTGCTAGGCTAGCCAAGGCCGAAGCCGAGGTGGTGCACGGGCGGGCCGAGGCCGAGCAAATGTCAAGGCATGCCAAGGCCGAAACCAAGGCGTGTCAAGGCAAAAGCAAAGGCTTATGGGGCCGAGGCTTGATGTTGGAGTCGAGGTCATGCGAGTTGCCGATGGCCAGCCTAGGCTGAAGCTAAGGCTTACCGAGGCATAAAACAAGGACCTGACGAGGCCGATGCCATGCTAAAGAGCCAAAGTCATGCCGAGGCCGAAGCCAAGACGTGCCGGGGTGAGTGCATGGGCTTATAAGGTCGAGATGGCTGCGGGCCGGCCGTGTTCAGGCCAACGCCGAGGCCCAGGCCGGGGCGCGACTAGGCGGGCCGTGTGCGTGCCAAGGTCCTGAGACCGAGGGGGCGGCAGCATGTGGTTGTGGCGGAGCTGTAGTCCAAGCAGCGTGCAGGCCAAGTCAAGGCCGAAACCGAGGCTAGGCAAGGCGGGCTTTGGTGGGTGCAAGAGTGCCGAGGCCGAGACCGGGCCATGCGCATGCATCCGCTCATGTACGCAAGCATGTCTATTTGTTTCTTGACGAGCGAGGCCTGGCGAATCGCAGCCAAGCTGGCGAGTGGCCGTGGCGAGCGAGGCCTGGCGGATCGCAGCCAAGCTGGCGAGTGGCCGTGGCGAGCGAGGCTTGGCGGATCGTGGCCAAGCTGGCGAGTCGTCATGGCGAGCGAGGCCTGGCGGATCGCAGTTTCTCGCGAGTCACTCATTTTGTCTTTTGTGATTTTTCGAGTTAACATCCCCAATTAGATTGGTGAACTCAAATCAACAGGCCATGTAAATGTGTAATGCGATTCATTGCATTCACATATAGCTTTTTAGTGAATCGAACCATATATGCATCAAAATGCCAACGGTTATATCGAGATCTTGACCATAAAGAGTGTATCGACTAAGTAGCATTAGTCACACATGTGAGGTCTATGCCTTCACAAAATCAACGGATTTGTAGTCACTTTGACTATGAAATTGAAGTCATATGCTTCATATTTATCGCAAATTATCTTTTGCTTTTGTAATCCGTAATCATGAGAATATACTCTCATCTTCTTCCATGTATCTCTTGTATACATTGACCATATGATTGCATTATTTGCAATTATTGAACCGATAGAACCATATCAATGACATGATTCTCTCTTTTTTCAATGGCCATTTTCTAGGCGCATTTTATGGTCAATTGTTTCTTTGTATCAAAAGAACAAGAGGGAAGGAATTGAATGGTCGAGACCAAGATTCTGGTTACTCAATTCAATTTGTTGTCACAATTTCCGTCACATATCGATGTTACAGTGACAATTTCCGTCACACATCATGAGTTTGTCCCCTTTGTGACTCCCTTAGGATCATCACAAGCATCGACAATATTATGTCGGAATCGTGATTAAATATTCACGAAGAGTTGTGGTTCACAGTGACATCACAGCCACAAACACAACTTTGGACGGTAACATCACAGTTACCCCTTAAATACTATGATACGCAGGGGTGGGTGGGGCCCCTTTGTATCGTCCTGAAAAACACACAAGTTCCAACACATATACACAAGTTCAAATAATTGAAATTGCGAAAAAACGGGAACTTTTATTAAATCATACATGCTAGTTCGCCAAATGAACTGCGTTTAAAAATTGTGCTTAAGGACTCGGTTCTGATCCTTGTACAAATTTGAGATGCTCTTCCATGTACGTGCAACGAAATAATCCTCGCAATTACATCGCGATGCGTCGTGCAATAAGTTTCATGGAAAAGAAAAAACATATGGTTAGTCATATTCACCATATTCAGGACAGTAAAACTAATAAAGAAATACTGCAGTAACTGTTTTAACCGGTAGGGTAAAAACGTTTTATCTTAGGTAAGTACAATTACCGTTTTGCCCCTGGGTCGGATCAGAAGATCCGGGTTGAGCCGAACCGGGTCGGGTCGCCTGAATCAGGTCGAGCAAATCCGGGTTTGGCTTGAACGGCGCCAAAACGAGGCGCTAAACTGACGGCGAGGCAGAGGGCAGCGGAGGGCAGCGCTGGGCAGCCGTGTCGCATCGGTTGCGACGTTAGAGGCTGCGACGACTTGGTTGGAGCGCCCTAGGGCTTCGTCGAAGCATCGAGGAGGGCCGCCGGATTGGAGTGGCGCCGGGCTGTGGCGTCGACCGAGCAGGCCTAGTCTCGGGATTACGTCGCGGCGGCGAGGCGATGAAGGAGGACGGCGTCGAACATCGAAGGGTGCCCAGAGTAGATTTCTGGGTGCCCAAGATTTCTTCAGTCTCTGCCGACAAAGATGTCGTCGGCAGAGTTCAATAGTATATGTTTTACCGACGAATTGGTTGTCGGAAAAAAGTGTCTGGGGCTTCTTAGCTTTGCCGACAAGGAGTTGTCGGTAGAACTTGGTGGCCTGGGAATCTTCTTTTATTCCGATGAAGCAGTTGCCGGCAGAAAAGCTAGGGTTAGGGCTAGAAACTACGTGCTGATAACGTGTTGCAGGACAAACAATATAGATGCAAAGCATTACTTTATTGATAGATAAGGAGGCCTTTATATAGGCATTACATCAAGTATCCCAAATAATCAGGGATTCCCTATCTACTAAGGTAACTACTATTCTAGTCTAATTAGGTCAAGACACACAACGGAAGTTACGGAATTAACCTTCCTTGAACGAAGGACTAAAATTTCCTCGATAACCTCGATATTTCCTCGAAATTTCCGTTTTTTTCAAACATCGATATTAATACTCATATCTTTCCGATATTTTACTTTTAGTCTATTTTTATCTAAATATACAATTTTTACATAAATTTTTGGTAAAATTTCCATCGATATTCGATATTTTCTCGAAATTTCCATCGAAATTTCTTTTTTTCAAACCATCGATATTTCCTTAATCGTCGATATTTAATACCTTGCCTTGAACAGAAATGTAATTATTATTTTTAATGTGCTGATATCCTTTTTATGTATCTGTCCACCTTTAGACCATAAGAGAAATTTGGAAATGCATGTACAGTAAAATGGACTTACTCAATTAAGAAATTAAACAGATTCCATATATATGTCATGTACATACATAATTAAGTTGAAGAGGAAAAAAAAATAGTTAACATTGTTCTAAGAGAAATAGATGATAGTAAACTCTCTGTCTTTATTGATTGATAAGGAGGCCTTTATATAGGCATCACATCAAGTATCCCTGGTGATCAGGGATTCCCTATCTAATAAAGACTCTAGACTACTAGTCTTATTAGGACAAGACACACCACGGAAGTTACGGAATTAACCTTCCTTGAACACTCCCCCTTGTGTCGCGTCCTCAATGGTGCATGAACTGTTGCCTCGTTAAAACCTTTGCCAGCAAACAAAAACCTCTTGGGCAAAAATAAAAGCATGGTCTAAGGGAAAAGAGTACAACGCACCAACTACAAGTATGTGAGACATGCATAACTAGACTCCCCCTGAAGTCTAGACGAGAACTCCCCCTGATAGTCAATCAGTCTTTAAGTTCGGATAAGCGACACATACCAATGCGCTTTACATGCTTCACAAATGTAGATTTGGGTAGAGACTTAGTGAACAGATCAGCTGCATTATCTTCTGAGCTGACTTGCTTCACTTGGATATTCAAAGTCTCTTGCTGCTGCTGATTGTAGAAGAACTTAGGCGAAATGTGTTTAGTATTGTCACCCTTGATGTATCCCAACTTCATCTGCTCAATGCATGCTGCATTATCTTCAAATATGCAAGTTGGTCCCATCGTAGTAGACTCAAATCCACTAGACTCTCGAATGTGAGATATAACTGAGCGAAGCCAAACACATTCTTTGACTGCTTCATGTAGTGCAATAATCTCAGCATGGTTCGAGGAGGTAGCAACAAGGGTTTGCTCGGTTGATCTCCGTATCTAGATCCCCATAAAGATACGCTGTTACAACATCCATAAGCTGCATATTGAGTCTCTCTGAGACTACCAAACTGATTAAGTATCGGAAGGTAATAGTATCCATGACAGGAGAATACGTCTCCTCATAATCAATTCCAGGGCGTTGAGAAAAACCTTGCGCCACGAGTCGAGCTTTATATCGCTGGACTTCACCATTCTCATTGCGCTTTCTGACAAAGACCCATTTATGTCCAACAGGCTTCACGTTCGGCAGTGTAGGCACAACCGGTCCGAATACTTGCCTTTTCTTTAGAGAGTCTAGTTCAGCCTGGATTGCTTCTTCCCACTTCGGCCAATCCGCCCTACGTTGACACTCATCAACAGTGTGGGGTTCCATATCGTCGTCGTTAATGACTTCTTGAGCAACGGCGTAGGCGAATGCATCATCGATATACATGGAATTTCTTTCCATAAGATTGTGCATGCATAAGTAGTTTAGTGAGATTTCCTTGTTCTCCAACATCAACAGTGAGTCTGAGGCGTCCCCCAGATGATTCAGAGTTGATTCTTGGACATAGGTATAGTCGGAGACAATCTCGTGTGACGGCGTCACAGTATCGATGATGAACGGATCGCTTTGTGCTTGGACACATGCCCTCTTTCTAGGTACATTGTCCTTGGAACCGATTGGTCTCCCCCTCTTTCTAGGAGGATCCGAAGTCGACGCCGATCCTCCACTTAGAGGTGCCGAGCCTAGGCTGCCGATGGCACCTAGGGCTGCGGGTCCGAGACTGGCGGTGCGTGCTCGCGCATGGCGAGGAATGTTGAGCCTTGCAGGTACATTCGCAGAAGGTATGGTTGATCTTGTCACTTTCGCAATATCAGTAAAGGAGTCGGGCATCGAATCCGCCACCTTTTGTAGTTCTAATATGCGTTGTATTTCGGTCTCACACTGAGACGTACGGGGATCATAATGAGACATAGTGGGAGAGAACCACGTCAATTCCTGACTTTCACTAGGGACGGATGCGGCCCCATCTCCCCCTAACGGCGGGAATGATGTCTCATCAAAGTGACAATCTGCAAATCTTGCAGTAAACAGATCACCTGTCATAGGCTCTATATAGCGGACAATCGTTGGTGCTTCATATCCAACATAAATTGCTAATCGTCGTTGTGGACCCATTTTGGTACGCAGTGGAGGCGTGATAGGCACATATACGGCACAACCAAAAGTACGCAGATGCGAAATATCAGGCTCGTAACCAGTTACCAACTGGTACACACTAAATGGTTGGCTATCTGTGGGTCGTAGACGAATAAACATAGCTGCATGTAATATTGCATATCCCCATGCCGAAACCGGCAAGTTTGTGGCCATGACAAGGGACCTAGCTACAAGCTGTAGTCTCTTGATAGCGGCTTCTACAAGACCGTTCTGAGAATGAACGTGGGGCACGGGATGTTCAACTTCAATCCCAACTGACATGCAATAGTCATCAAAACACTTTGACGTAAACTCTCCAGCATTATCCAGTCTGATTGACTTAATCGGATTGTCCGGGTGGTGAGCCCGAAGCTTAATGATCTGAGCTAGGAGTTTAGGAAATGCAGCATTCCTCGTGGACAACAACGCTACGTGTGACCAACGCGTTGACGCATCAACCAGAACCATGAAATATCTAAATGGTCCGCATTCTGGTGTTATAGGTCCACAAATATCACCTTGTTTTCGTTGTAGGAACGGAATATTCTGTTTATTATCAATAGCAAAAGATGGTCTTGCTTGAAGTTTTGCTAGTGAACAAGCTTTGCAAAACGAACGATGAGCATTAGACATCGCTACAGAAGCATGAGAAGCAGGAGGAGGCCGAACCTCTCCTTGGAGCCGAGAGGCGGCTATCAACGGCATGGCGGCCGAACCGAGGCCGGGGTGCCCTCTGTGCTTTTGTGATCGGAAAAATGGATGACTGTGGGAGCATTTCAAAATATGGATCATCAGATCACGACCCGGATGACCGAGTCTATCATGCCAAAGCTTATAAGCATCAGAATCACATAATATAACAACATGAGATTCGTTTGCTCGAATGGTTGTGAAATACATGCCATTTCGAACTCGCTTACACGTCTCCACAATGCGAGTGCGCATAGATTGAGTGGAGGTGATCAACAGATATTCAGTTCCATCTTCAACATAAGTGTTGAGGTGATAGTCGTTGGCACGCACATCCTTGAAAGCTAGCAAGGTTCTTGGCGCCTTAGGCGCATATAGGGCGTCCTCTACCCGAATTTCAGTGCCATTTGGCAATAAGAATTGAGCAGTGCCACGACCCTTAATTACGGGTCCAGTTCCTATCATCGTAGATAACGACGATTCTTTTGGCGAAAAATCCGAAAACAATTGCCGATTCCTCAGAATCGTGTGAGTTGTTGCATAATCCAACAAACACTCAATCTCGCCTTGATACATCTACAAAAACAATGTAAATTAAATCAATAGTCTACTTTAGACTTTGGCGAACACTTTAAAGTAAGTGTACTGAAGCAATATATCATCACAAAATGAAGTGCATTAAGGCCAATAACATAGCCATGGCAACGACATAACTTGAGAGAAAGAGATAAGCCTTATTTTAATCACCGAATACCAACATTGAGCGTTAACATAGCCTAGGTCAGAGATTGAGACCGGACACCGTCGTAGGTGGCGTGGCCGAGCCAAGGCCGAGGCCAAGGCAAAGGCCGGGGCCAAGCCAAAGCCGAAGCTGTGGTAAGGCCGAAGCTACCCAGAGGCCGAGCCGAGGCAAGGCGAGTGGTGAGGGTCAGTCAGGCATTGAGGCAATGCGATGCGACGGTTGAGCTAAATCCGAAGCATGGCGAGTCCGAAGACACGTCGTTGCCGAGCCATTGATGCAAAAGTTGCATTTGTTCGATAGGCTATCGATGTTGGTTACAAAAACCGGATTCGGTGTTGAGCCAAGATGGCGAGTGGCCATGGCGAGTGAGGCCTAGCGAGTCGCGGCCAAGCGCTGAGTGGCATTGGCGAGCGAGGCTTGGCGAGTCTCGGCCAAGCGGCTGAGTGGCCATGGCGAGCGAGGCTTGGCGGATCGCAGCCAAGTTGGCGAGTAGCCATGGCGAGCGAGGTCTGGCGGATCGCGGCCAAGTTGGCGAGTAGCCATAGCGAGCGAGGCCTGGCGGATCGCGGCCAAGTTGGAGAGTAGCCATGGCGAGCGAGGCCTGGCGGATCGAGACCAAGTTGGCGGATCGCTGCTCTCTCGTTTTGTCTTTGTGATCTTATTTCGGATATGAGTTAACATCACCAGAACTGTGGTGAACTCAAAATAATTATGCCATTGAGAATTGGACGCATTGAACCATTTATGCTTTCATAGGGATGTAAAAATCTCAAATCATTCGCAGAATAAGAGAAATATTATTGATGACAACTCAAAAGTACATCAAGGTTGTTCTAAATAGAACGACTTATCGAACAAAGTCGTGATTTATTGACTATATTATGTCAAAATAACAATCAAAATCAAACTTGAACATGTATCTCATGACCTAAGTCAAATACTTATTCATAATCCAGAGTATCATACTCCTGAGTCCTACGTTTCTTGATAGGTTGGAAGTCATCGATGGCGAAGTTCGTATCTTCCTCATCGTATTCTTCTTCCTCAAAGTCTCTTACATAGTTTGTTTCTTGTTCTATGTATTGTTTGTGTTTCTTGTAAGCGGCTTGAATCTCTCTACTTGCTGTGCAATCGCGTTGAAGATGATTCTTAGAGCCACATTTGAAGCAAGGAGCCGAAGTATTGTTCGGCGTATGGCCACCACGCCTAGGACCGGAACCAAAACTGTTCCTCCCTCTGGGAGCGGCGGCGCCGCCACCATCCCTTGTCCAAGAAAGCTGTCGGCCACGGCTGACGCCTCTTCTCCCTCCTCGTCCGCCACGTGTTGCTCTTGGCGTACGTGGTGGTGGTGCTTGACGTTCATGAGGTTGATGCTTTTGCTTAAAAGCTTTACCACGGGCTTGATGAGATTCCGCAATGAATTTTGGTCCTCGAGGCCTCTTATTGGTGGTAAGAATCAACTCATGGTACCTCTCCTTTCTTTGGAGCACATTCATCAAATCACTGAAGGTTTTGATAGTGCCTTTCTCACGGAGATCGCGGTACTGATGCGACAACATGGACGCAGATTCTGGGAACGTCGTGAAAGTCTTCTCCATCATATCGTCATCGGTCTTTTCGACCCCACAAAAGCTCAAATCAGATTGCAAGTTTAGCATAGTCTGATGATATTCCTGGACGGAATCAAAATCCAATAAGCGGATTTGCTCCCAATCGGACATGAGGTCTGGGAGTTGTGCGTCATGCACATTATCGAAGCGGTCCTTGAGGATATCCCATAGCTCTTTGGGATCGGTTTTCCTCAGGTATTGCTTCTTGAGCGTTGGATGGATATGGCGCCTGAGAAACATCAGGGCTTGTGCTTTCTGTTCAGGAGAAGCTTGTAAGCTTGCATCCTCAGGAGGGTTGATGGTGGCGGTAAATCTTTTACCAATGAAGGTGTTCTCAACATCTGAGACCCACCTCTTGTATTCCTTGCCTTGGGCATCCAAGATGTCAAATTCTGGACGCTGTGTGTCAACCATCTACAGAACACAAACAGGGAGACATTAGTATATTTGAATACTAATCAAGTTTGATTGTTCTTTTAGAACAGTGCCAAGATATATCATGGTCACATAAATCGATATCTTCCCTTTGTTTTCTTTTAAAAAGAATACGTTATGGTTCACAGTGACATCACAGTCACAAGCATAACGGTGGCCGGTAACATCACAGTTACCCCAATAAACGTTGGCACCGGGGTGACTAAATCCCCGTATGCCGTCACGAGAAGCGATAGAATCGGGATGAGGTAGCAGGGACACGAAAAGGTCCCGGAAGAAAAACAAAACCCAACTATTGAAAATTCATAAGCGGGAACGTTTATAAAATATTTACCTCTTCAAGAGAAGCTTGATCAAACAAAACTTGACTCTTGGAGAAGCTTGTTTTCTTCGATTCTTCTTGATGTCTTCTCAGCAACGAACTAGGCTTCAAAAGCCGCTTGCTTGGCTTGCGAGCAATCTTGAATCTTCGGGTATGCGTGCAGGTTATGACACGCAAGGGAGGGGGGGCAGGCGGGCAGCGCAGGTGCTGCTGAGAAGAGGCCGACGGTGCCGAAGGGAAGAATCGGCGGCCGACGGTAGGTTAGGGTTTCGAAAAAAAAAATTCGGAATTAGGGTTTTAGGGCTATTAGACGGGAGGCTAGAGCAACGTGCTGATAACGTGTTCTAGGAGAAATAGATGATAGTAAACTCTCTGTCTTTATTGATTGATAAGGAGGCATTTATATAGGCATTACATCAAGTATCCCTGGTGATCAGGGATTCCCTATCTAATAAAGACTCTAGACTACTAGTCTTATTAGGACAAGACACACCACGGAAGTTACGGAATTAACCTTCCTTGAACAAACATATATTTATATTGGATTATTGGTGTAGATTAAAACCTTCCAATTGATTATTTGAATTCATAACAAGTTATTACCATGTCATATATAAATCATGTACATACATTCCATCATTCAAAACCCTTCCAATTTTGAAGTTTTTCAACACAAATTTTGATAGAAAAGGAAATAAAATAGAAATTACGTAGTTTATTCTTTTTCGGTTTCAAGTACAAAATCAAAAAAAAAGGCTACAAAGAGCGACCAAAAAAGACCTAAATTCAAATTATCAAAATAAAGAACTTGATCGAGTAGCTTGAAAAGACAAAGAATCAGACCAAACTAAATTAGTAATTGCATCAACAACAAAATTAGTTTGAAGGGATTTGGAAGCTGTAAGAACACAGTTAAGTGAAAGCATATATATTGTGATCATTTTTATGACTCGAGCTACCATGGATCTTCCAGAAGCAAGAAATCTTTTCATCTATATATACATGCTATTAGTGAGATTTTTTTGAATCTTCTTCATCTTGATTCTGGAATATATATATATATATATATATATATATATATATGACCATATATAAAGGTACTCTAGGGTTGTTCTTTTGAAAAACAATTAAAAAGTACGTAGTGTGCTTCTAGTGTTTAAAGCGTGAGCAGATTTCTCATCAGCGTACGTATGATCATTGTTCTCATAACACAGTCCAATATATATATATCGTGAGATGAAGAGAGCCCAAGTCACTACCACTTTCTAAAAAACATTATGCAAATAATAAGAGAATAACTCAAATTATTTGTTCTGAATTAGCATTTAATTAAAGAACTTGGTTGTGCTCCCTCTTTGCTTATATATATATCATCGCTAAATTATATGCTTAATTATTGAACTTGGCTGCATAAGTGTGGTTTCTTACTTTCTTTCTTTTTTGAATGAATATATGTATGGTGTCATACTTTATTGAAAAAATAGGTAACTGGAGATTAATAACAACAAGCATGAAGAAACAAGGAACATAAGAGTATGAAAGAATTTGATCGATGCACGTACAATCCTAACATTATTAGGTAAAGCCTAGCCTCCAGACTTAGATAGATTTCACTCGATCCCCATTAGAAAGTTGTTGTACGTTGTAAGACCAGAGAACTAGTTTCCACAATTGCTGCAGGTTGTAGATAGTAGAGACTTTTCCGTGATCCATTCTGAAGCCACCTCATGCTCCGCTGAACCGCCTACCCTTAGCAGCAAGAAATTAATTTCCCTGAGCTATATATCTTCCCATTCGCAGAATCCAGCCTGAAAGATCCGTCAATATTAAGCTTAACGTAACCAGGAGGAGGATTCAGCCAAACCTCACATGCAAGCTAGTTTCCCTTCTGCCTTGACAATTAGACGTCATTGAACTATGGCATGGTAAATGTAATTCTGTGAGCTAGAGTAGCCATCAAAATCACATCATATCATTGACTTCATTTGCCTTATTTTCCTAACACCCAAAGCAAAAACAAGATCAAACCAAAATAAGAGGATCCTGACTTGCTCGAACAAAATTGTAGCTATAGCCATTCCAGTCCTTCACTACTGCAGGAAGGTATTGAAGCGACGAAGAATCAGAAGCGGAAAAAAACTTCGTCGCTTCAATAAAACCAAGCGACGAATATTGGACTCGTCGCTTTAAATTTCACTAGCGACGAATTCTGGGTAAAATTCGTCGCTCCAAAGTTATTGAAGCGACGAATAATGGTAAGTTGTCGCCTCTATTTATCAAAGATCCAGGTTTTGGAAACTATTGCGACGAACATTCAAAATTCGTCGCTCACTTATAATTGAAGCGACGAAGTTCAAAAAAATTCGTCGCTGTAGACTAAACGAAGCGACGAGATTTGGGCAATCTTCATCGCTTAAAGTTTTTAATCTGCTATAAAGCCCTTGGCTTAGACAGAACACAGAAGAAGAAGAAAACGCATAATTTACTGTAGCAGCGGCGAAAAATCTCCAAAACTGCTGATTTCGTCAATTTCGGGGTCCAAAAGCTTGGGTCTTCTCTTCGAATTGCTTGGTAGGTTAGTATAATCTCTCATCTTCATTGTAATCATCATATTTAGGTTTGATTGGTTGAATTTAGTGTTTGATATCTTGAGTTGGATTTGGTTTATAATATGTTTTGTGTTGTTTTTAATGTTGGGTGTTTGAATATATGATAGAGTTAGTGTTGATTTTGGTGAAATTGAGATTATTTAGGTTAGTTTGTGAAATTGAATTTTAGTGTAATTTAGTGAAATTTAGTGAAATTGAATTTTGGTGTAATTTAGTGAAATTGTGAAATTTAGTTAAATCCAAATTTAGTGAAAATGAAATTTTGTGAAATCGGAGCAATTTAGTGAATTTTTGTGAATTTTTTGGTAGATTAGGTTGAAATTATTAATTAATGATGTAATTGGTTTCTATTGTGTGTGGATTGTGGTAGTTAGGGTTTCTGAAACATGCGAGTGGCTTAGTGAGGGAGTGTGATGCTGTGTGTAAATTAATTGTTTCATATTATATATAATTGTGGTGTTTATCAGCTTAGAACTCCCGTTTGAGAATCAACAACTCATCTAGTTGATCGAGATGAGTTGTTGATTCTCGAATTGTCCCATTTTTAGACACTTTAGGGGAACACGACTTTGTTGATCCTTTTGCTATTCATGTGGTTTATGCTATAGTTTTGGGATATAGTTTTGACAATATCTCTCTACAATGTTCCTCGAGTGCAAATTAGGTTGTTTAGATTTTTGTGGACTTGATGAACTGTAGGGAGATGCTGCCGAAATTTCCCAAAACTGTAGCAGAATCCACATGAATAGCAAAACGATCAACAAAGTCGTGTTCTCCTGAAGGGGATAGGACCCAACCTGGAGGCATAAGAAGAAGAAGTGTTGGGACAGGTTTTGATTGTATCATAAATTTTGTGTGCTAACCTTATGCATATTGTCTGTTTATGTTATGACATGAAACATGGATGATGTCCCCGACAAATCTTGGATGAATCTTCATTTTACGCACTCTGACTACAGAACAGGTTTAGTTAACTTCATCAATTTTGTGATGGCTCGCACTGTTGGAATCGAATTTCTCCCTTGTTTGTGCGCAGTTTGCAAAAATGGTCCGTATTATAAGAAACTCGTAGAGATTTATCATCACTGCATGCACCATGGTTTGGACCCGACTTACACAGCTTGGCACCTACACGGGGAAGTTTCTGGTCAACCCGCAATGATTAGTCGACGGAGACAGTGGCTTCAAGGCAGAGTCGAGGCTTTCAGTGTTGCCGGTCCTTCAGTGATCCCGCCTGTGGAGATTATCCAAGATGTATTTCCATACTATCCTGGATACCATGGAGATGCACCGGATAATGTTGTTGAAGAAAATGCTGAAGTTCACTTCAATGACATGGTAGATGATGATTGTGCTAAGTATGAAAGACTTCTATAGGAGTCACAAACCCCATTGTATGAAGGGAGTGAAGAAACTGTATTAAATGTCATATTACATGTAATGGAAATTAAAGTTGAAAATGGATGGTCAGATACGAGTATTGATAAATTGTGTGGACGGTTGCATAAGTTTTTTAAAATGCATAATATCCCTGTGAGTTATTCGAGAATTAAAAAAATCCTGAAGGATATTTCCCTTGGATATGAAAAAATTCATGTTTGTGAGTTCAACTGTTACCTATTCAGGGGGGCTGTAAATAAAACTCGTAGGACTTGTCCAGTATGTGGTGCTCAAAGATATAAGCCAGATACGGATGACATTCTAAAAAAGGTAATCTAGTATTTCCCTCTCACTCCAAAGTTGAAACGCCTATTTATGTCTCCACACAATCATGGCAACATTTTAACAGGACATTTCCAGGTTTCAACGACATTAAGGGAAGAAATGTGCGGCTTGGAGTGGAAACTGATGGTTTCAATCCAATTGGAACAATGACAACCTAGCATAGTACATGGCCCGTGGTTGTGATGCCATATAATCTACCCCCTAATATGTGTATCAAGAAGGAATATAATATGCTGGCCGTGTTGATTCCTGGCCCTAAATCTTCAGGAAAGTGCCTTAGTGTACTCATTCGTCCATTGATCGACGAGCTCATAGAGTTGTGGGAAAATGGAGTCTCTACTTTAGACAGAGTCGACAATGATGTATTCACGATGAAGGCAGTGGTGGTGTGTACTATAAGCGACTTTCCTAGTTTAGGGATACTTGTGGGCTCAACGGTGAAAGGGTACAAGGCATGTCTAATTTGTCTAGATGAGCTGACGGCGGACCATATTTGTGGGAGAATTGTTTATGAAGGGCATCGGAAATGGCTTGACGAGAATTCACCAATGCGATCCAGTTTGGCATTTAACGGGAAGCCAGAGTAGGGAAAAAGACCAGCTCATAAGAACGAAGATGAAATTTGGAGGAAATTAGGTCACACATTTACGCCACTCTTAGCCACCATCCGGATTTTCATGTCCCCTACTCAGCACACAACAGACAATGTTGGACCCACGAGAGCGTATTCTAGATGCTTCCCTATTGGTCATCGTTGTTACACAGGTACTGTTTAGATGTCATGCACATTGAAAAGAACGTGGGTGACAATATCCTGGGCACCATCCTCGCAATTGAAGGGAAGACCAAGGATGGTCCAAGGGCTCGCGAAGCTTTGGAGAAGAGGGGAATACACAAAAGTCAGTGGTGTTCAGAAGCTCAAAAGAAGACGGGAAAAGTTCCTCATGCACCCTTTTTAGTTCAAGAGGATCGTCGTGAAGAAGCATTCGAATGGTTTCGCGGTTTAAGGTATCCACTTGGCTATGCGGGAAGTTTGAGAAATAAGGTGAAACTATCTGAGAAAAAGCTCTATGGATTGAAGACGCATGATTGCCATGTCCTGCGTGTTCTTCCAGTGGTTATGTAACGACCCGTCCCGGAAATTCCCTCTGAAAATCTGAAACAGGTCCGCAATAAAACCCGTTAACCAACTGAATTTCCCTTTGCTCCCAAACCACAACCGCCCACCCACTGGGAACAGGGACCGATCAATTCTTTTATTGCTAGGCTTGACGTAAAACGCCGTTTTTAACCAATTTTTACCTTTTTCGGAAAGTCAACAGTAACATTTTATAAAATCAAACGGCAATAGTCAAGTCAACAGTAAAAGTCAAAGTCAGAATTACTAATTACTATTCATTTTACTGTTTACCATTTACATCTACTATTTACTGTTACTATTTTACTGTTTACTATTCACCTTTTACCTTTCTTCTACCTCTTGCCGCCGGCAGCAGCAGCGCCACCACCCCCGGCAGCTCCGCCACAGAGGCCAAAACGAATCCCATTCATCCCAATTCAACCCTAAATCGATTGCCACCACCACAGGATCTCTCCCTCGTCGCCCCCGTTGCCAAACAACCCGCGCAACCGCTCCGTACGGCGGCCGACACGGCGGCAGAACCACACCACCTCCAATTTTATCCAAAATTCAACCAATCGGACTTCAAATCACACCTAATCTACTCCAAGCAACCTCCTGAACTCAAATTCAACCTCCAAAATCATCAATTCCATCATTTCAATCACCCTAACCGAAATTCCCCACAACCCTAGAAATTTCGATTTCTAATTTCTCCTTACCTGGGTTAAATTGGTTCAATTCCTTCCGTGGGTTGGTTGCACGGGCCTAGACCATCGATTCCCGACTGGAATCGTGTCGATTGGTGGCCGATGGAGAGAGAACTCGGTTCGACACAGTCGAGCCTTCTCTAGCTTCGACCGGTTGAACGACGGCGATCCGCCTCGAATACCAACCCCAGACGTGAAGAGGAGAAGAAGATGAACCGATCGGCACCGGTGGCGCGCCGATCGGTGGCCGAACGGCTGAGGACCGATGGCCGGCGCCTCTGGGTGGGGAGCTCGGGCTCGAGCCCGATCGGGGGAGAGAGAGGGAAGAGAGAGAGAAAGAAAAGAAAGAAAGAAAAATAAAAGAAAAGAAAGGAATATTCCCCCTCTTTCTTAGAATATTCCCGTTCTAGAAAATTCCGCTCGTTTCTAGAAATTTCATACCCTCTGATTTTATATCATAACTTTTTCATGCGAATTCCAAATTAAACTTGCTACGTGTCATCGAACTCGTTTTACCGTCCTCTATTTCGTCGAGAAATAAAATTCTCGATCGGGTCAACTTATAAAAAGTTAACCCTTGAACCCTCCAAATCGTAAAACAAATTTCTGAAACGTCAAAATAAATTAAAACTTTTAGGGGGGGTATTTTAAACTTCGGGTCGTTACAGGTTATCCAAAGATTTTTGCCAAATAACGTCGTGAAGCCATTGATAGCATTGTCAGATTGGTTTAGGAAATTATGTGCTAGGGAGTTAAAGAAGACAAATGTCTAACAGATGAAAAATGAGATAGTGATCATTTTCTGCAATTTGGAGTTGATTTTTCCTCCACATTTCTTCACCTATGTGGTTCATCTCATGGTTCATCACCTTCCCGAACAAGTTATGCTTACAAGCCCAGTACATTTTACATGGATGTATCCGACGGAAAGGTATATGCACTAACCAAATATGTTTTTTTTTGTTAAAAATAAATTTACACTAACTTTATATATTTAATAATCATATTCATCATTTTATAGGCAATTAGGTGATTATAAACAGTCAATGAGTAATACACAATACCCGGAGGGGAGTATTACAGAAAGGTACATATTGTAGGAGTCGGTGACGTACCGTAAGTCGTATCTGTAATTGGAAGAACATGAAGAGCCCAATCCCCCAATATGGAATATTGGTTGTGTTTCTCAGTTAGTCCAGCCATGTATTATGGATACCACCGGAAATATCAGGTTAACAAAGGAGCAAACGGCTGAGGCTCACTGGCAAATTTTGACGGATACATAAGAATCTCAATATTACATGGACGCTCATTTGCAGATGTACATAGCGAAATATGGTGACGATTACGACGAATGCCCCATGAGGAGGAGTTTCCATCGATGGTTCTTAAAATTTGTACAAAAATTTAAATTTCTTTTTTCTTGTACAAATATCCTAAACCCTAAATAGTATAAAACTAACAACATCTATTCTTCAGGCCAAGAGAAGAAATGATGTTGAAGACCCTAATTTTAATAGGGCAATATGGTCATTGGCTCGAGGTCCGCAATTCACCCGGATTTATAAGGCGTGCTATGTGAACGGTATCAAGTATGTCTCATTCGATAGAGATCAAAGGCTCGTGACTCAAAATAGCGGGGTGATGTTAAGCACGAATGTTGGAAACCTGTCCCAACACTTTTATGGCCATCTTGACTATGTAGTCAAGGTATGTTATCCAGACAATTTGTCGGTCGTGTTGTTCAAAGTTATATGGCACAACACCACTGACGATCAGGATGCCGAAGAAATTGACACCGTCAAGGTAGATCATGGTATGATATCAGTGGATACAAACACTAGTTACTATGAGAATTCACCATTTTGTCTTGCTATCAAGACAAAACAAGTGTTCTACTTGGACGATCCTGCGGCGGGTGGTACTTGGAAGGTGGTGCAAGAAATGTCGCACCGAAATGTATACATTGTCGAAGTACTGGAAACAGAAGATAACAGGCCTCCTTCAGGGAATCAAATCACAGAGCCATACCGAGAGGACACACTAAGTTCAATACAATATTACCATATTGATGCATCTAATCTCCAACTCGATTTAGAAGTACACGAATAGAATGAAGAATCAAACGGTGAGGAAGATGACAGTGGCGATGAATTCGATGAGGAAGATGAAGACGATGATGGCGGAGACGACGAAGAGGAAGACTACTAGTTAATTATGGTATATGTTGTAATATGATAATGATGATATATATTTATTGTTGTAATTTTGAACAATATTTACAATATTCTAATTAAATAAAAACAAATGCATATAAGCATAACTAATCTGTTCAGTTAAATTGAAGCGACGAATATTGGACAATATTTGTCGCTTAAAAATATGAAGCGACCATTTTTGTAATACTTCGTCGCTTCAGATAATTGAAGCGACGAAGTTTTAGCTCACTAGTGAGGTGGACCTTTGTCGCTTCATGTGATTTGAAGCGACGAAGTTTTAACCCACTAGGTAACCTAGTGAGCTGAAACTTCGTCGCTTCAATGATCTGAAGCGACGAATTTTAACTTTCGTCGCCAACTTAAAGGTGAAGCGACGAGTTTTGGCCATGTGTCGTCGCTTCATATTTCTAAGCGACGAGTTTTGTCAATGTTCGTCGCTTAGTATCTGATTATATGAACCAGGACTTTGCTCATTCTTCCTCAGTAGCGCGATCCCCAAATTTTAAAACAGCTGAATCTTCCAATTTCTTCCCCCAAACCGTAAAGCCAATCCTTCTAATTTCTTCCCCCACACCCAAACCCTAAATTCAATGGCGCCAGGTTCTACTGCCCAGCAGAGGAGGAAGCAGCTCGCGGCGAGAAGGGAGAGGAAGGCAGCCGAAGTTGCAGTGAGATTGGCTGCCTCGGCGGCGGAGACGACGGCGAGACCAGAGGCGGGGACGCTGGTGCCAATCCCATCTCTGGAAGAAACGAACCCTTCGGGCTTGAATTCTGCTGCTGGAGGTGGCGGTGGCGAACCGTCAAACGCTGAAGGTAGCGGTGGCGAACCGTCAAACGCTGGAGGCGAGGACGCTGCTCCATTAAGCATTAGGACCAAGAGGGGTCCGGCGGAGCCGGGTATGTTTTTCTTTTTTCCGATTTTAATTTTTCTTGAATTTTGGTGCTCTTTGCTTTGGTGCTGCTCATTCTTGTTTGGTTGATAAATAATGCACTGCTTGTTTGGAGTTCAAGGTTAGAATTAGGGATTATGGTGTGGTTGCTAGTATGACAGAAATCATGATGCTTTATTTCCTCTTATTGAATAATTGAAATGCATATATATGGTCAACCATGTTTTATATGTTCTGCCTAACAATTTGGATGCTCATGGTTTTGTTTTTGCTTTCCTTGAGAAACAGTAGGCTCGATCAGTAGCTAGTGGGTACTGAACATGTTACAAAATCAAATTAAGTGTGGAATCATTTCACAATTGATATAATTAAGTAATGAAGGCCGATCATCAGCTATCTAGCTAGCTAATTGCTCTGGCTGCCCTAGCAATTCGTCTACTGCTAATAATGAAATATGATAATGATAGTAATCGATTGGTTGATAGATCCGGATCCTCTCTTGCATTAGTTAGGCATGCTACAATTAGCATCATTATGACAAATCACCATCCTTTGATTGGTTAACGACAAAGTCTTACACTGGGATTAATAGCCATTTAAATCCCCAATGTGATATATTTGCCGCCTATAACTAGTGCTTAATTAGGCCAAATGATCTACCACATTCAATGTTAACATGTTATCTATGCTTAATTAACATGTTACCTCTAGTCACCACATTCTACACTCTCAGACGTGGAATTCCACTTAGTCCTTCTCCTTTGGTTGCTGGTTTTGTATATCCTCATCTTGCAAGCCTTGTGTAGTGTTTGCCACTCCATCTATGCTAGCTCAGAGTTCCACATAGTTAGAGATTGATGAAGCTCATGTTGATTTTGCTTTGATCACTTTTGGAGCAGCTCAATAATGTTTCCATAATTGTAATCTGCATCTGTCATGTGTATTTGAGCACTGGTAGAAACTATTATTGTGTTTTATTACTTTTATCGGAGGATCGATATTAGGGAGGAGAGTTTCAAGCTTGAGATCTCTGATGTAGGTAAATTAGTCCCCCAAGTATGATATATTTCCCATGACATAATTGATATCTCATAATAGTTCACTTCCAGTCTGTATGTGTATTTCGATTCTAATTAGTAGCATGATTTACTATATGTTACTCGTTTTGATGAAGTTAGTTTTCCTCAAAATACCATGATGTCCAAAACATAAGTTAGTACTGTATATATAAAGTTTGATGATAAATTTACGTACGTACTACCCTCTCAAATGTATCAGAAGTTTGATTGAATTGATATGATTGATATGGCAGAGGTGGTTAATATGGCAACGGGGGAGAAGGTGAAGGGGCGGAACCCTGACAAGCTAGGCATCATCACGGGCACAAAGACCCAGTATTTGAAGACCCTAAACAGCAACCAGCCTCTGAAGGTTGAGTATGCCGAAGAGCACAAGGGTCCGCGCCTCTTGAAGTGGAGGATTTTGATGTCCCGAGACATCCGGAGCAAGGTGTCGATGCTTGCGACATCCTTTGCTGAGCTGGATGAGGAGCACCAGGATGCATTGACGCATTATATGGAGGTAATCTGTTATTTTACAATAATTTCGTAAAATAAATTAGCATACCACATTATATTGAAATATGTTATTTCTGATGCCATTTTATTGAATTGTTTTTTACCAGACGCTCTATGACCTCCCTCCCACCGAGACAGGCATGTGGAAATATATCGACGAGACCGCTGCCAAGATTTACAAGGATTGGAAGTACGACTGCCATACCCACTACGTTGAGGTATCAAAGGCGACGCCGGCAGAGTTCATCCACCGACCTGAGCAGTGGGAGTACCTCAAAGTTCACTTTGAGGACGGTGATTTCAAGGTAATGGAAATTAATTACAGGTTTTAACTTCATATAATTTCATAATTCTCATATGAAATATTTTAATATATATTTGTACGGTTCTTTGCAGGGGATGTGCCCGAAACGCCGCTAACCGGAATAAGGGAAAGGAGAAGGGGTATGCAATCAACCACCACTCCGGCACCACTCCTTACAGCTACTGTGTCGCTGTGAATGAGGCGAAAGGGCATCTAGGCCCTATACTGTAAACAGTCTGCGATGTTTATCAACCATCGCAGAATGCGCAAGAGAAAGTGGTGAGCTCCTTTCCAATTCACCAATGTGATTTCGGTTTTTTTGAATTAAAATGTATAATAACCCTAATCTATTGGACTTGTTGTTATTTGCAGGCAGCGGTGAAGAGGAAGAAGGCTGAGCTGTGTGCTAGCCGAGCGAGTGATGAAGGCGACAGTCACGTGACGGGCCCCGTCCCCGTCTAGGAGCAGATGGTTGTAGTCGAGAAGGAGCTGGGGGGGAAGCCGAGGACGAGGGTCCGAGGTAATTTTTTTTTGCACCTAAATCTTTTACAAGTTTTAGTTTTTAGATTTTAATTTGACTAATATTTTTCTTTTACCAATTTTGCAGGGCTAGGGGGTGCATTAAGACGCCCCCCAAAATCAAGAGGCGGTGCACGCGTGTCCCGGGGTGATGAGGATTTGAGGAGCCAGCTAGCAGCCGTCAGCGAACAGTGCAGAGTCGCTCAAATCGAGAAAGAAGAGATGAGGCAGCGCTGGAGGCTACCGTCCAAGCTTTCATGGCGGGCCAAGGCAATTTGGGTGACAATGCCACCGCAACAGCTCCAGTCGCCGATAAATCCTCATGTGCTTCATTAGATATCCCCGGTGATAATGATGCCCTTGATTAGGACTCTTTTTTTTGTTTGTACATATTATTGTAGGAAGTTGGATATTGTAGTACATTCTCGGATTATCGTACATTGTAATTATTGTACCTTTGAATGAAATTTACGTATTTATAAAATGAACTGTGTTTGTGTTATGTTGGATGTGTGAAATTGTGACTGAAAATGCAGGTTTTGCAACGATTTGATCAATATTGAAATTGGGTCAAAACTGACCAGAAACCTGTTTTTCTAATCTGTAACTCTGAACGAAGCGACGAACATTGTCCAATATTCATTGCATCACAATGCTAGCGACGATCAAACTTCGTCGCTTCCATTAAGTCAAACGACGAATTTTGACCCAAACGTCGTCGCTTCGTTTTTCCAAGCGACGACTCAAAGTTGGTCGCTTCATTTTTCCAACCGACGACTCAAAAGTCGTCGCTCCATTTCTGAAACGACGAACTTTGATGTCGTCGCTTGGAAAAACTAAGCCACGACTTTTGGGTCAAAATTCTTCTCTTCGGTGCTGAAACGACGAGAATGAAACGACGACGTCCAAGCGACGACTTTTTTTCGTCACTTCGATTCTGTTCTGGAGTAGTGCTTCCAAATCCTAAGACTCACTTATAAACACACTTGATTGATGAGAGCTAAACATAAAACACACTTGATTGAAGAACTCAGTTTCCCCACAAATTAATGACTCCCAACACAAAACACACAAAGTTGTGATGAATCCAACAGAACCTGCTTAATTTGTTGCTAATCTTTCCATAAAAGGAAGAATGTTACCGCAAATCTTCCACACATGTACGTACGTACTAACGTACTTTCGCCCTGCCAAATCTTCTTCCAACACTGATCGAGTAGAAGCAATTTCCAGATGTACCATTTTCTGATCGAGAACACGTACGTACATGTCTATAAGCAGTTTTGACGAAAAACTCGATCACCTTTCTTTTCCAACTTGCATGCAATTCTATCATGCACAAGACGCCGATCGAGATAGTGGTAATATATAGCCTCTTGATTACGTACTGCATAAGTGCTTCTTACACCTCAATGTAGATATAAGAAGCACCAATTACTATTTTTCATAATTCTCATGCATATATAAAAGGACATGCTGATGATCCGATCAACTTCTCAATTATGTAGTCGCATTCCAACCAATACAACATATTTACCTATAGAAAATGTTTCATATTTAAATGTAAATTCCTTATTAGTTTGTATAAACAAATATGAATGAGCGAGATCAGTAGAAAACAAAAAAAAGTAAAAAGTAACTTTAGAGGTTAACTAGAAGACCCTTGCTCTAGCTAGTCGACTCAAAGGAAGAAGAACTCAATGAATATTTCTCCTCTTTCTCCTCTTTCTCCATTTGACATTCAATGAAATTATGCCAGGTAGTGGAATAGAGTAATCGACTTCATTTCAAACTCAGCGCTTTCAAACTTCTTATAATTTTTTTTTTCTAACAAATTTTGATAACACACAATAAGGTCTTACGTAGTACCATTTATTTGTTTGCAGGTTTGATTTGGTTCTTGGTTTTGGTCTACTTTTTATTTTTATGTTTTACACTGTGATCCTTTTCTTTGAGTGTGTGGCATTGGCCTAGTCATTCACCTCTTATATTTTCATCATCATCAATAAAAAAAAAAGAGATTAGAAATCCCCCAATTAGAAAACTACTGTAGTCCCAATTATTTCAATTCAAAATTTCTAATTTTAAACAAAATTATCAGAATTATGAAACTTTGTGAAATCAATTCTCAGATTGTTTTTTGACAGTGTACATATAGATACCTTAAAGGCTTTCTAATCCCATAAATTAATCAATCGACTCATGTGAAATACTTCAATCATACATTAGAACGCATTATCTATCGTTTGACAACTTCGGGTTCGAACATAGATTGGTTAGCACACTTAATAACGCATTATCTATCACTATACCACTAGCCTTGATTAAATTTACACTAAATACAAACAGCCCAACTCTTCCACTTAATTTGCACAATCTAGTCTCCAAAATAGAGAAATCTATGCCAAAGTCCTCCCACCTTTTCCATCCATTAGTTCATCACGTGACTGCCACGTGAGCAACACTAATATATCAGCAAAAATAACGAAAGGATGCTCGGGAATCGGCTTCGATGAGAAGAAGAAGAGCCATTCCATTTCGACTCTGCAAGAAGCTCCTCCTCTCAACTTGTACTACCCCAAATCCAAATCAGCCTCTCTCACAATCCCAACTCAAATCCTTAGTCCTCAGCCACTACACTCCCCGCGGAAAATTTACCAACCTCCTCCAAAACGTCGTCGCTTTGCCCTCCCTCCTCCTCACCGCCTCCCAAAACCTCACCACCGTCCACAATGACTCCGTCTCCACCCGCTTCTCCCTCCACCAAATGGGCCTTGACCTCCGCGAAAATCGCTTCGACGTGGCAGCCTCTACCGTCTCAATCGGAAAAGGTGCGTCTTCTTTGGTCTTACCCACTTTGAAACTCAAAGTCTTGATTGAAGCCATTAGACTCGTACTCAGCATTGTTTACGACGAACGCTTTGTCACCTTTTCTTACGGCGGCCGTGTCAACATGGGCCGCCACACGGCCGTTAGGTACCTTAAAAACTATGTCGAAAATCCCACGTGGTGGTTTAGTGTTAACTTTAATCCCGGGGCCAAGTTTGAAACACGACATGTGAGTAAGTTGTGTTTGTTTATGCAACACAAGATAGATGACGAGGTTTTGATGGGTATGATTAAGACATTGTTCGAATGTGGGGTTGTGAGGATTGAACTGGGTAGTTGTTTGTTTGGGAGAGGGTTTCCTCAGGAGAGTGAATTGAGTAGTGTTTTAATGAACATTTACTTTGATGGGTTTGACAAACAAGTTCAAGAGATGCGTCTCAAGAAGAATGAGGAACATCCCAAGTTCGTGTCGGATGAGCTCGTTGCAAAGGATGGTGTGTTCTTTAAGCCGGTGAAGATATATGCGGTTAGGTACTTGGATGAGATATTAGTGATCACGTCCGGGTCGAAAATGCTGACTATGGATTTGAGGAAATGGGTTGTGGAGTACTTGGAAGGGAGTTTGGAATTGATGGTGGATGAGGCGAAAACATGTATACATAGTGCAGTGTCTGAGAAGATTGATTTCATGGGGATGGAATTACGGGCGGTTCCACCTTCGGTGTTGCACCCCGCTATGTCTGAAAAAGCTGTTAGAGCGCGGAAAAAGTACATTAGACAGAAGGAAGTCAGAGCTATGGAATTGAGAAATGCTAGGGGGAGGAATAGAAAGAAACTGGGGATGAAAATAATGAGTCATGTTTTTAAAAAGTTGAAGACTAGTGATAGATTGAAATCTGAGTATCAAATTGAGAATGAAGTCAGAAAAATATTTAGCACCTGGGCTGCTGAAGTAGTGCAAGAGTTCCTTGGGTCCTTGGATGAGCGTTGGGAATGGTATCGAAAGCTTTCAGCAGGTACTTTTCTGTCTTTAAGACACATTAGACAACAATTGCCTGAAGAACTTGTAGATTCTTATGATAAGTTCCAAGAGCAAGTAGACAAGCATTTGAACCCAGGCAGAGATAGAAAGGCAAGGGAGGAAGAAGAAAGGAGGGTCACAGAAGAAGCAGAGAAGAAATATGCTAAGAGAACAGTTGAGGATTTGACAAAGGTTTGTGTTAAAGCTGATGCGCCTATAGAATTGTTGAGGAAGATGGTTAGGTTAATTGGGTTTACAAATTCTATGGGTCGTCCCAGGCCAATCACTTTACTAACTGCTCTTGAAGATGCTGACATCATCAAGTGGTATGCTGCTGTAGGGAGAAGATGGCTTGATTTTTACTGTTGCTGCCACAACTTCAAGATGGTCAAAACTATTGTGACTTATCACTTGAGGTTCTCTTGTATCTTGACTCTTGCTGAAAAACATGAATCCACCAAACGTGAAGCCATGCAACATTATACGAAGGATTTGAAAGTTTTTGATATAAATGGAAATGAAGAAGTATTCTTTCCCACAGAAAGAGAGGTAAATATGATGGGAGATAATAATCTTTCTGATCCAAAACCTGTGGATGGGGCATTTTCTTTGGTTTTGATTAGATTCGCTTCTGATGAGCCTCCATATTCTTGTGTTGCTCATTTCTGTGACAGAACTGATACTATTGTTTATCGGGTACGATTATTGCAAAGTCGATTGAATGTGTCTCCCTTGGATGAAAAGAAATGGGTGCCGGGGATGGGTGCAATTAATGAGAGTCTCCATCTGAAATGCTTCCCTCTTTGTCCTGATCACATACATGATTTATACATGGGGAGAATTACTTTTCAAGATATTGATTGTACTTCATTTGTGGATTTAGACTGAATTTTCAATCCTCTGGCTTGGTACCTGATTTTGCACATCTGTATATGCCTGGTGGGTGATCTGATACACTGTATCAAGTTATATATGATTATGTGCAATTACTTAACTCTTCACTGTTGTAGTGCAGTTTCAGTCATTCATGTGATTTGTACGCATCATTATGTGAAATTCATGAAAAGTATAATTGCACAGGTATGCATCTTATGAGTATCTTTTTCATGGTAGAAACTAGAAACTGTTACTTTTCTGTGCCAAAAATTGCCTTAAAAGCCAAATTATATATTTGTGTGATTTGGCTGAGTTTTACTATTGCAAGCTTCATATAAACCACAAATTTTTCTAGAGTCAATTTTAAACTTTGTAATGTCTTTTCAAAAAAATTTGTATAATTTTTTTTTCTGAAAGGAAAAATCATTTTTGTAGAATTTAGTTACTGCATTTTCTCGTAGCCGTCTGCTTAGATGAAAGTGAAACTGTAAAAGAACAATAATTGTAATGGGATGAGAGAGTGATTTAAATAAGTTTTGTAAGACAGAAATTGGCGCTCTTTGGAGATTTTATGGAGTGGGAATATATTCTCTATTGATCATTTTGTAAAATTGGGGTTTGAGTTAATCTCTGAACTAAGTACCTTTCCCTTCTCTCTATCAGTCCATGAAACTTGAAACTTTTATCCTTAAGATTGGTCTTAAGCAAAACCTTAGTTGCTTTGCCTGAGTTACTCACCAGTAAAGTATATATTGTTTCCTTTTGATATGGTTCAGTTGAATGACATTGTGTGTATCAGTAAAATACCAAAGTATATCTCATACACGAAAACTTTCTGCTATATACTTTCTACCTTAATTTCCATTTTTGCATATCTGGCCTGAGAGTATTGTGTTTAACGCTAGTTAATGATAAAGCTAGGTTATGCCTCACATTCTCAGCGTTTTGTAGTTTACAACTTTTGGTTGGCATCTGAATCTGCTCCTTAAATCATTCATCTCTCAATTCATTTTATTACAGCAGGTAATGAGGGGAGACTGTTTGGACCAGGTTACTGCTAGTATTCAGAAGTCATTCAAATCCTCAAGTTACCAAAGAGTTGTTGGTCTAGCGGTCAGACTCTTGGTTTGCTCCCAAGTGATTCTAGAACTCTCTAGGCCTAGTGTCTTTCAGATTCTGCCTGTGTCTTTTTAGATTTCTGATTCAGTTTAGAAGTTTTAAGATTTCCTTTATTGAGTCTTTATGTTTTCATGTCTGGAAGTTTGAGAGGTCTGGTGAATGCTAGTTAATGAGAGCTATCATCTCTCTAGTATAAATATGTGCAAGTGCCGGATGGCAAAGGCATGTCTCAATAAAAAAAATTATCAGAGCATCTTTTGAATTTTCCTGTGTTGGGATTGGTGTGAAGCCTAGTCTTGGTGTGAAATCTGGAGTGATTCCTAATTTACAGAAGTTTGCGTGTGTTTAAGCTCTAAACCTTAGAGTTTGTTGATCCTGGTATCTTGGCAGTGTGTATACTGCACCACCTACTTAACTTTACTGTCAAAGATCCCCTGTCCTTATCTAAGTTACAACTTATTAACACACATGTGGATATTTTTCTAGTGGATAAGTCCCTCTATGTGCAGGCTTAGTGAATCTGTCAACTTTGTAGTTCTTTTACAGCTGACAAACTATGTTGTTATCGTACTTTTCAGTAGTATGTTTAAAATGATTTCTAACGAAAATTCAAAATATCATAGTGAGAACTTTTCTTGATCATTGCATTTCTAGTTTAGTAATACTGAGCCTTATATGGAAATGTTGGTTTGGTATCACGGCATCCCTTCATGGTCTCGTTTCTTTCTCATCTCCACAATATTTTTCGTTTATTAGTGTCAGCAACTCAGCATTCTGAATGAATGGAATCATGGTATTGACTCTTGCATTCTCAATGGTCATGGTTGGTTTGCGAGTAATATTTCAATTTTTTTTGCTGATGCCCAAGGTTACAATGATTACAGTTTTTTTTTTTTTTCTTAAACCCATTATGTAAGTTTTTGAATGCAGGACAGAAAGGAGCAATGAAAGCAAGAGCTGTGAGGTTGGCCTACGTTACATATGATGATACCAATGAATGTGTTTGAGGGGTCCTTCAAGAATCATCATGGGCGTGTTGGAGGGGACAGTACTCAAGAGGGGGATGAGGAGTCTGGAGGAGGTAAGGAGGTCCAAGTCAAAATTGTTGTGAAGTGCGGTAACAACTAGCAAGCAACAAACAAAGCGGATGTACGCCCCTTAGGGTTTCTACAGCACAAAACAGAAAATAGCAGCAGATGACACTCCTATCCAAAGGTAATTCTACCTTTTTCTCCATATGGCAAGGCCGTGATGTTCTAAAGTATAGGGGGTAGCGCACAAGGACTCACAATGTTAGAACCAGAAGAATAAATGAGTCCGTGTATATTTGTCATCATGAAGTGAAAATTCAACTCTACTAGACTTTTAGGTGATACGAGGTTTAGTACCGTGCGTTGCTGCGGTTATAAATTTGTGAATTGACAAAGAAAAAAGAGATGAGTCGATATCCAATTAACCCTAAACATTTATTTTTTTAAAATAAGATGTAGCGACAAAATAGTATGTTACAGTCCAGTGGTAAAATCGTAAATAAACGTAAAATAGGGACAAAATTTGGAAAAATTCTTTCAGATGAACAGTTTTCATGTTTGTGTTATAGTATGTTGTAAATATAATCCGTGCTTGGAGGAAACCACTATTAGAATATAGATTAACTTGAGGCATCTGGGGGGCTTGTTAAATTTGCATGAAATGGAAAAGGATACAGGTTATATGATTAGCAAAGGCAGAATTTAGAACACCATTCTGATTGATAGCCTATTTCTGCACCAAAACTTAGTTGTGCGATATCATCATTGCTGCCATTCAAACTGTTATTGTGTATTGCTATTGTGTGCATTTGGAAATTCAGTCTGGGTATTTTCATGCCCAACATCGCAATGAAAAATGGATCGATCCATCACTACTCTCGCTGACATGTTTCATGAAAAGGATGCCAAGCTAGAGCAGTGACTGTGTTCGGATTGTCGTTCAAGTTTCTTGTCATAAGCTTAATAACTTGATCCTTGGAAGCACTTGGTAGCCACTAGCCAGTTGTCATTTCGGTTCCAGCAACAGACTGCGCCCAATTTTTGTGATCATGAAATGAACGAAGCTCTTAGAACCAGATGAAATGAACAAAGCTCTTGCTCTGTCCTAGTACTGTACTGTTTTTTCCACATGAATTAGCTAGTAGAGGCTAGAGACTATATGGTGCCAATCAACACTCTTCACGTTCCAACCATGCTCAATCAATCTCTGCTCTTCTTGGCACCGCTTCAAAATCCAAGATGTTAATAGTATCATCCAAACATGAACAGAACTTCAAATTAGTCCTAGAAAAGCTGAAGTCCCAAACCGATTCTTGCTAGCGAAGTTATTGGCTAGCATATTGGTTTTTGGTCAGAGGTTTGCAGTGAAGTTGTTGTCTTGCCCTGTACCAGCGAGTTAAATTGAACGAGAGTCAAAAAATTGATAAACAGTTGCAGCAATTGATTAAGAAAGGTGTTAAACATTTTTTTTTTACCGGTAATAACAAATTACAACTGAAAACCCCTAAAACATCCGGTTCCTAAATTGTCAAAGAACGGTGTTAAAACATTAAAAGTTATGGTAAGAATAATAGTCTTGCAATCCTCATACTTTATTTGTGTCAAAAAAAAAAATTGAATCAAGGAAATAACTTTATAAATAAAAATATGACTCAATTAGTAGCGTCGAATACAATTGTATCGTAACACATCCAGAACACTTTCTGGAGCATCATCATCAAAATAAGAAAAATTTGTCCTAGCCTCAAGCCATAATGGCTGTTGCATACCGTCTCGTTGCCATATACAAACAGAACAAGAAGTTGTGGTAGTACCTACATTGGTACATAGAAATAGATTCATTCATTGAACACTCCATGATCCGCTACAGTATAGCTTAAATCCTCATTCAGTACTATTTCAGAAGATTCGCTAGTATCTCCAATGACCCACCAAACAGTAGCTAACTTTGATTAATCCTCCGGGATCCCAAATACGAAACCTTAGAGTGTTAGGATCCAACAATTGGGTCCACAAAGAGCCCCATAATACCAAACCATCCAAAACTAATTTGGACACCCACAATCTCTCAACATATCTGGGCCCCCAAAAATATTGGGCCTGGAAAATGTTATTGGCACCCGACTCCATTCTAGCCGCCCTCCTCACTGGTTTCGTTCACCAGCATGCACAAGTGTTGTCGCCACCTCTGTTTCTGATTCCTCAGCCACGATGACGACAACAAAAACCATCAGCCACGACCTCCTCTGCACGCACATCAAGACCTCTCTTCTCCAATACCAAATCGAGTTGGGATGACTTAATCGCTAAATCTGACTTGGCCATACTGCATCACACCCGGCACTCATCGTTGCCAAGCTATAGGAAGGAGGGCATCATTCCTTATTGATCCAAAAATATGGCAAACAAGAACTCCATCTATTCCGATCTTTCAAATTCTTAAGTCTCGCTCTACACGGTCGAATCTTCCCATCCCACTTGACAGATCTGCAAGCCAAAGACATGACTCTTCGATCAGAGATCTCCACCTGCTCATGGAGCCCAGAGCTGGCTCAAACATATTAGGGGCCCTGTGCGAGAGCTTACAATGGGGCCTTCAAGCTTTAACATGTAAAGACTAAAGTATGGCTACATGAAATTTTGGTTATATGTGTATATAAATCTATATAATGAAAATTATGTTTTTATTGTCAACACCGATTTCACATTAGATTATGCCTATAAATATGCTAAAGTTCAATACAAAATGCTACTGCTAAAAGTTCTACACAAAATGTTGCTGAAAAAAAAGCTAAAAGTTCCCCAAAAAAATCAATCTCAGCAAACTCATGAGTATGGGCTGTTGGGATTCGCAGGCAGCTAGGATTTTGGGTTTTTTTTTTTTTTCACTCTCTTTAGAATACAAGCTATATATATATATATATATATATATATATATTGGGCCTATAAAAATGGGGGCCCTGTGGGTTTTTTTTTTTTTCACTCTCTTTAGAATACAAGCTATATATAAAAAACATTTGGGCCTATAAAAATGGGGGTCCTGTGGGGTTTTTTTTTTCACTCTCTTTCGAATACAAGCTATATATATAAAATTTGGGCCTATAAAAATGGGGGCCCTGTGCTGTCGCACAGGTTGCACCCGTGCAGAGCCGGCCCTCATGGAGCCCATAAGGATACAAATTCAATTGCGTAGTCGCTGAAAAAGATCGCGTTGGGTGGCCACAAAGAAGTGGCATATTGCAGAGAGATAATGACGTATGACGAAATCATAGTTAATCTACATAAAGAATCTTGAAAAGAAAGAAGCGTTGTCATTTTAAGAAAAATAATTTAAATATCAAAAATTAGTATTCAAATAGGCTTCTTAATGAAGAAATTAATCATAAATTTCTCTTTTGGATTTATCGGGATTCTCAAGCTAAAGATCATGCAGAATCGTGATGATTTTGTATTAAATTAGGTTTCCTTGTTTAAGTATTGTTCTTTATGTTTTCTAGTTGTTCTAGGTTTATGTTTTGTACCCTATATATAACGCACCTCCTAGCTTGTAATAGGAAGAATCTTTGTCATGAATTAAACCCAAATATTAGAGAAGTTCTCTTCTTATTTTCTGGTGGATTCCAGAGTTATCTTATGGCTTTACCCATGTTATCCCTATTTTGCCAGTGGATTTCTAACATATCCCATTAGGTTTTCAACGTTTGACGAAACCTAATTTCTACTGTGATACGCTTCCGCATCAGATAGACATCTCCGATGCTTGGCGTCATACGCCATGGTTGGATCCCAAAGCCATGACGGCTAGGGATTGGAAGAAAGCGGAGGAGTCAAGACGGCAAATTCATCCATAAAAGCGCAACAAATCATTTATTTGTGTCAAAAAATGAAACAATATATAAAGATTACAATGGAAATTTTTTAGGCCCACTTGAAATGATGATCTAATAATGAAATATCAGACAGTTATGTTGTAGAATAATCAGAATTGGTCTACTCATTTCATTAGAGAATCCCTTTATATAGGGTGACGATTACAATGGTAATAACAATTACATTGATGATCATAATCACTGATTGAAATGTTACAACTTATTGATAACTGATTTCCTAATTTACTATCGTCATTACTTTGACGAAGGCACACAAAAGGTATTTTCCTTTAACACTCCCCCTTGTGCCGAGTCAAAGACGGAATGGTGCATAGATCGTTGCCTCATTAAAAACCTTGCCAAGTAACAAAACCCAGTGGGACAAAATAAAACTTGGACGAAGGGAAAAAGAGCACAACACACCTTTAACCTTTGAGGATTACATGTGTGTATTATACTCCCCCTGAAGTCTACATCTCCCCCTGATCCTTACATTAATCAAGGAAGCTTTGAAAGCTTTCGCATTCCTATGTTTTTCCTTCAACACAGATAAAATGGTGCATGTGGTGTTGCCTCATTAAAAACCTTGCCAAGTAACAAAAACCCAATGGGAGAAAATAAAACTTTGGTCGAAGGACAAAAAGAGCGCAACGCACCTATTACATTTGAAAACAACATGTATGTGCTAGACTCCCCCTGATGTCTGCAACTCCCCCTGATTTTTACATTAATCATGGGATTCTCCCTGATTCTTTCATTTGATCAAGGGAGCTTTAGTAACATCAGCACAGTTATGTGTTTTCACATGTTTTTCCAAATATGACTTTGAGCAATGATTTAGTAACTAAATCTTGCCATATCTTCCTCAGATCCAACTTGATTTACTTTGATCTTGAGGATAAGGTTGTTCATGAACCGAACACATTGGTTCATATTGAACATCAGGTTCACTCGTGGTATGACATTCATATAACAAAATAGCCATAACTTCGTCTAGAGTATGAGTGAACCATCAAGAGATTTGAAATTGATCTGTAATAACAGATTTTCTTATCTCATCTTTAATGCGTTTTTCTTTACGCATAGTTGGCTATGACGTGGATAATTTCTTTATCATGTCACATTCTATGTAGAGATTGAATGAGCCCAAATCTTTCATATCTTTAATGAAAGAATGATTTGCGTTGCGTAGGCGCAGAGCTAAACATAGCTTTACAAATTTACATCGAATGAGAGGTCGAGTCTTACATATTATGTTTAAGTACAATCATGCATTATTGCACTTGTATAGGAATTTCATTTCCCAATACTTCTTCATCATCTTCCTTTAGATGAAAAACGGATCTATTGTTAGAGTAAAGACTTCGACTGATCATGAGAGTATATGGAGGCCTCACTTTATTCTTTAGAGTGCCTAAGCTGATTGATGTATGGTCACCATCAATACAGTCCTTGAGTTTCATTTCAAGACTGTGTATTCTCAAGATCTTTTCATTCTTAACTTAGGATTTACAATACATAGAGTATCTCATAATTCATTGAGAGTCTGTGTATATCCATAATGAGCACGCAATGACATAATTCACCAATCACTTCTCAATCAAGTAGTCACTTTAGTGAACGTTTCAATTTCTTTTGCAAACGTACTCATGTGATCTAGAGTCACTTGATTTGGGTGGATGAAGTCCGTTTAGGATCCTCATGTATATCTCTTAATTTAGATCCCCATAGAGATATATGTTTTGATCACTTTTCGTAAGCTGCATGTTCAGTTTTTCGGAAACTACCAAACTGACAAGGTAGTGGAGTGCAATGACATCCATTACAAGAGATTGTCTCATCGTAGTTCATTACGAGAGAATATCTCCTCGTAGTCGATTCCAGTGCGTTTTTGAGATACCTTGCGCCATAAGGTGAGTCTGAATACTCTTATTCTCATTACGCATTCTAACAAAGATATATTTGATAGGGTTTATATTTGCGGTGTCGGCGTCACCTGCCCAAAAGACCTATCTCTTTGTTTATACTGGATCGCTTATTTCCATTAGGCCAGTTTACTAAGTTGACATTTTTCAACGAAGTATGGTTCGATAGTAGACTCATTATTCCACGTCCTCATGTACACTAGTGTAATGTGTTTGTAGAGATCTCTATACTTTAAGGATTGGTTCTAACATTTGAGGCGTCCCCCAATGATAACCACAATCCATAAATATTCTCATGAGACGGATTTGAGTATCACTGATCAATAGATCAGGTTGTGCCAAACTTGTTTTCTTCCTTTACACAAGTATGTATCGAACCTAAGGTGGCCTCCCCCTCTTCCTTGGAGAGCCACGGCCTGTGACACCATTTATGCCACTTATGGCGTCACCATGCCACCATCCATGGTGGCAGTGCAATACCCAACTCCTCTTGGGTGATACCATGTCCTTTTGATAAAACACAATCCTTGCAGGTATATTTGCAGCAGGTTTATATGATCTCGTCACTTTAATGTATAAGACATCTGCACACTTTACTTTGTGTGATTTTGGGGATCGAGATGAGACATAGTGGGGACAAACCACGACAATTCCTGTCGTTCCACTTGAACATGCTTGTTCTTATCTCCCCCTAACGACGGGAAGACTGTCTCATCAAAGTGACACACCGCAAATCTAGCGGTGAGGAGATCGCCTGTCAAGGTTTCGACATAGCGGACTATAGCTGGAAGTTCATATCCAGCATAGATATTTATTCATCTCAAGTAACCCATCATTGTGCGCTGTGGCGGCGCAATTTTGGCACATAAAACATTTAATGGAGCTCAAGGATTGTAGATCCGTGTCAATCCAAAAGAGCTCAAGGATTACAAGTTCGTTTGAAATCCTGTAAAATTCTCACACATAGTCACTAGCTATGGTATAAATTTGTTCAATGATGATGGTCAAAGATGAATAAATAACGCTGCATGCAAAATTGCATAACCCAAAACGGAAGTATTGGTGTGCTTTACCAATATTAAGACTATTACTGTAGTCATTTTCCGTGAGACCAATTGAGTTTTTATATAGGAATATGATGTCCATTACAAATCCCGTATAATAAGCCATAAAATCATCACACCTACGGAAATTAACCCGGCCTAGGTGCTTTGACTTTCTAGCATAAGCAGCAGAAATTTTTAATTGTGGATGGTGTCATGACACGTGACCAGCGTGTCGACACAACAACCAACACCATAAAATATCTATGGTGTCCGCAAGTTGGTTGAATCGATCCACTGAATCCTCTTTTGATTCAATATAACAACATAATGAGAAACTCATGTGTCCTTTGCATATGATGATCTCAATCATAATTTCACTAATAGGCTTTGAGTGATGTGCTTCGATTCATAGAATCACAATAGATAAGAAGCATAATATGATATAAGTGCATGTACTTGTGCATCAAATATATCATAATGTCACCGTAGGGGAGCGGTGGAATATAGGGATTGAATACACGTCTTCATCCCTACATGGATTGTATCGAAATAATATTTGAGGATAAAATGTTCTTTGTTCGTCCTCAGTTTCGTGTGTGAACCATATTCTTCTGGTGTTTGCTTCTATTTATCCAAAAATATGGGTGTCCATAGTAGTTTCTTTAATGTATGGATCACCAGATCAAAGCCAATCTATGTCAGAATTCCAAAATATCATTTTCTTATGACGTTGGATTTAATTAGCGGTTACTTAGAACCTACTAAGTTGACATATAATCTTCTCTAATACTCGTTTACATTCGCAGTCATTTAGAGGTAATGCAAAGGAGCTCAAATGAATTCTCACTTGTGTCTTTTTCACATGAAAATCGTGGCGTAAATTTCTTTATAATGTGGAAAACAAAATTCAATTTTCTTTTATGGCATAAATTGTCAATTTGACATATGCTCAATATATACATCGAAACGTAACTCAAGTTCTTTAGAGTAAATCGATGGGGATTGTAATAAAAGAGATTCTAATCCCAATTAGGCAGGTGTATTATGAATCCCAAAGGAAAAGATATACTGATCCTTATTACTTTCTTTGATATACTAATCATTATCATATACTATTGATATAGTACTACTGTTCTTCAGTACTATTATTTTAGGGATTACATTGTGCGTTTCTTTGCACACGGTTCTTTGTTTCATGCCTATATTATGATATGTTGCTTTACTTTATGCAATACTTTGCAAAGTTAGATATAGAAAATTGAATTATGTATATTATGAATAAAATTTGAATAATCTCAATTCCTTTAGAGAAAATTCAAAAAATGCCAACGATTACATTTAGTCTTGTCCAATTAAAAGATAGAAACTTTAAGACAAAAAGTCTAATTTAGGACAAAAAGTCGTATTTAGGCGTAATGGCCTTTATAATGATATCTTGTAAGTTTAAAAGTAGACTAATCAAAGTCTATCTTGGATTGAGCCAGATCCTTTTTGCTCTTTTAATAGCTGCAATGATGAGTCGTTTCATTGACATCTTCTTCCCATTTTGTATGCTTTTAGTTGTAAATTCATTTTCAATGTTTTTTGTTGGATATTGAAGATACTTTTCCATAATCCGCATACTCATATGATTCTTCATATATATTGAAAGTCGTAGCTAATTCTTTACTAGCTTATAATGTACGTATCAATAGTTCATTGAATTACAACAATGGCAGAGTGCTTCACTGCACATGACATGTCCCCTATGTCATCTTTTAAATGTTACATTGTTTCCACTTACTTTTGGATGATTATATGAATTTTTACGTCCATGGTAATTACCCTTTGTTTTAGGGTCGTTGCATTATTTTGCCCAATTTGTTCAAGAATATATATATATATATATTTTTCTAAGACCTTACATTGTCATTCAAGATATTGAAATTATTTATTTAGCTATTTACATCAAGCAATTTTGCATAAAAATACCATGTTCAAGCCTTTGTCGGCTTAATAGGGAATTTGGTACTCAAATTCTTCAGAGTCCAATATGTCAAAACTAAACTGTGATGGTTAAACCATTTGTAAAATATAGGAAGAATAAAATATATTAATCTCGTGGTCTAAATGACATGTACGACGACTAATATAAACCAAAATACTTTATGGTAAATCTGATGCTTCGTGAAATTTCGTTATCACAATAAAATTTTGATTTTTTCATATTCATTGCATGTAAAGCTAATGAAATTTCATTATCATTGCTATTTATATAATCAAGAAGATATCCATGATGAAAATTTTTCAAGAAATTAAAATTGGATCTCAAGACCAAAATTTGTAATGGTCATATTTGTCTTACTTCGTGAAAATACTTTTCCACATTATAGGTTTGTCACTTTTTCTTTATACTATAATGCTCATGAAATTGCATTATCATGGCAATGGTTAAACTATTAAATAAAGTAATTATCTAACAGTAATAAAATGAACATATAATGCTCTATATTTATCATTTAAATAAATATTAATGCGATTTAATAAAAGCATTATATGATGAAATTTTAAATGAGATTTAACGAATGCGGCAAAATTCATACTGTAAGTTTGCCAAATAAACTGCATATGATGCGATTGCTCGATCTCCGACTCCCAATAAACGTCACATATTGATCGCCGCATCGTAATTGATATGTCACAAAAAAAAAAAATAGTCATATGATTAGTCACTTTAATCATACATTTACCATATCGATTATATAATTTAATATTTACCGTTAAATTCATAAAACAGTAAATAGTTATATAGTAAATAATCATACGGTAAATATAATTTACAGTACGGTAATTTTGAAATTTACCTTTAAAAAAAATTCCTGTTTTTTCTTTTTTTTCGGGTTGGGTCAGGCCCAAGGTGTTGGGCCGGGTCGGGTCGAGCCCAAAGGACCCGGGTAGAAATTTTTTTTCTTCAGATCGCAGAAGGAGCAAGGCGGCGCCTGGTTCGTCGGCCGATCGGAGAGACGAGGCGCCGATTGGAGGCGAGCCGGTGGATCAGATCAGGGCATCGACGTTGATGGGCTGGCGTCGTTGGCGCTGGTCCGGCGTAGGAGGAGGCCGGATCGGGGGGGGGGGGGGGACGATCCGGGTGGCGTCGGTGTCTGGGGCAGAGGAGCGGCGGCGAGGCGATCTGGAGAGGTGCAGGAAGGTACGATCGGAGGAGGTGGTGGTCCGATCGGAGGAGGTTTTTTTCTCTCTCTTTTTTTTCTCTCTGGCTAAAGCAAAGTGCTGATAACGTGTTGTAGAATAATCAGAATTGGTCTACTCATTTCATTAGAGAATCCATTTATATAGGGTGACGATTACAATGGTAATAACAATTACATTGATGATCATAATCACTGATTGAAACTTTACAACTTATTGATAACTGATTTCCTAATTTACTATCGTCATTACTTTGACGAAGGCACACAAAAGGTATTTTCCTTTAACAAGTTATAGTTTTTCTTTTTTTTTCTAGAACATGTAAAACAGTTTGCCGTTTTTGTTTTTTGGTATTTCTAACTCTTAATTGCATCGTCTTTCAAAAATTAACATAAAATATTCAATGTTTATAAATTTTTGTTTTGACCCTTCTAGTGTAATTTAACACTATTATGTTTGACATTATATCCTTTATGAGGATATTTTCATGTATACACCAAACCCTATATATGTGTGTGTGTAGTTTTTTTTACTTACAAGTTTTTTTTTTTTTTTTTTTTTTTAAAAAAAAAAAAAGAGGATTCAAGGATTTCACACCTACCCCCTATCGCGACTCGAACCCAGGACCTAATGACCTACTTCCTAGGTAATGGTACTCTTTACCACTTGAGCTATATGTGTAGTTCATATATGTGTATATATACATCGCTCTTCTAATGAGGGATCTTTTTTTGGGCTTTTTAAAAGGGATAGCAAATCACCATTGAATATTTTTTTTTAATGACCTTGGATAGCTGATATTAAGTCAAACAATTCAACACTTTCTGACAAACCTGAACCGTTCGAGGTCATTAAAAATAAATCAAGCTTTTGAATGTCTTAACGATCACCAAATCTTATGAAAATTTGTAGAGATGATCTACTTATATAGCTCTACCAACTAAACGATGGAGATCTGGTTTAGGGATCGAAAAATTCGTCAAATGCATATCCTTATAATTGACCCAAAAATGGATCCCTTAATGGAAAGACCCTATATATATACAACACCCTTCCAATGAGGGATCCCTCATTTTGATAATTTTGAGGGATCCCTCATTTAACCTACTTTTCGATAACATATTAAGATCTCCACTGTTCAACATTCATGTTTATATGGGTAGATCATATCTAGAAATTTTTATTCCATTAGATAATCGTTAGAGCATTGAAAATTGTAATTTAGAAATAAAAACATGAATGGTTCAGGTTTGACAGATTTCATACGTCCATTGATTTCATCTAGTTAGATGTCTTAACGATCACCATTTTGGCTAAAAAATTACATGAATGATCTACACATATAAACCTAGTAATTGAACGGTGGAAATGTGAAAATTCAATAAAAAAAGTTGGTCAAATAATCAATCCCTTAAAATGAACAAAATGAGGGATCTCTTAGTGGAAGAACTATATATATATATATATTTATATAATATACCTATCCAGAGCGAACCTTTGCTCTGAAATTAACGTGTGAAGTTCCTTTTTTGACAAACTTATCGGTCATATTTTCACATCCCCACCGTTCAAATGTTAGAACCTAATGTATATATTATCTCTGTAAAATTTAATCCAACTTGATAATCGTTTGACCTGTCGTTGTGGTGATTTACATGAACAGTTCAGGTTAAACAGATTCGGTTTGTTCATTGATTTAATATAGTTTTGATACCTTAACGGTAACCAAATTATATGAAATTTTGCAAGAACGATCTATACATTAGGTTCAAACATCTGAACGGTGAAGAAGTGAAAATACGACCGAAAAATGTGTCAAAAAATGAACTTCGCAAGTTAATTTCAGAGCGAAAGTTCGCTCTGGATAGGAACTATATATATATATATATATATATATATATATATATATATATATATATATTTCAAAAATCATATTTCATATATATATATATGAAATATGATTTTTGGATGGAAAAAATTATACTTCACTGTAATGCAGCCATTGAATTGACGATTTTAATGTCCTTATTTTCTATGAATCAAATTTAAGAGGGTGTATGAATACTTCAGCCTTATCTGCATCTTGGCTTCAACTGTTAGATAGCCTCCTATGCTTTTGAAATATACCTATCAAAATTCATAAATGTTTGAGTTAGTTTTGCAATCAGGTAAGTTTTCTCTATATTGTTTCTTGCATATTATGTACTGTTGTTTCATGTATTGCATTCTTTTGCACTCTGATATAAGCCTCTTAGTAAAAGTTTCAACTTGATTCCAAAAAGTGGCTGCATCTTCCACTGCCTGTGATGTCAATTTGGATTCTCGGCAATATCAGCTTCTCAGGTTTGTTATTAGCATGCATTATTAAAGTTGCAACTGTTAAATATCCTTACTTAATCAAGTTTCTAACTTCAGTTAACTTAATTTCAAAATTCCATTGCAATACCACCACTTATGCTTAAAGTTTTCAATTTATGCAGATATCTACTACAGAATAGAAGTTGTCAAATAATTTTGAGTAATGGAGTACAATTGTGTAGAAAACTTAAGAGGTAGGACAGTTTGTATATGAAGTTTTCTTCCGTATCTTACATGTAACAAACAATATTATACAATAGATTAAACAACTTCCATTTTCACAACTGAAAATGTTGAACAACAACTTTCCATTTGCTTCCAAATTTTAGACCCTCACAAATTTACTTCTCCATAAGTCTTCCTTCTTCATCACAAAGCCGCAGCAAGGCGCGACCCTACTAACTAGCATATTTATGTTTGACTATATATATATATATATATATATATAGCAACTATATATACATACATATAATTTTGTTTGACACTTATACGTCTTTATTAGTTATTTTATATAGGTTGACATAGTCAATGCTAACTTGAAAAAAGAAGGAGGTCTAAGTGCTCTTTTTAGAGGTATGGATAGAAACTCGCTCTTCTTAATCTTCTTCATCTTAAGAATACCTTGGTATCTGCCAAAAATTCTCAAAACTGCTCTCATAAAATAAAAGATATGGCTCTTTCATAATTAAAAAGTAGGTTTGAATGAATGAAAAGTGGTTCAAATCTATTTTTGGCTTCTTATTCGATGCATCAAAGTTTTTTGGATGAGACTCGATGGATCAACATTCGTCCAAAGTGACGATGATGAATTATAAAGGTTTTTGAATCTTTAACATGTTTTGAGAAATGGGGAGCTGGAGTTCATCTATTGTTGATGCAATATTTTCTTACCGAGTTATAAATTTTGCAGGAGATGTTGTCAAATGAGGCATATGTTACATAGAAGCCTTGATCCATTAATTAAAGTTATGAAGTTAAGAACCCATCCCATTCACTCTATCTTCATAGTATCAAAATTTAGACAAATCTACTTTGACATGTTAAGAACCCATCCCCTTCACTCTATCTTCGATCATGGTATCAAAATTTAGACAAATCTACTTTGACATGTTAAGAACCCATCCCCTTCACTCTATCTTCAGGATGACAATTAAATATGCTTACACCACTTATTGGAGATTACAACAAATAATCAGTTTAGAAAGCAACCTAGTTGCCTCATTTAACATGGATGAGGTCATATTTAGTGGTGTAGTTTTTCTAATGGGAATCAGATTCTATGGCTTACTACTCATGAATATGCAAAACTTCTTTCTACACTATGGAAAGAGTAGATTCAATATATTTTTTTTTTTTAAAAAAAAAAAGTATGTTCGCTATATGTTGCTTTGGATGTGTAAAGTTACGGAGTTTGCAAAGAAAATGGATATGTTTAAGTGTTATGTAGGTTTAGAGGACACATAACTCAGAACTTAGTTCATATGGGGGAGAATGTTCTTTTGTCTTGTAAACACTGCTCATAAAACTGATACTTTTGAGTATTAGTATATATGTGCAACGATCATTAGAATTGAGTGACAACGGCAATATATAACTTTGAGAGACTGTCAAATCCTCTACCACCCTCAATAGAAAAATGCATCAACTTATCTTAAGCTTAGATTTGGCAGCCTCTCGAAATTATATCTTTTGGCAGCCTCAATATATATGTCTCTCGAACTTGGTTTATCGCCTTATCTCAAGTTTGTACTGAGCTCCCAAGCATGCATTTTTCTTCAGCAAATCAAGCTTAGAGCATCCGCACCCATAAATTGGGTTTGCTCAAGCAATAGGTGGGGCCAGAAGAAAATTTTGCTCCAAGCAAATCAATTTCATATTTTGCTCAAGCAAATCGATTTTTGCACACACCCATTCACAATTTGCTTTAGCAATTCAATTTTGTCTTGTTGTGAAATTATTAAAAAAAAATTACCGAATATATTTACAACTAATAATAATGTGCCACATGTCGTTATCGATACGATATTATACAAGATTTCCGATAAGATTTTCGACTAATAGAGAATTGACACGTGTCACTACCTGATAGGAGCACAATGTGCGACGATATTATATGTTTATGCCCTCGTTTATGCTTTGTTTAACCCTTATTTGTTTAAGATTGAGTCATAATGTAGTTAGTGTCGTTTTGGTAGAGTTTTGATGAAAAAATGGTTAAGAATCCGAAAAATGACTAAGTTTGAGAAATCTGGAAAATATTGTAAAATATGTCTTTTTCGCGATTCTGAGATGAGCAAAAGTATGATCTATCCTTGTCCAAATTCTATGAAATTTGGCGGACTCAATATTTATATGCTAAGGAATGTTGTGTTAAAATTTCAGATCAATCGGAGTTCGGGAAGTCACCCAAAAGATGGCTGCAAAACAGCAGTCCGAGCATTCCAATCCAGGGACTTCCAGGATTTTCCTGGGACTTTGTCCCAACTTCAAAAACTCATTCCCGTCAATTCACAAGGATTTTGATCAAACTGTTTTATGGGGAGATGGCTTTTTGTGTCTAGTTATCTGAGATTTGAAATCGAATCAATCGGAGCATCGAAGAAAAAGTTATACTCGACTGAAGACACAAAGGTATCATCCGCCAGGTCTCATTCGCCAAGCCCTTGCTTGCTCGCCCACGATCTTGCTCGCCAGAAGCTCATCCGCCAGGTCGCATCCGCCAAGCTTCATCCCCCAGCAGATTCACCAGAACTGGTCAGCTCACCAGCTAGTACATGTCCGCTCGCCAACCATCCGCGCATGCTAGCATGCATGTTCGCTCGCCAGCACCAGACTCGCCACTAAGAAGCCTCGCCAGTACCCGATACTAGCAAAGTCTGTACTTGCGAGCAGAGAGGAATTTCCGGTAATGTCTCCAAGCGACTGCGAGCGTGCTAAATCATTCCAAGAAGCTTCCTATGCGTGTCCAAAAAGAAATCATAAGCCGGCCAAGCTAGAGTTTCTTTGTTCAATAAGGAGAGAAAAGCCTATTCCAACTCGGATTGGGAAACCTTATTTATTGAAGATTTCTATCTCGTTTTTAGCAAGGAAAACTCTCCCAAATCAGCCTTTCCCTTCTCTTATAAATAGAGGCCGGCACCATGAAGAAAACGATATCTCATCTGAAGCACAAAATACTAGCCAAAGCTCTACCAAGTTTCTTAAGTACCAAATACCCAAATACATAGCCAAAACACCATCACCACCACTACAAATTTCCGAATTCCCCCACCTTGTTTTCTGCCGATTCCTGCTTAGGCCGAGCACTAAGGAGCAGCAGCAAGTACCATCTTGTCACGTCTTGAGGAGTCTTCAAAGGTTCTAAAAGTGTGATCCACTCCCCCTATGGCTTTTGTATTTGTTGTAGTTTGGTTGTATTGTATTAACACAATTCGTTTCTTGGTTTTTATTGAACTTTTATGTAAACCGATTGCATGATTGATGTTTATGTTCAAGTTTTGTAATTTTAACATGTGAATTTCGTATGTATGGATAATTAGGGCAGTGGTATTAGAAGCATGTTTAGGATTTAAATTGGTTAGTGGGTTAAGGATGTTCCTTATAAACCGAAACATTAGTTGTGTTTAAGCATTTGTTGTTTGCATGTAAATCTAGGTGTTAGGTTTCATCTAACCTGAGTGGAATAAATAAAACTATAGGCCTAGCGGTTGTTTTGATTTGTTGTGCTCACCTAGGGTATAAAACCTTAGCTAATACTTGCATGTTAAATAAGATGATTGACAACCTTGCTTATTTGCATGTTTTCGATTTAAGACTCTTGTGCGTTATATGTTAAGTCTTAACCGGATTAGCATAAATATCTTTAGGGCTAGAGCGAAAGTTTGTCCTAAAAGAACTTGAGGAAGTCTAGTAACTAGGTACAGAGCGAGAGCTCTAGTTGCGGTCGAAACGAATTTAAATTGTGAACATGCTAAATACTTGTCTCTTACTTTCTTGCATGCGAATCTTTGTGTTAAAGAGTCTTTTGTGTGAACTGTTTTGTGTGAAAGATGATGATCACTTGTATATAGTAGTTTAGATTTAATTTCATGTCTAGGAATTTAGAGGCAGCTTTGCTGCCGAACCTCATCTTCATCCCCCATGATAAATTCGTATATATGTATATAAGTGTGACAATTGTGTGCATATATGTTTGTGAATATTTTGTGTTAACATTCTCATATTTCAGGTACCCTTAATCCCCGGCTAGAACGATCCCTACTTGCTTATACTACTAACGATTGTAGGGTTTATTATTGTGTGCGAGCTTCGGCTCTCGTCCAACAATTTTTGGCGCCGTTGCCGGGGATTATAAAAGCTTGTTTTATGAATTTGTTGTGTATATAATGTTGCTGGAAATTTTTGTTGTGAAGTTGTAAAGTTGTAAATTTTAAGTTTATTTTGGGATTTTGTAAAGAAGAAATATGTTTCGGCATGTAGAGTTTAAATTTCGAAAGTTGCATGATGAATAATGATGTATGTTGGTAATCACTTAGTTTAATTTCTAGGAAGTTGATATGTTGTGTATGTTTGAGTTTATTGTAGATTCTAAAGTGTAACATGTAGGTGAAACCTCTTTTGTTGATCATAACCAAAACCCTTCATGTGAATGGTGCTTTGTCGGAAGGCGTTTCTATGTAGATTGGGAAACGCGGGATACTTCCCCCCCACGCATATAAGCGTTTCTTCGGTAATAGTATTACTTCTATGAGGTTGAGGGCGGTTTTAATCAACACTTGAGACCGCTAGGGATCCGTGTTTGTTTTACAAAGTATGGGGAAGTTATTATCATAGATATGGTTCTCAGGTTTGTTTAACTGGATCTCAAGGCCCATAGACTGATGTTCATTCTCGGTGAGTGAGTCGATAGGGGGTTCTCCCTCCATGGTGTCCAACAACGAGTCCTGCCTGGTTCCTGTAGGGGGTTCGCCCTCCGTGATTTTAATGACCTTTGAAACGTAAAATCCGCACGACCTAGTCGACAGCTTGTGCCGAAGCATCACCTCACTTTAGACGCTAGAACATAACTTGACATATGTGGCCTATTTTCTTCGAAGATAAAACATGTTGTGTGGTTCAAACTCTTGAGGTATATCGGATTAAGCATGATACTACCGGGGGCTGTATCAGTCCATTGCACCGTTATCTCCTCTGCTCCACGTACTTCGAGAGTTAGAACAGATTTAAAAGAAATTAGACTTAGTGATTACATGCTCATGAACTTTCCGATTTTTGATCACTTGTTGCTGATTGTATATGTTTGCTTTTGCCGAAATTTTAGGTTGTGCCGTGTGATGTGTATGCCATTGCCGAATGTATATATGTACCATTGTTGAAATATGTTGTGTAATCGCCAATGCCGTGGCTTGTAATGATGTATATTCTTGTTTTCTATTTCTTTACGATGTTCTAACTTGTTTAAATGTTGCAAATTTCAGAAATAGTGCATGTCCGAATCTAGTATTTGGACAAGAGATCTTCAAGGCCGTTTGCAACGTTTAGAGCAAGAACTCGCTATTGCTCGTTTTGTGCCATTACCACCATCTTCACCAACCAGTTCATCAGTATCATCATCCGTACCATCCTCCCCTATTGTGCCGTCAGTATCAGATAGTGTGCCGAGCTCCCCATCAGTAGTGTCATCATCGTGTGATCTTCAGAATCCAGAATTTGAAGCCTTTGCCGAATTAGAAGAAGAAGAAGAGATCATGGCATCAATCAGATCACAGAATGGTCATGTTGCTGGAGCTGGAGTTGCTCCTTCGAATATCACTTATCCTCCTTTGGAAACTGACAAGACTGGAGAGATTGAATTGAGGAGTGGATTCCTCCATAAGCTGAAATCATTTTATGGAATGCCGAGTGAGGACCCTAATAAGCATCTACAGTGGTTTAACTTCACCACGGAGTCTATGTGTCCAAGAGGGACCGATTTGCAACACTTCAAGATGAAGGCATTTCCGTTTTCTCTAGAAGATCAAGCAAAGGAGTGGTTGTTTGAGGTGCCTAGTAGTCGCATTGTTTCGTGGAGTACTATGATGGATGAGTTTTTGCTCAAGTACTTTCCTGCTTCACGTATCACTGATCTGAGGAAGCAAATAACAAGTGTGAAGCAAGCCGGAGATGAGACTTTCTTCGACTACTACAAGAGGTTCAAGTCCCTAGTTTCTTTGTGTCCATCGCATGGCATTAGCGATGGACTCTTGCTACAATATTTCTATGAGGGATTGCGCGTCATGGAGAGAGAGTTTCTTGACTCGGCCGCGGGAGGTAGCTTTTTGGAGTTGAACGCCGGAGCGGCAAGAAGTTTGTTGGAAGTTCGTGCATTGAACAACCAACAATTTGGCATGGCACGAGGCAATGTGCAAAGGAATGAGAAAGTGCATGAGACGTCTTCGAGCTCAAAGTTAGAAGATAAAGTGGACAAGCTTACCGACTTGGTGAGTAATTTGATGAAGAAGCGTGCAAGTGTATGTGGAATTTGCACCGAGGGCCATGAGACCGACCAATGCCCTCAATTTGGAGTTAATGAGGGAGTTGAGGAGTGCAATGCAATTGGTTTTCAAGGAGGCCAACGATTTGGCAATTTTAATCCAAGGTTCAATGATCATCCAAACTTTCGATGGGCGAACAATGATAACGTGCTTAGGGCACCTATGCAACCGAGAGAGGGAGGAGCGCCATTTGTACCAAGGCCACCATTTGTGCCTCGGCAGCCATACATGCCAAACCAAGGACACTTTGCTGCACTACCGAACCAATCACAAGGAGGGCCGAGCCAAGGCCAAGGCCAAGCTTCGCCAAGCAATCCGAACTACGATGCTTTGATTCAATCTTTGTCAAGTGCTACTCAAGCATTACTCGCGGGACAACAAAATCATCAAAAGGACATTGGTGAGCTCAAGACTCAAATGGGCCAAGTTGTGGATTTTATGGGAAGATTTAATGAGCAAGGAAAGTTGCCAAGCAATACGATTCCTAATCCGAGGAACGAGCAAGCCAAAGTGATTCAAACTCGTAGCGGAAGAGAGTTGTTTCCTCCAACAAGTCCAAAGAAGAAGCGAGTGACTTTCAAGGGAATAAATGAGGATGAGATGGCTGCCGGACCTGTCATTGCCGGCAGCCATGATGGAGATGCCGAGGAGAGCCATGTTGCCAAGCATGATGATGATGCCGGCAATGTTGTTGCCGAGAAGGAGGCAGCTGCCGAACAAAGGCATGGTGCCGGCAACACTAATATTAAAGAAAAGGGGCTGCATAATGAGTTTGAGTACGATCCCGCCACATCAAAGAATGAGGTGTTGCCGAGCCAAGCAAGTAAGGGAGGTGTGTCATCATCTAGTGCCCCATTCCCTTCACGCTTTGCTAGAACAAAGAAAGATAAATCCGATGAAGAGATATTGGAGATTTTCCGGAAAGTGCAAGTCAACATCCCTTTGTTGGAATGCATTAAGCAAGTGCCAAAGTATGCTAAGTTTTTGAAGGAGCTTTGCACGGCAAGGAGGCATACTAGAGAGACTCGTGTGGTAACAATGAGCGAGACGGTGTCGGCCGTTATTCAAAGGAAGTTGCCACCAAAGATGAAGGATCCGGGAAGCTTCAATGTGCCTTGTGTCATAGGAAATACTCGGTTTGAGGATGTTATGTTGGACTTGGGAGCATCGATCAATGTCATGCCACTCAATGTGTATCAAACGTTGAGTATAGGGCCTCTCAAGAAGGATAATGTCATCATTCAACTTGCGGATCGCTCAAGCAAATATCCGGAGGGTTATGTTGAGGATGTGTTGGTGCAAGTCAACCAATTGATATTCCCCGCCGATTTTTATGTGGTTGAGATGGAGGATTCGCCGGTCAACAACACTCAATTGCTTTTAGGGCGACCATTCATGAGGACCGCGCGCACAAAGATAGATGTGGCCGAGGGCAACCTAACTATGGAATTTGATGGTGAGATGATAAAGTTCAATGTGTTTGACGCCATGAAGTTCCCTAATGTCGATTTCAAGGAGGGTTGTGCCATTGATGTTTTGGAGGAGGTCGAGCAAGTTATGTCGACCTCGCTCGACGCATAGCAATTAGCGATTGAGCAAGGGGTCGGATTTGACAAGAAGGGAGAACGAGTCACGTTTGAGCAAGAAGTAGCCGAGCCATGCATTGCCGAGAAGGGGGTTTATGCCGAGCCCTTCATGATCATGCCGAGCCCAATGGAGGTTTGTGCCGAGATAGAGGCTCGGCCATACAACAAAGTTTTTGATTCGTTCTTGTCAATTCCAAGCGCCACAACAAAATTTCGACCAAGTGTGGAAGAGGCCCCAAAGTTAGAACTTAAAGAACTCCCTAGTCACTTAAAGTATGTTTATCTTGGAGAAGAAGATACACTACCGGTTATTGTGTCTTCAATGCTTAGTAAGAAGCAAGAGGAGGATTTGATTTGTGTGCTTAAGAAGTACAAGACCGCCATAGGTTGGACCTTAGCGGATATCAAGGGAATAAGCCCTACTACTTGTGTTCATCGTATTTTGTTAGAAGAAGGAGCTAAGCCGACAAAGGAAGCTCAACGTCGACTTCACCCTCCCATGATGAAAGTTGTTAAAGAAGAAATCATCAAGTTGCTTGATTGTGGGGTGATCTACCCAATTTCGGATAGTAAGTGGATTTCTCCCGTGCAAGTAGTGCCGAAGAAGAGTGGTGTAACGGTTGTCAAGAATGAGAAGAATGAGCTTGTGCCACAAAGACTTGTAACCGGTCATCGGATGTGCATCGATTATAGGAAGCTCAACGCTACAACGAGGAAGGATCACATGCCTTTGCCGTTTATGGATCAAATGCTAGAGAGGTTGGCCGGTCATTCTTACTATTGCTTTCTTGATGGATATAGTGGCTACAATCAAATCATGATACACCCGGACGATCAAGAGAAGACCACTTTTACTTGTCCATTTGGCACGTTTGCTTATCGGCGGATGCCATTCGGACTTTGCAACGCACCCGGTACTTTTCAAAGATGTATGTATGCTATCTTCTCGGATTTTATTGAAGACATTATCGAAGTGTTTATGGATGATTTTAGTGTGTATGGGAGTACCTTCGATGCATGTTTGGGGAACTTGGAGAAGATACTTGAGAGGTGTGTAGAGACAAATCTTGTGCTCAATTGGGAGAAGTGTCACTTCATGGTCACGCAAGGCATTGTTCTAGGGCACATTATTTCGGCAAAAGGCTTAGAAGTTGACAAAGCCAAGGTGGAGCTCATACAAGCATTGCCGAGCCCTAGATGTGTGAAAGATGTGAGAAGTTTTCTTGGCCATGCGGGGTTCTATCGACGATTTATCAAGGACTTCTCTTCAATTTCCAAGCCATTGAGCAACTTGTTACAAAAGGAGGTGACGTTTGAGTGGACGGAGGCATGTGAGCAAGCCTTTTGCCGATTGAAGACCTTGTTGTGTACGGCACCGATACTAGTTTCCCCTAATTGGGATGAGCCGTTTGAGTTGATGTGTGATGCTAGTGATTATGCACTTGGAGCAGTACTTGGACAACGAATTGAGAAGAAGCCATGCGCCATTTACTATGCTTCAAGGACTCTCAACGATGCACAACTCAATTACACAACAACGGAGAAGGAACTCTTAGCGGTAATCTTTGCTTTGGAGAAATTTCGATCATATCTTTTGAATTCCAAAGTTATTGTTTATAGTGATCATGCCGCTTTGAGATATCTTATGACAAAGAAGGATGCAAAGCCAAGGCTTATTCGATGGATTCTTTTGCTTCAAGAGTTCGATATTGAGATTAAGGATAAGAAAGGTGTAGAGAATGTCGTAGCCGATCATTTGAGTAGACTTGTGCAAGAGGAGGATCAGCTGCCCCTATGTGAAACCTTTCCGGATGAGCAACTTTTTCGACTTGAAGTACATGAGCCTTGGTATGCCGACATTGCAAATTTTCTTGCCACAAACCGATTTCCCAAAGAGAGGCCGAGCCACCAACAAAAGAGAATAAGGAAGCAAGCTCGACACTTCTTGTGGGATGATCCGTACTTATGGAAGCAATGTGGTGATCAAGTTATTCGAAGATGTGTACCGGAAAATGAGCATCGATCCATCCTTGCTTTTTGTCATAGTGAAGCTTGTGGTGGACATTTTGGACCAAAGAAGACGGCTTTGAAGGTACTAAATTGTGGTTTCTTTTGGCCGACGATTTTTAAAGATGCATTCATGTTTTGCAAAGCATGTGATAGATGCCAAAGAATGGGGAACATTGGAGCTAGAGACCAAATGCCGCTCACGCCTATCATTGAGGTTGAAATTTTTGATTTATGGGGTATTGACTTCATGGGACCGTTTCCTTCAAGTAAGGGCTTTCTCTACATATTGCTTGCGGTTGATTATGTGTCAAAGTGGATCGAAGCAAAGGCTACACACACCAATGATGCCAAAGTGGTAGCCAAGTTTCTCAAGACCAACATCTTTTCACGTTTTGGAGTTCCAAGAGTCTTGATTAGCGATGGAGGATCCCATTTTTGTAACCGCACCATTGAAGCCTTATTGAGGAAGTATGGAGTCACACATAAGGTTTCTACACCTTATCACCCCCAAACAAGTGGTATGGCCGAGGTAAGTAATCGAGAGATCAAGCATATATTGGAGAAATCGGTTGGACCTTCAAAGAAGGATTGGAGTGATCGTCTCGATGATGCTTTGTGGGCTTATAGGACCGCGTACAAGACACCGATAGGTATGTCTCCTTTTCGGTTAGTTTATGGCAAAGCATGTCACTTACCGGTTGAGCTTGAGCACAAGGCATGGTGGGCAATTAAGGCATTCAACATGAGCATGGATGATGCCGGTCTTCATAGAAAGCTTCAACTCAATGAACTTGAAGAAATTCGCAATGAAGCTTATGATGCCGCTTGGATTTACAAGGAGAAAACAAAGGCTTACCATGACAAGATGTTACGAGGAAAGAAATTTGAGGTGGGGCAAAAAGTTCTCTTATTCAACTCAAGACTTCGACTCTTTCCGGGTAAGCTACGCTCACGGTGGGTTGGTCCCTACATCATCACTCAAGTTTTTCCTCATGGTGCAATAGAAATTTCAAGCCTCACCTCGAGCAATATTTTCAAAATGAATGGTCATCGTCTCAAGCCATATTATGAGTCTTCCTCCAAACACATCATTGAGGAGTGCCTTGTTGACGACGCACCACTTTCGGGACATCATGAGGTCCTTGCCGGCAGTCCCCACATGGAAGAACCGGCCTCACACATGGAAGCCGAGAAGCAGCAGCCGATCCCAGCTTCACCACCACCACCTGCCGGACCTGCCATTGCCGGCAGGGTTGATACACGAGCACAAGAGGCCGGACCAGAGGTGGATACACAGTTGAACACGCCAGATACGGAGGAACCGAGGTCGGACACGCCATCCGCTGGCTCAGACACGCCATCAGCTGGCTCGGACACGCCATCCGCTGCCTCCGATACAACGCAAGATACAACCACCAATTCAAATGCCGATTCGGCCACCTCATGCAACGATCTTCTCATTGATCTTCTTCTTGCCGATTTGGAATGCTTTAGAGCACGATGAACACATACAAAACACACGGTGAAAAGTCTAGGCTATGGACTATAAACACAAAGCGCTACTTGGGAGGCAACCCATGTCGATCAAAGAAAAGTGAAGGAGCCATCACCGAGAGTTTGAAATTTCTTAACCCTTCTCTCTTTCTTTGATTTGTGATGATATGTTGAAATATGTTAGTCGATTGCATGCTTAGGAAATTCATTGATATTGTTTTGTGCTTACATTGAGGGCAATGTAATTTTCTAAGTGTGGGGTGGGATAACGTATTCCGTTTTTGTTTTTGCTTTTGTGTGCTTAGTTTAGAAAAGAAAAATTCAGAAAATTGTTCCACAAAAATAGAGTGTTTAAATTTGTTTCGAGTCTTAGGATGCCCCTAATATGTCAATGATGTTTTTCTCCTCTTTGCATACGTAGATGATGGTTATGCATACAATTAAAATTGTGAGTTTCATGGATTATGTGCATTGGTAGGAGCATGTAGGACTTGTTGATTATTAAGCATGTATGTTTTAGCTAGTTTATTTCGATTATAACCTATGTGAGCTTTAGAGCCAAATTGCTTTCTTCTTGAGCGATACAAAGATAAAATTCGATAGATTTGTAGGAAGCATGAAACCTCATAATTCTTTGCATATTCGATGACTATGTGCCATAGCTTTTTAATGAACTCTAGTATGCTAGAACTTACTCTTGTTGATTTTCGAAACGTTTATATCATAAAATACTTTGATTTTGAATGTGATTGAATAAAGATCATTTAGGTTTACCACCATTGCCAAATTAAGCATGAACCCTATTGGAGCCCGTCGTGGGACACCTTAGTAAACCCCTTTGAGCCAATATTGAGCCTTTTCTTTCATCATCCTTAAACACTTTCCATGAGCTTAGTATAGTGATGCCTTTACCTTATGTGTTGGCAAAGCTTGATTTTTGAAAGCGTTTTCGCGTGTGTGATGAAGAAGAACAAGTGTGGGGTAGACTTAGCCATAAAATTATATGAAAAATGTATGCATGCCGTACCTAGAAAAAGGAAAAAATAATTGGCTCGAATTAAAAAGAAAATAAAAGAGCCGTGAGAAAAAGAAGAAAAAGAATGGTACGGCATAGGCATAGAAAAGAAAAATTTTGTGCATGGCTATTGTCTAGATTATTGTTGTAATGTTGTATGGGAAGAAAAGAATGAAGTATGGGTCCAACAAGATGAAATTTGACCCTTTCGGCGAGAAGACATAAGGAGAGTCGAGCTTTGCTAAAGGCACGGTGACGTTTTAAGCCTCCTTATCCAAATATCGAATACCTCTTAGCCTAGCCCCATTACAACCCTTATTATTGATCTTTTTCATGATTCTTAAGATGGTTAAATTTGATTGTGGAGATTATCTCAAGAGTAAGCATATGGTTTTGGTTCATTGGTGCATATAGTTATCATATGAGGTTTTTCCATAAAAATTCACAAAGTGCTTTCGTTTCTTTGATATATGCAAGTCACTCTTTGTAATTCATTATCTTTCGCTTGCATATACTTATGAGTGAATTGCCATGCTTCGAGAGAAAAGAAGAGAGTATGCCTAGTGAGGAGGATTGGATTAGCTTTGACATGTTTACATGCTTACCTTTTGCTCTTATATGTTCATATTGATGTCGCATGTTCATGAAACTTGGAATTTTCGTGCTTAGCATTCTCATGCATTTAACTTGAAAGATATGTGTACATACGAGCCTGAGACAAATTGTTAGGGGCAATAGTTTGTTTTGAGTCTTAGTTTAATTTAGTTTGCTAAGGGACTAGCAAAGGATAAGTGTGGGGTAGTTGATAGGAGCACAATGTGCGACGATATTATATGTTTATGCCCTCGTTTATGCTTTGTTTAACCCTTATTTGTTTAAGATTGAGTCATAATGTAGTTAGTGTCGTTTTGGTAGAGTTTTGATGAAAAAATGGTTAAGAATCCGAAAAATGACTAAGTTTGAGAAATCTGGAAAATATTGTAAAATATGTCTTTTTCGCGATTCTGAGATGAGCAAAAGTATGATCTATCCTTGTCCAAATTCTATGAAATTTGGCGGACTCAATATTTATATGCTAAGGAATGTTGTGTTAAAATTTCAGATCAATCGGAGTTCGGGAAGTCACCCAAAAGATGGCTGCAAAACAGCAGTCCGAGCATTCCAATCCAGGGACTTCCAGGATTTTCCTGGGACTTTGTCCCAACTTCAAAAACTCATTCCCGTCAATTCACAAGGATTTTGATCAAACTGTTTTATGGGGAGATGGCTTTTTGTGTCTAGTTATCTGAGATTTGAAATCGAATCAATCGGAGCATCGAAGAAAAAGTTATACTCGACTGAAGACACAAAGGTATCATCCGCCAGGTCTCATTCGCCAAGCCCTTGCTTGCTCGCCCACGATCTTGCTCGCCAGAAGCTCATCCGCCAGGTCGCATCCGCCAAGCTTCATCCCCCAGCAGATTCACCAGAACTGGTCAGCTCACCAGCTAGTACATGTCCGCTCGCCAACCATCCGCGCATGCTAGCATGCATGTTCGCTCGCCAGCACCAGACTCGCCACTAAGAAGCCTCGCCAGTACCCGATACTAGCAAAGTCTGTACTTGCGAGCAGAGAGGAATTTCCGGTAATGTCTCCAAGCGACTGCGAGCGTGCTAAATCATTCCAAGAAGCTTCCTATGCGTGTCCAAAAAGAAATCATAAGCCGGCCAAGCTAGAGTTTCTTTGTTCAATAAGGAGAGAAAAGCCTATTCCAACTCGGATTGGGAAACCTTATTTATTGAAGATTTCTATCTCGTTTTTAGCAAGGAAAACTCTCCCAAATCAGCCTTTCCCTTCTCTTATAAATAGAGGCCGGCACCATGAAGAAAACGATATCTCATCTGAAGCACAAAATACTAGCCAAAGCTCTACCAAGTTTCTTAAGTACCAAATACCCAAATACATAGCCAAAACACCATCACCACCACTACAAATTTCCGAATTCCCCCACCTTGTTTTCTGCCGATTCCTGCTTAGGCCGAGCACTAAGGAGCAGCAGCAAGTACCATCTTGTCACGTCTTGAGGAGTCTTCAAAGGTTCTAAAAGTGTGATCCACTCCCCCTATGGCTTTTGTATTTGTTGTAGTTTGGTTGTATTGTATTAACACAATTCGTTTCTTGGTTTTTATTGAACTTTTATGTAAACCGATTGCATGATTGATGTTTATGTTCAAGTTTTGTAATTTTAACATGTGAATTTCGTATGTATGGATAATTAGGGCAGTGGTATTAGAAGCATGTTTAGGATTTAAATTGGTTAGTGGGTTAAGGATGTTCCTTATAAACCGAAACATTAGTTGTGTTTAAGCATTTGTTGTTTGCATGTAAATCTAGGTGTTAGGTTTCATCTAACCTGAGTGGAATAAATAAAACTATAGGCCTAGCGGTTGTTTTGATTTGTTGTGCTCACCTAGGGTATAAAACCTTAGCTAATACTTGCATGTTAAATAAGATGATTGACAACCTTGCTTATTTGCATGTTTTCGATTTAAGACTCTTGTGCGTTATATGTTAAGTCTTAACCGGATTAGCATAAATATCTTTAGGGCTAGAGCGAAAGTTTGTCCTAAAAGAACTTGAGGAAGTCTAGTAACTAGGTACAGAGCGAGAGCTCTAGTTGCGGTCGAAACGAATTTAAATTGTGAACATGCTAAATACTTGTCTCTTACTTTCTTGCATGCGAATCTTTGTGTTAAAGAGTCTTTTGTGTGAACTGTTTTGTGTGAAAGATGATGATCACTTGTATATAGTAGTTTAGATTTAATTTCATGTCTTAAATTCATGTCTAGGAATTTAGAGGCAGCTTTGCTGCCGAACCTCATCTTCATCCCCCATGATAAATTCGTATATATGTATATAAGTGTGACAATTGTGTGCATATATGTTTGTGAATATTTTGTGTTAACATTCTCATATTTCAGGTACCCTTAATCCCCGGCTAGAACGATCCCTACTTGCTTATACTACTAACGATTGTAGGGTTTATTATTGTGTGCGAGCTTCGGCTCTCGTCCAACACTACCACGTGTCATTGTCGGTAAAATAATTGATCCAGATTTCCGTTGATATTTTCGACCAATTGGCTATAAAACAGTCTATTATCACTCATTCTATACTCACACCATTGTGAAGAATCTGAGCAGATAACTCATCCATCAATCTAAACACTTAGCAATATTTCTTTGTTCATCCGCACCAATGAATCCTTTCAGCTTCCACAATTTTTTCAGGCGAAGACAATGTCAACAAGAAGAAGATGACCATATGGAGCAATCATTCGTTAATCAGGTGGTCATGGTGGAAGCACAACACGACGATGAACCAACACGACCAAGCGGTTCACGTCGCGGTAGAAAACCGAATAAGCAACGTCAGAGGCTAGGGGACGCAATCTCATGGAAGATTACTTCATCGAACGTCCAATCTTCGATGTGCAAGACTTTTGTCGGAGGTACAGGATGAGCAGAGACCGATTCAACATTATTGACGGACCTATGCAACCACGACCAATCTTGGCCCCAAAGAGAAGACGTCACTGGTTTGCTAGGGTTATTTCCCCAACAAAATATGACCGGGGCTCTACGAATGTTGGTGTACGGGTCAGCCGCAGATCAATGTACTGAAATTAAAAGGATGGGGGAATCGACTACCCTCCAATGTATGAAGGAGGTTTGTAGGCAAGTGGTTCACCTCTATGGTCCAAGATACCTCCGCAGTCCAACACCGACAGACCTCACGCGACTACTAGCTAAAGGCGAACGCCGAGACTTTTCAGGTATGATTGGAACCATCGACTGCATGCACTGGGAGTGGAAGAACTGCCCAACCGCCTATCAAGGGGCATACTCGGGGCGAAAGGGTTGCCCAACGGTTATCCTGGAGGCAGTTGCCTAGTATGATACGTGGATATGGCACAGTTTCTTTGGGTGTCCTGGAGCTAAAAATGACATTAACGTGCTCCACCTATCGAATGTGTTCTCAGAGATCCTTGCCGGAAGAGGCACAAGTGCTATCTACGAAGTCAACGGACAGAGGTACTCGACAGCTTATTATCTGGCTGACGGAATATATCCAAGGTACTCTACATTTGTCAAAACAATTCTCAATCCCCAGACGCCTCAAGATAAGCTTTTCTCAAAGAAACAGGAGGCATACCCGAAAAATGTGGAGAGGGTCTTTGGAATCTTGCAATCTCGATGGGCAATTATACGTCATAGTTGTACAATGCACCACAAATCGGTAATGACTACCATCATGTTAGCTTGCATTATATTGCATAACATGATTGTTGAGGAAGAGTACGTGGAGGATGAGGAAGAAGAAGACTTGCAAAACCCATCGAGGGCTTTCCGGGTTTATGATGGGCCGGTGGATATACAAGGGAATCGAATTTGTTTTTTGCCAATCAGTAGAGATGGAGCCAATATACAACGGTTTCACGACCGTGTTGCCGATCTCGAATCTGTTTACATCAATAGAGAGCTCCAGAGAGACTTGGTGAAACACATTTGGAGAGTGGAAAATGGTGAAATACTCTAAATATGTTTTATTATGTATTTTCATTCCGTTTGTATTTAATTATTAAGCTTGTGTTTAATTTAAGTATGTGTTTTAATTTAATGTGTATTTCAATTTCATCTTAATAAATAAATTACATTTTTATTTCTCGAAAATTTAAATTACAGCAAATTTAAATTACATAAAATTTAAATTTAGTACAATATTATAACTATCATGGAAATAGCACGCGACTTGGGTGACTTGGGTGATAACAATCCGAATATGTTTTATCGGTAGGTTGATCTTGACTAGCTCCTCCTTCATTAAGGATTTCTCGTTTCCTCTTGGTAAAATACCTTTTCGAGATTGGGGTCATAGCCTCCAAATCTATAGTCATGATCCTTGTGTCATTCTCTTGTTTCTTCAATCGTAACTCTTCTTCCGCCCTTGCTTCCTTCCGCTTTTGAATGTCTATGTACTCCGCGTAATAATGAAGCTCACTTTCATTATGCGCTAGCTTCTTGGCGTGCCATGATGCTTGGTCACTTGCAATGGTATGCAAAACCTCAACTCGTTGCTCAATAGGAGTCTTACCCTGTTTCTTTTGGCGCCTAGCTTCCTTTGTCGCCTTGGTTCCCATTGGTCTAGGCGGACTCGAGGAAGCTGTCGTGTTGATTTCAGGTGTCTCATTCACTTGGTCGTCATCCAAATTGATGGTTGGAGATGATTCGGTTGCGGAAGGAGTAGCGTGGTAAGTAATTGCATATGGAGATGGAGTAGTAGGTAGCACCGCAACGAAAGATAGATGATCCTTAACCACTTCCCAACATTTAAAGTGTGTAAATTTTTTCTTCTTGGCATTATAGTAACATGATTGAGCTTGTCTTTCCTAATGAAAAACTTATATTAGGTACATATTTAATTACATAATTTAAACAAATTGGATAAAATAAATAATGTAACCAAATTATATATATTAAAACAAATAATGTAAACAATGTTACATATTTAAACAAATTAGATATATAAATTACATAATTTAATTAGATATATAATCGAATAAAAATTATAATATATGATAAAACAATGTAAACTTACTTCGTCCATTAACTTAGCTATACGTTGTCGTGCCGCCGCCATACATTTGCCCCATTTTTGCAAGAGTAGCTTGAACTTGTTGTAGTGAGAAGCGAGCGCGATTCGGGTCCTCGGCTCCTTCGGAGGTTTCTCACCTAGTGCTAGCTTCCAATTTTACATATAATCGGCATGAATTGTCTCCCACAATTTATCTCTCTTTTGTTTGTTACCATCATATTCATCAACGCTATGACGGACAAAAGAGATGCACATTTGAAGATCTTCAGAAGGAAGCCAATGGGAGCCCATTGTTTTGGAAAAAAATGTAAACGAAATGAGAGAGGAGATGGAGGAAGATGTGAAATTTTTTGTGCACAAATTTGTGTGAGTTGATCAAAAATTGAAGTAGTATTTATAGGCAAATTTTTGGGAGAGTTTTGAAATTTTTTGGATTTTTTTACTATTTTTAGGGTTTGTTTCTGTTCTGATTTTTTTGTTGCCTATGAATTCTGACCGTTTGATTGAAATTTCTGATTCAAATGGAAGGCCCAAATCAATGAAACCGTTGGAGTTTGAATGGCCCAGACAGTAATTCACGTGTCAGCGTCCCATTAGTCCGTAATTTATTTTTTACTCTTATACTAGCTGACAGAAAAAAAAAAAAAAAAAAAAACCTGACATCACCCACGTGTTATGGGTTCCACCAATCGGTCGAGCAACAGATCGAGCAAAATTTGCTCGAGCGGAGGGGGGAGCAAACCACTCTGGTTGACTGGGCGAGCAAGATCTCCCTCCATTGCCGCTAGTGCGAGCTCCAAACTGGGTTTGCTCGAGCAAACCCGGGCGGTCCCACACTACCAGATCCGAGGGAATAGCCGACGAAAAAAATATTTTTCGACTATGCCGAATTTTCGTCGGCTATTCCTTCTGCCGACGAAATTTTCATCGGCTATAATTCGTCGGAAAAACGCCGTCGGTAATACCAATGGCCGACGAAAATAACGAAATCGTCGGCTATATTCGAGTATGGCCGACGACATTACCGACGAAAATTAATTTCGTCGACCAAATCTGGGCAAAATATCCGACGAAATTCGTCGGATATTTTCGAGTATGGCCGACGATATCGTAAACTATAGCCGACGAAATTCGTCAGCTATTTGTTCTGAAATATAGCCGACGATTCCATCTATTTCGTCGATTATTTCGTCGGAATATATTAATATTTTAATAGGCATTAATTAGTTATAGCCGACGAAATAATGTCATTTTCGTCGGCTATAGAAGTTATAGCCGACGAAAAATGGTAAAAATCGTCGGCTATAGTGCTTATAGCCGACGAAATAATGCCAATATCGTCGGCTATTCTTACATTTGGGGGAAAAAAATTAAATTAATTTCTAAATTACCATTCCAAGCAACCTGCAAATCACAAAGACAATCTATGCATTTGCACCAACAAGAAACACGTCTAAATGATTTATTATTTAATTTGTTCCAATATACATAAAATATAACCCTAATCATCACCTAAAGCACTAAAGTCCACCACGTCATCCCCAGCATTCTGCTCGTCATCATCGAGAGGTTGAGGCATTGGAGGTTCAACTAACGGCTGAAACGGGGGCGGGGGTTCAAGGGCGTGTTGTTGTGCCGCGAACATATCACACCACCAGTTTTGTTGGGCGGCGTAGTTGTGTTGCCGAACTCTGTCGTATTCAGCATGCCAACTGGCCAGATCCAAATGATACTGCTGTGTTCTGCGGCATAGCTCCTGTGATCTGTGGGACTGGGCCTCCAATCTTACGGTCAATCTCTGCACTTCCCCTCTCATCTGTTGGCTGTTCCCGCCTCCCTTCTTTTGACCTCCCATAGTGGTCTTCAAGAGCCCTATTCCAGAACTTCCCAAACCCCGGCAGTAGTATTGGTTTGACTGGTGTGGGAAGGCTGCGTCGAACATCCTCGCTGCCGTTTGGACATTCGATCGGTCGACCTGGCGCAGGGCTTCTTCCAGATCTGTCTCTGAGATGTTCGGTTGTGTCTCCCGAACTACTTGCTGTAACACCTCTTCTTCGGCCATGTTCACCCTCTCCTAATTGAACGGGAAAAAAAATAATTAATATTCTAACAAATATATAATTAAGTAAAATTAATAATTAAAATTTTAAAATCGTAATCAACGACTTACGAGCTGTTCTGTCGCTTGTGGATAAGCGATCTTGAACGTCTCCACGTACGGGTTGCTATCAGGATGATCTCTTAGCGTCTCCTCCTGATATTGTGCAAACGGCCTAGAACCACCATGATGGGGGGTTGTGTTACAGCGGCGGTTCGCAGAGTTTACCCGAGACCGTTGCTTCAAACAAATAATAAAATATTAGAAAAATGCATCAAAAAATTTTAGTGTAATAATTATAAAATAATTAAACTAATAATTAAAATTTTAACAAAATAAACATTTATAGTTAAGTTTAGTATTTACCTGCATAAGTGGGTTGTTGAAGTCTACTGTCTTCAACCAACGCCACTCGTACTCCCTGAACATGAACTCTCTGGGAGTACCCATACGACCACGGTTGTCGTATTGGTTAAAGTGGGAACGGAGCTCGTTCTTCCACACTTTGAACCTACGGAAAAAATAAAAGTGGATTAGAAATATTATTAATATCATAAAATATTTCGAATTATAAGATAAGGAATTCCCAATGTACCTCAACGACTGCATCGCGTCCGCCCAATGCTGCTTATGTTCTGCAATCTCGAAGTATGTCTGAAAGATAATATTTTATTAGTTTTACAATTATAACAATACCGAAAATTATTAAATATTACGTAAAATAAATTAAATTTTTTAAATTACTCACCGACGCAGCGTTGTTCACCTCCCTCTTGATCTCTTCAGGCACATCAGCCCACCGCGTCCACAACATAGGGACTCTGTCCCTAATCAGTGCCCCCACGCAACCCGTGTAGTCGCGGCGTTTTTTCCCCTGAACCTCCTGAATAGGAGGTTCGTTGATCCTGATCCTCCCGCTGCTCTCAACAGTTCTCCTGAGCGTGTCAAAACATATGACACCTCTCGTATTCCTCGTTGAACTGCTAGCGGCTGTCCCTATCACATAAACGACGATTGGTTAATAAAATTAAATATTAGTTCGTTAATTTTAATAAAACATTTAATTAATAAAATCAAATGTTACCAGAACTGGATGACTCGTCTGTCGACTTTCCTTTTCTCCTCGCCGAAATCAGGAGGTCAGGGTTCTCAAATGGTTGCTGCTGGTATGCCTCCGCAGCACTCACGTACTGAGGCATATCAGGCCATATGGGCACACCTCGAAAGTCGACATCGGGTATCGCAGGAATGTTGTACGGGAGGTAGAGCTGATTTGGGAGAGTAGGCCCCTCAGTCGAGTCAGCAGCAGACGTCGTCGGACTCGTCATCGGCTCCCGATGAACCTCAGCCATACGGACCTGAGGAACGTCTACAGCTATCTCGTCCTGAAATAGCTGCCTACTGAACCTCGGAGCATCTGGCCCGACAGGGGGACGTGAACTGCTCGACGGCCGCCCCCCCCTGGAGAAGGGTCTGGTGCCGAGAACTCACACTCCTCCGCGGCTGGGATGAATCCACAGGCCTCCGCGGCTGGGATGAATCCACACTCCTCCGCGGCTGGGTGGTGGTCCTCTCAGGCTGGCTAAGGGTCCTATCGGACTCTGCGGAACCGGCGGAACTTCCAGAACCCCTAGATCTGGAACGACGGCCTCCGAAGAACTATCTGAATGCATCGGCCATCTGCAGCTTGAGGCATTAATACATTAATTAATATTAAATTATATTACATTAAATAACAAATTCTAATTAATATAATAACCACTAATACTAACATTTTTCAAAACATACTAACAAATTAATATTTAAATTTGTACTAATTTCAAATAATACTAACCATTAACCTAAATATAACTATTTATATACAAATATAACTATATTTCATTATTAACATATATATAAATACAAATAACCATTTATCTATTAACAAAAATATATAACAATTTATATAATTAAAATTAAATATATAACAATTTATTATATAACAATTTATATAATTAAAATTAAATATATAACAATTTCTATACCTAAATTATAACAAATATATAACAATTAAATTTATTAACAAATATATAACAATTTATATAATTAAAATTAAATATATAACAAATATATTACAATTTATTATATAACAATTTATATAATTAATATAAAATATATTACAAATATATAACAATTTGTTAAAATTAAATTTATTAACAAATATATAACAATTTATATAATTAAAATTAAATATATAACAATTTATAAAATTAAAGTAAATTGAAAAAAAAAAAATTTAACCAGACTGGAGGAGGAGGCCGGAGGAGGAGGGGAAGGAGGAGGAGGAGGAGGCCGACCGGAATTGCTTGAGGAAGGAGGAGAATCGGAGGAGGATCGGAGGAGGCCGGAATTGGAGGAGAGATTAGGCGCCGATTTGAGGAGGAGGATGAGCAGCGCGGCGGAAACGAAATCTTTGCGGCAGATTGGAGCAGCAGCAGCAGCAGGAGGAGGAAGAGAGGAAAAAGTCAGCTAGGGTTCGACAGTTTCTGATTTATACCCGAAAGAATAGCCGACGATTAAAAAAGATTTCGTCGGCTATTCTTTACTATAACCGACGAAAACTTTAACATCGTCGGCTATACTTTGAATGTCGTCGGCTATACTTTAGGAGATCAGCAGCCGTCTGATCTGAGCCATCCAACGGCGGACAATGAAAAGGCGCGGATCACAAGAGTTTAGCCGACGAATTCGAATATTTCGTCGGCTATACTTTGGAAAATCAGCAGCCGTTGAATCTGAGCCATCCAACGGCGGGCAATAAGCGTATCGCAATAGTTTAGCCGACGACATATAATTTTCGTCGGCTAAACTGTTGGTCAAACCACTAAGTCAAAACTCTAACCGCTTTAAAACGGAAATTAGTCTAGTTAGACGACGGTTTTTGGCCTGACCTTCAACAGATAATAGTTTCAAATCGATGAGACGCAACTAATCGTATAAAAATTTTTCTCAAAATATTTACCGAACGTCAGGCTACCCATAGGAAAACGGAAGTAAAAAACAGTTAACCGCAACATTCGGCACACAGATTTTGTCGGAATCTTGTCATTTTTCAGCCCTAGACGTATTTCATTATTTCGGTCATATCTTATTTGACGACATATTTGCATTTGAAGAGTGTACGTATAGTAACTATTTGAAACTATACATTCACTTAAACACTTAGTAAACAAGTTAAGGAACATTAGTGCATATGTTCCGATTTAGAATGTAAAAGTTTGGAAAATCTATTCCAACCGTCAGATATCACCGTTCAGATTAAATACATGTATGAAAAAAAATCCAACTACATCTGACAACGTTAAAGGCTCGATCGGGACGGTCAACCGGGTGAGTCAACCCTTTAAACGCTTAGAAATGGTAATTGGCCTGTCTAAATGACGTTTTTTTGCCTGACCTTCAACAGATAATAGTTTCAAATCGATGAGACGCAACTAATCGTATAAAAATTTTCCTCAAAATATTTACCGAACGTCAGGCTACCCATAGGAAAACGGAAGTAAAAAACAGTTAACAGCAACATTCGGCACACAAATTTTGTCGTAATCTTGTCATTTTTCTACCGTAGCCGTATTTTATTATTTCGGTCATATCTTATTTGACGACATATTTGCATTTGAAGAGTGTACGTATAGTAACTATTTGAAACTATACATTCACTTAAACACTTAGTAAACAAGTTAAGGAACATTAGTGCATATGTTCCGATTTTGAATGTAAAAGTTTGGAAAATCTATTCTAACCGTCAGGTATCACCGTTAAGATTAAATACATGTATGAAAAAAAATCCAACTACATCTGACAACGTTAAAGACTCGATCGGGACGGTCAACCGGGTGAGTCAACCCTTTAAACGCTTAGAAATAGTAATTGGCCTGTCTAAATGACGTTTTTTGGCCTGACCTTCAACAGATAATAGTTTCAAATCGATGAGACGCAACTAATCGTATAAAAATTTTCCTCAAAATATTTATCGAACATCAGGCTACCCATAAGAAAACGGAAGTAAAAAACAGTTAACCGCAACATTCGGCACACAGATTTTGTCAGAATCTTGTCATTTTTCTACCGTAGACGTATTTCATTATTTCGGTCATATCTTATTTGACGACATATTTGCATTTGAAGAGTGTACGTATAGTAACTATTTGAAACTATACATTCACTTAAACACTTAGTAAACAAGTTAAGGAACATTAGTGCATATGTTCCGATTTTGAATGTAAAAGTTTGGAAAATCTATTCCAACCGTTAGATATCACCGTTAAGATTAAATACATGTATGAAAAAATTCCAACTACATCTGACAACGTTAAAGGCTCGATCGGGACGGTCAACCGGGTGAGTTAACCCTTTAAACGCTTAGAAATGGTAATTGGCCTGTCTAAATGACGTTTTTTTGCCTGACCTTCAACAGATAATAGTTTCAAATCGATAAGACGCAACTAATCGTATAAAAATTTTCCTCAAAATATTTACCGAACGTCAGGCTACCCATAGGAAAACGGAAGTAAAAAACAGTTAACCGCAACATTCGGCACACAAATTTTGTCGGAATCTTGTCATTTTTCAATCGTAGACGTATTTCATTATTTCGGTCATATCTTATTTGACGACATATTTGCATTTGAAGGATGAAGCAATGGTTTGTCGATAGTGATAGAAAATGGAAGGTGGTTTTTTTTTGTTTTTTTTTGTTTTTAAATCATAGCCGACGAAATCAAACATAGTACTCGTCGGCTATTCTTTTGTCGTTTTCTGTCTAAAATAAAATATGTATTTTTTAATATAGTTTTGGCTGACGAAATCACGCATTTTTCATCGGCTATAATTAGTATAGCCGACGAAAGAATGCATTTTTCGTCGGCTATTCTTTGAAAAAAATAAAAAAAAATCAGTGGTGTTACACCTCTCGTATTCCTATGTCCTGTTCATATATAACCAAAATTGAACATAAAAAAAAAACAGAAACCCAACAGTCAACATATTTCAAATTTTTTTTTTAAGGGGTTTGGAACCCAGCCTATGCTGGGAGGCTCATCCCCACGTCCGTTCATTAGAAAATAGTGGATTACAAATGAAAGGATTACATCATCTAAATTACTTAATCCGTCGGATTGTAATCGGAATCATCGGATGAGTCTTCTTCGGTTTCTGAATTGCTCGATAGGGGTAATCTATGTCGTTCCTCACCACTAGAGTCCTCGTTAGTTTCTTCATTTGGATCAACATCAACAAGCAGTTGCTCTTCACGTCGAATTCGCACCGGCGTGTCTAGGCGAATAAAAGAGGATTCAGGAATACCGTTTGAGTTGGGCTCTTGATACGCGGCCGAAATACTCTGCGAATGTCCGGTTGTGGTAATCGAGATCACCTCCTACTTGGTCACAGTTTAGATGCATGTTCTTCCAAAATTGAACTTCTGGACAGTTAATTAGTACCCACCAATGTGCAATGGCTACCTCATAATTTTTCAATTTGTAGGAAACTGGCATGTTTCCACCGAGTACAACATCGTCGGAGAGTATGGAAAGATTGAACTGTGAAGGTACATCTTCCGGTATGCTTTCCTGTAACGCTCCTATATACAACTTCATGTAGGTGACGCACTCGTGCGCAATATATGCTTCAGCTATACATCCTTCAGGTGCGGATCTGTTTTGGACAAAATCTTCGTATTGTCCAAGTTGCCTATAAATCAAGTTTTTAAAGTGTTATGATAATAAGTTAATACTATATCACATATATTGATGAGGAAATTAACATAAGGTGTAAAATACGTACCTTTCCATCGGATACATCCAAGTGAAGTGCACAGGACCGGTAAGCAACAACTGCCGAGGAAGATGGATCATGAGGTGAGGCATGATGTCGAAAAAATTTAGAGGAAATATCATCTCAAATTTACACATGATATGAACGATGTCTTGTTGCGTTTCCCGGAGGTCAGATTTTCTCACTTCCCGTGTGCATACCTTCTGGAAAAATCTTGCCAACGCTACTAACGGCTCCACAACGTGACGGGGAAGGAACGGTCGAATGAAAACAGGGAAGAGACGTTGTAGCATGATATGATTGTCATGACTTTTCAACCCGTAAAGATTGTTGAATTGTCTGTTCACACACTTGGCTATATTTCGAGCAAAGCCTGAAGGATACTTGGCCCGACTTATCCAATGGAAAATTTCTGATTTATGCTCAGGCTTGACGGTGTAAGGAGCTTGAGGCATTTTTCTCTTCCCTTGTTTCAACCATAGTTGTTTTCTGATATTCATGTTTTGCAGATCAGTGCGAGCCTTAGGACCGTCTTTCGTCTTCCCCTCCAAGTTCAGCGTTGTGCCCACCACACTTTCAGAAACATTTTTTTCTATGTGCATAACGTCTAGGAAGTGACGGATCAGCAACTCACACCAGTACGGGAGTTCCCACAATATGCTCTTATGTGTCCAGAATTTGTACTCCTCAGGCCTTTCAGGTATTTCCGCTACAATGTCGGGATGATTGCTGAGGGGCCCAAAATCGTACTCATTAAGCACTGCTAAAATTTCTCTTCCCGTCCATCTTCTGGGGGGACCACCGTGTTCTTCGGTTCCATCAAATGCGGCGGACTCGTAACGCCAGTGGTGATCCGCCGGAAGAAACACATGATGACCCATTCTGCATATCTTGTTGCAATGAGGGGTGCTCTCATAATCGCTGAGGCACTCTGGACAAGCCTTGTATCCCCTAACAACGCTGCCCGACAACATCCCATAAGCAGAAAAATCACTGATGGTACCAATAACCATGGCATGCATCTGGAACGTCTCCTCCTTGTACTTGTCAAAAGTGGGATGACCAACGTCCTACAATACCTTAAGCTCTTCAATCAATGGTCTCATATACACATCGAGACATTTTCCTGGGTAACCAGGCCCCAGAATCAACAACGTCAACATATTATATTCCTTCTTCATGCACATCCACGGAGGAAGGTTGTAAGGTACCAAAACCACATGCCATATACTGTATGAAAGACTCATGGTGCCGAAAGGGTTGAACCCGTCGGTTGAGAGCTCGAACCTGACGTTTCTGACATCTGACGCAAAATGAGGAAACTCATTGTTTATATGCTTCCAAGCCGCTCCGTCAGAGATGTGTGTCATGATATCTGCGTCTCCCGCGTCCCGCTCACCATGTCATCTCATAGCTTTTGCGGTGGTTTCTGACATGTACAACCGCTTAAGCCTATCTCTCAACGGTAAATACCGAAGCACTTTCACAGGTTTCCTATTGCCTGCTCCCGTCAACTTATATCGGTCAGACTGACATAGCGGACATGCGTCAAGGCTAGCAAGGTCATTCCCTTCTGCATCTTTACCCCAGAAGAGAACGCAGTCAAATGCGCATGCATGGATCTTAATGTAGGAAAGCCCTAGATCTTTGAGGATACTTCGGACCTTACGGTGATTAGTAGGGTTACGATGACCCTCCTCCAACAACGAAGAAGTGTACTGTAGATATTCACCCACTTGCCTGATAGTCGATTTTGTCTCGACTTTAATCCTCATTACCTCCATCACAGTTTGAAGAACTGTCTTCTCAGAACTTGAAGACACAGGGGTCTGTTGCAATGCAATCAGTTTGTTGTACTTGTCAAAGGCAGCAGTGTTGACAACTTGTGGGAAGGGCAGCACCGGGTCATGCATATATTGTTCCCCACGTACACCGCTTTCAAAAGGAAACACGTCGTTGACGAATGCCATTGTTGGATCGTTGGATGTACTATTACTGCCCACCTAAAAAAACTGCCCATGATCATGCGATCCATCTAATGATGGCTCACCGTGATATATCCAACGTTTGTACTTCGGCCAAAACCCATTACTCTTTAGGTGCTCACATACTGTCCTAATCGGAAATCGACACATATCACTGCGACACTTACATTTCTTGCACGGGCAATAATTGTAATCATTCCCGTTTGCATTTTCCTCGACGAACTGCAAAAAATTCACAACTCCTGTAGTGTATCGTCGGTCATGCTTTGGAAGGGAAATCCAACTCTTATCCAGATCCATATATAGCCTGATAATAATATATATGTATAACTTTAATTAATAAGAAATTAATTAACACATACATATATATATATATATATATATATATATATAAATCCTTAATAATTAATTACATTACAATATATATTATTATCAACATCAACTCATATATATATACCATTAATTAACAACCATTATTTAAGTTACACTATATATCAACCATTATTTAAGTTAATTAATTACACTATATATCAACAACTATTAATTACACTATATATCAACAACTATTAATTAACATATATATATATATATATATATTTTAACACTAATTAAAATAACATCAAATTAAAACACATATATAATTAAACTAAAACTCAAAATCAACTCAACTAAAACTCAAAATCAACATATATACATACATTCTAACACTAAAACAACAACAAATTAAACAAAAAATCACTTAATAAATCAAAATCACTAAAACTCAAAATCAACTCAACTAAAACTCAAAATCAACATATCTACATACATTCTAACACTAAAACAACAACAAAACAAAAAATCACTTACTAAATCAAAATCACTAAAACTCAAAATCAACTCAACAAAAACTCAAAATCAACATATATACACATGTACGTACCTATATATAGCTTCACAATGTAAGAAAGGACGGATTTCAACAATACCCACAGATTTTTCACTCTTTCTCCCGTTTTCCCCCTTTTTTTTGAAATGAGCAGCTGCTGCCCAGATCTGAAAATATATAGACTTATAGCCGACGAAAATGTCAACTTCGTCGGCCATACTTCCAAAAATTTTCGTCGGCTAATGTTTCGGAGAAAGGCCGACGAAAATACAAATCATCGGCTGAAATATGAATATAGCCGACGATTTTTTGAAAATACCAACGAAAAAAGGTTTCGTCGGCTATGGTTAAACTATGGCCGACGATTTTTTTTTTTTACCGACGAAAAATAAAATCGTCGGCTATTCCTTAGAATTACCGACGGGGAAAATTTTAATTCGTTGGCCGTTTTTTTTTTTTCGTCGGGAAAACCTTTTTTTCTGGTAGTGTCACCTCCTGCTCGAGCACCTCTCCTCCTCCTGCTCGCCGGTGCAGATGCTCTTAGATTCAGAATTCAAATAGCAACAGGTAGTTTGCAGATAATATAGACTTTAATTTTAATTTTAATAATTTTTGTATCAAAAATAAGAAATCAGTTTTTTAATTGCTTCACAACAACATCAATAAGCATATCATTGGATTATAACTTTTACTAACCAAGTTAAATGTTTATAAAATTTCACGCCAAATAACCAAACATAAAATAAAACCAAAGGTTGAAAGTTAACCAAACAACCAAAGATTCAACATCCCTTTTTAATGGTTTTTTTTTAATAACTAATTAACATCTGAGACATCTTATAAATAGGTTTCAAAACTTAGTAATAGTTCCATAGTAGTAGTACGTAGACCACCACTCCTTACAAAAAGGTCGTTTAGAAGTTATTCTGATGCATCCCTATTTCACATAGTGTCAAGCAAACAAAAAGAACCAAAAGAGAACATCTTCTTTAACTAAGTAGCTTGAGACAAAAAACCTTACCAGACCTTAAAATCCATGCGAAAACGTTAGTTGACAGGACCCGCCCCGGATTTCACCCTGAAACCCGGATAAGGCCCTGCGGGGACTACCTTAAGATTAACTCTATTGATAAATCGATAAGCCAACCTTAAGATAGACAACCCTAAAACCTGCAAAATTTAAAAACACTTCTAATTCCAGTTCCAACCTCAACACCTGGAGCCATATTCTCCCCAAACACAACCACCGCCATAGATAAACACAAAATCAAATTAATTTAATATTTAAAGGCTCACAGGTAATCAGAGCAATCTAACAAAATGAACTTGAATCACAATTGGAAATATAACAAGAAATGTAATATGAAAATAAAAGAATAAGGGATCACAGATCCCACCTAGCGGAAGCAACAATGACGATGACTATGCCTCGACTCCGAGTACTCATGACCTCTGATCACTACTCTGCACACTGGGCGATTTTTAAAACGAAGGGCCTAGGGGAAAGTAAATTAAAAACGTTAGAGTGAGTGGATAAAAATAAAACAGTTTAATATAATACTTTAATTGAAAGTATCATATTACTTTCCCAATATTTTAGAAATAAAACCACATTGTATGCCTTTAATAAAACGTCCCACGTTTTAAGAAAATCGTATTTAAAAATCAGCCCCGCTGATATATCAAATAAACAAATAATGATTTTGTTTATATATGTATTTCAAAACGAAATATTTTTTGAAAATCAATTAATAATATTTCACGACCAATCCTATTGGTCATATAAAAACTCAGCCCCGCTGGTTCGGGAATTTATTAAATTACAGAAAGTCTCATAGAGAAAATATTCCCGAAAACCAAATAATATAAAATCATGACCAATCCCATTGGTCATATAATAGAATAGGGGAACGTCATTACCACCATTTAATAGTAGCCTCCAAGACTAAGGGTCGAGCCTCCAAGACTCTCTATAGCGTCCCACGCTATGCCCGTACACGTCGACCACCGAGCGTGAATCTGACCTATGTGGTCAAGTCGTCACCTCGCATGGGCTCAGACGACTAAGCTAGCTAGCATCAATAAACATATCTGGACCCTGATATGGTGAAAATCCGAAAACAAAACCGAAAGTACGCTTCCCCTTATATATCATAAATCCGTACGGTCCCCGACCGCACATCTGAGACTTATAATAATCATTAGTATAATAGCCTCGAAGGAACATATATAAATATCCGACAAGCCTCAATGTCATAAAAATAATTTCGAAAAGAATATATAATGTCGACATGTCTCACATGTCGTGAAATCATAAACTCCCCGGAAATCTCATTTCCGGTCTTTCAAATATAAAATACAATAACAACGATTAAGTATAATTTATCAAATCATACTATTTCCGGAAATCTCATTTCCGGGTACAGTACGTACTACTAAAATAGTAGTAAAAGTATAACCCAAATCCATAATTTACTTTAAATATTAAATCAACAATTATAACAGAAGTATATGAATTATCGACTTTCGATAATTCATATCATGCTTACGAATTCATTTAATTAAATAAATTGCATTTCAATAAAACGTAATTGCATGCATTTATTTTAAAATAAAATCCACTCACAGTACGGTCGAATGTGCCGCTATTCCTCGCTCTCATTACGTCGAGTAATATCTCGACCTGTAACAGAGACGTAATTAAAAGATATCTCAGAACTCGAAATTTGATTATAAAGTGAAATTTACGATGTCCTCACTCGTCCGAATAACTCCATTTAAATTATCGTTATCGGTATTGGAGTTACGTCTCAAAATTACTCAGAACACCCATCCCGAGTCCGATCAATCCCTTTTCTGATTATTTCGTCGTAAAACCATTTTAATTAGCTTTTAACCTTTTTTACGGTAAGTCAACAGTAATAATCCAAGGTCAAACAGTAATTCTGAAAGTCAAACAGTAAATGGTTAAAATATAATTACTATTTACTATTTATTGTTTACTGTTTACTATTTTCTTTTACTGTTTTACCATTTACTGATGTACCGTTTACTGTTTTACCGTTTACTAATTACTGAGTTACTATTTACCAATTACCATTTACCATTTAACCTTTTTACTTTTCTAATTTACCAATTTACCCTTCGCAGCCGCCACAGTGGCAGCGCCGCCGCTGCTGCAGCAGTAGCTCCGCCACAGGGCCAAAATCACCCCCCATTTCGTCCAACCAACCGCCACAACTTCAGGAAACCACCTCGCTTCGTCTTGGCCGCACAACATCCGCGCAGCCGCCACCAACGGCGGCCGACACGGCGGCCAAAAGTTCCCAAAACTGCAATTCATCAATTTCCACCAATTCGAACAACAATTTACACAAATTCGGCTCCAAACAACATCCTAAACCTAATTCAAACCTTCAATTACATAAATACCATCATCAAAATCACCCAAATCGAAAACCTCAAAACCCTAGAAATTCCAATTCGAATTTCTCCTTACCTGTTCCAAATTGGTTACAACCCTTTGGAGGGTTTGATATACGTCTCTCAAGCTTCAAGAAGACGTACGGATTGCACCCTTTCGTGGCCGGAAAATAGAGCTCTGATCGGTCAAAGGCCGGACTGAAAGTTGGCCGCTACGTCCTCCTTGGGCCAGGACACGAGCTGCGGCTGGGATAGGGAGGTAGAGGAGGAAGAGGCGAGCTTGATGTGACGGGTCTCCTTCCCAAAAGTCACCGGACGGCGAAGTTAGGTGGGCGGTGGCGATGTCGGTGGTCACGGGTCGGGGGAGAAGAGAGAAGGAAGAGAGAGAAAAAGAAGAAGAAAAGGGAAAAGAAAGAAAAGGAAAAATTTCCCGTTTTCAGAAATTCCTTTTCCGACTATTTATACTCGACCAAATTTGGAAAGTTACGGCTTTTACATCGTAACTTTTTCATCCGAACTCCGAATTTAGTGTGCTACGTGTCCACGAACTCGTTTCAACGTCTCTACTTCATCATGAAATAAAATCCTCAGTCGGGTTAACTTATTTAAAAGTCAACCTTTAGAACTTTCAAATCGTAAAAACAATTCCCGAGGAGAAATAATAAAAGTAAAACAGTTAAACGGTAATTCTAGGTTCGGGTCGTATCATTAGTGGCTAAGAAACAACTAGTAATCTCTTTGCCACTCAGAAAATCAAGGCAAAAAGTAACCTTATAAAAACCTCGATGAAACCTTCATTACCGTTATTCACTAGCCAATGCAGTTATACCTTGTTAGCCATGTTCTAAGCGAGGTCTGCAAGCAGAGCTTTAGACATCCACCTAGCTCCACAATTCTACGATAAACCTTATTATAAAACTTCCTACCATCTCACTCACCCAAACCCTGGAAGCTAACCAAGTACCCTCTTCCAAATGAGGCAATGAATTTAAAATTAAGTGTAGTTTTACTTCTGATCATTATAACACTCAACCAGAGGAAGAAGAAGAAGAATAGTATAATGCAATTAATGCACTATATGTATGAAAGTAATAGTGCAACATGTTCATAACTCTGATTTGATTGAGTATTAGTATCTATTTGGGACGACCTTTGGAATTGCGGGCCAAGGGCAACTAATGAAACCGAGACTGTTCACTCATCTGTTTCTTCCGTCGAGATCGAGGAGAATAGAGAAATTCTACATTACCCCATTACACATGTCAAACATGTAAGCGAGAGAATAGAAATAGTAATATTTATTTCCGCAAAAAATAGGAAACCAATGTGAAGGTTATCAGATTGTTTGCTCCACCATTTGAAATATGCAGTGCGATGTGTCTTCGTATGCGGTGCGACGTGGTCAATGGAGAGCATGAAAATGACTCCTGCCATGCATGCATTTTATAAGATGACGTCCCTTTCGTGAAGGAGGCCGGTGGATATTCTTTTACGGTACTATAATTTACCAGTGGTATGGTGTACACATTTACCGCTCTTCAAGCGTAGTGATTAATTGCTTTCGTTGTATGCCCATTCCTTTTTGCTTAAGAGTGTACCTAAAGTGGAAAGTATCTTTCATTAGGTCTGGACCACCAATTCCTAATATTGCATCCATGTAATTGTTGTCAATCCTATAGTCACCATCAATAACTCGTTTTGCTGCAAACGTCTGCCACCATATTCACCATCAATAACTCGTACATGATTGAAGTTAGCACCTGTTTTGCTGCAAACGTCTGCCACCATATTCACCATCAATAACTTGTACATGATTGAAGTTAGCACCTGTTTTGCTGCAAATGTCCGCCACCATATTCACAAAAGACATTTTTGTAGTAAGAATCATGTTTGTAGCAATTTCCGCAAGCTCGATGGAGATATGATTAGGTAGCATGATTACCCTATTTGGATCGTCAGCTATATTTGCATACATTTGTTGTAACACAACCACGTCCTCAACATTGGATTTTTTTTTTGCAATAATAACTTGATCGGGGTCTCCTAAGTCTGGAATAGCCTGGTCTGGAGAGCACAAGTTTGGATTTGAAAAAACTGGAAATTGCACTGAATCTTGTTGAATTTGAGTATGTTGCCCCAATAATCTTATAGTATCGTTAGAACTGTCTATAGGCATGGTTAACTTTTCCACTATAATTTTGGATGTCGCAGAAGTGATTATACTTCTTATCGTTCTTTCCCATTGGGTGCGGTCCAATCTAGAATTTGATCATCAACCATACCTTTTGATGGGTATCTCGATGCCAATAAAAATCATTTGTGCTTCATTGATAGATTCTTCTAGTAGATCACTAAAAGTCAAGTTTATCTTTAACATTGATTTGAGTTTGCTAGTTCATATTCAAAATATTTAGTGGAGCACTAGTAAGTACTTACTACAACACCACGATTTTCAGAGGTTAAAAAGTTGATTGATTGCTATAGTTTTTTTTTTTTTTGGAGGACTATGATATGCAGTCCCTGTATGAAGGAAATTATTAATCATTGGTACGGTGTACGTAGTCCGTGTGTTCAAGTCTATAATAGCTCTTCTTCCTCATATCATTGGTTTGAGCTTTACTTTTATGCTTTGGTATTATACTTTTCTACTTTTTTAAATATGTTTCTTACCAGAGTCGCCTTTTATTGTGATTAGGAACTTGACCTCAAGCAATTTGAGTAAGATTATAGCTGCTTCCATTGTCAAACTTTCGTCATTGGAGTTCTTGTAAGTGTTGCTTATTTACATATCTATAATAACTCATCACTTTGTTGAGGCTATCTACTTATAGTATGAATGCTGCATCAGTTGTATTACCTACTAAATTGAATTTCCATTTTTTTTATTAGTTTAGAATTATAGTTCTTGTTTGTTCTATTTCTTTAATTGAAGTGGGAACTAGTTTTGCTTGTTATGGATTGCCTTAATGTATTAGTTTTGCAATCTCATATGTTGTAGTTGTCATTGATTATGTTTATTAATATCTAGTATCTACTTTTATTGCTATTCTGCCTTTGCCTTTGATGCTTGTTACTTAAGGTCCTAACTATGCGTGTCTTGGCTGCATGTGGATGGGTTATCGTAACACACCTTGCATAGTAGCTCTCACAATACCAAGGATGACCAAACTATTGCAACTATCTTGGCTAAAAAAGAAAAGCTGAAAAGTGATGGCAAGTTGGGGAAGAGACTCTCCCACGTAGTTCTGATTTATTGTCAAAGTACTAGACTAGTCATTTTACTTTTGGTTTGGTTAGTGAATATATGCCAATTTGGCTTATTAGGTTCAAGATCTTGGTGTTTTTAATACATTGAAATATTAGCTAGCCCCTATTGTAAAATATGTATGAGAAAATTGTGACCCATTTGGAGTAATGGAGAGAGAAAATTGTGACCCATTTGGAGTAATGGAGAGAGAGAGAGAGAGAGAGAGAGAGAGAGAGAGAGAGAGTAATGCAAAGAAAATAATTATAAATCCACGAAAATCTTGAGTCTAGAGGTTGGATTGATGGAAACTTATTTTCTTTACAATTTACACTAAACAATCCATGTAAATCCATCATGTAATGAATCTTTCAAAATTCGTAAAGTTTTTGAATACTCTTAAACTTCTATAGACTTTTAAAAAGTTAATTTAAATCATAATTGAATACCCTCAAACTTTAGTGGATTTAAAATCTTCTTTTATAAATCCAAATTGAATACTCCAAAACTTTTAGAATCCATAATAATCTTTAAAAATCTATGGAAATCCAAATACAATACACCCCCCTAATACAATGGTTTGAATGCATTTGATGAGTTTTGGTTTGAATGCGTTTGAATGCATTTGATGAGTTTTAGTTTGAATGCGTTTGAATGCATTTGATGAGTTTTGGTTTGAATGAAATTGTTCATTTGGTAAATTAGTATAACTGATCAAACAACAAACTCAATGACAATCCAACGTTATCTGAACTAAATTATCATACAATGAAATCACACTATAATCACACGTTGATCACACAATGACTATAAATTATGTTGTATGATCAACAATCACATAATTGTTTCCAAACGTCGTGTGACAAGAATATCACCTAACAATTTTTTCTACAGTTGTGTGACTCTCGACAGAACTCTAGAAAGCCACTCGATAGCTGCGCAACAGTTGCTGTCGACAGCAGATCGGTAGGTGTCGAGCAGCTTCCAGAATTCTGTGGAGAATCACACAACGGTGGAAAAATCTATTATCCCAGTTTTATCAGACAACACTCGTATACACAACGGTTTCGAGACATACTCACACAATGATTTTTCACCGTCATCTGGTGCACTTATTGGTGTAGTGGTAGTAGCTCTTCAAATCCCTGCTCTATGAAATCAATGTTCCCTAATTCTCAACTTTCCAAGAGATTGACATCATAATTAACTATTATGACCGTCGAAGAGTGCTTCGACAATTACTGCCATGTTCATAACACTAGCAGGTTGGGCGCATATAAATCAAATGTGAGTAATTTGATGAAATTGTGCCAGGAACGTCATTCAGATTCGCCATTACTTACAACTACATTGAAAAACACCTCTTGAACTCCGAACTGCAATGGCTATGGTAGCTTTGTCGATCTCATTGTTCCTATTTATATAGGGTCACAGTTAAGATTAGTCTGATGTACCATAAATAATTGGGGAGTGAGTACTAGTCGTTGGATAAGGGTGCTTATCAACGGCTTAGAGACACGATCCGCGAAATGTCTTTTAATTGGTTCTCACAATGTGGCGCGGATTTGATTTTTAGAGTTTGTGGAAATTTGCATAGTGACAACTGGAAAGTCAGCTTGTCAACTCAGTCAAACCAACTCTTTGGGTCTAGCAAGAGGGACGCAAAATACCAAATTGTTCAAAGCCCATTATTTTAAAAGGGCCTTAATCCGGTCGAAGCTGTGATTAGTTGAGCATACAAACAAATAATTAAGAAGCAACAAACCAAAAAAAGAAGCTTTGAAGCTTCTCTGCTCTCTTATAAATCTCTGAATCCATTTTAGACAACCCCTGTTGTTATCCGTTACACCGTTGTCGTTACCTTATAACTCTTTTTACATCGTTTCTATTATTGTTATTCATTACACATTATTCGTTACACATTTATCGTCGTTGTACCGTTACCCGTTACAGTTATCCGCTTCCCGTAATCGTTACGCAGTATAGCGTTCACCGTTATTCGTTACACCGTTACCCGTTATTCTATTTATATAAGGAGTTGCGTGGCAATGGTGGAGAGGCGGCGCCTGTGGAGGAAGAGGGAGGGTTGGTAGAGGTGGAGTCGGAGGCGGGATATTAGAGACATGGAGGGTAGGTTTTTGCAGACAATGGAGGGTGAGAAAGACAGTGGCGAAGCAGCTGATTTTTTTTTTTTATATAAAAAAAAGGAATATTTTCATTCAATTGAATAAAATTTACATCAATGAGTAATTTATGGCTTAATTAAACCCTACAAATATAGGGAAGAGTAACACACTTCAACTCAAAGAGTTTGAAGGCTTGTATTTGCCGCCAAAACTGAACTAAGCCATTATGGTTCCATCCTCCACCAAAATGTGGGGAAAGGAGCATAAATAACAAATTTAGCAGCAAAATGAGTTGTTGTATTAGGAACAACGCCCAAACTAAAAAAGTGAATTAAACTTAACAACGTTTCTTAGCTGGGAGTGAATTAAGCAGCAAAATGAGTTGTTGTACTAGGGACAACGCCCAAACTAAAAAAGTGAATTAAACTTAACAACGTTTTAATCTTGTCAACTATTACACCTTCGGGACTGAAGTCATCCTCTTGAGCTTGGAGTGCTTGTACCACTGCTTTTGACAATTGGTTTCTATCTCCAAGTGTGTAAAACCTGATGTAATGCAAAAATGCAATCCATTCAGCACAACCATCATCTCATAGGTAAAAGGACTGATTTGACCAAACCCACGCACCAACAAAACTCTACTGTCACTTCTTTCCTGCAAGCCAGATGATCTTACATGAGTTCAATATGGGTCATTCCTGATACAAGAGCTCATATGACATCAAGATTTCTCTTTGTTTAGGGACTATAGGCAGAAGATTCTAGATCACAAAAGTCATTGTTAACTATTTTGTTATTAAAATTGATAAACCTGATAACATGCTCAATATAAATGGATAGAGTTTTCCACAGAAATTCCTTAAAACGGAACTACATCACTGTTTTATATATGCAATATAAATGCAAGGTTCCAATTTTCTTTAAAGTTTGTACTAGTGATTAACAGCTAAGAAACCCCTCAGTATAATAGAAGACAAAACTATAAACTTCAAATGAGTGAACCGATACTATTACTTCTGTTCAAATGCAATGTACAACCAGCGAACCAGAATAGGGAAAGATAAAATCCAAACTCACCAACATAGAGTAATAGTCACACATCATTGTTGTTAGGCCAATCACCTAAGCAGTTCCCTCAGGAAGAGATAAGTAGGCTTGCAAGAAATAAGATTGTCATAAAGAAAAACTATTTAACATGAATAGCATAGACATGCGTTTTTCCTCTGAGAAAAAGTTAAATTAAAAATGGTAGAGTAAACTAAGTAGTAAAAGTTGTAATCAACAAAACATAATGTGTCTAAGCTATATATGCTGATAGGAGTCCTCTATTATATTTTCATATTAGCGTTTACGGCATGTAAAATTACATGGAGTCCTAATCAGATAGAATAGCACGCAATTGCACGTAGAAAATACATTATTGTACGCGACTCTCACTAAACAAAAACTAATTATTTTTACATCAGTTGTTATAATTTTAGGTAAATTTCGTTGATTAAATGTAATTACTACATTGACAATGAAAATTACACAAAATATTTCTTAATTACATAAGGAATAACTTCATTAATTATACTAATTAATTAAGACATTACCTTTTTTTAGTCAAAACATAATAGTTTGTCAATTTGATATCATACTCTGGTAATATGTATAAATTAGTTCAAAGAACAGTAATCATAGGTTGTACGTAATGTAGTTACTACATCTAAAACAAATAATATATATTTTATACTCTAATATTGTCAATGGTGTGATTGTCCACTGATAATAAAGAATTCACGAAATAGTAATTAGTTAGTGATGATTAATTAATTGGTAGGAAAGACTATTTAACTTATTGTGTTCCTAAGATCATAGGATATAAGTTTTTTTTTTAATTTAATTTTCAAAAAAAGGAAATTGTGAATGGTCAAAACTAGCCACTCGAAAACATCAGTGGCTAAGAAACAATTGGCTAATCTCTTTGTCACTCAGAAAATCAGGGCAAAAAGTAACTTTTAAAAAATCTCGATAAAATCTTCATGGCCGTTATTCACTAGCCAACGTAGTTATACCTTGTTAGCCATGATCTAAGCGAGCTCTGCAAGACAAGCTTGAGACATCCACCTCCACAATTCTACGATAAACCTTATTGTAAAATATCTTATCATCTCACTCACCCAAACCCTAGAAGCTAACCAAGTACCCTCTTCCAAATGAGGCGATGAATTTAAAATTAAGTTTAGTTTTACTTCTGATCATTACAACAGTATTGAACCAGAGAAAGAAGAAGAAGAAGAAGAAGAAGAAGAAGAAGAAGAAGAAGAAGAATAGTATAATACAACTATTGCACTGTATATGTATGAAAGTGAAAGCGCAACATGTTCATAACTCTGATTTGATTGAGTATCAGTATCTGTTTCGGACGACCTTTGGAATTGCGGGCCAAGAGCAAATAATGAAACCAAGATAGTTCACTCATCTGTTTTTTTTCGCGTCGAGATCGAGGGGAATAGAGAAATCCTACATCACTCCATTACACATGTCAAACATGTAAGCGAGAGAATGAAAATAGTAATTTATTTCTGCAACAAGTAGGAAACCAATGTTTCATTGTTAGCTTGCTTCATATCTCCCATGGTTAACGACCTTAGAGCAATTATACGCACTCCTATTTCAAGTCTGAATGATTTTACATGCTCTCTTGCATTCTTCAGCTTTCTTATTTTATTCTAGTTTACAGTTATTATGAATAATTCAACATTACTTCTTGTAAAGAAAAAGGAAAAAAAAGAAATTGTGATGCAAATAAGAGAAGAGAAATACTTATTGAAAGTTAGTAAATAACCATAGTTGTAAGGGACCGCGAAAAAGTTGAACAAGCAACAAATACTCAAAGGACAAGATAGGTAAGTTGTTACAACTGAAGATTGAAAGGGAGAAGATAAGAGCACATAGACCAAATTACAAACAACACACATGTAAATTTTATCTTTTATGTACTACCAAAGTTTTAATACATGTAAATTTTATGCATCTATCTCTCACCATAAAGTTTCAGTACTTGCATTGCTCTCTTTGAAAATTCAAACAATCATAAACAATTCTCGTAATGCTAATAACGCTCAAAATTGCGGTAATGTTTTGTTGATGTGTGGCATCCAAAAGCATTTATGAGGTTTCTTTTGCACCAGAATGACGTGTTTCCGCTTTCGAAAACTTGATAGGAGCACAATGTGCGACGATATTACATGTTTTTGCCCTCGTTTACGCTTTGTTTAACCCTTATTTGTCTAAGATAGAGTCATAATTTAGTTTATTGTTAATTTGGTAGTGTTTTGGCGAAAAACGGTTAAGAATCCGAAAAATGACTAAGTATGAGAAATCTGGAAAATAGTGCAAAATATGTCTTTTTCGCGATTTTGAGATGAGTAAAAATGCAATCTATCCTTGTCCGAATTCAATGAAATTTGGTATGCTTAATATTCATATGCTGAGGAATGTTGTGTTAAAATTTCAGATCAATCGGAGTTTGGGAAGTCACCCAAAAGTTGGCTGCAAAACGGCAGTCCGAGCAATCCAATCCAGGGACTTCCAGGATTTTCCTGGGACTTTGATCTAACTTCGAAAAATCATTCCCGATGATTCACAAGGAATTTGATCGAGATATTTTATGGGGAGATGGCTATTTGTGTCTAGTTTATTTGAGACTTGGAATCGCATCAATTGGAGCTCCGAGAAGGGAGATATGTCGGATTTACTGGAGCAAGGTCATTCCAGCCTAGTTGCTGCCGGTCTTGTGTTCTTGCGGGTTTGGGGCATTTTTCCATGGACCAAGCTCACCAAATGGAGTTGTCAAGCCTACACAAGAAGTTCATGAAGATATGCAGCCCAATCCAAGGAAGAAAATCAAAAAAAGAAGTTTCCTAGAAGAACCAAGAAAGGAAGGAACCAAAACCTTGTTGCACAAGGATTGCCTTTGCCGATTTGGACTAGGTTTTCTACCTAGGGTTTCTGCCGAATTTGCCTCTATATATAGCCATGTTTTCCTACAGAAAAATCATCTCATCTCAAGCATAAACACAAGGCCTAAACTCTACCAAAATTCCCCAAAGATCCTAGACAAAAACCTAAACCGAAAACCACCTTCACCTCACCTCAACCAAGTTTCTGCTTTGCCGAATCTTGGAACTTCTCCTCCACAACCTACTGCCGTGCAGCCTCACCCCAGCCTCCATACTTCGCCGGATCCACACAACGTGAAGCTCTCAAGGTGTCTCAAAGTGTGATCCACTCCCTTCTTCGGTTTAGTAATTTTTGTTTAGTTATGTTTAGTTTTGTCTATGAAACACTCATGTATGTTTGTTGTTGGTTTATATGTCTATGTATGAATCGATTTTGGTTTTATGAATTTTATGTTAAAGATTTGTTTGAATCGATGCTTAGATTTAAGTTTAGGTTTCGACAAGAACAATGATTTTGCATGCTAATTTGTAATATGTAACTTATGGTTTTTGTATGTTTAGATAATTAGAGCAATGGTATTAAAAGCATGTTTAGGATTTAAATTGGTTAGTAGGTTAAGGATGTTCCTTATAAACCGAAACATTAGTTGTGCTCAAGCATTTGTTGTTTGCATGTAAATCTAGGTGTTAGGTTTCATCTAACCTGAGTAGAATGAATAAAACTATAGGCCTAACGGTTGTTTTGATTTGTTGTGCTCACCTAGGGTATAAAACCTTAGCTAAAACTTGCATGTTAAATAAGATGATTGACAACCTTGCTTATTTGCATGTTTTCGATTTAATACTCTTGTGCGTTATATGTTAAGTCTTAACCGGATTAGCATAAAAATCTTTAGGGCTAGAACGGAAGTTTGTTCTAAAGAACTTGAGGAGTCTAGTAACTAGGTACAGAGCGGAAGCTCTAGTTATGGTCGAAACTAATTTGAGTCTTGAACATGCTGAATACTTGTCTCTTACCTTCTTGCATGCGAATCTACTTGTTAAAGAGTCTTTGGTGCTAAATGTTTTGTGAGAGATGATGATCACTTGTATATAGTAGTTTAGGTTTATTTTCGTGTCTTAGATTTAGAGGCAGCTTTGCTGCCAAGCCTTTTATCCCCCTTGATTTCGTGTGAATATGTATATATGTATATAAGTGTGACAATTGTGTGCATATATGTTTGTGAATATTTGTGTTAACATTCTCATGTTTCAGGTACCCTTAATCCCCGGCTAGAACGATCCCTACTTATTCTATACTACTAACGATTGTAGGGTTTTTGATTGCTTGAGTAGCTTCGGCGGCTCGATCAATTTTTGGCGCCGTTGCCGGGGATTATAAAAGCTTGTTATATTTGAATGTTAACTTTGTATATTTGTGTAGATTCCTTATAGCTTTATTTTCGGTTTTGTATAAATCTTCTCTAACTTTGCTAATTCATGTATGTATTGTAGAAAATTTTCGATGCTAACTTTAACTTGTAACTTGATTCTAACTTGTAATTGTTGCTAACCTTTACTAACTTTAACATATTAACTCTGATTTTCTAACTCAACTTTTTCTTCTTATATTTATTTTTGGTTTAGTTCGTTTTGATGTGTCTTGTGCGTGTGCAGATTGAATTGAAAAGAAAAAAATGCAGGAAATACCAAGTTCTGCCCAAATCAGAATTCGGGCAGTGCAGTCCGTCGACTTTGAATGGCTACCGTTTTCGGCTCACAAAACCTGGGAAAGTGAGCCATACACTGTTGAAATGGTCTCTGAGTCTACTTTCTGTAGGATTTTACAGAAGTGAATTTGGAGTTTCGAGCGGCTCCCAGTTTCAATTTGAGTGCACGAAGGTCAATCTGGCGAAGCAGAAAACTGGGCAGATCAATAGGTCCGATTAAAGACCCAACAAGGAGTACTTCCACTGGTTAGATTGCGGTGAATTTTATACCGATGGAAAGCTCTGTGTGTCCACTACAATATTTATTCAGAACACTTTTGCATTAGGATAGTGGAACACACCCAAAATCAGGCGTCAAGAGAAGCAGACACGTCTGCCGAGAGAAGCTTGCCTGCCAAGAAAATCCTACTGCCGAGAGGGGCTGCTGCCCCAACTGCGGAGCTGCACATGGCATGATGAACACACAACACACATGGTGAAGAGTCTAAGTAATGGACTATAAAAACAAAGCGCTAATTGGGAGGCAACCCAATTCGATCAAAGAAAAGTGAAGGAGCCATCACCGAGAGTTTGAAATTTCTTAACTCTTCTCTTTTTCTTTGATTTGTGATGATATGTTGGTATATGTTAGACTATTGCATGCTTAGGAAATTCGCTGATATAGATTTGTGCTTACATTGAGGACAATGTAATTTTCTAAGTGTGGGATGGGATAACGTATTCCGTTTATGTTTTCGTGTGCTTAGTTTAGAAAAGAAAAATTCAGAAAAATGTTCCACAAAAATAGAGTGTTTAAATTGTTTGTTTTGAGTCTTAGGATGCCCCTAACATGTCAATGATGTTTTTTCTCCTCTTTGCATACATAGATGATAGTTGTGTATACAATTAAAATTGCGAGTTTCATGGATTTTGTGCATTGGTAGGAGCATGTAGGACTTGTTGATAATTAAGCATGCATGTTTTAGCTAGTTTGTTTCGATAATAACCTATGTGAGCTTTAGAGCCAATTTGCTTTCTTCTTGAGCGATAAAAAGATAAAATTCGATAGATTCGTAGGAAGCATGAAACCTCATAAATCTTTAAATATTCGATGACTATGTGTCATAGCTTTTTAATGAACTCTAGTATGCTAGAACTTACTCTTGTTGATTTTCAAAACGTTTATATCATAAAATACCTTGATTTTGAAAGTGATTGAATAAAGATCTTTTAGGTTTACCACCAAAGCCAAATAAAGCATGTGCCTATTTGTGCCCATCGTGGGACACCTCAGTAAACCCCATTTGAGCCTACGATTAGCCTTTTCTTTCATCACCCTTAAACACTTTCCATGAGCTTAGTATAGTGATGTCTTGACCATTGTGTGTCGGCAAAGCTTGATTTTCGAAGGAGTTTTCGCGTGAAGTGATGAAGAAGAACAAGTGTGGGGTAGACTTAGCTAGAAAATTGTATGAAAAATTATATGTGCCGTACCTAGCAAAAGAAAAACAGAAAATATGTAATTCGGACAGAAAAAGAAAAGAAAAGGGAAAAATCAAGTCCGAAAGAAAAGAAAAGAAATAGGCACGGTTTCAAAGTGTAAATTGCTAAGTCTAGTCTTCAAAAGTGTTGTGAATTTGGAGTTTTGTTTACATGTGAAGGTCTAGCATTGTTATATTTTGACCTTTGTTCATATTCACTATGTTTTGGGGAAGAAAAGAATGAAGGAAGGGTCCAACAAGATGAATTTTTTTTTTTTTTTAATACATGTAAATTTTATGCATCTATCTCTCACCATAAAGTTTCAGTACTTGCATTGCTCTCTTTGAAAATTCAAACAATCATAAACAATTCTCGTAATGCTAATAACGCTCAAAATTGCGGTAATGTTTTGTTGATGTGTGGCATCCAAAAGCATTTATGAGGTTTCTTTTGCACCAGAATGACGTGTTTCCGCTTTCGAAAACTCATGAAAGAAACTTAGTTCGTTTTGATGCTTGACATTCATGTAGACTTTTATTTATAAATAAACGAACTATCGGACTTCAGGTGACAGTACATATGAACTTAAAGCTTAATTTTGATTGTGAAGTTGTGACCTATTACTATTTCAATGTCCTAACTCATTATGATTACCTTATTGGTACGTTTACTAACCTGAAATGTAATTGAGAATGTCGGAATCGATTCCGGGATGAGAGGATTCCAATGTTTACAAACATATTAAGGAATTGGAATGCGTATGAGTTCCACCTCCGTTTCAGGAATTAATCGATTCCTGACAAATCCCCTAGCTTGATAACCAAGAAAAGAGGTAGGTATCAGAATCAAGCTTAATTTAATTATAATTTCATATGGTAAATAAACAACAACAATTAAATTTATTTCTATTTTTTGTTTAATTTCATGTGATAAGTAAACAACTTAATGAAATTGAAATATCCACATATAATTTCATTTAGTCTCCCGTCCCTTCTTTCTCCTCTTCCCCCGATGAACTTCATTCAAACTAAGTAAAGTACCATAATATTCTCATATTCACAATTTGAGAAATAAAATGATTAAAATCTCTTCAATAGGGTGGATTTTATATAACAAAAACGTGTGGGAGGCGGTGCAGCGCATCGAGAGCTATCATCATATAGAGAACGTGGGACGTCATCGTGTGCAACTCTGGCCAGCACCACACCCAATCCCACACCCTAAAACTCGTTGACTTTCCTACACTGTTGACTAAACGAACGGTAGAGATCGTCCCGATCTGAGAAGTAAAGTATAATAGAGAAGAAGGACTTGGAGGCGGTTGTGACGGCCAAAACCCAAGAGAGAGATGGAATGGATTAGATATAGGTAGGTATGAAGAGATTTACCAGCTCACACAGCTAAGCAAAACCCCCCATTTTCCTTTCCTCCATTTACCAACATTTTCGAATTCTCTCAGAGACCTCTCTCTCTCTCTCTCTCTAAGCTGACGGAGCCAATGGAGTCTACCGAGTCCTCATACGTTTCGTCTCCGGAGGCACCGCGGAGGCGCTCTTCGCCGCCGCCGCCGAAATCTCCGACTTCAGGTCCATCTCTCTCTCTCTGATCTGATCCACTATCTCTCTATCTCTATGTGAATTCATGTTTGCGGTGCTGTGAAATTAGTAGTGAACGCGGTTATTGATGTGGTTTTGATTGTTCGGTGAAGCATTGTGAGTATGAGAATGCGAGCTTACATTTGAGTTTGGTGGTTTTCTGTGTTTGCTGAGCTTAAAACCCTAACCCTAACTTCCTCTGTGGTTTTTTTTAGAGAATAGGAGGGGATTGGAATTGAGACGTGTTTAATTTGTTGGAGGAAGTCGATTTGAGAATAGTGTGTGTTTATTATAATTGTTATCTATATTTGTCTACTCATAGAATAATCAGAGGTTTCTTTATTAGTGTCTTAGAGTTAAAGCTCATTTCGGATCTGATTTTCCTCAGTCTTACCGTTTGAGATTATGGATGTGACTTGGAGTCAGTGTCGTGTGTTGAATTGTTACTAATGAGACCCTGGGCTCATAATATTTGAAGAGTATACAATTCGCCGTGGGATGTGAACAGTTTGAAAGTTAGGAGAGTTTGTGTCTGCTTGATCTCACTCTCTTTTATGTTTGAAGGCCTTGTTTAGTATTGGTCAATGAAAGAAAACAACGTAAGACGCGTAGCATTAGAAGGGCATGGAAGGAGGTTGCTCCTTACCATTGCATAGTTTTGGAATTTGTTGTAGGTTCTATAAGCCATTGTGGGCCAACTGTCATATGTAGATGTGCTATGTGCCAGGATCTTTATCTGGGCTGTTTGATGCCCAGTTAAGTGAGTTGTCCGGCTATTCTGCCTGACAATGCCGGATTGTTGCTCTGGTTAGTAGAGCATTATTGATAAAAAGTACTGTGCTCTGTCTTCATGAAAACATTGATTTCTCTAATGGTTGTCAGAGAGAGTGCAATAATAACTGAATATTAGAAGTGAGCTTTTTTGTAGCGAAGTCTTTATCAAAAGTTGCCGTGGAATTTGATAGTATTTAAATGGTTCTTGTGAAAAATATTTAGGTCCAGTACAAAAGGCCATTAGACCGAACTGCTAAACTCATGTATGAGTTTGTTAAAGTAAACCCTACTTTGTGCTGGAGGAAACTACCCTTTCAACAAATCTTACCCAATCAAACTGCTAAACCCAATCAAACTGCTAGATATCTTTTCATTTTGGTACTAATGACAGACTGATGGGGCCCTTCTCTGTCACGATTGAATAAATAAAAATCCCTCTTTGGTGGTACACATCTTAGCCTGAATATTGTTTTTACATTGCAAAGCTTTGTTTTTGGAGGCATATTTTAAACTCCAGGGTTACCTGTATTAGCAGATCGTAGTGTTGAACATATTTTTGTAATCCAGAGCTCTGCAATATATCGAACCACATCTCAACAGGAGGATTTTTGTTTTAAATTTTTGTTGAGTTTAACGTTTTTGATTTTATTTTCTCATTGAGTTATGGGCAAATGTTAGTATGTATGTAATGTTTAAATATGTGAGGTATATATTCTTAGTTCAATTGTTGTCAAGAGATTTCAATAATTCATCTAAATGATATATCACAGCAAATTGACAAATCAAAATCTGACAGAGCAGGATCTCTAGTGGTATATCATGTTTATTTTGTGTCGGTGCCATTCTCTTGCACACGCAGGTGTCACATTCCATTGTAGTGTCCATGCTAAATTTTGGTCATTTGCCATGGTTTTGCCAAAAGACGGGATTGGCAGACTAAATTGCATTGAGCTTTAGTAGCCAAATTTTTATTTATTTTTGGTATTGCGTCCATCTCTCTTCTTTTTAATATAGAAAATGTAATGGTCTCTTGTGGATAAGAAGCTTCTGAATTTTAGTCTGATAACTTTTAGAGAATTGTTGAAGAGTATGAGTTGAAACTGTTTGCAGATGATGTTCTTTGGTGTCAATTTTTTTTTCTTTGTCTCTTGCTGTTCGAACTGGTGATTTTAATGCTTTCAGGACATTTTGTACGCACTGTATGGTGCTACAATTGTATGGTATTTATAAATGCTCTTTTGAAGTAACATTTTGATCAATCATCTTTCTCTTTTGAACTGGTGATTTATGTAAGTTTCTGAAATTTAATATCAGCCTCATTGTTCTTACAAAATATTTCTGTTTTTCTTCCACCAGACACTACAGAGAAGCCCACATATGTTAGGTTTCTTGTATCAAATGCTGCAGCTGGTTCTGTTATTGGAAAGGGTGGTGCAACCATCACTGATTTTCAATCCCAATCTGGAGCACGAATTCAGCTATCACGCAATCATGAATTTTTCCCAGGAACAACGGATAGGATTATTATGATTTCTGGAACAATAAATGAAATTCTTAAGGCTGTGGAACTTGTTCTTGCTAAGTTGCTCAATGAGGTGATTGTTATGATGCAGTTTTACAAAAGGTATTTCTTTTACATGTGCCTATGTATTAATGGTGTTAATTGTCATTGTTATGTTGGTTAGCTCTATTCTGAAGAAAGTGAGGATGTTGAACCAAGAACAAAGCTGAGACTAATTGTTCCAAATAGTTCTTGTGGTGGGATAATTGGGAAGCAAGGATCTACAATAAAGTAAGAACACATTTAACTTATGTTCCCTAATAGCATAATGTATGGTTTCTATGCTTAGATACTTATTAGACCGTCTTTCTTTCTTTACCTTTTAGTGGAGATATGGAACCTATTACGTAGCGATGAAATTTTGAATTTCTGTAGTAGAATATTCTCTTGTACATACTGTCTCATAGAAACTGTGAAAATAAACGTTTATTTTTTCTTTTTCTCATTGAATGTTATTTGTTTGCAATTTGACTGTAAGAACTATAGGCATGAGATGAGTTTAGACAGATGGTAATTACATTGAGTACTCTGCTTCTTTTGTTCTTTCCATATAAGTGACCAAGTATGGCACTTCCTGGTGCATATACATTGTTTATTTAAATCTTTAGAGACATCAATTTGGCGTCTGGACAATCTAATTAAGTGAATAAATTGGGAGATGAGGAGACCTACACCTTTTATCGTCTTATTGTCTTTAAAGTCAAACCCTGTTTTATTATTCTCAATGAGGCCATTGATGCAAGTGGTGTTGCTAAGGGAGAGAATGCACAGAGTTGGTGTTTGTGCAATTGTTTGATGTTCGAGCTGTTTCTTTGTTTTGGAAATCCATCATTATGCACGTGGGAAAATTCTCCTACTAAAAGATAATGTGATATGGTGTTTTAATTATGTAGTTGATTAAGTAGGAAACACAACTGAAGTGTTTCGACTTTGAGGTACTCTGTTAAAAGAAATCAGGGTAAAATTGTTAATGATGCCTATCAGTGTATCTCAGGGATGTGAGTTTTCTGATTCCATTACACATTGGTGCATTGGGATTAGATTCTTTTCCTCCATCTGCTATGGAACATAAGATCTAGTAAAGGTCCCTTTTTTTAATTTTATTTTTTATTGTACTGTTTTATATCTACATTTTTGCGTGATTTATTTCTCAAAAGCTTTATATGATTGTTGCATCATGCCAAGTAAAGTAATCAGACGATGATCATTACTAGGTTCATGAAAGTGTGATCATGGGTAACTGTGTAAAGGACATTGGTTTTCGTTTGATATAAGTTGCACCATTTGATTTTACACATTAGGTCCCTCTTTTATATGTATGAAGCCATTAGAAGATGCTGACCTATAAGGTTTTCTTTAACCAGGTCATTTATTGAAGACTCACAGGCTGGGATTAAAATATCCCCTCAGGACAATAATTATTTTGGAGTAAATGACCGGCTAGTTACACTAACAGGAACTTTGGAGGAACAGATGCGGGCAGCTGATTTAATTCTATCTAAGCTATCTGAGGACTCTCACTACACTCAATTAATGAATGCTCCATTTTCATATCCAGGTGTGTGCGCATATTCTTACTTGTATGAAGCTGCGTGAAACTTTTGTGTGATAATTTGCAACCTTAAAAAAACAATCAACAAAACTGACAACATTCAGTTTAGTTCGAAGTTTTTTTACAAATATGGATGTATTTACTATTTAACCATGAGTTTAGTTTGCATTTTTGCCTAATGATGGTGTCATAGCTTGCTTTTGTGCCAGTCCTGCTCTTTGCTCTTTCCCCATTCTGTATCTATTAAGATTATAAGAAGTCATTATCAAAAAAAAAAAAAAAAAAGATGATAAGAAATCCATGCTTTCTCCTTCATTTTTCTCGGCTGGAGAGCTGCGCTCGTTTGATTTTTTCTTTTGGCCTAGTTGTATTGCATTCTTCATGGTTTGCTTCCTATAGCTAGCTGTGGGCTTCTTTGGATTGTGTGTTGCTTTTGAATTGATAGATATATAACAAATATAAAATTCTGCAATGCAAATTAGTCACAATTGTAAATTTTCAGAAAAAAAAAAGCAAAACTATCTTTGATATCAAGGCATTGAGTACTTGCTTCTAGAGTCTATCCAAGAGTTTTCGGACTTTCCACCTGATGTTTCACAACTATGGTAATTATTAGGATTACGATTTTAGTCTAAATCGCTGCACTTTATGAGTGAAAAGTCAACCACTTCTTTAGGGGAGTGGATTCAACCATACAGTGAAATTCTTTCAAATTTTAACTATTTTTCATAAGGGTTGCAGAAACTTGACAATTTTATATCTTTATGTAATTAGTGACCCAAGGTCCCTGATAAACGCATCTACTCTCTGTCTATGTTGCAATATCTTTGCTTACTGGGTGCAACAAATTGTTTTAATATTTCTCAAATCAAGTAGTTCATATTTCTCAAATCAAGTAGTTCACTTATAGTTCAACCGAAAAACTATTAGCACAAATCAACCAGAGATGAATGTTATACTTTAATTCAGAAATCAGAATACCATATAACTCGTTCTACGTGTATCTAAATTGCTAGTTATATGAAAAACAATTGAAATGAGATCTGTGGTATTCTAAATAAAAGGCTGACATACCTTTGGTTTGTTTGCCATATGAAATAGATGACGCCTGAAAGTATGAAAGTGATTGGACCACACATAAATTTGAATCCTATGGACGAGATCCATTTAGTTTTGCTAGGCAATTGAGGGGCATGCCTTTGGCTTCAATTTAAGTACCCCTATGGGGGTTTGGCAGTGGACACCATACATTAAAAACATTTATAACACATGACAAATTGGATAGAATCTTTTGAGTACTATACTTTTATGTTTGTAAACAGTTATTCTTGCTGGCCAATGAGTGTGTAGTTTCATAGATTATCTATATTTTCATATATCCTTAATTATTATGATAAGATTTGATTCCTAGTAAGTTCTCTCCACCTGAACTTATAGGTGTTTTCTTCTCGGGTTTTCACGGTATTCCATATACATATGTGCTTCCTTCTGTGTCAACAGCAGTCTACAATGCAGTGAGCTATGGACCACCTCCACCAAATGGACCACCAAATGGGGCTGCAGGAAAGTTTCAGAATAACAAGGTTCAGCCATTTTCCACTATCATTTTAAAATATCGTGAGCCTCTGGCTATTTATTTTAGGTTTTAGTTTTCTGGTAAGGGAGAGGTTTTGTAAATTCACATTGAAAGGAAAGTTATACTTGACAGTGAAAATCCTTACAAACCTTATTTAACAATGGGATCTGTTGTTCGGCATGCCAAATATTTAAGCTGGTAGAAATAGATGAAGTAAAAATGAAAATTCTGCAGGTAGGGAATAATCATGTGATATATTTGGTATTAGTTGATACACAAGTAGAAATCGGTGCATGAACTTCCTGTGAGAAAGGTTCAAATGTTTAACTAAAAAGCATTTTTGAAGGGGAAAATGGCTGGTTTAGTCACTCATGTTTGACAGTTGAGACAGAATGGTCACTCATGTTTGACAAATATCAAATTGGTCATCCATGTTTTACTTCGAAAATCGGGTTGGTCACTCTGTTTATTTCTGGCGTTAAAAACAGCATATTCCGTCAATTCAAAGGGGCATTTGGGTCAGTTTCTTAGATTGACGAATTGGTCACTGATCATATCTCAAAAATCACTTTGGTCATCCATTTTTCCCTCCATTTTTTCCCTCCATTTTTGTGAATGTATTCTACACTTTTGTTCAGGACTTTTGTTCAGGACAAATGCATTGTGGCCATTTTTGTTGTGGAAGTTGTTAGATATTACAGGCAGCTTTGTCAATTTTAGACATCAATGACAATCTTTAGGTACAGATGCATTATGACAGTGTTGTTTTGAACAAGTCATCATTATGTATTTGATGCATTATGACAGTTTATTTTGATCAAAGTGGCCTTCATTCATTCCAGAATCTAAATTTCATAGTTCCATCATTTATTATGCAGATTACTGCTTACAAATTCACTAACCATTTTTGGACGGAAAAATGAAACTGGAGGGAAAAATGGATGGGAAAAAAAATGGAGGGAAAAATGGATGACCAAAGTGATTTTTGAGATATGATCAGTGACCAATTCGTCAATCTAAGAAACTGACCCAAATGCCCCTTTGAATTGACGGAATATGCTGTTTTTAACGCCAGAAATAAACAGAGTGACCAACCCGATTTTCGAAGTAAAACATGGATGACCAATTTGATATTTGTCAAACATGAGTGACCATTCCGTCTCAACTGTCAAACATGAGTGACTAAACCAGCCATTTTCCCTTTTTGAAGTGGATAACTCTAGTAAAAATATGCACCTGAATGGTGATTTCAAGGGCATGGTTTTTTCATTTCCGTTGGATAACTGCTCAGTAGGATTAATTGAACACAGTTATCCAGTGGTCCATTATTTGCTATTTTAGTTTTCTACAAATGGGGTTTTTGTTATAGCATTTGTTACCCGAGACAACCCAAAATTTTACCATTGCACTACATAAGTGCTCCCTTCTGGGTAGGTTTTGCTGTCATGATTACCAAGACTTTTTGCTTTTCAGCCTTGTTGTTACTGCATTTTTGCTTTGCCATGTGATCCATCCACAATGTTATTGTGTTTTGGACTCGGTCTGAAACAAAATATATTATCTTTGTAGCCTGTTGATTTCTAGTTGACTAACTACCTTTGTTGTTTTCCAGGAGGATAGAAACAACAACAACTCAGTTACAATAGGTGTCGCAGATAGTCATATTGGTCTGGTTGTTGGCCGTGGTGGAAGGACTATAATGGAAATTAGTCAGGTTTGCAATTAGAAACTATTTTTGGCGTGAACAGCTTGCCTCATTTGTGGTGTGAGGTAACTTATCATTTAACTCCATAACATGAGAGAAATGCTCATAGATCACTTTGATTCTGCAGGGTAGTGGGGCCAGGATAAAGATATCTGATAGGGGTGATTTCATGTCTGGAACTACTGACAGGTTATAAGAACTTCATGAGATAAGTAATTGCTGGTCGATGAATATAAATCTCAATGTTCTAACTTTCCACCATCTGTCTCATTCTGCAGGAAAGTGACAATCACAGGGTCACAGAGGGCTATCCAAGCAGCTGAGACGATGATAATGCAGAAAGTAAACTATGCTTCTGAGAGGGCGTTGGAATAGCTTTCTGAGTATGTCAACTGTTTGTTTTCGAGAATCTTGGTGGACCTGCCTGAAATAATTCTTATACACTGGTTGGTATTTCAATGCGTCCACTTGCCTTCTCACCAAATGATAATTTGGCTGAGAAATCTGAATGCTGTGTGGTAGGAGCAAGTACGGGAATTATTATTTTTTTTTTCTTTCTTTCTGAGAAGAGCAAACTTTATAGGGAACTTATCTACGAGGGTACTATATTCCAAAAAGGAAAATGTTGGAGAAAGCCATTATTTGTTGACCAAATAGATTAGCTATATTTCTTAATCTACACAGTTGTAACTTTTGGATTTGTAGGTATTCTGATAGTATTACTGTGTTAGTGTTGTTGACATTGCATAGTCGAATTCTTTTTCTTACTGAATAATCAGAAGCCAGATTGCCAGATTTCCAGATTTATGTACCGTATACATTGGTATATATCAAGTAAGCATACGTGGAGATAAAAAACAAATAACTTTATTATTATGGTATAACTTTAAATGGTATAAATGTAGGATACAAGAAACAATGTGTGATATGGTTTCAGTACTGACGTTGAATGGACTTGTGCAATATCTCCGCCAGCACAAGGTGATAGTGAAGCCATGCATTTTATTTCTACCTAACAATGAAGTTCATGCAATTATGTTCATGGTGAATCAGAATAATCTCCGCCTCCACTGCCATAGCCTGAGCCGTAACCCGACCCATAACCAGAGCCACTACCACTACCACCACCTCCTCCACCTCCGCCCCCACCACCACCTCCGCCTCCGCCACCACCGCCCTTGCCACCTCCACTACCGTATCCACTTCCACTTCCACCAGCGCCTCCACCACCTCCTCCTCCGCCACCACTACCACCTCCGCCTCCTCCACCCCGTCCCTTTCCTCCTCCCGACCCATATCCGGATCCACTACCAGACCCATATCCTGATCCAGAACCACCATTTAAACCCGCTCCACCACCGCCACCTCCCCCTCCACCTTCACCTCCACCACCACCACCTCCTCCATTACTACCATACCCAGAACCACCCCCCGAACCTTGTCCCGATCCATAACCAGAGCCTGAGCCTGTTGAGTCACCCCCTCCTCCTCCACCACCACCTCCACCACCACCACCGCCGCCACGGCCACCACCAGCTTTAATGGCCTTTGGTGATCTGGCCGCAATGGATAGCTCCACAAGGAGCAAAATCAAGAATGCAGCACCAATTACCTTAGTGCTGGCCATATCTAAACTTCCAAAGCTCAATCTTGAATGGACAAAGAAAAAACTCAATGATGGTTGGTTAAGTTAGATCTGTCGAGGATGAATATATTGTGGTCGAGACTACTGAGAAATGCTGAGAGTTCTTAGAGAGGAACCAATAGTCGATCTTGTGAGGACACTAGGTTAAGTTAAGGTCCCTATATATAGGCATATGTGTGTAAAGCTAAAGTACTCCTCCAAACTTCCTTGACATTATTCTAGTAGCTTCTTTGCCACTTCGTATATTGACAATGGAGACGTGTCTTATGATTAGTGACTTTGGTTTGATGGAGGTGGTGCTGGTGCTGGTGGGTGCGCCGGTGGTGGTATTGTGGGATATGCTCTATCTTGTCATTCTTTGCTGCGGAATAAAGATAGTTACTCCCCACTTTTGACTCCAACACTGGTCCTTAGTTTATCTGTGTTTCTAAGTTTCATTCACATTTCAATTTGGGTTGCATTCATAAACGCCATAATCATAGCATGGAGTTTCCATTCTCTGTGTTTGTGGTGAAATGTGTAACACCTGTCTTCCTTGAGCAACATTCTTTCCAATGTGAGATCATATTAGTCACCAGTCACCACCCCAAGTTAAGAAAGAACCAGCCACAAACATTCACACTAAAATGATCGATGCCGATTGGAACGATAGCTAGGCATACACGTAATGAGGTGTCTCTAACCATGCCAGCACTTTTCACCACCGCCACACGACTAGTAAGTTAGTTCGATCACTCAATCTCGTAGTGATTGATATCTTCATCATATTGCATGATAATATATATGTTGGGAGTAACTTTTGCATAGTTTTTACCTATCTATGATTGGTGACATCTTGGGCACTTCAACCATGCACCCATTTTAGGCAAATTATTCTCATGGAGAGCCTAAGATTTCAGGCCACAAGAATCCACTAAACTTACCAACCGAAAATTCCATGCTTGAATCGATCTTTCATATTATGAGATAGTGGAGGCTTTGTCTTCTTTCTTAAATTGTATGATCAAAATGACAAATGTCCAGTGCTAGCTTGCATGCACTTTGCCTTCAATCATAGCAGTGCAGGTGTATCTCATCTTACTAGCTAGGTTATCATCCAAGCGCACTTTAGTTGGGAAAGCTAGTAGCTAGTGCTAGCACTTCAATCTTTCAACGGTTTCAATGGTTTGATCTGGAAGAGCTTAACTATTAGTTTGTTTTCATAGAATAATTTGTTAATTCATCAGAGATCATATATGGAATTGCGACAAGGTCTTTCTCAATACTAATTAGCGGAATCAATGGTGGCCAAAGGAAATGTAATTCGATCGAATAGCTACGAGTTAGAATGAGCTGCCATAAGATATGGGCAACTCCATTATCTCCACGCCTAACATGAGCAACTCGGGCAGAATTTGGGGAATGCAGGCAGCCTCCTAATATCATCATAAATTCTCCCCATGCAGTAGCGAACAGTTTGCTGCAAGAGTGTTATTATGAAGCTGATGCACCACCAGCGCATCCAATATTAATATTTCAATCACCATCGGCATACATATTTCGTAGATATAGCCTGTATCTTGTTGAAGAAAGCTGAATATATAAACGTTTAATACATCAACAAAATTGCTGGGATACAAGCTGAATGAACGTAGCCCCTATGCATGTTTCAGAATGAATTCTCTAGCTGAAGGGGGTCCTGAAACGAAGGTCTGCAATACAGCAGTAGTTTAATACATCAACCAAATTGTTGTGATCGATTTAGATAGCTACATTCATATGCATCTGATGATCTGATGAAGGTACGTAATAAAAATGTTTAGCTAGCTTTTCAAGAGTCTTAGGGAATTCTTATAAGTAAAAACAAATCCATATTATTTTTGAATTAATTGCAAAATTAAATAGGAACGATGAAGGTTTAATGATTCAGAAACTGATAGAGTACCTCTCAATGCAGCAGATATATATGGGAGCAATAGAATACGAGCAAGCTTGGAGGCTTGGCCATTTATCCATCTGAACACCTGTAGCTACAGACCTTATATACTACCAGAATAAAAACCTTAGGCGACGAAACAAAAAAAATTCGTCACCTAAGTGGCTTTTACACGACGAAAATGTTTTTGTCCTCTAAGACAAAATTTTCGTGGCCTAAGTGACCACTTAGACCACGAAATTTGTTTTCGTCTTCTAAGTGCAATCTTAGACGACGAAATTCACTTTCGTGGTGTAAGTGAACCTTCTTAGACGACGAAATTCATTTTTGTGGCTTAAGTACTAACTTAGGCCATGAATCAAAATTTCGTGGTCTAAGTGGTCACTTAATTAAAATTAATCACGATATATCTATAATCGATATCGAGAAAGTCAATTTTATTTTTCATTCCATGTAATATATATATTATAAAGGAAGGATCGTATCGATATATCATAACTTCGTAGTAATTGGATACATATATTATGTATAAATATTAATTATGTCATCCCAATATTGATGTTTAAGGACAATTAATTAAGAGTAATTATGATAATTTTACTGTAAATTTTGAGATCCAAGTAATTTTTCTTCGTATTAATAGAAGATCGTATCGAGAAGTTAACCTTCTATTTCATTCCATACAAGTTCGAAGATAACTAAGGCTAATTTAGAAAAAATTGTGCGTTACTTTTTTTTTTTAGCATATTTAAGATTAAAAACATTCGTACTGAATAAAAATTAGGGGTTTTTATAATTTAGGGCTTTTGAAAGCCCAAAATTAGAAAAAAAGGCATGAACTTTGGGCTGTTCATAAAACATGACACTGTTTAACAAATAACCATAAAACATCACATAATTACGAAATGCCACTGTAACAATGTAACGGAATTGAAATGGATCCATTACTGAAAACGGAGTGTGAACAGTTTGCCGTTGCTTCATTAACTTCCACTACTATTCCCTCTCTCCTAATCAGTGTCCTTCCCTCATTCTCTTCCTTCCCTCATTCTCTCATTCTCTACTTCTTTCCTCTCATTTTCCGACGCCGAATCTCCACCGTTCTCCTCTTATTTTCCGCCGACGAGTCTCCACCGTTCTCCTCTCCTTCTCTGCCGACGAGTCTCCACCGTTATCCTCTCCTTCTCCGACGTCGAATCTCGACAACTCGCAGTACAAGTAGACCTCAGCTGCTCAGGTAACAGATATTTCACCTTCTTTTACAGATTCAAATAGAGTTTTGATGATGCATGACATGAGATGATGATGATTCCGTATTTGCTGAAGAAGAGGATGAGAAATTTGAGATGTTTAGACTGGGTTTCAGAGAGTGAAGGGGAAGAAGGTGGAAGATGGATGATGATTTTAGGTTTGGGGGGATTAGATGATAAATTGGAAGATGATTTTAGTTTTGGGGGGATTAGATGATAAATTGGAAGATGATTTTAGGTTTAATACATATATACAGTGTTTATAGATGTTATAGAACATTTTGTTCAAGAATAAATGGTTGGAACTATCAAAGTAACTGCTATTTTTTTAAATTTTGCTTGGGCGCTAAAAATTCTGAGTGTTTCTGTGTGTGTGAATGGATGAAACTGTGTTATGTGCAAGGAACTATAACAGAAACTATTCTAGTAACTATCTTGTTTGAGTTTATGTGAATGAAATTATATTGTTTCAGTGTTGCATAACTGTATTAGTAACTGTGACATTTGGTGATGCAAATATATGTGAACTATTTGAGTTTATGGCACATAATAACTTTTTTCCCTCACATATGTAGAAAATGACACCAAAATTGAAAACTAGTCCTGCAAAAGAGGTTACTACAAGTGACGATGATATACAACACGAGCTACGAACAAAGAAAAGGAATGAGGACAATCCAGAAAAGAAGATTGCAAAACAAAAACAACGAAAGGTAACTATCTATCTTGGTAATCGAAATTATATTTTTTCTGTAACTGTTAGTGTAACTATTAAGCAGTTGGTAATGCAAATGTTAGTGTATAAATTATCTAACTATGAATTATGGGAGTATAGAAGAAAAAAGCAGAGGAGATAGAAGGGAAAGAAAAAAAAAAGAAACTGGAAATGAAAACAACACAATTAGTTAGTAACTATAGTAGTAACAGTATTTCTTATAAGTAACTATCTCAGTAACTATGTTACAATTGAAAAAGTGTCTTAGTAACTGTGTTTATCGAATGTGCAGATAAGCGAAGATAAGGTAGCGACAGCTGCCAAAAGAAAAAGAAAACAAGATGATGAAAGCGATGATGGTGCTGATGTTAAAAAAGGAAAGCAAGCATGAAAATCAGTAAGTAACTGTCATAATAATTGTTTTTCTTTTGAGTAACTATCTTACTACCTGTGTTATAATTGAAAAAACTGCCATACTAACTTTGCTTATCAAATGTGCAGATAACGGAAGAAAGGGGAGCTAGAGATAAAAAAAAGAAAATGACAACAAGAGGATGATGGTGATGAAACTGAATATGATACATCTAGTAGTGGTAGTGGATCTGATTATCAAACTGATGAAGATGATGATAAAGGTGCAAAGAAGATCGTCCTGATAGAAAAACAAGAAGAACATCAACTGCAAAATCCTGTAAGTAACTATCACAGTATCTACTAACTATCATAGTAACTATGAAAGTAACTAGTAACTATCAAGGTAACTATCATAGTATCTATGAAAATAACTAGTAACTATCATTGTAACTATCAAATTAACTATCACAATATCTACTAACTATCATAGTAACTATCACAATATCTACTAACTATCATAGTAACTATATATCACAGTAACTAGTAACTATCATAGTAACTATCATAGTATCTATGAAAGTAACTAGTAACTATCATTGTAACTATCAAAGTAACTAGTAACTATCATATTAACTATCACAGTATCTACTAACTATCATAGTAACTATCACAGTAACTATCACAGTAACTAGTAACTATCATAGTAACTATGAAAGTAACTAGTAACTATCAAGGTAACTATCATAGTATCTATGAAAGTAACTAGTAACTATCAACTGTCATACTAATTTTGTTTTAATTGTGTTTTCAAATGAGCAGAAGAAAAAGGGGCAGACCCTACAGTTCAGAAGCACCCTACCAAATTTCAATGAATATGGGGGCCAAATACCAGAGGCAGTACTACAGCTGATCGAGAGGACTCCCTTTGCCAAGCTGTTTCAAGCACTACACCAGAACCTTGTTTACGGTTCAAAGTCAAACAACCAATTGGGGATGGTGCTAGAAGCTTACGATCACGTAAGAGATGAGTTTCAGTTTTGTGATCAGATTTTTTGGACAAGCAAATGAAGTCAATAAAAAGATGGTGAATACAGCCATAACAGCCGAATTAAATAAGAATTCTCAATCTGATGAGGAAAGAGGAAGCAGAGATGCAAATATAGCAAGGCTGATAATTGTCGACATTCTCATCATGCTTCTCTTCCCAAATGCAAAGGGAACCCTCCATATAGACATGGTCAGAGCTGTGGATGATTTAGATGAGACATCTAACTATGCCTGGGCAAAAGAAGTCAAAATCTTCTTGAAAAGATGTCTCACAAGGTACAAGAAATCGGACAGTGCATCAAAGAATACAGGAGGATGTGTTCATGTCATTATGGTAAGCGCGTGAGTTTTAACTTCCTTTATTCTTTTATGTTATATCATATTGCTTCTTATAAATTAACATTCCTTTTGCAACCAGTATTGGCTGTGCATGAAGACAAACTTGGTGGAGCCAATTCCAGGGAGGGACAATGAACAACACCAGATCAGGAAATGGGACCTGGAAAAGTTGAAGAAAAAGATGTGGAAGTATCAACTCAAAGGCTTGTCAGTAAGTATCATCTTAGTAACTATCTTAGTAACTATCATTTGTGAATAACTATCTCTGTAACTGTGTTTGTAACTATCAATTTTGAAAACTATTTGTGTAGTTATCTTAGTAACTATCTCAGTAAGTATAAATTTTGTAAACAATCTGTGTAAGTATGTTAGTAACTATCTGACTAACTATTATCTTTGTAACAATGTCTGACTAACTATGTTAGTAACTAGTAACTATCATAGTAACTATCAAAGATGACTAACTATCATCTTTGTAACTATGTCTGACTAACTATTTTAGTAACTATTTTGGTAACTATCATTTTGGTAACTATGTCAGTAACTGTGTGAGTAATCATTATTTTATTTTTTTTCAGAAACATTTCGCAAAAAGTAGAAAGGACCTGGAAGGGACAAGTGAGGATGAGGATGAGGATGAACTTGAAGCAGCTGAGCAGACTGAAATAGAACAAATGCAACCTGAAATCATCAACAAAGAAAATTCAGAACAACTCAGACAAAAGCAAATGCAGATTGAGCATTTGGAAAAAAAAATTGCAAGAAAAGGAGAAAAATCTAGCACAGATGTCACAAGATTTGGAAGACGCCAGACTGGAAATTGTGGTGATGAAAGAGAGTGCAACGGCACAAGAGATGGAAAATTTAAAATTAAAGGCTGAGTTGGAGAGGCAAAAGAAAATTGTGGCCGCACTGACTCAATTCTCCGACCCAATGGAGATGACACCACCACAATCTCAATCAGATGGCCTGGAAAAACTGGCGACTAAAGCCGAAAAAGAAGGGCAGGCAACTGAAGTGAAGGAAAGCAGTCAGAAAAATGCAAAAGAAGAAGCAGAAGATCTTGTAGCAGATCAGCTGGACGCTGTGAATAAAGTGGAGGAAGAATTAGAAAGGAAGAAAAGAGAAGAGGCTGAAAAAAGAAGAGAGGAAGAAAAAAGCAAATGTAATAAAAATTTGTTATTAACTATCAATTTTGAAAACTATCTGTGCAACAATGTTAGTAACTATCTTAGTAACTATCAATTTTGAATAACTATCTTAGTAACTATCAATTTTGAAAACTATCTGTGTAACTATGTTAGTAACTATCTTAGTAACTATCTGATTTTGAAAACTATTCTGTGTAACTATGTTAGTAACTATCTTAGTAACTATCATATTTGTACCTAATTTGTGCAACTACCTTAGTAACTATCATATGAGAAAACTATCTGTTTAACTACCTCAGTAACTATCTTAGTAACTATCAACAGAACTGAGTAACTATCATCTGAGTATCTGTATTAGTAACTATAATTGTAACTATAACTATCATCTGATTCCCTATCGCGCAAGTGATGAGGAAGAAACAAGAACATATTGTAGAAAAATCCCAAAGGAAGCAAGATGGTCACCCAAGACACCGGTGACGGAAATGCCTTCTTTCAACATCTTGTCGGGGCTTATATCTCCTTGGGGAGCTTACAACACTCCCACTCAATCACCGCAGCAACCAAAACAAATCTCAACAGCAAATCTGAGGACTCCACCTACTCCATAAGCCAAAAAGCTAACTCTAGGTGACATGATAGCTGAACCTCACAAGTTCTAGATCATAGAGTCAACGGTTCCCATGCCTGTTTTCAACCAATCTGAGGCAAAAACAAAGAAAAAAGTGCATTTCAGATCAAACCAAAATGTGACGAATTTTTCGCTTGACGAAATGCACTCCGGGAGTTCAGCAGAATCGCTGGGAATATATTCATATGTTGTGCGCATAAAAAACAGAAAGAGGGCGTCAAGAAATGACAACATATACTGGTGGGGTGAAGTCAAAGCTGAAAGGGAAATCAAAAGAAAGAGGCAGGAAGAGAATAGAAAAAAGTTTGAAGAAGAGGGCGGAAAAAGAAAGAGGAGGAAAGTTTGAGAAAGGTGGTGCAACCAGAACAGGTTGAATCAGTAACTGCTGTTCAGACGTCATTTGCCGATGTGGCTGGGGTGACAGAGGAAGGTGAACCAATATACCTTGTTGGTTATTCAGAGGAACCTTATCAACCAAGCCAACGAGAGGTGATGGATTGGGATGACCACACAGTTTACAAAGATCATATGGACGAAAACACGAAGCAAAGGTTTCGAGAATACTGGAACAAGGCGCCAAGCGGGTAAGCATAATATTCATTTATCCTACAATATGTCCTGGTATCTGTCTGGATAATTTCTTAAGTAACTATCTCAGTAACTATCTCAATAACTATTATCTTAGTATCTATCTTTCTAACTATCTGCCTCAGTAACTATCATTCTGAATAACTATATGACTAACTACCTGTGTGACTATTTTAGTAACTATCTCAGTATCTATAATCTGACTGTAACTGTCTTAGTAACTATCATATGATTTACTATCATGTGTGCAGAGTGTTCTTCTGGGAAGGAAAGGAGGTGGGAACAGAAATTTCAAAGCATGAAATTGAACAAGTCATGTTTGGAGTTGAAGTCGCAAACAACATGATTGATGCATTTGCATCTTTGTTATATAGCGAAATGAAGGACATCAACGACCCAGTTGCACCAAAAATAGAAATTCTGCTCACTCACTCCTGGGTAAGATACTAATTAACAGGAGAATTATATTTTTGTAAAAAATTATGAGATAACTAATCATAGGATTGGTTTGAAAAACAGATGTCGACGGAAGACCTCGAAGCAAAACCAATTCATCAGTTCCTCTGTGAACCTCTGTATGATAAGCTAGCTAAAGCGGATGCCATTATGATACCCCTTACACATAAGCGGAACTTCCACCATACTCTACTAGTGTTTGACAAGGAAGCGTGCAGATTTGCCCACTTTGATTTCATGAGAGCAAGAAGAAAAGAAACCGGGCAAAGTTTTAAAGATGCTGAAAAAATGGTATGTTAGTAACTATAATATTAGTAACTATCTTAGTAACTATCAATTTCGAAACCTATCTGTGTAACTATGTTAGTAACTATCTTAGTAACTATCAGTTATGAAAAATATATGTGTAACTATGTTAGTAACTATCAATTTTGAAACCTATCTGTTTAACTATGTTAGTAACTATCAATTTTGAAACCTATCTGTGTAACTATGTTAGTAACTATCTTTGTAACTATCAATTTTTGCGAGATATCTGACTAACTATGAAAGTATTTATCTGAATAACTATCATTTTTTGTAACTATCTGACTAAATATGCAATTAATAGGTTACAATGATTGATTTGTGGATGAAAGCTGTGCTTGATCAATTGGATGACATGTTGGAGCAAGGATGCATGTACAAAATAGACTGCAACAAGAGCACCAACACCGAATTACAGATGGTCGAAGAGGCTCTTACTGAAGATGAAGTTCAATCTATAAGGTGGATTAAGAAGAATTATAAGTCAAATTTGACTGTCAGTTCGTACAGCGGAAAATTGCCTCAACAACAATCTGATTCGTAAGTTCTTATCCCAGCATCTTAGTAACAATCATCTTGTAATTGTGTGTTTTTATTTTAGTAACTATCTCAATAAATATCATATTTGTAACTATCTGTGCAACTATGTTTGTAACTATATCACTAACTATCATCTTTATAACTGTCTGACTTTATTAATCTATTTATTGTGACAAAACAGCGTCGATTGTGGGATATATGTCATGTACTTCATGAGCGTTATCATGTCACAAGGAAATTTCAACAAGAAGTTTGGGAAGAAAGAGGCTGACAAGTTTAGGGCTTACATTCTGAAGTGTTTTGCGGACAATTGGCATAGTTGGAGAGACTGTTAGATCGATTGAATAGATTTTTAGGAAAATTTAGGAAGTTTAAAGTATAGAAATTTTTTTGCTTTATTTGAACAGATTGTTTCATGCTTTATTTGAACAGATTGTTCATGCTTTATTTGAACAGATTGTTTCATGAAAAGTTAAGCAGATTGATTATGAGTAACTATCAAAGTTAGTATTCAAGGAACAGTTTTGATAACTAGCCCAGTAACTATCAAGTAACTATCAATTAAATCACAAAATAACTATCTTAGTAACTATCATCCTTGTACCTTAGTAACTATCATAGTAACTATCAATTTTGAAAGCTATCTGTGTAACTACCTTAGTAACTATCATAGTAACTATCAATTTTGAAAGCTATCTGTGTAACTATGTTAGTAACTACCTTAGTAACTATCATAGTAACTATCAATTTTGAAAGCTATCTGTGTAACTATGTTAGTAACTACCTTAGTAACTATCAATTTTGTAACTATCTGTATTACTATTTTACTAATTATCTCAGTAACTATCAATTTCGTAACTATATGTGTGACTATGTTAGTAACTATCATCCTTGTACCTATTCCGTGTAACTACCTTAGTAACTATCATAGTAACTATCAATTTTGAAAGCTATCTGTGTAACTACCTTAGTAACTATCATAGTAACTATCAATTTTGAAAGCTATTTGTGTAACTATGTTAGTAACAACCTTAGTAACTATCAATTTTGTAACTATCTGTGTAACTAACTTAGTAACTATCTTGATAACTATCTCCATAAAACAATGCAGCGTGCCGCTGCACCGCACCACGGCAGCATTCCGCTACCGAAATAAACATGAAAAAAATTAAAAATGAAACCATTCAATAATAGTAAAACCAAGAAACAATCAATGTAAATTTCAATATAAGTGTCAATGTAACTTTCAAAAAACATTCTTAACTAACCATCATGGTAATTGTAAAAAAACAACTATATATGTTGCTACACCGAAAAAAAACAGAAAGTAGCTATTGTGGAAACTGGCTGAATAGCTATCTACGGAACTATATAATTTCTTTACAACTTGTTCTGTTGTGACCAGCATATTTGTTACACCTGCTGTACTTGACAGTCCTTTTAATTTCATTTTTACTTCTATACCTCTGTAATTTTGGCCTTCCAGGTGGTCTTTTTGTTAAAGGTGGTTGCACCAAGAATGCAGGCTGAGCTAGATCCACCGGCTTTGAAATAGTAGGAACCGGGTTGATTGAGAAAGAATATGTTTCGCGATATTTATCCACCTCTAACAGGAATTAAAAGAATACAAAATAAGGTTATAATGTCAGGTTAATGTAACTATACAAGTAACTTCACTATTATCTATCAATTTAACTATTTAATCTGAAGTAACTATCTAAGTAACTACCGGGGTAACTGTCTAATTAATGATAGATTTAGGAGAAGTACTGCACCTTGAAAATTGGGTTGATATACGAGTACACATCAGAATTGTATTTCTGAATCACGACAAGTGCATGCGAGCAAGGGAATCCGTGAACTTGTCATTCTCCACATGAACAGTAGGATTCTTCCAAGTTCACCATAACAGAATACTTTTGGCACTGAACTTCATAAATGTATGTATAAGATCTACTAACTAACTAGTGTTTTCCCAACTCCAAGTTGACAACCAGCTTCTTTTCCAAATTCGGACACAGCTCAGTAACCCATCCAGCTGATTCTTCCTTCCGAGAAGCAATTAAAGCCATAGACTTAAGACGAATGGCTTCGTTAAATTCAATAATGGGAAGACTCTTCAAATCCTTCACCCAATTGTTAAAACACTCAGCCAAATTATTGGTCATTTCCCCAAACCTTTCACCATTAAAAAAAGGCGAAGCCCATGTTTCCAACGGAAGATCCTTCAAAAACAGATCAACAACCTCACCACCTTCATGCTTCAACTTCTGGAAATTAAGGTCAAAATATTCACGGGTGCGAGATTAAGCACAACGCATAAACAACGATGGAATCTTTTTGCTCAGGTAAGAACCATTTGGAAACTTGCTGCTGAGATTAGCCGGAAGATGCCTATAACAAAATCCATGTGGACTATTCGGAAAAACTGCACGAACTGCATTTAGAAGCTCAATATTACGATCAGATATGAAAGTAATTTGCCTTGTAGAATATCTCGACAGCTCTTCGGACAAAAGCTTGAGAAAGAAGGTCCAATTGCTCTCATTTTCAGAATCAACAATAGCATAAGCAACTGGATATAATCCTAAACAAAAGAAAAGAAAAAATAATATCAGGTTCATGTAACTATATTAATAACTACCTTAGTAACTATCTTAGTAACTATTTCAGTAATTATCTTAGTAACAATCAATTATGTAACTATTTCACTAACTATCTTAGTAACTATCAATTTTTGTAACTATCTATGTAACTATCTTAGTAACTATCAACTTTGTAACCATCAATTATTTAAAAGTATCTGCACTAGTATCTATCGAAGTAACTATTTGGTCTAGAAGTTTCTGAAACTATAAAAGTATTTCCACTAGTATCTATCAAAGTAACTATATGGTCTGGAAGTTCATGTAACTATACAAGTAACTACACTAGTATCTGTCCAAGTAACTGTTTGGTCTGGAAGTCATGTAAATGAAATTGAAAAACAAGAAAAATGAAATGACAATAATTAAGAACAAAAAATGAAATAACAACAAAAACGAAGAAAGCAATGTAGCACAATTTGCGTCTTTTGCTGAAGCAGAAAGAAGCATGTCTTTGTATTTGTTCGTGATGAATGTAGCATCAATACAGAGAACTGGTCTGCAAGACTGAAAACCATTCATCCAAGCACTATAAGTAACAAACATACGCTGGAACCTTCTTGTTTTAGATTCATACTGTATAGCTAGCCTATAATATGGGTTGGATTCATATGTGCGCTCGAAAAAGCATAATACATTCTGATAAGACTCAGACTCAACACCAAGCACAGATTCCCTCGCGCGCTCTTTGCCATACCAAACTAGGGATATCTAATCTGTAGTTTAGCTTTATGTCTTGCAGTATATCAATAGCTTTCTTATTGAGATTCTCACGAACTTTGCCAAGCATCACCTCCATTATAATCTTGCTGCACATCATCTTACTCTTTTGAAGCCGGATGACACAACGACATCTATGTTCGTTCACCAATTCAGTAATCACAAAGAAACCATTATACCTGAATAATAGGTGCAAAATCAATCAGCATATATACTTTTCCATACTAACTATCAAAGTAACTAGTAACTATCATAGTAACTATCAATGTAACTATCAATGTAACTAGTAACTATCAAAATAACTAGTAACTATCAAATTAACTACTAAATATCCAAGTAACTATCAAAGTAACTATATGAGTACGTAACTATGCAATTAACAGTTCCAGTGAGTTCAAAAACTAGAACTACAAGAGTAACTATCTAAGTAACTATACAAGTCACTATTATGATAACAAATGCAGGACACAATGCAGCGTGCCGCTGCACAGCACCACGACAGTGGAACGCTGCCGAAATATACATGAGCAAAAAAATTGTAATTATACAGAAATTGTGTAACAGCTAATGTAACTATACCTGCATAAAGATGCCTTTACACACCAATTACAATCTTCAGAATGTTTTTCTTGCAGAAAGCAACAACACGTTCTGGCTTATTTCTCTCAAAATCATACTCAAAACTAACCTCCACGGCATACATGCTTCAACCTAAACTCTTTTACTCCACCCTCAAACATCTGACCGTTAGAGTGAATAAGAGACTTCCATCCTTTAGAAAGATACATTTTCGCATCCTCATGCCTATAACAACCCTGTTGACAGTAGCCATAGAGGGGCTACATAAGCCCACAGACCCGCAGCCAGTGCATCCGGGGCCGGACTGAGGCCCGGAGCAGGATCACCAGCACCCGGACCCGAGGTCCAGTAGTCTACCTTGTGACCAGGGGCCCGGGGACCGGGGACGCCAGCCTGCCGAAGAGGCCACCAGAGCTGCCATTTTGTGTGCGAACAGAAGGAAACCAGTCCCACATCGAAAAGTAAGGCCAGACCCCACGCCCGACCACCTATATAAGGGCCTCAACTACCCTCTTTAATAGGTAACTGATCTCTCCAACTGCTTATCATACGTGCTTAAGTTATCTATTCATCCCAACTGTACTAATTTAGGCATCGGAGAGGAGAAGACCGGCCCGCCCGGTATTCCCCTTAGTTAGCAGGTTCGCAGGAGGAGATCACATCTAGATTCACCAGTCTCTACCAGGCCTACAGGTTTGTGCAGAAACAATTGGCGCCGTCTGTGGGAAGCTTGTATAAAAGTCACGTAAGCATCACCAAATGGCATAAAGCTCAGAAGCGGGCCAGGAAAGAAATGCAACGGAGGGTCAGCGGGCGGCACCAGAGCAAGTGGCCATCCCCACCCTGGTCGCTGTACGGGAGCAGCGCAGCGACCAGGGCACCCAGGACAACGGCAGCTACGGGAGGCCGAACAGCACGCCAGGGGCATACAACGATAGCGTGCGCAGGAAAGGCCCGGTGGAAGGAGACCAACCAACGCACCGGGGCTTTTCGCTGACATTCTCGGACGATCCGAGCGACAAAGAGGAGAGTCTGCTCGGTGACAGCGACTGAGACACCACGTACAGCCCCGACCGGCACGATATGGCGGGGGAGATACGGGCGATGCTGGCAGAAGTCGGTCGCTTGCGCTCGGAGGGCGACCGGGATAGAGCAAAATCCAATGCTCGGTATGAGGAAATGGAGACGGTAAACGCTGCCCTGGTGGCTGCCCTGGAAAGAGGACAGCAGTGCAACGCCGCTATGGCAAGGGCAATTACACCCGCGCCAGGCCAACCTCAGCGTCGGGACAGTCCTCGGGAGGAAGGTCTAGCGACCACAAGAGGGCGGAGTCCCCGGGCGGCGCGGTTTTTCCAATGAGCATGTTGGCACCCCCGCAGTCGCGCACTTCATTTGAGGATGAAGTCGTGACCCCGACCACACGGGCATTACAGATACTCACCGACTCTGTGTCGGATCTAAAGGCCCAAATAGAGGCCAACGAGAGAAGGGCGGCGCGGCCGATGGAAGGCGCGCGATTCAACGAACGCATGGGCCCTTTCTCGCACCGGGTTCTAGAATCAGGGAGGTCTGGTAACCAGAAATCCCTAAAGCTCACGTACTCAGGATCCGGCTGCCCATACCAACATTTGGATAGTTTCCGGTCCCAAACGTGCGCCAAGGGCTATTCCGATGCAGTGTGCTGCAACATATTCCAGGAAACCCTATATGGAGAGGCGCTCAGCTGGTTCTATGAGCTCCCGGCAAACTCCATCGAGGCGTTTGAGCAACTGGCCGGCCGGTCCGTAGGCCGCTTCATCCTCCGGGTCGAAGGAGCCCGGACATCAACCATCCTCTTCAACTACAGGCAGGCACCTGACGAGGAGCTAAGGACGTTTGTCAATCGCTGGCAAACGGCGACGGCCGGGGTTCGGAACCTCGACAAGGGTATCGCCGAGATGGCGTTCAAACAGGGGCTTAGGCCAGGAAAATTTTCCTACGCTGTACGGGTGGAACTCCCGCAGGGGTATGACTAGCTAATGGCGATGGCCATCAGGCACGCTCAGGCCGATCATGAAATGTATGGGCAACACCTGCTGAAGAGAAAGCGAGAGGAGCATCCCCCGGCCGGCCGAGAAAACAAGGTCAGCTAGCGGAGCGAGAACCGAGGCGCCCAACCAAGCAGACCCGACAGAAATTGGGGAAACCAACAGCAGCAGAAGCCCTATCATGACAAACCCCAGGGCGAGCACAAGCCGGCGCAGTACCGGCAAGAACGCCCCCTGGCGATCATGCCAGCAGAACGTCAAGAGGTCTTCACCACTCTAACCTCTTCATACGAGGACATCTTGCATGAAAACGGGAACATCATCCCCCCACCGCCGAGGAGCAAGTACCCAAATGGGAAACTTACCCAGGCGCGAACGAGCAAGTACTGCTCCTATCACGATGAAGCTACCCATCGGACGAACAGTTGCTTCGCCCTCAAGACAGCGGTGGAGGGTTTGATTAACAGCGGTCAGCTTTAGCGGTATATAGGGGAAAGAAGAACAGATCCCGACCAGGAGCAGGGCCAGGGCTGGTAAGCACGCCCGGACCCGGTGAAGGGTTAGGTGCTAGAAGTCCCAAGCAGTTAGTTTGGCATATCAACGGTTCAACCAACATTATAAGATATGTATGCCAACTATTTTAAGAGAAATTCAAGGAATTCCACCGGAGCAAAAATGTACATCCAAAGGGCATAATACAAAAAAAACCGTTCCAGCAGACTTGCAAAAAAAGAGAACAAAACAAAAATCTTAAGGAGCCGCGTCTCCCCCCTCAGCGGGCATCCCACCCGCTTCCCCAGATGGAGCCGCCGCATCCTCTCTGGCGGGTGCAGATGGTCGAGGCCCGCCTTCTCCTTCCGGCTGCTCCTTTTCGGCCAGCTGCCCTTGAGTATCGTCATCGGCCCCCGCCTTCGGCATTCGAGAGGTATCCAGGTACCCCTTCTCTTCCCACTCCACGTAGGCATCGGCGATACCCGACTCCCTAGCCTTTTCCAGGATCTCCAGAAACTGATCACTGTCGTGATATCGGAGTACAACCCGCTGGAAAAGCTCTGGGTCCTCTTCTCCAGCCGCAGCGGGAGTGGTGGCACGCACAGCGACGGCTCCCACCTGGAGCTCATCTACTTTGGCCTCCAGCTCGGCCCTCTCCTCCTCAGCCCGCTCCTTCTCCTCCTCGAGGCTCCGGACCTGGTCTTCTAGCTTGGCCACTTGCTTCTTGGCCCTCTCCTCCAGCCTGACCTTCTCCCGCTAAAGCCTGGACTTCTCACCTTCCAGGCGCTCACGGGCTCCTGTCAGAGCGGCCACCTGCCTCTTCAACTCCGACATCTCCTCACTCGGGTCCGGCTGGTACAGATTGTACAATAGCTACAGAACAACAGGGAGCCGGCTAAGCAAACAACAAAAATAACGAAACTTATGAGTGGTGTCGTGGCACCAAGCAATTCTTACCCGGAGGACCGACTCCTTGCTCTTCTGGCGGTTCTCTCCCGACAGGGCCCCAACGACCCCAGGCCTATCCAGACCAAGGCCAGCCACATCTGCCTCCAGCTTCCGGATGAAAGGACTCTCTGGACCTCCCCTCTATTCCTCCGTAGGAGCGGGGCTACTCTGCTGACCGGCAGAATTTGAGGCAGCGGCGGCCTTGTCCCCAGCGGAACTCGTCGAACCGCTGACCAGCTTCAGCCGTTTCGCCAAGTTCTCACCAGACGACCGGCCAGTCAGCGTCACCAGCGCGGAGGGAGGGACATCCATGATCCTCCCCCTCTTCTCACCCTGGCCGTCCGGTGAAGAAGATTGTGCGCCTGTCCGAGAGACTCTGGTGACAAGCGGGACCGATCCCGGCCGGTGCGGAATCTTGTTCGTCCCACTAGGAACCTTTGGTGGTCCACCGGTGGTCTTGCCCTTTCCGAGTCCCGCCTTGGACGCAGCGGGGTGAGTCTCCACACGCCTTAGGATATAGGCGTCGTCCTCAACATCCAAGGCCCTCGGCTCGGCATGAACGGTAAGCTGACCGGACTCCTCATCCACAGAGGTCCGTGAAACGACCTCCCCTTTCTCCTTCAGCTTCGAGACAAGGTCTTCACCGTCCATGGATATTGTATTACCGGGCTTGACGACCGTCCGGGAAGATGCACCTGCAGAACAAACAAAGGGTTAGTATCAACTCGGTCAGCAGACACCACTAAAACCCTGCTACGCATCGGGATCCCGCCCGAGACAGCAGTACTCCAACACCTCCCGCCGTATGAAGTTGTAGGAGCTCCGCTCAAGATCGTCCCAGCACCCGAGTATCGTCATAATCCTTTCCCGCTCCAGCTCGGACAGGACGAACGATTGGTCGCCAAGGGGCTGGAAGGCACCAGGAACCCGGTACATCCTGCTCCTTTTCTGCCACTTCCCACCCGCCATCACCACCTTCTTCCTCCAGCTATTGTCCACCCAGGAAGGCAGGTGGGTGATGATAGGCTGGAAGTGTCGGGGGCTAAAGGTCAGACAACCCTGGCACCCTTTCTTCTTCGAGAAGGACAGTCTGTACAGTGCTCGGAACTTGTTCACTGTTGGCATGCTCATCCCGGACAGCTCGTACAGACAACCGAGGCTCAGCAACTGCCTCCACTGGTTCCCGGAAAGCTGCGCAGGAGACACTTGCAGAGCGCTAAGCATATACTGCATGAAGTCTGGCAGCGGGAGGGAGAACCCGTGGCGAAATTGGTCTCCGTAAACACCAACCCAACCCGCCTCCGGGTTACAGGCCGATTCTCCGGGATTCAGCGGCCGTAATGCCACCTCATCGGGGATATTCCACGTCTCCCGGAAGGCGGCAATCTCTGCAGGGCTCATAGTACCCTCCGGTTCATCGCACACTACGGCCTCTTTCCCACTCCCGATAGTGTGGCTCACGGGCGGAGTGCCAGGAAAGCGTACCCCGTGCGGGATGCCCTCAGATCCCAAAGACCCGGAAGACGAGACCCCGCCCCCGGAGCGGTCAGCGGCTTCAGACTACGGGGAATCCGAACTCAGCCTCACGGGGAATCCGAACTCAGCCAAACCTCCAATCTCTCCTCATCGTCCACCACGGGACGCCTGTCGGCCGATTCGGAAGCCCCATCAGAGCTTGCAGAAGCCATTTAACCTAAGGGGAAGAAAAAAAAAACCCCACCGCTGGTCAGCAATAAGCTAGAACAGCGCCCTCTGCGGCTGCTCCCCAAGATTACCGCAGACGCCCCGCTCAAAACGACTCACAGTCGGCGACAGAGCACCCCCGCCGTAAAACACCAACTAAAAAGAAAAACACGAAGCAAAGAAAGCAAGACTTACCAATTACTATGCACAACCGAGGAAAGTCCGTCCTACGAAAACACCGAGCAATGGTAGGCAAAGACCCAGAACGCTTGGATCACGGATATCGCGAGGCACCTCCACAGAACTTTCGCCGGATTCCTCTCCAACCTTCTCTTCTTCTCTCTGGGCCAAGAGCAAAAACAGAAATAATGAAGACAAAGGAGGCCTTTTTATAGACGGGTCCGATGCCCTAGGCACCCCTGTAATCCCCCCAAAATACTCAATCAAGGCAACTCAAACGCCTGCGAATCCAGGCCCTCCATCTCAGATCGCTCCCTACTGACACGTGTCTCAGCATCGATAACCTTCCCACGCCATCATAACTGATTGGACTGATGGGCTTCCTCCTTAAATGCATGTTAGCCACTTGTCCCGCCTACAAGCGGCAGTTCAGGGAGATAGGGGCGGGAACCGAGGCGTCAAGCCCCCCCACTTCCCCAAGAGCTAAGGCACACCACCGGTTAGGTATCATTCAACCGGCTCTACGGCATCTCACCGGTTATGTAGCATTCAACCGGCTCTATGGCATCTCACCGGTTAGGTAACATTCAACCGGCTCCATGGCACTCCACTGGTTAGGTACCATTCAACCGGCTCCACGGCATCTCACCGGTTATGTAGCATTCAACCGGCTCCATGACATCTCACCGGTTAGGTAACATTCAACCGGCTCCATGGCACTCCACCGGTTAGGTACCATTCAACCGGCTCCACGTCATCTCACCGGTTATGTAGCATTCAACCGGCTCCATGGCATCTCACCGGTTAGGTAACATTCAACCGGCTCCATGGCACTCCACCAGTTAGGTACCATTCAATCGGCTCCACGGCATCTCACCGGTTATGTAGCATTCAACCGGCTCCATGACATCTCATCGGTTATGTAACATTCAATCGGCTCCATGGCACTCCACCGGTTAGGTACCATTCAACCGGCTCCACGGCATCTCACCGGTTATGTAGCATTCAACCGGCTCCATGGCATCTCACCGGTTAGGTAACATTCAACCGGCTCCATGGCATTCCACCGGTTAGGTAACATTCAACCGGCTCCATAGCATTTCAACGGTTTGGTAGTATTCAACCGGCTCCATGGCATCTCACCGGTTAGGTAACATTCAACCGGCTCCATGGCATCTCACCGGTTATGTGACATTCAACCAGCATGGGCTTTATAAACCCGGGAGAGTTTGCATCTAACACATGCAAACTTTTCCAGCAGGCTAAAAACCCTGCATCACACTGAACTGTGATAAATATGGGGATCCAAGGCGAGACTTGTCATCTCCACACCACCCCACCGGGCAGATTGTTTCTCTAACACAGAACAAATCTCCCCGCAGGCACGTTACCCCATGCTTATTCAAACACAAGCTGGGCCGAGCCACCAGGCTACTCCCGGCCTGCCCCACCGTTGGCAGCAATTTTACCTTGGGAACTTGGGGGACTCGTTTCGACATGCCAATGCACTCGTCCGGGTTTCACCCCGCTCCATATCTATTGCATGGCGGATCTCAACGCCACATCATCATCCCATGCACTCGTCCGGGTTTCACCCCGCTCCATATCTATTGCATGGCGGATCTCAACGCCACATCATCATCCCATGCACTCGTCCGGGTTTCACCCCGCTCTATATCTATTGCATGGCGGATCTCAACGCCACATCATCATCCCATGCACTCGTTCGGGTTTCACCCCGCACCATATCTATTGCATGGCGGATTTCAACGCCGCATTGTCATCTCATGCACTTGTCCGGGTTTCACCCCATTCCATACTCATGGCACGACAACACTTGAGCACAATACCCTCAGTATTGCAAGCATACTCATAACTGTCACACGTCATCATTAATAGGTACTCACATCACCACGCCTTCTCTACCCGAACGCCCGGTCACGCCCAATCTTCAATACGGACTTGGGGGACTGGAAACCGTTGGGTTGGTAACCCTGCGGGTCTGCGGGACAGGAGCAAGCCATATTAAGTCCCCATTCAAGATTGCACTTGACCAGGAACTTGGGGGACTTGTTGACAGTAGCCACAGAGGGGCTACATAAGCCCACAGACCCGCAGCTAGTGCATCCGGGGCCGGACTGAGGCCCGGAGCAGGATCACTAGCACCCGGACCCGAGGTCTAGCAGTCTACCTTATCATACGTGCTTAAGTTATCTATTCATCCCAACTGTACTAACTTAGACATCGGAGAGGAGAAGACCGGCCCGCCCGGTATTCCCCTTAGTTAGCAGGTTCGCAGGAGGAGATCACATCTAGATTCACCAGTCTCTACCAGGCCTACGGGTTTGTGCAGAAACAAACCCAAAAATTCATTCTCTTCAACCAAAACACTAGTATCCTCGCTAACATTATTACTAACTACACTTTCCGAAACAGAAGAACTGACATCCAAACAATGAACATCCACATCAACAAAATCAAATTTATACCGTCCCAAAACTCTAAACATCATGCTCATATCAACCTCATTTCCAAGATGGTAAACAGTAGGATCCGGATAAATATTATACTTGAGTTTGAAAACAAATCTTTCCAACTCTGATGACAAAAATCAGAAAAAGTACAATTATGACCAAAGGAAAGTGCTCCTCCTTCACCAGAATAGACAAGTTTTGTAATATAACAACTGTCCATTGCACCTACAAGAGAAAATCATCATAAACATCAATTAACAAATCCATGTGACTGTAACTGTACACAATCTATCAAGTAACTATGATTTTAACTATCAAATTTGACAACAACAAAAAACAAAACAATCAGCTACAAAGAAGTAGCTTAAGTAACTAGCAAAGTAACTATGAAAAATCAAACAAATGCAGGACAAAAAAACAAGAGTGAACTTTTTTGAAAACTATCTGTGTAACTATGTTAGTAACTATCTTACTAACTATCAATTTTGAAACCTATCTGTGTAACTATGTTAGTAACTATCTTAGTAACTATCAGTTATGAAAACTATCTGTGTAACTATGTTAGTAAGTATCTTAGTAACTATCAATTTTGAAACTTATCTGTGTAACTATGTTAGTAACTATCTTAGTAACTATCAATTTTGAAACTTATCTGACTAACTATCAAAGTAACTATCTTAGTAACTATTAATTTTGAAACCTATCTGTGTAACTATGTTAGTAACTATCTTTGTAACTATCAATTTTTGCGAGCTATCTGACTAACTATGAAAGTAACTATCTGAATAACTATCATTTATTGTAACTATCTGACTAACTATGCTATTAATAGGTTACAATGATTAACTTGTGGATGAAAGCTGTGCTTGATCAATCGGATGACATGCTGGAGCAAGGATGCATGTATAAAATAGACTGCAACAAGAGCACCAGCACCGAATTGCAGATGGTAGAAGAGGCTCTTACTGAAGATGAAGTTCAATCTATAAGGTGGATTAAGGAGAATTATAAGTCAAATTTGATTGTCAGTTCGTACAACGGAAAATTGCCTAACAATTTTTAACAATTCAGATTTCAAAAAAAAATCGAAAGAAACTGAAGAAAGAATGAAAATCGGGAGGTTGAATAGGCAATCACAAGTTTTAACAATTCAGATTTAAAAAAAAAACTGAAGACCTATAACATCAAAATCAAAACGAATTGATTCAAAAGCTAAAAATGACATATGAACAACTGCAAAAACTTAACATACCTTATTTCAATGAATCAAAACTGAGGAATCGCAGATGCAAAGCTTCAGAGGCAAATCAGAATTGCAAATCGGCAGCGAAAGAGGCAAATTGGAATTGCAGATCGGCAGTGAGAGAGAGAGAGAGAGAGAGAGAGAGAGAGAGAGAGAGAGAGAGAGAGATAGACAGACAGAGAGAGAGAGAGAGAGAGACGGCACTGAAACGAAGAAAAAGAAAACGAAGATCGCAATTAACAGAGAAATGAGGGAAAGTAACAGAACGGAAACAAAAGGAAAGTTTGTTAGGGAAGGGTAAAATCGTCACTTTGAAAGTGAAAAACAGCCCATTTTTATTGTTTAGTGAAATTGAATGAAATTTTTTATGATCAAAATATTAAAACCATGTCCTTATTTATAAAGTGAAAAAGAATGGGCTTTTTTTTCTAATTTTCAAAGGTAGATAGCCATTTTTTCTAAAATGTACGTGGTAAAAATTAAGGTAATATGGTGTGTGTGTGTGTGTGTATATATATATATATATATATATATATTTCTATTTCTATTGAGGTTGACTAATTGAGATAAATATATAGTAAATTTTGAAAATTAAAACTAATCAACATGATATATATTTCAGTTAGTCAACTTCAATGGAAAGATAAAATTTGAACTCCAAGTTCATTAATTAAAATTAAATTTAGATAAAATTATACGTTTACTCCAATTTAGCATATCCCGCAAATTTTAAATAAGGTAAGAAAATGTTGAAAGTATTATATCAGTAAATGAAAAATGAAATAAAATAATATATTAGTAAAACGTAAGATAGGCATGGCGCGGATCGATTAAAAGACATTGTACATGACCCGGAGCGATAGTGTAAACCGTCCGATAGGCTTCGATCCAACGATCCATATCCATCCCTCTCAAATCAGCCCTAATTCCCTTCTCCCCTTCCTTTATCTTTTCCTCTCTTTCTTTCAGATCCCCAATACCTCTCTCAATTCTCTCCTTCCTCTCTTTCTTTTCTATTCTCTTCTCCCTTCAGATCCCCAAAACCTGTGTATACCGCATAAGCAAGAACGGTCTGCCACCACTACAGTCAACACTCTTCTGCACCATTTCTCGTTACTCTTGTTGTTTTCACTGAAGAAGCTCGATACGGCGAATTGAGGAGCTTCAGATTTAATTGGGGGCTAGTCTGAGCTGCAGTGACTTCATATTTGATTGGGTTTGGTCTAGCTTGAGGAGCTCGGAGATTAATCTAGATCTGGGCTATTGAGGAGCTCGGTGGTGGCGGTGGGTATGGTATTTAAGGCCATGAGCTCGGTGGTTTTGGTGTTGGGAGTTCGAAGAAAAGAGATGGAGGCGGAGGCAATAGGCCGTTGTTTTGGTAGTATGGTGATGGTGATGGTGATGGTGATGGTTTTGATTGGTGGGTGGCGCGGCGGAGAGTCGACGGAGGTGGCGGTGTACTCATCTAATTAAGTGAATTAAGACCAATAAAATTTAATAGATTACTAAATAATATTATGAATAAAACTATAAACTAAATAATAACACAAATACCATATTAATTAATTTATAAAAAAATTATTAAATTTTAAACACTTAAGCGATGAAACACTTTCGTCTCCTAAAGATTTATTAATGACGAAATATACAGTAGCTAGAACTTAAGCGACGAAATATAAACTTTCGTCCTCTAGGTACTTAGGTGACGAATTTATTTTCGTCGTCTAAGTCGTTTCTTTTGTTACAAGACGACTATATTTTGTTGCCCAAGTTCAACTTACGCGACGAAAATAACAAATTTTCGTCACCTAAGTACTTAGGTAACCACATCTAGACGATGAAACTTAAACGACGTAATTTTCGTCGTCAAAGTACTTAGAAGACGGCAAAAGCTCTTAGATGACGAAAATATTTCGTCTCCTAAAATTTCTATTCTGGTATTAATTGGTATCATGCGACAAAAACTATATATATTGTTTGACCGTTTAGGGTCATGTACTAGCTGTGGCAAATCCAGGATTTAATACTTAGTGGGGTTAATTTAAGACTTGCTTATAATATATATATATATTTTTGTAATAACATTTCTATAATTTAAAACTACATTTCAAATAAATAACATATTGTAAATAAAGAAAAAATGGGAGAACAAATGGGGGAAGAGCAACAAAATCATCAAATTTTTTTATTAAATACTAGTGAATAACGTTGTAAAATAAAGAAAAAGAAAAAAAAAAAAGAAAAAAAAGGGAAGAACAAATAATGGGTAAAAGGAAAAAAAGAAAAAACTGAAACAAAAGAGCCAAAAGTCAACAGTCAAAATTAAGGAGAAGAAAGGGTGATTCTAGTTATACCTCTGAATTTGCTGTCTACACCTCCTTTATTTTTTGTAAAATTATTAATCTTGTTTTACCCCTAATAATAATATAACACTTCTCATCTTCTCTCAACAACATAACCTCCTAACCATGTCAATTTTCCCCAATTGCAGAGACATCACCAGCCAATCTCTTTCATTAACTTACAAGCCAAAGAGCTTCATCAACAAGCATAAATTATGTTCCAAGTTCTACATGACGAGCAATGGCTTCGATTAAGATTGAATTTTAATTGATCTCAAATCGAAGCACTCAAGGAATTGTCTAGGTTGAGATTGAAGCTTGCCAAAACTGAAAGATACAAAACAAAAGAAACAACATATATATATATATATATTTCATGGTAGTTCTTTAATCTTATGGGTTTATCTTTTCAAATGGACAAGGTTAGTTCCTTCTCTTGAAATGAGTAGAACTGTAGAAGTTCTTTAGTTGAGGCGTTGAGCCATATCAACTGGGTCTTGTCGTTTTTAAAGACAAGCTTCATTGGTTGGTTTAATTTGCTGCAGAAAGGAGGTACTTTGTTACATTGTCAACAACAGTTGTTGACGATGTTTTTTCCCCTTAACTGACGGCAAAATAGGTAAAATGTTTTTATAAAAATTATAGGAGGTACAAATAGTAAATTAAGAGGTGTAACTAGAACCTCTCGAGAAGAAAATTGAGAAACAACAAAAAACTGGAAACTGTTGTAGGAGAAATAGATGATAGTAAACTGTGTCTTTATTGATTGATAAGGAGGCCTTTATATAGGCATTACATCAAGTATCCCTGTGAATCAGGGATTCCCTATCTAATAAAGTATCTAGACTACTAGTCTTATTGGGACAAGACACACCACGGAAGTTACAGAATTAACCTTCCTTGAACACTCCCCCTTGTGTCGCGTCCTCAATGGTGCATGAACTGTTGCCTCGTTAAAACCTTTGCCAGCAAACAAAAACCTCTTGGGCAAAAATAAAAGCATGGTCTAAGGGAAAAGAGTACAACGCACCAACTACAAGTATGTGAGACATGCATAACTAGACTCCCCCTGAAGTCTAGATGAGAACTCCCCCTGATAGTCAATCAGTCTTTGAGTTCGGATAAGCGACACATTCCAATGCGCTTTACATGCTTCATAAATGTAGATTTGGGTAGAGACTTGGTGAACAGATCAGCTGCATTATCTTCTGAGCTGACTTGCTTCACTTGGATATTCAAAGTCTCTTGCTGCTGCTGATTGTAGAAGAACTTAGGCGAAATGTGTTTAGTATTGTCACCCTTGATGTATCCCAACTTCATCTGCTCAATGCATGCTGCATTATCTTCAAATATGCAAGTTGGTCCCATCGTAGTAGACTCAAATCCACTAGACTCTCGAATGTGAGATATAACTGAGCGAAGCCAAACACATTCTTTGACTGCTTCATGTAGTGCAATAATCTCAGCATGGTTCGAGGAGGTAGCAACAAGGGTTTGCTCGGTTGATCTCCAAGATATCGCCGTATTCCCAATGGTAAAAACATAACCGGTTTGGGAACGTCCTTTGTGTGGATCTGACAAATATCCAGCATCAGCAAATCCTACCATCACATCATTTGGTGTATCTGAGTAGGAGGGGGTATCGCCAAAGCCGTATCGGGACCATGACTTAGCATCCTCGGGTCCGGATATGTTGGCGGATATGGCTGCAGGATGGCGGATGGGTGAGCCAAAGCCAGTCTTGGCGGATATGACTGGCAGATGGCGATCCGAGCCACGGTTTGTGCTGTTGGATGCAAGAGATCGACTAGGTGTCGAATCCTGATGAGTGTATCGATAGTACAAGCCCATGTCAAGGGTTCCTTTAAGGTATCGAAAGATGTTCTTGATTCCAACCCAATGACGTTGTGTTGGCGCAGAGCTAAATCTAGCTAACAAGTTCACTGAGAAAGCAATGTTTGGTCTAGTACACTGAGCTAAGTATAACAAAGCTCCAATTGCACTAAGATATGGATATTCAGCTCCCAAGACCTCTTCGTCATCTTCTTTCGGACGAAAGGGATCTTTGTTGATATCCAGACTTCTAACGACCATGGGAGTGCCTGTAGGATGCATAACTTTGTCCATGTTAAATCGCCTGAGCATCTTTCGGACATATGCAGATTGGTGTATAAAGATTCCACCACTTCGGTGCTCTAGTTCTATGCCTAGGCAAAACCGAGTCCTTCCCAGATCTTTCATCTCGAATTCGGATTTCAAGTAGCTAGCTGTCTCATTGATCTCATTTAGAGTTCCAATGATGTTCATATCATCAACATAGACGGCTATAATGGCAAATCCTGAACTTGTTCTCTTTATGAACACACAAGGGCACAATGATAGGAGCGCAATGTGCGACGATATTACATGTTTATGCCCTCATTTATGCTTTGTTTAACTCTTATTTATCTAAGATTGAGTCATAATTTAGTTTAGTGTTAATTTGGTAGAGTTTGGTGAAAAATGGTTAAGAATCCGAAAAATGACTAAGTTTGAGAAATCTGGAAAATAATGCAAAATATGTCTTTTTCGTGATTTTGAGATGAGTGAAACTGTTATCTATCCTTGTCCGAATTCTATGAAATTTGGTGTACTTAATATTCATATGTTGAGGAATGTCGTGTTAAAATTTTAGATCAATCGGAGTTCGGGAAGTCACCCAAAAGTTGGCTGCAAAACGGCAGTCCGAGCATTCCAATCCAGGGGCTTCCAGGATTTTCCTGGGACTTTGATCCAACTTCGAAAAATCATTCCCGACGACTCACAAGGAATTTGATCGAGATATTTTATGGAGAGATGGCCATATGTGTCTAGTTTATCTGAGACTTGGAATCGCATCAATCGGAGCTCCGAACGTGGAGATATGCCGGAATTACTGTAACAAGGTCTTTTCTGCCGATTCCAGGAACCTATTACTTCCTTTTCACAATTGCTGCTTTTCGATGGACCATATGATGTACAAGAGCATTTGTGAAGATATTCCAAGCTTATGGAAGGAAGAAGGATGACACTTAGCCATGGCATTGAAGAAAAATATGAAGAAAGAAGTTCTCCTAGTCAAACTAGGAGAAGCTGCCAAAAAGAGGCAGATTGTGTGCTTTGATGATGATGCTGCCGGCATTGAGACATTTTCGATGGACCAAGACACATCCAATAAAGACCAAAGATCATACATGAAGTCCATGAAGATTTGAAGCCCATGCCTTGAAGAAAAATTCAGAAAAAGAAAACCTAATTGAACTAAGAAAGGAAGGTTTCAAATCCTTATTCCACTTGGTTTTCTGAATTCCTTTTGTAATAGGGCTGCCGGCACCCCCTCTCCTCTATATATACCCTCACTTATGCATTCTAAAAATCATCTCATCTCTTGCAAAACACTAGCCGAAACTCTACCAAATTTCCTACCAAAGTTCTAACCCGAAACCCTAAAATACAAGTCCACCGATTCCACCACTTCTCACCACCGATTCCATTCCTTACCTCAGCCACTGCCGAACCTCATTCACCACACCAAGATGAAGCTCTCCAAGGTTTCTAAAGTGTGATCCTTCCCTATGACTTGTATTTTTATTTTCGGTTTAGTCACATTTGTTGTTATAAAAATACTTTGTTTTCGTTTGGTATTGTATGATGAACATGAATTGCGATTTTTGTTGGAATTTATGTGATGAATTTTGCAATTTTTAATTCATGGATTTCGTATGTATGATAATTAGGGCAGTAGGTATTTGATGCATGATTTAGACTTAAAATCGATTAGTAATCTAAGGTTAGGGCACAAAAATCGACACACTAGTTTTGTTTAAGCATTTGTTGTTTGCATGTAATTCTAAGTGCTAGATTTCATATGATTGAGTAATATGATTAAGTTATACGAGTTGAGTTTTCTTGATTGTGTTGCTCACCTAGATCTAAAGAACCTTAGAACTTGCAAGTTAAATAAGAAGATTGACGACCTTACTTGTTTGCTTGTTTTCGATTTAGACTCTTGTGCTTAAATGTTAAAACGTTTAAAACTGGATTAGCATAAACTTTAGGATCGAAGGCGAATAGCATGATCTTAAAACATTAGATGTCTTACAATTGGTTAAAAGGCTAATCGCTCTAATTGTAGTCGAAATTGATTAAGTCTAAGATGCATGAATACTTGTTTCTTACTTTCTTGCATGCGAATCTTTGTGTTAAAGAGTCTTTTGTGTGAACTGTTTTGTGTGAGAGATGATGATCACTTGTAAATATTAGACTTAGGATTTTAATTTTCTGTTTTGTGCCGTGTGTAGTCTAGAGCAGCCTTGCTGCCGATCCATATAAATCCCCCATAAGTGACGTTTTTTTGTATGTATGTGTACATGTTTTTATCTAACAATTTCATATTTTAGGTACCCTTAATCCCCGGCTTAGAACGATCCCTACTTGCTTATACTACTAACGATCTTTTGTAGGGTTTATTATTGCATGCGAGCTTCGGCTCACGTCAATTTTTGGCGCCGTTGCCGGGGATTATAAAAGCTTGATTTGTGTTATTGTTGTGTATATATGTTGCTGGAAATTTTTGTTGTATAGTTGTAAAGTTGTAACTTTTAATTTTATTTTGGGATTTTGTAAAGTAGAAATATGCTTCGGCATGTAGAGTTTAAATTTCGGAAGTTGCATGATATATATTGATGTATGTTGGTAATCACTTAGTTTAATTCCTAGGGAGTTGATAGTGTTGTGTATGTTTGAGTTTATTGTAGTTTCTAAAGTGTAACATGTAGGTGAAGCCACTTTTGTTGATCATAACCAAAACCCTTCATGTGAATGGTGCTATGTCGGAGACCGTTTCTATGTAGATTGGGAAACGCGGGATACTTCCCCCCCACGCATATAAGCGTCTCTTCGGTAATAGTATTACTTCTATGAGGTTGAGGGCGGTTTTAATCAACACTTGTAGACTGCTAGGGATCCGTGTTTGTTTTACAAAGTATGGGGAAATTATTATCATAGATATGGTTCTCAGGTTTGTTTAACTAGATCTCAAGGCCCACAGGCTGATGTTCATTCTCGGTGAGTGAGTCGATAGGGGGTTCGCCCTCCGTGGTGTCCAACAACGAGTCCTGCCTGGTTCCTGTAGGGGGTTCGCCCTCCGTGGTTTTAATGACCTTTGAAACGTAAAATCCGCACGACCTATTCGACAGCTTGTGCCGAAGCATCACCTCACTTTAGACGCTAGAACATAACTTGACATATGTGGCCTATTTTCTTCGAAGATAAAACATGTTGTGTGGTTCAAACTCTTGAGGTATATCGGGTTAAGCATGATACTACCGGGGGCTGTATCAGTCCATTGCACCCTTATCTCCTCTGCTCCACGTACTTCGAGTGTTAGAACAAATTTAAAAGAAATTAGACTTAGCGATTACATGATCATGGACGTTTTGATTTTTGCTCTCTTGTTGCCGAACCATGCTTGTGCTTTGCCATGTGTTTTGTATGATCTTGCCGAATGTGTTTGTGTGCTATTGTTGAAATATGTTGTGTAATCGCCAATGCCGTGGCTTGTAATGATGTATATTCTTGCTTTCTATTTCTTTACGATGTTCTAACTTGTTTAAATGTTGCAAATTTCAGAAATAATGCATGTCCGAATCTAATATTTGGACAAGAGATCTTCAAGGCCGTTTGCAACGTTTAGATCAAGAACTCGCTATTGCTCGTTTTGTGCCATTACCGCCATCGTCACCAACCAGTTCATCAGTTTCATCATCATTGCCGTCATCACCATTAGTGCCGTCCATTTCTGACAGTTTGCCGAGTTCCCCTTCAGTTGTTTCGTCATCGTGTGATCTTGAGAATCCAGAATTTGTAGCCTTTGCCGAATCAGAGGAAGAAGAAGAGATAATGGCTTCAATCCGATCACAGAATGGTCATGTTGCTGGAGCTGGAGTTGCTCCTTCGAATATCACTTATCCTCCCTTGGAAGCTGACAATTAAGACGGGAGAGATTGAATTGAGGAGTGGATTCCTCCATAAGCTGAAATCGTTTTATGGGGTGCCGAGTGAGGATCCTAACAAGCATCTACAGTGGTTTAACTTCACCATGGAGTCTATGTGTCCAAGAGGGACCGATTTGCAACACTTCAAAATGAAGGCTTTTCCGTTTTCTTTAGAAGATCAAGCGAAGGAGTAGTTGTTTGAGGTGCCTAGTGGTCGCATCGTTTCATGGAGTACTATGATGGATGAGTTTTTGCTCAAGTACTTTCCCGCTTCACGCATCACTGATCTGAGGAAGCAAATAACTAGTGTGAAGCAAGCCGGAGATGAGACTTTCTTCAACTACTACAAGAGGTTCAAGTCCCTAGTTTCTTTGTGTTCATCGCATGGCATTAGCGATGGACTCTTGCTACAATATTTCTATGAGGGATTGCGCGTCATGGAGAGAGAGTTTCTTGACTCGGCCGCGGGAGGTAGTTTTTTGGAGTTGAACGCCGGAGCGGCGAGAAGTTTGTTGGAAGTTCGTGCCTTGAACAACCAACAATTTGGCATGGCACGAGGCAATGTGCAAAGGAATGAGAAAGTGCATGAGACGTCTTCGAGCTCAAAATTAGAGGAGAAAGTGGACAAGCTTACCGACTTGGTGAGTAATTTGATTAAGAAGCGTGCTAGTGTTTGTGGAATTTGCACCGAGGGCCATGAGACCGAACAATGCCCTCAATTTGGAGTTAGTGAGGGAGTAGAGGAGTGCAATGCTATTGGTTTTCAAGGAGGCCAACGTTTTGGAAATTTCAATCCAAGGTTCAATGATCATCCTAACTTTCGATGAGCGAATAATGACAATGTGCTTAGGGCACCTATGCAACCAAGAGAGGGAGGAGCACCGTTTGTACCGAGGGCACCCTTTGCGCCTCGGCAACATTTTCAGCCGAACCAAGGGCCGTATGGGGCATTGCCAAACCAAGCTCAAGGAGGGCCGAGCCAAGGCCAAGCCGCGCCAAGCAATCCAAACTATGATGCTTTGCTTCAATCTTTGTCAAGTGCTACTCAAGCATTACTCGCGGGGCAACAAAATCATCAAAAGGACATTGGTGAGCTCAAGACTCAAATGGGCCAAGTTGTAGATTTCATGGGAAGATTTAATGAGCAAGGGAAGTTGCCAAGCAATACGATTCCCAATCCGAGGAACGAGCAAGCAAAAGTGATTCAAACTCGTAGTGGAAGAGAGTTGTTTCTTCCGACAAGTCCAAAGAAGAAGCGAGTAACTTTCAATGTGATTGAGGATGAAGAGATGGCTGCCGGACCTGCCATTGCCGGCAGCCATATTGAGAGGACCGAAGGTGATGCTGCCGAGAAGAGAGATACTGCCGAGAGTAATAGGGCAGCCGGCAGGGCTGCTGTCGAGAAGAATTTTGCCGAGCAAGGGGGTGACACCGGCAACAACCATGTGAAAGACAAGGGGCTGCGCAATGAGCTTGAGTATGATCCCGCAACATCGAAGAATGAGCTAGTGCCGAACCAAGCAAGCAAGGGAGGGGTGCCGACATCAAGCATTCCATTCCCTTCTCGCTTTGCTAGAACGAAGAAGGATAAGTCCGATGAGGAGGTGTTGGAGATTTTCCGGAAAGTGCAAGTCAACATTCCTTTGTTGGAGTGCATTAAGCAAGTACAGAAGTATGCTAAGTTTTTGAAGGAGCTTTGCACGGCTAGAAGACATACGAGGGAGACTCGTGTGGTGACTATGAGCGAGACGGTATCGGCCGTTATTCAAAGGAAGTTGCCACCAAAGATGAAGGATCCGGGAAGCTGCTTCAATGTGCCTTGTGTGATAGGCAACACTCGTTTTGAGGATGTGATGTTGGATTTGGGAGCATCGATCAATGTCATGCCACTCAATGTGTATCAAACGTTGAGTATAGGGCCTCTCAAGAAGGACAATGTCATCATTCAACTTGCGGATCGCTCAAGCAAGTATCCGGAGGGTTATGTGGAGGATGTGTTGGTGCAAGTCAACCAATTGATATTCCCTGCCGATTTTTATGTGGTTGAGATGGAGGATTCGCCGGTCAATAACACTCAATTGCTACTAGGGCGACCATTTATGAGGACCGCGCGCACAAAGATAGATGTGGCCGAGGGCAACCTAACTATGGAGTTTGATGGTGAGATGATCAAGTTCAATGTGTTTGACGCCATGAAGTTCCCTAATGTTGATTTGAAGGAGGGTTGTGCCATTGATGTTTTGGAGGAGGTCGAGCAAGTTATGTCGACCTCGCTTGACGCATAGCAATTAGCGATCGAGCGTGGGGTCGGAGTTGACATGAAGGGAGCACGGGTTGAGGAGGATTTATGTGTTGCCGAATCACTTTGTTGGAGCATTGCCGAGCCACCCATTGATACAGTTGTTGCCGAACTCAATGCAACGCCAAGGTATACATCCAACTCGTTCTTGTCAATTCCAAGTGCCACAACAAAATTTCGACCAAGTGTGGAAGAGGCCCCAAAGTTAGAACTTAAAGAACTCCCTAGTCACTTAAAGTATGTTTATCTTGGAGAAGAAGATACACTACCGGTTATTGTATCTTCAATGCTTAGTGAGAAGCAAGAGGTTGATTTGGTAAGAGTGCTTAAGAAGTACAAGACCGCCATAGGTTGGACCTTAGCAGATATCAAGGGAATAAGCCCTACTACTTGTGTTCATCGCATCTTATTAGAAGACGGAGCTAAGCCGACAAAAGAAGCTCAACGTCGACTTCACCCTCCCATGATGAAAGTTGTGAAAGAAGAAATTATCAAGTTGCTTGATTGTGGGGTGATCTACCCAATTTCGGATAGTAAGTGGATATCTCCCGTGCAAGTAGTGCCGAAGAAGAGTGGTGTAACGGTTGTCAAGAATGAGAAGAATGAGCTTGTGCCACAAAGACTTGTAACCGGTCATCGGATGTGCATCGACTATAGAAAGCTCAACGCTACAACGAGGAAGGATCACATGCCTTTGCCGTTTATGGATCAAATGCTAGAGAGGTTAGCCGGCCATTCTTTCTATTGTTTTCTTGATGGATATAGTGGCTACAATCAAATTATGATACACCCGGATGATCAAGAGAAAACCACTTTTACTTGTCCATTTGGCACGTTTGCTTATCGGCGGATGCCATTCGGACTATGCAACGCACCCGGCACTTTTCAAAGATGTATGTATGCTATCGTCTCGGATTTTATTGAAGACATTATCGAAGTGTTTATGGATGACTTTAGTGTTTATGGAGGCACCTTCGATGCATGTTTGGGAAACTTGGAGAAGATACTTGAGAGGTGTGTAGAGACCAATCTTGTGCTTAATTGGGAGAAGTGTCACTTCATGGTCACGCAAGGAATTGTTCTAGGGCACATTATTTCGGCAAGAGGCTTAGAAGTTGACAAAGCCAAGGTGGAGCTAATACAAGCATTGCCGAGCCCTAGGTGTGTGAAGGATGTGAGAAGTTTTCTTGGCCATGCGGGGTTTTATCGACGATTTATCAAGGACTTCTCTTCAATTGCCAAGCCATTAAGCAACTTGTTACAAAAGGAGGTGACGTTTGAGTGGACGGATGCATGTGAGGCAAGTTTTTGCCTATTGAAGGAGATGCTTTGTACGGCGCCAGTTTTGGTTTCCCCTAATTGGGACTAGCCATTTGAGTTGATGTGTGATGCTAGTGATTATGCACTTGGAGCGGTACTTGGACAACGAATTGAGAAGAAGCCATGCGCCATTTACTATGCTTCAAGGACTCTCAACGATGCTCAACTCAATTACACAACAACGGAGAAGGAACTCTTAGCGGTAATTTTTGCTTTGGAAAAGTTTCGATCATATCTTTTGAATTCCAAAGTTATTGTTTATAGTGATCATGCCGCTTTGAGATATCTTATGACAAAGAAGGATGCTAAGCCGAGGCTTATTCGATGGATTCTTTTGCTTCAAGAGTTCGATATTGAGATTAAAGACAAGAAAGGAGTAGAGAATGTTGTAGCCGATCATTTGAGTCGCCTTGTTCATAAAGAGGATCGGCTGCCCCTATGTGAGACCTTTCCGGATGAGCAACTTTTTCGACTTGAAGTACATGAGCCTTGGTATGCCGACATTGCCAATTTTCTTGCTACAAACCGATTTCCCAAAGAGATGCCGAGCCACCAACAAAAGAGAATAAGGAAGCAAGCTCGACACTTCTTGTGGGATGATCCGTACTTATGGAAGCAATGTGGTGATCAAGTGCTTAGAAGATGTGTGCCGGAGAATGAACATCGTTCCATCCTTGCTTTTTGTCATAGTGAGGCGTGTGGAGGGCATTTTGGAGCTAAGAAGACGGCATTGAAGGTATTCACTTGTGGTTTCTTTTGGCCTACAATTTTCAAAGATGCATTCATGTTTTGCAAAGCATGTGATAGATGCCAAAGAATGGGGAACATTGGAGCTAGAAATCAAATGCCACTCACGCCTATTATGGAGGTAGAAATTTTTGATCTTTGGGGTATTGACTTCATGGGACCGTTTCCTTCAAGTAAGGGTTTTCTCTACATATTGCTTGCGGTTGATTATGTGTCAAAGTGGATCGAAGCAAGGGCTACACGCACCAACGATGCCAAGGTGGTAGCCGCGTTTCTCAAGACCAACATCTTTTCACGTTTTGGAGTTCCAAGAGTCTTGATTAGCGATGGAGGATCCCATTTTTATAACCGCACCATTGAAGCCTTATTGAAGAAGTATGAAGTCACTCATAAGGTATCTACACCTTATCACCCCCAAACAAGTGGTATGGCCGAGGTAAGTAATCGAGAGATCAAGCAAATACTTGAGAAAACTGTTGGACCTTCAAGGAAAGATTGGAGTGATCGTCTCGATGATGCTTTGTGGGCATATAGGACTGCATACAAGACACCGATAGGCATGTCCCCTTTTCGGTTAGTTTATGGCAAAGCATGTCACTTACCGGTTGAGCTAGAGCACAAAGCATGGTGGGCAATCAAGGCCTTCAACATGAACATAGATGATGCCGGTCTTCATAGAAAGCTTCAACTCAACGAACTTGAAGAAATCCGTAACGAAGCCTATGATGCCGCTTGGATTTACAAGGAGAAAACAAAGGCTTATCATGATAAGATGATCCGAGGCAAAAAGTTTGAAGTTGGGCAACAAGTTCTTTTATTCAATTCAAGACTTCGACTTTTTCCGGGTAAGCTTCGCTCTAGATGGGTTGGCCCCTTTGTTGTCACTCAAGTTTTTCCATATGGTGCAATTGAGATCGAGAATAGTGTGACATCCAAGCGTTTCAAAGTTAATGGCCACCGAATTAAGCCTTACTTTGATTCATTCCAACCACACTCCGTTGAGGCCTCCGATTTCCATGATCCTCCACCAAAAGATGCTGCCGAGCTGCAGCTTGCAAAAGCCTCCATTGCCGAGTCAAGCTGCAAACCGTCTCCTGCCCCCAAGCCACCACCGTACCGTGCTGCAGCCAACCACCCTGCCGGACCTGCCATTGCCGGCAGGGATGACACCCTCACACAGGACGCCGGACACAAGGCTGACACGCCACCGGACACGCCGGACACAATAGAAAAGATGCCGGACACGCAGCTTCGACAACCGGATACGTTACCATCCCAAAGTGCCGAATCAGATACAACTTGCAACGAGCTTCTTCTTGAACTTCTTCATGCCGATTTGTGATACTTTGGAACAAGATGAACACGTGCTATATACAAATGGTGAGAAGTCTAGGCTATGGACTATAAACACAAAGCGCTACTTGGGAGGCAACCCATGTCGATCAAAGAAAAGTGCAGGAGCCATCACCGAGAGTTTGACATTTCTTAACCCTTCTCTTTTTCTTTGATTTGTGATGATATGTTGGTATATGTTAGTCTATTGCATGCTTAGGAAATTCGTTGATATTGTTTTGTGCTTACATTGAGGACAATGTAATTTTCTAAGTGTGGGGTGGGATAACATATTCCGTTTTTGTTTTTGCTTTTTGTGTGCTTAGTTTAGAAAAGAAAAAAAATTCAGAAAATTATAATGCCAAAAATAGAGTGTTTAAATTTGTTTGTTTCGAGTCTTAGGATGCCCCTAATATGTCAATGATGTTTTTCTCCTCTTTACATACATAGATGATAGTTGTGCATACAATTAAAATTGCGAGTTTCATGGATTATGTGCATTGGTAGGCGCATGTAGGACTTGTTGATTATTAAGCATGCATGTTTTAGCTAGTTTATTTCAATTACAACCTATGTGAGATGTTGTGCCAATTTGCTTTCTTCTTGAGTGATAAAAAGATAAAATTCGATAGATTCGTAGGAAGCATGAAACCTCATAATCCTTTGATTATTCGATGACTATGTGCCATAGCTTTTTAATGAACTCTAGTATGCTAGAACTTACTCTTGTTGATTTTCGAAACATTTATATCATAAAATACTTTGATTTTGAATATGATTGAATAAAGATCATTTAGGTTTACCACCAAAGCCAAATAAAGCATGTGCCCTATTGGAGCCCGTCGTGGGACACCTTAGTAAAACCCTTTGAGCCTATGTTGAGCCTTTTCTTTCATCACCCTTAAACACTTTCCATGAGCTTAGTATAGTTGTGCCTTTACCCTTGATCAAAGTATTGGCAAAACTTGATTTTTGAAAGCGTTTTCGCGTGTGTGATGAAGAAGAACAAGTGTGGGGTAGAATTAGCTATGAATTTATTTGAAAAATATATGCCGTGCCTTAGGAAAAGAAAAGAGAAAAAGTGTGCTCGGAATCAAAAGAAAAAGAAAAGAAAACCGAGAGCAAGAAAAGAAATAGGGTACGGCATAGGCTTGAAAAGAAAACTTTTGTGCATGGCTATTGTCTAGAGTGTTGTTGTAATGTTATGGGAAGAAAAGAATGAAGTATGGGTCCAACAAGATGAAATATGACCCTTTCGGCGAGAAGACATAAGGAGATTTGAGATTTGCCAAATGCCATGGTGACGTTTTTAAGCCTTCTTATCCAAATATTGAATACCTCTTAGCCTAGCCCCATTACAACCCTTTTTATTGATCTTTTTCATGATTCTTAAGATGGTTAAATTTGATTGTGGAGATTATCTCAAGACTAAGCTTATGGTTTTGGTTCATTGGTGCATATAGTTATCATATGAGGTTTTTCCATAAAATTTCACAAAGTGCTTTCGTTTCTTTGATATATGCAAGTTACTCTTCGTAATTCATTATCTTTCGCTTGCATATACTTATGAGTGAATTACCATGCTTCGAGAGAAAAGAAGAGAGTATGCCTAGTGAGGTGATTTGAATTAGCTTAACATGTTTACATGCTTACCTTTTTGCTCTTAAATGTTCATATTGATGTCACATGTTCATGAAGCTTGGAATTTTCGTGCTTAGCATTCTCATGCATTAACTTGAAAGCTATGTGTACATACGAGCCTGAGACAAATTGTTAGGGGCAATAGTTGTTTAGAGTTTAGTTTAGTTTAGTTTGCTAAGGGACTAGCAAAGGATAAGTGTGGGGTAGTTGATAGGAGCGCAATGTGCGACGATATTACATGTTTATGCCCTCATTTATGCTTTGCTTAACTCTTATTTATCTAAGATTGAGTCATAATTTAGTTTAGTGTTAATTTGGTAGAGTTTGGTGAAAAATGGTTAAGAATCCGAAAACTGACTAAGTTTGAGAAATCTGGAAAATAATGCAAAATATGTCTTTTTCGTGATTTTGAGATGAGTGAAACTGTTATCTATCCTTGTCCGAATTCTATGAAATTTGGTGTGCTTAATATTCATATGTTGAGGAATGTCGTGTTAAAATTGCAGGTCAATCGGAGTTCGGGAAGTCACCCAAAAGTTGGCTGAAAAACGGCAGTCCGAGCATTCCAATCCAGGGGCTTCCAGGATTTTCGTGGGACTTTGATCCAACTTCGAAAAATCATTCCCGACGACTCACAAGGAATTTGATCGAGATATTTTATGGAGAGATGGCCATATGTGTCTAGTTTATCTGAGACTTGGAATCGCATCAATCGGAGCTCCGAGCGTGGAGATATGCCGGAATTACTGCAACAAGGTCTTTTCTGCCGATTCCAGGAACCTATTACTTCCTTTTCACAATTGCTGCTTTTCGATGGACCATATGATGTACAAGAGCATTTGTGAAGACATTCCAAGCTTATGGAAGGAAGAAGGATGACACTTAGCCATGGCATTGAAGAAAAATATGAAGAAAGAAGTTCTCCTAGTCAAACTAGGAGAAGCTGCCAAAAAGAGGCAGATTGTGTGCTTTGATGATGCTGCCGGCATTGAGACATTTTCGATGGACCAAGACACATCCAATAAAGACCAAAGATCATACATGAAGTCTATGAAGATTTGAAGCCCATGCCTTGAAGAAAAATTCAGAAAAAGAAAACCTAATTGAACTAAGAAAGGAAGGTTTCAAATCCTTATTCCACTTGGTTTTCTGAATTCCTTTTGTAATAGGGCTGCCGGCACCCCCTCTCCTCTATATATACCCTCACTTATGCATTCTAAAAATCATCTCATCTCTTGCAAAACACTAGCCGAAACTCTACCAAATTTCCTACCAAAGTTCTAACCTGAAACCCTAAAATACAAGTCCACCGATTCCACCACTTTGCACCACCGATTCCATTCCTTACCTCAGCCACTGCCGAACCTCATTCACCACACCAAGACGAAGCTCTCCAAGGTTTCTAAAGTGTGATCCTTCCCTATGACTTGTATTTTTATTTTCGGTTTAGTCACATTTGTTGTTATAAAAATACTTTGTTTTCGTTTGGTATTGTATGATGAACATGAATTGCGATTTTTGTTGGAATTTATGTGATGAATTTTGCAATTTTTAATTCATGGATTTCGTATGTATGATAATTAGGGCAGTAGGTATTTGATGCATGATTTAGACTTAAAATCGATTAGTAATCTAAGGTTAGGGCACAAAAATCGACACACTAGTTTTGTTTAAGCATTTGTTGTTTGCATGTAATTCTAAGTGCTAGATTTCATATGATTGAGTAATATGATTAAGTTATACGAGTTGAGTTTTCTTGATTGTGTTGCTCACCTAGATCTAAAGAACCTTAGAACTTGCAAGTTAAATAAGAAGATTGACGACCTTACTTGTTTGCTTGTTTTCGATTTAGACTCTTGTGCTTAAATGTTAAAACGTTTAAAACCGGATTAGCATAAACTTTAGGATCGAAGGCGAATAGCATGATCTTAAAACATTAGATGTCTTACAATTGGTTAAAAGGCTAATCGCTCTAATTGTAGTCGAAATTGATTAAGGCTAAGATGCATGAATACTTGTTTCTTACTTTCTTGCATGCGAATCTTTGTGTTAAAGAGTCTTTTGTGTGAACTGTTTTGTGTGAGAGATGATGATCACTTGTAAATATTAGACTTAGGATTTTAATTTTCTGTTTTGTGCTGTGTGTAGTCTAGGGCAGCCTTGCTGCCGATCCATATAAATCCCCCATAAGTGACGTTTTTTTGTATGTATGTGTACATGTTTTTGTCTAACAATTTCATATTTCAGGTACCCTTAATCCCCGGCTTAGAACGATCCCTATTTGCTTATACTACTAATGATCTTTTGTAGGGTTTATTATTGCATGCGAGCTTCGGCTCATGTCACACAACTCATCATTCTTGTATCCTTTCCCAATCAAGTAATCACTTAACCGTGTGTACCACATCCTACCAGATTGTCGGAGTCCATATAGAGATCGTCTCAACCTGATAGCAAATGAACTTCGTGGTTTTTGCTCACTTGACTTGGGTAACGAAAGTCCTTCTGGCACTTTCATGTACATTTCCGTATCTAGATCCCCATAAAGATACGCTGTCACAACATCCATAAGCTGCATATTGAGTCTCTCTGAGACTACCAAACTGATTAAGTATCGGAAGGTAATAGTATCCATGACAGGAGAATACGTCTCCTCATAATCAATTCCAGGGCGTTGAGAAAAACCTTGCGCCACGAGTCGAGCTTTATATCGCTGGACTTCACCATTCTCATTGCGCTTTCTGACAAAGACCCATTTATGTCCAACAGGCTTCACGTTCGGTGGTGTAGGCACAACTGGTCTAAATACTTGCCTTTTCTTTAAAGAGTCTAGTTCTGCCTGGATTGCTTCTTCCCACTTCGGCCAATCCGCCCTACGTTGACACTTATCAACAGTGCGGGGTTCCATATCGTCGTCGTCAATGACTTCTTGAGCAACGGCGTAGGCGAATGCATCATCGATATACATGGAATTCCTTTCCATAAGATTGTGCATGCATAAGTAGTTTAGTGAGATTTCCTTGTTCTCCAACATCAACGGTGAGTCTGAGGCATCCCCCAGATGATTCAGAGTTGATTCTTGGACATAGGTATAGTCGGAGACAATCTCGTGTGACAGCGTCACAGTATCGATGATGAACGGATCGCTTTGTGCCTGGACACATGCCCTCTTTCTAGGTACATTGTCCTTGGAACCGATTGGTCTCCCCCTCTTTCTAGGAGGATCCGAAGTCGACGCCGGCCCTCCACTTGGAGGTGCCGAGCCTAGGCTGCCGACGGCACCTAGGGCTGCTGGTCCGAGACCGGCGGCGCGTGCTCGCGCATGGCGAGGAATGTTGAGCCTTGCAGGTACATTCGCAGCAGGTATGGTTGATCTTGCACTTTCGCAATATCAGTAAAGGAGTCGGGCATCGAATCCGCCACCTTTTGTAGTTCCAATATGCGTTGTATTTCGGTCTCACACTGAGACGTACGGGGATCATAATGAGACATAGTGGGAGAGAACCACGTCAATTCCTGACGTTCATTAGGGACGGATGCGGCCCCATCTCCCCCTAACGGCGGGAAGGATGTCTCATTAAAGTGACAATCTGCAAATCTTGCAGTAAACAGATCACCTGTCATAGGCTCTATGTAGCGGACAATTGTTGGTGCTTTATATCCAACATAAATAGCTAATCGTCGTTGTGGACGCATCTTGGTACGCAGTGGAGGCGTGATAGGCACATATACGGCACAACCAAAAGTACGCAGATGCGAAATATCAGGCTCGTAACCAGTTACCAACTGGTACGCACTAAATGGTTGGCTATCTGTGGGTCGTAGACGAATAAGCATAGCTGCATGTAATATTGCATATCCTCATGCCGAAACTGGCAAGTTTGTGGCCATGACAAGAGACCTAGCAACAAGCTGTAGTCTCTTAATAGCGGCTTCTGCAAGACCGTTCTGAGAATGAACGTGGGGTACGGGATGTTCAACTTCAATCCCAACTGACATGCAATAGTCATCAAAACACTTTGACGTAAACTCTCCAGCATTATCCAGTCTGATTGACTTAATCGGATTGTCCGGGTGGTGAGCCCGAAGCTTAATGATCTGAGCTAGGAGTTTAGCAAATGCAGCATTCCTCGTGGACAACAACGCTACGTGTGACCAACACGTTGACGCATCAACCAGAACCATGAAATATCTAAATGGTCCGCATTCTGGTGTTATAGGTCCACAAATATCACCTTGTATTCGTTGTAGGAACGAAATATTCTGTTTATTATCAATAGCAAAAGATGGTCTTACTTGAAGTTTTGCTAGTGAACAAGCTTTGCAAAACGAACGATGAGCATTAGACATCGCTACAGAAGCATGAGAAGCAGGAGGAGGCCGAACCTCTCCTTGGAGCCGAGAGGCGGCTATCGACGGCATGGCGGCCGAACCGAGGCCGAGGCGCTCTCTGTGCTTTTGTGATCAGAAAAATGGATGACCGTGGGAGCATTTCAAAATACGGATCATCAGATCACGACCCGGATGACCGAGTCTATCATGCCAAAGCTTATAAGCATCAGAATCACATAATATAACAACATGAGATTTGTTGGCTCGAATGGTTGTGAAATACATGCCATTTCGAACTCGCTTACACTTCTCCACAATGCGAGTGCGCATAGATTGAGTGGAGGTGATCAACAGATATTCAGTTCCATCTTCAACATAAGTGTTGAGGTGATAGTCGTTGTCACGTACATCTTTGAAAGCTAGCAAGGTTCTTGGCGCCTTAGGCGCATATAGGGCGTCCTCTACCCGAATTTCAGTGCCATTTGGCAATAAGAATTGAGCAGTGCCACGTCCAGTTCCTGTCATCGTAGATAACGACGATTCTCTTGGCGAAAAATCCGAAAACAATTGCCGATTCCTCAAAATCGTGTGAGTTGTTGCACAATCCAACAAACACTCAATCTCGCCTTGATACATCTACAAAAACAATGTAAATTGAATCAATAGTCTACTTTAGACTTTAGCGAACACTTTAAAGTAAGTGTACTGAAGCAATATATCATCACAAAATGAAGTGCATTAAGGCCAATAACAGAGCCATGGCAACGACATAACTTGAGAGAAAGAGATAAGCCTCATTTTAATCACCGAATACCAACATTGAGAGTTAACATAGCCTAGGTCAGAGATTGAGACCGGACACCGTCGTAGGTGGCGTGGCCGAGCCAAGGCCGAGGCCAAGGCAAAGGCCGGGGCCAAGCCAAAGCCGAAGTTGTGGTAAGGCCGAAGCTACCCTGAGGCCGAGCCGAAGCAAGGCGAGTGGTGAGGGTCGGTCAGGCATTGAGGCAATGCGATACGACGGTTGAGCTAAATCCGAAGCATGGCGAGTCCGAAGACACGTCGTTGCCGAGCCATTGATGCAAAAGTTGCATTTGTTCGATAGGCTATCGATTGTTGGTTTCAAAAAACCAGATTCGGTGTTGAGCCAAGCTGGCGAGTGGCCATGGCGAGTGAGGCCTAGCGAGTCGCGGCCAAGCGCTTAGTGGCATTGGCGAGCGAGGCTTGGCGAGCGAGGCTTGGCGAGTCTCGGCCAAGCGGCTGAGTGGCCATGGCGAGCGAGGCTTGGCGAGTCTCGGCCAAGCGGTTGAGTGGCCATGGCGAGCGAGGCCTGGCGGATCGCGGCCAAGTTGGCGAATCGCGGATCGCGGATAAGTTGGCGGATCGCGGCCAAGTTGGCGAATAGTCATGGCGAGCGAGGCCTGGCGGATCGCGGCCAAGTTGGCGAATAGCCATGGCGAGCGAGGCCTGGCGGATCGCGGCCAAGTTGGCGGATCGCGAGTCTCTCGTTTTGTCTTTGTGATCTTATTTCGGATATGAGTTAACATCACCAGAACTGTGGTGAACTCAAAATTATGCCATTGAGAATTGGACGTATTGAACCAATTTTGCTTTCATAAGGATGTAAAAATCTCAAATTATTCATTGAATAAGAGAATTTATATTGATGACAACTCAAAAGTACATCAAGGTTGTTCTAAATAGAACGACTTATCGAACAAAGTCGTAATTTATTGACTATATTATGTCAAAATAACAATCAGAATCAAACTTGAACATGTATCTCATGACCTAAGTCAAATACTTATTCATAATCCGGAGTATCATACTCCTGAGTCCTACGTTTCTTGGTAGGTTGGAAGTCATCGATGGCGAAGTTCGTATCTTCCTCATCGTATTCTTCTTCCTCAAAGTCTCCTACATAGTGTGTTTCTTGTTCTATGTATTGTTTGTGTTTCTTGTAAGCGGCTTGAATCTCTCTACTTGCTGTGCAATCGCGTTGAAGATGATTCTTAGAGCCACATTTGAAGCAAGGAGCCGAAGCATTGTTCGGCGTATGGCCACCACGCCTGGGACCGGAACCAAAACTGTTCCTCCCTCTGGGAGCGGCGGCGCCGCCACCATCCCTTGTCCAAGAAAGCTGTCGGCCACGGACGACGCCTCTTCTCCCTCCTCGTTCGCCACGTGTTGCTCTTGGCGTACGTGGTGGTGGTGCTTGACGTTCATGAGGTTGATGCTTTTGCTTAAAAGCTTTACCACGGGCTTGATGAGATTCCGCAATGAATTTCGGTCCTCGAGGCCTCTTATTGGTGGTAAGAATCAACTCATGGTACCTCTCCTTTCTTTGGAGCACATTCATCAAATCACTGAAGGTTTTGATAGTGCCTTTCTCACGGAGATCGCGGTACTGATGCGACAACATAGATGCAGATTCTGGGAATGTCGTGAAAGTCTTCTCCATCATATCTTCATCGGTCTTTTCGACCCCACAAAAGCTCAAATCAGATTGCAAGTTTAGCATAGTCTGATGATATTCCTGGACGGAATCAAAATCCAATAAGCGGATTTGCTCCCAATCGGACATGAGGTCTGGGAGTTGTGCGTCATGCACATTGTCGAAGCTGTCCTTGAGGATATCCCATAGCTCTTTGGGATCGGTTTTCCTCAGGTATTGCTTCTTGAGCGTTGGATGGATATGACGCCTGAGAAACATCAGGGCTTGTGCTTTCTGTTCAGGAGAAGCGTGTAAGCTTTCATCCTCAGGAGGGTTGATGGTGGCGGTAAATCTTTTACCAATGAAGGTGTTCTCAACATCTGAGACCCACCTCTTGTATTCCTTGCCTTGGACATCCAAGATGTCAAATTCTGGACGCTGAGTGTCAGCCATCTACAGAACACAAACAGGGAGACGTTAGTATATTTGAATACTAACCAAGTTTGATTGTTCTTTTAGAACAGTGCCAAGATATATCATGGTCACATAAATCGATGCTTAACGTGACTTCAAGTCACAATCGATATCTTCCTTTTGTTTTCTTTTAAAAAGAATACGTTATGGTTCACAGTGACATCACAGTCACAAGCATAACGGTGGCCGGTAACATCACAGTTACCCCAATAAACGTTGGCACCGGGGTGACTAAATCCCCGTATGCCGTCCCGAGAAGCGATAGAATCGGGATGAGGTAGCAGGGACACGGAAAGGTCCCGGAAAAAAAAAAAACACAACCCAACTATTGAAATTTCAGAAGCGGGAACGTTTATAAAATATTTACCTCTTCAAGAGAAGCTTGATCAAACGAAACTTGACTCTTGGGGAAGCTTGTTTTCTTCGATTCTTCGTGATTTATTCTCAACAACGAACTAGGCTTCAAAAGCCGCTTGCTTGGCTTGCGAGTAATCTTGAATCTTCGGGTATGCGTGCAAGTTATGGCACGCAAGGGGGGGGGGGGGGGGGGGGGGGCAGGCGGGCAGCCAGGTGCTGCTGAGAAGAGGCCGACGGTGCCGAAGGGAAGAATCGGCGGCCGACGGTAGGTTAGGGTTTTAGGTCTATTAGACGGGAGGCTAGAGCAACGTGCTGATAACGTGTTGTAGGAGAAATAGATGATAGTAAACTGTGTCTTTATTGATTGATAAGGAGGCCTTTATATAGGCATTACATCAAGTATCCCTGTGAATCAGGGATTCCCAATCTAATAAAGTATCTAGACTACTAGTCTTATTGGGACAAGACACACCACGGAAGTTACGGAATTAACCTTCCTTGAACAGAAACAAGAAATGCCTACGAGGGGGATTCGAACCAGTGCTGGCATGAGAACATGTTAAAACTCTTACCAACTAAACCATATGTATGAACACTGAATTAAGTTCTACTTTAACGACATAAAACTTAACAGGACTTCAGTATTGGAGAGCTTTGGGCTGGTTCCGCCCCTGTGTACTAGTCTACTAGGCACTTTTTATTTTTTCAATAACTAAAAAAAAACAATTACAAAGACAAACTCCTAATGTAATGTAAGTTATGAATCAAACTGTAAGGTAGACACGGCTGCATGTGAGACTAAAGATGAGCATGACCAGCTTCCTAAATGAGTAGAGTGAACTGAGCGTCTACTAGTCTACTAAAAAGTTTATAGGCACTTGTATATATAAAAAGAGTAAAAAAAAAAAATTCTTATATGCTAAGAGTTTTCATACTCGCCAATGTTGGTATGAATCTCACTTGTTAAATTCTAAGTATTAATGATTGCCATCGGTTTTTATATTTGTGACAGTTACTTGTATTCCGGATATATAAGATGTTACATAAAGAGTATAATAAAAGCGAGAATTTCTCCAAAAAAAAAAAAAAAAAACTATTTAAGTCCAAAACGATGACTTTCATTTTGGTCGCTGTTCCCGTTGTGTTTAGGGAGACGCGAGAGACGCGAGAGACTAGAGAGCAGAGCAGAGCAGAGCAACGCCTTCTCTCTCTGAACAGATCTCTTCCTGGGTGTTCGAATCACCACCGTCCGATCTCATCCTCTGTTTCACTCTCAATTCAATTCAAAGGTACATTCTCTTCCTCTTGTTCTAATTCCAGCTATTCATCAATGAACACCGACACTTTTGTTCAATTCCTCACAATTATCTTGCCTCTAATATTCATTTCCAGCTGAATTAGATCACTCTTTATAATCATAACTCACAATTTTAACACACTTTAGAAAAACAGTAGAATCAGATTTGGAGAGGACAGTGTAACTATAGACCATGGTATGTATAACTAACTATTCGAGTTGTTATCTATGTTTTGTAAACAAGATCAATGTTGATATTGTCTACCCATGTCTATCGCTATCGATTGTGGGGTTCCTAATTTTGTAGGCTGTAGGTTTAGACAAGGCGGTGTCGGAGTTTTTATTTGTTCTTAGCATAGGAATGAGAATGAGAGTCATGAGGTGAAATGTATGAGAAAGAGATTGTTGATTGGGAATATTCTGATGGAAGTGAAGTTGATATAGTCATATTGGAGGAAGCGAAGAAGGTTGAAATTGAAACAAGTACAATTATGGGGATTCAATTCTGGATTGGAAATGTGGGAGGGCTGGTAAAGATTTGGAATACCAGATGTGTTTCTGTGCTGGATTTAGTGGTGGAGGTGTTTTCGCGTTTTCGGTGTGTATACAACTCAAAGGTAGGTATGGTAATGACCGATGGCTTTCAGAAATGTCTAGGGGAGAATACTGACAGGGAGTGACGGAGAGAACATCGCTCTAGGAAGAATTGAGGTATCTATCTGTTTTATGTGGTTCGACATGGTGCATTGGTCCGGTAGTGCAGTTTGATTTTGAAAATTCAAAAGGGGAGGTTCACTGAAAGCATGAAGGAATCAAATGGTTCCATAGGAGAGAAATGCTTCACGTCTCATGGCATTTACATGGTCCAGTGAAAGGAGATGTTAGTTTTTATTTTCTACATATGGGAAGGATGATTTATCAAATTTAAGTTAGTTTTCCCGGACTATTCTTATTAGATAGTTTCCCATTTTTCTGGAGACAAGTAATGGTAAGTGGAGTCCTAGATTATCTATATCTGAAATGTGGCTGGAGTACCCCTACTATTAGAGGAAACAATGATAAATGGTGGGGAGAACCAAATTTTCAGGGCTGGGAGGGATTTAAATTTATGAGAAATTTAAGGAGCTTCTTTACGTTTCAGGGCTGAAAATAGATTAATCCAAGCGACCTTTCTAGGAATAAATACAGAAAGCAGCAACTTTGAGAGATTGGCAGCAGAGTTGCTAGTGTGGTAAAAGTAGTTTAGACGATGAACAGGCAAGTGAATTAGCAGAGTTGCTTTGTTGTTAGAAAGTTTGGTGATTTGAGAATGGATTAGACAAGATGGGATGAAAGCTTCTGGTTCCTTCCCTTGTTACTCGTCTCCCAAGTTTCTGATTGATGATAATTCAGAACCAAATTTCTTACCTGCTAGTTAGGGTGAATACTTGCTTTTACTTTTCTCCTCACTAGTGTATCATTGCAAGGGAATTCTGGTTTTTAGTTTTGTTTTTGTTCTTTGGTCAAAACCTGGTGTTGCTATATGTTGGCCCTTAATTTGGGTGCTCTGGATGGAAAAACACAGAAGAAGTTCTGAACACTACCTAGGTGCAGCAGTGAAGGAGCTTTGGGAGCGTAGGATTCTAGTTTACTTTCTTACTTCTGTTCCGGTGTCTTTATAAGACTACAGCAAGGACGGAGGATACTTGTGAGCAACCCGGGCTACAGCCCATATAGAATTTCCCTCGAACTATTACTATCAAGTATATCTTATAAGTGAAGGTTATAGCGAGTCTAAGTAATATACTTATATAAATTTATTAGAGCTCATGCATTATTTTAAAAGGGTTTGCAAGTTAATGTGTAGGTGTTGAACTAATTATCCATTCATCCTTGATAATACTTTAATTGTCAAAATGGTATAAAGGTTTACCTAAATTTTTTACATATATTTTACATTAAAGAAACAATAAACTATAGATAAAGTCTAGCCCACCCCATTCTGAAATTCTGCCTCCGTCGACCGCCAGATTAGAAGACTACAGTAGGTCAGGTTTTGTAGGGGTTTTCTTAAAATCCTAGCTGCTGGCGTTGTAATTTTTGAATTTTTTTGCTGCTCGTCCATTTCTTGACCTCTTGCCCACTTTCATTGTATCATTCTCTTGATCAATAAAGTGGTTTGTTTGGTAAAAATAAATAGGAAAGTTATTTAGTCTTGTTACTGTTTAATTGTTTCAGTCTTATAAGAAATCTGAAGCAATTGGATTATCAGCAGACTACTGGTATGGGAACAGAAGAGATAAAGAATGATGTGGATGCCAGCAATTGGCAATCTCATTTGGCATTTGATCAGTGGGTAGCACTTCCTGTATCTGGTTCACGGCCACCAGCTCGTTACAAGGTAGACATATAAATTTTCAAAAAAGTAAAGCAAAAGGGGATATGTTAAGTTTAACACCTTTTTCTCCACTTTGATTCAAAGTTACGAGCATCTTTTTTATTTGTTTGTGAGTGCAGTCAAAAGTATGTGTTTTTTTTTAAATGTACTTGTGATATTTGTCAGCAACATTTTTTACTAAAAAAAAAGGAGAAATCACTTACCAATGCTAATTTTATTTTCACTTAGCATGCTGCTGTAGTAGTTGATGAAAACTTATACATTGTCGGCGGGAGTCGTAATGGACGGCATCTATCTGATGTTCAGGTAACGTACAGGCTCATCTGCTTTTTAATTGAGAGGCACCTTAATGAGTCATGTAATATTGGACTCTTTTTGCAGGTCTTTGACTTTAGAAATTTGTTATGGTCAACTATAAAACTGAAGGCACATTCCAATAATTTTGAAGATAGTGGTCTACAGGAAGTTATTCCACCCACCTCTTCTCACAATCTGGTAAGATTTCTTGTGCATGGTCTCTCTTCCGTACTTGTTTGTCTATATTCTGTTTTATATGGCATTTTCATGTCTCTCGTGAATAAATATGCTTTTCACTAGCCATTTTTTAATTTTGCCTAACAGGTGAAGTGGGGAAAGAAACTGCTTCTCCTTGGCGGGAATTCAAAGAAATTGTCTGATAATATTATAGGTTTGTCACTTCACAGACATCTTCTTGTTAGTTCATGGATAATGTAAAAGATCTTTTCAGCCGTTGGTAATCTGAGAAAGTATCTGTTTATAGCTTCAACAACTTTTTGTTAGTTCATGAATAGTGCAATCCTCGTGTGATCCATTTGACATGTTCAAAACCTAATGCCATGTTACTGAACTTACAGTGTGGTTCATCGATTTGGAAACACACCTCTCTGGTGTCATAGAGACTTCAGGAAAAGTTCCGGTATGATTGCTGATTCCTTCCTTTTCCATCTGCTCAGTGATATTAACTATTTCATTGTAATTTCTTTTTTTCTTGCTTTTATTTTAAAGTTGGGTGAGCTATGCTGTGCAAAATTTTCAGTGGCTAGTGCAATTCATGTTTAACAACTAATGCCACGCCATTGATTTAAGATGGCAAAGTGAGTTTATGCAACCACATCTATCAAAAGTTCAATGGACCATAAGATGATGCCTTAGTGTTCTATACTTTTTCAGCTCCAATAGTATGATTCGTTGTTATGTGAAAAGTGAAACATCTTGGTGAATTATATCCCAGGCAGCTCGTGCAGGGCAATCAACTACACTGGTTGGCTCTAGACTGATAATGTTTGGTGGAGAAGACAGGAGCAGAAAATTGTTAAATTATGTCAATGTTCTTGATTTGGAGACTATGACTTGGGACGTGATGGACACATCGTAAGTATCTATATGATGCATTATGTCAAGAATGTTATATATCATGCTTGATTTCTCATTGCTTTATTGAATTGTGAATCATGTAGGCAGACTCCTCCAGCTCCAAGATTTGATCACACAGCTGCAGTACATGCAGAACGATACCTTTTAATTTTTGGTGGTTGTTCACATTCTAGTTTCTTCAGTGATCTTCATGTTCTGGACTTGCAAGCTGTAAGTGCTTTATTAATCACATCTAAATTTTGGACTAAAAACTGTATACATCTCAAATTGTAAACACATGATGACATGCATATAATTTGTTTTTATATATATTGTTTACAAGTGAGTATCTGGGTTATAACTTATGAGCTTGTTGCAGCGGTTCTCTGTGAGTCTGTGTATATGTGTAACGTATGCCAATTATTATAACTTTGAGTAATTTGTGTCAATTATTATATTTAAAAAGTTAAAGAAGTCACAATTATTCCAATAGGTGTGTGTTATAAGAGCTCCTGATTGAGTATTTTAAATTGTCAGGCCTCAAATGAGTGAGCCAAATACTCGTGTGAGAGCTTGAGATCAGGAGATTTACTAATAAACAATTATGTTATGAGAAGAAATCAGTTTGAAATCAGTATTTCTTCTTCTATATGCCACACACATCCTGGCCGCTTGGCACTCATCTTTTATAGTGTTTGGAGCATGGTTTTGGAAGTCTTTAGTTGATACCATGAGAGCATGACATGACAATACTTTAAAGTACCCTGGTACATTATCTCTCATTTGAAGATAATGCATTATCCAACGTGTTTGAAGCTGCACAAGTTTACCACTTAATTGGATAATATTTTTTTTTTGTTTCCTTCCCAATGATTTGCATTATGTCACAGATGGAGTGGTCCCAGCCACAAATTCAGGGTGATCTTGTAGCTCCTAGGGCAGGTCATGCGGGTATAAATATTGATGAAAACTGGTATATAGTTGGTGGTGGGGATAACAAAAATGGTATATTTTAAATATTGGAAACTCCTTTTTCGTTTTCTATCTTGTCCTGTGATTTCTATTCTTTTATCAATAAACCTGCTTTGCTAGCTTTTATAATGCACTCTATAATTTTCTAACAGGTTGCCCAGAAACCCTGGCCTTAAATATGTCTAAGCTAGTGTGGTCAGTGTCAACAACTGTAAAGCAACGGGATCCACTTGCTAGTGAGGTCTCTACTCTATTCCTAGCTTTTAATTTCTTCATTTTGTTCCTTATTATTGAGAGTTATTGTAAACGTGTATTTAAAAAAATAGACATTTTTAATTCATTTGTTCATTTATTTATTTATTTTGGAGATGACATTTTGTGAGAAAAAGGACGAAAAAAAAACTATAACTGCTCAAGAACTTGACATGCTGATTGTGATGAGTTGAAATTTGAAGTTAACTATTATTGGCAAAACAAGGGTTGTTCTGTAGACTGTACTTTAATTAAGTTTCGTTATATCATGTGCTGCTGTGCATACAAAAGGTATATTCATGATTTTTCTTTCCTTCTTTCAGTTCAACTGAAAACTGCAGTTAATCCTGCATATTCTTTCAAGCACATATAATAGATGTATGCATGTTTTGAATATATATGCAATTCGTACAACTATATATGATACGGTCAAGTCCAGAAATCTATTATATTTTGTGTCCCAATTTGTTGCTTAAAAGGTTTACTAGAGATGTAAGTTGTAAATGAAGATTGATCAGTTAACATAAATCTACTACAATATTTTGTACTATAATTGATAAATATCGTTTGGGAACAGGGTCTAACTGTCTGCTCCGTTAATCTTGATGGAAAGAAGCATTTGGTTGCCTTCGGTGGCTATAATGGGAACTATAGCAATGAGGTATGTTATCTGATGGAAAGAAGCATTTTGTTATTTCATTACTTCAATATCTGCATGGGCTCTATCTGAGTTGCCTATGAGATTACATTTGTGTTGAAACATGGGAGGGAAGTCCAGTGGTGATGCTGTTGTAACCATCAACTTCCACCCACTGATAATTGAAGTTATGATCTGAAATTTGAATCTGATGTCGGCCATATTGATCAAGAACTACGTTAAAGCAAAGCACTTGAAAAATGATGGGTGTAGAATGCCCTAAAACCAATTCGCTAAAAGAAAATAGTTTTGTGTTTGGATTATAATAAACTTTTGAAATGGTTCCTTTAAGATATGATAAACCTTTGAATAGTCTAGTACGTTGCAACACGCTTGCAATGCATGATTAGCTTGACATGCTCTTTACTTCTTTATTTGCATTTGTGTGTGGAACTTTACTAACAAAACATTTCTTGCCATAATATGGTTTGTCCCCGCTATCAAAAACAATTGTTTTTTCTACCATTTTTGTAAGTCACTACAAAAGAGAATGGGCAAAGACCTAAACAGTGGATCAGACAAACTAAAATATATTAGATTTCTAAAACTCATATTCTGCTTTTGACATTTTCTGAGAAATAAAAATAAACAACCTCCTAGAGTTGTGCTATGAGACCTTGTGTATATGATATGTGATCAATGTTATCACTGAAACTATATGTCTTTAGTTTCAAAGGCATATACCTCTCTCCCAAAAGGTGTTTGTGGCTTATTGTTTCTTTCACACCAACAGGGATATAAGGAGAAGCTATCTTGAAGTGCTATTAAGAGTGTAACAATTGTGTCGCAAGGGTAGTTTAGTCATTCTCTACTTATGCCTATATGTAGTTGCTGTAACTCCTTTGCTTATCAATATAACAGTCACAATTGTTACACTCTTAACATGCTGCAAGTAGTCTCTGTGGTTCTAAAGGGTAGTTTATGCTTCTATTCAAATAGGGCTCTTTGACCTCTAGGCGTTTGTTACTAAAGAATGAAATACCAATGTCTTTTTCTGCTGTCTTGGTAATGAAATGGAACATGGATTTATTTGAGATAAGAAAGTTACTAATTACATTACATGTTATTTTATTCGTTCTCTATACCGGATAAGTTTCTGTTCTGAAACTCTTGGTTAATAGTTCCAAATGTTGGTGTTTATCTTGGTTGCTTGTAATTTGCTTGTCTCACGGATCATGTTCTATGTTTTGCAACAATAAGCATTCCGAATGTGGGATTCTATCAGGTCTCTAATATGGCTTATTTGGTCCCCTTCTTTAAAGGTTTTTGTTATGAGACCCAAACCAAATGACTCTTCACAACGAAAGATATTCCAGTCACCAGCGGCTGCTGCAGCAGCAGCTTCTGTTACCGCTGCCTATGCCTTGACTAAATCAGAAAAACTGAATTTCACAACAGTACACGAAAATCATCGTGTCAAACAAGATATCACAATTGATATAGAAGCCCTTAGAGAAGAGAAAGCTGTGCTGGAATTATCTGTTTCTAAAGTCAGGAAAGAAAATGCTAGGGTCAGCCAGGAGATAGATGAAGTAAACAATACTCACAGGGAGTTGTCCAAGGTATGCTCGTTTGTAGACATTTAGTTGGGAAATTTCCTGTGTTGCTATAATCCATATTTATTTATTTATTTTGGCAAAAGAGATTCATTCTATCAATCTTCTCTTTCAGGAACTGCAGTCAGTCCAAGGGCAGCTTGTAGCTGAGAGATCAAGATGCTTTAAATTGGAGGTAATTATCTTTTATATATTTTAGTTGGTTTGGAAGATGAAGTCCTCCAACCTTTTTTACGATTAATTCTATTCAGTGGCTAATTTCTTGTCTTGTATTGTATTTCTAGGCTCAAATAAATGAACTACAGAAGATACTAGAATCAGTGCAGTCCATTGAGGATGAGGTACAGGCACTTCGCGGACAGAAATCTGCAATGGAGCGGGATATGGAGCTTGCTTCATCTGTTCAGAGACAAGGTTCTGGTGGTGTTTGGCGCTGGATTGCTGGTAGTGGTGGCAACGCATGAAACTTCCTCAAAGAGTTGAGATAGAAGTCGTACCAATTATTGAAAAGGGAATCAACTGTGACACAGGCTCCCAAGAGGCTGAGCCGAGCCTCAGCAGTTGGCATGTTGGAAGAATATAAATGTACAAGTGTTTGGCGACGTTGAGTACAGGGGATTTCACATTGATGAGAATTAGTCCAAGTAATGACTATTTTCATAGTGATAGTTTAAAATACGCGATCAATTACATGATCATTTTTCATGATCATATTCTTGCTCTTGTTATATACTATTCATTTGTTCGTTGGATTGGCATGTTATAGTGGTTCAAACCAAGTTCTTGGATTCTGCAACCCTCATTGGAAATCAAACTAAGGATATTTGTTTTTTTCCAGACAATCCAGGTTATGTCATCGCAGGTTTTGGAAAGTTGACTCTAGGGGACGATCACTGTTGCATGGTGTAGATTGAATAACAAACAGAGCTATGGTCGGGAACGTTCTTGCTAACAAGTAGGAAAAATTTGATTTTGCAGTATTCTTATACTGCGTCCTACGTAACAAAAGCCGGGTTGTTGCTTCTTTAAACATCAGCCTATGATTTGCTTCTTTAACCAAAAAACATACCAATTTGTGACCTGAGTGCGAACTCTGCTGCAAGAACTTCACAAATTAAAAAAAGCACAATTTTTTCTTCTAAAAAATTAAGAAAAAAAACCTGCCTTAGCTGCTAGTTTCATGCTTTCTAGGTGGTCCGAAGGAAAAAATTAGACTGACCTATGAACTAGCCAAGATAGATGAAGAAAGAGAACTTCACCACATGAGCCAAAGATAGAAATACTTTTGGCAACATGAACAATAATGTGATGGCATGTCAACTGCCAATCTTGTTCCATCTAGGGCACCAGTAAGAATTCAAGCTCCTCGACTTTAGGCAGCAGGGAACAATTTAGAGATTTAGACCTAGACACAGTTACAATTTTCCAAGCCATGCTGATCATTGGAGACAGTGCAGGAATATATTGGTATACAAGAACCCAACAACAATGAGGGCTTAGAAGAAATACAACATGTGTTGGAGGACGATATGAAAACTAGGAGGTGAACGCAATGGGGGATGGTAATAGTAACAACACAATGCAGCTCAAGGGTTCTTGTCACAAAAAAGGGATTCATGTTTTGATTGATTTTGGTGCATCAAAGAATTTTGTGAATCCTGCTCTGCTAAGATATACCAGGGCTCTTAGAAATGAAATCAAGCCACTGAGGAGTGAGTATGATTATCAAGCGGAGACATCATGCAAACATCCAAACTGACGAAGCTGGATATAAGCTTGTAAGAACATTTAGTCTATTATGTGCTGCCTCTTTCTGGTTGTGAAATGATCTTAGGGCGTATTGTCGGTGCAGAGTGAGTTGTTGCGGACCCTAAGCATCGATCTAATGCCAGAGACTCTCAAGGAACAAAGAGTCTAGCGCTTCTGAGACTAGCTAGACACTACAGAAAGTATTTGAAGGGGTTTGGAATCATAGCCAAACCATTGACTTGTATGTCGAAACTCGAAAGTGATAAATTGCAATCAAGTCAAAAAGCTGTTACAACATCTTATGCAAAAGGATCAAAAAAACCTTCACTGATCACAAATATAAGATCATTACATAAAAATGAAAGGTTACCAATTCCATAACGAAGTCTATTGTACATTCTCACAAAAAAGAAGAAGTCTATTGTAGATGACAATTACCTAGCTGACAAATTAGATACTGTTAGCTCTGTATTAGAACATACCGTATCCATATCACTATCACCTACATTTGCTATAGGCATTTGTTGTGGACATAAAAAGGGTTTGGGTGGCATTTGTAGGGATTCCACACTTCCTTCCAACATCTCTATAGCTTTTTTCATTGAAGGACGATCATATGTCTTTAGTTGAATACACCATAAGGCGGTTATAACCATCTTCTTTATTATGTGTTTTTCCTCCTCTGGAACCATCTCCAAGTCATTTCCCGCATTATACTGATCATACACCCAAGAAGGGAAGTAATTTTGGCTTGAATGTTCCGCAATTGCATTCAAATTCTTCCTTCTGCTTGCCATTTCCATCAAAAGCATTCCAAAACTATAAAATAGATGTATGTTTCCAAAGATCCATTTTGCATGAAGTCATATACTAGAGCACACTTTGATCCCTCAACACAATAACCAATAAGTTGCACCACATTAACATGATGAATCCTCCCGATTGTTGCTACTTCGTTTATAAATTCTTGCCCGTTAGCTTTAGGATTTCCCAGCAACTTAATCGCTCCAAAACGTCCACTGCGTAACTTGGCTTTAAACACAGTACTGCCATGTAAAATTAGTTCTCAATGTAGTATATCAATCTTCAAAGTTGTAAATAAGTTCTTAAAGTTGTAATTCATATTCACTACATGAGTCGTTAAAGTTATAATATTAGTATTTAAAGTCGTAATTCCAACTTTGATAACTCAATTACCAGTTTGAGTACTAATTAATATTACAACTTTAATTTGACTTATGTGATAATTGAATTTTAACTTCAAGAACTCAGTTAAAATTTTAATGATGTTCAAGGAGAAATTATAATAGGGAGAACTGTATATTTATTGATTGATAGAGAGACCTTTATATAGGCATTACAATGAGTATCCCGATAAATCAGGGATTCCTTATCTAATACAGAATCAACTATACTAGTCTAATTAGGTCAAGACACATCCAGGAAGTTACGGAAATAACCTTCCTACAACACTCCCCCTTGTGGCGAGTGCCTAATGTCTTCATGGTGCTTACCATGTTGCCTCACTAAAACCTTGCCAGCAAAACAAAAACTTCTTGGGCAAAAATAAAATGCATGGACGAAGGGAAAAGAGCACAACACACCAACACTACACTTGCGAATAACATGTGATGTAGACTCCCCCTGGTGTCTAACAAACTTAGAGCTCTGATATATGGCGCATGCCTAGGCTCTTCACATGCTTCACATGCATAGATTTTCCCAAAGACTTGGTAAACAAATCTGCAACATTTGCCTCTGAACTCACTTGATTAACTTGGATGTTCAGGAATTCCTGTTGTTGCACATTGTAAAAGAACTTGGGCGATATATGCTTATTGTTATCACCTTTGATAAAACCTAACTTCATCTGCTCAATGCAGGCAGCATTATCTTCATAGATACACGTAGGTTTATCGGTGGTAGACACTAGTCCACATGAATCACGAATGTGGCGAATAACTGATCTTAGCCAGACACATTCTCTAACAGCCTCATAGAGGACAATGATCTCTGCGTGATTTGATGAAGTAGCAACCAAAGTTTGCTTGGTTGATCTCCAGGATATCGCTGTATTTCTCATGGTAAAAACATAACCAGTTTGGGAACGAGCACGATGTGGATCAGAGAGATACCCAGCATCTGCAAAACCAACTAACACGTTGTTGGGAGTCTTTGAGTAAGGGAGACGTCCAGAGAAGGGCACATTTGAATGGCCGGACGCTTCGCCATCATCATCCGCCACGTTACTAGCGCCAATGGCAGTACCACAGCGTACTATGGTACTGTCGAGGCAGCCAGAAACGTTGGTGTGAGGAGGGTGATCGGCGGAATCTTCTCTCTTTGTGCCGAAGGGATAGAACAGTCCCAAGTCAATGGAACCTTTCAAGTAACGAAACAAATGTTTGATACCGTTCCAATGACGATGCGTAGGCGCTGAGCTAAATCTAGCCAGTAAGTTCACAGCGAAAGCAATGTCTGGTCTAGTGCATTGTGCAAAATACAAAAGTGCCCCAATCGCACTCAAGTATGGGTACTCAGCACCAAGAATCTCTTCTTCATCCTCTTTGGGACGGAATAGATCCTTGCTTACATCCAGACTATGAACGATCATGGGAGTAGACAACGGCGTACATGTATCCATGTTGAAACACCTGAGCATCTTCTGCGTATAAGCAGACTGGTGAACCAGAATACCTTTGGTTCTATGCTCTAACTCAAGTCCTAAACAGAACTTAGTCTTCCCAAGATCCTTCATCTAGAACTCAGATTTCAAGAATGAAACTGTCTCTTCAATTTCACTTGAAGTACCGATGACATTCATGTCATCAACATAGACAGCTACAATAGCAAATCCAGAGTCGGTCTTTCTAATGAACACGCATGGGCATAACTCATCGTTCTTGTAACCCCTCCGAATCAAGTATTCACGTAGGCGATTGTACCACATCCTTCCGGATTGTTTAAGTCCATACAGTGAACGTTGCAACTTAACTGCATAAGCACTCCGTGGTTTAGAGTCTTTTGATTCGGGCACATGAATTCCTTCAGGAACTCTCATGTAGATAATGGTATCTAGATCCCCATATAGATACGCTGTAACTACATCCATCAGTTGCATACTCAGTTTTTCGGACACTACTAAACTGATCAAGTAGCGGAAAGTAATGATGTCCATTACGGGAGAATACGTCTCCTCGTAGTCAATACCAGGACGCTGCAAGAAGCCTTGTGCCACAAGTCTTGCCTTATATCGCAAGATCTCATGCTTCTCATTGCGCTTACAAACAAAGACCCACTTATGTCCGATAGGTTTAACGCCTTTAGGGATCAATTCAACAGATCCAAAGACTTGCCTTTTGTCTAATGAGTCAAGTTCTGCCTGTATTGCTTCTTTCCACTTCGGCCAATCTGCTCTTTGTTGACATTCAGTCACTGAGCGTGGTTCAACTTCGTCGTCATGGATGATCTCTTGTGCGACGGAATAAGCATATATATCATCGACGTGTGTGGAGGCTCTATCCACTAAGAGACACGCGTTATTCAAATTGAGCAAGATTTCTTTGTTCTCTAGAGTCAACATTGGTTATGTGTCATCCCACATAAATGATTCAGTTGACTCATGGACATAACTATAGTCAGAGACAATCTCATGCCATGGATTCACATCGTCGATGATGAGCGGATTTTGTGCCTTCACTCGCTTCTTTCGAGGGTTTTTATCTCGAGAATTCTTCGGTCTCCCCCTCTTTCTGCTAGGAGCCGAGGCCGAACCTGCTGCCCCTTCAAAGTCCATCAGGGCACCGTTGCGATCCGATTCAACAACAGCGACGCCATGGCGTATGATGGCGTCGTCGCCGGCGTCACCCTCACTTGAGGATATGCCGACGACACTAGGTTTTAGGGCGGCTGAACCGGTCCCATAATTCGGGAGCTCCAACCTTGCCGGTACGTTTGCAACAGGTACGTGTGATCTTGTCACTTTCACAATATCAGTGAAAGCGTCGGGCATCGAATCCGCGACTTTCTGAAGATCGATAATGCGTTGCACTTCAAGCTCACTTTGATCAGTGCGAGGATCATGAAGAGACAAATCGTTGGGGGCACACCATGTCAATTCCTGACGTTCATTCGGAATGAGTGCATTCCTATCTCCCCCTAACGGCGGGAAGTGTGTCTCTTCAAAGTGACAATCTGCGAATCGCGCAGTAAATAGATCACTGGTGGTTGGTTCTAAGTAGCCGATTATCGTTGGCGAATCATAGCCAACGTAGATGCCTAAACGTCGTTGTGGACCCATTTTGATACGCAAAGGAGGCGTAATTGGCACATAAACTGCACAACCGAAAGTACGTAAGTGCGATAGATTGGGTTCAATACCAGTTACCATCTGGTAGGCACTAAACGCATTGTTGGCAATGGGTCGAAAACGAATAAGCATCGCTGCATGCAGTATTGCATATCCCCAAGCAGAAACTGGCAAATTGGTTCCCATAACCAATGCCCTAGCCACTAGCTGGAGTCGCTGAATGGTGGCTTCTGCAAGGCCGTTTTGAGAATGAACATGAGGAACAGGGTGTTCGACTTCAATCTCAATGGACATACAATAATCATCAAATGCTTTGGAGGTAAACTCGCCAGCATTATCCATCCTAATAGATTTGATAGGATGGTCAGGGTGGTTAGCCCTTAACTTGATGATTTGAGCTAAAAGCTTGGCGAATGCAGCATTTCTTGTGGACAACAACGCGACGTGTGACCAACGCGTCGACGCATCAACCAGCACCATAAAATACTTAAATGGGCTGCATTCTGGTTTGATTGGTCCACAAATATCACCTTGGATTCGATGTAAGAATGGTATATTATCAGTTGAAGCTTTGGCGAATGAAGGGCGAGCATGCAATTTAGCAAGCGAGCAAGCCTTACAAAATGAGCGATAGGCGTTGGAAATTGCCGTTGTGGCATAAGAGGACACATGTGGTGACGCCCCATGTCCCTGTGAAGGGTGGGACGACACAACGTGCGGCGTAAAGGCCGCGTCCTCATCCGCCAGGTGCGCGGCCCCGAAAGCCTGTGAAGGGGGGGGGGGGGGGGGGGGGGGTGGCGAGTGTGGCTTTAAGGCCACAGTCTGGCGGGGAGCTTGGTTCCTGCGTACATCACGATGTTGAGTCGCGGTAAGAGGTTCTTCCAATCTCTTTTTCGACTTGAAAAATGGATGACCATGTGAGTTCTTTAGAATCCGGATCATCATATCACGGCCAGGGTGGCCTAGTCGAGCATGCCAAAGCTTATAATCATTAGTGTCACAAAAATTGTCAGTGACAGCATATGATTCGAAGACACGGGCTGTAGTGAGATATAAACCATTGTCTTCAATGCACGGCATCTTCTCTAAGATACGGCGGCGGTCGTGTTCTTGAGAAGTAATGCATAAGTATTCTTCACCATTCTCAGCATAGGTATCCAAGTGATAACCGTTGGCACAGATATCCTTAAAACTCAGCAGGGTTCGATTTGTTCTCGGCGCATAGAGAGCATCAATGACATTGATAACAGTACCATTTGGTAACATAAATTCAGCGGATCCTCGCCCTTTGACCACCGGCGAGGTACCTATCAATGTTGTCATAGATGAGCGATACGGTATTAAATCCGTAAACAACTGCCTATTCCTTAGAATAGTGTGGGTAGTTCCACTATCAGCTAGATACTCAACTTCACCGCGAGACATCTACAAAGAGATGAAAACTTGGGTTAGTTTCTCGCGGGATACAGTCTAATCACTACGCCGTAGGATAGAGAAAGAAAGGGGATGAGAATCCCATCGAGTGTATCACATGGCATTTGGACATTATAACGTCGACTAAAGTCGGAAAGTGCAAGGTTGAATGTTACATAACCAAGCAATCATCATCAGAAACCAAAACGAAACCGAGGTTTCGCACATTGTGGTGTTGAACACCTTTGGTAACTGGAATAAAATGAGGTCTAGCCTCCTAGGATCGGTATGAAAACACCTCTCGGGCTGCACACTAGCCGAAGCTGTGGATGTCAAAGACACATGGTGTCGTGGCACTAGAGTGTGGCGGATGCCGAGCCTACTTCACCTTAATGGGCCGATGGAGGCCCGTTCGCCACCCTTTTTTTTTTTTTTTGAGCGTAGGTGGAATTATAAGTCCAAAATATAGAGCCTATGTGACCCAAAGGTGGCGTCACAAGAACCACGTGAGTTGTTAATACACGAACCTGATTGCATAAAAACATAAAATTTCTCACAATTATGGGAAAACAGAGAAATTTTATTAAGTGCCAACTTGAATACATCAACTTCTAATTCCAAAATAGACAGACTAACTAGGGTCATAAAAACATGGCGAGTGTCATTTGTTCCCATTTAAGGGTGAGCTCTGGAAGAAGCATGTCATGGACATTGTTAAATCGCTGCTGTAGCGTGTCCCATAAAATTTTGGGATCTTTTACCGACAAATATTGTCGCTTCAGAGTCGGGTGGATATGGCGCCTGAAATACATGAGGGTCTGAGCCTTGGCATGGTCCCCAAAAGGGGTGGTGGCGGCTGCATCAGTCAGAAGTGCTGGAAAGCCTTTGCTTTGGAAAGCAATTTCAACATCGGAAACCTATCGATGGTAGTCTTTGCCTTGAAGATCCAAGGTCTCAAAATCAGGGCGTGACGGTGACGACGACATCTACAAGATAATGAAACGTCGGATTAGTATCGTTTTAAGCAGATACTATCAAGTATAAATTGGAATTAGAAGGGATATATTCGGTCACATGAAAACTAGTTTCGATGCGAATTTTTTTTTCTTTTGATGCATAAACTGGCGGTTTCATACCGCACCTTCAAACAGTGGCATACTCAGACATCCACATAAGCATATTTTTTTTTCTTTTAATTTCCCTTTCAACATGATTCCCTCAGGACCATCACTTAAAACTGCGACCGTAGGAGTGATTAAATCCCCATTCTAGGTCTCATCGGCGATATAAGAATGGTCGGAATTGGAGTAGAAGGAAGACTAATAGCGCCTGATATAATATATCTATAGTTCAAAAGCAGGAACTTTTATAAAAAAAAAATTTACCTTTTGATCAAAGGAACGAGAGCGTAAAGTTTGTTCTTCGATTCTTGTTTGATTCTCGATCCGCTTCCGACGCAAGTAATCTGGCGGAGCTATCTTGAAAAGTTTATGGCGAGCGAACGTGCAGGCGGTCACGCGAATGGGCGAGTTGGCGGACGAGCGAGCAGGCTGGCGAATGAGCAGGCTGGCGAGCGAGCGGATTGGTGAGCAGGCTGGCGAGCGAGCGGATTGGCGAGCAGGCTTGGCGAGCAAGCGGGCTTGTGAGCGATTAGGCTGGCGAGCGCGCGGGTTGGTCAAGGGCTGCGGCCTAGGAGAGACCGAGAAAAAGGGGGGGCGCACGGGTCCCGAGGAGGGAGGTGCGGCCGACGGAAGGGATGGAGGAGGTGGAAAAAGTTATTAGGGTTTTTCTAGGGCTCAGGGAGGTCACGTGCTGATAACGTGTTCAAGGAGAAATTATAATAGGGAGAACTGTATATTTATTGATTGATAGAGAGGCCTTTATATATGCATTACAATGAGTATCCCGATAAATCAGGGATTCCTTATCTAATACAGAATCAACTATACTAGTCTAATTAGGTCAAGACACATCTAGGAAGTTACGGAAATAACCTTCCTACAACAAATGACTAATATTACTATTTTAACGACTCATGTTACAACTTTATATTAATGCCGATGCATTGTAGAATTTTCTCATTAACTTAGGGTTTATATGAGCAAAAGAAAATTATTTATGGAACAAAATTGCACTTGCACATTCCTCTAGTGATTAATTTAGAAAATTTGTAAAGAAAAAAATTGAACTAGGACCTATGTCAAATAAAAAAAAAATAATAAAAAGAAGGGTAAAGTACAAATAAATACCCAAATTTTGAATCTAATTTCAATAAAATACCTCATCTATAAATTATTTCAAATGGTATTTATTTGTACTTTACCCTAAGACGAGAGATCAATGCATGAGCTCAACAATGATAGTCTGAAACTCTGAATGAAGTCGAAGGATTAACTAAAGAAAAGAAAAAGGTCATAACTGGAAAGAAATTAAGATGTCATGGAAAAGAAGAATCTTCATCCATATAGAAAATAATCCAGAACTGAGGAATTAGGACCAAAGAAAGAGGATATAAGAAATTAATAATTGCAACCAAAAAACATTAATCAGATTATAATAATCATCCATACAGGAACTTTAAAAGTTAAACACTGTCTTTGGTTACAAAGCAAGCAGATCGAGAAATGATAGCAGGCTTGTAATCTATGTTATCATTCTTATATACTTATGACAGCAGACTTGTACCTTGACGGTTCAAAAGGTGAAGAAATTCAGATACATTGGCAAGAACTGTAGTGTAATATCCCGGAAATTCGTGATTAATTTCTAATGTTTAATTGGAGATTATTAGATTGGAAGTTAGAGGAATTTAGTGGTTTGAGGGCGGAGGAAAAGTGTTTGGATAAATTATTATTATTCAAAAGTTTTTTTTTTAAAGAGTCACAAAGTTGACTTTTCGATTCGTTATGAATTTGAAGAAACTTCCTTCACAAGAGTCGTAGAGCTCGTCGATACGAGTTCGTAAATATGCGGCACGCGTAATTTGGAGGTCGTATGAGGAAGTTATGATTAACAACGTGTTAGGAAGTTTTAACTATAAATAGAATTTTTCCTCCTAGGGTTCCATTATTTAATTTCCTATGTTTTTTTTTCCTTTCTTTCTTCCCTGCCGCGCCCCTTCAGTATCAAAGTTATCTGACCGACCTGACCCGGATTTTCCGACGAGCTCCGTCGGTTCCCGACGTCGGCGCCGGTCAGGATCGCTTCGTCTTCAGTGCGGGCCTCCCTTTGGGGGTGGCTTGCACCAATTCGCATCGAGTGGCGCGAATCGAAGCCGCAAAAGAGCGACCCTGACCCGGCTTTTCTGGCCAATCGCGGTGGAGACAGGCGACGGCGGCTCGACCCGGCTTCGCATCTGGCGTGTTTGGCGGCGGCTCGACGTGGAGTTGTTTCCTTCATGGAGTTCTCCTCCTCCTACACGCAATGGTACCGGTCGTGAAGCCCGAGAGGCTGTGTTGGGAGACTTCACTGGAGTCTGAGTTGAAGTGCGAGTTGACGACGGCATTATTGGCGTCCTTCGGCCGAGCTGGCTTCAGCCATAGGTACAACGTCGTTCCTTGTCCCTTGATTGACCTGTTATAGTGTTTGGTTGTCAAAATTTGATGAATTTAGGGCAGCGTGTGGGGTCCACACGCAGCCTCTTGCGGCGACTTGTGGTCGCACGTCTGAGCTCCTAGGGAGCTTGTGAGGGTTCTATGGTCTGGTGCTCGTCGATACGAGCATTTTGATATATTATTCGTAGAATTTGAGTGCTATGATAGTTATGTTTCAGTGAGTTTATTTGTATTTGTGTTTCGATTTATGAGAGCATAAACTTTGAAATTCGTGCGTGATATTGAGTGATCCGATAACCTTGGGAGGTCTCGGACGAAGAGTTGTCTTGAGTGACAGGTCTCCGGATTAGGTTTTGAGTGATTGAGTTGAGTTCGAGTCATGTTGTTTCGATTGTTATTAAATTTTCGATTATATCAGTTAGGTGACTGACAGAATGGGTGTACCTCACCCTGGGGCTTATGAAGACGCACCAGGAGTATGAGGTGAGTAAACCTCACAGTGTTCGTATGTAATACGAGTTAATTTATAGTAATGGATCGTTAAATGTGAAATTGTTTTATGAAAAGAAATATTTGTTTTAAATTGAATGAACTTGATCGACCACGGTTCATTGGTAAGTAAAATGATTTTTAAAGTATTTTACGATCAATGACTATAGTTGGTATTAGTGGACTATTCCTGAGTGAATATGTACGTATATATATATATATATATATATATATATTTACGTAAAATGTATATATTGAGAGTGTGCAATTGGGTAAATTTATTATGTTATGGAATTATCATAATTGTGAATTTGTGAGTTGTTTGTCGTGTGATTGGGTTGGTATGGAAACCAACAGCCAGTGAGAGATGTTTCATGTGTTATGATGGAGATTTCTCATGTGTGGCGATTAGGGTCCACCCTGTGTTATGATGGGGGATCTTTATGAATGGGTTGGTATGGAAACCAACGACCAGTGTAAGATCTTTCCTGTGTTATGATGGGGATCTTACATGTGTGGCATAATCCTTTCTGTGTGATGATGGGGGATCTTTATGGCAATTATATCAGGAACCAAGCGTTTAGCAGGGTGATTGGTTACGATCAGTTAGAGCTCTAGTCTGTTTGCATTTGTACGTTGTGGGAGTAGCATGTGGGGTACTTGCGTCCCATTATTATGTGCATATCTGGTGGGTAACCTTGTGGGGTTACCAGAGTCTTGTGTGTGACTTTAAAAATGAGTTTTTGGTGTTCTTCCTTTGTTGTTGGAAATAGAGTTGAGTTTTAAAAGAAAACAAGGTGTGCGTTGTGTTTCTTGAGTTAAGCTGACACCATCTTGATTTCATTTTGGGGTTGACGGATTATTTATATGCTTTCATTTGTTATATATTGTTTTAATTGTTTGTGCATGACTTCCTGAACTAAGCTATATGCAGGAGTCACGATTTTAATTGTGTAAGATTCGTACCTTCCTGAACTATGTTTTTAAGCAGGAAAGTCTTAATCTTACCTTGTATTTTTGTGTGCGTGTGGTATGATGGTTTAAGAGTTGTTGCGTGAGTCTGAGTTTACTCACACGAGCTTTATAAGCTTACCGAGTTTGTTTTTTACAACCCGGTGCACCAATCAAATGGTGTAGGGTTTAATTATGCAGGTGAGGATTAACAGAGTTGAGGCGGCAATTGATAGCTGGGGTGACTAGAAGTGAACCTACTCATTTACCCTTGTTTCTTTAAGTATAGCGAGGTATGAGTGAACAATTACATTGTCTGATATCTTACAATTTGTGTAAGGTTGGTAATGTAATATGTGTGTTCACCGGAGTCGCATTTGTTTGGACTCAATATTATTTAGTAAATTGTGTTCTATTTGTTTTTTTAGTTCGTTGTGATTATTGAATTATCACGTTTTCGAATTTGAATTTTATCTTTTCAAATTCGGAGTGTGACATGTAGAGTCATAACCCATAACAAGTACACGAAGTTTTACAGGATCAGATTTTCCTTGTAAAACAATGTCATCTATCAGGCTTAGCAAACCCTCGATTGAGTCCGATTGATGATTTGTGCAAGCTGGTAGAGATGGAAGAATGAAATACTAGTAGGAGAGAAATGGAGAGTGTGTGTCCATAGGGAAACAGGTTTATTACTCTGCATATTTAGTGGCAAAACAGTGGATTTGTTATGAAAGCCGTCAGAAACGGCCAAACCACCATACTTTTTAGTAGCTGTAGGTAAAATATCCAGGAGAAAAATTGACATTTTATGCGACTTTCCATATACAAGAAGTCCTTGCATGGAAACCCAATGAACAAGAACAACCTAGCAGAGTTTCTGTGGGTTTAAGCAGATTACTTTCCTCTTCGAATCTATGTATGGATATGTCTATGCAGCAGATAATGTCAATGTGTCATGTAAGAAATTCAGAAATATTGAGGGAAAGAAATTAACTGCAATGTGTCATGTACCAATTTGAGTTTTTGTTTCTCTACACTTCTGAATTTTTTGTTATTTTGTTCTTAGAAGTGTAAACTCAGATGAAAAGAAGCTTTTAAAGAAAAAAAGTAGAAATTAAGTTGACTTGGAAAAAAATTATTCTCTTGAAAAATATGGAATGGCTCTCTTCCTAAGAATACCATCAGAAAGCTTACCAGAAGCACATTTTTTCGAGTAAAAGCTGGAGGGAAAGAAAATTTTCAAAGTTATTTTTTTTTTCCTTTCTGATTAATCCGGATAAATTAAAGTTCAATATCTATAAATCAGGAAAATGGAAAGCATTCGATCAATGCATGAAGAAACAAGGATTCATAATTTTTAGGGTTAGCCACCAAACTATATACATATTAATTTCTATATATTTGACTTACTTTCTGTTGACAGTAGCCGCAGAGAGGCTACGGTAGGCCCACAGACCCGCAGCAAGTGCACCAGGGCCCGGCCCGAGGCCCAGGACCGAGCCACTAGCACCCGGCCTCGGGGTCCAGCCGTCTATCCGGCTGCCAGGGACCCTGGGACAGGGGACGCCAGCCTGCCAAAGAGGTCACCAGAACTGCCCTTTGAAGGGAACCAGTCCCACATCGAAGGGTGAGGCCAGCCCTCACCCCCAACCACCTATATAAGGGCCCCAACTACCCTAATTAATAGGTAAGTTATCTCTCTCACTGTTTACATACGTGCTCAAGTTATATATATTCCAACTATACTAACTTAGGCATCGGAGAGGAGAAGACCGGCCCGCCCGGTATTTCCCTTAGTAAGCAGGTTTGCAGGAGATCAAGTTGGATTCATCTGTATCTACCAGGCCTCCGGGTTTAGGCAGAAACAATTGGCGCCGTCTGTGGGAAACTTTGAACAAAAAACCGTGTAAGCATCATCCATGGCCGAGAGTTCGGAAGCAAGGCAAGAGAGAGGTACCACCGAGGAGGGACGTGTTGCATTAGTGCAAACGCTCACCTCCACCCCGGCCGTCACGCGGGAGCCGCGTGGCGCCCAGGGCAACGGTCAGGGAGGAGGAGGCTGTGGTAGGCCGTCCGGCATGCCGGGACTGGGACACCACGACAGCCCGCGCGGGAAAGGCCCGGCAGAGGATGAAGACAATCCAGTGCTCCGGGGCCCCTCCTTGACATTCTCGGATGATATGAGCGACCGATCTGAGAGCCCGCTCTGTGATAGTGACCGGGACACTACGTACAGCCCCGACCAGAGCGGTATGGCAGGAAAGATACGGGCAATGGCCGCGGAGGTCAATCGTCTAAGAGAAGAGGGCGACAGGGACAGAGCCAAGTCTAACGCCCGGTACGAAGAGATGGAATCAGTGAACGCTGCCCTGGTAGCCGCCTTAGAGAGAGGACAACAGCGCAGCGACGCTATGGACAGGGCGCAAGCGGCACCCCCGCTAGTCCAACCTCAGCAGTACGAGGCAGGGCAGTCATCGGGCGGCCGGCCCCATGATGCCGAGCGAGCGAGGTCACCGGGTGCTGCAGGTCCGCCGAAGAGCGCGCCAACCTCCCGCCAGCTCCACACTTCGTCTGTGGATGAAGTTGAGACCCCGACTGCACGGGCATTGCAGATGTTAGCCGACACTGTGTCAGACTTGAAGGCCCAAATGGAGGCCAACGAGAGAAGAGTCGCGCGGCCGGTGGAGGGCGCCCGGTTTAATGAGCGTATGGGCCCTTTCTCGCACCGGGTCATAGAGTCGGGACGGTCTGGCAACCAGAAGTCCCTCAAGCTCACCTATTCAGGGTCCGGCTGCCCGTACCAGCATCTGGACAGTTTCCGGTCCCAGACCTGCGTCAAGGGTTACTCTGATGCAGTATGCTGCAACATCTTGCAGGAAACTCTGTCTGGAGAGGCGCTCAGCTGGTTCTACGAGCTTCCGGCGAACTCGATCGAGGCTTTCGAACAGTTAGCCAACCGGTTTGTAGGCCGCTTCATCCTCCGGGTCGAGGGAGCCCGGACGTTGACCATCCTCTTCAACTGCATGCAGGCACCCGGAGAGGAACTGAGGACCTTTGTCAACCGATGGCAGACAGCCACTGCCGGGGTTCGCAACCTGGACAAGGGCATCGCCGAAATGGCGTTCAAGTAAGGGCTCCAGCCGGGGAAGTTTTCCTATGCCGTCCGGGTAGAACTCCCGCAGGGGTATGATGAGTTGATGGCAACGGCCATCCGGCATGCTCAGGCCGATCACGAGACATATGGGCACCACCTGCTGAAGAGGAAGCGGGATGAGCAGCGGGAAGACCATTTTCGGGAAGAGAACCCCCCGCCCAGCCGAGAGGACAAGCCCAGTCAGCGGACCGAGAACCGCGCCGCCCAGCCGAGCCGGCCCAATAGAAACTGGCCACAAAGGCAGCAGAGGCCTTATCCTGACAAGCCCCAGAACGAGCACAAGTCGGCGCCTTACCGCCAGGAACGTCCTCTGACGATCATGCCAACACCACCGGCCGGTCAAGAAGTCTTCACCGCTCTCACCACTTCCTACGAGGACATTTTACTTGAGAACGGGAGCGTCATCCCCCCACCGCCCAAGAGAAGGTACCCGAAGGGAAAGCTTACAACGGCACAAACGGGCAAGTACTGCTCCTATCATGATGAGGCTACTCATCGGACGAGCCAGTGCTGTGCACCCAAGACAGCGGTGCAGGGTTTGATCAATAGCGGCCAGCTCCAGCGGTACGTAGGGGAAAGGAGAGCAAATCCCGACCGGGAGCAAGACCAGGCCTGGTAGGCTCGGCCAAGGCTCGCCCAAGCCTCCGGTTAGTTTGGCGTACATCCGGTTCAACCGTTGTAACACCACAAGAAATGTATGCAAACTACTTTTGAGAAAATTTCACCAGCTCCGCCAGTTCAAATATATTCATAATCAAGCAAGTATACAAGCAATAACCGTTCCGGAAAGATTACAAGGAGAAGAGCAAGGAAAATCCTAAGGAGCCACGACTCCGCCCTCAGCAGGAAATCCGCCAGCCTCTCCTGCGGTACCCTCGTCGTTGACCTCAGTTCTGGCGTTGACTCTGGCTCGGGGAGACTTGGCACCGTTGGTAAAAGAATCCAAGTCCGAGCGAATCACTTCTTCCGGCTGCCCCTCCACCGCCTCCTGATGGATGTCCGACTGCTCATGGATATCTCCTTCAGCAGCGATCGGCATCAGGGAAGTGTCTAACCATCCCTTCCCCGCCCATTCCGTGTACGCATCCGAGATGCCCTCTTCCCTGGCCTTCTCCAGAAACTCCAGGAACTGATCGCTCTCGTGATATTTGAGAACAACCCGCTCATAGAGTTCTGGGTCGTCTTCCCCGGTCGCAGCAGCAGTGGCGGCACGCAGAGCGGCAGCTCCCACTTGGAGCTCGTCCACCTTGGCTTCCAGCTCGGCCCTCTCCTTCTCCAGGCTCCGGTTCTGCTCCTCCAGCTTCATGGCCCTCTCCTCCGATCTGGCTTTCTCCCGATCCGAGCGGGACTTCTCCACCTCCAGGCGCTGTCGGGCCTCCGATAAAGCAGCTATCTGTCTCTTCAGCTCCGACAGTTCCTCGCTCGCGTCCGGTTGGTACAGACTGTACAGCAGCTGCACAACAACAGAAACAGTTAATCGGGCAGTAAGACACACAACCTACAAGCAGTGTAGTGGAACCAGTTAGTGCTTACCCGGAGGACGGATTCCTTGCATTTTGGGCCGTTCCCGCCCGTCAGGGCCCCAGCAACCCCATGTCTGTCCAGACCGAGGCCGGCCAAGTCCGCCGCCACTTGCCGGAAGAGTGCACTGTCCGAGCTTCCCCTCGGTGCCTCCGCAGGCGCGGGACTACTCTGCCGGGCAGCAGCAGCCTTCTCCCCGGTGGAGTTAGGTTGTGTACCGCTGGTTGCCCTGAACCGTTTGGCCAGGTTCTCCCGTGACGACCCGCCGGTAAGCGTCACCAGCGCGGAGGAAGGAATGTCCCTGCCTTTCCGTTTCTCTCCCCGGCCTTCCGGAGAAGAAGATCGTGCGCCTACCCGGGCGACACGAGCCACGTGCGGCACAGACACCGGCCGGCTGGGGATCCTGCTCACACCACCGGGAACCCTCACTGGCCCCCCGGTAGTCTTGCCCTTTCCAGGCACCGCATGGGGCGCAGCAGGATGGGTCTTCACCCGCCTCAGGATGTAGGCGCCGTCATCAACATCCATGGCCCTCGGCTCCGGATGAGTCGTGAGCCGGCCGGACTCCTCGTCCACCGACGTCCGCGAGACGGTCTCGCCTTTCTCCTTCAGCTTGTTAAGGAGGTCTTCCCCGTCCATTGAGAGAGTGGTTTTGGGCTTGATGACCGCCCGGGAAGATGCATCTGCAAGGAAAGCGAACAGTTAGCATTTTGCCAGAACTAGCACAAGTATCACCGCCAAAGGGCCTGCTACGCACCGGGACCCCGCCCGAGTTGGCAGTATTCCAGCACTTCTCGCCGGATAAAGTTGAAGGAACTCCGTTCCAGATTGTCCCAACATCCGAATATGGTCGAGATCCTCTCATGCTCCAGATCGAATAGCTCGAACGATTGGTCACCAATGGGTTGGAAGGCGCCAGGAACCCGGTACATTTTACTCCTTTTCTGCCACCTCCCGCCCACCATCACCACCTTCTTTCTCCAGCTGTTGTCTACCCATGTAGGCATATTGGTGATGATCGGTTGATGGTTCCGGGCGTTGAAGGACAGGCAACCCCGGGACCCTTGCTTCCTTGAGTACGACAGCCTATACAAGGACCGAAACTCGTTTACCGTTGGCATACTCATCCCGGAAAACTCGTACAGGCAGCCGAGGCTCAGCAGTCGCCTCCACTGGAGCCCAGGAAGCTGCGCGGGCGACACTTGCAGCGCACTGAGCATATACTGCACGAAATTTGGCAGCAGGAGCGAGAAACCATGCCGGAACTGGTCCTGATGCACGGCAACCCAACCTGCCTCCGGGTTGCAGGCTGACTCTCCAGGATTCAGGTGCCGCAGCAGAACCTCATCTGGGATACCCCACGTTTCCCGGAACGCTGCAATCTCTCCAGGGGTCATGCTACCCTCCGGTTCATCACACACCACAGCATCCTTCCCTCTGCCAATGGTGTAGCTCACGGCCGGAGCACCCGCAAGGCGCACCCCGTGCGGTATTTCAGTCTCCGAGGATTCAGCCCCGGAAGACGAAGACAAAGATGGAGACGAAGCCCTGCTCCCGGAGCAGTCAGCGACTTCGGTCTCCGGGGATTCCGAACCGAGCCAGTCCTCCAGCCTCTCCGCATCATCCACGATGGGACCCCTGGCAGCCGATTCGGAAGCCCGGTCAGAACTTGAAGAAGACATCTTAACCTAAGGGAAGAAAACAAAACCCTAGCGCTCATCAGCAATAGGCTACAACAGCGCCTTCTACGGCCTCTCCCCAAGTTTGCCGCAGAGCAGTTCAGTCAGCGACAGAGATCCCTCCCCCCCGCCACAAAACAACAAAACCAAAACAAGAACAACACCGGGGCAAAGAAATCAACAAACTTACCGATTAATATGCTCAACCGAGGACAGTCCGCCCTGCGAAAGCAGCGAGCAATGGTAGGAAGAGAGTAGGGAGAGCTCGAGAAAATGGATCTCGTGGGGCAAAGGGCTCAGAGTTTTCGCCGGATTTCTCTCTTTTTCTTAGTTTCTCCAAAGCGAGAAGTAACAGCAGAAAGAAGAGCAGAAGAGGCCTTTTTATAGAGGGGACCGGTGCCCTAGGCAATCGAAATCCCTCCAAAAGCACGTAGTTAGAGCAACTCAAACACCTGCGAATCCAAAGCAAGAAGCAACAGCAGAAAGAAGAGAAGAAGAGGCCTTTTTATAGAGGGGACCGGTGCCCTAGGCAATCAAAATCCCTCCAAAAACACGCAGTCAGAGCAACTCAAACACCTGTGAATCCAGGCCCTACATCTCAAGACCGCCCCCTGCTGGCACGTGTCCCAGCATTGGTAAACTGCCCATGCCATCATAACTGACGGGACTGATGGACTTCCTCCTTAAATGCATGTCAGCCACTTGTCCCACACACTGGCGACAGGAAGGTAGGAGCGGGAACCGAGGCGTCAGGCCCTCCCACACTTCCCCAGGCTCCACGGTCACACGCCATGTCACTGGGGGACTCGTCTCGTTATGGCAGAACGCCCGGTCGAGGTCCGCCCGGCACCATGGCAGTTCGCGGTTATGATCATTCAACCGGCTGCATGGCTTCTTCGCTGCATCTCTTGAAGACCTCTTATCGGTTATTGTTTCCCAAACCGCTTCGAGAGCATCGTCCCGGGTATGAGCCATCCACCCGGCACCATGGCAGTTCGCGGTTATGATCATTCAACCGGCTGCATGGCTTCTTCGCTGCATCTCTTGAAGACCTCTTATCGTCCCGGGTATGAGCCATCCACCTGGCACCATGGCAGTTCGCGGTTATGATCATTCAACCGGCTGCATGGCTTCTTCGCTGCATCTCTTGAAGACCTCTTATCGGTTATGGTTTCCCAAACCGCTTCGAGAGCATCGTCCCGGGTATTGTCCCGGCACCATGGCAGTTCGTGGTTATGATCATCCAATCGGCTGCATGCCATTTCACTAGGGGACTCGTCTCGATATGGCAGGGCGCCCGGTCGAGGTCCACCCAGCTACATCTCTCTTGGGGGACTCGTCTCGATATGGCAGGACTCCCGGTCGAGCTCCACCCACCGGTTACGTAACATTCAACTGGCTCGAGAGCATTTCCCGGGAACGCGATCCACCCGGCCCCATGGCATTTCACTGGGGGACTCGTCTCGATATGGCAGGACGCCCGGTCGAGTCTCGCCCGGCTCCATGGCATGACCCCGGTCATGAGAACATTCGACCGGCATGGGCTTTATACACCCGGGTGAGTTTACATCTAACCCATGTACTCTTGTCCAGCAGGATAGAAACCCTGCATCGCATTGAACCGCAATCAACGTGGGGCTGCACGGCGAGCCTTGTCACCTCAACGCCACCCCCCCTTACCTCAACGCTTATTCAAACAAGCTGAGAAGAACTAGCAAGTGTTCACCGGCGCTTCAAACAGCCCGCAACACCGGGGTAATCTCCCCGCAGCCTAGCAATATGGACTCGTCTCGATATGGCAGAACGCCCGGTCGAGGTCCAGTACTTAAGTTCACCTGGGACCCGTACCGATATGGCAGAACGCCCGGTAGTGGCCCAGTGAACTGCGCTCCGTACCAATATGGCAGAACACCCGGTAGTGGCCCAGTGAACTCCACTCCGTACCGATATGGCAGAACGCCCGGTAGTGGCCCAGTGAACTCCGCTCTGTACTGATACGGCAGAGTGCCCGGTCGAGCTTTCATGCACACATCTATTGCATAGCGGATTTCAACGCTCCATTATCATTCTATGCACCATCTATTGCATGGCGGATCTCAACGCTCCATTATCATTCCATGCACACATCTTTTGCATGGCATCATCATCTAGTACACTCTAGGTTTCACCCCACTCCATGCTCATAGCACCACAACACTTGAGCACAGTACTACTCATATTACAAACGTACTTATAAACTATTGCTTGCCATCGGTAAACAAGTACTCACCTCGGTCACGCCCAATCTTCAACGCAGACTTGGGAGACTGGGCACCGTTGGGTTGGTAACCCTGCGGGTCTGTGGGACAAGAGCAAGACAGACTTTAAGTCCCCATTCAAGATTTCACTTGACCGGGAACTTGGGGGACTTGTTGACAGTAGCCGCAGAGAGGCTACGGCAGGCCCACAGACCCGCAGCAAGTGCACCAGGGCCCGGCCCGAGGCCCAGGACCGAGCCACCAGCACCCGGCCTCGGGGTCCAGCCGTCTATCCAGCTGCCAGGGACCCTGGGACCGGGGACGCCAGCCTGCCAAAGAGGTCACCAGAACTGCCCTTTGAAGGGAACCAGTCCCACATCGAAGGGTGAGGCCAGCCCTCACCCCCAGCCACCTATATAAGGGCCCCAACTACCCTAATTAATAGGTAACTTATCTCTTTCACTGTTTACATACGTGCTCAAGTTATATATATTCCAACTATACTAACTTAGGCATCGAAGAGGAGAAGACCGGCCCGCCCGGTATTCCCCTTAGTAAGTAGGTTTGCAGGAGATCAAGTTGGATTCATCTGTATCTACCAGGCCCCCGGGTTTAGGCAGAAACACTTTCAGATTTCAAATGAGATATGACAATTAATAATGCTGATTTATCACAACCCTTTTAGTGTAATCTTATGGTTATTGGAACTAGCTAATAGCTAAAAGAGAAAGCTAGGTCCCAGGATTAATTACAGTAGATCTTCTAGACCTGGAAAATTTGCTGAGGTCATCAACTAAGAAAGAATTGGTATAGAATCTAAGGTATAATACCCAAGCCTCCTAGTGCGAAAAAGATTCAATAACTTTGATTCGGCTTTATAATGAGTGTTCTTTTTGGATTCTGTAGGAACCTGAAGAACTCCTTGCACGGCCTTCATCTCTTCCTCAATTAACATTTCCTCCTCCATGTTACCATGAAAAGATGATATGACCTATGAAGCATGGATACGAGTACGTGTGTCCGTATTCGACACAATACGATACGCGGACACGCTAATTTTTTTTTTTTTAACACGGACACGTGGTGGACACGTTAATTAAATTTTATTTTAAATATTATATATATTCATAACAAAAATATGTGTAATGCAAACAAATTAGTTTATAAAATTAAAACCTAGTCAATCCAAATCCAAATCTAAACAAAGTTTCATAACCAAATTACTATACAAATAAAAAGAAGTAAATGATTTCATTTATCTTCATCAATACCGTCCATTTATTTTCATTTTTTTCCTTTTATTCTGATCCGTTAGATCAAACTATATAAAGCCCAAAACCTATATCAGCCCATTTCTCTTCTCTTCTCTCTCGACCCGCACCCTTTCTCTCTCTCTCTAAAACCCAGAAATTGGCGAGCTTCCCTCCGCCGTAGCGCCACCGTCAGGCCACCATTTGCCAAGCCACCACCACCACCATCAGATTCACCTTCTTCTGCTCTTCAGAACCCTGTCCACCAATCGTGCATGCAAGCCGAGATCTAGTGAAGTCGAGATTGATGCAGATCGGCACAATCGAGGTTCCGGGTTTCCAATCAGAACTCCGGCGACCCTCCTCTTAATCCGTGGTAATCTCTGAGCCTCACCCGTCCTTTCTAGACTCTTTTTCCATCGATTTGTGAATGCCGCACGATTGGTGAGGAGAATGCCGCACTTGTTGTTCGGGATATAGGACCGGTGGGCTCACCAGGTCCAGAACCTCTAGCGCGGTCGGTGGGGATACGAGCCTCGCGGGAGAGAGAGGCAGCGGAGATGATTTGGTACCGCAGAAGCGGTCTTGGCGAAGCTCCGGCCAAGAGGGCGAGGATGTTTGATACCGGGGCGTCAAATTCGGCTAGGGGGGGGGGGGGGGGGGGGGGGGGGGGTCGGGGTTGGTTCTGGCGGAGGGAACCGGTGGCCGAAGGAGTAGGGAAACCGTTGAGCCGGAAGCCGATCGCGGCTCTGGTGATGGTGGTTTTGGTAGGTTCGTGGCATCTACCATCGAAGCCTTGGGACTTGATCGGGAGGCCCCCGGAGATGTGCGGCCGGGCGAGAGCAGGAAGAAAGTTGTGGAATTGGGTCTTCAGGTAAGTCTGAACGCGTACCTGTGTGGCACTGAGGTTCTTCTGCGCTCCCTCTCCCTTTTTGTGCTACGAGCTGATGCTCTTCTTTTGTGTACTTGTACCAGCTGGTTTATAGCCTTTACGCCGCTGAATCTACTGAGGGGGCTTCGGTTCTGGAGAGGCAGGTGGAGGACTTCACCATGCAGCTGTCATTGGCGGAGGCTAAGCTTGCGCAGGAGAGGGAGGAGGCCGGTCGACTGGCGGTCGCTCGGGAAGAGAGGATTATGGAATTGGAGGCGAAGAATTTGGAGTTGCAGACCCAAGTAATAGCAGTCCTCAAGGGGGGGGAGAAGCTCGTAGAGTCCCAACTTGCCGAAGCCGCTGATAAAGTTATTGACGATTTCCGGGAGTCGGTGGAACTTGCAGAGATGCTGGAGACCGCTCGTGCGAAGGGTATAAATGATGCATATCTGGAGTGGAGGGAGAAAGGGTGACTTGATGCCGAGCGGATGGAGGCTGAGGTAGCCTTGGCCGAGAAGTTGGAGCAGGAGCGGTCTCTCAAGGCTGGTGGGTCAGGGATTAGAGGCTCCGGTGGCGCTGATTAGCAGGTTTTTTTTTTTTATTTTTTTTTTATACTTGGCAGATGTATGTACTTTGTAACCAGCTGTAGTTCATTCTAGAGGCAGTGACTATCTATATTGCAACGTTGGTACTAAATACAGTACTGTCTATTTTTAAGGCAGTAATCTCACTTAGGGTAGAACCGCAGATGCTGGATATTCCATGGGCGGCTGGAGTAGATGCCTTCGGTGTCTATGATGTGGAATGTCGCCGGACCTGCGGCTGCGGTGATTTGGTAGGGCCCTTCCCACGTTGGCTCTAAGGCCAGCGGCTTTTTCTGAACTTTCTTCATCACCCAATCCCCTACTTGCAACTTCCTTTCCCGGACCTTTCTGTCATAGTATCGAGCGACCCGTTGCTTGTACGTTTGGTTTCGCATATGCGCTTGGTCGGGCCGCTCCTCAATGAGATCTAGGTTGAGCCGTATGCCTTCGGCGTTTGTTTCAGCATCGTAATTCTCGACCCTGCCGCTGGGCATGTCGGTCTCTACGGGGAGTACCGCTTCGCTCCCGAATGCCATGCAGAACGGGGTCTCCCCTGTTGCTTGGGTTGCTGTCGTCCGGATGGCCCATAGAACCGCGGGGAGTTCCTCAGCCCAACATCCTTTTTTGTCATCGAGCTTCTTCTTTAGGAGACTTTTGATAATCTTGTTGACCGCTTCTACCTGACCGTTGGTTTGCGGGTGCGCCACTGAGGGTAACAACATCCGGGTCCCCATGGAGGCCGTGTACTGGATGAGATCAGCATTGTTGAACTGTGTCCCGTTATCCGTGACTATGGTCTGCGGCACCCCGAACCGGCAGTAGATGTTCTTCCATAGGAATTTTTTTACCCGTTCCTCGGTAATCTTGACTAGGGGCTCCGCCTCGACCCACTTTGTCTGATAGTCAACGGCTACAATGGCGTACTTGTATTGTCCCACAGCTATTGGGAAAGGGCCGATGATGTCTAGCCCCCACTGTGCGAACGGCCATGGCGCCAACAGAATTGACAACGCGATTGCCGGAGCATGAGGTGTAGGGGCATACATGTGGCACTTATGGCAGCCGCCTGATATTTTTCTCGATGCTGCTGCCATGTCTGGCCAAAAGTATCCTGCCCGTAGCGACTTTTATGAGATAGGGATCGGGCGCCAGAATGGTTACCACACACTCCTTCATGGATTTCTTGCATGATGGCTTCTCCCGCCTCTTTAGTTACACATTTTAGATGGGGGAAGCTGTGCCCTCTTCGGTACAACTTGCCGCCGAGGAGGCTGTACCTGGCACACCGGAGGTGTAGCCTCCTAGCCTCTACTTTATCCTGGGGGCTGGTTTTGTCAACCAGGTACTTAATTATCGGATCGATTCAGCTCGGTGGCGCTTCCTCTACCGCAAATATCTCGGAGATGGTCTTGCTTATGCTCGGCTTCTGGAGGGTTTCAATCTTAGCTCTTCGGTACTCTGGTGGGTAGTTTCCGGTCGCCAACCTTGCTAGGGCATCCGCATGCCTATTTGCCTCCCGGGGTATATGCTGAATCGTTGCGCCCTGGAATGGCTCGATCAGGGTTTTGGCCAAAGCCTGGTAGGAGGCTAACTGGGGTTCCTTGACTTCGAACAGCCCGTTCATTTGGTTTACCACCAGGCTCGAGTCGCTGTATATTTCCAAGGATGGGATACCCATTTCCTTGGCTAGCTGCAAACCGGCTTTGAGGGCCTCATATTCAGCGGCGTTGTTGGAAGTATAGAAAAGGAACCGCAAGGCATACTCGTATGACTGGCCATCGGGTGAGGTTAGCACGACGCTGGCTCCACACCGCTTACTCGTTACAAAGCCGTCCACATAAAGCTTCCAACCGCTGGGGAGGCCTGGTTCGACCTTTATGGCTTGAACTGTTTCGGTGCCCTCGGACCGGCCGGAATGCGCTTCTACTGCCATCTGGGTGAGTTCGTATATGAAATCGGCAGCGGCCTCGCCGTTGATGGCCGTTCGCGGGGCATAAGTTATATCGAACTCTCCCAACTCGACTGCCTAACGTACGAGCCTGCCGCTAGTATCCGGTCTTTGCAGGATCTGCCGTAGAGGGTGATTGGTATACAAGGTGATGGAATGAGCTGGGAAATAGTGCCAGAGCTTCCTGGCGCTGACGATCAGGGCCAGAGCCAGTTTTTCAATGTTAGGGTATCGGCTTTCGGCTCCGGTAAGTCCCTTCCCTACATAGTATACAGGGAGATCGAGCGTGCCCTCCTTCCTGACGAGAGCCGCAGAGACGGCTGTTTCTGATGCAGCTATGTAGAGGTATAGCATCTCGCCCGGCACCGATTTGGATAGGAGAGGTACTGCAGACAGGTATGTCTTGATGGATTGGAATGCCGCCTCGTGCTCCACCGCCCAGTGAATTTTCTTTAACTACTGTGCCTTGAGCAGTTTAAAGAACGGGGCGCACTTATCGGTCAGGCGGGAGATAAATCTGGCCAGGACGGCTAGTCGGCCGGTCAGCATCTGGACCTGGTTTCTTTCCCCTGGTGTTTCCATGTCTAGGATCGCTTGGACCTTCAGTGGGTTAGCTTCTATCCCTTGCTGGCTGATAATGTGGCCTAGGAACAGGCCCTCTGAAATCTCGAAAATGCACTTCTTCGGGTTCAGGCGCATTCCAAACTTGAGCATCTTACCGACGACTACCGCCAAGTCTCGGACGTGGGCCCCTGCGGTCAAGCTTTTGACTAGCATGTCATCCACGTACACTTCCACTGTTTTGCCCATCTCCTGCTCCAACATGTGGTTTACCATCCGTTCGTATGTGGCCCCGGCATTCTTTAGACCGTACGGCATCCTCTTGTAGCAGTAGGTCCCTCGGTCAGTTGTGAACGAGGTGTGTTCTTCATCGTCCGGGCTCATCCTTATCTGATTGTATCCGGCGTAGGCATCCATGAAGCTGAGTAGTTTAAAACCGGATGTGGAGTCTATAAGCTGGTCTATTCGGGGGAGCGGGAAGCTGTCTTTTGGGCACGCCCGGTTTAGGTTGGTGAAATCAACGCACATGCGCCACCGGTCGGTTCTCTTCTTTGGGACCATAACCACGTTGGCGAGCCATCGGGGATACTGGACTTCCCGGATGAAACCTATGCATCTCAGGTTCTGCACTTCCTCTCTGATCGACTCATACGTCGCCGGGCTGAAGGACCTCCTTTTCTGCCTCACCGGGGGAACGTTGGGCAACGAATTTAGCCGGTGGACGGCTATTTCTGGGGATATGCCTGGCATGTCCTCGTAGACCATGCGAATACTGAACTGTTGTCTCGGAGAAAGGTGATGAGCTCTTGCCTGACAGCCGGGGCGAGCTTCATTCCTATCACCACTTTTCGTTCCTGGTGATCCTCCGAAATGGAGATTGCTTCGGTTTCTTCCACAGCCGACGGTCGTTTTAGCTTCTCGTCGTCGGAGTCGGTGTCATCACGGGGGTCAATACTCGGATCCAGTACTGGCGCTTGTTGAGTAGCCGTGAAGACCTCGGTCCGCTTTCTCCCGTGGGCGAGGGCCTCCGCATAATATCTGCGAGCGATCTTCTGGTCCCCGCGTATGGTAATGACGCTGGAGGGTGAAGGCATTTTTAACATCAGCATATGGCCGGCTATGAATGTTTTCAGCCTCCACAACCCCGGCAGACCGATTATGCCAATGTATGAGGACAGGCAATCCACGATGATGAACTCCAGGTGTTCCTTCCTCTTCCTCTCTCCCTCGCCGAAGATTAGCGGCAGGTAATCCGATCCTAAAGGCTGGACCACCTCGCCGGAGAAGCTTATCAGCGGCTCGTTATCCTGGGATAACTTGCCCCTTCCCCGGTGCAGCCCCTTGTACGCCTCTCGGAACATCACATTGACAGAATCCCCAGTGTCGATTAGCATGCGGCTGGTTATCCAATGGTCTATTTGGACCGTAATGAGGAAGGGGTCGTTATGCGGTCGGATCAGATCCTCCGGTTCTTCTTCCTCATAGAACGTGACCGAGTTCCATCCGGTTTTAGCGGCCTAGCCGCTTCCTCCCCCAAAGGCATATACCTCCTTTCCCCGGATCGACCTTAAGCACCGCTTCTTCGAGCTCCGGGTGAGTCAATCTATGTGGTCTCCACCATGTATCATATTTATGCTTCCATGCACCTCGATACCCCCAGGGACTCGGGTGTGTATGCTTCCTACCTCTCGGGCACCCTGCCTGTCCCTTTGCGGATCATCTGTCCGGACTCGGCCATCCACAACCGTTCTCTGGGGTCGGTGGTCGTTAGTCCGGAGGGTTGGGTCATCGGGCTTTCCTGCTGGCATAATGGCCAGGGCCCGCGGTTGTCACCCCGCTGGCGCTGCTGCCCTGTGCCGTGTCGGTCACAAAGGCGATGGTCTTCCACCTGCCCATGAATTGTTGTTGCCGCTCCGGCGGGGTCGCCAATCCTCCCATACTTCGGCTTTCTTACTGGTCGTAGGTGTACGATTGCGATCCTGTCGCCCGGCCTTGTTTTCACAGGAGGGTGTTGGTAATAGGTCATCCGGCCTTCGTTTGGGAATCTTATCCCCATACGTCTCATGTTCCGCTTGGGCGTGCCTGACGGCCACGGCCATCAGCTCGTTGTACCCCAGTGGCTCCTTTACTCGCAGGGCGTACGAAAGTTCCCCGGGCCTTAACCCTTGCTTGAATGCCATCTCAGCGATCCTTTTATCCAAATTCCTGACCCCGGCCGTGGCGATATGCCATCGGTTAATGAAAGCGCGCAGCGGTTCGCGGTCAGTCTGCATGCAATCGAAAAGGATCGTTGAGGTTTGGGCCGCCTTGGCTCTAAGGACGAATCGACCAACAAACTTATCAGCCAGCTGTTCGAATTTTTCCACCGAGTTTACTAGCAGCTCGTAGAACCAGCCCAATGCCTCCCCCGATAGAGTCTCTTGGAACACATTGCAGCACGTGGCATCTGAGTAGCCCTTTGTGCCCGTTTGTGACTTAAAACTGTCCAGGTGTTGGTATGGGCAGCTCGTTCCTGAGTACGTCAGTTTCAGGGAGTTTTGGTTACCAGATCTTCCGGATTCCCTAACCCGGTGTGAAAAGGGTCCAGTGCGTTCGTTGAATCGCGCACTGTCGTTTTCTCGCTGGCCTCCAACCGGTCCTTTATGTCCGACACCGAGGCGGAGAGCGTCTGAAGCGTCCTCGCGGTAGAGCTGTCCTGCTCGCCCGATGCCAAGTTTGTTCGGTATGGCGGCTCAACCGGCCCGGAATTCCTCAGAGCTTCCGGAAAGAGTGGCTTGGGCAAATGCGCAGCCTTTCTCCTTCCCGTAGGCTGTCCCACTTCTAGGTGCGGGAACTCGTCACCTTTCTTTGCGGGCTGTGATACCGCCCGAGAGGTGTCCTGCCGGTGTCCTTTCTCTAGGGCCGCCAATAAGGCGATGTTTACCACTTCCAACTCTTGGCACCGGGCATATGCCCTTAGTCGGTCTCGATTTCCCTCCTCTCGCAATCGCGCGACTTCTGCCTTCATCTTTTTTTTCTCCCCCCCCCCCCCCCCCCCCCCCCCCCCCTCATCGTATTGGTCAGGGTTGTCTGAGCCCCGGCGATCGAGGGTTCCGTCCCGGTCGGGAGAAGGGACAAACCTCACGTTGACCTCAGTTTTAGGGTTTTGGGCCCGGTCGGGGACCCGGACTCGCTCTTTCAGCCCTCTCCCGCCAGCTTTCATCTTCCTTCCCTCCATGGCGTCCGGATCGTGGACTTGCTTTCAAACTGCCTTTCAAAGGATCGAACGGGTTCTACCCTCCGGTAGAGCAACGCTACTTTTTCGTGGATCAAATGCTTCCCACAGACGGCGCCAATTGTTTCTGCACAAACCCGTAGGCCTAGTGGAAACTGATGAATCTAGATGTGATCTCCTCCTGCGAACCTGCTAACTAAGGGGAATACCGGGTGGGCCGGTCTTCTCCTCTCCGATGCCTAAGTTAGTACAGTCGGGATGAATAGATAACTTAAGCAAGAATGATAAGCAACTGGAGAGATCAGTTACCTATTAAATAGGGTAGTTGAGGCCCTTATATAGGTGGGCGAGCGTGAGGTCTGGTCTTACTCTTCGATGTGGGACTGGTTTCCTTCTGTTCGTACACAAAAGGGGACCTCCGGTGGCCTGTTCGGCAGGTTGGCGTCCCCGGTCCCCGGGCCCCTGGTCACAAGGTAGACTGTTGGGCCTCGGGTCCGAGTGCTGGTGATCCTGCTCCAGGCCTCAGTCCGGCCCCGGACGTGCTGGCTGCGGGTCTGTGGGCCTATGTAGCCCCTCTATGGCTACTGTCAACAAGGGTTTAGGATCTTTGTACAAGAGAATAAAAATTCAATTTTCGTACATATTTTAAGAACCATCAATGAAAACTCCTCCTCATGAGGCGCTCGTCGTAATCGTCATCATGTTTCGCTATGTACATCTGCAAATTCTTCTTCTGTATCCATCAAAATTTGCTAGTGAGCCTCAGCCGTTTCCTCCTCTGTTAACCTGATATTTTTGGTGGTATTCATAATACACGGCTGAACTAACTGAGAAACACAACCAATATTCCATATTGGGGGATTGGGCTCTTCATGTTCTTCCAATTGCAGATAAGATTTACAGTACGTCACCGACTCCCATGATATGTACCTTTCTGTAATACTCCCCTCCGGATAACGTGTATTACTCATTGACTGTTTATAATCACCTAATTGCCTATAAAATAATGAATATGATTAGTGCATATATAAAGTTAGTGTAAATTTAGTTTTAACAAAAAGAAACATAGTTGGTTAGTGCATATACTTTTCCGTCGGATACATCCATGTAAAATGTACTGGGCCTGTAAGCATAACTTGTTCGGGAAGGTGAACCATGAGATGAACTATAGAGGTGAAGAAATGTGGAGGAAAAATCAACTCCAAATTGCAGAGAATGATCACTATCTCATCTTTCATCTGTTGGACATCTGCCTTCAACTCCCTAGTACATAATTTCCGAAACCAATTTGACAATGCTATCAATGGCTTCATGACTTTATTTGGCAAAAATCCTCGGATAACCACTGGAAGAAGACGTTGAAGAAGGACATGGCAATCATGCGTCTTCAATCCATAGAACTTTTTCTCGGTTAGTTTCACCTTATTTCTCAAACTTCCCGCATAGCCAAGTGGATACCTAACACCGCGAAACCATTCGAATACTTCTTCACGACGATCCTCTTGAACTAAAAAGGGTGCATGAGGAACCTTTCCCGTCCTCTTTTCAGCTTCCGATTGATGTTGACTTTTGCGTATTCCCCTCTTCTCCAAAGCTTCGCGAGCCCTTGGACCATCTTTGGTCTTCCCTTCAATTGCAAGAATGGTGGCCAGGATATTGTCACCCACGTTCTTTTCAATATGCATGACATCTAAACAGTACCTGTGTAACAATGATGACCAATAGGGAAGTATCCAGAATACGCTCTCGTGGGTCCAACATTGTCTGTTGTGTGCTGAGTAAGGGACATGAAAATTCGGATGCTGGCTAAAAGTGGCGTAACTGTGTGACCTAATTTCCTCCAAAATTTCATCTTCGTTCTTATGAGTTGGTATTTTTCCCCACTCTGGCTTCCCGTTAAATGCCAAACTGGATCGCATTGGTGAATTCTCGTCGAGCCATTTCTAATGCCCTTCATAAACAATTCTCCAACAAATATGCTCCGCCGTCAGCTCATCAAGACAAATTGGACATGTCTTGTACCCTTTCACCATTTAGCCCGCAAGCATCCCTAAACCTGGAAAGTCACTTATAGTACACATCACCGCTGCCTTCATCGTGAATACATCATTTTTGACTCTGTCGAAAGTAGAGACTACATTTTCCCACAAATATTTCAGCTCGTCGATCAATGGACGAATGAGTACACTAAGGCACTTTCCTGGAGATTGAGGGCCAGGAATCAATACGGCCAGCATATTATATTCCTTCCTCATACACATATTAGGGGGTAGATTATATGGCATCACAACCACGGACCATGTACTATGCTGGGTTGTCATTGTTCTAAATGGACTGAAATCATCAGTTGCCACTCCATGCTGCACATTTCTTCCCTTAATGTCGTCGAAACCTGGAAATGTCCTGTTAAAATGCTGCCATGCTTCTCAATCAGATGGGTGCCAAATGGTACTTTCATCTGGTCGCCTCTCCTTATGCCATCGCATATGCTTTACTGTGTGTGGGGACATAAATAGGCGTTTCTACCTTGGAGTAAGAGGGAAATACCAGATTACCTTTTTTGGAAATGTCATCTGTATCTGGTTTATATCTTTCAGCACCACATACTGGACAAGTCCTGCGGGTTTTCAGTCCCCCTGAATAGGTAAAAGTTGAACTCACAAACATCAATTTTTTCATATCCAAGAGAAAGATCTTTGAGGATTTTTTTAATTCTCGAATAACTCACAGGGAAATTATGCCCTTTAAAAAATTTATGCAACCATTCACATAATTTATCAACACTCGTATCCGACCATCCATTTTCAACTTTAATTTCCATTGCATGTAATATGACACTTAATACAGTTTCTTCACTCTCTTCATACAATGGGGTTTGCGACTCCCTGCCAAGCCTTTCATACTTAGCATAATCATTATCTATCATGTCATTGAATTGAACTTCAGCATTTTCTTCAACATTCACATTATGTGGTGCATCTCCATGGTATCTAGGATAGTACGTAAATACATCTTGTATAATCTCTACAGGCGGGATCACTAAAGGACCGGCAACACTGGAAGCTTCGATTCTGTCTTGAAGCCACTGTCTCCGTCGACTGATCATTGCGGGTTGACCAGAAACTTCCCTGTGTAGATGCCAAACTGTGTAAGTCGGATCCAAACCACAGTGCATGCAGTGATGATAAATCTCTACGAGTTCCTTATAATAAGGACCATTTTTACAAATTGAGCACGGGCAAGGGAGATACTGGGTTCCAATAGTATGAGTCTTCACAAAATTGATGAAGTTAACTACGCCTGTTCTGTAGTCAGGGTGTGTATAATGATGATTCATAAAAGATTTGTCGGGGACATCATCCATGTTTCCTATCATAACATAAACAGACAATATATATAAGGTTAGCACACAACATTTATGATACAATCAAAACATGTCCCAACACTTCTTCTCCTTATTCCTCCAGGTTGGGTCCTATCCTCTTCAGGCAAACACGAATTTGTTGATCCTTTTGCTATTCATGTGGTTTCTGCTACAGTTTTAGGAAATTTTGGCAGTATCTCCCTACAGTACCTCAAGTGCACAAAAATCTAAACAATCTAATTTGCACTCGAGGAACATTGTAGAGAGACACTGTCGAAACTATATCCCAAAACTGAAACTGAAACCACATGAATAGCAAAAGGATCAACAAAGTCGTGTTCGCCTAAAGTGTCCAAAATTGGGACAATTCGAGAATCAACAACTCATCTCGATCAACTAGATGAGTTGTTGATTCTCAAACGGGAGTTCTAAGCTGATAAACACCACAATTATATATAATATGAAACCATAAATTTACACACGGCACCATACTCCCTTACTAAGTCACTCGCATGTTTCAGAAACCCTAACTACCACAATCCACACACAACACAAACCAATTACATCATTAATTAATAATTTCAACCTAATCTACTATTAAATTCTAATTTCACTAAATTTCACTAAATTTCACTATTTCACAAAATTTCATTTTCACTAAATTTGGATTTAACTAATTTCACAATTTCACTAAATTACACTAAAATTCAATTTCACTAAATTACACTAAATTTCACAATTTCACAAACTAACATAATCGCAATTTCACTAAATTTCACCAAAATTCTAACATTTTCAATGAACCCAAAACATGGTTTATCACAATTTTTATATTCTAACACTAAAACAACAACAAAACACGAAATTCAACACAACATCATCCAACTTCCATTAACCAACATAAACAACCATTTAAATTGAATTAATATATAATATGCTCTCAAAGAATGATAAATAGAAGGAAATTGCACTAACCTTACTTAAGAATCAAAGAATTGGCAACAAAAGCTCACTTTCTTCTAATTTCTCCCTCTTCTCCTCCAAAACCAGCTACAGAACCCGATCTGCAGAATTTTTTTTTTATTTTTTTTTACCTATATATAGAGGTTGCATTTAAAACGAAGGACAGAGATAGATAAAAAAAACGAAGCGACAAAGATTACCCAAACTTCGTCGCTTCGTTTTGAATCGAGCGGCGAAGTTACTGTGCTTTGTCGCTTCAATAATTAGAGAGCGACGAAGATTGAAGTTTGTCGCTATATTTTCCAACACATGGTTATGGGATAAACGGAGGCGACAAACTATGAATATTCGTCGCTTGAATAATTTTAAAAGTGACGAATATTAAGCAACATTCGTCGCTCTCTGTTTTTGAAGCGACGAGTCCAATATTCGTCGCTTGGATTGTTGAAGCGAAGAATTTTTTTTTCTTTTTTATTCTTCATCGCTTCATTCATGATCTGCAGTAGTGGGGGCAATGCATCTTCAGAGATTTAGCTGTACTTAAGAGATGACATATGCAAAATAGAAGAAACAGAGAGATGTATGCTTTATGAATTAAATCCGAAGTTTGAGTCATAAACAAACGCTGCCCAACAAGATTGAGTCAACAAAAATAGAAAGATCGAGTCATATTTTTTAGCCGTGAACCATAAAAGGGTCCGTTTACGTAGTACGTAGTACTGATACATAGGGCTACTACGTAAGCGTATACCACAAATAGTATCTTGCATCAGTGAGAGTGGCATGGTTGATGAAAATCTGGTATACCTTATATAAAAGGCTACGATACATTCCCGAATATCTGACCGAGCGAGACATCTTATTCAGGCGATTGTACAAGATTTGTAACTTGAATGTTAAAACAATCTCGTACTACCAGTACTTACTATTACAAAGTTGAAATTTGCATTTTGCAGTTCTCAAAGGTTTTCGAGGCAAGTTATAAATTGTTCTATTCTCTAGAACTCAACTAAATCAATGCTTCAAGACCTACAATACTCACAAGTCGAGAATCCCCCAACGATCCTCAAAAGCAATATATAGTCTATGAAAAGAATAGAGCGAGGTTAGTTCAGCTTATTTGGGGAGTTTGTGAGCTGAAAAGCCTGAAATATAATGATCTTTCCTAGAATGATTGAATACCGCAAATAGCTTCAAGTGATCAAAATAAGTTCCGTGAAGTGCAGTACTGCGCGCTATTTCAAGTTATAGTTGGTAATTGTATTAATACAATATCTCCCTTTAAGGGTGAAGACTGACGTGAAAGCCAAGAAGTACAAGCAATAGGTTAACAAAGACCATAGCGAAGCATTTGTTTCAAGTTTCAACTGTCATCGGATAAAAGAAAGTGCAACTAAACGACATTATTTTCACAAGGTAAACTAAGCAGATGTCGCATTTAGATGAAAACAAAACAAGAGCAAATATATGCTTTGAAAATACAATAGCTTCCATAACAATATTCAAAAGAGGTTACAGTCCTGATGCTAAACCTCACTATTGTAGTCTTAAGTAGAAGCTGACACATAGTTTCACAGCATATTTACAATTAAATGGGCTCTTCTCTACATAGATGGAGTGCCATACCAACTGGATAGCAAAATGTTGATCTGTTGAACTTTTGATTGGTATCTTCTGGTATAATGACATCTATAAAAACGTATCCTCAATTGCTATCATGCATCAATCTACAACTTAAAGCAAAGAGATATAGAGGCAAAAGTAGGCAGAGAAAAAATGACTTGCTTCATCTCCAAATGGTCTATTCTACTCATTCTTCTTTTAGCAATTTGCTTTAGTGAAGCTCAGCAATGTCGTCCGAGTGGAAGAATCAGAGGAAGGAAGCCCCCTCCTGGACAATGTAACACGGAGGATGACTCTGACTGCTGTAAAGATGGAAAAATGTACCCAACCTACATTTGCTCACCACCAACGTCCGGTAACACTCGGGCATACCTCACTCTCAACAGCTTTGAGGCAGGTGGTGACGGAGGAGGTCCATCAGAATGTGACGGAAAGTACCACAGTGCCAACACTCGGTTGTGGCATTATCCACCGGATGGTACAATGGTGGATCAAGGTGCTTAACAACATCAGAATCAATGGTAATGGGCAGAGTGTGGTGGCCATGGTGGTGGATGAGTGTGACTTGTAAACCAAAATCAATATGTTCACAATACAATAGATCATATGCATAACCATAATCATTAGACTTAAGCTTTAAGTTAACTTACCATCATCATGAACCATAGCTCTTTCCATTGATGTAATCCTGAAACACAAAGCTCAGCAATGTCGTCCGAGTGGAAGAATCAGAGGAAGGAAGCCCCCTCCTGGACAATGTAACACGGAGGATGACTCTGACTGCTGTAAAGATGGAAAAATGTACCCAACCTACATTTGCTCACCACCAACGTCCGGTAACACTCGGGCATACCTCACTCTCAACAGCTTTGAGGCAGGTGGTGACGGAGGAGGTCCATCAGAATGTGACGGAAAGTACCACAGTGCCAACACTCGGTTGTGGCATTATCCACCGGATGGTACAATGGTGGATCAAGGTGCTTAACAACATCAGAATCAATGGTAATGGGCAGAGTGTGGTGGCCATGGTGGTGGATGAGTGTGACTTGTAAACCAAAATCAATATGTTCACAATACAATAGATCATATGCATAACCATAATCATTAGACTTAAGCTTTAAGTTAACTTACCATCATCATGAACCATAGCTCTTTCCATTGATGTAATCCTGAAACACAAAGATACTAGGCAAGGCCTTCTGTTAGTCACCACAATAAGCTTCTCAATGGACAGAACTTACGCTATATCTCGTGGTGATAACAGGGACCAATACCATCTATATATATAGAATCATTAACCCTAAAGAGTTCTCCCATTAAGGACATTCCTTGCGAGTTAAGTCTTCTAATTAGATTCCTGATACAATACTGATTTGTCGTCTTGCTTCTAGACTATAACCAGGATTCCTTACAATAATGATCTAATACACGAAATCATTATCAACTAGATATGGTTTTGTATTTGTTTCCATGTAGAAGTATATATCGACATTAAGCATAATTATCATTTAATATGTGACAAGTCCATATTGATCTAACAATCTCCCACTTGGACTGTCACTTGCCATAAACGATAACTAGCACCTGAGAATGACAAGATATATTCTACCTACTGTAGTGCGCGCCAGATAACAAATGAACCAAAAATCCTTTCACAACATGGTCGAATTATAGTACCTTATGCAGAGCAAAATCCAAGTTACATTTTGACAAAAATGCAGAGGTTCTGTACCACAACATAAGGTTATGCAATCCATATATGTCAATCATGCAGTATTGACATATATGTTAGTCTGTATTAACAAGTAAAAACATATATCAAGTCCAACTTTATGTTCTTAAAACCAGAACTCAAGCAAAGTTTACTGAACACCAATAATCTCAACTTTGCTTGTACTGTAGTGTCATGCTAAACATGAATGAGATCATCTGATAACAAATATATATATGACTGGAACCTTAAACAAATAATTTTCAGAACAAACATAAAGCTGCAGCAGTACAAAACTTCTGAAAAACCTCAAACTTTCATTCATAATTAAAATTGTCATTACAAAAATAAGTTGTGATTCTACTGATATCACAACTAAAAACACAAGAACTCAGAAAACAAAATATTTTTAAGTTTGCTCCTACTGGTCTTAACTCCCACTGAACCTAAGCATCTAACTTTGGAAGAATTCCAATACTTTCTGCATGCTTCTTGAATACTTTTACTAGTAGTGCTTTGGTGAAAGGGTCTGCAAGCTGTGAATCTGTATTTATGTCCAAAACAGTTACCTCACCATGCTTGACTCTTTCTCTAACACTATAATATTTCAAGTCTATGTATTTTGAGTTGCTGGATCTTTTATTATTCTTGCTGAAGAACACAGCAGCCTCATTATCACAGTATATAACAAGTGCATCAGTCACAATGTGACTCAATACTTTAGTTTGCTCTAGAAAGTTCCTAATCCAGAGCCCTTCACACGTTGTTTCATATACTGCAATATATTCAGCTTGCATGGTGGAAGTAATGATCAAGGTTTGCTTCATGGTTTTCCAAGCAACTGCTCCACCTGCCAGCATGAACACATAACCACAAGTTGACTTATTTGAGTCTGGAAAATTTCCTGCAAAATCAGAATCTGAGAAACCAACGAGTTTCAGATCCTCAACTCTTCTGTACACAATCATGTGACTCTCTGTCTTCTGTAAATATCTAAGAACTTTCTTTCCAGCCACCCAATGTTCTGGTCCCGGATTTGACTGAAACATTGATAGCATTCCAACAGCAAATGCCAAATCTGGTCTAGTACAGACTTGAGCATACATGAGACTCCCAACAAGTCTAGCAAATGGTTTTGTTTTCATGTTTTCTTTCTCAGCTTCACTTTGTGGACACTGACTCTTAGTGAGTTTATCACCCTTAGACATGGGAACCTCTCCATTTGAGCACTTTTCCATACTAAATCTTTTAAGAACTTTAGTAATGTAATTCTGCTGAGATAATTCCAACAACTTTTGTGCTCTGTCCCTTTTAATTTCTATCCCTAGTACATAGGATGCTTCACCTAAATCTTTCATGTCAAAGTTATTTGACAGAAAGCTCTTGGTATCTTTAAGCAGCTTGAGATTGCTGCTGGCCAAAAGTATATCATCCACATACAGTACTAAGAAGATAAATTGGCTCCCTACTGTTTTTAGATAAATGCACTCGTCTACTAGATTTTCAGTAAAGCCAGAAGAAGAAATTACTGAATCGAATTTCTTGTACCATTGCCTAGAAGCTTGTTTTAGACCATAGATGGATTTTCTTAATCTACAGACTAAGTTCTCATTCCCAGCTTCAATAAATCCTTCAGGTTGCTTCATGTAGAACACCTCCTCAAGCTCTCCATTTAAAAATGTTGTTTTGACATCCATCTGATGCAGCTCAATGTCATAGTGTGCCACCAATGCCATGATGATTCTGAAAGAGTCTTTACATGAGACTGGAAAAAATGTCTCAGTGTAATCAATACCCTCTTTCTGTGAGAATCCTTTTGCCACTAGTCTTGCTTTATGCCTCTCAATATTTCCAGTTACATCTCTCTTGGTTTTATAAACCCATTTGCAACCTATTGTCTTCTGTCTGGGATCAGGTTCAACTAGTTCCCAGACTCCATTCTTCTCCATGGACTCAATCTCAACTTGCATGGCCTCCTGCCACTTGTCTGAATCTTGACTTGCTGCTGCTTGATCGAAATTTGTTGGATCATTGTCTTCTGCACAATCTTCATTAATGTCTGCTTCAGCTAAGTAGACAATGTAATCACTATCTTCCACCCCCCCCCCCCCCCCCCCCCCAAATTTTGATTTTCTAGCTCGTTTGGATCTTCTAAGTTCAGGATTGAGATCATTTTGTGGCTCTATAATGTGAGGTTCTGCAGCATGTAGTTCTGCTGCAACTGGTTGCTCATCAATTTGCATTTCTTGATCAATTTCTTGATCTTCTGCATTTTGATTTTCTTGAATGATATCATCTGCTATTTCTTCAGTTTCAAAGGGCAAAACATTTTCCCAATCCTCATCAGTCACAATTTCTTCAAAATCTAAGGATAAATCCTCATATTCTGTATTGTGAACTTTTTCATTTAAGAATTTGACTTGATGAGTTTCAAAAATTCTAGGCTTATGTTTAGCTGAGTACATCTTATAGCCCTTAGATTTTTCTGGATAACCTATGAAATAGCAGCTTATAGATTTAGGATCAAGCTTGCTCAAGTTTGGATTATAAATCCGAGCTTCTGCATGACAGCCTCATACATGACAATGGTAAAGACTTGGTTTTCTACCACACCATAATTCAAAGAAGTTTTCTCAATGGCCTTACTAGGTGTTCTGTTGCAAATGTAATTTACAGTTTTCAATGCCTCTCCCCATAAGAATTTTGGCAGTTGTACACATCATACATCTAACCATATTTAGAATGGTTCTATTCTTTCTCTCTGCAACACCATTTTGTTGTGGATTATAGGGTGTTGTATATTGAGCTTTAATTTCATGCTCTTGTAAATACAAGGCAAATGGACCCTTATGTTGACCTTTTTCTGTATATTTTCCATAAAATTCCCCAGCTCTATCTGATCTAACTGTTTTGATTTTTCTCTCTAGCTGATTCTCTACCTCAGTCTTGAAGATTTTAAAAGCTTCAAGTGCTTGAGATTTTTCTGATAGTAAAGAAACATAACTGTATCTAGAGAAATCATCAATGAATGTAATGAAATACACATTACCATAGATAGTTTGATGTTTAAATGGACCACATATATCAGTATGTATGAGTTCTAGCAAAATTTGGCTTCTAACTGCAGTCTTCTTCATATCCTAGATCAAGCTTTGAGGGTTCCTATAGCTTTAACTCCCACTCGCATTCCATTGCCTACTCTCAAGTTCACCTCATCACTTTTTGGGACTCTCCTCTTTGTGAATCCCTGTAAGGAATTAGTGATGTGAATAGGAGAACCAAAATCTATCCACCATGACTGGGGTTCAACATTTATAAGATTAATTTCTAAGGAAAATACTGTATTAGAAATTTTCTTACCCTTTTTAGCTAACCATTGTTGAAGGTCATGTAGGTGTTACCTAAGGAGCAAAAGAAAAATATTTTATGAGTTCTCAATTTTGTAAAAACTTTTAGAGTTTTCAATGTTTTATGAATTCGTTTAAGTTAATCAAACCATAACAGAAACACTCACAAAACAAAACATTCAGAAAACTCAATACATATATATTTGCATCCACATCAGTCTATATCCATCAAAACAATACTGAGTACCACTTTTGAGCAGAAACTTAGTATCCTGTAATCCTTTATCAATAAGCCACACTTGATAAAAACATGCTATTCAAGGAACCAAATCCACATCTTTAGACAGAAGATTAAATTTCAAGTATCTTGATATATTCTTATCAAATATGCTTACTGCTGTTTGTACTCTAAAAACATACTTCGACACTTCTTTAGAAGATAAAAAGCAATATTTAAAATGCAAAACACAACTTTCAGTTTGTTATACCATATGATTTCCTGCAAATATTAATGAAAAAAGCTTTGTGCAGTATATCCATTTATACCAACAGAAAATCACAAACTTGTTTAAGCTTGAAAACTTGATTTCTATCCAGGTTACCCTTTGTAAGAAAACTAAGCTCTTGTGCCTGTAAAAGCTTTTCAATGCATAAATTTTGGGAGACTTTAAAAACATACTTCAACATTTTTTTGGAAGATAAAAAGCAATATTTAAAATGCAAAACACAACTTTCAGTTTGTTATACCATATGATTTCTTGCAAATATTAATAAAAAAAGCTTTGTGCAGTATATCTATTTATACCAACAGAAAATCACAAACTTGTTTAAGCTTGAAAACTTGATTTCTATCTAGGTTACCCTTTGTAAGAAAACTAAGCTCTTGTGCCTGTAAAAACTTTTCAATGCATAAATTTTGGGAGACTTTAATAACTGTATGCATCATTATCAAATACAGAACACATACTTCAATCCAATTTCATAGAACACATCTTATAAATTTAAGTTTCATCCGGCACAAACCACACAAATCCAACTTATGTGCACGCCGGCAGTGCTCTAGAGTTCTTATGCATAATCATATATAGATATACATGCTTGAATTGAAACCAAAATTTCCAGAAAATCTGACCTTGATAAATACTAATATGCTTGCTCAATTAAACGCGGAAGCATGAAAAACTTTTCAATTTTAAGCAAGCAATCGATTCGCCCTCTTAATCCGTAGCCTTGGGTATTTTGAATTCCATGAGAACATGCAATCATCTTCTGCACTTTTCAATCCGAACTAAAGAACCCTATTCCCAAAACTCAAACTAAAGGGGGATAAAAAATTGGGTCCGGCCAAGTGCTAAGCCGTGGGTCTTGGACGAGGCCCTTTTATTAATCAAGGCTTAAAAAATAAAAATAAAAATAAAAACATAATTTTGTTTTTTTTTTTTTTTTTTTAGAGAAAATCCTAAAATGATTTTGTTATGCAAAACTGAAAATTTTGTGAACTTTTAAAGGCTCTGATGCCATTATGTAAACCAAAATCAATATGTTCACAATACAATAGATCATATGCATAACCATAATCATTAGACTTAAGCTTTAAGTTAACTTACCATCATCATGAACCATAGCTCTTTCCATTGATGCAATCCTGAAACACAAAGATACTAGCTAGGCAAGACCTTCTGTTAGTCACCACAATAAGCTTCTCAATGGACAGAACTTACGCTATATCTCGTGGTGATAACAGAGACCAATACCATCTATATATATAGAATCATTAACCCTAAAGAGTCCTCCCATTAAGGACATTCCTTGTGAGTTAAGTCTTCTAATTAGATTCCTGATACAATACTGATTTGTCGTCTTACTTCTAGACTATAACCAGGATTCCTTACAATAATGATCTAATGCACGAAATCATTATCAACTAGATATAGTTCTGTATTTGTTTCTATGTAGAAGTATATATCGTCATTAAGCATAATTATCATTTAATATGTGACAAGTCCATATTGATCTAACATAACTCTACTGAGGGATGTGATGTAGACCATGATTATCAGCCTCCTTGCCCAAACAACATTGTTGATGCCTCAAAGGCCGTCTGGAAAGCCTTAGGCGTGTCTGAGGATAACTGGGGCGGCTTGGATATCACCTGGTCCGATGCTTAGTCATGGTACAGGATTGTTGCTTATTTTGTTTCTTGTTTGGGGGTTTAATGTTTGCTTACTATTGTCGTATACGTGTGTCTATGTATGTGGAATCTATGATATGTACATATAGAAAGTTAAGATATATATAAGAGACGTTTATGAACATCCCAAATCTTCAGCAATATTTTGTGAAATATAGAATGGACTGGATTACTTCTGTTTTCTAATGAAACTGATGTCAAGTCATCTATGGAAGTCAATGCATCATAGGTCCCCCTTCTGAAACTCGCTTATTGATTCACTCTCAAGATGCCTATCCAAGCCTTAATCTCAGTTCAAAGATCATCCCACGCCATATGAATATAGTTTCCCAAGATCACTTATTTTTCAAACTCTGCTTTCCGTATTGCCTATTCCAGCCCGATATGCATTCATAATTAGAGCATTATAGAAAATTCTCCTAGTTTTTTTTTTTTTTTTTTTTTTTTTAATCAGAAAATTCTCCTAGTTTAGTATACAGACATTTCTTGACAAGCACACAATTTCAACCTTTTCTTCAAGAAACTAAAAAATTATTTCATCAAACTGCTTTTACAATAGAAAATTTTTCTTTCCAATATTAAGTACAGGTAACACCCAAATCATTCTGTCTTGAAACAGCACAGGCAAAACAACAGCCTAAACAATATACATTCTTAAAAAAAAAAAAAAAAAAATCCAATAGCCTAAACATCTGGAACACAGGCACACAGCCGCTGCATAGATGACTCTTCCAACCACTTCCCGAAATCTCATCTTATCTTCATTCCCCAGTACAAATTTGCAGCAGTCGAAAGAGGGATGTTGGATTATCTTATACAATGTCTTAGCCGTCTCAAATTGCCAGAAGGAATATGTCTCCGAAGGATATCTCCTATGGAGTGTTTATTACCCAGAGTCTCCTCTCTCCTTCCATCTAGCAACCAAATTCCATCTTATCCAAGTTATCTTTCTATTGCTAGAATTGAGATTTCAAAAGCACCTTCAGAACTACCAATGGTCTACCCATGAGGTAAAATAACAGGAAAAATCAAATAAAGTAATACATGAGGTAGAACTACATGAAAAATCAAAGAAAATGATATACGCAGTACATGAAAACAATGCACTTCCCATGTTAGTGGATGAAAAAATATGGTTGCCATATAAAAAATATTGTCTACTCTTGCCACAATACTAGCTAAACAGCCTAATCCACCTACGTAAAGAGAACTAGATCCAGAAAAGCTGAGTTTCCCTCACAAATTTTCCGTTTCCCTCGTAATGTTTTTGAGTTTTGTTATAGCAAACAAGTCATTGAAAAAGAGAATGCACAGAATGGTGAACAAGATATCAACAAGCTTCAATCAAGAAATCAGCACAAAAGCAAAGACAACAGCAACCACAACCCCATAAAATTTATTACATGCTTCTAATTCTGTAGATTCATATGTATTATCATCCTTATACTAATCTTCAGACCCAGTATAGAGTTAGATTTTAGGAGTACATCATACTATTACTATTCAGAACATAAGAAATAGAAAATGGTAAATATTGTCAGTCACAGACAATGAATTCTTGCCGGTCGAACTGTAGTACATAGGTCAAAATAATTTTAAACTTGCCAGTCACTCTTCAAAGATTATTCAAACACAAGAAGCATGTGCATAACACAAGACTCGGTAATAAGATATGTCCACTGCCGTCAACAATATGCCAATCTATTCAACTCTTTGTCAACTGAGAATCACAAGTACCCAAATACATTCATGCTGGAACCAGATAAGAACCAAAGAACATAAAACAGATTACCTTAAAACAATCCATATTGGTTGTAACATCACATAAGATAGAAGGCCAACAAAGTTTCCATTCTCATAGCCACGAAACTGCATGGTAAAGTTCAGAGAATTCAGCAAATTTTACTCACAAAATAGGCTTCCTAGTTATAATAGTTCACGAAGACAAGTTCCTCGTATTACCAAAAACAAAACAAAAAACACTATTTCTTCCCCAATTGGCACATGAGGTGATAGGATAATTCTTGCATGCAATCAAAAATGACAGATAAAGACAAAACAGAGATCAAATTAACAGAACAGAGCAGGACAAGGACAGGGAGCAACAAAGATAAGACACGCTTGAATATCCTAGGATGTCAAAAAGTACTAACACAGCTAATAGAGATTGCAATGGCCCAGTAAAAGTACAGCAACAATCAGCAGTAAGTAAACATAAGTCTGCATGTGAAAGGTACAGTAGCAGTAGTCAAATACTTTTCCTCTTTTTTATTTTCTTCTTCTAAAAGACTAAATCCATATGCTAAAAAGCAGTCAACTTAGAGTTAGGCTATGAATGGTGTGTTCATAACGGACATAAGGTCCATTATATGTCCATCCATCAAGCAGACTGTAAGATGCTTCTTGAGTTAGTGTAAACTAGTTTATACCAAGAATTGATTTATGTTAAACTGGGATGAGAACAATAATACCATAACATTTCTCCCATCAGAAGGAGTAAAGCACCGCTTTCGACACTGCTCTGAACTAATCTGCATATGCAATCCTTCACCTGTAATTTAGCAAGCATGTCAAAAACAACTGCTTCTATGCATACCACAACAGACTTTCCATGAAAAAATGTTCATGCTTATTTCAAATGTAAAATGAAGTTTATAAACAACATACTTACAAAATTTTAAAACCTATGCATGAGTAACTAATAGCACAAAATAAGCAAACTCGCCCTAAAAAACTCGAGCCCAATTAAGGTGTATGACTTAAAACAGATACATTGCTAAACTTCTTAGACAAAATTGTCCCAAAAAGCTTCAACCTCTCTACCCTATCTTTGAAAGCTCTCCAATTCCTCTCTCACCACAAAACCCAACTAGAATCTAGTACTGCAAAGACCAAAACCAACAGCTCCCATATTTTTCCTCATCCCCTGGATATCCTACATCAAGAAAGAATATCAATATCTTGGAAGTAGAACAACCCAGTACAAACCAAAAGCTAGCATCAACCTGTTTGAAATGTGTTCAGTGTGAAACAAATGTAAAATGGTATGTTCAGTACTTCAGTCAATTCACCAACTACTTATGATACAGAAAATTCCACTTTCTAGTTCCTTTCTAATAGAGCAGATTAATGGGCAGTATATAAAGAAGATTTGATCACCTCTTTGGCAATAACTGGACTAACGCCTGAACTGGGATCTCTCCTCACATTGACTTTCAGGGCTTTGGCACGTTCACTAGTTCACGCTCACTAAGAAATACAAATAGATCACCCAACTTGATTAAAACTAGCTTCCACTGGTTCAATAATATATTTCTGATATTAGGATCTACTTGCTTGCAATTGTTAAAAACCATCAAAAATGCAAATAAAAGAATAATCTTGATCTTTACCTTCACAACATGACATAGGTTCCTTCCATGATCTTTTGTCTTCCCCACACCAATAGCTATCCCCTTTAACAGAGATAGGATTAAAGCTTAGATCTTCTTTATGGAATTCAAGTATTCCCCAGATATAGCTTTTCCTAGTTTGTCGAGGAAACAGTTGTCACAATCACTAGAAGGCATGAGCGGTGATGCCACAGCAATAAGAATAAAATTTTCCCCATTTCCCACATCTATTTCGTATAACTCTTTAAAAACATCTCGAAACTCATGGATCAATGTCTTGTAAAATGATGCATTTGGAGGAATGACATTTACAGCTAGGATTCCATTATCAGAGAGAATTGATCTGGCAGTCAAAAGGACATGCTTCCTAACAAACTCCAATGGCGGAGCAATTAAAACATCCCTAGCATCACTTGCATCCAAATCAACCATAATCACATCAAATTTAGTATCAACATCATTGCTGATGCCCTCCTCTACCTGACAAGCACTAGCAAGTTTATCCATAACTTCCAATGCATCTCCAACACAGACTTTAATGTGCTCACCATCTTCCAATCCAAAATACCGCCTTGAAACCCTTAACACCTCCTCATCGGCTTCCACACCCACAACCTGAAAACCCAAATGGGTTCTCAAGAAACCAAGCAAAGCCCCACCCCCAACTCCTAAACACAAAGCTTTCGGCCTAACCCCACTTCGAATCCTTCCCTCAATATAAGGACCAGCCAAACTAAGACTTGCCACCATAGGAACCAAATAAGAGTGCACTAAAACACTATCATCTACCCCAAACTCCACCTCTCCAATTCCCACAGAATCCAAACCAAACCCGGTTTTCGGAACAATGCGCACCTCAGTCTGAACCAAATTGGGCATTCTCTTAAACCTCAAACGCCTCCTGAACTCCCTCTCTAAAACCCCACCGCCACATTCAACCTCGATATCCTCGACGACCATTTCACCGACCAAAGACCCAACACACTTCTCCAACACAACACTAGAGATCAGATTATCCTCGTATCTCAAAATGGGTACATCAGGAATGCCGTGTTTGAAGCAAGACTTGGGAGACAGAGCAAGAAACAGAGGCTTGAGGCTCACCCCGAGTTCTTCGTCGTCGTACGACGTGTCGTGTTTGACGAGAATAAGGCGGGAGATGTCGGGGGAGGAGGTGAGGAGGAGCTGGAGGTGGCCGGACTCAGTGGAGAAGATCCAGTCGGAGTGGCGGTGTTTGGGGACGAACATTGCGGCGACTTTGGGCGGGTCGTCGGTGGCGGAGAGGTGGGAAGGGGAGTCGAGAACGGCGACGCGGAGGAGAGAGGTGGTGGAGTTTGAAGGGTTTGGGAAAGTGAAGGTAGTGAAACGAGATGGGTTTATAGTTTCGAAGGTGGAATTATTAATGGCCATTTTTCTGCAGGGGGAACTGAACTTTTGATCCGAGTCCTCATAGACGAGACCGAGTTATAAAGTGGAGAGGAGGAAGGAGCACATCTCCAATTTGAAATAATTGAAATCTCAAATAAAGATATGCTATTATCCAACCTTTTGTGCTTAGATTTTAATTGATCATCATACTCTTTGTTTGTTTGGAATGGGGTGTATTAATAGCAAAAAAATGTGTTAATCTTACCGCCCAAAAAATATAGGTAATATAAGGCATCCAATAAAGCATCCAGCGCGTCAATATTGTGATTGATCAATGTAATATATTGTCAATCAATGTAATATATTGTACGACTGATTATAGAGGATTTTTATTTATATCTTCCAAATTAGTACTTAGATCTCTCTTTAATTTTAAACATTTTAAAATTATATTTTACCCATATTCTTCAATTGAATAAAATAAAAAAAGGTAAAAATTAATACAATCCCATCTAATAATCTTCTACTTCTATCTCTCTCTCAAATCTATCATCATCTTTAGTGTGCCTTTTGTTCAATATTATTAATTGTCTATTTGTTGTTAGGTTTTATATTATTTATAATCAAATTGAGAAATCAATCTTTATGTGTCCTAATTTTAATAAAGGAAATTGCATGTCCAGTACAATGTTCTTGAACTCGTATCTCAAAAGGGGATACCTGCAAGTCTGCAACTGGGTATTCTTGATTTATGATAGAAATTCCAATTAAGAATTTACAAAATTTATTTTTATAAATAACATTCTAAGTTTTCTTCTTATTTTTTCTCAATCAAGAGCGATTGAGAGCTTCTATTCATACCTCTAAAAATGGCACTTGGACCTCCTTGTTTATTGGACCTCCAATTTACCTTTTACAATAACCAAAATGTTATTTACACCTCCTTAATTTTTCTAAAATACCCAAAATCGAATTAAATCAATTAAAAGAATTTCCTTATAAAATATTCAGTTCACACCTCCAAAATCGGTAATTAAACATGCTTCAATATTTTTGAACATTTGTTAATTATATTTTACTTTGAAAATTCATCCCAAATCAGGCAAATCTATTGCTCTAATGACCCGAAATTTCAATCTTTTCTCTCAATTTATTTTCAATAGACAAAAATTATCATCAGTCTTTATTTCATTTTTTCTTCTTTGTTGAGTAAATCTGTGTTTTTGGGTTGATTACATAGTTTGTCACTTTACTTTGTTTGCTCATGAATTTGCTCAAATATCATGGGTGTGCTGATCCATTGACAACCTATACAATTAGCTTTGAGTTCTCCATTGAATTTTAGCCTTAATTAGAAGATATTATCTTTATTCCTTCTCAAGATCAGATTGGAAAAAAATTAAGTAGAATAAAATTAGAATGGATATGGAAATATATTATCTGTTTTCTCTTTTCCATTTGTGCAAAATATTTTACAAAATATTTTTGAAAATATGATAGCTAGAACGGTAATTTCACATGGCTTGACAAAATCAATACTAACTTGAAAAAAAAAGAGGTACAAATAACGTTTTTGGAGGTATGAATAGAACCTCCTATTTATAATTATCACAGTAATGTATATGTTGAAAAGTTTATTTTCTGGTCAATGATCAAATTTTTTTTTTTGAATTTGATTGATTGTTGAGACAATCCTCCAAGAAAGTTTTTTTTTTTTAATATTATTTTTATGGAGAAGAATAGGTATAGAGAGACCATTCTAAGAAAAAGAAAAATATAAATATATTTAAAATAGAGAGAAAATAATCATGGGGTAAACTAGGAAGTTTAATGTCAAAATTATTATATGAGGTCTAAGTGCCAATTTGGGAAGTATGAATAGAACCTCCCCTAATTATATATGGGTCTGGATCCAAGGACACCTTACTTTATACAAATTTTTATACTTCTTTCAAGCCATTAGATCTAGCTAAATTCAATGGTTTAGATTAATTTTTCTCATGATGTGGAAATGACATGGAATTATTCTCTTTCCCTCAACTAAAAAAAGAATAATAAATTTAAACAGTCATTTTATAAACATTGTGATGACCCGGCCTTAGGGTGGATTGTGTGGACCCAGACCTGACCTGGCTAGGAAGTTAGCAGGTAGGTAGGTCACAGATCCCACATCGCCCGAGGGGGTGTGGATGCGATGCTTATATGTGCAGGGTTAGCACAATATAATGTGACGCGTTTTGGGGGCGCAGTGGCTTCGGAGGGGATAGGAACTTCGAAGTTAAGCTTGCTCATCCCGTAGTAATCTCAGGATGGGTGACCTACAGGGAAGTTGCTTGTGAGCTCCCAGAAACAAAACCGTGAGTGGTGATTCTCAAAACAGACAATATCTCAAAGTGTGCCAGGCCATTACAAATGGTATCAGAGCCTGTCCTCGGCCGGAAATATACCGACGCGGACGTCGGACCCTAAGAGGGGTGGATTGTGATGACCCGGCCTTAGGGTGGATTGTGTGGACCCAGACCTGACCTGGCTAGGAAGTTAGCAGGTAGGTAGGTCACAAATCCCACATCGCCCGAGGGAGTGTGGATGCGATGCTTATATGTGCAGGGTTAGCACAATATGACGAGACGTGTCTTGGGAGCTCAGTGGCTTCGGAGGGGATGGGAACTCCGAAGTTAAGTTTGCTGAGCTCAGAGCAATCCCAAGATGGGTGACCTACTGGGAAGTTGCGGGTGAGCTCTCAAGAACAAATCCGTGAGGGACCTGTGGGGTGCTAGAGTGGCATGTGGGCCCATAGCGGACAATATCTAGCTGGGAGTGAGCGGGTGCTCAGAGGGTACTGGCAGCTACTACAGGAGAAGCGTTTTGGGGGCACAGCAATATCTAGCTGGGAGTGAGCGGGTGCTCAGAGGGTACTGGCAGCTACTACAGGAGAAGCGTTTTGGGGGCACAGTGGCTTCGGAGGGGATAAGAACTCTGAAGTTAAACTTGCTCGTCCCATAGCAATCTCAGGATGGGTGACCTACAGGGAAGTTGCTTGTGAGCTCCCAGAAACAAAACCGTGAGGGGTGATTCCCAAAGCAGACAATATCTCAAAGTAGGGGTCGTCAACGGGCCGGGCCGGGCCGGGCTTTACAATGTAATTTAAAAATAGCGGGCCGGGCCGGGCCGGGCTTTTTAAAAATTTCTAGGATCCAAGCCCTTCAATATACGGCGGGCTTAACGGGCTTTTGCGGGCCGGGCCGAATGGCCCACGGCGGTTTGAGGCCGGGCCGGGCTTTAATTAAAATAAATAAATATCCGATATTATTTTTCAAAAAAGAGTTTGGAACCCGGTTCATAACCGGGAGGCTCATCCCCACGCCTATATATATATATATATATATATATAGTTGTCATATTAAAATACAATCATAACAAATTCAATCATAACAAATACAATCATAATAAATACAATCATAACAAATATGATGAAATACAGTGATGGTAAAAAAATCACTTAAATCCGACAAAATTAGAACCCCGATCGGTGCGGTCAACCTTATTTAAACTTATATCTCTCTATGGGGAGCCATAGTATCGGGAGGTAAACGTTCCCAAATTTTTACATGGCTGATTACGTCTCATTTATTTAAGAGTTTAATGTTTGGAAGAGTAGACGAAACAAAATCATCTAAAGGTACCTAATAGCGTTTTCGTGTGATAAGTTTTATGAAAATATGGTTGACCGTTTCGATCGAGCATCGAACGTTCACGAAACGAGTTGATTTTTCTCCTCTACTCATATTTAACTATAACGATCACATCAGACGGTCAAAATTTTCATTTTGTGAATTTAGCCATTATAATGACAACATGCTTACTAATGTGGTATAACTTGATTAGTAGATTATACTCAAGTGTACAACTTTTCAAAACAACTATATAAAAGAAGTCAAATTTTGAAAAATTTTATGAAATAGAATTTGATCGTTATGATGAAATACGGTGATGGTAAAAAAATCACTTAAATCCGACAAAGTTAGAACCCCGATCGGTGCGGTCAACCTTATTTAAACTTATATCTCTCTATGGGGAGCCATAGTATCGAGAGGTAAACGTTCCCAAATTTTTACATGGCTGATTACGTCTCATTTATTTAAGAGTTTAATGTTTGGAAGAGTCGACGAAACAAAGTTATCTAAAGGTACCTAATAGCGTTTTCGTGTGATAAGTTTTATGAAAATATGGTTGACCGTTTCGATCGAGCATCGAACGTTCACGAAACGAGTTGATTTTTCTCCTCTACTCATATTTAACTATAACGATCACATTAGACGGTCAAAATTTTCATTTTGTGAATTTAGCCATTATAATGACAACATGCTTACTAATGCGGTATAACTTGATTAGTAGATTATACTCAAGTGTACAACTTTTCGAAACAACTATATAAAAGAAGTCAAATTTTGAAAAATTTTATGAAATAGAATTTGATCGTTATGATGAAATACGGTGACGGTAAAAAAATAACTTAAATCCGACAAAGTTAAAGCCTCGATCGATGATATGTTTACTTCGTGATTTTTAGACTATAATTTAAAATTCTTAAAAATATTAATATAATAATTATTTTTAACGAACTTAAATGATAAAATAAATGAGTTTAATAAAAAAGATGATCCATATTGTGCTAGTGAAGTGTGAATATCCATTAAAGTGTGAAAATAAAGATCTAATTAATATATTAATGTGTCAAAAATATAAAATAACTCTATATGGGGGTAACTTATTCTTTAATTATTGAGGTATGGATTTTAACGGGCTTTATGGGCCGGGCTTTTACGGGCTTTTGATGGAGTGGGCTTGACGGGCTCTTAACGGGCCGGGCCTACGGGCCGGGCCGAGTTTCTAACCCCTAAACTAAGCCCGGCCCTCTACCCACCGGGCCCGGGCTTAAGCGGGCTTTTAGACGGGCCGGGCTGGGCTTGAAGTCCATCGGGCTTGCGGGCCTCCATCGGCCCACTTGATCCGTGGGCTTAATGATGACCCCTATCTCAAAGTGTGCCGGGCTGGCATGTGGGCCCATAGCGGACAATATCTAGCTGGGAGTGAGCGGGTGCTCAGAGGGTACTGGCAGCTACTACAGGAGACGCGTTTTGGGGGCGCAGTGGCTTCGGAGGGGATAGGAATTCCGAAGTTAAGCTTGCTCGTCCCATAGCAATCTCAGGATGGGTGACCTACAGGGAAGTTGCTTGTGAGCTCCCAGAAATAAAACCGTGAGGGGTGATTCCCAAAGCAGACAATATCTCAAAGTGTGCCGGGCTGTTACAAACATAAATTAAAATAAAAGTTTCAAAATTACAATGACAAGAACAAACTTATTTTGATAAATAATAATAATAATAATAATAATAATAATAATAAAAGAACAAGCTTATGTTTTTAAGAAAAGAAAATAGAAGAATCGGTATGGGCGGCGAAGATAACAAACGTTGGTGGCCTGAGCTTGGATTAAGTGTAATTAAAAAATTAGGATTTCCAAGTGCATTTGATGAAGGGGATGATGCGTTAAATAAAAGAAGCTTGAATTTCATGGTTGAATAATTGCCATTGGGTTGGAGCTAAGGGGAACTGATTAGGGTTCATGAGGGCTATATGATGATCGTGAATGAACTAGAATATTTCATGTAGTTTGTGATATTGGTTGCTTGCCCTATTTGATGATGATGATAATTGACATAATTTTGTAACCTTGCAATAGGAGAACGTGAGTTACCGTACCCTTGCATACTTTAAGAATCTCAGATCATCTAAGTGATTGGCTATGACTTTGATTTTAACTTCTTTCTTCTTCCTTTTTCCCATAAGATGATGCCTTTTTTTTTTTTTTTTTTTTTTTTTTTTACAAAAGTTAAACATCAATTTTCTTAATTTTTTATTGATATTTTTTTTAATTCCATGTCATTACCAGATAAAGAGGGAGTTTAATCTAGACCATTGACTTTAACTAGATCTAATGGTCTAAAAGAAGTGTAAAATTTTGTGTAATGTCCCTTGATCCGAACCCATTATATATATATATATATATATATATATATATAGGGTCCAGATCAAGGGACACATTATTTGACACAATTTTTTACACTTATTTTTATTCCTTAGATCTTAGTTGATCAAACGGTTATCATTAACTGTGAGTATGATTTGGCAAGTGATATGAAAAATATAATAAATAAGATATAATAATTAATTTTAATAAAAAATATTATATAATAATTTAGTTAAACAATATTTTTATATAGAAAATCAAGGAACTACAATTTTTTACTTGATCGATTTGCAGAAGAACCTATGGTCTGTACGTGTTCTTCAACATGAGAAAGAAATGTCCAGATCCATTATTTCCTCTTCAAATATAAACACCAATTCTGAGATCATATCAACTTCAAAATCCCCTTTAAAAATTATATAATAAATCCACTTTAAACCCTAATCAATCTTCTTAACTTAATGCCCTCAACTTCCAATCGATCCAACTAATACATCTACAATAGTGAGATAATGGATGACCAAACTCTAATTTTTTTGGTTTTAGAATATACAGGAATGATGAAATACTATGATTCGTGATGAGGAATTGGAATCAATAGGAAGATGGTCATATCAAAGAGATGTGGATTCATACTTTTATCATGATCTGAGATTCGGAAGTTTTATTCCAACAACATACTTTTTTGTCGTGGATCTGAATTTTTCTTTCTCACTACATTGAAGAACACTATGTTCTTCCAAGGGTCGATCATGTAAAAAAAAAAATTCAGTATAAAAATATTATTAAACTAAATTATTATATCTTTTTTATTGGAAAATAATGTTATTTAATTTTCCATGTCACTTTCCAAATCATACTCACAGTTAATGACAACTGTTTGATCAATTAAAATCTAATGGATAAAAATAAGTGTAAAAAATTGTGTCAAATAGTGTGTCCCTTGATCCGGACCTATATATATATATATATATATATATATATATATATATATATATATATATATATGTTTTACAGAAGTAATGCTAAAAAAATGTGAACAACATCTGACATTTACTTCGTGACGCACCCGTATCTCACTTAACGATAATACTGTTTTGGTATCTCAAATTCATACGCCACGAAGACGATATAAGTAGGACAAAATACTTGTTACTCCTTGACTTTATCCCTAAAAACAGTTTTATTTCTCAACTTTCAAATTAACTTTTAAATTAAACTGATTCGTTCTTAATTTCTCATTTCTCAACGGTTTAGTCCATTGCGTCACATAAATGTCTAAAGGTTCTGTTAAACTAATAAAATGACTAAAATACCCTGGTTAAGATCAATTTTCTTTTTCTCTTTTGTTTTTATCTCCCCTTCTTTTTCTCTTTCTGTTTCTTGTTTTTATTTTTGTTTTTGATATATAGGCAACACCTCTCTTATTCCACGAGTCGTCATAGACGAACATCTCCAGGGCAGCTACCGGTTGTAGAAGAAGTGCGAGGAAAAAGGAAAAGGAAAGAGGAAAAAAATTTGATTTCAATCACGGGTGTTTTAGTCAGGTTAATGTCATTATGTATGCTCCCCTAAGTCAACTAATTTATCTATTTGATAGAATGAACTTTACTATTGAGAAATGAGAGATTAATGACTAACCAGTTCAATTTGAAAGTTGAGAGACAAAACTGTTTTTAGGAGTAAAATTTGAGTAACAAGTATTTTGTCCGATCCAACGGGTACCATATTTGACAGCTGATTTGGCTGCACAAATGAGTATATTCCAGTCTCCCTTATGCGATGATGCCGGTGCAAGCTCCTAGTTCCAAAGTTGTTGCTATTGAATTGATATAGAAGAAGCTGGATCAGATGTCGGGGCCCGAATGTTAGGCATTTTTGGACTTGCAATCCATGAGCAAAAGGAATCGAGATATGGGTGCCCTTGAGCAGGTACAGCCTCTAGAGCTTTCATTCTCTGCTGAACTCAGTCGTCCCCACAAGAATAGACTTTTACAGGTCAATCCTAATTAAAAGAGGAAAGTTGGGTGTCCTCCAGGCTCTAAAAATAAACCAAAGGTAAATTCTAGCGGAGAGAGTAGCTCGGGTCCTCAACAAGCCAAAAAAAAAAACTTAGTTTTGGTGCAAGAAAGCTTATTTTGTCAAAGGATGGTTCTAAGATGGTGCCCATGGGTGGCTTTGATGATGGTGTTGGTTTTGCTAGTAGTTCTGCTGTCGAGGAAGCTCCTCCTGCATGAGGTAGCTCCGATTTTATCTTAATAAGTTAGCTAAGTCTAACAAGTCTCAGCTATCGATTCTGAGTTAGCTAAGCTCCTCCTGTTAGATCAATATGGATTTATCACATATTAAATGATAATTATGCTTAATGACAATATCTACTTCTACATGGAAACAAATACAGAACTATATCCAGTTAATAATGATTTCGTGTATTAGATCATTATTGTAAGGAATCCTATTCATAGTCTAGAAGTAAGACAACTTTAGTTTTCTTACAAAGGGTAACCTGGATAGAAATCAAGTTTTTAAGCTCAAACAAGTTTGTAATTTTCTGTTTGTGTAAATGAATATATTGCACAAAGCATTTTTCATTGATATTTCCAGGAGATCATATGGTATAACAGACTTAAAAGTTGTGTTTTGTATTTTAAATATTGCTTTTTATCTTCCAAAGAAGTGTCGAAGCATGATTTTAGAATGCAAACAGCAGTAAGCTTAAGTATATTTGATAAAAATTAATCAAGATACTTGGGATTTAATCTTTTGTCTAAAGATGTGGATTTGGTTCCTTGAATAACATGCTTTTATCAAGTGTGGCTTATTGATAAAGATTTACAGTATGCTAAGTTTCTGCTCAAAAGTGTTACTTAGTATTGTTTTATGGATATGGACTGATGTGAATGCAAGTATATATATATATATATATATATATATATATATATATATATATATATATTGAGTTTTCTGAATATTTTGTTTTGTGAGTGTTTTTGTTATGGTTTGATTAACTTAAACTAATTCATAAAACATTGAAAACTCTAAAAGCCTTACAAAATTGAGAACTCATAAAAATCTTTTTCTTTTGCTCCTTAGGCAACACCTACATGAGCTTCAGCAATGTGATAGTACTCACTGGTTCAAACTTTAGACTCTGGAAAGACTCTGTAAAAAACTACATTTGTATGCATGAGACAATAGGTTTCTGTTTTTATGAAGAACAACCTGAAACCCCAGCAGAAGATGATAAACCCTCAGTCAAAGCTCACCATAAGAAATGGATGAGATCTAATATGATGGCCAAGAATGTGATTAGAAGTTCTATGTCTAGATCAGTGAGAGGTTGTGTTGAGGAACCAGAATTAGCTACTGATTTCATTGAGGTTGTGGCAGCTAAGTTTAAAGAAAGTGAAAAAGCTGAAATAGCTAGGCTGAGCAAAGAGTATCATACCCTACAGTACTCTGGAACAGGACCTGGGGGTGTAAGAGGGCATATAATGGAGTTGATTAACATCAACAACAGGCTGAGTTTATAATCCAAACTTGAGCAAGCTTGATCCTAAATCCATAAGCTGCTATTTCATAGGTTATCCAGAAAAATCTAAGGGCTATAAGCTGTATTCTGCTAAACATAATCCTAGAATTTTTGAAACTCATCAAGTCAAATTCTTAAATGAAAAAGTTCACAATACAGAATATGAGGATTTATCCTTACATTTTGAAGAAATTGTGACTGATAAAGATTTAGAAAATGTTTTGCCTTTTGAAACTGAAGAAATAGCAGATGACATCATTCTAGAAAATCAAAATGCAGAAGATCAAGAAATTGATCAAGAAATGCAAATTGATGAACAATCAGCTGCAGCAGAACCACATGCTGCAGAACCTCACATTATAGAGCCACAAAATGATCTCAATCCTGAATTTAGAAGATCCAAACGAGCTAGAAAATTAAAATTTGGGGGGGAAGATAGTGATTACATTGTCTACGTAGCTAAAGCAGATATCAATGAAGACTGTGCAGAAGACAATGATCCAACAAATTTTGATGAAACAGCAGCAAGTCAAGATTTGTTAGATCATTGTCTTCTGCACAGTCTTCATTGATATATGCTTCAGCTAAGTGGACAATGTAATCACTATCTTCCCCTCCAGATTCAGACAAGTGGCAGGAGACCATGCAAGCTGAGATTGAGTCCATGCAGAAGAATGGAGTCTGGGAATTAGTTGAACCTGATCCTAGACAGAAGCCAATAGGTTGCAAATGGGTTTATAAAACCAAGAGAGATGCAACTGGAAATATTGAGAGGCATAAAGCAAGGCTAGTAGCAAAAGGATTCTCACAAAAGGAGGGTATTGATTACACTGAGACATTTTCTCCAGTGTCATGTAAAGGCTCCTTCAGGATTATCATGGCATTGGTGGCACATTATGACATGGAGCTGCATCAAATGGATGTCAAAACAGCATTTTTAAACGGAGAGCTTGAAGAGGTGATTTACATGAAGCAACCCGAAGGATTTGTTGAAGTTGGAAATGAAAACTTAGTCTGTAGATTAAGAAAATTTATCTATGGTCTAAAACAAGCTTCTAGGCAATGGTACAAGAAATTCGATTCAGTAATTTCTTCCTTTGGCTTTACTAAAAATCTAGTGGACGAGTGCATTTATCTAAAAACAATAGGGAACCAATTTATTTTCTTAGTACTGTATGTGGATGATATACTTTTGGCCAGCAGCAATCTCAAGCTGTTGAAAGATACCAAGAGCTTTCTGTCAAAGAATTTTGACATGAAAGATTTAGGTGAAACATCCTATGTACTAGGGATAGAAATTAAAAGGGACGTAGCACAAAAGTTGTTGGGATTATCTCAACAGAATTACATTACTAAAGTTCTTAAAATATTTAGTATGGAAAAGTGCTCAAATGGAGAGGTTCCCATGTCTAAGGGTGATAAACTCACTAAGAGTCAGTGTCCACAAAGTGAAGCTGAGAAAGAAAACATGAAAACAAAACCATTTGCTAGACTTGTTGGGAGTCTCATGTATGCTCAAGTCTGTACTAGACCAGATTTGGCATTTGCTGTTGGAATGCTATCAAGGTTTCAGTCAAATCCGGGACCAGAACATTGGGTGGCTGGAAAGAAAGTTCTTAGATATTTACAGAAGACAAAGAGTCACATGATTGTGTACAGAAGAGTTGAGGATCTGAAACTCGTTGGTTTCTCAGATTCTGATTTTGCAGGAAATTTTCCAGACTCAAATAAGTCAACTTGTGGTTATGTGTTCATGCTGGCAGGTGGAGAAGTTGCTTGGAAAACCATGAAGCAAACTTTGATCATTACTTCCACCATGCAAGCTGAATATATTGTAGTATATGAAACAACGTGTGAAGGGCTCTGGATTAGGAACTTTCTAGAGCAGACTAAAGTATTGAGTCACATTGTGACTGATGCACTTGTTATATACTGTGATAATGAGGCTGCTGTGTTCTTCAGCAAGAATAATAAAAGATCCAGCAACTCCAAACACATAGACTTGAAATATTATAGTGTTAGAGAAAGAGTCAAGCATGGTGAGGTAACTGTTTTGGACATAAATACAGATTCACAGCTTGCAGACTCTTTTACCAAAGCACTACCAATGAAGGTATTTAAGAAGCATGCAGAAAACATTGGAATTCTTCCAAAATTAGATGCTTAGGTTCAGTGGGAGTTAAGACTAGTAGGAGCAAACTTAAAAATGTTTTGTTTTTTGAGTTCTTGTGTTTTCAGTTGTGATATCAGTAGAATCACAACTTATTTTTGTAATGACAATTTTTAAATGAAAGTTGAGGTATTTCAGAAATTTGTGTTGCTTCAACTTTATGATTGTTCTGAAAATTATTGTTTTATGGTTCTAGTCATATATATACTTGCAATCAGATAATCTCATTCATGTTTAGCATGATACTACAGTACAAGCAAAGTTGAGATTATTAGTGTTCAGAAAATTTGCTTGAGTTCTGGTTTTAAGAACATAAAGTTGGACTTGATATACGTTTTTACTTGTTAATACACTTTAACATATATCTCAATACTGCATGATAGACATATGTGGATTACAGAAGCTTGTGTTGTGGTACAGAACCTCTCTATTTTTGTCAAAGTGTAACTTGGTTCTTGCTGCATAAGTGACTGTAATCTGACCATGTTGTGAGTGGATTTTTTGGTTCATTTGTTTTTCGGCGCGCACTACAGTAGGTAGAGCAGATGTTGTCATTCTTAGGTGCGAGTTATCATTTATGGCAAGTGATAGTCCAAGTGGGAGATTGTTAGATCAATATGGACTTATCACGTACATATTAAATGATAATTATGCTTAATGACAATATCTACTTCTACATGGAAACAAATACAGAACTATATCCAGTTAATAATGATTTCGTGTATTAGATCATTATTGTAAGGAATCCTATTAATAGTCTAGAAGTAAGACAACTAAACAGTATTGTATCAGGAATCTAATTAGAAGACTTAACTCTCAAGGATTGTCCTTAATTGGAGGACTCTTTAGGGTTAATGATTCTATATAAATAGATGGTATTGATCTCTGTTATCACCACGAGACATAGCGTATGTTCTGTCCATTGAGAAGCTTATTGTGGTGACTAACAGAAGGCATTGCCTAGTACTTTTGTGTTGCAGGTTTATGTCAATGGAAGGAGCTATGATTCATAATGATGGTAAGTTTACTCAAAGCTAAAAGTCTAACGATTATGGTTATGCATATGATCTATTGTATTGTGAACATTCAGAATTTGGTTTACACCTCCTGCATGAGGTGGCTTGATATAATTATGGATCAAGGGGAGTTTGAATTCGCTCAGATGTTACCCTTTATTTAAGCTTCTACATTATTTGGGTCTACCAAATAAAGATTCTATAAGTTGTTTTAAGCAAGTGGATGTATTTTTGATTGTTAGGATCCTAGCTCCATATTAGTTTTTAGTTTTGAAATCTAACATAACTAAATTGGATAAACAATAACCAGAAGGCACTTACAATATTAGTTGAGCTCTACATAATATCTTGAGCAAAGACTACAAGCTTCATGATTGATACTCTCATTATTTCCAACTATGCTCATAAAGAGCGTGCAACAATAGATTTAAGACACTCCACTACCAGAAAAGGGGTTATAGCCGACGTTATGGGAAAAAACGGCCGACGAAATAGTACTTCGTCGGCTATAAGGGGTCATAGCCGACGAATTACTATTTCGTCGGCCACTATAGCCGACGAGTTGTCGGACGTCGTCGGCTATAACTATAGCCGACGAAAAGTTTTTGGTTATAGCCGACGAGGAGGGTATTCGTCGGCTATAACTCTTATATCAGATCTATTCTGCAGCAGCGAGCTCATTCGTCGAAAATATTTCGAAAACGCTCTGAAATCGTCCAAAACCTCGGCCATAAGCTTGAAAGGTACGTATATTGCTGTGTGTGTTGATTTAGTTGGTTATATGCAGAGGTGTGTTAATTTAGAGTTTAATTAGAATAAATGTGTGATTAATTTGATATATATATATATATATGTGTGTTGAGATGAGATTATTAATGGGTTGATATGTTGGTTAGATAGAATTGAAGTTTTGTTGAAGATTAGTGATTGATTGTTGATTTATAGGTGATTTTAGATGAATTTGATGAAAAAATGTATATATATATTAATTAATTTAATTGTAATTAAAAATATATTGTTGGTATATATAAAAAATACATTGTGTTTAATTAATTAGGGAGATTGACGATGTTTTAATTAATTTAGGGATGCATGTGTGTATATATATATATATATATATATATATATGTGTGTGTGTGTGTGTGTGTGTGTGTAATGATGATTTTTTTAATTAATTAGTACGTACGTACGTACGTAGTACGTGCATATATACATATCTATATATAGCTATATTTATTTCTTGAATTTACAGGATGGACAAGAGTTGGATTACCCTTGGAAGATGGGATCAGGCGTATCATGATGGAGTTAGGAGTTTCCTGGATTTTGTGATGGCTAACTGTGGAGACACTACACTTCATTATTGTCCATGTAAAAAGTGCAAGTGTGCCACCCCACGACACCGGTTTTCCATAGAGACAGTGGAGCAACACCTGGCTAGATATGGATTTTGGGTCCTATACACTAATTGGATTTATCACGGTGAACCAGAGTTTGCGGGTCCTCATGTTCATGGACAATTTGCCGAGAGAGGGAGTTCCTCCAATGATCCAACAACGAACTGGATCAACGATATGTTTCCTCGTGAGAGCGGTGTCTTTGATGAAGCACCAGATGTGCAACTCCCTCCTCCGGAGATGGAGTGTTTCCCTGATATTGAGCCACTCGAGCCATTACCCCGATCTCCGGTCAACACAAGTGGTATGGAAAAGTACAACAACCTGATCGCATTGCAACAGACTCCGTTGTACCCCGGATGCAGTAAGACTGTCCTTGAATCTGTCATGGGAGTGATGAAGATCAAAACGGAGAACAAAGGCACTGTCAAATCGGTTGATGATTGGCTGAAGATATGGGGTGGGGCGATGCCCCCCGGACATCGGCTTCCTACCAGTCATCATAAGGTGCGACATATCCTTAAAGATCTCGGCCTTTCCTACATCAAGATTCATGCATGCAGATACGATTGCGTTCTGTTTTACGGGGAAGGACTTGCAGATCTTGAATACTGCCCAGTATGCAATACAGAGCGGTATACGTTCACTCCTAAAGGGAACAAGAAAGCTATGAAGATACTTTGGTACTTCCCGCTGATTGATAGGCTTGAGCGGTTGTTCATGTGTGCTTTCACGGCCAAAGCTATGAGATGGTGGGCTGAGAGGAATGTGCCTGACGATGACACCCTTAGACATCCCGCTGACGGAGAGGCTTGGAAGAAGAATGTGTTGGAGTTTCCTGAATTTGCATCAGAGGTTCGAAATGTTTGGCTAGGGCTATCATCCGACGGTTTCAACCCTTTTGGCAAGAAAGAGCTTCAGTACAGTGTGTGGCCAGTTATTTTGATTCCGTACAACTTTCCACCGTGGATGTGCATGAAGAAGGAATATAACATGCTCACATTGTTGATTCCAGGCCCAGGTTATCCGGAAAAGTGTCTCGATGTGTATTTGAGACCCGTAATTGAGGAGCTTCGGTACTTGAGTCTGAACGGCCACCTGGTCTACGACCGGTTCAAAAATGAGATGTTCCGGATGCATGTCATGCTTGTTGGCACGATCAGTGACTTTCCTGGGAGGGGTATGTTGTCGGGCAGCGTCACCAGGGGTTACAGGGCTTGTTCAGAGTGCATGACTGTTGATTGCTCCAGTCCTCATTGCAGCAAGATTGTCCAGATGCGTCACCGTCGTTGGCTTCCGCATGACCATCCATTTAGGGACGATGCACAGGCTTTTGATGGGACTGAAGAAAGGGGCTGGGCACCCGAGCAATGGACAGGGGAGGAAATATTGGCAGTGTTGAATGAGTATGACTTTGGTCCGCTTAGCAATCATCCCGATGTGTTGCGCACGATTCCAGAGAGGCCGGATCGGTATAGGTTCTGGTCACACAAGAGCATCTTATGGGAACTTCCTTATTGGGCCAGGTTGGCTACCAGATACTACCTGGATGTCATGCATATAGAGAAGAACGTGGGTGAAGCCGTGGTTGGCACAGTTTTGAATTGGGAGAAGAAAACAAAAGACACCCCCAAGGCACGCGTTGATCTGAGAAATATGGGACTGCGGGACCATTTGTGGTTGAGAGAGGGCAGGAGCAAAATGCCCCAAGCTCTTTACACCGTCACCAGGGACCAGAAACATGAAATCTTTGGATGGCTGAGTAATGTCAGGTAACTTTTTATTAGGCATGTATTCCCTAAAGAATCCATCTGTTGTTGGACGACTATATATGCATGAAATCTAATTGTTGTTAATGGCTATGCAGGTATCCTTATGGCTATGCGGGTAACATAAGCAAGTGTGTTAACTACCGAGACAACAAGATGTACGGATTGAAGAGTCACGACTGCCATGTACTGCTTCAACGCCTCTTCCCTATTTTCATTCGAGCGTACTTGGAGGATGAAGTGGTTGAGCCGTTGGTGGCGTTGTCAAGATTCTTCCAGAAGTTATGCGCTAGAGAAGTTAGAAAATCAGACCTCATGAGAATGCATGAGGAAATCGTTTTTATCTTGTGCAAGTTCGAGAGGATATTTCCCCCAAACTTCTTTGACATCATGCCTCACCTGATGATCCATCTTCCCCAACAATTGTTGCTTACCGATCCCGTACACTACACTTGGATGTATCCCATCGAAAGGTACATGTTATTCATAAATTTGATTTATACATGTTTTTAAATAAAAGTTGCATGCTCTTAACATGCACTTGTTAACCTTGCAGACAACTTGGAGACTCCAAGAAATATATGCACAATAAATCTGCGCCTGAGGGGTGTATTGCTGAAGCTTACATTGCGCATGAGTGTGTAACGTACGCCAAGTTGTACTTGGGAGCGATGGAGGACCCCCCACAACATCCAAGTCGAGATGACCCCGAGTTCAACCTATCTATCGTCGCCAACTCTGTTGTACCATACGGAAGCTTCAAGAAGAAGGGTGTGGACAAGTTGCCTGACCATGAGGTAGGGATTGCCCACTGGTGGGTTCTAATAAACTGTCCGGAGGTACAATATTGGAAACGAACCCGTCTTCACTGCAAGGAAGTTCGCGGTGATGTCGAGTACCACAACACGACGTTTGCAGACTATTTTCCACAATGGGTAAGTGTATAAATATATATATTAGATGGCTTTCTTTTACAGTTCCCTATTCTTTAATCATAAACACACCAAGTGATTTGAGTTATATTTTTCAGCTGATGCAAGTGGCTGCGAGGGGTGGTCATACAAATTACTCAGAGGAATTGAGGCTGTTGTCGATGAAGCCGATATCTTCCACAGTCCGCCCAATGTGTGATGTCAACGGCGTTAAGTATATATGTGAAGCTAGAGACGGGGAACGCAAAACACAGAATTGTGGGGTGATGGTCGATGGTGCAGAGGGGGGCGTGGATTTTTACGGTGTCCTACAGTCAGTTGTTGAACTCATTTATGGGAACCGCATGAAAGTCCACTTGTTCAAGTGTCGATGGTTTGATACTAGGCCGCACCGCATACGAATCGATCAGTACGGCATACTTTCGGTGAATACCGCCACTAGTGTGTATGAAGATGACCCCTTTGTTTTCGCCACAGCGGCCAAAAAGGTCTTTTATCTTGACGATCCATTGAACAAAGGCACGTGGAAGGTAGTTAACCATGTGTCTCAGCGAGACATATATAGTGCTACCACACTTGGTGTGAGCACAGAGTGTCAAGAAGCGACCGCATACCAGGAGCCGGACGCCGGCGACATTCCGGAATCCTCCACCATCCGCGATAATAATGTGACGCCGGGCAGAGTGGTTCGACTTCCTAGGGGTCAGGTGCCCATGTATGATGTTAATCCGAATCGTCTATATCAGGCAGTTGTTGAACTCATTTATGGGAACCGCATGAAAGTCCACTTGTTCAAGTGTCGATGGTTTGATACTAGGCCGCACCGCATACGGATCGATCAGTACGGCATACTTTCGGTGAATACCGCCACTAGTGTGTATGAAGATGACCCCTTTGTTTTCGCCACAGCGGCCAAAAAGGTCTTTTATCTTGATGATCCATTGAACAAAGGCACGTGGAAGGTAGTTAACCATGTGTCTCAGCGAGACATATACAGTGCTACCACACTTGGTGTGAGCACAGAGTGTCAAGAAGCGACCGCATACCAAGAGCCGGACGCCGTCGACATTCCGGAATCCTCCACCATCCGCGATAATAATGTGACGCCGGGCAGAGTGGTTTCAACTTCCTAGGGGTCAGGTGCCCATGTATGATGTTAATCCGAATCGTCTATCTCAGGCAGACGATGACTCAGACGACGAGTACGAGCACCGGTTGCCAGATATTAACTACTATACTACGTCTGACTCAAGTGATGAGGATGATTCTGATTATCATCCTTAGTATACTGTTTATGTATGTATTTGTGTACGATGGTGCATGCATGTATGAATACATTTTTCGTCCTTAATTACCGTTTTCCGAGTTTATGGGAAATTGTATTGAATTGTTTGTGCGATGTTCAGGAATTTATCAGGTGAAATAGGCAATTTTCAGGCCCTAAATGGCAAATTTTCGGAAAGATAAGCATTATAGCCGACGAAATGGACCATACTTCGTCCGCTATAATGCCCATTCTGGGTAATTTAATATGCAAGTCGTCGGCTAACGACAAAATGTTGAAGGTCGTCGGCTAAAGTATAGCCGATGACCTGTAATTCGTCGGCTATAACCCCTGGCCCGGATGTTGACCGAAACCATTGCTTGATCCTTCAAATGCAAAAGTGTCGTGACATAAGATACGACCGAAATATTGAAATACGTCTACGGTTGAAAAATGGGAAGATTCCGACAAAATCTGTGTGCCGAATGTTGCGGTTAGCTGTTTTTTACGTTCGTTTTCCTATGGGTAGCCTGACGTTCGGTAAATATTTTGAGAAAAATTTTTATACGATTAGTTGCGTCTCATCGATCTGAAACTATTCTCTGTTGAAGGTCAGGCCAAAAAACGTCATTTAGATGGGCCAATTTCCGTTTTAAAGCGTTTAGAGGTTTGACTTTGCAATTTGACCGTACCGATCGAGCCTTTAACGTTGTTAGATGTAGTTGGAATTTTTTTCATACATGTATTTAATCTTAACAGTGATATCTGACGGTTGGAATAGATTTTCCAAACTTTTAGATTCGAAATCGGAACATATGCACTAATGTTCCTTAACTTGTTTACTAAGTGTTTAAGTGAATGTATAGTTTCAAATAGTTACTATATGTAGACCCTTCAAATGCAAATGTGTCGTGAAATAAGATACGACCGAAATATTGAAATACGTCTACGGTTGAAAAATGGGAAGATTCCGACAAAATCTGTGTGCCGAATGTTGCGGTTAGCTGTTTTTTACGTCCGTTTTCCTATGGGTAGCCTGACGTTCGGTAAATACTTTGAGGAAAATTTTTATACGATTAGTTGCGTCTCATCGATCTGAAACTATTCTCTGTTGAAGGTCAGGCCAAAAAAACGTCATTTAGACGGGCCAATTTCCGTTTTAAAGCGTTTAGAGGTTTGACTTTGCAGTTTGACCGTACCGATCGAGCCTTTAACGTTGTCAGATGTAGTTGGAATTTTTTTCATACATGTATTTAATCTTAACGGTGATATCTGACGGTTGGAATAGATTTTCCAAACTTTTAGATTCGAAATCGGAACATATGCACTAATGTTCTTTAACTTGTTTACTAAGTGTTTAAGTGAATGTATAGTTTCAAATAGTTACTATATGTAGACCCTTCAAATGCAAATGTGTCGTGAAATAAGATACGACCGAAATATTGAAATACGTCTACAGTTGAAAAATGGGAAGATTCCGACAAAATCTGTGTGCCGAATGTTGCGGTTAGCTGTTTTTTACTTCCGTTTTCCTATGGGTAGCCTGACGGTCGGTAAATATTTTGAAGAAAATTTTTATACGATTAGTTGCGTCTCATCGATCTGAAACTATTCTCTGTTGAAGGTCAGGCAAAAAAACGTCATTTAGACGGGCCAATTTCCGTTTTAAAGCGTTTAGAGGTTTGACTTTGCAGTTTGACCGTACCGATCGAGCCTTTAACGTTGTCAGATGTAGTTGGAATTTTTTTCATACATGTATTTAATCTTAACGGTGATATCTGACGGTTGGAATAGATTTTCCAAACTTTTAGATTCGAAATCGGAACATATGCACTAATGTTCCTTAACTTGTTTACTAAGTGTTTAAGTGAATGTATAGTTTCAAATAGTTACTATACGTAGACCCTTCAAATGCAAATGTGTCGTGAAATAAGATACGATCGAAATATTGAAATACGTCTACGGTTGAAAAATGGGAAGATTCCGACAAAATCTGTGTGCCGAATGTTGCGGTTAGCTGTTTTTTACTTCCGTTTTCCTATGGGTAGCCTGACGGTCGGTAAATATTTTGAGGAAAATTTTTATACGATTAGTTGCATCTCATCGATCTGAAACTATTCTCTGTTGAAGGTCAGGCCAAAAAACGTCATTTAGACGGGCCAATTGCCGTTTTAAATCGTTTAGAGGTTTGACTTTGTAGTTTGACCAAAGAATAGCCGACGACATACTTAACTTCGTCGGCTAAACTCTTGCGATCCGCGCCGTTTCATTGTCTGCCGTTGGATGGGCGAGATCTAACGGCTGCTGAGAGCGTGAAGTATAGCCGACGAGATTCATATTATAGGCGACGAAATCCATACTTCGTCGGCTATAACCGTCCCGCAAAGCCCAACTTCGGCCCGGCCCGGATTTCGGGTCAGAGTATAACCGACGAATTTCGTCGGCTATACTATAGCCGACGAATTAAAATTAAATCGTCGGCTATAGTCCTTCGATTTTCACACTATAGGCGACAAAATTCATTCTTCGTCGGCTATAACAGGCCCCCAAAGCCCAAATGAGGCCCGGCCCGGATTTCGGTTGGGCTTTGGGGGCCTGTTAACAGACGAAATTCATTTTCTGCTTAATTAGAACCCTAATTTCCCAGCCCACCCGATCGACCGATCGACCCAGCCCCACCCGACGCCGATCGACCCTCCCCCACGCCGATCGACCCCTCCCCGCCCCGGCCCCCTCCTTCCCGAGCCCTCCCCGACCCGAAATCTCTCCGAACGGCAACGCCACCAGCCGCCGCCCCTAGCCGCCGTCGCCGCCGCACCGCACCACCTCCCCTAGCCGCACCACCATGTCAGGTAGTCCCGCTCTCCCTCATTTATGGTTTTTGGAAATTTTGTGGAATTTTGTGGTTTTGTGGAATTTAGGGATTTTGTGAAATTTTATGGTTTTTGTGAAATTATGTGGAATTTAGGGTTGTTGTGCAATTTATGGAATGTTGTGGAATTTTTGTTAATTTTGTGGAATTTTGTGGAATTTTGTGGAGGATATATATATATATATTTTTTCGGAATATATATATATATATATATATATAATTAGGTATAAATATATTTATGTATATATATAATTAGGTATATATATATTTAATGAAGTTTTTTATTTTTTTGTGAAATTTATGGAATTTTGTGGAAATTTTTTTAATGTTGTGGAATTTTTGTTAATTTTGTGTAATTTTTAGGAGGATATATATATATATATATATATTTCGGAATATATATATATATATAATTAGGTATAAATATATTTATGTATATATATAATTATGTATATATATATTTAATGAAGTTTTTTATTTTTTTGTGAAATTTATGGAATTTTGTGGATTTTTTTTTAATTTTGTGGAATTAACAACGATTTGTAGGAGGATATATATATATATCTATATATATATATATTTCGGAATATATATATATATATATATATATATATATATAATTAGGTATAAATATATTTAGGTATATATATAATTAGGTATATATACATTTAATGAAGTTTTTAATTTTTTTGTGGAATTTTTGTGAAATTTATGGAATTTATATACTAATTGTGTAGGAAACCGCCGCGCTGTAGACCGTTGGCTTGCCAGACCGACCGAGAGCGACCCCGACGCTCAAGCAGGACCCAGCCGTGGGGGGAGCGGATCCAGCGGTCGTCGGGGCCTACACCGGCCTATGAGTCGACGAGAGGAGACCTTGATGGGATTCACCCCGAGCGATCCACGTGGGGGCTCCTCGTATGAGTCGACGGGAGTAGGCCCTACCTCGAGTGTCGGAGGAGGACGCAGAGCCGCATCCTCCAGACCCCAGTGCACTTCAGCACTGTTCCAGGATCGGCAACCGACCCCACCGCGCGCCGATCTGGATCCTCCAGAGATGCTCCCTGTCCCCCCACAGCGACAGCGTCCACAGCTACGGGGCCCACCGTCAGGGGGATCAGGCCTCTCAGGGTCCACGCCCCGTATGTCTCCGCCATCGGGGATGTACATGGTCCAGTTCCTCCCTGCCATCCCCGAGTACGACGCCAGGGGGAGGCAGATTTGGAGGCACGACCGGCCCCACGAGATTCTCTGGGAGGAGGCCTACGTCCACAGGCCTACGTCCACAGGCCTTTCGACTCAGAGGACTGCCGCGGCCTGTGGTGTGTTCGTGAGAAGGACAAGCAGTACAACGACGCAGGTAATTGGTTAGTTTAATTAATTATTTAGATTGTTTAATTAATTATTTAATTAGTTAGTTTAAATAATTATTTAACTATGTATTCATTTTAATTATGAAACAGGCGTCCTCGTAAATAAACCCGCGGGGACGAGACGGACCAGAGGGCCAGTGAACATGTCGACCCTGGAGAGGGAGCTCGCCGGTGGGATCAGGGAGATCCTGCCCGGTCCCGGTGAGGATGGACGCCCGATCGAGAGGAGAGACACCACCACCAAGTATATCAACGCGACGGGCATGCTCGTGCGGGACAGGGTCCCACTGTTGTGGCCCGACTGGGGCTCTGTGCCCGATGACATCAAGGCGCAAGTGTACAATGCACTGTCGATGAGTTAAATCGTATTTTTATTATAGAAAATAAACATTTATGAATTCAGTCCTTATAACTATATAAAAATATTTTCTAATTAATTTATAATATTACAGCAATGGTTTAGAGTCCATACTACCTTGGACTGGTGGAGAGACGAGCAGCTGAAGAACATGTTATGTGTTTCGCGTTATTTTACTATCATACTATTTATTGGCAGTGTACGAATATATCTAACAGTTGTGTTTTGTTAATATAGGTACTCCGAGTGGAAGAACGAGCTGTCGACGCACTACAGGACGTACCATGTGGAGCAGGGCTTAGGACGAGGTGCAACCCCCCACGAGTTCCGGTACAGGGAGTATGAGTGGCTATGGCTGGTAGCCTACTTCGGGAGCGACAGGGTCTCGGTAAGAAAATTTAGCCTGCTAGTATATAACTTTTTACTGTTATTTAATAATTAAATTATGTAGTTACTTAATTAAATTAATTAGTTAGTTAGTTATTAGTTATTAAATTAAGTTAGTTAGTTAGTTACATAGTTAGTTAGTTCGTTACTAAATTAAATTAAATTAAATTAAATTAGGTAGTTAGTAAGTTAGTTAGTTACTAAATTAAATTAGTTAGTAACTAAATTAGTTAATAATTTTATTTTGGTTAGTTCTTAATATTTTAATTTAGTTACTAATTTATATTTGCGTTTATATGTTCGTTCTTATAATACAGAAAATCTCGAAGACGAAGAGCGACAACCGCAAGAGGAACGAGCACCCCCACCACGGCGGCGCCCGCTCCTGGAGGCAGTGGGCAGAGATTGCGAGGAGGGACCGACCGCTGAGACCGTTGTCGTGGATTCATGCGCAGATGTATCCGGGGCGTCCCGACCAAGTGGTAAGTATTCGCCCATCTTCAATAAAAGTGTTTCATTAAATTAATTTATATATTTTTTTTATTAATTCGTTTATTATATTTTATTGTCAATTAGGCGGAAATAGATGCGGAGACCGACGCGATCACCTTCGGGATCGCGTGAGACACCCTGGGGGAAGGGGCGTCCGACGAGGCGATCGCGGAGTCTTCCTCCACGATCGACACCCTTGAGCCGCGCTTGGCCTCTCAGATCATGCACGCGGCGTAGGGATGGGCAACAACTACTTCTACCAGAGAGGCCTAGGCGCGGCGGGAGATGGGGTTCTCAAGTACATGCCGGCCAATCCCAACACGCAGCGTGCGGCTTCGACGAGAGGAGACTTGCAGACACAGCTGCAGAGGACGCATGCGGAGTTGGCGAGGGCGGTGGAGGCGCTCCAGCAGGTGGAGTTGGCGAGGGCGGCGGAGGCTTCGGCGCAGCAGGCCAGAGACGCATCTATGGCGCAGATGTACCGATGGATACAGCAATCTTGGGAGGCCCAGCAGGCTAGACTCCAGCCCCCGCCTCCGCCACAGATGCCCGAGTTCGTCGTCCCCACTCCCCCCCCGCATCGGAGTACGCCAGGCGATCAGGCTAGCCATAGCCAGCGGAACTCGAACGATCCCGTCGACGACGCTACGCGTTTAGGGGGTGATGATGAGTAGATGACTAGTTAGGGGGTTAATTTAATTTGTACAGTAGGTAGGATATTAGGAATGGATTGATGTGGATATTTGTTGGATATTTGTTTGTGGATTTTCTGCAGCCAGACCGAAACGAAGTGAAATTGGGCCCGAGTAAAATTTTTAAGTTTTTTAAAAATATTTAGGGGTTATAGCCGACGAAATAGACCATATTTCGTCGGCTATACCCTCCCGGCTTCCGGTAAAAAAAGCCGTTCCCGGCACCGGAGAATGTTATGGCCGACGATTAATTCGCCGGCTATGACTGATGTATAGCCGACGATAGTGTCGTCGGCTATACTTCCGGGTTAGGGGCAATTACGTAATTGTTGTAGCCGACGATTCTGTCGTCGGTAATATTCGAAGTATAGCCGACGACGCTTTATTCGTCGGCTATACTGCGTGGTGTATAAGTCGACGACTTACCCTTAGTTTCGTCGGCTATACTATAGCCGACGGAGCATTCCCGACTAGAGTATAGCCGACGATACTTCGTCGGCTATGACTATAGCCGACGATTTAATGAAAACGGCCGACAAGATGGCGTCGTCGGCTATAACCCCTTTTCTGGTAGTGCTCTCTCATTATCTAATAACTTGATAAAGGATTACACCCTGCCTAGGACCTTAATTGTTGTACAAAAAAGCAATCTAAAAATCAAGTAACTAAGTCGATCTATTGCTTAGGTGGAAAAAAACCAAGCGCTACATCGCATCTTTGCCCTTGGCATTAGGGCAGGCCGCCATATTACCCGCAGCTGGCTAATCAACCTTCTCAATGTGGAATTTAGATCCAAAATTCTAAGCCCAAAACTGATTTGTCCCAAGTCTTAGCCCGAACCCAGGCCTTAAGGTCCGAGTCCGAGCCCAAACTTGGCCAAACCAGCGTCGTCGATCTATCCAGCGGCCAACGTACACTACGACGATTAGCCGAAGGCCTTGTTGCCATGACCACCTCACTCTAAACTAATTCAGATGAACCCGTCTTGGCCATATGAATTTTCATGACCATCACACCAGCTTCTGCCACCAACGTCGACCAAGTAGTCGTCCTTGGCAGTGTCAGAGTATCCAAACTTACCGGCGTTAACCATATACACGCCACTAGCCTGAAGCCATAGACGAGTAGGGATCGAAGATTGTCAAGAGGAGCTCAAGCACTTGTGCTACAGATCCTTTTCACACCTTGAGAAAGCTGCTTCTGTGTTAGGATAACAATAGAGATTGTCGATCTGAGTTCCGGAAGAGATCCTAGATTTGTGTGATTGGCTATGAGAGACCAAACCTTTCTCTAGGGTTTTCCCTCGCCTCTAAAACTTTCGGAGCAATCTTAGATGCAGCTAGCTGTTTAAGTAGTTACAGGGAGTAAATCTTATTCAGAGCCATCTTAGATGCAGCTAGCTGTTTTATTCCCTATTCTATTCAATGAGCTATAAAATTGATTGTCTTCTTAATTTTTTTTTATTTTTTTTAAATCTTGGATATCAATAATGAAAACATGTTAGAGTCTATTATATTTTACATATGGATTTCAAACACATTTATAATATCCCGATTTTTTAATTTTGTCAAATTCTATTTTTATTGTGGAACATAGAAAGTAGAGGTCGTCACAAGTTCGTCGCATTTTTCGAAAAAAATTTCTAACTCCTAAGTTATTTTTAGCGATTTTTCAAAGTTTAGTCGAAATTCTATTTATACTGACGTGGCGGCATTCTATTAATAGTTAGGGACACATGGTGTTGACAGTAGCCACAGAGGGGCTACACAGTCCCACAGACCCGCAGCTGGCATGCCCGGGGCCGGACCGAGGCCTGGAGCAGGATCCCCAGCACCCGGACCCGAGGCCCAGCAGTCTAACTTATGACTGGGGGCCTTAGTTAGGGACACCAGCCTGCCGAACATGTCAGCTTAGCTGCCCCTTTGCGTACAAACAGAAGGGAACCAGTCCCACATCGAAGAGTAAGACCAGACCTCACGCTCGACCACCTATATAAGGGCCTCAACTACCCTCATTAATAGGTAACTAATCTCTCCAACTACTTATCAATCCCGCTTAAGTTATCTATTTGTCCCAACGGTACTAACTTAGGCATCGGAGAGGAGAAGACCGGCCCGCCCGATATTCCCCTTAGTCAGCAGGGTTCGCAGGAGGAAACCGCATCAAGATCCACCAGTTTCTACCAGGTTTGTGCAAAAACAATTGGCGTCACTACTACAAAAAACTCAATACACAACACAAATCAGACAACACTTTGAAAGTTACATGTTGTGTGAATCACTGAACTGTTTCACACAACCTGAAGTGAATAATTTATGTTGTATGATGGTACACATTTTCCATATTCTGAAAAATATTTTTCCAGATTTTGTCACACAACTCTGACACACATTTTCTGTTGTATGATTAATGAAAATCTTGGCGGCAGAACTCCCTCCGACATTGAAACTCAAATTTGGGTAAGGTCTAGAAGGACAGACAACAAAGTTATTGTTTTGTGTTGTGTGATAATGTCACATCCTGCATTAGGTCTCATCAAGTGCAAAGTGACAAATACTTGTACAACAGAATTTCGTAGTTTTGTTGTATGAGTTGGTTTGCTTGTCATTCCCCCACATTCATTTTGGCTCCAATGGCTTGTATTTAAGATGAAAATATTGGCGGCATAACTCCCTCCGACACTGAAACTTAAATTTGTGCAAGGTCTAGATGGACAGACAACAAAGTTCTTGTTTCGTGTTGTATGATAAGTCACAGCTTGCACTAGGTGTCACTAGTGTAAAATGAAAAATACTTGTACAACATAATTTTACAATTCTGTTGTACGACTTGTTTTGCTTGTCCTTGTGCCACATTCATTTTGGCTCCAATGGCTTAAATGCTACCACCCTTAAAGCGGGAAATTTGACTCCAATGACTTAAATTCATTCCCTCAAATGTGAAGCGGGAAATTTCCCTCCATTTATTTTAACTTTACACAAACAAACATACAACAGTAGTTCTTTTCTGTTGTATGAGAATATTGCAGTTTATACTAGATGAACCTAGTGCAAAATGCAAAATCTTTTCGAAACAACTATATATGGGTAGCCTGACGGTCGGTAAATATTTTGAGGAAAATTTTTATACGATTAGTTGCGTCTCATCGATTTGAAACTATTCTCTGTTGAAGATCAGGCAAAAAAATGTCATTTAGACAGGCCAATTTCCGTTTTAAAGCGTTTAGAAGTTTGACTCACCCGGTTGACCGTCCCGATCGAGCCTTTAACGTTGTCAGATGTAGTTGGATTTTTTTTCATACATGTATTTAATTTTAACGGTGATATCTGACGGTTGGCATAGATTTTCCAAACTTTTAGATTCAAAATCGGAACATATGCACTAATGTTCCTTAACTTGTTTACCAAGTGTTTAAGTGAATGTATAGTTTCAAATAGTTACTATACGTAGACTCTTCAAATGCAAATGTGTCGTGAAATAAGATATGACTGAAATATTGAAATACGTCTACGGTTGAAAAATGAGAAGATTCCGACAAAATCTGTGTGCCGAATGTTGCGGTTAACTGTTTTTTACTTCCGTTTTCCTATGGGTAGCCTGACGGTCGGTAAATATTTTGAGGAAAATTTTTATACGATTAGTTGCGTCTCATCGATTTGAAACTATTCTTTGTTGAAGATCAGGCAAAAAAACGTCATTTAGACAGGCCGTTTTAAAGCGTTTAGAGGTTTGACTCACCCGGTTGACCGTCCCGATCGAGCCTTTAACGTTGTCAGATGTGGTTGGATTTTTTTTCATACATGTATTTAATCTTAACGGTGATATCTGACGGTTGGAATAGATTTTCCAAACTTTTAGATTCAAAATCGGAACATACGCACTAATTTTCCTTAACTTGTTTACTAAGTGTTTAAGTGAATGTATATTTTCAAATAGTTACTATACGTAGACTCTTCAAATGCAAATGTGTCGTGAAATAAGATATGACCGAAATATTGAAATACGCCTACGGTTGAAAAATGAGAAGATTCCGACAAAATCTGTGTGCCGAATGTTGCGGTTAACTGTTTTTTACTTCCGTTTTCCTATGGGTAGCCTGACGGTCGGTAAATATTTTGAGGAAAATTTTTATACGATTAGTTGCGTCTCATCGATTTGAAACTATTCTCTGTTGAAGATCAGGCCAAAAAACGTCATTTAGACAGGCCAATTTCTGTTTTAAAGCGTTTAGAGGTTTGACTCACCCGGTTGACCGTCCCGATCGAGCCTTTAACGTTGTCAGATGTGGTTGGATTTTTTTTCATACATGTATTTAATCTTAACGGTGATATCTGACGGTTGGAATAGATTTTCCAAACTTTTAGATTCAAAATCGGAACATACGCACTAATTTTCCTTAACTTGTTTACTAAGTGTTTAAGTGAATGTATATTTTCAAATAGTTACTATACGTAGACTCTTCAAATGCAAATGTGTTGTGAAATAAGATATGACCGAAATATTGAAATACGCCTACGGTTGAAAAATGAGAAGATTCCGACAAAATCTGTGTGCCGAATGTTGCGGTTAACTGTTTTTTACTTCCGTTTTCCTATGGGTAGCCTGACGGTCGGTAAATATTTTGAGGAAAATTTTTATACGATTAGTTGCGTCTCATCGATTTGAAACTATTCTCTGTTGAAGATCAGGCCAAAAAACGTTATTTAGACAGGCCAAAATTTTCGTCGGCCATACTCTAATATAGCCGACGATCTGGTAGTGGTATCGGGGGTAAACGTTCTTAAATTTTTACATGGTTGATTACATCTCATCTATTTGAGAGTTTAATGTTTGGAATAGTCGACGAAACAAAGTCATCTAAAGGTACGTAATAACATTTTCGTGTGATAAGTTTAATGAAAATATGGTTGACCATTTCGATCGAGCATCGAACGTTCATGAGTTAATATTTCTACTTACTGATATTTAACTATAATGATCATATTTTACAGTTGATTTTTCTAAATTTTATTTTTCTAAGTAGATATCAAACTATGTGTTTACATTTTGTTTTAAAATTATTTTTATTATATGCGTGTTATTAGCCATTTAACTTTAGCAAAAATCAACCATTGGATTTGAGTTGAGAGGGGAAAAACCCTAATGCCCGGGTCACCTAAAGCCTCAATCTCAACAACCTATCGCAGATGCAGCTTCGCTCTTCATCTCTCCCACCTCGATATTTTGGCTTCACTTTTCTTCACCCCGTGTCAGACACTCTCCTCCTCTCCTCTCCTCATCTCCCATCCTCCTCCCCTTTCCTGCTTCCAGACCCGAACGCAACCTCCTCTCTCCTTACATCTCCATCTCCAGACCCGACATGGCCGCCGCCTCCCTCTCCAACCACCTCCACGACCTCCTCCTCAGATCCTGCGTCCTCCACCACTCCAACGCCAACGTCTTGTCCCACCCGCCTCCCGGCTTCGGCAGAGACAACCTCGCCTTCTTCGTCCTCGACCTCTTCACGCGCCTCCAAATCAGCGGCGTCGAGTGCAAGAAGAACCCAGTACCTTTGATTCTTGAGGAGGGAGGAGGTAGAGGTGAAGACATTTGATTCTACTACTCTCTTTGTTTGTCGCCGACAGACTCTCTAAGCTCTACGACGGCGCCAAGGTCTTCATCGGCCTCCGCATCCCCACAGCGATTTGGTTCTCTCTCCCATTTCTTTCTGGCGAGTAACAATCTCAAGGATTCTCCCATTTCTTCATATTTGGCGCTCGCAAAAGAGTAATAGCTCGCCCAAACAAACAAAGAGGTCTATGGTTTCTCTTCCTATCAATTGGCATGGTATCTTTTTTTATAATCGTGTATGGGTTTCTGGAATCAAATATGACTAATGACACTTCTTCTGCTAGTGGATCTGTTTCAGCACTAGTTTGTTTCCAATATTTTAATTGGGGAAAGTTTGATGCATTGATTAGTCACGTTCTATTGTTTGTTGATTCTGGATTGTCTTCAAATAATTTTGTTGTATAATGACTGCAGTTGGCATTCTGGGGATTCTTGATGATGTGCATCTTTTCTGTCTATGAGTTTGTTGTAATAGGTTTGCTTCTGCGAGATATTGCATGAGTTCTAGATGAATGAGGAGTTAAAGGGCTTCAGAATTGTTTTCTGATTTTTTTTCTTGTCTATTAGTTAGCTGTTTTAATTATGTGGTTTGTGAGTTATGAATTCTTCTATTGCCAATTCTTTGGCTGTTTTGATGTGGTTTGTGAATTGATGAATTTTATACATGTCTAAATTTTCGTAAGGGCTCTACTGATCGAATATATATGATCCTTATTCGCCTACGTACATGGGTTGCTTTTTAATTTTTATTCAAGTGCTCTCGGGAATTAAAGACTAATGGAATGCTTATACCTGGGGATGGGAAAATGGAAACTTAGTATATTCATGTGCATGTTCATCATACCTGGGGATCGAATATTTTATACATATCAGTTTTGATTTTCAGTACCTATGTTTATACCAGTTATTTGTATTCTATTGAGATGCATCCTACATTATATTCCTATCAATGTGGAATCTGAGATCCTGATATCTTATTTAAAAGTATGTAATAGATCAGAGAAATTCACTATGGCGTTGGTATCCTCTTTTAGAATGATATTATTTGATAAGTGGGTCTCAAACTTCTAACAGAACTATGGCCAGTGGTCGACCTCATTTATTTGCATGGTTCTCTGAGGTCCTGAGCTCGGTTGTTGCGTAATTAATGGCCAGGTCCTAGTAATCAAGCATTTTTCCAAATAGCCTTGCTTTGTTCTTCTCCAACATATCATCCTACTTTCCACAATGTTTTTACCTAATGTTGCTAATTTTTGTACTTCTCTTACCTCAGTTTAAAATTTTATAGTTTATCCTTGTTGCTCATCTGTTTTGATATATTAGAATTGAGTAAATATGTTACATTTCATGTGTAGGTTTATCCGGAGGGTACACACCTTATCATCCCATGGTTTGAGAGGCCAGTAATTTATGATGTTCGTGCCCGACCTCATCTGGTGGAGAGCACTTCTGGCAGCCGTGATCTCCAAATGGTCAGTAAAATTTTGCCCTTTATTTTCTTCTATTTTTCCTGTCATAAAGAATTTGACATCTTCACGGTTTGTGTTCAAATTATTTGGCAATGCCGTTGTATATTATGGATTCAACTTTTGGCAACTTAGTGTACTTTATCCCGTCTGTATCCATAATTTGTCACAATCTCATGTGTGATGTATTACTTGTATGTGTGTGTTTTATATATCCTGCTATCACAATTTCATTTAGGCTTTATCTGGTTGGTAACATGAATATAGGCTTTATTTAATGCTTAATCTTAGCATAAGCTGTTCACGTGTAGCTCTTCAAAACATGTCTTTTAATCAGCCAGTAGTTAAGTTGCAATTCATTTCCTGTTTTCTGATAATATCTTCATGTTCTCATTGTACTCTCCAGGTGAAAATTGGGCTTAGAGTTCTTACTCGTCCATTCCCAGACCAGCTGCCTACAGTCTATCGAACTCTTGGTGAGAATTATAATGAGAGAGTCCTTCCTTCTATAGTTCATGAAACTTTGAAGGCTGTTGTTGCACAGTATAATGCCAGCCACTTGAATGATGAGAGAGTCCTTCCTTATAATGAGAGAGTCCTTCCTTCTATAGCTCTTCAAATGCTAGTTAAGTTTTAGTTTGCTTTTGCTCTATGCATCTATGTGGTACATTAGTGTGCTCCGGCCACTTGAATGATATGTAGAATGGTTCAATTTATGTATAATTATTGTATCTGCAAAAACTGCTCTTCTGGAAATGGTAATGGTTCAATGTACAACAGTTTACATGCTTTTTGAGACCTCATTTCTTGTGTATTTGAGGCTCAGACAACAAAGTGGTCATATGACCAAATGCTTAAATCTATTGTGTGATAGAAACTTATACAACACTATAACAGCGTTATGTGTTGTACAATATGACCAAAAGCCGAATCAAACCAGTGTCACAAACTGCTCAATTCTGTTGTCTGGTTGTCGAATAATACAACTGTAAAAATATCATATGTTGTACAATATGACTAAAAGCCACATCAAACCTGTGTCACAAAATCCTCAAATCTGTTGTTTGATTTGTAGAATCATACAACTCAATAAATATGAAACGAAATCAGTTGTCTGAATCAGACAACTAAATAAGTGGGAGATGAAATCTGTTGTGCGAATGAGACAACAGAATAAAATTGCAATATTCTGTTGTATGTTTAAAACTTACACAACATAAAAGTATGCATATTCTGTTGTATGAACTAGACATGTCAGTGCAGCGAATGCCAAGCCAGCCATGGCATGGCATATAAGTTGTACAACAGAAATTATAAGTTGGTTGTTGGACGTTTCATCACACAAGCTCGAGATATACGACGGTTTTTTCGAACTTACACAACGGTGCAGCACCGTTGTGTATTGAGTTTTTTGTAGTAGTGCGTCGTCTGTGGGAAGAGATAAAAGTCACGTAGGCATTATCTAGAAAAAAAAAATGGCAGAAAGCTCAGAAGCGGGGCGAAAAAAAAATGCAGCAGAGGATCAGCGGGTCATACCAGAGCAAGTGCTCAGCACTACCCCAGTCGCGGTACGGGAGCAGCCCCCCTGCCAAGACAACCAGAACAACAGCAGCTACCAGGAGCCGGGCGGCACGCCAAGGGCATGCAACGGTAGCACGCGCGGGAGAGGCCCGGCGAAAGGCGATCAACTAACACACCAGGGCCCTTCGCTAACATTCTCGGACGACCCAAGCGATGAGGAAGAGAGTCTGGTCGGTGACAGCGACCGGGACACCACATATAACCCCGACCGACACGATATGGCGGGGGAGGTAGAGGTGATGAGAGTAGAAGTCGATCGCCTGCCCGCGGAGAGCGACCGAGATAGAGCAGATTCCAATGCCCGGTATCAGGAAATGGAGACAGTAAACGCCGCCTTGGTGGCTGCCCTGGAAAGAAGACAGCAGTGCAACGTTGCTTTGTTGAGGGCACATGTACCCACACCAGGCCGGTCTCAGCCCCATGAGGCGGGACAGTCATCGGGCGGAGTCCCCGGGCGGCACGGCCCTACCAAAGAGCACGCCGACACCCCAGCAACCACACGCTTCATTCGAGGATGAAGTCATGACCCCGACCGCACGGGCACTACAAGTACTCACCGACTCCGTGTTAGATCTAAAGGCCCAAATGGAGGCCAACGAGAGAAAGGCAGCACGGTCGTTGGAAGGCGTGCGATTCAACGAACGTACGGGACCCTTTTCGCACAGGGTCCTGGAATCCGGGAGATCCGGTAACCAAAAATCTCTGAAGCTGACATACTCAGGAGCCGGCTGCCCCTATCAACATTTGGATAGCTTCCGGTCCCAAACATGTGCCAAGGCCTACTCTGACGCCGTATGTTGCAACATCTTCCAGGAAACTCTGTTCGGAGAGGTGCTTAGCTGGTTCTATGAGCTCCCGGCAAACTCCATTGAGGCATTTGAGCAACTAGCCGATCGGTTTGTCGGCCGCTTCATCCTCCGGGTCGAAGGAGCCCGGACATCGAAGGTCCTCTTCAATTGCAGGCAGACACACGGCGAGAGCTAAGGACGTTCGTTAATTGCTGGCAAACGGCGACGGCCAGGGTTCGAAACTCCCGCATGGGTATGATGAGCTAAGGACGATGGCCATCAGGCATGCTCAGGCGGACCATGAAATATATGGGCATCACCTTCTAAAGAGGAAGCGGGAGGAGTACCTTCCGCCCCCCGAGAAAACAAGGCCAGCCAGCGGGGCGAGAACCGAGACATCCAACCAAACAGACTGAACATAAATTGGGGGAACCAACTGCAGCAGAAACCCTATCCTGACAAGCCCCAGGGCGAGCACAAGCCTGCGCATTACCGATAAGAACGCCCCCTGGCGATCATGCCAGCCGAACGTCAAGAAGTCTTTACCACTCTAACCTCTTCGTACGAGGACATCCTGCACGAGAACGGGAACATCATTCCCCCACCGCTGAAGAGGAAGTACCCAAAATGGAACCTCACCCAGGCGCGAACAGGCAAATACTGCTCCTACCACGATGAAGCTACCCATCGGACGAACAATTGTATCGCCCTCAAGGCAGCGGTGGAGGGGTTGGTTAACAGCGGTCAGCTTCAACGGTATATAGGGGAAAGAATGGCAGATCCCGCCCGGACCCAGTGAAGGGTTAGGTGCTAGAAATTTCAAACACAATTAACTTGGCATACCAACGGTTCAACCGATGTAACATTATAAGATATGTATGCCAACTATTTTGAACGAAATCCAAGGCAAACCACCGGTACTAAAATATATATCCAAAGGCAACAAAAAAAAAAAAAAAGAGTGAACAAAATCCTAAGGAGCCACGATCTCCTCCCCAGCGGGCCCAACCTGTCCACCGGCTTCCTCAGATGGAACCGCCGCATCTTCCCTAATGGGTTCAGATGGCTGAAGTCCGCCTTCCTCTTCCGGCTGCTCTTCCTCCCGCGGCTGCCCATCAGCATCATCACTGGCCTGCGCCTTCAGAATTTGTGAGGTAATCAGGTACCCCTTCTCTTCCCACTCCACATAGGCATCGGCGATACCCGACTCCCTATCCTTCTCCAGAAGCTCAAGAAACTGATCACTATCGTGATATTTGTGGATAACCCGCTGGAAAAGCTCCGGGTCTTCTTCTCCAGCCGCAGCGGCAGTGGCGGCACGCACAGCGGCAGCTTCCACCTGGAGCTCATCCACTTTGGCCTCTAGCTCGGCCCTCTCCTCCTCAGCCCGTTCCTTCTCCTCCTCGAGGCTCCGGACTTGGCCCTCTAGCTTGGCCACCTGCCTCTTGGCCCTCTCCTCCAGTCTGACCTTCTCCCGCTCAAGCCTGGACTTCTCAGCCTCCAGGTGCTCACGGGTTCCGGTCAGAATGACCACCTGCCTCTTCAGCTCCGGCAGCTCCTCACTGGGGTCCGGCTGGTACAGATTGTACAACAGCTACAGAACAATAGGGAGCCGATTAAACAACAACAAAAAATAATGAAACACTGCAGAAGTTTTATGAGCGGTACCGTAGCACCAAACAATTCTTACCCGAAGGACCAACTCCTTGCTCCTCTACCGATTCTCCCCCGACAGGGCTCCAGCGGCCCCAGGCCTGTCCAGACCAAGGCCAGTCACGTCCTCCACCAGGTTCCGGACGAAGGGACTCTCCGAACCTCCCCTCCTCTGTTCTTCCACCTGAGCGGGGCTACTCTGCGGCCCGGCAGAACAGGAAGCCGCAGCAGCTCTATCCCTAGCAGGACTCGTCCCACCACTGGTCTACTTGAGCCGTTTTGCCAGACTCTCACCAGATGACAGGCCAGTCAGTGTCACCAGCGCAGAGGGCGGGACATCCATGATCCTCCGCTTCTTCTCACCCAGGTCGACCGGTGAAGAAGATTGTGCGCCAGTCAAGGAGACCCTGGTGACAAACTTGACCGATCCCGGTCAGTATGGAATCCTGTCCGTTCCACCAGGAACCTTTGGTGGCCCTCCGATGGTTTTCCCCTTTCCGGGTCCCGCAGAGGATGCTGCGGCATGACTCTTCACGCGCCTAAGGATGTAGGCGTCATCCGCAACATCCATGGCCATCGGTTCGGCATGGACGGTAAGCCGGCCAGACTCCCGATCCACCGAGGTCAGTGAAACGACCTCCCCCTTCTCCTTCAACCTCAAGACTAGGTCCTCACCGTCCATGGATAGTGTGTTACCGGGCTTGACGACCGTCCGGGAAGATGCACATATAGAACAAGCAAAGGGTTAGTATCAACTCAATCAGTGGGAACGTCACTACTAAAACCCTGCTACGCACCGGGATCCCGCCCGAGACAGCAATACTCTAACACCTCCCGTCTTATGAAGTTGTAGGAGCTTCGCTCAAGACCGTCCCAGCACCCGAATATCGTGGCAATCCTATCCCGCTCCAACTCAGACAGTACGTACGATTGGTCACCAAGTGGCTGGAAGGCACCAGGAACCCGGTACATCCTCCTCCTTTTCTGCCACTTCCCACCTGCTATCACCACCTTCTTCCTCCAATTATTGTCCACCCAGGAAGGCATGTGGGTGATGATAGGCTGAAAGTGTCGGGCGCTAAAGGTGAGACAACCCCGACACCCTTTCTTTTTCGAGTAGGACAATCTGTACAACGCCCGAAACTCGTTTACCGTCGGCATGCTCATCCCGGACAGCTCGTACAGACAACCAAGGCTCAGCAGCTGCCTCCACTGGTTTCCGGGAAGCTGCGCATGAGACACGTGCAGAGCGCTGAGCATGTACTGCACAAAGTCTGGCAGCGGAAGGGAGAACCCATGACGGAATTGGTCTCCATGAACAGCAACCCAACCCTCCTCCGAGTTACAGGCCGATTCCCCGGGATTCAGTGGTCGTAATTTCACCTCATCCGGGATGCTCCACGTCTCCCGGAAGGCGGCAACCTCCGCAGGGATCATGGTACCCTCCGGTTCATCACACACAACAGCCCATTCCCCATTCCCGATAGTGTAACTCACGGGCGAAGTACCAGGAAAGGGTACCCCGTGCGGGATGCTCTCATGCCCCAGAGACCCGGACGAGGAGACCTCGCCCCTGGAGAGGGCAGCGGCTTCGGACTCCGGGGAAACCGAAGCAAGCCAATCTTCCAACCTCTCCTCATCATCCACCACAGGACGTCTGCCGGCTGATTCAGAAGTCCCATCAGAGCTCCCAGAAGCCATGTAACCTAGGGGGAGGAAAACAAAACCCCACTGCTGGTCAGCCACAAGCTAAAACACAGCCCTCTGCGGCTGCTCCCTAAATCTGCCGCAGATCCCCCGCTGCAAAAAACTAACCCGTTGCGACAGAGACCCCCCCGCCCCGCAAAACACAAACCAACAAAAAAAAAACACGAGGCAAAGGAGGCAGAATTTACTGATTACTATGCACAACCGAGGAAAGTCAGTCCTGGGAAAACAACGGGCAATCGTAGGCAAGCACAAGAACGCCTGAAGCACGGATAGCGCGAGGGTACCTTCACAGAACTTTCGCCGGATTCCTCCCCAACGTTCTCTTCTTCTCTTTGAGCCAAGAGCAAAAACAGCAAACAATGAGGATAAATGAGGCCTTTTTATAGACGGGTCCGATGACCTAGGCACCCCTGTAATCCCCCTAAAATATGCAATTGGGGCAAGTCAAACGCCTGCGAATCCAGGCCCTCCATCTCAGACCGCTCCCTATTGACACGTGTCCTAGCATCGATAAAACCCCCATGCCATCATACCCTGCCATCATACCCTGCGAATCCAGGCCCTCCATCTCAGACCACTCCCTATTGACACGTGTCCTAGCATCGATAAAACCCCCATGCCATCATACCCTGCCATCATAACTGATGGGACTGTGGGCTCTCTCCTTCAATGCATGTCAGCCACTTGCCCCACCTACAAGCAGCAGTTAAGGGAGATAGGGGCAAAAACTGAGGCGTCCAGCCCTCCCACTTCCCCAAGCGTCAACCTCAAATCAAAGAAAGGCATTCCACCGGTTCAGAGGCATTCCATCGGTCATGGAACATTCCACCGGTTCACAGGCATTCCATCGGTCATGGAACACTCCACCGGTTCACAGGCATTCCATCGGTCATGAAACACTCCACCGGTTCACAGGTATTCCATCGGTCATGAAACACTCCACCGGTTCACAGGCATTCCACCGGTTCACAAGCATTCCATCGGTTATGTAGCATTCCACCGGATCCAAGGAACTCCATCGGTCTAGTCACTTTCCTTCGCGCCTACGGGCACGGACAAGCCAACAACAACTCAAGGCTTCGAACACATGGGCTTTATAAACCCGGGAGGTTTGTCCTCTAACACAGGCAAATTCTTCCAGCAGGCTAGAAACCCTGCATCACACTAAGCTGTGAAAAATATCGGGATCCATGGCGAAACTTGTTATCTCCACGCCACCCCACCAGGCATATTGTTTCTCTAACACAGAACAAATCTCCCCGCAGGCTAGAAACCCTGCACAGCCTCATGCTTATTCCAACACAAGCTGAGAAGAATCATCGGGTGTTAACTGGTGCTTAAATATGGCCGCATCATCTCACCGGTGGGCCTGTTGGCTCGAACCTAACAGGTCTCCCCGCAGGCTTGCAACCCTGCACAAAACCCCACGCTTATTCCAACACAAGCTGGGACGAATCATCGGGTGTGGATTGGTGCTATGATATGGCCTAAAACACCCACCGGGCTACTCCCCGGCCTGTCCCACCGTTGGCAGAAATTTTACTGGGGGACTCGTTCCGACATGGCAGTCCACCGGTCGAGTCCTGGTATCGCATGGCGGATTTCAACGCCACATCATCATCCCATGCACTCGTCCGGGTTTCACCCCGTTCCATACTCATGGCATGGCAAGACTTAAGCACAACACCATCATTATTACAAACACACTCATAACTGTCACACGACATCAATCTCATATAGGTACTCACATCACCACGCACCATCATAACAGCCTTTCTGCTCAAACGCCCTGCCAAGCCCAATCTTCAATACGGACTTGGGGGACTGGGGACCGTTGGGTCGGTAACCCTGCGGGTCTGCGGGACAGCAGAACGAGACATTAAGTCCCCATTCAAGATTGCACTTGACCGGGAACTTGGGGGACTTGTTGACAGTAGACACAGAGGGGCTACACAGTCCCACAGACTCACAGCTAGCATGCCCGGGGCCGAACCGAGGCCCGGAGCAGGATCCCCAGCACCCGGACCCGAGGCCCAGCAGTCTAACTTATGACTGGGGGCCCGGGAGCCGGGGACACCAGCCTGCCGAACAAGTCACCTTAGCTGCCCCTTTGCGTACGAACAGAAAGGAACCAGTCCCACATCGAAGAGTAAGACTAGACCTCATGCTCGATCACCTATATAAGGGCCTCAACTACCCTCATTAATAGGTAACTAATCTCTCCAACTACTTATCATTCCCGCTTAAGTTATCTATTTGTCCCAACGGTACTAACTTAGGCATCGGAGAGGAGAAGACCGGCTCGCCCGGTATTCCCCTTAGTTAGCAGGGTTCGCAGGAGGAAACCGCATCAAGATCCACCAGTTTCTACCAGGCCTATGGGTTTGTGTAGAAACACATGACATTCTTTGACTTTTGAGTGGCCTTGTATGGATAGTTGCTGGGTAGCTAGCTTTTGTAGTAGTCATCAGCTACTTCTCAAACAAAAGATAAGTTTTGTTCTTTATTTGCCAAGTGTCTCAAGCAGGTTGGTGTATCTTTAAGAAGTTGACATTTGGCTTTAGTTAATTGGTCAACATCTCCTATATATAGGCTGATCAGCAGCCAACTCTCGTTCATAATTTTTGAGAGTTTCTCTCTATACCCTCGTAGCTTACTTTCTCTCCAGAATTTCGGTAAAGTTCGAGGGATCATAACTTTTGATCCGTAGTTCCGATTCTAAATTTGCGAGTGACTATGGGTTCGTATCGATGCGATATTTCTATCCATGGAGGTTGGACGTACATCCAACAGTGATATCTAGAAGGCTCCTTTTAGGAGATTCGATTTACAATATGTGAGTCGGTTCGATTCGTCGAGGTGAGTGATTTATGTAATGTATTTCAAATGTTCTTATTTGCTATAAAAATTGTGGAAAAATATGTTTTTGATGTATTTATTAAATATCTCTCTATTTTCAAGTGAAGTATGTATGTTTGTGGCATGTGCGGAATTTATATATACTATGGTGTTAGATCCATTGTTTGACTAGTCATGGAACATGTGAACTTCTTGATTAGGTTATGCTGAAGTAAGGTTGTGACACACGGTTGTATACGGCCAAAAAGTCATTAGGTGTTCATTAGAGATCACTAAATTGAAGAATGCCCAATAAGAAGGGATTGTGTGATGTGATGTGATTAATTGTTTGTGGTCAACGCGTATATGACATATATTATTTTGTACCATGCATAAAATGACATGGTTTTGCTGGCATATTACATAAGGCACTCACTCAGCATGTGGTTTTGCTCACCCACCCATTTATTTTATGTTTTGCAAAGAAGAGCTTAGATTTTATCGAGTCGAATGATATGAGCATTGTTGACAGTAGCCACAGAGGGGCTACAGCAGGCCCACAGACCTGCGGCAAGGCCACAGGGGCCCGGCCCAGGACCCAGGATCAGATCACCAGCACCAGGCCTCGGGGCCCAGCACTCTATCCTGCCTTCAGGGGTCCTGGGACCGGGGACGCCTGCCTGCCAAAGAGGGCACCAGAATGTCCAAACAGAAGGGAACCAGTCTCACATCGAAGGGTGAGGCCAGCCCTCACCCTCAACCGCCTATATATGGGCCTCAACCACCACCATAAATGGGTAACTGATCTCACTCACCGCTTACATACGTGCTTAAGTTATATACATTCCAACTATACTGACTTAGGCATCGGAGAGGAGAAGACCGGCCCGCCCGGTATTCCCCTTAGTGAGCAGGTTTGCAGGAGATCACTTGGAGGATTCACCTGTATCTACTAGACCCCCGGGTTTAGGCAGAAACAATTGGCGCCGTCTGTGGGAACCCTGAACAAGAAGCCGTGCAAGCAACACCGCTGGCTAAGATTGTGGGAATGAGTCAAGAGAGAGGAACCACTGAGGAGGGGCGTGTTGCAACTGTGCAAACGCTCGCCTCCACCCCTGTCATCACGCGGGAGCCGCGTGGCGAGCAGGGCAGCGATTTGGGAAGGAGCCGTGGAGGACCCTCCGGTGATCCGGAGCCCCGCCACGAGAGCTCGCACGGGAAAGACCCGATAGAGGACGAAGGCAGTCCGGTGCTTCGTGGCCTATCCCTGACGTTCTCGGATGATCTAAGTGATCAGTCTGAGGGCCAGGACCAAGACCCCACGTACAGCCCGGACCATGACGGCATGGCGGGAGAGGTACGGGCAATGGCCGCAGAGGTTAGTCGTCTCAGAGAGGAGAACGACCGGGACCGAGCCAAGTCCCAGGCCCGATACGAAGAAATGGAGGCAGTGAACGCCGCCCTGGTAGCCGCCCTAGAGAGGGGGCAGCAGCGCAGTACCGCCATGGCCGAGGCACAAGCCGCACCCCTGCTATTTCAACCCCGGCAGCTAGAGGCAGGGCAATCTTCGGGCGCCCGGCCCAGTGAGCCTGTGCAAGAGAAGTTACAAGCCGGCGAGGACCTGCCGAAGAGCACGCCCGCCTCCCACCAGCCGCACGCTTCGTCCATGGATGAAGTGGATACTCCAACCGCCCGGGCGCTGCAACTGCTAGCCAACACCGTGTCGGATCTGAAGGCCCAGATGGAGGCAAACGAGAGGAGAGCAGCCCGGCCATTGGAAGGCGCCCGGTTCAACGAGCGCATGGGCCCCTTTTCACACCGAGTCATAGAGTCAGGGAGATCTGGCAACCAGAAGTCCCTCAAGCTCACCTATTCCGGGTCCGGTTGCCCGTATCAGCATCTGGACAGCTTCCGATCCCAGACCTGGGCCAAGGGCTACTCCAATGCAATCTGCTACAACATCTTCCAGGAGACCCTGTCCGGAGAAGCGCTCAGTTGGTTCTACGAGCTTCCTGCGAATTCAATCGAGGCATTCGAGCAGCTGGCTGACCGGTTCGTAGGCCGCTTCATCCTCCGAGTCGAGGGAGCACGGACGTCCACCGTCCTCTTCAACTGCATCCAAGCCCCCGGGGAAGAGTTGAGAACCTTTGTCAACCGGTGGCAGACGGCCACGGCCAGGGTTCGGAACTTGGACAAGGGCATCGCCGAGATGGCATTCAAGCAGGGGCTTCGGGCAGGGAAGTTTTCCTACGCCGTCAGGGTAGAACTCCCTCAGGGCTACGACGAGTTGATGGCTATGGCCATCCGGCATGCCCAGGCTGATCATGAGACCTACGGGAACCACCTGCTGAAGAGGAAGCGGGATGAGCAGTCTTTAGACCATCCCCGGGGGGAGAATCCCCCTCGCAGTCAAGAGAGCAAACCCGGCCAGCGAGCCGAGCACGGGAGTCGCCGACCCAGCCGGAACAACAACAACAACAACGGCAAGACCTGGCCGCAGCGGCAGCAGAGGCCCTTCTCTGACAGGCCCCAGCCTTGGGCCGAGAACAAGCCTGCACCGTACCACCAAGAGCGCCCCCTGGCAAATATGCCAGCACCCCCAGCTAATCAAGAAGTCTTCTCCACTCTCACCGCATCCTATGAGGACATCCTGCTGGAGAATACAAACATCATTGCCCCACCGCCCCAGAGAAGGTACCCCAAGGGGAAGCTTACGACGGCGCAGACAGGCAAGTACTGCTCGTACCACGATGAGGCAACTCATCGGACGAACCAGTGCTTCGCCCTCAAGACTGCAGTGCAGGGCTTGATTGATAGCGGCCAGCTCCAGAGTTATGTAGGGGAGAGAAGAGCAGACCCCGACCGGGAGAGTGACCCGGCTTGGTAAACCCGCTGGGTCCAGGCGGTTAGTTTGGCATATCGCCGGTTCAACCGATTGTAAAGATCAAATATATGCAAACTACTTTTGAAAACTCTGGCCCCGCAAGCTCAGATATATATTCATAATCAATTGAAATATTCAAGCAGTAACCGCTCCGGAGAGTTTTTTTACAAGTAAGAGCAAGAAAAACATCCTAAGGAGCCGCATCTCCAGCGATAGCCTCGTCGTTGACCTGGGATCCGGCTGTGGCTCCGGTAGGCTCAGCACCGTTGGTAAAAGAATCCAAGTGCGAGCGAAGCTCTGCTCCTGGTTGTTCCTCCACCGCCAGCTGCTGGACGACCGGCTCCACAGGAGCATTTCCTTCGGCAGAGGTACCCGACATCAGGGAAGTATTTAACCACCCCTTCGCCGCCCATTCCGTGTACGCATCCGAGATGTCTTCTTCCTGGGCCTTGTCCAGGCAGTCCAGGAACCGATCGCTCTCCTCGTATTGAAGAACGAACCGGTTGAACTGTCCCGGGTCATCTCCCCCAGCAGCAGCAGCGGTGGCACGTGCCTGGAGCTCATCTATCTTGGCTTCCAGCTCGGCCCTCTCAGCGTCAGCCCGCTCCCGCTCCCTCTCCCTCTCCATGCTCCGGTTCTGCTCCTCCAGCTCCCGGGCCTTCTCCTCCATCTTCCTGGCCTTCTCCTCCATCTTCTTGGCCCTCTCCTCCGCCCTGGCCTTCTCCCGATCCGAGCGGGACTTCTCCACCTCCAGAAGCTTCTGAGACTTGGATAACGCAGTTATCTGTCTCTTCAGCTCCGGGAGCTCCTCGCTCGCATCCGGCTGGTACAGGCTGTAGAGCAGCTGCAGGGCAACAAAGGCAGTCAAGTGGCAAGGAAAGAAGGCAGGATATAAGCAGTACGGTGGTACCATGCGGTACTTACCCGGAAGATGGATTCCTTGCATTTTGGCCGGTTGCCACCCGCCAGCACGCCATCAACCCCGGGCTTGTCCAGGCCGAAGCTGGCCAGGTCCGCCATCATCTGCCGGACGAGAGCATTGTCCGGGCTTCCCCTCGCCGCCTTCGCAGGCGCAGGACTGCTCTGCCGGTCAGCTCCGGCTCCCTCCCCAGCATTGGATGGTACGCTGCTAGTTGTCCTGACCCGCTTTGCCAGGACCTCCCGGGATGACCCGCCGGTTAGCGTCACCAGCAAGGGGGACGGACCGTCCGGTCCTTTCCGCTTCTCTCCCCACCCTTCGGGAGAAGCGGCACGTGCGTTTGCACGAGGAACAAAAGCAGCGATACTCAGGCTCGCCGCACGGTTGGGGATCCTGTTTGCTCCCTCAGGAACCCGCACCGGTCCCCCGGTGCTCTTGCCCTTCCCAGGCACCGCTGCTGCCGCAGAGTGATGGGTCTTCACCCGCTCCGGCAGGTAGGACGACTCGTCCATATCCCGGGCCCGGGGCTCCGCATACAACGTAACCCGCCCGTCCTCTTCCACCGAGGACCGGGCGACGTTCGCACCCTTCTCCGTAAGCTGCCTCAGGAGGTCTTCCCCGTCCATCGAAAGAGTGTTTTCGGGCTTGATCACCGCCCGGGTTGACGCACCTGCAGGACAAGGAAAATGTTAAATTGTTGAGCAAAAAACTAGCACAAGTCCCACCGCTAGGGTTTGTTACCCACCTGGATCCCGCCCAAGCCCACAGTGTTCCAGCACTTCTCGCCGGATGAAATTGTACGAACTTCGCTCCAGGTGGTCCCAGCAGCCGAGAATAGTCAAGACCCTCTCCTGCTCCAACTCGGACAGCTGGAACGACTGGTCGCTTATGGGCTGGAAGGCGCCAGGCACCCGGTACATCCTCCTCTTCACCTGCCAAGCCCCGCCAGCCATCACCACCTTCTTTCTCCAGCTGTTGTCTACCCATGAAGGCATAGTGGTGATAACCGCTTGATTGTTGCGGGAGCTGAAGGATAAGCAGCCTTTGGACCCCGCCTTCCTCGAGTAGGACAACCTATACAGCGCCCGGAATTCATTAATCGTAGGCATGCTCATTCCGGACAGGTCGTATAGGCAGCCTAGACTTAGCAGCCGCCTCCACTGGAGACTGGGCAGCTGCGCGGGCGACGCTGGCAATGCACTCAATATATACTGCACGAAGTCGGGCAGCGGTAGCGACATCCCGTGCCGGAACTGGTCCGGATGCACGGCAACCCAACCCTCCTCCGGGTTGCAGGCTGACTCTCCAGGGTTCAATGGACGCAGAAAAATATCGTTCGGGATACCCCACGTTTCCCGGAACGCGGCAATCTCCGCAGGAGTCATGCTCTCCTCCAGTTCGTCACACACCACGGCAGTTCTTCCCCTACCAAGAGTGTAGCTTTCAACGGGAGCACCGGCCATACGCACCCCGTGCGGTATCTCAGCTTCCGAGGAATCTGACCCGGAATCTGAGGACGTGGACGAAGCCCCGCTCCCGGAGCCGTCCGCGGCTTCATGCTCCGGAGCTTCAGAATCAAGCCAGTCCTGCATCCTCTCCACATCATCCACGACAGGACTTCTTGCGGCAGATTCAGAAGCCCCCTCCGAGCTCGAAGTATACATCTTAAACCTAGGGGCAGAAAGCAAGACCCTAGCGCTCGTCAGCAACAAACTACAACACCACCTTCAGCGGCCTCTCCCCAAAAGTTTGCCGCTGAGCAACCCAGTCAGCGACACAGATCCCTCCCCCCCCGCCACAAAACAACAAATCAAAAAAACAAGAAAACACCGGGGCAAATAGCACAACTTACCGATTAGTATGCTCAGCCGAGGACAATCCGCCCTACGAAAGCAACGAGCAATGGTAAGAGGAGGCTTGGGAGCGCTGGAAACACCGGATCTCTTGGGGGCAAATAAACTTAGGGTTTTTTTTCGCCGGACCACCTCTTTTTCTCAGTCTCTCTTAAAGTGTAAGAAGCAAAAGTGGAAAGAAGAGCAGAAGAGACCTATTTATAGAGGGGACCCGTGCCCTAGGCATTTTGAAATCCCTCCAAAAACGCAATCAGAGTAACTCAAACGCCTGCGAATCCAGGCCCTCCATCTCAAAACCGTTCCCTGATGGCACGTGTCCCAGCATTGGTAAACTGCCCACGCCATCATAGCTGATGGGACTGATGGACTTCCTCCTTAAATGCATGTCAGCCACCTGTCCCACACGCTGGCGACAGGAAGGTAGGAGCAGGAAACAAGGAGTCAGGCTCCCCCACGCTTCCCCAGATTCCACGGTTGCACGCCATCATTATCGCAAATTCAACCGCTTGAAGACCTCTCACCGGTTATGATTATCCAACCGCTTCGAGAGCATCTATCCGGGTATGAGCAGGGCCTCGTTTCGATATGGCATGTCGCCCGTGCGCATCCCGCCCGGTACCATGGCAGTTCGCGGTTATGATCATTCAACCGGCTCCATGGCATCTTCGCCACATTTCACCAACGACCTCGTTTCGATATGGCATGTCGCCCGTACGAGATCGCTTGGTCTGTAACAATTCTATCTAATTGGAGACCTCGTCTCGATATGGCATGTCGCCCGGTCGAGGTCCAATCTGCAAAGTTCAACCGGGACTCGTTTCGATATGGCATGTCGCCCGTCGATCCCCATGAACTCCGCCTCGCACCGATAGGCAGAACGCCCGGGCGAGGTCCAGCCCATCGGTTCCGTCATGTCCAACCAGCTCGAGAGTACTTTCCGGAAACATAATCACCCCGGACCCATGGCTTTTCACAGGGGGACTCGTTTCGATATGGCATGTCGCCCGTCGAGTCCGCCCGCCTCCATGGCAAACGCATGGGCTTTATAAACCGGGCGAGTTTACATCTAACACATGTGCTCTTGTCCAGCAGGATAAAAACCCTGCGTCGCACTGAACTGCGATACTGTCCAGCAGGATAAAAACCCTGCATCGCACTGAACTGCGATACCTTTGGGAACACATGGGGGGAGACTCGTTATCTTTACACCATCCCACCGGGCAGATTGTATCTCTAACACAGAACAAGTCTCCCCGCAGGCTAACAAACCTGCACATTTACCTCATCGCTTATTCAACACAGGCTGAGAAGAACTAGCAAATGTTTCCACCGCTCCGTTCTGATTTGTCAGAACACCCGGTTCTGGCCCAGTTTCCACCGCTCCGTTCTGATTTGCCAGAACGCCCGGTTCTGGCCCAGTTTGCACCGCTCCGTTCTGATTTGCCAGAACACCCGGTTCTGGCCCAGTTTGCACCGCTCCGTTCTAATTTGGCAGAACGCCCGGTTCTGGCCCAGTCTGCTCCGCTCCCTTCCGATTTGGCAGGACGCCCGGTACGGGATCAGTGAGCTCCGCTTCATTCTGATAGGGCAGCAGGCCCAATCAGAAATCCGTGCATTACTCTCTTGCATGGCGGATTTCAACGCCTCATCATCAGTCCATGCATTAATCTCTTGCATGGCGGATTTCAACGCCTCATCATCAGTCCATGCATTAATCTCTTGCATGGCGGATTTCAACGCCTCATCATCATTCCATGCACCATCTATCGCATGGCATCATCCCATGCACTCTTCGGGTTTTCACCCCGCTCCATGCTCAAACACCACAACACTCGAGCACAGTTCTAGTTACATTACCAAACATACTTATAAATTATTACTTGCCATCAGTAACAGGTACTCACCTCGGTCACGCCCAATGTTTAACGCGGACTTGGGGGACTGGGGACCGATAGGTTGGTAACCCCGCGGGTCTGCGGGACAAGAGCAAGACAGATAAGTCCCCATTCAAGATTGCACTTGACCGGGAACTTGGGGGACTTGTTGACAGTAGCCACAGAGGGGCTACAGCAGGCCCACAGACCCGCGGCAAGGCCACCGGGGCCCGGCCCAGGACCCAGGATCGGATCACCAGCACCAGGCCTCGGGGCCCAGCACTCTATCCTGCCTTCAAGGGTCCTGGGACCGGGGACGCCTGCCTGCCAAAGAGGGCACCAGAATGTCCAAACAGAAGGGAACCAGTCTCACATCGAAGGGTGAGGCCAGCCCTCACCCTCAACCGCCTATATATGGGCCTCAACCACCACCATAAATGGGTAACTGATCTCACTCACCGCTTACATACGTGCTTAAGTTATATACATTCCAACTATACTGACTTAGGCATCGGAGAGGAGTAGACCGGCCCGCCCGGTATTCCCCTTAGTGAGCAGGTTTGCAGGAGATCACTTGGAGGATTCACCTGTATCTACTAGACCCCCGGGTTTAGGCAGAAACGCATAAAATGCGACGTTCTGAATATGTTTTACCCTCGTTTATACTTTGCTTTAACCCTTAATATTGTAGAATCGAGTCATACAATAGAGTTATGAGTCTTTGATAGAGTTACATAAAAATCTTGCTAAGAATAGATAAAAATGTGGAAAAATGTCAAAAGTCGATTTATGAAGTCTTAGAGATGTTTCATTGGATATGTAAAACCTTGACTATACTTTTGATGGATTTTTATTCTCTTATATGCAGGAGACATATTGATGATTAAGAAATGGAAGGAATTACAACAATTGGACAAAGAAAAGATGCCAGAAAATTACAAAGCACAAAATCGGTGCAAATCCAGTAACTCTAGTATTTTCCTGGGAACATCACTCAACTTCCAAAATTTATCTAGGATGGACCATAAGGAAATAGAAGGCGTACCATATATGCATGGAAATCTCTACGAGTCTAGTTTCTAAAGAATTTGGAATTCCATCAAAAGCTTTCCTGAGGAGAGAGTTATTCTCGTCACAAGACGGCAAGGTCACTGCCCTGCCGAGAAGAAGAGGCTACTGCCCATTTTCGTGAACTTCTGCATTTGAGCACCAAAATGGCATCCGAATACATCAATCAAGAGTTACTGATCCTTCTGAAGAGTGGGAGAATCAACCAAGCCAAAAGGAAGTGAAGAAAAAGGAAAGAATGAGTTTTCCTAGCTCGGATGGGAAAAGCACAAAATTGCCGGTTCTTGAAGTGATGAGTTTCCGGTCCAGCAAGGGGAACCCCAGCCGACTCCATGGACTTATTATCCATCAAACAACATTTCTAACCTATTAAGAAGTCCAAAAAGGCTGTGGTCCATGAACAAATCAGAGAAGAAGAGTCTAGAAGATCAAGACTTGGCTGGCAAGAAACCAAAACCAACTTGAATTAGGTTTTGTTCTCCCTATTGTTGCCGGTATTCCTCAAACTTTTCTCCTATAAATAGCCATCGATTTTCCACAGAAAAATCATCTCATCTCAAGCACAAGTACTAGCCAAAAGCTCTACCAAGTCTCTCAAGCACCGAACACCAAATACTTAGCCAAAATCGATTCCACCACCATCCAAAATTCCAAACCATTGTTCTACTTGCTGCCGTGCATCTCCACCACGTATTTCGAAGTCTTCAAAGGTTTCTCAAGTGTGATCTGATCCCCTATTGCTACTGTATTTGTTTATGTTTGTGTGTGTTGTAAAAATTTATTTCGATTTTTGGTTTTCATTGAAACTTTGTATGAACCGATTTCAAGTTTGTTTGTAATATAACTTTGTGATTTTAACTTGTGATTTTCATATGTTAGATGATTAGGACAGTGGTATTAGATGCATGTTTAGGATTTAAATTGGTTAGTAGTCCAAGGTTGGGCCTAAAAAACTGAAACTTTAGTTTTGTTTGAGAAGCATGTAAATCTAGATGTTAGGTTTAATCAAACCAGAGTATTAACGGATAAAGTGGTACGTATGTAGCTTTGATTTGTTGTGCTCACTTAGGGTAAAAACCTTAGATAACTTGCATGTTAAATAAGATGATTGACAACCTTTCTTGTTTACATGTCTTCGGTTATAGACTCTTGTGCTTCAATGTTACAAGTTGTATAACAGTAGCATAAATTTTAGGATCACTTTGCAAATAGCCAGATCTTCAAACATTAGAAGTCTTTCAACTAGGTAAAATCGGAAACGTTCTAGTTGTAGGTCGAAACTAATTTGAGTCTAAAACGTTCCAAATACTTGTTCTTTACTTTCTTGCATGCGTAGTTACTTGTTAAAGAGTCTTATGTGCTAAATGCTTTGTGTGAAAGATGATGATCACTTGTAAATATTAGTTTTAGGATTTAATTTCGTATCTTAGTGTCTAAAGGCAGTTTGTTGCCGAACCTCTTCTTAAACTCCCGTTCGTGTGTTTTAATGTATATATATGTATGTGTTTCTAACCTTTTACATATAAGGTACCCTTAATCCTCAGACTGAATGATCCCTATTTATCATATGCTACTAACGGTTTACAAGGTTTCTTATTGCGCGTGTTGTTACCCCTGTTATGGTACTCATCAATTTTTGGGGCCGTTGCCGGGGATTATAAAAGCTTGATATGTTTAAAGTGTTTATTGTGTTGTAAATTTCATTGGTTATGAAAATTGTGTTGTAAATTTTTGTTAGAAATTTTGGTTGTAAAGTAGAAATATGTTTCGGCATGTAGAGTTTAAATTTCTGAAAATTGTATGATGTTGCCGAATGTATGCTTGTAATAACTTAGTTAAATTACTAGGAAGTTTTAAGGTTTATTTGTGTTGGATTTGTTTTGAGTTTCGAGGGGAAGAGGAATAGGCAAGGTCGCTTTTGTTAATATCAGCCTTAACCTTTCATGTTATCTTTCGAGGTCTCATGAGGTTGAGGGCGGCTTTTATTGATACTTGTAGAAACTGTCAACACGAGTGTTCTCAACTGAGTAAGGGGCAAAAGGTTCGCCTATTAATGTGTGTTGTCCCGACTTAGTCTCAAAGGTTTGTCAAATTAGATCTCAGAGTCCCACAGACTGTTCTCTCTTTGAGGGGCGATAGGGGACTTGTCCTCCGTGGTTACCAACAAATGAGTCTTGCCTTGAGCGACTTTCGGATGACACGCACTAGCCTTCTGAAACCACGGAACCTTGTGTCTAGAAGATGTAACCTAGGCCGCACGTCCACCGAGCTTCGAAATTTGAGATAGATTCGGCATGAGTGAGCTTTGAAGCTTAAAAGAAAGCGTTTTGTGGTTCAAACTTTCGAGGTATATCGGAATAAGCATGATACTACCATAGACTGTTTCAGTCCATTGCATTGTTATCTCCTCTGCTCCACGTACCTTGAGAGTTAGAATAAATTTAAAAGCAATCAGACTTAGAAACTTCGACATCACCATACATATTTCAAATGTTTTGCTTTTTGTGTTGTGTGTTTATAGCTTGAAATTGTTTGAAATTTGTTTGAAATTGCCAATGCCGTGGCTTGTAATTCGATATATATTCTTGATTTCTATGTGTCTTCAATTATTCTAACTTGCTTCTCGCTGAACTACTCAGGATAATGCATGTCCGAACCTAGTCTTTGGACAAGAGATAATCGAGGATGCTTGCAACGAATCAACGAAGAACTCACCATCGTCATAGCTACGCCATTACCACTATCCAAATCATCATCAAGTTCGGCATCACCATCAACACCATCTAGTCCGAGCTCACCTTCTCTCATTACTTCATCGTGTGAGCTTGACATTGAGGAACTGGAATTTGAATTGTTAGCCGAGCCTAGTATTGAAGAGAATTTCGATTTCAACATCCACCCAACAATGACTTCGATTCGTGCTCAAAATGGACATGTTACCGATGGAGGAAGAACCGCGCCTGCAAACATCACTTTCCCACCATGTGCCGCCGGCAAGACAAGCTCGTTCGAGTTGAAGAGTGGATTTCTCCACCAACTTAGGCCGTTCCATGGACCTGCGGGAGAGGATCCAAATAAGCATTTACAATGGTTTAACTTCACCACCGAAAGCATGTGTCCAACAGAGGCCGACATTCAAATCTTTAAGATGAAGGCATTTCCATTTTCATTGGAAGATCAAGCCAAGGAGTGGCTATTTGAGGTACCTACCGGAAAGATCATCTCATGGGAGACGATGGTGAATGAGTTTTTGCTTAAGTGTTCGGCAAGGAGGATATGAGACATTCTTTGACTATCATAAGAGGTGCAAAGCCCTCGTCGCTTCGTGTCCTTCTCATGGCATTCGTGAGGGGCTTGTGCTTCAATATTTCTATGAAGGGTTGCATCTCATGGAAAGGGAATTCCTTGATTCGACGGCCGGAGGCTCATTCTTAGAGCTTGATCCTACACCGGCCAAGAACTTGTTGGAGATGCGAGCATTGAATAGTCAAAAATTTGGCATGTCACGAGACAATATCTTAAAGCATACGGTGAATGAGACTTCATCAAACTCGGCATTGGAGAACAAGGTTGATAAGCTATCGGATATGGTAGCAAGCCTCATGCGAGGGAAGAGAGCACAAGTGTGTGGCGTGTGCACGGAGGACCATGAAACCGATCAATGTCCACAAGTGTTGAGGAGGCCAATGCAATCGGCTTCCAAGGAGGACAAAAGTATAATCCTTACTCCAACACTTACAATCCGGGATTTCGTGATCACCTTAACTTTCGATGGTCTAACAATGACAATGTTCAAAGGCCACCGAATGCAGCCCCATATCAACCACGAGCACCTTTTGTGCCGAGACCTCCCTTTGTGCCGAATCCAATGGTGCCGTACCAAGCTCAACCGAACCAAGCTCAAGCCGTGCCTACCAACCCCAACTATGATGCTTTGATCTAATCTCTTTTGAGTGCAACTCAAGTATTGCCCGCGGGAAAACAAACGCACTCGAAGGACATAGCCGAGTTAAAGACTCAAATGGGACAAGTCGTGGACTTCATGGGAAAGTTCACCTAGCAAGGGAAGCTACCGGGAGGAGTTATCAAAAATCAGGGTCATGAGCATGCCAAGGTCATCACAACTCGTAGTGGAAGAGTGTTGGATGAGCCTACGACAAGAATTGCGAGGAACAAGAGTAAAAACGCACTCGGCGTGATTTTAGAAGAAGAGGGAGCATTTGGAAATGCCCCTGCCTATGCTACCGAACTGCAGCCTGCCAACCGAGGGCCGGCCCATGCCGATGATGCCGATGCTACCGATGCTGCTATCGAGAAGGCTGCCGCCGAGCGAGCTGCCGAAAGAGGAAGAAGGAAGCTTTGAGGAAGAATGATTTGGAGAATGATCACGCGACTTCATTGAAGGAAAAGTATGTTGATCCAAGCACCCAAGGGAGGCATGCCAAACACTTGCATACCCTTTTCTTCACGTTTTGCTAACTCCAAGAATGACAAATCCGACGTGGAAGTGTTGGACATTTTTCGGAAAGTGGAAGTGAACATCTCTTTGTTAGAGTGTATAAGGCAAGTGCCTAAGTATGTAAAGTTCCTCAAGAAGCTTTGCACGACAAAGAGACATACAAGGGAGACTCGTGTGGTGACTATGAGCGAAACGGTGTCGGCCATTATTCAAAGGAAATTGCTACCAAAGATGAAAGATCCGGGAAGTTTCAACGTGCCATGTGTGATCGGTAACAGTCGTTTCGACGATGTCATGCTAGATTTTGGAGCTTCGATCAATGTCATGCCCCTTAACGTGTATCAAACATTGAGCATAGGACCCCTCAAGAAAGACAATGTCATAGTACAACTCGCGGATCGATCAAGCAAGTATCCGGAGGGTTATGTCGAGGACGTGCTCGTGCAAGTGAACCACCTAATATTTCAGGCCGATTTCTATGTTGTGAAGATGGAGGACTCACCGGTTAATAGCACACAATTTCTCTTAGGCCCGCCCTTCATGAGGACGGCATGCACGAAGATAGACGTTGCCGAAGGCAACTTGACAATGGAGTTTGATGGTGAGGTGATTAAGTTCAACCTCTTTAACGCCATGAAGTATCCGGTTGTTAAGGAAGAGGAATGTCGAGCTATTGAAGTAATTGAGGAGGTCGAGCGAGTCATGTCGACCTTGCTCGATGCATAGCAACTAGCTATCGAGCAAGGGGTCGGATTTGACAAGAAAGGTGAACGAACGAGTGAAGAAGAACGAGAAGAGCTCGAGCCGAGACTAAGGGAGGTGGTTGCCGCACTAGAGGATGCCGTACCATCCAAGTATAGTTCGTTCTTGTCAATTCCAAGTCCCATAAACAAGTTTCGTCCAAGTGTGGAAGAGGCCCCGACGTTAGACTTAAAAGACCCCCCTAGTCATTTGAACTATGTTTATCAAGAGAAGAAGATACTTTACCGGTTATTGTGTCTTCAAAGCTTAGTGAGAAGCAAGAGATTGATTTGATGCATGTGCTTAAGAAGTATAAAACCGCCATAGGTTGGACCTTGGCGGACATCAAGGGAATAAGCCCTACGACGTGTGTTCATCGAATATTGCTTGAAGAAGGAGCTAGGCCAACAAGGGAAGGCCAACGTCAACTACACCAACCCATGATGAAAGTTGTTAAAGACGAGGTAATAAAGTTACTAGATTGTGAAGTTATATATCCAATTTCGGATAGTCGTTGGGTCTCACCCGTGCAAGTAGTACCAAAGAAGAGTGGTGTAACGGTTGTGAAGAATGAAAATAATGAACTTGTACCACAAAGACTAGTGACCGGCAATAGGATGTGTATCGACTATAGGAAGCTCAATGCGACAACAAAGAAGGATCACATATATGCCTTTGCCATTCATGGATCAAATGCTTGAACGTTTGGTCGGCCACAAGTACTATTGCTTTCTCGATGGCTATAATGGCTACAACCAAATCGCCATACACCCGGATGATCAAGAGAAGAATACTTTCACATGTCCATTCGGCACCTTTGCTTATAGGAGGATGCCATTCGGCCTATGCAATGCACCCGACACGTTTCAATGATGTATGTACAACATCTTCTCCAACTTTATTAAAAATAAGATCGAGGTCTTCATGGATGACTTTAGCGTGTATGGACGCAACTTCGACACATGTTTGGAGAATTTGGAGGAGATACTAGAGAGGTGTGTAGAGACCAATCTTGTGCTAAATTGGGAGAAGTGTCACTTCATGGTGAACCAAGGCATAGTACACGGCCCCATTAATACGACCCGAAATCTAGAATTACCGTTTAACTATTTTACTTTTATTATTTCTCCTTGGGAATTGTTTTTACGATTTGAAAGTTCTAAAGGTTGACTTTTAAATAAGTTGACTCGACCGAGGATTTTATTTCATGACGAGGTAGAAGACGTTGAAACGAGTTCGTGGACACGTAGCATGCTCAATTTGGAGTTCGTACGAAAAAGTTACGATGTAAATCGGAAATTGTCCGATTTTTGGACGAGTATAAATAGCCGGGAGGAAATTTCCCGAAACGACAATTTTTCTTTTCTTTCTTTCTTTTCTTTTTCTTTTTCTTCTCTCTCCTTTCTCTCTCCTCTCCCCCGACTCGACCTCCTCTTCACGTCGGTGGCATCGGCGCGGCGTGAAACATGCGCCGCCCGAGCTGGTTCGACACAGTTGAACCGGAGCTCTCTCCTCCGGCCACGGCTCGGCCATATTCCAGTCGGGATTCGAAGATCTCGACGTGTGCAACAATCCCATGGAAGGAATTGATCCAGTTCAGCCCAGGTAAGGAGAAATTAGAATTTGAAATTTTTAGGGTTTTTGTGATTTTTGGTGGAGGTGGTGATTTTGATGTTTTTGTTGTAATTGCAGGCTAGAATTGAGTTTAGAACATTGTTTGGAGTCGATTGAGTGTAATTTGGTGTTGAATTGGTTGATTTTTGGAGAAATTGGAGTTTTGGGGTTTTAAGCCGCCGTATGCGGCGGCTGCGTAGGTGTTTGGCGGCGGAGACGACGGGGACGAGGTCGTGAGGGAGTGGCGACGATGTTGGGAGATTTTGGAGTTGATTGGAGGCGTTTCTGGCCTCCTGTGGCGGAGCTGCCGGAGGCGGGCGGCGGCGCTGTGGCTGCCGGCGGCTGAGGAAGAAGATGAACAGTGAAAACAGTAAAACGGTAAAAGTAAAACGATAAAAAGTAAATAGTAAACGGTAAAACAGTAAACGGTAAATCAGTAAATGGTAAAACAGTAAAAGAAAATAGTAAACAGTAAACAGTAAATGGTAAATAGTAATTGGATTTTAACCATTTACTGTTTGACTTTTAAAATTACTGTTTGACCAAGAATAATTACTGTTTGACCTTGGATTGTTACTGTTGACTTACCGTAAAAAGGTTAAAAGCTAATTAAAATGGTTTTACGACGAAATAATCAGAAAAGGGATTGATCGGACTCGGGATGGGTGTCCTGAGTAATTTTGAGACGTAAATGGTTTCGGTATTTGAGACGTAACTCCAATACCGATAACGATAATTTAAATAGGGTTATTCGGACGAGTGAGGACGTCGTAAATTTCACTTTATAATCAAATTTCGAGTTCTGAGATATCTTTTAATCACGTCTCTGTTACAGGTCGAGAAATTACTCGACGTAATGAGGGCGAGGAATAGCGGCACGCTCGACCGTACTGTGAGTGGATTTTATTTTAAATAAATACATGCATAATTGTTTTAATGAAATGCAGTTATTTTTAAATAAATGATTTGAGAAGCATGAGAATTTATATAATTAAAATGAAATTATATTTAAAGAAATATATGGTTTTGGGGTTATGCTTTTACTATGTGATTTTATCGTTTCCGGAAATAGTATATTTTAATTATTCATAACTTGATTATGTTAAATAAGTTTTAATTAAAGGTAGTGACCGGAAATGAGATTTCCGGAGATTTTATATTTTCGTTATTTATGATTTTCGACATGTGAGACATGTCGACGTTATAAATATAATTTTTGATATTATTTTACGGCATGTCGGATATGTCGGATATATATGAGTATATTTCGAGGCTATTATACTAATGATTATTATAAGCCTCAGATGTGCGGTCGGGGACCGTACGGATTTATGATAAATAAGGGGAAACGTACTTTCGGTTTTGTTTTCGGATTTTAACCATATCAGGGTCCAGATATATATTGATGCTAGCTAGCTTAGTGATGTGTCGCCGAAGCGAGCATCAAGCAATAATAACCCTGCAATCGTTAGTAGTATAGAATAAGTAGGGATCGTTCTAGCCGGGGATTAAGGGTACCTGAAATATGAGAATGTTAACACAAATATTCACAAACATATATGCACACAATTGTCACACTTATATACATATATACGAATTTATCATGGGGGATGAAGATGAGGTTCGGCAGCAAGGACTGCCTCTATATCTAAGACACAAAAATAAACCTAAACTACTATATACAAGTGATCATCATCTCTCACAAAACATTTAGCACCAAAGACTCTTTAACATATAAACTCACATGCAAGAAAGTAAGGAACAAGTACCAACATGCTTAAGTTCAAAATTAGTTCCAACTACAACTTAGTTGTAAGACCTCTCAAGTTTTAAGACCGAACTTTTGGTTATGGGCCCTAAAGTTATGTTAATCCTTTTGAGACTTAACAATTGTGCGCAATGGTCTGAATTGGAGACAAGCAAAATAAGTAAGGTTGTCAATCATCTTATTTTAACATGCAAGTATCTAAAGTATTAAACCCTAAGTGAGCAACACAAATCAGAGCGACCTTTTGAGTATGGCAACGTTCGTAATTACTCTAGCTGATTAAACCTAGCACCTAGATCAATGTTGAAGACAACACTAAGTACCGATTTTCATGCCCAATCCTTAGATACTAACCAATTTCGAACCTAAAACATGCATCTATACCACTGTCCTAATTATCTAACACATGAATTTACAAGTTACATATTACAAATTAGCATGCAAAATTCATTGTTCTTGTCGAAACCTAAACATAAATCTAAGCATCGATTCAAACAAGTCTTTAACATACAATTTATAAAACCAAAATCGATTCATACATAGACATATAAACCAACACCAAACATACATGAGTGTTTCATAGACAAAACTAAACATAACTAAACAAAAATTACTAAACCGAAGAAGGGAGTGGATCACACTTTGAGACACCTTGAGAGCTTCACGTCGTGTGGATCCGGCGAAGTATGGAGGCTGGGGTGAGGCTGCACGGCAGTAGGTTGTGGAGGAGAAGTTCCAAGATTCGGCAAAGCAGAAACTTGGTTGAGGTGAGGTGAAGGTGGTTTTCGGTTTAGGTTTTTGTCTAGGATCTTTGGGGAATTTTGGTAGAGTTTAGGCCTTGTGTTTATGCTTGAGATGAGATGCTTTTTCTGTAGGAAAACATGGCTATATATAGAGGCAAATTCGGCAGAAACCCTAGGTAGAAAACCTAGTCCAAATCGGCAAAGGCAATCCTTGTGCAACAAGGTTTTGGTTCCTTCCTTTCTTGGTTCTTCCCTAGGAAACTTCTTTTTCTGATTTTCTTCCTTGGATTGGGCTTCATATCTTCATGAACTTCTTGTGTAGGCTTGACAACTCCATTTGGTGAGCTTGGTCCATGGAAAAATGCCCCAAACCCGCAAGAACACAAGACCGGCAGCAACTCGGCTGGAATGACCTTACTCCAGTAAATCCGACATATCTCCCTTCTCGGAGATCCAATTGATGCGATTCAAAGTCTCATATAAACTAGACACATATAGCCATCTCTCCATAAAATATCTCAATCAAATTCCTTGTGAATCATCGGGAATGATTTTTCGAAGTTGGATCAAAGTCCCAGGAAAATCCTGGAAGCCCCTGGATTGGTTTGCTCGGACTGCCGTTTTGCAGCCATCTTTTGGGTGACTTCCCGAACTCCGATTGATCTAAAATTTTAACACAACATTCCTCAGTATATGAATAATAAGCACACCAAATTTCATTAAATTCGGACAAGGATAGATCGCACTTTTGCTCATCTCAAAATCACGAAAAAGACGCATTTTTCACTATTTTCCAGATTTCTCATACTTAGTCATTTTTCGGATTCTTAACCATTTTTCGCCAAACTCTACCAAATTAACACTAAACTATATTATGACTCAATCTTAGACAAATAAGGGTTAAACAAAACATAAACGAGGGCATAAGCATATAATATCGTAGCACATTATGCTCCTATCACTTAGTCGCCTGAGCCCATGCGAGGTGACGACTTGACCACATAGGTCAGATTCACGCTCGGTGGTCGACGTGTACGGGCATAGCGTGAGACGCTATAGAGAGTCTTGGAGGCTTGACCCTTAGTCTTGGAGGCTACTATTAAATGGTGGTAATGACGTTCCCCTATTCTATTATATGACCAATGGGATTGGTCATGATTTTATATTATTTGGTTTTCGGGAATATTTTCTCTATGAGACTTTCTGTAATTTAATAAATTCCCGAACCAGCGGGGCTGGGTTTTTATATGACCAATGGGATTGGTCGTGAAATATTATTAATTGATTTTCAAAAATATTTCGTTTTGAAATACAAATATAAACAAAAGTATTATTTGTTTATTTGATATATCAGCGGGGCTAATTTTTAAATACGATTTTCTTAGAACGTGGGACGTTTTATTAAAGGCATGCAATGTGGTTTTATTTATAAAATATTGGGAAAGTAATATGATACTTTCAATTAAAGTATTATATTAAATTGTTTTATTTTTATCCACTCACTCTAACGTTTTTAATTTACTTTCCCCTGGGCCCTTCGTTTTAAAATCGCCTAGTGTGCAGAGTAGTGATCAGAGGTCAAGAGTACTCGGAGTCGAGGCATAGCCATCATCATTGTCGCTTCCGCTAGGTGGGATCTGTGATCCCTTATTCTTTTATTTTCATATTACATTTCTTGTTATATTTCCTTTTGTGATTCCAGTTCATTTTGTTAGATTGCTCTGATTACCTGTGAGCCAGTTGAATTAGATTTTGTATTTATTTGTGGCGGTTGTTGTGATTTGGGGAGCAGGTGACTCCAGGTGTTACGGATGGAACTGGAATTTAGAAGTGTTTTGGTTGTTGCAGGTTTTAGGGTTGTCCATCTTAAGATTAACTTATCGATTTATCGATAGAGTTAGTCTTAAGATGGTCCCCGCAGGGTCTTATCCGGGTTTCAGGGTGAAATCTGGTTCGGGTCCTGTCACACATAATTTTGGAAAAGGGCATTGAAATCGACAAAGCAAAAGTGGAATTGATCCAACACTTGCCGAACCCTAAGTGTGTGCGTGATGTACGTTTGTTCCTTGGGCATGCCAGCTTCTATCGACGATTCATCAAAGACTTCTTATTGGTAGCCAAGCCATTGTGTGACAACTCGAACCTCGAATTACCTTTTAACTGTTTTATTTTTACTTTTACGTTCCGGGAATTGTTTTTACGATTCGAAAGTTCTAAAGGTTGACTTTTAAATAAGTTGACTGACCGAAGATTTTAATTCATGACGAGGTAGAAAACATTGAAACGAGTTCGTGGACATGTAGAACGCTTAATTTGGAGTTCGTATGAAAAATTTACGATGTAAAATACATAACTTTTCGATTTTAGTTGGGAGGAAAAATTTCCCGAAAGGGAAATCCCCCATTTCTTTTTCTTTTTATTTTTCTTTTCTTTCCTTTTCTTCTTTTTCTTCTTTCTCTCTCCTCTCCCCCGATCGGCCCGAGCTCCACCCGAATCTCCGCCGTCCAGCCGAACTGGACCGCCTCACCGGTCACGTTCGAACCGGCTCGGCCTCCTTTTCGCGTCTGCGGCAGCGGCGCGACCTGGTTCGCCGCCGTTCGGCCGTGCGATGCCCAAGAAGCTCGGCCACCGACGGTTCAAAACTCCCTCCTCCGGCCACTTCTTGGCCCGATTTTAGGGGGGAAAGGGAGACCTTGACTCGCACAAGCACTCCACCAAAAGAATTGAACCGATTCGATCCAGGTAAGGAGAATTTAGCATTTGAAATTCTATGTTTTTTTGTGAATTCGGTGGAGGTTGTGTAATTTGTGTTTTTGATGTAATTGGAGGTTGTAATCGTGTTCAGTAGGTTGTTTGGAGTTGATTGAGTATAATTTGATGTTGAATTGGTTGGTTTTTATGAAAATTGGAGGTGGTGGTGCTCTACCGCCGTATGCGGCGGCTGCTTGGGTTTTTGGCGGCGGAGGCTACGGGGACGAGGTTCTATGGTGGTAGCGATGGTGTTGGGTTGATTTGGAGTCGAATGGAGGCGTTTTTGGCCACTGTGGTGGCGCTGCCGGCGACGGAGGAAGAAAGGTGAACAGTGAAACAGTAAAAGGTTAAAGTAAAACAGTATAAGATGAAAAGTAAATGGTAAATAGTAATTAGACTTTAACCATTTACTGTTTGACTTATATAATTACTGTTTGACTATTAAAAATTACTGTTGACTTACCGTAAATAGATAAAAGCTGTTTTAAAAGGATCTTACGATGAAATAACTAGTAAAAGAATTAGTCGGACACGGGGTGGGTGTCCTGAGTTATTTTAGACGTAGATTGTTCGGTATTGAAGAGTAATTCCTATATGATAACTGAAAAGGAAAAATTGGGAGGTTTCATGCCAGTGAGGACGTCCGTAGATTTAACGTTTATAAATAAATTCCGAGTTTCGTAATATTTATGATTACGTCCCTATTACAGGTCGAGAGGTTACTCGACGGGACGAGAGCTCGGAATAGCGCCAAGCTTGGCTGTACTGTGACTGTATTTTATTTTAAATAAATGCATACATAAATATTTTATTAAAATGAAGTTTATTATAATTAAATAATTTCTTGAGCTTGTTGTGAATTATCGAAAGTATATGATTATAATATTTGTTCATTTAATATTTAAAGAAAAATATGGATTTGGGGTATATGTTTACTACTATTATAAATAGTACGTAATTTTACTTGAAAATGAGATTTTCGGAAATACTCGACGGGACGAGAGTTCGGAATAGCGGCAAGCTCGGCTGTACTGTGAGTGTATTTTATTTTAAATAAATATATGCATAAATATTTTATTGAAATGAAGTTTATTATAATTAAATAATTTCTTGAGCTTGTTGTGAATTATCGAAAGTATATGATTATAATATTTGTTCATTTAATATTTAAGGAAAATATGGATTTGGGGTATATGTTTACTACTATTCTAAATAGTACGTAATTTTACTTGAAAATGAGATTTTCGGAAATAGCATGATTTTATAAATCATATTTGATCATTTTGAATATATTTATATTTAAAAGACTGGAAATGAGATTTCCGGGGATTTTATGATTTCATCATTTGTGATTTCACGACATGTAAGACATGTCAATGTTATATACATTTATTTACTTCGAAGCTACTATTTTAATTTATTATATTTATAAGCCTCAGATGTACGGTCGGGGACCGTACGAATTTTTGGATTAAATAGGGGGAAGCGTGTTTTTGGACTTGATTTGATTTGTTTTTACACCACTTATTGGTTCGTCATATTTGCTAGCTAGTCTAAGCGTGAGACGTTACATATCAGCCTGAGAGGTTCCGACCTTTAGCTTGAAAGGCTTAGGTCGTCATATTTGTCGATGCTACTTAGAAGCCTGAGAGGTTCCAACCCGAACTTGAGAGGCTCCTGTTTATGGTGTAACCACTTCCCCATTGTTTCGTTTGTTGGGCCAATGAAATTGGCTTTTCGTTTTTACTTGGTTTTCGGGAATATTTTCTTTTATAATATTTTCATTTATTTAATAATTTCCCGACCCAGCGGGGCTGGGTTTTTATATGACCAATGAGATTGGTCGTGATATGTTATTATTTGATTTTCAAAAGTATTTCTTTTTGAAAATGTAAACAAAGTATTATTTGTTTATTTGAGATATCAGCGGGGCTGATTGATTATTATGATTTTCTTAAACGTGGGACGTTTATTAAAATACATGCATCGTAGTTTTTAATTATAAAATATTGGGAAAGTAATATAATATATAAAATTCGATATTGTTTTATCCACTCACTCTAATGTTTTTAAATTACTTTCCCCTGGGCCCTTAGGTTTAAATCGCCCAGTGTGCAGATTAGTGGTCAGAGGTCAAGAGTACTCGGAGTCAAGGCATAGCTATCATCGTTGTTGCTTCCGCTAGGTGGGATCTGTGATCCCTTAATATTATATTTCTTGTTCTAGTTTCATCTGTATTTCCAGTTCATTGTATTAGATTGCTCTGATTACCTGTGAGCCAGTTGAGTTAGATTTTGTGTTTATTTGTGGCGGTGTTGTGATTTGGGGAGCAGATGGCTCCAGGTGTTGAGGTTGGAACTGAAATTACAAGTGTTTTTTTTGTTGTTACAGGTTTTAGGGTTGTCCATCCTAAGACTGATCTATCGATTTATCAATAGAGTTAGTCTTAAGGTGGTCCCCGCAGGACCTTATCCGGATTTCAGGGTGAAATCTAGTGCGGGTCCTGACACATTGAGTGCTCTCTTGCAAAAAGATGTGTCGTTTGAATGGAGTGAGGCATGTGAAGAAGCATTCGGCCGATTGAAGTTACTCTTGTGCTCGGCACCGATTCTAGTGCCACTAGATTGGGAGCTTCTATTTGAGTTAATGTGCGATGCAAGTGATTATGCAATGAGAGCTGTGCTCGGCCAAAGAAGAGATAAGAAGCCATGTGCGATCTATTATGCATCGAGGACTCTCAACGATGCTCAACTCAACTACTCCACAACCGAGAAAGAACTCTTAGTGGTAATTTTTGCTTTAGAAAAATTTCAGTCTTATCTTTTAAATTCCAAAGTCATGGTGTATAGTGATCATGCCGCTTTGAGATATCTCATGACAAAGAAGGATGCGAACTCTAGACTCATTCGATGGATTCTCCTATTTCAAGAGTTCGACATTGAGATAAAGACAAGAAAGGAAGTGAGAATGTTGTAGCCGATCACTTGAGCCGAATTGTCAAAGAAGAAGACGAGCTACAACTACTTGAGAGTTTCCCGGATAAACAACCCTTTCGAATCGATACAACACAAGAACCTTGGTATGCCGACATTACCAATTACTTAGCAATTCATCACTTTCCAAAAGACATGGCGAGCCACCTCAAAAACAAGATAAAAAAGCAAGCAAGGCATTACTTATGGGACGAAACTTACTTATGGAAGCAATGTAGTGACCAAGTTATTCGAAGGTTCGTACCGAAAGAAGAACATCGCTCCATTCTTCCCTTTTGTCATAACAAAGCATGTGGAGGACACTTTGGACCAAAGAAGACGACATTGAAGGTACTCAATTGTGGATTCTTTTAGCCAACGCTATTCAAAGACGCCTACACAACGTGCATTACGTGTGATCGGTGCCAAAGAACCGGGAATATAGGAGCAAGAGATCAAATGTCACTCACACCTATCATTGAGGTAGAGATCTTCGACTTATGGGGTATTGATTTTATGGGGCCGTTTCCTTCAAGCAAAGGCTTCCTCTACATCTTGCTTGCGGTTGATTATGTGTCTAAGTGGATAGAAGCTAAAGCCACACGCACCAATGATTCCAAGGTAGTTGCTGAATTCCTTAAAACAAACATATTTGCACGTTTCGGAGTTCCACGAGTATTGATAAGCGATGGAGGCTCCCACTTTTACAACCGCACCATTGAAGCTTTATTGAAGAAGTATGGAGTCACACACAAGGTATCTAGACCTTATCATCCTCAAACTAGTGGCATGGCCAAGGTGAGCAATCGCGAGATCAAGCAAATATTGGAGAAATCCATAGGTCTAACAAGGAAGGATTAGAGTGATCGACTTGACGATGCCTTGTGGGCCTATCGAACCGCGTATAAGACTCCAATATGTATATCTCCTTTTCGACTAACTTATGGAAAAGCATGTCACTTACCCGTGGAGCTAGAGCACAAAGCATGGTGGGCCGTCAAAGCCTTCAACATGGAGTTAGATTTGGCTGGCCTTCATAGGAAGCTTCAACTCAACGAACTTGAAGAAATACGCAATGAAGCTTATGATGCCGCATGAATATACAAGGAGAAGACTCGAGCCTACCATGGCAAGATGATTTGGGAAAGAAGTTTGAAGTTGGAAAAAAAGTGCTCTTATTCAATACAAGACTTCAATTTTTTTCCGGGTAAGCTACGTTCTCGATGGGTTGGTCCTTTTATTGTTACTCAAGTGTTTCCTCATGGAGCTATCGAAATTGTAAATCCAATCACAAGATATTCAAAGTAAATGGGCATCGACTCAAGCATTACTATGATTCATTCAAAGAATATAACATGGAGGTGAGTCAAGTGGGAGACGCACTCATCGAGAATGCACCAAGCACCGAAGAACCGGATGCAGCCTCTACTGATACTGATGCGCAGCCCCTCGCAGCCGAAGCCCCTGCTGATAGGCTGCAGTGCCAGGCTTGCGACATTGCAGCCTCTGCCGATGATGCTGCGCAGACGCTGCCGAAAAAGCCTTCTCACGATGCTGACGCTGCTGCCGACAATGCCGCACAGCCTGACTATGCTGCCGAGCGGTGTCCTGCCTAGCCCTTGCGGAGTGTGTCCGATATTGCTGCCGTATCCCAGCCCACACTTGACTCATATCCGACCCAAGTTCTTGTATCGGATACCCTTTCCGATACGCATGCTCTCCAAAGTACCGTATCCGGTACGGACATAGATACGACATATGATACGGATACGGACACGTTGTTGCGCAGCACCTACGCTTTCGAGTAGCCTGCTCACACTGCCGATAGCGCTGTCGAGAAGCCAGATGCGTAGCCTGCGCATGCTGCCAAGACGAGTGCCGATGCGCACACACCCTGATGCCGATCCTGCCGATCCTGCCGATAGCATCATGTTGCCGATACGGAAGAAATTTTCCAAAAGCACTTTTGTACTATCCTTGCAGCCGAATTAACTATTTAAGCAACGAATGAACACACGATGATAAGTCTAGGTTAAAGGACTATAAACACTTAAGTGCTGCTTGGGAGGCAACCCAATTCACCTAAGAAAAACGAAGGAGTCATCGACGAGAGTTTGAAATTTGTAACCCTTCCCTGTTTAGTTAGGTCGTGATGATATGATTGAAATATTTTAGACTATTGCATGCTTAGAAAGTTACTTGCTATATTACTATGCTTACATTGAGGACAATGTAATTTACTAAGTGTGGGGTGGGTTTTACATGTTTCGTTTATGTTTTTGTATGCTTAGTTTAGAAAAAAAAAATTTCAGAAAATTGTTCCACAAAAATAGAGTGTTTAAATTTTTGTTTGAGTCTTAGGATGTCCCTAAACTAGTCAATGATGTTTTTCTCCTCTTTGCATACATAGATGATGATTGTGCATACTTTAAAATTGTGAGTTTCATGGATAATGTGCATTGGTAGAAGCATGTAGGACTTGTTGATTAATAAAGCATGCATGTTTTAGCTAGTTTGTTTCCATAATAACCTTGTGAGCTTTAGAGCCAAATTGCTTTCTTCATGAGTGTTAAAATTTAAAATTTTTAAGCATGCTTAGTGTATAAACCTCATTATTCTTTGCATATTTAACGATTATGTGCCATAGATTTTTAATGAACTCTAAAATGCTAGAACTTCCTCTTGTTGATTTTCAAAACGATTTTATCATAAAATACCTTCATTTTGAAAAGGATTGAAAAAAAAAAAAATTTTAGGTTTACCACCATAACCAAATAAAGCATGCGCCCGATTTGAGCCCATCGTGGGACACTTTAGTAAATCCCCTTGAGACCATGCTTAGCCTTTTCTTTCATCACCCTTAAACACTTTCCATGAGCTTAGTATAGTTATGCCTTTACCTTGTCTCAAAGTTTTGGCAAAGCTTGATTTTTGAAGGAGTTTTCGTGTGAAGTGATGAAGAAGAACAAATGTGGGGTAGACTTAGCTAGAAATTGTATGAAATATGTATATGTGCCATGCCTAGCAAAAGAAAAATAAGAAAAGAAAAAAAAAATCGGACAGAAAAATAAAGAAAAAGAAAAGAAAGAAAAATCAAGTCCGAGAAGAAATATTGAAGCAAAGGCACTGTTTTGATGAAAATTACTAAGTCTAGTCTTGAAAAATATTGTGAATTTGGAGTATGCATAAATGTGAAGGTCTAGTATTGTTTAAATTTTGAGTTTTGTTCGTTTTCACAATGTTTTTGAGAAGTAAAGAATGAAGAATGAGTCCAACAAGATGAATTTGGCCCTTGGCGAGAAGACATAAGGAGAGTTGAGCTTTGCTACGATATAGAGACGTTTCAAGCCTCCTTATCCTAAATTTTGAATACCTTAGCCAAGCCCCATTACATCCCTTTTCATTGTTCTTTTCATGATTCTTAAGATGGTTGAATTTGATTTGTGGAGTCTTTCTCAAGAGTAAGCATATAGTTTTGATTCATTGTGCACATACTTGTTACATGAGGTTTTTCCATATAAATTTCACAAAGTGCTTTCGTTTCAAGAAATATGCAACTTAATTTCGTATCATTTTATCTTTCTCTTGCATATACTTATGTGTGAATAGCCATGTCTTGAGTGAAAAGAAAAGAGTATGCCTAGTGAGGAGGATCAGATTAGCTATACATGTTTTCATGCTTATGTGTTGTTCTTATATGTTCATATTGATGTTGCATGTTCATGAAACGTTTGTTTAATCCCTGTACTATTGGTCAGTCATCTATTTAGTTCCTAAAGTTTCAGTTTTATCTAAATAGTCCTTGAAGTTGCAACTTTTAATTTGAAAAGTCCACTTCGTCAATTCCTCCGTTAGTGTGATAAGGTTGTAGCTAAGAAGCATGGACACGTCATTTTGCTCGCGTGTCGCGTGTCGGGCACGGATACGGACACGCCCTGACACGCCTCAATGCACGTGGACACGCGTACTCTATTTAGACACAGGTTGGACACGTTCGTGTCCTACACAGACACGCAATTGGACACGCCCCTATGATTTTGAAATTGAAAACCTTTGTTCTTCTCAGACTTAAGCAAACACGTTCTGCTCTACTCTTTTTTTTTCTCTATTCTTCAATTGTCTTACTCTCTTCTTCGACCTCAAGGAATTGAATTATGTTATGGAATTCAATTTAAGTTGTTGGGTTTCATTTCTAGGACGTACATGGGTGTTTGAGATCATTATAAGGTTCTTGGTCTTTCCGCTTTGTTTCTATGGTTTTGATGAGGATTGTGTGTATTTTGAAACACTACCAGAAAAAAGGGTTTTCCCGACGAAAAAAAAAAAACGGCCGACGAATTAAAATTTTCGTCGGTAATTCTAAGGAATAGCCGACGATTTTATTTTTCGTCGGTGAAAAAAAAAAAATCGTCGGCCATAGTTTTTTCGTCGGTAATGAGGATTAAAGTCGAGACAAAATCGACTATCAGGCAAGTGGATGAATATCTACAGTACACTTCTTCGTTGTTGGAGGAGGGTCATCGTAATCCTACCAATCACCGTAAGATCCGAAGTATCCTCAAAGATCTAGGGCTTTCCTACATTAAGATCTATGCATGCGCATTTGACTGCATTCTCTTCTGGGGTAAAGATGCAGAAGGGAATGACCTTGCTAGCCTTGACGCATGTCCGATATGTCAGTCTGACCGATATAAGTTGACGGGAGCAGGCAATAGGAAACCTGTGAAAGTGCTTCGGTATTTTCCGTTGAGAGATAGGCTTGAGCGGTTGTACATGTCAGAAACCACCGCAAAAGCTATGAGATGGCACGGTGAGCGGGACGCGGGAGACGCAGATATCATGACACACATCTCTGACGGAGCAGCTTGGAAGCATATAAACAATTTTTTTCCTCATTTTGCGTCAGATGTCAGAAACGTCAGGCTCGGGCTCTCAACCGACGGGTTCAACCCTTTCGGCACCATAAGTCTTTCATACAGTATATGGCCGGTGGTTTTGGTACCTTACAACCTTCCTCCGTGGATGTGCATGAAGAAGGAATATAATATGTTGACGTTGTTGATTCTGGGGCCTGGTTACCCAGAAAAATGTCTCGATGTGTATATGAGACCATTGATTGAAGAGCTTAAGGTATTGTAGGACGTTGGTCATCCCACTTTTTGACAAGTACAAGAAGGAGACGTTCCAGATGCATGTCATGGTTATTGGTACCATCAGTGATTTTCCTGCTTATGGGATGTTGTCGGGCAGCGTTGTTAGAGGATACAAGGCTTGTCTAGAGTGCCTCAGCGATTATGGGAGCACCCCTCATTACAACAAGATATGCAGAATGGGTCATCGTGTGTTCCTTCCGGCGGATCACCACTGGCGTTAAGAGTCCGCCGCATTTGATGGAACCGAAGAACACGGTGGTCCTCCCAGAAGATGGATGGGAAGAGAAATTTTAGCAGTGCTTAATGAGTACGATTTTGGGCCCCTCAGCAATCATCCCGATATTGTAGCGGAAATACCTGAAAGACCTGAAGAGTACAAATTCTGGACACATAAGAGCATATTGTGGGAACTCCCGTACTGGTGTGAGTTGCTGATCCGTCACTTCCTAGACGTTATGCACATAGAAAAAAATGTTTCTGAAAGTGTGGTGGGCACAATGCTGAACTTGGAGGGGAAGACGAAAGATGGTCCTAAGGCTCGCACTGATCTGCAAAACATGAATATCAGAAAACAACTATGGTTGAAACAAGAGAAAAGAAAAATGCCTCAAGCTCCTTACACCGTCAAGCCTGAGCATAAATCAGAAATTTTCCATTGGATAAGTCGGGCCAAGTATCCTTCAGGCTTTGCTGGAAATATAGCCAAGTGTGTGAACAGACAATTCAACAATCTTTACTGGTTGAAAAGTCATGACAATCATATCCTGCTACAACGTCTCTTCCCTGTTTTCATTTGACCGTTCCTTCCCCGTCACGTTGTGGAGCCGTTAGTAGCGTTGGCAAGATTTTTCCAGAAGGTATGCACACGGGAAGTGAGAAAATCTGACCTCCGGGAAATGCAACAAGACATCGTTCATATCATGTGTAAATTTGAGATGATATTTCCTCCAAATTTTTTCGACATCATGCCTCATCTCATGATCCATCTTCCTCGGCAGTTGTTGCTTACCGATCCTGTGCACTTCACTTGGATGTATCCGATGGAAAGGTACGTATTTTACACCTTATGTTAATTTCCTCATCAAAATATATGTGATTTAGTATTAATGTATTACCATAACACTTTAAAAACTTCATTTATAGGCAACTTGGACAATACGGTGATTTTGTCCAAAACCGATCCGCACCTGAAGGATGTATAGCTGAAGCATATATTGTGCACGAGTGCGTCACCTACATGAAGCTGTATTTAGGAGCGTTACAGGAAAGCATACCGGAAGATATACCTTCACAGTTCAATCTTTCCATACTCTCTGACGATGTTGTACTCGGTGGAAACATGCCAGTTTCCTACAAGTTGAAAGATTATGAGGTAGCCATTGCACATTGGTGGGTACTAATTAACTGTTTTGAAGTTCAGTTTTGGAAGAACATGCATCTAAACTGTGAACAAGTAGGAGGTGATCTCAATTACCACAACCGGACATTCGCAGAGTATTTCGGCCGCTGGGTACGTAACTTTAACATTATTCTATACGTATTTATATATTATTGTGTATAATTATTCATATTTATAGTTGATTCTGATGGTTGCAGATGGACCTCATTAAAAATGATAATCACCCAAATTGGTCGCACGAACTCAGACTGCTAGCGATGAAGCCGGTCTATTCAAAAGTTTATGCGACGTGCAAGGTGAATGGTGTGTTATTTCGATGTGAAGAGAGAGACGTCAGACTAAAAACACAAAATTCAGGGGTTATGGCACATGGTGGGGATGATGGAGTTGACTATTACAGTGTTCTCCATTTAGTTGTGGAACTGCATTATGGGGAAGGTATGAAAGTGCACCTTTTCAAGTGTAGATGGTTTGACACACGGCCGCAGAGCATGAAAACTGATCAATACAGCATAAGTTCTGTGAACACTAGTACATCATGGTATGAGGACGACCCGTTCGTTTTAGCCACATGGGTGAAACAAGTGTTTTATCTTGATGATCTCGCCAAGGGTGACCCGTGGAAAGTAGTCAACACTATCCACCATCGCAACATTTACCGGGCGTCTACATTTGGAGTGGCTGAAGAGAACGAGGAAGGTGGCACCACGTATCAAGAGCCCAACTCAAACTGTATTCCTGACTGCTCTTTTATTCGCCTAGACACGCCGGTGCGAATTCGACGTGAAGAGCCATTGCTTGTTGATGTTGATCCAAATGAAGAAACTAACGAGGACTCTAGTGGTGAGGAAAGACATAGATTACCCCTATCGAGCAATTCAGAAACCGAAGAAGACTCATCCGATGATTCCGATTACAATCCGACGGATTAAGTAATTTAGATGATGTAATTCTTTCATTAGTAATCCACTCATTTCTAATGAACGGGCGTGGGGATGAGCCTCCTACCTAGACTGGGTTCCAAACCCCTTAAAAAAAAAATTTTAAATATGTTGACTGTTGGGTTTCTGTTTTTTTGATGTTCAATTTTGGTTATATATGAACAGGACATAGGAATACGAGAGGTGTAAAACCACTGATTTTTTTATTTTTTTTCATAGAATAGCCGACGAAATATGCATTATTTCGTCAGCTATACTCATAATAGCCGACGAAAAATGCGTGATTTCGTCGGCCATTCATATATTGAAAAATACATATTTTATGTTAGACAGAAAATGACAAAATAATAGCCGACGAGTACTAGGTTTGATTTCGTCGGTTGTGATAAAAAAAAAACAAAAAAAAACCAGCTTCCATTTTCTATCACTATCAACAAACCATTGATTCATCCTTCAAATGCAAATATGTCGTCAAATAAGATATGACCGAAATAATGAAATACGTCTACGGTTGAAAAATGACAAGATTCCGACAAATTCTGTGTGCCGAATGTTGCGGTTAACTGTTTTTAACTTCCGTTTTCCTATGGGTAGCCTGACGTTCGGTAAATATTTTGAGGAAAATTTTTATACGATTAGTTGCGTCTCATCGATTTCAAACTATTATCTGTTGAAGGTCAGGCAAAAAAACATCATTTAGACAGGCCAATTACCATTTCTAAGCGTTTAAAGGGTTGACTCAGATCCAACGGCTGCTGATTTTCCAAATTTTAGCCGACGAATTATAATTTTCGTCAGCTAAACTCTTGCGATCCGCGCCTTTTTATTGTCCGTCGTTGGATGGCTCAGATTAGACGGCTGCTGATCTTCCAAAGTATAGCCGACGATATTTAAAGCATAGCCGACGACATTCAAAGAATAGCTGACGATTAAAAAAGATTTCGTCGGCTATTTAAAGAATAGTCGACGAAATCTTTTTTAATCGTCGGCTATTCTTTCTGCTATAAATCAGAAACTCGCGAACCCTAGCCGACTTTTTGCTCTCTTCCTCCTCCTCCTCCTCCTGCTGCTCCAATCCGCCGCTCTCCTGCTCCAGTCCGCCGCTCTGCTCCTCCTCCTCCTCAAATCGGTGGCGCCATCGTCCCTCCTCCTCCTTCCCCTCCGCCTTCCCCTCCTCCTCCGACCTCCTTCCCCTCCTCCTCTGGCCTCCTCCTCCTCCGATCCGGTAATTTTTTTTTTTCAATTTAGTTAAATTTTATAATTTAGGTATATAAATTGTTATATATTTAATTTTAATTATATAAATTGCTATATATTTGTTAATAAATTTAATTTTAACAAATTGTTATATATTTGTTATATATTTAATTTTAATTATATAAATTGTTATATAATAAATTGTTATATATTTGTTAAAATTTAGGTATAGAAATTGTTATACATTTAATTTTAATTATATAAATTTTTATATATTTGTTAATAAATTTAATTGTTATATATTTGTTATAATTTAGGTATAGAAATTGTTATATATTTAATTTTAATTATATAAATTGTTATATAATTTGTTATATATAAATTGTTAAATTAATTATATACATAAATTGGTAGTCTAATTATATAAATGGTTATATTTTTGTTAATATATAAATGGTTATTTGTATTTATATATATGTTAATAATGAAATATAGTTATATTTGTGTATAAATAGTTATATTTAGGTTAATGGTTAGTATTATTTAAAATTACTTAAAATTTAAATATTAATTTGTTAGTATGTTTTGAAATATGTTAGTATTATTGGTTATTATATTAATTAGAATTTGTTATTTAATGTAATATAATTTAATATTAATTAATGTATTAATGCATCAAGCTACAGATGGCCGATGCACTCAGACAGTTATTCGGAGGCCGTCGTTCTTCCAGATCTAGGGGTTTTAGAAGTTCTGCCGGTTCCGCAGACTCCGACAGGACCATTAGCCAGCCTGAGAGGACCACCAGCCAGCCGCGGAGGAGTGTTGATTCATCCCAGCCGCGGAGGACTGTGGATTCATCCCAGCCGCGGAGGAGTGTGAGTTCTCTGCACCAGACCCTTCTGCAGGCGGGGCGGCCGTCGAGCAGTTCACGTCCCCCTCTCGGGCCAGATGCTCCGAGGTTCAGTAGGCAGCTATTTCAGGATGAGATAGCTCCAGACGTTCCTCAGGTTCGTATGCCTGAGGTTCATCGGGAGCCGATGACGAGTCCGGCGACGTCTGCTGCTGACTCGACTGAGGGGCCTACTCTCCCAAATCAGCTCTACCTCCCGTATAATATTCCTGCGATACCCGAGGTCGACTTTCGTGGTGTGCCCATATGGCCTGATATGCCTCAGTACATGAGTGTTGCGGAGGCATACCATCAGGAGCCATTTGAGAGACCTGACCTCCTGATTTCGGCGAGGAGAAAAGGAAAGTCGACAGACGGGTCATCCAGTTCAGGTAACATTTGATTTTATTAATTAAATATTTTATTAAATTAACGCACTAATATTTAATTTTATTAACCAATCGTCGTTTATGTGATAGGGACAGCCGGTAGCAGTTCAACGAGGAATACGAGAGGTGTCATATGTTTTGACACGCTCAGGAGAACTGTTGAGAGCAAGGGGAGGATCCAGATCAACGAACCCCCTAATCAGGAGGTTCAGGGGAAAAAACGCCGCGATTACGCGGGTTGCGTGGGGGCAATAATTAGGGATAAAGTCCCTATGTTGTGGACCCGGTGGGCTGATGTGCCCGAAGAGATCAAGAGGGAGGTCAACAACGCGGCGTCGGTGAGTAATTTAAAAAATTTAATTTCTTTATCGTAATATTTAATAATTTTCGGTATTGTTATAATTGTAAAACTAATAAAATATTATCTTTCAGACATACTTCGAGATTGCCGAACACAAGCAGGATTGGGCGGACGCGATGCAAAACTCGACGTACGTTGGGAATTCCTCATCTTATAATTTGAAATATTTTATGATATTAATAATATTTCTAATGCACTTTTGTTTTTTCCGTAGGTTCAAAGAGTGGAAGAACGAGCTCCGTACCCACTTTAACGAATACGACAACCGTGGTCGTATGGGTACTCCAAGAGAGTTCATGTTCAGGGAGTACGAGTGGCGTTGGTTGAAGACAGTAGACTTCAACAACCCACTTATGCAGGTAAATACTAAACTTAACTATAAATGTTAATTTTGTTAAAATTTTAATTATTAGTTTAATTATTTTATAATTATTACACTAATATTTTTTGATGCATTTTTCTAATATTTTATTATTTGTTTGAAGGAACGGTCTCGGATAAACTCTGCGAACCGCCGCCGTAACACAACCCCCCATCATGGTAGTTCTAGGCCATTTGCACAATATCAGGAGGAGGCGCTTAGAGAACGTCCTGATAGCAACCCGTACGTGGAGACGTTCAAGAAGGCTTATCCACAAGCGATAGAACAGCTCGTAAGTCGTTGATTACGATTTTAAAATTTTAATTATTAATTTTACTTAATTATATATTTGTTAGAATATTAATTATTTTTTTTCCCGTTCAATTAGGAGAGGGTGAACCGGGCTGAAGAAGAAGTGTATGAGCAAGTAGTTCGGGAGACACAACCGAACATTTCAGAGGCAGATCTGCAAGAAGCCCTGCGCCAGGTCGACCGATCGAATGTCCAAACGACAGCGAGGATGTTTGACGCAGCCTTCCCACACCGGTCAAACCAATACTACTGCCGGGGTTTGGGAAGTTCTGGAATAAGGCTCCTGAAGACCACTAAGGGAGGTCAAAAGAAGGGAGGCGGGGACAGCCAACAGATGAGGGAGAAAGTGCAAAGATTAGCCGCAAGATTGGCGGCCGAGTCCCAGAGATCACAGGACCAACACCGCAGAACACAGCACTATCATTTGGATATGGCCAGTTGGCATGCTGAATGCGAGAGAATTCGGCGACACAACTACGCCGGCCAACAAAACTGGTGGTATGATATGTTCGCGGCACAACAACAAGCCCTTGAACCCCCACCCCCGTTTCAGCCGTTAGTTGAACCTCCAATGCCTCAATCTCCCGAGTTCGTTCAGCAGGATGACGAGCATGATGGAGAGCAGGATGCTGGGGATGACGTGGTGGACTTTAGTGCTTTAGGTGATGATTAGGGTTATATTTTATGTATATTGGAACAAATTAAATAATAAGTCATTTAGACGTGTTTCTTGTTGGTGTAAATGCATGGATTGTCATTGTGAATTGCAGGTTGCTTGGAATGGTAATTTAGAAATTAATTTAATTTTTTTCCCCAAAATGTAAGAATAGCCGACGATATTGGCATTATTTCGTCGGCTATAAAAGATATAGCCGACGAAATTTACCAATTTTCGTCGGCTATAACTTTTATAACCGACGAAAATGACATTATTTCGTCGGCTATAACTAATTAATGCCTATTAAAATATTAATATATTCCGACGAAATAACCGACGAAATAGATGAAATCGTCGGCCATATTTCAGAACAAATAGCCGATATTTCAGACCAAACCTGGGCAAAATATCTGACGAAATTCGTCGGCTATAGTTTACGATATCGTCGGCCATACTTGAAAATAGCCGACGTATTTCGTCGGATATTTTGCCCAGGTTTGGTCGACAAAATGAATATTCGTCGGTAAAATCGTCGGCCATACTCGAATATAGCCGACGATTTCGTTATTTTTGTCGACTATTGGTTTTATCGACGCCGTTTTTCTGACGACTTATAGCCGACGAAAGTTTCGTCGGCAGAAGTAATAGCCGACGAAAATTTGGCATAGTCGACGAAATTTTTTTCGACGGCTATTCTGTCCGATCTGGTAGTGAAATTGGATGCTTTTGATGTATTGAATTGGTGAGTTGTAGGGTGAGGAGGAAGGTGGAGAGGGAAAGAGAAGGTGGTGGTGTGAGTAAACTCCTGGCACCGTAAGGGTTGCTGTTACTTATAACTTAAACCTTGTATAGACAGATTTATGTGTATTCATATTTATGGAGTCTCCTACTGTTTCAATTTTTTTTAAAACAATTTTATATATATATATATATATATTAAAAATAATATTTAATTAGCGTATCCATTACGTGTCCGTGTCTATTTTTTATTTTTTTTGAAAAATGACCATTTGCACAAAGGGGGGGGGGGGGGAATTGTTCATTCCAATGTTACCTACCCACTCCAATGATTCTTAGATAAAAGACTTTCATAACCTTCTATATTAACAAACCACTTCATCTCTCCTTTCTAAACCCTAAATATCTCTCTCTATCTCTCTCTCCCTCTCTCTCCGATCCTAATTCATACCCACTCCTATATCAACCATCTTGCCTCACCGCCTGGCCGCCGCCGGAGACGATCCTCCCTCCTTCGCCACCACGGCCTCACCTTCCTCCTCATCCTCCTCCTTCGCCGCAGCCATAACCACCACAAGTCGATTCAAATATCGACGCCGACCCTTCATGCTCTATCATCCTTAAACGAACAAAGCCACCAACCATCACCGGTGCTAAAAATTTCCGAACAACGTCTGCCATAACCACCACAATATGGGGTGCAAACAACGTTCCAGATCTCAATTTCAGCAATTGAAATGGCCTGAACCAGGCCATGACCACCATCGACAGTAGGTGATGAACCATACTGCGCCTGCAACTTCTTGTCTATGCAATGATGGCCATCTAGATCTGGACAAAATACCCATATCGGTCCAAGACCACTGCACACTTGATTCGAATAGAGACCAAGCAAAGGGAAGATTGAAAGATTCACAATGCATCACTAGGAAGCCATCTAGGAGCTGCACCCAAAGAAGTGAAAGCCAAGACGAGGCCGTGGCGCCGAAGGAGGGTAGTGAGTGGCTAAACTTGGTGGTAGTGCAAGCAAGGGTAGTCAATAATTGGGGTTATGGGTCGTGGGAGGTGATGGGATCGTAAGGAGCAGAATGGAGACACCGACAGTCGGATTATGTCGAGAGAACCTGCTTACTGGAGGTCAGTAAGTTGCTTACTAGGGTCAGTAATGTTATTACTGGGGGTCAGTAATATTATTACTGGGGGTCAATAATCATCTTACTGGGGGGTCAATAATCATCTTATTGGGGGTCAGTAACCTGGATACTTGGAGCTAGTCAGTAATCATCTTACTGGAATCATGTATGAAATGTGTATGTTATATGATATGTCTCTTAAGTAAGAAGTATGTAAGACCTCATTTATTTAGATTTGAAATCCTTTTTGGAATTGTGATCTGTGTTATATGATGCTACTTAGTTTCATTTGAAAAAAAATCAGTAATTGTTTACAAGAAGTCAGCAAATTTGCATACTGGGGGTCAGTAATCATCTTACTGGGGGTCAGTAACCTGATTAATGAGAGTCAGTAACATGCTTACTGGAATCTGTAAGTGCTTACTAAGGGTCAGTAACCTGATTACTGAGAATCAGTAACATGCTTAAAGTAAGAGTCAGTAATTTAATATTGAAAAAAAAAAATCCGGCGAAAAAAATAAAAAAGAAAATAATATCCGGCGAAAACAATTTGGTGACCGGAATCCGACGACCGGACTCCGGCGACTGGCCATGGGACGCCGGCGGAGTTGGGTGACCTTTCGGAAAAGTTACTCTATCTTCCACTTTCTCAGCACATTATAATTCAAAAATATGTTAGATAAGACCGAAGGACAAAAAAGGAAGAAAAAAATTAAAACTGTACTAGGGTTGAAAAGATTTATTCAAATGGGCAATACGAGTTGTTAACTTATGTTTAATAGGGGAAGAAACTAAGATGGTCATTGGAATGGGTAATGAGGGTGCCAAATTAGTACTAAATGGACATTTTTTTTTTCTTTTTCATATGACGAGTCCACGTATCGTATTGTGTCCAAAACGGACACTCGTGTCCGTGTCCATGTTTCTTAGGGACGTGGTAGTGAATGACCTCAAAAATTGTAAAATTATCAAAATATCCTATATCAATTTTCTGTTTTATTTTCTTCAATATTTTAATTTTAATTGTTTTCATTTTATTTTTAAGAGATGTCCATGTTTTTACAAGCTAAAACCCAAATCTATTTATTTCTTTATGTCCACAAAAAAAATAAAGTTAATATAACATGAATAATATAATTATCATAAATAATTGAAGAAAATAAAAAAGAGAAAACTAATCTAGTGTAAAAGTAAAATGAGAATTGGTCTACTCATTTCATTGATAATTATATAGGGTGAGTATTACAATGGTATGGTAAATTCCTCCTATGGTACCTAACGTATGACCAATTGGACACTTTGGTACCCAACGTTTCAAAGAGGACAGTTTGGTACATGAAGTTAAGTTTTATGTGACATTTTGGTACTTATGTTGACTTCTTTGTTAAATGTAGGGGGTAAAATTGACATTTAGATATTATTTATAAAAAAAAAAAATTAAAAACATGAGTGTTATGCATCTAAGGCTATTGGTTATTACCTTGATATTCATATTTTTTTGTTAAAAAAAAAATATAAATTAAACTTTTGAATTCTTTTGAAGGTAAAATAATTGAACTTTTGTTTAGTAAATCTAGTATTTGTGATTTGAACACCCACGATAATACATTTGGTTGATTAGATATAACTCCACGGAATAGTCTTGTGAGTGTTTACATTACCACGATTGAATTTCTTAACTTATGTTTCTAACATAACTAAATAATATTTAAAAAAAATGCATGTTTTAAACCCAAAATGTTAAAAAAAATGCAATTTTTTATTTTATTTTTATAGATTATACTTAAATGTTAATTTTACCCCTTACATTTAACAAAGAAGTCAACAGAAGTACCAAAGTGTCATATAAAACTTAACTTCAGGTACCAAACTGTCCTCTTTGAAACGTTGGGTACTGAAGTGTCCAATTAGCCATACATTAGGTACCATAGGAGGAATTTACCCTACAATGGTAATAGTAAATATATTTATGACAATAATGACTGATCGTTTCAGCTATAAGTATTAAATGCTAACTACATAATTCTCTCTCGTCGGTTACATTGACGAAGGCACATAATGTGTTTTTCCTTCAACACTCCCCCTTGTGCCGAGTCAAATGTAAAATGGTGCATAAAGTATTGCCTCATTAAGGTTGCGTTTGGGGGGAGCTTATAAGCTCCTCTACTTATAAGCACGAAAGAATTTTCTGTTTAGTAACACAACATGTCAGTAGCTTTTTGAAAAAAGTTGGGGTTATTTTCAATAGAAAATGAAAAGCTGCTCCTACCCACCTTATACTTATAAGTATAAATCAACTTTTTACTTAAAACTCCAACTGCACCAAACTCATCCTAAAAATCTTACCAAGTAACAAAAACCCAATGGGAGAAAATAAAACTTTGGTCTAAGGAGAAAAAGAGCACAACACACCTATTACATTTGAAAGCAACATGTATGTGCTAGACTCCCCCTGATGTCTGCACCTCTCCCTGATTTTTACATTAATCATGGGATTCTCCCCGATTCTTACATTTGATCAAGGGAGTTTCAATAACCTTAGCATAGTTATGCATTTTCATATGTTTTTCAAATATGACTTTGAGCAATGATTAAGTAAATAAATCTTGTCACATCGTTCTCAAATCCAACTTTATTTACTTTGATCTCGTTGATAAGGTTGTCCATGAACTGAACACATAAGTTCATAATGAACATCATGTTTATGCTAAGCATGACTTTCTCGTAGTAAAACAGTCAAAAACTATATCATTGTATAGATATGGACGAACCATTAAGAGATTTGAAATTGATCTGCAATAACAAATTTTCACATTTAATGCGTTTTTCTTTATGCATAGGTAGCTATGACATGTATAGTTTTCTTTTCATCACATCGTCTTCTATGTAGGGATTGAATAAACTCAAATCTTTCATATCTTTGAGTATTTGAAAGAATCATCGGTGTTGCGTGAGCGCAGAGCTACACATAGCTTTACAGATTTTCATTGAATGAGAGGTCGAGTCTTACATATTGTGTTTAAGTACAACCATGCGTCATTGCACTTGTATAGGGAATTTCATTTCCCAACACTTCTTCGTCATCTTCCTTTAGATGAAAAATGGATCTACCGTTAGAGTAAAGACTTCGACTGATCATGGGAGTATATGTAGGCCTCACTTTATTCTTTAGAGTGCCTAAGCCGATTGATGGATGGTCACCATCATTACAGTCCTTGAGTTCCATTTCAAAACTGTGTATTCCCAAGATCTTTTTCATTCTTAACTTAGGATTTACAATACATAGATTATCTCTTAGTTCATTGAGAGTATGTGTATATCCATAATGAATACGTAAGGGTATAATTCACCAATCCCCTCCCAATCAAGTAGTCACTTTAGTGAACGTTTCAATTTCTTTTGCAAACACACTTATGTGATCTAGAGCCACTTGATTTAGGTGAATGAAATCCGTTTAGGATCCTCATGTATATCTCTTAATTTAGATCCCCATAGAGATATGTTGTGACCACTTTCGTGAGCTGCGTGTTCAGTTTTTTGGAAACTATCAAACTGACAAAGCAGTGGAGTGCAATGACATCCATTACGAGAGATTGTCTCCTCGTAGTCGATTCCAGTGCGTTTTTGAGAAACCATGCGCCATAAGGTGAGTCTACATACTCTTATTCTCATTACACATTCTAACAAAGATATATTTGATAGGGTTTATATTTGCGGTGTCGGCGTCACCTGTCCAAAGACCTATCTCTTTGTTTTTACTAGATAGCTTCTTTCCATTAGGCCAATTTACTACGTTGACATTTTTCAACGAAGTATGGTTTGATATTAGACACATTGTTCAACGTCCTCATGTACACTAGTGCAGTGTGTTTGTAGAGATCTCTATACTTTCAAGGATTGGTTCTAACATTTGAGGCGTCCCCCAATGACAACCACAATCCATAAATATTCTCATGAGACGGATTTGAGTATCACTGATCAATGAATCAAGCTGTGCCAAACTTGCTGTATTCCTTTAGGCAAGCATTTATGGAACCTAAGGTGGCCTCCTCTTCTTCCTTGGAGAGCCATGGTCTGTGACACCATTTATGCCACTTTATGGCGTCACTATGCCACCATCCATGGTGGTAGTGCTATACCCAATTCCTCTTGGGTGGCACCATATCCTTTTGATAAAACACAATCCTTGCAGGTATATTTGCAACAAGTTTATGTGATCTCGTCACTTTAATGTATAAGACATCTACACACTTTGCTTTGTGTGATTTTGGGGGTGAAGATGAGACACAGTGGAGACAAAGCACGATAATTCATGTCGTTCCACTTGAACATACTTGTTCTTATCTCCCCCTAATGACGGGAAGACTGCCTCATCAAAGTGACACTCCGCTTATCTAGCGGTAAAGAGATCGCCTGTCAAGGTTTCCACGTAACGGACTAGCTGGAAGTTCATATCCATCATAAATACTTATTCATCTCAAGAGACCCATCATTATGCGCTGTGGCGGCACAATTTTGGCACATAGAAACATTTAACCGAGCTCAAAGATTGTAGATCCGTGTCAATCCAAAAGAGCTCAAGGATTACAAGTTTGTTTGAAATCCTTTAAAATCCTCACACACAGTCACTAGCTGTGGTGTAAATTAGTTCAATGATGGTGGGCATAGGTGAATAAGTAATGCTGCATGCAAAAAATTGCATAACCCTAAACGAAAGTATTGGTATGCATTACCAGTATCAAGACTATTATTGTAGTCATTTTTCGTGAGGCCAATTGAGTTTTTATATGGGGTTATGATGCCCATTACGGATCCCATATAATAAGCTATAAAGTCATCACACCTACGAAAATTAACCCGGCGTAGATGCTTTGACTTTCTAGCATAAGCAGCATAAGTATTAATAGTGGATGGTGTCATGACAGGTGACCAGCGTGTCGACACAACAACCAACACCATAAAATATATAAGGTGTCCACAAGTTGGTTGAATCAATCCACTGAATCCTCTTTGGATTCAATATAAGAACATAATGAGAACAAATATGTCATTTGCATATGATTGTCTCAATCATAATTGCTTTAACGAATAGGCTTTGAATGATGTGTTTTTATCCATAAAATCACAACGGATGTAAGAAGTACTATATGGTATTAGGGCATATACTTATTCATTAAATATATCATAATGCCACCTTAGGGGAGCAGTGGGATGTGAGGATTGAACACATGTCTTCAACCCTACATGGATTGTGTTGAAATAATATTTGAGGTTAAAATGTTCTTTAGTCTTCCTCGGTTTCGTGTATGAACCATATTCTTCTGGTGTTTGCTTATATTCATCTAAAATATGGGTGTCCATGGTAATTTCTTTAATCTACGAATCACAAGATTACAAGTAGTTGCGTTAAAGCCAATCTATGTCAGGATTCCAATAGATCATTTTCTTACGACGTTGGATCAATTAGCGGTTACATATAGCCTATTAAGTTGACATATAAACTTCTCTAATACTCGTTTACATCCGCAGTCGTTAGAGGTAATGCAAATGAGCTTAAATGAATTCTCACTTGTGTCTTTTTATATGAACATCGTGGCATAAATTTCTATAAAATGTGGAAAAAATTCAATTTTCTCTTGTCGCATAAATTGTCAATTTGACATATGCTCAATATATATTCATAGAAACGTAACCCAAGTTCTTTAGAGTAACTCGATGGGGATTGCTATAAAATGTATGGTAATCCCAGGAAGGCAGGTGCATTATGAATCCTAAAGGAACAGATATACTGATCCTTGTTACTTTTAGATATAGTATTACTGTTCTTCAGTACTATTATGCTATTTTGTGATATATTAGTACCATTGTCCTTTAGTACTATTATTCTAAGGATTACATGGTGCGTTTCTTTGCACACAGTTCTTTATGTCGTGCCTATATTATGTTATGTTGTTTTGCTTTATGTAATACTTTGCATAGTTAGATGCAGAAAATTGAACCATGTATATCATGAATAAAATTCGAATAATCTCAATTCATTGAGAGAAAATTCAAAAATTAACATGCCAACGATTAGATTTAGTCTTGTCCAATTTAGATATAGAAACTTTAAGACCAAAAGTCTAATTTATTAGATATAAGGCGTGATGGCTTTTATTAGGATATCTTAGAAATTGAAAAGTGGACTAATCAAAGTCTATCTTGAATTGAGCTAGATCCTTTTTGCTCTTTTAATAGCTGAGATGATGAGATGTGTCATCGTCATCTTCTCCCATATGGTAAGGTTTTAGTTGTAAATTCATTTTCAATGTTATTGTTGGATATTGAAGATACTTTTCCAAATCCTCGTAATTGTATGATTCTTTATACTTCCTGTAAATCGCAGTTAATTCTTTGCTAGTTTGCAATGTGCGTATTAATAGTTGTTGATTTACAACAATGGCAGAGTGTTTCACTGCACATGACAAGTCCCCTAGATCATCTTTTAAATGGTGCATTGTTTCCACTTGTTTTTGGACGATTATAGGAATCTTTACGTCCATGGTAATTGCCCTTAGTATTAGGGATGTTGCATTACTTTGCACAATATGTTTTTTTTAGAAAATTTCTTTATCTCAGACCTTACATTGTCATTCAAGGTATTTTAATTATTTCTCAGCTATTCGCAGAAAGCTGTTGGCATAATTTACCATGCTCAAGCCTTTGTTGGCTCAATAAGGGGGGACTAGTACTCAAATTCTTTAGAGTGCAATGTGTCAAAGTCAAACTATGATGGTCAAACCATTTGTAGAATAGAGGGGAAGAAGAAAATGTACGTATTAGTTTCTTAGTCTAAATAAACATCAACGACAACTATAGTATACCAAGATACATTATGGTCAATTTGAAGCTTTTGTGAAATTACGTTATCACAATAAAATTTTGATTTCTCCATTTTCATTACCTGTAAAGTTAATGAAATTTCATTATCGTTGTTTTTTACGTAATCAAGAAGATATCCATGTTGAAAAAAAAATCAAGAAATAAAAATTGGATTTTCAAGACCAAGATTTGTAACGGTCATATTTTTCATGCTTTGTGAAAATGATTTATCACAGTAGTAGGTTTGTCCATTTTTCTTTATATTACAATGCTCATAAAATTGCATTATCATGACAATTCTCAAACTAAATAACATGTTAAATAAAACAACTATTTAACAGTAATAAAATGAACATATAATGCTTTAAATTTAACATTTAAATAAATATTAATGCTGTTTAATAAGAGCATCATATCATAGGGAATTTTCTTAGGTACCCGGATGTTTTCCATACCTCATTTTGACAAATATTTTAGGTCATTGAATTAGTAGTATATCCAATGATTCTGGATATTCTAAATTTGATAACCAATATAGCCTTTAACCTTTTCAAATATATAAGGAAAATAATAAAGCTAATTAATATTTGATTATCAATTGACCATACATAATTACGTACTTTTTCCTTCTTTTTTTTTAAAACAAAAAACTTCTATCCTAAGATCATCGGAACATAATCAGTTAAATAATCTTTCTTATTAATTAATTTATCACTAACTAATAACTATTTCGGGAATACTTTATTAGTAGTGGACAATTACACCATTGACAATTATTATGTTATTTCCTTTTAAAATAAAAACCTTCTATGATAGGCGCTCAATGTATGGGTATTAGATAAATAATCTTTATCAGAAATTAATTCTAGCATTAGTAGTTTTTTTAACTAAATATAATTCTTTCTACATGCATTTTACAACAACCACAATAATTAGTGTATAAAATAGATAATATTTGTTTTAGATGTAGTAACTACTTTACGTACAACCTATAATTATTGTTCTTTGAACTAATTTATACATGTTACCACAATATGTTATCAAATTGGTAAACTATTATGTTTTGAATAAATAAAGGTAATGTATGTCTTCATTAGTGTAATGAAGTTATCCCTTATGTAAATAAGTAATATTTTGTGTAATTTTCATGGTCAATGTAGTAATTACATTTAATCAACGAAATTTACTGAAAATTATAACAACTGATGTAAAAAATTATATTTTTGTTCTAAGTGGTAAATCTTAGTGGACAACATATTATAACATATTTACTAGTTTATGCATAATTAATATGTTGTCACACTTATAATTAGTTTATGCATAAACTATTAATTATTATGCATAAACTATTAATACACTTAATATGCATAAACTATTAATTATTAGTTTATGCATACTTAATATGTTGTCACACTTATAACATATTAATTATGAAAGTGGTAAATCTTTATGTTTTTATCATTAATCAAATGCTTACTACAACGACTAGGTATTTTACCACAACTCACAACAATTGATACTAAAGTGGTAAATCTTGTTCTAGTCGTAGTAAGTACTCCACCTAAACTAATATACTAGTTCATAATATTTTAACAAGTGCGAGAACAAATTTGTTGTCACACTAGTAAATCTTTATGCTTTTATCATTAATGAAATGATTACTACAATGACTACACGTTTTAGCACAATTTACACTTATTGATGTGAAAATGGTAATTTTTGTTCTATTTGTGGTAATTATTTTAAAACTATATAATTTACAACGATTATCAACAATTTTACAATTCCGACAACATTTGCGTTGTGTACATGGTAAAATTGACATTTGACCAAAAGATATATAAAATCTCATTGTTGTAATATGGTTCTCCACTTGATAATCAAGGTTCTCCATTTGATAAAAGTTGTCCAAATATGATATTAACATTTTTGACAACTCAATTACAGTTACCACAACAAGTGTTGTCATAAGTCATGATTGTAGTTCTACCAGGTGTAATTTATTATTCTGACCATATTGGTTACATAATTTTGAACGATGTTACTTATTAAGAATTAATTTGTTGTAGATATGGTAAATTTTATTTTTAAAATTGACACATGTCGATATTCAATTAGGTAACTCATTAACCTATTCAATAGATTTCCACTATATTATTAAAAGAAATTAAAAAAATTAGGGTATTGCATACCTAAAGGTACTCTAGACGACCCCCATATCATAGAATAATTTAAATGAGTTTTCGTATGATATAATTTAAATGAGATTTAATGAAAGTGGCGAAATTTTTACTGTCAGTTTACCAAATAAACTGCGTGTGAAGCGATTGCTCGATCTCGATCTCGATTTCATATTGATCATCGCATCGTAATGAATACTTCACATATAAAAACAACAATATTCATATGATTAGTCACTTTAATCATATATATTTTCACACTTACCATATAATATTAAACAATTTCATATTTACCATATATAGAGCAGTAAAACTAATAAACGAATTATTGTAGTAAGTGTTTTAACCCGTAGGGTAAACGTTTTTTTTTACCTGGGCCAAATTTATCGTTTTGCAACTATATGCATATGGGTCGGATCTGTTGATCCGAGTTGATACTGGGTCTGCAACAATTGCAGACGGGTCGGGTCAAGCCGTCCAAGTCGGGACAGATCCAGGTCGAGTTCAACTGCACCGGGTCGGGACGTCGATGCACGTCAATCTCCGCCGATCTGGACGACGTTGGACGTTGGTCTGAGGTGTCGCAGGATAGCGACAGGGGCTGGGCTGCAGCACTGCTGGGTCAGGCGGCCTTGGATGACCGATAATGATCGTCGTTCGAAGGGCATCGGGTTTTGGGTAAAGGCGTCAGCGTCGACATCGATGATGGGCTGCTTCGTGGCGGGGAGGCGTCGAGGGAGGGTCGACCAGCGTCGAGGAAGGACGCTGGCGAAGGAGACGATGGCATGGGTGTCCAGAGCGATTTTCTGGGTGCCGTAAGAATTTTCAGTCTTTGCCGACAAATCTCTCGTGAGAAAAACTGGATTCCTGAGTTTTTTCTTTCTTTTCCGACGAACGAGTTGTCGGTAGAAAAAAAAATTCAGGGTTTTTTTTATTTTATTTTTTTTCAGATCGAAACAAAGGGTTTTTTTTTCTTTGGCTATCAGGCTCTAGGTTAGGCAACGTGCTGATAACGTGTAAAAGTAAAATGAGAATTGGTCTACTCATTTCATTGATAATCCCCTTTATATAGGGTGAGTATTACAATGGTAATAGTAAATACATTTATGATAATAATGACTGATCGTTTTAGTTATAAGTATTAAATGTTAACTACATAATTCTCACTCGTCGGTTATATTGACGAAGGCACATAATATGTTTTTCCTTCAACATCTGGGAGCATTTTGGTCATTTTACAACTTTTTTGGAAGGTTTTGAACTGCCACCTCATCACTCTAACAGAAGAATTGATCGAATGAACTTTTCAAATTAAAAGTTGCAAGAATGAACTTTTCAGATTAAAAGTTGCAACTTTAAGGACTATTTAAATAAAACTGTAATTTCATGGACTGAATAGGCAACCGACAAAAACTACAGGGACTAAACAAATATTAGCCCTTAATAAGTTTTGCAATTTACTATATAAACAATCTTGTATTAACAGTTAGGTCATTAATAGGTGACAAATGTAAGCAAAAAAAAGAATACCGCAGCCTAGTTTTTCTCTCTCGCCCTCCCTCTGTTAGGACTATGGTGTTGTATTCATTTATTATGTTGGGCAGCTGGTGTGTTAATCTACTTAATTGGGCTAGTTATTGGACTCGGGTCGGGTCATATGGTAAATGGGCATGTAGGGTTAGTTCACTTGGTTGTAGGGAGAACTATATAAGGCATTCAGCCTCCAATGTAAGAGCTATCCAAGAATGAATATGAAATAGTTTATCCTTAATTTCCTTTATTTTCCTGCAATGTTTCCTTTCCCTGTTTTTGATCCCATCAACTGGTATCAAGAGCCGGTTTCGACCTGGAACCTGCAAACTCCCACCATCCCACCTCAACTTGCGCCTGAAGATCCCACCCTCACACCGCCATGGAAAGGGGTTATCGATGGATTTGGGCGATTCTACTATTGGAACACTGAGACGAACACTACTCAGTTGGAAAGACCTTGGGTTCCATTCCCATATCCCTACCCATCATACTCTTCAGATCCATTTCCACCCTCCCCTATTACAGTCTATTCCGCTTACACCTCTAATTCCCAATACCCACACTCTAATCTAGGCCTCATCATTAATCCCACGGATCAAGTGAGCCGATGGAATTAAAGCCCGGCCCGGCCCGTCTAAAAGCCCGCTTAAGCCCGGGCCCGGTGGGTAGAGGGCCGGGCTTAGTTTAGAGGTTAGAAACTCGGCCCGGCCCGTTAAGAGCCCGTCAAGCCCGCTCCATCAAAGTCCGTAAAAGCCCGGCCCGTAAAGCCCGTTAAAATCCATACCTCAATAATTAAAGAATAAGTTACCCCATATAGAGTTATTTTATATTTTTGACACATTAATGTATTAATTAGATCTTTATTTTCACACACTTTAATGGATATTCACACTTCACTAGCGCAATATGGATTCTCTTTTCTCTTAAACTCATTTATTTTATCATTTATGTTCGTTAAAAATAATTATTATATTAATATCTTTAAGAATTGTAAATTATAGTCTAAAAATCACGAAGTAAACATATCATCAATCGAGGCTTTAACTTTGTCGAATTTAAGTGATTTTTTTACCATCACTGTATTTCGTCATAACAATCAAATGCTATCTCATAGCATTTTTCAAAACTTGACTTCTTTTATATAGTTGTTTCGAAAAGTTGTACACTTAGGTATAATATAATAATCAAGTTATGCCGAATGTAAGCATGTTGTCATTATAATGGCTAAATTCACAAAATGAAAATTGTTACCGTCTGATGTGATCGTTATAGTTAAATATGAGTAGAGGAGAAAAATCAACTCGTTTCGTGAACGTTTGATGCTCGATCGAAACGGTCAACCATATTTTCATAAAACTTATCACACGAAAACGCTATTAGGTACTTTTAGATGACCTTGTTTCGTCGACTCTTCCAAACATTAAACTCTCAAATAAATGAGACGTAATCATCCATGTAAAAATTTGGGAACGTTTACCTCACGATACTATGGCTCCCAATAGAGAGAGATAAGTTTAAATAAGGTTGACCGCACCGATCGGGGTTCTAACTTTGTCGGAATATTTAAGTGATTTTTTGACCATCACCGTATTTCATCATAACGATCAAATTATATTTCATAGTAGTTTTCAAATTTTGATTTCTTTTATATAGTTGTTTCGAAAAGTTGTACACTTGAGTATAATCTACTAATCAAGTTATACCGCATTAGTAAACATGTTGTCATTATAATCGCTAAATTCACAAAATGAAAATTTTGACTGTCTGATGTGATCGTTATAGTTAAATATGAGTAGAGGAGAAAAATCAACTCGCTTCGTGAACGTTCGATGCTCGATCGAAACGGTCAACCATATTTTCATAAAACTTATCACACGAAAACGCTATTAGGTACCTTTAGATGACATTGTTTCGTCGACTCTTCCAAACATTAAACTCTCAAATAAATGAGATGTAATCAGCCATGTAAAAATTTGAGAACGTTTACCTCCCGATACTATGGCTCCCTATAGAGAGAGATAAGTTTAAATAAGGTTGACCGCACCGATCGGGGTTCTAACTTTGTCGGATTTAAGTAATTTTTTTACCATCACTGTATTTCATCATAACAATCAAATTATATTTCATAGCATTTTTCAAAATTTGACTTCTTTTATATAGTTGTTTCGAAAAGTTGTACACTTGAGTATAATCTACTAATCAAGTTATACCGCATTAGTAAGCATGTTGTCATTATAATGGCTAAATTCACAAAATGAAAATTTTGACCGTCTGATGTGATCGTTATAGTTAAATATGAGTAGAGGAGAAAAATCATCTCGTTTCGTGAACGTTCGATGCTCGATCGAAGCGGTCAACCATATTTTTATAAAACTTACACTACAACATTGAATATCTTAGGCGACGAAAATTTTTCGTCACCTAAGAAGGATTTTCGTCGTCTAAGATCTTAGGTGACGAACATTTTGTCGCCTAAGTTTCGTCGTCTAAAGTTTGTGGTCTAAGTAAGGAGGCGACGAAAATATAAGAATTTCGTCGCCTAAGATAAATCTTAGACGACGAAAAAATTTCGTCGTCTAAGAAAAATGGCTAAAAAGAGGACGAATTTTTGCGTCGGCTAAATTCCAGCTTAGACAACGAAACAAATGTTTCGTGGCCTAAGAATATTACTTAGACCACGAAACTCAACATTTTTCGTCGCCTAAGATGGAGACTAAGTCGACGAAATTATTTGTTTCGTGGTCTAACCTAGTTGCTTAGGCCACGAAACATAATATTTTCGTGGCCTAAGAGGTGATCTTAGGCGACGAAATTATTATGTTTCGTGGCCTAAGTATCTAGCTTAGGCCACGAAAACATTTTGTTTCGTCGACTAAGTAACTAGCTTAGGCCACGAAATTGAATTTTTCGTGGCCTAAGTAAGTATTAAACTAAAAAAAAATCTAATACTGAATATTCATATAAATTAAATACCGAATATTAAATTAAATACCTAATATTAATAAGTTTATTCATACATTTGTTCAATAAAAATATTAAACCGAACAATATCGTAGTTAGAGAGAAGAGCCTGCAAGCTACTGTGGTCGGTTCCTAAACAGCTGGAACTGTTCCTCCAACCAGCTAAGACAGTTTTCACTATTCTGGTACTTCTCATTTGCCAATCGTGTCTGCTCCTCAAGTATGCCGATACGCTGTCGGGCCTCCTCTTTGGCCAGTCGTACCTGCTCCTCTGCAAGTGCGATACGCTCTCGGGCCTCCTCCTCTGCAAGTGCGATACGCTCTCGGGCCTCCTCCTCCAGTCGTCTCATACGCTCCGCATTTGACGACCTATTGCGTCCAGTGGAATTTTCCCCTTGCGATGATTGGGAGCTGACACCGAAAGTGACTCCTCCTAACCCCCGGATCTCACCGCTGTTTCGCGGTCCCAGTGCGTTGACAAGCACTTGGGCTTGAGTAGGCTCGTCAAAATAGTGAACGATCTGATCTTCCGGAACGTCGGGGTGGTCATTCCTCACAGTGGTCATCACCCTCTCAAGCTCGACATTGATACGGCGCTGCATTTGAAAATGAAGTACTGATAGGAGCACAATGTGCGACGATATTATATGTTTTTACCCTCATTTATGCTTTGTTTAACCCTTATTTGTCTAAGATAGAGTCATAATATAGTTTAGTGTTAATTTGGTAGAGTTTGGCGAAAATTTGGTTAAGAATCCGAAAAATGACCAAGTTTGAGGAATCTGGAAAATAATGCAAGTTGTCTTTTTCGTGATTCCGAGATGAGTAAAAATGCGATCTGTCCTTGTCCGAATTTAATGAAATTTGGTCTGCTTATTCATATACTGAGGAATGTTGTGTTAAAATTTCATATCAATCGGAGTTCGGGAAGTCACCCAAAAGATGGCTGCAACTTGGCAGTCCGAGCAAACCAATCCAGGGACTTCCAGGATTTTCCTGGGACTGTGTCCCAACTTTGAAAAATCATTCCCGACGACTCATATGGAATTTGATTAAACTGTTTTGTATGGAGGTAGCTATGTGTGTCTAGTTTCTCTGGGACTTGGAATCGTATAAATCGGAGCTCTGAGGAGGAAGTTATGCCAGATTTACTGGAGTAAGGTCATTCTGCCGAGAAAACAACAACTTTCCCGGTTGCACAAGGAAAGCTTTCCTTTGGACTTTTGAAGCATGGATCGGATATTATGGACCTAAAGATATGTCCATACTAACTTAATGAGAAGATTCAAGTCCAAGATAAGGCCAAGAAGAGTCTAGAAGAAAAGAATTCAGATAATAAGAGAAAGAAAAAGAATCCTGATTAATTTCGGGAAAATTCATGTGCACGTCTCTCAACTTCCACGGACTCTCCCGGACAGCTCACAATGAATCAGAATTCGAGCCTTATATGGATAGAAAGCTACGGGAGTCTAGTTTCCAACCCAACTGGAATCACCTCAATATCTATTTTCTAGAGAAAGATATTCTATAATCTTCACTTGAAAGTCAAATCTGCCAGCGGGATAAGTTTGAGAAAAATTAGGTTTTGTGAACCCTAGTTGCAGCCACCCTTTTGCCTCTATATATTGGACGATTTTCACACAGAAAAGATCATCTTCTCTTCCTCACTTGAACTTACCAAAACTCTATCGAATTTCCACCATAAAAATCCTCACATAGAGCAAAGCCGAACCATCTCCACCACCTTTCCTAAAAATTATTCCAATCACCATCACCAATCCTCTTGCCGAATTCTTCAACGAAGGTTCTCAATTCGGATTGTAATTTTCCATGGTTTTTGTTTCTTTGTACTTATACATTATTTTGTCTATGAAATATGTATGGATTCTTGGTTGTAATTTTGGTTTTGTAAATTATTCTTGGGATTTCCGAATTCTTGTTATATTATTTGGTTATCTTTGGTTTAATTTCCGAATTATGCATGTCGTTTAATCGAATATGGTATTATGGGCAGTAGGCTTTTGCATGTTTTTTTGATTTAATTAGGTTGATTTCCTGAATTTGTATGCATAAAAATCGTATGCATGGAGGTAGTCTTGGCCATGACTATCCTTTGTGTGTTGGTTTCACATGCCGATTTAACACATGTTGAATCATACGCGAAGTTGGTTTTAATTTGTATTAATCTAAAGGGCTAGAATAATTCTGGAAATTTACATGTCGATGTGGGATGAGTGACGCCATACCTGCTAACATGTTTCCAATTCGACATATTGTGCTTATGTGCTATTTGTGTTTAATTTCTACGCGAAGTGTTTTTAAACCGATTAGTACCATGTTTAGGATTACACGCGAAGTTGATTCTAAATACTTGTGATGTTTTGAATAATTAGATATACCGCGAAGGCTCTAATTAAATTGGAACTTAATTGAATCTTGGATCCGATTTTAGCTTGCTGCCCCTATTACTTTGTTTAATTTCGTTGCATGTTTAATGAGTTTTGTGTTTTGTGATTGTGTGGAAGATGTTGATCAATTGTATATAATAATTTAGGATTTAAATTTAGTAAAAATCAGTAGGTAAATTAGTTATAAAAATCGACACCCCCTTTATTTGCAATACTTTATGTGATTAAATGCCCTTGATTTCCCCGGATAGAACGATCCCTACTTGTCAATACTACAATCGACACAATAAGGGTATTATATGTATGAAGTTGTTTTGCAGGTACTTTGTGCTTGGATAATAGCTCCATCAAGTACGTTAGTGTATTAATAACTTATGTCGCTGTTATCAGATTTGGCCAAAATTTGTGTACATTATCAATACAAAGACCAAGTAAGTAACATGCATATGAATAATGCATTCTAAATAATCCAAACATAATCGACAGATACTCTTCATCAAACCACAATGGTTAAACATAATCCAAACATAATGCATTCACTAGGAGTTTTGAGATCGCATGATTAGAATGGTTTTAACTTGAGTAAATACACAAAGTTAGATAACTTAAGGGAAATATTAAAGAGCTTATCCATATGCTTATGAATTTCTCTTGATAACATGTGTATTGATCATATTGGTGATGGATTTCCAAATTCCTAACATTCTATCCTTCTTGGTCTATTTTCTTATAACCGGCCATGTCTAGTTATGGGATAAGGGAAACTTACTATATTTTCTACCGCTTCCGGGTGCTCAGGAGGGTACACCATCTCATAATTCTTCACCAACCGGAATGGTTCACCCTTTTGCTTCAATTCGAGCGCCCCGTAGATGAAAGGCTTTGAACCGGACCGATGGTGCAACGTCTTCTTCTCCCGGTTGAGGGCGTTGGCTGTCGATCGTCTCTGTAGAAGTATGATTAAATATGAGACAAATAGTTAGCATTGAAATAAAACTAAAATGAAAAATGTTAACATTTGAAAGCACAGACTAATATTAAAAAATTATATACCTGGAACTCATATCGCTCTCAAAGTGGTGAACCAGCCAAGACCACTTCTCCTTCCTATCTTTGAACTCTTTCGGAATTTTCCCAGGGTTGTCAATCCTAAGCCTGTTGAGCTTGCTCTTGAAGGCTGTGAAGGTCTTGGCGGCATGCTTGTAAACCCACTTTACCATCTTCTTATCATCCCAAGGGATGTCATAAACAAGCTATTACAAAAAAAATGGAATTAATATGGAAGCTGATAGATAATTAAAATATTAAAAATTGTAGTTAACTTACGTCGAGTTCATATTTGAGCTTCATCTGATCATCCTCCTCCAGATCCCACCAACTTGCAGCAGTCATGGAAATGCTGTCCCGAATGATATGGCCGATATCATGAGTCAACCAACTGTTCAGTGCACTGGTCTGCGGTCCGTGCAAGAACTCATCATCCATGATGATCTTCACCTTCTCTCCATGCTTCACCCAAGACGTGTAGGCCATCAAGCCTTTTACCAACCCTCGTTTGTGTTTGGGAGAAAGTGCTGCCAAAACAATAACAATTTAATTAGTGAGTAATAACACTCATTTATAACTAAATGACTTAATTAAAAGTGTTGGATTATGTTTACCTCCATCAGCCCGAGGACGAAATGTGTGCCGACAGCTGATCTCTTCACCATCACTGTCTTCGACGTCATGTGTGGTTTCTGCTACTGGAGGGGCTGCAGTATCTTCCACCGGCAACGGGGGGGGAGGTGCTGATACGTTCGCAAATGATTATGTACGTGGCTGCGACGAACTCCCTTCAGAGACATTTGACCTGTAGAAGTGGTCAAATAACTCCTGCCTCTTCTTCTTGAGAAATCCATAAGTCGGCGACATATTTTTCCTGTAAAGAAACATAAATTTGTATCACAAACACAACATATATTATATCATTTTTCTAACAAATGAATAGAAAATAAAAGAAAATCTCTAAAGTCTTTCGGCCTATTTAATTGGAGCAATGGCTTGAGCTATCATATTAAATGGAAAACAGGCAAGTGTGGCATGTCCATTGAAGGGTTTGACTTAGACACCTATTTAATTTCTTAGCAAAATTCTAAAACTGCACTCTATTACTTAATTATAGAGGTCCTATATATATATATATATATATATATATATATATATATATTCTTCCATCTCTAATATTTAAAACTATCAAAGAGAGAGGATTCAAAAATGATGATGGAGTGAGATTATTTGGCAGCTAATACTCAGATGGTGAAACATGATGAGCTGTGAATGAGACAATGAAAATGACTGTTAGCTTTTTCTCCAAAGGAGGAGTAAACAGCAACCATCTACTACCAATAGGGCTTGCTTTGTTATTTTTCTTAATTGTACGTTTTCAGCATCTGCTTGAAATCTTCCAAAACTCATGAGAAATTAGCTCGATCAATCAGTTTCTTTCTTCTCCTATTTGTTTTCTGGGGGAGATGAGACAGACCAGAGAATCATCTTTTAGAGGCTGACCCCAATTGAGGCCCTAGTTCAAGATCCACAGAACTATAAAGAAAAACAAATAAGCCATTCAGTATATATACAATATACCAAATAATGATTTTGGCTGAAAATTGTACTAGCAAGCTAGCTCAACTCTCTGCACACAAAAAGGCTAGATATTTATTCAAATCATATTAGTCTTAGAATATGTATGGTTGGAGAGCACGATCTATTATAAAGTGGCCACACACCAGAGCCTTGTTCTTCACTAAAGGATTTTTTTTTTCCTCAATTATTGCAGTCATTGACCACTTTTACAAACTTTCTTCTTTGAGAATGAAGTTTGATGCTTTGATGCTTCATTTTTATATATGCATGAAAATGTTTGTTTCTCTAATTGGAATAAAGTTATATATAATAATACTCTAGGATAATCATGCATGCATTCCTGCTAATTATTAATCAACTACATAATTACAGATGCTAATTGTTAATTTAAAAGTAACAGAAACAGTAATGATGGAATGGAAATATGATCGAATTGAAAAATATATTGTCGGATCTTCAAACATATATGAGTGATATCATAGCATCATAGAAGTCCAGACAACCCAAACAAGGCTGCATTTATGTACAAATTCCTCGTAATTAAAAGCTGAAGAAAAGGTAATGATCAAAGAGAATAAGAATAGCAGCTAAATGTAAGTGAATTATGTAAAAGAGATTAGCACAATTGCTAAAATGAAAGATTAGTACACATACTCCTTCTAAACCGTATTCTGCATTTTCTTCTGCAAGCAGAATAAGCCTTAAACAATCGCAACAATATGGTAGGTGCTTCATTTTACATCCTCCTCTATCTCTATGTTGGGGTTCTAATAAGTTTCTAATAACTATATATTATACAAGACGAGGGAGAGAATTAGAGAGAGACAGAGAGCATACTAATCGAGAGAGGAGGAGGCGAGGGAGGCGAGAGGGACGAGGAGGCTGGGGCGGAGGTTGGCTAAGGAGGTGGCTAGGGCGGAGGCGAGGGCTGGTAGAAGCAGAGGCGAGACCGGCGAGCGACGAGGAGGCTGGGGCGGAGGCTGGCTGAGGAGGTGGCTAGGGCGGAGGCGAGACCGGCGAGTGAGGCGGCGGAGGTTGGGGCGGGGGCCATAAGGCGGAGGAGGGAGCGGAGGGCGAGGCGGCGTGAGGAGTCGGGGAGAACGAAACAGACCAAAGATGAATTAGGGATTGGAGATCGGGTATATTTAACTGACTTAGGCGACGAAACTGCCTCTTTCGTCTCCTAAGCTACAAACTTAGTCGACGAAAAAAAAAATTCGTCGCCTAAGAAGTAAAACTTAGGCGACGAATAAATATTTCGTCGTCTAAGATAATTTCGAATTTTTCACAATTGATTGAAATTAAAATTATGCCACCAATTTATTAAATGAAAAAATATATATTTACTTAGACGACGAAAATTATATTTTTGTGGCCTAAGTTATTACTTAGACGACGAAACTTGTTTTTTGGTCGTCTAAGTAATAACTTAGGCCACGAAAATATAATTTTCGTCGTCTAAGTAAATATATATTTTTTCATTTAATAAATTGGCGGCCTAATTTTACTTTAATGTGTTAAAACATTTTACGACGAGTTGATCATAGGGGAAAACAATTAGGTTTATAACGTTTATATATACTAAGTATCTGTCAGTCGGATCCCCGATTAGTTCAAGGCGCATATATTAATTAATAGTCGAAGTACGTACGTACACACCGTTTTATAATTGTAATTATGCATCACAAACAAATTTATTGAATTTAAAAACAGAATTTAAATCTGATCATGGCTCTCCATCATAATCGTCATCGTTTGTATCATTTGTATCTCCAATCGTATCAGTGAAGTCATCATTAGAATTTTCATCGTCGTCTGATTCCTCATCATCCTCGTCATTAATGAAGTCGTCATTGGCTCTGTTTTGAGATGTCACTACCAGATCCGAGAGAATAGCCGACGAAAAAAATTTCGTCAACTATGCCGAATTTTCGTCGGCTATTCCTTCTGCCGACGAAATTTTCGTCGGCTATAATTCGTCGGAAAAACGCCGTCGGTAATACCAATGGCCGACGAAAATAACGAAATCGTCGGCTATATTCGAGTATGGCCGACGACTTTACCGACGAAAATTAATTTCGTCGACCAAACCTGGGTAAAATATCCGACGAAATTCGTCGGATATTTTCGAGTATGGCCGACGATTTTGGCAACTATAGCCGACGAAGAAAATCAATTTCGTCGGCTATTTGTTCTTAAAGATAGCCGACGATTTTGTCTATTTCGTCGATTATTCTGTCAGAATATATTAATATTTTAAGTTCGTCAGAATATATCAATATTTTAAGAGGCATAGCCGACGAAATAATGTGATTTTCGTCGGTAATAAAAGTTATAGCCGACGAAATAAGGTCAATTTCGTCGGCTATTCTTAAATTTTGGGGAAAAAAAAATTAAATTATCCTTTGGTTCAACTGAATATGCAATCTTCCAGGAGGAGGATGCCGCCGGAGGGGAAGGAGGAGGGGAAGGAGGAGGATGAGGAGGAGGCCGGAGGAGGAGGAGGAGGAGGAGGAGGAGCATGCCGGCGCCGATTTGAGGAGGAGGAGGAGAAGGAGGAGGAGGACGCCGATTTGAGGAGGAGGAGAGCGGAGGAGGAGGATGCCGGAGGAGGAGGACGCCGGCGCCGATTTGAGGAGGAGGAGAGCGGCGGATTGGAGACGCAGATCGGCGGAGGAGAGGGGAGGAGGAGTTTTTAAGGAGGAGGAGAGAAAAAAGGCGGGCTGAAAGATTTAAAGCAGAGAGAATAGCCGACGATTTAAAAGATTTCGTCGGCTATACTTTGGAAGATCAATAGCCGTTGGATCTGAGCCATCCAACGGCGGACAATAAAAAGGCGCGGATCGCAAGAGTTTAGCCGACGAAATATAATTTTCGTCGGCTAAACTTAGAGAATAGCCGACGATTTACAATATTTCGTCGGCTATTCTATGAACATCATCGGCTATACTTTGGAAGATCAACAGCCGTCGGATCTGAGCAATCCAACGGCGGACAATGAAAAGGCGCGGATCGCAAGAGTTTAGCCGACGAAATATAATTTTCGTCGGCTAAACTATAGGTCAAACCACTAAGTCAAACCTCTAAACGCTTAAAAACGGAAATTAGTCTAGTTAAACGACGGTTTCTGACGCATTAGAAGTGTGGAAGGGTTGATCAACGTCGAACCCTCAATGAATGGAGAGTACAATCAACGTTGTACTCTAAAGAATAGGTCTGGAATCCACTAGGAATCAAGAGAAAACTCTTAGGGTTTTGATAAAATATGATTAAATACTGAAAAGAAACCCTAGGGCAACTAACAAAGAAACCTAAAAGCCCAAGGAATTAAAACAAAACGAATCCAAAATAAATTAGAAAACTTAAATCTTGAAAACATATTAAATTGCCGTTTTGAGGCCCTAAACGAACTTGAAAGCCCGAAAAGGCCCACACGTCATAGCAAAGCGACATGTTTGATTCCTGACGTCGTTCCCTTTCCAGAATGGTATCACAATCGTCATTCGAACGCCGGACGCCAAATCTGCAGTAAACCGGGTTTTGACTTGCAACGGTCAATTTGCTCTTCAACGCCAAATCTGGCCTCACCTTCAACAGATAATAGTTTCAAATCAATGAGACGCAACTAATCATATAAAAATTTTACAAAATTGATTTAACGAACGTCAGGCTACCCATAGGAAAACGAAAGTAAAAAACAGTTAACCGCAACATTCGGCACACGGATATTATCGGAATCTTGTCATTTTTCAACCGTAGACGTATTTCATTATTTCGGTCATATCTTATTTCACAACATTTTTGCATTTGAAGAGTCTACGTATAGTAACTATTTGAAACTATACATTCACTTAAACACTTAGTAAACAAGTTAAGGAACATTAGTGCATATGTTCTGATTTTGAATCTAAAAGTTTAGAAAATCTATTCCAACCGTCAGATATCACCATTTAGATTAAATACATGTATGGAAAAAAATCCAACTACATCTTACAACGTTAAAGGCTCCATCGGAACGGTCAACCGGGTCAGTCAAACCTCTAAACGCTTAGAAATGGTAATTGGACTGTCTAAATAACGTTTTTGGCCTGACCTTCAACAGATAATAGTTTCAAATCGATGAGACGCAACTAATCGTATAAAATACCCACAGATTTTTCACTATTTCTCCCGTTTTTTTTCGTTTTTTTTAAATGAGCAGCTGCTGTCTAGATCTGAAAATATACAGACTTATAGCCGACGAAAATGCCAATTTCGTCGGCCAAACTTTCAAAAGTTTTCGTCGGCTAAAGTTTCAGAGAAAGGCCGACGAAAATTCAAATCGTCGACTAAAATATGAATATAGCCGACGATTTTTTTTTTTTACCAACGAAAAAAAAAATCGTCGGCCATTCTAGGGGAATAGCCGACGATTTTTTTTTTTAGCGACGAAAAAAAAATTCGTCGGCCGTTCTTGGGAATAGCCGACGAAAATTTTATGTCGTCGGCGTTTTTTTTTATTTCGTCGGGAAAAGCTTTTTTTCTGGTAGTGTGTAGATGCAGTTGGGACTGCAATGTATTCATCAGAAGTGACGAAATGCAAGCGGTTGTCGTCGCGAATAGCCTCTACATTAGGAATTTGAGAAGCCGAATGCTCTTGATATGGTTCATCAGTGTCGCCGTCATCTTCATCATCATGTTCTTCACCCCCTTCAATTGTAGACGCACTCCATATATTCCTATGTGACATCGGGTTAACCACTTTCCAAAATCCACCGGCCTTAGGATCATCGAGATAAAACACATGTTTTGCCATGCTAGCAAGAATGAACGGCTCATTTTCATACCAACTTGTGTTTGTATTCACCGATAACATGCCGTAATCCATCTTTGTACTCCCAGGAACACTTTGATTAGTGTTAAACCATCTACACTTGAACAAGACAACGAGCATATTTCCATATACTAGTTCGACAACGGTGAGTAGCACTTCATAGTAGGTGAAGTCGTCACCATCTACCATGACCCCGATATTTTGCGTTCTGCGGTTTACATCTCATTGAAGTGTCACAAACTTGACGCCGTTGACAAAACACATCACTCGCACCCTGTGGAAAATTGACATTCTAGCCAAATGGTGCAATTCAGACGAGTACCAATCACTGTTCTGTATTTGGAGATTTTCCACCTGTCACGTTGTGATAAGTTATTATTTAAATTGAACTGACTAGCTAGAATACTAATATTGAAATGGAGATATTGTAACATAAAAAATATTGTGACGTACCCATTTGCGAAAGTAAACAGGAAATGTTATTTTGTGCGTCTCTTTCGGCCTTCGGTCTCGACGATTTGCTTCAATCAGCTTCAAATGCTCACGCATGAAATATTGTGCTTCGTCACAGTGTTGTAGTACGCACCAATGAGCTTCAATTAGCTCAGCATCTATCAGTCTTTCTGAAGTTGGTAAATTACCAAACGGACGTACAACACTTGAAAGGACTGAAAGTTTTAACTCTGGTACTGTAGAGGCTGCTGTAGAAGATTCTGCAATATTTTCGTCACTGTTACGAAGATATAAGTTGCAGTATGTTACACATTCATGTGTAATGTACGACTCCGCTATCGATCCTTCAGGGTGACTCTTGCTTTTACATAACTGTTTGTATTGAAACAGTTGTCTGAAATTACACGTACAATTATTAGTGAAGTATATATATAAGAGAATATTATAATGAATGAGGAAATACGAATAATAAATAGTACCTTTCTTGAGGATACATCCAGGTGCAATGAACTGGACCAGTAAGCAGTGCTTGATCTGGAAGATGCATCATCAGATGAATCATACTGTCAAAGAAAGCAGGGGGGAAAATCATTTCCAATTTGCACAAAATGTAGATGATGTCTTCTTTGAGAATGAGAACATCTGACTTCTTCAGCTCTTTAGCGCATAACTTCTGAAAGAACCTACACAATGCTATTATAGGTTCGACCACATCTGGATGCAAATAGGGTCGGATAACCACTGGAATAAGACGTTGTAGCAATACATGACAGTCGTGGCTCTTCAATCCGTTAAACGTATTAAGCCCCAAGTTAATACACCGAGATATATTTCCTGCATACCCATGATGATACTGTACTCCTTTAAACCATATGAAAACCTGCTTCTTGAAAGCCGGTTTAACTGTGTAAGGTGCAACAGGTATGAAAGTCTCTGACGCCGTCTTCACTGGCCACAAGTGTTTTCGCAATCCCTTCTCCTTCAGATACTGACGTGCTTTCAAAGTGTCCTTACTCTTTCCTTTGATATCAAAAACTGTTCCCACAATGCTGTCACTTACTCCCTTTTCTATATGCATGACATCTAGGGTGTACCTAAGAATGGATTTCGACCAGTAAGGCAAATCATAGAATCTACTCTTGTGTGTAAAACACTTGTACTCGTCAGGGCGTTCCGGAACTGGTATAGATAAATCACCGCTCAACACCCCGAAATCGAAAGAGTTCAGCTTCTCCAAAATTTCATCACCGTTTCAGGGACAGAGTTTAGGACGAAGCTCTACTATTTTATCAAATGCTTTAGCATGAAATCGCCATTGGTGGTCAGCTGGAAGCCATCTACGGTGACCCAAGTAACACACCTTCCCAGCGCACCAAACAGAATGGACTTCGTTCAAGCAAACAGGACAAGCTTTATAACCTTTAGTCGCCTGAGACGACAACATTCCATAACCAGGAAAATCACTTATGGTAAACATCAGCATTGCTCTCATCATAAATGATCTTCCACTGTGCCTGTCAAAAGTAAGAGCTCCATTTTCCCATAAATCTAACAGCTCGTCGATCAAAGGTTGCAGATACACATCCAAACACTTTCCTGGAGACTTTGGGTCGGGAATTAACAGAGACATCATACTAAATTCCTTCTTCATACACATCCAAGGAGGCAGGTTGTACGGCACAAGAATAACAGGCCATGTACTATGACTCAAACTCATATTTCCATGGGGATTGAATCCATCTTAGGCAAGGCCGAGTCTGACATTTCTAACATCTCTTGCAAAATCAGGGAATGATCTGTCAAAGGACTTCCACGCCTCGCCATCTGCAGGGTGTCTGAGAGTATCATCATCTGTCCTTCTCTCCCCATGCCATCTCATTTCTTTTGCTGTGTGTAAAGACATGTAAAGACGCTTCAATCTAGGAATTAAAAGGAAATGACAAAGTACCTTCACAGGAACACTGTTTTTCTTAACTGTGCCTTGCTCCCACCTCTACGCGTGGTATATGGGACATTCATCAAGCTCGGCTTTCTCTTTGTAAAACAAAACACAGTTGTTCTTGCATGCGTGAATTTTGTTATAACTGAGACCGAGATCGCCCAATATCTTATGTAGCGTGTAATAACTATCAGGTAGATAGTTAGGTTGTGGAAGGTGTTCCTTAAACTGTTTTAGAAGACTATCAAAAGTGTCATTTGTCCACCTACTCTTGACTTTCAACTGCGTCTGTGAGATGATGGTCTCTAAAACAGTGTGAGGACTACCCTCGAATAATGGGATCTGCACTTGAGCAAGGAGTCTGGTATACTTATCATAATCAGCACTGTTAACAAGAGGAATTGTGTCATCCTCAAAAACTGCCTCTTGGAATTCCTCTTCCTCGCGTACTGGAACAAAAGTAGGAAAAATGTCATGTAGAATGTTTATAGCTGGGTCAGTATAAGGCTCGGAACCACCAGTAGCTGTTCGGTCATGGTATCCAGCCTGGATTTCGACAACCGTAGGTTCATAATCTACTGCTTCACCGTGTTTACTCCATGTTGTATAATTCTGCATAATACCTCTGTTACACAGGTGATCGTAGATTCGGCCGATCGTCTTGCGCTTAGTATTCATACAACTTAAGCAAGGACACCTATGTGTTTTCTTTCCTCCCCCATGTTCACGTACAAAATGTATAAAAATTCCTACTCCTTCATGGTATTCTTCGCTATGTCTTGGGTACTGCATCCAACTCTTATCTCTATCCATCGATCACCTGTTATATATATTAATTAATATAAGACAAACAATAAATAATCACAAATTAACAAATAAACAATTTATATGCATGTTTTTTCTTGACCTTATGCCTCCGGTTAGAGTCCTAATAATCACATTCAGGAACACAAGACTTTGTATCACAGTTTGTAGATCTTGTGTATTCGTTTTCAGTCGTGGGAAAATTTCGGCAGCATCTCCCCACAGTTCCTCAAGTGCACGAATATCTATACACCTAGTATGCACTCGAGGAACAGTGATGGGAGACCTCGTCGAAATATATACCCACGACCGCAAACGAATACACAAGACCTATACAAACTGTGAAACAATGTCCTCTGCCCCCAAACTGTCCAAAAATGGGACAATTCAAGAATCTCTCCATGATTCTCGAACGGGATTTCTAATGATATATATAAATGCATGTATATCAGTGAATAAAAGAATGACATTCTTTTATTCACCGCTAATTATAAATCATATAACAATGATTTTCGTCAAATAATTATAATTATTAATTAAATTAATTAAAATATTATTAAAATATATAATTAATATATATAATTCACTAATTTCACAAAAACCAACAATTTAATTGAGTATATATAGGTATGGATCAACAAAAGCAACATACTATCACCTCACAATATACACATAACAATATACATTTCTATAATTCTCTACCACAAAAATGAAATATTTCAATGGAAAAAATTGAAATTATTGTTGAAAAAGATGAATAAAGATACCAAATTAAAAATCAATGGGTAGTAGTGGAGAAGGCTTAGGAAGACCCGATTTGAAGCTTTTCACATCCAAAAATGAAAATCGGTGGAAATATTTGAGGGGAGGAAAAATTTGTTGTTTTTTGCCTATTTTCCCGATCTGGAAAACGAGTGTAGGTTTTATAGTCTGGCTTTACTTAGGCGACGAAACTTATTTTTTCGTCGCCTAAGATGCACACTTAGGCGACGAAAATATTAATGTGCATCTTAGGCTACGAAAATTAAGTTTCGTCGTCTAAGAAGAAAACCTACCGATGAAAAAAAATTCGCCGTGCTCGTCATTTCTTATACCACGAAAAAAACGTTCGTCGTCTAAGATTTTTTCTTAGGCGACGAATTTTTCAATTTTCGTCTCCTAAGATTTATTATTTTCGTCACCTAAGTGTGGCTCTTAGGCAACGAAAATTAAGTTTCATCGTCTAAGAAGAAAACCTACCGACGAAAAAAAATTCGTCGTGCTCGTCAATTCTTAGACCACGAAAAAAAAGTTCGTCGTCTAAGAGTTTTTCTTAGGCGACGAATTTTCAATTTTCGTCTCCTAAGTACAAATCTTAGGCGACGACTTCTTTTTTTCGTGGTCTAAGATAATGCATGGACGACGAATATTTTTTTCGTCGGTAGGCTTTTGTCTTAGACCACGAAAATAAGAATTGGTCGCCTAAGACTGTTCTTAGGCGACGAAAAAAATTTTCTTAGGTGAGGAAAGTTTTTTCGTCTCCTAAGCTATCTTAGGCGAGGAATTTTTTTAAGTTTCGTCGCATAAGGTTTTTTCCTTGTAGTGTTATCATACGAAAACGCTATTAGGTACCTTTAGATGACCTTGTTTCGTAGACTATTCCAAACATTAAACTCTCAAATAAATGAGACGTAATCAGCCATGTAAAAATTTGGGAACGTTTATGTCACGCCCCGGTCCCCGTGTCGGTGGAAATTAAACACCTGACGTCGAAGCCGAAGCGCGAACGGAAAAAAAAAATTAAAACAAATAAATACATAATACTTTACAGAAATGTTGAAAATAAAACATTTGTAATAACAAAATATTTTACAAAAAAAATAACGCCTTGCGTTCTATCTCACTCGACTCTTCCTCAACGTCACAATTAATCTTCTCGAAAGACGTGTCGTACCACGTACGTTTCTGAACAAGAAAAATCTCTAGGGGTGAGCTTACGCTCAGTAGGGCCAAACCTCTTAAGGTTAATCCTAACTATGTTACAACAAGTTATGAAATAAAAACATAAAAAATTAATAATAATCAGATGCATGAATGCAAATGAAATTCTTCCACTCAGTTACCGAACATTACCCATATATCAAAAACAATATAATCTACACGTCCCATATCGTGTATTTTACCCACCTTGGGTGACTCTAACGTTTCAGACACATGATCTAATGACCAACAACATCTCAATGTATGTGCCTCTTTTGCTAGTCGTCTTGTTAACCTCATGGTCCCCAGTCCCGAAACCTGAAAAGATCATTTTATCGACTTCTGTGTCGAAGGGGCATACTTTCCCCACATTTGTGCACGGTGGGCTGATCATAGCTACTGGATGTCCCCACGAGGAAACTCAACTACGTAAAAGGCATTCTTTCCTCTCAATCTCATTCTCAACTTTTCACAATCACCACTCTCAAATGCATAGTCACCGGACCTCTCAATGCATTATGTATGCCATTAAAATATCGAACATAAGCTTTTATGGAAAGCAATAACATCGATCATATATATATATAACTTATCAATTACACATGCTTTTATCGAAAGCAATAACAATCAAGAGTTATCAAACAAGATCACACAAATCACTGATCTCAAATATAATTATAATTATCAATTTAAAATGAGGTTCCCTGAGAGACCCTACCTGAAATCCGAGTTAGTTCCGATGCTAAACGAAATTAGTAACACAGCGACACGCATTCTGGAATCTTTATCCTTCTGCTTATGAAATTGTTGATAATTACTCAATTCGTGTATCAAACCTCCGTTCAGATAGAGCTGACCAATCATTTCAAAGTTATATGAGTAAGTCCTTGATAATTACTAAGGACACCCAAATCTTCTTATTCCCTGATTTTTTCGTGCTTCTCAATTTCACACCTTTAATTACTTATAACCCACTCTTTTGTAATACCTCTCTTGTCATCATATCTGAACTATGCCAAGAGTCTACAATCGTTTATCCAACTCCATATCTCCTATGGACACCCAATTTCGAATGAACCTTCACCCCCCATTTCAATTACATATCCCAAAGTGGAAGTCCTTCTCTACTTGAAGTCTGATCTCTAAACTATCAAATATTACTCCAAGTGTGCAGTATAATATCTCCATTTCACATTTAATTGATCATCACCTCCGCACTACATGTCTCTCATTCTTTATCCTCTTCAATTATCTCTATGATCGGAAGCCATCTATCATGTCTACCAATGCAACTTAGCCAAATTAATAAGCAGCCAAACCATGTGTAAACCCTTGCTGTAATACTCCCGAGCAACCAACTTAACCTTCAATTACCAAACCACTCCAATTTACTTTGGACACCCCGACTGCCTTGATAAATATGTCATTCCTCCAAACCTATTCTCACTTCCCCACTTCTCTTCAATCAACTTCCAGGAACTAAATCAACCATAATTGTTTCCTCCATTTAATAAAGAAACCAACTATATAAACACAGCATCACCAGGTCACCATTACACCAAACAAGAATGGAAGAATATATATAAACACACACCGCTTCTATAATCCCCGAATATCCAACTAAACCTTAAATCTGTCAACTTCTCCATTTATTGAAATTATGTACTCCCAATCATATCCTCAGTTCATAGAATCAATGTTCACCATTAACAGAACACACCTCAAACCCCTCCAAGTATCCAGCCCTCAACTTTTCCAATTGTGTAATTCAAAGATCTCAGATCACCCATACACTTTTTTTTTTAAAACAAAAGCCACACCCAAAATGAACTACCACACTAGCAACACCACTCCTGCCTTCATACACAGTAGCCACACGGTGGTCTACACTGCCCAAAATCTTATTTTCTTCCTCTCTTAATCAAACTGGAATTCAAGCATGTACAAACATCCACATACGCTCCAGAAATAGAAATTAAATCATGAACAAATCAAAGAGAGACCAACACCGCTATCACAGCCATTCCTGCCACCGTACACAGCCAACCACTATTGCCCAAATTCCAACTCCTCCAAAACTAAATCAATCTCAAAACTAATTATAACAACACGTAGAGCTCAACATGAGAATTAAGCCTGATACCTGAAATGAAATCATAAGTCGTCAGACAAAAACAGAGAACCACCCAAAATCTCAGAGCTTCAACTAATTGATTCTCCCTCCTCAAAGCTTGTCTTGAAAAACGAACACTACAAGGACATCGAGGACAACAATACGAAGCTACAGCTACCGGTTTTGCCTCCCGCCGTGACCGAAATCGGAGAACCCGAACAAAACAGTCGCCACCTTCCCTCCTTCGTTTCTCCCTCTTTACAGCTCGTCTATGAAAACCAAAGTCATAGACAGGACCACGACGTCAAGACGAAGCCGTAGTCACCAATTCCTCCTCAAGAGACGGCCGGACGACAGAGGAAGGAGCTAAGCTCCGTCGCTGCAGAGCAGCTCGAGACCGAGTCGGTCTGGCTCTGGTCTGTTCTGTTGCAATTAGCCCAATCCAACTTATATATATATACCCTAAATCCGACGGCCCAAATATGTAGGAGATCCAATGGTCACGATTATGCCGCCTCAAAAATCTATTTTTAAATAGTTCTTGGATAAAATCAACTTCCAAAAATCATTAAAAATAATTCCGATGTCCAAACGATGCTCCGTAAAAAACCAACGAACTCGTAACGAAGTCTACTTTAAACTTACGGCTCGAAAGTTAGAATTTGCCAAATAAAAAAATTTAATTAAATTTCGAAAGCTATTAGAAATGTAAATATAAGAGAAATCGTTATTAAAATAACTCGAAAATAATTTTCTTAATTTAAATAGAAAATCGAATTTCCAGGATATTACAGTTTACCTCCCGATACTATGGCTCCCCCATAGAGAGAGATAAATTTAAATAAGGTTGACCGCACCGATCGGGGTTCTAATTTTGTCGGATTTAAGTGATTTTTTGACCATCACCATATTTCATCATAACGATCAAATTCTATTTCACAGTATTTTTCAAAATTTGACTTCTTTTATATAGTTGTTTCGAAAAGTTGTACACTTGATTATAATCTTCTAATCAAGTTATACCGTATTAGTATGCATATTGTCATTATAATAGCTAAATTTATAAAATGAAAATTCTATAAGCCACATATTTATAGGGTATATTTATAATTGAAAATCAATTTGAATTTAGAGTTTAGGGTTTAGAGTTTAGAGTTTGGAGTTTGGCGTTTAGAGTTTCCAAACCTCTTTTTAAAAAATAATCTCTAATATTTATTTATTTTAATTAAAGTCCGGTCCGGCCTCAACCCACCAAAGGCTATTCGGCTAGGCCCGCAAAAGCCCGTCAAGCCCGCCTTATATGGTTGGGCTTAGATCCTAGAATTTTTAAAGAAGTCCGGTCCGGCCCGCTCCAAGTCCGTTATGAATGGGCCGGGCCGGCCCTACTCTAATCCCACGTATGATAGACCTGCTCTTCCAGCTGCAGTAGTTCAAGACTGCCTCAGTCAACTTGCTGTTATTCAGCAAAGTTGGGCCGACTATCACAACACTTGTCAGGCCGCCCTTCGTCGGATTTGGGAACGCTCAGATCTGCTATGTGATATGGGTAAGAAAACAGCTGAGCTTATGGATGAGATGCGTCCGGCAATTCAGACTTGTACATCGGAACCACTAGCCATTATTCCGAACCTAACAGTCGTCAGCCTGGCCTCACCGAAAGCCACCAGCCACTACCAGATACGGACGAATAGCCGACGAAAAAATTTTCGTCGGCCTTTTTTTTTTTTCGTCGGCTATACCCTCTGCCGACGAAAATTTCGTCGGCCATAAGTCGTCGGTAATACGCCGTCGGTAATACCAATGGCCGACGAAAAAAAAAATTTCGTCGGCTATAGTTAAGTATGGCCGACGAGTCAAAAAATTCGTCGGGCAAAGGTCGGTAAAATAGCCGACGACTTTCGTCGGGTATTTTTGAGTATGGCCGACGAAATCCATTAAGTATGGCCGACGATTTACTAAAATTTCGTCGGCTATGATGTTTTAATTATAGCCGACGATTTACCAAAATTTCGTCGGCTATGATGTTTTAACTATAGCCGACGATTTAATAAAATTTCGTCGGCTATGCTGGTTGAACTATAGCCGACGATTTAATAAAATTTCGTCGGCTATGGTGTTTTAACTATAGCCGACGATTTAATAAAAGTTCGTCGGCTATGGTATTTTAACTATAGCCGACGATTTAATAAAATTTCATCGGCTATTTCCTCGAAATATATTACTATTTTATAGGTATTAATTAGTTATAGCCGACGAAATAAGGCACTTTTCGTCGGCTATACAAGTTATAGCCGACGAAAATTGGTAAAAATCGTCGGCTATACTTGTTATAGCCGACGAAATAATGCAAAAATCGTCGGCTATTCTTGCATTTGGAAAAAAAAAAATTAAATTATTTTCTAAATTACCATTCCAAGCAAGCTGCAAATCACAAAAACAATTCATGCATTTGCACCAACAAGAAACACGTCTAAACACCATTTTTATTAAATTCGTTCCAATATACATAAAATATAATCCTAATTATCTCCTAAACTACTAAAGTCTAGGATATCATCTACAGCATCAGGCGCATCATCCTGCTGACCGAACTCGGGAGGTTGAGGCATTGGAGGCTCCACTAACTGCTGAAACGGGAGCGGGGGTGGACGGCCTTCTTGTTGTGCCGCGAACATCTCATAAATCCACTGTTGCTGGCCGTGGTTGTTGTATTGCCGAATTCTGGCGCACTCAGCATTCCAACGGACCATATCCAACTGATACTGCTGGGACTGATATTGTCTGCGGCGCAGCTCCTCTACTGTCTGGGACGAGGTCGCCAATTCTGCGGCCAATCGCTGCACTTCCCCCCTCATATGTTGGGTCTGGCCGCCTCCCTTCTTCTGACCTCCCTTAGTGGTCTTCAGGAGCCCTTGTCCAGAACCTCCTAAACCCCGGCAGTAGTACTCGTTGGACTGGTGTGGGAAGGCTGCGTTGAACATCCTCGCCGCCGTTTGGATATTGGTGCGGTCGACCTGGCGCACGGCTTCCTCCAAATCTGCCTCTGAGATGTCCGGTTGTGTCTCCCGAACTATTTGCTGGAGCACCTCTTGTTCGGCCTGGGTCACCCGCTCCTAATTGGACGGGGAAAAAAAATTAATATTCTAACAAATGGATAGTTAAGTAAAATTAATAATTTAAATTTTAAAATCATAATGAACGACTTACGAGATCGTCTGTCGCTTGTGGATAAGCGATCTTGAACGTCTCCACGTAGGGGTTGCAATCAGGATGATCTCTTAGCGCCTCCTCCTGATATTGTGCAAACGGCCTTGAACCGCCGTGATGGAGGATTGTGTTACGGCGGCGGTTCTCCGAGTTTATCCGAGACCGTTCCTTCAAACAAATAATAAAATATTAGAAAAATTCATCAAAAAATATAACTGAAATAATTATAAAATATTTAAACTAATAATTAAAATTTTAATAAAATAAACATTTATAATGAAGTTTAATATTTACCATCATAGCCGGGTTGTCGAAGACTACGGTCCTCAACCAACGCCACTCGTACTCCCTGAACATGAACTCTCTGGGAGTACCCATACGACCACGGTTGCCGTACTCATTATAGTGGGAACGGAGCTCGTTCTTCCACTCTTTGAACCTACGAATAAAACAAAAGTGCATTAGAAATATTATTAATATCATAAAATATTTCTAATTATCAAATAAGACATTCCCAACGTACCTCGAGCTCTGTTGGGAGTCCGCCCAACCCCGCTTGTGTTCCGCAACCACAAAGTATGTCTGAAAGATAATATTTTATTAGTTTTATAATTATAAAAATACCGAAAATTTTTAAATATTACGATAACTAAATTAAATTTTTTTATTTACTCACCGACGCGGCGTTGTTCAACTCCATCTTGATTTCTTCGGGCACATCAGCCCACCGAGCCCACAACATAGGGACTCTGTCCCTAATGAGTGCACCCACGCAACCCGAGTAGTCGCGTTTCTTTTTCGCCCCAACCTCCTGATCAGGAGCTTCGTCAATCTGGATCCTCCCGCTCCGTTCAACCGTTCTCCTGAGCGTCTCAAAACTGATGACACCTCTGGTATTCCTCTGGGTTGAACTGCTAGCGCCTGTCCATATCACATAAACGACGATTGGTTAATAAAATTAAATATTAGTGCGTTAATTTTAATAAAATATTTAATTAATAAAATCGAATGTTACCTGAACCCGATGATTCGGTTGCCGTCGACTTTCCTTTTCTCCTCGCCGAAATCAGGAGGTCAGGGCTCTCCCATGGCTGCTGCTGGTATGCCTCCGCAGCACTCACGAACTGAGGCATATCAGGCCACTGGGGCCGACCCTGATAGTCGACCTCGGGTATCGCAGGAATGTTGTATGGGAGGAAGAGCTGGTTTGGGAGAGTAGGCCCCTCAGTCGAGTCACCAGCAGACTGAGTCGGACTCGGCATCGGCATCGGCTCCCGATGAACCTCAGGCATACGAACCTGAGGAACGTCGGCAGCTATCTCCTCGTGAAACAGCTGCCGACTAAACCTCGGCGCCACAGAGGGACCGACATTCGGAAGTGAAGTGCTCGACGGCCGCCCCGCCTGGAGAAGGGTCTGGTGCCGAGCACTCACACTCCGCCGCGGCTGGGCTGCATCCACACTCCTCCGCGGCTGGCTGGTGGTCCTCTCAGGCTGGCTAGCCGTCCTCTCGGAGTCTGGGGAACCCGCGGCATTTCCAGAACGGGCGGCATTTCCAGAACCTCTAGATCTAGAACGACGACCTCCGAACAACTGCCTAAATGCATCGGCCATCTAAAGCCAGACGCATTAATACATTAATTAATATTAAATTATATTATATTAAATAACAAATTCTAATTAATATAATACCCAATAATACTAACATATTTTAATATTTACCGATTTATATAATAACCAATTTATACATATAAATTATACAATTACACCTAAATTATATACAATTAAAATAAATTTTACAAAAATTACCTAAATTAACATAAAAACCTAAAAACTACATACATTAACATAAAAACCTAAATTATAACTAAATTAACATAAATACATAAATTATACCTAAATTAACATAAATACATAAATTCTACCTAAATTAACATAAATACATAAATTATAACTAAATTAACATAAATACATAAATTATATCTAAATTAATATAAAAACATAAATTATACCTAAATTAACATAAATACATAAATTAACATAAATACATAAATTATACACAAATTAACATATAAATACATAAATTATACCTAAATTAACATAAATACATAAATTAACATAAATACATAAATTATATACAAATTAACATATAAATACATAAATTATACCTAAATTAACAATTATATCTAAATTAACAATTATATATAATTTATTAACCATAATTTAATTTATTAATAATTAAATAACAAAAAAAAAAAAAAAAAAAGGGGCCGGCCGGTACCGAATCGGGGAGGAGGAGGAGGGGGAGGCGGCCGGAACAGAGAGGAGGAGGAGGAGGGTCGGCCGGGGCTGGCGGAACAGGGAGGAGGAGGAGGAGGAGGGGCGGCGGATCGAACCAAGGAGGAGGAGGAGGAGTCGCCGGGCTGCCGAACCAAGGAGGAGGAGGAGGAGGCGCCGGGCTGCCGGAATAGGGAGGAGGATCGACGGATGAAGGAGGGCCGGATTCGAGGAGGATAGGGAAAATCGGGCAAATGGAGGCTAGGGTTCGGCTGCATTTTACTTATACCCGATAGTATAGCCGACGAAATCGCTTTATTTCGTCGGCCATGATATAGTATAGCCGACGAAATAAAGCAATTTCGTCGGCCATGATATAGTATAGCCGACGAATACAGTGATTTCGTCGGGCATACTATGTCATAGCCGACGAAATGATTTTCGTCGGCCATGGTATGGCATAGCCGACGAAATTCCATAATTCGTCGGCTATAGTCTTCGTCCCTCAGAATCCGTCCGATCTCCCCCATCCAACGGTGGATAATGGGAAGGCGCGGATCACCAGACTTTAGCCGACGAAATATAACTTCGTCGGCTATACTTTTGGTCAAACTACAAAGTCAAACCTCTAAACGCTGTAAAACGGAAATTGGGCCGTCTAAATGACGTTTTTTGGCCTGACCTTCAACAGAGAATAGTTTCAGATCGATGCGACGCATCTAATCGTATAAAAATTTCCCCCAAAATATTTAGTTTCCGTCAGGCTACCCATAGGAAAACGGGAGTGAAAAACAGCAAACCGCAACATTCGGGACACAGATTTTGTCGGAATCTTCCCATTTTTCAACCGTAGCCGTATTTCAATATTTCGGTCATGTCTTATTTCACGACACATTTGCATTTGAAGGGTCTACGTATAGTAGGTATTTGAAACTGTACATTCAATTAAACACTTAGTAAACAAGTTAAGGAACATTAGTGCATATATTCCGATTTTGAATCTCAAAGTTTGGAAAATCTATTCCAACCGTCAGATATCACCGTTAAGGTTAAATACATGTATGAAAAAAAATCCAACTACATCTGACAAAGTTGAAGGCTCGATCGGGACGGTCAAACCGCAAAGTCAAACCTCTAAACGCTTTAAAACGGAAATTGGGCCGTCTAAATGACGTTTTTTGGCCTGACCTTCAACAGAGAATAGTTTCAGATCGATGCGACGCATCTAATCATATAAAAATTTCCCCCAAAATATTTACCGCCCGTCAGGCTACCCATAGGAAAACGGGAGTAAAAAACAGCAAACCGCAACATTCGGCACACAGATTTTGTCGGAATCTTCCCATTTTTCAACCGTAGCCGTATTTCAATATTTCGGTCATGTCTTATTTCACGACACATTTGCATTTGAAGGGTCTACGTATAGTAGGTATTTGAAACTATACATTCAATTAAACACTTAGTAAACAAGTTAAGGAACATTAGTGCATATGTTCCGATTTTGAATCTAAAAGTTTGGAAAATCTATTCCAACCGTCAGATATCACCGTTAAGATTAAATACATGTATGAAAAAAAATCCAACTACATCTGACAACGTTAAAGGCTCGATCGGGACGGTCAACCGGGTGAGTCAACCCTTCAAATGCTTAGAAATGGAAATTGGCCCGTCTAAATGACGTTTTTTGGCCTGACCTTCAACAGAGAATAGTTTCAGATCGATGCGACGCAACCAATCGTATAAAAATTTTCCTCAAAATATTTACCGACCGTCAGGCTACCCATAGGAAAACGGAAGTAAAAAACAGCTAACCGCAACATTCGGCACACAGATTTTGTCGGAATCTTCCCATTTTTCAACCGTAGCCGTATTTCAATATTTTGGTCATGTCTTATTTCACGACACATTTGCATTTGAACGATGAAGCAATGGTTTGTCGATAGTGATAGAAAATGGAAACAGCTCTTTTTTTGTTTTTTTTTTAATCATAGCCGACGAAATCAAACCTAGTATTCGTCGGCTATTGTTTTGTCGTTTTCTGTTAAAAACTTATGGCCGACGAAATAGTTAGTTTTCGTCGGCCATTGGTCGTAAATAATTATTTTAAATAACTTATGGCCGACGAAATAGTTAGTTTTCGTCGGGCATTGTTCGTAAATAATTATTTTTATATAACTTATGGCCGACGAAATAGTTAGTTTTCGTCGGGCATTGTTCGTAAATAATTATTTTTAAATAACTTATGGCCGACGAAATAGTTAGTTTTCGTCGGCCATTGTTCGTAAGTCGGCTATTTTTAAATAACTTATGGCCGACGAAATAGTTAGTTTTCGTCGGCCATTGTTCGTAAAATATTTTTTTTTAATAAATTATGGCCGACGAAATAATGCATTTTTCGTCGGCCATTCTCTGTTTAGCCGACGAAATAATGCATTTTTCGTCGGCCATTCTCTAAAAAAAAACCAAAAAAATCAGTGGTTTTACACCTCTCCTATTCCGATGTCCTGTTCACATATAACCAAAATTGAACATAAACAATCAGAAACCCAACAGTCAACATATTTCAAATTTTTGTTTAAGGGGTTTGGAACCCAGCCTAGCTGGGAGGCTCATCCCCACGCCTGGTCATTAGAAATGAGTTGATTACAAATGAAAGGATTACATCATTTAAATTACTTAATCCGTCGGATTGTAATCGGAATCATCGGATGAGTCTTCTTCGGTTTCTGAATTGCTCGATAGGGGTAATCTATGTCTTTCCTCACCACTAGAGTCCTCGTTAGTTTCTTCAATTGGATCAACATCAACAAGCAGTGGCTCTTCACGTCGAATTCGCACCGGCGTGTCTAGACGAATAAAAGAGGAGTCAGGAATACCGTTTGAGTTGGGCTCTTGATACGCGGTGCCCCCTTCCTCGTTCTCTTCGGCCACTCCAAGTGTAGACGCCCGGTAAATGTTGCGATGGTGGATAGTGTTGACTACTTTCCACGGTTCACCCTTGGCGAGATCATCAAGATAAAACACTTGTTTCACCCATGTGGCTAAAACGAACGGGTCGTCCTCATACCATGATGTACTAGTGTTCACAGAACTTACGCCGTATTGATCGGTTTTCATGCTCTGCGGCCGTGTGTCAAACCATCTACACTTGAAAAGGTGCACTTTCATGCCTTCCCCGTAATGCAGTTCCACAACCGAATGGAGAACACCGTAATAGTCAACTCCACCATCCCCACCATGTGCCATAACCCCTGAATTTTGTGTTTTCAGTCTGAGGTCTCTGTCTTCACATCGAAATAACACACCATTCACCTTGCACGTCGCATAAACTTTTGAATAGACCGGCCTCCTCGCTAAAAGTCTGAGTTCGTGCGACCAATTTGGGTGATTATCATTTGCAATAAGGTCCATCTGCAACCATCAGAATCAACTATAAATATGAATAAATATACACAATAATATATGAACACGTATAAAATAGTGTTAAAGGTACGTACCCAGCGGCCGAAATACTCTGCGAATGTCTGGTTGTGGTAATCGCGATCACCTGCTACTCCTTCACAGCGTAGATGTTTGTCCTTCCAAAACTGAACTTCTGGACAGTTGATTAGTACCCACCAATGTGCAATGGCTACCTCATAATCTTTCAACTTATAGGAAACTGGCATGTTTCCACCGAGTACAACATCGTCAGAGAGTATGGAAAGATTGAACTGTGAAGGTACATCTTCCGGTATGCTTTCCTGTAACGCTCCGAAATACAGCTTCATGTAGGTAACGCACTCGTGCGCAATATATGCTTCAGCTATACATCCTTCAGGTGCGGATCTGTTTTGGACAAAACCACCGTATTGTCCAAGTTGCCTATAAATCAAGTTTTTAAAGTGTTATGATAATACATTAACACTATATCACATATATTGATGAGGAAATTAACATAAGGTGTAAAATACGTACCTTTCCATCGGATACATCCAAGTGAAGTGCACAGGACCGGTAAGCAACAACTGCCGAGGAAGATGGATCATGAGGTGAGGCATGATGTCGAAAAAATTTGGAGGAAATATCATCTCAAATTTACACATGATATGAACGATGTCTTGTTGCATTTCCCGGAGGTCAGATTTTCTCACTTCCCGTGTGCATACCTTCTGGAAAAATCTTGCCAACGCTACTAACGGCTGCACAACGTGACGGGGAAGGAACGGTCGAATGAAAACAGGGAAGAGACGTTGTAGCAGGATATGATTGTCATGACTTTTCAACCCGTACAGATTGTTGCATTGTCTGTTGACACACTTGGCTATATTTCCAGCAAAGCCTGAAGGATACTTGGCCTCACTTATCCAATGCAAAATTTCTGATTTATGCTCAGGCTTGACGGTGTAAGGAGCTTGAGGCATTTTTATCTTCCCTTGTTTCAACCATAGTGGTTTTCTGATATTCATGTTTTGCAGATCAGTGCGAGCCTTAGGACCGTCTTTCGTCTTCCCCTCCAAGTTCAGCGTTGTGCCCACCACACTTTCAGAAACATTTTTTTCTATGTGCATAACGTCTAGGAAGTGACGGATCAGCAACTCACACCAGTACGGGAGTTCCCACAATATGCTCCTATGTGTCCAGAATTTGTACTCCTCAGGCCTTTCAGGTATTTCCGCTACAATATCGGGATGATTGCTGAGGGGCCCAAAATCGTACTGATTAAGTCTTGCTAAAATTTCTCTTCCTGTCCATCTTCTGGGAGCACGGCCGTGTTCTTCGGTTCCATCAAATGCGGCGGACTCGTAACGCCAGTGGTGATCCGCCGGAAGGAACACACGATGACCCATTCGGCATATCTTGTTGCAATGAGGGGTGCTCCCATAATCGCTGAGGCACTCTGGACAAGCCTTGTATCCCCTAACAACGCTGCCCGACAACATCCCATAAGCAGGAAAATCACTGATGGTACCAATAACCATGGCATGCATCTGGAACGTCTCCTGCTTGTACTTGTCAAAAGTGGGATGACCAACGTCCCACAATACCTTAAGCTCTTCAATCAATGGTCTCATATACACATCGAGACATTTCCCTGGGTAACCAGGCCCCGGAATCAACAACGTCAACATATTATATTCCTTCTTCATGCACATCCACGGAGGAAGGTTGTAAGGTACCAAAACCACCGGCCATATACTGTATGAAAGACTCATGGTGCCGAAAGGGTTGAACCCGTCGGTTGAGAGCCCGAGCCTGACGTTTCTGACATCTGACGCAAAATGAGGAAACTCATTGTTTATATGCTTCCAAGCCGCTCCGTCAGAGATGTGTGTCATGATATCTGCGTCTCCCGCGTCCCGCTCACCGTGCCACCTCATAGCTTTTGCGGTGGTTTCTGACATGTACAACCGCTCAAGCCTATCTCTCAACGGAAAATACCGAAGTACTTTCACAGGTTTCCTATTGCCTGCTCCCGTCAACTTATATCGGTCAGACTGACATATCGGACATGCGTCAAGGCTAGCAAGGTCATTCCCTTCTGCATCTTCACCCCAGAAGAGAACGCAGTCAAATGCGCATGCATGGATCTTAATGTAGGAAAGCCCTAGATCTTTGAGGATACTTCGGACCTGACGGTGATTGGTAGGATTACGATGACCCTCCTCCAACAACGAAGAAGTGTACTGTAGATATTCATCCACTTGCCTGATGCTCCCTTTTGTCTCGACTTTAATCCTCATTACCTCCATCACACTTTGAAGAACTGTCTTCTCAGAACTTGAAGACACAGGGGTCTGTTGCAATGCAATCAGTTTGTTGTACTTGTCAAAGGCAGCAGTGTTGACAACTTGTGGGAACGGCTGCACCGGGTCCTGCATATATTGTTCCCCACGTACACCGCTTTCAAAAGGAAACACGTCGTTGACGAATGCCATTGTTGGATCGTTGGATGTACTACTACTGCCCGCCTCAAAATACTGCCCATGATCATGCGATCCATCTAATGATGGCTCACCGTGATATATCCAACGTGTGTACTTCGGCCAAAACCCATTACTCTTTAGGTGCTCCCATACTGTCCTAATCGGAAATCGACACATATCACTGCGACACTTACATTTCTTGCACGGGCAATAATGGTAATTCCCCTTTGCATTTTCCTCGACGAACTGCATAAAATCCACAACTCCTGTAGTGTATCGTCGGTCATGCCTTGGAAGCGAAATCCAACTCTTATCTCGATCCATATATAGCCTGATAATAATATATATGTATAACTTTAATTAATAATAAATTAATTAACACATATATATTACAATATATATTATTATCAACATCAACTCATATATATATATACCATTAATTAACAACCATTATTTAAGTTCATTACACTATCAACAACCATTAATTAACATATTTATATATATTTTAACACTAATTAAAATAACATCAAATTAAAACACATAATTAAACTCTAACTGAAAATTAACTCAACTACAACTCAAAATCAACATATATACATACATTCTAACACTAAAACAACAACAAAACAAAAAATCACTTACTATATCAAAATCACTAAAACTCAAAATCAACTCAACTAAAACTCAAAATCAACATATATACACATATACGTACCTATATATAGCTCCACAATGTAAGAGAGGACGGATTTCAACAATACCCACAGATTTCTCACTCTTTTTCCCGTTTTTTTTTAAATGAGCAGCTTCTGCCCAGATCTGAAAATATAAAGACTTATAGCCGACGAAATTACCAACTTCGTCGGCCATACTCATTTTCAGAGTATAGCCGACGAAAACTTTAAATCGTCGGCCATTCTTGTAGAATAGCCGACGATTTGCCACAAAATTTTTCGTCGGCTATTCTATTCAGAGTATAGCCGACGACAACTTTAAATCGTCGGCCATTCTCGAAGAATAGCCGACGATTTTTAATTTTTACCGACGGAAAAAAAATTCGTCGGCCATTCTATTGGAATAGCCGACGAAAAAAATTTCGTCGGCTTTTCTTCGATATAGCCGACGAAAAAACAGTTTCGTCGGCCGTTTTTTTTTTTTTTCGTCGGTAAATCCCTTTGTTTTTGTAGTGAGCGACGACACCGTCGTTCCTAATGAGACTTATACCCAATCTTCTAACTTTACCTCTGGGTCAAATTTATCTCCCACACATGGTAGCGTTGTCTGCGGCGCTACGACAACCACGACGAGCAAATTGATTCGAGTGAGTCAACTCCTTAAGCCAAGGTCAGAAGTGAAGATGAAGCGAAAACCCTTACCTCAGCCCACTCGATGCCGACAAACCCAAATACAGAGCGACTCAGAGACAACAAGGTGCAGCTCTCTTTTGATTATATTCGCCGAACCCAATGATTTGGCGGTGCCAGTTGCAGCTGTGTCTGAGAAGCACGAATTCATTGTTCCTGAGACAGAGACATCAAAGGGTCCCGAATTGGACTTTGATGAACTTTGGGCTGATTGTGGTAGATTGCCAACCACGAAACTTGCATTTACCAGCAGTTTGTACAAGCCTGGGTTGATGTTTAAATACTGTGTGCTTGATCATGATAAAGACCACCTGCTTGAAGATAAAAAGCAAAGCACAATTGTGCATGACTTTCCCCCATTATTGCCGGTTGAGGCAAACTGTTCTATGAGCTACTTTTTAATTGGTCTCGTTGGTCCCAAGAGGACAATCATCGCTTTAGTAGCAGTTGCACAATCAAAAGCTTTGATTCATGTTCTAGAGGCTCCAAGACTTCGTGAATGGCTTTTAGAACACCCTGATGCTTTACTTTTGGCTCTGCAAGTTGGAGAAAAAGTTTATGTGAAGAGTGCTGAATTTGGGAAACTTATGCCAGACCCATTTATTCCCAGTAAACTGTTCTCTGGTACCTCATATGGTATCATGGGGGTTCCACTTATGAATGAAACTCTTAATGATTTTATTTCGACATCTCGTCCTGATTTTGTGCGTGCTACTAGAAGACATGTGATATTGGATGTTGAGTGTGGTAAACTGCTCACGAAACTTAATCGTGTACTGCTACCTAGAGGTCCATTAGTTCGATATGTAACTCTGAATGGCACAATGTTGCTGGAAGATCAATCTTTGAGTTTCAAGACTAAGACTTGTGACACTATCGGAAGTTACAAGCAGAAAGCTACTCATACAACCTCTGCCTTGATGGTTGTGATTGCGACCAGTCGACCACTTACCTATTTTGTTGTGCAACTCGAGAAAAATCGACACTTTTCTCCATTTATGGTTGTTGTTGTGCAGTGTTTTAGTCCTCTTACAAGTAACAATGAGCCTATTTTTGTTGTGAGCCAGAATGAGAGGCCATCTATTTATGTTCTCCAAATGAGTATTCAAAGGGCGAAGGCAGAAGAATTATTTAACTGCTCAAGGGTTATTCCTCAGCCATTGAGTTTTCCTAATTTGGAAGCTTATGATTTTCTTTAAATCCATTCCCAATCTTCGTCATCAAGGTACTTTTCTGGTTCATTTGTTCTGATGACTATGAGTGCTACTCGATCTGTTGTGCATCTTTTTCTTGCTTGGTTGTTATGCACTTTTGATGAGAAAAACGCATGCAAGCCAGCACTTACTACTACCATTTTAAACGCTATTAATGTCTTACTTGGTGGTAGCTATACCAAGGCTGTTGATGTTGGTGGAGACCTTTTTGGAACAATTGGATATATAACTGTCCATGACCCAAGAAACCGAGATTGGGTTCCTGACAATGCTGAGAATATTGCTGGAATGGGATCTCCTCTTATAGGTTCATATGTTGAATCATCCTATGTTGCTCTTGTTGTTGTTTGAATTTCATCATTTGGGATCAACATAAAGTTCACAGCTGTGTGGTATTCCATCGTGGTTAGCTCTATGGGTATTTTTGTTTGTTTACCCGCAAGTTTGTATGCCTCCAATTTCATTACTATCACAGATATCAGAGACATTGAACCAGTTTTGCAAGTGCAGCTGATGAGTTTCTGCCTAAACCCGGGGGTCTAGTAGATACTCGGTGAATCCAACTCGATCTCCTGCAATCCTGCTCACTAAGGGGAATACCGGGCGGGCCGGTCTTCTCCTCTCCGATGCCTAAGTTAGTATAGTTGGAATATATATAACCAAGGCACGTATGTAAGCAGGGAGAGAGATAAGTTACCTAATAAAGAGGGTAGTTAGGGCCCTTATATAGGTGGTTGGGGGTGAGGGCTGGCCTCACCCTTCGATGTGGGACTGGCTCCCTTCTGTTTGTACCTTCTGGTGCCCTATTTGGCAGGCTGGCGCCCCCGGCCCCAGGGTCCCTAGAGGCAGGATAGAGTGCTGGGCCCCGAGGCCGGGTGTTGGTGATCCGGTCCCGACCCTTGGGCCGGGCCCTGGTGCACTTGCTGCGGGTCTGTGGGCCTGCTGTAGCCTCTCTGCGGCTACTGTCAACAAGTCCCCCAAGTTCCCGGTCAAGTGCAATCTTGAATGGGGACTTAAATCTGTCTTGCTCTTGTCCCGCAGGCCCGCAGGGTTACCAACCTACTGGTGCCCAGTCCCCCCAAGTCCGCGTTAAAGATTGGGCGTGACCGAGGTGAGTACCTGTTACCGATGGGAAGCAATAGTTGAAAAGTACGTTTGTAATATTAGTACTGTGCTCAGGTATTGTGGTGTTATGAGCATGGAGCCGGGTGGAACCCGGAGAGTGTATGAGATGATGCCATGATGCCATGCAATAGATGTGTGCATGGAATGATAATGAGGCGTTGAAATCCGTCATGCAAGAGATTTGTGCATGGGATGATAATGAGGCGTTGAAATCCGCCATGCAAGAGATGTGCATGGAATTTCGGCCGGGCACTCTGCCCTATCGGTACGAGGCGGAGCTTCACTGGGTCACAACTGGGCGATCTGCCAAATCGAAACGGAGCGGAGTTCACTGAGCCTATACCGGGCGATCTGCCAAAGCGGAGTTCACTGAGCCTATACCAGGCGATCTGCCAAAGCGGACGGGGTGAAGTTCATGGGACCTCGACCGGGCGTTCTGCCATATCGAGACGGGTCCCAGGTGAACTTCAGTACTGGACCTCGACCGGGCGTTCTGCCATATCGAGACGAGTCCCATATTGCTAGGCTGCAGGGAGATTACCCCGGTGTTGCGGGCTGTTTGAAGCACCGGTGAACACTTGCTAGTTCTTCTCAGCTTGTGTTGAATAAGCGTTGAGGTAAGGGGGGTGGCGTTGAGGTGACAAGGCTCGCCATGTATCCCCATGTTGATCGCGGTTCAATGCGATGCAGGGTTTTTATCCTGCTGGACAAGCGTACATGGGTTAGATGCAAACTCGCCCGGGTGTATAAAGCCCATGCCGGTCGAATGTTCTCGACCGGGGTCAGCCATGGTACCGGGCGGAACTCGACCGGGCGTCCTGCCATATCGAGACGAGTCCCCCAGTGAAATGCCATGGGGCCGGGTGGATACTATTCCCGGTAGGGGGGTGGCGTTGAGGTGACAAAGCTCGCCGTGCAGCCCCCGTTTGCCGCAGCTGGTGCGATGCAGGGTTTTTATCCTACTGGACAAGCGTACATGGGTTAGATGTAAACTCACCCGGGTGTATAAAGCCCAAGCTGGTCGAATGTTCTCATGACCGGGGTCAGCCATGGTACCGGGCGGAACTTGACCGGGCGTCCTGCCATATCGAGACGAGTCCCCCAGTGAAATACCATGGGGCCGGGTGGAGCCTATTCTCGGAATATGCTCTCGAGCCGGTTGGATGCGTCGTAACCGGTGGGCGAATCTCGACTGGGCGTTCTGCCATATCGAGACGAGTCCCCCAAGAGAGATGCAACTGGGTGGGCCTCGACCGGGCGACATGCCATATCGAGACGAGGTCTCCAGTAGGATGGCGTGCAGCCGGTTGAATGATACCTAACCGCGAACTGCTACGGACCGGGTGGATCTCAACCGGGCGACATGCCATATCGAGACGAGTCCTCCGTTGCTTATACCCGGATGGATACTCTCGAAGCGGTTGGATGATTACCACCGGTGAGAAGTCTTCAAGATATGCGAAAAAGCCATGCAGCCGGTTGAATGATCATAACCGTGAACTGCCATGGTGCCGGGCGGATGGCTCGTACCCGGACGGGTGCTCTCGAAGTGGTTGGATGATTACCACCGGTGAGAGGTCTTCGAGACATGCAGCGAAGAAGCCATGCAGCCGGTTCAATAATCATAACCGCGAACTGCCATGGTGCCGAGCGGATGGCTCGTACCCGGACGGGTGCTCTCGAAGTGGTTGGATGATTACCACCGGTGAGAGGTCTTCGAGACATGCAGCGAAGAAGCCATGCAGCCGGTTGAATGATCATAACCGCGAACTGCCATGGTGCCGGGCGGATGGCTCGTACCCGGACGGGTGCTCTCGAAGTGGTTGGATGATTACCACCGGTGAGAGGTCTTCGAGACATGCAGCGAAGAAGCCATGCAGCCGGTTGAATGATCATAACCGCGAACTGCCATGGTGCCGGGCGGACCTCGACCGGGCGTCCTGCCATATCGAGACGGGTCCCCTATAGCTCATACCCGGATGGATGCTCTCCAAGCGGTTGGAAAATCACAACCGGTGAGAGGTCTTCAAGCTGGTTGAGAAATTATGACCGGTTAATCTTGCAGCAAAGATGGCGTGCAACCGTGGAATCTGGGGAAGTGAGAGGGCCTGACTCCTTGGTTCCCGCTCCTACCTTCCTGTCGCCAGCGTGTGGGACAAGTGGCTGACATGCATTTAAGGAGGAAGTCCATCAGTCACGTCAGTTATGATGGCATGGGCAGTTTACCAATGCTGGGACACGTGCCAGCGGGGGGCGGTCTTGAGATGAAGGGCCTGGATTCGCAGGCGTTTGAGTTGCTCTGATTACTTGTTTTGGAGGGATTTCGATTGCCTAGGGCACTGGTCCCCTCTATAAAAAGGCCTCTTCCGCTCTCCTTTCTGCTGTTGCTTCTTGCTTTGGAGAAACTAAGAGAAAGAGAGGAATCCGGCGACCACTTTGAGCCCTTCTGCCCCACGAGATCCGTTTTCTTGAGCGCTCCCTACTCTCTTCCTACCATTGCTCGCTGCTTTCGCAGGGCGGATTGTCCTCGGTTGAGCATATTAATCGGTAAGTTTGTGGATTTCTTTGCCCCGGTGTTGTTCTTATTTTGGCTTTGTTGTTTTGCGGCGGGGGGGAGGGATCTCTGTCGCTGACGGAACTGCTCTACGGCGAACTTGGGGAGAGGCCGTAGAAGGCGCTGTTGCAGCCTGTTGCTGACGAGCGCTAGAGTTTTGTTTTCTTCCCCTAGGTTAAGATGTCATCTTCAGATTCTGACCGGGCTTCCGAATCGGCTGCCAGAGGTCCTATCGAGGACGATGACGAGAGACTGGAGGACTGGCTCGGTTCGGAATCTCCGGTGTCCGAAGCCGCTGACTGCTCCGGGAGCAGGGTCTCGTCTCCGTCCTCGTCTTCGTCTTCCGGGGCTGAATCCTCAGAGACTGAAATACCGCACGGGGTGCGCCTTGCAGATGCTCCGGCCGTGAGCTATACCATTGGCAGAGGGAAGGGTGCTGTGGTGTGCGACGAGCCTGAGGGTAGCATGACCCCTGGAGAGATTGCAGCGCTCCGGGAAACCTGGGGTATCCCGGATGACGTTCTGCTGCGGCCCCTAAATCCTGGAGAGTCGGCCTGCAACCCGGAAGCAGGTTGGGTTGCCGCGCACCAGGACCAGTTCTGGCATGGACTCTCGCTCCCGCTGCCAAATTTCGTGCAGTATATGCTGAGTGCGCTGCAAGTGTCGCCCGCGCAACTTCCTGGGCACCAGTGGAGGCGACTACTGAGCCTCGGCTGCCTATACGACTTGTCCGGAATGAGTATGCCAACGGTAAACGAATTTCGGTCCTTGTATAGGTTGTCCTACTCAAGGAAGCAGGGGTCCCGGGGTTGCCTGTCCTTCAACGCCCGGAAACCTCCACCGATCATCACCAATATGCCTTCATGGGTAGACAACAGTTGGAGGAAGAAGGTGGTGATGGTGGGCGGGAGGTGGCAGGCGAGGAACAAAATGTACCGGGTTCCTGGCGCCTTCCAACCCCTTGGCGACCAGTCGTACGAGCTATCCGATCTGGAGTATGAGAGGGTCTCGACCATAATCGGATGTTGGGACGATCTGGAACGGAGTTCTTTCAACTTCATCCGACGAGAAGTGCTGGAATACTGCCAACTCGGGCGGGGTCCCGGTGTGTAGGAAGCCCTTGAGCGGTGATACTTTGTGCTAGTTTTTGCAAAATACTAACTGTTTGCTTTCCTTGCAGGTGCGTCTTCCCGGGCGACTATCAAGCCCGAAACCACTCTCTTCATGGACGACGGGGAAGACCTCCTTAACAAGCTGAGGGAGAAAGGTGAGACCGTCTCGCGGACGTCGGTGGACGAGGAGTCCGGCCGGCTCACGACTCATCCGGAGCCGAGGGCTATGGATTTGGACGACGGCGCCTATCTCCTGAGGCGGGTGAAGACCCATCATGCTGCGGGCCTTATGGCGCCTGGAAAGGGCAAGAGTACCGGGGGGGGCAGTGAGGGTTCCCGGTGGAATGAACAGGATCCCCAACCGGCCGGTGTCTGTGCCGCACGTGGCCCGTTCCGCCCGCGTAAGCGCACAATCTTCTTCTCCGGAAGGCCGGGGAGAGAAACGGAAAGGCGGGGACATTCCTTCCTCCGCGCTGGTGACGCTTACCGGTGGGTCAGCACGGGAGAACCTGGCCAAACGGTTCAGGACAACCAGCGGTGCGCAAACTAACGCTGCTGGGGAGAAGGCTGCTGCTGCTGCCCGGCAGAGTAGTCCCGCGCCTGCGGAGGCACCGAGGGGAAGCCCAGATAGTGCACTCGCCCGGCAAGTGGCGGCGGACTTGGCCGGCCTTGGTCTGGACAGACCTGGGGTTGCGGGAGCCCTGGCGGGTGGGAATCGCCCAAAATGCAAGGAATCCGTCCTCCGGGTAAGCACTGCATGGTACCACTATACTGCCTGTAGCTTGTTTTCTTTCGCTTGACTAACTGCCTTTGTTGCTGCGCAGCTGCTGTACAGTCTGTACCAACCGGACGCGAGTGAGGAGCTGTCGGAGCTGAAGAGACAGATAGCTGCTCTATCGGAGGCCCGACAGCGCCTGGAGGTGGAGAAGTCTCGCTCGGACCGGGAGAAGGCCAGATCGGAGGAGAGGGCCAAGAAGCTGGAGGAGCAGAACCGGAGCCTGGAGAAGGAGAGGGCTGAACTGGAAGCCAAGGTGGACGAGCTCCAAGTGGGAGCTGCCGCTCTGCGCGCCGCCTCTGCTGCTCCGACCGGGGAAGATGACCCGGAACTCTACGAGGGGGTCGTTCTCAAATACCGCGAGAGCGATCAGTTCCTGGAATTTCTGGTGAAGGCCAGGGAAGAGGGCATCTCGGATGCGTACACGGAATGGGCGGGGAAGGGATGGTTAGACACTTCCCTGATGCCGATTGCTGCTGAAGGAGATATCCATGAGCAGTCGGACATCCATCAGGAGGCGGTGGAGGGGCAGCCGGATGAAGCGATTCGCTCGGACTTGGATTCTTTTACCAACGGTGCCGAGTCTCCCCGAGCCAGGGTCAACGCCGGAACTGATGTCGACGACGAGGGTACCGCAGGAGAGGCTGGCGGATTGCCTGCTGAAGGCGGAGTCGTGGCTCCTTAGGATTTTTCTTGCCCTTTTCCTTGTAATCTTTCCGGATCGGTTACTGCTTGTATACTTGCTTGAATATGAATATACTGGAACTGGCAGAGCCGGTGAAATTTTCTCAAAAGTAGTTTGCATATATATTTGTTTTTACAACGGTTGAACCGCGAACTATGCCAAACTAACCGCTCAGACTAGCGGGTTTTACCAGGACTGGTCACGTTCCCGATCGGGGTCTATTCTTCTTTCCCCCACGTACCGCTGGAGCTGGTCGTTATCAATCAAAACTTGTACCGCTGTCTTGAGAGCGCAGAACTGATTCGTTCGATGAGTCGCCTCATCATGATAAGAGCAGTACTTGCGCCGTTGTAAGTTTCCCCTTCGGGTACTTTCTCTTGGGCGGCGGGGGAATGACGCTCCCGTTCTCAAGTAGGATATCGTCGTAGGAAGTGGTGAGAGCGGTGAAGACTTCTTGACCGGCCGGTGGTGGTGCTGGCATGATTGCCAGGGGGCGCTCTTGGCGGAATGGTACCGGCTTGTGCTCGTTCTGGGGTTTATCAAAATAAGGCCTCTGCTGCCGCTGTGGCCAGTTTCTGCTGTTGGCGTTCCGGCTGGGTCGAGCGGTGCGGTTCTCGGTCCGCTGACTGGGCTTGGCTTCCTGGCCGGGCGGAGGGTTCTCTTCCCGGGGATGGTCTTCCTGCTGCTCATCCCGCTTCCTCTTCAGTAGGTGATGCCCATAGGCCTCATGATCGGCCTGAGCATGCCGGATGGCCATAGCCATCAACTCGTCGTACCCTTGCGGGAGTTCTACCCGGACGGCGTAGGAAAACTTGCCCGCTCGGAGCCCCTGGTTGAACGCCATTTCGGCGATGCCTTTGTCCAGGTTCCGAACTCCGGCCGTAGCTGTCTGCCAGCGGTTGACAAAGGTTCTCAGTTCCTCTCCGGGGGCTTGTATGCAGTTGAAGAGGATGGTCGACGTCCGGGCTCCCTCGACTCGGAGAATGAAGCGGCCTACGAACCGGTCGGCTAACTGCTCGAACGCCTCGATCGAGTTTGCTGGAAGCTCGTAGAACTAGCTGAGCGCTTCTCCAGACAAAGTCTCCTGGAAGATGTTGCAGCAGACTGCATCGGAGTATCCCTTGGCGCAGGTTTGGGACCGGAAGCTGTCCAGATGCTGGTACGGGCAGCCGGACCCTGAATAGGTGAGTTTGAGGGACTTCTGGTTGCCAGATCTTCCCGACTCTATGACCCGGTGCGAAAAAGGACCCATGCGCTCATTAAACCGGGCGCCCTCCATCGGCCGCGCGGCTCTTCTCTCGTTGGCCTCCATCTGGGCCTTTAAGTCCGACACGGTGTTGGCTAGCATTTGCAGCGCTCGTGCGGTCGGAGTCTCAACTTCATCCACTGACGAAGCGCCGGGCTGGCGGGAGGTTGTCGTGCTCTTCGGGGGGCCTGCGCCGGCTGGCGACTTTTCTCACATGGGGTCACAGGGCCGTCCGCCCGAAGATTGCCCCGCTTCGGTGTGTTGAGGTTGGATCGGTGGGAGTGTCGCCTGTGCCTCGGCCATGGGGTCACTGCGCTGCTGTCCCCTTTCCAGGGCGGCCACTAGGGCAGTATTCACCGCCTCCATCTCTTCGTACCGGGTGTTGGACTTAGCTCGGTCCCTGTCGCTCTCCTCTCTTAGACGGTTGTCCTCTGCGGCCATTGCCCGTAGCTCTTCCGCCATACTGCTATGGTCGGGGCTGTACGTAGGGTCCCGGTCCGGGCTCTCAGATCGATCGCTTGGATCATCTGAGAACGTCAAGGAGAAGCCCTGTCGCTCTGGACTGTCTTCCTCCTCTGCTGGGGCCTTTCCCGCGCGAGCTGTCGTGGTGGGGATCCGGCACGCCGGATGATCCCCCACAGCTCCCTACTTCCTGACCGTTGCCCTGGTCGCCGTGCGGCTCCCGCGTGACGGCCGGGGTGGAGGTGAGCGTCTGCACTACTGCAAGGCGTCCCTCCTCGGCGGTACCTTTCTCTTGACTCATTTCCGAGTTCTTTCCCAACGGTGTTGCTTACACGGCTTTTCGTTCAAGCTTCCCACAGACGGCGCCAATTGTTTCTTCCTAAACCCGGGGGTCTAGTAGATACTCGGTGAATCCAACTCGATCTCCTGCAATCCTGCTCACTAAGGGGAATACCGGGCGGGCCGGTCTTCTCCTCTCCGATGCCTAAGTTAGTATAGTTGGAATATATATAATCAAGGCACGTATGTAAGCAGGGAGAAAGATAAGTTACCTAATAAAGAGGGTAGTTGGGGCCCTTATATAGGTGGTTGGGGGTGAGAGCTGGCCTCACCCTTCGATGTGGGACTGGCTCTCTTCTGTTTGTACCTTCTGGTGCCCTCTTTGGCAGGCTGGCGCCCCCGGCCCCAGGGTCCCTAGAGGCAGGATAGAGTGCTGGGCCCCGAGGCCGGGTGCTGGTGATCCGGTCCCGACCCTTGGGCCGGGCCCTGGTGCACTTGCTGCGGGTCTGTGGGCCTGCTGTAGCCTCTCTGCGGCTACTGTCAACAAGCTCCATTGTTCTTAGGCCTATGGGAATTCCAATTATTGGTTGGGTCGCTCGGCCATCATCACTCGCTATTCCCAAATTCAGAGTTCAGAAGATTGATACATATATTGATCCCGAACTTCAACTCAGGGTAGAAGTCCACTATTGGTTGCCTCAAGAGCCCCAAGATGTCATCGAAGAGGATATAGAACGGGTTCTGACTGCTTCGGCTAATATATTATAGGAATATGCTCACTGTATCATTGGAATTGTGGTCCTTGATTTTATCATTCAGCTGGTGTCTTTGCAGAGTAAGAACCAAGGCCTTGACAGTAGGTATGGTAATGTTTACAATGGAAATTATTGTTCTCATGGGAGCTGCTGCCCTTGCTTCATTGATTTCATGTTTACATGGTCTGTTGAATCTAGCTTTGTGGAAACTGTGGCCATTAACTGTGAATATCTCGCATTGGTTCATCATCACTTCTTTTTAGTCCCTCTGCAATCAAATGTAGTTGTTCGTCTTCTCTTGTCGTCGGCAATTGTGCACTCGTTTGTGATTTTCAGCCACCTACTACATGATCCCAATCAAGAAGCCTCAAGGGTCTTTTCCGCTATGCAAAATCTGTACTACAGGCAATCAACTAATACTTCTCTTGTGAGTGCTCATCTATGTGCTCTAGTACATCTCTGGCAAGTTGAAGAAGATGGTATTGTTTTTTTCACAGCCTTGACAAAATTTAGAGAGCCTAAGATCATATATTCTACATTATGGGGACTATATTCGGCACTGGTGACACTTTGCTTTCTTTTGACGCATGTTGTGATTAAGGCTCTACTATTAATTGGTGAGACTTTTTTGACAAAAGAACTCATGGTTGATATCGAAACTCACATCACTTCCACTAAAGCACTTGCTGCTAGACTTAATTTTTATTTTGGTAAAGACTTGTGCATTAACAACTCAGATTCACAGCTGAATTACTATCACATGTGTTCACTGCACGTACAGCTCAATGGCAATATTCCTCATGCTGTAGTTTACTGGAGGTATTGGCCACTGAATGGTGTTTTCGAATGGGATCTTTTGATTATGGAAAATAAGACCATATTTTCTGCTTGCACCATGCATTGCCAGAGCACCACACAACAGGATGAAATTGGTGAGTACATGGTACAAGATTTTGAGGGAGCTATTTCGACATAGGGCTGTACCAAAGCGAATACCAAAATGCAGTTTATGTTGCTTGTGCCTCGTGATGAATGTAAAGTGAATGGTCTTGTGATCTTGCCATTACTTTACAAACTTGTGATTGGTATAGCAATCCAGTGGACTTGGGTGTTACCGGTCCTCAGAGATTATGCTAGCAGCAAACCAAGCATTGTGACACTTTTAGCTATGGCATCTTGCTTTGTAGACCAGCCAAAGCTTGTGCAGGGGATCTCCACAACGTTAGTCTTATGCGCTGAAAATGTCACTGAACATGCTCTTTCTATTCCTCAACAAAAGGCTGCTCAAGTGATTTTGTTTCATCTCTCTGGAGAAGAGTATCGGATGCTACTTACAGGTTCACCTTTTCCTACACCAACTTACAAGTTGTTCACTCCTCTTTCTATGGTGAAAGAACATATGGTTGAGGCAGATGTCATGCATATAGTAATACAAGAGATGAGAATGATTTCTGCTGTAGTAACATGGAATGATTTCCTCGTGCATGAATGTGTAAGGGGCATGAGGGCATGCCTTATTTTAAGGGGGGAGGGATGTTAGGACTATGGTGTTGTATTCATTTATTATGTTGGGCAGCTGATGTGTTAATCTACTTAATTGGGCTAGTTATTGGACTCGGGTCGGGTCATATGGTAAATGGGCATGTAGGGTTAGTTCACTTGATTGTAGGGAGAACTATATAAGACATTCAACCTCCAATGTAAGAGCTATCCAAGAATGAATATGAAATAGTTTATCCTTAATTTCCTTTATTTTCCTGCAATGTTTCCTTTCCCTGTTTCTGATCCCATCAACCTCTCTCGTCTTCCCTAGGGTTAGGGTTTGGAAAAACTGTTGTACAACACACCACTCTTCAATGGTTGTTGCTCTTCCATCCATGACAACCCGGCTCACATCCAAACTCTCTCTCTCTTAAGGATGCTAAAGAATCTGTAGACTTGGGAAATCTTTGTTGCCCGGACAACGGATTTGTTGCTCGTCGTTTCTACCTCGTGGGTCGGTTGTACAATTCCTGAGCCGTTGTTATTGACAACGCAGTTTGTGTTATGTGGAGGTTATCAGTGCTGGTCAAGGTTCAATCCCGTGGAGACCGTTTCTTGTTCACGTTCACAAACGAACGTGATATGACTCAGGTTAAGCGTGGAGGGCTTTGGGCTTATCAGCGCGCCATTATCCTCCTCAACGACTTTGATAGTTTTTCCAATATAGTTATAGTGCCTTTGGATTTCGTCTGGATCTGGATAGAAGTGCTGGGCCTCTTGCCGGAACTCTTAACGGCGCCAACAATGAACCTCATTGGTGAAACTATCGGTTTGGTCCTTCAAGTCGACAGCGAGGGGCGCCATGGAAATACTAGGGTTACCCTTGCACGAAGCGGTCCGTCTCTCTCGCCAAATTAGGGTTTCTCCCACCGATGTTTTGACCATCCAGTTCAAGTATGAGCGGCTTCTAGGTCGTTGCCGGAACTGCTCACGTATTGATCATTGTGGAGATCGATGTCCTCATGATCAGGTAACTGACGAGGGTTCTGTTCCACCGGAAAATCGATCGAACACCTCCCTTCGTGGTATGGTTTTCAGAGCTTTGTTTGCGGCTTCCTCTGAGGCTCTGCCCCGAAGCTTTTTGTTCTGAATATGAAATTCCTGGAGAAGCGTTTGGTGTCCATTTGAGCCCTCCCACACTGTTCAACTTCCACGCCCAAAGTCTCTGGTATCAGACGAGGTCGTGAGGAGGAACTTGCAAATGGAGGTAAGAAGGTGAAGCACGCTCTGGCCTTGTCCCTCAACCTCTCACCGTCGATTAACTTGGTTTGGGGAAAACTATGGCTGGTACCCTAGTGATTGCAGGGTCGTTGGCGGAAAAACGGGTCCCGGCAGGCCGAGAGGTGACAAGAACACGTCGAAGACTCAAGATGGTGACTGAATCGGTAGCTTCCGACGTGAGGACGACGACATATGTGGAGGCTGCCCCTTCGGCGAAGTAGGGTTCGAGGATGCTGGCATGCTAGGGTTTGCATAGGCCTATTTCCATGTTTTCCCTTTGTTTTATTATTTTTGCATTTTATTTTTGATTACAGTTGTATTTTTAATTCCCGCTGAGTCGAGTAATGACTCTTTTAGCTTTGCAGTGGAGACTTATTCTCCTACTTGACCAGGCAGGTCTTGTGTCCGAATTAGTAGTATTGGCTACGTGCCTATTTAAATACCATCTATTTTCTCTCAAAATCTTGTATTAACGAGTTAAACCTAATTTAACTTTGAAGATAATATAAGTGACATCTTTAAAAAGTGCCAAAATATGCTCGTATGGCAACTCAATTCCAAATTGTTGGAGTTTCTTGAGAATGATGTGGAGTCCTTGATTCGCATGGAACACGCATTATTATCAAATATCATTTCTCCCATGCCACCACAATGACCACATGGAGGGAGATGGAAGTCATGGACAAAATGAACACCAACTCATAAGGAAGGACAGCTACACAAGCGGTACGTAAAGCAAAGCATTAGATTTACCTAATTTTGAGGACTAAGGAGTAATGACCACTCGATATCTCGACGGGACTTGATGCCCAAGTAACAAATATAATTTATGAGTAGGTAGCACATTAATTTGTGTTCTACACTATTAAATATAATTATTTTAATAAATTTATGACAAAATTCAGTTTAGTACCCTCAATTTTTTGGTAAAAATCATATTAGTCCATCTTTTTGAAAAAAATTAGACTGACCCCTCAACTCTCAAATATGATCTCCCAGGTCTAAAATTTCAAGTGACCTCGAAATGTGACGCAAGCTGCTGACTTGGAACTAACAACAAGAGCCCATACTCCAATATTTAGACATTCATAGAGGGTAAATTGGACAATTTACATATTAAACCTTCTAAATTTGAAATAAAACCTAATTAACATACTCATAAGAGGCTAGTTGGATGCAAAAAGTAGCCAAATGTAGGCCCTTGTTGCCAGTTCCAAGTCAGCAAATTACGTCACATTTCGAGGTCACTTGAAATTTTAGATCCGGGAGATCATATTTGAGAATTTAGGGGTCAGTCTGATTTTTTTTTTTTCCAAAAAAAATGACTAGTCTGATTTTTACACAAAGGTTGAGGGTACTAAACTGAATTTTGTACATGTTGACAGTATATATGGTTCACCACCAAGCATATCCAACGACCTCGTGGACCGTCCAACCGGCGCAATAGGTCCTGCTTCCGGCATGCATCGGGTAGACCGACACCTCGGCTACATCTCAATTGCGGAAGATCACCGATGCCGCATCTGGAAGGCATGCCACCGGGCTCCGCAAGAAACTTCGTGACTAGGAAAAATGTATATCTGTCCCACAGCGGAAACATTGTAAAGGAGTGAGCCTTCCTTACTTATAAATAGAAGGTTTTCCCCTTAGATATCTGGATCCTGGACCCTTTGGCATTCCACACTTGTAACACCACCAGGCTTATTGGCCGATCATAGTATATTCTAAGTGGACGTAGTCATGCCCTCCGACGGCATGGCGAACCACTATAAACTTCTGTGTTATTATATCTTTATTGTGCTTCTGTTAGGCTCTACGGATTCAAACAGAAACAATTGACGTCGTCTGTGGGAAGAGATACGAACGTTTATGTTGCTCTACTAGCAAGGTGCCCAGACAGCGGGTTCAAATAAACAAACTGGCCAGCAGTTTTTTTCATCCGAGTTGGCAGCCCAGCCCGGGTCAGCAGGGGACATCTGGTCAGCGGCCCAGTTAGGCTGGTCAGCAGGGTCGGCAGCCCAGTCAACAAGTCAACTCCAACCGGTCAAAGCAGGCCATCGGGTCAGCTTTAAAAGCTCCTGTGATGCCGTCGGTGTCCCGCAGCCCCAGCTTGAAGCCACCCGGTATCACGTGATGCCTCCGGTGAGTACAAGCTCACATGATGCCTTCGTCCCGCCGGAAGCACGAACTCCGCCCCTCCCCCACCGGCCGGTGAAAATGCCTCTCGTCAGTCCAGCTCCGGGTCCGCTGAAACGGAGAACGACTCCCGCTCTCCGCCGCGGTCGCCCTCCTCTCCGTGTGCGGTGCCGATGACTCCGGGTACGGGTCCGGTATCGATGACTCGGGTGCAGGTTCAGTGCAGGTTGTCCCTCCGGTCCGGTGCGGTGCGGTCGTTTCCGGTGTGTTGCGAGTCATCTCCTCCGGCGCAGGTGCAATGCCAGTGGCTCTCCTCCTCCGGGTGCAGTCGTCTCCCTCCGGTATGACGAGAGAGAAGAAGGAAGAGGAAAGAAAAGGTCAGCAAGAAAAGAAAAAAAAAACCGAAAGAAAAGAGAAGAAGGAAAGAGACTGAACAGAAGAGACATGAGGGAAAGCCAGAAAGAAAGAAGAAAGGAAAACAGAAAGATGAAAGAGAGAGACCTGCAACTGGACGCGCGACGGCTCAGGTGCATGCCAGCCCCAGGGAACGAAGGCTCGTGCCACGCAGTGCCCGGCAGGCCGAAGCACTAGTCGCCTCGCGGTGTTGCCTCCCGGCGACCCAGGCCGAGCGGCGTCTCCCGCAGTAGAGCCGTGCAGAGTCTCCGGTTCTTAGCCCTAACCGAGTCCCACCGCTCTCCTCTCGCTGCCCCAGCTCCACTCCGGCACCGATGTCCACTCCTCCGGGTCCCAACGGCTCGCCTCTTCTGGCTACCGAGCGGTCGTCTCCCCAGAGTGCAGTGCCGGTCGACGGACACAAACAAACTCAGTAGCACTGGAGGTCATGGTGAAGGTTAGACCCGAAGCCAACCTTGGGTCCGTGTCGTGGGCACCGGCCGGGCAGAGTCTTCCTCTCCAATGGTCTTCCTCTCCGGTCGTCCTCCACTCCGGCACCGATGGCTCCTCCTCCGGTTCAAGTCGTCTTCCTCTCCGGGAATTTACTCAGGGCACCCAGCTTCCGTCCTTGGGCACCCACCGAGCGGGAGACGAGAGGGAAGAAAGAAGGAAAACCAGAAGAAAAGAAAGCATGAAGAAAGAAAAGAAAAAGGGCGGGAAACAAAAAGTTCCAAAAAAAAAAAGTCAGCGGGTTGGGCCTGGTGTGGGTCAGCAGGTCAACACGGGTTGGACTGGAGCAAATCTTCTCTGAACACCCACCAATCTCCGTTGGACACCCAAGCTGTTCTTTGCTCCCGTAGGTAATCACCGGGCAACCCGGGAATCATTCTCGCAGGCTATTCCAAACACCCGGCATCTTTCTTCAAAGATAAGTACCACCTCTCATATCGTTATATCTCCACATGATTACTTTGGGTATATTGGTACCTTAAACATGCGATAAGTGTGTACGCATGATTACCTGCTACACCGGGGTAATTTTTAGCTTGTCTCTGCATAGCAACATGGTCTTCCGTGTGTGTGATTGACTGAGGTATAACACCTGGAAAGGGTAAAGCCAGTAACAACGGCTGAGACATTCCAACGGGTAAGCCAACAACACCGGAGGCATATATCATGCACTCTCAAAACATCGAGCATTGCATGCTTTCATTCTATACTTGCGAAATGTATGAGCGTGGTTCATTATGCGCTTATCAGTGCTGCGCATATCATTATGCACGCATATCAGTGTGCATCGCTATATCCATATACATCGTGCATTTCGGTACACGCATATCAGTATGCATTGGTCGATCATTTTAGTGCACGCATATCAATGTGCATCACCATATCCATATGCATCGTGCATTTCAGTGCAAGCATATCAGTATGCATTGGTCGATCATTTCAGTGCTATGCATAACATTATGCATCGCTGCACGCATGTCAGTATGCGTCGGTCCCATTTCAGTACTACGCGCCATATCAGTACGCATCTTTCGTGTGTGACTGGCCGAGTTATATTGTCACACCTCGAATTTTTATAAATTTTTTTTTCTTTTATTTTGCGGTGCAACTCATACCCCATGTATGGAAAAAGCTCCATAATAGGAATATGAAAAAAAATTGGAAAAGAACTCATATGACACAGACCGAAAAATACTCTTTATTTCTTAAGTTATAAAACCAGAATACAAAAATAGACTATTAAAGTCTATGTCTTATTCTAGGAAAGTAGTAGCATATATAGTTCACAAAACTAAATACTCTTTGACAGAATTTCAACTTCAAATAACACAATGTTCACCTGCAACATAGTTTTTAAAGGGGTGAGCATATAAAGCTCAATACGAGGTCAAACCTCTTTAAACAAAACTAAGAGAAATCAGCCTTAGTATATATATATATATATATATATATATATATATATATATATATGCACATTTGATCTACTCTATATAATTCATATATAAGAAAACTCTAAGTCTACATGTCTCATACCATGTATTTTACCACAAGGGTGACTTAGAATCTTCTTTTACATGAACTATTTCCCACTTACATTCTTAACCCTTTTTGCTAGTCATCTTGTCCATTCCTCTTTCGCCAGCCCCGAATTACCCTTTCACATCCTATACTAATTGCGCAATCAATGGGCATACCTGGGTGCATGGTACCTGCTGAGGTTATGGACTCGACTATACAAAAGTTTAATCTTAATTTCACTACTTAAAGTGCTTTGTGCATAGCACTAGCATATCCCCAATGTCTTATATGATAATAACATCTTTATACATTTAAACAGACCATGTATATGTCAATCACAACAAGATAACAACCATTCAATACAAGCAAACAATTTATAAAACAACATATAAAACGAACATAGAGGTTCCCCATGTTTCCTCCTACCTTTGCCGATTTTCCTTCAAGTATCAGCTCCAAATAAAAGTACAAAACCAAAGAATCAGTATCCTATACCTAAAGTATTTAATATTTCAAAATACAAGTACAAGCACTGCGCGCCTTTGTTTCACAAAAATTCAATTTTTACTCAACACAGAACCAAAATTTCAGTCTTCTAATATTAATATTTTCACACTGAAAAATGTACTAATCTGTTAGGATTTTGACTTCAAGTCCTTCTAAAGATTTGTAGAAGACACACATAGTAAACTCTCAGACTTGGAATCACTTGAAAACAAGTTTTCAAAAATAAGTTATGATTTTTCAAATTTCAACTTCAGTTACATGTTTTTCTGACGAAATTTCTGTCCAGAAAATATTTTGGGTAAAAACGAAATAGCAAGAACTAGTATTTCAAGATGGTGTCTTCACAACATTTAAAATAAACATCTTAAAGAAATCGTCAGAACTAGAATCACCTGAAAACAATTTTTATATAATTAGTTATATAATTTCAAAATATAGATATAGAATCAGTCTATTTCTGAAAAACTGTTGGTGTGTGCCTAAACTTTAAACTTTAAAGAAGAGATCTGAAATTCTGAAAATTTAACAATAGAGGCTAAAACAATCTCAATATCCTGCATATTATCAAAGTAAAGAACTAAATTGGTTTAGTTTCCAGAAAACTAACTAATCACATAAAACATATAATCAGAAACCAACATGATTCCAAACTACAATTCTTCTAATCATAAAACAATTAAACCATATTTCAAATTCCAAATGCAGAAACTAAGAACATAAACCAAAATATAACAAACCCAACATCTTGGCCAAACAATTGGTAAAACACAAAGGTACCAAACACAAACAACAATCAAAACACTCAATACCTAACCTCTTCTCTCTCAGTGTAGGTGGTATTGGGCTCCTGAATCCTACCCCAACATGTAGGATGTGATGCATATTTATAGAGTTTGGAGAAGGGAATTAAACTTGGTGATCAAGAAAGGAATAAAGGAAGCCAATTCAAACTGTACAATTGAAATCTTACCCATTTAGGTACTAGGCCTGCCACCTCCAGGTTTCTAGGTTTCCACCTCCTGCTTCTAGCTTTGGAGAGTCATCAGGTGAGAAACTTGTTCTCCACCCTTTTGACACCTCCTGTTTATTCATGGCGGTTCCTCTTATTTTGGCTTTTTCTAAGGCGGAAGCTGACTTTTCTAAGGCGGTAGGAAGATATTTTCAGATTGAGGAATTGCAGAAGAAGAAGAAGAAGAAGAAGAAGAAGGCGGTGGTGGTTTTTCAGCGTCGTTCTCTTTTTCTCCTACTTCTGTCTTTTTTTTTCTTTTTTTTTAAGCTGTTCCAAATTTGGGCTTGGGTAACAGGTCATGGGTTTGGGTTAACACTCTCCAACTTAAATCAAATAACAAACATAACAAAATAAAACAAGAAAAGAAATTAAACTAAAAAAAACATTTATTTTAGCATTGAACTAGGTATATATGTATATATATATACATACACACATGCACACACACACACATATAAAAAAATACTAAAAGTATTCAAAACAAAACAAAATAAATTTTCCAATTTAAGTAAAAAAATTTGAGTCGTCACATATATCCTCTGGGATTTTTCCTCCGGGAATGGTAAGCCAATGACAACGGCTGAGGCATTCCACCAGGTGAGCCAGTAACAATGGCTGAGGCATTCTACCGGGAGAGCTTATCCTCTAGTACATGCAACTCTTCCCGCAGGCTAAAAACCCTGCACATGTACCACCGGGCTTTATAAACCTGGGAGATAATATCCTCTAACACAGGAGCTTCTTCCAGCAGGCTAAAAACTCTGCACCTACTTCACGTATGCAAGAACAAAGGCTGTGAAAAGATTGGGAACGGCATGGCCAAGCCAACCCACCGGGAGAGCTTGTCCTCTAGCATATGCAACTCTTCCCGCAGGCTAAAAACCCTTCACATGTACCACCGGGCACTATAAACCCAGGAGATAGTATCCTCTAACACAAGAGCTTCATCCCGCAGGCTAAAAACCCTGCACATACTTCACACCTGTAAGAACAAAGGCTGTGAAAAGATTGGGAACGGCATGGCAGGGCCAACCCACCGGGAGATAGTATCCTCTAACACAAGTGCTTCTTCCCGCATGCTAAAAACCTTGCACGCACGAACTTAACTATGAGCGGGAAAGCCCCGCTGCCTTTCCCCGCATATCCGAACATAAGAACGAACCAACGGGAATATTCGAACTCCCGGTCAGGTTCTATTTCGAACTGGGTGACTTGTTAAATGCTATATATATACCACACTAGAGTGGTAGCACGATCATATTCGCATATCCGTATGCATCACATTTCAGTGCACACATATCAGTATGCATCGCATGTCAGTGTGCACGCATGTCAGTACGCATCCAGCAGGCTACCACAAGAGCTTCATCCAGCAGGCTAAAAACCTTGCACATACTTCACGCCTGCAAGAACAAAGGCTGTGAAAAGATTGGGAACGGCATGGCCAAGCCAACCCACCGGGAGATAGTATCCTCTAACACAAGTGCTTCTTCCCGCAGGCTAAAAACCTTGCACGCACGAACTTAACTATGAGCGGGAAAGCCCCGCTGCCTTTCCCCGCATATCCGAACATAAGAACGAACCAACGGGAATATTCGAACTCCCGGTCAGGTTCTATTTCGAACTGGGTGACTTATTAAATGCTATATATATACCACACTGGAGTGGTAGCACGATCATATTCGCATATCTGTATGCATCACATTTCAGTGCACACATATCAATATGCATCACATGTCAGTGTGCACGCATGTCAGTACGCATCGCATTTCAGTGCACGCTATCCGTATGCATCGCATTTCAGTGCACGTGTGTCAGTGTGCGTCGGTCACATCAGTATGCATCGCATTAAAGGCATTCTACCGGTAAAAAGGCGTTCCAACGGTAAAAAGGTATTCCAACGGTATTCCAAAGGCATTCCAAAGGCATTCCAAAGGCATTCCAATGGTAAAAAGGTATTCCAACAGTATTCCAAAAGCATTCCAACGGTAAAAAGGCATTTCAAGGGCATTCAAAAGGTATTCCAACGGTATTCCATCGATCGAGACGGTACCAGCTTACCGCTCACACTCTTACGAGTTAATCGGTTAAACCAACCGAGTTACCCCACCGGACCGGCCAATACCAACTCATGGCCACACAGCGCCACCGGGAACTCCCCTAACACATGACACGCTTCCCGCTGGAACCAAGTCCAAATCTCCCAGGGCGGAGAGGCGGGATTATTCGAACGCCCAGTAATAAGTCAATCTTACTTGAGGAGTTGGGGGACTGGTGGGGGTGACGCCACTCGGTAGTCACCTACGCTTGGCAGTACATGATTTTACTTCTCCAAGTAAGATTGCACTCTTACTCGGGAACTTGGGGGACTTGTTGACAGTATATATGGTGCACCGCCAAGCATATCCAACGACCTCGTGGACCGTCCAACCGGCGCGATAGGTCCTGCTTCCGGCATGCATCGGGTAGACCGACACCTCGGCTACATCTCCATTGCGGAAGATCACCGGTGCCGCATCCGGAAGGCATGCCACCGGGCTCCGCAAGAAGCTTCGTGACTAGGAAAAGTGTATATCTGTCCCACATCAGAAACATTGTAAAGGAGGGAGCCTTCCTTACTTATAAATAGAAGGCTTCCTTCTTAGATATTTGGATCCTGGACCCTTTGGCATTCCACACTTGTTACACCACCAGGCTTATTGGCCGATCATAGTATATTCAGAGTGGACGTAGTCATGCCCTCCGGCGGCATGGCGAACCACTATAAACTCATGTGTTATTATATTTTTATTGTGCTTCTGTTAGGCTCTACGGATTCCAACAGAAACAGTGCATAAATTTATTAAATGAAAAAAACTAATTTCATATGAACGATGATGGCACATAGTAAAAAAAATAGTATTAGTAATCTCAATAAATCAACTGACCCAACATTGTTGTTTACTGACCTAATAGTCGCAACTGCATAACTCGCAGAGTCACAATCACCCCCGATATCCATATGAAGTCGAACGTTGCCCAACCTTTAAACGGAAAATGACAATGGTAAACTGAGTTGGACTCACTTTAGTAGATTTCAATTGCAACTCTATATATCTTCGCTTGACGAATAAAGGATCTCAGGTGAGAGATACTTGTGTCAATGCCACATCTAGCCCACAATAAAAAAATCTCATGTCGAACTTTGCACCAACATCAAGCTAACTTCTTATTGGCTAGTAAGACATTTGGAAATTATAACGCTTTGATATAAAAATAATTTGAAGTAACAAAGTTCGTAAAACATAGACACATTTTCAACTTTCTCAGCATTTGCATGCGCGCACTAATTTATGACTCACAAATTCACGATAACAAAGACAAACTAACATTTTGAGTTTGTTTAATAGAAATATCATTTGTTACTTTCAAAAATAGATATAATTTGTTATTACAATTTTACTTTAAGTAGCCCGTATTTTGTACAACTAAGTGTTGTTCTGATTGGTCATAAATAAATTCATAATCTCTCTTAAATCTTATCACGAATCTATCCAGAAAATCCTAAAAGCAAATTTCTCCCAAAAATGAGGAACAATTCATAAGAAGAACAAAATCCGGAATCTCCCACAAGCATATACCATACATGGCATAATTATTCTTAAAATTCCATAAAAAGAAAAAAGAAAAAAAAGAAAATAAAAATCCCAAATTTCGAGGATGGAAAAAAAAAAAAGTCACATTTTGCTTGTGATTAACCCCGTCAGCAGTGACAGGGCCGTGCCTCACTTGGCTTTCCCTAAATTGCTTCGCCTTCACACTCATCACCACCGTAGAAAACAACACCATCAACATGGCCTCCCTTCAGCCACACCACCATCTCTCCTCAACTTCAACCTAAACCCATTTCCTCCTTCTCCAAAAATGGGTGCCTAGTCTTTCCTCTTCTCAAGCTACTCTCACTAATACTTTACTTTCTCTAAAAAAGGGTGAATTCAATCCGGTGATGCTCGGATTTCTCTGCGCGCGCCGGAAAACTTGGATTCTCAGCTCCCTCTCGTCTTTCGCTCACGGCCCGCCGGCCGCGATTCACCACTCCCGCATCGTCCACAGCCATCAGGCGATTCCGCACCAGTTCGCCAAGAGCTTCTCCGGCGAGACTCGCGGCCGGCACCACCACAACAGCGCCTGCCAGCTAGGCTCGGCATGCGGCGGCGACGCCGCGGCGTCCATATGGCACGCGATTCTCCCTTCATCGGGGCTTTGGAGGCGGCGGGATCTCCGTCGGCCGGCGATCCATTACGAGCTTAAGGGCGAGGGGTCGTGGAATGCTGCTCTGGATGCGCGGCCGGCTCGCTGGCTTCACCGGCCGGATTCGGCTTGGCTGCTTTTCGGGGTTTGCAACTGTCTCGCGCCGATAGACTGGGGTAGTATAGCTAACTCGACCAAGGATGAAGAAGCCAATAACAAAATTGTAGCCCGTGATTCGAAACTCGCAATTACTTCTGACGAGAACGTGGAGAAGTCGGCTGATTACAGAGTTACAGGTTATTTAATGAACTTTTCTGATCATGTATTGAATGTTAATCAGGATCAGTTTGATCAATATATTGGTTTTTTACTTTAGAAATCAGTTTAGTTGTATTGAGCTATTAAGTTTCTAATGAAGTATATTATGTGCTATTTGGATTCTCCACTACGATAAGTATATTGGGAAATGATGTGTATACTTTGAACTTGGTCCAATGAAAGTTGTAGTTCCCCAACTTTTCTTGTTGGGTGCTTTTGCTGTTCTTTTTATTCGATTGTGGGTACTTAAAAAGTCACTTGTTTTTTTTTTTTGATCGAACAAAGAACTCAAATACTACAAAGAGTCTGTTGTTCTGTTGTGAGTCTAACTCACGACCTCCCACTTACAAAGGGGAGACTGATGCCACTAGACCAAATGGTACTGGGAAAAAGTTGCTTATTTTAATAACAAACTGTTTATAAATTTTCTTAAACTATGCAAGACCTTTGATTATTTACTGTTTGAGACAATATCTGAATAAAAGTAAGGGGCTAAACTCTGAGATAATAAACAGGAGTGCTAGCTGATGGCCGGTGTCTCTTCAGAGCGATAGCACATGTGGCTTGCTTGAGAAATGGGGAGGAACCTCCGGATGAAAACCGTCAAAGAGAGCTCGCTGATGAATTAAGAGCTCAAGTAATTCGCATTTCATCTCAGGAAAATGTGATTCGTAATTGTTTGTGTGTATATTCTATGGTTCTTATTTGAGTGATTTTGTGTAGGTTGTTGATGAGCTTTTAAAGAGGCGGGAGGAAACTGAATGGTAAGCTTCAGCTCTGTGAGTTTTCATTGTCCTTTTTGGGTATTTTGTTATGAATATACATGGTTTATGATGTGTGTAGGTTCATTGAAGGCGATTTCGATACATATGTGAAGAGAATTCAACAGCCTTATGTTTGGGGAGGAGAACCTGAATTGCTTATGGCTTCTCATGTTAAAAAGTCAGTTCATACTTTTTATTACTTTACTGTACCATGATTAGTTATGCTAACTTCATTTGTCCTGTTGCCTATTCTTGTGTTTCCACCCCATTCGATATAACTTTTTAGCATAGTCCCACTAGTGGATGTTAGATGTGAGTCTGCACTTGCTTGCGAGGAAGATGAAGATCAGTTTTGTATTTACCTTCTGTACAGTTAAATGTGTTTAGGTATTTTGAGCATTGGTACTAAGTTGGTTATGATTATATTTTAAGGATTCCTCATCTGAACGTGTTGGCCTCAAATAGACCTTATTGTCATTGTTTTGGACTATCTTAAGCAGTGAAAGTTCTCTATTAAGAAAAGAGAAAATTTTAAGCATTGAAAGTTTATGCGCATTTTAAGTTTCAAATTTAGTTTCTCTTCCTAGCTCTTATAGACTGTCTTCTCATGTGAGGTTCTACATTCAAACGAACTTCATGAAATTGCCTGCAACAGTATTTCTTTACATAATTGTTGTTACAGTGCAGCTAGTTTGTTTAATATGGATCTATGGTGTTGTCCTTTTGATTTTTTTCGTCATCTACTTAATCTCCATGTTTGACGCAAGCTGTTACTCCTCAGGACCCCGATATCAGTCTACATGGTAGATAGAAGCTCGGGTGGTTTGGTAAACATAGCAAAATATGGTGAAGAGTATGGGAAAGAAGAAGAGAAACCAATCAATGTTCTCTTTCATGGTTATGGTCACTATGACATCTTGGAGTCTTTCTCAGAACAGAGTTTGCAGAAAGTAAACATGTAGATCGATATGGTTTATAGAATAAATCACATCACATTATTGTAGAGTAGTTCACAATTTGTGATGGAAAAATGTGACCAATCAGGAACACTTGTCAAGGTAGATAGGCTGAAGGCAACGAAGGCTAGTCCGGCAACTGCTGCCTGCGGATGAGAAGTTTGTTAGCGAGATCCGTTTCTTTAGAGATAAAAGTTTGAATAAAGCCAGCTCTTCATATTCTGGGATCAATTTTGTAGGTTATTGATCTATGTTTCAATTCATACAAACATTTACTCAATATTTTTAGTTTTGTGTTCTAGTTGGCCTTACACATTCTACAAAGTGGTTAGCAATGTTTTTTAATTTTTTTTTTTTTTTTATCTCATAATGTTCTAGAAAATGGAGTTTCCCTTTTCAGCTAGACAGTGATCAAATACTTGTTTCTTTCTTTAAGCTTAATATAATTGACAGGGACAAAGGAATGGTGGTCAGTTACTTGTGAAGCTTTTCAACTCCATGTATGAGTTCTGTGTATTGCTCATGGTTGAGAAGCCAAGTTAAATTTTGTGTAAATGTTATATCCTGGTAGGTCTGTTTCTGCAACAAGAATAGCTCATGTTCATATCCACAGTGATGAAGTGAAGTGTTTATCTTCCCCTTTCTGACATTTTTGTCCAACTCTTGGGATGATTTTCTTTTTACTTGATCATCAGTGTCTATTGGCAGCTTTGATGGGTTCAGATTCTTGCTAATGCGTTATCATTTCACATTCTCTCTTGCCTCTAGTGAGGAACATAATGAGTGATTCACAATCTATGCATAGTCCAGAAAAATCATGAATGGGCCAGTATTTGGACACTTCTAATTCTTGGGACTTCAGTAAGGAGGAAGCTATGGTTGATGATGTGAGATCTTTCCTATTTAGTTGAGTTTGTAACTCGGAGATATGTTGCAAATTCTGAAAGACAAAATTAAAGGGTTGGGCATGGGGCGGGACGGGCCGGGATTCACTTAATCCCGGTCCTGTCCCGTGAGATTTTAAACGGGACGGGATTAGACTTTTTGAAAAATGATCTCGCAGGCCCGGGATCCCGTACAATATCGGGACGGGACGGGGACCAAAACGGGATCCTCAATTTAAGCAATAAGACAAAATTCATGAGAAAGCATCATTACATAGTCTTACGCAAAGCTGGAGCATAATTTTGTTACAAAAACATCAAATACAGCTATGTATTATTCAAACTCACTCTAAACCTTAAAGCTCCTTTAAATCCTCATAAAAAGTTCTCCACACCTATCAAATGATAATCTACATTTTACTCTGACAACCAATATTCATCTGCGCAATACTGTTTAGACATCCTTAAATATATTTAGATAGTCCATATTTCTTCAACCATTGCATCTGATCCATGTGCTTGAACCTGTAATTGTGAATCCAAGCAAGAAAGCTTAGTAAAATGATAGATAGTCTAGTACAAGCTCAAATCTTCAATTGTACAGAATTCAATCGATGAACCAATTCCCCAATAAAGCAACTAAATGACAATTTATTCAAGTGCACACATAGGTACTTAGGTAGTGGTTCTGCCTAAACCCGGGGGTCTAGTAGATACTTGATGAATCCACCTCTATCTCCTGCAATCCTGCTTACTAAGGAGAATACCGGGCAGGCCGACCTTCACCTCTCCGATGCCTAAGTTAGTATAGTTGGAATGTATATAACTAAGGCACGTATGTAAGCGGGGAGAGAGACGAGTTACCTCATAAAGAAGGTAGTTGGGGCCCATATATAGGTGGTTGGGGGTAAGGACTGGCCTTACTCTTCGATGTGGGACTGATTCCCTTCTGCTTATACTTTCTGAAGCCCTCTTAGGCAGGTTGGCGCCCCCGGTCCCTGGGTTCCTGGAGGCAGGATAGAGTGCCAGGCCCCGAGGCCGGGTGCTGATGATCCGGTCCCGACCCTTGGGCCGGGCCCTGGTGCGCTTGCCGCGGGTCTGTGGGCCTGCTGTAGCCTCTCTGCGGCTACTGTCAACAAGTCCCCCAAGTTCCCGGTCAAGTGCAATCTTGAATGGGGACTTAACTGTTTTACTCTTGCCCTGCAGACCCGCAGGGTTACCAACCTACCGGTGCCCAGTCGCCCAAGTCCGCGTTAAAGATTGGGCGTGACCGAGGTGAGTAGCGTCGTTGATGGTAAGTAACATAAGTATGTTTGTAATATCGGTGCTTCAAAGCTCGTCGGTTCTCGGGAGCTCGACCGGGCGTTCTGCCATGTCGAGACGAGTTCCGGAAACGAGATGCGGCTGGGTGGACCTCGACGGGTACCCGGACGCTATGCCTTTTCGGCGAGTCCCCCAGTTAGAATGCTTCAAAGTTCCTTTGGTTCTCGGGAGCTCGACTGGGCGTTCTGCCATATCGAGACGAGTCCCGGAAACGCTAGCCTACGGGAGGGCCTGTTGGTGCGTGGAATAGGCCAACAGACATCCCGGAGAGTGTTACGGCCGTACTGAGGCGCTGGTTAACACTTGCTAGTTCTTCTCAGCTTTTGTTGGTTAAGCGTTGAGGTAACGTGCAGGTTTGTTAGCCTGCGGGGAGACTTGTTCTGTGTTAGAGAAACAATCTGCCCAGTGGAGTGGCGTTGAGATAACGAGTCTCGCCATGTATCCCCAAATGTATCACAGTTCAGTGTGATGCAGGGTTTTTATCCTGCTGGACAAGAGTACATGGGTTAGATGTAAGCTCGCCCGGGTTTATAAAGCCCATGCGTTTAGAAGCCTTTATTGTTGGCTCGTTCCTGGCCATAGGCAAAGGAAGATGACAACCGGTAGAATGCCGTGGAGTGGGTTAAATGTTCCAGAGCCGGTGGAGTGTCATAGTGCTGGGTGGATCTCGACCGGGCGACATGCCATATCGAGACGAGTCCCCCAGTGATATGCAACAAAGATGGCGTTTTTTTAAAAAAAAGAAGGGGTGCATACCTGGGCAAATGCTCTCGAAGTCGTTGGAAAGAAAATCACAAGCGGTGAGAGGCCTTGAAGATACACAAGGAAAAAAAGACCATGCAGCCGGTTGAATGACCATATTCGTGAACCGGCCTGGTGTCGGATTGAGCCGGAGTTGACTTTCTGGGGAAACGAGGGGAATGGACGCCCCGTTATTCGCTCCTTCTCCCTAAATGCTGCTGATAAGTGGGACAGGTGGCGGACATGCGATAAAGGGGAAAACCCATCAGTCCCATCAGTTATGCTAGATGGGATCCCTTATCCATGCTGGGACACGTGTCGACAGGGAACAGTCTGAGATGGAGGGAATCCACGGCTGGGGTTTTGTTGCCTTTCTTGTTGCCCTATTTATTGTTCATTCTGCTCGCCCCCTTCCACAGTTTGCCTAGACCCTTTGCCTTCTACTCTCCTCGTTCGCCTTGCTGCAGATCTTACTTATTTTGTGTTAGGATTATGGCGTCTGGGAGACCTGCGTATCACGGTGGCGACGGCCGTGGGCCCAGAAGGCACGAGCTGCTGAATGGCGACAAGACGATTCTTTGTGACGAACCAATTAGGAGCATGGATGAGGGAGAGATCAGGGAGTTTCGAGTGAAGTGGGACATCGATCCTTCTGTTAAACTTCGAGGGCTGCGTCCCGGAGAGCTGGCCTGTAACTCGGAACCGGGCTGGGTTGCTGTTTTCGACGATCAGTTCCGACACGGACTATCGCTGCCGCTACCGGAATTTGTTCAGTATATGCTGAGCTCGCTAAATCTTTCCCCGGCCCAGCTTCCGAGCAATCAGTGGAGGCAGTTGCTTGGGCTTGGGTGCCTATTCAGCCTGAGCCACATGAACTGGCCCACGGTTAATGAGTTTCGGGCGCTGTACAAGATTTCTTACTGCCGAAAGGCCCAATGCAGCGGCTGTGTGAACTTTGCCACGCGGGAGCATGCTGCTGCTATCACGCACCTGCCGTCATCGGTTTCAGATACGTGGAGGAAGTCGGTGGTGCTGGCCGGCGGCAGGTGGCAGCGTAACTGGAGGGGCCATCAGGTGCCCGGGGCCTATCAGCCGATCGGGGATCAGTCGTACTGGCTGGGGGAGTTGGAGAAGCAACGGATATACCGGCTGTTCCATGGCTGGGACCATCTGAGTCGGAGCTCCTACAATTTCATCAGATGGAACGTGCTGGAGATATGCGAGATGGGGAGAAAACCTGGTAAGGTGCCTTGCATAATTTCATCCTTTTGCATTGCTGCTTGTGTTTTGACTGCTGGACTTATCGGTTGCAGCTAACCCTCCCCGGCTCGCGCTTAAAGTTGAGGAGACTATCGAACCGGATGAGGAGCTTGTAGTCTTGAGACTGGCGGAGACGGGGGAGGTGGCCGCGAAGACCGTTATTGATACGGCTAGCAAGAGACGCGGGGAACATGATAACGCAGTGCCGCTTGTGTTTCCGGATTCCTACTATGGAAGGCTTCCGAGCGGTGGGAATACCTCCCCGCTACGTATTCGGGAAGGGAGGTCTGCGAGACCTCCTGGTCCAGGACCCGTGGCGCGACCGATGGCCGTTCGGACCTCGCGGGAGGGAGAAACGGCAGAAGCGGCCGGTGACCGCCGAGGCGGCCATGGTGAAACTCCGGCAAAGAGGGCGAGAACCCTTGACGCTGGGGCGTCCGGCTCGGCAGGGCCAGCTGAGCGGGCGGTGGCTCCCGTCGTGGAGGCGGTTGATCGAAGGGCTCGGGTGCCGGAAGCCGCTTCCGGCTCTGCTGGTGAAACTGGCAGGTTCGTGGTTGCTACCCTCGAAGCCCTGGGACTCGACCGAGACAACCCTGAGACTGGTCGATCGGGTGAGAACATGATGAAGCCCGTGGAACTAGCTGTTCGGGTAAGTGTTCTTGTGCTTCCGCTTCTCTTGGAGTGGTACGAGCTAATGTTCGTTGGTTTATGCCTCGCAGCTGGTTCATAGCCTTTGCGCCGCCGAACCCAAAGGGGAGGTTGCTGCGGTTTTGGAGGAGCAGGTGGAGGAGCTGAGCGTGCGGGCGGACGTGGCCGAAGCCAAGCTTGCAGAGGAAAGAGAGAAAGTTGGTCGGTTGGGCACCGAGCTCGTGCGAGAGAAAGAGCTAACCGGTCGGTTGTGTCGTGACCTGCAGCAAGAACGGGAAAAGGCCGATCGACAAGCTGCTTCGCGGGAAGGGCGGGTCGCAGAGCTAGAGATGAGGGTTTCGGAACTGCAGACCCAGGCTGTCGCCCGGGAAGGGAGAATTGCAGAGTTGGAGGCGAAGGTTTTGGAGCTGCAGAACCAGGTCACAGTGGCCGCCCAAGGAAGGGAGAAGCTGTCGGAATCCCAGCTTGCCGAAGTAGCTGATAAGGCTGTCGATGACTTCCGGGAGTCGGTCGAATTTGAAGAGATGCTGGACGCGGCCCGGGAGAAGGGCATCACCGACGCTTATTTGGAGTGGAAGGAGAAAGGATGGCTTGATGCTAAGCAGATGGAGGCTGATATAGCCTTGGCTGAGATGGTGGAACAGGAGCAGGCTCTAAAAAGCGGCGGGCTGGGGATTGGAGGTTCCGGGGGGCGGTAGCTAGCTGTTTACCTTGTAAATGCATATCCTGCAACTATTGTAGTTTATTTGTACTTATTGAAACTACGTATTGCAACATTAATGTCAAACACACCGTTGTTGTTCTGTGACCGCTACTACCTAGGGTAGAACCGTAGGTGCCGGATATTCTATGGCCGGGTGGAATAGATGCCGTCGGTGTCTATAATGTGGAATGTTGCCGGTCTGACGGCCGCAGTGATCTGGTAGGGCCCTTCCCATGTTGGTTCTAGGGCCAACGGTTTTTTCTGGATCTTTCTCATGACCCAGTCCCCGACCTGGAGGTTTCTCTCCCGGACCCTTCTGTCATAATACCGGGCGATCCGCTGCTTGTAGGTTTGGTTGCGCATATGTGCCTGGTCGCGGCGCTCCTCGATGAGGTCCAGGTTGAGTAATAGCCCCTCGGCATTTGTCTCGGCGTCGTAGTTCTCTACCCTGCCACTGGGTATGCCAGTCTCTACCGGGAGTACCGCTTCGCTCCCGAATGCCATGCAGAACGGGGTCTCTGCTGTTGCCTCTGCTGCTGTTGTCCGGATGGCCCATAGTACTGCGGGGAGTTCCTCGGCCCAACACCCTTTCTTAGCCTCCGATCCAGCTTCTTTTTCAGGAGGGTCTTGATAATCTTATTGACCGCTTCTACCTGGCCGTTGGTCTGTGGGTGCGCCACTGAAGCGAACAACATCCGAGTCCCCATAGAGGCTGTGTACTGGATAAGATCAGCATTATTGAACTGTGTCCCATTATCCGTGACAATAGTCTGTGGTACCCCAAATCGGCAGTAGATGTTCTTCCATAGGAACTTTTTAACCCGTTCCTCAGTGATCTTTATCATGGGTTCCGCCTCAACCCACTTGGTCTGATAGTCTACCGCCACGATGGCATACTTGTATTGTCCTATAGCCGTTGGGAAAGGGCCGATGATGTCCAATCCCCATTGTGCAAATGGCCACGGTGCCAATAGGATTGATAACGCGATTGCTGGGGCGTGAGGTACAGAGGCGTACATGTGGCACTTGTGGCAGCCGCCTGATATTTTTCTTGACATTGCCGCCATGTCTGGCCAGAAATACCCCGCCCGGAGTGATTTGTAGGATAATGATCTTGCGCTGGAGTGATTACCGCATACCCCCTCGTGGATCTCTCGCATGATAGCCTCTCCTGCCTCTTTTGTCACTCACCTCAGCTGGGGGAAGCTGTGCCCCCTTCGGTATAACTGGCCGTTGAGGAGACCGTACCGGGCGCAGCGGAGGTGTAATCTTCTAGCCTCTACCGCATCCTGGGGGCTGGTTTTGTCAGTCAAATACTTGACTATTGGATCCATCCAGCTTGGCGGCGCTTCTTCTACCGCAAATATCTCAGAGATGGTTTTGTTTATACTTGGCTGCTGGAGAGTTTCTATTTTTGCTCTCCGGTACTCTGGAGGGTAGTTTCCGGTTGCCAGCCTTGCGAGGGCATCCGCATGTCTATTTTCCTCTCGGGGAATGTGCTGGATCGTGGCGCCCTCGAATGGCTCGATCAAGGTTTTTGCCAGAGCCTGGTAAGAGGACAGCTGGGGGTCCTTGACCTCGAACACCCCGTTCATCTGGTTCACCACTAGGCTAGAGTCGCTGTATATCTCCATGGACGAGATTCCCAACTCCTTGGCCAGTTGCAGACCGGCTATGAGGGCCTCATACTCAGCAGCGTTGTTGGAGGTGCTAAAAAGGAACCGTAATGCATACTCGTATGACTGGCCGTCGGGCGAGGTTATCATGACACCAGCACCGCTCCGCCTTGCTGTTACGAAGCCATCCACGTAAAGCTTCCAACCGGTGGGGAGGCCTCGCGCGGCCTTTGTGGTTCGTACTGCCTCGGTGGGCTCGCCCCGGTCGGGGTGTGCTTCTACCGCCCTTGGGGTGAGCTCGCATATGAAGTCCGCAGCTGTCTGCCCTTTGATGGCCATTCACGGGGCGTAGATGATGTCGAATTCTCCCAGTTCAACTGCCCACCGTACAAGCCTACCACTGGTCTCCGGCCTTTGTAGGATCTGTTGCAGAGGGTGATTGGTATACAAGGTGATGGAGTGAGCCTGGAAATAATGCCGGAGCTTCCTGGCACTAACAATCAGGGCCAGAGCCAATCTCTCTATGTCGGGGTACCGGCCTTCTGCTCCAGTGAGTCCCTTTCCCGCATAGTATACCGGGAGTTCGAGCGTTTCTTCCTTCCTAATGAGAGCCGCGGAGACGGCCGTCGCGGATGCAGCTATGTAAAGGTATAGCATTTCGCCTGGCACTGGTTTGGATAGGAGAGGCACTGCTGACAGATACGCTTTGATAGACTGGAACGCTGCTTCATGCTCCGCTGCCCAGTGGATTTTCCTAGTCTGCTGCGCTTTGAGCAATTTGAAGAACGGGGTGCATTTGTCGGTTAGGCGGGAGATAAATCTTGCGAGGGCGGCTAACCGGCCGGTCAACATCTGGACCTGGTTTCTCTCTTCTGGCGTTTCCATATCTAAAATCACCTGGACCTTCAGCGGGTTGGCCTCTATCCCTCGCTGGCTGATGATGTGGCCTAGGAATAGGCCCTCTGAAATTCCGAAAATACACTTCTTTGGGTTTAAGCGCATTCCGAACTTGAGCATCTTGCCGGTGACTACGGCCAAATCCTGGACGTGGGCCCCTGCAGTCAAGCTCTTGACCAGCATGTCATCCACGTAAACCTCTACGGTTTTACCCATTTCTTGCTCCAGCATTTGGTTGACCGTTCGCTGGTAGGTGGCCCCGACATTCTTCAGACCGTACGGCATCCTCTTATAACAGTAGGTACCTCTGTCGGTTGTGAATGATGTGTGCTCCTCATCATCCGGGTGCATCCTAATCTGATTGTATCCGGCGTAAGCGTCCATGAAGCTGAGCATCTTAAAACCGGACGTGGAATCTATAAGCTGGTCAATCCGGGGGAGCAGGAAGCTGTCCTTTGGACACGCCCGGTTCAGGTTAGTGAAGTCCACGCACATACGCCATTGGCCGGTTCCCTTCTTTGGCACCATAACTACGTTTGCGAGCCAACGGGGGTACTGGACTTCCCGGATGAACCCTATACTCCTCAATTTCTGTACCTCCGCTCTGATTGCCTCATACTTGGCGGGACTGAAAGATCTCCTCTTCTGCCTTACCGGGGGAATGTTGGGCAATAAATTTAACTCATGCACAGCTATCTCCGGGGATATGCCCGGCATGTCCTCATAGGACCATGCGAAGACCGAACCGTTGTCCTGGAGGAAGGTTATGAGCTCTTGCCTAACAGCTGGATCGAGCCGCGTCCCTATTACGACAGTTCACTCCGGGTGGTCCACTGAAATGCAGATTGCTTCGGTTTGTTCCACGGCCGCAGGTGGCTCCAGTTTCTCGATGAACCGCCCGACTCTTTTTGTCTTGACGTCATCACGTGGGTCAATGTTTAGATCCGGCCCGGGTGCCTGTTGAGCGGTTGTGAAGACCTCGGCCCGCTTCCTCCCGTGGGTCACGGCTTCTGTGTAATACTTGCGGGCGATCCTTTGGTCCCCGCGTATGGTAATGACTCCGGCCGGTGAAGGCATCTTCATCATTAACATATGGCCGGCAATGAACGTTTTAAGCCTCCATAACCCTGGCCGACCGATTATGCCATTGTACGATGATAGGCAGTCAACAATGATGAACTCCAAATGCTCCTTTCTGGTTCTGTCTCCCTCGGTGAAGATGATCGGTAGGTAATCCGATCCCAAGGGCTGGACGACCTCACCGGAGAAGCTTATAAGCGGCTCGTTATCCTGGGATAACTTGTTCCTTCCTCTCTGCAACCCCTTGTATGCATCCCGGAACATTACGTTGACTGAGGCCCCGGTATCAATTAGCATACGACTGGTCATCCAGTGGTCTATTTGGACCGTAACGAGGAAGGGGTCGCTGTGCGGTTGGATCAGATCCTCCGGCTCTTCCCCCTCGTAAAAGGTGATCGATCTCCATCCGGTTTTAGCGGCCTGGCCGCTTCCTTCGCCGAAGGCGTATACCTCCTTCCCTCGGACCGATCTTAGGCACCGCTTCTTCGAGTTCCGGGTAAGTCGATCTATACGATCCCCGCCGTGTATCGTGTTAATGCTCCCGTGTACCTCGATCCCCCCGGGAGTGCGGGTGTTTATAGTTCCCACCTGCCGAGGCCGCGGTTGCTCGTCGTTGGGGTCCTTCTGGCGGGTCCGGTTGATTACGACCGCTATCTGGGCCTTCCGGTCATCGGTCCGAAGGGCTGGATCCTTTGGCTTTCCGGCTGGCAAAATAGCCAAGGCCCGCGATGGTCGTTCTGCTGGCGCAGCAACTAGAGGCCGCGCCGAACGCACAAATGGCTGTTTTCTTGCTGGCCAGGAACCGTCGCCATCGCTCCGCCGGGGTTGCCATTCCTCTCGTGGGTCTGCTTTCCTAGTGGCTGCGGGCGCTCGGCTACAATCTAGCCATCCGGCTTTGCCCCCATGGGGCGGCTGCAGGTCGTCCGCTATCCGCTTGGGCGCCTTGTCCCCATATGTGTCGTGCTCTGCCTGAGCGTGCCTGACGGCCACAGTCATCAGCTCGTCGTACCCCAGCGGCTCCTGTAGTAGCAAGTCGTACGAAAGTTCCCCGGGTCTTAAACCCTGCTTGAAGGCCATCCCTGCGATCTGCTTGTCCAGGTTCCTGACCCCGGCTGTGGCAATCTGCCACTGGTTAACGAAGGCACGTAGGGGCTCGTTGTCTGTTTGCATGCAGTCAAAAAGGATTGTGGATGCCTGGGCTGTCCTGGCTCTTAGAATGAACCGGCCGACGAACTGGTCCGCCAACCGCTCGAAGGTTTCGACTGAATTAATCGGCAGCCCGTAGAACCAATTCAACGCCTCTCCTGAGAGCGTTTCTTGAAATACGTTGCAGCACGTGGCGTCCGAGTAGCACCTCACCCCTGCTTGTGACTTGAAGCTGTCCAGGTGCTGGTAAGGACAGCCCGCCCCGGAATAGGTCAACTTTAGAGGCCTTTGGCTTCCAGATCTTCCCGATTCCCTAATTCGGTGCGGGAAAGGTCCAATTCGCTCGTTGAACCGCGCGCCACTCTGCTGCCGCCCTGCCATTCTCTCGCTGGCCGCCATGCGGCCCTCCATGTCTGCTACCGAGGCGGAGAGCGCCTCGAGCGCTCGTGCGGTAGTGCTTTCCTGATCGGTTGACGCCTGGCCCGTGCGGTACGGGGGCTCGGCCGGGCCGGAGTTTTTTAAAGCTTCCGAAAAGAGTGGCGTGTCCATATGCACGGTCTTTCTTCTTCCCGTGGCCTGTCCTACCTCAAGATGCGGGAATTCGCTAGCCTTGCCTGCTGATCGCGGTGCTGCTTGAGGAGTGCTCTGCTGATCCTCTCGCTCCAGGGCCGCCACCAGGGCGATGTTGACTGCCTCCAATTCTCGGCACCGGGCCTCCGCTCTTAGCCGATCTTGATCACCCTCCGCTCGCAAACGCTCGATCTTCGCCTTCATTTTTTTAATTTCTTCCGGACCCTTCTGGTCGGTGCTCTCTGGTTTTTGGTGATCATGAGTCCTATCACTGACGGAAGAAAGGGCGAACCTCGTACCGACCTCGGCCTTTATGCTACAGGCCGGGTTGGGGAACTGAATTTGCGCTTTCGGTTTTTTCCCGCTGGCTTTTACCTTCCTCCCCTCCATTGTTTCCGGACTGAAGGACGCAGCTACTTCTCTACAGGATTGATAGAGCAACACAACTTTTTGTTCGATTCTCACAGACGGCGCCAATTGTTTCTGCCTAAACCCGGGGGTCTAGTAGATACTTGATGAATCCACCTCTATCTCCTGCAATCCTGCTTACTAAGGAGAATACCGGGCGGGCCGGCCTTCACCTCTCCGATGCCTAAGTTAGTATAGTTGGAATGTATATAACTAAGGCACGTATGTAAGCGGGGAGAGAGACGAGTTACCTCATAAAGAAGGTAGTTGGGGCCCATATATAGGTGGTTGGGGGTAAGGACTGGCCTTACTCTTCGATGTGGGACTGATTCCCTTCTGCTTATACTTTCTGAAGCCCTCTTAGGCAGGCTGGCGCCCCCGGTCCCTGGGTTCCTAGAGGCAGGATAGAGTGCCAGGCCCCGAGGCCGGGTGCTGATGATCCGGTCCCGACCCTTGGGCCGGGCCCTGGTGCGCTTGCCGCGGGTCTGTGGGCCTGCTGTAGCCTCTCTGCGGCTACTGTCAACAGGTAGTTATACAACTGTACCAATACTTGCACACTAATATATGTAAGGACACTACAACTCCATGGCTCAATGCAAAACATGTGAAAGATTTAAGGCAGATAGGAAAACTACTCCATGAATCTGGCTGTGAAACCTCATCCACCATTAGAACTCTTTGACCATCAACAACCTTCAAAGCATTTCACAATACACTAAACCCTCACCCACTGTAGCCTAGTAAACAATCAAGCAGGTAGTAAAACTACACCCAACAAATGCTACAAAAAAAATAACTGCCAAAGGATGCAATGTCTTCCAGGAAGGAGATCAAATGAAAGATGACATCATAATAATCAACATTGATTCACAGAGAGTATAAAGAAAAATGGATCCCAAGCAAATTATATAATCGTGCAGCCCAAGCAAATACACTTGAAACTTACTTTGTCAACTAAAAACAAGCTGCAAACTTTTGAAAAATAGCATGTGCTACTGTACACAATGACAGGCTTTACTTAAAACCTCTATTTCATTTTTTGGGTATAAATAGGCATATCAACAAAGCACACCAAATAAACATCTCTATTTCATTCTCCAAGTAAATTTCTACTTGCTCATAATCTAGTATAGCCTCCTAAGTTGGAGATAACATGGATAGTGCGAAACTGGCCAGCCAATGAACAAACATAACAAACACAACGATATTTACAAACCTGAAACAGAACTAAAGAACCAATGGCAAATCAGAACTAAAAATTGAATTTTGAGTTAAAAAAAAAAAACATTACCTCTAGATAACACAAACTCTGGAAAGATCTAATCAACATGCATCACAGCCTTGGGCCTCTCCTTGGATTTTGGGAACAGTTGAGGTATTGAGGCAGTGCTCACTGTGCTCTCATGATCTAACCAAGAAAGCAATTCAGTTAGTATAACTGATATAATTTAGATTTTAGACCATCATAAACTACCACACATTACCAATTTAGATTTTAGACCATCAGAAACTACAATTTTCAATTTACATACACGCGAGGTAAACAAGGCAGAGTCCTTACAAATTGTTGCTTGTCTCGAAGCCCCAGATCATCAAGCAAAGTCTGGACCTCAGTTTCAGTCTCAGTCTACACAATGTAGGCATGTATCATGACTACAAAACATTCAAAGTTACAACTATAAAACTAAAGTTACTAAACAACAAACTGAATCATGAAACATAATCTCACCCTAACAAAGCAATCATGAAAGTGCACTCGATTTCCAAAGAACCCTTTTCGAACTTCCTCCTTCACAATGAACTCCGGCCGATTTGGGGCTTCGGCTTCGGGCCGGGATTTATTTAGCTGATCCCGGTCCCGTCCCGTCGTTTTAGAACGGGATCGGGACGGGACGGGATATGCATTTTTCAAACTTCAATCCCGTCCCGTCCCGTCCCGTCCCGTCCCGTCCCGTCCCGTCCCGTCCCGTCCCGTCCCGTCCCGTCCTGTCCCATTTAGGAATGAGATCGGGACGGAATCGGGATTACGGGACCAAATGCCCAACCCTACAAAATTTTGTGGAGCTCACTCATGAGACTTGAGCAGTTAACATGACTACATGAGCACTTAACTTAAAAACTTGTAAACAAAGTTAGAACGACTTGAACAAAACTCATCTCATCTCATCTCTTCCAGTCTGTTCTATTTCTTTGCATCTCTATAGTTTTGTTTTTCTTTTCATCTTTGCATCTTGATATTTGAAATTACATAAGTCTCACGTAATTTTGTTATATAATATCAGTAACCCTTCAAATTCATAGTGCCAAAATCCCATATTTATTCTTGTTGCTTGTTTGCACAGTATACTTCCGGTAATATAAACATACTATCCCCTGTATTTTCATAAAGTACTATCCACAAAGAAATAACTTAATTTTGAACCCACAAAAGAATGAGCCCCCTTTATAGTCCAAAACACCTAAAACTTGATTCAAAAGCGCCGCCCCAATAAGTCATCATTCACTTGACAATCTTGGAACAAATTCTCGCAACCAGTTCGGCTATGAGCTAGGGACGAAGGTGCCAACATAACCAACTCCGGCGATGAAGAATGCAATGGATTGGAGGAAAAGGTAGATGAAGAAACGGTTCTTTCCATAAGAAAGATCATAGCACCCACAGAAGAAGAGGTAGAGTCCAACAATGAGCTCAAGCAAATGAAGTCTGTTCATAGGCAACCAAGAGATCAGAAAATGTATACATCAAAGTTTATATTTCAAAGCATATATAGCTGTGTTACATTACATGGCACTGTTTTTCTCTTCTAACCATTAGTAAGCACAATAGACATGAAAGAGGGATTAGTGTAATGATTCTTGAGCATACGATTAAGAGTGAGCTTCCTTGACTTCCTTTTTTAAAGGTACCTTTGCAAAGGAAGATTTGACTACCTCTATAGAAAAAAGGTTAGGCTGTCTATTAGAAAATGTCCCAAGGCTGCATAAAAAGCTTGGTTTTATTTTATTTTCTTTTTGTTGAAAAAAAAAATATATAGAATTCACAGTGCTTTCTCTAGCATGCAGATAAACATCTAAAATGCCAGTACACTATTTCATTATAAACATAATGAACTATTTCACTGGCATTTCGACGTGCTTGTAGCATTGAATACTTCTCATAGTTTTTAAGACATTGATTATAAGATTTTCAGAAAGCAGGACAGGAATGATTTGCAAAAGAGCTATACCTTTCGCTGATCCTCACTCGAGGCTTCCTGTGAGCTTTTGGAGCTGATTTTGTCTTGAGAGCATCTCCCAATTTCTCTGTCACGACCCATTCATTCACTCTTCCTGCTTCAAACAGGCCTATAAATGTTGCCTTAGTCCGGTGCAGAGACATTACATTCTCAAAGAGAATCCAGAAAATCAACAAGTGGAGTGATCTGTAGGGGATTGCATAAATATTTGCAAGTGTTAAACATGAATTGGGTGAATAAGGAACAAAATGTTTGATACAGTTGTATAAAGAAAGAAACTTAGTTGCTAATAGATGCAAGATGATTAAGGGGAGTGTAATAGACCTAGGAGTTCCAACTGCATTGAGGAGAGTAATAGTAGAAGGAATGTAAACAGCACCCCAAATGGGAACTTGAACTTCAGGAACCAAAACTGTTGCTGGTAAAATAACACAGTAGAAAACAAAGGTGACTATATGTGCTACAATTTTGCGCACAAAGAAAAAGCTGTAGATCACATGGAACTTCTTCAATGGGGACACCTTCTGCAATATACATGCAATAAGGTAATAGTCAGAACTTCTGGATGAAGCAAGTAATAATTCCCAGACTTGTGCATTTTAAATTACGGCTTAGTTGTGGTTTTAACACTTAAACTTAGGCAGATATGCTTGAGCAATACCTTGTTTCTTAAAATCTCCATTACCATCTTCCTGAAGAGATTAGCAGGGCCACAAGACCATCGATGCTGCTGATAACGATAGGCCTTGAAAGTACTGGGAAGTTCATTTTTGACCTGAATTTTACAAGATATTAGGGAGAAGGTGACTATCAGTAACTCCACATAGGTAGGTTTGTAAGAAGTAAAAAGTGTATAGTTTTATACCAGGTGATTTATGAAACCTCGCGAACAGACAATACTTGACCCATAATAGAATTTAGGTGGTAATTTTCACTTTTAAGCTTCAGAAGAAAATTTTTGCTGATGCTGTCACAAGACTGTTACTATTGTTACATACTTGATTACCTTGAGGTCAGAAATATAGACGAACTTCCAGCCTCTAAGACTAGCTCGGACGGCTAAATCCATATCCTCCACAGTTGTGCGGTCCTTCCAGCCTCCAGCCTCATTGAGGGCTGCTATTCTCCACACTCCTGCTGTGCCTGCATTACATTCTCCAATGTTATCACATCAATTGGGGATTACTGCACATATTGGTGTTACAGTTATACTAATTTTTCATGTAAATGATTTACGTACCATTGAAACCAAAGAAGGCATGAGTTGCAGACCCAACTTCTTGCTCCACTGTGAAATGGTAATCTAGTGACATCTCTTGCATTCTGGTCATTAAGCACTCATCAGCATTTACTGTGATACAAGAAAAAAAAATCCCATGTGAGTTTTAAACTATACATTGTCATTGTACATTTGTACTGTAAAGATTTATTGTCACACATTAGACAAAATTTCCTAATAATTCTAAAAAGTAAAGGCATTATATGAATCCGTAAACGAAAAGAATGTCCCATTGTTCTTCATTTAGGTTCCCTCCAACATAGATTAACTATCCACGTATGTGTCTAAACTGTTCTTCTATCCAACCATCATGCTTGAAGTTAAGTACCATTGTTAAAAGAGTTCACAGCAACCATGCTGCCACTACAAATTTTCATCCAAAATACAAAAAATACAAAATTTCACACCCTTTGAAGGATTGAACATAAAACAGGTATCAATAAGATGGTAGGTAATCTGACAAAAAAAAAATTACCAAATTTCCAGCGAGCTTGGACAAGAGCAATGTCAGGGTTGTGGAGGAGAAATGGGATTGTGCGCCACAGAAAATCAGGTTCAGGTTGGAAATCGGCATCAAAAATGGCGACGTAGTCACACTGTTTGACATAAGAGTGCTTCATTCCTTCTTTAAGAGCCCCTGCTTTGTAGCCATGTCTGTTGTCTCTGATCTCGTACTTTATGTTTATTCCTTTGCTTGCCCATCTCTGCACTTCTACTTCCACCAAATCCTGTCGTTGTTTTTTTGGGTTCAATTATAGAACAAAACCCATGTCAGAAATATGAAACATTGGTTGCGCTAAATTGGGTAAATTTGACAAAACTTGAGGTTGGGTAATAGTTTCATGGGACTTTTACCCAGAAATGAATACTCACCAAGAGGTACAACAAACCCGGAAATGTTTTCACTTGATTTTGACGAAATTATTTTCATGGTTTTGACTAAGAAAAAAAAATTACAGTGAAAAACCTCTACAATAACCCACGTTTAAGGTTGAATGAAAAGCTTGGCTAGCAGCTAAAAGGAGTACACACTATTCCACAAAGGAAGATGATAATGACCAATTATTCGTGGCATTAGCAGAAAAATTAGTTTCCCATTTCGTATGATATTAACGAATTTATTATATTTACTCATTTTTGGAAAAAAAAAATGAAAATATAAAGAACACGATTCTACCAAGGAAGATGATAATGGCCAATTAGTTGCGGCATTAGCAATAAAATTATCCTCAAGCCGTCACATGATATTAACAAAATTATTGTGATTACTCTTTTTCTTTTGAAAAATAAAGTAAGTCCTTGATTTAAATACTTGGGTCACCATATATAGTGTAACCACAAAATCTCAATATGATATAGAATGTGGTGAATCAGTTCGAAATTTGAACCTTGATGAGAGGGTCAGTTGAATCATCAAGAACTTGAACTATAATCCTATGAGAAGGCCATGAAAGCCCACATGCAGCTCCAATAGAAAGCTGATAAACCTGCATGTATCCATATAAACTCAAGTAAAGAATAAGAAGAAGAAAACAATTAATATATGTTCATAATACCAATGCATGCAAGTACCTCTTTTTCATTGTACATTGGAATTTGCACAAGAACCATAGGGTAAACAGAATTTCCAAGCTCCACATCATCCTTAATTGCCTCCCATTTCCAACGCTTCTCAGGTCTCCTTCTGAAAACCTTGACCAACATTATGACAATACCCATGTACACCTTCTCCAGAAAGAGCAACACAGACATTCCCAAGCACACCGCCACCAAAACTCGCAGCAGCGGCACGATCAGCGGCGCTTTCGCCTGCTGCAGAACCATCCCGATTTGGCTAGCTTCTTGGAGCCTGTCCATTGTTGTCACTAGTTTATTGATGCAGAGAGAAAAGAGGAAGGCAATGAATGGAAACAGAGTAGGAGGACTGAGAGAACTAGGAGGGTAGTGCTCTAGCTAAGTGGGTTGCTTGGGCTGGCTGGTTATATAAGAAGGGTGCTGCTGGCTTTGCGAAAAGTACACGGTTTGTTCTTTTTGTTGTTTTTCACTTCTGCTAGCTTGCAGCTTTTTTGCTTCTGAGTTACTTCAAGCTAGCTAATGCGGGAGAGCTGGAATGTCAGTGATGAACTAAGATAGATCGAAAATCCCAAATACAAGGCAGATTCAGAGACGTACCCCTTTCTTTCTTTCTTTCTTTCTTTCTTTGAAGTTGTATGTTTAGAGATAGAATGACAAACTACTTAAACTGTGACGGTTTCGCTTTCTCTTCACCAATGGCTTCATATTATCTCGAGGCTGAGGAAGCGTAGTGTTTGAGGGCACAAATATAGTCGGGCAATGATGAGTGTATATATAAACCTAGTTAGGAAAATGAATGTTCACCTCAGTTAAGCGGTAGGTCGTCTTAATCTAAGGTGGCCGGCATGCCATATCATTTATACGAAAAATGTCATTCACCTTCTCACACTAAGAAATCCATGAAACGTGACAGAACTGATAGATGAACTCTTCTTTGTCGCCATCGATATATTTTTTTATATATAATAATGGAAAATTAATAACGATATAGACCTCATTTACATATAAAAACCCAGCAATTCAATTTCTGATTCATGCATGGATCCGATCACTTAAAACATAAGGATAGCTTCACTGCAAGAAGGGGCTACGACAAAATCGTACCATTCATAGGAAGTCCTAATTGGTCTAAAACCAAAAATACTTGATCACAACCTAAGGGCGATTTCCTGATGATGATGATGATGCTAGAGATGTACGTACCGGAATGAAACCTAGCACTTCCCCAACAGACTTATTTGTGCTGAAAGATGCTCTAATCGTAACACACATATATATCCTTTATAATTTTGAATTATTCTTTTATTTTTTGATAAATTGTAGAGAAGTGAATTCTCAAACATGCTCTAATCATAACAAATTCTTCTCACACGAAAAAAAAGAAAAAAAAGAAGCACAAATCCATTGCCCGACTCAGTAAATTAAACCCATTCCGCCACAAAAGTTGCCAGATTATTGTAGATGGTAAAAGAGATCAGATGACCCTCTTTTCAATCATTTTTTCGCAGAGATTTCAATCATTTTTTGAGTTGTTGTAGCAAAACGTGGAGGAGATCGACCGAACTGGAAATATTCTGAAGCAATTGTGGGTTTAATTATTTTGACTGTTGTAAGCAAAGGTTGCTTAGAATGTGTAAAAGTAGTAGAGACATGCACGCACACAAGAAGCAGCATGTGTCAATGGCCCTCAAATGGTCTAGAACCTGCAGTAGCTAAAGAAAAATTCATCATTGTAATGATATCTTCTTTGCCATTTACTCTAATTTTCTCCATCATTCCAAGTTTGAACCATTGTCCAACTCCATAATTTTACATAAAATGGGTCGCTTCTGTTCTTGGTACAGATGGGATGTCTCAGATTTTTTGGATCAAAATATGTTTTTAATTTTTTTTCTTAATAGTAATGATAAGAAATATTAACATTATGCAAAAAAATCATTTATAACGGTACGATTGAAAGAGTCACTACTACTTAAGTAAGTTCACTCACTCAAAATAAGTCCGTCGTTTAATTTAGTTCGATTTAGAGTTTAAGCCGTCTATGTACGAAGGAAACGTAACCAACTATTGGTAGATGGCTAGGGAATTACCAACGACGAGATAGCTAGGGCAGGAGAGAGCATGAGATAGCTATCTACTACTTGTACACATTCTAAGTAACCCTTGCTTACAATGTTCAGAGCAGATTGGTTTAAAGTAGAATGGTTTTCTTAACTACCAATGTTGAATGTGATTGTGATTTTGAATAATAATGCACCAATTCAAATTAAAACCTTAATTAGGTGCATACTTGGCAAGAATCCTATGTTTGGGTCAAACCTTGGAGCGTCAGTTTAAACAGGTATAATAGCAAAATCAGGGAGTAGATTTAGTTTGCTGGTCTAAGTTAGGAAGAACCAAAGTTGATTGATAGACAGATCGAGAGATTCGATCATTAAATCATCTCATTAAACTCATATCTTTTGTTTAATTAATTCAGGGTGTGCAAGTCATGGTTGATAGCACATCATTTTTATGTACATGATAACGATCGACCTCATACTATATATTCACTAATCGTTATACTTTAAAGAAGTACTGAAGTTTCATCAGAACATATTTCAAGCAAAATATAGATAAAAACCGGACATTTTTCTTGAACTGATCAGAGGTTTCATTGAAATGATTAAGAAGTAACGAAAGGGCTATCAACGGATCCTAAATAATTGATGCATCAGTTAAGAGTACAGTGCTTAGCTAGTCTAATAAGTTTGCTTTGGAAGTGCAATAGTAATTTAATTCCTGGTCTCTAGTCATGTGTATGGAAAGTTGTCAAGTTAGTCTTGGTCATAGTAAGAGTTCTATTGAAACTTGAATTTCATTTAAATTGTGTCTCCCATATATATCATGTTGTATTGGCCTTGTTAGGAGACATTATGGAAAAGTTTATTCGCATAGTAAGCTCTGTTCTTTGGTGAATGATTCCCAAAATCCTACATTCTAGTTGAGTGATTATCAGATCAAACCCCATCTCGTAAACCCTTTATATACAATATCACTGAATCAATAATGTAAACATCAAGTAACTTGTTTAACACTGTGATAGAATTATGTCAAAATTGTAACTAATGGAAATATCAGGTGAGAGAGGGCTATCAACCATTCTATTTTGAGTAGGTCATGAGTCATGCATATGTTAGAAACTATCTCATACCACGAACTTGAAATTGATTAGAACGATTAATTAACTTAATGATAACTGTTATGCCACTGAGATTACATAATGATCGATCTCAAGGCACACAAAATGAGCTAGGTATGCTTAAATAACTTCAACTTGGCTACTAGCTATAGCTAGAAGAAATGGAGTAGTCACAGAGGCAAACAAAGAGTCGCAACACAAAACTAATTTGTAGCAATCATTTTTCGTGTCAATCAAAATAGCAATGAAATTCTTAACCAAAATAGCAGTACGTGCACCATTCCCAGTGTAACAGGCTCAGTGTAACAGGCCATGATTCTGAGGATATGAACATAATTGACTTCCAATGGAGAAATTAAGTACAATTGTATATTACATTATTACTACACACTCATATGTATTCATCCAAATCAATTATATATATGAACCTGGTCTGTATCAATAGTACGTGGAGACTGCAGGCTTCTATCATGCCCTTCAACTACATATACTACACATGCATGTAATTGTAAAGCTGATGCCACAAGATCTTCACAAGAGTATAGACACGATTGTACTTGCATATATTGTAACGACCCGAATATTAAATTACCTTCTAAAATTTTTACTTTAATTTTGATGTTCGGAAATGTGTTTTTACGATTCGGAAGTTTCAAAGGTTGACTTTTTATAAATTAACCCGACCGAGAATTTTATTTCTCGACGAGATAGAGGACGTTAAAACGAGTTCGTGGATACGTAGCATGTTTAAATTCGAATTTGTATGAAAAAGTTATGATGTAAAATCGGTAATTTTCTAGTTTTGGTCGAGTATAATTAGTCGGGGGAGGAAATTTATAGAAAAGGGCGGAAGTTTCTAGAAACGGGGGAATATTCTAGGAATGAGGGGGAATATTTTTTTTTTCTCTCTCTCTCTCTCCTCTTTCCCCCGAACTCGGCCCGAGCTCCACCGACCTCGGTTCTCTGCCGTCCGGCCACCTCTGCTCGCGCGCCACCTAGCAAACGACGCGTCTCGGCCTCCTCTTCCGTTTGAGCTAAGGCGCGGCCCAGGGGAGCAGCTGTGCGCGACGCGGCGAGCTTGGGAAGCTCTGCCACCGTGCGCGACAGAGCTCCAGGCGTCGCCGAAGCACGAGTCACCCACCAATCTGCTCTCCTCCTCCTTGCGCGCCTCTCTGAAGTGGTGGATCGCAACGTTTAATTTCTCGTCGAATCGCACGGATCGAAGCAATCCGATCTGATCTGCAATTCGACCCGTTTCTAGCTGTTCGACCCAACCCGACTCGAGTTGACTGACCCGACCAGCGTTGACCGAGTGTTGACCGATTGTTGCCCGTTGACCGAGTGTTGGCCGTTGACCGAGCATTGACCCGACACTGTAGCAGTCTGAACCAACCCGTTTCCTTCAAGGTCCGACCCTAAACGGATATTTACCATTAATGGTAAATTAAGGTGAGTAAACCTCACTATATTAATATTAAATACGAGTTTAATTTTAGTATATTTATTGTTATAGGTAAAATGATTTATGTGAAATATATGTGTTGATTGATGTGGAAGTGTGAAATATATGTATATATTGAGGAGGTGTTTTAATGATAATTGTCTATTTGAGATAGATTGGGGGAAACGTGGTATGAATTTTATTCACCATATAAGGGTCGTCGTATTTGCTAGCTAGCAGTAGCGTGGGACGCTACCTAGTAGCCCTGGGAGGTTCCGACCCTTAGCCTGAGAGGTTGGGTCGTCATTTTGCTAGCTAGCAGTAGCGTGAGACGCTACTTAGTAGCCCTGAGAGGTTCTGACCCTTAGTAAGCCTGGGATGGTATTATGAGAGGCTAGGTCGTCATATTTGCTAGCTAGCAGTAGCGTGGGACGTTACCTAGTAGTCCTGGGAGGTTCCGACCCTTAGCCTGAGAGGCTAGGTCATCATGTTGCTAGCTAGCCGTAGTGTGGGACACTATCTAGTAGTCATGGGAGGTTCCGACCTTTAGCCTGAGAGGCTGGGTCGTCATGTTGCTAGTTAGCAGTAGCGTGGGACGCTACTTAGAGCATCAGCAATAGGGACCTATATTTGAGTCTTTATTTGAAATTTGGGTCAAAAAAAGTGGAATAGGTCTTGTAGTGGGTCAGAAAAAAAAGGATCCAAATTAGTCGGAGAGCTAAATATTGGATCAAATTTGATCCAAAGTGTGAACAAATTTGCTTTAGACTCAAAACTGGGACCCACCAAATGAGGCTGTTTTGCTTAACCCTATTGAGACAACGGCTATATTTCTGACTATGCCTAATAATCTTTTGCATGTTCAATTGGTTATTATTGAAGTTAGATAATATCATTATATATTCAAATTATATATATATTGATCGAGTTGATATTCAAGTTTACTAACACATGTAATTCACGTTGATATTTGTTATATTGTAATGAATAAAAATTCTTGATTTTATGTTTCACGTCTGATGAATAAATTCTATTATCTTAAACTAAGTTTAGTAATATTTTTTTAAACTTAATTGGCCTAAAAATTAAATCAAACATAAATAAAAGACTCAAGTATGAATATGAGTAAAAAAAAAATTATGTTCTGAACTTACATATGAGTCTAAAAAATTGAATTAAAAATATAGGTTAAAAAATAAGTCATGTACCACTACAGCACCCAAAAAAATAAGTCTTGTTATACACTATTCAGATGGACTCAAATAATTATTCAGGCTTATTTGGACCCAAATTTGAGTCTAAAAAATAAGTCCCCACTGCTGATGCTCTTAGTAGCCCTGGGAGGTTCCGACCCTTAGCTTGGGAAGCTTACTATTACGTGGTGGTGCTAACTTTCCCCTAATTTATCGATATGATATTATAGTCAATATAATTTGTTATGATATTTGTTATTTGGTCTTCAAGAATATTATCCTTATGAGACATATTTATTTTGACTAAAAGTATTTTATGATTTATTATATTCGTGAGGTTAATTTGAGAAGTTGTGACCCCTGTCTTATTGCTAGTGGGTGGGTGGTTGTGGTTTTCATTAGTATATTGCAGGGGTTGATTTGATATATGGTATTATCACTACATGCGTGTATCATGAACTTTGTAGTTTAAGACTTCTATGTCTTGTGACGGTGGTTGTGTTTTGGGGAGCAGATGGCTCCAGGAGAGACTGGATTATTGTGAGAAGTGTCTGTTGAAATTTTCTGCATGTAGGGTTGTCCATTTTTAAGGGAGGTTATGCCAAAATTTTCGGTTGTAATTTTTCCTTAAGGTGAACCCCGAAGGGTTCACTTTGGATTTAAGGTGGAAATCCGGGGTGGGTCGTGACATATATAATTGACAAACTAGAATTAACACATATTACCTGTGTAATATCCTGAAAATTCGTTACTAATTCTGAAGGTTTATTTGGAATTATTAATGTAATAACCCCAATTTTAATTAAATTTCTCGAGATTAATGGAAGGGTGATTTATGGGAATTCGTATCTCATACTCTTTTAATTAGTTGTTGTTCGACGTCGGAAGTAATTCCGAGAGTTAAAAATTCGAAAAACGTTAAGTTCTGATGGGTTAAAAGTTGACATTTTTATCTGTTGTGAGTTTCGAAAAGTTTCATTCACGAAAGTCGTAGAGCTTAACGATATGAGTTCGTAGACACGCGGCACGCATGAAACGGACGTCGTATGAATAAGTTACGACATGTTGAAGTTATTTCCAAAATCATATATTTCTATAAAAGGAAAGGTTTCCGAAAATGTCAGAATTTCCCAAAATATCTCAGCCGCCATGTGTACTGTTCATCCCTTTCTTTTTTCGACAGCAGAGCTTCTTTTGCTCCGTTCTCCGCTGTCCGGCCACGCCACGAGGAACCTATCAGAATGCTCCTCTATCTCTCCTCTTTCAGTTGAGCCGCGCCACGCTTGAAGTCGTCGCCGGTGCGCGACGCAGTGGAGCCCGAAAGCTCTTGCCACTGTGGGCAGCGGAGCAGCTCGCGCTCGAGGCACACTTTTTCTGGCTCCTCTCCTTCCTCTGAGCACGTCTGTGCCAGCCTCGAGGTCCAAATTGAAGGGGAGAAGCGGCTGACCTAGGGCGGTCCAATCCTCCTTGCGGCGGCGTATCCGGCCTCTTCTTGGCCGTATCCGGCCACTTCTCGGACGTATCCTCGGGTGCTCCAGGTAGATTTTGAATCGTTGAACCTTGATCTACATGTTGGTGGTCTTGGTTGCAGGTTTGGGTGGCGGCGCGTGGAGCGCACGTGCAGCCACTTTGGGCGGCGTGTGGCGGAGCGTTTGGGGGTTTTTGGGACAGTAGGGTGTCCTGCTCGTCGATACGAGCGCGGGTCGTATGACCAAGTTATGAACTTTTGAATTATATGTTAGGCGATTATTATTTTTTCGTACATATCGGCCTAGATTTTGGTGCATGGTGTTCGATCCTATGGTCGACTAGGCATTCTACGAGTCTTGAGAGGCTCCGAAGGAGGTTTGTCGTGTGTTGGCAAGCCTCGGGGTTAAGGGTTATGTGATCGGAGCTAATTATAATATGTTTTTATTTGAATTGAATGCTAAGTCTCGATGATGTTACTTAGGTGATTGACCATGCGTGAGTATCTCACCTTGGTGAGATTGAAGACGCAGCGGGAGTTGAGGTGAGTAAACCTCACAATGTTCTCATGAACAAGTTACTTTATAGTTATTGAATCGTTAAATGTGAAATTTTTTTATGGGAATAAATATTTGTTTTAAATCATATGAACTTGATCGACTACGGTTCATGGGTAAGTAAAATGAGTTTAATATAAAAATAATTTTAAAAGTGTGTTCCGATCAATGACTATAGTTGGTATTAGTGGACTATTCCTGAGTGAATGTCCACGTATATATATATATATATATATATATATATATATATATATATATATATTTACGTGAAATATATAAATTGAGGTTGTGCATTGAGTGCATTATTTTGTTATGAAATTGTCATAATTGAGTATATGTGAGTTGTGTGTCGTGTGAATGGGTTGGTTTGGAAACCAACGGCCAATGAGAGATCTTTCCTGTATGAGATAGGGATTTCTCATGTATGGTGATTAGGGTCCACCTTGTATGAGATGGGGGATCGCTATGGTGATTGGGTTGGTATGGAAACCAACAGCCAATGAGTGATCTTTCCTGTATGAGATGAGGATTACTCATGTGTGGCGGCAATTATATAGGGAATCAAGATTTTGGCCGGGTGATTGGCTACGATAAGTTAGAGCTCTAGTCTGTCTGCCTATGTACGTTATGGGAGTACCGTGTGGGGTACTTGCGTCTCATGATTATGTGCACGTCTGGTGGGTAACCATGTGGGGTTACCGGAGTCTTGTGTGTGACTTTAAAAATAGGTTTTTGGTGTTCTTCCTTTGTTGTCGAAAAGAGAGTTGGGTTTTAAAAGAAAACAAGGTGTGCGTTGTTTTTCTTGAGTTTAAGATGACAACATCTTGGCTTCATTTTGGGATTGTGGGATTTCTCATATACTTTCATTTGTTATATGTTTGTGTTAATTTTTTGTGCGTGACTTCCTGAACTAAATTATATGTAGGAGTCACGATTTTAATTGGTTGTGCGTGACTTCCTGAACTAAACTATTTACAGGAGTCACGATTTTAATTGTGTAAGATTTGTACCTTCCTGAACTAAACTATTTGCAGGAGTCACGATTTTAATTGTGTAAGATTTGTACCTTCCTGAACTATGATTTTAAGCAGGAAAGTCTGAATCTTACTTTGTGTTTTTGTGTGCGTGTGGTAGTATGGTTTAAGTGTTGTTGCATGAGTCTGAGCTAACTCATACGAGCTTTAAAAAGCTTATCGGGTTTGTTGTTTACAACCCGGTGCACCAATCCATGGTGTAGGGTTTAATTGTGTAGGTGAGGATCAGTAGAGTTGAGGCGGCGGTTGATTGTGCGGTGAGTAGATGTGATTCTACTCATTAGTCTTGTTTTTCTTTAAGTATAGTGAGGCATGAGTTGAACAATTACATTATCCGTTATCTCACAACTTGTGTAAGATTGGAAATATAATATTTGTATTCATCAGAGTCGCATTTGTATGGACTCTTTAATGCATAATAATTTGTAATTTATTTTGAGTTCATTGTGATTATTGAATTATCACGTTTTCGAATTTGAATTTTATCTTTTCAAACTTATAAAATCTGTTAGAGCCGTCTCAAGCATAAGTCTTCTACAATCCTCTAAGTTTGAGCTTCTTATGAATGGGGCAAGAACTTATGCTCTTAATTGTAGAGATTGTGGGGACTTACGCATTCTTATATATGAGTTCAGATTTGCCTTTGAACCCCTCCCATAAAGGAAGTTCAATAGGACTCAACTTCACTCTTAAGAAACTTAATGATATCGTATCTTGTAATTAAATCAATAATCAAGTAAATAGATTTCTATCTCATATCAATAGATATACACATTGATTAGGTAAATAGATTTCTATCTCATATCAATAGATTCCATATTCTTATTATATAGTCTCAGTCATTTATAAATTGTTGTTTACTGTAATAACGTGTGATAAGTCTATTATTATCTTACAACACATAATGAGAAACGATGAGTCATTTGCGCATATCAAGTTGGAGCATCAACAAGCATCCAGTGATCATCAACTACTTTAATTATCAGAATCCAATGAACTTGATAATAACCAAGCCAATTTGCCATGAAAAAGATGATAATGACTGGACAAAGGACTTGTGCATTGTGCAGTTCACTGTTGCGATTATTGTTACCATAGTATTGTATATGGTGCTTCTTATTGAATAAAGAAAAACATTATTGTGTGTTTTGCTTCGTCACTGGTTAAGAAAAGGAGTATTAAAATCGGCAACAAGATCATCCTCAATGGGGGTCATACAGAGATCTTCTCAAACCAACTGATCGGTTCTCTTCTCAAAATTTGATTGGTAGTGTTACTTGAGGGGTCTGTGTATAGGGAATCCTTCATAGCAAGAAATTAATAATTGTGTTGCAGTAAAAGCACTTAATCTTCTAAGTTCAAGAGAAAGTTTATAGCTGAATTAGAGTTTAGGGTTTATGAACCAATTTTTGATAAGGGCCAAAAGCTGACCTAACATAGGCCCAGTTTGGGATTGATTCCCAAGCTGCTTTTGGGGTCAAAAGTGATTCTGGGCATAATCTTAAGTGTTTGGTAACAACCATAAAACTGATTTTAGAAGAATTGATTCTCTTAAAAGTGGATTTTGGAGAAGCAGGGTAAGGCCCAGTTTGGGATTGCTGTGCTGTGAGTAGAATTGCTTTTGAATTTGCAGTGAGCAGAATTGCTTTTGAATCTGCTGTGAGTAGAATCAGCTGAGGTGTTTGGTAAACTGTTTTTAAAAGTGCTGTGAGAACCAAAAAGCAATTTCGTGTGTTTGGTGAGTTATAAGTAAAAATTATTTTGGATGGGTATAATGACAAAAATAGACATTTTATAAATTGATATTAAAATAAATAATTGTTTCTTTTGTATGTAATTATAAAGTTAATCCACAATATTACATAAGATTTCTTAACACCATAGTAAATGATTGATTATGATTTAATTAAATTAATATATCACAATCTAAGAAAAAATAAATATTACAATTTGTTACAAATATAATTGATTCCTGCAAAAGCATCTCTTACCCTGCTTCTCCAAAATCCACTTTTAAGAGAATCAATTCTTCTAAAATCAGTTTTATGGTTGTTACCAAACACTTAAGATTATGCCCAGAATCACTTTTGACCCCAAAAGCAGCTTGGGAATCAATCCCAAACTGGGCCTAAGAGATGTTTTTGCAGGAATCAATTATATTTGTAACAAATTGTAATATTTATTTTTTCTTAGATTGTGATATATTAATTTAATTAAATCATAATCAATCATTTACTATGGTGTTAAGAAATCTTATGTAATATTGTGGATTAACTTTATAATTACATACAAAAGAAACAATTATTTATTTTAATATCAATTTATAAAATGTCTATTTTTGTCATTATACCCATCCAAAATAATTTTTACTTATAACTCACCAAACACACGAAATTGCTTTTTGGTTCTCACAGCACTTTTAAAAACAGTTTACCAAACACCTCAGCTGATTCTACTCACAGCAGATTCAAAAGCAATTCTGCTCACTGCAAATTCAAAAGCAATTCTACTCACAGCACAGCAATCCCAAACTGGGCCATAGTTCTAACTAAATAAGGGAACCAAAAATGATGTAGGAAGGATGACAGCAAACATTGAAGAGCAGATTAACCGTTGTAAGTCAAAACCCGGTTTACTGCAGATTTGGCGTCCGGCGTCCGAATGACCATTGTGATACCATTCCGGAAAGGGAACGACGTCAGGAATCAAACTCGTAGCTTTGCTACGATGTGTGGGCCTTTTCGGGCTTTCGAGTTCGTTTAGGGCCTCAAAACGGCAGTTTAATATGTTTTCAAGATTTAAGTTTTCTAATTTGTTTTGGATTTGTTTTGTTTTAATTCCTTGGGCTTTTAGGTTTCCTTATTAGTTGCCCTAGGGTTTCTTTTCAGTATTTAAGCATCCCTTTGGGATCACATACAATTAATTAATCATATTTTCTCAAAACCCTAAGAGTTTTCTCTTGATTCCTGGTGGACTCCAGACCTGTTTTTTAGAGTACAACGTTGATTGTACTCTCCATTCATTGAGGGTTCGACGTTGATCAACCCTTCCACACTTCTACTGCGTCAAAAAATAGTGAACTCATTGCTCAGCTAGTAATATGCATCAATATAAGAATATCCATATGACTAGTTCTGTGAAAGTTCTCGGCTGCGCCTGGCAGCAGCAACGACTGCATTCATTAATATTCCACGAAATCCACCCTTCTCCAGTTCATGAATGCCAGTAATGGTAGTTCCACCAGGTGATGTTACATCATCTTTTAGCTGACCTGGATGCTTCCCAGAACTAGTAGCCATAGATGCTGCTCCTAATACCTGAAAGAAAGAAGAAGAAAAATGAATTGAAGACAAAATGACAAATCGACATTAAATATCCGCATAACAAAGAATCCAAGAACAAGTGGAAACTGCACAATGAGGAATGCCCTGAAAAATCAATTGCGATGAAGTTAGGGGAACATTATTACTATGAAATCTGTAAACATGTTAAAGAAATTTGAAAATAAATGTAAATTATAGGGGGGTTATCCTTCAGATTTATAAGCCACTGAATATTCATACTTAGTTGAAATTTAAAAACTATTTCAATTCTTTGTCTACTTTTTGTATGCAGGTAATAGGGTTTAACTTTTGGAGTATATGATTAACTTGGATATATTACATGCAATATGTCCCTTTGGTGCAGCTGCATTGTCGAAATTTTAAGAAATATAACAGGCTGTGTCATATGAGCACGCATATAAACGTGGGGGATTAGTATGCCATTTGACTTACAGTTTGAGATGCTAGATCCACCGCAAGTTCTCGCGGTAGACCTGCAGCAACTGCTCCATCTGCCAAAGCCTCTATAGCCAAATATATATATGCAGGACCACTGCCACTGTAATTTACCGAAACATATAAAACCTCAATTTAAAACTCAAAATGCTTGAATGAGAAACATAGCATTTTCTGCAACATGCAGGGAAAGAGGAACAAAGACTTGTCATTTCACTTATTTTCAAAGTTGTGCAGTTGCAATATGAGATAAAAGTAAAGGATACTGTACAGTCTGAGTTTAATTCATGACTTGAAGTTACATACCATAGGCCAGTAACTGCATCAAACAATTTTTCGTCGGCTTTCCATGTCTTGCCTACTGATCCAAATAATTCAGCTATTAAGTCTCCATCTTGTTCTGTTGCAGCTCCTCCCAAGCTCAAAACTGTTTGAACATAGGATTAAGAACTTCACCTCATTCCACTTATACAGAATTTCAACACCAAACTAAAAAAATTATATACATCACCAAAACCAAAAAACTAAAAATGATATACAAGGGCGAAGAAAACTAGAAACATGAGAAGCAAGAGTTTGAAAACCCACAACAATGAAGCTTATGACAAAATAAATCTGATAATTTCTCCAAATTATATACTTATCATCCAATTCCAACCAATGCTGTAAGGAAATCCTCATTTTAGAAGTCTCCCCTCTGTCATATGTCATACCCCCGTGTTGTAGGGTGGATAGCTCTCTTATTGCAAGCTTTCAATGAACGTATAATAAGAAAGGAAATAGCATGGGGTTCAGTTTGTTAAAGTCTGCTATTTATTCTCATAAATGAAAATATTAACTATACAAATATGAGACTGAATCTCCAATGCATAACATGTTTAATCAGCCTACACCTATCCTTTGCTTGAAGCTAATGAATTTAGAACAGCATTCAGAAACTTATATATAAATAATATCAGTTTACACATTTTTGTTTTTATGGAGCGCCTAAGCCTCAGACTCAAAAATAAAATGACAACAATGTGAAAGCAAAAAGAAAAGAAAAAAAAAAGCATCACAGGAAAGTTGGTTGAAGTACCTGATGCTCCAGCACCCACAGCAGAAGGAGTATTGGGCATTACCCTGATAAATCGGCTGTGACCGGCCCAATCCTGAGGAGTATGGAACAAATTGGTTAGCCAAATATAACAAGCCTGAATTTCATACTTCTGTAAGAAAGATTGAGAGGTCAAAAGAATTAAAACACATGAACCACGAGACGTATATATACTCAGTACAGGTAGAATAGAAATAATTGCACAAATGCATTAGCAAATAGGAAGCAACAATTAATGTGCAGCTAGCTAGCTATACTAAGCTAGCTTTTTCCACTTGAATGATTAAATGCAGGTTGAATGCAGATAAGAGTAAACAGGATGGTGAAAATGAGAGACCTGCAGATCTTTCAATTTGAGTCCAGCTGCAACTGAAACCAGCAGCTTGTTTGTGGAAAGCAGCGGCCTCACTTGCAAAACTACATCTTTAACTGCATGATATAACATATTATCTTAAATATATACTACACAAAACACAACAAACTTATTATGTCAAGAAGAATCAAGAACCGTTTCGATCGTAAAAGGGCATACCAACTTGAGGTTTGACAGAGAAAATGACCACATCACTCTCATTAACCACCTGATATCACCATGCACATATATACATAAACACACGTCAAAACATTAAAAAAAAAAGAGAAATAATAATAAATAAATAAATAGATAGACAGAGATTGCAGAGATGATGAGAGAGAGAAAGAGGCAAACGTCGTCGTTGCGAGGGAGGAGGTGGACGCCAAAGGACTCAAAGGCTTGGCGTCTAATGGGGCTGGAGTGGGAGGTGGTGATGCGATTTGGGGGGAGAATGCCTGATCGGACGATTCCTCTGGCGATGCTCTCCGCCATTTTACCTGCTCCGATGAAGCCAAGTTTGTACGTCTCCGCCGGGATCGGTAGCGCTTCCATTGCCGCAATATCGATCAGTCACCCACTGAGGTACTTTGTTTCGGGTTCTAGTTTTAGACAGCCTGGCATGGATGTGTTTTTCAAAGATAAAATGTAAAAGTGTAAAACACGTACTTTCGTGTATTATACAACAAATTATTAACTATGCTATAAAATAGATTGAGATTTTATTTGATGGAATAATATGACAAAGAAAAATGCAATATAAAATGGGCTTTGCAATTTTATGTTTGGGGGGGGGGGGGGGGGGGGGGGGGCCAATGTGGGTGGTAAGGTGCATTGTCTGAGTTGGGAAGAGTTGGGTTTGGAGGATGGTGGCCTGGGATTCCGGTGTTTGCGTAATTTTAATTTAGCATTTCTTGTTAAAGTTGGATGGCGAATTTTACATCAACCTGATGCCTTATGGATTCAAGTGCTTAAAGGTGTATATTTTCCTAATTGTGATTTTATGTTGGCCTCTAGAGGTGCTAATGTCACGTCCCGCCAATTCGCCAACAATAATGCCGGGCCATGACAAGGGCGTCGCAGGCATTAGCGAAGCGAACGTGTCACAACCCGCCGATTCCCTTGGGCATTGCGGAGGCAAGCAAGGCTCAAGGGCAGCCTTGGTGAATGCAAGGGCATTCCCAAGTGTTCAGGAGTGTCGTGGAGAGCTCCGGAAGGATCCGGATGACTCTAGGGAACTCCGCAGCACTGCGCAGGGCAGTGCAGGGCAGCGCAGCCCTATGCAGGGCAGTGCAGGGCTGCGCAGCACTGTGCGAGGCAGGGCAGCACAGTGCGAGGCTGCGCAGGGAGGCGCAGCGTGTCGGAGGCGCAGCACAGCGTGTCGGAAGCCGACACGGCGTGGCGGAGCAACCGAGCATGCAGCATCGGGCCACGCAAGGCGGAGCAGCGTGGTGCAGGGCCACGCGAGGCAACGTCGGAGTGGCGCAGGACGACGCCACACTCTCCGGGAGGTTCTAGAGAGGACCTCGGCGTATCCGGGACATTCTAGGATACGAGGTGTCTAGATTGTTCTAGGATACTCTTGTATAGTCTTGGCATCTCTAGTGTGTGTAGAAAGATCTAGAGTGCCCTTGTATATATCTAGCTAGGCCTAGATAATTCCGGAGGCATGCCAAGGTCGGTTGGCCATGTCTATATATAGGCTGTCGGGGCGACATTGGCATGGCACGGGGAAAACATCCATTTCAGGAATTTTTACAATTCTTGTAAAGTTTCTCAAAACTCAATATAACTTCATTTCTTCCATTCTCTAGCCTTTCTAACATCGTTGTGAGTGTGTTGGGTCTATTCCGCTGCGTTGGACGTGAAGGCTTACTTAGGGTACTCAACAAGGCATTGGAGACTCTAAGGCCGCACGAGCGATCGAGTCGCCAAACTTAAGCTCGTGACACTAAGGCTTCTTGGGCTTGGAATAGTATTCTTGAGGGAAGAGATTTATTGAGCAACCATGCTTTATGGCAGGTTCTTAATGGACAGTCTATAAGTGGAAAACTTTCTGCTTCTCATTTGCATGCTTCTGAGTTTGAGCCATATCAGAGGGTTGCTGATTTAGTAGATTGGTCTCAACTTCTTGGAATCTGGATATCCCATTGCGCAACATATTAGTTCGGCAGAAGTTGTGACTATTGAGTCAATTTCTTTGTCTTCCACTTGGGAATTAGATAAGTTAATTTGGCCTTTCGAAAAAGCAGGTTCTTATACTGTCAGATCTGGATCTCATGTCATTCATGGGGACAGAAGCAAGGCAACTTTGCATCAGCTCACTCTTCTCATGTGATACATACTACAGTTTGGAAGCAGTTGTAGAATGTTACTGCTACTCCTAAGGTCAAGCACTTCCTTTGGCGAGCTTCAACTAATGCTCCTCCAACTATGGCTAATCTGTTCACCCGAAAGGTTACTCCCTCCCCTCTTTGTCCTCTTTGTTCATCTCATTTGGAAACGGTGGAACACTTGTTGCTCCTCTGTCCGTTTGGGTTACCTATCAATTATAAGGTTGATTTGGCTGCCATAACTACTTTTGATGCATGGCTTTTGGGGGTTTTTAAATTAATGAAGGGTGTTTCTTGTGAGCGTAGTATTCTTTCTTGTTGGATCTCTTTTACTCTTTGGATTATTTGAAAACAGAGATGTGAAGCTGTTTATGAACATAGAGTGTCTAATCCATGGGGAGTTATTGCTCAAATTAAAGGGGCTGTTTCAGAATTGTGTGAGCAGGATGCTTCAACGTTTTGTAGTTCTGTTCGAAATCATGTGGTGATCAATGAGTTTTGGTCTACTCCCTTGCTTCCTACAATAATTAAACTCAACTGTGATGGAGCTTGGGATTTGAGTACCAACAGAGCTGGTATCGGATATTTGTTTCGAACTTTTAATGGTTCTTTTATCTCTGGGGTGTTAAATCATGTTTGTCTCACTCTGCTTTGCAAGTTGAAGCTACTGTTGTCTATGAGGGGTCGGTCTCTGCACAAAAGCTGAATCTCATATCAGTTTGTATTGAATTGGATTCTGCTCAATTGTATTATGCAATTGTTGAGAAACCTTCAACAAATTTGTGGACCATCTATCCTGTCTTGAGAAACATTCAGAGGATTAAGGTTGAAGCCTATGCGGCGGACAAGCTAAAATGAGGGTGGATTTGGGTGATTGGATCAACCAACCTCGACTTCCTCAAAAATGATGGCTTGTCAGTTCCTCCGTTGTTAGTTTAGTTTTTATTTAGTATATGTTGTTAATTGTTCTGTTTCTCTGGCTGCTTTGCAGTTTTAATGAAAGTTTCATTGTTAAAAAAAAAAAAAAACATACACATCCTATAGAGAACTGGAGATTCTGGAAAGTCGAAAAACCCATATTTGACATCGACTATTGCTGAGGGCTTTCTTTTTGTTCAACACTAGGTAGATGCCTACCTTTTTATGTTCTAGTATAGCCAAAAACAATCATTTTTGTTGGTACTCAGAAGGAATGAAACTCTTGACCAATGAAATTTACTTTTTAAACCATGTGAATTATTTTCTGGTATCCAAAAGAATAAGAACATATACAAAGTCTTACAACCTATTAAAGTACGTACTGAGAAGTAAAAAGTTGCACATTAACCTCATTGAGAAAATTGGCAAGTCAAAAATGAGAGAAGTATTTCAATGTTACAACATGGCTGATGAAAGAGACATTTTTCGCAGTGCTTCAGGAACTGACTGCCCACACTGCTCAAGGATCTTGATCAATGGTCCGGCAAGTTTTGAGTCTTCTGTGGTAAAAAGGCTGTGCAGTACACCATTCACAGTGTAACGGGCCATGTTTGTGAGGATTTGAACATAACTTTCAATGGGTAGAGTACAATCGTACATAACTACACATTCATATTCACCCAACTCGCTGATATGAATTTGGTCTGCATCAATCATGGAGACTGCAGGCTTTGTCTTGCCCTTTAACTCCATACTATACATAAAAAGAAACAATGAGTCATTTGCGGATAGCAAGAAAGAGCATGAAACAGCATCCAGCCAGTCAAACTACTTTTTCAGAAATCCAATGAACTTGATAATGACCAAGCCAATTTGGCAAAGAAGAAAATGATAATGCCTAGACAAGAAACTCGATAACAAAAAATAAAGAGCGCAAACTTACTTGTTCCCAACATCTGAACAGGCCGAGTCAAATGAGATGGAATAACCCTTGAGTTTTAGCGCAGCACCTAGTTTATGATTCTTGCCATCTTTCCCTACTATATATAGCACCTTTGAAGCCTTGCTCAGAGGTTGCCCCAGAATTTGAACTGCCTGCAAAAGTATTGAAGCCAGTATTGATCAAAGTGTACATATTCTCAAAACTTTACCACCATATCTTAGCTTTCTTTCTCTCCCCCTAATCAGACAGATGTGACAAAAGATAGTGTCCAGAATATCATATTGTAAACCCAACACCAACCCCCACCCAACAACAGCAATCCATACATCAGTTTATAAATTCTGAAACTCATTCTTTTGTCTTCTCCGTTTCCATGCTCTTCTACCCGTCAACATATCTGCCATATAATGTACTAATGGCAATTAAGAAAATCCAACAGCAAAAGTGATACATTCAAGAAATATCTCATCATCCAAACAAATGGCTACAGTCTCACTTGACCTCACAATCCAAGATTCAAATGAAACCTACCACATGCATCTACATGATAGAGAATATGAGCAGAATATTTTTAGTCAAGTTTTGAAAAAAAAAAAAAATGATTTCTTTCTTATTAGTATTTGCTTATTGTAAGGGAATATTTGCTTCATTATTAGAAATCTTACGGATTACTTGATCCTGAAGATCTAGGGTTTAGCCTGTCTATATATAGACCTTTGTAGCCTTTTGCTGGCGGATTGGAGTTGATAAAAAGTTGAGAGCTTTGCTTTCTATCCAGGTTTCTGTGATGCAGCCTAACCTTGGGTGTGATGCCTAAATCCTCTGGTGCGATGCCTAGAAACCCTACTGGTGTGATGCTAGTAGTTCTATCCCTTTGCTAATACCCATATTCTATATTCTGAACAGTTACTTAAACTAACCCTAGAGCAGGTTGTCATGCATCACTCCACCAGCACACTGGTCTGGGATACTGTGATTTTGAGATATTATACTCCGCATCGTAGACACCTCTTCTCTCTAACTCAAGGAAGACCTCACTGAACGAATCCTACCCATATATAATTGCATACTTGGTTTTCTCGTAACCTTTCCTCCCCCAGGCTGGCTGCATTTGGCAAAAAGTTTAAAACCCCTTTCTTCCTTCCATACTCCCCATGGAAAGCCTAATTGGCTGCAATAGCATCGACTTCCAAGGACTTATTCTGGTTTTAGTATTGAGGGCTGAAGAATTCTGCTAGTAGGGTTGATATCTGACCAGGGAAGAGAATTAGTGATCAAGAGGGGAATGCTTCTGTAGATGGCAATAATATCAACACGAGGTGTTTTGGTACTAACCAAGAGCAGGGGTGTAACTTGTAAGATAGCGGGTGCTAAAATTAAACCCCTAACAACTAAATCACCATACCTTACACTAATAATTGAATTCTTATTATAAAAGTAGGCATATATTCTCAAACATCATGTTTATTGTTCTAATCTTAAGATTTACCTCTCTAAGAAATAATCCGTTTTCTTTTCCATACACAAAAAACATTTCTATGAAATAAGCGTGTCTATAGTGGCAACATGAAACAAAATAGAAGCTCACCAGAATTACCAGTCATTGCAACTCATTTAGACAGTAGGCGTTTAAGATATACATACCTTTGATATTTTTTCTTTCGATGAACACATGTTTACTGACTGAATGATGCATGCACTTTGACTGGTCACCGAATCATTTAGAGATAATCTATGGACTGATCCAGTAAGAAGAGTTTGCACCACTGGTACACACGCACGTCTAAGACAATTGTCGAAAACAACTGCACGGGTTGTTCTGGATGTATGATTTCGGATGGTATTTACTTTATCAAAATAACCATGATTATGAAAGGACTCCAATCCATCAATGATCTGTTCGACAACAATTTGAGAAAATTTAGGTTTGTGATAAAATACATCAAAATAAATAAATTTCAAGTTGTATGCTCATGATGACAACACTTGAATCGACACTAATAAAATATAGTGCACCTCGACTGACAGTCGAAAACACCCCATAGTCCTATACATATCACTAATGAAACATTCTGCTAACAATATCACATGTGAACTTAGACACCAAGTTACGTACAACAAAAGAGAAATAATCAGAAAAGAGATCTACAGGTAGTAGGAACCATAAAAAACTAGGTTAAAACTGTGCCTAGTCATCATCTGAGTTCCAATATTCCATAAAGTAACTGAGGAAATAAAAAAATGGAGTTCATATGGTATAATAAATACAATCAACACATTACCAGCCAAGAAACCCCTGATAGATCAATGGCCTTCAAGGAAAGAAGCTCCAAGAGCCTCTCAGGTGTTGAGATCATAAACTCAGGCTCCGAACTCTTCAGACTGTTCACCAAACAAAATTTCAATCAGAAAAATAAAAAGGAAGTGAAAAACTGTATATCAAAGCATATGACTGTAATGCATAGAGAAAGACGATCATTCTGTGCAAGCAAGCACGTATATGAAAATGCAGTATGGTGTGCACATGAGTCAAGCATACATATCTCGTGAATAAAAATATTTTGAGTGATGAACTATGTGACCAACTGCGATTGAAGTGATTATGGGATACAGATAAACAGACTTCCATTAATATTTTGAGTGAGAGAGAGAGAGAGTCAAGCATACATATCTCGTGAATAAAAATATTTTGAGTGATGAACTGCGATTGAAGTGATTATGGGATACAGATAAACAGACTTCCATTAATACTGGAACTTTCATTTCACCAAAATCTAAAAATTATAAATGAATTGGAACGTAACACACAATCAGACATACATGGGCACTTTTTAATCTAGTTAAAACTAAACCTGAGCTGCCCGTAAAAGGTCATTAATAGTGGGCTCTCAAACACATTAAGCTTCATTATAACCATCAATCATGAACACAGTTCTTTAATTGGATGAGAAAATAAAAGGGACTATCAAGGCACACTGTCCTTGAGTGTATTAACTTCAAAAAAGTAATTATTGGCTAAAGAGAATGCAAAACTTCTATAAAAAGTGAATCACTAAACAAAATATATCTTTAAAATGATGTCACTGTGGGTGCCCATTTTAAAATAGCAGAGTCAAACTTTACCCTTGAATCTGGTGATCTAAAGAAGCACCAGGGTGAATACTCACTGTATGTATTCCAAGAACCTTTAAAGGTTTGCACACTGAACGTACCTGATGACCACAATAAAAGAACAAGAAAAAAAATTAATAAAAAAAATTGAGTAATGCAAGTTCTTTTACTTGTTTCGATGGATTAACATACCACAAAGGTCTGTGAACCTATGCAAATGAATAAAGTATTATAGGCAATAGATAACAAATTACGCCTTTTTCCCCCCTTTTCAAAGTTTTCATGCCCCCTTTTCAGGGGGTCACTTTTAGGATGGTGTTACTGAAAGTAAGATTTGGAGTATCCATTTAATTATTGCCTAAGGAATTAAGAAACGATGTTCAACTGAAGAAAAATAGAGATTGATGATCGCTAAGCTTCTATAACACAAACCTTGGCAGCTTTCTCCATAGATGCAACAAGGAACAAAAGAAATGGACTGGTGGCTGATGGACCTTCTTCATCCTTTCTAGAAATTGAATCAGCAGCACTGGAAACAATCCACGCAATCTGCTCTATTGTTGAAGAAGTTCCACTAGTCTCTAATATATCCTTCCCAGATGCATAACACTTCCAAAACTCAACTCCCCAGGTACTAACAAATAAAGGCTTATCCTCCTCATTACAATAGGTACCATCACAACGCAGAGAATTCTCAATTTCATTCAAACACCGAATCAGATACTTGGATGGGCAATCTGAGTCCTCATCTGCCTGTTCCCTCTTCCCACTCAGCTGAGTCTTTATCCTCATTGTGCTATCAACAGCCGTGAATGGGAGCGATTTCTTCTGCTCATTCTTCAAACTCGTCACCTTCATATTTTTCAGGCCGGGATTCTTCGCCTTCTCATTCTTCCTCATAATCTCCTTACATTTCTCCCTGAGAAACTGAGCCTCATCGTTATGCGGAAGCATGACTTTCTTGCTAACCTTTTCGAAATCCTTCTTACCATTTCTGTCATTGAAGGGATCCTCCAGCGTAGGAAGACTAAAGCACATACCCTGTAATGCCACAACAGATTTACGTCGGACTTTCGAATCAGCAAAGATCAATACAGCAGCAAATCATAACTGACTTTACTGAAATAATGGCTATTCTTCACCAATATACTACCAATTTAACCAAAGCAACAACAGAAATAAATCACAGCAGAAAATAACAAATAAGTAATTTGCTATGTAATTAATATGCTACACCACAAGCGAATTCAACTAAAACTGAAGCTAATTAATATGCTCTATGCTTAATTTTGCAACAAAATCATATTAAGCTGTGTTTTGTCATAAGATAGAATCAAGTTAGGACAAAGCGATGAGAAGAGTAGAGGTGAAACGAGGTCGGATTGACCTGACATTTGCGGCGTTTGCCGGAGTGGCGGCGCTTCTTGGCGGCGATAATGGAGGCGACGCGAGCAGTGACGGCGGAGGAAGAGCGGTCGTCCTTGCGGAGCTTTTTCCTGTTGGCTTTGTTCAGCTTCTTCCTGATTGCGTCGTCACCTTTCGCCATTTGAAACGCTCAGAGGGGTTTTGTGCTTGCTTGTGATTCTGCTTCTGCTTCTGCTTCTTCACTAGTAGAAGCTGGGTGAGGTCGGCGTTTATAGTTTGGGCTTTTTCGTGGGTTTAAGGGCGGAGGGTAGTTTGGTCAAATTAGGTTCTGTAGAGAGAGAACACTGTGAGGCGGGGCCTTTCTTATTTGGATGACACCCACGGATTATCTTTGGACACCCGACCACTGGTATGTTTGGTGAATTTTTTTAATTTTTAAGCAAATGCAGTGGGGGTTTAAGCTTTTGAAGAGCAAGAACACACGTGGTCGAGTTCGTAAAAAATTAAGTGGTTTTACTCCCGCACCAAGTACCAACTCTACTCCAAATATCTCTTTACTTCAACCACTGGAGTGGAAGCGAACCCTCGATTTAGCTCTCACTCCCTCCTCACCATTTCAATGAAAATTTCTTAATTCCAAAAACAACTTTTACTCGATAAAAATAAGTGATAAAACTTAATTTTGTGTGCAAGAGCAATAATTATACATTTATACATCTGTTGCTTTCCCTCACTTAAAATTAGTCCTATGTAAATGGTTCTTGCTTCGTCTATAACTCTATATCTTCATAAAAGAACAGAACAACTTTTTCAGTTTTAGTTTTTCTCTTCTTGCTGGGTAGGAACCTGTGGTTGCTAACTGGTTGCTAGTGATAAGTCATAACAGAACTGTGGCTCAAAACTGCGTAGGCAATTAAGCAAAAATATAAAAACAGAATTATGGAGCTAGTGGTAGTGGCAACAGAGGAAGACGAATCCAACATTCCAAATAAACTTGATGCTGGAGTCTATTTGTGCTCAAATCCAGAGGTGCTAGTTAAATTTGTGGCTTCCATCAATATGTTTTTTTTTTTTAACAATGAACTTTCCATTAAAGCTGCAAAGCAGCACAACACAGTATGTTTATGAGAAGATTTGATTAACAGTAATGATATGGTGACATACAGGGTCATGGTTGCACTGTGGATATCACTTGACAACTTCTATTGTAGCTCCTGCGCTCTTGAGTCTTCCCTATGAACTTTCCCTGATGGGTTGGTTCACCGGCGTTATATGCCTCATTGTTTCAGCTCTGGTAACTTTCTATTCCTACTACAACCTTTTGTCCTTGGTTTTAGAGCACCATGCCCTCCTTCGTCAGCACCAGCTTCGCCTGGGGATATTTTGGGTGAGTAACTGAGTACGTTCACTTTCCACTTTTCACCACATGTTTATGTATCACTAATTTATATACATTCTACACAGGTATACATACAACCAACAAATGAAGTACCCGAACGAAAATTTGTCCAACATGAAGATTGATCAGTTCTCTATTAGAAATGTGGTGCCGAGGTTGCTTTATCGATCACTCTGTCCTGATAGCCACAACTGTTGCAGCTATGTTTCCTTTCTTTGGAGACATGAATGCTTTAATCGGAGCATTTGGTTGCATTCCTCTCGACTTCATTTTGCTGATGGTAATCTACAATGTTGTATTCAAGCCATCAAAGTACAGCCTTCATTTCTGGGGAATTATCTTATATATAATTCAATCAAAGTACAGCATTAAGAGTGCTGGGGGCAATATCTTCAATCTGTCAAATAATTATTGATTCTAACATATACAGTTTATTCTCTAGCATATAGTGTAAGACACTACTAAGGCTTTAGGTTTTCTGATATAGGGGACACCAACTGCAAACTCTAGTTGCACATTCCTATATGATTAAAACTTTTTTATGTTTTATATGATTTTGTTGAATAACTGGTGGCCAAAAGCAAAATATAACAAGAACTTAGCTCATGAAGGATGTTAGAATGGTTATGAATTAATCTTAAAACCCTGTACAAATCGTCTAAGAGGGACCTCAGAGAAATGAGAATGCTCAAAATAGGTGACCCCGTGATCATGGCAGGGCATCTGCAGGCATGATGGAAACTTAGACTCTCTATGAACATGTCCATTTCTGTTTTCTTTGTACGTAGGAGGCAGATTTAGGACGCTAAATGAGTGAAATGTGTTAGAATTGCTAACGGAATTCAGGCCAAAACTACATGGTTGAATACTCGATTTGAAGAGACTGCATGCATTTGAAGTTTCTAGCAACTAGTTGTTATAGTAAAGTAGCTGTTTTGTTGATAGAGGGAACTTGTTGACATTACTCAATGGATGATGCAAAAACAAAGCTTGCCTAAAGCAACCTCAAACGTCAAGCTGACTGTAGCAAATCTTGTTTCACTTGTTTGGAAGATTAATTTATGGTCCTTAACTGCAAGAAATTGTAATTACAATTTGCAATCTACATAACAGTTTAATTTTCAAGATAAACTCGCTCATCTCAGACTCTAAACACCAGCAGAAATTGCATTTACATAACATTCTACCAAGCTTCAAAGCTTCAGTATATAAATTACATATTCTAAACTACGTATAAGGAATTTCTGTATCAAAAGTTTAAGGTCAAACAAAAAAGGGTGACTTCAAAGAAGGGTGATGAGAATGAAAAGAAGAAGAGCAGCAATGAAGGAATACTTAACAGCAGCAACAAGTATAGCCAAAGAGATGAACACGAGCTGCCATAGAACCTGCACACTCGCCCATGTCAGCAGCCCTGTCAATCCGACGGCCAAGATGTTGTTAGGATCTGGGTCCAGCAGCAGATCACCCCACCTGATGTTGCTGAATGTAGACCGCTGATTCTTCCCCAAATCATCGCCGTTGGACCCAATTCCTTGTTCATCTTCACTCTCCTGGTTCAAACCATTGTTGTTGTTGTTGTTGTTGTTGTTGTTTGCGAGGGCTATGAATCTGAAGGGTTGTTTGGGGATTTGGGTTCTGAGGAGCGAAGAAGAAGAGAAGATATTGAGGTGGGTATGTTGTTGGGTGGTTGAATTTGAGAGGGATGGTAATGGGATTGGTGGGACTGAGAGAGCAGCGAGCTGTAGCATGTTGCTGAATATATTTGAGGAAAGGGAAACGCTCTAGTTCTTCTCTACTTTTCCATTTTTATTCTTTTTGAAAGGTTAGATGATGGGCCTGAAATCCATTCCTGCCCCTTGTAAATTGGGATTTTGAGTTTTTTTTTTTTTTTAATTTTTTAATTTTTTATAAAAAGAGGTTACTTGGAAGGACTACAAGGAGGCTCAATGGCCTGTTGATCCGAAGTCCACCCAGCGCCGCGCCAGAGACGCAGCTACGTCCTCTTTCCTCCCGATGGAGCAATTGGCACTTTTTTTTTTTCTTTTTTTACCAGAAAACAACGATAAATTTTATATACACTCTCCAAAACTCTTAATACACACCCTCTACTCAATACACCACTATTTTAATTTCTCATTCTAATATATTACTAAATACACTATTCAAATTACCTTAAATGTCTCTAACCACAGAAAAACATAAAATACATTATTATTTGATTATATCTTATTTATTTATTTTTTGAATAAAAGAAAGAACTTTATAAATAAAATATGACTCAATCTAGCGAGTCGAATACAATTGTATCATAACACATCCAGAACATGTTCTGGAGTATCATCAAAACACGATAAACTTGTTCTAGCCTCAAGCCAGAATGACCGTTACATACCCTCTCGCTGCCATATGCAGACAGTTGAAGAAGTTGTGGTAGTACCCACGATGATATATAGAAATAGGTCCATTCATTGAACACTCCATGCTCCGCTCTTACAGAATAGCTTAATTGAATAATTTTTCAGTACTACTCCAGAAGATTCGATGGTACCACAAATGTCAAAACAGAACTTAGTATGCTGGATCAAGCCACCAGGATCCCAAATTCGAAACCCTAGAGAGTTAGAGTTTATTTGTTGGGTCCATAGTTTGGTCCAAAACTTCCCCCACATGTTTTTGTCAAACAATATGAGCACCCATACCGATTTGGACACCCCAATAAATTTGGGCCTCCAAATAGTGGTGGGCTGACCCAAAGATTTGGGTACCCAATTCAGTCCTCCATCAGCCGCCGAAACATCTTCAGCCTCCATCGCAGCCACGACTATAATTGCACCGCCGTCCACCGCATCATCTGATCTAGGCATTCCTCCTTGCTCCCTGTCAATGGCAGCATAGGTCCAAATCTCCATAGCTTCAGCAAATCGGCGTACGCGGTCGTGTCCATCACTGTCAATCTGTCACCTCCATTCCAGCCAAGCTCTTGTCGGCAGACTCAGGCTCTCACCGATCTCAATCTCTTCATCTGCTTTAAGTCACTTTCGCCCTAGCCTCACACCATCTAGATTATGGCCCAGTAGCCAATTCGAGAGGCCACCCACAGCAGCCTCACTCTCTACTCCAAAAATACTGCGTTGAGTTTCCATGGAGAGAAAACCCGATAGAAAATTCGTCAGATAGAGACGACGTTGGAGTGTTGTAAGAGTACAACGTGAGGCAGATACCGACGATCTGCTTGGTGATGGCGACTTGCACCATTGATAGAGACCCAAGCCATGGCGGCTAGGGTTTAGGCGAAAGAGAGAGAGGCAGAAAGTCATCCAACGAAAAATATTTGATTATATCTTATTTGCTATGATTCATATATATCAATATATATTGATATGATGTCAATATTGATTTCTTGTGCTATTCTTAAAAAATGATTGAAATTTATTACTGTTTTTCAAATCATATACATAAAATATTAAACACTATGAAGAATATAAAACTCAACACCTCATGAGGTGTGTTTAGATCAAGAAGAGTCAAATGTGTATATGGATGAAGAGAAAAAGAAAAATATAAAATTAATGAAATGAGGACATAATCGATCTCTTAAGATAAATTACCTAAAAAATTGAATTAATTTGTGGAAAGAAATAAATTAGTCGACTAATTATCCAAATTTCTATATAAACTTCTATTATAATAGATGTCATCTTAAATTTTATTGCCTTTTTTTTCTTTTACTACTTTAATTAGTTTTTTAAAATTGATTTTGATTTCTATATTTTAATTTGTTTTATATTTTCTAATTTGTTATATATGGATATTTTGGTCATTTCATATCACTAGCTATAAAATCTGATTTTAATTATAAAATATTAGAAACGTGTATTAAGTAATTAAAAGAGTGTATTTAAAACTTCTCAAAAACAACATGGTAAAACAAATGGTGTTATTCACTGTTTCAATTTAGTGCAGGTTGCACTAGACTGACTAGAGGGGTGGAAATATCCATTTTTATTCACTGTTTCAATACACATGAAAAACATTCATATATGCATGAATATATAGTTCTGGGTGGAAATCTGTGTAGAAATTTTGGCCTTTCCATGAGTGTGAGGTCTGGCTTATATATATTTGGGACAGTACACATTCAACTTAATTAATATTTTGGACCCAAAAAGAGTTTACATGCAGAAACAGAGTGCATAAAATGATCAACTTGTGAAACTGAGCATAGCGTTTGCCCTGATCAAACTGTGGCTTCTGCTCTGCTCTCTTCTAACTGTTGCAGCTGTTTTTGTTTATATTCTTATCCCTTCCTGCTTCTCTTGATTGTTAGTCCCTTCCGCTGTCTTAGTCCCTTAGTAGTCCCTGTTAGCATTATGTTGAACTCATCATTAAGCATTAAGATAAATACCAATTGGAACAGAATTCAAACATAGGAGTTGTAAGCTTCATCATTCCTGTCTTGATTAGGAATAAGGTATATCAAGTTCTTAATCGTGTTAGAGTCCATGTAAGATACTGATTTGGAAATCAGTGTTAGTGTTGCATAAGGTTTCTGTTTAAGAGAATAACTTGGACAGCAAGTTGCATCCTTGTGGGGGATTGCTTGCTGATTCAAGGGACTCTATATATATGATGTTTTAGTCCCTGCTCTCTACATCGATCTCTGACATTCAGTACCAATCCCATTTATGGTGTCAAAAGCTTGTAGAGAGGAGAAGACTAAGACCAAGAAGAGCTACAGCATCGACGCACTATCTGCAGAACTAGAAGTCATGGACATTCAACAGAATGAAGGTAAGTTCATCTGTTTTGATTTCAGTTCGTATTGATGCTTATGTATTGTGTTTGTGTTTTTGCAATTAAGTCTTGTTAAGCTGATTAAGGTCTACAGTTTGGTATCAGAGCCTAACAAATTGCAACATGAATCGTCTTAAGAAAACATAATGCATGAACTGAAAATCCTGCGTTTTCTCTCAAGAACAGAAGAAAATTTTCTGCTTCTGTAAACTTAACAGTGTCATTGGGCCAAATCGGGTTAAACCGAGCCCAAAATCCGCAAGCATCAACCCAGAACCCGACTTGTATTTAAATCCCAAAATCGACCGTTATGTTCAACGGTCATATTTTGCAAAGGGATCAGGGTTCTTCAGCTGGGTTGAAGGTGCAGAGATTTCGCGATCTCTTAAGGGATTCGAGTCCCTATTTGGTGTGGATTAAGCAAAGAAACTGTAAGTAAGTCAATTAAGTTTTAATTTCCGCAAGATTAAGAATCATAACCTTAAGAACAGAAGTAAGAAATTCTGGAATTTTTCTGTTTTCTAAGCATGTCTATGATTATGTAATTGCAAGAACCCTAGTAGCATTCCCGGCATGCAAATAAGTTAGGTAGATGAAGGACCGGATGAAATTTCAATTGCCTGAGCATGTTCTATGTGGGATTATATGAAGCATGTTCTGATATGAGTGAAATTTTATGTGGTTGTTGTTTTTTGATTGTTTCTGTATGATTGAGAACCTCCCGAAACAAACATTAAGAAAATAAATAAACAAAACAACCTAAAACTTCATCTATTATGATCTGCATTCTTGTAAAATGGCAGAATGTTGCATAAAGCAATTTCTGCAGAAGGAAGAAATTCTTAGCAAAAGATCAAAACTTGTGTTTTCTGATTGTAAAATTTTAAAACCATCATAACTTCCAAAGAAGTGTGTCTTTTCTTGTTTTAAAATCAGAAACAGCATCACACATATATTCTGAATTCATATACAGGTTCTTAAAGCTTTTCTTCTGTCTAAAGATGTTGACTGCCTTAAGAACAAATTGAATTTATTCTGTATGGTCTGATGATTAAGAAACTTAAGAAAATATCACGTTTTCTGCTATAAAAGTGATGCTTGATATTAACTACAGATAAATTGGGATGTTAAGTATTTTCTGCATTGGTTGTGTTACTTGAACTGATTTGGAATGTGACACTTGTATGCAGAATTTTGTTTTTTCCTCAACTTGAAAAGTTAGAAACTGTTTTGAGTCAAAACTAAATTTTTCTTTTCTTCTGCTCATTAGAAGTTGCCTTCTTGAACGTCAACAACATTCGTATGCTCACTGGATCAAACTTTAAGGCCTGGAAATCCAGCTTAGATCTTTACATGATGACTCACGACAATATGGATATGTGTTTCACACATACCATGCCTTTTGCACTAGTTGCAAACAGCACCCTAGAGGATAGGAGGTATCATGATGACTGGTATAGGTCAAACCAAAGGGCCAAGACTCTTATGAGGAATTCCTTAACATCTATAGTTAGAGGAAGCATTGAGGAACCTGTACTAGCTAGAGACTTCATGGTGAACATTGAGGCAAAGTTCAAGGAAAGCAACAAGGCAGAAGCAGCAAGGATTGGAAAGGAGTACAATGAACTGAAGTACAATGGAATTGGAGGAGTTAGAAACCATATCATGAAGCTGATTGAACTAAACTCTCGTCTCAAGGAGCTGGAGCTTGGAGTGAAGGATGATCAGTTAGTACACCATGCCTTGGACTCACTGCCATCCAGCTTTAGTGTTCTCAGGACGAGTTACAATGCACAGAAGGAGAATTGGACTCTAGATGACCTAATTTCTATCTGTGTAGATGAAGAATCTAGGATGAAGAAGGAGAAGCAGCCTACAACCTCTATAAACCTAGTTCAGAAACCTAAGTGGAAGAAGTTTAATAAGCTTAAGGTTAATAAAACTATAGCTAAACCTTCAAACAGCAATAAGGGAGTCAAAGTGGACAAGCCATTTAAGTTCAAGTGCTACTTTTGCAAGAAAGTAGGACACATGAAGAAGGACTGTCCCGGATTCAAAGCATGGCTAGAGAAGAAGGGTATGATTAATCCTCTTAATCTTTTAGAAACTTTTTCTTTAGAAGTTAATTTTGTTAACATAGCACCTCATTCTTATTGGTTAGATTCAGGAAGTCCCTTACACATTACAAACTCTTTGCAGGGCTTCATAAGGAAGAGAAAACCAAGGAATGATGAGGTCAACGTCTGTGTTGGCAATGGAATGCGTGTAGCTGTGAAGGCTGTAGGCACTCTTAGATTGGACTTAGGATTCGGCAATGTTTTGGTTTTAGATAAAGTTTTTTATGTGCCCTCAATTAAGAGGAATTTGCTTTCGGTTAGTCTTTTAGCTAAACTTGGTTGTAGTTTTCTCATTGATTCTAGTGGAATAAAAATTTTCAAGGATTTTTCAACCTTCTTGATTCAGAATTGTTCTACTTTTGCTACTGGTATTATTGAGAATGATTATTTGAAACTAAATTGTTCTCTAAGTCAGCAAGAATGCTTACATATTGAAAATAAACCAGAAGATTATGCAGCAAGTAATAATGCCATTGTTGGTGTTAAGAGAAGCTTGCACAATGAGAAATCAGCCAACTTATGGCATAGAAGACTAGGGCACATATCTAAAGAAAGATTGCAGAAGCTTATCAAAGACAAAACTTTACCAGAACTAGACTTTAGTGATTTAGGAGATTGTATCGAGTGTTGTAAAGGAAAAATAACAAACTTAAGAAGAAAAGGTGCTTACAGATCTACAAAATTACTTGAGTTAATACATACTGACATTTGTGGACCTTTTAGACATCAAACAATTTGTGGAAATGTCTATTTTATAACATTCATTGATGACTTTTCTAGATACTGCTACATTTACTTACTGTCAGAAAAATCACAATCACTTGAAGCTTTCAAAATCTTTAAAGCTGAGGTTGAACATCAGCTAGAAACAAAGATTAAGGTTGTGAGGTCTGATAGGGGGGGAGAATATTTTGGTAGATATACAGAGCAAGGTCAGCATAAAGGTCCTTTTGCATTATATTTGCAGGAACTTGGCATTAAGGCTCAATACTCTACACCTCATAACCCTCAGCAGAATGGGGTAGCAGAAAGAAAGAATAGAACATTAATAAGCATGGTTAGAAGCATGATGTGCACTTCTGGTTTACCAAAAATTCTATGGGGAGAAGCATTAAGAACAGCAAATTATATTTGCAATAGGTCCCCAAGCAAGTCCATAGAAAAGAAGAAAACTGCTTTTGAATTATGGACTGGTAGGAAACCAAGTTTACATCATTGTCATGTTTGGGGTTGTCAAGCTGAGGCTAGGATATATAATCCCAGATTAAGTAAGCTTGATCCAAAGTCAGTAAGTTGTAACTTTGTAGGATATTGTGAAAAATCTAAAGGGTTCAAGTTATATTCAGCTCATCATGTACCTAGAGTTTTTGAAACTCATCAAGTTAAATTCATTAATGAAAGTATCTTCAATACAAACTTTGAGGATCTTACCTCGGATTTTGAAGAAGTTGAAGATAATGAGTTTGATATAACAGTAGCACTTGACACTCAAAATATTTCTAAAAACAAAGTTTCTGTCTCTGATAAAAACTCAGTCCAAGAAAGTGTGGACTTAAGCTTAGAAAAACAAAATCCTTCCATTACAGAAAACTTAGGTAACAATCTGAACCTAGGACATGATTCAACAGCTGAACCATCGTCTGCTGTAATATCAGAACCTAATCCAGACTCTCAGCCTACTCAAACCTTGCTTCAAGACCATTTTGTGGAACCTAGAAGATCTAACAGAGCTAAGAAGCCAAGATTTGGAGATAAAAATGATATCTATGAAGTTTTTCTGAGTGAAATGGAAAGTGCTTTGACTGATGACAATGATCCAACATCTTTTAAACAAGCCATAGAGAGTCAAGAGTCTGAAAATTGGCAGGAAGCTATGAATGCAGAAATTAATTCCATGTACAAAAACCAAGTATGGGAATTAATTAAACCTTCACAAACACAGAAGCCTATTGGTAGTAAATGGGTGTTTAAAACAAAAAGAGATGCTAAGGGAAATATAGAAAGACATAAAGCTAGGCTAGTAGCTAAAGGTTTCACACAGAAAGAAGGAATAGACTTTACAGAAACCTTTTCTCCAGTTTCTACAAAAGACTCATTCAGGATAATTATGGCTCTTGTAGCTCATTTTGATATGGAGTTACATCAGATGGATGTAAAGACAGCTTTTCTAAATGGGGAGCTAGAGGAAACCATTTATATGGCACAGCCTGAGGGTTTTATAGAGAAAGGAAAGGAACACTTGGTCTGTAGACTAAAAAAGTCTATTTATGGACTTAAACAAGCTAGTAGGCAGTGGTATAGGAAATTTGACTCTGTGATTTCATCTTTTGGATTTTCTGAAAATATAGTTGATGAATGTGTTTATCTTAAAGTAATTGGTAACAATTTTATTTTTCTTATTCTCTATGTTGATGACATTCTTCTGGCCAGCAGCAATGTAAAATTGCTGAGAGAAACTAAAGAATTTTTGTCAAAGAATTTTGACATGAAGGATCTGGGAGAAGCTTGTTATGTTTTAGGCATTGAGATTAAGAGAGATAGGAAGCAGGGATTATTGGGATTATCTCAGTACAATTATATTTCAAAGATTCTGAGAAGATTTGGAATGGAAACCTGCAGTAATGGAGAAGCACCAATGTCTAAGGGAGATAAACTAAATAAAACTCAGTGTCCTAAAACTGATGTTGAGAAAAGAAAAATGGAGTCAGTACCATATGCTAGGCTTGTAGGTAGTCTTATGTATGCACAAGTTTGTACTAGGCCGGATTTATCTTTTGCTGTTGGAATGTTGTCCAGATTTCAGTCTAATCCTGGTTTTGATCACTGGACAGCAGGTAAAAAGGTCTTAAGATATCTTCAGAAAACTAAGGCATATATGCTTGTGTATAAACGTGTGAAAGAACTTGAACTTGTTGGTTTTACAGATTCAGACTTTGCAGGAAATTATCCTACATCTTGTAAATCAACTTGTGGCTATGTCTACATGCTTGCAGGTGGTGCAGTAGCATGGAAAACAATGAAACAATCATTGGTAGCTACTTCAACCATGCAAGCAGAAGTTATAGCATTGTATGAAGGAGTTTGTGAAGGGTTATGGATCCGGAATTTTATTTTGGATACAAGGATACTCAGTGATCTGATTGAGAATAAGTTGAAGGTATTTTGTGATAATGAAGCTGCTGTTTTCTTTAGCAGAAATAGTAAAAGGTCTAATAATTCCAAGCATATAGATCTCAAGTATTATAGTATAAGGAAGAGGATAAAGCATGGTGAAATTGATGTATGCAGAATCAAGACTCAAGATCAGTTGGCAGATCCTTTTACCAAAGCTTTGCCTGTGACAGTTTTCAAGGAGCATTGTAAGAATATGGGAGTGTTGTCAAGTTTTAAGGATGTTTAAGTTTAGTGGGAGCATTTTAAGTTAGAAAAGAATTTTCTGTTGTTTTGATTACAGTTTATAGTTTCTGTTTTTACAGATTTTTGTATTTCAAGTTTTGGTTAATAAAGTGAGGAATTTTTCAGATGTTTCGTGCAGTATTTAATTCTTAAACAATGTGTTATCTACTGTTTTTGGTTTTCAGTTCGTGTTATCAAGTGGATGTATATATATGCATATATTCAGGTTAAGAAGCAAGTTTTGTATCCATTTGTGTTATATCAGCTTGCATTGTGATTTTGATGCTCAAAATATTAGGTTGGACTATTTGTTAAATGACTAGTTTTACCTGTGATATACATTGTCATTTAACTGCAATACATTAAGTTGAGTTCGTGTGGATTATGCAAATAGTTACAGTAGTCTGGAACAGACTTGTTCATATGAACATGATTATTTCCAGGTTCTGTTTCTGTGTGTGTATTTTGACAGAACAGTATGGACTTAGGATGAGTTACTTCTCATGCGCACTTGAGCTATATTTGAAAGATGTTTCAATTAGTATTTGTGCTTTAAAGTATGATGGTTCAAAGTGGGAGATTGTTAGCATTATGTTGAACTCATCATTAAGCATTAAGATAAATACCAATTGGAACAGAATTCAAACATAGGAGTTGTAAGCTTCATCATTCCTGTCTTGATTAGGAATAAGGTATATCAAGTTCTTAATCGTGTTAGAGTCCATGTAAGATACTGATTTGGAAATCAGTGTTAGTGTTGCATAAGGTTTCTGTTTAAGAGAATAACTTGGACAGCAAGTTGCATCCTTGTGGGGGATTGCTTGCTGATTCAAGGGACTCTATATATATGATGTTTTAGTCCCTGCTCTCTACATCGATCTCTGACATTCAGTACCAATCCCATTTATGGTGTCAAAAGCTTGTAGAGAGGAGAAGACTAAGACCAAGAAGAGCTACAGCATCGACGCACTATCTGCAGAACTAGAAGTCATGGACATTCAACAGAATGAAGGTAAGTTCATCTGTTTTGATTTCAGTTCGTATTGATGCTTATGTATTGTGTTTGTGTTTTTGCAATTAAGTCTTGTTAAGCTGATTAAGGTCTACAGTCCCTGCTTTTAGCCTTTTCTAACTTCATGTTATCATTAACGGCCTTCTTTTCTTTCAGAAATTCTACTAGGTTCTCAAGAACAACATCTGCATCATCACCCTTCATAAGCTCCCCGGCTACAGCTGCAGGGGTCACCTCTGTGCTCTCTATTAAGCTTTCAATTTCCCCACAGAGGTGATGAGGATTGCTTTCATTAATGCCAAGGTAATTAGAGGCTAAGGTTTTAAATGCACCCGGAGTGCAGTATGACAAGTGAATGTGCATGTCCATACGACCAGGTCGCAACAATGCAGGGTCTAGTCTCTCCTTGTGATTGGTTGTGAACACAATTATTCTCTCGTCGCGGCAGCATGACCACAAACCATCTATGAAGTTCAGTAGCCCTGAGAGTGTAAGCCGAGTTGATTCCTCATTTTTTATATTGAGACTGCAATCAATATCCTCAATGACCAGAATAGAACGATTTGTAGTAGACATCAATACCTTCCTCAGGTCATTGTTGGTATATATATTAGCAAGCTCCAAGTCATGTATATCAAACTGGAGATAATTAGCCATGGCTGCAATCAAGCTGGATTTTCCAGTACCAGGAGGACCATAACAAATACCCTCTTTTCCAGGCCTTCCCTACCTTCTTATATAGTTCTATCCTCTCCACAAACCTATCCAAGTCTTGTATAATCATTTTCTTAAGCTCTGGATCCATTGCCACTGTATCAAAAGTAGCAGGGTGCACAAGATCTATATTACCTTTCGCGCTACCATAACCGGCAGAGGTATGAAGCTTTAGAACCCTTTCTCCTCGTTGAATTGAATCAGCTTGAGCAATCACATAGGGAATGTAGGAGTCCATCACTTTGGCTTTGTATTTTTCATTGAATATCAACTCAAAGAACCATTCAAATTCTTCTTCAGCAGCAGCAGCAGAAGCTGTCATGCATGCAGATAGTGTTGAGTGGGAATAAGCTATGGGTGGATTCTCTTGTTTTGGGACATGTTTGGTAACTTTTGTTTGAGCTGGTAACGCCACTGGAGCTCAATGTCATCAAAGGTATCAACGACAACTTGGCCCCTCTTTTCGATGGCTAGGCTGACAGCCTTTTGCTTATTTGTTTTACTCAAGACGAGACGCTTATCGGAGGGAGTAATCTTGGCTCCAAGGCGGACCTCTACCTTCCCATAGACCTCGTTGGGCACCATTCCAATGTGCTTGTTTATGACAAAGTTAAATGATCATTAGGGGTAGAGGTAAAGAAGTAGTACTGAAGCTTGGAGTATAGGCATGATCGAACCTTGAGGGGGATGAGTATAGGAACTTGTGGGACTTTACTTCCACATTGAAGAAGTAGAAAGGGTTTTTTGCCCTTTATAAGGACTAACCCATTTAGTCTATTAAATGGGTGAAGTGTGAAAGAATAGGCTTTGTTGACAGTAGCCACAGAGGGGATACACAAGCCCACAGACCCGCAGCTAGCATGCCCGGGGCCGAACTGAGACCCGGAGCAGGATCCCCAGCCCCCTGACCCGAGGCCCAACAGTCTACCTTATGACCAAGGGCCCGGGAGCCGGGGACGCCAGCCTGCCGAACAGACCACTAGGGCTGTCCCTTTGCGTACGAACAAAATGGAATCAGTCCCACATCGAAGAATAAGACCAGACCTCACGCTCGACCACCTATATAAGGGCCTCAACTACCCTCATTAATAGGTAACTGATCTCTCCAACTACTTATTATTCCCGCTTAAGTTATCTATTTGTTCCAACGGTACTGACTTAGGCATCGGAGAGGAGAAGACCGGCCCGCCCGGTATTCCCCTTAGTTAGCAGGGTTCGTAGGAGGAAACCACATCAAGATCCATCAGTTTCTATCAGGCCTACGGGTTTGAGCAGAAACAATTGGCGCCGTCTGTGGGAACCTTTGATCCACGAAAAGCTGTGTTGCTCTACCGGAGGGTAGAATCCGATCGATCCTTTGAAAGACAGTTTGAAATCAAATCCACGTTCCGGACGCCATAGAGAGAAGGAAGGTGAAAGCTAGCGTAAGAGGGCTGGAAGAGGAAGCCCGGGCTCCCGACCGGGCCCAAAACCCTAAAGCTGAGGTCGACGCGAGCTTTGTCTCGGCTCCCGACCGGGACGGGACCCTCGATCACCGGGGCTCAGATGGCCCTGGCCAATACGATGAGGGGGGAGAGATAAAAAAGATGAAGGTAGAAGTCACGCGATTACGAGAGGAGGGTGATAGGAGCACAATGTGCGACGATATTATATGCTTATGCTCTCGTTTATGCTTTGTTTAACCCTTATTTGTTTAAGATTGAGTCATAATGTAGTTAGTGTCATTTTGGTTGAGTTTTGGTGAAATAAGGTTAAGAATCCGAAAAATGGCTAAGTTTGAGAAATCTGGAAAATAGTGTAAAATATGTCTTTTTCTTGATTTTGTGACGAGTACAAATATAATCTATCCTTGTCCGAATTATATGAAATTTTGTGTGCTTAATATTCATATACTGAGGAATGTTGTGTTAAAATTTCAGATCAATCGGAGTTCGGGAAGTCACCCAAAAATTGGCTGCAAAACAGCAGTCCGAACATTCCAATCCAGGGGCTTCCAGGATTTTCCTGGGACTTTGTTCCAACTTCGAAAAATCATTCCCGACGACTCACAAGGAATTTGATCGAGATATTTTATGGGGAGATGACCATATGTGTCTAGTTTATCTGAGACTTGGAATCGCATCAATCGGAGCTCCGAGGATGGAGATATGCCGGAGTTACTACAGCAACATCAAATCTGCCGATTCCAGGAACCTACTGCCCCCTTTTTGTGTTTTCTGTTTTTGATGGACCAAATGTTGTACAAATGCATATGTGATGATGGTCCAAGCTTAAGGAAGGTTAGAGGATGACACCAAGCCAAGGCATTGAAGAAAAAAATCAGAAAAAGAAGTTTCCTAGAAGAACCAAGAAAGGAAGGAACCAAAACCTTGTTGCACAAGGATTGCCTTTGCCGATTTGGACTAGGTTTTCTGCCGAATTTTCCTCTATAAATAGCCAACTTTTACACAGAAAAACTTGTCACATTCTAAAGCAAAAACCCTAGCCAAAGCTCTACCAATTTTCAGCCAAAGATCCTACATAAAAACACAAACCAAAAGCCACCACCACCACCATAAATTCCTGCCGATTGTCTCCATCATCCATCCAGCCACCACCGAACCACTTTCCATTGGATCCACACGACTTGAAGCCCTCAAAGGTGTCTGCAAAAGTGTGATCTACCCCCTACTCTTGGTTTGTAATAGTTTTTATGTAGTTATGTGTAGTTTTGTCTATGAAACTCATGTGTATGTTTGGTTATTGTGTTTTCATGTCTATGTGAAAAACAATTGTGAATTTGGTTTTATAATGATGCATGTTAATTTAATTCTTATGGTATTAATAAGGAATTTCAAAGATAAGTTTCGAATTGCATGCTAAATTGTAATGAAAATATGAAGTAAAGAGATAGGATTAGATAGGCAAGCATGTTCACTCTGATTCTAATAATTCGTTCTTGGTTTAGTCTTTAAATCCGTGTGCCTCAAAGATTGGTACTTAGCATATTCGCGATGTGTTTTGAGTATTGGTCTTGTATCCGTCAATAATAGGACTAGAGTGGTTTAAATGACTATGCATGTTAACAAGAAGTGGTGACGCCTTGCTTGATTGATATGTTTCCGACTAAAAAGACCTTGTGCCTAATTACTTTGCATGTTTGATTTCGACGATAAGTGTTCTCAAATGTGTTTAGTATAACTTTAGGGTTAGACGATAAGTTAATCTTGAAGTATTTGAGAGTCTTAATCGATTAGTAAACCGATAAGGAGCTAATTAGGTTGGAACTAAGTCGGATCTAGGATATTGTGTGCTCTTGCCGTGTCTTATCTTATAACTTTGCTATGTGTTTTGAGTGCTTTTGTGTTAGTAATTTGTGGAAGAATGTCGACCAACCTTGTATATAGTAATTTAGGATTTTTTTTATTTCTGTTTTTATGCATGATTTAGAGGCAGCCCTTCTTGCTGCCGAACCTAGGAATTTCTTGTTTTAAAGATTGTGCCGTGTGTAGTTTAGGGCAGCCTAGCTGCCGAATCTTTTCACCCCCATATGTGACGATTTTGTATATATGTTTGTATATATTTGTCTAACAATTTCATATCTCAGGTACCCTTAATCCCCGGCCTAGAACGATCCCTACTTACTCATACTACTAACGATATTTTTGTAGGGTTATTATTGCATGCGAGCTTCGGCTCCCGTTCAGAGGGCAATCGAGATCGACTAAGAGCGGATGCCCGGTACCAAGAGTTGGAAGCAGTGAACGTCGCCCTATTGGTGGCTTTGGAGAAAAGGCACCGGCAGAACACCTCTCGGGCAGCAACACGGCCTGTAAATAAAGGCAACGAGTTCCCGCACCTAGAGGTGGGACAGCCTACGGGGAGGAGAAAGATTGCACACCTGCCCACGTCACTCTTTACGGAAGCTCTGAGGAATTCCGGGCCTGTTGAGCCCCCGTATCGAACGAACTTGGCACCGGGCGAGCAGGACAGCTCCACGGCAAGGGTGCTTCAGACGCTCTTCACCTCGGTGTCGGACATGAAGGACCGGATGGAGGCCAACGAGAGAAGGGCAGCGCGACCGTTGGAAGGCGCGCGATTCAGCTAACGCACGGGCCCCTTTTCGCACCCGGTCCTGGAATCCGGGAGGTCCGGGAACCAAAAGTCCTTGAAACTGACGTACTCAGGAGCCGGCTGCCCATACCAACACCTGGACAGTTTTAAATCACAAACGGGCACAAAGGGCTATTCTGATGCCACGTGCTGCAATATGTTCCAAGAGACGCTCTCGGGGGAGGCATTGGGCTGGTTCTACGAGCTGCCAGTAAGCTCGGTAGACGTTCGAACAGCTAGCTGATAAGTTTGTCGGTTTATTCATCCTCAGAGCCGAGGCGGCCCAAATATCAACGGTCCTCTTTGATTGCATGCAGACGGACCGCGAACCACTACGCGCGTTCGTTAACCGATGGCAGATCGCCACGGCCGGGGTCAGAAACTTGGATAAAAGGATCGCCGAGATGGTATTCAAGCAAGGGTTAAGGCCCAGAGAACTCTCGTACGCCCTACGAGTAAAAGAGCCACCGGGGTACGACGAGCTGATGGCCGTGGCCGTCAGGCACGCCCAAGTTGAACATGAGACATATGGGAATAAGCTGCCCAAGCGAAGGTCGAACGACCTATTACCGACGCCCTCCTATGAAAACAAGGCCTGGCGGCAGGATCGTGGTCGTACGCCTACGATCGGTAAGAAAGCCGAAGTATGGGGCGATCGGCGACCCCGCCGGAGCGGTAACGGGAGTTCATGGGCTGGTGGAAGACCACCGCCTTTGCGACCGGCACAGCTCGTGGCAGCAGCGCCAGTGGAGCGGCAACCGCGGGCCCTGGCTGTAATGCCTACGTGGCGACAAGAGAGGACCCTGGCTATTATGCCAGCGGGAAAACCTGATGACCCAACCCACCGGACTAACGGTCGTGGATGGCCGAGTCCGGACAGATGATCTGCAAAGGGACAGGCAAGGTGCCCGAAACGTGGGAAGCATACGCACCCGAGTCCCCGGGGAGATCGAGGTGCATGGAAGTATAAATATGATACATGGTGGGGGCCACATTGATCGACTCACTAGGAGTTCGAAGAAGCGGTGTCTAAGGTTGATCCGGGGAAAGGAAGTGTACGCCTTTGGAGGCGGAAGCGGCCAGACCGCTAAAACCGGATGAAACTCGGTCACATTCTATGAGGAGGAGGAACCGGAGGATCTGATTCAACCGTACAACGATCCATTCCTCATCACGATCCAAATAGACCACTGGATAACCAGCCGCATGTTAATCGACACCGGGGCTTCAGTCAATGTGATGTTTCGAGAAGCGTACAAGAGGCTGCACCGGGGGAGGGGCAAGTTATCCCAGGATAACGAGCCGCTGATAAGCTTGTCCGGCGAGGTGGTCCAGCCTTTGGGGTCGAATTACCTGCCGCTGATCTTCGGCGAGGGAGACAGAACGAGAAAGGAACACCTGGAGTTTATTGTAGTGGATTGTCTGTCCTCATACAACAGCATAATCGGTCAGCCAGGACTGTGGAGGCTGAAAACGTTCATACCGGCCACATGCTGATGTTAAAAATGTGTTCCCCCACTGGCGTCATCACCATACGCGGGGATCAGAAGGTCGCCCATAAATATTATGCTGAGGCCTTAACCTACGGGAGAAAGCGGGCCGAGGTCTTCACAGCTACTCAACGAGCGCTATTACTAGATCCGGGTATTGACCCCCGTGATGACTCCGACTCCGACTCTGACGAGGAGAAGCCGAAACGCCCGTCGGCTGTGGAAGAAACCGAAGCAATCTCCATCTCGGAGGATCGCCCGGAGCGAAAAGTGGTGATAGGAAAGAAGCTCGACCCGGATGTCAGGAAAGATCTCATCACTTTTATCCGGGAGAACAGCTTAGTGTTCGCATGGTCCTACGAGGACATGCCGGGCATATCCCCGGAAATAGCCGTCCACCGGCTAAATCCATTGCCCAACGTTCCCCCAGTAAGGCAGAAAAGGAAGTCCTTCAGCCCGGCGAAGTATGAGGCGATCAGAGAGGAAGTGCAGAAACTGAGATGCATGGATTTCATTTCCGAAGTTCAGTATCCCCGCTGGCTCGCCAACGTGGTTATGGTGCCAAAGAAGGGAACCGACCAGTGGCGCATGTGCGTTGATTTCACCAACCTAAACCGGGCGTGCCCAAAAGACAGCTTCCCGCTCCCCCGAATAGACCAGCTTATAGACTCGACATCCGGTTTTAAACTACTGAGCTTCATGGATGCCTATGCCGGATACAACCAAATAAGGATGAGCCCGGACGATGAAGAGCACACCTCGTTCACAACCGACCGAGGGACCTACTGCTACAAGAGGATGCCGTACGGTCTGAAGAACGCTGGGGCCACGTACCAACGGGTGGTAAACCGCATGCTGGAACAGGAGATGGGCAAAACGGTGGAAGTTTACGTGGATGACATGCTGGTCAAAAGCTTGACCGCAGGGGCCCACGTCCGAGACTTAGCAGTAGTCGTCGGTAAGATGCTCAAGTTTGGGATGCGCCTGAACCCAAAGAAGTGCATTTTCGGGATTTCAGAGGGCCTGTTCCTAGGCCACATTATTAGCCAGCGAGGAATAGAAGCTAACCCGCTGAAGGTCCAAGCGATCTTAGACATGGAGACACCAGGGGAAAGAAACCAGGTTCAGACGCTGACCGGCCGACTAGCCGCCTTGGCCAGGTTTATCTCCCGCCTAACCGATAAGTGTGCCCCGTTCTTTAAACTGCTCAAGGCGCAGCAGTTCAAGAAAATTCACTGGGCAGCGGAGCACGAGACGGCGTTCCAGTCCATCAAGACATACCTGTCTGCAATACCTCTCTTATCCAAACCAGTACCGGGCGAGATGCTATTCCTCTACATAGCCGCATCAGAAACAGCCGTCTCTGCGGCCCTCTTTAGGAAGGAAGACACGCTCGAGCTCCCGGTCTACTACGCAGGAAAGGGACTTACCGGAGCCGAAAGTCGATACCCTGACATCGAAAAACTGGCTCTGGCCCTGATTGTCAGCGCCAGGAAGCTCCGACACTATTTCCAAGCTCACTCCATCACCCTGTACACAAATCACCCTCTGCGGCAGATCCTGCAAAAGCCGGAGACCAGCGGCAGGCTGGTACGTTGGGCAGTCGAGTTGGGAGAATTCGATATAACTTATGCCCCGCGAATGGCCATCAAGGGCCAGGCTGCTGCAGATTTCATATGCGAACTCACCCCGATGGCGGTGGGACCGCATTCCGATCAGCCCGAGGGCACCGGACCAGCTAAAACCAAAAGTCGAACCAGGCCTTCCCAGCGGTTGGAAGCTTTATGTGGACGGTTCTGTTACAAGTAAGCGGAGTGGAGCCGACATCATGCTAACCGCACCCGATGGCCAGTCATATGAGTATGCCCTGCGATTCCTCTTCAATACTTCCAACAACGCCGCTGAGTATGAGGCCCTTATAGCCGGCTTGCAACTCGCCAAGGAAATGGGAATCTCGTCCATGGAAGTATACAGCGACTCGAGCTTGGTGGAAACCAAATGAACGGGCTGTTCGAAGTCAAGGACCCCAGTTAGCCTCCTACCAGGCGTTGGCTAAAACCCTGATTGAGCCATTCAAAGGCGCAACCATTCAGCATGTACCCCGGGAGGCAAATAGGCACGCGGACGCCCTGGCAAGGTTGGCGACCGGGAATTACCCACCGGAATACCGCAGAGCTAAGATCGAAACCCTCGAGAAGCAGAGCATAAGCAAGACCATCTCTGAGATATTTGCGAGTTGGATGGACCCGATCATAAAGTATCTGGTTAACAAAACCAGCCCTCAGGATAAAATAGAGGCTAGGAGGTTACACCTCTGGTGTGCCAGGTACAACCTCCTCGGCGGTAAGTTATACCGAAGAGGGCACAGCTTCCCGCATCTAAAATGCGTAACAAAAGAGGCGGGAGAGGCCATCATGCAAGAAATCCATGAAGGAGTGTGCGGTAACCATGCTGGTGCCCGATCCCTGTCTCATAAGTCGCTACGAGCCGGATACTTTTGGCCAGACATGGCAGCAACGTCGAGAAAAATTTCGGGCGGCTGCCACAAGTGCCGCATGTATGCTACTACACCTCATGCCCCGGCAATTGCGTTATCAATTTTGTTGGCGCCATGGCCGTTCGCACAGTGGGGGCTAGATATTATCGGCCATTTCCCAACAGCTGTAGGACAACACAAGTACGCCATTGTAGCCGTTGACTATCAGACAAAGTGGGTCGAGGCGGAGCCCCTAATCAAGATTACCGAGGAACGGGTAAAAAAGTTCTTGTGGAAGAACATCTACTGCCGGTTCGGGGTACCGCAGACCATAGTTACGGATGACGGGACACTACAAGAAAAAAAACCTTAGGCGACGAAAATAAAAAAATTTCGTCACCTAAGAATACTTAGCCGACGAATTTTTTTTCTTCCTCTAAGAAATAATTTTCGTCGCCTAAGAGAAGAAAATGACGACGAAAAAATTTCTCGTCGTCTTGGTATTATTTTAGACGACGAAATATTTTTTCGTCGTCTAAGATTTCTACTTAGGCGACGAAACATACATTTCGTCGTCTAAGTTCTCCACTTAGGCAACGAAAACAATATTTTCGTTGTCTAAGAAAACTCAGAAACACCGACGGCAGTTTGTCTTTAAACGTTTTCTTCTTAGACGACGAAAATATTGTTTTCGTCGCCTAAGTGGAGAACTTAGGCGATGAAACATAAATTTCGTCGTCTAAATTCTCCATTTAGGCGACGAAAACAGTATTTTCGTCGTCTAAAAAAACTCAGAAACACCGACTGCAATTTGTCGTTAAACGGTTTTTCTAAGACGACGAAAAAAACATTTTCGTCTCCTAAGTGAAGAACTTAGACGACGAAATTTATGTTTCATCGCCTAAGTTCTCCGCTTAGGCGACGAAAAATATATTTTCGTCGTCTAAAATACTCAGAAACACCGACGAAAGTTTGTCGTTAAAGGTTTTTTCTAAGACGACGAAAAATCATTTTCGTCTCCTAAGTGAATAACCTAGACGACGAAATTAATGTTTCGTCGCCTAAGTAAACCCAGTATATAAATACAAAACATGTTGTCATCATAATGACTAAATTCACAAAATGAAAATTTTGACCGTCTGATGTGATCGTTATAGTTAAATATGAGTAGAATATAAAAATCAATTCGTTTCGTGAACGTTCGATGCTCGATCGAAACGGTCAACCACATTTTCATAAAACTTATCACACGAAAACGCTATTACGTACCTTTAGATGTCCTTGTTTCGTCGACACTTCCAAACATTAAACTCTCATATAGATGAGACGTAATTATCCATGTAAAAATTTAGAAATTTTACCACCTGATACTATGGCTCCCATAGAGAGAGATAAGTTTAAATAAGGTTGACCGTATCGACCGGGGCTCTAAGTTTGTCGAATTTAAGTGATTTTTTTACCATCACCGTATTTCATCATGACGATCAAATGCTATTTCACACCGTTTTTCAAAATTTGACTTCTTTTATATAGTTATTTCGAAAAGCTGTACACTTCAGTATAATCTACTAATCAAGTTATACCGCATTAGTAAACATGTTGTCATCATAATGGCTAAATTCACAAAATGAAAATTTTGACCGTCTGAAGTGATCGTTATAGTTAAATATGAGTAGAGTATAAAAATCAATTCGTTTCGTAAACATCGAAACGGTCAACCACATTTTCATAAAACTTATCACACGAAAACGCTATTTCGTACCTTTAGATGTCCTTGTTTCGTCGACACTTCCAAATATTAAACTCTCGTATAGATGCGAAGTAATTATCCATGTAAAAATTTAGAAACTTTTACCACTTGATACTATGGCTGCCCATAGAGAGAGATAAGTTTAAATAAGGTTGACCGCATCGATCGGAGCTCTAACTTGGTCGAATTTAAGTGATTTTTTTACCATCACCGTATTTCATCATAACGATCAAATGCTATTTCACACCGTTTTTTAAAATTTGACTTCTTTTATATAGTTGTTTCAGTTTTTACTCAGGCCATGAAATTATAATTTTTAACTCGGGACAATAGATTTTCAAAATATTCTTTTTTCTTAGGCGACGAAAAATGTAAATTCGTGGCCTAAGTTTTTAACTTATACGACGAAATATCTATTTCGTCGTCTAAGATTGACACTTAGGCGACGAAAAACTTTATTCGTCGTCTAAGTGTTATACTTGGGAGACGAAAATAAATTTTTTCGTCGTCTAAGATTTCTTGGATTTTTTGGGAATTCTGTATTGGCGGTTTTTTTTCCGCCGAAAAATTTGGTAAAAAATTTAAATATTCTTAGGAGACGAAAAAATCATGTTTCGTCGACTAAGTCTTACACTTAGGGATTGGGTGATGAAGAAAGTCCAGAAAAAGCCGCTGGCATTGGAGCCAACGTGGGAAGGGCCCTACCAAATCACCGCAGCCGCAAGCCCGGTGACATTCCACATCATAGACACTGACGACATCTATTCCACCCGCCCATGGAATATTCAGCATCTCCGGTTCTACCCTAAGTGAGGTCACTGCCTTAAAAATGGACAGTGTTGTATTTAGTACCAACATTGCAACACAGTTAGTTACTAGTTACAAAATAAATACAGCTAGTTACAAAATACATACATATGCTAAGTATCTACCGCTGCTACCCTAAGAAACCGTTAATCAGCGCCACCGGAGCCCCTAATCCCTGACCCACCAGCCTTGAGAGACCGCTCTTGCTCCAACTTCTCGGCCAAGGCTACTTCAGCCTCCATCCGCTCGGCGTCAAGCCACCCTTTTTTCCTCCACTCCAGATACGCATCATTTATACCATTCGCACGGGCGGTCTCCAGCATCTCTGCAAGTTCCACCGAGTCCCGGAAATCATTGATAGCTTTATCTGCGGCTTCTGCAAGTCGGGATTCTACAAGCTTCTCCCCTCCCTTTAGGACTGCTGTTACTTGGGTCCGTAGCTCCAAATTCTTTGCTTCTAGGTCCGTTACCCTCCCAGAAGCCTCGACACACTGGGCTTTCAGCATGGTTGCTCGTTCCCCAGCTTTCGTCAGTTTCGACTCCAGTTCCATAATCCTCTCTTCCCGAGCGGCTGCCAGTCTACCGGCCTCCTCCCTCTCCTTCGCAAGCTTAACCTCCATCAATGACAGCTGCACTGTGAGGTCCTCCACCTGCTTCTCCAGGACCGGAGCCCCCTTATTAGGTTCAGCGGCATAAAGGCTATGAACCAACTGATACAAGTACACAAAAAAACATCAGCTCGTAAAGCAAAAAGGGAGAGGGAGCGCAGAAGAACCTCAGTTTCACACAGGTACGCGATCAGACTTACCCGTAGACCCAATTCCACAGCCTTCTTCCGGCTCTCACCCGACCGCGCATCCCCGGGGGCTCCCCGGTCAAGCCCCAAGGCCTCGATGGTAGAAACCACGAATCTACCAAAACCACCATCACCAGAGCCGCGATCAGCTCTCGGTTCACCGGTTTTCTTACCCCTTCTGCCACCGGTTTCCTCCGCCAGAGCGAATGTTGACCTCCCCCCAGTCGAGCTGGACGCCCTGGTATCAAACATCCTCGCCCTTTTTGCCGAAGCCTCCCCAAGATCGCTTCTGCGGTACAAAATCATATCCGCTGCCTCTCTCTCCCGTGGGGCTCGTGCAGCCACAGGCTGCAGTAGAGGTTTCGGACCTGGTGAACCCACTGGTCCTACATCCCGAATAATAAGAGGGGCATTCTCCTTACCGCCCGGTCGCCTACCGTAGTGGGAGTCCGGAAACATGAGCGGCACATGATTACTATGCACCGTCCTCTCTAGGGTGTCAGGATCTACAACGGTCTTCGAGGCCGTCTCCCCCATCTCCATCAACCTCTGGGCCACAAGTTCGTCATCCGCCTCGATGGTCTCCTCGCTCCGAACAGCAAGCCGAGGGGCATTAGCTGTAAATCAATAAACCGAACGGTTAGAATAAAATACGACCGCACAAAACAACGGTGCAAGGCACCTTACCAGGTTTTTTCCCATCTCGCATATTTCCAACACATTCCACCGGATGAAATTATAAGAGCTCCGGCCCAGATCATCCCAGCAACAGAAAAGCCGGGCTATCCGTTGCCTCTCCAAGTCGACCAACCGGTACGACTGATCCCCGATAGCTTGATAAGCCCCGGGCACCCGGAAGCTCCTCGAGCTACGCTGCCACCTACCCCCGGCCATCACAACCTGTCTCCTCCACACATTTGAAACCGACGACGGTAGATGAGTGACGGGAGGATCGAAGTCCCGCGCGGCAAAATTCACACAGCTGGTGGCCTAGGCCTTTTTGCAGTAGAGAATCTTATACAGCGCCCGAAACTCATTTATCGTGGGCCAGTCCATGTTGCTAAGACTGAACAAGCACCCAAGACCAAGCAACTGCCTCCACTGGTTGCTAGGAAGCTGGGCGGGGGAGATGTTTATCAGGCTCAGCACATACTGGACAAACTTAGACAGTGGCAGGGATAGCCCGTGCCGAAACTGATCCTCAAAAACGGCAACCCAACCTTCCTCCGGGTTGCAAGCCAGTTCTCCGGGATGCAGACCCCGGAGCTTAACGGAGGAGTCAATGCCCCACTTCACCCGAAAATCCCTTATATCGCCATCAGTTATGCTCTTGGTCGGCTCATCGCAATAAATCACCCTGTCGCCATCCAACAGCCGGTGCCTCACGGGCCCTCCCGTCGACGCACGGCCGACACCGACAGGACTGGCTGACCCATACTCCATAAACCTAAGAACATAATTTACCCTACGCACAGTTAGCTTTTGACGGGAACGGAGAAAACACCTAGTAAGATAACAACACAGACAGACAAGGAGCCAAGCTTCAACAAAGTACGACAGGAAGAGAGGAGGGGGGTGCGAAGCATCTTATAGGCGGCAAAACTACACCTTGTTGATAATTAGGGCACTCAAAAGGGAGAGGTAACCCCAGCCGCAGATTCCCTCCATCTCAGACCGCTCCCTACTGACACGTGTCCCAGCATCGATAAAATTCCCACGCCATCATAACTGGGGGACTGATGGGCTCTCTCCTTCAATGCATGTCAGCCACTTGTCCCGCCTACAAGCGGCAGTTAAGGGAGATAGGGGCGAGAACCGAGGCGTCCAGCCCCCCCACTTCCCCAAGCGCCAACCTCAAATCAAGAAAAGGCATTCCATCGGTTGTGAAGCATTCCACCGGTTCACAGGCATTCCATCGGTTGTGAAGCATTCCACCGGTTCACAGGCCTTCCATCGGTTGTGAAGCTTTCCACCGGTTCACAGGCATTCCATCGGTTGTGAAGCATTCCACCGGTTCACAGGCATTCCATCGGTTGTAAAACATTCAACCGGTTATCAGGCATTCCACCAGTTATGTAGCATTCAACCGGCCCCAAGGCATTCCATCGGTTTAGTCACTCTCCTTCGCGCCTACGGGCACGGACAAGCCAGCAACAACTCAAGGCTTCGAACACATGGGCTTTATAAACCCGAGAGATTTTACCTCTAACACAGGCAAATTCTTCCAACAGGCTAGAAACCCTACATCACACCAAGCTGTGAAAAATATGGGGATCCATAGCGAGACTTGTTATCTCTACGCCACCCCACCAGGCAGATTGTTTCTCTAACACAGAACAAATCTCCCCGCAGGCTAGAAACCCTGCACACAGCCTCACGCCTATAACGTTCCGGTTGAGAAGAACTAGCGGGTGTTGACCGGTTCTTAAACATGGCCGCAACACCCCACCGGTGTACCTGTTGGCTCGCACCTAACAGGCCTCCCCGCAGGCTAGCAACCCTACACATTACCCCACGCTTATTCCAACACAAGCTGGGACGAATCACCGGGTGTGGATTGGTGCTATGACATGGCCTAAATGCCCCACCGGGCTACTCCCCGGCCTGTGCCACCGTTGGCAGCAATTTCTACTGGGGGACTCGTTCCGACATGGCAGTCCACCGGTCGAGTCCTGGCATCGCATGGCGGATTCCAACGCCACATTATCATCCCATGCACTCCTCCGGGTTTCACCCTGCTCCATATTCATCGCATGGCGGATTTCAATACCACATTATCATCCCATGCACTCGTCCGGGTTTTACCCCGTTCCATACTCATGGCATGGCGAGACTTAAGCACAACACCATTATTATTACAAACACATACTCATAACTATCACACGTCATCACTAATAGGTACTCACATCACCACGCACCATCATAACAGCCTTTCTCCTCGAACGCCCGGCCAAGCTCAATCTTCAATACAGACTTGGAGGACTGGGCACCGTTGGGTCGGTAACCCTGCGGGTCTGCGGGACAGTATAGCGAGACATATTAAGTCCCCATTCAAGATTGCACTTGACCGGGAACTTGGGGGACTTGTTAACAGCAGCCACAGAGGGGCTACACAGGCCCACAGACCCGCAGCTAGCACTGCCCAGGGTCGGACTGAGGCCCGAAGCAGGATCCCCAGTACCCGGACCCGAGGCTGAGCAGTCTACCTTATGACCAAGGGCCCGGGAGCCGGAGACGCCAGCCTGCCGAACAGACCACCAGGGCTGTCCCTTTGCGTACGAACAGAAGGGAATCAGTCCCACATCGAATAATAAGACCAGACCTCACGCTCGACCACCTATATAAGGGCCTCAACTACCCTCATTAATAGGTAACTGATCTCTCTAACTACTTATTATTCCCGCTTAAGTTATCTATTTGTCCCAACGGTACTGACTTAGGCATCGGAGATGAGAAGACCGGCCCGCCCGGTATTCCCCTTAGTTAGCAGGGTTCGCAGGAGGAAACCACATCAAGATCCATCAGTTTCTATCAGGCCTACGAGTTTGAGCAGAAACAGGCTTTGTGGGTTTTCTATTGGATCTTCAATAGAATTGCACATAAATTAAATATATATTTAATAGTCAAAAGATGGGCCTTGGAGCTCTGTTGATTAAATTCGAAAATAATTTTGTTTTTAATTTTATTTTTGAAATTTAAATTGATATTATATGACAGACAGTTACAACTGTTCGGTCAATTATATCTTTTCATTAGACTATTATATATAGACAAAGTTGGTCTTCGCTGAACACAAGAAAAATTCTTCTTCGTCTTCTTCTGTTCTTCAGAGATACACAAAGGATATTCGCTAGAAACAAGTTCTTATGCAAGAACTTATTTAGATTGTTGAATCCTCTAGATAGACGTCTGAAACTACAGCACGAGTGGGGACGAATTTCTGTCTAAGGACACTGCAAAGCAGACCTCAATCTGATCATGTCAGTAAATTTCTAATTCAATTTCGTTGTTAATTTTAATTTGTTTGATTGTTGTTAGTAGAATTGATAGTATTTAATTATATATATAAACTGTTTGTATGCCCTATATTGATTGGTTCTAACAATCTTAGACATAAATTCTTTTTTTTTTTGTTGAGATGGATCAATCTGTATCGGGTGTGAAAAACAATCATGTGGAGAAGCCTGAGAAGTTCAAGGGCAAGGATTTCAAACGCTGGCAACAGAAGATGTTGTTCTATCTGACAACGCTTCATGGGGCCAATGTTCTGACTTCGGAGGCTCCACAGGCCTTACCTGAAGGCGAAGGAGAGGGTGCTCCTACTGCTGTTCAAATGGTTGAAAGCCAGAAGGCTATAGAGTCTTGGGCGAACAAAGAGTTCTTATGCAGGAATTACATCCTCAATGCCCTGGATGATTCCTTGTATGATATCTACTCTAAATTCAATAGTGCAAGGGAATTGTGGGTCTCATTGGAGAACAAGTACAAGACTGAAGTTGCTTGTTCAAATAAGTTTGTCGTTGGCAAGTTTCTCAACTATAAGATGGTTGATACCAAGTCTGTTGTCAAGCAAGTAGAGGAACTCCAGGTCATTGTTCATGAGTTGGATGAGGAAGGTTTGAGACTGAACCCTAATTTTTTAGTTGGTTCTGTTATTGGAAAATTACCTCCTTTATGGAAAGATTTCAAAGTATATCTGAAACATCTAACCGAGGATATGAATTTTGAGCAACTGGTTATGATTCGTGTGGAAGAGGGTTCCCGAAACAATGAAAAGGCTGATGTGGTTTCAATGGAGGCCAATGCTAACATGATTGAAGGCAGTCCATCAAAGGGAAAGTTCCAGAAAAACAAGGGCGAGGGTGCTATGGTGAGAGTGTCCAGTGCTGCTGCTCTCTCTCCACAAAAGAAGGCGTTTAAAAGGCCAAAAACTGGAAATTGTTGGGTGTGTGGCAAACCAGGGCATAGGGCAAAGGATTGTCGCTTCAAGAAGGATCAAAGTGGAGGAGGTGGTTTTGGAAATTCCAACAACCAAGAAAACCTTGTTGAGAATCAAACTCAATTCATTGGAGTGATTGAAGCAAATCTGGTGACTAATGCTATGGATTGGTGGATTGACACCGGTGCTACAATGCATGTGTGCTCTGCTAGGAAGATGTTTTCTTCATACCAACCAATGAATGATGATGGTTAGACCTTGTTCATGGGGAATGCTACTACTGCCAAAGTTGAAGGCAAAGGGAAGGTGATTCTGAAATTTACTTCTGGAAAAGAACTTGTACTTACTAATGTACTTCATGTTCCTTCTATTTGTAAGAACCTAGTATCGGGTCCTGTTCTTAGCAACAAGGGATTCAAGCTAGTGTTCGAATCTGATAAGTTTGTGCTCACCAAGGGTGGGATGTATGTTGGAAAGGGTTACCTTAGTGAGGGACTCTTCAAACTCAATATTGTACCTATCATAGATGCTATTATTAATAATAATAATGCTGGCACTAGCCAAGCTTCTATGTACGTGATTGAGTCATCTTCCTTATGGCATTCTAGATTAGGCCATGTAAATTTTTGTTCCTTGCAAAGAATGATTAATCTAGGATTGCTGTCAAAGTGTTCTATGAACACAATGACGAAATGTGGGGTTTGTGTTGAATCTAAATATGCAAGCCATCCACATAAATCTGTAGAAAAATCTAATGAAGTGCTTGGCTTAATTCATTCTGATTTGTGTGATTTCCAAGCAACACCAAGTCGTGGAGGAAAGAACTATTATATAACATTCATTGATGATTGTAGTAAGTACTGCTATGTTTACTTGTTACATACCAAGGATGAAGCTTTAAATATGTTCAAAACATACAAAGCCGAAGTTGAGAATCAACTTGAGAAAAGAATAAAAATTCTAAGGTCCGATAGAGGTGGAGAATACCAATCTAACGACTTTGTAGAATTTTGTTCTCATGGTATTGTGCATCAAACTACAGCTCCATATACTCCACAACAAAATGGAGTCGCCGAACAAAAGAATAGAACATTGAAAAATATGATAAATTCAATGTTAAATAGTTCGGGTGCACCACTTAGTTTATGGGGTGAGGCTTTACTTACTGCAAATGATATATTGAATAGAATTCCTCATAAGTCAAGTAATCAATCTCCTTATGAGTTATGAAAATGACGATTACCTACTTATAAAACAATGAACGTGTGGGGTTGTCTTGCTAAAGTTCAAGTTCCTCTTCCTAAGAGAACTAAACTTGGACCAAAAACTGTAGATTGCATATATATAGGCCCTGCTAATAATAGTGCAGCCTATAGGTTCTTAGTTTATAACTCAGAAGTTGAGGACATAAATAAAAACACAATTATGGAATCTGCCGAAGCAGAATTCTTCGAGGATATTTATCCTTACAAGGAGAAAACGAATCCAAAGAAAAGAACATATGCAGATGTTTCTTCACAGAGAGAGTTAAACAATAATACTTCAAAGGGTGAGAGTAGTTCCTCCTCTGTTCAACAAGAAACTGTGGAACCAAGAAGTAAACGTGGAAAAATTTCCAAAGATTTTGGAAATGACTTTATGACCTTCATGCTTGAAGGAGAACCTTAAACATATAAGGCTGCCGTAGAATCATCCGAAGCACCTTATTGGAAGGAGGCTATCCAAAGTGAAGTAGAATCCATTATGCAAAATAATACATGGAAATTGGTTGATTTACCTCCAGGTCATAAACCAATTGGGCATAAATGGATATTTAAAAGAAAATTAAGACAAGATGGTACTACCGAAAAATACAAAGCTCGTATAGTAGCTAAGGGTTATCGTCAAAAGGAAGGTATAGATTTCTTTGATACATATTCACCAGTAACTAGAATTACGTCTATTCGAACGTTAATTGCTATAGCAGCTGTTCACAATTTAGAAATACACCAAATGGATGTGAAAACTGCATTTCTAAATGGTGAATTAGATGAAGAAATCTACATGGAACAACCCGAAGGGTTTGTTGTTCAAGGTCAAGAAAGGAAAGTCTGCAAATTGGTTAAGTGTCTTTATGGTCTTAAACAAGCTCCAAAACAATGGCATGAGAAATTTGATAACACATTATTATCAAATGGATTCAAAATAAATGAATGTGACAAATGTGTCTACATAAAGTAATGCAAAGAGGCATATGTTATTGTATGTTTATATGTCGATGATATGCTTATAATGGGAACTAGTAAGGATGTAATTAATAAAACCAAGAAAATGTTACATTCAAATTTCGATATGAAAGATATGGGAATTGCCGATATAATTCTTGGTATTCGAGTTCAAAGGAACTCGGATGGTTACACACTTACACAATCTCATTATGTAGAAAAGGTCCTTAGGAAATTTGAACATTATAATGATAAACCGGTCGTTACACCGTTTGATCCCTCTACTCACCTTAAGAAGAATCAAGGTGATAGTGTGTCTCAATTGAAATATACCCAAGTTCTTGGAAGCTTGATGTACATAATGAATTGTACAAGACCGGATTTGGCATATAGTTTGAGTCGACTTAGTAGATACTCACACAGTCCGGGTAGTGATCATTGGATTGCTTTGATAAGAGTTATGAGGTATCTAAAGCATACAATAAATTATGGATTGCATTATTCCAAATATCCTCCCGTATTAGAAAGATTTTGTGATGCAAATTGGATTTCATGTAATTCAGAGAGTAAGTCCACAAGTGGTTATGTATTTACACTTGGTGGAGCAGCTGTGTCATGGAAATCATCAAAACAAACTATGAATACACGTTCAACAATGGAAGCGGAATTTGTAGCTTTGGATAAAGCCGCCGAAGAAGCGGAATGGCTCAAAGGTTTCCTAGAAGGTATTCCATTGTGGCCAAAGCCTGTAACGGCCATTGGCATACATTGTGATAATATGGCTGCTCTTACAAGAGCAAAGAATGACATCTACAATGGCAAGTCAAGGCATATAAAGCGACGTCACATGAAAATACGAGACTTGCTCAAAAATGGAATTATTTCCATTGGCTATGTAAAATCAAAGGAAAATATAGCAGATCTTTTGACTAAAGGCCTTAATAGAGAACAAGTTATATTTACATCAAGGGGAATGGGCTTAAAGCCTATACAATGAGTCACCACTTGGCGGAAACCTAGCCTAGCAACATTGGAGATCCCATGGTCTAGGTTCAATAGGCAAACTAGTTAGGGAAGACTCAAGAAGCATAACACACATATATGCCTATTCCTATGGTGACACAAGGTGTGTTTCCGTTGATGATTACGGGATGAATCTTAGTGTTCTTAATAATGCTAATAGCTTTTCTCAAAGTGGGATAGTACGGACTATTCTTAATTAGCATTACCTATATGAGATTGATGTCGGGTCGCATCTATGAGAACCGAAATGGCTACGTTCTCTAGAAATCTCATGAAGTAAGGAGTTGTTCATGACCAAAATGAACACAACTGTAAGAATTGAAATGTGTTCTGGTATGACATGTGTGATACTTATTGTCTTGATTTACTACACAAAGTGATTAGTTCAAGACTTCTGTTCACTACTTCACAAAGTGAATCCAATAAGTACTCACTACGATAAGTTCAAGTCCAAAAGACACATTTTCCAATGCATGTCATATCTAAGTTCTCCGAAAAAACGATAAGTTCCTAATTATCTTATTTTCTATTCAAATGTGGGGTATTATTAAAGTTTTAATAGAAAATGTGGGTATTATAGGAACTTGCGGGACTTTACTCCCACATTGAAGAAGTATAAAGAGTTTTTTGCCCTTTATAAGGACTAACCATTTAGTCTATTAAATGGGTGAAGTGTGAGAGAATGGGCTTTGTGGGTTTTCTGTTGGATCTTCAATAGAATTGCACATAAATTAAATATATATTTAATAGTCAAAAGATGGGCCTTGGGGCTCTGTTGATTAAATTCAAAAATAATTTTGTTTTTAATTTTAGTTTTGAAATTTTAATTGATATTATCTGACAGACATATACAACTGTTCGGTCAGTTATATCTTTTCATTAGACTATTATATATAGACAAAGTTGGTCTTCGCTGAACACACGAAAAATTCTTCTTCTTCTTCTTCTGTTCTTCAGAGATACACAAAGGATATTCAATAGAAACAAGTTTTTATGTAATAATTTGTTTAGATTGTTGAATCCTCTAGATAGACGTCTGAAACTACAGCACGAGTGGGGACGAATTTCTGTCTAAAGACACTGCAAAGCAGACCTCAATCTGATCAAGTCAGTAAATTTCTAATTCAATTTCGTTGTTAATTTTAATTTGTTTGATTGTTGTTAGTAGAATTGATAGTATTTAATTATATATATAAACTGTTTGTATGCCCTATACTGATTGGTTCTAACAATGAGGTCTCTGATTTCTTTGGAAACAGTACGGATCAACATCATGAATGCAGTACAGCAGGCATAGGAGGAGAACAGTGAGGTCGCTGATGTAAGCATATATGTGGGATTGAGAGGAAACATTGTGTTCAAAAACGTACTCTAAGCTTTCTGTTGAGGCATCTAAGGTGGGAAACTGTCTCGAGAGTTAGATATAGATTGCAATCCTGTAGTTCTTTTACAGAGGGTTTGTGGATCCAATTCCACCTAAGATAAGAAATTGTTAATCCTTGATCAAAGAAGAAGCTTTGATTGTTTCCTACTTGGTAATGGTTTCCATGTCTATTGGGGAACAAGTTTCCAATGTCTTATATGTTCAGGTAGTAGATGAACAAGTTTTACAGGGCATCTGCAGGCACGACGTTGGACATAATTTAGGCTAACTAGTAAAATGCAAATGAAGTTGCCAGGATCGATCAACTTATTTTTTATTTATTCAGGAATATGTTAACCTTTAGCTAGATTTGCTAACGGTCATTCTGGCCAAAACTACATTTTTCTTCACAGGCAGCAATATATAGCACCGCCAGTCAAAGGTAAAATGTTCAAGGGATTATGTGTATGTTATGCTGTTGTACTTTCGACATTTTTCAGTGTTCTGTATCAGGATATAGGGCATTTGGTAATCAGGCCAAAGGTACCTTTTTACTCAATTTTCTAGTTGATGAGAAGCCGATCTGCTGCCAACTTGGGTTCTCTTGATGACCAATATCTTCACCTTCTGATTTTGAGGTAACTGAAACTAAGGACATTTAATGTACTCTTTGCCATGAAGTGTTCAGTTTCCCTCTCAAGTTCCAAATGTCATCCACTTTTTCAGGTTGTACATTTGCTGCTGAATCTACCTGCACATCAAAGATGCCAGGGACCATGAGACTTGAGCATATACAATACAGGCAAAAGATAGAATTTTGTCCATACATTATGTGTGCAGGTAATATATTTTGTCATTGAATGTTTATAAAACACACTATGATCACAAGATAAAACAGGAATTGAGTCATAACATGTCATTGAAGCAGGTAACAAGATGAGAAGTTCACAAGCTCACAAGATATGAAGTTCGCACACGTTGTGATACGGGAACATTTATGATGCATATTATTTAGTCATTTAATTATAGATTTATAATCTTTAATATTTCATTATTTAGATACTTTTAGGAAATAATTTTTCAATTATTTAGGATTTACCTATAATTGCTTTCCATATTAATTAGATTAAGCCTACTTATTCTCTAAGTTTTGTAAACCCTATATATATGGGTATTGTAATAGTTGTTAGGAAACATGTGTTTTATAAATAAAATCAGTTTATTTGTGGCATAGATTTGCCCTATTTTATGAGTTCGCTGCTCTTTATTTCTGGTGTCTGTTGAGTGACTGTTGGAGGCCCGTGTTCGGTACCCTGATCCCCATCAGTTGGTATCAGAGCTCTGGGAGAGCTTGGTGGATTCCATGTCTCAGATCGGGCGAAGAAGGGGATGTTTCAGAATGGAGGGTCGTGACGTCAACAATGACATGGCTGAAATCAAAAGGATGCTTAAGCAACTTGAGGTACGTATCGATCGCATCGAAGCTCGACGAAGGGGTCGTAAGAGTTCTGACGGAGATAGAAACGTTACCACCTATCATCAACGTATTGATCGCATCGAAACTTTCTACCAAGAAGGTGATGGTTCCGACGGGGAGATATGCGTTGGCCCTGTTCATAAGTGCGCTCCATTGTGTGAGTCTGATGAAGGGGAACATAATACTTTCAGCTACCCCGGTTGTAAGTCCACTATCTTTAATTTTCCAGTTATTGAAGAATTATTTTCAGAAAAAGAAAAAAAATAGTTTCATAGATTTGGATGAACCGCCGAGACTTAATTGTTATGAAGATTGTGTGGATAAATGTTTGGAGAGTGAGGAGGTTGACTTCCTCATGCAAAAGTTCCACTCCTCTATGCAACAAAACATTATTGAAGCCGTGCCAGATGAGGTCATGGAAGCAACATCACCAATTGTAAGTCATGAAATTAATTCATGCATGGGTGATCATGTAGATAGTTTAGATCTAAAGTCCAAACTAGAAGTGGAAGGCGACATTGTTTTAGGATTCCAATTCCACCAACATAGCATGTTTGGTTCAATATGTGAGCGTCCAGATCTTGATCAATCATTTGTCTATAACAAGCCTGCGGAGAAGAAAGTGGAATCTAAAAGAAAAGATGCATCGCTCAAATGTTATGTTCCATCTTTCCTAGTTGATAAGATTCATAAATCTATGGCATAATAGCCAAAATACACCGTGAACTTGGCTCAAATTGTCAATTTACACCCCGAACTTGTAATTGCGAAATTTTGCCTCCTCAACTTGTCAAAAACTGTCGATTTGCACCCTATCCGTCAAATCTAACGGTTTTCATCCAATTAAGAGTCACATGCCTTGCACATGAGGGGTATTTTTTTTATATATATTTATTTCATTTTATTAATAAAAATACCCAAGAAATTTATTTTTGTACAATATTTTCTACAGTTATATCATTGTATTTGTGACCTAAATACTACTTTTGTTGAGATATTTGAGTTCTTTATTCTTAGATAAATTATATCATGTTTCTTATTAATTAAAATAGTGGTTCGACAATTCAATTTTAGTTTTCCACATAATTTTTCTTATTGACAAATTATATCACGTACGGTAAAAGAAAAAAAAAGAATATTATGAGTAAGTAGACATAATTGTAAAAAAAATAAATTTCTTATGTAATTTATTTAAAAAACTAAATAAATATAAAATAACGAAAAATACCCCTCATGTGCTAGGCATGTGACTCTTAATTGGATGAAAACCGTTAGATTTGACGGAGGGGGTGCAAATCGGCAGTTTTCGACAAGTTGAGGAGGTAAAATTTCACAATTACAAGTTTGGGGTGCAAATTGACAATTTGAGACAAGTTCAGGGTGCATTTTGGCTATTATGCCTAAATCTATTGATTTCATTGGAGTCGATATTTTGTATATGCAGATTCCAAAAATATTAATTGATATTGTGAATCGTATCAAGAAAGGTGAGAGTGATTTTGGGTTGAGGAAATTAGTTATGATGAGCCGATTTCTTAAGGTAAGACAAGGAAAGTATTCCAATTATTTATTTATTTAGAAAGGAAGAATTCAATTGAAGCTAGTATGTCAAAAGAAGATCTACATCAATGAAAGATTTTGTGTGGAATTTTATCAATTAAAGACTTGAATTCGAGGACGAATTCTTTCCAACCAGGGGATCGGAGTCTGATACGGGAACATTTATGATGCCACATCAAGTTATTATTTAGTCATTTAATTATAGATTTACAATCTTTAATATTTCATTATTTAGATACGTTTAGGGAATAGTTTTACAATTATTTAAGATTTACCTATAATTGCTTTCCATATTAGATTAAGCTTACTTATTCTCTAAGTTTTGTAAACCCTATATATATGGGTATTGTAATAGTTTTTAGGAAACATATGTTTTATGAATAAAATCAGTTTATTTGTGGCATGGATTTGCCATATTTTATGAGTTCGCTACTCCTTATTTCTGGTGTCTGTTGAGTGACTGTTGGAGACCCGTGTTCGGTACCATGTGTTTGGGCCTAATTTGACATTTGTCCGAGATTGTGGATCGAGGCCCATGAGGTTATTTATTAAAGAATAATCTGAGATATATTTAATCTTTTCCTTCTTAGAAAGGAGTTGGGATTCCTTCGGGAATCCGAAAAGAAGGTGGTTTAAGGTAATTGAATCCTGATTGATCGATCTCCTAATCTATTAAGCTTGATACGCAAGTATTGAGGTTCTGCGTTCTCTATATAAAGAGTTCTTATGCAACGTGAAAAGGGTTCACAACCATCAAACAAACACACAAGCTTTTGCGCATCGCAAATCTTGCAAAGTCTCCCCGGAGCATCTTACGCGTACTGCCTCCACAAACCGCAAACAACCACCATCCAACCTTGCTGCAACCTTACGCCCGCCACCGGTCGCTGTATACTTGCACTGTTGTCTAAGTGTGCCTTGCATTAGTGTCGACAGTCGCTAAGACCTATCGCTTCCAGCATCCGCACATCGGAGCCGCATCTTGCCGCCATACGTACAGAGCCACATCTTGCCGCCATACGTACAGAGTCGCACGCTCGCCTCATGTCTGCGTTCGCTGAAGCACCCAGTGTCAGCCGCTACGCCAGTAGCAAATCGAGTCGTTACTCCGGTAATAAAACATAAGCCAATCTGCTATTGGTTGGATGAGAACTATTCCCCGCTATCTTGAATTATTGCTCTGCTTTGTATCACAGGATCGAAGTAAGATTACTCAATCTACAATAGGTTGAAAGAAAATCCTAATATACTTTTGTTAGGCCTCTTACGCCGGCCTAGTCAATGCCCGCGTGACAGTCGCTTGGTCAAGAAGTCAGGAATTGAGAGCAGACAGATACACTAGCCAGAGATATACTCGCCAGAAGTACGCTCGCCAGAAGTCGTCCGCATCGTAGTTGTACCTAACTCAAAGGTACTGGCACGCTCGCACACATCACAACAGGACTCAAGTTGACGTCCGCCACCCCCACGTATTGACCGTTCGTCGGGTGCTAAATCCGACACGAACATTTTGGCACGCCCAGTGGAACCAGTGTCAAGATTGCGAGATCTAATCCATATCGACGAGTCATGCTTCCTTGTAATAAACCAGAACACAAGTTGTTCACCTCGCACAACTCATCTGAGTGTAGAGGTTTAACAGAGGTAGAAGTGGGCCTCAAGTTTGGAGGTGTGGCGTCTAACATTGAGGATCTTACGGAGGTCGTCAATGTTGGCAAAGGGGTTTCTGAAACTCCAGTAGCTGCTGGTAGCCAGAGTGAACCTATCAGCATTTTGAGTAAGAATATGGCTGATGCCTCAGAATCTTTAGAGATTTCTGAGGAGAATAACAGTGCGGTCCTTGTCGTTACATCTCTCGAAGATGTGATGGAATCTTTGAACCTGATGTTGGCAAAGTCAACAAGAACCGATGACGTTCTTCAGATGATTGAAGCTAGTTTGAAAGAGCTGAGGATAGAACAGATTGGGAATTCATCCGACATTAAGTGGTTGGCGAATCAACAGAATAAAACCACTGGCCAGTTTGCTTCCCATGCTAAGGACTTCAATGAGAAAGTGAAGACACAGCAGGACCAGATGACAAAAACCTTGGCTGCTATTGAACAATTATCACTATTGTTCAAACAGAGGTTAGAATCTGAGTTATAGGAAACGGAGGAACCGACTCAGCCTGTGGTGGTCGGAAGAAGGCAAAGAAAGGGTTCTTCCAACACGATACGGCCCCCTACTCAAACTCAGGGGTTTGATTTTTCTGGAACTACAAAACGAAGAAGAGGAGGTGGAAGGCTTATTAACCCTTCATCTGATGAAGAAACCGACGAGCCAGAAAAGGAGGAAGTCCAGGTTCTAACTCTAGATGTTGTGAATAAGCTGTTTGAAGAAAAGATGAGGGTTATGCATGGTTTGCCAGATACAAACCGAACTTATGCTAATTTGTTTCCCACAGAGGTGAATGCGCTTCCATGGCCGCAGAACTTTAAACACGTCTGATTCACCCAATTCTCTGGGGATTCCTCGGAAGATGCTGAGACCCATATTACTCACTTTAACAACGAGTGTGGTCCCTATGCGAACAACTCCATACTCAAGCTGCGAGTATTTGGTACATCATTAATGGGGTCGACATTAGCATGGTATAAGGATTTAGCGCCAGGTTCGGTTCCAGACTGGAGGACTATGGAAATCCTGTTTAACACCATGTTTGGGGTTGTCGAGGCCAAGGTCACTGTGAAGGACTTGGCTGAAACAGAACAACAACCCGGCGAGTCAGCCATGGATTATCTAAAACGCTTCAAGCTGCAGATAACTAAATGCAAAGATAAGCTTCCAGAATATACTATAGTGGACTTAGCTATTGCAGGGCTAGATGAAGAAGTCCAGGCTGGCTTTCAACAAGTTTATGTTACCAATATGGCTGACCTGACCAATAGGTTGGCCGACCAGCAACATTGGATCACCCGGATGAAGGTGAAGAGAGAAAGGAAGAAAGGCGTCCCTATATCTTATTATCCTGGCTCTCTGAAACCCAAAACAGGTGTCCCTTCTGGCTCAAAGACGGTTGCAACTATACGTGTCGAGTTATCTCCAAACCTAACTTGGGTTGAGGAGGTAGAAGAAGAGGGAGTCGCGGTTGTAGAAGTGGTTGGTCGCCAGCAACTACAATCAAAGAATTTGGGACTGGCCAAGGAGCCAATCAAGATTGTGATTTCGGTGCCGACTAAATCTGCCTTTGATTCATATACTTATAATGCACACAAGGCTCCAGAGATCTTACTTGAACTATTCAACCAAGGGCGGCTTAAACATGATGGAGGTTTCATTCCTAAGCCAGACTACATGGCGGGTAAGAAGTATTGCAGCTTCCATAACATAAATAACCATTACACTAAAGATTGTGTCAAGCTCAAGGATCAGATCCAGACATGGATTAATGATGGGGTCATGAAGATAAAAGCTCCCAAGGAACCTACTTGGACAGAATCTAAGCCATTCCCCCATGTGAATACGATAGATTTTGTCTCCAATCCATGTCAACAATTGGGATATGGCAAGTGCATTTCCAAGTTTGCACATTACATATATGATGCAAATAAGACCCCAGAGATTTGGGAATTCTTGATCCAGGAAGGGATGATTAATCCTGCTACCGCTCGCCTACCACAAAAGGAGACAACGCCGGGCGATTCCTACTGTACTTTTCATCATTCTAACGGCCATCATACCTTCAGGTGTGTTGCATTAATGGATCAAATTCAGGAATGGTTGAATGATGGAACCTTGAAGTTTGCTAAAGAAACGGTGGCTTCTATCCCTGAGTTTTGGGTAAATGCCATTGACGAGACTGAGTCAGAAGCGAAACAGCAAACTGACAGCAATGAGCATCCGCCAGAAAAGGAAGAGATGGTGCTGGTAGCACGATCAAAGCTATGTCTTAACTGTAAAATAAGCTGTCATCTACTTATCACATATGAAGAGTTGCAGATTGCACTTAAGGAGGCAGAAAAGAAAGCCTTAGAAAAGGCCAAGCGCACTCATCCAGTTCCTGAACGATCTAGGCCTGATGCTTACAAGCGAGCGAAGTATCATCATAATGAACGGGAAACTTATGGTAGCAAGCTAAGGTCTCGGCCAGACCCAGCACCTATTGGGGTCAGGTCTGTTCCAATTTATGGTCCTTCCATAATATCGGATCCAGACGTGACGAACAAGCCTTATGTTCCACCAGCGTCAAGTTCAGAGATTAAGACTGACAAATGGTATCGACAGCAGAATGGTAAAGCTGTGGAGGTACCTCCTAATCAAACTAGGAACATGCAGAAGCGGTTTGGCAAAGCAAAGAGGACTCTAGATGCTTTGGCCAATGGGGAGTTGATCCCGGAAGGGCTTTCAATGCCGGTTGAACACATACGGGAGACTTATAAGCGATACAAGGCCAAAACCTATATTGATAGTCGCCGAGCGCGAAATAGAGACACTTCACCGCCTCGTTGATGGTGTCGCCGAAGCGAGCATCAAGCAATAATAACCCTACAATCGTTAGTAGTATAGAATAAGTAGGGATCGTTCTAGCCGGGGATTAAGGGTACCTGAAACATGAGAATGTTAACAAAAATATTCACAACACATATGCACACAATTGTCACACTTATATACATATATACGAATTTATCATGGGGGATGAAGATGAGGTTCGGCAGCCATAGCTGCCCTCTAACATCTAGGCATGAAAATAAATCCTAAATTACTATTTACAAGTTTGGTCGACATCTTTCACACAAAGCACTCCACACTCAACTCTTTAACAAGTAAGACTCACACAAAAGAAAGTAAGGAACAAGTAATTAGCATGCATTGAACTTAAACAAGTTTCAACCTACAACTAGAACGTTTCCGATTTTTACCTAGTTGAGAGACTTTTTCTATTGTTTTAAGATCGAGCTTTCGCGAGGTGATCCTAAAAGTTATGCTACCTTATACAAGTCATAGCATTGAAGCTCTAAAGTCTATAGTTGAAGACAAGCAAACAAGTAAGGTCGTCAATCTTCTCATTTAACATGCAAGTCCTAAGGTTAACCACTCTAGGTGAGCACAACAAATCAAAGTGATCATACGTCTACTTAGTTCGTTATAACTCAAGCAAATTAAACCTAATACCTAGATCATGTTCAAAGACAACACTAAGTATCGATTATAAGCCCTCACCTTAGTTCTAACCGGTTTAAATCCTCAACATGCATCTATACCACTGTCCTAATTATCTAAGTGTACTTATTTTACAAGTTTTATATTACAAATTAGCATGCAAAGACTCAAAGAAACCGTGGCCTAGCCCTAAGCAACGAATCAAACAAATATTCAACATGCAATTTATAAAACCAAAATCCAAATTGGTTCATACATAGACATATAATCCAAAACCAAAAATACATGCAAGTTTCATAGACAAAACAATACATAACTACATAAACTTTACTAAACCAAGAGAAGGGAGTGGATCACACTTTTGTAGACACCTTGGATGACTTCGACTCGTGTGGATCCGGCGGATGATGGAAGAGATGGGGCTGCTCGGCAAAGGGCTGTGTCGGCAGGAAGTATACCAAGTTTCGGCAGAAACTTGGGTGAGGTGGTGGTGGTTTTTGGCTTAGGGTTTAAGTAGGATTCTTGGAGACAATTTGGTAGAATTTTGGCTTTGTGTTTTGGCTTGAGATGTGACCAGTTTTTCTGTGTAAAATTTGGCTATTTATAGAGGAAAATTCGGCAGAAAACCTAGGTAGAAAACCTAGTCCAAATCGGCAAAGGCAATCCTTGTGCAACAAGGTTTTGGTTCCTTCCTTTCTTGGTTCTTCTAGGAAACTTCTTTTTCTGATTTTTTTCTTTAATGCCTTGGCTTGGTGTCATCCTCTAACCTTCCTTAAGCTTGGACCATCATCACATATGCATTTGTACACCATTTGGTCCATCAAAAACAGAAAACACAAAAAGGGGGCAGTAGGTTCCTGGAATCGGCAGATTTGATGTTGCTGTAGTAACTCTGGCATATCTCCATCCTCGGAGCTCCGATTGATGCGATTCCAAGTCTCAGATAAACTAGACACATATGGCCATCTCTCCATAAAATATCTCGATCAAATTCCTTGTGAGTCGACGGGAATGATTTTTCGAAGTTGGGTCAAAGTCCCAGGAAAATCCTGGAAGCCCCTGGATTGAAATGCTCGGACTGCCGTTTTGCAGCGATCTTTTGGGTGACTTCCTGAACTCCAATTGATCTGAAATTTAAACACAACATTCCTCAGCATATGAATATTAAGCACACCAAATTTCAAAGAATTCGGACAAGGATAGATCATATTTGTACTCGTCACAAAATCGCGAAAAAGACATGTTTTGCATTATTTTCCAGATTTCTCATACTTGGTCATTTTTCGGACAATTAAACACATTTCACCAAAACTCTACCAAAATTGACACTAACTATATTATGACTCTATCTTAGACAAATAAGGGTTAAACAAAGAATAAATGAGGGCATAAGCATATTAATATCGTTGCACATTGTGCTCCTATCACTCGTAGACAAAGTGTTCACGAGAGACTTTCGAAGTCACACCAGGCAGCGGATGTACCTAGGAATTTAGTAAGAAGGAGATTGGTTTACTCCCCAGAAAGAGAGACCGTTAGATCTGTCGCGTCAAACCTGTCAGATCCTTTGCCCACAAAGCAAATCTCAGAGGCTGGGGTACAGCAGAACTCCGCCATTCTGAAGTGGAAACCTAAAGAGGTGAGTGTCACACAAGCCACAGGTACATCAGGGGTTCCTGAGGGGCAAGCAATTACCAAGGAGTCCAAGCTCGCGAAGACAGAGCCAACCAAGCCTATTATGATATTGGCTCGGTCAAAATCCTCGGGTATTCCTCCCGGCATGTCCCTACCTCAATACGTAGCACAAAAGCTAGGTACTGACCCACCTTCGAGGAAAGCGGAGAGTGAGTCCAAAGTCCAGCCTTCGGACTTAGTGGCGGATGAAGGTCTACCAGGAGCGGATGATGAAATAATGGAAGACGATGAAGAGTTCGGGGACGAGGATGACGCCATCTTAGGTTGCAACATGGTCTCATTGGATCCAGAGGTGTTGGATTGTAACATGACTTTTATTTTATCTTATGATTACGCTTTACCAAGACCTATACCTACCTCTCAATTCATCCAAGAGGAAGGGAAGGACAGGCTAGTATACCATATACAAGAGCCTCAAGATGAAGCAATGGCGAGCACGGAAAGAGAAAAATCTCAATCCACCAACAAACCTCCAGAGAGGTGGGCTGAACCTCTACAGCTAAATGTGGTGTTTCCAAAGCCTACATTTGTCATGTCTCAACACCTCAAACCGCTTTATGTGTCAGCAGAGGTGGCATGCCTCAAAGTTAACAAAATTCTCATCGACACAGGAGCCGCGGTGAGCGTTATCACTCTTGGTACAATGGAAAAGCTAAAGATTCCCGAGGAAAAGATTATAGGTACCACTATGAAGGTTAGAGGCTTTGCTGGTGCAGTCACCCCAACCAGTGGTATCTTAATGCTCAAAATAAAACTTGGGCCTTCTGATGCTTATCAAGGATTTATTGTCACGGAATCCGCCAATGCCCCATTTAGCATGATGCTAGGAAGAGATTGGATCCACAAGACACTTTCTGTCCCATCATCATTACATCAAGAGATGATCATGTGGGATCCAGTGTCCGACATTCCGGTAATGATCAAGGCGGATGACCGCCCTTATACAATAGCAGCCTGTTCGCTTGAAGCAAACTACTATTATAGCTCTATTAGACCTCTCAGGGTTGAGGGTGTTGACAACAAAGGACATTCAATTGGGGTGACCTCGACTGATCTCGCTCGGTGGGGTTTGACACAAGCCAAATCAGAAGGTTCCAGGCCCGCCTCCATCGACTTCTTATCAGATAATGTCAATGAGTGACAACCTTACAGTTGAGGAAACAGAGGCCTTTGCTTCTTGGATGCAGTGTTGTGCTGTTTTTAGAGAGGAGCAATTGGCTTGGAAGGCGGTCGCTCTAGTTGAGTGTATCGATGAAGATGAGACAGTGACTATAGAAGAGGGGGAAGTCATTCAACCAGCCTCAGCAGCGTTAGATGATACTCCACCTAAGGTACACGATCCAGTGGAAAAAGTTAATCTAGGCACTACTGAAGAACCTATTGAAGTTGGAATTAGTCAGTACTTAGAACCAGAATTGAGGCTGCTTTACAGAAAAATATCAAGATATGCCAGGACTATCAAAAGAATTGGTCTGTCATCGGTTACCTATCAAAGAAGGTTTCAGACCAGTCAAGCAGGAGCAAAGGCGGATGAATGCTGAAACTGTCATGGTGGTTAAGAACGAGGTTCAGAGCATGCTTGACGCAGGCATTGTTAGGCCAGCACAATATTCACAATGGCTGACGAACGTTGTTCCTGTCAAGAAAAAGAATGGCAAAATCAGAGTCTGCGTGGATTATAGAGATCTCAATGCTGCTTCCCCAAAGGATATTTACCCAATGCCTATTGCAGACATATTGGTTGATGCAGTGGCAGGACACGAGATGTTGTCTTTCATGGATGGGACGGCTGGTTATCATCAAATTCCAATTTATGAGCCCGATATTCCTAAGACTGCTTTTCGTTGTCCTGGTTTTACGGGAGCTTTTGAATATCTCAATATGCCTGTGATGACTCGACCTGACCTGGCTAGGGAAGCTAGCAGGTAGGTAGGTCACGCATCCCATATCGCCCGGGGAAGAGTGGATGTTGTGCTTATATGTGCAGGGTTAGCTAAATACTTAAGGACGCGTTTTGGGGGCTCAATGGCTTCGGAGGGGATGGGAACTCCGAAGTTAAGCTTGCTGATCCTAGAGCAATCCCAGGATGGGTGACCTATTGGGAAGTTGCTCTTGAGCTCCCAAGAACAAAAACCGTGAGGGCCGTGAAGGGCCCAAAGCGGACAATATCCTAAGTATATGGGCTGGGCTGTTACAATGCCATTTGGTCTCACCAATGCAGGGGCAACCTATCAACATGCTATGAATCTAATATTCCATGATATCCTAAGGGGTATTTTGGAGGTTTACATTGATGACGTGGTGGTGAAATCAAAGCAGAAGAAGGATCACATTATTCACCTTCGAGATGTATTCACCAGAATGAGAAAGCACCAACTTAGAATGAATCCAGCTAAATGTGTATTTGGGGTTCGTGCCGGAAATTTCCTGGGATTTGTGGTGCATGAACGGGGTATTGAGGTATCTGGAGATAAGGCACAAGCTGTTTTAGAAGCTCCAGCACCTAGAAAGAAGAGGGAGCTTCAGAGTTTGTTGGGCAAGATCAATTTCCTCAGAAGGTTCATATCCAACTCAGCTGGGCAAAATTGCGATTGGAGTTCACTCGCCAGAAGTCGTCCGCATCGAAGTTGTACCTAACTCAAAGGACTCAAGTTGACATCCGCCACCCCCACGTGTGGCGTCCTGGCACGCTCGCACACATCAGAACAGGATTCAAGTTGACGTCCGCCACCCCCACGTGTTGACCGTTCGCCGGGTGCTAAATCCGACATGAACACCATGATCCCCATCACGTTGTGAGAACTTGAATCTTCCACTGCTAGAAGTCTACCAAAAGGTCATGCTCACAGTATTGCGGCAACTCAACCAGCAAAAGCGGTAGTCTTTCCGACCAATGCACAAGCATGTGTCAAAATTTTGAAACATGATTAGTATCTGTTGTATAGCTCCATGGATGTAAACAATGTACCTTCATATTCATATGAATTACGTTCAGGCTTATATAATATATGGCCATACAAGAAAGTTCAGCTTTTGGTTTGCTGATAATAATCATAATATACAATCAGGAAGTCCATTACAAGCACATAAGCTTACCCAAGAAGAAGAAAAAATAGGAGTCCAAAATCTCGTAGATCAAACATATAATGGTGCATGATATACTAGGGTAGGAAGGGTAAATTAGTGAAATAAGGAAAATGCTTCTAAACACTGGTGCTATGATTGTACTAATGCTTTAAACCAGTACTCATATTGACTGAGTATTAATTTAAATAAGGAAAATGCTTCTAAACACTGGTGTTATGGTTGTACTGATGCTTCTAGACACTACTGCTATGGTTGCATTAACGACATTTTGATTTATTAGAATGGTTATAAATCTTGAAACCCTGTACAAATCGTCTAAGAGGACCTCAGAGAAATGAGAATGCTCAAAATAGGTGACTCCATGATCAAGGCAGGGCATCTGCAGGCGTGATGGAAACTTAACTCTCTATGAGCATGTCCATTTCTGTTTTCTTTATAGGAGGCAGATTTAGGACACTAAATGAGCGAAATGCAGAAGGCTAGTTAAATTCAAATAAAGTTTCCAAGATCGATCAACTTATTTTTATGTATTCGGAAATATGTTAACCTCTAGCTAGAATTGTTAACGGAATTCAGGCCAAAACTACATGGTTGAGTTAAAGAGGCTGCATGCATTTGAAGTTTCTGGCAACTAGTTTCTATTATTAAAGTAGCTGTTTTGGTTGATAGAGGGAGGGAAATTGATGACATTACTCAATGGATGATGCAAAAACAAAGCTTGCCTAAAGCAACCTCAAACGTCAAGCTGACTGTAACAAATCTTCTTTGACTTCTTTGGAAGATTAATTTATGGTCCTTATCTCCTTATCACTACCAGTGGTCACAGGTGAGAAGTCCAGGGCTCCAGGTCATGGCGAGCATTTGTACATAGACAGCGAAACTCAATGATCTACAATATATGTGACTTTCAAGCCTCACATCATCTGGGACTAACACAGATTATAATCAACATAATCAGGGAAATTTGATATTGAAAGGAAAAAAAAAAAAAACCTGGACATGAAAAAGATTCATATGTATGCGTGTATATATAATTCTGGGTGGAAATCTGTATAGAAATTTTGGCTTATAAATATTTGGGAGTCGACCTCTATCTGTGAGTAGTCCAAAACTGTACATATTCACCTTCAATAATATTTTGGAAGTAGATCAACTTGTGAAAACAGCCAACTAAACATACTCTCTTCCAACTTTTGTGGCTGTTTTTGTTTATATTCTTATCCCTTCCTGCTTCTCTTGATTGTTTGACCCTTGATCGTTAGTCGCTTCCGCTTTCTTAGTAACTTATTAGTCCCTGGCATTTCAGCCTTATTTAACTTCTTCTTATCATTAAAGGCCTTCTTTTCTTTGAGGAATTCTACTAGCCCCTCATAAGCTCCCCAGCAACAGCTGCAGGGGTCACCTATGTGCTCTCTATTAAACTTTCAATTTCCCCACAAAGGTGATGTGGATTGCTTTCATTAATACCAAGGTAATTAAAGGCTAAGACTCTAAATGCACCCCGAGTGCAGTATGACTAGTGAATGTGCATGTCCATACGACCAGGAAGCAATGCAGGTTCTGGTTTATCCTTGTGATTGGTTGTGAACACAATTATTCTCTCGTCGCCGCAGCATGACCACAAATCATCTATGAAGTTCAGTAGCCCGAGAGTGTAAGCCGACTTGGTTCCCCTTCCTCATTGTCTATATTGAGACTGCAATCAATATCGTCAATGACCAGAATAGAACGATTTGTTGTAGCCACCAATACCGTCCTCAAGTCATTGTTGGTATATATATTAGCAAGCTCCAAATCATGTATATCAAACTGGAGATAATTAGCCATGGCTGCAATCAAGCTGGATTTTCCAGTACCAGGTGGACCATATAATTAGTACCCTCTTTTCCATGCCTTCCCTACCTTCTTATATAGTTCTCTCCTCTCCACAAACCTATCCAAGTCTTCTATAATCATTTTCTTAAGCTCTGGATCCATTGCCACTGTATCAAAAGTAGCAGGGTGCACAAGATCTATATTACCTTTTGCGCTACCATAACCGGCAGAGGTATGAAGCTTTAGAACCCTTTGTCGTCGTTGAATTGAATCAGCTTGAGCAATCACATACGGAATGTAGGAGTCTATCACTTTGGCTTTGTGTTTTCCACTGAATATTAACTCAAAGAACCATTCAAATTCTTCTTCCTCATCAGCAGCAGCAGGAGCAGGAGCTGTCATACTCATACATCCAGATAGTTTAGAGTAGGAAAAGGCATTAATAGGTGGATTCTGCTTGTCTTTGGACATATTTGGTAACTTTTGTTTGAGCTGGTAACGCCACTTGAGCTCAATGTCAACAAAGGTATCAACGACAACTTGGCCCCTCTTTTCGATGGCTAGGCTGACAGCCTTTTGCTTATTTGTTTTGCTCAAGATGAGACGCTTATCGGAGGTAGTAATCTTGGCTCCAAGGTTGACCTCTACCTTCGCATAGACCTCGTTGGGCACCATGCCAATGTGCTTGTATATTACAAGAGTTACATGATCATCTGGGGTAGAAGTAAAGAAGTAGTCCTGAAGCTTGGAGTATAGGCATGATCGAACCTTGAGGGGGATGAGGTCTCTGATATCTGTGGAAACAGTACGGATCAACATCATGAATGCAGTACATGAGGCATAGGCTGAAAACAATGAGGTCGCTGATGTAGGCAGATATGTGAGATTGAAAGGAAACATTGTGTTCAACAACGTACTCTAAGCTTTCTGTTGAGGCATCTAAGGTGGGAGAATATCTCGATTGCAATCCTGTAGTGCTTTTTATAGAGGGTTTCGTGGATCCAGTCCCACCTAGGATAAGGAAATGTTAATACTTGATCAAAGAAGAAGCTTTGATTGTTTCGTACTTGTTAATGGTTTTCATGTCTATTGGGGAATAAGTTTCCAATGTCTTATAGGTTCAGGTAGTAAATGAACAAGTCTTACAGAGCATCTGCAGACACGTCATTAGACATAATTTAGACTCTAAGTTGCTATATTAACCTTTAGCCAGATTTGCTACCGGACTCTATATAGCATCCCCGGTCAAAGGTAAAATGTTCAAGGGAATATGTGTGTGTTAATATGTTATGCTGTTGTACTTTCGACAATTTTCAGTGTTGCTATATCAGGATATGGGGCATTTGGTAATCTGGCCAAAGGTACAATTTTACTCAATTTTATTTATAATCAGGCAAAAGATAGAATATCAATTTATCCATACATTATGTGTGCAGGTAATATATTGTCATTGAATGTTTCTAAAGTTACAATATGATCACAAGATAAAACAGTAATTGAGTCGTGACATGTTGTTGAAGCAGGTAACAAGATGAGAAGTTCACACACTTTGTGAGAACTTGAATCTTCCAGTGCTGGAAGTCTACCTAAAGGTCATGCTCACAGTATTGTGGCAACTAAACCAGCAAAACCGGTAGTCTTTCCTGAAGAGTCTGTCGTAAGGAGTCATGAGTTTTACTTAGTCCAAGAGTTTTACTTGGTCTTTCATTCTGTTTAATAAAGCCTTGTATTTAGGGATGTTATCTTTGAATTAGTTGTTCTGTTAGTCAAATACGTTGCTAAGAGTTAGCTAACGTGAAACTTGTTTTGCGCTTTCTGTTTTCATTGTAAATGGCTATAAGAGCCAAGTTTGTTCAACAAAAGATTATTGCATTCAATTCGAGTTGTAGTGCGTTTGTTCTTAAGTTCTTTACAAATTGGTATCAGAGCCCCATTGGGGCCTGAGAGAGAGAAAAGCTGCAGCTTAGAGAGAAACAAAAAGAGTGAAACACAGAGAGATGAGTGAAGATAAGGGTTTGGCAAAAATCCCTCACTTCGATGGTATTCACCATGATCATTGGAGTGAGTTGATGGAAAATCTACTCAGATCGAAGGGATTATGGAGTCTCGTGGAGAATGGATTCGAGGAACCACGATTGGGAACTGTGTTGTCTGAAACACAACAAGAGCAATTAGAGAATGCAAGAACCAAGGATCACAAGGTGAAACACTATCTCTATCAAGCCATCGACAGAGTGACTTTCGAACAGATTTTGGATAGACGCACTTCCAAAATTGTTTAGGACTCACTAAAGAGGAAGTTTGGTGGGAATGATCGAGTCAAAAAGTCTCTTCTACAATCTTTAAGAAGAGATTTTGAGGTGTTGGAGATGAAGGAAAGTGAAACAATCACAGAGTATTTCGCTAGGGTCATGGTTATTGCCAATAAAATGAGAAGCAACGGTGAGGTACTGCCAGACTCGATGATCGTAGAGAAGATCCTGAGAACACTGACTGAGAGATTTACATATGTGGTGGTCTCTATAGAGGAATCAAAAGATACAAATACCATCTCAATTGATGAGTTGCAAAGCTCACTTGTGGTTCATGAGCAAAAGTTCATAAGGGTGAATAGAGAATCTGATCAGGTGTTGAAGGTAGAAGATCAAGCAGGTGGGAGAAGTCGAGGCAGAGCAACCTTCAGAGGAAGAGGTCGTGGGAGAGGACGGCAGTCCTTCACTAAAGCAACCGTGGAATGTTACAAGTGTCAGAACCTTAGACATTTTCAGTATGAATGTCCAAAGTGGAATAAGGAGGCCAATTATGCAGAACTTGATGAGGAAGATGAGCTGGTCCTGATGGCGTATGTGGAGATGCATAAGGTAAAGAGAAGTGATGCTTGGTTCATTGATTCTGGGTGTTCGAACCATATGTGTGGTGATAGAGGTATGTTCTCAAGTCTGGAATTTGGTCCTAAACACTCAGTTAAATGCGGAAACAACACTAGAATGGAGGTAGCAGGGAAGGGAAGTGTGAAACTTGTGTTTAATGGTGTTAAATTTGTTGTTGGAGATGTTTATTATGTTCCAGACCTTGGGAACAACCTTTTGAGTGTTGGACAGCTTCAGGAAAGGGGCCTAGCTATTTTGATTCAAAATGGAGCTTGCGATATTTATCATCCGCAAAGAGGTCTGATAGTGCAGACCCAAATGAGTGCTAATTGCATGTTCATTCTTTTTAACGAAGCCACAACTTCTCCATTCCCTCATTCTCAATTGGAAGAGTGCCTCCTCATAAGCTCCTCAGATTTGACTTACCTATGACATCAAAGGTATGGACACTTAAGTTACAAGAGTCTAAGGACATTACAGTTCAGAAAAATGGTGCATGGTTTGCCTCAGTTTGGAGCCTCAAAAGTTGTCTGCACTGATTGCTTCACTGGCAAGCAACATAGGAATGCTATCCCGAAAAGGAGTGTGTGACGGGCAAGTAAGGTTTTGGAACTGATACATGCAGATATTTGTGGACCAATTAAACCTACTTCCAACAGTGACAAGAGGTATACTTTATGTTTTATTGATGACTTTAGTCGTAAATCATGGGTGTATCTTTTGTCTGAGAAGTCAGAAGCACTAGATTGTTTTAAGATTTTCAAGAAGTTGGTGGAGAAAGAAGCAGAAGCAGCTATCAAATGTCTTAGGACAGACAGAGGAGGTGAATTCACATCACACAAGTTTGATGAATTTTGTAAGGAGCAAGGGATCAAGAAACAACTCACCACTGCATATACACCACATCAAAATGGCGTTGCCGAGAGGAAGAACAGAATAGTGATGAACATGGTACGTTCAATGTTATCTGCTAAGAAAATTCCAAAACTTTTCTGGCCGGAAGCAGTTAATTGGACTTTCTATGTATTAAACCGGTGTCCTACCTTAGCTGTGAAGAATGTCACACCACAAGAAGCATGGAGTGGAATCAAACCATCTATTAATCACTTTCGAGTTTGGGGATGCGTTGCACATGTTCACATTCCAGAAGCAAAACGAGGTAAATTGGATGATAAAAGTTTTCCTTGTATTTTGTTGGGAGTCAGTGAAGAGTCTAAAGGTTATAGGTTTTTTGATCCTAAGAAAAAGAGAGTGGTTGTAAGTAAAGATGTTATTTTTGAGGAAGATAGGTAATGGGATTGGGGTGAAGACTATAATGAGCAGATTCTTTCAGAATTAGTGTGGGGAGATGACGATGATGTTAGTGAGGAAGAAAATGATGAAGAAAATAGGGGTGATGAAAACAATGTTGTTGAAGGTAGTGATGAAATTCAGGGTACTGGAAATACTAGTGAGGAAGTTGAGGAAGTTGAGGAAGCTAGGGACACTGAGAATACAGAAGTAGGAGAGGTTAGTATAGTTGAAAGGAGAAATAGAAAGGCACCATTCTGGACGAGAGATTATGTGAGTGGTGAAGGTTTGAGTGAGGAGGAAGGGAGTGGTGAAGGTATGAGTGAGGAGGAAGCAGTGTATATGGTACAAGATGCTGCAAGTGACGATCCTATTTTATTCGAAGATGCTGTGAAGGAAGAGAAATGGAGAAAGGCTATGGACAACGAGATTAATTCCATTACTAAGAATCAGACATGGAAACTCACTAATCTGCCAGCTGGAGCAAAAACCATTGGTGTCAAATGGGTTTACAAAACGAAGTTGAATGAGCATGGAGAAGTGGACAAGTTTAAAGCTAGGTTGGTAGCGAAGGGGTACTCTCAGAAACAAGGAATTGATTTTACTGAAGTATTTGCTCCTGTGGCTCGTATGGATACAGTGAGAATGATAGTGGGACTTGCAGCACAAAGGAGTTGGACAATATACCAGTTGGATGTTAAATCAGCGTTCCTCCATAGAGAGCTCAGTGAAGATGTATATGTGGATCAGCCGATGGGGTATGTGAAGAAAGGAAGTGAACATAAGGTTTACAAGCTACAAAAAGCCTTATACGGCCTAAAACAAGCTCCACGAGCTTGGTTTAGTCGAATTGAGGCTCACTTTAACACTGAAGGTTTCAAGAAGTGTCCATGTGAGCAGACCCTGTTTACAAAAAGGAGCAGTGAAGGTAAAGTTCTAATTGTGAGAATTTTCGTTGATGATCTTATCTATACTGGTAATGATGAAAGTATGATGGTTGATTTTAAGAATTCTATGATGAGAGTCTTTGATATGACTGATTTGGGAAGAATGAGGTTCTTTCTGGGTATTGAGGTTCTACAAAAGTCAGAAGGCATTTTTATTTGTCAAAAGAAGTATGCCACAGAAGTATTGAAGCGGTTCGAGATGTTCGAAAGCAAATCGGTTAGCAGTCCTATTGTGCCTGGTTCCAAGTTAGATAGAGATGAGCTTGGTGTTGTTGTGGATGAGACATATTTCAAGCAAATTGTTGGAAGTATGATGTACCTTACAACAACACGTCCTGACATTATGTTTAGTGTGAGTCTGATCAGCAGGTTCATGTCTAAACCTACTGAACTGCATTTACAAGCTGCCAAGAGAATTTTGAGATACTTAAAAGGCACCACAGATTTTGGAATCATGTATAAGAAGGGAGGGAAGGAAGAATTGCTAGCCTTCACTGATAGTGATTATGAAGGTGATGTTGAAGACTCCAAAAGCCCATCTGGTTATGTGTTTATGCTAGGATCGGGTGCAGTATCATGGATGTCCAAAAAACAGCCTATTGTGACCTTCTCAACAACCGAAGCAGAGTTTGTAGCTGCTAGTGTGTGTGCGTGTCAATCAATTTGGATGAGAATGGTGTTAAAGGAGCTGAGCTACAAGCAGGAAGGTTGCACTACCATTATGTGTGATAATAGCTCAACAATCAAGCTCTCAAAGAATCCTGTTATGCATGGAAGAAGCAAGCACATTAGAGTGCGTTTTCATTTTTTGAGAGACCTTACAAAGGATGGTGAGGTAAAGTTGATTCATTGCGGCACACAAGAGCAGGTGGCAGATGTGATGACTAAACCACTGAAGTTGGAGGCATTTCAAAAGCTCAGAAAGATGCTGGGAGTCTGTGCAGAGCAACTGTAAACTAACTACATTCTGTGGTTAGTTTAAGGGAGGGTATGAAGAGTCTGTCGTAAGGAGTCATGAGTTTTACTTAGTCCAAGAGTTTTACTTGGTCTTTCAGTCTGTTTAATAAAGCCTTGTATTAAGAGATGTTATCTTTGAATTAGTTGTTCTGTTAGTCAAATACGTTGCTAAGAGTTAGCTAACGTGAAACTTATTTTGCGCTTTCTGTTTTCATTGTAAATGGCTATAATAGCCAAGTTTGTTCAACAAAAGATTATTGCATTCAATTCCAGTTGTAGTGCGTTTGTTCTTAAGTTCACTACATTTCCGACCAATGCACAAGCATGTGTTAAAATTTTGAAACAGATACCTGTTGTATAGCTCCTTGGATGTAAACAATGTTTCTTCATATTCATATGAAGTATATTCAGGCTTATATAATATATGGCCATACAAGAAAGTAGCTTTTGGTTTGCTAATAATAATCATAATTATTAATCCTTGTTGAAGAAGAAAAGCTTTGATTGCTTCCTACTTGGTAATGGTTTTCTCTGTCCATTAGATATCTATAAAAAGGGGCATAGCTTATTATTAGATGAAGAAGTCTTGAAGCAATATACAGAGAGCCAGTGAGGTCTTGAGTTGGTGAGAACTTCTTATCAGTTATCACCCATCACTATGCTCTTCGGGGGTGATGATCATCGGCAATAGATCGGATTAGCCGTCACCGTCACGGCAGTGGCAGGAATCTCCTTGGCCGCCACCGCCTACTCTAGGGGTAGTCTTCAATCACCATGGTCGACAAGGAGAAACAAGCATGCACTTCTACCTAAACAATGGAAAAGTTTGTTTACAACGGAGGGGAAACTAACTGATGGTGGTGTCAAGTTCTTAACAAAAGTTCGTAGTGGAGGAGTTCATCCGAGTTTACGAGCTGAAGTGTGGCCTTTCCTCCTTGGAGTCTATGACATGAATAGTTGCGAGGAAGAAAGAGAATCTGTTAAAAATAAAAGAAAAAAAAATATGAGGACTTGCGGAGACAATGCCAGAAACTTTTAACAAAAAATAAAACGAGCTCTCTTGAGCTCTCCAATACAAGAGAAGGTTATGCTACATGGCAGGGAATCATCCGCCGCGATGCTGTTCGTGCAATTGTTGACTGGAGAATGTATTCACCCTCTCAGGCTGATGTCTCAAAGATGAAGGCACATCGATTAGCTGAGAGTGTGGGGATGAAGAATTATGAACACTTGAAGCCGCACAAGATTTTTCATGCAGCTCGCCTGGTTGCAATCCTAGAGGCCTATGCTCTGCATGATCCTGAAATTGGTTACTGTTAAGGTATGAGCGATCTACTTGCGCCTATCATCGCAGTGATGGAAGAGGACGATGAAGCCTTCTGGTGCTTCGTGGGTTTTATGAAAAAGGCTTGGGATAACTTCCGGGTGGATGAGACTGGGATTCAGATGCAGCTCAACATTATTTCCATGATTATCAAGGGCAAAGATGTTGCTTTGTATAGACACTGTTCGTGGCGGATTTAGTACCTGGCGAACGGTCAACACGTGGGGTGGCGGACGTCAATTTCAGTCCTGTTGTGATGTGTGTAAGCGTGCCAGTACTTTTGAGTTAGGTACAACTTCGATGCGGACGACCTCTGGCGAGCGTACTTCTGGTGAATGTATCTCTGGCGAGTGTATCTGTCTGCTCCCAATACTTGACTTCTTGACCAAGCAACTGTTACGCGGGCGTTGACTAAGCCGGCGTAAGAGGCTCGAACAAGACCTAACAAAAGTATATTAGGATTTTTCTTTCAACCTATTGCAGATTGAGTAATCTTACTTCGATCTTGAGACGCAAAGCAGAACAATAATTCAAGACCACGGGAAACAGTTCTCCTCCAACCTATTGCAGATTGGCTTATGTTTTGTTACCGGAGCAACGACTCGATTTGCTACTGGCGTAGCAACTGACACTGGGTGCTTCAGCGAACGCAGACACGAGGCGAGCGTGCGACTCTGTACGTATGGCGGCAAGGCACGGCTCTGTACGTATGGTGGCAAGTTGCGACTACGATGTGCGGATGCTGGAAGCGATAGGTCTTAGCGACTTCTCAACACTAATGAAAGGCACACTTCGACAACCGTGCAAGTATACAGCGACCGGTGGCGGGCGTAAGGTTGCAGCGAGGTTGGATGGTAGTTGTTTGCGCTTTGTGGAGGTAGTGCGCGTAAGATGCTCCAGGGAGACTTTGCGATGCGCAAAAGCTTGTGTGTTTGTTTGATGGTTGTGAACCTTTTCTACGTTGGACAAGAGCTCTTTATATAGAGAATGTCAAACCCTAATACTTGCGTATCAAGCAGCATAATAGATTTGGAGATAAATCAAGATTCAATTACCTTAAACCACCTCCTTCTCGGATTCCCAAAAGAACCCCAAATTCTTTCTAAGAAGAAAAGATTAAATATATATCAAATTATTCTTTAATGAATAACCTCGTGGGCCTCGATCCACAATCTCGGACAAATGTCAATTCAGGCCCAAACATTTCCCCCCAGCCTTTGAAATTGAAAGCCTAGTGAAATTCATAAAGGTTGAAAAGCCCAATCCGAACCCATTTAAAAACTGAAACGCTACGTCGTTCCCTCTAACACCGCAACTTTACCAAACTGAGCTTAGAGAACTGTTCCCGAAACCCTCGATCGCTGTCAATCCTACCTCTTCAAAATTCAGAGAACCCCTTTCGGATTCCATAAAACCCAGATTAAGAATCTCCTATTCAAATCTCAACCTCCATCTTCTCATCTTCTTTAACCAAAAAGACCATGACTTTTGAGATTCAATACGCTTCCGTCGTATAGGGAAAAGAAAGAATCACCTCCTCCATTATCGAAGTTGGAAGCTCTTATCAAACCTCTATCACCCCACCCGACGACTATGGCCGTGGCGGGCTAGGACCACGCCAACAAGAGTTTCGCCAAGATTCTATCTTTCCATTTATTGATAGCTCGCGACCTTTTCCGGTGGCCTTTCGCGAAAAAGGTGTCAAATGTGGGGATTGGCAGACCTCCAATCACTATGAAATCCCAATAGCATCCGCCACCTGGCCGCTGCCAACCTCGGCAATGATACAATGGTATGATGAAAGGCGGTCACTTGATGAAGGTCGATGGCGAGCAGCAGAGATTGACGAGGCCCTCTACATCAGCTTCGCACTCAACCCAAAGGGAGGAAACATGTGTGCTCTCATGCCTTTGATTAGTCTCTGGAACCTTTCTGCCAATGCCTTCGATTTTAAGTTTGGGCAAGCCAGTATCACCCTGCTGGACATGTATGTTGGCTTAGGGTTTCCCCTAGGCAGAAAACCCTTTTGTGTAGATGATTTCCCTGAGGCGGATGTGCCCTCAATCACCCTTCCAGAGGCCCCTACTCAGAGTTGGCAAAACTGGATAGCCAAATTCCGAAACTATAAGGATGACATCGGTGGAATAGCCTTTCTTGATTTCTGGCTGAACAAGTTCGTATTCTGTTCGACCGCCAACAAGATGACCAAAACCTATAGCAGAATGGCTGAGATTCTGTATGCTCGCAAGGAAATTGGTCTTGGCCAATTAGTATTGGCTCATCTGTATCGGTGTCTTCACACCCTATCCGCCAATCCCCTAAGCTGCAAAGTCTCTGGACCTCTCTGGATCTTAGAAATTTGGTCGCAAATGTACTTTCCTGCATTGGCACCTCCTGAGCCTATCAAGATTGGCGAAGACAGATGCTTGGGGCTTGCCTACGCTGGATGCAAGCCTAATTACGTTCAAGGCTATGCAGTGTGCTTTGACATTATTTTCAATACTGATGCTCAAGGGTTCTACTGAGAAGCTCAGATGCTTCTGCACAAGAGGCACCCCAAGGCCTTGAAGGATGGCTTCCTCCCTTCTACAAACCAGTGTGAGGAAGGACGGAGACTGTTCCTCCACTGTATATCCATGGCGGACTTCCCCCTTTTCACCTTTGACAAAGGCGAGCAGGGAGTCGAGGTATATGCCCCCCAGCTGTTCGGCAGACAGTTGGGCCTGACTCAACTTCTGCCTTATCCCCCAGTTCAAAGTTTAAACATGTTTTCTAACTGGCGACCAAGCAGAAACACCCCCGCTGATGAAGATACCAATCTTACGTCTGTCTTACGGCCCGCCAACTTCCCAAGCTTGGAACAATGCCCTGAACTGGAAATCTCTGGCCAGTCTGCTAAAGAGTACCACGCTTGGTGGGCTCAACTTAGAGGAGGATTCTTTCAGAAAGAATCCCTTCACTACTTCCGGGCTCTCTTCGACAATCAGCGTCAGTTCCTCACCACCGAAGATGCCAAGGTGCTTGATGGAGGTCCTTTTTACCCAGAAATAGACCCTGAGCAGGTATGTCTTTACTCTTTCTGGATCTATATGTTAATTTGTAAATGAAGACCACTAGCTGATTTTCTTTATCACAGACCCCTGACAAACCAAGTAAGAGCAAGGGGAAAAGGAAGAGCTCCCAGACCTCTACGAGTAAACCTGCTAAAAAGAAGGCAAGAACTCTAACTGTGGCTGAAGAGTCAGATCCTGAACATCCCTTGATTCTTTGTAATTTTTTATGATATTTTTACCAACCCTCACCACAATTATGTTTGTATAGGCAAGTGAAGTTCCTACTGCAATTAGAAATGATGAGGCTTTTGGCGAGCAAACTCCAGTTGAAACTTTGCCCAGCCAAGATGTGCAGATTCAGGCCTCTCCTACCAAGGTTTCAACTCCTCAACCTCCCAAGATGAGTTTGTCTATTCTTCCGCTAGGGGAAGATCCACTCCTGAAGCTCCCAACTCCCAAAAAGGATTTCCCTGAAGTAAGAGAAGCCTGGGACTTCATGCAAGAATTAGGAGGAGTAGATCCCGCGGATGTAGCGGTGGCGGCCAAGATCTGTTCTTCTATCCAAACCCTGCAAAACCAAGTTGGCCGCCGGCCTGCTGATGTTCAACCAAAAATGAAGGAAATCCCGGCGGCCATCCCAGACTACTCAAAATTTCTTCAAGATAGTTTGGTCGCCATCCCAAATCAGCAGGCAAAGACTCAGGACAAAACTGCAGCCCATACTAGTGCCGTAAACAAGTATTCGTCCCTTGTATCTGCTGCCTGTGACGAAGATGGGAGAGAGATTGCTCGCCTGAAGAGGGAGAAAGAGTAGATTGACCAAAAGATAGCTGCCATCGAGGCCAGGCAACAAGAGCGTCTCCAGCAAGCGAGTGAGCAAAGGGTAATCCTAACTGCTCTTCAAAGAGAAATTCAGCAAAGCCAAGCCGAAGAGGAAGAACTCATAAAATACATCCGTCACTTGAAGGCCAAGATAAGGAGATCAGGATTGGAATTGTATGAACTATCGACAATGCATCCCAAGTAAACTGGGCTTTTTGTAATGAAATGCTTTATCAATTATTATCCAAGCCCAATGATGGCAATTCAACCCACTTCTCAAACCGTTTTGTTAACCTGCGAGTCAACATTTTGATTAAATGCTCAGTAATTGCGAGTATCAATTTTGATTCGGTATTCAAAACCCTCCACCGCTCCTAACGCAGACGGTTGAAAGTGATAACTACACAATAAATTTTGGCAGTTCGCGTGATAATCTTGAATCAATCCCAACCGTTAGATTTCACCTATAATTTGCTATATAAAGAAACCCCTTCTACTGAGATTGATCAGACCTTCAGTTCTGCCATGACCTCTATTCTTTTTTCTCTGTTTGCTTCACATCCCTTATGACTTCCATAATCTTTTCCCCCAGATTACACCCAGATGTTCTTATGAACACCTCTAAGTCGTGTAATCTGGTATTAGCAAAATTCTAAGTTGCATAATCTGGTATTATGCCTTTGGACGTCGTGATATAAGAGGGTTGGTCAACATTTGGCCAGAGTCTTCACGTCCTCCTTTGGTATAATACTGGGTTATCGACTTAGGCGTCATCTGTCAGCCTCGCGGCCCTCCTCCGTGAAAGATCTGGCAGGAAAGATGGTAACACATCGACTGCTTCGATCTGGCGGATGGAGGATTCTTGCCTTTTGTTCTTGTGCCAACCGAGGTAATACTCCTTCCTCATGGGGTCAACTGGGAAACCTGGCGGATGAAGAATATTGTATCTGTTGGGTTCAGAAGGCAAGGCGGATGACGAGCAGAGAGATCCAAGGAAGGAAATTCCTTCTCGACAAGCCAAGCAGATGGGCCTGTCTCAAGTCCACCTTTTTGTCGGAGGAATTGTGAAACAAAGTTTAAAATAGAAATTCAAACCTTCCTTATGATCGATCAAAGTCCTTTAGCATAGACATGGTTTCAGAGCTAGTTCATAGCTCTTCATATTGTAACTTTTATGTTTTGTAAAAGCCTTGGCCGCAAAGTCTTTGAATGAAATTAAATTCAGAAAAACATATATACTGTCTTCCTTAATGAATTTAACTTTTATTGTATTAATGAAAATACAAAATATAAGTGTAGGACTACAAGTATTGGTCCTAGGGTTGAATTCGAGATTAATAAACCTCAATGAAACTCTTTCAGTTTCATAAATCTTGGGTTGAATCACTTCTGGCCTCTGGCCTCTGGCCTCTGGCTTATGGCGGACGTAAGTGCACTGATATTGCTCTATGTTGCCCCCCAGTTTTCATTGGCTGAAGCGAGTACGGAAATGCGAAGTGAAGGAAAGCCATGAAAACTAAGACCAGCTGCCCCCCCAAGTGAGTAAAGTTAATAAAAAGATTGTCCCCCAGCCTCAACCATGGCTGGCGGCTCCTCGTATTCCCAGATACTAGGAAAATATTTCTTGAGATGGCGGCCATTAATTGAATTCTTGTGGACCTCTCCATCAATGTCTCTGAGTTGATAAGCGCTCTTGCCAATAATCCGGTTAATGACAAAGGGACCCTCCCATTTGGGAGACCACTTACCACGACCTGTATCGCGCTCGCCAAAAGGGAGTATCGCTTTCCAGACTAAATCGCCCTCGCCATAAGACTTGCCCTTAGTTCGTTTATCATAAGCTCTCGCGACCTGCTTCTTTTCCATGATTATATTCTCTAGAGCTTCTAGGCGCCTCGTATCAAGGTCTTCATGTTCCTGAAACATAGCTTGAACATAGTCATCACCAATCAACTGATGCTGCTCTTGAACTCGAAGGTGTTAGTACTACTACCATCAAAGTATAGTATCCAAGGTTGAGTCCTGATCATGGCTACAGACCAACTTTGTTCTGGAATCTCTTCCTCAAGAGGGTGATAGAGCAGGAAATCAGTAATCGCATGTCCGGTCATTGCCTTCAAAGGTGCATATTGTAAGGAAAATTCAGATAGGGCCAAGATCCACTTGCCAACCCTACCTCTCATGATAGGTTTGCTAAGCATATACTTTACCAAGTCAGTCTGAGCTACCACAATGGTGGTAAAAGAAAGCATATAATGACGAAGTTTGATACCGGCAAAATACAACGCTAAACATAACCTTTCTATTGGCGAGTACCGAGTTTCTGCGTCTAACAAGGTCCTCCTAAGGTAATAAACCGCATTCTCGATTCTCTTTCCTTCACTGGTTGTTTCATCCTGAGCTAAGAACCCTGCAATAGAATTGCTAGAAGCAGAAATGTATAATTTGAGTGGGATCCCTGGTAAAGGAGGTCGTAATACTGGCGGGCTCGCTAGACATTCCTTAATCTTATCGAATGCAGCTTGATGTTCAGGTCCCCATGTGAAGTGGTCCCACTGGGCATGCCAAAATGTTCGTGGCGGATTTAGTACCCGGTGAACGGTCAACACGTGGGGTGGCAGACGTCAATTTCAGTCCTGTTGTGATGTGTGCGAGCGTGCCAGTACCTTTGAGTTAGGTACAACTTCGATGCGGACGACTTCTGGCGAGCGTACTTCTGGTGAATGTATCTCTGGCGAGTGTATCTGTCTGCTCCCAATTCCTAACTTCTTGACCAAGCAACTGTTACGCGGGCGTTGACTAAGCCGGCGTAAGAGGCTCGAACAAGACCAAACAAAAGTATATTAGGATTTTTCTTTCAACCTATTGCAGATTGAGTAATCTTACTTCGATCCTGAGATGCAAAGCAGAACAATAATTCAAGACCGCGGGAAACGGTTCTCCTCCAACCTATTGTAGATTGGCTTATGTTTTGTTACCGGAGCAACGACTCGATTTGCTACTGGCGTAGCAACTGACACTGGGTGCTTCAGCGAACGTAGACACGAGGCGAGCGTGCGACTCTGTACGTATGGCGGCAAGGCGCGGCTCTGTACGTATGGTGCCAAGTTGAGACTACGATGTGCGGATGCTGGAAGCGATTGGTCTTAGCGACTTCTCGACACTAATGCAAGGCACACTTCGACAACCATGCAAGTATACAGTGACCGGTGGCGGGCGTAAGGTTGCAGCGATGTTGGATGGTGGTTGTTTGCGGTTTGTGGAGGCAGTGCGCGTAAGATGCTCCGGGGAGACTTTGCAAGACTTGCGATGCGCAAAAGTTTGTGTGTTTGTTTGATGGTTGTGAACCATTTATACGTTGGACAAGAACTCTTTATATAGAGGAAGCCAAACCCTAATACTTGCGTATCAAGCAGCATAATAGATTTGGAGATAAATCAGGATTCAATTACCTTAAACCACCTCCTTCTCGGATTCCCAAAGGAACCCCAAATTCTTTCTAAGAAGAAAAGATTAAATATATATCAGATTATTCTTTAATGAATAATCTCGTGGGCCTCGATCCACAATCTCGGACAAATGTCAATTCAGGCCCAAACAGACACCTGAAGAAGCATAAAGCAGAGGAGTTGTTTTTTGTGTACAAAATGGTATTGGTTCTCTTGAGGCGGGAGTTGAGCTTTGAGCAGACACTTTGCCACTGGGAGGTAATGTGGACAGAACAGGCAGTAATCAGAGTGGAAATTGCCAAGTTTGCTTCCGGGAGAGCCCCGCCTGTTGAGGATCTCTTGTTGTATGCAATAGCAGCCTGTGTGCTGCAGCAAAGGGAGCTCATCGTAGACAAGTGCAGCAGCATGGAAGAGATCATGAGGGAGTGCAATAGCATGGCTGGCTGGCTGGATGTTTGGAAGCTTTTAGATGATGCTCATGATCTGGTGGTAACCCTTCATGGCAAAATTTAGAGGATGCTCAAAATTGGTGACTCTATGACATTAGACTCTCTTTGAACATGTTCATAACATTATTGTTTTCTTTATGAGGCAGATTTATTCGGGACACCAAATGATTGAAAATTGAAGATGGCTAACTAGTTAAAATCAAATGAATTGCCAAGATCCTCGATCGACTTGTTTATGTGTATTTGGAAATATTTTAACCTTTAGCTAGAATTGCTAACAGACTTCTGGCATAAACTACATGGTTGAATTGAAGAGACTGCATGCATTTTAACCTAATTGATGGCTACTTTCTTTCTTTTTTGTACCAAACAAGCTTCAATAATATTTAGGAAGAGTTTACATGTAGAAAGAGTGTGCATAATTGACCAACTTGGCTGTTTTTACATACTAAACATAGCGTTTGCCTTGATCAAATTGTGCCTTCCTATAAGCTGAAATTGAACAATTACAAGTTTATATTTAGTGCAACAACTATTGTTACAATAGAGCAAGTGATTAGAGATATTGAACAATTCATATTCTCTATTGAATGCATTTAGTGTATGAATATAGTGGGCAGATCTAAAAAAGATAACTCAAACACATCATAGTGATTGCAGCCATTATGAGATACAAATGTCTTTTATGGGAGAGTTTTGTATTAGGATGCATTCACTATAAATACTAGGTCTCCATACATCTGTTTCTTATGCAATCTTTCTATGGGGCAAGAATTAATTTTCTAGTATCAAAGAGAGTATAGGGACCTAATATTTATAGTGAATGCATCCTAATACAAAACTCTCCCATAAAAGGTATTTATATCTCATAATGGCTGCAATCACTATGATATGTTTCTGTTATCTTCTTTAGATCTTCTCACTGTATTAATACACTAAATGAATTCAATAGAGAATATGAATTGTTCAATATCTCTAATCACTTGTTCTGTTGTAACAATAGTTGTTGCACTAAATATAAACTTGTAATTGTTCAATTTCAGCTTACAATTTGGTATCAGAGTCAATTGCATATTTCATAAACCAATTCAGTTTAAGTTGAAGAGTTAATTTGTACGTTCACATATTGCAATAACAAAGAATGATTATATGATAATTATGTTATTAAGGCCTAAGCATTGTTTCAGATTTACACCTTCACTTCCCTCTTCCAACTTTTGTAGCTTTTTTTTTTTTTTTTTTTTTTTTTTTTTTTTTTTTTTTTTGCATCCTTATCTCATCCTGCTATTAAACAAAACTCATTAGCTTCAATATTAAACAAAACTCATGCTTTTGTAGTTTAATTAATTTTGCAGAAAGGCTAACACCATGATTTAGCTAGCTTTATTATCAAGTTATTTAGCTTGGTGGCTCAGTACGCGCGTGCTTATGCCGAACTGGACAAGGACGGCTTTGGGGACGCACTCAGAGTCTCAGACATGTCATCGGAATGCTGCCCGGCATGTTTTCTAGACACAGGAAGGTGTCGTTCTGCAATTAAAAAGAAGACGTGGTGTAGATCGATGGAGAAAGATCTGAACCTTTTGTCTTCTAAGCTGCTTTCTTGCTTCCCTGCCTTTGTTCTTTGTTTGGTCCTGTGATCTGCTCCCTTTACGTTGCTCTTTTCTCTCCTCTTCTCTCCTCTGCAATTTGATCGAGATGAGCTGTTAACTTCTTGATGATCGAGAAGTAAAAGAGTCTGGCTTTCCATTCCAAAGCTAGGAGTGTAACAAAGATGAAGTATAGCAAATCACCTCTGTAGGCAACGCGCCTCTTTTAAAACTACTTTTTTATGAGCTTTTGTATATATTTTTTTTAAACACAATCCTGTAGTGCTTATATATATAGGAAACGTGTTGTTTCAAAAAAAATATCGGAAACGTGTTGGGTTTTGTGGATCCATTTGTTAATCCTTGATCAAAGAAATAGCTTTAATCTGTTAAAAAAAAAAAATAGCTTTAATTGTTTCCTACTTGGAAATGGTTTCCATGTCTATTGGAATTCTTGTAGCTTCAGGTTTGATCAGATATATTATAAATAGAGGCCATAGGTTAGTAGTAGATGAACAAGGTCTTGAAGCAACACTTAAAAAAGAGAGAGCAAGCAGTGAGGTCTTGAGAGGTGGTGAGAACTTCTTGTGAGGCGGAGATGGTCTGCAACGATGCTCGTCGGAAATGGATCAGATTAGCCCTCGCTGTCACGGCCGTGGCCGGCTTCTCCTTGGCCGGCACTACCGTCTACTCTAGGGTTAAAAAAAAGCATGCACTTCTACCTAAACAATGGAAAATTTTCTTTTCAGCAGAAGGGAAACTAACTGATGGTGGCGTTAACTTCTTAGAAAAAGTTCGTAGTGTAGGTGTTGATCCGAGTTTACGAGCTGAAGTGTGGCCTTTCCTCCTTGGAGTCTATGACTTGAACAGTTCCAAAGAAGAAAGAGAGTCAGTTAAAAATAAAAAAAGAAGAGAATAAGAATATGAGAAGTTACGGATACAATGCTGGATAAAGAGCTTTAACATCTCTAATCGCTTGTCCAATGCAGCCAAAGATTATCAAACATGGCAGAGAATCATACGTGCCGACGCACTGCGTGCAAGTGATGAATGGATAACATACTCACCCTCTCAGGCTGATGTCTCAGTGACAAAGGCACGCCGATTAGTGTAAAATATTTTAGAATTATTACTTTTTTTTATATGTATAAGTAGATTATTATGTGTAATCTTTATATATATTTTCTTTATAGATATAGATTTGTATCACTGTATATATCTCCTTGTGGAAAAAAAAATAATAATTAAGTAAATATTTAACTATTCTTTTCTACTTAGCATAAGAGCCAACGCAAAACAAAACCCTACCATCACATATTTTTTTTCGCTGAACGTCTCATAAAAATCACAAATCCTAAATCCCACAAAAACAATCCTAAATACACCCATAAAAGCAAAAAGAAGAACAAACACCACCACCAAAATCACAATGCCAGATTCATGAATCTCAATTACCTTTAAAAAATCTGAATTATTCAAAACCAAAACAAAATCACAATCCAATCCCCAAAAGCACAACCTAAACCATCACGTGTCCAAGTATCTTCCCAGCACTAGCAGATGCCACAAGTTGACCCACATCACACAGCAAAAGCAGACCTTGTCTGCTTGTCACACCGAGCCAGAATTTCACAAGCCGACTCGTGAAGCACCAAGCCGAGCCGACCTGCACATCTGCCACTACTTTTCCAGCTTTTGACCCCACAAGCTTGCATCTGCAGAACCTCACACGTATAATTCCAAGAAATCAGTGTTCGTTATTTTTTGTTTCAATGGCACATAAAATCCTTCATACCAACACATCACCGTTCCGTTTTTCCGATAAACCAAATTCATATGCAAACACATTATGCCCACTCTGTGGTTATTTGAGTTATAGCAAGTAACGGTATTTTGAAGTAATTGGATATCCGGATTGATGAGATTTCACCAAGCAACCTCGCAAAAATCAAGCAGAAGTTGTCGTGACTACTACAGAGGACGAGCATTCGTCTAATACCTCCACTAATGTAGCACAATCAAGTATTAATGGTAATTCTATTTTGAATAATACTTAGATAATTGATACAGGGGCATCAGACTACATGACAAATGACTCCAGTCTCTTGACCACAGCTAAACATTCCTCTCAAAATGTTGTGTCGATCGCTGATGGTACCCCAACCCCAGTTACTGGAGAAGGTTCTGTTGTCTTATCTGATACCTTAACCCTTGACTCTGTCTTAGTTGTTCCATCACTGACATATAATCTTCTATCCGTTGGTCAGATCATTCTAGCCCTTGCATGTATTGTTACCTTCTATCCATCATTCTGTGTGTTTCAAGATATTCTAACCCGGCATATTCTTGGTTATGGTGTACGAAGGGGGAAATTATATTATCTGGATCTAACAGAGACTGGAGAAAAACATAAACATCTTTTGGGGCAAGCTAATCAGGTTCATGGAGTCGTGAGTGGTCGAGAAGCGGTGTGGCTTTAGCATCGTCGCCTAGGCCACCTCAACTTCCATTATCTCAAGAAGCTGCAACATCAGTTATTTTCTAGTGTTAACGCCTCAGATTTCCATTGTGACACTTGTGAACTGGCCAAGAGTCACCGTGTTTCATATTCACCAAGTCTTCACAAAAGTCCAGTTCATTTTATGAAGATCCACTCCGATGTATGGGGCCCTGCAAAAATCCATTCACTATGTGCCGCTCGTTATTTTGTCACTTTTATTGATGACTGCACCCGAATGACTTGGGTGTCTCTCCTGAAGAATAAAAGCGATGTTTGTTCCAGGTTCAAGGAGTTTCACAAGATGGTGTCTACACAATATCAACAGACCATTCGTATTTTCCAATTTGATAATGGTGGAGAATATGTTAATGGCCTTATGCAAGAATTCACACAATCTCATGGGATTCGACATCAAACTTCAAATTCATATACTTCTTAGCAAAATGGATTGGCAGAACGGAAGAATCGGCAATTACTTGAAGTTGTTCGTACCTCGTTGTTTGGCATGAATGTGCCTCATGAATATTTGAGAGAAACTGTGAAATCTGCTGCATTTTATCAATCGTACTCCTTCTCGGGTGATTGAGTTTTAAAACCCTCAGCAACAACTTCACACGCTTCTTTCAGTTCCATCGATGCCTAACTTAGAACCGCGTGTATTTGGCTGCACAGTGTATGTTCATCATGCAAGAAAATGTATTTTTGTGGGTTACGTAGAGTTTCAAAAGGGGTATAGATGTTATGAACCCCACACCGACAAAATACATACTTCACTTGATGTTTTTTTTCGGGAGTCTGAGCCTTATTTCTCAAGCGGAGTTTTAGCGTCTTCCCTTCAGGGGGAGAGAACTTATGAAGGGAATTTCATACATGTATTTGAATTGGAAGAGTTTGCGGACATCGAAGCACTTGAAGAAAAATTTGGTGCTCAAAGAGAAGCTACAATATTGTGTGATAAAGAAGCTGATATGACATCAGAAGAGACCCACGTGGAGATGGAATCAAGTCAGCCATGTGCTGATGTGACAACAGAAGAGAAGACCCACATGGAGATGGAAGAAGAAACCCACGTGAAGCAAATGGAGGAAGAAAAACATCCTGTAGTTTTTCCTATTGAGCCAAGCCACCTAACCAAGGTCACGTTTACTAAACCGTAATGAGATTGAGAAGGAATGAGAATAAGAAGGAATGGGAGAGAGGAGGAATGGGAGAGGGGTGGAGTCATTCCCACTCCTCTGTTTACTTATTACCCGGAATCGGAATCAATCCCAGGATTGATTCTCATTCATGTGTTTACGATTATATAGGAATGAGAATCAGAATGTGGCGAATGACAAAAATACCCTTAATGATTTTGTGCTCAAAGTTGCAGATACATTCAACAATTGATTCAACAATGTTCATTGTCACCAGTATCCAATAAACGTACACTCGTTCATGCTACTTTGTCGACTAACTGTGCCACCTCAACATCAGTGGGTTTGTCCCGTATATGTTACACGGAGAAAAGTAAGCTTCAAAATCACTGAAAGTTCTATAAGAAGACAGTTAATTTATGACTTTGCTTCATGGTCGTATGAGAATCGGTGAATGGAAAACTATACTAAGAATTGCAAACATTATCTTTTCTATTTAAACCAGTGAGTTTGTTTAAAAAAAGAGACCTTTCCTCTATGGAGCCCTGAACAAAAATCATTATCCAAACCAAAAATTTATCCTTTCAGATGCAATACCCACAATCCTTGATTCTTAAGCTACTTCAGATACTATGAGCCACATATGTTGAAGCTTTGATGATTTAATTTTGTTGAGACTTGTACTACTATAGACTAGAAACTTAAACAGTCAAATATATGACTAATGACCAACATCATTCACCAGTGTAATAGACTCATAGTAACTGATAGAGAAGTTGGGGAAATGAGAGGTTAACCTTCTAGATGTCAAGAAGGAGAAATAGAGATGAAGAATAACCGGTTAGAAGACCGACCAACCGTTACTTGGATATTTCCTATAGTTCAAAAAGTGAGGTGCCTCAGAGTGGTAGTTCGCTACCATTTCACGGAAATGATTTGCAAGGTCATAAGCAACAGGATTGTAACTGGCATATTCATAATTCATAATCCTGAAAAATTTAAGTAGCACAAATGGTAATTATAATATAGTCTCAGCAAAAGAGTCTATACCACGAAACTAAAGCAAATTAAAGAGACTCCTCTCTTGAAAAGGACTATGCTCTACTTCTATTCAATTATGATTAGTGTTCATCTTACATTTACACGTAATTTGAAGAGAACTTCTAAAACTATCCCACTCATTCTGTCTGTGTTCGTACCTAAAACCCGTAGGCCTGGTAGAGACAGATGAATCCAAGTGTGATCTCCTGTAAACCTGCTTACTAAGGGGAATACCGGGCGGGCCGGTCTTCTCCTCTCCGATGCCTAAGTTAGTACAGTTGGGATGAATAGATAACTTAAGCACGTATGATAAGCAGTAGGAAAGATCAGTTACCTACTAATGAGGGTAGTTGAGGCCCTTATATAGGTGGCCGGGCGTGAGGTCTGGCCTCACTCTTCGATGTGGGACTGGCTTCCTTCTATTCGTACACTAAAGGGCAGCTCTGGTGACCTCTTTGGCAGGCTGGCGCCCCCGGTCCCCGGGTCCCTGGTCGCAAGGTAGACTGCTGGACCCCGGCTCCGGGTGCTGGCGATCCGGTTCCGGGCCCTAGGCCGGCCCCGGGGGCACTGGTTGCGGGTCTGTGGGCCTGTTGTAGCCCCTCTATGGCTACTGTCAACAAGTCCCCCAAGTTCCCGGTCAAGTGCAATCTTGAATGGGGACTTAATATGTCTCGCTTCTGTCCCGCAGACCCGCAGTTGCCAACCCAACAGTACCTAGTCCCCCAAGTCCGTATTGAAGATTGGGCGTGACCGGGCGTTCGGTCAGAGTAGGCGTGGTGAGTACCTGTTAATGATGATGTGCGACAGTTATGAGTATGCTTGTAATACAAATGGTATTGTGCTCAAGTGCTGTCGTGTCATGAGCATGAAGTGGGGTGAAACCCGGAGAGTGCATGGGATGATAATGGGGCGTTGAATTCCGCCATGCAATAGATATGGAGCTGGGTGAAACCCGGAGAGTGCATGGGATGATAATGGGGCGTTGAAATCCGCCATGCAATAGATATGGAGCATGGGAACTCGACCGGGCGTTCTGCCATATCGGAACGAGTCCCCCAAGGCGAAATTGGCAAACCGACCGGTGGACCCCCATACCGTATCGAGTCGGAGAGTGCCTGGGAACTCGACCGGGCGTTCTGCCATATCGGAAGGAGTCCCCCAAGGTGAAATTGGCGAACCGACCGGTGGACCCCCATACCGTATCGAGTCGGAGAGTGCCTGGGAACTCGACCGGGCGTTTTGCCATATCGGAACGAGTCCCCCAAGGCGAAATTACTGCCAATGGCAGGCCGGGAGGGGCCCGGTGGCTCGGCCCAGCTTGTGTTGGAATAAGCGTTGGGCAACGTGCCTGCGGGGAGAGTTCTGGATTAGAGAAACAATCTGCCCGGTGGGGAGGCGTTGAGATGACAAGTCTCGCCTTTAATCCCCATTTTGATCGCAGTTCAGTGCGATGCAGGATTTTTATCCTACTGGACAAGAGTACATGTGTTAGATGTAAACTCGCCCGGGTGTATAAAGCCCATGCCGGTTGAATGTTCTCATAACCGGAGTCATGCCATGGAGCCGGTTGAATGATACCTAACCGGTGAGGGGCCATGGAGCCGGTTGGATTATACCTAAAAGGTGAAATGCTCTCAAGCCGGTTGAATGTTACCTAACCGGTGAGAGGCCATGGAGCCAGTTGAATTATACCTAACCGGTGAACTGCCATGGAGCCGGTTGGATGATCATAACCGGGGAGAAGCCTTCGAGCCGGTTGAAAAATCATAACCGGAGAGCTGTCGTGGAGACGCCATGCAGCCGGTTGAATGATACCTAACCGGTGAGCTGCCATAGAGCCGGTTGGATGATCATAACCGGGGAGAAGCCTTCGAGCCGGTTGAAAAATCATAACCGGAGAGCTGTCGTGGAGATGTCATGCAGCCGGTTGAATGATACCTAACTGGTGAACTGCCATGGCTCCGGTTGGAAGATCATAACCGGAGAGAAGCCTTCGAGCCGGTTGAAAAATCATAACCGGAGAGCTGGCGTGGAGATGCCATGCAGCTGGTTGAATGATACCTAACCGGTGAACTGCCATGGCTCCGGTTGGAAGATCATAACCGGTGAGAAGCCTTCGAGCCGGTTGAAAAATCATAACCGGAGAGCTGTCGTGGAGATGCCATGCAGCCGGTTGAATGATACCTAACCGGTGAACTGTCATGGCTCCGGTTGGATGATCATAACCGGTGAGAAGCCTTCGAGCCGGTTGAAAAAATCATAACCGGAGAGCTGTCGTGGCCCTTGGGGAAGTGAGGGGGGGCTAGACGCCTCGGTTCCTGCTCCATCTCTCCTCCATGTCGCTCGTAGGCGAGACAAGTGGCTTGTTTCTGCACAAACCCTGGGGTCTGGTAGAGACAAATGAATCCTCACGTGATCTCCCGTAAACCTGCTTACTAAGGGGAATACCGGGCGGGCCGGTCTTCTCCTCTCCGATGCCTAAGTTAGTATAGTTGGAATAAATATAACTTAAGCACGTATATAAGCGGTAGGCGAGACAAGTGGCTTGTTTCTGCACAAACCCTGGGGTCTGGTAGAGACAAATGAATCCTCACGTGATCTCTCGTAAACCTGCTTACTAAGGGGAATACCGGGCGGGCCGGTCTTCTCCTCTCCGATGCCTAAGTTAGTATAGTTGGAATAAATATAACTTAAGCACGTATATAAGCGGTAGGAAGGATCAGTTACCTATTAATGAGGGTAGTTGAGGCCCTTATATAGGCCTTACTCTTCGATGTGGGACTGGTTTCCTTCTGTTTGCATACCAAAGGGCAGCTTTGGTGACCTCTTTGGCAGGCAGGCGCCCCCGGTCCCCGGGCCCCTGGTAGCAGGATAGACTGCTGGACCCCGAGGCCGGGTGCTGGTGATCCGGTCCCGGGCCTCGGGCCGGCCCCTGGTACACTAGCTGCGGGTCTGTGGGCCTGCTGTAGTCCCTCTGGCTACTGTCAACAGGTCCCCCAAGTTCCCGGTCAAGTGCAATCTTGAATGGGGACTTAAACTGTCTTGCCCTTGTCCCGCAGACCCGCAGGGTTACCGCGTTGAAGATTGGGCGTGACCGAGGTGAGTACCTGTTACCGATGATGTGCAACAGTTTATGAGTATGTTTGCAATATAAGTAGTACTGTGCTTAAGTGTTGTAGTGCTATGAGCATGGAGCGGGGTGAAACCCGGAGAGTGCATGAGATGATAGTGGGGCGTTGAAATCCGCCATGCAATAGATGTGTGCATGGAATGATAATGGGGCGTTGAAATCCGCCATGCAATAGATTTGTGCATGGAATGATAATAGGGCGTTGAAATCCGCCATGCAATAGATTTGTGCATGGAACCTGGACCCCGCGTTCTGCCATATCAGAGCGAGCCGGAGAGCATGGGATCTCGACCAGGCGTTCTGCCATATCGATACGAGTCCGCCTTGAGTATGGGACCTCGACCGGGCGTTCTGCCATATCAAAACGAGTCCCCCAAGTGAACTTGTGCACTAGACCTCGACCGGGCGTTCTGCCATATCGAGACGAGTCGGAGAGTATGGGACCTCGACCGGGCGTTCTGCCATATCGAGACGAGTCCCCCAAGTGAACTTGTGCACTAGACCTCGACCGGGCGTTCTGCCATATCGAGACGAGTCCATATTGCTAGGCTGCGGGGAGGTGGCCCCGGTGTTGCGGTCTGCTGAGGCACCGGTCAACACTTGCTAGTTCTTCTCAGCTTGTGTTGGAATAAGCGTTGAGGTAGTGGGGTGGCGTTGAGGTGACAAGTCTCGTCGTGGAGCCCCACATTGATCGCAGTTCAGTGCGATGCAGGGTTTTTATCCTGCTGGACAATAGTACATGTGTTAGATGTAAACTCACCCGGGTGTATAAAGCCCATGTCGGTCGAACGTTCTCATAACCGGGGTCATGCCATGGAGCCGGGTGGATCTCGACCGGGCGTTCTGCCATATCGAGACGAGTCCCCCAGTGAGATGCCATGGGGCCGGGTGGATCTCGTACCCGGAAAAATGCTCTCGAGCCGGTTGGATGATCATAACCGGTGAGATGGTCTCGAGTCGATTGAATGTTACCTAACCGGTGAGATGCCATGCAGCCAGTTGAATGATACCTAACCGTGAACTGCCATGGTACCGGATGGATGGCTCATACCCGGAACAATGCTCTCGAGGCGGTTGAAAAATCAAAACCGGTGAGAGGTCTTCAAGCCGGTGAAAAGATCATAACCGGTGACTTGCAGTGAAGATGCCATGCAGCCGGTTGAATGATACCTAACCGTGAACTGCCATGGTACCGGATGGATGACTCATACCTGGAACAATGCTCTCGAGGCGGTTGAAAAAATCATAACCAGTGAGAGGTCTTCAAGCCGGTTGAAAGATCATAACCGGTGACTTGTAGTGAAGATGCCATGCAGCCGGTTGAATGATACCTAACCGTGAACTGCCATGGTACCGGATGGATTGCTCATACCCGGAACAATGCTCTCGAGGCGGTTGAAAAAATCATAACCGGTGAGAGGTCTTCAAGCCGGCTGAAAGATCATAACCGGTGACTTGTAGTGAAGATGTCATGCAGCCGGTTGAATGATACCTAACCGTGAACTGCCATGGTACCGGATGGATGGCTGATACACGGAACAATGCTCTCGAGATGCCATGCAGCCGTGGAGCCTGGGGAAGTAGGGGGGGCCTGACGCCTCGGTTCCCGCTCCTAACTCCCTTACCTGTCGCCAGCAGGCGGGACAAGTGGTTGACATGCATTTAAGGAGGAAGTCCATCAGTACCATCAGTTATGATGGTGTGGGCAGTTTACTAGTGCTGGGACACGTGCTGGTAGGGAGCGGTCTGAGATGGAGGGTCTGGATTCGCGGGCGTTTGAGTTGCTCTGATTGCGTGTTTTGGGGGGATTACAAGCACCTAGGGCACCAGACCTCTCTATAAAAAGGCCTCCTCTGCCTTCTTAAGTTCTGTTTTGCTCCTTGCTCAGAGAGAATAAGAGAAAGAGAGAAATCCGGCGAAAGCTCTGTGGAGGTGCCTCGTGACATCCGTTGCCTCAAGTGCTCTTTTACTCTTTTCCTACCATTGCTCGCTGCTTTCGCAGGGCGGACTTTCCTCGGTTGAGCATACTAATCGGTAAGTTCTTGCTTTCTTTGCCTGGTGTTGTTCTTGTTTTTCTTTTCGGTGTTTTTGCGGCGGGGGGAGGGGATCTCTGTCGCCGACTGAGTTGTTTTAAGCGGAGCGTCTGCGGTAAACTTGGGGAGGGGTTGCAGAGGGCGCTGTTCTAGTCTGTTGCTGACCAGCGCTAGGGTTTTGTTTTTCTTCCCCTTAGGTTAAAAATGTCTTTTGCAAGTTCTGATGGGGCTTTCGAATCGGCCGTCAAGCGTCCGGTCATGGACGATGAGGAGAGACTGGAGGACTGGCTCGGTTCGGAATCCCCGGAGTCTGAAGCCGCTGACCGCTCCCGGAGCGGGGCTTCGTCTTCCGGGTCCTCAGGATCTGAGGAAATACCGCACGGGGTGCGCCTTGCTGGTGCTCCGTCCGTGAGCTACACCATCAGGAGAGGGAAAGGTGCCGTGGTGTGCGATGAGCCGGAGGGTAGCATGAACCCTTGAGAGATTGCTGCATTCCGGGAGACGTGGAGTATCCCGGATGAGGTGGCGCTACGGCCACTGAATCCCGGAGAGTCAGCCTGTAACCCGTAGGCAGGTTGGGTTGCCGTGCATCTAGACCAGTTTCGTCACGGGTTTTTACTCCCGCTGCCAGACTTCGTGCAGTACATGCTCAGTGCACTGCAAGTGTCTCCCGCGCAGCTTCCAGGGCTCCAGTGGAGGCGACTGCTGAGCCTCGGCTGTCTGTACGAGTTGTCCGGGATGAGTATGCCAACGGTAAACGAATTCCGGGCACTGTACAGGTTATCATACTCGAAGAAGCGAGAGTCCCGGGGTTGTCTGTCCTTCACCGCCCGGTGCTTTCAACCTATCATCACCAATGTGCCTTCTTGGGTGGATAACAGCTGGAGGAAGAAGGTGGTGATGGCGGGCGGGAAGTGGCAGAAGAGGAGGAAGATGTACCGGGTTCCTGGTGCCTTCCAGCCCCCTGGGGATCAATCGTTCGAGCTATCCGAGTTGGAGCAGGAGAGGATCACGACCATACTCGGATGGTGGGACGATCTCGAACGGAGCTCTTACAACTTCATCTGGCGGGAAGTGTTGGAGTATTGCCGTCTGGGGCGAGATCCCGGTGCGTAGCAAGTCCTAGCGGTGACACTTTTGCTAACTGTTTTAAATACTAACCTTTGCTCGTCCTGCAGTTGCATCTTCCCGGGCGGTCATCAAACCCGACACCACCCTATCCATGGACGGTGAAGACCTTCTCGAGAGGCTGAAGGAGAAAGGCGAGGCCGTTCCGCGGACCTCGGTGGACGAGGAGTCCGGTCGGCTTACGGTTCATCCCGAACCGAGGGCCATGGATGTTGAGGACGGCGTCTATGGCCTGAGGCGTGTGAAGAGCCACCCTGCTGCGCCCAAGGCGGGACCCGGTAAGGGCAAGACTACCGGGGGGACCACTAAAGATTCCCGGTGGAGTGAGCCGTGATAGGAGCACAATGTGCGACGATATTATATGCTTATGCCCTCGTTTATGCTTTGTTTAACCCTTATTTGTTTAAGATAGAGTCATAATGTAGTTAGTGTCGTTTTGGTAGAGTTTTGATGAAATTTGGTTAAGAATCCGAAAAATGACTAAATATGAGAAATCTGGAAAATATTGTAAAATATGTCTTTTTCGTGATTTTGAGATGAGCAAAAGTATGATCCATCCTTGTCCGAATTCTATGAAATTTAGTGTGCTTAATATTCATTTACTAAGGAATGTTGTGTTAAAATTTCAGATCAATCGGAGTTCGGGAAGTCACCCAAAAGTTGGCTGCAAAAGGGCAGTCCGAGCATTCCAATCCAGGGACTTCCAGGAAATTCCTGGGACTGCGTCCAATTTTTGGCGCCGTTGCCGGGGATTATAAAAGCTTGTTTTATGTTATTGATGTGTATATAATGTTGCTGGAAATTTTTGTTGTGAATGTGTAAAGTTGTAAATTTTAAGTTTATTTTGGGATTTTGTAAAGTAGAAATATGCTTTGGCATGTAGAGTTTAAATTTCGAAAGTTGCATGATGGATAATGATGTATGTTGGTACTCACTTAGTTTAATTTCTAGGAAGTTGATAGTGTTGTGTATGTTTGAGTTTATTGTAGTTTCTAAAGTGTAACATGTAGGTGAAGCCTCTTTTGTTGATCATAACCATAACCCTTCATACGAGTGATGCCATGTTAGGTATGTTTTTGTGTAGATTGGGAAACGGGCCCTGCAATGTTGGAATTAGTCCATCGTTGGCCCCCCACGCATAAAGACGCTAACTTGTTATTATTTTTATGAGGTTGAGGGCGGTTTTAATCAACACTTGAGACCGCTAGGGATCCGTGTTTGTTTTACAAAGTATGGGGAAGTTATGATCATAGATATGGTTCTCAGGTTTGTTTAACTGGATCTCAAGGCCCATAGACTGATGTTCATTCTCGGTGAGTGAGTCGATAGGGGGTTCGCCCTCCGTGGTGTCCAACAACGAGTCCTGCCTGGTTCCTGTAGGGGGTTCGCCCTCCGTGATTGTAATGACCTTTGAAACGTAAAATCCGCACGACCTAGTCGACAGCTTGTGCCGAAGCATCACCTCACTTTAGACGCTAGAACATAACTTGACATATGTGGCCTATTTTCTTCAAAGATAAAACATGTTGTGTGGTTCAAACTCTTGAGGTATATCGGATTAAGCATGATACTACCGGGGGCTGTATCAGTCCATTGCACCGTTATCTCCTCTGCTCCACGTACTGCGAGAGTTAGAACAAATTTAAAAGAAATTAGACTTAGCGATTACATGATCATGGACTTTTTGATATCTTGTTGCCGAACCATATTTGTACTTTGCCGAAATGTATTGTTGCCATGTGTGAATTTTGTGCTTTGCCGATTGTCTATATGTATGTAATCATTGATGAAATTTGTTGTATCGCCAATACCGTGGCTTGTACTGATGTATATTCTTGTCTTCTATTTCTTTATAAGGTTCTAACTTGTTTAAATGTTGCAAATTTCAGAAATAGTGCATGTCCAAATCTAGTATTTGGGCAAGAGATCTTCAGGGCCGTTTGCAACGTTTAGAGCAAGAACTCGCTATTGCTCGTTTTGTGCCATTACCACCATCGTCACCAACCAGTTCATCAGTATCATCATCATTGCCGTCCTCCCCTATTGTGCCGTCAGTTTCAGTATCATCAGGGCCGAGTTCACCATCAGTAGTGTCATCATCGTGTGATCTTCAGAATCCAGAGTTTGAGGCTTTTGCCGAATCAGAGGAAGAAGAAGAGATCATGGCATCAATCAGATCACAGAATGGTCATGTTGCTGGAGCTGGAGTTGCTCCTTCGAATATCACTTATCCTCCCTTGGAAGCTGACAAGACTGGAGAGATTGAATTGAGGAGTGGATTCCTCCATAAGTTGAAGTCATTTTATGGGATGCCGAGTGAGGATCCTAACAAGCATCTACAGTGGTTTAACTTCACCACGGAGTCCATGTGTCCAAGAGGGACCGATTTGCAACACTTCAAAATGAAGGCTTTTCCATTCTCATTAGAAGATCAAGCGAAGGAGTGGTTGTTTGAGGTGCCTAGTGGTCGCATTGTTTCGTGGAGTACTATGATGGATGAGTTTTTGCTCAAGTACTTTCCTGCTTCACGTATCACTGATCTGAGGAAGCAAATTACAAGTGTGAAGCAAGCCGGAGATGAGACTTTCTTCGACTACTACAAGAGGTTCAAGTCCCTAGTTTCATTGTGTCCATCGCATGGCATTAGCGATGGGCTCTTGCTACAATATTTTTATGAGGGATTGCGCGTCATGGAGAGAGAGTTTCTTGACTCGGCCGCGGGAGGTAGCTTTTTGGAGTTGAATGCCGGAGCGGCAAGAAGTTTGTTGGAAGTTCGTGCTTTGAACAACCAACAATTTGGCATGGCACGAGGCAATGTGCAAAGGAATGAGAAAGTGCATGAGACTTCTTCGAGCTCAAAGTTAGAGGAGAAAGTGGACAAGCTTACCGACTTGGTGAGTAATTTGATGAAGAAGCGTGCAAGTGTTTGTGGAATTTGCACCGAGGGCCATGAGACCGAACAATGCCCTCAATTTGGAGCTAGTGAGGGAGTTGAGGAGTGTAATGCCATTGGTTTTCAAGGAGGCCAACGATTTGGCAATTTCAATCCAAGGTTCAATGATCATCCTAACTTTCGATGGGCGAACAATGACAATGTGCTTAGGGCACCTATGCAACCGAGAGAGGGAGGAGCACCATTTGCACCGAGGCCACCATATGTGCCTCGGCAGCCATACATGCCGAACCAAGGAGTTTATGGGGCAGTGCCGAACCAAAACCAAAACCAAGCCGTGCCTATCCAAGGCCAAGCTTCGCCGACCAATCCAAACTATGATGCTTTGATTCAATCTTTGTCAAGTGCTACTCAAGCATTACTCGCGGGGCAACAAAATCATCAAAAGGACATTGGTGAGCTCAAGACTCAAATGGGGCAAGTTGTGGATTTTATGGGAAGGTTTAATGAGCAAGGGAAGTTGCCAAGCAATACTATTCCCAATCCGAGGAACGAGCATGCCAAAGTGATTCAAACTCGAAGTGGAAGAGAGTTGTTTCCTCCAACAAGTCCAAAGAAGAAGCGAGTGACTTTCAAAGATATTAATGAGGATGAGAGGGCTGCCGGACCTGTCATTGCCGGCAGCCATGATGGAGATGCCGAGCAAAGTGGTGTTGCCATGCATGATGATGATGCCGGCAGTGTTGTTGCCGAGAAGAGGAGAGATGTCGAGCAAGGGCATAGTGCCGGCAACCATGGTATGAATGATAAGGGGCTGCGTAACGAGCTTGAGTACGATCCCGCCACATCAAAGAATGAGGTATTGCCGAACCAAGCAAGCAAGGGAGGGGTATCATCATCTAGTGCCCCATTCCCTTCACGCTTTGCTAGAACGAAGAAAGATAAATCCGATGAAGAGGTATTGGAGATTTTCCGGAAAGTGCAAGTCAACATCCCTTTGTTGGAATGCATTAAGCAAGTACCGAAGTATGCTAAGTTTTTGAAGGAGCTTTGCACGGCTAGAAGGCATACTAGGGAGACTCGTGTGGTGACAATGAGCGAGACGGTGTCAGCCGTTATTCAAAGAAAGTTGCCACCAAAGATGAAGGATCCGGGAAGCTTCAATGTGCCTTGTGTCATAGGCAATACACGATTTGAGGATGTTATGTTGGATTTGGGAGCATCGATTAATGTCATGCCACTCAATGTGTACCAAACGTTGAGTATAGGGCCTCTTAAGAAGGATAATGTCATCATTCAACTTGCGGATCGTTCAAGCAAATATCCGGAAGGCTATGTAGAGGATGTGTTGGTGCAAGTCAACCAATTGATATTCCCCGCCGATTTTTATGTGGTTGAGATGGAGGATTCACCGGTCAACAACACTCAATTGCTTTTAGGGCGACCATTCATGAGGACCGCGCGCACAAAGATAGATGTGGCCGAGGGCAACCTAACTATGGAATTTGATGGTGAGATGATAAAGTTCAACGTGTTTGATGCCATGAAATTCCCCAATGTTGACTTGAAGGAGGGTTGTGCCATTGATGTTTTGGAGGAGGTCGAGCAAGTTATGTCGACCTCGCTCGACGCATAGCAATTAGCGATTGAGCAAGGGGTCGGATTTGACAAGAGGGGAGAACGAGTTATGAAGAGAACCAAGCCAAGCCATGTTGTGCAAGAGGAGGCCGAGCCATGCAATCATGCCGAGTCATTCATAATGTTGCCGAGCCTTAGAGAGGTGGTTGCCGAGCTTGAGGCCACAACATTGTATCCGAGAAACTCGTTCTTGTCAATTCCAAATGCCACAACAAAATTTCGACCAAGTGTGGAAGAGGCCCCAAAGTTAGAACTTAAAGAACTCCCTAGTCACTTAAAGTATGTTTATCTTGGAGAAGAAGATACACTACCGGTTATTGTGTCTTCAATGCTTAGTGAGAAGCAAGAGGAGGATTTGATTTGTGTGCTTAAGAAGTACAAGACCGCCATAGGTTGGACCTTAGCGGATATCAAGGGAATAAGCCCTACTACTTGTGTTCATCGTATCTTGTTAGAAGAAGGAGCTAAGCCGACAAAGGAAGCTCAACGTCGACTTCACCCTCCCATGATGAAAGTTGTGAAGGAAGAAATTATCAAGTTGCTCGATTGTGGGGTGATCTACCCAATCTCGGATAGTAAGTGGATATCTCCCGTGCAAGTAGTGCCAAAGAAGAGTGGTGTAACGGTTGTCAAGAATGAGAAGAATGAGCTTGTGCCACAAAGACTTGTAACCGGTCATCGTATGTGCATCGATTATAGGAAGCTCAACGCTACAACGAGGAAGGATCACATGCCTTTGCCGTTTATGGATCAAATGCTAGAGAGGTTAGCCGGTCATTCTTACTATTGCTTTCTTGATGGATATAGTGGCTACAATCAAATCATGATACACCCGGACGATCAAGAGAAGACCACTTTTACTTGTCCATTTGGCACGTTTGCTTATCGGCGGATGCCATTCGGACTTTGCAACGCACCCGGCACTTTTCAAAGATGTATGTATGCTATCTTCTCGGATTTTATTGAAGACATTATCGAAGTGTTCATGGATGACTTTAGTGTGTATGGAAGCACCTTCGATGCATGTTTGGGGAACTTGGAGAAGATACTTGAGAGGTGTGTAGAGACAAATCTTGTGCTCAATTGGGAGAAGTGTCACTTCATGGTCACGCAAGGCATTGTTTTAGGGCACATAATTTCGGCAAGAGGCTTAGAGGTTGACAAAGCCAAAGTGGAGCTAATACAAGCATTGCCAAGCCCGAGGTGTGTGAAAGATGTGAGAAGTTTTCTTGGCCATGCGGGGTTCTATCGACGATTTATCAAGGACTTCTCTTCAATTGCCAAGCCGTTGAGCAACTTGTTGCAAAAGGAGGTGACGTTTGAGTGGTCGGAGGCGTGTGAAGAAGCTTTTTGCCGATTGAAGACTATGTTGTGTACGGCACCAATCTTGGTTTCCCCTAATTGGGACGAGCCATTTGAGTTGATGTGTGATGCTAGTGATTATGCACTTGGAGCGGTACTTGGACAACGAATTGAGAAGAAGCCATGCGCCATTTACTATGCTTCAAGGACTCTCAACGATGCACAACTCAATTACACAACAACGGAGAAGGAACTCTTAGCGGTAATCTTTGCTTTGGAAAAATTTCGATCATATCTTTTGAACTCCAAAGTCATTGTTTATAGTGATCATGCCGCTTTGAGATATCTTATGACGAAGAAGGATGCTAAGCCGAGGCTTATTCGATGGATTCTTTTGCTTCAAGAATTCGACATTGAGATTAAGGATAAGAAAGGAGTAGAGAATGTTGTAGCCGATCATTTGAGTAGACTTGTGCAAGAGGAGGATCGGCTACCCCTATTAGAGACCTTTCCGGATGAACAACTTTTTCGACTTGAAGTACATGAGCCTTGGTATGCCGACATTGCCAATTTTCTTGCCACAAACCGATTCCCACAAGAGATGCCGAGTCACCAACAAAAGAGAATAAGGAAGCAAGCTCGACACTTCTTGTGGGATGATCCGTACTTATGGAGGCAATGTGGTGATCAAGTTATTAGAAGATGTGTGCCGGAGAATGAGCATCGCTCCATCCTTGCTTTTTGTCATAGTGAAGCTTGTGGTGGGCACTTTGGACCAAAGAAGACGGCTTTGAAGGTACTTTCGTGTGGATTCTTTTGGCCTACAATTTTCAAGGATGCATTCATGTTTTGCAAAGCATGTGATAGATGCCAAAGAATGGGGAACATTGGAGCTAGAGACCAAATGCCGCTCACGCCTATCATTGAGGTAGAAATTTTCGATTTATGGGGTATTGATTTCATGGGACCGTTTCCTTCAAGTAAGGGCTTTCTCTACATATTGCTTGCGGTTGATTATGTGTCAAAGTGGATCGAAGCCAAGGCTACACGCACCAATGATGCCAAGGTGGTAGCCGAGTTTCTCAAGACTAACATCTTTTCACGTTTTGGAGTTCCAAGAGTCTTGATTAGCGATGGAGGATCCCATTTTTGTAACCGCACTATTGAAGCCTTGTTGAAGAAGTATGGAGTCACACATAAGGTTTCTACACCTTATCACCCCCAAACAAGTGGTATGGCCGAGGTGAGTAATCGAGAGATCAAGCAAATTTTGGAGAAATCGGTTGGACCTTCGAGGAAGGATTGGAGTGATCGTCTCGATGATGCTTTGTGGGCTTATAGGACCGCATACAAGACACCGATTGGTATGTCCCCTTTTCGGTTAGTTTATGGCAAAGCATGTCACTTACCGGTTGAGCTAGAGCACAAGGCATGGTGGGCAATCAAGGCCTTCAACATGAACATTGATGATGCCGGTCTTCATAGAAAGCTTCAACTCAACGAACTTGAAGAAATCCGTAATGAAGCCTATGACTCCGCATGGATTTATAAGGAGAAGACTCGAGCCTACCATGATAAGATGATTCGAGGGAAAAAGTTTGAAGTGGGGCAACAAGTTCTTTTATTCAACTCAAGACTTCGACTTTTTCCGGGTAAGCTTCGCTCTAGATGGGTAGGCCCTTTCATTGTTACCAAAGTTTTTCCCCATGGAGCCATCGAAATTCAAAGTCCAATCACAAGCAAGGCTTTCAAGGTCAACGGACATCGCCTAAAGCCTTATTATTCATCTTTTCAAGAGCACACGGTGGAAGAAACCGCCGTTTACCCCGCACCACCATCATCACCACAAGCCGAGTTGCCTTCACCATCACGTAACACAGCCATGCCATCACCAAGCCAAGACGCTGCCGGACCTGCAATTGCCGGCAGCATCACCAAGAGGACTGACACGGACACGGTTGCAACAAACCACACCCTGCCGGACACGCACCAACCTGCCAAGCTGCTGCCGCTGTTTTCACCATCACCACCACCTCCTGCCGGACCTGCCATTGCCGGCAGGGTTGACACAAGGCCACAAGAGGCCGGACACCAGCTGGATACGCCGGATACGCCGGCAGAAGAGGCCGATACGCCAACTAAACCGGATACGCAGAATGCAGCCGGATCGGATACAAAGTGCAACGATCTTCTTATCGAACTTCTTCTTGCCGATTTGGGATGCTTTGGAGCACGATGAACACATGAAAAACACGGTGAAAAGTCTAGGCTATGGACTATAAACACAAAGCGCTACTTGGGAGGCAACCCATGTCGATCAAAGAAAAGTGAAGGAGCCATCACCGAGAGTTTGAAATTTCTTAACCCTTCTCTCTTTCTTTGATTTGTGATGATATGTTGGAATATGTTAGTCGATTGCATGCTTAGGAAATTCATTGATATTGTTTTGTGCTTACATTGAGGGCAATGTAATTTTCTAAGTGTGGGGTGGGATAACGTATTCCGTTTTCGTTTTTGAATTTTTATGTGCTTAGTTTAGAAAAGAAAATTCAGAAAATTGTTCCATAAAAATAGAGTGTTTAAATTTGTTTGTTTCGAGTCTTAGGATGCCCCTAATATGTCAATGATGTTTTTCTCCTCTTTGCATACATAGATGATGGTTATGCATACAATTAAAATTGTGAGTTTCATGGATTTTGTGCATTGGTAGGAGCATGTAGGACTTGTTGATTATGAAGCATGCATGTTTTAGCTAGTTTATTTCGAAAATAACCTATGTGAGCTTTAGAGCCAATTTGCCTTCTTCTTGAGCGATAAAAGATAAAATTCGATAGATTCGTAGGAAGCATGAAACCTCATAATTCTTTGATTATTCGATGACTATGTGCCATAGCTTTTTAATGAACTCTAGTATGCTAGAACTTACTCTTGTTGATTTTCGAAACGTTTATATCATAAAATACTTTGATTTTGAATGTGATTGAATAAAGATCATTTAGGTTTACCACCAAAGCCAAATAAAGCATGTGCCCTATTGGAGCCCGTCGTGGGACACCTTAGTAAACCCCCTTTGAGCCTATGTTGAGCCTTTTCTTTCATCACCCTTAAACACTTTCCATGAGCTTAGTATAATGATGCCTCTACCTTGTGTGTCGGCAAAGCTTGATTTTTGAAGGCGTTTTTGCGTGTGTGATGAAGAAGAACAAGTGTGGGGTAGACTTAGCCATGAATTTATATGAAAAATGTATGCCGTGTCTTAGGAAAAGAAAAGAGAAAAAGTGTGCTCGGAATCAAAAAGAAAAATAAAAGAAAACCGAGAGCAAGGAAAGAAATAGAGTAAGGCACGGCATAGAAAAGAAAAATTTTGTGCATGGCTATTGTCTAGATTATTGTTGTAATGTTGTATGGGAAGAAAAGAATGGAGTATGGGTCCAACAAGATAAAATTTGACCCTTTTGGCGTGAAGACATAAGGAGATTCGAGCTTTGCTACGGCCGTGGTGACGTTTTGAGCCTCCTTATCCAAAATATCGAATACCTCTTAGCCTAGCCCCATTACAACCTTATTATTGATCTTTTTCATGATTCTTAAGATGGTTAAAATTGATTGTGGAGATTATCTCAAGAGTAAGCATATGGTTTTGGTTCATTGGTGCATGTAGTTATCATATGAGGTTTTTCCATCAAAATTCACAAAGTGCCTTTGTTTCTTCAATATATGCAAGTCACTCTTTGTATTTTCATGATCTTTCGCTTGCATATACTTACGTGTGAATAACCATGCTTCGAGAGAAAAGAAGAGAGTATGCCTAGTGAGGTGATTTGGATTAGCTTTGACATGTTTACATGCTTACCTTTTGCTCTTATATGTTCATATTGATGTCGCATGTTCATGAAGCTTGGAATTTTCGTGCTTAGCATTCTCATGCATTAACTTGAAAGCTATGTGTACATACGAGCCTGAGACAAATTGTTAGGGGCAATAGTTTGTTTAGAGTCGTAGTTTAATTTAGTTTGCTAAGGGACTAGCAAAGGATAAGTGTGGGGTAGTTGATAGGAGCACAATGTGCGACGATATTATATGCTTATGCCCTCGTTTATGCTTTGTTTAACCCTTATTTGTTTAAGATAGAGTCATAATGTAGTTAGTGTCGTTTTGGTAGAGTTTTGATGAAATTTGGTTAAGAATCCGAAAAATGACTAAATATGAGAAATCTGGAAAATATTGTAAAATATGTCTTTTTCGTGATTTTGAGATGAGCAAAAGTATGATCCATCCTTGTCCGAATTCTATGAAATTTAGTGTGCTTAATATTCATTTACTAAGGAATGTTGTGTTAAAATTTTAGATCAATCGGAGTTCGGGAAGTCACCCAAAAGTTGGCTGCAAAAGGGCAGTCCGAGCATTCCAATCCAGGGACTTCCAGGAAATTCCTGGGACTGTGTCCCAACTTCGAAAAATCATTCCCGACGACTTGCATGGAATTTGGCCGAGATATTTTATGGGGAGATGGCCCTATGTGTCTAGTTTACGTGAGACTTGGAATCGCATCAATCGGAGCTCCACGGAGGGAGATAAGCCGGAATTACTGCAACAAGGTCAAATCTGCCGATTCCAGGAACCTACTGCCCCCTTTTTGTGTTTTCTGTTTTTAATGGACCAAATGGTGCACAAATGCATATGTGAAGATGGTCCAAGCTTTATGAAGGGAAGAGGAAGACACTTGGCCATGGCATTGAAGAAAAACATGAAGAAACAAGTTCTCCTAGTCAAACTAGGAGAAGCTGCCGATTCTGGCAGATTGTGTGCCTTTGTGTGCTGCCGGCAATTGGGGTATTTTTCGATGGACCAAGACATGTCAAATGAAGTCCAAGATCATATAAGAAGTCCATGAAGATGTGAAGCCCAAGCCTTGAAGAAATATTCAGAATAGAAAACCTAATTGGACTAAGAAAGGAAGGTTGCAAAACCTTAATGTATTAGGTTTTCTGAACTCCTTTTGTAATAGGGCAGCCGGCACCCCCTCTCCTCTATATATACCCCCACTTTTCATTCTGAAAATCATCTCATCTCAAGCTTAAACACAAGGCCTAAACTCTACCAAATTGTCCCCAAGAATCCTACTTAAACCCTAAGCCAAAAACCACCACCACCTCACCCAAGTTTCTGCCGAAACTTGGTATACTTCCTGCCGACACAGCCCTTTGCCGAGCAGCCTCACCCCTTCCATATTCCGCCGGATCCACACGAGTCGAAGTCATCCAAGGTGTCTACAAAAGTGTGATCCACTCCTTTCTCTTGGTTTAGTAAAGTTTATGTAGCTATGAATAGTTTTGTCTATGAAACTCTTTTGTATTTTTGGTTTCGAATTGTATGTCTATGTATGATTTGGATTGGATTTTGGTTTCATAAATTGCATGTTGAAGATTTCTTTGATTCGTTGCTTAGGGCTAGGCCACGTTTTCTTTGAGTTTTTACATGCTAATTTGTAATATGTGACTTGTAGATTTTTATGTTTGATAACTAGGACAATAGGTATGCGATGTTGTTTAAGAACTTAATTCGATTAGTAATCTAAGGTTAGGGCAATAAATCGACACACTAGTTTTGTTTTAAGCATTTGTTGTTTGGCATGTAATTCTAAGTGCTAGGTTTCATGTGATAGAGTTCATGGTTGAGTCATACTCGTAGTTTTCTTAAATCATGTGCTCACTAGGTCTAAATACCTTAGAACTTGCAAGATAATAAGAGGATTGACGACCCTACTTGTTCGCTTGTCTTCGATTTGTGATTCATGTGCTTAATTGTTGGCCCAGTAAAATCGGTTAACACATACCTTAGGATTATACTCGTAGTTAATCTTAAGACACTAGTAATCAACGATTAGATGACCTCGTAGGCTCTAATTGGGATCGAAATTGGTTAAGTCAAAACAATATTCATACTTATTCCTTACCTTCTTGCATATTAGTCTACATGTTAAAGAGTCTTTTGTGCTAAATGTTTTGTGAGAGATGATGATCACTTGTATATAGTAGCTTAGGATTTATTTTCTGTTTTTAATTCCAAGCCTAGTGTAGGGGCAGCATTGCTGCCGAAATCTTATACCCCCATATTTGTGACGTTTTTGTATATTTGTGAATATGTTTGTGTCTAACAATTTCATATCTCAGGTACCCTTAATCCCCGGCCTAGAACGATCCCTACTTGCTCATACTACTAACGATATTTTGTAGGGTTATTATTGCATGCGAGCTTTGGCTCCCGTCCAAGCCGGATCCCGCACCGGCCGGGGTCAGTCCCGCTCGTCACCCGGGTCACCCGATCAGGCGCACAATCTTCTTCGCCGGACGGCCAGGGTGAGAAGAGGCGGAGGGTCATGGACGTTCCTCCCTCCACGCTGGTGACGCTGACCGGCGGGTCGTCCGGTGAGAATCTGGCCAAACGGCTCAAGGTAACCAGCGGTGCACCGAGTTCCGCTGGGGAAAAGGCTGCCGCTACCCGGCAGAGTAGTCCCGTGCCTGCGGAGGCACATAGGGGAAGCCCGGAGAGTGCACTCGCCCGGCAGCTGGCGGCAGACTTGGCCGGCCTTGGTCTGGACAGACCTGGGGTCACCGGAGCCTTGGCGGGCGGGAAGCGCCAAAAGTTCAAGGAGTCGGTCCTGCAGGTAAGAATTGCCTGGTGCCATTGCACCGCTCGTAACTCATTTCCTTTGCTGCTTGCTTAATTGGCTCTCTGTTATTATGCAGTTGCTGTACAATCTGTACCAGCCGGATCCGAGCGAGGGGCTGAAGAGACAGGTGGCCGAGCTGACAGAAGCCCGAGAGCGGTTGGAAGCAGAGAAGTCCCGGCTGGAGTGGGAGAAGGCCAGATTAGAGGAGAGGGCCCAGAAGCAGGTGGCCAAGCTGGAGGAGCAGGTCCGGAGCCTGGAGAGGGAGAAAGAGCTGGCTGAGGAGGAGAGGGCCGAACTGGAGGCCAAGGTGGGCGAGCTCCAGGTGGGGGCTGCCGCTGTGCGCGCCGCCTCTGCCGCTGCAGCCGAGGAAGAGGACCCGGAACTCTACGAGCGGGTTGTTCTCAAATACCATGAGAGCGATCAGTTCCTTCAGTTTTTAGAGAAGGCCAGGGAATCGGGCATCTCGGATGCGTACACGGAATGGGCGGAGAAGGGGTGGCTGGACACTTCCCGGATGCCGAATGCCGCTGATGAGGATATCCATGAGCAGTCGGATATCCATGAGCAGTCGGCGGAGGAGCAACCGGAAGGGGAGGGTGGACCTCAGATTACTGAAGGCGCGGCTGCTTCATCCGGAGAGGCTGGCGGATTGCCCGCTGAGGGGGGAGGTGTAGCTCCTTAGGATTTTGCCCTTGCTCTTCTTTTGCCGGAACGGCTTCTGCTTGTATTATCCCTTGACTATGAATATACTTGAATTGGTGGAACTGGTGGAATTTTTCTTGAAAGTAGTTAGCATATATGTCTTGTGATGTTACAGCGGTTGAACCGGTGATATGCCAAACTAACCGCTTGGAGGCTTGGCGAGTCTACCAGCCCCGGTCTTGCTCCCGGTCGGGATCTGCTCTCCTTCCCCCTATATACCGTTGGAGCTGGCCGTTACTAATCAAACCCTCCACCGCTGTCTTGAGAGCACAGCACTGGCTCGTTCGATGAGTAACCTCATCATGATAGGAGCAGTACTTGCCTGTTTGTGCCATGGTAAGCTTCCCCTTCGGGTACTTTCTCCTGGGCGGTGGGGGAATGATGCTCCCGTTCTCGAGCAAAATGTCCTCGTATGAAGAGGTGAGAGCGGTGAAGACTTCTTGACCAGCCGGTTGTGCTGGCATGATTGCCAGGGGGCGTTCTTGCCGGAACTGCGCCGGCTTGTGCTCACCCTGGGGTTTATCATGATAGGGCCTTTGCTGCCGTTGCCCCCAATTTCTGCTGGGCCGGCTCGGTCGGGCGGCTCGGTTCTCGGTCCGCTGGCCTGGCTTGTCTTCTTGGCTGGGCGGGGGGTGCTCCTCCCGGGGGTGGTCTTCCTGCTGCTCGTCCCGCTTCCTCTTCAGCAGGTGATGCCCGTATGTCTCGTGATCGGCCTGGGCGTGTCGGATGGCCATTGCCATTAACTCGTCATACCCCTGCTGGAGTTCCACCCGTACGGTGTAGGAAAATTTTCCCGGCCGGAGCCCTTGCTTGAACGCCATCTCGGCGATACCTTTGTCAAGGTTCCGAACCCCGGCCGTCACCGTCTGCCAACGGTTGACGAAAGTCCTGAATCCCTCGCCGGCGCCTGCATGCAGTTGAAGAGGATGGTCGATGTGTGGGCTCCCTCGACCCGGAGGATAAAGCGGCCTACAAACCGATCGGCCAACTGTTCGAAGGCCTCGATTGAATTCGCCGGAAGCTCATAGAACCAGCTTAGCGCCTCTCCAGATAGAGTTTCCTGGAAAATATTACAGCACACTGCATCGGAGTAGCCCTTGGCGCACGTCTGGGATCAGAAACTGTCCAGGTGCTGGTACGGGCAGCCGGACCCTGAGTAGGTGAGCTTGAGGGACTTCTGGTTACCAGACCTCCCCGACTCCATAACCCTGTGCGAGAAAGGGCCCATGCGCTCGTTGAACCGTGCGCCTTCCATCGGCCGTGCCGCTCTTCTCTCGTTGGCCTCCATTTGGGCCTTCAAATCCGACACAGTGTCGGCGAGCATCTGCAATGCCCGTGCAGTCGGTGTCACGGCTTCATCCTCGAACGAAGTGCGTGGCTGAAGGGGCGTCGGCGAGCTCTTGGGTGGTGCCGTGCCGGCCGGTGACTCCGCTCGCTCGGGATGACTGAGCCTCCTGCCTCATGACTGCCCCGCCTCAAACCGTCGAGACTGGCTTGGCGGGGGTGCTTGTGCCCTGGTCATAGCTTCGTTGCGCTGTTGTCCTCTCTCTAGGGCGGCTACCAGGGCAGCGTTCACTGCCTCCATTTCTTCATACCGGGCATTGGACTTGGCTCTATCCCGGTCGCCCTCATCACGCAGGCGACTGACCTCTGCGGCAATCGCTCGTATCTCCCCCGCCATACTGCTCTGGTCGGGTCTGTACGTGGTGTCCCGGTCACTGTTACAGTGCGGGCTCTCCTCTCGGTCACTCGGATCATCCGAGAACGTTAGAGAAAAGCCCCGGTGCACTGGCCTGTCGTCCTCCGCCGTGCCTTTCCCGCGCGAGCTGTCGTGGTTTGGCCCCAGCGTGCCGGTCGGCCTCCTACAGCTCCCGCCTTCCTGATCGCCCTGGTCGCCGCGCTGCTCCCGCATAACGACTGGGGTGGAGACAAGCGTTTGCACTGGTGCAACACGCTGCTCCTTGGTGGTATTCCTTTCCTGTCTTGCTTCCGAATTCTCTGCCATCGATAGTGCTTACGTGGTTTCTTGTTCAAAGCTTCCCACAGACGGCGCCAATTGTTTCTGCACAAACCCTGGGGCCTGGTAGAAACAGATGAATCCTCACGTGATCTCCTGTAAACCTGCTTACTAATGGGAATACCGGGCGGGCCGGTCTTCTCCTCTCCGATGCCTAAGTTAGTATAGTTGGAATAGATATAACTTAAGCACGTATATAAGTGGTAGGAAGGATCAGTTACCTATTAATGAGGATAGTTGAGGCCCTTATATAGGTGACCAAGAGTGAGGTCTGGCCTTACTCTTCGATATGGGACTGGTTTCCTTCTGTTTGCATACCGAAGGGCAGCTTTGGTGACCTATTTGGCAGGCAGGCGCCCCCGGTCCCCGGGCCCCTGGTAGCAGGATAGACTGCTGGACCCCGAGGCCGGGTGCTGGTGATCCAATCCCGGGCCTCGGGCCGGCCCCTAGTACACTAGCTGTGGGTCTGTGGGCCTGCTGTAGCCCCTCTGGCTACTGTCAACATGGCTGAGATGCATTTAAGGAGGAAGCCCATCAGTCCCGTCAGTTATGATGGCATGGGAAGTTTACCAATGCTGGGACACGTGCCAGTAGGGAGCGATCTGAGATGGAGGGTCTGGATTCGCAAGCGTTTGAGTTTTCCTGATTGCGTGTTTTGGGGGAATTACAAGTGCCTAGGGCATCAGACCCCTCTATAAAAAGGCCTCCTCTTCCTTCATAAGTTCTGTTTTGTTCTTTGGCTCAGAGAGACGAAGAGAAGGTTAGAGAGGAATCCGGCGAAAGCTTTGTGGAGGTGCCCCGCGACATCCGTTGCCTCAAGCGGTCTTGTTCTTTGCCTGCCATTGCTCGGTGTTTTCGTAGGACGGACTTTCCTCGGTTGTGCATAATAATCGGTAAGTCTTGCTTTCTTTGCCTGGTGTTTTTTCTTTTTCTTTTTGGAGTTTTGCGGCGAGAGAGGGGGGGGCTCTGTTGCCGACAGTGAGTTGTTTTAGGTGGGGCGGCTACGGTAATCTTGGGGATGAGCCGCAGAGGGCGCTGTTCTAGCCCGTTGCTGACCAGCGGTGGGGTTTTATTTTCTTCCCCTTAGGTTAAATGGCTTCTGCAAGTTCTGATGGGGCTTCCGAATCGACCGACAGGCGTCCCGTCGTGGACGATGAGGAGAGACTGGAGGATTGGCTCGGTTCGGAATCCCCGGATGCCGAAGCCGCTGACCGCTCCCGGAGCAAGGTTTCGTCTTCCGGGTCCTCGGGATCTGAGGAAATCCCGCACGGGGTGCGCTTTTCTGGCACTCCGCCCGTGAGCTACACCATCGAGAGTGGGAAAGGAGCCGTGGTGTGTGTTGAACCGGAGGGTAGTATGAATCTCGAAGAGATTGCCGCCTTCCGGGAGACGTGGAGTATCCCTGATGAGGTGGCGTTACGGCCGCTGAATCCTGGAGAATCGGCCTGTAACTCGGAGGCGTGTTGGGTTGCCGTGCACTTGGACCAATTTCGCCACGGGTTTTCCCTCGCGCTGCCAGATTTCGTGCAGTACACGCTCAGTGCCATGCAAGTGTCTCCCGCGCAGCTTCCCGGGAACCAGTGGAGGAAGTTGCTGAGCCTCGGTTGCCTGTACGAGTTGTTTGGGATGAGTATGCCGACAGTGAACGAGTTTCGGGCATTGTACAGAATATCCTTCTCGAAGAAGAGGGGCTCCCGGGGTTGTCTGACCTTTAGCGCCCGACAGTTCCAGCCTATCATCACCCACATGCCTTCCTGGATAGACAATAGCTGGAGGAAAACGGTGGTGATGGCGGGGGGGGGGGGGGGGGGGAGTGGCAGAAGAGGAGTAAAATGTACCGGGTTCCTGGTGCCTTCCAGCCCCTTGGCGACCAATCGTTTGAACTATCTGAGTTGGAGCGGGAAAGGATTACGACTATACTCGGATGCTGGGACGATCTCGAGCGAAGCTCTTACAACTTCATTCGGCGGGAGGTGTTGGAGTACTGCGGTCTCGGGCGAGATCCTGGTGCGTAGCAAGGTTTAGCGGTGGCGTTTCTTCGGGCCGAGTTTTAAACACTAATGTTTTGCTTGTCCTGTAGGTGCATCTTCCCGGGCGGTCATTAAACCCAACAATACCTTATCCATGGACGGTGAAGACCTTCTCTCAAGTCTAAATGAGAAAGGGGAGGCCGTTTCGCGGACCTCGGTGGACGAGGAGTCTGGTCGGCTTACCGTTCATGCCGAACCGAGGGCCATGGACATTGAGGACGACGCCTATATTTTGAGGTGTGTGAAGAGTCACCCTGCTGCGCCCAAGGCGGGACCTGGAAAGGGAAAGACCACCGGGGGGCCATTGCCATCAGCTCGTCATACCCCTGCGGGAGTTCCACCCGTACGGCGTAGGAAAATTTTCCTGGCCGGAGCCCTTGTTTGAACGCCATCTCGGCGATACCCTTGTCGAGGTTCCAAACCCCAGCCGTCGCCGTCTGCCAGCGGTTGACAAAGGTCCTTAGCTCCTCGCCGGGTGCTTGCATGCAGTTGAAGATGATGGTCGATGTCCGGGCTCCTTCGACCCGGAGGATGAAGCGGCCTACGAACCGATCGGCTAGCTGCTCGAACGCCTCGATGGAGTTTGCCGGAAGCTCATAGAACCAGCTGAGCGCCTCTCCAGACAGGGTTTCCTGGAAAATGTTGCAGCATACTACGTCCGAATAGCCCTTGGCGCATGTCTGGGACCGGAAACTGTCCAAATGCTGGTACAGGCAGCTGGACCCTGAGTATGTGAGTTTTAAGGATTTCTGGTTACTAGACCTCCCCGATTCTAGAACCCGGTGAGAGAAAGGGCCCATGCGCTCGTTGAATCGCGCGCCTTCCATCAGCCGCGCCGCCCTTCTCTCGTTGGCCTCCATGTGGGCCTTCAGATCCGACACAGTGTCAGTGAGTATCTGCAATGCCCGTGCAGTCGGGGTCGTGGCTTCAACCTCGAATGAAGCGTGTGGTTGCCGGGAGGTCGGCACGCTCTTTGGTGGGGTCGTGCCGGCCGGGATCTCCGCTCGCTCGGGGGAGCGGGGCCTTCCGCCTGATGACTGTCCCGCTTCAAACCGCTGGGATCGGCCCGGCGTAGGTGCATGTGCCCTAGTCATAGCGTCGTCGCGTTGCTGTCCTCTCTCCAGGGCGGCTACCAGGGCAGCGTTCACCGCCTCCATTTCCTCATAACGGGTATTGGATCTTGCCCTATCCCGGTCGCCCTCCTCGCGCAGGCGACCGACTTCCGCTGCCATTGCCCGTATCTCCCTGGCTATATCGAGCCGGCCGGGGCTGTACGTGGTGTCCCGGTCACTGTCACCGAGCGGGCTCTCCTCTCTGCCGCTCGAATCGTCCGAGAATGTCAGCGAAAAGCCTCGGTGCGCTGGTCGGTCGCCCTTCACTGGGCCTTTCCCGCGCGAGCTATCAAGGTATGGCCCGGGCGTGCCGGTCGGCCTCCCATAGCTCCCACCTTCCTGGTTGTCCTGGTCGCTGCGCTGCTCTCGATCGTTGACCGGGGTGGAGATGAGCGTTTGTTCTGGCCTAACACGCTGCTCCTTGGTGGTATTTCTTTCCTGGCCTGCCCCAGAGCTTTCTGCCATTGGTAATGCTTACGTGGTTTTATCGTACCTCTTCCCACAGACGGCGCCAATTGTTCGTACCTAAAACCCGTAGGCCTGGCAGAGACAGATGAATCCAAGTGTGATCTCCTGTAAACCTGCTTACTAAGGGGAATACCGGGTGGGCCGGTCTTCTCCTCTTCGATGCCTAAGTTAGTACAGTTGGGATGAATAGATAACTTAAGCACGTATGATAAGCAGTAGGAAAGATCAGTTACCTATTAATGAGGGTAGTTGAGGCCCTTATATAGGTGGCCGGGCGTGAGGTCTGGCCTCACTCTTCGATGTGGGACTGGCTTCCTTTTGTTCGTATACCAAAGGGCAGCTCTGGTGACCTCTTTGACAGGCTGGCGCCCCCGGTCCCCGGGTCCCTGGTCGCAAGGTAGACTGCTGGACCCCGGCTCCGGGTATTGGCGATCCGGTTCCGGGCCCTAGACTGGCCCCAGGTGCACCGGTTGCGGGTCTGTGGGCCTGTTGTAGCCCCTCTGTGGCTACTGTCAACAGTCTGCATACTATTATCCTTCTCTGTTTTTTGGGAATGACATTTCAAGTATACTAATCTCCCAACTTAGATATCTTGTTTGTAATTGAAGGAAATTGAACTATTAACTTTACTGGGAACTAATGCTGTTGGGAATGTATATATTTGTTTCCCACTTTGGCGTTGAGAGAGATGATGGGAACTAATATTTACTACAGCAACACAGTTGCACCCAAGGATCTATAGGGATTGGATTTAAAACATATCACATAAGCATGAAAATTGAAATGTGTGGGATTCTCCATTAGCACGTACTCAGTGTCTCAGTACGTTGTTTCTTGCACCCCAAATCGAATATTGAGGATTTTCTGCACTCGCTCTCACATCCACAAAAGGATATAATTGAAACAGAATATAAATTTGGTTATCGAATCCATACCTTAACCCAGCTCTTGCTTGCTCTTCAGAGATGATGAACGAGTTTTGCAGGTGAGAAAGAGTGAGGGAGGCTCTGCGCAAGAGAGATGAGGTGATTAAGATCAATAATAGATCGAAGAGGATGAGGGTGAGGTTAAAAAATCCATACCTTAAGATGCGATGGTGAGATGCGATCTCTTGCTTGATCTCTTCAGATGCGATGGTGAGAGAGTGAAGAGGGATGTTGCGCGAGGAAGAAGAGTTGCGATGGTGAGAGAGTAATCCAGGGACAATTTTGGAAAAAAAAACCCATTCAGCCCATCCTTCGGAATCAATACCTTATGCTCGCCCCGGAATTGAAACGGGGGAGTGATTCCTGATTTTGGGGTGGGACCCACGAAACTGTTCATTCCGGATAGGGAAGTAAACGCAGTTTACTATGGGCAAAAGGAATCAATTCTGATTGTTGTGAGGTATGAAGCCGAGCGGAACTCCTCTACTGAGTTGAAAGGTGACTCAGTAGAGTCAAATAAAAAAGTTGGGTGCTTTCATGCCTAATAATTGTGCCTTCACCAGAACTACAGTTTCTTTTCCCTTATCTACATAGTCAATTAGAGAATCCGCTCCATATATTCCTCCTCAGGTACCATTACTTTCCAATGAACCTAGAAAATCACATAGGGTCATTAAGGGTATTCCTAAGAAACATTATGAGCCGGACATCAAAGCCAAAACAAAATACTCAATAGCCAATTATATGTCTAATCATAGGTTGTCTGGGTCACATGCACTTGTTGTCGATCAATTATCTTCTGTATCTATTCCGAGTAGTGTACAAGATGCATTGGCAGATCCCAAGTGGAAACAAGTGATGAATGAACTTGAAGCCTTACAGAAAAACTCAACTTGGGATATTGTGACTATACCACCTGGAAAGAAGACTGTTGGATATCGTTGGGTTTATACACTGAAACTCAAAGTAGATGGGAGTATTGACAGATATAAAGCTAGATTGGTTACCAAAGGATACATCCAACGTTATGGAATTGACTATGAAGAGACATTTGCACCTGTAGCGAAGATCAACATTGTCCGAATATTGATCTCACTAGCAGCAACTAGAGATTGGCCTCTTCGCCAATTTGATGTGAAGAACGCATTTCTCAATGGAAACTTAGAAGAAGAAGTGTACATGGACATACCACCAGGAGTCAAGAATAATCATAGTGATGCTGCCAAGGTGTGCAAATTGAAAAAGTCTCTATATGGTCTAAAACAATCTCCTAGAGCATGGTTTGGAAGATTTTCCAAATCAATGAAGGTGTTTGGTAGACAGAGCAACTTAGATCATACTTTGTTCATTAAGCGCAGTCAGGGTAAGATTACTGCTCTGATAGTATATGTTGATGATATGGTTGTCACAGGAGATGACCCGAAAGAGATGGAGACCCTACAGATATATCTTTCGAAGGAGTTTGAGATGAAAGACCTTGGGCAATTGAAATACTTTCTTGGTATTGAAGTTGCAAGATCTAAGAAAGAAATTTCTTTATCTCAACGTAAGTATGTACTCGAACTGTTAGCTGATCGAGACAGGGATGCTTAATTGCAAACATGTTGAGACACCGATTAAGATGAATCACAACCTCGCCATCTATCCGACTCAGGTTCCAACAGATAAAAGAAGGTATTAACGTCTAGTAGGGAGACTCATTTATCTTTCTCATACCAGACCTGATATTTCTTATGTTGTGAGTGTGGTTAGCCAATTATGCATTGTCCCAGTGAAGAGCATATGGATGCAGTATATCGTATTCTGAAGTATCTCAAGAAGGCACCTGAAAAATATTTGTTGTTTGAAAAGAAGAATGAATTATAAGTCATGGGATACACAGACACTGATTGGGCAGGTGATAAGATTGATAGAAGATCTACATTTGGATAATTTATTTTTGTTGGAGGAAATCTAGTGACTTGGTGTAGTAAGAAACAAAAAGTTGTTGCTAAATCAAGTGCAGAAGCAGAGTTTCGAGGTATGGCACATTGCGTATGTGAATTGTTATAGATCCAAAATGTGTTAAAGAGTTTAGGTGTCAAACTTAAGAAGCATATGGACTTACATTGTGATAACACATCAGCAATTGAAATTGCTCATAATCCGGTTCAGCATGACCGAACTAAGGGTATGTTTGGTGCAGCTGGGGTTTACAGAAAAGCTGGCTTCTGCTTATTTTTTAAAATAAGCTGCTGAAAAGCAAATTAGCTTAGTGTTTGGTAAACTGGCTTTTTTTAAGTGCTGTTAGTGGAAAAGACATTGGCAAAGTGTTTGGTAAACTGAAAGCTGGCTTGTGCTTTTTGTCTGTAAATGACCAAATTAGACATGAAAGAAATTTTAACTTTAATTGAATGGTAATACCTATTAATTTTAAATTTGTGGATAATTGAATCTTTATTATGCTTATATGAAATTATTTCTAAATATAATTAATTACTGATCATTATGGTGAAATCATAATTTTAAGTTATATGTTTTGCAAATAACCATTGAGTTTTATTGACATCAAATGACTACAAAATGATACATCAACCAAATTAAACATTAACCAGCATTACGAGCACTCATCAAGCTTTGAGTGATGCTATTTCTTATTTTTTCAATTTCTTGTTCATCACCATGAGCATGATGTTCTTCTTGTGCATCATCATCCAGCAGACACTCATCACACCGTTTCAGAGCTTCACTGTGTATATGGACGTTCTTGCTCCTCGGTCGTTTTCGGTCCTCTCGAGTTTTAGAGGATAACCAGAGTGAGCCACTTCCTCACACAAATATCAATGAAATGAGATATATAGTAGATTTCTCACTCAATACCTTAGCAGTTATTTCTGAGTTTGCTATATTGCATATAGCTCACTTGACAACCTAAACACTAACCAATGTATGCATTTACAACAATGCCTGTTAGAATCCTCCTTTGATCGTATGATCTGAATGTTAAAACTAAAACACAAGGAACAATAACAAGAATGATCCTAGAATGCTATGGGCAATGTAGTAAGGAATACACACATTGACATTCAAAAAAGTCATGGAGTTATGCACAGGGGCCATGAACATGAACATCAATCAGGCTAGACTAACATGCAGAGATAAGGAGAATTGAAGAAAAGGGTGAAAAGTTGAAGAAACAATCCAAATATTGAAAATTTGTGTATACTAGCTCTTGGACAAATTTCTATAATAGAAAGCAAAAACTGTCTTGGAGATTTCTGACTTTCTTTCTTCAAGACACAGTTACTTTAAAAACAAAAGTAAATTCACCATAAGATGTCATAAGACCACACTTGTTGTGGTATACATGTATTATCTCTTACATTTGATAATCTAAGAACTAAAATTTGCAACACCAAAAGCTTCATTACAGAACTAACTTCAGTCCGTTGAGCTTTTAGTTATCATGTATGATACACAAGGCAAATGAGAAGACCATCACTCTTCATAAAGGAAGGACTGAGCTAAGAGTCCTTCTGTATTTCGATGAGAAAAGCTTCCTGCCAGAGGGAAAAGGCATTTTCATTGCCGTTGGAACCATCTGTAGTGAAACACATATGGATGTTTATCATGTCATCCAAAGATACAAATTAAGTGGCAGGAAGAGTGAGCATCCATTCAAAGCATACTGAGAGAAATTCTCTTCAATTTGTACGGGCAAAATACAAAAGTGAGTATCTTGCATATGAGAATCAACCAACTACAGTGCTAGAGAATTTAGAAAGCAAACAAAGAAGACCTACATCTAAACAATGTATAGTGCAGACAGTTCTTAAGTTCCAACAAACAAATAATGCCAGTAGCACTCTTTTCTCCACAAACACACCCCCATAAACCAAATATGCATTCCACATAATTACCTTAAACTAAACACACCATTTCCAACACAATGTTGATCCTCATATCATAATAAATTACATATCACTGTCAAACTTGAGCTGTATAGTAACAAAAGAACAGAAATCACACCTGGGCTTTTTCCTTAGAAGCACTCGTTATTGCGATAAGAACCTGTAAAAGAACAAAGAAACATATCAAGAACAAGTCCTTAACTTAATTAGCTATGCAACTTGTCAATTGAACTCCCAACACTTTAGTACAATTGATTTCACCAAAATCGACGAAACCAACAAAAATCAAGCAATTTACCAAATCAAAACCTAATTAAAAGCCAAAATTAACAACAAACTAGAAACAGCACCAAAATTAAGCAAAAAAAAAAAACGCTGATCCCTAACTCGAATTCGAATCTAGTGAGTGAATCTATAGCTCACCCCACTTTTCTTCTTCTTCTTCAAATTGCATGCAGCAACCGCAATGGATCCCTACTACGAATAAAGACTCAGAGACGAAGTCATCTACCTCCACTCTCTCTGGCACCAAGGCCCCCCCTAACCGCTGAAACCCCAATCCCCAAACCCGACCCGCCTTAATCCCCCAACCGCCTTACCCGATCGCCACCGCCGCCGCGAAACGAAAATCAAGACCCGAAATCGAAACCCCCACCCCCAACAAAAAGCCCCCGCAACCCGAGTGAGGCGGCTGTGATGAATGGGTAAAAGGAAAGGGAATGACCCAAAGAGATAGGCAAGCAGAGATTTGGAAAACGAATATCTGGTTAGAAATTAGGGTTTGGAGATTTGGGGATAGAGTGGGAAAGGTGAGGGATTCATCAGAGAGGAGGCGATAGTCCGAGAGAGAGGCTCGCGATAGTCCGAGGGAGAGAGGAGGCGATAGTCTGAGGGTTTTGTTTTTAAATGGTGTAATTTGTTTAAACAGTGAGGGGCAATAGCTAGTATTTTTGAAAAGATCATTTAACTACAGTACCCACTACAGTGCAGAAGCAGAAGCTGGCTTCCGAAAGATGGCCTCCCCCTACTTCTGCTTTTAAGGGAAAAAAGCCGGAGCTTTTCTTAAAAGCTGGGTGGAGCTGAGCTTACCAAACACTTTTCAGCTCAGTGCTTATAAGCAGGGGAGCTAAAAAGCCCCCCCCAAACGCACCCTAAGCATGTGAAGCTGGATCGGTTCTTTATCAAGGAGAACTTAGACAGGAAAGTCATTCGATTCCCTTTCGTGTATACAGAAGACCAGTTGGCGGATGTTCTTACAAAAAGAGTGTCAAGAAAAGTTTTCGACGATTCAATTGACAAGTTGGGCATAATTGACATCTATGCACCAACTTGAGGGGGAGTGTAGAATATTCTAGAATTATTACTTTCTTTGTATGTATAGGTAGATTATTCTGTGTAATCTTTATATATATTTTCCTTGTAGATATTGGCTTATATCACTATATATATCTGTTGACAGTAGCCATAGAGAGGCTACCCAGGCCCCCAGACCCGCAGCCAGGACTCCTGGACCCGACCCAGGGCCCGGGGCCAACGCATAAACACCTACACCAGCGCCCGAGCAGGTCTTACCTGTGACCTGGGCCCGGGAACCGGGGATGGCAGCTCCCCAAACAGAGGCCGAAACAGTACAGTAATATGTGTAGAAGGGGGGCCAGTCCCACATCGAAGGGTGAGGCCAGTCCTCACACCCGGCAGCCTATATATGAGTCCCAACTACCCTCATTAATAGGTAATCACTACTTCAACTACTCATTCCTGCTTAAGTTATCAGTTTATTCCAATTATACTGACTTAGGCATCGGAGCGGAATAGACCGGTGATAGGAGCACAATGTGCGACGATATTATATGCTTATGCCCTCGTTTATGCTTTGTTTAACCCTTATTTGTCTAAGATAGAGTCATAATATAGTTAGTGTCAATTTTGGTAGAGTTTTGGTGAAATGTGCTTAATTGTCCGAAAAATGACTAAGTATGAGAAATCTGGAAAATAGTGCAAAATATGTCTTTTTTGCGATTTTGTGACGAGTACAAATATGATCTATCCTTGTCCAAATTCTATGAAATTTGGTGTGCTTAATATTCATATGCTGAGGAATGTTGTGTTAAAATTTCAGATCAATTGGAGTTCGGGAAGTCACCCAAAAGTTGGCTGCAAAACGGCAGTCCGTGCATTCCAATCCAGGGACTTCCAGGATTTTCCTGGGACTTTGTCCCAACTTCGAAAAATCATTTCCGACAACTCACAAGGAATTTGATCGAGCCCTTTTATGGAGAGATGGCTATATGTGTCTAGTTTATCTGAGACTTGGAATCGCATCAATTGGAGCTCCGAGAAGGGAGATATGTCGGATTTACTGGAGAAAGGTCATTCCAGCCGAGTTGCTGCCGGTCTTGTGTTCTTGCGGGTTTGGGGCATTTTTCCATGGATCAAGCTCACCAAATGGAGTTTTCAAGCCTACACAAGAAGTCCATGAAGATATGCAGCCTAATCCAAGGAAGAAAATCAGCAAAAGAAGTTTCCTAGAAGAACCAAGAAAGGAAGGAACCAAAACCTTGTTGCACAAGGATTACCTTTGCTGATTCGGACTAGGTTTGCTACCTAGGGTTTCTGCCGAATTTGCCTCCATATAAAGCCATGTTTTCCCACAGAAAAACCATCTCATCTTTTGCAAAGCACTAGCCCTAAACTCTACCAAAGGTTCTACCAAAGTTCTAAACCGAAACCCTAAAAACACAAGTCCACCGATTCCACCACCTTTCACCACCGATTCCACACCCTATTTCAGCCACTGCCGAGCCTCATTCACCACACCAAGATGAAGCTCTCCAAGGTTTCTAAAGTGTGATCCATCCCTATGACTTGTATTTTTATTCTTGGTTTAGTCACATTTGTTGTTATAAAAATACTTTGTTTTCGTTTGGTGTTGTATGATGAACATGAATTGCGATTTTTGTTGGAATTTATGTGATGAATTTTGCAAACAATTGCATGCTTGAATTCGTATGTTAGATTATGGCAGTAACATGTTCTTGTATTCTTTAGTTTTTATTCGATTAGTTCTTGAATTTGTGCATAAAAATCAATGGTTACATGATGCTAGGGCCTTAGTACTTATGTAGATTGCGATTTCATTTAACTTAATAATTTGGGATTGAGTTAGGCAACGATCGAACTGAATTCTAGGTTGTTAAAATCAAGGTTACTTAATTCATGAACTTGCACGTTGATAGGATGAGTGACGCCATACCTAAAGATATGTCTCCAATTTATAGACTCTTGTGCGTAATTACTCTTTGTGTTTGTCTTCGACGTTGAGTGTTTTCAAACATGACTAGTATAATTTTAGGATTCGACGTTGAGTGTTTTCTAAAATACGTAAGTAAGTCTAGTGATTAGATGACCGTTGAGGCTCTAATTGTTATTGGAATTGAATAGAGTCTAAGAAACTTAAACTGATATTGCCGAGTCTTGCATGAATTCTTGTGTGTGAGTTGTGTGTTTTGTGCTATGTGATGCGTGAGAGATGATGGTCAAACATGTACATAATTATTTAGGATTTAATTTACTGCATTATTTCATGCCTAGATGTTAGCGGGCAGCCCTAGGGCTGCCGAACCATCTTTCCCCCATAAGAGTGACGATTTTTGATGCATATGTGTATATATTTGTGTTAACATTCTCATATTTCAGGTACCCTTAATCCCCGGCTTAGAACGATCCCTACTTATGTCTATACTACTAACGATTGTAGGGTTATTATTGCATGCGAGCTTCGGCTCACATCAATTTTTGGCGCCGTTGCCGGGGATTATAAAATCTTGTTATATTTGAATGTTAACTTTGTATATTTGTGCAAATTTCGTATAGCTTTATTTTCGGTTTTGTATAAATCTTCTCTAACTTTGCTAATTCATGTATGTATTGTAGAAAATTTTCGATGCTGACTTTAACGTGTAACTTGATTCTAACTTGTAATTGTTGCTAACCTTTACTAACTTTAACATATTAACTCTGATTTTCTAACTCATTCTTTTCAAACTCAACTTTTTCTTCTTATATTTATTTTTGGTTTAGTTCGTTTTGAAGTGTCTTGTGCGTGTGCAGATTGAATTAAAAAGAAAAAAAGTGCAGGAAATACCAAGTTCTGCCCAAAGCAGAATTCCGGCAGTACTGTATGTCAATTTTGAATGGATGCCGTTTGCTGCTTACAAAACCTGGGAAAGTGAGCCATACGCCGTTGGAAAGATCTATGAGTCTACTTTCCGTAGGATTTTACAGAAGTGGATTTGGAGTCTCGAGCTGCTCCCAGTTTCAATTTGAGTGAAGCAAGGTCAATCTGGCGGAACAGAGAACTGGGTAGATCAATAGGTCCGATTAAAGACCCAACAAGAAGTACTTTCACTGGTCCGATTGAGGTGAATTTTATACCGATGGAAAGCTCTGTGTGTTCACTATAACATTTATTCAGAACACTTTTGCATTAGGATAGTGGAACACACCCAAAATCAGGCCTCAAGGGAAGCAGACACGTCTGCCGAGAGAAGCTTGCCTGCCAAGAAAATCCTACTGCCGAGAGGGGCTGCTGCCCCAACTGCGGAGCTGCACATGGCATGATGAACACACAACACACATGGAGAGAAGTCTAGGCTACGGACTATAAACCTTAAGCGCTACTTGGGAGGCAACCCAAGTCGATCAAAGAAAAGTGAAGGAGCCATCACCGAGAGTTTGCAATTTCTTAACCCTTCTCTTTGTCTTTGGTTTGTGATGATATGTTGGAATGTGTTAGACGATTGCATGCTTAGGAAATTTGTTGATATAAACTTGTGCTTACATTGAGGACAATGTAATTTTCTATGTGTGGGGTGGGATAACGTATTCCGTTTATGTTTTCGTGTGCTTAGTTTAGAAAAGAAAAATTCAGAAAAATGTTCCACAAAAATAGAGTGTTTTAATTGTTGTCTTAGGGTGCCCCTAAATTGTCAATGATGTTATTTCTCCTCTTTGCATACATAGATGATGGTTGTGCATACAATTAAAATTGTAAATTGTGAGTTTCATGGATTATGTGCATTGGTAGGAGCATGTAGGACTTGTTGATTAATTAAGCATGCATGTTTTAGCTAGTTTGTTTCCATAATAACCTATGTGAACTTTAGAGCCAATTTGCTTTCTTCTTGAGCAATAAAAATATAAAATTCAATAGATTCGTAGGAAGCATGAAACCTCATAATTCTTTGATTATTCGATGACTATGTGCCATAGCTTTTTAATGAACTCTAGTATGCTAGAACTTACTCTTGTTGATTTTCAAAACATTTTTAATCATAAACTACCTTGATTTTGAATGTGATTGAATAAAGATCATTTAGGTTTACCACCATTGCCAAATAAAGCATGTGCCCTATTGGAACCCGTCGTGGGACACCTTAGTAAACCCCCTTTGAGCCTAAGATTAGCCTTTTCTTTCATCACCCTTAAACACTTTCCATGAGCTTAGTATAGTGATGTCTTGACCATTGTGTGTCGGCAAAGCTTGATTTTCGAAGGAGTTTTTGCGTGAAGTGATGAAGAAGAACAAGTGTGGGGTAGACTTAGGCCTATGAGAAAACAAAAGAAGAAGAAAAATTGAATTCGGACAGAAAAAAAGAAAAGAGAAAAATCAAGTCCGAAAGAAAAGAAAAGAAATAGGCACGGTTTCAAAGTGTAATTTGCTAAGTCTAGTTTTGAAAAGTGTTGTGAATTTAGAGTTTTGTTTATATGTGAAGGTCTACTATTGTTATATTTTGTCTTTTGTTCAAATTCACTATGTTTTGGGGAAGAAAAGAATGAAGTATGGGTCCAACAAGAAGAAATTCGACTCTTGGTGAGAAGACATAAGGAGATTTGAGCTCTGCTAAAGTACACGGTGACGTTTTGAGCCTCCTTATCCAAATATCGAATACCTCTTAACCTAGCCCCATTACATCCCTTTTATTGATCTTTTCATGATTCTTAAGATGGTTAAATTTGATTGTGGAGATTATCTCAAGAGTAAGCATATGGTTTTGGTTCATTAGTGCATATAGTTGTCATATGAGGTTCACATCAATTTTTGGCGCCGTTGCCGGGGATTAAGGGTACCTGAGATATGAAATTGTTAGACAAATATATACATATATACACACATAAACGTCACATATGGGGGATGGTATGAATCGGCAGCTAGGCTGCCCTAAACTAGGTTCGGCACAAAAATTGAAAGAAAAAAAACAAGAAACAAAAAGGTCCTAGGTTCGGCAGCAATAGGCTGCCTCTAAATCATGCATAAAAACAGAAATTTAAAATCCTAAATTACTATATACAAGTTTGATCATCATCTCTCACGCATCACATAGCACAAAACACACAATTCACACACAAGCATTCATGCAAGACTCGGCAATTTAGTTCAAGTTTCATAGACTCTATTCAATTCCAATTTCAATTAGAGCCTCAACGGTCATCTAATTACTAGACTCTCTCTTAAATATTTTAGAAAACACTCAACGTCGAATCCTAAAATTATACTAGTCATGTTTGAAAACACTCAACGTCGAAGACAAACACAAAGAGTAATTACGCACAAGAGTCTATAAATTGGAGACATATCTTTAGGTATGGCGTCACTCATCCTATCAACGTGCAAGTTCATGAATTAAGTAACCTTGATTTTAACAACCTAGAATTCAGTTCGATCGTTGCCTAACTCAATCCCAAATTATTAAGTTAAATGAAATCGCAATCTACATAAGTACTAAGGCCCTAGCATCATGTAACCATTGATTTTTATGCACAAATTCAAGAACTAATCGAATAAAAACTAAAGAATACAAGAACATGTTACTGCCCTAGCTAATCTAACATACGAATTCAAGCATGCAATTGTTTGCAAAATTCATCACATAAATTCCAACAAAAATCGCAATTCATGTTCATCATACAACACCAAACGAAAACAAAGTATTTTTATAACAACAAATGTGACTAAACCAAAAATCAAAATACAAGTCATAGGGATGGATCACACTTTAGAAACCTTGAAGAGCTTCGTCTTGGTGTGGTGAAAGAGGCTCGGCAGTGGCTAAGGCAGGGGATGGAATCGGTGGTGAATGGTGGAATCGATGGACTTTGTATTTTAGGGTTTCGGGTTAGAACTTTGGTAGGCAATTTGGTGGAGTTTCGGCTAGTGCTTTGCAAGAGATGAGATGATTTTCAGAATGAAAAAGTGAGGCTTTTATAGAGGAGAGGGGTGCCGGCTGCCCTAGATGCTCAAGGAAGTCAGAAAACCAAGTGGATTAAGGATTTGAAACCTTCCTTTCATAGTTCAATTAGGTTTTCTATTTCTGAATTTTTCTTCAACGCTTGGGCTTCACATCTTCATGGACTTCTTGTATGATCATTGGACTTCAATTGATAGGTCTTGATCCACCAAAAATGCTTCAATTGCCGGCAGCAACATCAAGCACACAATCTGCCTCTATTCGGCAGCTTCTCCTAGTGTGACTAGGAGAACTTCTTTCTTCAATTTTTCTTCAATGCCATGGCCTAGTGTCTTCCTCTTCCCTTCATAAAGCTTGAACCATCTTCAAAAATGCATTTGTGCACCATTTGGTCCATTAAAAACAGAAAACACAAAAAGGGGGCAGTAGGTTCCTGGAATCGGCAGATTTGACCTTGTTGCAGTAATTCCGGCATATCTCCATCCGTGGAGCTCCGATTGATGCGATTCCAAGTCTCAGATAAATTAGACACATATGGCCATCTCCCCATAAAACAGTTCGATCAAACTACTTGTGAGTCGTCGGGAATGATTTTTCGAAGTTGGGTCAAAGTCCCAGGAAAATCCTGGAAACCCCTGAATTGAAATGCTCGGACTGCCGTTTTTTGCAGCCGTCTTTTGGGTGACTTCCCGAACTCCGATTGATCTGAAATTTTAACACAACATTCCTCAGCATATGAATATTAGGCACACCAAATTTCACAGAATTCGGACAAGGATAGATTACAGTTTCACTCATCTCAAAATCGCGAAAAAGACATATTTTACGCTATTTTCCAGATTTCTCATACTTAGTCATTTTTCGGATTCTTAACCAATTTTTCCCAAATTCAACCAAATTAACACTAAACTATATTATGACTCAATCTTAAACAAATAAGAGTTAAACAAAGCATAAACGAGGGCATAAACATGTAATATCGTCACACATTGTGCTCCTATCAACTACCCCACACTTATCATTTGCTAGTCCCTTAGCAAACTAAACTAAACTAGACTCTAAACACACTATTGCCCCTAACAATTTGTCTCAGGCTCGTATGTACACATAGCTTTCAAGTTAAATGCATGAGAATGCTAAGCACGAAAATTCCAAGTTTCATGAACATGTGACATCAATATGAACATATAAGAACAAAAGGTAAGCATGTAAACATGTTAAAGCTAATTCAAATCACCTCACAAGGCATACTCTCTTCTTTTTCGCTCGAAGCATGGTCATTCACACATAAGTATATGCAAGCGAAAGATAATGAATTACAAAGAGTGACTTGCATAAATCGAAGAAATGAAAGCACTTTGTGAATTTTGATGGAAAAACCTCATATGATAACTATATACACCAATGAACCAAAACCATATGCTTACTCTTGAGATAATCTCCACAATCAATTTTAACCATCTTAAGAATCATAAAAAAGACCAACAAAAGGGTTGTAATGGGGTTAGGCTAAGAGGTATTCGATATTTTGATAAGGAGGCTAAAAAACATCACCATGGCATTTGGCAAAGCTCAAATCTCCTTATGTCTTCTCGCCGAAAGGGTCAAATTTCATCTTGTTGAACCCATACTTCATTCTTTTCTTCCCATAAAACATTACAACAATAATCTAGACAATAGCCATGCACAAAATTTTTTATTTTTCAAGCCTATGCCGTGCCCTCTTCTTTTCTTGCTCTCGGCTTCTTTTCTTTTCTTTTTAATCCGAGCATTTTTTTTTCTTTTCTTTTCATAGGCACGGCATGCATACATTTTTCATATAATTTTATGGCTAAGTCTACCCCACACTTGTTCTTCTTCATCACACACGCGAAAACGCTTTCAAAAATCAAGCTTTGCCGACACACAAGGTAAAGGCATCACTATACTAAGCTCATGGAAAGTGTTTAAGGGTGATGAAAGAAAAGACTCAACATAGACTCAAAGGGGTTTACTAAGGTGTCCCACGACGGGCTCCAATAGGGCACATGCTTTATTTGGCTTTGGTGGTAAACCTAAAAGATCTTTATTCAATCATATTCAAAATCAAAGTATTTTATGATATAAACGTTTCGAAAATCAACAAGAGTAAGTTCTAGCATACTAGAGTTCATTAAAAGCTATGGCATATAGTCATCGAATATGCAAAGAATTATGAGGTTTCATGCTTCCTACGAATCTATCGAATTTTATCTTTTTATCGCTCAAGAAGAAAGCAATTTGGCTCATTAGCTCACACAGGTTATTATAGAAGTAAATTAGCTAAAACATGCATGCTTAATAATCAACACATCCTACATGCTCCTACCAATGCACATAATCCATGAAACTTACAATTTTAATTGTATGCACAACTATCATCTATGTATGCAAAGAGGAGAAAAACATCATTGACATATTAGGGGCATCCTAAGACTCGAAACAAACAAATTAAAACACTATTTTTGTGTTACAATTTTCTGAATTTTTCTTGTCTAACTAAGCACACTAAAAGCAAAAACAAAACCGGAACATGCTATCCCACCCCACACTTAGAAAATTACATTGTCCTCAATGTAAGCACAAAACAATATCAATGAATTTCCTAAGCATGCAATAGTCTAACATATACCAACAAATCATCACAAATCAAAGAAAAAGAGAAGGGTTAAGAAATTTCAAACTCTCGGTGATGGCTCCTTCACTTTTCTTTGATCGAATTGGGTTGCCTCCCAAGTAGCGCTTTGTGTTTATAGTCCATAGCCTAGACTTTTCACCGTGTTTGGCATGTGTTCATCTCGCTCCAAAGCATCCCAAATCGGCATGAAGAAGGTTGAGGAGAAGTACATCGCATGTTGTATCCGATTGTGTTGCTTTCGGCGTGTCCGGTTGAGTCAGCGTGTCCGGCTCGACAGCTTGCGTATCCGACGTATCCAGCGGTTTAATATGGCTGTGCTGGTCTTCATGCGTCATATCTTCAATCCTGCCGGCAATGGCAGGTCCGGCAAGTGGTTCGGTTTCAGCAGGAGTGAGGTCCGGCCTCTCGGCTTCTTTGTCCGTGTCCGGCATTGTAGTGATGCTGCCGGCAATTGCAGGTCCGGCAGCAGCTTGGTTTGGTGGTGGCGTGGCTACAGCAGATGATTGTGAAGGCAGCTCGGCAGCAGCTTGTGGGGAGTCTCCAAGAACAATTGTGTCCTCGAATGCATCAAAAGGTGCATGATAATGCTTGAGGCGATGGCCATTAACCTTGAAAGTCTTGTGGGTTTGCAAATCTTGAATTTCCACGGCTCCATGAGGGAACACACGAGCAATGACAAAAGGGCCAATCCAACGAGAGCGTAACTTTCCGGGAAAAAGTCTAAGGCGAGAGTGAAATAGAAGCACATGTTGTCCAACTTCAAACTTCTTACCACGGATCATCTTGTTATGGTAGGCACGTGTTTTCTCCTTGTAAATCCATGCGGCATCATAGGCTTCATTACGGATTTCTTCAAGTTCATTGAGTTGAAGCTTTCTATGAAGACCGGCATCATCAATGTTCATGTTGAAGGCCTTTATTGTCCACCATGCCTTATGTTCTAGCTCAACCGGTAAGTGACATCACTACCAGAAAAGGGGTTATAGCCGACGATATGGGAAAAAACGGCCGACGAAATAGTACCTCGTCGGCTATAACCCGTTATAGCCGACGAACTACTATTTCGTCGGCCACATCGTCGGCTATAATATTATAGCCGACGACTGCCGACAACTCGTCGGCTATAACTATAGCCGACGAAACGTTTTTAGTTATAGCCGACGAGGATGGTATTCGTCGGCTATAAGAGTTATAGCCGACGAAAAGTTTTTGTTATAGCCGACGAGGGGGGTATTCGTCGGCTATAACTCTTATATCAGATCGACCTTCTGCATCAGGGAGCTCATTCGTCGATGAAATCGTCCAAAACGCTCTGAAATCGTCCAAAACCTCGGCCATAAGCTTGAAAGGTACGTATATTGCTGTGTGTGTTGATTTAGTTGGTTATATGCAGAGGTGTATTAATTTAGAGTTTAATTAGAATAAATGTGTGATTAATTTGATATATATATATATATATGTGTTGAGATGAGATTATTAATGGGTTGATATATATGTTGTATTGGTTAGATAGAATTGAAGTTTTGTTGAAGATTAGTGATTGATTAATGTTGATTTATAGGTGATTTTAGATGAATTTGATGAAAAAATGTATATATATTAATTAATTTAATTGTAATTAAAAATATATTGTTGGTATATATAAAAAATACATTGTGTTTAATTAATTAGGGAGATTGACGATGTTTTAATTAATTTAGGGATGCATGTGTATATATATATATATATATATATATGTGTGTGTGTGTAATGATGAATTTTTTAATTAATTAGTACGTACGTAGTACGTGCATATATACATATCTATATATAGCTATATTTATTTCTTGAATTTACAGGATGGACAAGAGTTGGATTACCCTTGGAAGATGGGATCAGGCGTATCATGATGGAGTTAGGAGTTTCCTGGATTTTGTGATGGCTAACTGTGGAGACACTACACTTCATTATTGTCCGTGTAAAAAGTGCAAGTGTGCCACCCCACGTCACCGGTTTTCCATAGAGACAGTGGAGCAACACCTGGCTAGATATGGATTTTGGGTCCTATACACTAATTGGATTTATCACGGTGAACCAGAGTTTGCGGGTCGTCATGATCATGGACAATTTGCCGAGAGAGGGAGTTCCTCCAATGATCCGACAACGAACTGGATCAACGATATGTTTCCTCGTGAGAGCGGTGTCTTTGAGGAAGCACCAGATGTGCAACTCCCACCTCCGGAGATGGAGTGTTTCCCTGATATTGAGCCACTCGAGCCATTACCCCGATCTCCGGTCAACACAAGTGGTATGGAAAAGTACAACAACCTGATCGCATTGCAACAGACTCCGTTGTACCCCGGATGCAGTAAGACTGTCCTTGAATCTGTCATGGGAGTGATGAAGATCAAAACGGAGAACAAAGGCACTGTCAAATCGGTTGATGATTGGCTTCGGCTATGGGGTGGGGCGATGCCCCCCGGACATCGGCTTCCTACCAGTCATCATAAGGTGCGACATATCCTTAAAGATCTCGGCCTTTCCTACATCAAGATTCATGCATGCAGATACGATTGCGTTCTGTTTTACGGGGAAGGACTTGCAGATCTTGAATACTGCCCATTATGCAATACAGAGCGGTATAAGTTCACTCCTAAAGGGAACAAGAAAGCTGTGAAGATACTTCGGTACTTCCCGCTGATTGATAGGCTTGAGCGGTTGTTCATGTGTGCTTTCACGGCCGAAGCTATGAGATGGTGGGCTGAGAGGAATGTGCCTGACGATGACACCCTTAGACATCCCGCCGACGGAGAGGCTTGGAAGAAGAACGTGTTGGAGTTTCCCGAATTTGCATCAGAGGTTCGAAATGTTTGGCTAGGGCTATCATCCGACGGTTTCAACCCTTTTGGCAAGAAAGAGCTTCAGTACAGTGTGTGGCCAGTTATTTTGATTCCGTACAACTTTCCACCGTGGATGTGCATGAAGAAGGAATATAACATGCTCACATTGTTGATTCCAGGCCCAGGTTATCCGGGAAAGTGTCTCGATGTGTATTTGAGACCCGTAATTGAGGAGCTTCGGTACTTGAGTCTGAACGGCCACCTGGTCTACGACCGGTTCAAAAATGAGATGTTCCGGATGCATGTCATGCTTGTTGGCACGATCAGTGACTTTCCTGGGAGGGGTATGTTGTCGGGCAGCGTCACCAGGGGTTACAGGGCTTGTTCAGAGTGCATGACTGTTGATTGCTCCAGTCCTCATTGCAGCAAGATTGTCCAGATGCGTCACCGTCGTTGGCTTCCGCATGACCATCCATTTAGGGACGATGCACAGGCTTTTGATGGGACTGAAGAAAGGGGCTGGGCACCGGAGCAATGGACAGGGGAGGAAATATTGGCAGTGTTGAATGAGTATGACTTTGGTCCGCTTAGCAATCATCCCGATGTGTTGCGCACGATTCCAGAGAGGCCGGATCGGTATAGGTTCTGGTCACACAAGAGCATCTTATGGGAACTTCCTTATTGGGCCAGGTTGGCTACCAGATACTACCTGGATGTCATGCATATAGAGAAGAACGTGGGTGAAGCCGTGGTTGGCACAGTTTTGAATTGGGAGAAGAAAACAAAAGACACCCCCAAGGCACGCGTTGATCTGAGAAATATGGGACTGCGGGACCATTTGTGGTTGAGAGAGGGCAGGAGCAAAATGCCCCAAGCTCCTTACACCGTCACCAGGGACCAGAAACATGAAATCTTTGGATGGCTGAGTAATGTCAGGTAACTTTTTATTAATTAGGCATGTATTCCCTAAAGAATCCATCTGTTGTTGGACGACTATATATGCATGAAATCTAATTGTTGTTAATGGCTATGCAGGTATCCTTATGGCTATGCGGGTAACATAAGCAAGTGTGTTAACTACCGAGACAACAAGATGTACGGATTGAAGAGTCACGACTGCCATGTACTGCTTCAACGCCTCTTCCCTATTTTCATTCGAGCGTACTTGGAGGATGAAGTGGTTGAGCCGTTGGTGGCGTTGTCAAGATTCTTCCAGAAGTTATGCGCTAGAGAAGTTAGAAAATCAGACCTCATGAGAATGCATGAGGAAATCGTTTTTATCTTGTGCAAGTTCGAGAGGATATTTCCCCCAAACTTCTTTGACATCATGCCTCACCTGATGATCCATCTTCCCCAACAATTGTTGCTTACCGGTCCCGTACACTACACTTGGATGTATCCCATCGAAAGGTACATGTTATTCATAAATTTGATTTATACATGTTTTTAAATAAAAGTTGCATGCTCTTAACACGCACTTGTTAACCTTGCAGACAACTTGGAGACTACAAGAAATATGTGCACAATAAATCTGCGCCTGAGGGGTGTATTGCTGAAGCTTACATTGCGCATGAGTGTGTAACGTACGCCAAGTTGTACTTGGGAGCGATGGAGGACCCCCCACAACATCCAAGTCGAGATGACCCCGAGTTCAACCTATCTATCGTCGCCAACTCTGTTGTACCATACGGAAGCTTCAAGAAAAAGGGTGTGGACAAGTTGCCTGACCATGAGGTAGGGATTGCCCACTGGTGGGTTCTAATAAACTGTCCGGAGGTACAATATTGGAAACGTCACCATCTTCACAGCAAGGAAGTTCGCGGTGATGTCGAGTACCACAACACGACGTTTGCAGACTATTTTCCACAATGGGTAAGTGTATAAATATATATATTAGATGGCTTTCTTTTACAGTTCCCTATTCTTTAATCATAAACACACCGAGTGATTTGAGTTATATTTTTCAGCTGATGCAAGTGGCTGCGAGGGGTGGTCATACAAATTACTCAGAGGAATTGAGGCTGTTGTCGATGAAGCCGATATCTTCCACAGTCCGCCCAATGTGTGATGTCAACGGCGTTAAGTATATATGTGAAGCTAGAGACGGGGAACGCAAAACACAGAATTGTGGGGTGATGGTCGATGGTGCAGAGGGGGGCGTGGATTTTTACGGTGTCCTACAGTCAGTTGTTGAACTCATTTATGGGAACCGCATGAAAGTCCACTTGTTCAAGTGTCGATGGTTTGATACTAGGCCGCACCGCACACGGATCGATCAGTACGGCATACTTTCGGTGAATACCGCCACTAGTGTGTATGAAGACGACCCCTTTGTTTTCGCCACAGCGGCCAAAAAGGTCTTTTATCTTGACGATCCTTTGAACAAAGGCACGTGGAAGGTAGTTAACCATGTGTCTCAGCGAGACATATACAGTGCTACCACACTTGGTGTGAGCACAGAGTGTCAAGAAGCGACCGCATACCAAGAGCCGGACGCCGGCGACATTCCGGAATCCTCCACCATCCGCGATAATAATGTGACGCCGGGCAGAGTGGTCCGACTTCCTAGGGGTCAGGTGCCCATGTATGATGTTAATCCGAATCGTCTATATCAGCCCGACGATGACTCAGACGACGAGTACGAGCACCGGTTGCCAGATATTAACTACTATACTACGTCTGACTCAAGTGATGAGGATGATTCTGATTATCATCCTTAGTATACTATTTATGTATGTATTTGTGTACGATGGTGCATGCATGTATGAAAATAATTTTTGTCCTTAATTACCGTTTTTCGAATTTATGGGAAATTGTATTGATTTGTTTGTGCGATATTCAGGAATTTATCAGGTGAAATAGGCAATTTTCAGGCCCTAAATGGCAAATTTTCAGAAAGATCAGCGTTATAGCCGACGAAATGGACCATAATTCGTCGGCTATAATGCCCATACTTTAGCCGACGACTTGCAATTCGTCGGCTATAATGCCCATACTGTAGCCGACGACTTGCAAGTCGTCGGCTAAAGTATATTGACCGAAACCATACGTAGACCGTTCAAATGCAAAAGTGTCGTGAAATAAGATACGACCGAAATATTGAAATACGACTACGGTTGAAAAATGGGAAGATTCGGACAAAATCTGTGTGCCGAATGTTGCGGTTAGGTGTTTTTTACTTCCGTTTTCCTATGGGTAGCCTGACGGTCGGTAAATATTTGGAGGAAAATTTTTATACGGTTAGTTGCGTCGCATCGATTTGAAACTATTCTCTGTTGAAGGTCAGGCCAAAAAACGTCATCTAGACGGGCCAATTGCCGTTTTAAAGCGTTTAGAGGTTTGACCAAAACTTGACCAGGGAATAGCCGACGAAATCCTGAACTTCGTCGGCTAAACTCTTGCGATCCGCGCCGTTTCATTGTCCGCCGTTGGATGGGCGAGATCTGACGGCTGCTGAGAGCGTAAAGTATAGCCGACGAGATTCATATTATAGCCGACGATGTGCATATTATAGCCGACGATAGACTTAACTTCGTCGGCTATAACCGGCCCGCAAAGCCCAACTTCGGCCCGGCCCGGATTTCGGCCCGGCCCGTCAGAGTATAGCCGACGAAATTCGTCGGCTATAACTATAGCCGACGAATTAAAATAACATCGTCGGCTATAGTCCTTCGATTTAAACCGAAACAGAGGGCGCCTCCCTCATTTTCCAGAAACCCTAAATCCCTAAATCCCCACTGCCGCAGCCGCCCGTCCCTCCCCGACGCCGACCGACCACCACCGACGCCGACCGAGCCTCCCCCTCCCTACCCTCCCCCTCCCCGCCCCCTCCCCGTCGTGCCCGACCCCTCCCCGACCCGAAACCCCCTGCCGCCGCCGCCCCGAGCCGCCGCCCCGAGCCGCCGTCCCGAGCCGCCGTAGCCGCCCCTGCCGCCGTAGCCGCCCCTGCCTTGCGTCGCCTCTGCCGCCCCTGCTGCAGCCGCCCAGCCGCAGCCGCCCCTAGCCGATCCGAAACCCCCTGCCGCCGCCGCCGCCGCACCGCACCACCCGTCCTCGTCCAGACTGCACCACCATGTCAGGTAGTCCCGATCGAGCCTCATTTACGGTTTTTATTAATTTTGTCGAATTTTGTGAATTTTAGGGTTTTTGTGAATTTTTTGTGGAATTTAGGGTTTTTTTGAAATTTATGGAATTGTGTGGATTTTTTGTTAAATTTGTTAATTTTGTGGAATTTATATACTAATTTTGTGGATTTTTTGTTAAATTTACGGTTTTTATATACTAATTGTGGAATTTTGTTGAATTTATATACTAGTATACTAATTTATATACTAATTTATATATAATTAGGTATAAATATTTTTTTTCATTTTTATGACGATATATATATATATATTTTTCGGAATATATATATATATATATATAATTAGGTATAAATATAGTTATGTATATATATAATTAGGTGTATATATATTTAAAAAAGTTTTTTATTTTTTTGTGAAATTTAAGGAATTTTGTGTTATATTTCGGAATATATATATATAATTAGGTATAAATATATTTAGGTACGTATATATATAATTAGGTACATATACATTGAATGATGTTTTTAATTTTGTTTTGTGGAATTTTTGTGCAATTTATGGAATTTATATACTAATTGTGCAGGAAACCGGCGCTTTGTAGACCGATGGCTTGGCAGACGGACCGAGAGCGACCCCGACGCTCAGGCAGGATCCAGCCGTGGGGGGAGCGGATCCAGCGGTCGTCGGGGCCTAGGCCGGCCTTTGAGTCGACGAGAGGAGACGTTGATGGGATTGACGCCGAGCGATCCACGTGGGGGCTCCTCGTATGAGTCGACGGGAGCGGGCCCTGACTCGAGTGTCGGAGGAGGACGCAGAGCCACCAGACCCCAGTGCACTTCAGCACTGTTCCAGGATCGGCAGCCGACCCCACCGCGCGCCGATCTGGACCCTCCAGAGATGCTCCCTGTCCCCCCACAGCGACAGCGTCCACAGCTACGGGGCCCACCGTCAGGGGGAGCAGGCCCCTCAGGGTCCACGCCCCTTATGTCTCCGCCATCGGGGATGTACATGGTCCAGTTCCTCCCTGCCATCCCTGAGTACGACGCCAGGGGGAGGCAGATTTGGAGGCACGACCGGCCTCACGAGATTCCCTGGGAGGAGGCCTACTTCTACAGTCCTTTCGACTCAGAGGACTGCCGCGGCCTGTGGGCCGTTCGTGAGAGGGACAAGCAGTACAACGACGCAGGTAATTGGTTAGTTTAATTAATTATTTACATTGTTTAATTAATTATTTAATTAGTTAGTTTAAATAATTATTTAACTATGTGTTCATTTTAACAGGCGTCCTCGTCAATAAACCCGCGGGGACGAGACGGACCAGAGGGCCAGCGAACATGTCCACCCTGGAGAGGGAGCTGGCCGGTGGGATCAGAGAGATCCTGCCCGGTCCCGGTGAGGATGGACGCCCGATTGAGCGGAGAGACACCACCACCAAGTACATCAACGCGACGGGCATGCTCGTGCGGGACAGGGTCCCACTGTTGTGGCCCGACTGGGGCTCTGTGCCCGATGAGATCAAGGCGCGAGTGTACAATGCACTATCGGTGAGTTAAATATGATTTTTATTATAGAAAATAAACAATTATGAATTCAGTCCTTATAACTATATAAAAATATTTTCTAATTAATTTATAATGTTGCAGCAATGGTTTAGAGTCCATCCTACCTTGGACTGGTGGAGAGACGAGCAGCTGAAGAACAGGTTATGTGTTTTGCTTTTTTTTGTATAAATATATTTATTGGCAGTGTACGAATATATATATCTAACAGTTGTGTTCTGTTAATATAGGTACTCCGAGTGGAAGAACGAGCTGTCCACGCACTTCAGGACGTACCATGTGGAGCAGCGCTTGGGGCGAGCTGCAACCCCCCACGAGTTCCGGTACAGGGAGTACGAGTGGCTATGGCTGGTAGCCTACTTCGGGAGCGACAGGGTCTCGGTAAGAAAATTTAGCCTGGTAGTATATAACTTTTTAATGTTATTTAATAATTAAATTATGTAGTTACTTAATTCAATTAATTAGTTAGTTAGTTAGTTATTAGTTATTAAATTAAGTCAGTTGGTTAGTTACATAGTTAGTTAGTTCGTTACTAAATTAAATCAAATTAAATTAAATAAAATTAGGTAGTTAGTAAGTTAGTTAGTTACTAAATTAAATTAGTTAGTTAAGTAGTTACTAATTAAATTAGTTAGTTAAGTAGTTACTAATTAAATTAAATTAGTTAGTAACTAAATTAGTTATTAATTTTATTTTGGTTAGTTCCTAATATTTTAATTTAGTTACTAATTTATATTTGCGTTTATATGTTTGTTGTTATAATACAGAAAATCTCGCGGACGAACAGCGACAACCGCAGGAGGAACGAGCACCCCCACCACGGCGGCGCCCGCTCCTGGAGGCAGTGGGCAGAGATGGCGAGGAGGGACCGACCGCTGAGGCCGTTGTCGTGGATTCATGCGCAGATATATCCGGGGCGTCCCGACCAAGTGGTAAGTATTCGTCCATCTTAAATAAAAGTGTTTCATGAAATTAATTTATATATATAATTTTTAATTCGTTTATTATATTTTCTTGTCAATTAGGCGGAAATAGATGCGGAGACCGACGCGATCACCTTCGGGATCGCGCGAGACACTCTGGGAGACGGGGCGTCCGACGAGGCGATCGCGGAGTTTGCCTCCACGATCGACACCCTTGAGCCGCGCTTGGCCTCTCAGATCATGCACGCGGCGGTAGGGACGGGGAACAACTACTTCTACCAGAGAGGCCTAGGCGCGGCGGGAGATGGGGTTCTCAAGTTCACGCCGGCCAATCCCAGCACGCAGCGTGCGGCTTCGACGAGAGGAGACTTGCAGACGCAGCTGCAGAGGACTCAGGCGGAGTTGGCGAGGGCGGTGGAGGCGCTCCAGCAGGCGGAGTTGGCGAGGGCTGCGGAGGCTTCGGCGCAGCAGGCCAGAGACGCATCTGTGGCGGAGATGTACCGATGGATGCAGCAGTCTTGGGAGGCCCAGCAGGCTGGACTCCAGCCCCCGCCTCCGCCACAGATGCCCCAGTTCGTCGTCCCCACTCCCCCCCCCGCATCGGAGTACGCCAGCCGATCAGGACAGCCATAGCCACCGGAACTCGAACGATCCGGTCGACGACGCTACGCGTTTAGGGGGTGATGATGAGTAGATATATATAGTGGGTTAATTTGTACAGTATGTAGGATATTAGGGATGGATTGATGTGGATATTTGTTGGATATTTGGATGTTTGTTTGTGCATTTTCTGCAGCCCCCGAAGACGAAGAGAAATTGGGCCCGAGTAAAATTTTTTAATTTTTTTAAATATTTAGGGGTTATAGCCGACGATATTGGCATTATTTCGTCGGCTATAACAGTTATAGCCGACGATTTTTACCAAATTTCGTCGGCTATAAGGGCTATAGCCGACGATGTTTACCATATGTCGTCGGCTATACCCTCCCGGCTTCAGGCAAAAAAAAGCCGTTCCTGGTACCGGCGATTGTTATGGCCGACGATAGTGTCGTCGGCTAAAACGGACGTATAGCCGACGATAGTGTCGTCGGCTATACTTCGGGTTAGGGGCAGTTACGTAATTGTTAAAGCCGACGATCTTCTCGTCGGCAATGTTCGAAGTATAGCCGACGACGCTTTTTTCGTCGGCTATACCTGGTGTTTCATAAGCCGACGACTTACCCCGTGTGTCGTCGGCTATACTATAGCCGACGGAGCAATCCCGACGAGATAATAGCCGACGATACTTCGTCGGCTATGACTATAGCCGACGAATTAATGGAAACGGCCGACGAGATGGCGTCGTCGGCTATGACGCCTTTTCTGGTAGTGCATGCTTTACCATAAACCAACCGAAAAGGAGACATACCTATCGGTGTCTTGTATGCAGTCCTATATGCCCACAAAGCATCATCGAGAATTTAGTTCGATCGTTGCCTAACTCAATCCCAAATTATTAAGTTAAATGAAATCGCAATCTACATAAGTACTAAGGCCCTAGCATCATGTAAACATTGATTTTTATGCACAAATTCAAGAACTAATTGAATAAAAACTAAAGAATACAAGAACATGTTACTGCCCTAATCTAACATACGAATTCAAGCATGCAATTGTTTGCAAAATTCATCACATAAATTCCAACAAAAATCGCCCAGCCCGGTATTCCCTTAGTTAGCAAGGTTTGCATGTAGGAATCACACCAAGATCCACCAGTATCTGTGAGTCTACGGATTCAGACAGACACAATTGGCGCCGTCTGTGGGAAGAGTACAAAAAGTTTGTGTTGTCGAACGAGCGGGACCGAAATCGATCAGTCTACGGGTCGCCAAAAAAAAACATATATGTTTGGAAGCACAGGAGAAAAGTGGGAAGGAAATCCAGAGAACCGGTGGGTTCTGGAGCCGGTGCTAGTCAAAATCTCTGGGGCGGGACAGGGGCAGCCCGTTGGAGGCTGCAGTCAGACCGCTGCCGCTAGCAGAGATCAGGACGGAACCATGGGCGAATACGACAGGGCTGCATGCGGGAAGAACCCGGAAGAAGCCCACTAAATCTTGAGCCTGGAACCCTCACCGGCGCCCCCCGAGGCCCCAAACAGAGGGGAAGATCGGCTGCCCAGCAGCGACAGCCCGGACGATGTCTCCAGTCCAGGCCAGTATGATATGGTGGGAGAAATAGAAGAGATGCGAGCGGAAGTAAACCGCTTGTGGGCAGAGAGCGATCGGGATAGAGCAGAGGCCACCACTAGGTATCAAGACATGGAAGCGGTCAATGCCGCACTGGTGGCTGCCTTGGAAAGAGGCCAGCAGCGCAATGCCGCTCTGGCGAAGTCATTCGCACCGCCCACAAAAGAGCCTCCCCACTAGGAAGTGGGCTAGTCATCGGGAGGAGAGAGGGACACCGGCGTGGCGGGAGACGTGTTCCCGGCAGACGCGGTACCACCAAAGATCGTCCCAGCTCCTCGGAGGAATAGCGGCTCGTTCGAAGAAGATACCATCACCTCGACCGCACGGGCACTACAGCTACTATCTGACTCGGTGTCAGAGATGAAGGCCCAGATGGAGGCCAACGAGAGAAAGGCTGCGAGACCGCCGGAGAGCGCACGATTCAACGAGCGGGCCAGACCCTTCTCACTCCGGGTCCTGGAATCCGGAAGAGCGGGCACCCAAAAGTCGCTAAAGCTGACATACTCTGGGGCCGGCTGCCCATACCAACACCTGGACAGCTTCCGGTCCCAAACGTGTGCTAAAGGCTACTCTGACGCCGTTTGTTGTAACATATTCCAAGAGACCCTGTCCGGGGAGGCACTTAGCTGGTTCTACGAATTGGCTGTGAATTCTATAGAGGCATTAGAACAGTTGGCCGACAGGTTCGTGGGCCGGTTCATATTACGGGTCGAGGGGGCCCGGACCTCGACGGTTCTCTTCAATTGCAGGCAGGCGGACGGCGAAGAGCTGCGAGCTTTCGTTAACCGTTGGCAAACGGCCATGGCCGGGGTCAGGGACTTGGACAAGGGGATTGCCGAGTCCGCCTTCAAGCAAGGTCTCCGGCCCGGAAAATTTTAGTACGCTGTGCGAGTGGAGATCCCGCATGGTTACGATGAACTAATGGCAATGGCCATTAGGCACGCCCAGGCCGACCACGAAACTTATGGGTCTCGCCAGCACAAGAGAAGGCAGGAGGAACCTGACTCCGCCCGACAGGAGGCAAGAAACTGGCAGCAGGGCCATGACCGAGGAGCCGCATGCGACAGGAAGCCAAGGAGTTGGCCGAACCAGTAGAGCCGGAGGGACACTTTTGACAACCCCCAGCGCGGTGAAAAGCCCCCGCCCTACCAACAAACCCGCCCCCCTCACAATCATGCCAGCAGGACGACAAGAGGTATTCTCTACTTTGACCTCCTCCTACGAGGACATCTTGTATGAGAACGGGAACAACATCCGCCCTCCACAAAAAATAAAGCACCCAAAGGGAAACCTGACCAGGGCACACACCGGTAAATACTGCTCCTACCACGATGAAGCCACACACCACACGAACGATTGCCTTCCCTTGAAAACAACGATTGAGGGCCTAGTTCGCCGTGGCGACTTGCAGCGGTATCAAGGGTAACCCGGACAGTGGGGACCGCGTGGAATCGGGACGTCTATCCCGCGACACCAACTCTCATACGACCGGTCAAAATCTTAAACCCGTATAGAGGCTCAGCGGTCTAACAACTTGTCAGCTTGAGTAAGATGCTAGTTTTTTTTTTCTTTCTTTCCTAAACACAACTAGCTAGGCATTCCAACTAGTTTGGCAGGTGTAATTTCAGTAGTTGTCTATTCCAACTTTGTGTTCAACTAAGTACAAAGGGCAATCCATGGGTAGCCAAGTCAGGCAAATTGCAAAAGGCACAACATAAGCGCAGGCAAAATATCCATTCATTGTAACTCAGGGCAGCGTGTACAAAAAAAAAGGGAGGAGCGGGAGTGTACAAAGTCTGGAGCCTGCTAGGGCACTTCCGCCTCCCTCCCCCCCTTCAACCGGAGCTCCTTTAGCAGCGGTTTCACCAACGGCGTCTTCACCGGCCGGCTCGGTGTCACCCTCCGGAACCTCTTCCTCATCCACCTGCGGCGGTTGCAGCTTTAAGAGGTCAAGGTAGCCCTTACTCTTCCAGTCGTCATAAGCATCGGCTATCCCCGCCTCCCAGGCCCGTTCTAGCATATCAAGAAGCTCATCGCTTTTCTGATACTTCTTCACTGCCCGCTGGTACAGCTCCAGGTCATTTTCATCGACCGCCCCGCCTACAGATGTTGATACTGTCGCCACCTCCTGCTGGAGCTCCTCGACCTTGGTCTCCAACTCGGCCCTCTCCTCCTTCAGGCCCTTCTTCTTCTCTTCAAGAGCCTCGACCTGGGACTCCAGCTTGGCCACCTGCTTCCTGGCCCTCTCCTCCAAGCGGGCCTTCTCCCGTTGGAGCTTGGATTTCTCCAACTCCAAGAGGTCCCGGGCGCTTTTCAATGCCGCCACTTGCTTTTTCAGGTCCGGCAGGTCTTCACTTGCATCCGACTGATACAAGTGGTACAACAGCTACAGTTTAACAGGCACCGGTTAGAAAGCAACAGATAACGAAATAATGAACGAATACCAGTGGCAAACTATCCTTACCTGGAGGGCTACCTCCTTGGTCTTCAGCCGGTTCTCCTCTGGTCGCCCTCCCGAAGCCACAATCTTCTCCAGCTCCATCCCCTGCACATCCATGAGCAGCCTCCGGGCGAACGAGTCGTCCGAGCAACTATGCTGCTGGCCCGGCCCCGCCGCAGGAGCCCTCTCCACCCCTGATGCTTCTGTGCTGGAAGCAACAAAGCTAGAGGCCGCAGGAACATCGCCTTGGGCGGTAGTGGGGCCACCACAAGTCAGCTTCAGTCGCTTCGCCAAGCTCTCACCAACCGACCGGCCGGTGTAGGTGACAACCGCTGAGGCCGGCATCTCCCGGGACCTCTTCCTCCTCTCACCTAGGTCAACCTGTAAAGGAGAAGATTGGACGACAGATAGTGAAGACCTAGTGACAATTGGCACCGGACCCAACCGCTGTGGAATCCTTGAAGCACCACCCGGGGGCTTTGACGACCCACCAATAGTCTTCCTCGGTCTAGAAGCCGTTTGGGGTCTCGAAGCGTGAGTCTTTACACGCATTAAGTCGTAATCCTCGTCAGCAACGTCCAGCGAAACCGGTTTATCATGTACGGTCAACCCCTTGGTTCGCCGGTCAACCGTTGACCATGCAGCGGCTTCCCCCTTTTCCTTTAGCTTCGAAACTAGATCCTGATTGTCCATTGTCAATGTCTCGTGAGTTTTAATTGCCGACTGAGATGATACACCTGCAGAACACAAGGCAAACATATTAGTCAACACCAATACGCTCAACGGGATCAGAGATACATCCTACATTCCACCACCCACCAGGATTCCCCCCCAGATGACACAGTTCCAGCACCTCCCGTCGGATAAAGTTGTAGGAACTCCGCTCCAGGTCCGACCAGCACCCAAATATCAGGGGGATCCTATCTCTCTCCAGCTCAGATAACCGATACGACTGATAGCCGATCGGCTGAAAGGCACCAGGCACCCGGTAAGTCATACTCCTCTTCTACCAGCCCCCCTGCCATTACCACCTTCTTCCTCCAATTATTGTTGAGCTAGGAGGGCAAGCGGGTTATCACCGGCTTAAAATCCCGAGCAGAAAAGATTACACACATACTCTTCTTCGAGTATGTCACCGGTACAAGGCCCGAAATTCATTCACCGTTGGGCAACTCATATCACTCAGCCAGTAGAGACAGCCCAGGCTCAGTAATTGCTTCCACTGGTTCCCGGGAAGCTGTGCCGGTGATATCCTGATAGCACTCAGCAGGTACTGCACAAAGTTCGGCATCGGGAGTGATAGTCCATGCCTGAATTGGTCCTCATGAATGGCAACCCAACCATCCTTCGGGTTGCAAGCCGACTCTCCGGCATGTAGCACTACCAGGAAAAAAACCTTAGCCGACGAAATAAAAAAAAATTCCTCGCCTAAGAAAGCTTAGGAGACGAAAAAAATTTCCTCGCCTAAGAAAATATTTTCGTCGCCTAAGAACAGTCTTAGGCGACGAACAAAAAGTTTCGTCGTCTAAGAAAAAAAACTACCGACGAAAAAAAAATTCGTCGTCTGTATATTTTCTTAGACCACGAAAAAAAAATTTGTAGCCTAAGATTTCTACTTAGGAGACGAACATTTGAAATTCGTCGCCTAAGAAAAAATCTTAGGCGAGGAATTTTTTTTTTCGTGGTCTATGTAAATATAAGGACGACGAATTTTTTTTTCGTCGGTAGGTTTTTTTCTTAGACGACGAAACTTTTTTTTCGTTGCCTAAGATTTACACTTAGGCGAGGAAATATTAGTTTCGTCGCCTAAGTGTGTCTCTTAGGCGATGAAAAAAAAGTTTCATCGCCTAAGTAAATACAGACTATATAACCTGCACTCGTTTTCCAAATCGGAAAAAGAGGCAAAAGTCTGAAAAATTTTCCTCCCCTCAAATTTTTCCATCGATTTTCATTTTTGGATGTGAAAAACTTCAAATCGGGTCTTCTTAAGCCTTCTCCACTACTACCCATTGATTTTTAACTTGGTATGATCTCTTTGTTCATCTTTTTCAACAATAATTTTAATTTTTCCATTGAAATATTTCATTTTTGAGGTAGAGAATTATATAAATATATATTGTTGTGTCCAGTGTGTACGTATATATATATATTGTGAGGTGATAGTATGTTGCTTTTGTTGATCCATACCTATATATACTTAATTAAATTGTTGGTTTTTGTGAAATTAATGAATTATATATATTAATTATATATTTTAATAATACTTTAATTAATTTAATTAATAATTATAATTATTTTACTAAAATTATTGTTATATGATTTATAATTAGCGGTGAATAAAAGAATAAATCATTCTTTTATTCACTGATATACATGCATTTATATATATCAATCATTAGAATCCAGTTCGAGAATCATGAAGAGATTCTTGAATTGTCCCATTTTTAGACAGTTTGGGGGCAGAGGACATTGTTTCACAGTTTGTATAGGTCTTGTGTATTCGTTTACGGTCGTGGGTATATATTTCGACGAGGTCTCCCATCACTGTTCTTCTAGTGCATACTAGGTGTATAGATATTCGTGCACTTGAGGAACTGTGGGGAGATGCTGCCGAAATTTTCCCACGACTGAAAACGAATACACAAGATCTACAAACTGTGAAACAAAGTCTTGTGCTCCTGAATGGGATTAGGACCCTAATCGGAGGCATAAGGTCGAGAAAAAACATGCATATAAATTGTTTATTTGTTAATTTGTGATTATTTATTGTTTGTCTTATATTAATTATTATATATATAACAGGTGATCGATGGATAAAGATAGGAGTTGGATGCAGTACCCAAGACAGAGCGAAGAATACCATGAAGGAGTAGGAAGTTTTATAAATTTTGTACGTGAACATGGTGGAGGAAAGAAAACACACAGGTGTCACTACTAAGTGCAAGACGATCGGCCGAATCTACGATCACCTGTGTAACAGAGGTATTATGCAGAATTATACAACATGGAGTAAACACGGTGAAACAGTAGATTATGAACTTACGGTTGCCGAAATCCAAGCTGGATACCATGACCGAACAACTAGTGGTGGTTTCGAGCCTTATAAAGACCCGGCTATGAACATTCTACATGACATATTTCCTACTTTTGCTCCAGTACGCGAGGAAGAGGAATTCCAAGAGGCAGTTTTTGAGGATGGCACAATTCCTCTTGTTGACAGTGCTGATTATGATAAGTATACCAGACTCCTTGCTCAAGTGCAGATCCCATTATTCGAGGGTAGTTCTCACACTGTTTTAGAGACCATCATCTCACAGATGCAGTTGAAAGTCAAGATTAGGTGGACAAATAACTCTTTTGATAGTCTTCTAAAACAGTGTAAGGAACACCTTCCACAACCTAACTATCTACTTGATAGTTATTACAAGCTACAGCAGATATTGGGCGATCTCGGTCTCAGTTATAACAAAATCCACATCTGCAAGAACAACTGTGTTTTGTTTTACAAAGAAAAAGTCGAGCTTGATGAATGTCCCATATGCCACGCGTGGAGGTGAGAGCAAGGCACAGTTAAGGAAAACAGTGTTCCTGTGAAGGTACTTCGTCATTTCCCTTTACTTCCTAGATTGAAGCGTCTTTACATGTCTTTACACACAGCAAAAGAAATGAGATGGCATGGAGAGAGAAGGACAGATGATGATACTCTCAGACACCCTGCAGATGGCGAGGCGTGGAAGTCCTTTGACAGATCATTCCCACATTTTGCAAGAGATGTTAGAAATGTAAGACTCGGCCTTGCCTCAGATGGATTCAATCCCCATGGAAATATGAGTTTGAGTCATAGTACATGGCATGTTATTCTTGTGTCGTACAACCTGCCTCCTTGGATGTGTATGAAGAAGGAATTTAGTATGATGTCTCTGTTAATTCCCTGCCCAAAGTCTCCAGGAAAATGTCTGGATGTCTATCTGCAACCTTTGATCGACGAGCTGTTAGACTTATGGGAAAATGGAGCTCTTACTTTTGACAGGCACAATGGAAGATCATTTATGATGAGAGCAATGTTGATGTTTACTATAAGTATTTTCCTGGTTATGGGATGTTGTCGTCTCATGCGACTAAAGGTTACAAAGCTTGTCCTGTTTGCTTGAACGAAGTCCATTCTGTTTGGTGCGCTGGGAAAGTGTGTTATTTGGGTCACCGTAGATGGCTTCCAGCTAACCACCAGTGGCGATTTCATGCTCTAGCATTTGATAAAACAGTAGAGCTTCGTCCTAAACCCCGTCCCTGGAACGGTGAGGAAATTTTGGAGACGCTGAACTCTTTCAATTTCGGCGTGTTGAGCGGTGATACCACAATACCAGTTCCGGAATGCCTTGACGAGTACAAGTGTTTTACACATAAGAGTGCATTCTATGGTTTGCCTTACTGGCCGAAATTGATTATTAGGCACACCCTAGATGTCATGCACATAGAAAAGAATGTAAGTGACAGCATTGTGGGAACAGTTCTTGATATCAAAGGAAAGAGTAAAGACACTTTGAAAGCACGTCAGTTTCTGAAGGAGAAGGGAATACGAAAACACTTGTGGCCAATGAAGACGGCGTCAGGGACTTTCATACCTGTTGCACCTTACACAGTTAAACCGGCTTTCAAGAAGCAGGTTTTCATATGGTTTAAAGGAGTACAGTATCCTCATGGGTATGCATGAAATATATCTCGGTGTATTAACTTGGGGCTTAATACGTTTAACGGATTGAAGAGCCATGACTGTCATGTATTGCTACAACGTCTTATTCCAGTGGTTATCCGACTCTATTTGCATCCAGATGTGGTCGAACCTATAATAGCGTTGTGTAGGCTCTTTCAGAAGTTATGCGCTAAAGAGCTGAAGAAGTCAGATGTTCTCATTCTCAAAGAAGACATCATCTACATTTTGTGCAAATTGGAAAGGATTTTCCCCCCTGCTTTCTTTGACAGTATGATTCATCTGATGATCCATCTTCCAGATCAAGCACTGCTTACTGGTCCAGTTCATTGCACCTGGATGTATCCTCAAGAAAGGTACTATTTATTATTCGTATTTCCCCATTCATTATAATATTGTCTTGTATATATACTTCACTAATAATTGTACGTGTAATTTCAGACAACTGTTTCAATACAAACAGTTATGTAAAAGCAAGAGTAACCCTGAAGAATCGATAGCGGAGTTGTATATTGCACATGAATGTGTAACATACTGCAACTTATATCTCCGTAACAGTGACGAAGCAGAATCTTCTACAACAGCCTCTACAGTACCAGAGTTAAAACTTTCAGTCATTTCAAGTGTGGTACGTCCGTTTGGTAATTTACCAAGTTCAGAGTGACTGACAAATGCTGAGCTAATTGAAGCTCATTGGTGCGTACTACAACACTGTGACGAAGCACAATATTTTATGCGTGAGCATTTGAAGCTGATTGAAGCAAATCGTCGAGCGAAGGCCGAAAGAGACGCACAAAAGAACATTTCCTGTTTACTTTCGCAAATGGGTACGTCACAATATTTTTTATGTTACAATATCTCCATTTCAATATTAGTATTCTAGCTAGTCAGTTCAATTTAAATAATAACTTATCACAACGTGACAGGTGGAAAATCTCCAAAAACATAATCGTGATTGGTACTCGTCAGAATTGCACCATTTGGTTAGAATGCCAATTTCCCACAGGGTGCGAGCGATGTGTTTTGTCAACGGCGTCAAGTTTGTGACACTTCAACGAGATGTAAACCGCATAACGTAAAATTCCGGGTTCATGGTAGATGGTGACGACTTAACCTACTATGGAGTGCTACTCGCCGTTGTCGAACTAGTATATGGAAATATGCCCGTTGTCTTGTTCAAGTGTAGATGATTTAACACTAATCAAAGTGTTCATGGGAGTACAAAGATGGATTACGGCATGTTATCGGTGAATACCAACACAAGTTGGTATGAAAATGAGCCGTTCATTCTTGCTAGCATGGCAAAACATGTGTTTTATCTTGATGATCCTAAGGCCGGTGGATTTTGGAAAGTGGTTAACCCGATGTCACATAGGAATATATGGAGTGCGTTTACAATTGAAGGGGGTGAAGAACATAATGATGAAGATGACGGCGACACTGATGAACCATATCAAGAGCATTCGGCTTCTCAAATCCCTAATGTAGAGGCTATTCGCGACGACAACCGCTTACATTTCGTCACTTCTGATGAATTCATTGCAGTCCCAAATGCATCTACATCTCAAAACAGAGCCAATGACGACTTCATTAATGACGAGGATGATGAGGAATCAGACGACAATGAGGAATCATACGACGATGACGATTCCAATGATGGCTTCACTGATATGATTGAAGATGCAGACGATACAGACGATGACGATTATGATGGAGAACCATGATCAGATTTAAATTATGTTTTTAAATTCAATAAATTGGTGTCTGATGTATAATTAAAATTATAAAATAGTGTGTACGTACGTACATAATCTTCAAATGTGTTCTGTTATATTATGTTGGATTATAGTTTCCTCAAGATAATAAAAATGGGAAGAACATGATTAATTTGTTTTTGTATTAATTAATTAATATATAGATATATACATATATATATATATAAATATATATATATATATATGTATATTTGGGGTCCGAGTCGACCAAATGCACCTATGAACAGGGCGATTTTAAAATTTTAAAGCCAATAGATTTAAAAAAAATATATTTTTACTTAGGCGACGAAATTGTTTATTTCGTCGCCTAAGTAAAAATATTTTTTTTTTAAATCTATTGGCTTTATTTTCCGCCAATAAATTTTGCGAAAATTTGAAATAATCTTAGGAAACGAATAAATATTTCGTCGTGTTAGATAAGATCTTAGGAGACGAAATCAGCTTTTTCGTCGCCTAAGTTCATATCTTAGGAGACGAAATCGGTTTTTTCGTCGCCTAAGTTCATATCTTAGGAGACGAGACTTGAAATTTCGTCGGCTAAGTAAACAAGTCAAAACTCAAAACTCAAAACCGATCCATCGATCTGTAAATCTCATTCTCTCTGAAATATCCCAATTTCTTCTTCCTCCGCCCCAGCCTTCTGGCCTCCGCCCTCGCCTCCACCTTCTGTCCCCTCCCTCGCCTCCACCTTCCGGCCTTGCTGATAGGAGCACAATGTGCGACGATATTACATGTTTATGCCCTCGTTTATGCTTTGTTTAACTCTTATTTGTCTAAGATAGAGTCATAATATAGTTTAGTGTTGATTCGGTAGAGTTTTAATCAAATATGCTTTAGAATCCTAAAAATGACTAAGTTTGAGAAATCTGGAAAATAGTGTAAAATATGTCTTTTTCGTGATTTTGAGATGAATGAAACTGTGATCTATCCTTGTCCGAATTCTATGAAATTTGGCGTGCTTAATATTAATATGCTGAGGAATGTTGTGTTAAAATTTCAGATCAATCGGAGTTCGGGAAGTCACCCAAAAGTTGGCTGCAAAACGGCAGTCCGAGCATTTCAATCCAGGGACTTCCAGGATTTTCCTGGGACTTTGTCCCAACTTCGAAAAATCATTCCCGTCGACTCACAAGGAATTTGATCGAACAGTTTTATGGGGAGATGGTCATATGTGTCTAGTTTATCTGAGGCTTAGAATCGCATCAATCGGAGCTCCATGAAGGGAGATATGCTTGAATTACTGCAACAAGGTCAAATCTGCCGATTCCAAGAACCTACTGCCCCCCTTTTTGTGTTTTCTGTTTTTAATGGACCAAATGGTGCACAAATGCATTTTTGAAGATGGTTCAAGCTTTATGAAGGGAAGAGGAAGACACTAGGCCATGGCATTGAAGAAAAATTGAAGAAAGAAGTTCTCCTAGTCACACTAGGAGAAGCTGCCGAATAGAGGCAGATTGTGTGCCTTTGTGTTGCTGCCGGCAATGATGCATTTTTGGTGGATTAAGACCTATCAATTGAAGTCCAATGATCATACAAGAAGTCCATGAAGATGTGAAGCCCAAGCCTGGAAGAAAATTTCTGAAAAAGAAAACCTAATTGAACCATTAAAGGAAGGTTTCAAAACCTTATTCTAATAGGTTTTGTGAATCCCTTTTGCATCTAGGGTTTTGCCGGCAGCCTCCTATATATATACCCTCACTTTTTCATTCTAAAGATCATCTCATCTCAAGCACAAAATACTAGCCAAAGCTCTACCAAGTTTCTAAAGTACCAAATACCCAAATACTTAGCCAAAACACCACCACCACCACCACAAATTTCCGAATTCCTTCACCTTGTTTTCTGCCGATTCCTGCTTAGGCCGAGCACTAAGGAGCAGCAGCAAGTACCATCTTGTCACGTCTTGAGGAGTCTTCAAAGGTTCTAAAAGTGTGATCCACTCCCCCTATGGCTTTTGTATTTGTTGTAGTTTGGTTGTATTGTATTAACACAATTCGTTTCTTGGTTTTTATTGAACTTTTATGTAAACTATTGCATGATTGATTTTTATGTTCAAGTTTTGTAATTTTAGCATGTGAATTTCGTATGTATGATAATTAGGGCAGTAGGTATTTGATGCATGATTTAGACTTAAAATCGATTAGTAATCTAAGGTTAGGGCACAAAAATCGACACACTAGTTTTGTTTAAGCATTTGTTGTTTGCATGTAATTCTAAGTGCTAGATTTCATATGATTGAGTAATATGATTAAGTTATACGAGTTGTGTTTTCTTGATTGTGTTGCTCACCTAGATCTAAAGAACCTTAGAACTTGCAAGTTAAATAAGGTTCTTTAGATCTCCGCCTCGGTCGCCCTCTGCCTCGGTCGCCTCCCTCGCCTCCACCTTCTGGCCCCTGCCCCAACCACCGCCTCGTGCCCCCTCAGAGTACCTCTCCCTCCGTTCTCTCTCCCAACATCGTCTCCTGGCCCCCGTCGCAGTCGCTGCCCCTGACCCCCGCCGCGTTGCCCGCCCCAGCCTCCACCTCCTTCCCTTCCCCTAGCCTCCGCCTCAATCCCAGGTATCTCTCTCTTGGTTTTTAATTGGTTTCTCCTTGCTCTTGGTCTCAAGAGTAAGTGTGCATTTGGTGTAGTAGCATATTCACGAACATTCAACATCAACACGTCATTGTTAATTCAAGGTTTCAGAATTATGAATTAGGCATTGGTAATTATAAAGAAAAGTAGAAGGTTTTTCACATTTAGGGAGAAATAGAGTGTGATTGTGTTCTGTTTTTATTCAAGGGTGATAAATGACATTGGTAATGATTATAGGACTGCATTTGGATGGGGTTTCTCGTTAACATGAAACAATGCCGCCCGAAGCAGAATCTTTGGATCAAACTTTTAGTGTAGGTTTTCCTTTGGTTATGATGCATGTACTTGATTGAGTTGGTAATATTGTAGTTATAAAATTTTGGGTAATCTGTTTATGTTTCAAAATGCTATTGATAAGAAAAATAGGCTTCTAACAAGTTGAGAATATTTCCAAATCTTTTGAAAACTCAATCTTTCTTAGCCACTTTGGATTATGGTGGGCAGCAGTTGGTCGAAGTGGCCTCTTTATTGATTATAGGGATGCAGTAACAACTACTAGCAAAGGTCAAGCGATAGATCTTGTAAAGATTTTAACTATCTTCACTTTGATCGACTTCTCTGCTAACAAGTTCAATGGAACAATACCCAAGGAAATAGGCCAACTGAGATCATTGTATGTCCTCAATCTGTCCAGTAATGCCTTCACAGGCGAAATCCCATCATCCTGTGGTAACTTGAGAAATATCGAGTCAATGATTCATTTTTTGGCTTTATACAGAACATATATCCATGCTTAAGCTCTCGGTGTTTATATAGGTGACTTGCTGAATGGCTTAGTACTATTATCTTATTTTGATTTTCACAGCTTAGTACTATTATCTGATTTTGATGACTATGCATTTGAAGTTTTAATTTCAAATCACATATCTTGAAAACATATAAGTCCATCATTGTTACTAATTTTAAAGTTTAGGTGTATCAATTACTATATTTGTTAGAAGTTGATATATGAATTTCAATATGTTCAGTTTGTGATATAATTTGTGTTTGTTTACAGGAAAAATATGCCGCCTACTCATGGGAAGCTGAAGAAGAGGCAGGAGGCATTTAACCGCTTCTACAGGTCAAATGCCTCTGAAGGGAGTTCGTCGCAGCCACTTACAGAAGCATCTGTGAACGTATCAGCACCTCCCCCCCCTCCCCCGTTGCCGGTGGAAGATACTGCAGCCCCTCCAGTAGCCGAAACCACACCTCAAATCGAAGACAGCGATGGTGAAGAGATCAGTTGTCGGCGCACAGTTCGTCCTCGACCTGATGGAGGTAAACATAATCCAACACTTTTAATTAAGTTATTTAGTTATAAATGAGTGTTATTACTCTCTAATTAAATTGTTATTGTTTTGGCAGCACCTCCTCAGAAACACAAACGAGGGTTGGTAAAAGGCTTAAAGGCGTACACGTCTTGGGTGCAGCACGGAGAGAAGGTGAAGATCGTCATGGATGATGAGTTCTTGCACGGACCGCAGACCAGTGCACTGAACAGTTGGCTGACTCATGATATCGACCATATCATTCGGGACAACATTCCCATGACTGCTGCAAGTTGGTGGGATCTGGAGGAGGATGATCATAACAAGCTCAAATATGAACTCGACGTAAGTTAACTACAATTTTTAATATTTTAATTATCTATCAGCTTCCATATTAATTCCATTTTTTCTGTAATAGCTTGTTTATGACATCCCTTAGGATGATAAGAAGATGGCAAAGTGGGTTCACAAGCATGCCGCCAAGACCTTCACAGCCTTCAAGAGCAAGCTCAACAGGCTTAGGATTGACAACCCTGGCAAAATTTCGAAAGAGTTCAAAGATAGGAAGGAGAGTGGTCTTGGCTGGTTCACCACTTCGAGAGCGATGAGTTCCAGGTATATAATTTTTTAATATTAGTCTGTGCTTTCAAATGTTAACATTTTTCATTTTAGTTTTGTTTCAATGCTAACTATTTGTGTCAAATTTAATCATACTTCTACAGAGACGATCGACCGCCAACACAATCAACCGGGGGAAGAAGACGTTGCACCATCGGTCCGGTTCAAATCCTTTCATCTACGGGGCGCTCGAGTTGAAGGAAAAAGGTGAACCATTGGCGTTGGTGAATAATTATGAGATGGTGTACCCTCCTCAGCACCCGGAAGCGGCAGAAAATATAGTAAGTTTCCTATTATGTTTAAATTCATCATTTGTTATTTATTTTTGATGTGGAATCGAATACTAGCCAATTTATTTTTAATGTGGAATCGAATACTAGTCAAACTTTTTGAACTCATCAGATTCTAATCTCAAGCCAATTTGATTCCAAGCCATGATAAAGATAAAAACCCCAATTATGAAACTAGAACCCAGAACCCCATGAAAGTTGAATTATGCCTTTGAATAAGTTCTCGTTAAAAAAACAAATTATTTTTTAATATTGATTATGTTGTGGTTTGATGAAGAGTATTTGCCGATTATGTTTGGATTATTTAGAATACATTATTCATATGCATGTTACTTACTTGGTCTTTGTATTGATAATGTACACAAATTTTGGCCAAATATGATATCAGCGACATAAGTTTGGGTGTTAATGCACTAACACACTTTATTTTCAAATGCAGCGCCGTATCAATGTCGAGGCCGAGAAGGTGATGGCCACTGTGAGGAATGACCACCCCGACGTTCCGGAAGATCAGATCGTTCACTATTTCGATGAGCCGACTCAAGCCCAAGTGCTTGTAAACGCACTGGGACCGCAAAACAATGGTCAGATCAGGGGGTTAGGAGGAGTAACTTTCGGTGTCAGCTCTCAATCATCGCAAGGGGAAAATTCCACTACACGCAATCGGTCGTCAAATGGGGAGCGTATGAGACGACTGGAGGAAGAGGCCCGACAGCGTATCGCACTTGAGCAGGTACGACTGGCCAATAAGGAGGCCCGAGAGCGTATCGCACGTGTAGAGGAGCAAGTACGACTAGCCAATGAGGAGGCCCGACAGCGTATCGGCATACTTGAGGAGCAGACACGACTGGCTAATGAGAAGTACTAAAATAGTGAAAACCGTCTTAGCTGGCTGGAGGAACAGTTCCAGCTGTTTAGAAACCTTCCAAAGTAGCTTGGAGGCTCCTCTCTCCCACTACGATATTGTTCGGTTTAATATTTTTATTTAAATAAACAAATGTATGAATAAATTTATTAATATTCGGTATTTAATTTGAATGTATAAATTTTTTAATTTATATGAATATTCAGTATTAGATTTTTAATTTTCTTTTTAATTTAATACTTACTTAGGTGACGAAGAATAATAAGTTTCCTCTCCTAAGTGATATACTTAGGCGACGAATAAATTTTATTTCGTGGACTAAGATAAATACTTAGGAGACGAAACAAAGGCGTTTGTGGTCTAAGATAATTACTTAGGCCATGAAACATAATAATTTCGTCGCATAAGAGTACTGCTTAGGCCACGAAAATATTAAGTTTTGTGGCCTAAGTAACTAGCTTAGACCACGAAACCAATAGTTTCGTCGACTTAGTAACTAGCTTAGGCCACCAAAACATTTTATTTCGTCGACTAAGTAATTATCTTAGGCCACGAAATTTATTTTTTCGTCGCCTAAGATTATTACTTACACCATGAAAATGTTGTGTTTCGTGGTCTAAGTAATTATCTTAGGCCACGAAACATTTGTTTCGTCGTCTAAGTTAGTCTTCAGCCGAGGAAAAAAATCGTCCTCTAAGAGTTTTTTTCGTCACCATTGTTCTTAGACGACGAAAGCTTTTCGTAGTCTAAGAATTATCTTAGGTGACGAAATTCATATATTTTCATCGCCTACTTACTTAGACTACAAACTTTAGACGACGAAACTTAGGTGACAAAATTTTCGTCACCTAAGTTGTTAGGCGACGAAAATCCTTCTTAGGTGACGAAATTTTTTCGTCGCCTAAGATTTTCAATGTTGTAGTGTAGAGGTCGTAGATCTACTTCTCCGGGAATATTCCACCTCGCCCGAAAAGCGGCAATCTGCCCGAGAGATAATGAGCCCTCCGGCTCATCACAGCTTATGGTTTTATCCCCGTCCACAAGTATGTGGCGCGAGGCCCCTCATGGGTGGGCAGTGCCCAAGGACACTCCATATGGAGCATCCTCCTGTCCCAGAGACCGGGACGTCGACGCCTCACCGGTTGAGCTAGCGATGGCGTTCGGCCCTGAGGAAGAGGAGGCAAGCCAGTCCTCCATCCTCTCTTGGTCGTCCATCACCGGTCGCCTGGCAGCCGATCCAGAAATCTCACAGGAGCTCCCAGAATCCATGTAACCTAGAAAAAAAAACCCCCCCCTTGCCCGATCAGAAACACAATCTAAAAAGACAACCACCACAGGGCAGTCCTAAGCATATAGTGCCTCAGCACAGCCCACACCGGCAGTTAGGCATCTCAGCCAAAAGTTCCCGGTTCTCACGGAGATCCGGTGTTACAAGGGTCCTATCCAAAGGGCTAATCTAGATACCACCAACTGCCCATCGGATCCACCCACGAACAAAAAAGGGGGGAGGAGAAACAATTTCAAAATCGCAAAGGACTGAGACTCACCGATTAGTATGCACGACGACGGAAACGCAACAGTTGGAAAGCACCGAGCAATTGTGTTGAGCGAGGCTAAACAAGGGATTAGTTCTCAGCCAAAAGAAAAACACACGAAGAGGCAAGGGTTTATATGCAGTCCCAACACCCATGAATTCCCCCCCCCCCCAAACTACTCAGTAGGGCAAGTAAAGCGCCCACGGATCCTGGCCATCCATCTCTGACCGTCTCCTACCGGCACGTGTCCCAGTATTGGTAACTTCCCAGGCCATCATAACTGATGGGACTAATGGAATACCTCCTTCAATGCATGTTACCCACTTGTCTCGCATGCGGCGGGTAGTTGAAAGAGCAGGGGACATATTCGAACCGTCCCGCCTAGAGCCTACTCCACCTAACGCTGAAATACTCCAACAAATCGAGGTATCCCACCGGAAGAACTCTTCCTCCTAATATAGGAGACTTCTTCCCGCAAGCTAGAAACCCTGCAGGATTATTATTATTACCCCTGAAATATTCCAACAAGTACGGGGCATTCTAACATATATTCTAACGGTACGGGCCATTCCACCGGTTGAATTTATCCCACATTTACAGCCAAAACAAAAAACGGCTCGGTATCCCACCGAGAGAAGTCTTCCTCTAGCACAGGAAACATCTTCCCGCAGGCTAAAAACCTTGTAGCAATATTATGTACAGGCTACGATATTCCAACCGTAGTGCCTGCTCCAGTTCAACGATTTCCTAGTCCTCAGTCCATCCAGCTTCGACTATTAGATGCGGTATCGAACCGGCCATGATGGCACTTGCTTATCGCTCTCCTATGGAATAACCGATTCAGCGAACTGATACATTCCTACGGATAGCTGTGTACGACCTAACGGATCCAATGTACCACCGAGCTTTATAAACCCGGGAGACTTGATCCTCTAACACAGTACAACTCTTCACGCAGGCTAAAAACCCTGCACATACTTCCCACCTGCAGGAACAAATGCAGCGACGTTGGGACGGCTACCAAGGACTACTCCGGGCCACACCACCCACCGGGAGACTTGATCCTCTCATACAGGACAACTCTTCCCGCAGGCTAAAGACCCTGCACATACCTCACGCTTGTACAGCCAAAGGGTATCAAACGATCGGAAATGTCTCTGATACCAACACGGGACCGCTTCACCCCAATGGACTTGATCCTCTCGTACATGACAACTCTTCCCGCAGGCTAAAAACCCTGCACATCCTATATTCCTGCAAGAACAAGCGGCTGTGTGACGCGTGGGGACGGCTGCCCAAGATCACTTCGGGCCACGCCACCCACCAGGAACTCCTACAACACAGGGCACGTTTCCCGGTGATACACTTTCACCTCGCCATCCACCGCTTTAGTCAACCGGTGCCCTCTGCGGATACAGTTCTAAAACGTGGGGGACTGGTTCATCCCATTCGCTATATTCACCGGGCTTTCCCGAAACATAGCACGGCGGATTTCAACGTCACATCATCCCATTCACTATATTCACCGGGCTTTCCCGGAACATAGCGCGGCGGATTTCAACGTCACATCATCCCATTCACTATATTCACCGGGTTTTCCCGGAACATAGCACGGCGGATTTCAACGTCACATCATCTCATTCGCTATATTCACTGGGTTTTCCCTTGGAACATAGCATGGCGGATTTCAAAGCCACATTATCATCTCATGTACTACATCTTGTACCCATATGCAACTGTCAGCATCAACATCATAACCATGCACTCATCACGCTATGCATCATCATAACAGGTTTATTCAAACGCCCGGCCAAGCTCAATCTTAAACGCGGACTTGGGGGGCTAGGGTACCGGTGGGTAAGTGCCCCATCGGGTCTGCGGGCCTATAAAGCAAGACATATTTAAGTCCCCATTCAAGATGACAGTTGACCGGGAACTTGGGGGACTTGTTGACAGTAGCCATAGAGAGGCTACCTAGGACCCTAGACTCGCAGCCATGACTCCTGGACCAGGCCCAGGGCCTGAGGCCAAAGCATGAACACCTGCACCAGCGCCCGAGCAGCTCTTACCTGTGACCTGGGCCCGGGAACCGGGGATGGCAGCTCCCCAAATAGGGGCCGAAACAGTACAGTAATATGTGCAGAAGGGGGCCAGTCCTCACACCCGGCAGCCTATATATGAGTCCCAACTACCCTCATTAATAGGTAATCAATACTTCAACTATTCATTCCCGCTTAAGTTATCAGTTTATTCCAACTATACTGACTTAGACATTGGAGCGGAATAGACCGGTCCCGCCCAGTATTCCCTTAGTTAGCAGGGTTTGCAGGTAGGAATCACACTAAGATCCACCAGTATCTGTGAGTCTACGGATTCAGACAGAAACAATATCTCCTTATAGAGAAGAATAATAATCAAGCAAATATTCAACCATTCTTTTCTACTATTAGCATAGAGTGTGGGAATGAAGGATTATGAACACTTGGAGCCATGCAAGATTTTTCATGCTGCTCGCCTGGTTGCAATCCTTGAAGCCTATGCTCTCAACGATCCTGAAATTGGTTACTGTCAAGGTATGAGTGATCTACTTGCCCCTATCATTACAGTGATGGAAGAGGACGATGAAGCCTTTTGGTGCTTTGTGGGTTTTATGAATTGAAGGCTCGGGAAAACTTCCGGGTTGTTGAGACAGGGATTAAGAGGCAGCTCGGCATTATTTCCATGATCATCAAGGTCAAAGATTTCGCTCTCTATGAACACCTGCAGTAGCATAAAGCAGAGGAGTTGTTTTTTGTGTACAGAATGCTAGTGGTTCTCTTGAGGCGGGAGTTGAGCTTTGAGCAGACACTTTGTTTCTGGGAGGTAATGTGGGCAAAACAGGCAGCAATCAGGGCGGGAATTGCCAAGTTTGCTTCCGGGAGAGCGCCGCCCGTTGAGGATCTCCTGTTGTATGCAATAGCAGCCTGTGTGCTGCAGCGAAGGGAGGTCATCGTACGTAGACAAGTGCAGCAGCATGGAAGAGATCATGAGCGAGTACCATGGCTGGCTCTCTGGATGTTTGGAAGCATTTAGATGATGCTCATGATTTGGTGGTAGCCCTTCATCACATGATTTACAGAACTGTACTGCTGAGGGGCACATCTTAAAAATCAATTCCTGTAATCAGTGTACGTATTGAACTAAACTAGCAAGGTACCGCTCCGCTGCGAGGTTTACTCTATGTTTTACAATGATGCATTACATGGAAACAAATTAACTACAAACAGTCTTCAAATGTTGATAGCTTTCAGTTGCTTAATTAATTGGGATGGTATACAGTACTCACAATACTCAAAATTTGTTTGAAATTACTTAGTAGTGGAGGGCTAAATGTGTTTAAAAGAAAATTATAGTAGGAACTAGAATATGAAACGGAGTTTAATAGAACATTCAATTTGAAACAGATGAGGTAAAACAGAAGAGGCTGTCTTGAACTACGTACTGCTTCATTGATTCAGCATTTCAACCAAAATAGCTTATTCTTCGAGTCTCTGATAATGCAAAACCAAAGCATGCCTGAAGCAACGTCAAAAGTCAAGCTGACTGAAACATGCAAATCTTCTTCAAACTTATTTGAAAGATTAATTTAGGGGGGTCGTGTACAGTACCTTGAATTATATCATATCCTTAATTTACAACTATCTGAACAAAATTTACCATTTTTCTACACTATATTTACAACATTGACTACAAATTTACAACTTATATTTTATATTTACATATAATTAAACCAATTTACTACATTAACAACCATTTGTCCATAAATTAGTAAATATGTCGTAGGTGAAGTAATTACAACTAACATAACTACAATTATCCAAACAATAACTCTATTTACCACAATGACAACAAAATTTGTCATCAAATTTATAAATTAACGTATCATATACTGAGGGTACTAAAGAAAATTCATAAGTTATGGTCCTTATTATCACTATCAATGGTCAGTGGTCAGTGGTCATAACAGGTTATACTGGCAACATAATCAGAAATTTTAACTTGAAAATGTAAGAAAAATTGAAAGAAAAAAATAATTAAAAAAAAAAAAAACCTGGACATCCACTCATCCAAAGTATTCTATACTGCTAGACCAAGAAATGACTGGGATGAAGTGATCAAGCTAGGAAGAAACATATATAGGGTATGTTTGGTGCAGCTGGACTTTACAAAAAAGCTTGCTTCTGCTTATTTTTTAAAATAAGCTGCTGAAAAGCAAACTGGCTGAGTGTTTGGTAAACTAGGTTTTTTTAAGTGCTGTTAGTGGAAAACACATTGACAAAGTGTTTGGTAAACTGAAAGCTGACTTGTGCTTTTTATATGTAAATGACCAAGTTAGACATGAAAGAAATTTTAACTTTAATTGAATGGTAATACCTATTAATTTTAAATTTTATGGCTAATTAAATCTTTATTATGCTTATATGAAATTATTTCTAAATATAATTAATTACTAATCATTATAGTGAAATCATAATTTTAAATTATATGTTTTGTAAATAATCATTGAATTTCATTGACATCAAATGACTACAAAATGAACTACATAATCGTCTTCCTAAATTATAGGATTTGTTGTTTAAAAGCCATATAAGTTCCATATGACAGACTCAAACATAACTTCAGATCTCTTCTGGGCAAAACCGATATCCTAGGAGGCACTTAAACTTGAACAAACTGCTTAAGTTTCTTCAACCAGTTCTTGTATTCCCTGCTGTCTTTGTTGATCATGTACTCGTGTAGGAAATTGGTTGTGCTGGGCTTGGTTCCCCTAATCTCCAAGTACTTGTGGAAGGACTTCTGGAGATTCTCATCCAAATCACTGCAAGGAAACATTGATGTAGTTTAGCGAACAATATATAAAACCAATATCTTGAATTAACGTTGTATAACTAACAGTTCTAGACGCTTACTGGAAGTCAGGCCCCTCGTAGGCGATCTGATCCTCAACAGTGTCGGGACTCTTAACTACCAAGCTCTCAATCGCAAGCTCATCAGGGTAAGCATTGCAGCTAAACTCTAGAACAGGCGAGCCACTACCCTTGGAGACGCTGACGACCAATGGGATTGTTCGCGTCGGTTTTGACACCTGTCGAACTATCAACACGTGGGAGTGGCAGACGTAGATTTCAGTCCTGGTGCGAGCGTGCCAGTACCTTTGGGTTAGGTACAACCTTGGTGGCGGACGACGTCTGGCGAATGAATCACCCTTGGCGAGCGGATGACTCTGCCGAACGTACTCGTCTGCTCCCTGCTACCTGACTTTTCGATCAAGCGACTGTACGCGGGCGTTGACAGGCCGGCATAAAGGGCTGGAACAAGACCTAAGTAAATGGTTACTAGGATTTTCTACTCAACCTATTGCAGATTGAGATAATCTTACTTCGATCCTGAGATGCAAAGTAGAGCTTTAAATCAAGACCGCGGATTATGTTCATCCAACCTTTGGCAGATTGGAAAAAAAAATGTTATCGGGGTAACGACTCGATTTGTCACAAGGCGTGACGACTAGACTCGATATGTCTCAGCGATGCTTCGACACGAACGCAAGGCACTTTCGACAACAGCGGCAGGTGTACGGCGACTGATGGTGGGCGTAGGTTTGCGGCTAAGTTGGAAGAGTGGTCGTTTGCAGCTGGTGGAAGGCAGTTCGCGAGAGATTGCTCCGGAGAGGCTTGCAAGATTTGCGAGGCAAAAGCTTGTTGTTAGATGGTTGTGAACCCTTTCTACGTTGCCCTAGAGTTCTTTATATAGTGATCTCAAAACCCCAAATACTTGTGTATCAAGCATAATGGATTCTGATATCGAATAGGATTGTATTACCTTAAACCACCTCCAATTCGGGCTCCTAGAAGGATGACCCTTTAATGGATGACCCTTTGGGATTCGGCCCATAGTCTCAGGTAAATGTCAATTTAGGCCCAAACAGGGATGCTGGATTGATTGGCGTGTTCATCAGCATCATCATCATCACCCTCGCCGGTAACTAAATCAGGCATGTGAACTTCCACTTCTATCTCTTCATCTTGATACGTTCTCCTCAGCTTCACCGTCTGAAATCCAAGCTCATCTTCTATCTTAAATGGGAAACCACTTGGAACCTCCTCAATCTACAAAACAAGCACCCCAATAATCATTACAAATGTTGAAAATTCTCTCAACTTCCAACATATACAATCAAAGTACCCAAATCACACACAGATTAATTCTTATAATACCAACTAACATCAGCTAAATCTTACTAAATAACTCAAAATTACAGCTACAAAAACTAATTAACAGAATCAAAATTCATAAAATCTCAACAAACCTAATCGAATTCTAATCAATACTAACAACTCCAAAGCATCAAAATCCAAACTTTAACTCATTTCTATACATTCTCACAACTCAAACAAACCCAAATGAATTCTAACCAATACTAACAATTCCAAATCATAAATATCCAAACTTTTAACTTATTTCTATACAAATTCACAGAACCCAAAAAAACCCAAGAGAAAAACCTCACCTCCTGCTCATTAGTCTCCTGGCGCACTGAATCTCAGCGTCGATGACACGGAGAAGGCTGTCGTCGGCCTTGGAATAGTAGCGAGGGTTTTGGGGAGCCAGAGAGGGCTTCCGGGGGCGAAGCTTGAGTGGTTTATGGCGGTGAAGACGGCGGCGTGGTAGTTACGTTGGCCGCGGACGAGGCGGGTGGCTAGTGGGGCTAGTGGTAGTTACTGGGAAGACGACGGAGTTGGGGAAGATGATTTGGGGGCTACAGTAATGAGACGATTGTGTGAGGAGGGCAATGAATGTGTTGGGGAAGCAGGAGGGCAACGAATGGAATTTTCAAAAATTCATTTAGCTACAGTAATAATCGCTACAGTGCAGAAACCACAGCCAACTTCCAAAAAAGGTAAACCCAGTTTCGACTTTTGGAGCAAAAAAACTGGTGCTTTAGAAGCTCTTGACAAGAAGCTGTTTTACCAAACACATACATGTACTGCGCTTATAAGCAGGGGAGCAAAAAAGCCCCCCCCCCAAACGCAGTCATAGTTGGTGAACTAAAGTACGAGATGCATTACAGCCTTTGCCTCTCTACACTTAAGAACTGGTATGACTCGGTCAGACTCGACTTGCTAGCTTCTAGATATATATTGAAAAGATTCATGATTATATAATTCTGGGTAGAAACTTTGGCCGTTTTACATGAGTGTGAAGTCTGGAGTTGTATATATCTAATTAAGTGTGGCTTATATGTGGCATGGCAGTGGACCTCTTTCTGTCATAGTAGTCCAAAACAGTATTCAACCAAAGTGGCTCATTGTTTTCAATCTTTTATTTTTGTTTTCTCTATTTTGCAAAGTAGCTCATTCTTTGAAACTCTTGAGGTTTTCCTTTTCATTGATATTTATGTTCGCATGTTTGTTTTTTATCGATCTCGGTCTGCATATAGCAGAAGAAGTTAGACGTCGGTCTAAAGTATGGTGTGCTTGACTAAACTCTTTCTATCTTTCTGGCTTATCTATAATCTGTTGACACTGGTGCACTTCCTCTACTCTATAGTCCATTCTGGATCTAGCTTCTAGAAACAATGTTGAAGTTAGTATGGCGAGTGGTTAGTATGTCTGGCAAATGGCGAGTAATTAGTGGCTAGTGGTTAGTGGCTAGTCTGGTGAGTGGCGAGTAGTTAGTGGTTAGTGGCGAGTGGCTAGTCTGGTGACTGGCTAGTGGCGAGTGGCTAGTCTGGTCGGCAGTTCAGGTGTCTCTTATGTGCAGCATGGAGTTCACCTACTGCAGTATGGGCATTATGGTGGAAATCTTTTTTCTTAGTTTTCAGTCCATGCCTTAGTATGGATTATATAGTGTTTAGACTGTTTAATTTTATTTTATACTTGTATATATCATTCTCTTTGTATTCTTTTTTTCTTATGAATGAAAACGGGAACATTTGCCCAAAATTTCTCTGTATTTTATGAATTTCAAGAAACACAACTAGAGAGAGAGAGAGAGATGGGGACTGTGACATCTGAAAGTGATCATCAGAAACAAAAGGGTGTCGTGGCCGCTGGCAGCCCTCCGAAAGAGCTCGACGCCGGGGCTCTCTTCGTCCTCAAATCGCAAGGTTAGTGGCCGGCCGGCCGCCTGTACTCGATCACTAGCTAGCTACGTATATCATGTTTGGTTAGTTATTAATTCATCATGATTACCGTTTACGTCTCCAAATTGAACTCCATCAAGCTTTAGATATTTTATCATTGATTGGCATGCCTTGTCCTATAACGAAAAATCGATGATTAAAGGAACAGCCCAAAATCAGACTTTGTTTGCAAATTATTTTTTTTGTTACGTACAGGTTCATGGGTGCATGTTGGGTACCACTTGACGACATCAATAGTGGCTCCTGCGCTTCTTAGTCTTCCTTTTGCGATGGCCTTGCTCGGCTGGGTTGGGGGAGTCATTTGGGTAGCCCTGGCTGCTTTGGTCACCTTCTACTCCTACAATCTTCTCTCTTTAGTTCTCGAGCACCAAGAAAAGCTCGGTCATCGTCAACTTCGATTTCGCGACATGGCCAGAGACATCTTAGGTTCGTGTACATGTTATTCATACTCTTAGTTTGTTATTCTATCTACAAACTTGTTTGTCTTTTACATATCCAAGCAGTGATTGAATGTGTTTGTTTATATATAGGTCCTGCATGGGGCAAATATTTTGTTGGTCCTCTGCAGTTTTGGATATGCTATGGTGCAGTCATCGCTTGCACATTACTTGGAGGGCAGAGCCTTAAGGTCAGTGCCTGAACCTGTTAATCACAACTACTTCATCGTTTACGTAAAAGCCTCTTATTGGATCTTCTTGTATGTTTGTTGGCAGTTTATTTACTTGCTGTCTAACCCAGATGGAAGTCATGGAACAATGAAGTTATACCAGTTTATTATGATGTTCGGAGGCGTCACACTCTTTCTGGCTCAAATGCCATCCTTCCATTCCCTGAGGCATATTAACCTTGTTTCTCTTATCATTTGTCTTGCATACAGCTCCTGCGTCACTGCTGGTTGCATATACATTGGTAATTAGTAATTACCATCAACTACCATACTTGCTTATTGTTATCTATATGATCACCGGCCTGGTGACCAAGAAATTACGAGCACTCGTATTCTTAGTATCAAAAATTAAGATTCAATGACATATGCACTTACTGTGATCATAACCTTCGATAAATAATTTGAATTAAGGTTAGAACATATTTTTCCCATCATATATAGGACTACAACACTACTCATATACCACCTTTGTTTCCCAGGACATACGAACAATGCTCCTATACAGGACTATTCCATAAAAGGAAGTACAAAAGATCGGTATTTTGGTATCTTCAATGGCATCTCAATCATTGCAACCACATACGCAAGTGGAATAATTCCAGAAATACAGGTATATCATCGATTAATTTCTTGAAATATTCTAGAGTTTTTCTATGTATATGATACCTTACTTACAAATTTGACGACAAATTCATTGTCATGGTAGTAAATAGAGTAATTGTTTAGACAATTGTAAGTCTGTTAGTTGCAATTACTTCACCTACAATATTTTTACAAGTTTATGAACAAATGGTTGTCGATGTTGCATATTGGTTTAATTATATGTAAAAATATAAAACACATGTTGTAAATTTGTTGTCAATGTTGTAAATTTAGTGGGAAAAAATGGTAACTTTTATTTAATTAATTGTAAATTAAGGGTATTGTAGACGACCCCTAATTTCTGGTATTGATATACATTAAGGTATTGTAGACGACCCTAATTTCTTATATAAACATGGCTGCAGATTTGTGTTTTATCAACCCAGAAGAATTGTATAATCACCACATACAGATAGTTTTTGGATTTCAAATTGAATCTCGATCATAAGTCTCGGTTTATTAAATTAGAGTAAAGATATGTGTTTCTAAATATCTCAAATATTCGAGTACCTTTCTGTTGTTAATTAGTTGTTACCAGAGTGCCAAAAATGTCAAAACTATTTTTGCCTAGGTGATTGCATATATGAACAAGAAATGAGTAATATTTGCAGGCAACTTTAGCGCCTCCAGTGAAAGGCAAGATGTTCAAAGGGTTATGTGTGTGCTACAGTGTTATAGTAACAACCTATTTCAGTGTGGCAATGTCTGGATATTGGGTATTTGGCAACCAAGCTATGGGAACAGTACTCTCCAATTTTATGGGTGTTGATGAGAAGCCTTTACTTCCTACCTGGTTTTTGCTCATGACCAATGTCTTCACTCTTCTGCAAGTCTTGGCTGTCACAGTGGTAAGCCAAACCTCGTTTAGTGCCTAATTTCTTCGCATTGTGTACTTTGTTATTTCAGAGGTAAATATTGTTAAAAGGTCAAATCTTTTATAACTCTTGTTGATGTGAACTTATCAAATTCTAGTTATTTTACAGGACCTAACTATTTCGCATGCGTGTGCATTCATAGGTTTACTTGCAACCAACAAATGAAGTGTTTGAGAAGAAATTTGCAGACCCCAAAATGGATCAATTCTCGGTCCGTAATGTTGTGCCGCGATTAATTCTCCGGTCACTCACGGTTGTGGTAGCTACATTTTTGGCTGCAATGTTACCTTTCTTTGGAGATATCATGGCTTTGTTTGGGGCATTTGGATGCATTCCTCTAGATTTCATTTTGCCAATGATTTTCTACAATGTGACTTTCAAGCCTTCAAAGCAGAGCCTCATCTTTTGGGTCAACACATTGATAGTAGGAGTATCGTTATTGTTAGTGGGGGTAGGGGCTGTGGCATCTGTTAGACAAATAATTCTTGATGCTAAAACATATCGCTTATTTGCTAATATGTGAAAGGGCCACTGATAAAGGGCCTAAAAAATTTATGTCTCAAAGACCTCAATTTTATGTGTCATGCTCTTGTCACATAGACACGTCATATTTTTAGATAAAATCATACAATATCATTATTAATTAAAAGACAATTACATCCTCCATCAATTCAATTTCTTAGTGATAGTTTCTTACCTATTTTAATCACTAAATCTTATTTGTCATAACCTTGTCAGATATATGATAATTACCTTATTAGAATAGTTATAATACATTCATTTATTAAAGGAGTTTAAGATTATGGGAAAAATGTTTTTTGACTTTTTAATGTATTGATTTTCATTTTGCTTTTATGGTTAGAATTATTATATTGTTTTAGCATAAAAAGATAATAAGCAAAGCGTTGTTCTATTGATAGATAAGTATGCATTTATATATGTATTACATCAAGTATCCAGTTCAAGTATCTCTATCTACTAAAGATACTAAAGATCTAAACTAATTATAACAAGACACACCACATAAGTTACGGAATTAATCTTCCTTGAACATATATCATTATATATACCATATTCTCTTTCACATTTAAAATCATCGAATTTATTTTGAAAGAATTAAATATATATTTTTTTTGGACGAATAATATGTATATATATTGGACGAATTTTTCTTCAAAAAAAAATTATTAGACGAGTTTTTCTTTCTGGATGAGTTATATATATATATATATATATATATATATATATATATATATATATATATATAGTATGTTCTTATCAAGAGCGAACTTTCACTCTGAAATTAACGTGCGAAGTTCATTTTTTGACACACTTTTCGGTCATATTATCACATCTCCACCGTTCACATGTTTGAACCTAATGTATAGATCATTCCTAAAAAATTCCATCTAATTTGGTTACCGTTAAGGTGTTGAAACTATATTAAATCAATAAACAAACCGAATCTGTTCAACCTGAACTGTTCGTGTAAATCACCATAACGAAAGGTTAAACGATTATCAAGTTGGATGAAATTTTGCAGAGATGATCTATGCATTATGCTCTAACATCTGAATGGTGGAGACTTGGAAATATGACCGAAAAGTGTGTCAAAAAGGAACTTCGCACGTTAATTTCAGAGCGAAGGTTCGTTTTGGATAGGAACTGTATATATATATATATATATATATATATATATATATATATATATATATATATATATATATATATATCTTGGCTAAGGACCTCCGCACCAATCCTTATGGTGCGGATCAGATTTGATATTTTGACTAACTTTTCGATTGAATTTTTACATCTCCACCGTCTAGTCTTTAGGTACTTATGTATAGATCATCTCTGTAAAATTTCAGCCAATTTGATAATTGTTATGGCATTCAAAAGTGCGATTTCCTATCATGAACATGAACGATTCAGTTTTGACAAAATGCAGTATGTCCATTTGTTTTAATCTCGTTTGATATGCTAATGGTTATCCAATTGGCTGAAAATTTGCAGAGATGATCTATACATGAGTACCTAAAGACTAGACGGTGGAGATGTAAAAATTCAATCGAAAAGTTAGTCAAAATATCAAATCTGCACAATAAGGATTGGTGCGGAGGTCCTTAGCCAAGAAGGCCTATATGTATATATATGAATCCACATTTTTGAAAAATTATGATTTAAAAAATTTATGTATTTTCACATTGTATTTTGGTGCTTAAATCTAGATATAAGTGTAATGAAGAAAAAAAAACTAAAATAAATATGTTTGTCTAGAAGAAAACACAAAAAATCTAGAGCAATTAGATTTGTGAAAGATATGATATTATTTTACTCAAGAATGACATGTCATGATTTTGTTTAAAACTATGATGTGTCTATGTGACAAGGCATGACACATAAGATTGAGGCCTTTGAGGCCTAAATTTTTTGGGAGAATGACCATTTAGTAAAAAATAGAGGAAAAGTTGTCCAAACTAATATTACATGTCCAAACCAATGATTCTAAAAAAAAAACATTAAAGCCCTGAGGTTAAATAAAGAAAAGAGACTGGGATTGGGCGCATTGGAGAAGTCAGCGGAGGGAGGAGCACCCGTGCCTGCTCGGGAAGAAGACCCAGTAGTAGTACTGCCTTCCCTTTCACAAATACCCCTGCAAAGTCTGCAACTGCATCTGCATGCATCATGATGCGACTCACTCGCACTCTACACAAATAGAATCAATCCCGGCCCTCCTTAAGCTTACCGGTCCTAGGTTTCCTCATTCTCCTCTCTGTCTTTCTTGGGCTGTTCATTCATTATTACTCGCACTGAAACCCTAACTCTACTAATTAAACTCGCTCGATCTATGTTAATCGGGATTCCATTCCAACCTTTTGACCATTGATGGTCTCCGTGCACGACGTCGGCGAGAGTTTTGATTTGTCGCTGCAGACCTTCATTGTGCCCATCAATGGAGGAAAGGTAGGATTTTGAGGTTATGGGTAGGTTTAGAAGGGTCGATTGTGATTTGGGTCAGAGCCAATTGAGGGTTTGGGGGTCCGAATGAAAGTTAGGGTTTTGATCGAATTGGGAAATTGAGGTATTTTTTTGTGTTGGGTTGAATTGAATTGGGGTCTAAAAACTTGAGTTACTGATGGTCAGTAATTTATTATTAGTGGTTACTGGGGGTCAGTAACCTGATTACTGGAGGTCAGTAACTTGATTACTGAAATTCTGGAATCTGTAAGTTGCCTATTGGGGATCAGTAACCTGATTCCTAGGGGACAGTAAATTGATTACTGGAAACCTGCAATCTGTAAGTTGCTTACTAGGGGTCAGTAACTTGATTACTGGAAATCTGGAATATGTAAGTTGCTTACTGGGGGTCAGTAACCTCATTACTGGAATCCGGCGACCGGAATCCAGCGACAGGAGTCCGGTGACTGGAATCTAGCGACAGAAGAATATTAAATATATATTCCGGCGAAAAAATTGGGTGACCAGAATCCGGCGACCGGAGTCCGGTGACTGGAATCCGGCGACCGGCCATTTGACGCCGGCGGAGTTTGGTGACCTTCCGGCAAAATCTTCTCTATCTTCCACTTTCTCTTCATATGAGTGTATAAGAGGTGAGGGCAAAAAGGGGAGAAAAATAATAAAATTGTACTAGGATTGAAAAAATTTGTTGAAATGGGCAATATGAGTTGTTACCTTATGTTTAATAGGGGAAGAAATTAGGGTGTTCATTGGAATAAGTAATGAGGGGACCAAATTTGTACTAAATAGACATTTTTCCAAATATTTTAGGCCAACAATCATTTTCCTATGTGAAAAACCACTCAAATCCTATTCGTATATATTATTTACTGTCAATATGTTATTGCATAGGGCTGCGATTTTAAAATCAAAACCCGAAAATCCGGACCGATTTGGCCCGAAACCGACCCGATCGGGCCGGGTTTTAACTCTGAAATGTCCGGGTCGGGCTAAACCCGGACCGATTTTAATACTTCCGGATCGGTCCGGGTTCCATACATGAAGGACCGAACCGACCCGAAAACCCGGAAACATGATTTTTTTTTTTAGGTGTTTCTAGTTTTTCTAGTTCAGTTGTTGGCTTATTTGCTTGTTGTATTCAATGTATTGTTGTGAACTTGTGATTTGATTTTGAGAAGTTGAGAAAGATGACAGATTTGTTAAACGAACCCAAAAAAGTTTGCAGGAATTTTTCAAATTTCAACTCATAAAGTTTCTGTCAGAAATAGACCCGAAAGTTTCGGGTTCTGGTCCGGTTTTTATTTTTTAGGCCCGGACCGACCCGAACGCAGCCCTATTATCGCACATTCGATAGTATGTTTTGGATACAAATGTCACTGTTTCTTGCATTTCAAGTTAGAGTAGAGCAAATGCTACAAAGGTTTTCCGATGAATGTTAGAATGATGTTGTAACACCCAAACCCATATTAATAAAAATTAATCCGGAATTAAGGTGTTATGAAAATATTATAACCATCATTTTATAACACCAAAACCTCACTGCTCAAAACCCAACTCCTCCAAAACTCAGCCAAGAGAAACAGAAGCATCGATGATGTCCGAGAACACCGTTGAGCAGTATGAGTCCAGAAAACCCAAGAATAGATACAGTCCAGAAATTTAACGAATTAAGAAACCAAACTCACTAGAGTAGTGTAAATGATGAGAGGGAGGATTGTCCTACCTCAATACTAAAGGAATCGTCTGAACTAAAGAGGCACCACCCCAAAAACTCAAAGCTTCTGATGCAGCCTGCATTGCAGACAACTATCTCTTTCGTCTGGATGGTCGAAAGAGCAAGGGTCGTAACTGATATGTTAAATGCATTTAATGTTTTGTCTTAATTAGCTGAGTCTTTTATTTTCCTCTAAATCAGTTGTGGTTTACTGGAAGCTTTAAAGCTTCTGTAACTGATTTAGATTTCTGTTTAAAAGCTATGGTATAGCTTTTGGTATGTACTTTTTTTTGGGGAGATTAAAATAAACAGAGAAACTTTCTCTTCTATCAACTTGGTATTCCTTAGGAATCAACAAGGCATAGTTCTCTTATTCTTGGCTATTCTTTTTTGAGAGAATCAACAAGAGTAAGAATCAACTCTATTTCATAGAGTTTGTCATCTTTCCTATCACGCACGCTGTCAGTTGGTACCAGAGCTCAGGCCATTATGCCTCCAAGGAGGGGACGTGGAGGAGCGACTCAGGGACGTGGCAACGATGAAGAGGTTGAGCGCCTCACCCAACAGGTGGAGGCCTTAGTTGTTCAGCAACAACATGATGAAGATGAATTTGATGACGAAATCAATCCTTTCAGTGAAGAAGGTGAGAGAGGAGAGCGGAGGCTGGTTCAGAATGTTGATACAAGGCGATGGGAGACGGGTATGAGGATTGACATTCCTGAATTCCACGGCAGTCTTCAGCCTGAGGAATTCGTGGATTGGCTAAATTCTGTGGAGGAGGTTTTGGAGTTCAAGGGGGTTCCTGAAGACAGAATAGTGTCACTTGTAGCTACCAGATTTCGTGGGCGTGCCTCAGCTTGGTGGCGACAATTGAAAGCAACTCGTTCGCGACAAGGCAAAAATAAGATCACAGTGTGGGAGAAAATGAAGAAGCACATGCGCAGCTCTTTCCTACCACCCAACTACTCTAGGTTGATCTATCAGCAGCTGCAAAATCTGAAGCAAGGAAACCGAACAGTGACGGAGTATACCACCTAATTCTATCATTTGATAGCTCGTTGCGACCTTGGGGAAACGGATGAGCAGCTGGTGTCAAGGTATATTGGAGGTCTCCGTACCGAGTTTCAAGATACATTAAATTTGCTAGATCCATTTACTGTGGCAGAAGCACAACAACGAACCCTACAGTTGGAAAAGTAAATCGCTCGAAAAACAGGCAGAGATGGGACCTGGTCCCCTAGCAGTCCAAGTAATCGAGGTGCTGTCAGCAACTCAGCCCCTAGTCGCACTTCCGCTTCACAAGTTCAGAATGTGAAACCGCACATGAGCGAACCTCCAGCCAAAATACAAGATGTGGGGGTTGGACGTACTGGAACTCGCTGTTTCAAATGTGGTGAGTCTGGACACCGGATGGCTGATTGCAAGAAAGAAGGAAGGGTTGGTAAGGGCTTGTTCATTGAGAATGAAGAAAATTCACTACAAGAGTATACTGATTTCGCACAGGCTCCTATTTATGATGACTATGGTGGGGATGATGATGTTTATGAGGAGTTTGTGAAGGGTGATGAAGGACCGATGCTTGTTGTACATAGGGCATGTTTTACCCCTCGAGAAGTAGAAGGTAGTGATGGGTGGCTTCGCAATAATATTTTTCAGTCCACTTGTACAATTGGTGGAAAGGTGTGTAGGTTGGTAATAGACCCAGGCAGCTGTGAAAATGTTATCTCTGAGGAAGCAGTTACCAAGCTATGCTTGGAGACACAACAACACTCTCATCCATATAAGCTTTCATGGCTGCAGAAGGCTAATGATGTGAAAGTTTCAAAGAGGGCTCTTGTTCCTTTCTCTATTGGTACAAGCTACAAAGATAAGGTGTGGTGTGATGTCGTGCCGATGGATGCTTGCCATATTCTTTTGGGACGACCATGGGAGTATGATAGACATGTGACACATGATGGACGGAAGAACACATACAGCTTCATGTTCAATAATACTAAAATCACTCTCCTTCCAACTCGGGAACAAGTCCCAAAGCCAACCCATGGAAAGTCTTCGATGATTTTATTATCAATGAAGAAATTCGTTGGAGAAATTCATGAAACTGGGGTGGTCTACTTGTTGGTTGGTAAAGAGAAATCCAGTGTTTTGTCTCCTGTCCCTGTCCCTGTACAAGCTTTACTAGAGGAGTTTCAAGATGTCTTTCCTGAAGAAATGCCGGCAGGACTGCCACCTTCTCGTAACATCCAACACAGAATCGATTTGGTCCCTGGAGCAGCCTTACCAAATAAGGCGCATTATCGGATGAGCCCCAAAGAACATGAAGAACTGAGACGAAAAGTAGAGGAGTTATTGGCAAGAGGATACATCAGGGAAAGCATGAGTCCTTGTTCAGTGCCGGCCTTAATTACGCCAAAAAAAGATGGGACATGGCGCATGTGTATAGACAACAGAGCCATTAATAAAATCACGGTACGTTACCGTTTTCCCATTCCTCGTTTGGATGACTTGCTAGATCAATTGTCAGGTGCTACTGTTTTCAGCAAGTTAGACCTTAAAAGTGGGTATCACCAAATTCGGATCAAAGATGGGGACGAGTGGAAAACAGCCTTTAAAACTCGTGAAGGCTTATACGAATGGTTGGTCATGCCTTTTGGCCTCTCTAATGCTCCTAGTACTTTTATGCGGGCGATGAATGAGTTGCTTCGACGGTTTATTGGAAAGTGTGTGGTGGTTTACTTTGATGACATCCTTATTTACAGCCCTAGCATTGAATTGCACCTACAACATCTAAGAGAAGTCCTAGAAGTCTTGAGAAAGGAGAAGTTTTATGCAGCAGTGAAGAAGTGTTCTTTTATGACTGACAAGGTGTTGTTCCTTGGCTATGTGGTGTCAAAAGATGGGATTCTTGTAGACCAGTCCAAAGTGGAAGCAATCAAGAGTTGGCCGATGCCGAGAAGTCTACAAGAAGTCAGAAGTTTTCATGGGTTAGTATCTTTCTATAGACGCTTTATACAAAACTTCAGTTCTATTATGGCGCCTATAACCGATTGTATGAAGAGTGGGAAATTCAGTTGGAATGAGGAGGCCACTGTAGCTTTTCAAGCCATCAAGGAGAAGCTTGTTACTGCCCCTGTTTTGACACTGCCGGACTTTAACAAACCATTTGAATTGCATTGTGATGCATCCAAAGTCGGCATTGGGGCTGTTTTAAGCCAAGAGGGGCGACCAGTAGCTTTTTACAGTGAAAAGCTAAATGGCTCCAAGGTGAACTATAGCACATATGATGTGGAGTTTTATGCTGTTGTTCAAGCCCTCAAGTATTGGCGTTCTTATTTAGCTCATAATGAGTTTATCTTATATTCTGATCATGAGGCCTTAAAACATCTCCATGCACAAGATAAGCTCTCTGCTAGGCATGCTAAATGGGCATCATATTTGCAGCAGTTTACATTTGTGATTAAGCACAAATCTGGTGCCTTGAATAAAGTGGCGGATGCTCTTAGTAGGCGAGCGAATTTTCTCACCACCATGAATACTCAGGTGCTTGGGTTTGATTCATTGCGTGACTTATTATCTACAGATTCCTATTTTGGACCTATATTGAAGGATGTGGAATCAGGCCTACGATCTGACTTTATCCTTCATGATGGCTTTTTATTCAAAGAAAATCGATTGTGCATTCCAATGTCCAGTTTGCGTTTGAAGATCATTAGTGAGTTGCACAATGAAGGTCATATGGGGAGAGATAAGACATTGCAGCTGGTGATGAATTCATATCATTGGCCAACCCTACGACGTGAAGTCACTAAATTTGTTGAAGGTTGTAGGGTGTGTCAATTATCCAAAGGTGTAGCAACTAATGCTGGCTTGTACATGCCATTACTAGTTCCTGAACGACCCTGGGAGCATGTTAGCATGGACTTTGTGTTGGGACTTCCTCGCACTCAGCGAGGTAAGGACTCCATTTGTGTGGTGGTTGATCGGTTTTCAAAAATGGCACACTTTATTCCATGTAAGAAGACCACAGATGCTGTTAATGTGGCACTGCTTTTCTTTCAAGAGGTATATCGACTTCATGGATTGCCAAAATCCATTGTTTCTGACAGAGACACTAAGTTTCTTAGCCATTTTTGGCGGTGCTTGTGGAAGCTTGTCAACACAAAACTTAATTACAGCAGTGCCTATCACCCTCAAACCGATGGACAAACTGAAGTTGTCAACCGGTCGCTTGGTAATCTGCTGCGGAGTTTGGTAGGAGACAATCTCAAGTCTTGGGATTAGAAGTTAAGTCAGGCTAAATTTGCTTTCAACCATTCTGTCAACCGGAGCACTGGATTCAGCCCATTCTTCATCACTTATGGCTATAACCCAAGGTCGCCTCTAGACCTTGCTCCTACTCCGAACCTGCAGCATGCTCATGTGAAGGCTGAAGATTTTGTGGCTAACCTCCAACAAATCCATACCACAACAAGGCAGCGACTTGAGGACGCCAATACAAAGTATAAGCAAGCAGCTGATTTGAAACGGCGACATGTGGAATTTGAGGTTGGTGATTTTGTATGGGCAGTGTTGACAAAAGATCGGTTTTCAGTTGGGGAGTACAACAAGTTGGCTGCCAGAAAGGTTGGACCTGTGCAAGTTATAGAGAAGATAAATCCGAATGCATATCGTTTGAAGCTTCCCAGTCACATCCGCACTGCTGATGTGTTCAATGTTAAGCATCTATCACCTTACCGTGGTGACAATAGTGAGGAAGAAGAAGTCAATTCGAGGGCGAATTTTTCGCACCCTGGGGAGGATGATGCAGCCTGCATTGCAGACAACTATCTCTTTCGTCTGGATGGTCGAAAGAGCAAGGGTCGTAACTGATATGTTAAATGCATTTAATGTTTTGTCTTAATTAGCTGAGTCTTTTATTTTCCTCTAAATCAGTTGTGGTTTACTGGAAGCTTTAAAGCTTCTGTAACTGATTTAGATTTCTGTTTAAAAGCTATGGTATAGCTTTTGGTATGTACTTTTTTTTGGGGAGATTAAAATAAACAGAGAAACTTTCTCTTCTATCAACTTGGTATTCCTTAGGAATCAACAAGGCATAGTTCTCTTATTCTTGGCTATTCTTTTCTGAGAGAATCAACAAGAGTAAGAATCAACTCTATTTCATAGAGTTTGTCATCTTTCCTATCACGCACGCTGTCAGCTTCTCACCACAAACCCTCCTTCTTCAGTTGTTAATCGGAGAAACGAAGGCTAGGGGTGCGTCAACGACGATGAGGTGATCCAAACAGGGATAGCCCTGCGTCAGGAGGTGGCTAGACGGGAAGGTTCTGATTTGGCCTTCCTCTGCGTCTTTTGCCGAGTCAGTGAGAGAGTTCGAGAGAGAGCTCGATCATTTCTCCTCTCCCCGTTGACTCGATCAGCTCCACTATTTATAGTCTTCACTGACTTGAAATCCAAGGGCTGGAATTTAACGGCGAGATTCAACGGTTGAGATCTCACCGCATGATTTTCCCTTTTCTCTTTTAATATTTCTTTACATTCGAACTTTGAAAAATCATTATAAATATAACTCGGAAATCTGGACTTTCACCTTACTGAAAAAAGTTCAATTAATATCTCAAGCATTCTCGGTATCCATATGGGTCAAATACACTTCCCAACAAACACCGCTTAGCTCGTCTCGATACAGTTCTAATAACTAGTCGTTTGCAATTGCACATATATATTAATTTACTTTTTAAAATGTACTGGGTTTACAGTACGGATGCGACCACGTCTTGCCCCGGGGGCGTAGGATTACTGTACTGGGTTTACTGCTTTGTGCAGGGATTAGTGTGGGTGCGACCACGTCTTGTCGGGGGGCGTAGGCTTACCACACTGGATTACGGCTGAGTGCCGGGTATTACCACTATATGTGGGGGATTACAACTTTGTACTATGATTACAACTAAGTGCCGGGTATTACAGCTATGTGCGGGGGATTACAGCTTTGTGTTGGGATTACGGCCGAGTGCGGGGTATTACTACTATATGCTGGAGATTATGGCTTTGTGCTTGTTTTATTGCCATGTGTGGGGATTCTTTTTTTTATTATTATTGTTCGGTGTTTACTGTTTACTGTGGGAATTGCGGATTTACAGGTAACACTAACTTCTTATTTTAAATTTCGAGGATGAAATTTTTAAAGGGGGTACAGATGTATAGGAACAATAAAATTAGAGTGTTGCTATTGAGACCTCTCAATTTGCTCATCTTACCTCTCATGCTCTCTCTACCTCCTTTTGGTCACTTTAAATTACAATAAATTGTTTATTTTACCTTTTATTCACTCATTAACTCTCTATTGCTTGAATTTTTTTCACTTTTTTTTTTGCAACAAAACTTTCATCATCTGTTCTTTTGGTTCTCTGAATGTATACCTCATGATTTTTTTAATAGTTATTTAATTTATTTTAAAATTAAAGAAAATATATTACATCATCTTGTTTCATTTATATATGAGCTCAACATATATAGTATACATTATATAAAATTTGTTTTATGTCACAAGCTAGTTCTTTAAATATATAGAATTAAGCTGCAGGAAAATATATACAAACAGATAATAAGAAAATAAATGTGAATGTAGTAAATTATAATTAAATGTGCATGAAGTAAAATTAGAAAATAAAAATAGATAAGGAAAATAACAATATTGTAATTTATTATTTTATAGCATTGGAAAGTTTAGAGAAAATAAATATAAATATAATATGTCTTTGATAATTATTGTCCTTAATAGTCATTGTATAAGAGGACATATATGTAATCTAATAATTGAAAACACAAGGAGGTCAAGTGAAAGTGAGCAAATGTGGAGGTTCCAATAGCAACACTCTAAAATTAATGAAAAACATTGATAAGAAAGTTATTTAACAGTTTTCCGATGCCTGAGAAATTTGATTGAAATGGTACTTTAGTGTTGCGTTTGGATGGAGGAAAATAAGGAGTAATTTAATTAAATTCCAGAAATTTGATATTTCTTATCTCAAACTATCCTGTTTTTGATGAAATTCCTAGAAAAGTGCAAATTCCACGGGAAAAATCAGGAGAATTTGAGACATGTTTTCCTTATTTATTTTCCATGAAAAAGAGGTGTCATTCTTCAATTCTTCCATAGCCGCGAAACCTTTTTTCCATGGCGGTTAAAAAAATTTCCATGGGGCCAAACTTTTTCTCCATGGCTCCAATTATTTAATCCCGTGCCAAATTTTCACGTATGATGCCTATAAAAGAAAAACATAAAAATAGAAAATTCTTCAAACAAAATTGGTGATTCGAGTTCTTCTACAAGTCTTCTAGTTGTCTTCAATAAATTGAGGTTAGATTTTGGATTTTCATCTACAATAATTTGGACCATGATAATAGTTTCTTTCTAAATATGTTGTGTTCCTTACTCATGATTCTAAAGTTTTTTTTTACTTTTTATTTCATTTTCAATCCAAACATGAGAATATGTAATTCTAATCATTTTAAAAATTCTAATTTATAGTATCCAAACAGAAAAATTCTCAATTCCTGAATTTTTATATTACGAAAAATAAGATTCCCATAAAAATAAAATTTCTCCATCAAAACACAGCATAAGGGACTTGCTAGGTGACATATATAGACCTAAGTATTGTAAGAAGTTGAAGGCTCAATGTTCTTGGCTTAGGATCTCAGCGAGATAGGAGGAGTGTCTGATGCTTTGTGTGATTGAAGCAAATGCAGTAGCTAGATCAACGCTGATATCAACAAACCTCTCCTGCAATCCCTGCATGATGCTTTGTGTGACTTTGCTTCAGCTTCATTCAAGGACAGCCCCTCATCTACTTTGTCCTCCTATGTCCTTTCTATGTGAAGACCAAAAAGGAAAAGGCGGTAATTGAATGTACAACATTTCTTGTTGGGGAAATTTAATGAAAGGAAAGGGTGGTAATTTAATGTACAAGATTTCTTGTTGGGGTAGTATTTGGAGACCCTTTCCTTGTATGTGGTAATTTAATGTAGAGCTACTTCTTGTTAGGGCAAATGTTATAAAAGGTCATTGTGGTTTGGGGTCATGTCTATGTTTACCCCCGTGGTTTAAAAATATCTAATTTTGGTCCTTGTGTTTCATAAATCACCTAATTTTGGTCATATTTTAACATGAACCCTAATATCAATTTAGTATTTGGTTCTAGTATTAAGCATGTGTTGATTCGTTATGCAAAAAAAAACCTAGTTTCGTTAAAATAAATCTGATGTATAGTTGTATACAAATTAAAGGTTTTATAAAAGAATTATCACAACCTTATGTATTCAAACTTGAGGTAATGATACATTGATTCATCTCAATGATGAGATTCCAGATTACTTGCCCTCTCAAATTCCAGATGAATTATTCAACCAAGTGTTAAAATCTCAAACTTCTTGTGAATTTGATCATGAGTTGAATGAAGAAAAGAAAAAAGAACCAAAAACAGGTGATTTATGAAACACAAGGACCAAAACTGGACATTTTTAAACCACGAGGGCAAACATAGCCATGACCCCAAACTACAAGGATCATATATAACATTGACTTGTTATACACGAATCCAATTGCAACTCTCTAGGGCCTATTTACTAAACTGTAAGGCCCCGTTTGGAATGCAGAAAATCATGGTATGGAATGAGAAATAATTTGGTTTTCCATTCCGAGGTGTTGTTTGGTTGTAAATTGAGACCGGAAAGGAAACAAAAAATAAGATCTGATTGGAAATGAATTCCATCATAAAGCCTGAATAGAATTACCTAGTTAGGGGTGGTATTTCAATTCCATTTCCCACTGTAAAAGGAAAAATTACATAAATGATCCCTCTAAAAAAAAGATTCTCCCGCTCACCAATTATTTTCGGGCTCATAGTTCCCGCTATTGGATCTGTATATACTTATGGTGAAAACTCTTCTTTCCCTACAATTATCGCCCTCTTCTTGAAGCGATTTGTCGACGTCTTCTGCTAACAAAGGTAACTTTCTTCATATTTGCTTTTCTTTTTTATTATTTGTCTTTGAATTCCTTTCTCTTCTGTTATTGAGAGAACTCGAAAGATAGGATTATCTTCTTTGGATTTCAGCAAACAAGATTCAAGTTTTTTGTTAACTATTGAATTTGATGTATAGTTTAGATAGTAAAAGGGTGTAATTGGAAATTACAATATATATTACATTCTTATGAGTTTACCAAACACTGCAATAGGAAGGGAAAATTGATTTCCTAATTTAATTTCCGATATGCATCAAACACCCACATGGAATTACCAAAACCTTTTCTATTTCCATATCCGTCTGGAAAAGAAATTAAATCCTTTTCCTTTTCTCACATTCCTTTTAAACAAGGGTTTTTTTACCCAAAACTACAATTTTGTATTAGTATTTACCAATAGCAAAATTGTTTTTTTTAAATTACCACTAGCAAGTTTCCATCCAAAACTAACAGAATCAGTTAACTCTTAAATTACAAAATTACCCTCATTGAGCCTAATGCTACTGATCTTCAGAACTCAACCTAATAATACTACTGAGCCTCAGAAGCTCCGCCGTCCTCCGCCGCGCTTCAATACTACTGAGCCTCAGTAGCTCCGCCGTCCTCCACCACACTTTAAAACTACTGAGCCTCAGAAGCTCCGCCGCCCTCCGCCGCACTTCTAATGCCACTGAGGCTCAGAAAAATCCAGATCTGATAAGATCTCAACCATAACCAACACACAAAGAGAGAGAGAGATTAGCTTTCAACTGAAAATGGATATCACCACCTGCAAAGCAAAAATCCCAAAGCAAAAATCCAACAGACAAAAATCAAAAATCCCTGCACAGGACAAAGAGCTTCGCGATCCGCGCCCTTGAGTCAGACCTGAGGCTCGGGCTTAAAGGACTCGACGCCAAAAACTGAGCCCAAGATGACGCCGCCACCAACCCCGCCGCATGGGGCTGCCTGGCCTCGCCGTGCACCGCATCATCATCGCGATCCTCCTCCTCCTCCGATCACGATCATCAAACAGCGATCGGACGGACGCCGACGAGTCTCCGAGCTGCCGCTCCAGTGGTTACAAGATCTGTAAAGCTTCCGTTGGTTTTGGTACGAACAGGGAGAGAGCGAGAGAGAGAGAGAGAGAGAGAGACCGGCAGCGAGGGCGGTGTCGTCGGACTTGGCTGAGGCGGTCGTCGAAGTTGGAGGCGGCAGTTCTTGGGTCGGGTCGGTGGCTCCTGGTCGGGAAGGAGAGGAGAAGAGGAGAGTTTGGGTCTGTGGGTTTGTGGGTTTTTTTTTTTTTTTTTAAATATATATATATAGATGACATATGTTATAATTTTTAGATTTGCAGGGTTAATTATGTCATTAAACATTGAACGGATTAAAAGTCTGTTACTGTTAATTCATGCTGATGGTAAACAAAAATCTGATATTGCTATTGGTAAATATCACCACCAAATTGTAGTTTTGGGTAATTATGTATTTAAACAAATGGTGCCTAATGGGATTGACAAGAAACAAGAGAGAGAAGGAATGTGAGAGAAGATGAGTCATTCATATGTCTATATTAACTTGCAATCTGGAATCAGATTCAATCCTACGATTCATTCTCGTTCATGTGTTTACTAACATGTAGGAATCAAAATTCAAAATGGGAATCATGTGTATTTATAGTGGTATTTCTGAATTATCAATAAATGAAGAGATGTTGTAGAATAATCGAGATTGGTCTCCTCATTTCATTAGAGAATCCCTTTATATAGGGTGACGATTACAATGGAAACATCAATTACAATAATGGTAATAAACACTGATTGAAACGTTACATCAGATTGATACTAATTTCCTAATTCGTCATCGTCAGTTACTTTGACGAAGGCACATTTATGGTATTTTCCTTCAACACTCCCCCTTGTGCCAAGTCAAAGACGAAATGGTGCATATGGTGTTGCCTCATTAAAAACCTTGCCAAGTAACAAAACCCAGTGGGACAAAATAAAATTTGGACGAAGGGAAAAAGAGCACAACGCACCTATTACATTTGAAAACAACATGTATGTGCTAGACTCCCCCTGATGTCTGCACCTCCCCCTGATTTCTACATTAATCATGGGTTTCTCCCTGATTCTTTCATTTGATCAAGGGAGCTTCAGTCTTATTAGCATACTTATGCATTTTCACATGTTTTTCCAAATGTGACTTTGAGCAATGATTTAGTAACTAAATCTTGCCACATCGTCCTCAGATCCAACTTGATTTACTTTGATCTTGAGGATAAGGTTGTTCATGAACTGAATACATAGGTTCATATTGAACATCAGGTTCACTCGTGATATGACCTTCATATAACAAAATAGTCGTAACTTCGTCTAGAGTATGAGTGAACCATTAAGAAATTTGAAATTGATCTGTAATAACAGATTTTCTTATCTCACCTTTAATGCGGTTTTCTTTACGCATAGTTAGCTATGACGTGGATAATTTCTTTATCATGTCAAATTCTATGTAGAGATTGAATAAGTCCAAATCTTTCATATCTTTAATGAAAGAACGATTTGCGCTGTGTAGGCGCAGAGCTAAACATAGCTTTACAAATTTACATCGAATGAGAGGTCGAGTCTTACATATTATGTTTAAGTACAATCATGCGTTATTGCACTTGTATAGGAACTTCATTTCCCAATACTTCTTCGTCATCTTTCTTTAGATGAAAACGGATCTATAGTAAAGACTTCGACTGATCATGGGAGTATATGTAGGCCTCACTTTATTCTTTAGAGTGCCTAAGCCGATTGATGTATGGTCACCATCATTACAGTCCTTGAGTTCCATTTTAAGACTGTGTATTCCCAAAATCTTTTTCATTCTCAACTTAGGATAATACACTGAGTTTCTCTTATTTCATTTAGAGTTCATATATATCCATAATGAGCACGCAAGGGCATAATTCACCAATCTCTATCCAATCAAGTAGTCACTTTAGTGAACGTTTCAATTTCTTTTGCAAACGTACTCATGTGATCTAGAGTCACTTGATTTGAGTGGATGAAGTCCGTTTAGGATCCTCATGTATATCTCTTAATTTAGATCCCCATAGAGATATATGTTTTGATCACTTTTCATAAGCTGCATGTTCAGTTTTTCGGAAACTACCAAACTGACAAGGTAGTGGAGTACAATGACATCCATTACGAGAGATTGTCTCATCGTAGTCCATTACGAGAGAATATCTCCTCGTAGTCGATTCCAGTGCGTTTTTGAGAGACCTTGCGCCATAAGGTGAGTTTGCATACTCTTATTCTCATTACGCATTCTAACAAAGATATATTTGATAGGGTTTACATTTGCGGTGTCGGCGTCACCTGCCCAAATACCTATCTCTTTGTTTATACTGGATCGCTTCTTTCCATTAGGCCAGTTTACTAAGTTGACATTTTTCAACGAAGTATGGTTCGATAGTAGACTCATTATTCCATGTCCTCATGTACACTAGTGTAATGTGTTTGTAGAGATCTCTATACTTTAAGGATTGGTTCTAACATTTGAGGCGTCCCTCAATGATAACCACAATCCATAAATATTCTCATGAGACGGATTTGAGTATCACTGATCAATAGATCAGGTTGTGCCAAACTTGTTTTCTTCCTTTACACAAGTATGTATCGAACTTAAGGTGGCCTCCCCCTCTTCCTTGGAGAGCCACGGCCTGTGACACCATTTATGCCACTTATGGCGTCACCATGCCACCATGGATGGTGGCAGTGCAATACCCAATTCCACTTGGGTGGTACCATGCCCTTTTGATAAAACACAATCCTTGCAGGTATATTTGCAGCAGGTTTTTATGATCTCGTCACTTTAATGTATAAGACATCTGCACACTTTACTTTGTGTGATTTTGGGGATCGAGATGAGACACAGTGGGGACAAACCACGACAATTCCTGTCGTTCCACTTGAACATGCTTGTTCTTATCTCCCCCTAACGACGGGAAGACTGTCTCATCAAAGTGACACACCGCAAATCTAGCGGTGAGGAGATCGCCTGTCAAGGTTTCGACATAGCGGACTATAGCTGGAAGTTCATATCCAGCATAAATATTTATTCATCTCAAGTAACCCATCATTGTGCGCTGTGGCGGCGCAATTTTGGCACATAAAACATTTAATGGAGCTCAAGGATTGTAGATCTGTGTCAATCCAAAAGAGCTCAAGGATTACAAGTTCGTTTGAAATCCTTTAAAATCCTCACACATAGTCAATAGCTATGGTGTAAATTGGTTCAATGATGTTGGCCATGGATGAAAAAGTAACGCTGCATGCAAAAATTGCATAACCCAAAACGGAAGTATTGGTGTGCTTTACCAATATTAAGACTATTATTGTAGTCGTTTTCCGTGAGACCAATTGGGTTTTTATATAGGAATATGATGTCCATTACAAATCCCATATAATAAGCCATAAAATCATCACACCTACGGAAATTAACCCGGCCTAGTTGCTTTGACTTTCTAGCATAAGCAGCATAAATTTTAATTGTGGATGGTGTCATGACACGTGACCAGCGTGTCGACACAACAACCAACACCATAAAATATCTATGGTGTCCGCAAGTTGGTTGAATCGATCCACTGAATCCTCTTTTGATTCAATATAACAACATAATGAGGAACTCATGTGTCCTTTGCATATGATGATCTCAATCATAGTTGTTTTAACGAATAGGCTTTGAATGATGTACTTTTATCCATAAAATCACGACGGATAGGAGAAGCATAATAAGGTATAAATGCATATGCTTGTGCATCAAATATATTATAATGCCACAATGGGGGAGCGGCGGGATTTAGGAATTGAACATACGTCTTCAACCCTATATGACAATATTTGAGGATCAAATGTTCATTGATCGTCCTCAGATTCGTATGTGAACCATATTCTTCTGGTGTTTGCTTCTATTTATCCAAAAATATGGGTGTCCATAGTAGTTTCTTTAATGTATGGATCACCAGATCAAAGCCAATCTATGTCAGAATTCCAAAAGATCATTTTCTTATGACGTTGGATTTAATTAGCGGTTACTTAGAACCTACTAAGTTGACATATAATCTTCTCTAATACTCGTTTACATTCACAGTCATTTAGAGGTAATGCAAAGGAGCTCAAATGAATTCTCACTTGTGTCTTTTTTCACATGAACATCGTGGCATAAATTTCTTTAAAGTATAGGACAAATTCAATTTTCTCTTATCGCATAAATTGTCAATTTGACATATGCTCAATATATACATCGAAAACGTAACTCAAGTTCTTTAGAGTAACTCGATGGGGATTGTTATAAAAACTTTGGTAATCCCAGTTAGGCAGGTGCATTATGAATCCCAAAGGAACAGATATACCGATCCTTATCACTTTCATTATAGTACTACAGTTCTTCAGTACTATTGTGCTATATTAGTACCATTGTCCTTCAGTACTATTATTCTAGGGATCACATGGTGCGTTTCTTTGTCCACATTTCGTTGTGTTATGCCTATATTATGTCTTTGCACACAGTTCTTTGTGCCATGCCTATATTATATTGTTTTTCTTTATGCAATACTTTGCAAAGTTAGATATAGAAAATTGAATCATGTATATTATGAATAAAATTTGAATAATCTCAATTCCTTTAGAGAAATTTCAAAAATGAACGTGCCAACGATTACATTTAGTCTTATCCAATTTAGAGAGAGAAACTTTAAGACAAAAAGTCTAATTTAGGACCAAAAGTCGTATTTAGGCGTAATAGCCTTTATAAGGATATCTTGGAAATTTATAAGTAGACTAATCAACGTCTATTTTAGATTGAGCCAGATCCTTTGTGCTCTTTTAATAGCTGCAATGATGAGATGTGTCATTTTGACATATTCTTCCCATATGTTATGTCTTCAGTTGTAAATTCATTTTCTATGTTCTTGTTGTATATTGAAAAAAAATCCACGTACTCATATGATTCTTCATACTTATTGAAAGTCGTAGCTAATTCTTTGCTAGCGTATGATGTACGTATCAATAATTCATTGAATTACAACAATGGCAGAGTGTTTTACTGCACATGACATGTCCCCTATGTCATCTTTTAAATATTACATTGTTTCCACTTACTTTTGGATGATTATATGAATTTTACGTCCATGGTAATTACCCTTTGTTTTAGGGTCGTTGCATTATTTTGCCCAATTTGTTCAAGAATATATATTTTTCTAAGACATTACATCGTCATTGCCTTTTGATTTAGGGTTGTTTTATTTTTCAAAATGTGTTCCCGGAAATTTCTTTTTCTCATACCTTACATTGTCACTGCCCTTTGGTGTAGGGTTGTTGCATTACTTTGCATAATTTGTTCCAGGGAATTTTTTATTTTTTTTCTTAGACCTTACATTGTCATTCAAGATATTGAAATTATTTATTTTGCTATTTACATAAAGCAATTTGCATAAATATACCATGCTCAAGCCTTAGTCGGCTTAATAGGGGAATTTGGTACTCAAATTCTTCAGAGTCCAATATGTCAAAACTAAACTGTGATGGTTAAACCATCTGTAAAATATAGGAAGAATAAAATATATTAGTTTCGCGGTCTATGACATTCACGACAACTAAAATAAACCAATATACTTTATGGTAAATCCGATGCTTCGTGAAATTTCATTATCACAATAAAATTTTGATTTTTCCATATTCATTGCATGTAAAGCTAATGAAATTTCATTATCATTGCTTTTTATATAATCAAGAAGATATCCATGATGAAAATTTTTTCAAGAAATTAAAATTGGATCTCAAGACCAAAATTTGTAATGGTCATATTTTTCTTACTTCGTGAAAATACTTTTCCACATTATAGGTTTGTCACTTTTTCTTTATATTACGAAGCTCATGAAATTACATTATCAGAGCAGTGTTCAAAATAAGTAATATGTTAAATAAAACAATTTATTTAACACTAATAAAATGAACATATAACGCTTCATGTTTCATATTTATATAAATACTAATGCAATCAATTTTAATAGAGCATTATATCATATAAATAACTGAAACAAAATATAATGAAAGCAGAGCGTCAATGTAAATATTACTTGTAAGTTTGCCAAATAAACTGCATATGAATCGATTGCTCGATCTCCGACTCCAAATTTGTCGTTGTATATTCATCGCCGCATCATTAAATTGATATGTCACATAAAAAAAATATTCATATGATTAGTCACTTTAATCATACATTTACCATATCAATTAAATAATTTCATATTTACCATTAAATTCATAAAACAGTAAATAGTCACAGTAAATAAGAATTACTATGCGGTAATTTTAAAATTACCTTCAAATTTTATCCCAAAAGAAAATTCTGTTTTTTTTTCGTGGGTCGGGTCAGCAGAACCGGGTCAGGCCCAACAAGACCGGGTCGGGTCAACTTCTATTTCTGCCGACGAAGCTTTGTCGGTAGAAAAGGAAGAATCTTTTGCCGACGAACTGTCGTCGGTGGGGAGCCTCGAGTCCAGAGTTCTGGGCTGTTCGGTGACTGGGTCGACTCGGCGGGCAGAGGAAAGTCCAACGGTGTAGGGGCCGCGCTGCGTATCGGCGGGGGTGCGGCGTCATCGGGCTAGGGTGGGGGTTCGCCGGCTTCGGGGAAACGGGATCTCGGACGAACCGGATCGGGGGCGACTGGGTCGAGCAGATCGGAGGAGCGGTGAGGGGGATCCGATCTGGAGCGGATCGCAACCGGGAGCAGGCTGGGTCATCCGTGCATGGGTTCGATCGGAGGTCGCGCCTTTCTGGAGGAGCAGACGAGGCCGAACGGAGGTTGTGGAGGTTGCCGATCGAAGGAGCATCGTTTGTCCGGCGAGGGATGGGTGCCCAGATCAGTGGGTGTCCAAAGAAAAAAAAAAAAGGGTTTTTTTTTTTTTTTGTTCTCCGGCAGAATTCCGGCAGGAATCTTTTTTCTTTGGCTATTGCCGCTAGGGGTTTTTTTTTTCTTTCTCAGCGAGTAAAGCTACGTGCTGATAACGTGTTGTAGAATAATCGAGATTGGTCTCCTCATTTCATTAGAGAATCCCTTTATATAGGGTGACGATTACAATGGAAACATCAATTACAATAATGGTAATAAACACTGATTGAAACGTTACATCGGATTGATACTAATTTCCTAATTCGTCATCGTCAGTTACTTTGACGAAGGCACATTTATGGTATTTTCCTTCAACAAGAGAATAATTTTAGAATAAAAAGTTGATTCTCCCATGATCAGGAATTAATACTACCTCTCCCAGGGAAGTCATTCATTAAAATGTTGTGAGCCCCACACGAAATTTATTCCTCAATTGGTTAGCAAACATCCATTTTAAGGAGAAATAAGAACCTAATTGGTTGATGAAATGGGATAGCTCAAGTGGTAAAAGAGATTCATTTCCTAGAAAGTCGGCTATTAGGTCTTGGGTTCGAGTCATGAAAGGGGGTATGTGTGAAACCCTTAGATCCTTTTTTTAATTAAAAGGAAAAGGAAAAAAAAAACCTAATTGGTTTTGTTATGGATTTTTGGAAGTAATAAAGAAATTTTAGTGTAGCCAAATTTTATTAACTAACAACATCTCGAAAATTAAAATTTACTAACATATGAAAGATCCGACTATATCTTTGAGTTTGTATGTTACCGAACGTTATCTTAATGTCTCAAAAATTAATAAGTAGACCTTATTAATGATGAAAATAAAGACATTAAAAACAAGAAAAACAGAGACAAAAGAAATCTATTTCTACCTATGCCATTTTCTACAGTATTTTTCACTTTGGCTGTTGGAGTGATTGATATTTGTTAAAATTTTGTCTATGGTTTGTTTCTGAAGAATGTTTAATTTCAACATAATATGATGGTTTGCTGATTCCAAGAATGTTTTCAACTTACTCCAGTACACTTTTACATTTTGTCAAATGGTAGCAACTTTTAAGAAGCATATTTCTTTTTGTAAATGGCAATATACATAAAAGATCAATTGAACATATACTAACCTATATAGTGCATGTTAGAATACATAAGATTAGTGAAGGTCAGTATTATAACTTTTGGTAATCTCTACTACAAGACGGAATGAATCTGAAAAAGTGTTCTATTCAACGCACACGTCAGATTATCATCGGAAAAATACACATCTCAGACAAACGGCAAAAATATATTTTCGTAAAAAGTGTAGCCGACATGTTGACCCCATACAAAAAAGTATAGCCGACGTCCTTTTCCCCACCACAGCTACGAAGATTGTAAATATGGAGCACTGCCCGTGCCAAATTGGTTCATATTAGGCTAGTAGCTCAATTCTTCTGTACAAAACTGGTCATTGGGAGATGAAACTATGTTTGATGGAGATCAGGGTACCGAACACGAGCCTCCAACAGTCACTCAACAGACTCCAGAAATAAGGAGCAGCGAACTCATAAAATAGGGCAAATCCATGCCACAAATTAACTGATTTGATTCATAAAACATAAGCTTCCTGACAACGATTACAATACCCATATATATATAGGGTTTACAAAACTTGGAGAATAAGTAGGCTTAATCTAATATGGAAAACAAGTATAGGTAAATCCTAAATAATTATAAAACTATTCCCTAAAAGTTCCTAAATAATGAAATATTAAAGATTGTAAATCTATAATTAAATGACTAAATAATACTTTGATATTGCATCATAAATGTTCTCGTATCAGACTCCGCTGGTTGGAAAGAATTCGTCCTCGAATTCAAGTCTTTAATTGATAAAATTCCACACAAAATCTTCCATTGATATAGATCTTCTTTTGACATACTAGCTTGCAATTGAATTCTTCATTTCTAAATAAATAAATACTTGGAATACTTTCCTTGTCTTGCCTTAAGAAATCGGCTCATCATACCTAATTTCTTCAACCCAAAATCGCTCTCACCTTTCTTGATACAATTTACAATATCAATTAATATTTTTGAAATAATTGGTGATGTTGCTTCCATGACCTCATCTGGCACGACTTCGATCAATAATGTTTTGTTGCATACAGAAGTGGAACTTTTGCATGAGGAAGTAAACCTCCTCACTCTCCAAACATTTATCCGCACAATCTTCATAACAATTAAGTCTCGGTGGTTCATCCAAATCTATGAAACTATTTTTTTCTTTTTCTAAAAATATTCTTCAACAACTGGAAAATTCAAGATAGTGGACTTACAACCGGGGTAGTTGAAAGTACTAAGTCCCTCTTCATCGGACTCACACAACGGAGCGCACTTATGAACAGGGTCAACGCATATCTCCTCGTCGGAACCATCACCTTCTTGGTAGAAAGTTTCAATGCGATCAATACGTTGATGATAGGTGGTAACGTTTCCATCCCCGTCGGAACTCTTACGACCCCGTCGTCGAGGTTTGATGCGATCGATACGTACCTCAAGTTGCTAAAGTATCCTTTTTATTTAAGCCATGTCATTGTTGACGTCACGACCCTTCATTCTGAAACCTCCCCTTCTTCACCCGATATGAGACATGGAATCCACCACACTCTCCCAGAGCTCTGATACCAAGTGATGGGGATCAAGGTACCAAATACGGGCCTCCAACAGCACTCAACATACACCATAAATAAGGAGCAGTGAACTCATAAAACAGGGCAACCACCACAGGTGGTCGAGTTGGTAAGAGCGTTTGTGTGAGAATCCCTTATACTCAGATTCGAATCCCGCCGGCGCTAATTGGAGTTTAAATCCCAATTTATTCTTAGTGGCCAGGGGGAGGAAGCGCTGTGACATGATCTCCCGACGCGGATTAGTCTCTGGGCCTAGAAAGCCTTTGAGGATACCGTCGTTGATAGTTTAAAAAAAAAAAACTCATAAAACTGGGCAAATCCATGCCACAAATAAACTGATTTTATTCATAAAAAAAAAAGCTTCTTAACAACTATTACAATACCCATATATATAGGGTTTACAAAACTTAGAGAATAAGTACGCTTAATCTAATATGGAAAGCAATTATAGGTAAATCCTAAATAATTGTAAAACTATTCCTAAAAGTACCTAGATAATGAAATATTAAAGATTGTAAATCTATAATTAAATGACTAAATAATAACTTGATGCTGCATCATAAATGTTCTTGTATCAGACTCCCTGGTTTGAAAGAATTCGTCCTCGAATTCAAGCCTTTAATTGATAAAATTCCACACAAAATCTTCCATTGATGTAGATCTTCTTTTGAAATACTAGCTTGCAATTAAATTCTTCCTTTCCAAATAAATAAATACTTGGAATACTTTCATTGTCTTGCCTTAAGAAATCAGCTCATCATAACTAATTTTCTCACCTTTCTTGATACGATTCACAATATCAATTAATATTTTTAGAATAATTGGTGTTGTTGCTTCCCTGACCTCATCTGGCACGGTTTCAATAATGTTTTTTTGCACAGAAGAGTGGAACTTTTGCATGAGCAAGTCAACCTCCTCACTCTCCAAACATTTATCCGCACAATCTTTATAACAATTAAGTCTCGGCGATTCATCCAAATCTATGAAACTATTTTTTTCTTTTTCTGAAAATAATTCTTCAACATAAGGAAAATTAGAGATAGTGGACTTACAACCGGAGTAGTTGAAAGTATTATGTCCCTCTTCATCAGACTCACACAATGGAGCGCACTTATAAACAGAGTCAACGCATATCTCCCCGTCGGAACCATCACCTTCTTGGTAGAAAGTTTCGATGCGATCAATACGTTGATGATAGGTGGTAACGTTTCCATCCACGTCGTCGAGCTTCGATGCGATCGATACGTACCTCAAGTTTCTTAAGCATCCTTTTGATTTCAGCCATGTCATTGTTGACGTCACGACCCTCCATTCTGAAACCTCCCCTTCTTCGTCCGATCTAAGACATGGAATCCACCACGCTCTCCCAGAGCTCTGATACCAACTGATGGGGAACGGGATAACGAACACGGGCCTCCAACAGTCACTCAACATACACCAGAAATAAGGAGCAGCGAACTCATAAAACAGGGTAAATCCATGCCACAAATAAACTGATTTTATTCATAAAATATAAGCTTCCTAACAACTATTACAATACCCATATATATATAGGGTTTACAAAACTTAGAGAATAAGTAGGCTTAATCTAATATGGAAAACAATTATAGGTAAATCCTAAATAATTGTAAAACTATTCCTAAAAGTACCTAAATAATGAAATATTAATGATTGTAAATCTATAATTAAATGACTAAATAATTACTTGATGTTGCATCATAAATGTTCCTGTATAAACCTCCCCTGGTTCTGGTCGGAAAGAATTCGTCCTCGAATTCAAGCCTTTAATTGATAAAATTCCACACAAAATCTTCCATTGATGTAGATCTTCTTTTGACATACTAGCTTGCAATTGAATTCTTCATTTCCAAATAAATAAATACTTGGAATACTTTCATTGTCCTGCCTTAAGAAATCGGCTCATCATAACTAATTTCCTCAACCTAAAATCTCTCTCACCTTTCTTGATACAATTCACAATATCAATTAATATTTTTGGAATAATTGGTGATGTTGCTTCCCTGACCTCATCTGGCACGGTTTCAATAATGTTTTGTTGCACAGAGGAGTGCAATTTTTGCATGAGCAAGTCAACCTCCTCACTCTCCAAACATTTATCCGCACAATCTTTATAACAATTAAGTCTCGGCAGTTCATCCAAATCTATGAAACTATTTTTTTCTTTTTCTGAAAATAATTCTTCAACAACTGGAAAATTAAAGATAGTGGACTTACAACCGGAGTAGTTGAAAGTACTATGTCCCTCTTCATCAGACTCACACAATGGAGCTCACTTATGAACAGGGTCAACCCATATCTTCTCGTCGGAACCATCACCTTCTTGGTAGAAAGTTTGGTTGCGATCAATACGTTGATGATAGGTGGTAACGTTTCCATCCCCGTCGGAACTCTTACGATCCCGTCGTCGAGCTTCGATGCGATCGATACGTACCTCAAGTTTCTTAAGCATCCTTTTGATTTCAGTCATGTCATTGTTTACTTCACGACCCTCCATTCTGAAACCTCCCCTTCTTCGCCCGATCTGAGACATGGAATCCACCACGCTCTCCCAGAGCTGTGATACCAACTGATGGGGAACGGGATACCGAACACGGGTCTCCAACAGTCACTCAACATACACCAGAAATAAGGAGCAGCGAACTCATAAAACAGGGCAAATCCATGCCACAAATAAACTGATTTTATTCATAAAACATAAGCTTCTTAACAACTATTACAATACCCATATATATAGCGTTTACAAAACTTAGAGAATAAGTAGGCTTAATCTAATATGGAAAACAATTATAGGTAAATCCTAAATAATTGTAAAATTATTCTCTGAAAGTACATAAATAATGAAATATTAAAGATTGTAAATCTATAATTAAATGACTAAATAATAACTTGATGCTGCATCATAAATGTTCTCGTATCAACGTTACCCTTTTAAAATGACCCCTCAAGTAGAATAAAACAAGTTTAGGAAAATGATTGTCAGCCTTAAAAATTTAGGCCTCAAACGCTTCAATCTTATGTGTCATGTCTTATCATAGACACATCACATTTTTAAACAAAATCACGCCATGTCATTTTTAAAATGATTTTGTTTAAAATATGATGTGTTTATGTGACAAAACATGACACATACGATTAAGGTCATTGAGGTCTAAATTTTTGAGGTTCTATATCATTGCCCAACAAGTTTAATCAACTCAGTTATATGTTTCTTCTTCTTTCTTCTTTTGCCTTTTTTTTTACAACATACCAAATTTACTGTATTTTTTATTTTTTATCAAACATGCTACAACTAGTCTCTTGTTAGTCTAACTCACGACCTCTCAATTATAAAAGAGACTTTTGTCACTAGACCAAACAGTTTTGGGCTCAAACTATGATTTGATAAGATTTAATTTATCATATCTAGTAAATTATTGTACAATGTATATATCTAGTAAATTATTCTATAAATATCTAGCCGCTGCTTCCACATGTAATTGCTATAGAAAATTCGGGGGGAAAAAAAAATTATTAACACTCCAAATCAAGTAAAATTTTGCAAAATCATGGTAAAGCCATGAAAAATCTTTCGCATTCAAAATGGGTCACTTCCACTGACCAGTACCGAACCTCATTGTCCAGTGGTGATTGTTACCAAATATTTGCATCTTTCTCATACATTTCAAGCCTTATAAGTTGATTAGTAGTAATGAAGGTTAGCAAGAAGAATACGAATCCTCCAAATTATCTGTTCAGCATGCTCACTCAACTTGTTCTAAAGGGAGGTTGACCATTTGCATAAGTGGAGAATCTCTCTATTTAATTATGCATTTGTGAATTCATTAGTGGGGAAGAAATACCAAAAAAGGAGGGTGATGGCTAATTTGTTATTGCTTCGTTAAAAGGGATTGAGACTCAAAAAGAGTAGAGACGTGTGAAAAAAACTTTCATGAAGGTGCCAAAAGCGGCCCCAAAGACGTGTCGTGTCTTGTTGTTCATTTCTTTAGGCCAAAACAACTTTCTTTTGTTCCCTTTTTTCCTAAGCCTGAAAAAGGAGATGGCTATCTCAGTCATAGTTGGTAGTTTGGATGTTATCTTCTAGTCGATAAAGGATGAAGTGGATTTTAATCATTGTGCTTTAACAATTGTGAATGTCCTTTGATATTTCACTTTTGAGTTTTGAACATTAGATTGTATGATTTTGTTCAGCTACGTGGTTCATTAGTTCTTAACTTAATTATAATGAAATAAATAAATGGCTTATATAGGGCAAATGTATTACACTAAATACTCTACGCATGACTATTTTATTGAGTAATGGGTTTCACTTGTTCTTACCTAAATTATCATGGAATAATGGCTTATATAGTGCAAGTTTCATGCTTGTGCTGATGCACAAGGTTTTAACAAAACCCATTTATAAAACGCCTGACATTACGCTGTAATATTTTAAAATTGACGTAGATAGTAAATGAAAGCATATGTTGTTCAAGGAAAGTTAATTTTGTAAGTTCCGATGTGTGTCTTGACATAATTAGACTCGATAAGTAGAATATTTAGTTGATAGGGAATCTCAGATTCTTCGGGATACTTGATGTAATGCCTATATAAATGCCTCCTTATCAATAAATAAAATATCGATTTTGCATCTTCCTTTTTCCCCTAGAACACGTTATCAGCACGTGGCTCTAGCCTTGGTCTAATAGCCCTGGCAAAAAAAAATTCAAAAACCCTAGGTTTTGAACCTGAAAAAAAAAAAAAACTCAAAACCCCAGAAATATATATATTTTTTTTCTGTCGGCAACTATTTGTCGGCAAAGAAGGCCACCCCCCAGAAATTCTCTTCTGCCAACACCTCTTTGTCGGGAAAGAAAAGAACCCCCCCTCCAGAAATTTTATTCTACCGACGATAGCTTTGTTGGCAAAGAATGAAAAATCTCAGGTCACCCAGAAATTTTCTCTGGGCACCCATGCCATCCCGTTCCCCAACCGCGGCGCCCAGGTTGGTGTCTCCACCGACATTCGACGCCGCCCCGCCGCAAAGCAGCCCAGCGCCGCCCTAAATTCGACCGCCCCAAGCCCATCGAGTCAAGCCCGCTATGGAGGAGACCTAGACGACGCCTGGCCAGTCCAGCGTCGACACGATCTGCCTGCATCCATCCCAGCGCCGCCCGTGCCGACGAAACCCAGAACCAGCGCCGCCTCGCTGTATGCTTCTCGGCTCAGCCCTAGCGCCGACGACCGTCGCAACTCCGTGCGCTCGACCCATGTGCTCGACCCGGTTTCAACCCAACCCGTTTGCAATTGATGCAGACTCAGTTTCGTCGACCCGACCCGTTTGCAATTGATGCAGACCCGGTTTCAACCAGGATCTTTTGATCCGACCCAGGCAAAACGGTAATTGTATTTGCCCCAGATAAAAAGTTTTTACCCTACGGGTTAAAACAGTTACTGCAGTAATTCTTATATTAGTTTTACTGTTATATATATGGTGAATATGACTAACCATATGTTTTTCTTTTCCATGACATTTACTGCACGACGCATCGCGATGGAATTGTGAGAATTATTTCGTTGCACGTACATGGAAGAGCATCTCAAATTTGCATAAGGATCAGAACTGAGTCCTCAAGCGCAATTTATATTACAACGCAGTTCATTTAGTGAACTAACAAGTAAGTTTTTCTTAAAGTTCATGCTTTCTGCAATTTAAATTGTTGAGAATTTTGTTTTTTCCGGGATTTTCAAACTCCCTGCTACATCATCCCGATTCTTCTGCTTCTGGGACGATACAAATGAGCCCCACCCACCCCCACGTATCACTAAGGGGTAACTGTGATGTTACCGTCCAAAGTTGTGCTTGTGGTTGTGATGTCACTGTGAACCACAACTCTTCGTGACTATTTTAGCACGATTCCGATAGAATATTGTCGATGATTTTGACGGTCCTGGGGACTCACATTATATAAAAAGGGACAAACTCATGATGTGCGACGGAAATTGTCGTTGTAACATCCATATGTGACGGAAATTGTCACAATAAATATTGAATTGAGTTTCCATAATCTTGGTCTCGACCTAAATTCAATACCTTCCCTCTTGTTCTTTTGAAAAAAATAATAATAATAAAATAATTGACCGAAAAATGCGCCGTAAAATGACATTAAAAATACAAGTGACGAAGTTCATGTCACACGTTCAGAAAAAGAGGGGGAGGCTATGCCTCCAAACCCCTATGTCATGAGGAAAAAAAAAAGGGTCATTGGAAAAAAAATGAAAAAGAATCATATCATTGATATGATTCTACATCGGTTCACTAATTGTAAATTATGCAATCATATGGCTAATAAATACAAGAGATATATGGAAGAAGATGAGAGTATATTCTCATGATTACGGATTTTGAAAGCAAAAAATAATTTGTGATCAATATGAAGCATATGACTTCATAGTCGAATTGACTACGAATCCGTTTATTTTGTGAAGGCATAGACCTCACATGTGTGACTAATGCTACTTAGACGTTACACTTTTTATGGTCAAAACCTCGATATAACCGTTGACATTTAATCTTACTTCTCTCATATTGTTCAAGTAAATGAACGGACGAGAATTTTATGATGCATACATGGTTCGATTCCCTAAATAACTATATGTGAATGCAATGTCTCGCATTACACATTTACATGGCATATTGATATGAGTTCACCAATCTAATTGGTGATGTTAACTCGAAAATCGCATAGATAAACGAGCCTATGTTCGTTAAGAAACAAATAGACATGCTTACGCACATGCGCCGAAGCATGCGCACTGCCAAGCTTCGGCTTAGGCACATTTGCTCACGCCATACACGGCCTCGGTTTCGGCCTTGGCTTGGCTTGCGGGCCTCGGTCTCTGGACCTTGGCTTGCACACGGCCCGCCTAGCCCTGCCCCGGCAGTGGCTTGCACATGGCTCGGCAAGCAGCCTCTCTTCGGCCTTGGCATGCCTTCGGCCCTTTGCACGACCTCGGCCCCATCAGGTCTCTGCTTCCTACCTCGGCTGGCCCTCGGCAACCTGCATGGCCTCGACTCTAGCATACAAGCCTCGGCATGTCTTGGCACTTGCTCAGCCTCAGCCCGCATGTGCACTACCTCGGCTTCGGCCTTGACAGCCTTGCAGCCGCCTATGCTTGACCCCGGCCCCTCTCCTGTCTTGTTTCGGCTCGGCTTACACTCTAGCTCGGCCTCGGCCTTGCCTTGGTTTCAGCCTCAGCCTTGCCTTGGCTTCGGCCTTGGCTAGCTAGCTCTTGGCCCCGATCCTTGATGCTCGATTTTTAGACATTTATGTCTATATAGTATCGATGCTGGCTCATTTGGTTGTTTTTCGGCTCTAGTTTTGAGCGTTAACAGATGTATTTGCTACGCCTTTAACCATGCCTGTGTTTTATCTCGTGATGTTACACGCCATGTAACACTCTATAGGAATTGAGTATACACTCCGGTTTATATGACTTGGCATAAAACTTATCTCTACTCTCTTATATATGAATGTATCATAGAGACATTGAGTGCATAGCTAATCTTCATGGATTTTGTGTTTATAAATCCATTGTGACTATGATAACTTTTCATTCTCAAAGTTTTCATGTCTTACGACATTATGATTCAAAGTCACATATGCTCTCTATGCATAAAGAAGCAATCGAACATTTCTCACTACTTAAAGATATTCGTGCCAACGTTTATCTCCTTGAAAATTATTGTGAAAATTGAAAAGATTTCTTATGTATAGCTTTTAATGAATGCGCACAACTTAAGAGTCAATATTGTGAATATTATCATTTAGATTCTTTGAATCGGCGACTCATATAGACTCTAACATACATCGTCCGGAATTTTGGACATATTTTGATGATCCATATATGCAAGAAAGTCATGAACATCGTTTCTTTTGAGCAGAGAAGCTATTGGGATCAAAGATGGCCAAAAGAATATTTGGTAGCGTCATGAGCAATGCTCACGGCTTAAAGATGACGTTAACGTCACCCAAGTCTTCCTCCAAGTCAATGGAAGCACTATTTATACATTTAAAAGTGCATATGATCCCCCTTATGATCCTTTATTGACGAGTTGCCTAAGCACATCTTCAATAATAATCCTACAAGAAATGTTAGTAGTATACGATAAGTAGGGATCATTCTAGCCGGGGATTAAGGGTACCTGACATGTAAAAGGTTAGAAACACATTTATACATTTATACAAGCAAAATCGAAACAAAAAGGGGTTGAGAATGGATCGGCAGCAAGGCTGCCCTAAAACCTAAAGACACGAAAATAATTCCTAATTTACTATATACAAGTGATCATCATCTTTCACACAAAGCAACTAACACAAAAACTCTTTAACAAGTAAGACACACATGCTTGAAAGTAAGGAACAAGTATCGACACATCCTAAACTTAATTCAATTTCGACTACAATTAGAGTGATTAGCCTTTTAACTAATTGTAAGACATCTAAAGTTTTAAGATCATGCTATTCGCCTTAGATCCTAAAGGTCATGCTAAACCGGTTTTACACTTTTTAACATTTAAGCACAAGAGTCTATATCGAAAATAAACAAACAAGTAAGGTTGTCAATCTTCTTATTAAACTTACAAGTTCTAAGGTTATTAGATCTGCATCCTGTTCACCTGGTCACCAAGTGACCAAGAAGATATGGTCAACAAACCATTAGATCAAGGTTCATTAAAATCTGACGGCTGATAATTAATGAACCTCTGAATTTGTAGCCGTCGGATTTTAATGAACCTTGATCTGATGGTTTGTTGACCATATCTTCCTGGTCACTTGGTGACCAGGTGAACGGGACTGTATTAGATCTAGGTGAGCAACACAATTTAAGAAAACTCAACTCGTATGACTTAATCATATTACTCTATTATATGAAACCTAGCACTTAGAATTACATGCTTTAAACAACACTAGTCATCGGTTTAAATGCCCTCACCTTAGTTCTAATCAATTTTAAGTCTAAAACATGAATCAAATACCTATTGTCCTAATTATCAAAGCATACGAAAATTACATGCTAAAATCGCAAACTACATTACAAACCACAAACCGATTTCATACAATAGTTTAACAAAAACCAAGAAACAAAATGAGTTTATACAAGTCACACAAACTAGATTAAATACAAGAGTCATAGAGTAAATGGATTACACTTTAGAAACCTTGAAGACTTTGCAAGATGTGGTGGAGACGCACGGCAGAAGGTAGGGTGAAGATACGGATTTTATGAAAGGTGGTGGTGAGGTTTCGGCTAAGTATTTTGATGTTTGGTACTTGAGAGACTTGGTAGAGCTTTTGGCTAGTACTTGTGCTTGAGATGAGATGATTTTTCTGTATAGAGGATGCCTCTATATATAGGGGAAGAGATGCAATGGATTCGGCAGAAATCCTTAAGTGAATCGGCAAGGAAATCCAAATCCTATCCGATTTTGGTTTTGTTGCATTCTTTGTTCTTCTAAGAATTTTTCTTGTCCGAATTATTCATGGATCACAGCCTTCATGGACTCCTTAATGGATTAGCAACACTTTCTTGATGGATCAAAGTCCAATGAATTGGCTGCAAGCTTTCCTAGCTCACCCGGGACAACTTTTTACTAGAACCGGCAATATGCTTGGTTTTTTTTCCTGTCCGAGCTAGGAGATTCATTGTTTCCTTTTCCTTCACTTCTTTTTGGCTTGGTCGATTCTCCTACTCTTCATATGGACCAGTAGCTCTTGATTGATTCATTCGGTTGCCATTTTAATACACAAATACAAAAAAGTGTAAAAATGGGCAGTAGGTTGTTCTTCTCGGCAGGGCAGTGACATTTCTCTCTTGTGATGAGCATAACTCTCTCCTCAGAAAATATTTTGATGCAGTTCCAAGTTCTGTAGAAACTATACTCATATAGCTTTCTATGCATATATGGCTCGTACTCTGGTTCCTTACGAATCGTCCTGGAAAATTTCTGGAAGTTGGTTGATGTGCCCAGGAAAATACTGGAATTACTGGATTTGCACCAATTTTGTGCTTTGCAATTTCCTGGCATCTTTTCTTTGCTCTGATTAGTATAATTCCTTATATTTCTCAATCATCAATATGTTTCCTGCATATAAGAGAAGAAAAATTCATCAAAAGTATAGTCGAGACTTTACAGATCCAACGAAACATCACATAAACTCCTAAATCGGCTACTTGACAATTTTATACATTTTTCCTATACTTAGCACGATTTCTTTATAACTCTACCAAAATCTCATGAATCTATATTATGACTCGATTCTAAAAAAATAAGTGTTAAACAAAGTATAAATGAAGAGTAAAATATATTAAGAACGTAGCATTTTATGGTCCTATCATTCATTAGCCATGCTCATTATTTGGAAGCCTAATATTTAGTAAAGTTTTGGAGTAACGCGCTCCTACGCTAAAGATAATGATACATAGGATGATGGCTTTCATTCCTTATCATAGTTCAATTTGAGACACAATGATACTATGGTGATCTATCTAATGGTTAAATTCAAGCCATAACACTTCGATGTTATGAAACACCTTCACAATAATTGAAAAGTTGAAAAAACCTACAATTTCCGGTTTTTCAGCTCGCGGACTCGTCATTGGAGGAACCGGTTCACCTACTTTTAGGCCGGTTCTTGATGTGAGACTTATGGCCACCGATTCCTAACATCCAAGGCTACCTACTTATAAAATTTAAGGACCATTGGACACCTGGAAGGTGGTGAACCGCTCGACATAAACGTTCACTGACCTCCGGCGATGAGGCTGGCGGCGTTGGAATCCTAACACAAGTTTTTATCTATTGTTAAAATTTGGTAACATTTGGTGTCCCAGAACTTAGTGAAACGTTTCAGGAAGCGTATATGCATGTTACATTTTGTAACAGAATGCATCTTGTTAACGGATAAGTGTTAACGATCAATACCCTTTATCGTCCACATACTGTATGTGCCATATTGCACCACCACAAGCGCTTAATGATGGGTTATTCTTCTTTGAGTAAGACATGAGCTTCCACCTATAGTCCGCTATATAGAAACCTTAACAGGCGATCTCGTTTGTGTCACTTTTGATGAGCCAGTCCTCCCGTCGTTAGGGGGAGATAAGAACAAGTATGTTCAAGTAGAATGACTTGGCATTACCGTGGTTTGTCCCCAATGTGCTTCATCATATCCCCCAAAGTCCCATAACTCAAAGTGAGGAGATTTTATATACATGTTGCAAAGAGCAAACTATTGGCCTTTCAAGGAAAAGATCGGAATAGTACTCGTGTTTCAAACATGCCTGGAAGGTTTGATGTCCGGATAAATGGACATGTTATCACCCATAGATGGTGGCATGGTGACTCCAAAAAAGTGGTAGATGTTGTCACTAGGCCGTGGCTCTCACAGAAGTGTAGAGAGGCCACTTGGTTTGATATACACTCGTCGAATACGAGTTTGGCACAACTTGATCCTTTGATTAATGATACTCATTTGTCTCATGGATTATCTGGATTATGGTTATCATTGGGGGACGCCTCAATGCAAAGCCAATCCATATAGATATATCTATAAATGTGAATTACACTAGTGTACATGAGGACGTGGATTATGAGTTTGATATCAAGCACACACTTCGTTGAAGCAAACACCAATGTTGTGAATTAGCCTACACATAAAGATATACGATCCAGGTTAAACAAAGAGATAGGTCTTTGGTAAGGTGATGCCGACACCGCAAGTGTAAACCCTATCAATAATCAATGATGGAAAGCGTAGTGAGAAAAAGAGCCTAGACTCACCTTATGGCGCAAGGTTCTCACAAACGCCCTGGAATCGACTACAATGATATATGCTCTCGCAATGGAATCATATTGCACTTCACTACCTTGGCAGTCAGGTAGTTCCGAAAAACTGAACATGTAGCTTGTATCATCTCTATTGGGACTAAGTAAAGAGATGTACATAAATATCTTGAACGGATTTGTTTTTACCCAAGTTAAGTGAGAAGAAGCCACGAAGTACTTATGCTATCAGATTGAGACGATCTCTTTGTTTTTACCCAAGTCAAGACTTGTTTTGTCTATATGACGAGAAGTCTTGGGAGATGAAACTCTTCATCTAAGTATGATGCGCGCAATCATGTACTTGTCATAATATGTTCGACTCAACATCTCATTCTCTATAAACTTATAAAGCCAAGGTAATGGCTAGATGCGCCCACGCAATGCCATGGTATATGGCAGTACTTTCTTTCAAGTGTGAAAGGTTTAGGCTCATTCGATCCCATCATGAAAGACACATCAAAATGCAATTCCAGAATCTGCCTGATTTTGTAGGTCGACTTACATGAGACCTACATGACAGCCCACTCGTCGAAAAATAGTGAAATCAGTACCGATGGAAAGATCTATGTGTCTTACTTTCCAAGGACACCAACCATTTAATCATAGCTATTGTATTGATTAAGTTATGGCTGTTTTGGCAAAGTAGAACGAATATGTCCGCTAATTTGCAGATCAATCACTTTCGACAGAGCTTTGTGATTAGCTCATAACTAACCACATTATATACTTTACATCACTGGAAAGATACGGGTGTTTAGTTTCCAGAACTCTTTATGGTTCGTTCATACCTACTGTATCGAAGGAGTTATGACTATTTAAGTACATGAAGGTCATACAGCGCGTGAATCAAATTTTCAACGCGAACTCTAGTTTTGAGTTGTTAAGCAACGTTCTTCCTTAAGACCAAGTAAAATTAAGTGTAGATGGTCTAATACAAGGATAATGTGGCCGTATTCAATGACTCGATCATTGTCCACGCCTACTTTTGAAACTTGTGAGAAGTGTTTGTACACGTCATTAATCTAAACTTCGAGATTGAGTTACTGATCAGGGAGAGTTGTCTTGTAGACATCAGGGGGAGTCTACCTCACATGTAATCATCAATTGTAGTTAGTGTATTGTGGTCTTTTCCCTTCGACCAAACTTTTTATTTTACCCAAGTTGTTTTTGTTTTGCTCGGCAAGGTTTTAGCGAAGCAACATGTTATGCACCGTATCACATTAGGTATGCGACACAAGGGAGAGTGTTCAAGGAAGGTTAGTTTTGTAACTTCCGATGTGTGTCTTGACCTAATTAGACTAGATTGGTAGAATCTTTAGTTGATAGGGAATCCTAGATTCTTCGGGATACTTGATGTAATGCTTATATAAAGGTCTCCTTAACAATGAATAAAATATCGATTTTGCATCTTCGTTTTTCTCTTAGAACATATGTTACTTTTTTTTTCTATTTTTATCTTGTTTCTGCACAAACCCGTAGGCCTGGTAGAGACTGATGAATCTAGATGTGATCTCCTCCTACGAACTGCTAACTAAGGGGAATACCGGGCGGGCCGGTCTTCTCCTCTCTGATGCCTAAGTCAGTACAGTTGGGATGAATAGATAACTTAAGCACGTATGATAAGCAGTTGGAGAGATCAGTTACCTATTAAAGAGGGTAGTTGAGGCCCTTATATAGGTGGTCGGGCGTGAGGTCTGGTCTTACTCTTCGATGTGGGACTGGTTTCCTTCTGTTCGCACACAAAAGGACAGCTCTGGCTGCCTATTCGGCAGGCTGGCGTCCCCGGGACCCTGGTCACAAGGTAGATTGCTGGATCTCGGGTCCGGGTGCTGGTGATCCTGCTCCGGGCCTCAGTCCGGCCCCGGATGCACTGGCTGTGGGTCTGTGGGCTTATGTAGCCCCTTTGTGGCTACTGGCAACAAGTCCCTCAAGTTCCCGGTCAAGTGCAATCTTGAATGGGGACTTAATATCTCGCTCCTGCCCCGTAGACCCGCAGGGTTACCGACCCAACGGTGCCCAGTCTCCCAAGTCCGCATTGAAGATTGGGCGTGACCGGCCGTTCGGGAAGAGAAGGCGTGGTGATGTGAGGACTCGACCGGTGGACTGCCATGTCGGGACAAGTCTCCCAAGTTCCCAGGGTGAAAACTGCTGCCAACGGTGAGGCAGGCCGGGGAGTAGCCCGGTGGTTCGGCCCAGCTTGTGCTGGAATAAGCGTGGGGTAATATAGAGTTACTAGCCTGCGGGGAGGCCTGTTGGAGCGTGGAATAAGCCAACAGGTACCCCGGTGGGGTGTTGCGGCCATGTTGAAGCACCGGTTAACACCTGCTAGTTCTTCTCAGCTTGTGTTGGAATAAGCGTGAGGTAATGTGCAGGTTTGCTAGTCTGTGGGGAGACTTGTTCTGTGTTAGAGAAACAATATGCCCGGTGGGGTGACGTGGAGATAACAAGTCTCGCCATAGATCCCCAAATTTATCACAGTTCAGTGTGATGCAGGGTTTTTAGCCTGCGGGAAAAGTTTGCATGTGTTAGATGTAAACTCTCCCGGGTTTATAAAGCCCATGTGTTTGAAGCCTTGAGTTGTTGCTGGCTTGTCCCTGCCCGTAGGGGCGAAGGAAAGTAACTAAACTGGTGGAATGCCTTGGAGCCGGTTGAATGTCACATAACCGGTGGAATGCCATGGAGCTGGTTGAATGCTACATAACCGGTGGAATGCCATGGAGCCGGTTGGATACTACATAACCGGTGAGATGCCATGGAGCCGGGTGAATGCTACCTAACCGGTGAGATGCCATGGAGCCGGTTGAATGCTACTTAACCGGTGAGATGCCATGGAGCTGGTTGAATACTACATAACCGGTGAGATGCCATGGGGCCGGTTGAATACTACATAACCGGTGGAATGCCATGGAGCTGGTTGAATACTACATAACCGGTGAGATGCCATGGGGCCGGTTGAATACTACATAACCGGTGGAATGCCATGGAGCCGGTTGAATACTACATAACCGGTGAGATGTCATGGAGCCGGTTGAATACTACATAACCGGTGAGATGCCATGGGGCCGGTTGAATACTACATAACCGGTGGAATGCCCTGGCCCTTGGGGAAGTGGGGGGGCTTGACGCCTCGATTCCCGCCCCTATCTCCCTTAACTGCCGCTTGTAGGTGGGACAGGTGGCTGACATGCAATGAAGGAGAGAGCCCATCAGTCCCATCAGTTATGATGGCTTGGGAACTTAATCGATGCTGGGACACGTGTCAGTAGGGAGCGGTCGGAGATGGAGGGAATCTGCGGCTGGGGTTGCCTCTCCTTTTTGCTTGCCCTAATTATCAACAAGGTGTAGTTTTGCCGCCTATAAGATGCTTCGCACCCCCCTCCTCTCTTCCTGTCGTATTTTGCTGAAGCTTGGCTCCTCATCTGCCGTCTGTCTGTGTTGTTATCTTGCTACACAACTAACTAAGCGTAGGGTAAATTCTGTTCTTCGGCTTTATGGAATCTGGGAGGTCAGCCAATTCTGTCGGTGCCGGCCGTGCGTCGACGGGGGGTCCGTGAGGCACCAGCTGTTGGATGGCGACAAGGTGATTTTTTGTGACGAGCCGACCAGAAGCATGACTGCTGGCGAGATAAGGGATTTTCGGGCTAAGTGGGGCATTGACTCCTCCGTTAAGCTCCGGGGCCTGTATCCTGGGGAACTGGCCTGCAACCCGGAGGAGGGTTGGGTTGCCGTTTTTTAGGATTAATTTCGGCACGGGCTATCTCTGCCGCTGCCGAAGTTTGTCCAGTACGTGCTGAGCCTGATAAATGTCTCCCCCGCCCAGCTTCCTAGCAACCAGTGGAGGCAGTTGCTTGGTCTCGGGTGTTTATCCAGTCTTAGCAACATGGACTGGCCCACGATAAATGAGTTCCGGACGCTGTACAAGATTCTCTACTGCAAAAAGGCCCAGGCCTCCGGCTGTGTCAATTTTGCCGTGCGGGACTTCGGTCCTCTCATCACTCACCTGCCGTCGTCGGTTTCGAATGTATGGCGGAGATCGGTTGTGATGGCCGGGGGTAGGTGGCAGCGTAGTTCGAGGAGCTTTCGGGTGCCCGGGGCTTATCAAGCTATCGGAGATCAGTCGTACGGGTTGGTCGACTTGGAGAGGCAACGGATAGCCCGGCTTTTTGTTTGCTGGGACAGCCTGAGCCGGAGCTCTTACAATTTTATCTGGTGGAATGTGTTGGAGATATGCGAGATGGGGAAGAAACCTGGTAAAGTGCCTTGCGCTGTTGTTTTGTGTGGTCGTATTTTATTCTAACCGCACGGTTTATTGATTTGCAGCTCATGCCCCCCGGCTCGCTGTTCGGAGCGAGGAGACCGTCGAGGCGGATGACGAACTTGTGGCCCAGAGGTTGATGGAGATGGGGGAGATGGCCTCGAAAACCGTTGTAGATCCGGACACCTTAGAGAGCACGGTGCATAGTAATCTTGTGCCGCTCATGTTTCCGGATTCCCACTACGGTCGGCGGCCGGGCGGTGAGGAGAATGCCCCACTTGTTATTCGGGACGTGGGACCGGTGGGCTCACCAGGTCCGGAACCTCTAGCGCGGCCGGTGGGTATACGAGCCCCGCAGGAGAGAGAGGCAGCGGAGATGACTTGGTACCGCAAAAGCGGTCTTGGCGAGGCTCCGGCCAAGAGGGCGAGGACGTTTGATACTGGGGCGTCAAGCTCGGCCGATGGGGGGTCAGCCTTGGTTCTGGCGGAGGGAACCGGTGGCCGGAGGAGTAGGGAAACCGCTGAGTCGGAAGCCAATCGCTGCTCTGGTGGTGGTGGTTTTGGTAGGTTCGTGGCATCTACCATTGAGGCCTTGGGACTTGATCGGGAGGCTGCCGGAGATGTGCGGCCGAGCGAGAGCAGGAAGAAAGCTGTGGAGTTGGGTCTTCGGGTAAGTCTGGTCGCGTACCTGTGTGGAACTGAGGTTCTTCTGCTCTCCCTCTCCTTTTTTGATGCTACGAGCTAATGTTCTTCTTTTGTGTACTTGTACCAGCTGGTGCATAGCCTTTACGCCGCTGAGCGTAGTGAGGAGACTCCGGCTCTGGAGAGGCAAGTGGAGGACCTCACCATGCAGCTGTCATTGGCGGAGGCTAAGCTTGCGCAGGAGAGGAAGGAGGCCGGTCGGTTGGCTACCGCTCGGGAAGAGAGGAATATGGAATTGGAGGCGAAGATTTTGGAGCTGCAGACCCAAGTAATAGCAGTCGTCAAAGGAGGGGAGAAGCTCGTAGAGTCCCAACTTGCCGAAGCCGCTGATAAAGCTATCGACAATTTCTGAGAGTCAGTGGAGCTTGCAGAGATGCTGGAGGCCGCCCGTGCTAAGGGTATAAATGATGAGTATCTGGAGTGGAGGGAGAAAGGGTGGCTTGATGCCGAGCGGATGGAGGCTGAGGTAGCCTTGGCCAAGAAGCTGGAGCAAGAGCGGTCTCTCAAGGCTGGTGGGTCAGGGATTAGAGGCTCTGGTGGCGCTGATTAGCAGTTTTTTTTTTTATATATACTTGGCAGATGTATCTACTATATAACCACCTGTAGTTCATTCTAGAGGCAGTGACTATCTGTATTGAACGTTGGTACTAAATACAGTACTGTCCATTTTTAAGACAGTGATCTCACTTAGGGTAGAACCGCAGATGCTGGATATTCCATGGGCGGGTGGAGTAGATGCCTTCGGTGTCTATGATGTGGAATGTCGCCGGACCTGCGGCTGCGGTGATTTGGTAGGGCCCTTCCCACGTTGGCTCCAAAGCCAGTGGCTTTTTCTGAACTTTCTTCATCACCCAATCCCCCACTTGCAACTTCCTTTCCCGGACCTTTCTGTCATAGTATCGGGCGACCCGTTGCTTGTATGTTTGGTTTCGCATATGCGCTTGGTCGCGTCGCTCCTCAATGAGATCCAGGTTGAGCCGTATGCCCTCGGCGTTCGTTTCGGCGTCGTAATTCTCGACCCTGCCGCTGGGCATGTCGGTCTCCACGGGGAGTACCGCTTCGCTCCCGAATGCCAGGCAGAACGGGGTCTCCCCCGTTGCTTGGGTTGCTATCGTTCGGATGGCCCATAGAACCGCGGGGAGTTCCTCAGCTCAACATCCTTTTTTGTCATCCAGCTTCTTCTTGAGGAGACTTTTGATAATCTTGTTGACCGCTTCCACCTAGCCGTTGGTTTGCGGGTGCGCCACTGAGGCGAACAACATCTGTGTCCCCATGGAGGCCGTGTACTGGATAAGATCAGCATTGTTGAACTGTGTCCCGTTATCCGTGACTATAGTCTGCGGCACCCCGAACCTGCAGTAGATGTTCTTCCATAGGAATTTTCTTACCCGCTCCTCGGTAATCTTTACTAGGGGCTCCGCCTCGACCCACTTAGTTTGATAGTCAACGGCTACAATGGCGTACTTGTGTTGTCCCACAGCTATTGTGAAAGAGTCGATGATGTCTAGCCCCCACTGTGTGAACGGCCATGGCGCTAACAGAATTGACAACGTGATTGCCTGAGCATGAGGTGTAGTGGCGTACATGTGGCAGCCGCCTGATATTTTTCTCGACGCTGCTGCCATGTTTGGCCAAAAGTATCCTGCCCGTAGTGACTTATGAGACAGGGATCGGGCGCCAGAGTGGTTACCGTACACTCCTTCGTGGATTTCTTGCATGATGGCTTCTCCCGCCTCTTTAGTCACACATTTTAGCTGGGGGAAGTTGTGCCCTCTTCGGTACAACTTGCCGCCGAGGAGGCTGTACCTGGCACACCGGAGGTGTAGCCTCTTAGCCTCCACTTTATCCTGGGGGCTGGTTTTGTCAACCAGGTATCTAATTATCGGATCCATCCAGCTTGGTGGCGCCTCCTCTACCGCAAATATCTCGGAGATGGTCTTGCTTATGCTCGATTTCTGGAGGGTTTCAATCTTAGCTCTTCGATACTCCGGTGGGTAGTTTCCGGTTGCCAACCCTGCTAGGGTGTCCGCATGCCTATTTGTCTCCCGGGGTATATGCTGAATCGTGGCGCCCTGGAATGGCTTGATCAGGGTTTTGGCCAAAGCCTGGTAGGAGGCTAACTGGGGTTCCTTGACTTCGAACAGCCCGTTCATCTGGTTTACCACCAGGCTCGAGTCGCTGTATATTTCCAAGGATGGGATTCCCATTTCCTTGGCTAGCTGCAAACCGGCTATGAGGGCCTCATATTCAGTGGCGTTGTTGGAAGTATTGAAGAGGAACAGCAGGGCATACTCGTACGACTGGCCATCGGGCGAGGTTAGCATGACGCCGGCTCCACTCCGCTTACTCGTTACGGAGCCGTCCACATAAAGCTTCCAAGCGCTGGGGAGGCCTGGTTCAACCTTTATGGCTTGAACTGCTTCGGTGCCCTCGGACCGGCCGGAGTGCGCTTCTACCGCCATCGGGGTGAGTTCGCATATGAAATCCACAGCGGCCTGGCCCTTGATAGCCGTTCGCGGGGCATAAGTGATGTCGAACTCTCCCAACTCGACTGCCCACCGTACGAGCCTGCCGCTAGTATCCGGTTTTTGCAAGATCTGCCGTAGAGGGTGATTGGTATACAGGGTGATGGAATGAGCCTGGAAATAGTGCCGGAGCTTCCTGGCGCCGACGATCAGAGCCAGAGCCAGTCTTTCAATGTCAGGGTATCGGCTTTCGGCTCCGGTAAGTCTCTTCCCTACATAGTATACTAGGAGATCGAGTGTGCCCTCCTTCCTAACGAGAGACGCGGAGACGGCCGTTCCTGATGCAGCTATGTAGAGGTATAGCATCTCGCCCGACACTGGTTTGGATAGGAGAGGCACTGCAGACAGGTAAGTCTTAATGGATTGGAATGCTGCCTCGTGCTCCGCCGCCTAGTGAATTTTCTTGAACTGATGTGCCTTGAGCATTTTAAAGAATGGGGTGCACTTATCGGTCAGGCGGGAGATAAATCTGGCCAGGGCGGCTAGTCGGCCGGTCAGCATCTGGACCTGGTTTCTTTCCCCTGGTGTTTCCATGTCTAGGATCGCTTAGACCCTCAGTGGGTTAGCTTCTATCCCCCGCTGGCTGTTAATGTGGCCTAGGAACAGGCCCTCTGAAATCCCGAAAATGCACTTCTTCGGGTTCAGGCGCATCCCTAACTTGAGCATCTTACCGACGACTACTGCCAAGTCTCGGACGTGGGCTCCTGCGGTCAAGCTTTTGACTAGCATTTCATCCACGTACACTTCCACCGTTTTACCCATCTCCTGCTCCAGCATGCGGTTTACCATCCGTTGGTATGTGGCCCCGGCGTTCTTTAGACCGTACGGCATCCTCTTGTAACAGTAGGTCCCTCGGTCAGTCGTGAACGAGGTGTGCTCTTCATCGTCCGGGCTCATCCTTATCTGATTGTATCCGGCGTAGGCATCCATGAAGCTGAGTAGTTTAAAACCGGACGTGGAGTCTATAAGCTGGTCTATTCGGGGGAGCGGGAAGCTGTCTTTTGGGCACGCCCGGTTTAGGTTGGTGAAATCAACGCACATGCGCCACCGGTCGGTTCCCTTCTTGGGACCATAACAACGTTGGCGAGCCATCGGGGATACTGGACTTCCCGGATGAAACCTATGCCTCTCAGCTTCTGCACTTCCTCTCTGATCGCCTCATACTTCGCCGGGCTGAAGGACCTCCTTTTCTGCCTCACCGGAGGAACGTTGGGCAATGAATTTAGCCGGTGGACGGCTATTTCTGGGGATATGCCTGCCATATCCTCGTAGGACCGTGCGAACACTGAACTGTTGTCTCAGAGAAAGGTGATGAACTCTTGCCTAACAGCCGGGGCGAGCTTCGTTCCTATCACCACTTTTCGCTCCTGGTGATCCTCCGAAATGGAGATTGTTTCGGTTTCTTCCACGGCCGACGGTCGTTTTAGCTTCTCGTCGTCGGAATCGGTGTCATCACGGGGGTCGATACTCGGATCCGGTACTGGCGCTTGTTGAGTAGCCGTGAAGACCTCGGTCCGCTTTCTCCCGTGGGCCAGGGCCTCTGCATAATACCTGCGAGCGATCTTCTGGTCCCCGCGTATGGTAATGACGCCGACGGGTGAAGACATTTTTAACATCATCATGTGGCCGGCTATGAATGTTTTCAGCCTCCACAGCCCCGGCCGACCGATTATGCAATTGTATGAGGACATGCAATCCACGATGATGAACTCCAGGTGTTCCTTCCTCGTCCTGTCTCCCTCGCCGAAGATCAGCGGCAGGTAATCTGATCCCAAAGGCTGGACCACCTCGCCGGAGAAGCTTATCAGCGGCTCGTTATCCTGGGATAACTTGCCCCTTCCCCGGTGCAGCCCCTTGTATGCGTCTCGGAACATCACATTGACAGAAGCCCCGGTGTCGATTAACATGCGGCTGGTTATCCGCCGTAATGAGGAAGGGATCGTTGTGCGGTTGGATCAGATCCTCCGGTTCTTCTTCCTCATAGAACGTGACTGAGTTCCATCCAGTTTTAGCAGCTTGGCCGCTTCCTCCCCCAAAGGCATATACTTCCTTTCCCCGGATCGACCTTAAGCATCGCTTCTTCGAACTCCGGGTGAGTCGATCTATGTGGTCCACGCCATGTATCATATTTATGCTTCCATGCACCTCGATCCCTCCGGGGACTCGGGTGCGTATGGTTCCTACTTCTCGGGCACCCTGCCTGTCCCTTTGCGGGTCATCTGTCCGGACTCGGCCGTCCACAACCGTTCTCTGGGGTCGTTGGTCGTTAGTCCGAAGGGCTGGGTCTTCGGGTTTTCCTGCTGGCATAATGGCCAGGGCCCGCGGTTGTCGCCCCATTGGCCCTGCTGCCATGGGCCGTGCCGGTCGCAAAGGCGGTGGTCTCCCATACTTCGGCTTTCTTACTGGTCGTAGGCGTACGATTGCGATCCTGCCGCCCCGCTTTGTTTTCACGGGAGGATGCTGGTAATAGGTCATCCGACCTTCGCTTGGGCATCTTATCCCCATACGTCTCATGCTCCACCTGGGCGTGCCTGACGGCTACGGCCATCAACTCGTAGTACCCCAGTGGCTCCTTCACTCGCAGGGCGTACGAGAGTTCCCCGGGCCTCAACCCCTGCTTGAATGCCATCTCAGCGATCCTTTTATCCAAGTTCCTGACCCCGGCCGTGGCGATATGCCACCGGTTAAAGAAAGCGTGCAGCGTTTCGTGGTCAGTCTGCATGCAATCGAAAAGGATCGTTGACGTTTGGGCCGCCTTGGCTCTAAGGACGAATCAGCCGATAAACTTATCAGCCAGCTGTTCGAAAGTTTCCACCGAGTTTATTGGCAGCTCTTAGAACCAGCCCAATGCTTCCCCCGAGAGCGTCTCTTGGAATACATTGCATCACGTGGCATCTGAGTAGCCCTTTGTGCCCGTTTGTGACTTAAAGCTGTCCAGGTGTTGGTATGGGCAGCTCGTTCCTGAGTACCTCAGTTTCAGGGACTTTTGGTTACCAGAACTTCCGGATTCCCTAACCCGGTGTGGAAAAGGTCCAGTGCGTTCGTTGAATCGCGCACTGTCCTGCGGTCGCACCGTCCTTTTCTCGCTGGCCTCCAACCGGTCCTTTATGTCTGACACCGAGGCGGAGAGCGTCTGAAGCGTCCGTGCGGTAGAGCTGTCCTGCTCGCTCGATGCCAAGCTCGTTCGGTACGGGGGCTCAACCGGGCCGGAATTCCTCAAAGCTTCCGGAAAGAGCGGCGTGGGCAAATGCGCAGTCTTTCTCCTTCCCGTAGGCTGTCCCACTTCTAGGTGCGGGAACTCGTTACCTTTATTTGCGGGCCGTGATGCCGCCCGAGAGATGTCCTGCTGGTGTCCTTTCTCCAGGTCCGCCAATAAGGCGATGTTTACCGCTTCCAACTCTTGGCACCGGGCATTTGCCCTTAGTCGGTCTCGATTGCCCTCCTCTCGCAATCGCGCGACTTCTGCCTTCATCTTTTTTATCTCCTCCCCCGCATCGTATTGGTCAGGATTGTCTGAGCCCCGGCGATCGTGGGTTCCGTCCTGGTTGGGAGAAGGGGCAAACCTCGCGCTGACCTCAGATTTAAGGTTTTGGGCCTGGTCGGGGACCCGGACTCGTTCTTTCAGCCTTCTGGCGCCAGCTTTTACCTTCCTTCCCTCCATGGCCTCCGGATTGTGGACTTACTTTCAAACTGCCTTTCAAAGGATCGATCGGGTTCTACCCTCCGGTAGAGCAACGCTACTTTTTTCGTGGATCAAATGCTTCCCACAGACGGCGCCAATTGTTTCTGTACAAACCCGTAGGCCTGGTAGAAACTGGTGAATCTAGATGTGATCTCCTCCTGCGAACGTGCTAACTAAGGGGAATACCGGGCGGGCCGGTCTTCTCCTCTCCGATGCCTAAGTCAGTACAGTTGGGATGAATAGATAACTTAAGCACGTATGATAAGCAGTTAGAGAGATCAGTTACCTATTAAAGAGGGTAGTTGAGGCCCTTATATAGGTGGTCGGGCGTGAGGTCTGGTCTTACTCTTCGATGTGGGACTGGTTTCCTTATGTTCGCACACAAAATGACAGCTCTGGCTGCCTGTTCGGCAGGCTGGCGTCCCCGGTCCCCGGGTCACAAGGTAGACTGCTGGACCTCGGGTCCGGGTGCTGGTGATCCTGCTCTGGGCCTCAGTCCGGCCCCGGATGCACTGGTTGCGGGTCTGTGGGCTTATGTAGCCCCTCTGTGGCTACTGGCAACATATCTTATGGTGTGTTTGAATCAAGGACTAAAATATCCTGGATAATCTCGATATTTCTTCGAAATTTCCATTTTTTTCAAACATCGATATTAATACTCATATCTTTCCGATATTTTACTTTTAGTCTATTTTTGTCTAAATATACAATTTTTACATAAATTTTTTTATAAAATTTCCATCGATATTCGATATTTTCTCGAAATTTCCATCGAAATTTCTTTTTTTTCAAACTATCGATATTTCCGTAATCGTCGATATTTAATACCTTGGTTTGAATGAGGGAAATTCAGGAGAAATTTAATTGAAATTGAAGATTTCATAATTCCTAAAAGCTAATCTATTTTATTTTTTATTAATGTTTTAAAAACTTTCTTAATCTATAATACATTTCAAATTCTATATAAATATAACCAAACAATAGAATTGACAATTGATAAATTTCAAATTGATGGAATTCAAGAGGCCACAAATTATAAATTCTCATGTATTTCATAATGTTCTCATCCAAACACACCATTAGAGTAAATTAAAAATATGGTTGGTGAGTCAAATTAGATTAAGGTCATTAATTAAGTTGTGTTTAGACTTTAGACTGAAGTCTAGCTAGGAAGATAATATTAACGTAATATTTGTGATTTATTTAGTAATTTCCAGTTTGTTTTTGAAACCCCTTTGTATGATTCCATAGATTCCTCGGTCGGGCCCTTTTGGCCGTTTGACCACTTCCTTTTTTGCAAGTCGGTCCCTCCGTACTGTTGATCTGGGCCCGGATAGCAGATACAGTAAAGTTAGGGGGTCAAACTGTAAAGCGAACTTGTTTCCGCGTGGTCACCATTAATGATTGTGATGGATCTTCCCCTATTTCTAGCTTTGCACTTCAGTCACTTGTCTTGATAATATTTCTAGTTTTGCCCCCATTTTGTTTTTTTTTCCTCATTTGGGATCAGCTGGTTTTAGTTTACCGGAAAATTCATTTGCTTGTTGTGTTTATTAAGGAGTTCTATCACTATGATGACAACTACCTGCCACCATATAGCCTACCAAAATAAAAGTTTACCAAAGCCGACTGAAGAGACTTTTACGAGTAATGAACGAGAATTTTAGATAATTAATCCCTAATTTTGGAAATTTGTTAACTAAAACAAACTCATATATAATTGTTTTAATCGGGGTGAGGTAATAAGTCAAGTGAGTTAGTGAGTTAGAAGCGCACTCACCCGGTCAGACTGAGGTTCATAAGGGTAATCATAACGAATAGGTTCTATGATAAGCCACTTGATTAAGGTAATTATGACTACAAATGTTTTTATCAAATAATTGTTGTCAGATCAGCAACTCAAATAGCTACAATTAACATTTTATTAGTTGAACTCATGACCTCCTACATATAAATGGAGTGTTTGACAATAAAACTTGAACAATATTACCTTATTCAATTTCTTTGTTATATTTTAAACAATAAAAAAGTGGTACTTTATGTAATCAGGTAAAATGAATGCAAAAATCCAAGAATTTTGATACTTTAACTAATAATTTAGAGAAAGCTTATTGAATTGTATAAAGATTACCAATGACAAAAATTCTAATAACATTTCCTACTTGTATTATATAGTTTCATCAATGGTAACCGCTTGAGGGACAGCCGACCAGCGGTAGTAGCTCTTCTTTTCAAAAAAGAAAAGATACTAATAACACAGACAAGCTTAGGAAATGAATGATTGAATCCAACCAGCTAGCCATTAACAAAATATAGTAAACAATGATAACAAAAGTTACTAATAATAAACTCACATTTAGTGTTGAAGATCTAACTTGTACATTCTAGAGCCATGGAAAACAATTTGTGACTTAAAACCTCTACCAGGGAAATCACGGTTGCAAAGTAATCACTAAATATGAAAAAAAGAAACCTCCAAAATTACATATTTGGGTCAATTAATGATACTTTGAATGTGCCTTGTAAATCTAAGAGCACCCGCACCGGCGAGCAAGAGGGCGAGCAAGAGGTGGGGCCGAAGCATTTGCTCGAGCAAGACGGAAGAAGAGCACGCACCGGTGTCGAAAGGTGAGGCCAAGTGCTCGAACAGTCCACGGGTCAACCTGCTCGCCATTCGCTCGAGCAAAGTTTGCTCCGGCGTTTGCTCGAGCAAGAGGTGGGGCCGGGCCTTTTTTTTTTTTGCTTTTCGGCTGTTGGAAGAGGATCGACGACGTGTGGAGGACGCTACCTCGAGCTAGGAAGGACCGGAGATGACGCCGAGCGCCGCCTCGAAGGTGGTGGTCGCTCCCGAGCTGTACTGCACCTCCCACATCGATCAGCTCCGCTTCTCTCTTGGTTCAAACAAAAGAGGGCGTCGAGCCCGTCATTTTGGTGGGTGGAACGTCGGCTGGCGTCGCCGGACGGCGGAGAACGGAGGCCAGGAAGGGCCGGACACGGGAATTCCAGAGGAAGAAGACGATGAACAGTGCTTTTTGGCCATGGCCAATTAGATGTTGCCACGTGGCAGTTTGAACGGTCCATTAAAATTGCAACGGTCAAATCAATCTGGGCCTTCCATTTTAATCTGAAATTTTGATCCAACGGTCAGAATTCAAAGGCAACGGCTACTATTTGATCAGAACGGAAATATTTCAAAAAAATAGTAAAAAAAATCCCAAAAATTTCAAAACTCTCCCAAAAATTTGCCTATAAATACTACTTCAATTTTTAATCAACTCACACCAATTTGTGCACAACAAATTTCACATCTTCCTCCATCTCCTCTCTCATTTCTTTTACCATTTTTTTTCCAAAACAATGGGATCTCATTGGCTTCTGTTGTAACAAATGTAAGAAAGAACACAGAATTACGTGGTTCACCAACGATGTGTTGACTACGTCCAAGGGCAAAGGAGAGCAGTTTTATTTATCTTGTCAGCGCCACCAGATGACTAGTTCAAGGCATATACTAACAGCTTCCTTCCGAAGATTTATAAATGTGCATCTCTTATGTTCGTCATAGCGTTGATGAATACTTTTCCGAATTGTTATCACCCAAGTCGTGTGTTATTTCCATGATAGTTATAGTATGGTACTAAATTTAAATTTAATGTAATTTCAATTTCATGTAATTTCAAGTTCATGTAATTTCAAGTTTACATTATTATTGGTGGTAAATATATCCGGTAAAAAAAAATTAATCATTTCACAATAAGACAAAATTGAATTGCTCAAGCAAATTGTTAATGGGTGTGTGAAAAAATCGATTTGCTTGAGCAAAATTTGAATTTCATTTGCTTGAAGCCAATTTTGCTTCTGGGCCTACCATTTGCTTGAGCAAGATCATTTCATGGGTGCGGATGCTCTAATGGTTTGAGGCTCATGGCATGCGTCGTAAATAATCTCTAAATTTCTATCGTATGGAGCCCAAGGTGTCTTTAAATAAATAAAATGTCCTCATTAGCATATAATTTATGTTGTGACTCCAGCGGCGAAAAGTGACAATCATTCGCATTTTACTCAATATAAAAAATAAAGCGATACTTTTTAAAAAGAAATTTTAAATTTTAAAATGCCATTATGGTTATGATTTTGTGGGATTTAATTTGTAGTATTTTTAATTAATTACAATTTAACGTTTTAATCAAAACTTATCCTTGTGATATAGATCGTAGTTTAAGTCAAAATTACCAGATTCAATGTGCAATATAATAAAAAAAGGCAAAAATTTCATTCATAATATGGTCAAATTACCAATAACTACATTTTTGAGCTCATAATTATCAATAACAAGTCTATTTTTTAAAATTACCACTAGCAGATTTACATCCATTTAACTAACAGAATCCGTTAAATGGTAATTACAAAATTGCCTTTTTACTTTTTTTTACGACATTGTTGAGGGTCAGTAACATTACGCAATTTTGAGGGTCAATAGTATTACGCGATTTTTTAGGGTCAATAGCATTATGTTATTTTTGATGGTCAGTAGCATTACACTGAATGTAAATATATATTTTAAGATATGTCAATAGCTAACATCCCATAAATTCTCATAAATTAGCATAACACTATTGACCCTAAAAAATGAGGTAATACTACTTATCCTTATAATAACCTAATGCTACTGACCTACAGTAGTGTCGTAAAAAATGGTAATTTCGTAATTTATGAATTAACGGATTCTGTTAGTTATGGATGAAAACCTGTTAGTAGTAATTTAAAAAACAGTCTTGTTATTAGTAATTATAAGCTGAGAATTGTATCTATTGGTAATTTTTTATTTTTTTTATAAGGCCAACAGTTGAACACAAAATGAAGATCATTCAAAAAAAGAAAGATAAAAAAGTGAGCAAAGTTGGGGTTGGAAGGTATATAAAGAGAGACAGAGGGGGTTAGAAAATGCAAATAAGAATAAGATTAGCAATCAGTAGTTTCGTATCTCTTAAATACTACTCGTTTTTTGGTCTTCGCTACAATTTCTGCTGCGCTATTCCATGTGCTCTCTCTCTGCAGCTCTAAACTTCCACACTGCACCTTCCTCGCTACTTCCTCTCATTCTCTCTCTCTAATCTCCCCCATTTCTGATTCTCTTCTTTAGAATCATTCGTCGGCTACTCCTTGTTCTGCATATCATCTCGGTGAGTAAAATGATCGTACCCTTTCTCTTGTTTGGGTTTATTTTATACCACAAATTCACAACGTTGTTTTCTGAATCTGGGTTTTTGAGACCAGACTCTGTCTTTTCCTAGGACCTAACGTTTGTATCTTGTCTGAATTTACTTACGAAAGTGGTGCTGCTATCTGAATCTGGCTTTGTTTTGTTATTGTGTGAATTTTTGTCAAGTCTGGGAGAAGAAAGAGGAATATGGTTGGTGGGAGTTGTGGAGAAATATAAGAAATTCTTTCTGGGTACTGAGAAAGATTTGGATCTTGGAATTTGGGTGTTGATAATTGGGTTTTTGGTAACGGTCATTTTCATGTCTAATTTTGGCATATATTCTGCTGAATTGTTTGCCAAAAGATTTAATATTCCTTCAATTTCGGCACCTCGGCAAAAGATTTAATTTTTATTTTTTCTTTCTTGTCCCAGAATAAAGAGGATGGAGTTATCCATTTAGCTAATTCTAAGCACCTCGGCAGCCTTTTAATCATAGTGAAATTGGAATAGGAGTTTCTGCTGGTTCTTTTGTCTTCTAATTACTTCTTGTGGATCTTAAGATGTGCAATCTGAAAGCAGAACAGTAGGAAGACATCTTTGTTTTCTGGTTTTTGGCCAAATTTGTATCCACTCAACATGGTTAAATTCACAAAATTATACTCCGTCTCCTTCCCATGAAGTAGCTAGCATTCTAGAAGAGAAATATTTCATGGTGATTTGCTGTGTGGTTACAATTTTGTCTGCAACTAAATTGAGTTCCTTCACTTTTGTAGTTGTTTAGTGCAGTTGTTTGATTGTTGTTGTATTATTTGATACAGGATCAAGAATTATGATGTTGGATTTTGTTTAGACATCCGAGTTGTATTCTCCGTGTAAGAGATGGTCGCAGAGTCGTGGTTTCGCAGTCTTTGGAGGACTAAAAAGAAGCATGAGGCTGGTGTTGAGAAAGCAGTAATTGGAGTTTTGGCATTTGAAGTAGCAAGCTTGATGTCCAAGCTAGTGCAGTTATGGCAATTGCTGGGTGATAAACATGTGGCTAGGCTCAGAGAGGAAATTTCAAATTCGGTGGGTGTAAGAAAGCTTGTGTCGGATGATGATGATTACATTGTAGGTTTAATCTGCATTGAGTTGTTCGAGAATATGGTCCGTGTGGCAAAATCTGTGGCCAGGCTTGGGATTAATTGTACTGATCCTAGTTTGAAGGGTTTTGAGTTTGCTATTAGTGATTTGATCAATAACGGTGCTGACCCTTATGGATGGCAATTTTCATGGAAAAAGATGGAGAGGAAGGCCAAGAAGATGGAGAGGTTCATTTCGATAAATGCACATTTGTATGAAGAGATGGAAGTTCTTTCTGATCTTGAACAGACGTTAAGGAGAATGAAAGGCAGTGATGACTTAGATGGTGTTAATTTGCTCGAGTTTCAAAAGAAGGTAGTGTGGAAGCGGCAGGAGGTGAAGAATTTGAAAGATGTCTCTTTGTGGAACAGGACTTATGATTATACAGTCCTCCTTTTAGCAAGATCTCTCTTCACAATATTTGGTAGGATGAAGCATGTATTTGGAATTCAGCAGATGGCAGATGGTGAATCCAAAGATTCTGATCACATTAGTCGTAGTCAATCAGTGTCTGCAGTATTACAGCCTTCAGTCCATCCATCTGACAACGGTCTTCCAAGATTTGCCTCAGGTCCCCTTGGGAGGTTTTCTGCTACGTCAGGACCAGTGTCGAGAAAAAACAAACCTAACAGTTTTTTTTCAGGCCCTCTTGGTGGCTCAAGTACAAAATCAGGCCCTATTTCAGCAAAAAAGAAAGATGTTAGCTTCTTTTCAGGTCCTCTTGTGAAGTCAACAAAATCAGGCCCAATTGCTGCAACAAATAGAACCATCAGGAAGTTGTGGAAGTCTAATAATCACTCGGTCAATAATCATGAGAAGAAACCACCTACAAAGCCAAATAGGTTGACTCAAGTTGGACCTTTTAAAGGATGCATGATAACCAGTAACAATTTACCTGTCACCAATTGCTACGTGAACTCGGATGGTGTTCGTTCAGCAATTCTCAATGTAGCCAGAGAGGCCAACGGGGACATATTAGCTTCTAGCAGCAAACCACATCCTAGTCCATCTATCTTCAGTTCCAAGCATAAGTTGTTGGATGCTCCACCTGAAACACTTGGTGCTGCCGCCTTAGCACTGCACTATGCAAATGTTGTTATTGTTATTGAGAAGTTGGTAGCATCTCCTCATTTAATTGGTCTTGATGCAAGAGATGACCTTTACAATATGTTGCCTGCAAGTGTGAGAGCTGCACTAAGGGCAAGGCTAAAGCCATACAGTAAGAGCTTAACGTCAGCAGTTTACGATACAGTTCTTGCAGAAGAGTGGAATCAGGCAATGGCGGGAATATTAGAATGGTTGGCACCACTTGCTCATAACATGATAAGATGGCAATCTGAGAGGAGCTTTGAACAGCAAACCTTGGTTTCCAGGACTCATGTTCTTTTGGTACAAACCCTCTACTTTGCAAATCAACAGAAGACAGAAGCAACAATTACAGAGCTACTTGTTGGTTTGAATTACATTTGGAGGTTTGGCAGAGAAGTCAATTCAAAAGCTCTGTTAGATTGTGATAGCAATAGAACATATGATGAATTTTTGGACATGGATGGGTAGTAGAATTTCAGCTCATTGCAATTACCAAATGCAGATCTCAAGACTAACCATATTGAGCCAATGCTCTTCCCTGGCTTGTCAATGAGGTTGCTGAATGCTACTGGACAGATTGAAAATTTCTTGGTCCGGGAGAGACAATCAGCTGATTTCAATATCTTTGTATTAGAAGGCATCCTCGGTAAGTCAAAAAGGTATAGAGAGAGCTTCCAAACATTCTTTCTTTCGGAGGGATTTTAGCCACCAGAATATGGCTCATCTGTTCTTATTTTTCTCATACTAGCATGGCATGCCATATTTAAGTAAGCTGTTTACGTTGTATATTTTATCAGCTATACTTGTTTCATTTTCAATGGTTGTAAATCTGTGGTATAAAAGGTTCTCTCCATAATATCGAAACGCCTCATATAATCGAGCGTTTTCTTTTGTAAGTGACGCTAATGTAATCGTGACCTTATGCTGCATGGTAACTAGGGCATATAAGTGTTATGCTGCATGTTAGATTTGATACTTGAGATTTTCTCTTCTACACACTAGCATGTGGTGTTACCAGGCATTCTGTCATCTTCAGAATTGTTTAATTTGTTCTGTTAGAACTCTTGGCTGTTTTCAGGAATTGGTGAATTCGCCTCTATATTGTTCCCCTCTGAACCCACAAAAGCATGTTTCTAATGCATGTTTGGAAGTGAAAGACTGCAGATGTTAATTCAGAATTACCACAATCGTTGTGTTAATTCCTTGAAATAATGTGAAATTTTGTAGCAAAGAGAGCATTTTTAAGATACAACCCATTTGGAGATTTTTGTATCTCAAATTTCAACCCTGTTGGATTTGGATCATGGTTTTTGTTGCTTCAGACTCTACAACTTCCGCTTAACCCCGCACATTACAACAAAGTTCATATTCTTGGTTATTAATCATTACTATATGATGAGTTCTTCTGTGGTGTCAAGGGCCAATGCATATCAAGGAAATATGTCCCGACCTGACCGGGCAGTTAATCTCATATGAGACTCCCTGTTACAGGTGTAATAAACTTAAGATGACAATGCAGGATGGCTTGTGTTGCCCCGTGGAAATAGGCACGACCTACACTAACGCGGTCTACTCCTGCAATGTCTGCAACAGTTGGAAGCAAGATCAAGCGGGCAGAGAGGTTCAAACGCTCACCCCATTCTACCACAAAAGGGCAATGTTTCTGTCAACCCTTCCAATGAACTCTTCAAATCAATGTTTCTGTCACAATGGCTTGATGCCCATGCAGATGGATTCAGCTCCTGGGAGACACTGGTTGGTTTTTTTGGAGCTCAGGCGGCCATCTACATACTCCTTTAAATCTCCGGGACGAGACTGAAACGCTAGGGATAAGACCATTGCTACAACGACATTCAGTTATTCAATGTTTGTGTAATGACATTTCCACATTGGTTTTCTTGTTCATTGTATGACTTTAAAATCCGTCACACAAGCGAGAGTGTTAAGAATACCGATCCTATACGGAAAAAATACACTTTACACCGAGCATATAATAATTTTGTTTGATTTCATCAATTTTCAATTGATTTCGGTTGTTAATGCGAGATTACCAATCATAACAAAGAAAGTGTTTCAAAAATGGTCCATGAAAACTAATCACCAATGCAACACTATAACATCACCAATCCAATTCATCTCTCTTTTTTAGTCACAAATTGCTCTACTCACCCACCCAGACCAAGACAAAAATATTAAAATCTTTTTTGCCTGGAATAGAGAGAGAAGAGAATTCGCGAGTACGCAACAGGGCATAAGGGTAATTACACACACGCACTAAACCTCCTCTACTCATCAGTGTTTTAGGGTTTCATTCTCACTACTCACTTTCTCTCTCTCATTTCAAAATTGAACCCTCTCTCTCTTTGCTCCAACTTCCAATTCACTCTTAGGATTCCGATCTGATGGCGTCAGCCTCCGTTGCAGCCGCCCCCCGGTCCTCCAAGACGGAGTCCTACGTGGACAACAAGCGCAAGGAGGACGTCCGCCAGGCTAACATCCTTGCCGCCCGCACCGTCGCCGACGCCGTCCGCACCTCCCTCGGCCCTAAAGGCATGGACAAGATGATCTCCACCGCCAACGGTGACGTCATCATCACCAACGACGGCGCCACCATCCTCAACAAGATGGAGGTCCTCCAGCCCGCCGCCAAGATGCTCGTCGAGCTCTCCAAGTCCCAGGACTCCGCCGCCGGCGACGGAACCACCACCGTCGTAGTCATCGCCGGCGCGCTCCTGAAACAGTGCCTCGTGCTCCTCTCCCACGGCATCCACCCCACCGTCATCTCCGACTCGCTCCACAAGGTCTCCATCAAAGCCGTCGACGTCCTCACCGCCATGGCCCGCCCCGTCGAGCTCTCCGACCGTGATTCTCTTGTCAAATCAGCCAGCACCGCCCTAAACAGCAAGGTCGTCAGTCAGTACTCCACGCTCCTCGCGCCCCTCGCCGTCGACGCCGTGCTGTCTGTGGTGGACCCCGCTAAACCGGAGATCGTCGACCTGAGGGACATTAAGATCGTGAAGAAGCTGGGCGGAACCGTCGACGATACCGAGACGGTGAAGGGCTTGGTTTTCGATAAGAAGACGAGCCATGCTGCTGGCGGTCCGACGAGGATGGAGAAGGCCAAGATTGCTGTGATCCAGTTCCAGATTTCGCCACCGAAGACTGATATCGAGCAGAGCATTGTGGTTTCTGATTATACTCAGATGGATAGGATTTTGAAGGAGGAGAGGAACTACATTTTGAGTATGATTAAGAAGATTAAGTCGACGGGGTGTAATGTGCTGCTGATTCAGAAGAGTATTCTGAGGGATGCTGTGACTGATCTGTCGTTGCATTACTTGGCGAAAGCCAAGATTTTGGTGATTAAGGATGTGGAGAGGGATGAGATTGAGTTCATTACCAAGACTCTGAACTGCTTGCCCATTGCGAATATCGAGCATTTCCGGGAGGAGAAGCTGGGGTATGCTGATTTGGTGGAGGAGTCTTCGCTCGGTGATGGCAAGATTGTGAAGATTACTGGGATTCAGAACATGGGTAGGACCACTTCTGTGTTGGTTCGTGGCTCGAACCAGTTGGTGCTTGATGAGGCTGAGAGGAGTTTGCACGATGCGCTGTGTGTGGTGAGGTGTTTGGTGAGCAAGAGATTTTTGATTGCTGGTGGTGGTGCCCCGGAGATTGAGCTTTCCAGGCAGTTGGGTGCTTGGGCTAAGGTGTTGCAGGGGATGGAGAGTCATTGTGTCAAGTATTTTGCACAGGCACTCGAGGTGATCCCCTATACATTGGCTGAAAATGCTGGGTTGAACCCAATGACTATTGTCACTGAGCTGAGGAATCGCCACAATGAGGGCGAGATCAACACTGGCATTAATGTGAGGAAGGGACAAATTACCAACATCTGGGACGAGAATGTAGTGCAGCCCCTGCTAGTGAGCACAAGTGCCATCACATTGGCCACAGAGTGCGTGCGGATGATTTTGAAGATCGATGACATAGTAACAGTAAGATAGTTTCAATGTCTGTTACTTGATGGTAGCTTTTATCATTTGTGGTTGACTTCTGTTATAAATTTTGGTGCTGGATTTGGATTGGAACTCTTTTTAGTGTTTTGTAAGAGATTTTATGGAACTTTTGTCCAATTATATGCATGTTGTTAGTCAGTTTGTGTTGCTTCTATGCTTGTGTTGAAAGGGAGATCTTATTTTGTGTTGGGTTGAAAATATTTTGTTTCTTGTTATTTTACACAGGAAAACTTAGCTGTTTAGACATTAATCTACTGATTGTCTTTGGAACTATCACACTATTTCTCTCATCTTTTCTGAATAGGATTTCATATTGCCTGGAATACTCTGAGAATCTGGGTTTTTGATGAGTTTACTAGTTTTATTATATTGCCTACATTCTTGGATGATATTGGTGATTCAAGGACTATAAAGGATCCCATGGGTTTGATTTCATGTGGGGTGATAGAGTGGTTGTATTAAGAAAATTTGTGTTACTTTTGTGGTTGAGTTTGCTTAGTTCCAGTTCAAAATGTGTTGAGAAGTCGTGGAGTGTGAGTTTCACAGATTGGGTGGTTAAAGTGGTGTTTTTGGTGAGGTGGGAATTGAGTTTGTAGTAGATTACAGTTTTAGAACCAGATGAGGGTTATTGGCTTTTCAGCTTATATCTTCTAGGGATCATACTACGTAGATAGTTTTCTTAGGTTCAACAAATAGGAGTGTCCAGTCGTACCGATACATTGAAACACAAAAAACCCTCGTTGTGTTGTATAGCCAGTAACACCATTACTCTTTTTAAAGTAGAGTTCTAGTATTGCCGTGGAGTTTTTTTATACTATTCTTTCTGGACTGGGGCTAAATAGCCATAACAGGTACTCTAGGGTTTAGGCAATTGTGGACTCTTGTGTCACCATGGGATGATTCACTGCATCACTTTGTTTTTACTTATTCATATCTCCTTTCTGCTTTATTGGAACGCCTGGGCTGTGTCACGGGGCTTCCTTGTTGACATCCCGTGTTAATAGGTAATCAATAAAAACACAGAAGCCCTCCTCGTGTGTAACTAGTAACCACTAGTCTTTGTCCAATATTGGTGTGGAGTTCTTTTTACTGATTTTCGTACTCCTTTTCTTTCTTGACTGGGGCTAAAAAGCCATCGCATGCACTCCACGGTTTAGGGTCTAGGAAATTCTAGAGCCTTGGATGCCTGGGCTGCCATCAGTCTGACCTCCCTGTTGAGTGTTGACATCTGTGTTAGAACAGGTAATAATAGAACATCTTCCCTGTCACCAGTCTAGTTTTAGTTTGCTGCAAATCGTTTTGGTCTCCGTTGAATCAATAAATCAGAAATGCCATGTTTAGAAAAGGGTATACCAGGAATCCCAAGTCCCCACTTCTTTGAAGGTTAGTGAACCACTTGTTGATGGTCTACTTGGAATGAAACTATGATTGGAGATATATTCTCCTTTGAGGAGGCGGAAGCTATTCTAATAATTCCTTTTAAGTTGTAGGGATGTAGTTGATAGATGTGTTTGGAAGATGGAGGGTGATGAAACTTTGTCTGTGAAGACTGCATATCGTCACTCCTTTGTGCACTCTCCATCTAGAAGGCCTAATATGTGTCCATTTCTTGAAGATTTGGAAAAGTATAATACCAGCGTCTGCCAAGATGCATATTTCTAAGCCTGTGGTGGTGTTGGACTCCCAAGGTTGTGTATTATGTGATACTGAGGTTGAAGCTACACTACATTTGTGTCGCAAGACAATTTGCTTGGTTGTGCACACTGATGGGATCATTGCGATGGATATTGAAAGAGAGGAACAAAAGGGTTTGGGAACAGAAATCATGGTGCAGTGGGTTCCTCCATTTGGTGTTAATATTTTTGGTTCTTTCATCTTGCAACAAAGAAGGGTGTTCTAGGATTTGGATCCGGGACTCTTCAGGAACTATGATTGCTGGAGGGGTTAGACCTCTTCCACATTTGCTTTCAGCTGAAAATGCCAGAAGCATGAGGTTGAAGAGGGGTGCCTATTTGGTTGCTCATCTACTGTCAAGTCATGGGTCTCTGCTACAGGAGACTTCATTCTTTCCCACACCTAACTTTTTGCAAGCTTTGGAGACTATTACTGTGTAATCTGTCTTAATCTTTTACTCAAAACAAAAAAGTTCTATTTCTTTCGGAGGGTAACATGAATGTTCTATCGTGTACTATCAAAACACTACAAGGTCTATCCAATAATATATCAGGCGTTTAGACCAACCTATAATCACAACGACCGAGTGTTAGAAGACACATAAAGGTGAGTACTAATTGGCACAAGCAAAAACAGGATACTTGCTATAAGCAAAACTTTGTTGCATCACAATTTAGTGCAATTAATGGCAACAAAAGAGCGAGAAGAAATTTTACAACACAAAAATTGCCTAAAATTTGTACTAGTGCTAAATTGCTAATCTCCTGTAAGAGATTAACCGACCACATCAGATATCGCTTGCTGGGTCGAGGTTTTTCTTCCACTACACCAGACCTGACTGTACTAAAGTGGTCCTCAGTTAACTCATCACTGTACAAAAACTGCTGAGACCCATCCCAAAATTATTGGCTCTCCGCGTTTTAATTGCCTCGAATGGTTCATCTGATCAGATACTATGAACAAAATTCTTGGAATGATTCCAAGAGGCGAACTCTACAAGAAATGTTGGGTGTGTAAAGTGGTTGGCGCTATAACCTTCAGAGAATCTGAGAAACTATATGGTAGTTTCATTTGGGCTGGAAGTAACTGTCGTAGATTGAAAGTTGATCAAATGCCTCAAAGTTGGCCTTCATTCCAACAAATTGGCTACTCAATTGAGCACAGCCAGCATCTGGCCACCTGCAGCCTCCGTCTCGCATACGTAATGGGCATAGAGTTTCACAAACTCGACCAATTGGATTGCTACCATCAACATCATCTGCAACGACTGTAATGGAAACAGAAAGGTCTGATTTCTCATCATTCTGCAGACTGCCATTTGATTGTCTTTTGGAAGAAGAACCAAGTAATTTCTGTGGAGCTTCAATTACGCTACTTTCAATGTCAACAGTGCAATCTCCGCTGCTTGAAAAATGAACCTTGCATCCCAGTGACTGAATAGCTCGCTTCATGGCCTCACTTTCCTTGTTTGCCCTCTTGACCAACTTCATAGCGGAGCTGCTGACTTGCTTTTCATGTCTTACATCTGCACTTAAGGTTTCCATAAGTTTAGTGATTTCTTTAGCTTTCCTTTCTGCCACTTCCTTTGCCTGTAAGAAGTTGAAACATAACAGTCACATCACATCATCTACAAACATAATACAGCAATAAAAAAGTGAAAAGAAATCACCATTTTTAAGTGCTTAGGAAGTTGACATTCATCTTTCCTATATTTAAGTGCTTAGGAAGTTGACATTCATCTTCCTATATAACTTTGAAAGGAGGTAAGATACAATAAGTAAGATTATTACCTTCTGCAGTTCCAAGAATTTAGCATCCATCTTCCTAAATTGAGCTTCGAGCTCTCCAGCTTGAGCCTCTGAGGGACAAGCCCAACGCAAATGGAATTGTGGCCATAGCGTTGGTGCTAAAGCAGCTGCTGGAGGTAATAGTGGACCATTGTGTTTCAGTGGATCATAGAAATAATTATAGTGCACATGAGAAGATCCATCTGAAGAGCGCAAATCAGCCAAATATGCCCACATGCATCCACAAGCTTCCGGTACCCCCCACTGTTGCCTCTCCTTTTCACTAAATTGACAGATAGCGAGGAGATAATACTTTAGTATCAGCAACAGTTCTCATCACAAGCATCAATCTCAATTTGAATTTCAGTAATTGTCTTATTGTAACACAATAACTGAATAAGTATTCCCATATAACAACAAAGATGGGTTGTATAGTGACAACTGACAAGGAGGGAGAAAAGCAGATTTCTTATTCTAATTTTTATAATCTGGTTCTAAACTTCAACACAAAGAATGATTTGTGATTGAAATATACAAGTACACCAACCCTGTAATGACATGTCAGTATGTCTACAAGTACATAAAGGCACAGTGCTATATCACATTTTTCCTTGCAATTGGATTTCCTACTCCAAATTTTACTTTGCCACTTCTCAATTCAACCAATAAAGCAATGCAGTAGTAACGTGGAACAGATCAAAAACCTCAATCGGTGAAAAGAATATAGGTTACAACCAGCTGCTTCCGTTCAATTTTAATGATTCACATTTTATTCGTTCGTCTAGACTTAAACATTGTATCTCATAATTTGCATTTTAAATGGGACATCTGCTTTCCGGATTTTCTCATGAGGGTGAAAGGGAGGAAATTCTGGCTTGTCGAATCTACACACTTGACGTTATGAGAAAATCTTCCACCAGTTCCTAGCTACATCTCATACAATCAGATATATATTGTTCCACATTCTCTAACAACTCCTCTAGCTCCGCATAAAAAATATTTCTCTTGAAACCTTTTGATTAGGAAGCAGCCCAAGTGTAGAATTTTTATTTGGGCTGGTTGTCTAGCTTTATCTATTATGGACTCCTTATCAGCCTCGTTGTAATCATTCTTTCCTCAAAAAGCCTTTCTTTTTGGCAAAAGAAAAGAAAAGAAAAAAACCTCCTGAAACCAACGTCCCAACAATATGGAAAAGTAACTAAAGTATAAACCTGCAAATATTTAATTCTCTGTGCCTTGACACTGCAAATAATTTTGGAACAGGCTCCTCTCCCCTACCCAATGATTCTTCAAATCTTAATCTACCTCTGTTACCAACAACAAATTTGTTACATGATTAAGTGGACAACAACCTTGACTACTATATGTCCATTGATTTCAGTTTGCTTGTATCTTGACAACACCGTTATCTCCATCTTGAACAATTCAATTTCCTCTGACCACCAGATAGCATAAAGCATCATCATCCAAAGGCATAATTTCTAAATTAATTTCCCATTTGCCTTGATTTACTTACTAGAAACAGCTTCCAATTTCACTATATGATCCTTGTTTCCTACTTCTACTCTAGTTCATTGGAAATTCATCATTCAAGTCTCCAACTTTCTAGCCACTCCACAGGAATCCTGAAGAGTAATAAAGAATATGAGGATTGCTTCCTCTCACACTTGATAACGAACTCGATTTTCCAACTTTGCAGTATTTTCACTTTCCTCACCATCTCTCCCCCAAAATTTAGTTGCTCTAGGATTTCTCTCGAAAAGGTAGGCATGAATACTTTACATAAAATGTAGCTATAAACAAAGACAAAATTTAGCTGCTTCAACTATTTTTGAGAGCTGAAGGTTGCCATCTGTATCCTATCGTAAATAAATGATACTACCCATCAGTATATGCCAACATGTTATTGTGATCACAGAGTAGAGCTATTGCAGAATGCAGACTAAGATAAGCAAAATAGAGAATCCACGCCTTTATGATAATTAGGTCTGGTTCCATAACATGCAGTCTAACCCGAATGAGAACTATAACTGATAGTATAAAGCAGATACTCATAAAGGAACATACCTATTACAAAAGAAGTTCCCAAAGCGGGAGGATAGGACACAATCCAATAGATCCACCAGAAAAACCTAAATGACCAAAAGAAGAACGTCAAAGTCAATGAGATTTTGATCCTTGACCAAAAGGAAGACTAAAAATTGCACATATGGAATAAGGATCATACCGATGAGAACTCAAAAGCAAAAGGATACATCCGCATTAATTGTGAAACACAATCTACCCACTGCAATGAAATAAAACATAAATTAATTGTTGCAAATCGATTTGATATCATATATCTTTCTGAGAACTTCTTCCCTAATAACTAACACTGCACATCATTTCAAGTAGCAAGCAGACAGAAAATCTAGCATATGACATTAACAAAGGAAATAAAAGCTTGACACCAAACTAGATGATCTCCCAGGGGGAATGCTCTCAAGTCTTAAACAATAAAACTACAAAGGCCCAGCACATCATTTGTCGACTAAAATTGAAAAAAAATGTTGGTGCTTGTCTCTATTCTCAAATCATAGCATGAGGAACAACCAACACTCAATAAATAGCCTAGATTGTCATCTGCACCAGTGGTGGGGACACAGATTTCGTTGGCACTTCATGTTAAGAAATGCAGCAGCTGGTGATGGAGCATATTCTTCATCAATATCTCACATCAAGAGCAGAGATGTGCCTTGAGAACCCTGAAAAGACACTCGAAAGGCATGAACTCTTCCTTGTTGACCATGTGTACTGGTGGAAGATGGGTACGAATCTAAATTTTGGAGGATTGATGGGTAAAGGATATCCTCAAAGTGAGTAATCTCAGCATCATTATGTATATAGTTGAGATGTTGTATCGCTGCTTTGACATTGCTCTCATTTTATTTTTTTAAAAATGGTTTTAGTGTTCAAAGGTTAAAAAACAAGAACTTACACAATCTCTGATGTGGACGGCTTACTCAATTTGCTTGTCCCTTATCAATATTCTAAGATTTTTTGTATGTTTCTCATCAAAAAGAGAATAATAATTAAAAATTTTTGCTCGCTCTTTATAATCTGCAAGGCATAAACTCACACTCTAGAACCCTCATTTCGTGAAACTGATGACAGGCTTCAAAGTACTCTTCCTGCCCACCTTATTTAATTTTAATCAGAAACTCGTCTTTGGAATTACTTAAAAAGGCATGCGAAGACAAATATGATTAACTGCCGGGAAAATCCTAATAGGCACCATCACCACCGATGTCTAAGAATTAATAAAACGAGTAATAATGGATTTTTTTTTATTCAAAGGGTAAAAGAATCAAGTTGAATGGTTTTTATATTTTTTCTGGAAGGCAGAACAGCAGGTGGATATGACAAAAACATCATGCTTTTAGGTGTCTAGCATCTAATTATAGTCCTGACTCGTGAGATCATGCAATGGCTACTAATTGCACCAGGACCCTATGTTTGAAGCACATATACAAGTAATCAAATAGTAAGACGAGCCTTATTGGACTGACTTCAAGATACGCACCTGCAGAAATATGGGAGAATAGTTGTTTGAAGTCTGGGCATGAGACGTAGGAGCTTGAGATGTGAAGGATCCTGCAGTCTGGCGATTGGGTGATGATTGGATACTCCCAGTAGAAGACTGCCTTGGTAACTCAGAAGGAATGTTTGTACTTCCTGTTATAGCTGGCATGCCAACACGATCTGCAAATGGGTGACCAAATGCTAGCCAATCTTTCTCAACAAGTGCCTAAATTAACCAAAAATTAAGATACTGGCTGAAATCAGAATCATACTTAAGAACTTGCTACCCCAAATATGACTCCAACAGTCTACTTTTATCTAGCAGATACCTGGAACCCATTTAAAGTCCGGTAGTATGGATCAAGCAACAAAATTGCAAGTGAAATCAGCTGAGTAGTTCTATCCCATCCATCACTAAACAAAACAATGGCAAACTCATCAGTTATGGTCAAGATAAAAAATGGACAAAGTGAAGCAGTCAGTTTGATAAAGTACCACAATAATAGACCCCACAAAAGTACAACAATAAAACACCTTTACCTGCAATGTACAAGCACCGATGCTGATTCCAGAGCAACACGTGCAGCAATCCAGACCGAACCAGCCAAAACACTTTGAACATGTATTAACCAACCACTGTCTCCAAGAGTTGACACTGAAGCAGACATACTACTAAGGTTGCCTCCACCCCAAGTCCATCCACCATGCCTCTGTCAAAAGCAACCAGTATAAACAGCTGTTCTCACCCACTTCAAACAGAACCGTTTAGACTAACTTATGAACAAAGACCATAACATATAATCTCCCCCAACTTTCTCTTTTGCTCCCTCTTCTTTTCTTCCAATATAAATATATCAATTATTATCAGTATTTTTGAGATTGCACATGCATCATGTTCACTAGCTAACATCTGCATCATGTTCACTAGCTAACATCTGCATCATGTTCACTAGCTAACATCTTGAACACTGGGGACACAAACATCTCTTAGGTCTCCATACTATTCTAATTTAACTTTCAGGTTTAACACATTCTCCAGGCCTTTGGTTGGACGATGGCTCATGCGAAGTATAAATATCTGTGACAGTATACTAATGCCGAGATCATTCCATTACCTTAATCCTCAGAGGTAAATCCTTTGCGAGCTGAGGAAGAGTGAAGACCATGTCTTCATTAACCCTTTTTTTAATACAAATTTCGTGAAGATATCTCAAGGAATCTGATGTAAAGGTGGGTCATTCCAAAAGGGCGTTATGAGTTGTTCAATATTCAATTGTAGTGTTCCACATGAGGCAAGAAGGCTAAAGGGATCTTCTGGGTTATGTGGATGGAGCCATCCACAAACACGAGGATGGAGATTATCCAAGGTTTGTGTGAAGAAGTACTCTGTAATTGAATTAGTTATTGGTCTATCCTATGGCATCAGTCTCTCTAGAGTCCAGACATTACTCCCCCATAAACCTTATTGTTATACCGAAAAGCTGCATTGACGTGACTAATATAGTAATATTGTTATATTCACATTGTTGTTTTCCTCGTCAATGTTGATTTCACTTAAGTCTGGTTCAGGACTTCCTGTCCTCTAGTGTACCTTGGTCTGCTTTTCTGATAAAAGTGGAGGCTTCGGTGAAAACCATTTGTCATTTGATATGATGCTCATACATACTATGGTCTCCCCATTCATGCTTTGGAATGATATATGGTCTCCCCAATAACCTTGTCCCATACTGCATACTTAACATGATATTCTCAGAAGTGCTTTTATAACACAGGATATGCCTACAATCAAGATATTTTTTCGCTGATGTTTGTTATACTAATACCTTCGGTGTAACTTACAAATCTATTAGTTATGTAAAATGCCTGCAACCACAACCAGGTTTTTGATATTCCCTGAGCTCTAATACTGACGATCAGAATGGTTCTAAAACAGATTCAACATATTTATAACACATATCAAATACTTTATTCTGAGGACTAACCAGGAAAGATGACATTCCATCCGATGAAGCTGTACCATGAGTATCTAAATAGTCTCTGAGCCGAGCAAAACTATCTCTCATCGCATGGATGTTGTCTATCCCAAAGAAAACAATCTGGCACTCATGAAAAGTGTATCTTAATACTTTCAGATATTGGACACATTGCTGAAAAAATATAAAGCACCACAGGGTTCATATACACAACATAAAATTTAAACAGACCTCAGACTGAAAGTAATTTGAGGATGACTCAGAACCGCCTCCCATTGCACCATTAGCTAAAGCATTTTTTCGTGGTCTTGCATCAGCTATATATAACTTCCTGGAAACAAAAAGAAAATACTTACTTTTAACCTACAAGTATAAAACGATAAGCATAGAAGAACTATGCAATGAGACAAAATTTGTTTATCAGAAAAAATGGTTTACTACCACCTCAACTCATTGAATCTCAAGTATAGAAGATACTGGACGGCCAAGTACGTGCATATTAGAAATTAAATTTTTAAATATCTAATAAGGGATACACTTTTTTTTTTTTGTTGATGCAGTCTTCAATGTTTGTAAGTTTCTCGTTGCAACACTGGCAACAGTAAATCTCTCGGAAGAAATACAAAAAGACAAAAAAAAGATATAGTTGAAGAAAACTTATCATTTACCTTCTTTTACCACCAGTAAGTTCAGAGCAAAGGGCAGCAACGAGCTTCTCATCTGTGTTACTGCACACAAATCAATCGAAGTATGCGGATGAGCACCCGTTCAAACAAACATTAATACCCCAAAAATTCCAATTTGCTACCCTAGGTTTCAACAATTTGCCAATTTGCTACCCGAAGTATTATTTTTGTCAATTTGCTACCTTTATGTTTTCAAATTTAGCCAATTTGCTACCACTCTGTCGCATCAATTTATCTAATTAGCCACAGAACATTGATGAGTTTTGAACATATAGGGTAGGAAATGGCTGAATTTGAAAATATAAAGAAGCACATTGGTTAAACTTGAAAGCTTAGGGTAGCAAATTTGACGTAAGGGTAGAAAAATGACTAAATATGATTACCTAGGGTAGCAAATTGGCTGAAATAAAACCTAGGGTAGCAAATTGGCAATTATATGCCTAAGAAATTCTATATTTTAAGCTTAATATATACACCACATATGAGCGACAGGTGTGTGCATATTTATATCTGCTTGTTTGTACGATCAAGTTTGTATTATTTATGGCATGATGAGACTGGGCGATTAAAATAAGAAGAGACAGTTGATAGTTTAAATTACCTCCTCATATTCATCATGATACCAACCAGGGGCTGGGATGAACGTGCCAGAACTGCTCCGGTTCCTGTAAGTGATATCATCAATATCAAGACAACTGTGAACAAAACCATAAAAAATGCAAAACAATGTTCATTACGTACTTGGATGACACCATGTAACTACAGGCAGCCGACATCTTGCACGGAAGCTTGATGCTTGGAGCACTTCTTCATCACTAACATCAGTGTATATTCGTATTTATTAGTTACATATTTCTAAAGTCAGTCAAAAGCTTACAGAAGATCTATGAAAGAATGAATCTAAGAGTGGGTTTTAAAATCTTACGTAATGGATTTCGGAACTATCAAGGCAAATGGATAAGTCTGGCACAATGAATAGCTAGAATTCACACTACTTATTCTCCACAAATCATTTGACAAAGTGAATGACCCATCTTCAATCATATCCATAGACGCACAGGAGCCTTTTCCAAGAAGCCGAAAATACTCATTTAGTAACCGCACCTTTGGATTAGTGTTGCTATATTTGGAAGGTCCAGAAACAAAAGCATAAAGATCCCATAGGCTCGCTGGCCTCGTACACTTTAACAATGCATTGAACACTGCATGTCTCTGTAAGGAGTTGAAAAGGAAAAAAGATACCCATATTAGTGAGCATTTCATGTGAAAAAAGCAACTAACAACAAGACTATGAATTTTTTTTTGATGAAGAAGACCACAAAATTGTGAGCTAGTTTTAAATGAAGGAGCAGAGACAAGGAAGCAAGAATAGAAACTGTTATTTTTTTTTCAACCTTCACCTCCTCCGCTTCTAATTCTAACTCAATTGATTATGAAAGGATATCTAACAAAACTAGCATCTACCTCACCATGAGTCGATAATAACTACAAAACAGAATTATGATAAAAAAAAAAAGTAAAAGCTTCGTATGATTGATCTCATATTGCCATTAGAAAACTTGAAATCAAGGATTTTGAATTTTTCAGACCGCAGAATGACAGAAAAACTATGTTCAGGCATTTGAAGAATATATGGTTGTAAATATATAAAGAAAAATCAACTTCAGATTGGGGAGCTAATTAGTAAGTTGACTGGTGATTTTATTTGCGGGTTTCATATTTTTTGTGACTTTACTTCTAAACTCGGTGAATAAATAGAATGTATTGTGAGTCTTGGAAGTAACTTTAATGAAAAAAATTGAAACCATATTGCCCACGTATTATTATTCCGCCTCCCCGCACTGAAACTTTATTCTCTCTTTTCTCTTTGATATATGTGCTCTGCATAAAGCCTCTAATAATACTGTTTCACTTCTGATAAGTAGCGAGCTAGACAAATGTAATACATGGGAATGACCTAAAATAAACATATGCCGGACCATAATGCAAAAGAGCCAAAAAGTATTAATAGGAAGAAAAAAATTACCTGCCTTGTTTTAGGGCGAAACCCAAAGACTATTATCCTCATATCTTTACCTGCATTGTAAGATGAAACTATTAACCCTCAAAAATGACTTGCGAATTCACTGTTAATATTTTTGACTAAACCAACAAATAATGGTTTGCACAGGCAACTCAGAATTTCAAAACCTTTTAGTAATTCTGTAATTGAAAGAAAAGATTTTCTTCCACATATAATGACTAAACAGCTATGTCTTATCCGACGAATGAACCTCAAATTCATTGGTATTGTGCTAGTTTACTAACAGAAGGCCTCAATAAACTAGCACAATACCAATAAGGAGGTTAGTAGGAATCTTCGATCCTTGTCTGAGGTTCGAACCCCGTCAAACTACCTATGTAGCTATTTGCTCTAATTTCATGTCTCTTAAGTAATTGTAGTATTTGGGAGGAGACACAATTTCGACCCCAGGCCTACAAAGTGAGTACGGGGGGATGTCTGGGTATCAAGAAAGAAAATTATAATGGGCCAGCACACTCTTATTACTTGTATGGTTACTCCCAAGGAAAAAATGATATAAACAGACAGCACCACACCAATAAACTGATACAAGTAAACCACCATCACCAGTTACCATCAACATCAGCACTGTGAATACCCAGACCACAGTCACCAACGTAACTCGCCACAACAATTGACAATTTACTACTACCGAGTACCAATAAATCGAACAACTAAACAGTAACATTCATCACTGACAACACTCTTACCAGTGCCCCAATTTCTTCTGTTCACTCCCTATGGATATTCTTTTAATCTGTCCCACAGGCACGCAGACAAATGAAAAAAGGAATAACTCATCTATTTTTTGTTTACATGTCTACATCCAGCTTCAGCTGGCAGTTACATAATATAAACCGAGTAATTTAAACATATTAGTCATTGTTTGGCGTCTATTTATAGACTAAATAATCTACTCTTAGCTTAAAGTATTGGCTCTATGTGCCTGGCGTATAATTCTCCGATTTCTATCCAGGTCTCTTAGTTTTTTGTTTTGCATATTCTTTTTAATACCCAGACAACCGATGCAGTCCAACACCCACTTTGCAGACCTGCGCTCAAATTGGGCCTACCCAATCGTACAGGGTACCAGAATTGAATATGAACCTCAGATCAAATAAAAACAAGCCATTAACCTGATAATTCCTCCTAACCCTCTTTGGTTATCCAGGCCTCTCTCCAAATGATTTCGAACAATCAATTAAAGTATTGATGAGATTTAAATCGACACTAAGATTCTATATGAAATCATACCAATGACCTGAAGCAATCTTCTTGATGGAGTGTTTTCCGATTGACGAGGGCTTGATTGATTCTTTGCAACCTACAAACTCAAAAAATATACTATGAACTGTCTATGAAACATACTAAAACACACAACACAGAGTGTGATACAAGATGATAAATGTAATGAAGAATAAATGGACATCCTTCTTTTTTCAGAGTTCAGTCTAGCATTTAGTTAAGCAGAGCAAAATCAAGCAAAACTTATTTGTCTTAACTCTTAATTCTCTGTCATCTCTTTAAAAAAAGAAAAGGGAGTAAAAAAAGAGAACTTTGAAATGGCGGATGTATGGTTGGTGTTCACCAAAGAAATGAGAAAAAAATCGACAGGACAAGGGCAATACTTGAAATTGTTGGAGACATGGATTAGGATAGCATAATAAAACCCAACATAATAATTTTCCTTTCTAATAATGCAGCGACGATTTTTTTTTGTGTGAGACTCATAAAAGTCATCTTTCAATAAACTTGAGTTCTCATACTTTCATCCAGCTGATCAGATCTGGAAGGCAAACGTCGCTCCCAAGGTTCAAGTGCTTACTTGGTGAGTGGCTCATGGGAAATGAAATTCTGGTAAAAATATTCAAATGCAAAGGCTTCATCATAATCCTCAATGTTGCATCGTCTGCAAGGTAAGGAAGAGAGTGTTGACCATGTACTCCTTAATTGTCCATTTACATCACAAATCTGGTTCACATTTTTCAAGGAAGAGGTGTGCCTAAGAATGCACTTTAGGTGTAATGAGAGGCAAGAAGGCCAAACTCTTTGCTGATGCAGGAAGTTGACAGGTTTGGGTAATTTGGATGGAGAGAAACAGAAGAGTTTTTTTAAGAGCTTTGAATTTGAATCAGTTTCAGGTCTGCTCTATGGTACATTGTAAGTAAATATAAATAGAGTTTGGAAACCTTAGGTTCTTATAAACAGTGTTTCTAAGCCTTAGCTTCGATTTTCTCTCCTATTCCAACAAACTTTCAGCTTCCTTCTCAAATAAATAATAATTAAATCAAACTTTTCATTGGCAATTAACATGTGAAAGATCTCTGCAAACTACCTCAGTTTAAGTTCATCCAAAAGTTGTTGTCTGTGGCTTTCCAGTATTTCAGATTCATGCATAACTTATAGATACAAATACATTTAAGACTGGAGTACCAAATGATATATCCTCAACAAAAAATTCAGTGTACCTAGATATATACAGACAGTAGAACTTACAATTTCGTTGAACTTCTCAATTGTTGCCAAAGGTATCGTGCCAAGCGGAATAACATTCCTAGTTCCCTCACTCTGGAAACCAAAAGAAGCTAAAGTTACAAAATGGCAATATTTGGGAAAGCACATTTACCCACAACCACCAGTCAAGATTTAATATATAGGATTCCACCTAACCATACACCTATTAAGGGTGAACAGTTAAACGGTTATTTTTCTCTTAATTAGCAAATCATATGGTCTCCTGTTTATAACATAGGACAAGAGAAAAAGATCTCAAATCTCTTGTGATAATTCTTCTTCTTCCAATCATAAGCATCTGAAGTTGGTAAATATTTGGCTTTATGTAAGTTACGTCTCTAGAGATAATAAAAGCTTTCGCTTCAAACTCAGGGCATCAGCTCTAGAAGTTAGTGATACACGGATTTGAACCACTATTCTAACACAAATTAATTTCCACACATGTATATGAAGACTAGATTAATGTACATTGAAGATGAACTGGTATAACTGCCTGGTATGAATCACTTACCAGAAAAAGAAGACGAAAATTGGTGACTATCAAGGTCCCTGCCTCGTCAGTATTAATAAGAACAACGCCGTATCCCTAACAAAAAAGTTTCAGCAAATCAGTAAAACCTTTATGCATAGCATTGCTCAATTCAACAATAATTACAGGTTTCAACTCACAAATTCTGCTTAAAACTCAATAATTCAATATATAAAAGACAAAAGCGTCATGTACCTCAACTTCAACTTGCTCAGCTTCAAGCAAGCAATCCAAATTCAAATGCGAAACGGCGCGTGGCACGGAGCGTGAGACCGGCTGCAAAGAAATCACGGAATTCAAGAACAAGCTCAAAGCGAGTAGAGAAATTGAAAAAGTGAGAGAGAGAGAGAGAGGAAACCCTAGCGAACCTCAATGGTCCATTCGAGAGCGTCCCAGAGACCAGTGGCCTCCATCTTGTCGGAGTCATGGGAGTCCCGGAGAGGCGTTGATCGGCCGCCGGAGCGTGGCTGCGGCGCGGAGGCCATGCGGCGTAGCGAAACCTACTCACAAGTTTGAGAGAGCGGTAGAGAGAGAGAGAGAGACGTGAGGTCTGGTGGTGGTGTTTGTTGGTGCCTGAATTGGCTTTACCTGCCTTTCAAAGGAGTTAGCGGTTCGCACGCCATCTATTTTATTTTTATGCTCTCTACCCCTCAATACTTTTTTATTCGGTTATTTGGCCCGATGTGCCTAGTAATATTAAAAAGCGCAGGTATCGTTTGCGCCACGTCGCACGGATCGGCTGACGATTGACTAGACTAATTTATTTACTATATAACATTTGTGGTCTTTCCACTTTTTCTGTTCATACTATTCATATTGTTCAAAGCGTGCCAAGCGTGCGACACACTGTTCGCGCCTTCTCTTCTGCGTCGTGCGTTGCTCACCTGCTCTCATTTGTTTTGTGGCTGCCATCATCCGATCTGATTCTCTCTCAGATTTGGTCAATACTTTTCGTCCCCGTATTTCCATTTGCGAAGCAGGCCGCCGTTTTCAATCGTTGGTCTTCTACGGCGCTCAGTGATAGATCAGTGTAATATGATCTTTTGCTCCGAATCTTTTCATCTCGGAACCGGTCTGGCATCTTCGATCCTTCGTCTTCTACGCCGCGAGGTGATGGGAATACCTTATCTGCTCTTTCGTTCTTTAATTCAATTTGGGTTTTTGACTGTGGTTTTTTTTTCGTTTGTGCATATCAATTCCTCTTCGGTAATCAGTTATTGTTGGACGCAGGACTGATTTGGATTGAACGGTGATCTATCTCTCTCATCGTTGAAACAGATCGAGAGGATTTTAGAAAGAGGGCCGTCGCTGCCGTGGCCTCGGCACCAGGTGTGGGGTCAGCTTTGGTGGGTGGCTTCGATTTATTTTTTGGGTTTGACTTTTTTGCCCCGTTTGTTTTCATGTTGTTTTATTCTGTGACAGTGGCTGTGCTAATTTGTGGAGCAATCAAAACTGATGAGTGAGTTGGTGGGAGGGGGAGGGGAGGGGGAATTTTAGAGACCCTAACTGGGATTGAAGCAGAGGAGTTGTGTTATACCTAACACAAAGACATTGAAGCAAACTAACTGGGATTGAGAACGGATTTCCAGGTATTAATGCTCTCAAGTTTCACTCTTTTAGGTTTTGGGTTGCATATGATCTTTATTTAATTTGAATTATGATTCAGTATTGTCTTTCGGGTCCTCATGGAATCAGAGCGAGCTTTGTCCTGGCTGTCCTCAGATCACAACATGTATTTCTGGGTTGTCTGGGTTAAGATAAAGTATATGTATTTTATTAATGTTCATCTGTAAAGTTATTTTTCTTTCTTCAGATATAGAATGGTCCTGTTAATGTCTTCATTTTGTACACATATAAACTATCAACCATATTGCAAGAGAATAATATAGAACAGGATAGTCCTGTTAATGTCTTCATTTTGTACACATATAAACTATCAACCATATTGCAAGAGAATAATATAGAACAATATAAAAAACACAACGTGATCAGTAGTTAAGCATCTACCCGTAATTTTTGACATTGCAGGAGAAGATCACGTATTTGGATATGTAGATATTCCTGTTTTGTCGGTATGTGTAAAGCTTTAGAATTGAGATGGCTTTTGCCTCTTCACCATTTTCCATTAATTTAAATAGCTTTAGGATCATATAATTTTTTTTTTGCAATTTCTGGCCAGAGGCTTATACATGTGCTCAAGGTGATGATTCACCTTCTTACTCTTCATTTAAATTTAAATAAGAGCTAGGTTTATGCTAATTAATAAAAGAATGCTGGAGACTTATGTCATTGCAAAAGATCGGCTTCTTCAGCCAAATGGAATGATTATGATGCGTTCTGTGTTTTGATATGTATAAGAGAAGGTTATAGATTGTTCCCAATTGATCAGCATAATATCAACGATCTTATGCTATGGTTGAATGTGTTGTGATGTACATGAGTCAGTGAGGGAGACGAGCCAACATGGATGGTCTTTTCCTTGAAGGAAATGCATGCCAACAAACAATTTCAATTGTGACAGTAAATTTAGGGAAGGAGGATTGGAAGTTTACCGGGATCAGTTTTAGGATGGTAAAGAAGTAATCATCAATACTTTGAGTTTATTTTTCCATTCCAATATGAAATTTGTTTGTCACCCAGTAAATTTTAATTGTGTGTTTGCTGTAATGTATGTGTGGGTGTTCAGATTTTATTAATTTTCTGGTGTTTTTTTAACAAACACATTTACCATCGTAAATATTGATTTTGTTCCTTTTTTTTTTTTTAATGTTGCTTGGATCTCCGTTGTAAGCATGCTATCATTAAATCTCCCGCGAACACTGGGAATATTCACTTAGGAAAATAATTAGACAGTTGGTGTGAGAGAATTATGCAATATATCATTTCAGACATGTATTCGAACATAAAGGATGATAGCTGATATGCACAATATATTGTAACATCATGTGAATTATTCTGTTCTATGAGCGTTTTGTTGCATTATCAAAAGCATTTCAGTGCAATCTATATATTGTTTATAAAGCACACCTATATAGCAAATTTTATGTTGTGGGAATTTGATAACATACAAATTTACTCTATATAGCAATCTATTTTTTTTTTTATAAGAAAGCTTATAATTGCTTTTATGGATATTATCAAGATTTGGGATGTTGCTATTACCGACAGAAAACTATACTTTTTATATTTGCCTCTGCAATATAATTTTTTTCATGATATTCTCAAGATCATGGTGGTGGTAGAAAGCCTAGGCAACCAATATTGGTTACTGATTTTATGGAGTTTGGGGTATTCGTTGCTCATTGAAATATAAGGAGAGAAATTTGCGTAATTGGAGTTTCGATAGCAATCTCACCTCAAGTCGTCTTCTTACAAACAAATACAGTTATGTAGATTGTTTAGTTGACCTCAGTTTGCGATTGGTAGAGAGTGAAACAGCGGGAGAGAGAGAGAGTTGCAGAGTATTTGGTCCATAGGGGTAACGTTCACAAAGAGTCTACCGCATATTGATAACTCAAAATCCCTAATTCGATTTTGTTGCCATCTATAATCATGTAATTGTGTGAGCCTCTTTGTTCTGAACCATGAGTGTTTGTTTGTTTTCGCTTCGAATTGGGGATTGGATTTCTATTTCTTTGCTGTTTTTAATTTGCTATATCATTGAGTCTGCATTTCGGTTCTGATTTGGTTTTCGTCTTTTCTTCAGTTTTGTCTTTCTGTTTTGTGGACTGACGGCCTTCTTTAAGGTGGGGTTCGAATATTTGATTCTGGGCTACAAGAGGAACTTTGGTTCTGGGTTTTGTTGTGGTGGGTTTCTAGATCTCCATCTTTTTATTTTCTTATTCATCTCTCTGTTTTGTTGCTGCTGGTTTAGGTTGTTGGATGATATCTACGTAGTGATGGTGCTTTTTATTTCTATTTTGTTTAATTTCACCCTGTTCATCATGTTTTAGATGGTTGTTTTTCATTCTTATTAATTGGAATTTCTATTTTCTGGGTTTTCCATAGATGAATACATATGCAATATGGATGTGAACTTTAGAGCCTGTTGTGATGCACAGTTTACATATATGGTGTCAAGCCATGTGAAAACCTACATTATTGTGTCAGTGTTTGCTATTATGATTATCGTTTTAATATATTATGGGCATGAAATTGTCATTATTGGGCAGATTTTGAGATGCATATTTGAAAATGTTTTGTAGTTATGGGGCGGAGGAAGAGATTGGTGCTGCCTGTCGAGTCCGCTGGGGCAATATCAGGGGGCAATATTGACGATCGTGTGGATACCAGCCGTGATGCAGATTTGGACCAGCTTCTTTCAGGTGATATATATTATGAATTATTGTGTTTTATTTTTGATGGAGTTATTGATAATGAGTGATATGATGCTGTTGTCGTGTTACTTGATGATCTTGATCGTATGTTTGCTACAGTTTCTTCTGTTGGGACTTTTGTTTTTGTGTGACGGTCACAAACTTTTTCCTGGTCACATTATTCAGCTGCGCCTCTAACACTAATCAATTTTCTAATTTTCCAAATTAAACCAAACTTACTAAAATATAGAGATTACTTTTACAGTTCAGAAATATAGCACAGGCTTATGATTAAAGTGACGTAATTGGATTTTTTATGCTTTTGGATTTTCTATAGCTTTGGAGTCTAGGATGGGACTGTTTGAAACTTGGTGCGTTTGTTAAGCCTTAATATAGCAATAGAGGTGTCTGTATAGAGTTATCCACTGGTTGAGAATGTTAATCAAAATATCAGTTGTGTTGTTTGCTTTCTATATGGGAATGTAATTTTTGCTTCGTTTGTTTTTTTTTTTTTGCTTTCGTTCTTTGATTTCGAGTGTTGCTGCATCCATTCTATTTCCGCTTTCTACCTCTTTCTGTTTTCAGCAGGCAAACAAAAATTCCCTCTTATAATTATTAGTATAACGTTTGATTGTGCTATGATGAAGAAGTGCTCACGTGTGTGCGAGGTGGTGGGGACAGTTGATCCCACAGGTATTTTGAGATTTGCATTGTGCGAGTCTTCATAATCCCTGTTGGATCAGCTGTTCCCATCAATTGTACTGCATCCAAGCCTTCCTGAGCATGTAATTTTTTGGGTCATGTGGGTTTTCAATACTTTTTGGTTTTCAAAGGTTTTCTTTGGCTTTTCAAATGACCTGTATGCAATATTGTTGTCATAAGAGGGTGATGTGTGGGTGAGTGTGGTGAGAGCGTTGGATTACATGATAATTTAGAGAATTGCACGCTTTTCGTTGTCAGGGTTCTGAGCTTTTTGGGTTTTCGGAAGGAAAAAAAAACTTGCCTCTTTTAATTATTAGTGTGATGTTTGATTGTGCTTTGATCAAGGAGTTCTCACGTGTGTACGAGGTGGTGGGGACAGTTGATCGCAGGGGTCTTTTGAAACTCGAATCGTGCAAATCTTGATAATACCTGTAGGATCAGCTGTTTCCATCAATTGCAGTTCGTTCAAGTCTTCCTGAGCATGGCATATTTTGGGTATTGTAGGTTTTCATGACTTTTTGGTTTTCAGGGAAGGGTTTTTTGGCCTTTTCAAATGACCTGTGTGCAGTATTGTTGTCCTGAGAGGGTGATGTGTGGGTGAGTGTGGTTAGGCCGTTAGATTACATGAGATTTGTGAGAATTGAGTGGTTTTCATTGTCGGGGTTTTGAGCGCTTTTTGTTTCGGCCAGGAAAAAAAATTTGCATCTTATAATAATTAGTGTAGTGTTTGATTGTTCTACGATAGAGGAGTTCTCATATGTGTGCAAGGTGGTGGGGACAATTGATCGCACGGGTATTTTGAGATTTGCATGGTGCAAATCTTGATATTGCAGCGCATCCAAGACTTCTTCAGCATGTCATCTTTTTGGCAGTGTAGGTCTATGATCGTTTTTTGTTTTCAGAAACTTATTTTTTTGGCCTTTCAAGTTACCTGTCTGCAATATTGTTGTCATTTGAGGATTATGCGTGGGTGAGTGTGGTTAGGGCATTAGATTACACGCAAATTTTCAGAACTGAATGGTTTTCATTCTTAGGATTCCTATGTGGTCTGCCACTCTTATTGCAATTTATTTATCTATTCTTCCTCAATATGTAATCTTATGGGTTTTACTTTTCTGCTAATTTATGGAAAATGGATGTTAGGATATGAAATTATCTTTATCTCTTTTGAATGACCTCGCATTTAGTTTTTTTTTTTTTAATGCCGTAGATCTATAGTTGTGGTCTTCCTGTGAGAGAAAGGTAGATTTTCAGTGTTATTATGTTTTTGGTTTTTATTTTTCCCCTTTATTTTAAGATGTGGTCTATTGAGACAATGCTGTATATATATTGATTACTTTATGGATAACAATTTTAGAAATGTGAAATCAAGATTGAAATTTAGAAATCAGGCCGTCTAGGTATGCAATATGCATGTGAACTTTAGAGGCTGTTGCAATGCACAGTTTAGATATATTGTGTGAAGACACGTGAAAACCTACAATATTGTGTCAGCGTTTCCTATTGTGATTATGATTGAAATCTATTATAGGCACAAAATTGTCATTGTTGGGCAGATTCTGAGGCGCATGTTTGAAAATGTGTTGTAGTTATGGGGCGGCCGAAGAAATTGGTGCTGCCTGTCGGGTCCACTGAGGCAATCTCAGGGGGCAATATTGACTATCGTGTGGATGGCAAACGTGATGCAGATTTGGACCAGCTTCTTTCAGGTGATATATATTATGAATTTTTGTGTTTTATTTTCAATGGAGTTATTAATAATGACTAATATGATGCTGTTGTGGTGTTACTTAATGATCTTAATCGTATGTTTGCTAGAGTTCCTGATGTTGGGACTTTTGTTTTTGTCTTATGGTCACAGGATTTTTTGCTGGTCACATTATTCAGCTATGCATGTAACCCTAATAAATTTTCTAATTTTCCAGATTAAACCAAACTTAATAAAATATAGAGATTACTTTTATAGTTCAGAAATATACCACAGGCCTATGATTAAAGTGACATAAATGGATCTTTTTTGCTTTTGGATTTTCTATACCTTTGGAGTCTAGGATGGGACTGTTTGAGAATTGGTGTGTTTGTTAAGCCTTGACATAGCAATAGACGTGTCTGCATAGAGTTTTCCATTAGTTGAGAATGTGAATAAAGATATCAGTTGTGATGTTTGCTTTCTATATGGGAATGTCATTTTACCCTGATTTGTTTTTTTTTTTTTTTTTTTTTCCTTTCGTGCTTTGATTTCGAATGTCGCTGGCATCCATTTTATTTCCGCTTTTCAGCTCTTTTTGTTTTCAGCAGGCAAACAAACTTTGCCTCTTATAATTATCAGTATAATGTTTGATTGTGCTATGATGAAGAAGTGCTCACGTGTGTGCGAGGTGGTGTGGACAGTTGATCCCACAGGTCTTTTGAGATTTGCATTGTGCAAGTCTTCATAATACCTGTCGGATCAGCTGTCCCCATCAATTGCAGTGCATTGAAGACTTCCTGAGCATGTAATTTTTTGGCTAATGTAGGTCTTGGATCCTTTTTTGTTTTCAGAGAATGATTTTTTTGGCCTTTGAAGTTATCTGTCTGCAATATTGTTGTCATTTGAGGGTTATGCGTGGGTGCGTGTGGCGAGGGCGTTGCACTTTATGGTTTTCATTAGACGGTCATTTTCAGAATTAGACGGTCATTTTTGGCTAATATTGTTGTCATTAGACGGTCATTTTCAGAATTAAATGGTTTTCATTGTTAGGACTTCTATGTGGTGTGCCACTCTTCTTGCAATTTATTTATCTATTTTTTGTCAATGTGTAATCTTATGGGTTTTATTTTTTCCGTAATTTGTGGAAAATGGATATTAGAATATTAAATTATCTTTATCTGTTTTGAATGACCTGGCATTTGGTTGTTATTCTTTTAACGCCGTTGATCTGTAAACATATTATGCGGAGAGTTTGGTGCCTTGAATTTGCTGTTGTTGGGGATTTTTTATGGATCTATTTGGATTCATTTGTCAGGTATGAGGAGAAAAAGACCGTTTCATGTGCTGCCTCAAGGAACATCAGGGGAGAATCTGAATTTGACCAAAAAACCGCTTCTCGGCATGCCAGTTGATATGGGTCTCGCAAATGATGCGGATGTGGATGAACTTATTTCAGGTGGGATCATCCTGATTTTTTTATTTCTGCTTGCATTTTTCAGTGTTGTAATTAGATTTGAGTTTTGTTATTATTGCGCACTTGGACGTTCATTTTTGAGGATATTTTTTATTGTTCGAATTGGTATCGCTGTCTTCTGTGTTCTTTGGATTTTATAGTACTGCTAAAACAAATGATTTAATCATGTTGTCGATTGAATCATATTTATATATTTGTAAGTCTCTGTTTTTGAACTGGGATTTCATAACAAGACTTATAACAGCAGCATATGTTCCAAATATCTTACTTTTGAACTAAGATTAGTTTCGAATCCATTTTTGGATCGCGTTTAGAATTTTGTGTCGAATTTTCTTTTTATATGATGTATCTACATTGTACTCATGGGATGAATCTATATTTATTTGGTTTCCTTTTTTACGTTGTGTATTCTTTCTACTGAATCGCAATTCCTCAAAACGTGTTCCTTTTTCTCCATTGTCCATTTGTTATGCACTACTTCTTAATCTGTTTTTGGTTGATCGTGTCGTTCAAAGGATTATTTTGTGTTTCTCAGAGTTTACTCAGTTTCGAGAAGTTGAAGATCAATTGCCCAACTTTCCAAAACATTCCTTTAAACTGCGACAATTTGGACAACTGGCTGCTGAGGCACAGCAGCAGGCTCTTCTTGCAGGTGAAGCGATATTCCTCTTCCATATTATAAATTTACATTGATAAAATTAATACATCGTTTATTACACATAGGAGCCTCATCCCAAATAATTAATTCAGCCTTTTCTATTAAATAAGAAAGATTTGTTTTTTTATTTATATTCCAGCTTGAATTTTGTTCTATCACCGGTTTTATTTTAAAACGCGAGTGAGCTGTTCTACCTATCGGAAGTAATAATCAACCAATACCTGATGAAGCAACTGCTAAAACAATTTTGCCTACAGATCTTAACCTACAAATTATGGCATTCCACAAAAAAGTTTTTCCTACCAAAATGATATCCTTCAATTGGTGAATTAACGAAACAGTTTCGATCTGTTAGAGAGGTGAGAGAGGTACCCAGAAATATTTAAAACATAAATATTTCTGTTTTGTTTGTGTGGTGTACATGTGGATACTAGAGGAGAAAGAGCATGACTCTTTCAGCCTCTTAGTGCATTCTCTTCCCACAAGAGAACTCCGAGCAAGAGACGCCACTTATTGTTTGGCTCCTTTATACATAGAAGTAGTCTAAAATGATGTGCTTTTTGTGGCTTATTTATACTGGTTATATATGGTTATGAGATTTGTCTTGACTGAGTTGGATCTAATCTTTGCTGTTTTGTTTGGCCGATTATTTTACTTCTTGGTGAAGCAATTATATTTTTTTGCTTATGTGGTTGTGGGCTATGTTTTGTCATTGTTGTCTGACAGTGTATCACTCTTATGAATTTGTTGTTGTCCAAGATATGGATCAACGTTATGATATTATTGAATTGTTAATTCTTTATAGGGGTCAGATTTATATTGATTTTTAGACGAATTGAACTATCCTCGAGTGATCAGTGGGTTCAGGCAACTATATGGTCCTAAGTCAACTAATTGCATATGTTGGAAGTGTGCTTTGAAGATGTGATTTTAAAACTTTGTCTAAATTTAAAGATTGTCATTATTCGAGAGCAACCTATCAATGTTTTCAATCTGTATTTCACATTGAAATTGGTGTTATAGATATGATGTCGGAGAAGAATCAGAGCGCTGCTATAAAAGAGCCAACAGCAATGTGTGGGCCTGTTGGAGCAATTCCTTCACACAAGAGCTCTCGAAGCAAGAGACAACGCTTATTGAGTGCTGTTGTTGGACAATCTTCATCATCCTATCAGACTGAAAGAACACCTGATAATATTGCTGATGATGAAGACGTGCACCAACTTATCTCAGCTGGTATATATTCTGCATAATTTTTTCTATTTTGTTTGGCTCAGTGGTTGCTTCTTGATCAGCCGATTTAGTTTTTTCCCTACATGGTTCATGGCTAGGTTTTGTCTTTGTTGTCTGCCAATGTATTAGTTTTTTGAATTTGTTGCTGTCTAAAATTTTGATCAACTTGATGCTATTGTTGAATTGTTTATTCTTAATAGGGGTCAAATTTTCCTGATTTTTGGAAACGAATTGATCTGTCTTTGAATGATTAGTGCGTTCAGCCAACTATGTGGTTCTAAATCAAGTAACTCTATATGTTGCAAGTATGGTTTGGAGATCTCATTTTAAAATTTACTCTCAATTTAGCGATTGTCATTGTTTCATAGCAATCTGTTAATGTTTTGAATATGTTTTTTAGGCTTCAATTGATGTTTTGGATATGGTGTGGGAGACAAATAATAACAGTGCTGTCATTTGGGATGTCAGGGTTGACTTTAGCTATCAGAGTTGACTTTATCTATCAAGCTTTACTTATTTAGTTGCCGTCTGTTTTCTTCCTTTCCAGAATCTCAAGAAATATCGGACGGGGACAGTGGTGGTGAAGAAGGTGTTTGTGAGCCTGTTCCAGGTATTGCATATATATAGTAATTTATTTAGTTATTTTATTATTTTGCCATTTCTTTTGATTATTCTGATGAAAATGGTTCATGAAATGCAGATTCTGGAAATGGTCTTTTTGGCCAGGCGTCCTATCAGAAGAGCCATCAAGGTGCATGTCATGCTATGATCAATTAATCATTCAATTATTAATCAATCATATCAACGTTATCTATTATCAAAAATCTGACTTGGATTTTTGATAATTGTAATTGCAGGTGTGGTTGACGATTATCAAGACTGTGGTGATGATTCACATATATGTAGTTATTGTGCTGCATTGTTTTGGTCATCTGAAGCTCTGAAAAAAAGAAAAAAAACTCAATTAGTATATAGTCATTGTTGTGATAAAGGCAAAGTAGATATTCCATTATCATGTCCGACTCCGTGTTTTCTTGATGAATTGTTAAATCCAGCAAATGGACGAAGGAGTATATTATTTCGAGAAAATATTAGAGTTTATAATTCTATGTTTGCCTTTACTTCTATGGGTGCTAAAATTGAACATGGCTTGAATAGTGGAGGAGGTCCTTATGTTTTCAAAATATGTGGACAAGTGCATCATAAGATGGGTTCTATTTTGCCTCCGATCGGACAATGTCCAAAATATGCTCAGCTATATGTTTATGATACACAGAATGAAGTAGCAAACCGTATAAATGCAATTGCTGGTGGCGGTGTGAATAACAAGATTGATGTCGATATTGTCAAAGGATTAATAGAAATGCTGGATCATTCAAATGAATTGACGAAAACTTTTAGATCGATTAGAGATGGTTTTGAGAATCAATCATTGCCAAATTTTAATATGACTATACTTGATTGTGAAAAAACTCATGGTAAACAATACGAATTGCCCTCTGCCTCTGAAATAGGTGGATTAATAGTGGGTGATATAGGTGAATTTGATTCAAATAGAGATATAGTTGTTCGATCTAATGACGGTTTACTTAAACGAATCTCTAGAATTCATCCGAAATTAATGTCGTTACAATATCCACTCATTTTTCCATATGGAGAAGATGGGTTTAAAATAAATATGACATTGAAATCAATTAAAGATGACAGAAAAAGGGGTAAGTTAACCATGAGTAAATTTATATGTTATCAAATTCATGATAGAGACAATCAATCAAGTACTTTGTTGAAAGGTGGCAGATTATTTCAACAATATTTAGTCGATGTGTATGCAACTGTTGAAGAAAATCGTCTTGCATATATAAAACATCATCAATCAAAACTTAGATGTGAAACATGGAAGAATATATCTGGATTTGTTTCTGATGGTGTTGTGGATTGTTCTGATGTTGGAAAACAGATAATTCTTCCTGCTTCTTATACAGGTAGTCCAAGAGACATGATAAATAATTACCAAGATGCGATGGCAATTTGTCGAGAATATGGTACTCCTGATTTATTTATTACTTTTACTTGCAATGTTAAATGGCCGGAAATTTATAGATACTTTGAAAAAAAACCTGGTCAAAAACCAGAGGATCGTCCTGATATTGTTTGTCGAATTTTTAAAATAAAAGTCGATAGTATGATTGACTATATTAAATCTGGAGAACCTTTTGGCAAAGTTTGTGCTCATGTATGTACCATCGAATTTCAAAAACGAGGTTTGCCTCATGCTCATATATTATTTTGGCTAAAAAGTAAATACAAATGTTATACATCTGATGACGTGGATTCCATAATATCGGCAGAGTTACCTCATAAAGATGTTAATCCGCAATTATTTAAATTAGTTAGTGAATTCATGATTCATGGTCCTTGCGGTCAAATTAATCCAAATTCTCCGTGTATGCGAGACAAATTATGCACAAAATATTTTCCAAAACCATTCATTACTAATACAATTTTTCACACAATTAAGGCCCCCCAGTATAGACGTTGTGATGATGAGTCACGTTTTGTCGTTAAAAAAGGAGTTCACATCGGTAACAATTATGTTGTCCCTTACAATGCTAATTTGTTATTAAAATATAATGCACATATAAATGTTGAATCATGTTCCCAATCTATGCTTATAAAATATTTATTTAAGTATATAAATAAAGGGCCTGATAGAGCTCGCGTCTTAGTTGGTGAAAATGTTAATGATGAGGTTCAAAATTATTTAAATTGTCGATATTTAACTCCGCATGAGTCTGTGTGGCGTTTATTTGAATTTTCTATTCATAACAAATTTCCGGCTGTTCAGTATTTAAAAATTCATTTGCCCCAGGAACAAACTATTTGTTTTGAGGAAAATAACTTGCTTGAAAATGTGTTGCAAAAACCGCAGCTTCAAATAACTATGTTGACTGCTTGGTTTCAGGCAAATAAGACTTACAAGCAGGCAAGAAAGTTGACATATACTCAATTTCCCACAAAATTTGTTTGGGACAGTCGTGACAAAGTATGGACTCCAAGAAAACGATATTGTACTCTTGGTAGGATAGCATATGTGCCGCCAGTTGCAGGGGAACTATATTATCTTAGGATGCTTTTAAATGTTCAAAAGGGTTGTGCCGGTTTTAATTCAATAAAAACAGTCGATGGTATAGTACATTCTACATACCAAGAGGCATGTCGAGCTTTAGGATTGTTAGGTGATGATAAAGAGTGGATAGAAGCATTAATGGAATCTTCTTTTACTGCCAGCTCTTCTCAAATTCGTTATTTATTTGTCACAATTATTCTTCATTGTGATGTCTCAGATCCCCTCACTTTATTTGATACTTTTTGGATAAAAATGTCCGATGATATAGTCAACAGAATGAGATCAGATTTTAGGATGTTAGATCTCACAATACCTAATGAAGAGTTAAAGAATGCTGTTTTATATGAGCTTGAAATATTGTTTAATAAGTCGTCCACCAGTTTGAAAGATCATAAGTTACCAATGCCAAAGATGCAATTCATAGATCAATTAGAAAATAGACTTATTAGAGAAGAATTAGATTTTGATTCTGAAGTGCTCAAAGAAAAACACTCTGACTTGCTAGGTAAATTAAATAGCAAACAAAAAATTATATATGATCAGGTCATTCAAACTGTTGAAGAAAAAAATCCAAAATCATTTTTTGTTTATGGTTGTGGAGGCACTGGAAAAACTTTTTTGTGGAATGCCATAATTTGTAGGTTAAGATCTGTAGGCAAAATTGTTTTAGCAGTTGCTTCGTCAGGTATTGCTTCATTATTACTTCCGATAGGTAGAACAGCTCACTCGCGTTTTAAAATAAAACCGGTGATAGAACAAAATTCAAGCTGTAATATAAAAAAAAAACAAATCTTTCTTATTTAATAGAAAAGGCTGAATTAATTATTTGGGATGAGGCTCCTATGTGTAATAAATGGTGTATTGAATCAGTCGATAGAACATTGCGAGATATTTTATCCAATAAAGAACAACCATTTGGAGGAAAAACAATTATATTTGGTGGAGATTTTAGGCAAACATTACCTGTTATACAAGGTGGTGGTAAAGAATAAATCATTCAGGCATCATTTAATAATTCATATTTATGGCCATTTATTACAATATTTAAGCTTACTGAAAATATGAGATTGTCACTAGAAGGTTTAAGCAATATAGAAAAAGACGAGCTTAGAAATTTTGCTGAATGGATATTGAAAATAGGAGAGGGTCGAATAGAATCAAAAATTCCTACAGGTGATCTAGATGTTAGTTGGATTGATATACCATCTGAATTACTTGCAGATCATACAATTCATCCTATAGAGTCAATTTTCGAAGCAACTTATCCTGATTTTTTGAGCAAATATAATAATCTCGATTATTTGAGAGAGCGCGCTATAGTCACACCGAAAAATAGGACTGTACATGAAATAAATAATTATGCAAATAGATTATTACCTGGTGAGGAAAAAATATATTTGAGTTCTGATTCAATTTCTTATAATTCGGGTAATTGTGATAATATAAATATTTTATATCCAACTGAATTTTTGAACAAACTTGAATTTAGTGGATTACCAACCCATGAACTTAAATTGAAAATTGGTATGCCTATCATGTTGTTACGAAATTTAGATCAAATGCGTGGTTTATGCAATGGTACAAGATTGATTGTCACAAAAATGTTTGATAGATTAATTGAGGCAAAAATACTTACAGGAAACAAAATGGGAGAACAAGTTCATATTCCAAGAATTGCATTGTATGCAACAGAAACTAAATGGCCGTTTACATTTAAAAGACGTCAGTTTCTTGTTAGACCATCTTATGCAATGACAATAAATAAAAGTCAGGGCCAATCACTAAATCAGGTAGGTATATATTTGTCAGAACCTGTGTTTACTCATGGACAATTATATGTTGCATTGTCTAGAGTTACGTCAAAAAAAGGTCTCAAGATTTTTATAAATAATGGTGGTAATATTCCTAATAACCTTACCAAAAATATTGTGTATAAAGATGTGTTGCAAGGTATATAATACAATCTATAATAAGAAAATGATGTCAATATTTTTATGCATTTATAATTCATTTGTATATAAGTGATTTCCAAAATGATCTTAGTTGGTGTCAATTTTTGAATAATTTATAATCAAACTTTTGACAATAAAAGTTTTTGCCAATTTTTTTTTTTTTTCACATACGAAATCATTTTTCTCTATAGAATATAAAGTGAAAAAGAAATTTTTTTTTCTCTCTTAGATTTTTTTTAACAATTTCCTGATTTCTTTTTTAAGTACCCCATGTGAGGTTACAACAAAAAAACATTTGATAAGTCAGATGGATTAGGTTTGCCATCATATCCCATCTCAGATTTTCTTTCTACCACGTGCAACGTTATGGCTATAAGCGTAACCAGCCTATGCACCATCTAACCTCTCTCCATCACCATTCTTTTCTTAACCAGTATTTTCCCTTCTTTTCATTGAGACAGCACCCCCAAAATCTAGCATTTTTTCAGCTGGTTTTCTCACTTCTAAATCTATTCGTGACTAAGTCAATCCTGTATTAGACTGATGGCCATATTGTTCTTCACCTAATCGGGCCAATCACACTCTTCCTACTGATTGGAAGCCGCTGCAAATCGATTTTCTGTCATGTCTAACGACGTGCACTTTCTGAAATCATCATACAGAACACACTATCAGTTCATTTACATGGCAACGTGGCAGCTCTCTTCACTCCTCATTCAGCCCAGTGACATTCACTCCATCACCTCGATGACGTCATCGTCGATGCAGCTTCAAGGCATCGACCAGCCTATAAAAAGATTCAAGGCATAATGCCCTTTCCTTCTTTGGTGCCAAGGAAATAAACTATCACCCCAGTTTATACAAGGTCTTTTATTCAACTCTTCTTTCGTGGATTTTTTTTTATATGATGTATCTGCATTGTACTCATGGGATGAATCTATATTTATTTGGTTTCCTTTTTTACGTTGTGTATTCTTTCTGCTGAATCGCAATTGCTCAAAACGTGTTCCTTTTTCTCCACTGTCTATTTCTTATGCACTACTTCTTAGTCTGTTTTTGGTTGATCATGTTGTTCAAAGGATTACAACATCAATAATGTGTTCAGCATTAAAAAAACTCCCCTTTGTATGATCTATATTCATGTTTGAGATATCAGGGAAAATAAGTCAATGCTGTGGACTAAATCAATTCACAGATTGCTGTTGCTGATTGATGTCTATCTTTTTTGTTTGATTCATTGATCAAATTCAAATCTTAGAATAAGGCCTCTCCTTATTAGCACTATGTCTTCCTCTTCTAGGTGGCATTCATGACTTTTTACAATATTGTTTTGTTTTCAAAAACGTATTCCTTTGAGGTTCTCATTTTTGTTGTCAAAACTATGGTCGCATAATTTTTTCTTACATATTTGTATTTCGCTTTGTTCTATGTTACTCATAATTTCTATTGTTGTTGGACAGCTCAGTTTAAGATGAAAAAGTTAATTAGTCAGATTAAACCCTATTCTGCCATTGGTATCACTATCACAGTTCGTGCTGTACTAAAATGGAGACCCCGTATGTTTGACAGTCCTGACCACAATGGACTCCATTATCTCCTGGTAGATGAACAAGTGCGTGAATTTTTTTACCCAAAACAACTTCTATTGTCAATGTTCTACTTATATTCAATTTCCTCATTATTCATTCATTGGGTTCTATTTGTGGTGTCATATTTATTAGTTTGATGATTTCATCATCCATAATTTGTAATCTTAGTTAGTTTATATGTTTTAGCTATTTTCGATATATATTTGTCAAATGCATTTATAATTATTTGGTCTTTTTCACATATGTCAATCTTTGTTGCAGGGTTCTTCGATACATGCAATGATCGAAGAATGTTATTACTCACATATGCAAAACTTGATGCAAGTGGGGAAAATATATGATGTATCAAAATTTGCCTCAAAGAAGGATACTGCCAGACACAAAGTTGCCAACCATGATGCAATTTTGTGTTTCTCAGAGTTTACTCAGTTTCAAGAAGTTGAAGATCAATTGCCCAACTTTCCAAAACATTCCTTTAAACTGCGACAATTTGGACAACTGGCTGCTGAGGCACAACAGCAAACCCTTCTTGCAGGTGAAGCGATCTTCCTCTTCCATATTATAAATTTACATTGATAAAATTATGTTCTTTGTTTAAATATATTGATCACTCTTTTTGAATTGCAAGATCTCTATGGTTGTATCAAATCTGTGAGGGCACCACAGGTAGTTGATGTTGATAATCCAAAGGAAAAGGAAACTAGGACTGACCTCTCCATTCAACTCATAGGGTATTCGTGATCTATCTTCTTCTCATCTGTTCGAATAAATGCGTTACATTTGTCAGTAATATTATACTCATAGCGTGCATCAAACTAACAGGAGAGAGGAACTGAAGATCTCTCTGTGGGCTGATGTTGCAAGGTTATTTCCTGTGCAAGAGATAACACAACTGCCTCCACCTGTGCTTGCAGTTTTCACAGGAATGAGAATCTCTATGTATGAAGGTATTGTGTTTCAATCTGTATGCTCTCCTTTTTTTCATTGCCTCTTCAGCCATCTTCATAGTTTCTTTTCTGTTCAAAATTATGCAGGCCGTGTGTCGGCATATAGCACACCTCATACTTGCTTCGTCATTAATCCTGACATTGAAGAGAAAGAACAATTTGAAGCTGAGTAAGTTAATTGCTTAAATAATTGCAATAAAAAAAAATTTAATATCAAATCAGTTATGTGGATTTTATATGACACAGTTTTATGTTAATGTTTATAAATTGTATGCCAGATTTTCAAGGAATGGGGACAAACTGGATGTGTCCACTACATACTCCAGTTTGATGTCAACAGGAATGGTTAATGATGCTGACAGAAGGATTGTGCCTGAATTGAACGTGCTTGATCCAAGTCTCCATGCGGTATTTCATTCTGTCCTTTGCCTTTCAACATCTTTTGAAATAAAAATCATTTTATGTAACGGACTAAGCATATAAATGTATGAGGTTTTGATCTGCAACTCTTCAGAATTTTCTTTTCCTGTTTTATCACTTTCAATCCAATATGAAAGGTGTACAATTCTAAATTTGCCGAAGAAATTGACCACTGAAACTATTCAATGTGCAGACAATTGCCTCCTCAATTTTTTTTAAATATATACAAACATGTCCAGCTGTGCTATATTAATTTCTCGCGGAATTGAATTGAATGTGTGTTTCAGACCAAGTCAGTTTACTGTACCGCCGTTGTGAGGAGATTTTTTGTGGACAAAGCATGGTTTTACAGATGTTGCCCTGTGGACAAATGTTATAAGCATATGTTCAAGAAAGAGGAAATTGGTGATCGTTACATCTGTGTTGCCCATGGCGAGCTGAAACCAAAATTGAAGTGAGGCAGCCTATTTTATTTCTAATTTTCCTGCATACCTTTTACTCAATTTCAACATTACCTCAACTGAAATATTATACTTTACTATTATTTTATGCAGCACCAGGGTGTATATGGTAATTCAAGATGACTTTGATCAGGCAAGGGTGACACTAATGGGAAAATCAGTTGATGAATTCTTTGGAGCAACATGTGGAGAACTCTTGAACGAGGTGGCCCATCCAGCGGAACTAAATCTCCCAAGCCAAATCAGTTCAAAAGTTGGCCAAGCGTTCATGTTTGAGATACGAATCAGCCAACGTGGTGAGCTCTTTGTGAGAAGCAGCCGCAAAAGTGAAGTCTCTGCTGGCACAACTGGAGGATCTGCCCCTGGAGCAGAAAAAGTTTTAAAGATAGTTGAATCGAAGGAGCCATTTACAGAGACTCCTGATAAAATCACATCTGGGAAGAAACGTGAAATCCAAAGTTCTGCCAAACAATTGTTTGGCTCCACTGCAGCTAAAAAAACCAGAAGGTATGATCATATTTTATTCTGTTTTTTCCTGTTAGTGGATTCCAGTCATTGTAATTTTGTTTTGTCTAAATTTATCTAATATTTTATTAAGTGACCGACGTCTTGGATCGTCATCGTCGAAAAACATGGCAGAAGAAGATGTAGAAGATTTGGACAAGAAGTTTAAATGAGGTAAATTATGTCTTCCCTAACTCAATTAAGATAGTCATTTCGTATGTTGTAATATGAGGGAATTACAATAAGTTATAATTACTAAATTTTTATTTGCATGTTCTTCTGCCATTTTGGAGATATGTTTAGAATTGTTTGTTAACTTATTTGCAAACAATTCTAAACATATTAATTGAATTATGGGAAATGTAGTTTTAACCACAATAAACATATTAAAAATTTAGTTTTCTAGCCTTTTTTTTTTAATCTGTTTTATGGGAATTATAGTTAATTTTTTTAGTAAATTTTTATTTGCATGTTCTTCTGTTATTTTGGACAATCTCACAAAAAAAAGTAAATGGTGTGAACTTTTCAGAATTGTTTGTTGCATTTCGGTTCTCTTCACATATAATTGAATATGTTGTTTATACAATGTTAAACACTATTGTTTTTTCCCCCTTACAGGTTGGCCTATCCAATAGTCCTATAAATATGGTGAAGAGTTGCCTTTTGTTTGGGACAAGTGTCTTTTGCTTACAAACTACATGAAGTATGGCAGCTTCTTTGCTTACTTAGATTGCTTAGTTGAAGAAGTCCTGTAAATACCATGAAGACTTGCGTTTTGTTGGAAGCAAATGTATTTTGCATATAGACTACATACAGTATGGCAGGTCTTTAGTAAGTTAGGTTAGTTACTTAGGTAGATGGTCCTATATCCATTTATGCTGTCGTGAGTGAAAGTCAAAATAGCTAATGTCGTGATCAGGAATCTGTTCTTGATCTGGGGATTAGCTCTTTTCTGTATTTAGTGATGTGATGAAACTAAGTGAATTTGCTCTATTTGTGATCTGTACTTATGTACAAAATATCTTATGTTTAATTTCTATGTCATGGCTTTAACTATGTGTGCTTAAATATGCCAAATGTTTGACTAGATGGATTCTATATAGAGATTCTACAAGCTTTATCTTACTTTGGCTGATGCTTAGCAGCATAGGATCCATAATGTGCCAACACCAAAGTACACTGATTTGGAAAATATGGATTTACCATATCTATTATCAACAAGATTCCCCATTGGCCTCATATATTTCATATCTCTTTGGATTCCTATCTGCCAATATTTAAGCCGCATTGTGGTATCACATATGTACAATATATTGCATTATATAAGTTTGCATCAATTTGTGCTTCTTTAACTACATCTGTATACTTCCTATCAAAAATGTACCAACAGAGTTTAGTCCAATATTGTGAAGAGCAGTGCTTCCTTCAGCCAGTGTACTGTTTTGAAATCCGAAATTTTTGTCAAGAGAATCACACCAAGTTTGCTCCATACTCTACTTCGTCCCTCATACTTTATTCACCGCTTATACAGTTCCCCATTTGTGTTCAAATATCATTCCACATCACAAACATGAATAGAAAGATTATAACTGATATTTGACAAGGTGAATCTGAGTTTCATATGATTGCTCGCGTTACAAGACTATGGAGACCTCCCGTTTATCAAATTCGTCAGTTTGATGGATTACATTATGTTCCAGAAAATGAAAGTATAAGTTTTTAAATACCAAAATTAATATAGTAAATATACTGCGCTAAACTTTCTATTAATTATTTTTTAATTTATACTCGCACAATATACAAATCACCAATCCATGCAATTCTTCATGAGGAAGAATTACGGCAAATCCATATTCCAATGATAGGAGACAGAATTTATTGAAGTACAAAAATTTCTTCCACACGAAATTGTAAGTGAGATATAGTGGGAAATTATCGAGCAATGCTATATTTGAAACCTGTTAGTGGATTTGTTCAAGTTCAACTAGAATTACCAATGATTCCACACCATTCTTTTCGACTCCTTGAATATTATAATTTTGCCTAACAAATACAACAACAAAGACCTAATACAGACCAGCCATTCACAGGCAAGTAATTCTTCCTTGACTAATATAATTATCTATTTCATAAACCGTTTATTATTTATGTCATCTTATATTGTGTAACTACAAAGAATACTTACAACTCTACTTAATCTACAAAATATACTAACATTGTTTTTATTAAAATTAAAGGTGTCTATAGTTGTGTCAAATTGATCAAGCCCATTGAAACTATACATAGATATCAAATGTGTTATATGATCATCTATAATCTCTGGTGACTAACCTTTCTAGCCTTTTTTTTTTTTTCAATCTGTTTACAAATCCACACAACATATTGATTATAAAATTGTCAAAAAATATCTTTTACTTTCTTTAGATCCTGAATTTGAATCAAATACAAGATTTTTTATGTGCAAAAGAAAGGCGTTAAAAATAAAATTATGGGAAGACATTCCAGGCAGAATTGATATACTAGATATGCTGAATTTACAAACATCAGTTTTGGCAGTTCTTACCACTTTGTAGATTGAGTTTTCAATGATATGATTGATTGTTCCATATAATTACATCTAATAAATATATTAATTTTCTTTTATTCACTTCCAATATTAATATGAATATATGTAGATGAACTTTTCGGACGAAGTACAAGACATACTTGCATTATGTTACATCCCAGTATTCCACAAATAGAACAATATCAGACTGAGTGAGTCAATATTTCAATCATAAAGTTTCAAAATAATACTTCCTCTTTTCACTTTTTGCGCATCTTTTTTCAAATTTTAAGTTCATTGTGTAATTCATTCATCCAAAAACTTTGAATCAACATTTAACACAATTTTTTTTCCCTTTTTTTGTTCTTTTCAGTTTCAAAAGATCAAATGATACAATTATACTGTTGCCAACTCATAAGTAGAATAAAAATCCAGCTCTACAAATTTCGTACTTTATTATGTTCATCATTGAATACATTTGTTAGATAAATAAGTATTCAATGTAATTCGACTTAGCCAGAATATATAATTGTAACGTACTTGGATCATCCAGTTTAAGATATGAGTTTTATTTAAATTTTGCAAAATTAACAACTAATTACACAATATGTCATTTAGGTAGGCCGTGACTAAGCACTTCGTCTCGGAAATCCCAATCTGGCTTACTTTCGAACTGTTCGACATAACGACAATGTCAATTTAAATTTTTTTCAAAACAAATCCATCATACCTCGCCCCATTTGAATAAAATAAGAAATGGCATTTGCATTTATTTTTTTGTGTAACTAAGAATGTGACATCCCAAACTGACTCAATTACTACATCTAACACAAGAAATCAAAATTCTTTCAGAGCAACAACGGCGGTCAAAGAGCCTGGCGTTCGCAATGAGATAGATACGACATTTTGTGAATTGCGAAAAATGATTCAATTTTTAGATTCAGGTTCAGTTACTGATTGATGGATTACATTATGTTCCAAAAAATGAAAGTGTCTGTTTTTAAATACCAAAATTAATATAGTAAACATATTGCACTAAACTTTCTATTAATTATTTATTAATTTATACTCGCACAATATAGAGATCACCAATCGATGCAATTCTTCATGAAGAAGAATTTCGCCAAATCCATATTCCAATGATAGAAGACATAATTTATTGAATTACGGAAATTTCTTCAACACGAAATTCTAAGTGAGCTATAGTGAGAAATTATCAAGCAATGCTATATTTGAAACCTGTTAGTGAATTTGTTCGAATTCAACTAGAATTACCAATGATTCCGCACCATTATTTTCGACTCCTTGAATATTATAAGTTTGCTCGACAAATACAACAACAAATACCTAATATAGATCAGCCATTCACAGGCAAGTAATTCTTCCTTGACTAATATAATTATCTATTTCATAAACCATTTATTATTTATGTCATATTATAATGTGTAACTACAAAGAATATTTACAACTCTGCTTAATCTACAAAATATACTAACATTGTCTTTATTAAAATTAAAGCTGTCTATGGTTGTGTCAAATTTATCAAGCCCATTGAAACTGTGCATACATATCAAATGTGTTAGATGATCATCTATAATCTGTGGTGATTAACCTTTCTAGGCTTTTTTTTCAATCTGTTTAGAAATCCACACAACATATTGATTATAAAATTGTCAAAAAATATCTTTTACTTTCTTTACATCCTGAATTTGAATCAAACAGAAAATTTTTTATGCGCAAAAGGAAGGCGTTGAAAATAAAACTATGGGAAGACATTATGTTTTAAAATCATATCTTCAAAGCACACTTCCAACATATGCAATTAGTTGACTTAGGACCATATAGTTGGCTAAACCCACTGATCACTCGAGGATAGTTCAATTCGTCTAAAAATCAATATAAATCTGACCCCTATAAAGAATTAACAATTCAATAATATCATAACGCAAATTCATTAAAATTATTTTTGTTTTGGATTTCCAGCTTTCAACCCGTCCTTCTTTGAACCTATGTCCAGTAATGGCCTTTGTTTGAAAGGTTGCTTGGCAATTCATGTTCACCCTATACAAAATTGGATTTAGTTAGGTCGTCTTTTGTTGCTCTGCGTATGCTTACTATAGCTTCATCATGTAATACATCTCATCTGTATTCATCTTTGCGATATGCTGAATTTACAAACATCAGTTTTGGTAGTTCTTACCGCTTTGTAGATTGAGTTTTCAATGGTATGGTTGATTGTTCCATATAATTACATCTGATAAATATATTAATTTTCTTTTATTCACTTCCAATATTAATATGAATATATGTAGATGAACTTTTGGGACGAACTACAAGACATACTTGCATTATGTTACATCCCAATATTCCACAAATAGAACAATATCAGACTAAGTGAGTCAATATTTCAATCATAAAGTTTCAAAATAATACTTCCTCTTTTCACTTTTTGCGCATATTTTTTCAAATTTTAAGTTCATTGTGTAATTCATTAATCCAAAAACTTTGAATCAACATTTAACCCAAATTTTTTTCCCTTTTTTTTTTCTTCTCAGTTTCAAATGATCAAATGGTACAATTATACTCTTGCCGACTCATGAGTGGAATAAAAATCCACCTCTACAAATTTCGTGCTTTATTATGTTCATCATTGAATACATTTGTTAGATAAATAAGTATTCAGTGTAATTCAGCTTAGCCAAAATATATAATTGTAACATACTTGGATCATCCAGTTTAAGATATTAGTTTTATTTAAATTTTGCAAGATTAACAACTAATTACACAATATGTCATTTAGGTAGGCCGTGACTAAGCACTTCGTCTCGGAAATCCCAATATGCCTTGGTTCCCAACTGTTCAACATAACGACAATGTCAATTTAAATATTTTCAAAACAAATCCATGATACCTCACCCCATTTGAATAAAATAGGAACTGGCATTTGCATTTATTTTTTTGTGTAACTAAGAATGTGACATCCCAAGCTGACTCAATTACTACATCTAACACAAGCTGACTCAATTACTACATCTAACAATTTTTTTCCCTTTTTTTTTTCTTCTCAGTTTCAAATGATCAAATGGTACAATTATACTCTTGCCGACTCATGAGTGGAATAAAAATCCACCTCTACAAATTTCGTGCTTTATTATGTTCATCATTGAATACATATGTTAGATAAATAAGTATTCAGTGTAATTCAGCTTAGCCAAAATATATAATTGTAACATACTTGGATCATCCAGTTTAAGATATTAGTTTTATTTAAATTTTGCAAGATTAACAACTAATTACACAATATGTCATTTAGGTAGGCCGTGACTAAGCACTTCGTCTCGGAAATCCCAATCTGCCTTGGTTCCCAACTGTTCAACATAACGACAATGTCAATTTAAATATTTTCAAAACAAATCCATGATACCTCACCCCATTTGAATAAAATAGGAACTGGCATTTGCATTTATTTTTTTGTGTAACTAAGAATGTGACATCCCAAGCTGACTCAATTACTACATCTAACACAAGAAATACAAATTCTTTCAGAGCAACAACGGCGGTCAAAGAGCCTGGCGTTTGCAATGAGATAGATATGACATTTTGTCAATTGCGAAAAATGATTCAATTTTTAGATTCAGGTTTAGTTACTGATTAGTGGATTACATTATGTTCCAGAGGATGAAAGTGTAAGTTTTTAAATACCAAAATTAATATAGTAAACATATTGCGCTAAACTCTCTACTAATTATTTATAAATTTATACTCGCAAAATATAGAGATGCCCAATCGATGCAATTCTCCATGAAGAAGCATTTCGGCAGATCTATATTCCAATGATAGAAGACAAAATCTTTCAAATTAGAGCAATTTCTTCAACCTAAAATTCTACACGATCTACAGTCGCCAATTATCAAGCAATGCTATATTTGAAACCTGTTAGTGGATTTGTTCGAATTCAACTACAATTACCCATGATTCAGCACCATTCTTTTTGACTCCTTGAATATTATAATTTTGCCCGACAAATACAACAACAAAGACCTAATACAAACCAGCCATTCACAGGCAGGTAATTCTTCCTTGACTAATCTAATTATCTATTTGATAACCCATTTATTATTTATGTCATATTATATTGTGTAACTACAAAGAATATTTACAACTCTGCTTAATCTACAAGATATACTAACATTGTCTTTATTAAAATTAAAGTTTTCTACAGTTGTGTCAAATTTATCAAACCCATTGAAACTGTGCATAGATATCAGGCATGTGAGATGATCATCTATAATCTGCGATGATTAACCTTTCTAGCCTTCTTTTTTCAATATGTTTACAAATTTACACAACATATTGATAATAAAATTGTCTAAAAATATCTTTTACTTTGTTTAGCTCCTGAATTTGAATCAGAGACAAGATTATTTATGCGTGCAACAGGGGAATTGAAAATCAAATTATGGGAAGACATTGCAGGCAGAATTGATATACTATATATATGCTGAATTTACAGACATTAGTTTTGGCAGTTCTCACCACTTTACAGATTGAGTTTTCAATGGTATGATATATTGTTCCATATAATTACCTCTAATAAATATATTAATTTTCTTTTATTCACTTCCAATATTAATATGAATATATGTAGACAAACTTTTGGGACAAAGTACAAGACATACTTGCATCATGTTGCATCCCAGTATTCAACAAACAGAACAATATCAGACTGAGTAAGTCAATATTTCAATCATCAAGTTTCAAACTAATATTTCCTTTTTTTCACTTTTTGCACATCTTTTTTCAAATTTTAAGTTAACTGTGTAATTTATTACTCCTCAAATTTTGGATCAATATTTAACACCAATTTTTTTCCCCTTTTTTTTTTCTTTTCAGTTTCAAAAGATCAACTTATCAAATTAGACTATTGTTGACTCATGAGTATAATAAAAATCCAGCTCTACAAATTTCGTACCTAACTATGTTCTTCATTGAATACATTTGTTAGATAAATAAGTATTCAATGTAATACGGCTTAGCCAAAATAAATAGTTGTAACGTACTTGGATCATCCAATTTAAAGTATTAGTTTTATTTCAATTTTGCAAAACTAACAACTAATTACACAATATGTCATTTAAGTGGGCTATGACTAGGCGCTTCACCTCGGAAATCCCAATATGGCTTAGTTCCAGAGTCTTCAACATAACGACAATGTCAGTTTAAATATTTTCAAAAAAATTCCATCATACCTCGCCCCATTTGAATAAAATAAGAACTGGCATTTGTATTTCTTTTTTTGTGTAACTAAGAATGTGACATCTCAAACTGACTCAATTATTACATCTAACACGAGAAATGCAAATTCTTTAAGAGCAACAACGGCAGTCAAAGAGTCTAGCGTTTGCAATGACCTAGATACGACATTTTCTAAATTGCGAAAAATTATTCAATTTTTAGGTTAAAGTCCAATTACTGCTTTAGCACATATTGAATAAACAAACTGAAAACCATGAAATCAAAGAGGATTGAAACCCAAAAAATTGGAAATGCTTTGAGCTACAATAAAATGGTTTCATTATACAAAATCAATAGGGGCTAAATAATCTGCGTTTAATATATGAATGGTCATACACAGCCTCAGCTTTTTTGGGCCACACAAGGCCTTAACATCTTGGGGCTGTGGCTTAGAAAACTAAATATTGGATAGAAAATATCAAGGCCCGATTTTAGCACTATTTTCAATTCATTTATAGCCCTTCCTGCCGCCTATAAACGCACCTATCGCCATTTAAACCAACTCACTAACCAAAGCACGCCCGTTCTACTTCTGACATTTGACCACAGTAGTTCCCGCGTGGGAACAGAAGATCAAACGCTCAAACGTCTTCCTCAAACCAGGTGAATCCCTTCATCTCTTCCAATCTGTTGTTTCAATATCTATCTCAGTCTGACCATAAGAGATTCAACAACAGACTGATTACGTTTTGAATACATGTATGCATGATGATGAAATTTGGGGTTTTTCCATTTGAATTTGCTGATTCGTTCATTTTGAATACTGGGTTTTGTTGTCTCTCATACTTTCATTGATCAAAGTAACCAGATTTTAGTTTTTCACAACTCTCCGTTTCATATATTGCTTGCATGCTTCTTATTGATCTGATCGATTAGTTTCGTCAAAATGTGCTCATTGTTAAAAATAATTCGTTTCCTTTTTTTGTTTGTGTTTGCATGTGGCCACTGAGAGTTGAGTTTGAGTAATACTCTTCACATGATGTGTTTGAAGTCTTTAGATCTGAAATATACATTTTGCTTTTATATATTGAATTTGATTTCTATTTTAACCAAAAGCTTAATACCGGTTTTTGAGTTAATATGATTCTATCTTTGTGTTGATAGAATTTTTTCAAAAACAAAACTACCTCGATCATGGTCATGCACATTCAACTTGCAGAGTACGTCTACTCCCTTGGTTTATAATGCAAAATGAACGCATGGCGGCCTAGCTTCAACTTCGATAGATAATATTGGTTCAGACTCCAAGTAACTATAATGCGTATCTTATAATGCTATAGCACATGAACATCATTATTTAAAAGTTTAGAGGCTTCTGCGTGCAGAGAAATGCTCGATTGTACCGTTGAGGAACTCAGTGTTCATAATAGTTCAATCAAGTGTCCATCTCATAACAATAATGTAACAACTCATGTCACTACACACAAGTCATTTCCTTAGTGTTTCTGACATACCAACCATTAGATACAGTCAATGTAGCTAAATTTAGTTTCTCCAAGCAACTAATATCATTCTTATGATGATATGATTAGGGACAATGTGTCATCTATCTACAAGCTAGAAGTTGTAGTACATTGCCTAAGTTGATTAGTACTTGCCTAAGTTGATTAGTATCTACAATCTTCCTCCTCCTCCTGATCGTACTCTCATCATCCACTATGGCACTAGACATGGCCCACTTTAATCAGACGGCTTATAAACCTAAGCTTTTCCTTATCGTAAATCAAAAATACTATGGTATGAAACAAGGGCTCCATAATCTCAAAAATAATAATCATGCATTGACCATTCTAATAGGGTTTGTTTTCTGACCCTTTTTTTAATTATTATAATTGTAAAATCATGAAAGTTAAGCACACTCTAAGTATATGTTAAGTAACTTACTAAATGAATTAAAAAATTTCGACCGTCAAAATTTGCCCTATGTACAATCCGTAAATTCACATATTCTACTTTTTATGCTATACAAATAAGTGTTCTTTACATTGTCACCACCAATAGTTCTTCACTATACATTCTTCAAATTTTTAATTTGTTTAATTATTTGTGTACGTAATAGTTAAAAATCAAAAGTTTTTTTTAGAAGTCAAAAGACAATAGTAGTGAATCATTAAATACTTAGAATTATGCAAGCAACAGTTTATAATCAGGGAGTGATGAGCTTAACCTGTCATTAGCAACTTTTATGCTTTAATACATTCTTGAAATATGAATTTGTTTTCTTTTTCAATTTTACAATGCACAGCCTAGCCTTATATGCATTGCTGTAATAATATGAATTACATAATATGCCCTTTTATAAGCATCATTTCTTGCATTTGTTGCAAACTTCTGCTTCCATATAACATCATCGTATATGTTTTGATGGATTTTGCATTTGTTGATTTAACATCATCGTATATGATTTAAATTATAGGCCATTTTGCATTTCTTGATATAAACTATAGGCCATTTTGTATATGTTTTAAATTATAGACCATTTTGCCTTTGTTTTGGCTATATTATAGGCCATTTTGCATTTGTTGCAAAAACAAAATCTGCTTTATTTGCATTTCGATGACGTCATCATCCATGCAGCCAAAACAAAATCCCCAATTCCTAATGTCCTGCTATTTAATCATATGTTTTATAATTCTTCTCTCTGCATTTGTCGTTATGTATTCCTTTAAATTGCCTACACCACCTTCTGCTGACACTGAATCTGTCACTCCAGAAATATGAGTGGTCAGGCAGAAACATCAACACCCAAAACAAGCAAAGATCCACAGAGAGGTTCTGCTGAATTGGATTACCTCATGCACTAGATTCACGTACTTAAAGATAGAACAAGGTATGAAACTGAATTGCTAATTATAAAATAAAGCAATGGAATCTATCATAATGTCAATCACAATCTATTTTTCTCAGCGAATGCTTGGAAGATGCTGGTGCTGCTGCATGCGCAAGCCGTCAACGCATGAAACCAGAAACCAAAATGATCGAGACTGAACCGAAGGAGGCGAAGAAATTCACCAAGGCAGAAAAAATACATCCTGCTATTGCACTTGGTGAGATTGTCTCTGGATTTTATCAGGATGAAGATGCTAAAAGGTACAACAGTGAGGTGTTTTCCATTGAATAAATTTATAGAACATATTATGATGTCAATTTGTGAATCTCTTTCAGGTATATAATGGAGAAAGCTAGGGCTTTAGCAATGGTGACAGCTCCAGCCACAACAGCGTCTGATGCTTCTGTTTCAACTGGAAACAAGAAGAATCAAATGGTCCAACCAGAGAAGCCAAACAACAGGTCTCATTTTAACCGTCCCAGCATAATATATAAAATATTTTGGGTTTCCATTTACATACCATTGAATAAATTTGGACAACACATTATGATGTTGATTTCTAACTCTCTTTCAGGTATATAATGGAGAAACCTACGGCTTTAGCAATGCTGACAGCTCCAGCTACAACAGCGTCGGATGCTTCTGTTTCGACTGCAAACAAGAAGAATAAAAAGGTCCAGCCAGAGAAGCCAACCAACAGGTCTGAATAAAAAGGTCCAGCCAGAGAATAAACAAGAAGAATATCTTATGATCTGACCTTTTCCATGAAATATATGATCTGATTCGTTGTCAACTCTAATGGACATATAATTAGACATATAGAAAATACATTAAGTCTTCGTTGTCAAGACATAAGCAACCAACCAGTTAACGAACAAATATCAAGAATTCAGTCATCTACAGTACACAGGAACTGTTTCTTCCTAATGCATAACTGATTTTCCAATTTTCCTTTCGTATATGAAAAAAATCGTAATCAAACTTCTCTATATTCAATTCAATTTTTGTTTATATTGGTCTCAATTCACTCAACATTAGTACAATCCTATATCAATTAAACTGATATGCCTTTGAAAATCTACATTTCAACATGTAGTGGTCTACAAAAGTCAGAACAAATCATGCCGTAAGATGAGTTTTTTCTGACTGATTCAATACATTACTACTTATTGAAGAATATGCAGGATTAATGTATGCCTTACACAATCTTCCAAATTCAGGATAACAATGTGATCGAAAAAAATATATTGTTATTCATGTGTTTCTATTCTAAATACTTTTGCTCTCCTTCTACCCATCTGTGTGAACAGTCGCCAGTCTCTAATTAACTTTGCCTCATTTTTTCATTTGTAGAGACTCAGAAGAAGACCACGGTGGCTGTCAACCGAAGACAAAGAAAGCCAGATCTGGTTGGCCTAAAAACAAGCCCAGAAATCCTACAAAAAGGTTTTATTTCTGACATCAAACACTTCTTTTTTTTTTTCATTTGTTTGCCTATCACTGATGACATTTCCATGCAGGCTAATATGGGAACAAGAGCAACTCAAAAAAGCCATGGACAAACCACAACAACAACTCTCAGCAGAAATAGACCAAGGACAACCGGACTTGCAACAACAAACCCAAGAGACACCACAGCAAGGACCGGAGATAGCAACAGATATCCAAGAAGAAAAAGTGCAGCGAGCAGTTGAAATCCATGACAAACAACCAGAAACACAGCAGGAGATGCACCTGGAACAAGGACTGCCTATTCTGAAATCTCCAAAGGAACCTAAAACAGAAGAAGATGGCAGCAAAAGCGTTATCTGTGCTGGCTTGGCCAATATTATGCTGCAGATGACCAAGATCAGTGGTGAACTTGCAAAGCTCATCGGCATGATTTCAGGTATGGTGGATTCTAACTTATCACAAAGTACGGCATTTCATTGGCCACGATAAAAGCGCTCATGTTTGTGTTGATAGTTACTGATTTATTTAGTCAAATTCTTGCTCCATTCTTTGAATGAATCTAAAACAAAATTTTTTTTCACTCTTATTAGTTCTTTGTTTCAACCATATACTTTTGCCTCCACAAACTGCTCCATTTCATATAGGTTTATCAAATTGATGAGGTATAATGATTTGGTCATTTTTGTGAATCAATCTTCACAGGTGGATCCCAGGAACGTTAGGCTGAAGAGAGATTCAAGTTCGCTTTTGCTGAAGATAAGATGTATTTTGTATGAAAAAACTGCTATCTTAAAACTTCTGATGCCTAAGTAGATGATAATGCAATGTATGTTAAATTTATAATATCTAATATTATGTGTGGTCTATGACAAAATGAATCTCCGTTACATGGTCGTGCTTTTCGGTTCTTTTGCTTAATATCTGGTTGATGGATTTGGTGCATTTGGTGATTATTTGGGTTTGCATTCTGTTGGATTTTCCTTGGGTTTTTAATTTTGTTCTTTGAATCTTTATTTTTGGATTTTGATTTGGGTGTGTATTGCTGCCTCTGGGTCTCCTTTTAAAAATTTGGTTTCGATTAGTGTGGTTGCTTCATGCGTCTACATGAAGGCATACCATGTCTTCTATTGGATTAATGTCTATACACAGGTCGGTTTGGTTGCGCTGGTATAGTTTCATATTCTGGTATTTGCCTATTTGGTGCCTTGCTTACTCGATGTGTCTTCCATTGTGGTTCTCTATGCATATCGAGTTGAGTGAGGGTTTAGAGTTGGTTGTTATATATTTGTTGTAGGCGCTGGTACTGTTTGAATGCCTCGCACTGTATTCATTGTTTTTTAACAGGTTCTTTAATCGCCGGATCAGTCCAATGTTCATCTGCATGTCGACAGAACCGTCGATAGAGTCTGTCAATCTGGGTGTGATTTAATTGGCTCTAGCTCTAAACCATGACTTAATCAAACCTTTTGTTTAATTTTGTCTAGATGGCGTTCCATTTCCCGTACTAAGAAATTTCTAATTTCTTTCTTAGTTTGTCGTATGCATACTGCATGTTGTGTTTGGTATTTAGATTTTTAGTTTGTGTTTTTATTTTTATGAATTATGTCCTGTGAATAGTTCGTAGTGTGTGTGTAGTTTTTGCGGTAAGAAGATTCATTTTCAAAATCAAATGCAGCCTGATGTTTGCATATGTCTTTAAAAGCCATTCATTCTTGGTTACATCTGTCTTCTATGTAGTAGTTGATAGATTTGTTAAATAGATTATGAATGTAGAGGTCAAATTTTATTGTTCAATCACGCAAACGTCTCTGAAATTATAAGGTCGATAATTAATCGCTACACAATAGAGGATATTCTTATCTTGAGTTGGACTAAAGCTTTTGTTAGAACAACTTTTCGCGATGACAAGTTTTGAATATATCATTTTTTTTCATAGATTTGTTCACCTCATTCCAGACATGATCCAGTTTTCCCTTCATTTTACCAGTTTTAATATGACTCACAAGTCACAACACATTACAATTAGGTCAACTCTATATTAAGCAAAGTAAAGCTAAAAAATGAGTTTGTTTGGCCTTGCGTGATGTTCTACAACCTCTTATTGTTCATTCTTTTGGATATTATTCATCCGCGTGCGAAGCATATGTGTTTTTTAATTTTTTTTTTTTTTTCAAATCGGGCTCTTTTCTTCTCTAACGTCAAAATCGGTCGATCGCTCTCTCATCTCCAAGCAAACTTTGCCTCACTCCCCATTCTCTTAGATGTCTTCCTCCCTCTCATCTGACGCCAAAGCTTAATCATTACTGACTTGCTTCTCATCAAGTCATCGCTCAGCAACTCACCAACTCAACTTAGCTCAATCAAAGTCCTCAACCCGACTCATAATCGAAACCAGTGATTACTCGATACCGACTACTCTTCCAACATCGTTTTGGATGAAAACCGATCGGATGGTTTCTATCAAATCGCCTCACCGTTTCCTTAGTCAGAGGTGGGTCTCATTCAAGAGTGTTGCATTTACTGTTGTGATTGAATCATACTTTTTGAATTTTTTTAGTTGTTGGTTATATTTCTTTCTGATGGGTAGTTTGTGTATATATGGAATGCGTTCTCTGATTATTCTCCTTTTGTTTGGATTCCCATCAATTTTCAATTTATTTTTTGTTTATTGTTGTTTAGCTCTATATGTTTGATATTTGTTTCTGATCTGGGTACTTCAACATGGATTGCGCTTTCAATTATGGTGTGCATTATTTCAACCATGCTTTAACCATACATCACTACTTTCATTTTGGTCATGTTTAGATATGGTGAACCATTGTATGACAATAAGAAGCTATAAATAGTCATGCCTCCCTTTTTTTTTAAGTTTTTGGTGAAACGGGTTATATACAAATCGTTTCATATATATATATATATATGGAGATGGAGATCGTCATGTATATGTGTGGAGATGGTGAGGGGATTCTCAGGTTTCTAGCCTCTATTGTTTTTTTTTTTTTGTTTAATATAGATCACTACGCGCATATGTTTGATCTTAGTTCAGGAAATTCATTAAAATTATTTTTGTTTTGGATTTCCAGCTTTCAACCCGTCCTTCTTTGAACCTATGTCCAGTAATGGCCTTTGTTTGAAAGGTTGCTTGGCAATTCATGTTCACCCTATACAAAATTGGATTTAGTTAGGTCGTCTTTTGTTGCTCTGCGTATGCTTACTATAGCTTCATCATGTAATACATCTCATCTGTATTCATCTTTGCTATCAAAAAATTAAGAGCAAATTCAAAAAAGAGTTCAACATAGGCAAAGTGTATCTCTTCACTTTTAATTGCTACCATCTTCCATTTACTCTATTACTTCATCAATGTTATTTTACTATTTAATATAAATCAGCTTGATCAACAAGTCCTCACTTCAAATCATGTCATTTTTTTGATCAAAAAAACTAGCCTGCTTTTAAATTAACTTTTTTTGCGTGTGGTAGTTTCCTCAAAAATACTAAAACATTCACTAATGTCCTATAAAACTTATATGTCTTTTTTATGTACTTATATTGCTATTAACATGACTAGCAAACTATTTAAATTGTTTCTGTTCTTTTAATAAATTTTAAATAAGTCATGGTGATATCAACTCGCAGCAACACGCGAGCCTAATCTATAACAGCATAAACCTCTAATGTGTAATCTAACTATGAAACATGTACGCTATCTGTACTCATGAATGCTTAAAAATGTCTACATTTATAACTATAACTTGCCCTCATTAGAATCACATAAATGCACTATTAACTGACATAAATCGTAATTTTCAATTTCTTTTTTCTTGCTTTTATACTTTTCACCACTGCCACCTGCGCCCCGTACGCGGGCCCCACACCCCGTACGCGGGCCCCACACCTAGTCAAGTACAGAGGGTGTATGGTGTTGGAGATGGATTCCAATTTGTTACCAAATATCAATTGTTATTAAAGTGCGGTAAATAACAATCAAAATCGATAGTAGACGGCTAACAGAGTTATACAAAAATAAGGATGAAGTAAAAGAATGATGGCTTGTGTTTATGGAGTTATGTGTGTTGTAGTCGTCTGTCAATGCTTCTTCTATTTATGGAGTAGACCATCCTTCTTCTTCATGACTTCAGTAGCAGCAATCACATTCACTAGACCATCCTCCACAAACAATTTTCTTTTTGTCGAGACTACCATTCTGCTTTTACCACTTCCACTATTTTTACCAATCATAGAACACTTCTATTACCCCCTAAATTAATGCCTCCCATTAACTTACTCCCGGTCACAGATTCCTGATCAGCAAAAGCTCTTCTAAAAATTGACCCCATCTTCTTAACAATCTCATGATCAAACTCCACCCTCTTCTGATGTATTGGAACGGACATTCAGCATCTGATTGTCATAAGTCACCATTTGCATGTTATTTCCCTGGTCTGCCTCCAACAGCAACATATTTGGAATTTTAGGAATAGCCGTTTCCGTAATCATTTGCTCGTCATCAGAGATTTCTGTCACTACCACCTCTTTGTGTACAAAATCATTCTTCATTGGAGAGGTAGCTGTAACATCCACAACCTCATAATTCTTAGCTTTAGAAAACCTCGAAGGGCCCCCGCTTTGAGACTGTCTACTCCTCTGTTCGAAACCTGCTGATCTAGAACCAAAAGATCTCGAGCCACTTCCTTCCTCACTTGGATTTTCATCACTATACGTAACATCAACTCGACTCCGTCCAGCACGCGAACTAATACGCCTCCCATAGACATCTTCTGCTGCTCTGAGGAATAAAGAAAAATTCCTCAAAGATTCTGGTTTCTCTTCAATTTTCAACTTGATAAAGCAATCTCGAGTAGGATGTCCCATTTTGCCACACCCCTGACAAAATTCAGGAAGACGTTCATACCGGAATTCATTTAGCTCGTTCCCAAACTCCGGAATATCAATGAAAGTGCGCCGGAACAGGATTAAGGATATATCAACCCTAACCTTAATTGCCACACACTTTCCAATCCTAAAAATCCTTCAGCTCCCATACTTCCATCCTCATACTCTCCCAGCATGCCCGCCATATCAATAGCAACCTACTTCGTTCTAAATTTCCAAGGCGCCCCATGTGCCTGGATCTAGAAAACTGCCGATGACAAATTCACCTCCGTAACAAGCTTCGCTATTTCCAATGGTGCCATGACTATTATAGTTTCTTGTCAAATTCCCACGGTTCACGCTTCAACACCCTTCTCATATCACCTTCACACCAAAAACAAGCCAGGAAACGATCATCCTCCATGTCATTAATCGTAACTCCCATATCTCCTCCCCAAAGTCGAGAGAAGAGATCAATAAAACTTCGACGGTGAAAGGTTTTCTCCTTCAAAACCTTACAAACAATTGCAAACTCGAATCTTCGTGTCGACTGCGCAGCCCTACCACCGATCTTCAATCCCCTAGCCTCCCTCTTCAAGAGGACTACAGAATCCACAAAATGTCTCGCTATGTCTTCCATGTCTGAAACAGTAACAATTAAGAAAAACAGCCCCTCCAATCACGCCTAATCGACCCCAGAGTTGTGATTTTCAATGAAGAAAACCAAACCCTAGAATCACCTTCGAAACCCTAGCATAGCCCAACTCTCGTGACGTGGCAGAGTTGCATTCCGTCTTAGTTGCTGCTACTGCAGAATTAAAAGTGTCGACTTAAAGGTTGCTACTATGGATAGAGAAGCTAGCTGCTACTGTCGATAAAGAACCTAGCTGCTATTGTCGACCGTGAAATTAGATGTTGTTATCAACCTTAAAAATAGTTATTACTATCAACCCCGAGGTAAGCTGTTATCGTGGCTTGTGGTGGTTGAAATTCGAAATTCTAAAATCTATCAAAATATATGCAATACTATACTTAAATAAAAGTCTATATATGAAGTAAGGAACAACTTTATATCTTAAATCTTATAAAAATTGCTGGTGGTTTGGTCGGAAAACTTAAAGAGAGAGAAAATTGTCAGCTGACAACATAGTAATTTTGGCTAAATCAGTTAGCATTTTGGGCATTTCAACCTCAATTATTCAATCAGATTTAGGTCCACTCAATTTTGGGTCAGGCTTATGTCTTTTTTTGTTTAAAAATGATTGAAAGTGAGTTTCTTGTGTTTGTAAATTTGGTCGGGTGCTACTATGTAATTTACTATTCTATTTATGTTTGCTTTTTCACTTGATATCTTGACTCTCCAAAAATGAGTCGACTTTGGCTTCTCTTTGCTTGACATCTCTATCTTCAATCGTCTTTGATGTCCATCTTCGACTAGCTGGCAATTAAATATTTCCTTCACTGGCTTCGGCTATCAACGTCAATGCCTTGATCTGATTCTTGGAGTTAAACATTTTGAAACAATCTTTATTCATCAACTGATATGAATTTCTTGTTAAGTGAAATGCTGCTCCAATCAAAGTCTTCTTCTAATTGTTTATCGACTTTCTTCATATGTCAATTGCTTATCGTCCAAGATATTGAAATTTTCTTGGAGACTAATTTCATTGGCTTATTAGCTAACCGACATATTAATTACAGACTGATAGACAACTAATGGCCTTGTCTCACATCACTGACCTGACCCTTAACTGAATTTTCTTGGGTCAATTTCATTGTCCAACTAATCATCGGCCGATACTTCAGTGTTAGGCTATCTATCATAAATCGAATGGACATTTGCTGTCATAATGGACATGGAAACGTGGGTACAAATATTGACTAGCAACCATAAATTCTTCACGCTCTAGTGCACAGTTGGCAAAACCACAAATTCCTTTCCCTTTATTGAACCATCTTCAATCACTTCCACAAGACTTGTAAACCCGACCTTCCTCTACAATGGCCTCTTGAATTTCGGTCAAGCTACTCAGAACTACCATCGTTTTCTCTGTTTAATCCACAACGAACGTTGCTAATTGCTTCATCGCTCTAACACTCGAATATTGCCAAGCTTAACCCACAGGGACCGTTTTGCTTAGAGAACTCAATGCCAAGATTCGTTTGTCGTCAACAAAAGATGTCTTTTCATCTTTCAAACGAGTATTGATACCCAAAAAGACATGAATCTATCGTATGCACATTTAACATGTAAAATTGCATTTAGAAAAACAAAATTGTAAGTATAAAGTATATTGGCAATCCTCTATGGAACAAAACACAGCCTAATCAAGTATTATCAAGCCCTCAAGTGAAGTCAAGGCAAAATCAAGAAGAACGCCCAACACAATCTTATGTCAACTCAGGTAAACTCATGCATGTGCATATCTTATTTCAAAATGATCTTGAAAGCTGTGCATTTATCCTTTCTATATAGGATAGATCTTTCCAGTCATTTTGTTTTTCAAAATCCAAACAGCTAGCCTTTCTTGGCTCCCAAACTATCATAGGGTGAAGAGTTTTTCTCTTCAACCCTTGAGCTTGATTTTTCAAGCTTTTGTTTATTTTAGCTAGGTTTGTGATACACTTATCTATGCTCATAATAGTAGGCTGATTGTGATTAGGGAATAGCTATTTTGCCTAAAAAAATGTGCCAACATGCTTTTTGAAAAGCTTTGCAAAACCTTTTTGCCTCCCTTTTGAAAAATAAGCCATTTTGGGAAAGTTTACTTTGTCCTTTATGTTTGGCTTTGTGTATGAGTTGTCTAATCAGTATCTCAGCCAAGGACAATAGTCCAAAACTTTCTGAATGCTTAGGCCAGTGTGTTGCTCTCTTAGAAGCACTCCTTGACCCTCTTGTTTGGTGGTTGGTGTGTGTGTTTGTTTTTGTATTTGTGAAAATCTTCTTAGCATGATTTTCAGTTCATAAAGCCTCCTTGCTCTAAGTCTTCCTAGTGATTATAAATCTTAGAGCATTGGCTTGAACAATCTTTCAAAACCCATATTGCATTTACATTTGTATGCCATGAGATTGTGATTGGTGATGCAACAACCCCGGAAGTGTTCATAGCTGAATCAGTTGAGAAGTAGCTGAATTCAAGAGTGAAGCTTTTGTTATGTGCGCGGGACAACACTTAGAGACAAGAGAGACACGAGAGCTGAGTAGTTAGACTAGGCGAGTCTAGACAGGATAGTAACGAGGTTAGCTATCCCCTCAGGAGTTGTAATCTTGTGAGAAGTGTTTAACGCTTTTTATGAACCAGCTTAGAGATAGTTGAGTTCTGTAAACTTTCATATGTAAGCACTTAAAGGACAAGATAGGCTCAACGTTCAAGAGACTAGGAGAGTCTGAACATGATAGCAAACTAGGTTGTCGTTCTAGAGACTAGGAGTGTCTGGAACCAGATAGCAACTGGTTTAGCCATCCCGAGTTCTAAATCTTGTATAAGTGTACGAATTGCATAGTGGAAAGTTTTGTCCTTCAGGAGTTAAGGGCATGCAGTTTTTCTCCCTGGGTGTAGGGTTTCTGCGTTACAAAAAACATCTATGTGTTATTTATTTTACTGCACTTTTTCTTTTATACTCGTTGAGTTGTGAATCGGGATAGTACAATTCATTTCTATTCTCGATATCAGTCTTTACACTAAAAAGTTGCAAAGTGTCCTATTCACCCCCCCTCTAGGACCTTCAAGTGGTACCAAAGCAGCCACCAGCCTTGCTGGTGAGATCCTTTTAGAGGGGAAATGGACCACAAAGTCTCATCCTCCCTGAATTCTCCTCCCTACTTGAATGGGAAAAGGTATTCTGAATTGAAGGTCATGATGACTGCCTTTCTTATCTCCCAAGATGATGGGAGACAGTGGGCAATGATAGAAGATGGGTGGAAACACCCCACTCTGCCAGCAGAAGGGTCTGCTATCCCTCTCCCTAAGCCACGAGGGGATTTAAGCCAAGATGACAAGGCTCTTTCAAGGATGAACATCAAAACCTTGAACAGCCTTTACCTTGCTGTTTCAGTGGATGCTCGGCTCATATGACAGGTGATCCGAAGTAGTTCGTGTCACGAGATGAAAACTACCCAGTTGGTTGTGTCATGTTTGGGGATGGTGCAAATTCTCAGATCATCGGTAAAGGGACAGTAAAGGCTCCTAGCATCCCGGAGTTGAAGAATGTTCTCTTGGTCGAAGGACTAATTGTTAGTTTGCTAAGTGTCAGCCAGATTGTTGATGAGCATGATTCTGTGGTATTTGACAAAGTCAAATGCTTGGTTCTTGATGGTAAAGGCAAGAGCATCATGAAAGGAGACCGGACAAAGGATGAGTGTTATTGTGTCATGGTCCGGAAAAAGTTCAATCCTCAACTCTGCTTTCGTGCCGGGATAGCAGAAGAGCCTCTTGGCCTCTGGCACAGACGCTTGTGTCACATCAACCATCAAGACATTGAGAAGCTTTCATCCAAAGCTGCCACTCGTGGTCTTCCAAAGCTTTCCGACAAAGCTTCAGGTATGTGTGGGGAATGCAAGATCGGTAAGCTCACTCGTTCTCCACATTCCACTCTTAATGCTCAACCTACTTCAAATATTCTTGAGCTTTTGCATATTGATTTGGTTGGACTGGTTGAAACTACTAGTCTTAATGAAATGATGTATGCCCTAGTAATAGTTGATGATTTCACACGTTTCACCTGAGTAAAGTTTCTAGCTTCAAAATATGACACTTTTGATAGTTATTTCAACTTTGCCAAAAAGGTTTCAAATGAGAAAAGTCATGAGGGAAAACAATTATTCGGATAAGGACCAATCACGGCACCGAGTGTGATAACTCTAAATTTGATGATTATTGTGATAACTTTGGTGTGCATCATGAGTTCTCTTCTCCAATCACTCCTCAACAAAATGGGGTTATTGAAAGGAAGAATCGAGTTCTAGTAGAAATTACTAGGGTGATGCTTAGTGCCTCTGGTCTCCCTCATTCCTTTTGGGCTGAGGCTGTGAGTAATGCTTGCTATACTCTTAACCGTGCTATTTTCAGATCAGGAACTCAAAAGACTCCCTATGAAATCTGGAAGGGAATGAAGCCAAATGTGGCTCATCTGAAAGTATTTGGTAGTCCTTGTTTCATTTACAAGGATCGTGAGGATTTGACCAAATTGGATGCACGTTGTGACAAAGGTGTATTCCTCGGTTACTCTCTCAAAAGCAGGGCATACAGGGTCTATAACAAAGTTTCATGCAAGGTTATGGAAACTGTAAATGTTACCATAAATGATGGTCTTGGCTGCACTCATCAAGCTGGGTGTGTAGCTGAACAGGAGTCATCCTCCACTGTTGTGCAAGACGGGTCAAAAACTGATGCTGCTAGCCCCAAAGATGACTCGTTGGAGGATGAGGAGGATCTAGCAGAAGGAAGGAGAGATGACCCTTGCTGTCCAGACTCCACACAGGACTTGCAAACATCAAGTTCAGAAGGATCATTCTACATCTGATGTCATTGGGGATATTTCTAAGGCTCGTGTAACTCGCAATCAGAAGAAAGATGGTCTGTTTATCTCACAATCCAAGTATGCCAAGAAGCTCGTGACGAAGTTTGGGATGGAAACATCCTCTCCAGTCCCAAATCCTATGGGAACCTGCTGCAAGATCTCTTCTGACCTCGATGGAGTTAATGTTGATCAATCTCACTATCGCAGCATGATTGGTAACTTGTTGTACTTAATAGCTAGTAGACCAGACATTTGCTACAGCGTTGGTGTATGTGCTCGGTATCAAGCAAATCCCAAAGAGTCTCATGTGAAGGTTGTGAAGCGCATCATCAAATACATATCAGGTACAACTGAGTTTGAGATTAGCTATACCTTTGACACTAACTGTGAGATTGCAGGTTATACCGATGTCGATTGGGCAGGAGATGCAAATGATCGAAAAAGCACCTCTGGTGGAGCATTCTTTGTTGGGAACAACCTCTTCTCTTGGCATAGCAAGAAGTAGAATTGTGTCATTATCCACAGCTCAGGCAGAGTACATTGCTACTGGAACTTGCTATACTCAACTTATGTGGATGAAACACATGCTGGCAGATTATAGATTTCAACAAGAGGTGCTATCCCTATACTGGGACAATACTTCTGCTATAAATATATCTAAAAATCATGTGCTTCATTCTAGGAAAAAGCATATAGAGATTAGATATCATTTTATCAGAAACTTGGTTGAAGAAAATCTGCTTGAGCTAACTTTTATCTCCACCGAGAAACAATTGGCGGACTTGTTCACCAAACCTGTTGACAACCTTAGGTTTACTAGCCTTAGGTAGGCAATTGGTGTGTGTAACCCTCACTGAGATCTCCCCATAAGTGGTTGTCTTGTACATAGTTCCTATGCCTTTTTTTTTTTAATAAAAAATTAGTCTGATATTGTGTGCTTGAGCTCTCGGAGATTCTGTGTCACATAAGGATAGTCAGAACTTGGGATATCCCTGTGTGGTCACTGATCTTGACGTAAGTGTTGCGTCCTCCTTTGCTTGTTTGATTCATCTTTTCAGTATGTCATGTGCTTGTGCATCTGTTCATTTTATTATGAATCAAATGTGGTCTCCATCTTAGGACATGTCCGAAGTACTTATATGTTTCTCATGAACATTTTCTTGTGGATATTCAAATGTTTTGTGTCTTGTGAGATGAAATTATGGGGATTGCTCCATGCCGGGCTATTCTGAGTACACATTCCTTGGGTTTATGTATATATTGATATTTAGGCCAGGTTATTCTCAAAGTAACCATTCCTTGGGTCACGTAAACGATTCTTGGGTGGGCAGAAACGAGAATGGCTTGGTCTCCCCGGAGGAAGCTTTTTCTCTCATGATATCTTGGTACTTAAACTGGAAAAATGATGAATGAGCTGTTTCCTTCACTTGATTATGAACCTCTCACTCTCATGAACATTCCAGTTGTGATAAATGCCCTAAAAGTCAATTGACTTGGGAGTCATTAATGAGTTGGTTTGCTGCATAGATCAGTGAGGATTCCTGAAATCTATTCTATCCTTCGATGGAGTTGGAAGTTTCTTTATTGATCTTCAATGTATTTAACTCTATGAGGACGATTTTCCAGAAAGGCCGAAAAAAAAATGAATGAAATTCTGTAGGCAAATCCGCCTAAGATATGGTCTTTTGGAGAGATAAGGGAGAACCCTCTTGGTGTGATAAGGCTGGAACTTACTCATTATATCCTTAAGCCTTTGCATACCCAATTTCTGTCTCACATGACTTATATACATGGGTTCCCTTGATTTTGTTACTTGTTCCACACGCTCACTTCTGAGGTCTTGTCTAAAACTTTAGACCATGTCACAAGTATACAGTCACATGTACATGTGCTTGCTAGAAAAAGTGATTTATATAAATGATTGTGATGTGTCACACTTTGTGAGTCTATGCCTTGACCACTGTATGCAATCATGGATCTGAAAAGGTAATGTTATCCCGAGGCTGATTGAACAGTGTTATTCTTGGTTGTTTCTATTTGTTTTTTTTAGGCATATGCTAAGGGGGAGAAAATCTTGAATTTCGGTTCATGCATTGGTTGCCTTTTTGTTCTATTAAGGTTGTGGAGAGCTTTGTGGGACTTTTCTATCCTTGCTTTGAAAGTGGCAGATGTTTTGAGGTACTGTTCATATCCTTGAGGTTGTAGTCTACCTCTATTAGGACATGTCAGGCGGCTTCTAGCCCAGCTTTTTCCGACTTGTGAACTGGGTCTTGGCCCACGTTCTTCCAGGTTCTTGTGACTGATTGTGTATATGCACTATCATAAATAAGAGCTCTGCAATCTTCTCTATTTTCTCTCTCTCTCAACCCGAACCTCTGTTTTTTCGCTCAATCATGGAGGATGACTCCCAAAACCCAAATTCTACGCGTCCACCACCTCCATCACTCCGCTGCCGCTAACTCATAGGAGGTGACTTTGGCCTGTCAGGTCTCTGACATTAGAAAGCGTAAGGCTTAAGGAGTCGCTTGCAGGTCAATTTTCTGATCTGTAGACGTATATCGGAGCGCTTGCTAGCCCTGCTGATGATGCTCCTGAGGATAGCTACCGGTTTACCGCTCCTGACTCTGCCTCCGACTCCAGAGACACTAAAGAGGTAGATCCTAACATTGATGAGGATCTGGATGCTCATGTTGAGGGGGAGTCTTCAGGTGAGACTATTTCTGTCAAGGAGGATGATGACAATCTAGATGGTAATGATGATGATGAGGATGCTTGCATCCATTTCCATCATGTTTCTCTGTTTTTAGCTCTCTTTAGATTGTGTTGAATATTCGGTTTTTACTTTCGGGACAAATGTTCTCTGTTTCCCTTTGTCATTTCCTGACAAAAAGGGGGAGAACTAGAACTAGTTTGTAGGGCATTATGTTATGGTTTAGTTTAAGCTATGCTATGCAATGTTTCAGTTTCATGCTTTTGCTATTCTGAAATATGCTCTTGTGATACATAATGCTGCTGCTATCCTATATTTCCATACGTTACTTCACTTGCTCTTGTGAGAATTGTGTATGTGCAGGTTTCTGTGGCTTGGTGCTATCTGCTGATAGAACTAGTTCTTATGATAGCTATGGTGTGTTTTGTTCAGGAATGCCAGAGGGAGAGATTGTAAGTATAAAGTATATTGGAAATCCTCTATGGAACAAAACACAGCATAATCAAGTATTATCAAGCCCAATCAAGTGAAGTCAAGGCAAAATCAAGAAGAATGCCCAACACAATCTTATGTCAACTCAGGTAAACTCATGCATGTGCATATCTTGTGTTTTTCACTGAGGATAGCAGTAGTGCTGTCTATCCTAAGTTTTCCTGCAGTTCTTGGCTTATTTCAAAATGATCTTGAAAGCTGTGCATTTATCCTTTCTATATAGGATAGATATTTCCAGTCATTTTATTTTTCAAAATCCAAACAGCTAGCCTTTCTTGGCGCCCAAACTATCATAGGGTGAAGAGTTTTTCTCTTCAACCCGTGAGCTTGATTTTTCAAGCTTTTGTTTGTTTTAGCTAGGTTTGTGATACATTTATCTATGCTCATGATAGTAGGCTGTTTGTGATTAGGGAATAGCTGTTTTGCCTAAACAAATGTGCCAACATGCTTTTTGAAAAGCTTTGCAAAACCTTTTTGCCTCCCTTTTGAAAAATAAGCCATTTTGGGAAAGTTTACTTTGTCCTTTATGTTTGGCTTTGTGTATGAGTTGTCGAATCAGTATCTCAGTCAAGGACAACAGTCCAAAACTTTCTGAATGCTTAGACAAGTGTGTTGCTCTCTGAGAAGCACTTCTTGACCTATAAATACCAAGCAAGATGCCTCTTGTTTGGTGGTTGTTGTGTGTGTTTGTTTTTTGTATTTGTGAAAATCTTCTTAGCATGATTTTCAGTTCATAAAGCCTCATTCCTTTAAGTCTTCCTAGTGATTATAAATCTTAGAGCATTGGCTTGAACAATCTTTCAAAACCCATATTACATTTACATTTGCATGTCATGAGATTATGATTGGTGATGCAACAACCCCAGAAGTGTTCATAGCTGAATCAGTTGAGAAGTTGCTGAATTCAAGAGTGAAGCTTCTGTTATGTGCGTGGGACAACACTTAGAGACAAGAGAGACACGAGAGCTGAGTAGTTAGACTATGCGAGTCTAGACAGGATAGTAACGAGGTTAGCTATCCCCTCAGGGTTTTTAATCTTGTGAAAAGTGTTTAGCGCTTTTTATGAACCAACTTAGAGATAGTTGAGTTCTGTAAACTTTCATATGTGAGCACTTAGGGGACAAGATAGGGTGAACGTTCAAGAGACTAGGAGAGTCTGAAACCGGATAGCAACTAGTTTAGCCATCCCGGGTTCTAAATCTTGTATAAGTGTACGAATTGCATAGTGGAAAGTTTTGTCCTTCAGGAGTTAAGGGCACGCAGTTTTTCTCCCTGGGTGCAGGGTTTCTGCGTTATAAAAAAACATCTATGTGTTATTTATTTTACTGCACTTTTTCTTTTATACTCGTTGAGTTGTGAATCGGGATAGTACAATTCATTTCTATCCTCGATATCAGTCTTTACACGAAAAAGTTGCAAAGTGTCCTATTCACCCCCCCTCTAGGACCTTCAAAAATATTACATAATTTCTTGAACCAGCATACCACACATGTGGACCCAAGCCACAACTACGTTCTTGGGACTTGTAGAAGTGGGTGTAGTGTGGAAGGTTACGAGAATGCATAACACTTGTCCATTGATTTATTGTCGTTAGTGATTTCAATCTTGGGTCTGAAATTCAAGGCCGATGACTTAAATTAAAAATAAAATGGTGAATATGAGAATTAGGGTAACCTTTCATTTGAAATTCAAAGCTCGTATTGAAAAGCCCAAATTCCCTTGTTCCATTTGTCTTCTTCGTTTTGACTTCATATTCTTCTCGCAGCTACCTAACAACCACATCTTCCCCGCATCAACTTAGTACATGAAGAGATAAACCAAAATCCTCCAGATCTAAATACGTGTTCCTTATGTTATTTGACAAGGAGAAAATTTTGTGACTAGTTAAGAGAGGTCCTTTTATTCCTTGAATATTTCTTAAAAATCATGCTGGATGAAAATATAGTACAAGAAGTAATGTCCTTCTGCTCTTCAGCCTTATTACAGTATAAAGTACAGTACAAGAAGTAAAGGTGCCAACTGACATTTTTTTTTAATATGATCTCATAACTTTGCCACTGATATTAATGGCATTCCAAAGTCACTAATAGCAGTGTGAATTTAGATGTTGGCTTTACCTTGGAAGAAATGTTTCCACTGATGTTTTATCAGTGTCTAATGTCCCATTAGCACCTCTTATAGAGGACACTGATGATTTATTAGGAGCTGCATAGGTGCTAAAGCCATTTCACACTCTTATCAGTGTGCATTGTCCACAATATGGACTAATTCATATCAGTGTCCGTAGGGGATGTTTGTCGTAGTGTTAGCAAAAGAAATTAGACATGTGTGAACTTTTGCTCGTGATGATCTTTGTTTGCAGTTTGAAATCTTCTCAAGACATAGTAAGGATATCTAGTGTTATTAATATGATTAGAATGTAATTAGTGGTAGAGATTCTCTTGTTTCTAACTTTCCACTTCTTATTAGCTAGGATTAGATGTGTTAGGTTAGCATACAAACTCTTTCAAAATCCCCCCTTCTCTTTGTATTTTGTTTATATCTTATTCTGCTTGTTAATATTAGTTATATACATGACGTTTAATTGACATGAAGCACCCTCAATCTTCGGTTTAGAACGATATTCTACTGTACTATATACTTAAATGCAAACAAATTAAGGGTTTAAATTGTGAGATGTCTATTTGCTTTGCGCTCATAAATCTCTCATCAGATGTTACGGAAAGAAATATTGAACATGATTGGGCTGCTCTTCTTTTGGGTTGGCAATTACTCAAACTTGAGATATGTTGCAAGAATGCTCATATTTGCTATGTCGTTTTTATAAAATTTGAAATGGGTTCTAATTGGTAGTTTTCAGCTGCGTTTCATTGTCTCATTAAAAATGTTGCATGGTTCGTAATTAAATGGACTAATTCATATCAGTGTCCGTAGGGGATGTTTGTCGTAGTGTTAGCAAAAGAAATTAGACATGTGTGAACTTTTGCTCGTGATGATCTTTGTTTGCAGTTTGAAATCTTCTCAAGACATAGTAAGGATATCTAGTGTTATTAATATGATTAGAATGTAATTAGTGGTAGAGATTCTCTTGTTTCTAACTTTCCACTTCTTATTAGCTAGGATTAGATGTGTTAGGTTAGCATACAAACTCTTTCAAAATCCCCCCTTCTCTTTGTATTTTGTTTATATCTTATTCTGCTTGTTAATATTAGTTATATACATGACGTTTAATTGACATGAAGCACCCTCAATCTTCGGTTTAGAACGATATTCTACTGTACTATATACTTAAATGCAAACAAATTAAGGGTTTAAATTGTGAGATGTCTATTTGCTTTGCGCTCATAAATCTCTCATCAGATGTTACGGAAAGAAATATTGAACATGATTGGGCTGCTCTTCTTTTGGGTTGGCAATTACTCAAACTTGAGATATGTTGCAAGAATGCTCATATTTGCTATGTCGTTTTTATAAAATTTGAAATGGGTTCTAATTGGTAGTTTTCAGCTGCGTTTCATTGTCTCATTAAAAATGTTGCATGGTTCGTAATTAAGCTGTGGAAGGTAAGCGCACACCTTTAAGGAGTGTGACGTTGTTGCATGGTTCTGGCTATCTGCATGGGGCTTAAAGGCAAAGAATGTTCTAGCTTCTTCTTTGGTGGAGTGGGTTATGAATGTTGTTGACAAGCTAGATGATAATCACATATGCGCTTTCTTGATGACCCTTTGGGTCCTATGCTTAGAGCGCAATAATTTATTATGCAATTGTGGTGTCTTCTCGGCCCTAGCGCTGATAGGAGCATAAAATACGACGTTTTTAATATGTTTTTACCTCCATTTATGTAATGTTTAACCCTTATTGTTGTATTATTGAATCGTTTAGTAGAGTTAGGAGTCTTTAGTAGAGTCGGTTTGTGAAATGAGCTTAAACATCGAAAAACACTGAATTTATGAAGAGTTTGAGTTGAACTATGAATCCTAAGTCAAGAGTTTGATTCAAAGTAGGACTCCTTATGAAATTAAAATAGGAATCATAATCGGTTTAGGAGTCTACAATATTTTGACATTTCTGAAAATGTCGAAAGTTCTAAGAGTTTCAATCAAAGTAGAACTCCTTGTTGAACCAGGAAATCCTAATAGAATCAGGACTTATACTCTTAATAATTCGGCTACATTTTTATCTTGTCTTTTTAATATATTTCTTCTCTCTTATTTTCATGAATTAAATGAAGAAATTCGGTTAAGATAATACAAGAAGAAATTGGGCAGAAAATCCACTCATTGCCGAATTCATTAAAGAGAGAAGAGTTGCAATGCAACTAGGACAAGAAGAGAGGGTGTTAAGCACATGCCAAGCATGAGAGTTGCACGGATAAGAAGAGAGGTTGAATTGAAGGAGTCCTAGAACAAGAGAAAATCTTGGCCGGTCAAAGAGGAAAACAAGGAAGCTTGCACGTCAATTCCTTTTGTTATCTAAGAGATAATTCAGCTGAATTAAATCAAGAATAAATGGAAGAGATATTGCAAGGATATTCAGTAATTATCCAAGGGAAATTCAGCAACAAACTCAAGAGAGAAGGAAGAGATAATTCAGAAAAAGAGAAAGAAAAATCGTAATAAATCCTTATTAAATTCGGCAGAATTATTGTGCTTGTCATCCAACTTCCACGGACTCTCCAGGACAGCTCACTTTGAACCAGATGGCGAGCCACATATGGATAGAAATCTACGGGAGTCTAGTTTCCAACCCAATTGAAATCACTTCAATACCTATTTTCTAGAGAGATATATTTCGTTTTTATCACACAAAGGTCATTCTGCCGAGAAGAGTTCAACTCGGATTTGAAGACTTTAAAGCTGCCGAATCTCTTCCTCCTTTGCTTCTATATATAGCTCGGCATAATTTCAGAAAAATTATCTTCTCTCTCTCACTTTCACAAGCAAAAGCTCTGCCGAATTAACACCACAAATTCCAATAGAAAATACACAAGCCGAACCACCACTTTACCATAAAATCGTACCATCCCATCACCACCGAATCCACCTTTGCCGAATCCTTCTTCAAGGTTTATCAAAGTGTGATTCACTCGTCATTCATGGCTTTTTAATTTCTGTGTAAATACAATACTTTGTCTATGAAGATTGTATAAATTTGTGAATGTTTATTTGGTTTTATTAATTTGAGTTTAGACTTCCGAATTTGCTACTTGGTTGTTTAATTTCCGAATTTTGTTTCTTAACATGTAACGAATTTAATCAGGGTTTTTAGGGCAGTAGCATTCGCATGTGTTTTTGATTGTATTTTGGTTTATTTTCTGAATTTGTATGCATATAAATCGTATGCATGAGGGCAACCTTAATCATGGTTGTTCCTTGTGTGTGGGTTTCAATTGCCAAATGGAATATGAGTTGAATCATACATAAAGTTGGTTTAATTTGTATTTGTTCTAAGGGCTAGAATAATTCTGAAAATTTACATGTCGATGTGAGATGAGGTGACGGCATACATGCTAACATGTTTCCAATTCGACTCTTGTTCTTATGTGTTCTTCGTGTTTATTTTCTACGCCAAGTGTCTTTAAACCGATTAGCATCATGTTTAGGATTAAGAGCCAAGATAATTCTAAATACTTGAGAAGTCTTGAATGATTAGATAAACCGCTAAGGACTCTAATTAAATTGGAACTAGAATTGATCTTGAATGCTTACTGAAATTGCTGCCTTAATTCTTTGTGTAATTTGTTATCTGTTTTGGGAGTTTTGTGTGTAGTTTTATGTGTGAAAGATGACGATCATATGTATATATTAATTTAGAATTTAATTTTCGTAAAATTCAGTAGGTTTTAGAATCAAATTTCAAACCCCCAATATGATTATGTGATACTTCATGTGATTGAATACCCTAGATTTCCCCGGACTGAACGATCCTTATTTGTCCTATGCTACATTCGATATTTAAAGGGTAATATGTGTATGAAGTTGTGTTGCAAGTACATGTGCTTGGAAATAAATTCATCAAGCGCTGGTCAGTGGGCTAGAAACTTTTTGGAGGATTACTTGGCTGTGCATGTGAGTGGTAATTCCAGAGGTCATAAGAGGTTGCGTGACGAGTGCCATAACCGGGGCAATAACACGCGCAAATAATACCCTACAAAAGACGTTAGTAGTATAAAGCAAGTAGAAATCGTTCTATCGGGAGATTAAGGGTACCTGACATGTAAAAGGTTAGAAACACATATTCACACATTTAAACAAACATTAAAACGAAATTGGGGGATTGAACAGGGGTTCGGCAGCAAGTTGCCCTAAATAACTAGGCATGAAATTAAATCCTAGAACTAATATGTACAAGTTGGTCTACATCTTTCACACAAAAGCATTCGGCACATAATTCTTTAACAAATAAGATTCACACACAAGAAGGTAAAGAACAAGTAATAACACAACTTAGACTTAATCAGTTTCGACTACAATTAGATGCTAAACGCCCATTTAACTAACTGTGAGACCTCTAATATTTTAAGATCAGGCTATTCACAATCGATCCTAAAGTTTATGCCAATCCGGTTTTAAACGTTTAACATTTAAGCACAAGAGTCTAAATCAAAAACAAGCAAACAAGCAAGGTTGTCAATCATCTTATTTATCTTGCAAGTTCTAAGGTTATTAGATCTAGGCGAGTTGATGTAAATTTACTTACTAGCATGACTCAACCGAACTCTATCACATGAAATCTAACACTCAAATTACGATCTAAGACATAACTAGTGATTGGTTTTTGCGTCCTAACCTTAGTTCTAACCAATTTTAAGTCTTAAGAATGCATCAATTACCAACTGTCCTAATTATCTAAGTGTACGAATTCTTACAAGTTTATACTACAAAGTTAACATGCATAGACTTTATTGAATCCGAAACTTAAACCTAGACCTAAGCAACGAATCAAACATGTTTTCAACATGTAATTTATAAAACCAAATTCCAATTCGAAACATACAGACATATAATTCGAAACCAAAAATACATGCAAGTTTTATAGACAAAACTAAACACAACTACAAAGAATAAATTGTTACACCGAAATTAGGGAGTGGATCACACTTTGTAGACACCTTTGAAGCTTCGACTTGTGTTGATCCGATGATGGTGGTGAGGATACGGTTGGGATGTTTTGGTGGTGGTGGAGACGTGTTTCGGCTAACTATTCTATATAGGATTCTTGGGGAACTTTTGTAGAGCTTATGGTTTTGTGTTTTGTGCTAGGATGTGACACTTTTTTTTAAGGATACCGGCCTCTATTTATAGGAGAAGGGAAAGACTAATTTGGGAGAGTTTTCCTTGCTCAAAACGGGATAGAAATCCTCTTGTAATAATGTTTCCTAATCCGATATGGTTTAGGTTATTCTATCCCTTTTCAAACAAGGAGTTCCATGCTTGGCCGGCCTAGGGTTTGCTTCCCAAATGCTTCACACGTTTTCTTCTTCCTTGAAGCCCTAGGACAGGACTTGGACACTTGCAGCCACCTTCCAGCTTCTCAGAAGATCACCCGTAACAGTCTTCTCGGCAACTTCCTGGTGCTTGCGCAGCAGTATCGAATACTGGCAGCTTCTCTCGGCAGGACATGCGCAACGTAGCTCATGGTAGTGAGGCTCTCGAAAGCTTCTATCGACAACGTATCAGATGGCAAGTGCAGCGCATGTGCAAGGGCATCGACAGGCTGGTGTAGGGCTGGCGCGCATGGGTCTCGGCATGTGCAGCATGGCTGCTGCGCAGCTGCACAACAGCTTCTTGGCAGCATCGACATTTCTCAACAGCATGGGTGCCGGTATCGGACACGTATCCGATACGTGATGTTATCGGCAGAGCCTCGGCGGATACACCTGGGATACGTGATGTTATCGGCAGAGCCTTGGCGGATACACCTGGGATACGTCTAAGCCTGTATCGGATACGAGATGTCACGGGTCGGCAGTGCGAGTGTCAGTGCGCTCGCTTCTCGACAGGCTGCATATTTGGTTGTGCGGCAGCGCGAGTGTCAGCCTACAAGTGCTGCGCTACGGCAGAGGCTGCAAGTGCTGCGCTGCGGCAGAGGCTGCAACTTTCCAAGGATGGCACTACAGCCTATCAGTAGGGGCTGAGCCTGCGTGTGCGTGTGCGTCTGCGATTCTTTGCTTTCTTCTCGGCAGATTTAACATTTGTCTCTTCAATCGAGCATAACTTCCTCTAGAAAATAGATATTGATACGATTCCAAATTTTGTGGAAACTAGACTCAGAGATCTTTTCATGCATATAGGGCACGCCATCTAATTCTAAGTGAGCTATTCTGAAGAAAGTTTGGAAGTTGAGTAATGTGCACAGGAATTTGCTGATTCCGCGTCCGGATTCCTTTACAATTCTTGGCATCTTTCTTTAGTCTAATTGTTTTAACTCCTTCCATTGCTGAATCATCAATGTATCTATATAACATCAGAGAAGTTAAATTCATAAAAGATAAGGTCGAGACTTTACATATTTAACGATACATTTTAAGACTCTAACTTGACGAAGTCTTTTATTCACTTTTAGCACTTTTATTCATGGAAGCTCTACCAAATACTCATTACCTATATTATGACTTTATCTTAGACATCTAAGGGTTAAACAAAGCATAAATGTAGGCATAAATATACTAAGAACATAACACTTTGTGCTCCTATCATTGCGTGCTAAGTGGGAATCTCCACCTAGTGGGCGAATGAAGGTCAACGTTGTTTCTGCACAAACCCGTTGGCCTGATAGAGACAAGTGAATCTCGATGTGATCTCCTCCTGTAAACCTGCTCACTAAGGGGAATACCGGGCGGGCCGGTCTTCTCCTCTCCGATGCCTAAGTTAGTACAGTTGGATGAATAGATAACTTAAGCACGTATGATAAGCAGTTGGAGAGATCAGTTACCTATTAATGACGGTAGTTGAGGCCCTTATATAGGTGGTCGGACGTGAGGTCTGGTCTCACTCTTCGATGTGGGACTGGCTTCCTTCTGTTTGCACACAAAAAGGCAGCTCTGGTGACCTCTTTGGCAGGCTGGCATCCCCGGTCCCCGGGTCCCTGGTCACAAGGTAGACTGCTGGACCTCGGGTCCGGGTGCTGGTGATCCTGCTCCGGGCCTTAGTCCGGCCCCGGATGCAGTGGCTGCGGGTCTGTGGGCTTATGTAGCCCCTCTATGGCTACTGTCAACAAGTCCCCCAAGTTCCCGGTCAAGTGCAATCTTGAATGAGGACTTAATGTCTTGCTCCTGTCCCGCAGGGTTACCAACCCAACGGTGCCCAGTCCCCCAAGTCTGCATTGAAGATTGGGCGTGACCGAGCGTTCGGGTAGAGAAGGCGGGGTGATGTGAGTACCTATTAAAGATGACGTGCGACAGTTATGAGTATGCCTGCGATACTGATGATATTGTGCTCAAGTGTTGTCGTGCCATGAGTATGGAACGGGGTGAAACCCGGACAAGTGCATGGGAGGACAATGTAGCGTTGAGATCCACCATGCAATAGATATGGAACGGGGTGAAACCCGGACGAGTGCATGGAATGATGTGGCGTTGAAATCCGCCATGCAATAGATACGGAACGGGGTGAAACCCGGACGAGTGCATGGAATGATGTGGCGTTGAAATCCGCCATGCAATAGATACGGAACGGGGTGAAACCCGGACGAGTGCATGGAATGATGTGGGCCGTGAGGACTCGACCGGTGGACTGCCATGTCGGAGCGAGTCCCCCAAGTTCCCAAGGCGAAATTGCTGCCAACAGTGGGGCAGGCCGGGAATAGCCCGGTGGCTCGGCCCAGCTTGTGTTGGAATAAGCGTGGGGCAACGTGCCTGCGGGGAGAGTTCTGTGTTAGAGAAACAATCTGCCCGGTGGGGAGCCGTTGAGATGACAAGTCTCGCCTTGGATCCCCATATTGATCGCAGTTAAGTGCGATGCAGGGTTTTTATCCTGCTGGAAAAGTTTACATGTGTTAGATGTAAACTCTCCCAGGTGTATAAAGCCCATGCCAGTTGAATGTTCTCATAACCGGTGTCATGCCATGGAGCCGGTTGAATGTTACCTAACCGGTGAGATGCCATGGAGCCGGTTGAATGTGACCTAACCGGTGAGATGCCATGGATCCGGTTGAATGTTACCTAACCGGTGAGATGCCGTGGAGCCGGTTGAATGTTACCTAACCGGTGAGATGCCGTGGAGCCGGTTGAATGTTACCTAACCGGTGAGATGCCGTGGAGCCAGTTGAATGATCATAACCGGTGAGATGCCACGGAGCCGGTTGAATGATATCTAACCGGTGAGATGTCACGGAGCCTTGGCGGGGGAGAACCGCCAGAAGAGCAAGGAGTGGGTTCTCCGGGTAAGAACTGCTTGGTGCCATGGCACCGCTCATAATTCGTTACCTTTGTTGTTTGCTTAATTGGCTCCCTGTTGTTATGCAGCTATTGTACAATATGCACCAGCCGGACCCGAGTGAGGAGCTGCCGGAGCTGAAGAGACAGGTGGCCGCTCTGACAGAAGCCCGTGAGCGCCTGGAAGTCGAGAAGTCCAGGCTCGAGCGGGAGAAGGTCAGACTGGAGGAGAGGGCCAAGAAACAGGTGGCCGGGCTAGAAGAGCAGGTCCGGAGCCTTGAGGAGGAGAGGGCCGAACTGGAGGAGAGAGTGGACGAGCTCCAGGTGGGAGCTGCCGCTGTGCATGCCGCCACTGCCGCTGCGGCCGGCGAAGTGGACCCAGAGCTTTACCAGCGGGTTGTCCTCAAATATCACGACAGTGATCAGTTCCTTAAGCTCATGGAAAAGGCTAGGGAGTCGGGTATTGCTGACGCCTACGAGGAGTGGGAAGAGAAGGGGTACCTGGATACCTCTCGGATGCCGAAGGCGGGGGGCGGTGATGATACCCATGAGCAGTCGGTAGAAGAGGAGCAACTGGAAAGGGAAGGCGGGCCTCAACCTGCTGGAGAGGATGCGGCGGCTCCATTTGGAGAAGCTGGTGGGATGCCCGCTGAGGGGGGAGGCGCGGCTTCTTGAAGATTTTTTTGTTTTGCTCTTTTTATTTTTTTATTTTTTTGTAAATCCGCTGGAACGGTTTTTGTTTGTAATACTCTTTGGATATACATATTTTTGCACCGGTGGAACCGGTGGAATTTCTCTCAAAATAGTTGGCATACATATGATGTTATGTTGATTGAACCGTTGATATGCCAAACTAACTGCTTGGAGGTTCGGGCGTGCTTACCAGCCCTGGCCCTGCTCCCAGTCGGGATCTGCTCTCCTTTCCCCTATGTACCGCTGGAGCTGACCGTTGTTAATCAAACCCTCCACCGCTGTCTTGAGGGCGAAGCAACTGTTCGTCCGGTGGGTAGCTTCATCGTGATAGGAGCAGTACTTGCCCGTTCGCACCTGGGTAAGTTTCCCCTTTGGGTACTTGCTCCTCGGCGGTGGGGGAATGATGTTCCCATTCTCGTGCAAGATGTCCTCGTATGAAGAAGTTAGGGTGGTGAAGACCTCTTGCCGTTATGCTGGCATGATTGCCAGGGGGCGTTCTTGCCGGTACTACGCCGGCTTGTGTTCGCCCTGGGGTTTGTCATGATAGGGCTTCTGCTGCTGTTGGTTCCCCCAATTTCTGTTGAGTCTACTCGGTCGGGCACCCCGGTTCTCGCTCCGCTGGCCGACCTTGTTTTCTCGACCGGGAGGGGGGTGCTCCTCCCGCTGCTCGTCCCGCTTTCTTTTCAGCAGGTGCTGCCCATACGTCTCATGATCGGCCTGAGCATGCCTGATGGCCATCACCATCAGCTCGTCATACCCCTGCGAGAGTTCCACCCGTACGGCGTATAAAAATTTTCCCGACCGGAGCCCTTGTTTGAAAGCCATCTCGGCGATACCCTTGTCGAGGTTCCGAACCCCGGCCGTCGCCGTTTGTCAGCGGTTGACAAACGTCCTTAGCTCCTCGCCAGGTGCCTGCATGCAGTTGAAGAGGATGGTTGATGTCCGGGCTCCTTCGACCCGGAGGATGAAGCGGCCTACGAACCGGTCGGCCAGTTGCTCGAACGCTTCGATGGAGTTCGCCGGGAGCTCATAGAACTAGCTGAGCGCCTCTCTAGACAGGGTTTCCTGGAAAATGTTGCAGCACACTGCATCGGAATAGCCCTTGGCGCACGTTTGGGACCGGAAACTATCCAAATGTTGGTATGGGCAGCCGGATCCTAAGTACGCGAGCTTTAGGGATTTCTGGTTACCAGACCTCCCTGATTCCAGAACCCGGTGCGAGAAAGGGCCCATGCGCTCGTTGAATCGCGCGCCTTCCATCGGTCGCGCCGTCCTTCTCTCGTTGACCTCCATTTGGGCCTTTAGATCCGACACAGAGTCGGTGAGTATCTGTAGTGCCCGTGCGGTCTGGGTCATGACTTCATCCTCGAATGAAGCGCGCGACTGCGGGGGTGCTGGCGTGCTCATTGGCAAAGCCGCACCGCCCGGGGACTCCGCCCTCCTGCGGTCGCTGGACCTTCCGCCCGATGACTGTCCTGCCTCAAGGCGCTGAGGTCGGCCTGGCGCGGGTGTAACTGCCCTTGTCATGGCGGCGTTGCGCTGCTGCCCTCTTTCCAAGGCAACCACCAGGGCAGCGTTTACCGTCTCCATTTCCTCATACCGGGCATTGGATTTTGCTCTATCCCGGTAGCCCTCCGCACGCAGGCGACCGACTTCTGCCCTCATCGCCCGTATCTCCCCCGCCATATCTTGCCGGTCGGGGCTGTACGTGGTGTCTCGGTCGCTGTCACCGAGCATACTCTCCTCTTTGTCGCTCGGATCGTCCGAGAATGTCAGGGAGAAGCCCCGGTGTGTTGGTTGGTCTCCTTCCACCGGGCCTTTCCCGCTCATGCTATCGTTGTGTGCCCCCGGCGTGCCGGTCGGCCTCCCCCTGCTGCCGTCTTCCTGGTTGCCCTGGTCGCTGCACTGCTCCCGTACAACGACCGGGGTGGAGATGAGCGCTTGCTCCGGTGCAACCCGCTGACCCTCCGTTGCATTTCTTTCCTGGCCCGCTTCTGAGCTTTCTGCCATTTGGTAACGCTTACGTGGCTTTTATGCAAGTTTCCCACAGGCGGCGCCAATTGTTTCTGCACAAACTCGTAGGCCTAGTAGAGACAGGTGAATCTCAATGTGATCTCCTCCTGTAAACCTGCTCACTAAGGGGAATACCGGGCGGGCCGGTCTTCTCCTCTCCGATGCCTAAGTTAGTACAGTTGGATGAATAGATAACTTAAGCACGTATGATAAGCAGTTGGAGAGATCAGTTACCTATTAATGACGGTAGTTGCGGCCCTTATATAGGTGGTCGGGCGTGAGGTTTGGTCTCACTCTTCGATGTGGGACTGGCTTCCTTCTGTTTGCACAGAAAAGGGCAGCTCTGGTGACCTCTTTGGCAGGCTGGCGTCCCCTATCCCCGGGCCCCTGGTCACAAGGTAGACTACTGGACGTCGGGTTCGGGTGCTGGTGATCCTGCTCCGGGCCTTAGTCCGGCCCCGGATGCAGTGGCTGCGGGTCTGTGGGCTTATGTAGCCCTTCTGTGGCTACTGTCAACAAACGTTGATGGGAGTTACATGGGTGATCATGGTAATGGGGGAGTGGGAGTGGTTATCAGAGATGAATTTGGTACGTGCTTAGCTGCCTTTGCGCGGCACGTCTCTTATGCGTTGTCTGCTATGCATATGGAGGCAGAGGTAGTGTGAGTAGGTATCTTTACTGTTATTCACCAAAATTTCAATTTGTTTGATTTAGAGTGTGATTGCTCTATGGTGGTGAATTTACTGCTCTTTAATTTAGAGTGTGATTGCTTTATGGCTCGCTTTTGACGTAGTCAGGTAGTTCTGGTGAGTCATGACAATATTGTAATCTTTTATTACATCAATGGATATGACACTCACATAAGAAAAGGTAAACCCAAGAGAGCAAAAACTCTAAAGCGGCAGCGGCAAAAACCCTCCAAGATTTCTCTCGTCATGCGGCAGCTCCAACCAACGCAGGTCCTTTGGACTTTGTCGATGCCTCAGAGCTTTGCTGCCGGACGAGATCCAAATCAGGCCTACGTATCACTTGAGGGAGTAGCTGGGTTGGTCTCTACATGGTCGTTTTGGCATCGATCCCAACGATCATCTCTAGTTTTTCGGTGACTGTTGGCGCACAAGGCTGGGCGGGTCGAGGTTGATGCTTCCATGGATGTAGAGGCGTGCAACTATTGCTCGGGGATTGGGTTTTTGGAATTAGTTCCAACTAGTGGGTGGTGACTGGATGTCGATCTCGTGGGACGTGGTGGATGGAAGACATCGCGGCAGCATGATCGACGTTGGTATGGAGAGTTTGGAGGCGGAGGTGCGCCAAAGTGACGTCGGAATCTGGTGGTGTTTTGTTGGGTCATGTTAGGCTGCTTTGTATGTGCTTGGGTCTGGTCCTCTCTCTTGGGTTGTTTTGGGCTGCCAATGTGGATTAGGCTTTCCCTAAGCCATTTTTAAGTCCTTCTAGTAAGTATCTTCTAGGTTATTAGATTAGAAAATAACAATAAACTCCTTATACAATATTAGGAGTCTAGGCACGCATTTGTGTGCACTCTAGGCACGCGTTCGTGTGCACCCCAGTTTTCTTTAGCGTCTCTGGAGTAATACCGAAAGAGAATATTTGCTACCTCTACGTATTTGATAATATAATGAGTAGTAGGGTGGGCATAGAAAACCGTAATCCTGAACCAGTCCCGGTTCCGTCTCGAAATTTAGCGGGATGGGATATGACTTAAATCTAAAAATGGGAATCCCGTCCTGTCCCGTTCCGCTTCAATAAAATGGGACGGGATGCGGGACTAATAGTTATAGGCTCGCTAACGCCCGTCTGGTCCCGAGTTTAAGTTAAATGCAATCATTAGTCTTATAATTAAAGTAAAATTTGAGTTTTGACATGCCATATGCATGGATTTTCAAGTGTTTCTAAAAAAAGTCGTAGATATGGTTCTAATTAGCTCAAAAACAATTGGAACCATCATGTTTTCATATAATTATGATTCAAAATTTGAAAGTTATACTTCATTGACATCTCAACAAACTAATGTGTTGTCCTAGGGAACTCTTGATCTTAAGCATATCAATTTTTATTTAGCATAAGTTTTAATGAATGGTTGCAATAAGAACATGTATTTTGTGTCGAATTGTGGATGAGGTTATCACAATTGTGTTAGACTCACCAAAAAAATTAGTAAAATCTCAATACATTAGCTTAGCGAACTTATTATCACCCCCCTCGATATTCCTTATTCTTATTTCAATTGAGTTCTATTTTCTGATTTAATTTTAGTGATGTTTACGAATGTTGACAGTAGCCATAGAGAGGCTACCCAGGCCCCCAGACCCGCAGCCAGGACTCCTAGAACCGGCCCACGACCCGGGAATGTAGCGTGGACACCTGGTCCCAGCCCGGGCAGGTTTGACTTGTGGCCGAGACCTGCGAAACGGGAATAGCAGCTCCCCAAACAGGGGCCAAAACAGTACAACAATATGAGCAGAAGGGGGCCAGTCCCACATCGAAGGGTGAGGACAGCCCTCATGCCCGACAACCTATATATGAGTCCCAACTACCCTCATTAATAGGTAATCAATACTTCAACTATTCATTCTCGCTTAAGTTATCAGTTTATTCCAACTATACTGACTTAAGCATCGGAGAGGAATAGACATGCCCCGCCTGGTATTCCCTTAGTTACCAGGGTTTGCAGGCAGGAATCACACCAAGATGTCTAGAAGCACATGAGAAAAGAGGGAAGGAAATCCAGAGTGGGTTTTGGAGCCGGTGCTAGTCCAAATCCCGGGGGAGGGGCAGGGGCAGCCCGCGGGAGGCTGCAGTCAGACCGCTGCCGCTAGCGACCCAGGCGGAACCGTGGGCGAATGCGACAAGGCTGCACGCGGGAAGGCCCCGGAAGGAGCGCACCAAGTCCCGGGCCTGGAACCCGCACCAACGTCCCCCGAGGCCCCAAACAGACGAAAAGATCAGCTGCCCAGCCGTGACAGCCCGGACGATGTCTCTAGTCCCAGTCAGTATGATATGGCGGGAGAAATAGAAGAGATGTGAGCAAAAGTAAACCGCTTGCGGGTAGAGAGTGATCGGGACAGGGCAGAGGCCACCACCAGATATGAAGACATGGAAGCGGTCAATGCCGCACTGGTGACTGCCTTGGAAAGAGGCCAATAGCGCAATGCCGCTCTGGGAAAGTCATTCGCACTGCCGATAAAAGAGTCTCCCCACCAGGAGGTGGGCCAGTCATTGGGAGGGGATAGGGACACCGGCGTGGCGGGAGACGTGTTCCCGACGAACGCGGTGCCACCAAAGATCGTCCCAGCTCCTCGGACGAACAGCGGCTCGTTCGAGGAAAATACCATCACCTCGACCGCACGTGCACTCCAGATACTATCTGACTCGGTGTCAGAGATGAAGGCCAACGAGAGAAAGGCTGCGAGACCGCCGGAGAGCGCACGATTCAACGAGCGGGCACCCAAAAGTCGCTAAAGCTGACATACACTGGGGCCGGCTACCCATACCAAAACCTGGACAGCTTCCGGTCCCAAACGTGTGCTAAGGGCTACTCTGACGCCGTTTGCTGCAACATATTTCAGGAGACCCTGTCCGGGGAGGCATTTAGCTGGTTTTACGAATTGTCGGCGAATTCTATAGAGGCATTCGAACAGTTGGCCAACAGGTTCGTGGGCCGGTTCATATTACGGGTAGAAGGGGCCTGGACCTCGACGGTTCTCTTCAACTGCAAGCAGGCAGACGGCGAAGAACTGAGAGCTTTCGTTAACCGTTGGCAGACGACCACTGCCGGGGTCAGGGACTTAAACAAGGGGATTGCCGAATCGGCCTTCAAGCAAGGTCTCCGGCCCGGAAAATTCTCGTACGCTGTGCGGGTGGAGATCCCGCAAGGTTACGATGAACTAATGACAATGGCCATTAGGCACGCCCAGGCGGACCACGAAACTTATGGGTCTCGCCAGTACAAGAGAAGGCAGGAGAAACCTGACTCCGCCCGGCAGGAGGCAAGAAACTGACAGCAGGGCCACGACCGAGGAGCCGCATCCGACAAGAAGCCAAGGAGCTGGCTAAACCAGCAGCGCCGAAGGGACACTTTTGAGACCCCCCAGCGAGGTGGAAAGCCCCTGCCCTACCAACAAACCCGCCCCATCACAATAATGCCAGCGGGACGACAAGAGGTATTCTCCACCTTAACCGCTTCTTACGAGGATATCCTATATGAGAACGGGAACAACATCCCCCCTCCACCAAAAAGAAAGCACCCAAAGGGGAACCTGACCAGGGCGCAGACCGGTAAGTACTGCTCCTACCACGATGAAGCCACACACCACACAAATGACTGCCTTGCCTCGAAAACAACGATTGAGGGCCTAGTCCATCGCGGCGACTTGCAGCGGTATCGAGGGTAACCCGGACAGTGGGGACCATGTGGCATTCGGACATCTATCTCGCGACACCAATGCTCATACGACCGGTCGAAATCTTAGACCCGTATAGAGGCTCAGCGGTCCAACAACTTGTCAGCTTGAGAGAAAGGCTAGATTTTTTCCTTCCTAAACACAACTAGCTAGGCATTCCAACCATTTCGGCAGGTGTAATTTCAGCAGTTATCTATTCTAACTTTGTTTTCAACTAAGTACAGAGGGCAATCCATGGGTAGCCAAGTCAGGCAAATTGAAAAAAGCATAACACAAGCTCAGGCAAAATGTCCATTCATTATAACTCAAGGCAGCATTTACAAAAAAAAAAAAAAAAAACTTAAAGCAAAAGGGGAGGGCGGGAGTGTACAAAGTCTGGAGTCTGCTAGGGCACTTCCGCCTGCTCCCCCTCTTCAGCAGGAGCTCCTTCAGCAGCGGTTGCACCAGCGGCATCTTCACCGACCGGCTCGGCGTCACCCTCCAGAACCTCTTCCTCATTTGCCTGCGGCGGCGGCAGCTTTGAAACATCAAGATAGCTCTTACTCTTCCAGTCGTCATAAGCATCGGCTATCCCCACCTCCCAGGTCCATTCCAGCAGATCAAGAAGCTCATCGCTTCCCTTATACTTCTTCACTACCCGCTATACAGCTCCGGGTCATTTTCATCAACCACCCCGCCGGCAGATGCGGATACCGTCGCCACCTCCCGCTGGAGCTCCTCAACTTTGGTCTCCAGCTCGGCCCTCTCCTCCTCCAGGCCCTTCTTCTCCTCTTCAAGAGCCTCGACCTGGGCCTCCAGCTTGGCCACCTGTTTCCTGGCCCTCTCCTCCAACCGGGCCTTCTCCCGTTGGAGCTTGGATTTCTCCAACTCCAACAGGTCCCGGGCGCTTGTCAACTCCGCCACCTGCTTCTTCAGCTCCGGCAGGTCTTCACTTGCATTCGACTGATACAAGTGGTACAACAGCTACAGTTTTACAGGCACCGGTTAGAAAGCAACAGAGCACGAAATAATGTTGAACGGATACCAGTGGAAAACTGTCCTTACCTGGAGGGCCATCTCCTTGGTTATCAGTCTGTGCTCCTCCGGTCGCCCTCCCGGAGCCCCAATCTTCTCCAGCTCCATTCCCTTCACATCCATGAGCAGGCTTTGGGCGAAAGAATCGTCCGGACAACTATGCTCCGGGCCCGTCCCCGCAGCAGGAGTCTTCTCCACCCCCGATGCTTCTGTGCCGGCAGCAGCAGAGCTAGTGGCTACAGCAACATCGCCTTGGACGTTTGGCCAAACTCTCACCAACCGACTGGCCGGTGAAGGTAACAAGCGCGGAGGCCGGCATCTCCCGAGACCTCTTCCTCCTCTCACCCAGATCAACCTGTAAAGGAGAAGATTGGGCGGCAGACAGTGGGGACTTGGTGACAGTTGGCACCGGCCCCAACTGCTATGGAATCCTTGCAGCACCACCCGGGGGCTTTGACGGCCCACCAACAGTCTTCCCCGGTCTAGACGCCGTCTGGGTCCCGAAACGTGAGTCTTTACGCGCTATAAGATGTAATCCTCGTCCACAACGTCCAGCGAAACCGTTTTATCATGTACGGTCAACCCCTTGGTTTCCCGGTCAACCGTGGACAGCGCGGCGGCGTCCACCTTCTCCTTCAGCTTCGAGACAAGATCTTGGTTGTCCATCGACATTGACTTTTGGGCTTTAATTGCCGTCTGGGAAGATACACCTGTATAACACAAGGCAAAGAGATTAGCCAACACCAATTCGCTCAACGGGATCAGAGCTATAACCTACATTCCACCACCCATCATGATTCCCCCCAGATGGCATAGTTCCAGCACCTCCCGCCAGATAAAGTTGTAAGAACTCCGCTCCAGGTCCGACCAGCACCCAAATACCAGGGCGATCCTATCTCTCTCCAGCTCAGATAACCGATACGACTGATCGCCGATCGGCTGAAAGGCACCAGGAGTAGAAAAGAATGGTTGAATATTTAGTTGATTGATTATTCTTCTCCATAAGGAGGTATATATGGGGATACAAAGTTATATTTACAAGGAAAATATATCCTAAGCTTACATAGAATAATCTATCTATACATACAAGGAAAGTAAATATCCTAGAATATTCCACACTCCCCCTCAAGTTGGTGCATAGATGTCAATCATGCCCAACTTGTCAATTGAATCGTCAAATGTTTTCCTTGACACTCCTTTTGTGAGAACATCTGCCAACTGGTCTTCTGTATATACGAAAGGAAATCAAATGACTTTCCTGTCTAACTTCTCCTTGATAAAGAATCGATCCACCTCCACATGCTTAGTTCGATCATGCTGAACTGGATTGTGGGCAATTTCAATTGCTGACGTATTATCACAATGCAAGTCCATAGGCTTCTTAAGTTTGACACCTAAGCTCTTTAACACATTTCAGATCCATAACAATTCACATACGCCATGTGCCATACCTCGAAATTCTGCTTCTGCACTTGATCTAGCAACAACTTTTTGTTTCTTACTACGCCAAGTCACTAGATTTCCTCCAACAAAAGTGAAGTATCCAGATGTAGATCTTCTATCAGTCTTATCACCTGCCCAATCAGCATCTGTGTATCCCACGACTTCTAATTCATTCTTCTTTTCAAACAACAAACCTTTTCCAGGTGCCTTCTTGAGATATTTCAGAATACGATATACTGCATCCATATGCTCTTCACTGGGACAATGCATATATTGGCTAACCACACTCACAGCATAAGCAATATCAGGTCTAGTATGAGAAAGATAAATGAGTCTCCCTACTAGACGTTGGTACCTTCTTTTATCTGTTGGAACCTGATTCGGATAGATGGCGAGGTTGTGATTCATCTCAATCGGTGTCTCAACTGCTCTACAGTCAAGCATCCCTGTCTCAGCTAACAAGTCGAGTACATACTTACGCTGGGATAAAGAAATTCCTTTCTTAGATCTTGCAACTTCAATACCAAGAAAGTATTTCAATTGTCCAAGGTCTTTCATCTCAAACTCCTTCGAAAGATATTTCTGTAGGGCTTCCATCTCTTTCGGGTCATCTCCTGTGACAATCATATCATCAACATATACTGATGAGTCGCCGAAGCGAGCATCAAGCAATAATAACCCTACAATCGTTAGTAGTATAGAATAAGTAGGGATCGTTCTAGCCGGGGATTAAGGGTACTTGAAACATGAGAATGTTAACACAAATATTCACAAACATATATGCACACAATTGTCACACTTATATACATATATACATATTCACACACGAAATTATGGGGGATAAAAGGCTTGGCAGCAAAGCTGCCTCTAAATCTAAGACACGAAAATAAACCTAAACTACTATATACAAGTGATCATCATCTCTCACAAAACATTTAACACCAAAGACTCTTTAACATGTAGATTTGCATGCAAGAAGGTAAGAGACAAGTATTCAGCATGTTCAAGACTCAACTTAGTTTCGACCACAATTAGAGCGATTAGCCTTTTAACCAATTGTTAGACATCTAATGTTTTAAGATCATGCTATTCGCCTTCGATCCTAAAGTTTATGCTAATCCGGTTTTACACGTTTTAACATTTAAGCACAAGAGTCTAAAATCGAAAACATGCAAATAAGCAAGGTTGTCAATCATCTTATTTAACATGCAAGTTTTAGCTAAGGTTATACCCTAAGTGAGCACAACAAATCAAAACAACCGTCAGGCCTATAGTTTTATTCGTTATAACTCGGGTTAGATGAAACCTAACATCTAGATTTACATGCTTCCAGCCAATACTAATGCTTCGGTTTTTAAGTCACACCCTTAGATTACTAACCAATTAAAATCCTAAACATGCTTCTAATACCACTGCCCTAATTATCCATACATACGAAATCCACAAGTTACATATTACAAATTAGCATGCAAAATCATTGTTCTTGTCGAAACCTAAACATAAATCTAAGCATCGATTCAAACAAGCCTTTAACATACAATTTATAAAACCAAAATCGATTTATACATAGACATATAAACCAACACCAAACATACATGAGTGTTTCATAGACAAAACTAAACATAACTAAACAAAAATTACAAAACCGAAGAAGGGAGTGGATCACACTTTGAGACACCTTGAGAGCTTCACGTTGTGTGGATCCGGCGAAGTATGGAGGCTGGGGTGAGGCTGCACGGCAGTAGGTTGTGTCGGCAGTAGGTTGTGGAGGAGAAGTTCCAAGATTCGGCAAAGCAGAAACTTGGTTGAGGTGAGGTGAAAGTGGTTTTCGGTTTCGGTTTTTGTCTAGGATCTTTGGGGAATTTTGGTAGAGTTTAGGCCTTGTGTTTATGCTTGAGATGAGATAAGTTTTTCTGAATATGAGATGGCTATATATAGAGGAAAAAGGGAGAGAGGCTGCCGGCAGTCCTTATGCAAAAAGATTTCAGAAAACCTAATGGGATTAGGTTTTGCAACCTTCCTTTCATAGTACAATTAGGTTTTCTTTTTCTGAATTTTTCTTCAAGGCTTGGGCTTCACATCTTCATGGACTTCTTGTATGATCTTGGACTTCATTTGACATGTCTTGGTCCATCGAAAAATGCCCCAATTGCCGGCAGCAACATCAAGCACACAATCTGCCTCTATTCGGCAGCTTCTCCTAGTGTGACTAGGAGAACTTCTTTCTTGTACTTTTCTTCAATGCCATGGCCAGGTGTCTTCCTCTAACCTTCTTTAAGCTTGAACCATCTTCACATATGCTTTTGTACACCATTTGGTCCATCAAAAACAGAAAACACAAAAAGGGGGCAGTAGGTTCCTGGAATCGGCAGATTTGACCTTGCTGCAGTAATTCCGGCATATCTCCACGCTCGGAACTCCGATTGATGCGATTCCAAGTCTCAGATAAACTAGACACATATGGCCATCTCCCCATAAAACAGTTTGATCAAAATCCTCGTGAGTCGACGGGAATGATTTTTCGAAGTTGGGACACAGTCCCAGGAAAATCCTGGAAGTCCCTGGATTGAAATGCTCGGACTGCGGTTTTGCAGCCATCTTTTGGGTGACTTCCCGAACTCCGATTGATCTGAAATTTTAATACAACATTCCTCAGTATATGAATATTAAGCACACCAAATTTCATAGAATTCGGACAAGGATAGATCATATTTTCACTCATCTCAAAATCGCGAAAAAGACATATTTTACACTATTTTCCAGATTTCTCAAACTTAGTCATTTTTCGGATCATTAAGCTCATATTTCCAAAACTCCACCAAAACAACACTAAACTAAATTATGACTCTATCTTAGATAAATAAGGGTTAAACAAAGCATAAACGAGGGCATAAGCATATAATATCGTCGCACATTGTGCTCCTATCAACTACCCCACACTTATCCTTTGCTAGTCCCTTAGCAAACTAAATAAAACTAAGACTCAAAACAAACTATTGCCCCTAACAATTTGTCTCAGGCTCGTATGTACACATAGCTTTCAAGTTAATGCCTGAGAATGTTAAGCACGAAAATTCCAAGTTTCATGAACATGTGACATCAATATGAACATATAAGAACAAAAAGTAAACATGTAGACATGTTAAAGCTAATTCAATCCTCCTCACTAGGCATACTCTCTTCTTTTCTCTCGAAGCATGGTATTCACTCATAAGTATATGCAAGCGAAAGATAATGAATTACGAAGAGTAACTTGCATATGTCAAATAAACGAAAGCACTTTGTGAATTTTTATGGAAAAACCTCATATGATAACTATATGCACGAATGGACCAAAACCATATGCTCAACTCTTGAGAAAATCTCCACAAATCAAAGTATGCCATCTTAAGAATCATGAAAACGTTATAGGGGAATAAATATGGGGCTTGGCTATAGGGAAGGAAATTTAGGATAAGTGGTGCTTAAAAACGTCACCAAGACTTGGCAATTCTTGATCCTCCTTATGGCTTCACTCCAAGGGTGGGTCGGATATTATCTTGTTGGACCCTTCCTTCATTCTTTACTTCCCAAAACATCATAAACATGGACAAAGGTCGAATTTTCACAATGCTAGACCTTCCAATACGAACGAAATTCCAAGCTCACAACATTTATTCAAGGATAGGACTTAGCAATTTTCAATCAAAACCGTGCCTAAACTTCTTTTCTTTTTCTTTCGGACTTCATGTTTTTCTTTTCTTTTCTTTTCTGTCCGTTTACATATTTTTCACTTTTGCTAGGCACGGCATATACATTTTTCACACAATTTCGAGCTAAGTCCACCCCACACTTGTTTCATGACATCACTCTACATCAAACCTCCAAATCGATTTCAAACTTTTGCCAAGTCTCGCGAGGACAAGGGTCAAGATATAACTATTCTAAGCATAGGAATTTTAATAAGGGTGATGAAAGAAAAGGCTCAACGTAGGCTCAAAGGGGTTTTCTAAGGAGTCCCACGACGGGCACAAATAGGGCACATGCTTTATTTGGCAATGGTGGTGATCCTAATATAACGTTTTTCAATCCTTTTCAAAATCAAGGCAATTTTCATGACTATCAAGTTTCAATAATCACAAGAACGAGTTCTAGCACTTCTAGAGTCCATGAAAAGCTATTGCATATAGTCATCGAATAATCAAAGAATTATGAGGTTTCATGCTTCCTACGAATTTATCGAATTTTTATCTTTTTATCACTCAAGAAGAAAGCAATTTGGCTCTAAAGCTCACATAGGTTATTATGGAAACAAACTAGCTAAAACATGCATGCTTCATTAATCAACAAGTCCTACATGCTCCTACCAATGCACAAAATCCATGAAACTCACAATTTTAATTGTATGCACAACTATCATCTATGTATGCAAAGAGGAGAAAAAACATCATTGACATATTAGGGGCATCCTAAGACTCGAAACAAACAATTTAAACACTCTATTTTTGTGGAACATTTTCTAAATTTTCTTTTCTAAGCTAAGCACACGAAAACATAAACGGAATACGTTATCCCACCCCACACTTAGAAAATTACATTGTCCTCAATGTAAGCACATAACTATATCAACGAATTTCCTAAGCATGCAATAAACTAACATATTCCAACATATCATCACAAACCAAAGAAAAAGAGAAGGGTTAAGAAATTTCAAACTCTCGGTGATGGCTCCTTCATTTTTCTTTAATCGACTTGGGTTGCCTCCCAAGTAGCGCTTTGTGTTTATAGTCCATTGCTTAGACTCTTCACCATGTGTTTTGTACGTGTTTATTGTGGCCAAAAGTGTTGCTATCGGCAAAGAAGGGCAGCAACTCACTCTCTCGGCAGAAAACTGCTTCTCGGCAGTGACTTTCGGAAGGGCAGGACATAAGGCTGCAGCTTTGGCAAAGGCTGCCCTCTTGGCAGGTTTTCCCAATCTTCAAAGGTTTAGGTTTTCCTTTCTCTCCTCGGACTAGGTTTTCTTCTTTTGATTCCCTACATGCCTGCAGCCTTTTTGGACTTTGGAAGCTTCATTGCAAACCCAGGACACAGCTAGACAAGCTAGAAATTTCATAGGAATACTTCTCGGCAAGTTTTCTGGTGTATCGGCAGCTTCCTGGCAGGGGCAGCCCTACTCGGCCGGTGCAGGCTGCGTGCTGCTTGGCAGGATGCTTGCATGCTCCTGTTCGGCATGTTGGTTCTTGGCACGCTGCAGGCTGGCTGCTTGTCATGCCTCTCGGCAGGTGGTATCGGCAGGCAGCAGGGCTGGCTGCAGGGGCAGCAGCACCGGCAGGCTGCGGTAGGGGCATCTTTCTCTCGGCAGCAAGGCAGGAAGTTGGTGCGGCATTGGCAACAAGGTGCAAGGTTGCATTGCTGGGGGAAAGAGCAAGCATGCGCACGGAGGAATATCGGCAGGGCTGCGCGGCAGCAAGCAAGGCGTCAGGCTGCAGGCAGCTCGGCAGAAGCTTTGGCAGATGGAACACTTCCTCTTAAGGCTCGAATTTGGGTGTGTTCCACTATCCTAATGCAAAAGTGTTGTAAATAAATGTTGTAGTGGACACACAGAGATTTCCACCGGTATAAAATTTGCCTCAATCGGACCAGCAGAAGTACTCTTTGTTTGGTCTTTAATCGGACCTATTGATCTGCCCAGTGTTCTGTTTCGCCAGATTGACCTTGCTGCACTCAAATTGAAACTGGCAACGGCTCGAGACTCCAAATCAACTTCTGTAAAATCCTACAGAAAGTAGACTCAGAGACCTTTCCAACGGTGTATGGCTCACTTTCCCAAGTTTTGTGAGCTGAAAACGGCAGCCATCCAAAGTCGACGGATTGCACTGCCCGATTTCTGTTTTGGGCAGAAGGTGGTATTTCCTGCACTTTTTTTTCTTTTCAATTCAATCTGCACACGCACAAGACACATCAAAACGAACAAAACACAAAGATAAATGCAAGAATATACAAAGCTATACAAGCCATGGCATTAGCAAATACAAACAATTTTCAAACAATAATACACAAAATCACATTCGGCAAAGCATACAACACACACGGCAAAGCACAAGCATGGTTCGGCAATAAGAGAGCAAAATTCAAAACGTCCATGATCATGTAATCGCTAGGTTTAATTTCTTTTAAAATTTGTTCTAACTCTCGAAGTACATGGAGCAGAGGAGATAACGGTGCAATGGACTGATACAGCCCCCGGTAGTATCATGCTTAACCCGATATACCTCAAGAGTTTGAACCACACAACATGTTTTATCTTCGAAGAAAATAGGCCACATATGTCAAGTTATGTTCTAGCGTCTAAAGTGAGGTGATGCTTCGGCACAAGCTGTCGACTAGGTCGTGCGGATTTTACGTTTCAAAGGTCATTAAAATCACGAAGGGCGAACCCCCTACAGGAACCAGGCAGGACTCGTTGTTGGACACCATGGAGGGAGAACCCCCTATCGACTCACTCACCGAGAATGAACATCAGTCTATGGGCCTTGAGATCCAGTTAAACAAACCTGAGAACCATATCTATGATAATAACTTCCCCATACTTTGTAAAACAAACACGGATCCCTAGCGGTCTCAAGTGTTGATTAAAACCGCCCTCAACCTCATAAAAATGGGTCTGCCAAAGCATCGCTCGTATGAGTTGGGAGGGCACTACCCTGTTTCCCGGTTGTTCATAAAAGCGGATCTGCTAAGGCATCATTCGTATGAAGGGTTTAGGTTATGATCAACAAAAGAGGCTTCACCTACATGTTACACTTTAGAAACTACAATAAACTCAAATATACACAACACTATCAACTTCCTAGAAATTAAACTAAGTGATTACCAACATACATCAATATACATCATGCAACTTCCGAAATTTAAACTCTACATGCCGAAGCATATTTCTACTTTACAAAAATCACAACAAAAATTAAAATTTACAACTTTTACAACTTCACAACAAAAATTTCCAGCAATCATATATACACAACAATAACATAAAACAAGCTTTTATAAGCCCCGGCAACGGCGCCAAAAATTGACGAGTCGCCGAAGCGAGCATCAAGCAATAATAACCCTACAATCGTTAGTAGTATAGAATAAGTAGGGATCGTTCTAGCCGGGGATTAAGGGTACTTGAAACATGAGAATGTTAACACAAATATTCACAAACATATATGCACACAATTGTCACACTTATATACATATATACATATTCACACACGAAATTATGGGGGATAAAAGGCTTGGCAGCAAAGCTGCCTCTAAATCTAAGACACGAAAATAAACCTAAACTACTATATACAAGTGATCATCATCTCTCACAAAACATTTAACACCAAAGACTCTTTAACATGTAGATTTGCATGCAAGAAGGTAAGAGACAAGTATTCAGCATGTTCAAGACTCAACTTAGTTTCGACCACAATTAGAGCGATTAGCCTTTTAACCAATTGTTAGACATCTAATGTTTTAAGATCATGCTATTCGCCTTCGATCCTAAAGTTTATGCTAATCCGGTTTTACACGTTTTAACATTTAAGCACAAGAGTCTAAAATCGAAAACATGCAAATAAGCAAGGTTGTCAATCATCTTATTTAACATGCAAGTTTTAGCTAAGGTTATACCCTAAGTGAGCACAACAAATCAAAACAACCGTCAGGCCTATAGTTTTATTCGTTATAACTCGGGTTAGATGAAACCTAACATCTAGATTTACATGCTTCCAGCCAATACTAATGCTTCGGTTTTTAAGTCACACCCTTAGATTACTAACCAATTAAAATCCTAAACATGCTTCTAATACCACTGCCCTAATTATCCATACATACGAAATCCACAAGTTACATATTACAAATTAGCATGCAAAATCATTGTTCTTGTCGAAACCTAAACATAAATCTAAGCATCGATTCAAACAAGCCTTTAACATACAATTTATAAAACCAAAATCGATTTATACATAGACATATAAACCAACACCAAACATACATGAGTGTTTCATAGACAAAACTAAACATAACTAAACAAAAATTACAAAACCGAAGAAGGGAGTGGATCACACTTTGAGACACCTTGAGAGCTTCACGTTGTGTGGATCCGGCGAAGTATGGAGGCTGGGGTGAGGCTGCACGGCAGTAGGTTGTGTCGGCAGTAGGTTGTGGAGGAGAAGTTCCAAGATTCGGCAAAGCAGAAACTTGGTTGAGGTGAGGTGAAAGTGGTTTTCGGTTTCGGTTTTTGTCTAGGATCTTTGGGGAATTTTGGTAGAGTTTAGGCCTTGTGTTTATGCTTGAGATGAGATAAGTTTTTCTGAATATGAGATGGCTATATATAGAGGAAAAAGGGAGAGAGGCTGCCGGCAGTCCTTATGCAAAAAGATTTCAGAAAACCTAATGGGATTAGGTTTTGCAACCTTCCTTTCATAGTACAATTAGGTTTTCTTTTTCTGAATTTTTCTTCAAGGCTTGGGCTTCACATCTTCATGGACTTCTTGTATGATCTTGGACTTCATTTGACATGTCTTGGTCCATCGAAAAATGCCCCAATTGCCGGCAGCAACATCAAGCACACAATCTGCCTCTATTCGGCAGCTTCTCCTAGTGTGACTAGGAGAACTTCTTTCTTGTACTTTTCTTCAATGCCATGGCCAGGTGTCTTCCTCTAACCTTCTTTAAGCTTGAACCATCTTCACATATGCTTTTGTACACCATTTGGTCCATCAAAAACAGAAAACACAAAAAGGGGGCAGTAGGTTCCTGGAATCGGCAGATTTGACCTTGCTGCAGTAATTCCGGCATATCTCCACGCTCGGAACTCCGATTGATGCGATTCCAAGTCTCAGATAAACTAGACACATATGGCCATCTCCCCATAAAACAGTTTGATCAAAATCCTCGTGAGTCGACGGGAATGATTTTTCGAAGTTGGGACACAGTCCCAGGAAAATCCTGGAAGTCCCTGGATTGAAATGCTCGGACTGCGGTTTTGCAGCCATCTTTTGGGTGACTTCCCGAACTCCGATTGATCTGAAATTTTAATACAACATTCCTCAGTATATGAATATTAAGCACACCAAATTTCATAGAATTCGGACAAGGATAGATCATATTTTCACTCATCTCAAAATCGCGAAAAAGACATATTTTACACTATTTTCCAGATTTCTCAAACTTAGTCATTTTTCGGATCATTAAGCTCATATTTCCAAAACTCCACCAAAACAACACTAAACTAAATTATGACTCTATCTTAGATAAATAAGGGTTAAACAAAGCATAAACGAGGGCATAAGCATATAATATCGTCGCACATTGTGCTCCTATCATATACTATCAGAGCAGTAATCTTACCCTGACTATGCTTAATGAATAAAGTATGGTCTGAGTTGCTCTGTTTATAACCAAACGCCTTCATTGATTTTGAAAATCTTCCAAACCAAGCTCTGGGTGATTGCTTTAAGCCATATAATGACTTCTTCAATTTGCAAACCTTGCCTGTATCGCAAGGCTTATTTTTGACTCCTGGTGGTACATCCATATAAACCTCTTTTTCTAAATCTCCATTGAGGAATGCATTCTTCACATCAAATTGGCGAAGAGGCCAATCTCTGGTTGCTGCTAGTGAGATCAATATTCGGACAGTGTTAATTTTTGCTACAGGTACAAATGTCTCTTCATAATCAATTCCATAGCATTGGGTGTATCCTTTGGCAACCAATCTGGCTTTATATCTGTCAATACTTCCATCTGCTTTGAGTTTCACTGTATACACCCATCGACATCCAATAGTTTTCTTTTCATGTGGTATTGTCACAATATCCCAAGTTGAGTTTTTCTGCAAGGCTTCAAGTTCTTCATTCATCGCTTGTTTCCACTTGGGATCTGCCAATGCATCTTGTACACTACTCGGAATAGATACAGTAGATAATTGACCGACAACAAGTGCATGTGACCCAGACAACCTATTATTAGACATATAGTTGGCTATAGGGTATTTTGCTTTGGCTTTAACATCTGGTTCATATTGTTTTTTTTAGAATACCCTTGGTAACCCTTTGTGATTTTCTAAGTTCAATATTATTTGAATTTAACGGTACCTGAGGAGCATCATTCGCAGCAGGTTCTTGAGGTTCTTGAGTCAAAGGTGTAGAATGAGAAAAAGGTTATGACGGAGGACTTTCAGTTGTTGGAACAATAACACCATACAGCTCCTCAAATTCAATGGGCCTTTCAGAGACCGACATGTGTCGCTCATCTGCTGTGTAGTAGGGGGGACAACTGCTGTCTAACGGGTCCACTTCGTCAGAATGGACAGCGGCTGTCGGCTTTGTAGCAGAAAGTGGGCTCGGCCCGGCTTGGTTGGAATCATTGGCGGCTTGCATATCAGATGGCTCGGCCGCTTGAGTGTGTTTAGCCTCTTTTTCGGCTTGGCTTGGTTTTTCCAGAAGTGAGGCTTGGCTCGTCTCAGGGTGATGCAGCTCAGCCGGGTCATGTTGGCAGAGATGCTGCTGGGGAACACTTCCTGCTGAAGGAACAGCAGACTGACACGTCCTGCTTGGTTTGGGAAGGCTGGGCCCACCAACTTGCACATGCTGGTCACCAATCTGCTCATTAGCAACACCAAATCTGGACTCCAATGCTTCTAACTGCTCAAATTCTTCTATATCAAATGAATATTGCGAATTTCCTTCACAAGCTTTCTCCCCCTGAAGGGAAGACTCTGAAACTCCTCTTGAGAAATAAGGCTCAGATTCCCGAAAAGAAACGTCAAGTGATGCATGTATTGTGTCAGTGTGAGGTTCATAACATCTGTAACCCTTCTGAAACTCTGCGTAACCCACAAAAATACACTTTCTTGCACGATGATCAAGTTTACTTCGTTGAGGCTTGGGAATATGAACATACACTGTGCAGCCAAATACACGCGGCTCTAAGTTAGGCATTGATGGAATTGAAAGAAGCTTGTAAAGTTGTTGTTGAGGGTTTTCAAACTTAATCACTCGAGAAGGAGTGCGATTGATGAGATATGCAGCAGACTTCACAGCTTCTCCCCAATATTCACGAGGCACATTCATGCCAAACAGCGAGTCACGAACAACTTCAAGTAACTACCGATTCTTCCGTTCTGCCAATCCATTTTGCGGAGGAGTATAAGAATTTGAAGTTTGATGTTGAATTCCATGAAACTGTGTGAATTCTTGCATAAGGCCATTAACATATTCTCCACCATTGTCAGACTGGAAAACACGGATGGTCTATTGATATTGTGTAGACACCATCTTGTGAAACTCTTTGAACCTAGAACAAACATCACTTTTGTTCTTCAAGAGGGACACCCAAGTCATTCGGGTGCAATCATCAATAAATGTGACGAAATAACGAGCGCCACATAGTGAAGGGATTTTCGCAGGGCCCCATACATCAGAGTGGATCTTCATGAAGGGAACCGGACTTTTGTGAAGACTTGGTGAATATGAAACACGGTGACTTTTGGCCAGTTCACAAGTGTCACAATGGAAATCAGAAGCGGTGACACCAGAAAATAATTGAGGTTGCAGCTTCTTGAGATAATGGAAGTTGAGGTGGCCTAGGCGACGATGCCAAAGCCACACAACTTCCCGACCACTCACGACTCCATGAACCTGATTAGCTTGCCCCAAAATATGTTTATGTTTTTCTCCAGTCTCTGTTAGATCCATATAATATAATTTCCCCCTTCGTACACCATAACCAAGAATCTTCCGGGTCAGAATGTCTTGAAACACACAGAATGATGGATAGAAGGTAACAATACACGCAAGGGCTAGAATGATCTGACCAACGGATAAAAGATTATATGCCAGTGATGGAATAACTAAGACAGATTCAAGGGTTAATGTATCAGATAAGACGACAGAACCTTCTCCAATAACTGGAGTTGGGGTGCCATCAGCAGTAGACACAACATTTTGTGAGGAAGGTTTAACTCTGGTCAAGAGACTAGAGTCATTTGTCATGTGGTCCGATGCCCCTGTATCAATGATCCAAGTACCATTCAAAATAGTCTGACCATTCACACTTGACTGTGCTACATTAGTGGAGGCACGAGATGAATGCTCGTTCTTTGTAGTAGGCATAACAATTTCTGCTTGATTTTTACGAGGTCGCTTGGTGAAATCCCACCAATCTGGATATCCAATTACTTCAAAACACTGTCGCTTGCTATGACCGTAATATCCACATAGCGGACAATTTGTACTTTCATATGAGTTGGGTTTGCCTGGATAAGTGTATGATGCTATGGTACGGTACATATTGATTTCGTTTTCCATGGGAAATTTTGGTGTGCTGATTGTGACAAGAAGCACGTGGGCTGATGGTGATGGAGAAGACAAAGACTTGCTCTTCAATTAACTAGAAGACAAGGGGGCAGAAGCCGGAGCAGAAAGAGAAATTGGCGGGAAGGAGACACGCTCTGCTGTGGAGCAGAAAAAGAAAATGGTTTGGCTCGGCTGATTCGTCGGCTCGGCTTGGCTGCTTACCCAATCCTAGCACGTGGTGGGCTCCTCCTTTTTTTTTTTGTGTTTTGCTGGTTTGTTTGACCACGGGCTCCTCCTTGTGGCTGTTGCTTTTGTGTGGTTTTGATGTTGGTATGTGTATGAGATGTAGGGTTTGTGTATGTGTAGATGTGCGGCGGAAAACAAATGTGGTGTAGGGTTTTTTTGTTTGTGCTGGCTCTGATACCAAGTAGAAAAGAATGGTTGAATATTTAGTTGATTGATTATTCTTCTCCATAATTAAGGAGGTATATATGGGGATACAAAGTTATATTTACAAGGAAAATATATCCTAAGATTACATAGAATAATCTATCTATACATACAAGGAAAGTAAATATCCTAGAATATTCCACACCGGGCACCCGGTACGTCCTACTCCTCTTCTGCCAGCCCCCCCTGCCATCATCACCTTCTTCCTCCACTTATTGTTGAGCCAGGAGGGCAAGCGGGTTATCACCGGCTTAAAGTCCCAAGTGGAAAAGCTGACACACCCCCGGGCCTTACTCTTCTTCCAGTATGTCAGCCGGTACAAGGCCCGAAACTCCTTTACCGTTGGGCAACTCATATCACTCAGCCAGTAGAGACAGCCCAGGCCCAGTAGTTGCCTCCACTGGTTCCCGGGAAGCTGTGCTGGTGATATCTTGATGGCACTAAGCAGGTACTGCACAAAGTCCGGCAGCGGGAGCGATAGCCCATGCCGGAATTGGTCCTCATGAATGGCAACCCAACCATCCTATATAGAGGCCGCAGATCTACTTCTCTGGGAATATTCCACCTCGCCCGGAAAGCGGCAATCTCCCAGGGAGATAAAGAGCCCTCCGGCTCATCACAGCTTATGGTTTTATCCCCGTCCACAAGTATGTGGCGCGGAGCCCCTCCTAGGTGGGCAGTGCCCAAGGAAGTGGGGAGCATCATCCTGTCCCAGAGATCCGAACATCGACGCGTCGCCTGTTGAACGAGCGCTGGCGTTCGGCCCCGAGGATGAGGAGGCAAGCCAGTCCTCCATCCTCTCTTGGTCGTCCCTCACCGGTCGCCTGGCGACCGATTCGGAGATCTCACTGGAGCTCCCAGAATCCATGTAACCTAAAAAAAAAAAAACCCCTAGGCCGATCAGAAACACAACCTAAAACAACCACCGCAGGGCAGTACGAAGCATATAGTGCCTCAACACAGCCCACATCGGCCACTGGGCATCTCAGCCGAAAGTTCTTGGTTCTCGTAGAGATCCGGTACTACAAGGTCTTATCCAAAGGGCTAATCCAGATACCACCAAATGCCCATCAGATCCACCCACGAACAAAAAAGGGGGAGGAGAAACAATTTCAGAGTCGCAAAGGACTGAGACTCACCGATTAGTGTGCACGACGACGGAAACGTAACAACTAGAAAACACCGAGCAATTGTGTTGAGCGAGGCTAAACAAGGGATCAGTTCTCAGCCAAACGAAAAACACACGAAGAGGCAAGGGTTTATATGCAGGACCAGCGCCCTTGAATTTCCCCCCCAAACTACTCAGTAGGGCAAGTAAAGCGCCCGCGGATCCGGGCCATCCATCTTTGACCGTCTCCTACCGGCACGTGTCCCAGTATTGGTAACTTCCCAGGCCATCATAACTGATGGGACTAATGGAATACCCCCTTCAATGCATGTCAGCCACTTGCCTCGCATGCAGAGGGTAGTTGAAAGAGCAGGGGACATACTCAAACCGTCCCGCCTAGAGCCTACTCCACTTAACGCTGAAGTACTCCAACAAATCGAGGTATCTCACCGGAAGAACTCTTCCTCTAACACAGGAGACTTCTTCCCGCAGGCTAGAAAAATCTGTAGGATTATTATTTTTACCGCTGATATATTCCAACAAGTATGGGGCATTCTAACATATCTTCCAGCGGTACGGGGCATTCCACCGGTTGAATTTATTCTACATTTACAGCCAAAACAACAACGGCTCGATATCCCACCGGGAGAAGTCTTCCTCTAGCACAGGAAACGTCTTCCCCAGGCTAAAAACCCTGCAACAATATTATGTACAGGTTACGATATTCCAACCGTAGTGCCTGCTCCAATTCAACGGTCCCCTAGTCGTCGGTCCATCCAGCTCCAACTATTGGATGCGGTATCACACCAGCCATGATTGCACTTGCTTATCGCTCTCCTACGGAATAATCGGTTCGGCGAACTGAGACATTCCTACGGACAACCGTGTACGACCTAACGGATCCAATGTACCACCGGGCTTTATAAACCCGGGAGACTTGATCCTCTAACACAGGACAACTCTTCCCGCAGGCTAAAAACCCTGCACATACTTCCCACCTACATGAACAAATGCAGCGACGTGGGGACGACAACCAAAGACTACTCCTGGCCACGCCACCCCACCGGGAGACTTACTCCTCTCATACAGGACAACTCTTCCCGCAGGCTAAAAATCTTGCACAATACCTCAAGGATGTAAGAGCAAAGGCTGGGAAACCATCGGGAATGTTGACCGGTGCCAACACGGGACCGTTTCACCTCGGGAGACTTGATCCTCTCATACAGGACAACTTTTCCCGCAGGCTAAAAACCCTGCACATCCTATATGCCTGCAGAAACAAGGGCAGCAGGAAACGTGGGGACGACGGCCGAGGCCCTCTTGGCCACGCCACCCCACCGGGAACTCCTCTAACACAGGGCAGGTTTCCTGGTGATACACTTTCACCTCTTCATTCACTATTTTAGTCAACCGGTGCCCCCTGCGGCTACGGTTCTAAAACATGGGGGACTCGTTCATCCCATTCGCTATTTTCACCGAATTTTCCCGGAACATAGCACGGCGGATTTCAACGTCACATCATCCCATTCGCTATTTTCACCGGATTTTCCCGGAACATAGCACGACGGATTTCAACGTCACATCATCCCATTCGCTATTTTCACCGAATTTTCCCGGAACATAGCATGGCGGATTTTAACGCTACATTATCATCTCATGTACTACATCTTCTGGCCATATGCAACTGTCAGCATCAACATCATAACCATGCACTCATCACATTATGCATCATCATAACACGTTTATTCAAACGCCCGGCCGAGCCTAATCTTAAACGCAGACTTGGGGGGCTAGGGTACCGGTAGGTAAGTGTCGCAGCGGGTCTGCGGGCCTATAAAAGCAAGACATATTTAAGTCCCCATTCAAGATGAGACTTGACCGGGAACTTGGGGACTTGTTGACAATAGCCATAGAGAGGCTACCCAAGCCCCCAGACCCGCAACCAGGACTCTTGGACCCGGCGCAGGGCCCGGGAATGTAGCATGGACACCTGGTCCCGCGTCCGGGCAGGTCTGACTTGTGGCCGGGACCTGCAAAAAAGGGAATAATAGCTCCCCAAACAGGAGCCGAAACAGTCCAGCAATATGAGCAGAAGGGGGCCAGTCCCACATCGAAGGGTGAGACCAGCCCTCATGCCCGGCAACCTATATATAAGTCCCAACTACCCTCATTAATAGGTAATCAATACTTCAACTATTCATTCCCGCTTAAGTTATCAATTTATTCCAACTATACTGAATTAGGCATCGGAGCGAAATAGACCGGCCCCGTCAGGTATTCCCTTAGTTAGCAGGGTTTGCAGGCAGGAATCACACAAAAATCCACCGGTATCTGTGAGTCTACGAATTCAGACAGAAAAAACGAAAAAAGTATGAATGATTGAGTGAGTTAAAATAATTTGTTTGTATGGATCTTAATTTGTGTATGATTGATTAAATGTTGTAAAGAATTACATAATTGCTTAGAGTTTTTTTAATTTTTATTTCATGTCTGGGATGATGGGATTGGACCCGTCCTGTCCCGAGTTTAAAGAGTGGGACGAGACGCGGAATTAGCCCAATCTCGTCCCGTCCCATGCCCAACCCTAATGAGTATGCGTTTTTCTATGTATCCCTTGTGGGTACTACCACAAAAATAAATGTCTTTTAAATGACAACGGAAGGGTATGTTATGACCTATTCTGGCTTGTGATGAATATATTTCTTGGATATGCAGTATTAAAAAAAAATGGATATGACTAGGCCTGGACATGGGCCGGGATGGGCCGAGTGTTGGCAAATCTCGGTCCTAAACCCGTAAATTAAAATTGGGACCGGACGGGCTGGGATTAGCCTTTTTCAAAAGTGATCCCGACATGCCCAATTTCCGTTCGGGATTGGGCCGGGATCGAGACCAAAACGGGCCCAAAACGAATTGCTGATGTAAACCAATAAGGCAGTAAGGCAGTAAACCAAACACAAATAAGTACTACTGATGTACTTGCATCTGATCCTCAAATCCTGCAACTTGATAAAATACACAGTAGTACTGAAATAAGATAGAGACTGAAATAACATAGTACATCCTCAAATAAGGCAGTAAGACAGCAAGGCAGTTTCAGTGCTTTACTAAAATAACATACACAAAAGCCAGATCTTGATAAAATACTCTACTAGTCTGAGACATAGCAGCAGCATAGCAGCAGCAAAAAATACTAGTTATATAAGCCATATTTTATAGCTCTGTAGAACAACCTCGTTCCTTTCTAATATCACACCTGCAATAAAAGAATGAAAAAAGTTAGGATTCAATCTTCATGAGATAGATTAGATAACATCGATCATAAATTCTGCAACACATGCATTCCTTCTTGAAATCAGTTTTTAAGTTGCCTTTGCATATTATGCACATAAATGAATGTCTCAAGGTTGAGCATATCAGGTCCTTTCCCAAAATCATCTACTACTAACGCTAAGCCACATATACAACTTTAGATAGACAAAAAGGAAACTATATCTATTAGTTTGTTTACCTCGCATTTGAACTTCTGCTTGTGAATTGGCTTAAATCCCCGAACATCCAAAATAGTCAATTCATTGTTCTACATTTCAAAGAGCAAATTCACAAAGACCATCAACACAACAATCATAGCTAATCAAAACTCAAACAAATATATCAGTACAAAAATTCTCCACCTCACACAACTACGCATACCGTATCACCAACTGCTATATGCTTGCCATCAGGTCTAAATGCAATGTATATGTTCGGGCCACTAAGTTCCGCTCGCCGCACAAACTTCCCAACTGCATCACCAAATTACACAACAACATATATCATCATCATACAACCGAAATCCCTAGCCTTACATTGAACAAATCTATAGATCAAATGACTCACTCCGATCATCCAAGAGACGAACAGTTTTGTCCAAAGAGGCAGTAGCAACCACATGATTCAGACTCCAACACAGCTACTCCACACTCCCCCTATGCCCCCTCAGATCAACACATCTTCCCTCTAGCCATTGATTCGTCGATGGCTCTCTCTCTCTCTCTCAGAGACGGCAGAGTCCTACGATGAAGTCGATGTCTCTCTCTCGCTGTTGATGAATTGGGATTTAGGAGGAAAGAAAGAGAGAATTGGGAATGGAATGAATTAGGGATTCTGGGTTTCTCTGGATGAATTGGGAGGCTAGGTTAGTCTTCAACCCGATGGATCCAACGGCACAAATGAAGTCATTGAATCCAACGGCACAGATTAAGCCATATTTATATATATTAATATTAATTCAATTTTACGGGACGGGCCGGGATACGGGTCCAAATTAAGTTAATTCCAATCATGTCCCATTACTTTAAAACGGAATCAGGTCGGGAGGAGATCTGAGTTTTTAACATGCAATTCCGTCTCGTCCCGGCAAAATTAGGGACGGGATCGGGATTATGGAACTAAACGCCTAGGCCTAGATATGACACCCGCATGGTATTAAAAAAAAAAAAGTTGACATTTTTTTTCTAACAATAAATAGAGGATAATAAACGTTCATTTAATTTCAATACTAAAATTTTCGTAACACGTTATGTATTTTTTTTTTATGGGAATAAAAAACGGAAATGTTATAGCGAGTCTTGCGTGAGACTTTGCACTAAAGTAAATGGTACTGGGCGACACGTTATGTATTTGGTTAGGATTATATATGCAATTATATTGTAAGCACCACTATAAATAAAGGGCGGAGGCAAAATTTCTGACAATGGACTAGTATGTGTTCGAAGAGAAATTTGTATCTCTGAACATGATTGAAGGATATAAAACACCTTCGTAATCCCTGAGAGGGTTCCAGCCTGCAATCATCGATTAGTTACACTTAAAATGCCTCCTATGAATATATTTTCAAGTCGATCTTAATTTTGATCCATTAATCTGCATATTAAAGGTCATCAACCATTTCACCAACTCATAAGAAAATAATGCATGCAGCGACCAAGTAGCTAGCCAACCTTATTAGTGCCAAAAATCTGCATTTGGTTTGAACATCAGCAACCACGTTCAATTTCCTCTAGATATGCGCAATCTCGAAACCATAAAGAGTAGCTTGTCAAATAAGTGTAGGCAAATGTTGAGCTAGCACTGCGTTTGAAAGAATCAAGCTCATATTGGCCTTCACCATTTAACCAGGTTCTCGGAATAACTTGTCAATAGTGAGATCAGCAGTCTTTGTCAAACAAACGAGTTACCCCCAGTATTAACAGTGAACCTTTCCATCAGAGCACCACTGTGAGTCTCTGATCTACACACTTATGGCATAAATCTCCTCCTAAATGCTTGCCAGTCAGCCAGGACTTTAGGAGGGTAGTAGCGTAGTAACTAGTAAGGTAGTCAAGACTATGACTCGAATTGGAAGTCACTGCAAGTAAAACTTTTTATCGATGCACACAATTCAAAAGTAGCTCTTTACTTTCAGCACATTTTGGCTAAAAGCATTCTCCAACTAAAATTATCCCCGAAACTTCTGCCTCAATAGCATTACCATCTCCAATATATTCATACCAAAGCCCTTCAGCCACTTGAGCTCCCTTTGCATCTGTTAAAAAGTTATTTTGAAAATGGTCAGTTTGGAGATGATAAGCTAATTAGGAAAACAAATGAAGAATGCAGATGAAATCCCTATGCTGCAGTGAGATGAGTAGAGCGTTCAAATAATTTGAAAATTTAACTGGCAACTTAAAAAAACCAATTAAAATATGAGTACAAAGACGGCCACTGATTAAGTAAAACAAAGCCAAGGCAACAGGTTACGAATGGCCAATCTCCATATTAGTTCCTTTGATCCATTACAGAATAGTGAAGATACATATTCTCCCATGTTTGCCAAGGACTACAAAAAAGTTACACTGATGGAAACTTATGCATCTCATGATCATCATTATAAGAAAAAAGATGGTTCATACATATGGCACAAGCAGGAGGTCCGTGCTCTGCGTGCAACCTCCATCTGGTATACAACTCTAGTAAATTCTTCCACACGTAAGTTGTCTGGGCATTCTTGGAGTAGGTTGCACTTTAAATATTCTACCAGCTACTTAATTGTCTCTGGACTTTGGAACTATTAGAGGATTTACCACCCTTGTCTTTGTAGGTATTTCTGGATGCAAAAGTTTTTCGTCCTCCACGGGCTGCTGTTACAGCATGTCGCCTCACCTTGTTTAAGTGTTTTTCCAACTCAGCATCATTGCCATTATTAACTGTCTCATTATCTCCGTCCTGTGAAAATGAAAAAGACTGTATGGAAAGGAAGTTGAATAAGGGATAAAGTCACAGTAATCTTTGCACACCATTCCACATGTAACTATCTTGGGGTTAAAATTGTTATCCTGGAATGTAATATTCCATAATTGAAAGTACACTCCCAAGTCCTACACTAAAGTCTTTGCAGGAAGCCAAATAAATTCAAGATCTACCTCGTAGTACCCCTCTTCATTTTCAGGTTCACTACTTGGACCTGCTTCACATGTTCTGACATTGCCCTCTAGTTCAACTTCCTCATCATTCTGTAAAGTCTGATCCAATCACATGAGATGAATAAGTACAAACATATATCGGATGATACAATAAAAAACTCTCAGTTATGATTTCGCTAATCTTCATTCTGTACTTGAGACCTCAACTTGTGACGGAATTACTTTCATCAGGACATCAACTGAATGTACAGTTTGTTAAAGTGTAAAATAAAAGAGAAAGATGTACCTGATCTACCTACCACATGCAATGAATCAACACCCATTGTGTTTGCTTCATTTAAAACAGAGATGTGTTCGTTATCTTCAGTATCTTCATCATCAGAACTAGCATCCCTCTAGATCCCTCCTTCAATGAACTGCAGGTGATGATATGATCTTGAACATCATTAGTCACCGATATCAAGAATTTGGCCAATCAAAAATATCCACCAGACAGTAAATATCTTATCTGATGTTTTTCCAAAAGCTTGGAACCTAGCTATAGCATGTGATAGTAAACATTTGTTCCTTTTTGAGCAGCATGAGAAGAATCTAACAGCCTTTTGCATTAAATGTTGGGTAAACTAAGAATAAAGCTACAGAATTTCAGAAAAATAATGTGATAATTGAATGTACAATGCTTCATTCAACACAAATACCTTAGCAATTTCTTCCTGATCCTTCCTAGTAAACCCACTGGCAGAAAGTTCCTTGTCCAGAAAACCAGTATCCTTTGCTATTGAAGTAAAAGAAGGCCTGCCACTATCATCTATGTCCACTGCTGTGCCATCAATATCAGCTGTGCATTCATGGAAGGACATGTTAAACCTGAAGAAATGATAAATAAATTAAGAGTCATAAATAGGCTGATCCACTTTGGAGTGTTTGCTATTTGAACCCAGCAAAAATATAATTGCACCCAGCATTAATAATTATCTCATGTTTTTCCAATTTTACCCTTGTTCAATTATACTCAATACAAACCCAGCAAACGGAAGTCATCCCTCATTATCAAACAATGTTGAGACTTGAGATCAGGTGAAAGAGGATTGGTCTTCTACTTTAAACGATGTCCATCTGATATACTTTCACCGAAGATCGTCTTTTTCTATCCATTGCTTGTCTTCCATTCATAATTCTCTAATTGTGATTCCACCCACTAAATCTCACGCACGATTAAAGGATTATCTGGATATACAATGAAATTTTTCCTACTGCAGATGAAAAGATTGCACTAAAACCACAAAGATCTGTGCTTTGATGGTCCAAAGGCAGATCATAACCCTTATCTACAACACAACTCAGCCATAGCTTCAAAGAGGAACAAGCTGTTAATTGTATTTGACTGAGCAGTGTCACCATAATTAGAAATTGAAAGATCATCTCCGTTTAGGCCAGAACTAAATGCTAAAGCTTTCAAAAAGGTAAAGAGAAAGCAGAGAGTAATTGAGTAAGAAATGCTGGTGGAGGAGGGTAAAAGAAGGGGGAGAAGACAAAAGTTTGTTCTTGTTTTGGTGGTTGCAAGGAAGGGTAGAGAAAGGGAGGGACGAGGGGAGGAGAAAAAAGAAGATCTTTTGAAAAGGCCATGAATACATAGATGGAGAGACCAATGCTTTTATGATCATGACCAGAGTAATTCATGGTGTAAACAAGGTAAAATTTTGAGAGAAAAAGATAGAAATACTTTAAAGGGCAGGAAGGGCAACATGAAGAATAACATTTATTGTTTTCACCAACAAAGCAATATGATCGACTTGAAAAAGAGATGATATAACTGAAAGATTTAAAGTTTGTATACTGAATGTTTGCTGGGTGTACAAAAGGGTAAAGTTAGAATTATACGATAAGTTTTTAGGTACTGGGTGCACTAAGATATTTTCTGCGTTCAAATAGAAAGACCCTTATTTTTTCTTCCCTATAACCATCACAATTAACCTCAGGGGTTACATAGATCTATGAAAAAGTAAACCACCACCACCTACACCCATGATCTTAAAAGTCAATAAGAATGCAAATACTATTACTTGCATTCAGCTAACAATGATATTTGGTTCTCATCTATATCATGAATTGTTACTTATATTTGTTACTTATACAAGTTCACAACTGCATCTTCCTTAACAAACAAATCGACATTGACAAAAAGATTACTGACCTCTTGCTGAAAAACTTGAAGACACATTCCACATCACGGTCAAAGTACCTGACATGTGAAACTTCATTAAATGATATTTTCTCATCAATTAAATCGCTAACAGCCAACACTCATAAATTGCAATAAGAAGAGCAAGAAGATGACTGGTAGTTCTAAGAAATAGCTTCTTACATTTGAGCATTACGATGTGATACAGAGACCATTTGTGGAAAGTCAATCATGGTGACCTTCTCATCATCATCAATCTAAGAGAAAATAATTACCAAAATTAGTAAAAGTTCGCCAAATGCCAATGCAGTGAAAAAGGAAGTCAATCAGGCCTTTTGATCCATGTATATTAACTCATTATCACTTATAAAGCTCCCAAGTGAGCCAAAAGGCAAGAACCATGTTTGGACAATCACAAGATTGAAGGTTAATTTATTTTTCAAGATAAAAGATCATAGAGATCAATGCAACCTAACGGTTCAAACATAAAATGCCGGACTGCCTCAAATTGCATACCATAATGTTAAATTCATTGAAGTCACAGTGAATCAGACCATGTTCTGCCAGACGAACAACAAGACCAATGATAGTATTGAAAACTATCTCAGGATTTTCCAATTGCTTCACCTGCACACTATATCAAACAGAAAGTGAGCTCCATAGATCCAAGGGATATGATCAATATTTTCTTCTTAAGCAAGCTAGCTCAGAAGGAAACATACTAGGAAAACATAATTGTCGTTCCTAGTTTGTAAATAAGAAGCTTACAGTGGGTAGCCTGGTACTAGTGACATAATCACACTATGCCTATTACAATCTACAGCATTTGGAACAGGAAAACCATGCTCTTCTAAAGCCTGCTCAAGCAGAGTAACAGCATAATGTCAACATCAACATAATAAACACAGAATTGGACCAAAAACAAAACTAAAAATGACATAAGATAGAGATAAAGAACCTTCATAAAAGAAAATTATCTTAGTGCAGCTAGTCGGGACAAGTATAGCCAATTGAAACAGCTACGATGTTTTAGGTAATCACGCTTAGACTTGACAGCCCTGAAAGAAGTTCTACCAAGCCGGTGCAATTTCATTGCCATCACTGTACCATCTTCGGTGGCCACCTCAAAAATATCTTGAAGAAAAGAAATGCTATAAGTACCAGAACCTCACACCAGCATCTTTTACATGCATTAAGAAGGAAAGAAAACTACCAGACTCTTTTCCAACACCAAGTTGACGACCAACGGCTGAAAAGACTCCACGGTTGACCAATGTCTTAATTGCAAGAAAATCATAACCGAGATACGTTAGCCGAAACCCATCATCTGAATGCACACAATGACCAAGAAAAAAAATGAGACAATATCGAAACAATATATTCTTTATTCTTTTAGAATAAGAACATTAAACTTACATTTAGAGGCGTCGTGGTGCAAAAGTTTATGCTTGAGCATATTTTTCATAACTTTATAAGTGCCACCATGCCTACACATTTAATAATTACCCAAGAGTTAGATAAAAGGTAGACAAATCAAAATTCAAGAAGTCAAAAAAAGAAACCTGAAATCAAGAAACATACTTGAGCGCAGCTATACGCTCCACCAGTTCAGCGGGTACGATTTCATGCTGAAGGAAATTAAAAAAAAAAGGGTTTAAAGACTCAATCCATGGGATTAGAACACTTGAAAGATTGAAACAAGTAACATAAGAGGGACATTTACATTTCTCATTCCCATTTCGACAGCGGTTAACACCCTAAAATCCTCTTTTGAGAGGTATCTCAGCACATCCACATCGAGCTTCATCTCTCCCTACTTACTTTACAGTCTTCTGGGATGCTGATTTCTCCAATATGTGATTCAGTCTACAAACAACAACAAAGCAACAGCATTCCCATCATAAAGTGAATAATGTCTGAGTTGTATATACAATCATAAACAATAGCCTGGACTGTAGTAATTCTAAACAAAAGCCCAAAAACATGTAAAAAATCAAAGGCATTCCTCCAATTCAATGAATTATCCCAACTCAAATTTGGTGTTATTGAATAGAAGCAAAACCAAAACCATGATACAAAAGAGAGTCAAACTCTATGAAATTAAGCTAAAATGGAAGCGAACCGGTCTCAGATAATATAATAGAGAGAAGAAACACACAACTGGGAATTGGGTTTCTTGCGTGCAGAGATTCTTGGGTGCGCCGGTAAAACAGAAACAGTAGTTTGTTCTAGACTTCTATTACTACTTACAAAATTTTGCAACTTTTGGCTTTCAATAGGTTTACCCAAAACGACATCGTTCCCCTAGGGGCCCACACGTCACGAACCCTAAAACGACTCCGTTTCTCTGTCTCATGGAGCTAAAACCCTAAACCCCTTGATTGTATAATGACTACTTTGAGATTATGAGTATAATAAAAAAATGAATTGTCTACCTTCTTCTGCAACTTTAATGAGAGCTCTAGGTTTTTTTCTTTTCTTTTTTGAGAATGTAATGAGAGCTGTAGTTAAAATCGGTCATATTTTGAGATTATGAGTCTAATGAAAATGGTTTAAGTGTTTGAACTGTACTGTGGTACTGGTACATGACTGATTGGGGATTCTTGATGATCTCACATCAATTCAGTTGTATTCTTAAGATTTCATTTGGAGATGCAAAATCTGCTGCTTCTATATTTCTGTTCAAAAGTGGCACTAATTTATTCTGAAGAGAACTGCTGGATGAAGATCTATATTGTATAACCAGTTACTTGTCTTAGCTCTTTTACTTCTAGGCTACTTTCCCAGTTTCCAGACTCAGTGTCTTCACTGCTGCAAGTGCTTTATGTTGTAAATACTAAACCTAAAGTAAGTCACAGTTGCTGATCATTCTCATTTTCATCCAGTGATCTTCCAGTCTTTCAGGCCACTCTGTACGGGCGTACATTTTCATCATCTCATCAACTGGGACAACTGGAATTTGTTATGCTACATCATATGATCAAAGATCCTCACCAAGGCAACCGGCAATTCCTCAGTTTCTCAAAGGGTAGTATTCTCATCATAGTTTCAAGAGAGATGCAAATTCTGATGTTCAGCCGACCAGTGCAATCTACAACTAGTAATAAAAGAGATGAAAAGCCAAAAAAAATTAAACAGTGGCCAAAAATTAGACAGGAATTGAACACTTCCTTTACAAACCATTAGTTTAGATGTACTAATTCCGCTATATCATGAATCTAGAAAGTAACTTGCATTGTGAATATGCCATTTTAACATAAGAGGTTCAGCTGTTGCATAAAAAAAGCCTATTCATCAACAGAAGATTGTTCATCATCAGAAGATTCCTCTTTTCCGTCGTCCTTTTGCTCCTTTCTTTCTTGCCATCTTGCCCATATCCACTTCAAAACCAGAAACCCGCCAAGAGCATAAACCTGAACGTATGTAGACAAATATCTCATTAAACAAGTTACACTTCAATAAGAATGACATTCCGAGGGACACAGCATAATTCTCTTCTCACTCTATCCCAAAAACTTCACAGATCAGGCCCAAAGTAAATGATGTCCATCTTGCCGAATCTGTATGAGTGAATCATTCACTCCAACAACCATAACACCGACTAAGAAAAGCGAACGCAGGCAAGTAGCGTAGATGACTATTGTCCTTTGCCAATATGTCACAAAACCAAATTTTCAAATGTGTGACACTACTGGTTTCACAGCCCACTCATACCTCCTCTTTATCTATATATTGAACTTAGATTTTACAAACATTGATAAAGTGAAATTGGACTTCGTCTGTGATAAGTAGAAACTATTAAGAGAATAGAATACAGTCGAACAAAACAATTTAATGAAAGATGTAGAAAAGAAAAAGATCCTGTGGATAATTTTTTATGACATTATATATATATATATATATGAACAACCAATGCTAGATGTATTGAAAATAATGTTAAAAATATGAACTGCAGCCACGAAGTTGTTGGCCAACTTTAGTAACTTCATAACACTGGAAAAAGACAGAAATTGCATGGCGTGGAATTCCATGCTCTCAAATTGAAGAAAAAAATTTACAACATATCTGAGAATGGTAAAGCTGTAAAGATATATATTATAAAAGCAAGTGAGCCAAAACCCAAAAGATATGAGAGATAATCTGAGGAACTTTTAAGAAGTTGCACATTTCTCCCCTTTAAAGTTTAAAGTAAGATTATGAGATAGACAAAAAGATGATGTGGGAAAAAATCTAATACATAAAACTAATTCTATTTATCTAAAAACCCCATTACATTTCCCGTTCCCACAAGACATATCTCAATTTCTTCTCTCTTTTTCTAATCCATCTTTAACTTATAATGAATAAAACATTACTAAATAGCAATTACAAACTAAAGGTTCCACTCCTAACTATAAGCCAACAAACCAACCATGACTTGTGATAAATACATTCAATAACGTGCTGAAAAAGTTATATGGAAGGGTTGTCCAACACATATTATAAGTCAAGGTAGAAAATTCATGCACGAAATAAAATCACACCTATTCATTCCACAGATTCAGTATTTTGCCCATGTAATTTCTGGTCTCCTAAAGTAGTTCAACACATCTTTTATGCAGCCAACCTGAACTATGGATGAACATTTCCTCTACCCGTCCTAACGAATCAGACCGAGACATTCAATTGCAACCACAGTGCTAAAAATCCTAAAATAGCTACCATTTTGCATCACCATGCCATGAAATATCATCCACCATGCAGACTATTTTCTTGAATCCTATTGAAGCTACCGTGTGATGGAAGACCACCAGTTCTTATCAGCACCTTTTTAGGTACAATGGTTTTCAGACCCTTGTGAAAGTAACCCACCTCCAGAATTCCATATTATTTACATTTTAGTAACCACCTAACCACAAATAGAGAAATCTCTATTAAATGCAAGTTACAGCCTCATCATCTCACCAAACCATCACAAACTCAACGATTACTACAGACTTCAGTATTTTGACATATGTTGCAAAGAGCAATACAAATTGTTGGCTTTTGGGAAGAAACAAATAAGAAATCCTTTTATTTGACTTCTTTTTCTAAGTGAAGCAATGCAACCAATGAAGGGTAATCAACCCATCGATGAATGCCAAAGACCGAATCGTTCGGTTTGTCTTAAACTTTTAATCCAACCAACAACATCATGTACATACTGAAGCTCACATAACCACAACATATATATTTAGTATTATCCTTACTACGTTTTCTCCATAATCTTTTTCTTTTCTTCCTGGAATTAACTTCCCACAACAGAACTTGAATGTTTAAACATGAAAATCGAGGGAAACCAACCACACACATCATAACAGTAAACCCATATTTGAAATCCACCCAATTCAAAACCCAGTCAAAACAGTATTACAAAACCATGTGTATATAGAATAAAGATTAAAGCCCATACCTGCCAAACTATAATGGGATTGGAAGTCTTGGTCACGGGTTCTTCAACCTCAGAAGCCACAGTGGGAACCAAGGGCTGGGCTTTCGGGAACCTCACAGTGACTGGTATCTGAGTATCAGCGCTACTAGCTTCATTTTCAACTGGTTTTGGTTGTTGTTGTTGCTGCTTCCAGAATGGAAATTGAGGCTTAAAGTTGGAGAAGAGAGTGAACAAGTTGATGGGTTTTTGAGGGGCTTCTTCTCTGCTTACGATTTCAGTGTTCTCGGCCATTGTTGCGGTAGGAAACAAGGGAGATTGGTGGAGGTTTGGGTTTTGGGTTTGAAACGGCGGAGAAAATAGAGCAGAAGGGAGACCGCTTTTTGTTCTGTCTTTACTTATATATATAGTTTTCTCATCTCTTAAAATCCAGAATGACCTCGATTTCTTTAAAAATAAAAAATAATAGATAATTATATAAATACTGTAAATAAAAGCTTTTACTGTTTTCTTATTTCGATATTTAATTAAGAATTGTTCAAAGAAGGTTAATTCTGTAATTTCCGTGGTGTGTCTTGACCTAATTAGACTAGATATGTAGTATGTTTAGTAGATATGAAATTCTTAATTATTCGAGATACTTGATGTAATGCCTATATAAAAGTCTCATTATCAATCAATAAAATCACGCTTTACTTATCATTTATTTCTCACAGAACACATTATCAGCATATGGCTCTAGCCTTCGTCTAATAACCGTAAAAAAAAATAAAGAAACCCTAGGGTTCCGATCTGAATAAAAATCCAAAACCCTAAATTCTCTTTTCTACTGGCAACATTTTGTCAGAAAACTTTTCAGAATTTCTTTTTACCGACGACACCTTTGTCGGAAAAGAAAGAGCCCCCCATAAATCCTTTCTGCCGACAACATATTTGTCGGCAAAGAAACCAATCTTATTCTGCCAACGAAGATTTGTTGGCAAAGATGACAAAGAAACTCAGGGCACCCAGAAAATTGATCTGGGCACCCATCAGCTATGCTCTGCCTTCCTCCGGCCTGGCTCCGTCCTTGACTGGGATTCCTCAAATTCATGGCACGCTGCCCCAACGCCTGCGCAGCCCAGCCCCACGACGCCGGCGATTCCCAATTTGTCGGTTTCGATGCTGTCTTTTCTCCACCAGCACCGACGACACCAATCCCGACGAAGCCTATGCCCAGTGCCTCCATGCACCCTACGCCGGTCCCGGTGACGACCTAGCGCAGCCTTCCGCGCCAGCGCCACCCCGTCTGACGTCCTCTGCAACAATCGAAGACGTGCGCAGAGCCCAACCCGGATTCGACAAGCTCGACCCGGTCCCTTGGGTCCGATCCGACCCGATTCAGTGGGTAAAGGGGCAAAACGGTAATTATATTTACTCCAAATAAAAAGTTTTTACCCTACGGGTTAAAACAATTACTACAGTAATTTTCTTATTCGTTTTACTGCTCTATATATGATGAATATGACTAACAATATGTTTTTCTTTTCCATGAAATTTATTGCACGATGCATCGCGATGGAATTGCGTGAATAATTCGTTGAACGTACATGGAAGAGCATCTCAAATTTGTTCAAGGATCAGAACCAAGTCCTCAAGCGCAATTTATATTTCTACACAGTTCATTTGGCGAACTAGCAAGTAAGATTTTATAAAAGTTCCCGTTTTTCGCAATTTCAATTATTGGAACTTGTGTGTTTTTCAGGACGATACAAAGGGGCCCCACCCAATCCGGCGTATCACAGTATTTAAGGGGTAACTATGATGTTACCGTCTAAAGTTGTGTTTGTGGTTGTGATGTCACTGTGAACCACAACTCTTCGTGACTATTTTATCACAATTCTAACAGAATATTGTCGATGCTTGTGACGATCCTAAGGGAGTCACAAAGGGACAAACTCATGATGTGCGATGGAAATTGTCGCTGTAACATTGATATGTGACGAAAATTGTCACAACAAATATTGAATTGAGTTACCATAATCTTGGTCTCAATCTAAATTCAATACCTTCTCTTTCGTTTTTTTGAGAAAAAGAAAAAAATTGATTGCAAATGCGCCCAGAAAAAGAGGGGGAGGCTATGCCTCGAAACCCCCATGTCATAAAGAAAAAAGAAAAGGGCCATTGGAAAAAAAAAAAGTATCATATCATTGATATGGTTCTACATCGGTTTACTAATTGCAAATAATCCAATCATATGGTCAATGTATACAAGAGATTAATGGAAGAAAATGAGGGTATTATCCTCATGACTACGAATTTTGAAAGCAAAAATAATTTGTGATAAATATGAAGCATATGACTTCGATTTCATAGTCGAAGTGACTACAAATCCGTTTATTTTGTGAAGCCATAGACCTCAAATGTGTGACTAATGCTACTTAATTGATACACTCTTTATGGTCAAGACCTCGATGTAACCGTTGGCATTTAATCTTAATTCTCTCATATTGTTTAAGTGAACGGACGAGAATTTTATGATACATGCATAGTTCGATTCCCTAAATAGCTATATGTGAATGCAATGTATCGCATTACACATTTACATGGCATGTTGATATGAGTTGATGTTAACTCAAAAATCACATAGATAAACGAGCCTATATCGTCAAGAAACAAATAAACATGCTTGCGCACATGCGCGGATGCACGCCTTGGCTTCGGTACTCTTGTGCACACCAAAGCTCGCCTTGTCTACCCTCGGTCTCGGCCTTGGCTTGGCTTGAGCGCGGCTCGGCCAACAGCTCCTCCACAACCACATTTTGTCGCCGCCTTGGTCTCCGGACCTTGGCCGACACACGGCCTGCCTAGCCCTGCCCCGCCCTCGACCCTAACAGTGAACTGCACACGACCCGGCCCGCAGCCCTCTCGGCCCTATAAGTCCATGCACTAGCCCCGGCAAGTCTTAGTGTAACGACCCGTCCCAGAAATTCCCTCGGAAAATCAGAAACAGGTCTTATTAATAATTCGAAAACCAACTAAAGACCTCTTTGCTCCCATACCGCAACCGCCCACCCACTGGGAACAGACAGGGTCACACGTCTCAAAATAACTTCACGAACATAGCAAATTACAGAACACTTTTAATTGGAGTAAATATGTTTCACAACCTAACATAATTAATACTTTAAATCAAACAATAGAATTTTCATCGGCCCATTCTCAATGATTTTCATAATAAAAATATCCAGCCCCGCTGGTTCAGGAATTTATAGAATAATTAGAATTCTCCCAACATAAAAATATTCTCGAAATCACATAACCAAATATCAAAATGTATCTCATCACATAACAAAATATCGTAATGTATCTCATCATATCAGATACATCAGGGGAAATTCAGCACCACCATATAACAGTAAGCCTCTCAGACTCGGGTCGGAACCTCCCAGGGCTACTAAGTAGCGTCCAACGCTACTGCGTGGGTACTAGCTAGCCAACAAGACGACCCAGCCTCCAAGACTGCAGGTCGGAACCTCCCAGGGCTACTAAGTAGCGTCCAACGCTACTGCTAGCTAGTAATAAGACGACCCAGCCTCCAAGGCTGCAGGTCGGAACCTCCCAAGACTACTGAAACAGTGTCCCACGCTACCGCTAACTAGCACAAGACGACCCAAATGTAACAGTGAGCCTCCCAGGCTCGGGTTGGAACCTCCCAGGGCTACATGTAGCGTCCCACGCTACTGCTAGCTAGCTCAAGACGACCCAGTCTCTCATAACACAATCTCAGGATTACGAAGGATCGGAACCTCCCAGGGCTACGTGTAGCGTCCCACGCTACTGCTAGCTAGCTCAAGACGACCCAGATGTAACAGTGAGCCTCCAAGGCTATGGGTCGGAACCTCCCAGGGCTGCTAGTAGCGTCCCACGCTACAGCTAGCTAGCATCAGACGATCCTGATGTGGTGAATAAATATCCATACTCACATTTCCCCCAATATATCCAAATAGACAATTATCGTAAAACTATACGAATTATTGGGCCCGATAATTTATATAGTTTTACGATAATCTTTCTCACATGAGTATTTATATAATAAACGCAACTTCATTTTAAATTACAAGCCTACAACACCTCATAAGGAAAGATATCTCCGATGACCAAATAATAAATATCACGTAAATTATTTGCAGATAATAATAAATATATTAAATTAAACTCGTAGATTTGCATGCAAGAAGGTAAGAGACAAGTATTCAACATGTTCATGACCTAAATTAGTTTCGACACAACTACAACCTCCAGCAGTTTTCCAATTGTTAGACTTCTTAAATTCTTAGAATCTACTCCAGCGTATGACTTCTAAGGTGATGCTAATCCGGTTTTACGCGTTTTAACATTTAAGCATATGAGTCTAAATCGAAGACAAGCAAACAAGTAAGGTTGTCATTCTTCTTATTTAACTTGTAAGTTCTAAGGTTGTTAGACTTAGGTGAGCAATACAAAACAAACTACTCCAGCGTATGACTTATTCATATTACTCTATCACATGAAACCTAGCACTATAGACTATGTTCTTTGACATAACTAGTATTCGGTTTTTCTGCCCTAACCTTAGTTCTAACCAATTTTTAGTCTTTAACATGCTTCACAAACCACTGCCCTAATTATCAATGCATACAAAACACACAAGTTAAAATTGCAAAAACAACTTACATAAACTTCAACAAAGTTGGTTCATACAAAAGTTTAGCAAAAACCAAGAATCGAAACAAATTCTTACAAGATAACCAAACCAAATTAAATACAAAAGCCATAGGGGGAGTGGATCACACTTTTAGAACCTTGGAAGACTCTTCGAAGCGTGACAAGATGGTACTCGGCTGCTGCTTCTTGGTGCTCGGCAAGAACAAGAATCGGCAGAAAATCAAGGTGAGAGGTACGGCAGTTTGGTGGTGGTGGTGATGGGTTTTGGCTTTGTATTTGGGTGTTGGTGCTTGAGAGACTTGGTAGAGCTTTATGCTAGTATTTTATGCTTGAGATGAGATGCCTTTCAGAATGACAAAGTGAGGCTATATATAGAGAAAAGGGTGCCGGCAGCCCTAGATGCATAAGGTAATCAGAAAACCAAGTGGATTAAGGATTTGAAACCTTCCTTTCATAGTTCAATTAGGTTTTCTTTTTCTGAATTTTTCTTCAAGGCTTGGCCTTCTCATCTTCATGGACTTCTTGTATAATCTTTGGACTCATTTGATAGGTCTTGATCTACCGAAAATTGCCCCAAACCCGCCGGCATGCATTACCGGCAGCTTAGCAGTCCGATCGGCACCATCTCTTGGCTTTACTAGGAGATGTACTTTTCTTCATCTTTTTCTCCATTGCTTTAGCTTGATGTCTTCCTCTTTCCTTCCTTAAGCTTGGACCATCTTCACATATGCATTTGTACACCATATGATCCATTGAAACAAAAATCAAGGAAAAGAGGCAGTAGCATTCTGGAATCGGCTGGAATGACCTTGCTTAAGTAAATCCGGCTTATCTCCCTCCTCGGAGCTCCGATTGATGCTATTCTAAGTCTCAGATAAACTAGACACACATAAACACTTCCATATAAAAGGGCTTGATCAAATTCCTTGTGAAACGTCGGGAATGAATTTTTGAAGTTGGGACACAGTCCCAGGAAAATTCCTGGAAGTCCCTGGTGATCTTTGCTCGGACTGCCAAGTTACAGCCATCTTTTGGGTGACTTCCCGAACTCCGATTGATCTGAATTTTTGACACAAGACCCATTAGCAAGCCAATAACATGCATACCAAATTTCAGTAAATTTGGAAAATAATATGTCAGTCAAACACAGCCTTCAAAATCACGAAAACAACATATTTTGCACTTTTTCCTCAGATTTCTATACTTAGTCGTTTTTCTGACAATTAAGCACATTTTTCCAAAACTCATCCGAAATGACACTAAACTAAGTTATGACTCTATCTTAGATAAATAAGGGTTAAACAAAGCATAAACGAGGGCGTAAACACATTAATATCGTCGCACATTATGCTCCTATCACTTGTCTCTACACTCTTATGAATGTATCATAGAGACACTGAGTGTGTAGCTAATCTTCATGGATTTTGTAAATCTATTGTGACTATGATGACTAGATCATCACATATAATCATAGAGCATTCTCATGCTCAAAGTTTCCATGTCTTATGACATTATGATTCAAAGTCACATATGCTATCTATGCATAAAGAAGCAATCAAACTTTGCTCACTACTTAAAGATATTTGTGCCAACGTTTATCACCTCGAAACTCATTGTGAAAATTGAAAAGCTTTTTTATGTATCGCTTCTAATGAATGCACACGTGTATACATACTTTTAAAATTTGGTAGCATTTGGTGTCCCGGAACTTGGTGAAACGTTTCAGGAAGCACAGATGCATGTTACTTTTTGTAATTGAATGCATCTTGTTAACATATAAGTGCTACCGATCAATACCCTTTATCCTGCACATACTTTATGTGCTATATTGCGCCACTACAAGCGCTTAATGACGGGTTATTTGATTATGAATAAAGTCTTTGAATACGACATAAACTTCCACCTATAGTCTGCTATATAGAAACCTTAACAGACGATCTCCTTTATGTCACTTTTTGATGAACCAGTGTTCTCGTCGTTAGGGGGAGATAAGAACAAGTATGTTCAAGTAGAACGACTTGGCATTGTAGTGGTTTGTCCCCACTGTGCCTCATCATATTCCCCAAAGTCCCATAAATCAAAGTGACGAGATTTGATATACATGCTGCAAAGAGCAAACTATTGGTCTTTGAAGAAAAAGATCGGAATAATACTCTAATTTCAAACATGCCTGTAAGGATTGATGTCTGGATAAATAGACATATCGTCACCCATACATGGTGGTGACATGGTGACTCCACAAAAGTGGTAGATGGTGTGACTAGGTCGTGACTCTCACAAGAAGTGTAGAGAAGGCACTTAGTTCGATATACACTCGCCGAATGCGAGTTTGGCACAACTTGATCCTTAGATCAATGACAACTCATTCGTCTCGTGGATTTTCTGGATTATGGTCATCATTGGGGGACGCCTCAATGAAAAGCCAATCCATATAGAGATCTCTACAAATGCAAATTACAGTAGTGTACATGAGGACGTGCTTTATGAGTTAGATATCGAACACACACACTTCGTTGAAGCAAATACCAACGTTGTGAATTTGTCTACACAGAAAGATATGCGATCTAGTTTAAACAAAGAGATAGGTCCTTGGTCAGGTGATGCCAACACCGTAAGTGTAAACCCTATCGATAATCTTTGATGGAAAGCGTAGTGGAAAAAAAAGTGTAGGCTCACCTTATGGCGCAAGGTCTCTCACAAACGCCCTGGAATCGACTACGATGACATATGCTCTCGTAATGGAGTCATATTGCACTCCACTACCTTGTCAGTTAGATAGTTCAGAAAAACTGAACATGCAGCTTAAATCATCTCTATTTGGACTAAGCAAAGAGATGTACATAAACATCCTAAACAGATTAGTTTTCACCCAAGTCAAGTGAGCAAAAACCATGATTGAGTGATTACTTGATTGGAGAAGGGATGTAAAGAATCATGCCTATTTGCGTGTAAACTTCGGATGAATTTTGGTTGAAGTATCACTAATCCGACTTTAAGAATGAAAAGATCTTGGGAATACTTGGTCTCGGGAGTGAGAACCGTTAGTGATGAACTTATTCATCTATCGGCTTATGGCAATCTAAAGGATGTTAAACCAAAGCCTATATGTATCACATGATTAGTCGATGTCTTGAGAAGACTTGTTACTTTCATATGACGAGAAGTCTTGGGAGATGAAACTCTCCATCTAAGTACCATGTGCGTAATCATGTACTTGTTATTATATGCTCGACTCGACATCTCATTCGCTATAAACTTATAAAGCCAAGGTAATGACTAGATGCGCCCACGCAATGCCATAGTATATGGTGGCACTTTCTTTCAATTGTGAAAGGTTTAGGCTCATTCGATCCCATCATAAAAGACACATCAAAAGGCAATTCCAGAATCTGCCTGGTTCTGTACGTTGACTTCAACGAGGCCTACATGATAGATCAGTCATTGGAAAATGGTGAAATTGGTTTGGAAAGGTCTATGTGTTTACTTTCTTGGGAACCATTTGATCATAACTATCATATTGAGTGAGTTATGGCTGTTTTGGAAAAGTAGGATGAATCTGTCCGGTAATTTACAGATCAGTCAACTTCGACAGAGCTTTGTGATCAGCTTAGAATGAACCACATTGTGTACTTTATATCATTGGAAAGATATGGGTGTCTAGTTTCCATAACTTTTTACGGTTCGTTCATACCTACTGTATCGAAGGCGTTATAACTATTTAAATACACGAAGATTATGCTGCACGTGAATTTGTTTTTCAACGCGAACTCTAGTTTTGAGTTGTTAAGCAACCTTCTTCCTTAAGACCAAGTAGAGCTAAGTGTAGCTGGTCTAATACAAGGATAATGTGGCCATATTCAATGACTAGATCATTGGCCACGCCTACTTTTGAAGCTTGTGTGGAGCGTTTGTATACGCCATTAATCTAAACTCCGAGAATGAATTTCCAATCCAGGGGAGTTGTCTTGTAGACATCAGGGGGAGTCTACCTCTGTAGTAACCCAATTTTCTTGTTTAATTACTTATAAATTTCTCGTAATTAATGGAAGGATATTTTATGAGAATTGGTATTTTCGTACGCTTTTAATTAGTCGTTGCGCGACGTCGGAAGTTATTCCGAGAGTTAAAATTTGAAAAATGTTTAAGTTTCAATGGGTCAAAAGTTGATTTTTTTATCCGTTGTGATTTTAGAAAAGTTTACTTCATGAAAGTTGTAGAGCTCGACGATACGAGTTCGTAGACACACGGCATGCGTGAAGCGAACGTCGTATGAAGAAGTTACGATCTGTTGAAGATATTTCCAAAATCTGAAATTACTATAAATAGTAAAAATATCTCGATCATAGTCAAAATTTCTCAAAATATCAGAAATTCCAGAAAAAAATCGTGAAACACTGTTCATCGTCCCCAATTCGAATCCGGAGCTTCTTTCGCGTTGTTCTCTCTCGTCCGACCACCTCTCGAGGCGTGCTAGTCAAAATGCTCAGCATGACTTTCTCTTTCGTTTGAGCCGCACCACGGCAGGAGCCACTGCCCGTGCACAGAGCAGCGAAGCCAGAAAGCTTCTGCCGTCATCGGTGGAGGAGCAGCAGCCACTCCAGGCTGAACCGGGGCTCGGGGCACCGTCTTCACGCTCCTCTCCTTTCTCTGAGCACATATGTGCCGGTCTTTAGGTCCAGATCGAAGGGAAAACACGGTGGGGCTAGGGCGGTCCGATCCTCCTTGCGGCGGCGTATCCGGCCCTCTCCTAGCCTTATCCGACCACTTTCCGGCCGTATCCTCGCGTATCCGAGGTAGATTCCGAATCCTTGAACCTTGATCTACATGTTGGTGGTCTTGGTTGCAGGTTTGATTGTGGTTTTGGAGGTGGCGCGTGGGGCCCACGCCCAGCCACTTTGGGCTGCGTGTGGCGGTGCGTCTCTTAGTTTCTAGGGCAGTAGGATGTCCTGCTGTATCGTTCTCGTCGATACGAAAGCGGGGATATTTTATTTGGGCGATTTGGTCGCCGTATGACCAAGTTATGCATTTTTGAATTATACGTTATGCAATTATTAATTTGCGTGCATATCGATCTAGAATTTGGGCTTGATGTTCGATCCTAGGGTCGACTAGGCTGTCTAGGAGCTTTGAGAGGCTCCGAAGGAGGTTTGTCGCGTGTTGGAAAGCCTTGGAGTTAAGGGTTAGGCGATCAGAGTGATTTATAATTTATTTGATTTAAATTGGGTGCTAAGTCTCGATAATGTCACTTAGGTTATTGACCGTGCGTGAGTATCTCACTCTTGTGAGATTGAAGACGCAGCGGGAATACTAAGGTGAGTAAACCTCACAGTGTTCGTATTTAATACGAGTTAATTATAGTAAATGGATCGTTAAATGTGAAATTGGTTTATGGAAATGATATTTGTTTTAAATTGAATGAACTTGATCGACTACGGTTCATTGGTAAGTACAATGATTTTAATATAAAAATGATTTTTAAGGTATTTTGCGATCAATGACTATAGTTGGTAGTAGTGGACTATTCCTGAGTGAATGTCTACGTATATATATATATATATATATATATATATATATATATATATATATATATTTACGTGAAATATATATTGTGAGTGTGCAATTGGGTGAACTTATCTTGTTATGAAATCATCATAATTGAGTATATGTGTGTTGTGTGACATGTGAATGAGTTGGTATGGAAACCAACTGCCAATGAGAGATCCTTCTGTGTTTGATGGGGATTTCTCATGGATGGCGATTAGGGTCCACCCTGTGTTTGATGGGGGATTGCTATGGCAAATATATCGGGAACCAAGCCTTTGGCCGGGTGATTGGTTACGATCAGCTAGGGCTCTAGTCTATCTGCCTTTGTGTGAGTTGGATGGGAATGACAGAGGTCATTTGCCCTGAGTTTTATTCCATTGATTCATTGTGGTTGTTTTGGAAATGTGATTTCCTTTTGTTGCTTTAATTATATTATCCTGAACTTGTTTGTTTTACTCACACGAGCTTTGAAAGCTTACCGGGTTCGTTGTTTACAACGCGGTGCACCAATTGATGGTGTAGGGGTTGGACCTGCAGGTGATGACCAGCAGCTAGGAGGCGGTGTTTGAGTCACACTGCTTGTATGTCTGTCATGGTCTCGTTTGTGTTTATTTTGAGTTAGGGAGTAATAGCGTGAGACTCTATTTGCATCTATGTATTTAATGATGTAATATTTTGAGTGTTGTGAGCCACACATTTGAACTCTGATGTTATACTTAGTTATTTGTATGATAACTTTTAAGTATTTGAGTTTATTTGTGAATTTTCACGTTATCGAATTTGAATTTTTATCATCCGAAATTCGGGGTGTGACAACCTCACATGTAAGAGCATCCGCACCCATGAAATGGTCTTGCTCAAGCAACTGGTGGGCCCAAAAGCAAAATTTACTTCAAGCAAATGAAATTCAAATTTTGCTCAACCAAATCGATTTTTTCACACACCCATTAACAATTTGCTTGAACAATTCAATTTTGTCTTGTTGTGAAATGATTAAATTTTTTTTACCGGATAGATTTACCACTAATAATAATGTGCCACGTATCATTATCGACTCGATATTATCCAAGATTTTCGATAAGATTTCCGACTAATAGATAATTTTCGATAGATAATTAACAAATTTTTGGGAGAGTTTTGAAATTTTTGGGATTTTTTTACTATTTTTTGGGTTTCTTTCCGTTCTGATCAAATAGTAGCCGTTGCCTTTGAATTCTGACCATTTGATCAAAATTTCTAATTCAAATGGAAGGCCCAGATCGATTCAGCCGTTGGACTTTAATGACCCTGTCAAACTGACATGTGGCAACATGTCATTGGCCCATCATTTATACAATATTGTTCATCATCTTCTTCTTCGAGTCCGGCCCTTCCCGCCCGTCGTTCTCCGCCGTCCGGCTACGCCAGCCGTCGTGCCACCCACCGAAATGACGAGCTCGACCCCCTCTTTCGTTTGAACCAATACCCAAGCGGAGCCGCTCGACGTGGGAGGTGCAGCAAAGCTTGGGAGCGACCGCCACCTTCAAGGGCGGCGCTCGTCGTCATCTCTGGCGAAGCCTAGCTCGAGGCAACCTCCTTCTAGTCATCCTTGTCCCTCTTCCAGGAGCCGTAATAAAAAAAAAAGGCTTGACGTCACCCACCTGTTGTGGGCTCTGCCATTTGATCGAGCAAAGGGTCGAGCAAAATTTGCTCGAGCGATTGATGGAGCAAATCTGAAGGGTTGACTGGGCGAGCAAATGGAGGAGAGAAAGCCGCCGGTGCGAGCTCGATTCTGGGTTGCTCGAGCAACTCTGGCCGGGTCCCACCTCTTGCTCGAGCAGATGGAGGCGAATTGCTCGCCGGTGCAGATGCTCTAATCTTCAATTATAGTTGGTGCGTTGTGCTCTTTTCCCTTCGACCAAGCTTTTTATTTTACCCAAGTGGTTTTTGTTTTGCTTGGCAAGGTTTTAGCGAGGCAATATGTTATACCCCGTGTCACATTAGGTACGCGACACAAGGGGGAGTGTTCAAAGAAGGTTAATTCCGTAACTTCCGTTATGTGTCTTGACCTAATTAGACTAGACATGTAGTATCTTTAGTAGATATGGAATCCCTGATTATTCGGGATACTTGATGTAATGCCTATATAAAGGTCTCCTTATCAATTAATAAAATCACGCTTTGCTTATCATTTATTTCTCCTAGAACAGATATTTGTTTTTTTCTTCCTTGTTTCTCTCAGGGAGTGGATTTCACACACAAATAGTGCAAGTGCATGTGCATTGTCAGTTCTTCAACTCCGTTAGTATCTTTTGACATCTCAATGGCTAGGTATTGTGGACGCCGCTTTTCTGGACTTTTTTCTTGTGATTTTTATTATTACTAATCATGTTGACATTGTGACTCCTCTCCAATCTGCTTTAATTATAGTATTTTACAACTTCATTTTCACCAATCTCTCAGATAATAGGGGTTATGAGAGTAGTTTGTGATTAAACGAATGGTTGACATTGCACATTCAACTGTCGGTTCATTTGCACATCGGTGCATTGAATAAATTTGCCTTTCTCTCGTGCTCATTCTCACTCTCATTCTCATTCTCAATCATTGATGAGTTTTGGTAAGAGAGAGAAGCAGAGAGTGAGAGAGGAGGAGGCTTATTGTGGGTGACAAACTGACCCGGTAGGTGTGTGGTCAAATAGTAGGTTTTGGGTGTGTCTATTATCACCCCACATTTTTCTTTGTTCACCCCGCAATCATATTTCAACCTAAATTTGTCATTTTTATCCTTAACAAAATAATAGAAATTATAAATTTACACAATTACAAGAAGGTCAAACTGAAGAGAGAATCCCTCTCTCTCTCTCTCTCCTTTTTCTTTCACTTCGTCCTCTGTTAATTTCTATATTCAAATTCCATCTCGACCTCCTTTTTTTTTACTGTATCACTTTCATTCTTTTTCCTTTGCTACTCTCTACTCAAACCGTGGTAACAAAAAATCATGAACCGTGATAACAATAAATCATGGAAGCCAAGATTTAAGACCTTAATTCGAATAGAAGATGCATAAAAGGCTATGAAATGGTCATGTGGTGAGCTGCTGCCCATGTTGCGCTCAATGCTAATATTATTCATTTATTTATTTATCTTTTATTTTTTAAATATTTTATTTGATTATAGATTTTTATTTCAAGGATTATATTGGAAAATTTGAGTTTGTTCAAGGATGATTAATTCTGTAACTTCTTATGTGTGTCTTGACCTAATTAGACTAGATTACTAGAATTTTTAGTAGATGGGGAATCTCTGATTATTCATGATACTTGATGTAATGCCTATATAAAGGCCTTCATATCAATGAATTAAATAGTGATTTGCATTCTATTTTTTTCTCTTGCAACACGTTATCAGCTACTTTGTTCTAACCCTGAGCCTAGAACCCTAAAAAGTTTTTCCTCGCTGGCAGCCCTTCATCCTTGGCCATCGGTAACCTTCAGCTGTCTCCCGCACGTTCCTACCCAGCAGCCCCCCTCCCTCCTCCCCCCCGCACATCCCCTGCCTGAGCCCTGCACGCAGTCTCGGAAGCTCCTAGCGCATCTTTTGCGCTACTTCTTGACTGAAGTTCCAAACCCAAATATTTGGATCTCACTCGACTCGAATTTGGCCTCTATCAGACCAAACACTAAACTCTTTCTTTTTCCTAATTTATTATTTAATCTAATAATTTCTGGCACGTCGTTGTATCTAACTATGGTTATTTTTCACGTGCTCATATAGGAAAAAACATCATTCGTTGTATCATGACGACGTGTCTGCCATGGAGAGACGAAATTTCCTACAATCCATTCAAGAATCGAAATGGAATTATGCAAGCATCTTCGCTGCACATACATGGAAGAAATTTTTCAAATTTGCATAAGGATCAGAACCAAATCCTCAAGAGCAATTTATATTAAACCCATTTCATTTTGGTGAACTTTTGGGACTTTTGTTTTCTGCAATTTAAATTGTTGGGACTTTTGTTTTCTCCGGGATTTTCAAACACCCTGCTACATCCTCTCGATTCTTTTGCTTCTCGGGACGATACAAAATGGACTCACCCACTCCGGCGTATCACATTATTTCAGGGATAACTGAGCTTGTTATCATCCAAAGTTAGTGCTTGTGACTGTGATGTCATTGTGAACCACAACTTCTTGTGACTATTTTTGTCACGGTTTCGATAAAATATGGTCGATGATTGTGATGGTCCTAGGGGAGTCACATTATATAAAAATGGACAAACTCACGATGTGCGAAAGAAATTGTAGCGATAACATCCATATGTGACGAAAATTATCACGATAAATATTAAATTGAGTTACCATAAATCTTGGTCATAATCTCATTCAATACTTGGAATTAGTCATCGTATATCGATACTAATGTACCTTCCCTCTTGTTGTTTTGAAAAGAACAAAATTGACCGAAAAATGCGCCATGAATTGACATTGCAAAAAAGAAGAGTGACGAAATTCATGTCACACATTCTGAAAAAAAAGGGGACATAATGCCTTGAAACCTCCATGTCATAAAGGAAAAAAAAAAAAAAGAGGGCCATTGAAAAAACTATATATATAAATTATGTCATTGATATGGTTCAACATCGGTTCACTAATTGCAAAAACTACAATAACATGGTCAATGCATACAAGAGATATGTAGAAGAAGATGAGAGAATATTATTCTGATGATTACAGATTTTCAAAGCAATGATATATTGCAGATTTTAAAAGCAAAAGATATATTTGCGATGCATATGAAGTATATGACTTCCATTTCATAGTCCAATTGACTACAAATTCATTTATTTTTTCAAGTTTTGTGAAGGATGTACCACACACGTGTGACTAATGCTACTTAGTCATTACACTTTGAATTAGATTCATGATCAAGATCTCGATGTATTGTTGGCATTAATCTTAATCAAATTCTCTCATATTGTTCAAGTAAATGAACGGACGAGAATTTTATGATGCATATATGGTTCGATTCTCTAAAAGCTATATGTGAATTTTATGATGCATATATGATGCATTAATTACACACTTACAGGGCACCTCTATTTGAGTTCACTGTTAAAATTAGTGATGTTAACTCAAGATACACAAGTCAAAACCAAGCTTATGGTCGGAAAAAAAAGAAAAAAAAACAAGGCAACACCCAGTTGTGCATCGGAACACGCTCGACATTGGCATGTGATAGGAGCACAATGTACAACGTTATTAATGTGTTATTATCCCTTATTTTTGCTTTGTTAAGTCTATTTAGAGTAAGATAGAGTCATAATATAGTTTAGTGTCGCTTTGGTAGAGTTTTGGAGAAAATGTGCTTAATTATCAGAAAAACGACTAAGTATAGAAATCTGAGGAAAAAAGTGCAAAATATGTTGTTTTCGTGATTTTGAGGGCTGTGTTTGACTAACTTATTCTTTTCCAAATTTGATGAAACTTGGCAGGCATATATTTGGTAAGCTGAAGTGTATTGTGTCAAAAAATCAGATCCATTGGATCTCGGAAAGTCACCCAAAAGATGGCTGCAACTTGGCAGTTTGAGCAAAACGATCCAGGGACTAACAGGATTTTCCTGGGACTGTGTCCTGACTTCCAGAATTTATTACGGACGTTTCACTTGGAATTTGAGGAAGCCCTTTTATTTGAAGAAATCCCTATGAGTCTAGTTTCTCCAGGACTTAGAATCATGACAATCGGACCACTGAGGAGGGAGTTATGCCGGATTTATTGAAGCAGGGTCAAATCTGCCGAGAAACAGAGTGGTTTCCCGGTTGCACAAGGAAAGCTTGCCTTTGGACTTTTGATGTACGGATCAACTGTGATGGACTTAAAGACTTGTTAGACATGTCTATTCTTACTTAATGAGAAGATTCAAGTGCAAAGTTCAGTCAAAGGAAGAGTCTAGAAGAGCCAAACTTGGCCAGCAAGCAAGCAAAAACCGATTGGGACTAGGACTTGTGTAATCCTAATTGCTGCCGATTTCCTCCAGCCTTTTCTCTATACATAGCACGACTTAAGGACAGAAAAAGGATCTCTTCTCTCTCACTTTTACATAGCCATAACTCTGTCAAAATACCACATATCTAAAGAAGATTACAAGCCGAAATCATCCTTCATCACCAATCCGAAATCGCATCTTCCTTCATCAACCGAATCAACTCTTGCCGAGACTCTTCAAGGTTTCTTTTAAAGTGTGATTCACTCATCTCTCATGGCTTGTAATTTTCTGTATAATTACTTAACTTTGTCTATGAAGTTTGTAAAGATTTGTGGATGCTTATTTGGTTTTATTAATTTTACTTTGGACTTCCGAAATTCTGTTATGTGTTTTGGTTTTCTATTTATTTGATTGATCATCATAATATGTAATGATTTTATTATAGGATTTAGGGCAGTATGTTTCGTACATGATACTTGATTCTAATTGATTTATTTTCTGAATTCGTATGCACAACAAATTAAATGCTTAAGGGCTGCCTAGGCCAAGGTTGTTCTTTATGTTTTAATTTCATGTTTCCGAATATGATATAAATTTAATCATATGCTGAGTTGGTCTAATTTATATCTATTCTAAGGGGCAGAGTAATTCTGAAAATATGCATGTTGAAGCAAGGTGAGGTGACGCCATACTTGTTGCATGTCTCTAATTCGGCTTATTGTGCTTATGTACTTCTTTGTGTTTACCTTCGACGCTGAGTGTTTGTAAACCGATTAGCATACGTTTAGGGTTATACGCTGAGTTAACTCTAGATAATTAAGAAGTCTTAACGATTAGATGAACCGCTGAGGGCTCTAATTAGAATTGGAATTAAATGAATCTTGTTAAGTGTCAAAATTTTCTGCCATGTTTCCTTGTATGAAATTGTTATGTGTTATGTGAGTTTTGTGTGTAGTGTTATGTGTAGAAGAAGATGATCACGTGTAAATAATAAATTAGGATTTAATTTCGTAAATTCAGTAGGTTTTTAGATACAATTTCCAATCCCCCCATATTATTATGTGATACTTCGTGAGATTGAATGCCCTTGATTTCCCCGGATAGAACGATCCCTACTTGTCCTTACTACAATTGACACAAGAAGGGTAATATATGTATGAGATTGTTTTACAGATACAAATGTGCTTGTAATTTGGTCCCATTAGCATGCATTCATCACGTTTGGCCTAGACTTGGCCAGCGCAGCGCGGCCCTCAGTCGCGCCCTCTCCCGGCCCTGCACTCGACCTAGCCTCGGCATGCCTATAGCTAGCCCCGGCCAACCCCCACAACCAGGCCCTTTAAGCCCTTGTACCTACCTCGACCTTGGCATGTCGTCGGCCCTTGCATGGCCTCGGCCTCATAGGCCCCTGCATCTGCCCTGACACGCCTTGGCTTAGAGATCGACATGTCTTCGATACCTGCACGGCCTAGGCCTCTGAATGCGAGCGGCACTGCCTCAGTAGGCTTGCAGCGCACACGGCTTCGGTATCGGCATGCCAGAGCACTGCCTTGGCTTCAGCCATGGCCCATGTAGCTCGGCCCTAGTCTCTTTACTTGGTTTTTTTAGGCATTTATATCTATGTTTTAACGATGCTAGCCTATTTGGTTGTATCCAGCTCTAGTATTGAGCATTTATGGATGTTTTTGCTATGTAATTAGCATGTTTAAGCCTTCGATTTGGAAGAAGAAGAAAAAAAGGCATAAAAACCAATTTGGAAGTTCAATTTTCTGATTCGGCAATTGCTGATAAGTAGGTTCTTTTTGCTTATTCCATGCAACAACTTCCATTTTGCCTTATAGAGCCAAATAGACAATTGCCGATCAACCTTTTGATATTACCTATTCATTGGATAATTCCATTTCGACATGATGCCTTGTGTTGGCATGTTTTAAGTCTTGTTATGGCATGTTTATGCCATCTTTTATGCCTTGTCATGGCATGTTTTTCCACCAAATTCGGTGATAACTTGTACTATTACACGCCATGTAATGAACTCTATAGGAATTGAGTATATATTCTGGTTGATATGTCTCGACATAAGACTTGTCTCTACATTCTTGTATATGAATGTGTCGTAGAGACATTGAATTGAGTGCATAGCTACTCTCCATGGATTTAGTGTTTATAAATTCGTTGTGACTACGATGACTAGATCATCACATCTAATCATAGAGCATTATCATGTTCAAAGTTTCCATGTCTTATGACATTATGATTCAAAGTCACATATACTTTCTATACATAATGAAGCAATCGAATCTAGCTCAATACTTTGTGGGGTGAACAAACAAGACTGTCGGTGGCAATAGCTGCACCCTAGGTTTCTTAGGAGATTAAGACCCATTCACATTTGGGTAACAAGTGATTTTTTATTTTTTTTTACTACATTTTTTCTTACTAATTAATTTCTTCATTATTATTTATTTATTTATCTTTTTCACTCCATTTAAAAAAAAAAATACTTGTTAGAGTGCGTTGTCAGTTGTCCTCTGTGTCCTGTTTTATATAAACGATCGAAAATAATTATAAAATAAATTAATAAATAACCGAGGAGCTGAGATGTCATTGCTCATTAATTTCAAAGTTTCAAGTTGTGTTGTCGATTTGTATGATTGTGTCAGAGAGTGGTTTGGTCAAGTTTGGAACCTTTCACTTCTCTTGATATTAATGTTTGTCTGTTTACCCTATTTCTTACTAATCAATTTCTTTATTATTTCAGCCTTATTTATTTATTTATCTTTTTTACTCAATTTTAAAGAAAAACTTGTTAAAGCGTGTGTTGTCGGTTGTCCTCTGTCTCATGTTTTGTATAAACGCTCAAAAAGAATTATAAAATAGATTAACAAATAATCGAGGAGCTGACACGACATTGCTCATTAATTTAAATGTTTCAAGTTGTGTTGTCGAATTATATGATTGTGCCAGGATGTGGTTTGGTCAAGTTTTGAAACTTTTCGTTTCTTGTGTTAATAAGTTTTCGTACGTTTACCTTTTTTTATTACTAATCAATTTGTTTCTTATTTCAACTTTATTTCTTTTTCTTTTTCACTCAATTTTAAAGAAAAACTTCTTAGGGTGTGTAGTCAGTTGTCTTATGTCTCATGTTTTGTATAAATGCTCGAAAAGAATTATAAAAATTGATTAATAAATAACTGAGGAGCTGACATGTCATTGCTCGTTAATTTAAAAGCTTCAAGTTGATTGAGTGTAATTTGGGGTTCGATTGGTTGAATTTTGGATGGTGATGTTCCTGTCGCCGTGCTGGCCGCCGTATGCCGCGGCTTCTCGGGTTTTTGGCGGCGGAGGCGACGGGGACGAGGTGCTGTGGTGGTGGTGATGGTGTTGGGTTGATTTGGAATCAAATGGAGGCATTTTTGGCCTCCTATGGCGGAGCTGCCGGCGGTGGAGGCGACTGTTCCAGCAGTGAGAGGTTGAAGATGATGAATAGTGAAACAGTAAAAGGTTAAAGTAAAACAGTAAAAGGTGAAAAGTAAATGGTAAAACAGTAAAAATAAAGAGTAAACAGTAAAAGTAAATAATAAATAGTAATTGGACTTTAATCATTTACTGTTTGACTTTCGTAATTACTGTTTGACCAAGAATAATGACTGTTTGACTATTAAAAATTACTGTTGACTTACCGTTAAAAGGTAAAAGCTAGTTTAAAGGATTTTCACGACGAAATAACTAGTAAAATGATTTATCGGACACGGGGTGGGTGTCTTGAGTAATTTCGGACGTAGTTGTTTGGTATTGAGGCGTAATTCCTATGCCGATAACTGAAAAGGAAAAATTGAGAAGTTTCGTGCAAGTGAGGACGTCCGTAGATTTAACTTTTATAAATAAATCCCGAGTTTCGTAATATTTATGATTACGTCCCTGTTACAGGTCGAGATGTTACTCGACGGGACGAGAGCTCAAAATAGCGGTAAGCTCGGCTGTACTGTGAGTGGATTTTATTTTAAATAATGCATGCATATAATTATGAAATGTAATTTATTTTTATAATGTTTTAAGCAAGAAATGAATTGTCGGTCTTCAATAATTCTTATATATATATAACTCAGATGTTTATGAATTTAATATTTTTTGTGAAATATGAATTTGAGTTATATATTTACGACTATTTTTAATAGTACGTACATTTATCCGGAAATGAGATTTCCGGGAATTTTACGATTTCACTATTTATGAATTTCACGACATGTGAGACATGTCGTTGCTTTATATATATTCTCTTTCGAGATTATTTTACGGTATATGGGATATGCCGGTGATGTATATTTTCTTCGAGGCCATTGTTCTGTTTAATTATATTTATAAGCCTCCGATGTGCAGTTAGGAACTGTACTGATTTATGATATATAGGAGAAGTGTGTTTTCGGTTTTGTTTTCGGATTTTTCACCATACTAGGGTCCATATATGTTTATTGCTACCTAGCTTGGTCACCTGATCCCATATGAGGTGACGACTTGACCATATAGGTCAAATTCACCTCGGTGGTCGACGTGTACAGGTAGCGTGGGACGCTATAGAGTCTTGGAGAAGAGAGATTCTGACCCTTAGCTTTGGAGGCTCATTATTATATGGTGGTTAACATTCCCCTATTTTTTATTCGATTTTAGTAAACGGCCAATGCGATTGGCCCAGTGATATATATTTTATATATTTGGCTTTGGAGAATATTTTCTCTTATGGGGCTTTCATTTATTTAATAAATTCCCGAACCAGCGGGGCTGGATTTTTATTACAAGAATATTTGGGAATGGGCCAATGGGATTGGTCCATATATATTTTATTTGATTATTCGATACACCAATGGGGTTGGGTTTTTACTACAAAATGTTTGTGGGATTCGACCAATGGGATTGGTCGTGATATGTTATTATTGGTTTTCGAAATAATTTCATTTGAAAATATTTTTTGTTCATTTGATATATTAGCGGGGCTGATTTATGACTATGATTTTTCTGAAACGTGGGACGTTTTATGAAAATACATGCATAGTGGTTTTCAATTATAAAATATTGGGAAAGTGATGTAATACTTTTTATATAAAGTATTATTCGATATTATTTTTATCCACTCACTCTAACGTTTTTAAATTACTCTCCCTTGGGCCTTTCGTTTTAAATCGCCCAGTGTGCATACTAGTTATTAGAGGTCAAGAGTACTCGGAGTCGAGGCATAGCTATCATCGTTGTCGCTTCCGCTAGGTGGGATCTGTGATCCCTTATTCTTACATTCCTGTTCTATTTTCAATTGTATTTCCAGTTCATTGTATTAGGTTGCTCTAATTACTTGTGAGTCAATTGATTATAAATTAAGCTTGATTTTTTGTGTTTTATTTGTGGCGGTTGTTGTGATTTGGGGAGCAGGTGTCTCCAGGTGTTAAGGTTGGAACTGGAATTTAGAAGTGTTTTGGTTATTGCAGGTTTTAGGGTTGTCCATCTTAAGATTGACTTATCGATTTATCGATAGAGTTAGTCTTAAGGTGGTCCCCGTAGGATCTTATCCGGATTTATCGATTTATCGATAGGGTTGTTGATGGGAGCCGAAGCTCGCATGCAATAATAAACCCTACAAAAATATCGTTAGTAGTATGAGCAAGTAGGGATCGTTCTAGGCCGGGGATTAAGGGTACCTGAGATATGAAATTGTTAGACAAACATATATACATATATACAAAATCGTCACACACATATGGGGGTATAAGATGGTTCGGCAGCCCTAGGGCTGCCCTCTAATACTAGATACGAAAATAAAAACAGAAAAATAAACCTAAGCTATTATATACAAGTGATCATCATCTCTCACACAAAACAGTTCACACAAAAGACTCTTTAACATATAGATTTGCATGCAAGAAGGTAAGGATCAAGTATTTAGCATGTTCAAGACCTAAATTAGTTTCGACACAACTAGAGCCTCCAACGGTTTTTCCAATTGTTAGACTTCTTAAATTCTTAGAAACTACTCCAACGTATGACTTCTAAGGTGATGCTAATCCGGTTTTACACGTTTTAACATTTAAGCATGTGAGTCTAAATCGAAGACATGTAAACAAGCAAGGTTGTCAATCATCTTATTTAACATGCAAGTAATCTAAGGTTTTTACCCTATGTGAGCAACACAAAACAAACTACTCCAACGTATGACTTATCCGTATTACTCGGTTAAATGAAACCTAACATCTAGATTTACATGCTTCCAGCCAATACTAATGCTTCGGTTTATAAGGCACACTCATAGATTACTAACCAAATTAAATCCTAAACATGCTTCTAATACCACTGCCCTAATTATCCAACATACAAAATCCATAAGTTAAATTTCAGAAAAACCATGCATAACATACAATATTCGGTTCATACAAAGTTTCAAGAAAAACCAAGAATCGAAACAAATTCGTACAAAACAACCAAACATAAATAAATACAAAAGCCATAGGGGAATGGATCACACTTTAAAAACCTTGAAGATTCCTCAAAGGTGACAAGGTGGCTCGGCTGCTGCTCCTTGGTGTTTGGCAAGAACAGAAATCGGCAGAAACAAAGGTGGAAGGGTTCGGCTATATGGTGGTGGTGGTGATGGTTCGGCTAGGTATTTATGTGTTGGTGTTTGAAAGAACTTGGTAGAGCTTTAGGCTAGTGTATTATGCTTGAGATGAGATGATTTTCAGAATGAAAAAGTGAGGGTATATATAGAGGATAGGGAGAGAGGCTGCCGGCAGTCCCTTAAGCAAAAAGGATTTCAGAAAACCTAGTTCAATAAGGTTTTGCAACCTTCCTTTCTTAGTCCAATTAGGTTTTCTTTTCTGAATTTCTTCAAGGCTTGGGCTTCACATCTTCATGGACTTCTTATGTGGTCTTGGACTTCATTTGACATGTCTTGGTCCATCGAAAAATACCCCAATTGCCGGCAGCTTGAAGTTGCATCCGATCTGCCTCAAATCGGCAGCTTCTCCTAGTGTGACTAGGAGACTTGATTTCTTTATGTTTTTCTTCAATGCCATGGCCTAGTGTCTTCCTCTTCCCTTCATAAAGCTTGGACCATCTTCACATATGCATTTGTACACCATTTGGTCCATTAAAAACAGAAAACACGAAAAGGGGGCAGTAGGTTCCTGGAATCGGCAGATTTGACCTTGTTGCAGTAATTCCGGCATATCTCCCTCCGTGGAGCTCCGATTGATGCGATTCCAAGTCTCAGATAAACTAGACACATATGGCCATCTCCCCATAAAACAGTTCGATCAAAATCCTTGTAAGTCGACGGGAATAATTTTTCGAAGTTGGGACACAGTCCCAGGAAAATCCTGGAAGTCCCTGGATTGGAATGCTCGGACTGCCGTTTTGCAGCCAACTTTTGGGTGACTTCCCGAACTCCGATTTATCTGAAATTTTAATACAACATTCCTCAGCATATGAATATTAAGCACGCCAAATTTCATAGAATTTGGACAAGGATAGATCACAGTTTCATTCATCTCAAAATCACGAAAAAGACATATTTTGCAATATTTTCCAGATTTCTCAAACTTAGTCATTTTTCGGATTCTTAACTATTTTTCACCAAAACTCTACCAAATTGACACTAACTACATTACGACTCTATCTTAGACAAATAAGGGTTAAACAAAGCATAAACGAGGGTATAAACATGTAATATCGTCGCACATTGTGCTCCTATCAGTTGTCCTGTCAGTGTTGTCGGTTGTCATATGTCACATATTTTGTATTTACGCTCGAAAAAAGATTATAAAATAGATTAATTAATTACCGAGGAGTTCTTAAAAGTATAAAGTTGTGTTGTCGATTTGTATGATTGTGTCAGAAAGTGGTTTAGTCAAGTTTGGAACTTTTCGCTTCTTGTGTTAATAATGTTTCGTACGTTTATCTTTTTTCTTACCAGTTAATTTCTTTATTATTTCAACCTTATTTATTTATTTATCTTTTTTACTCAATTTTCAAGAAAAACTTGTTAGAGTGTGTTGTCGGTTGTCATTTGTCTCAAGTTTTGTATAAACGCTAGAAAAAAAGAAGAAGATTAATATATAACCGAGGAGTTGAGACGTCATTGCTCGTTAATTTTAATGTTTGAAGTTGTATTGTCGATTTGTATGATTGTGTCAGAGAGTTGTTTTGTCAAGTATGGAATCTTTCACTTCTTGTGATAATAATGTTTCGTACGTTTACCTCTTTTCTTACCAATCAGTTTCTTTATTATTTCAACCTTATTTATTTTTTTATCTTTTTCACTCAATTTTAAAGAAAACCATGTTAGAGTGTGTTGTCGGTTGTATTATGTCTCAGGTTTTGTATAAACGCTCGAAAAAAATTATAAAAATAGATTAATAAATAATCGAGGAGCTGACACGTCATAATTGCTCGTTAATTTAAAAGTTTCAAGTTATGTTGTCAATTTATATGATTGTGTCATAAAGTGGTTTGGTCAAGTTTGAAACCTTTCGCTTCTTGTGATAATAATTTTTTGTACGTTTACCAATCAATTTCTTTATTATTTCAACTTTATTTATTTATTTTTTTTACTCAATTTTAAAGAAAAACTTGTTAGGGTGTGTTGTCGGTTGTCCTCTTTCTCATGTTTCGTATAAATGCTCGAAAAAAAATTATTAAATAGATTAATAAATTATCGAGGAGCTGACACGTCATTGCTCATTAATTTCAAGGTTTGAAGTTGTGTTGTCGATTTGTATGATTGTGTTAGAGAGTGGTTTGGTCAAGTTTTGGAACCTTTCTTGTGTTAATAAGTTTTCGTACGCTTACCTTTTCTCTTACCAATCAATTTCTTTATTATTTCAACCTTATTTTTTTTTTCTCACTCAATTTTAATGAAAATCTTGTTAGAGTGTGTTTTCAGTTGTTCTCTGTCTCATGTTTTGTATAAACGCTTGAAAAGAATTATAGAATAAATTAATAAATAACCGAGGAGTTGACACGTCATTGCTCGTTAATTTAAAAGTATCAAGTTGTGTTGTCGAGTTATATATGATTGTGTCAGAAAGTGGTTTGGTCAAGTTTGGAACATTTCGCTTCTTGTGATAATAATGTTTTGTACATTTACCTTTTTTTCTTACCAATCAATTTCTTTATTATTTCAACAGTATTTATTTGTCTTTTTCACTCAATTTTAAAGAAAACTTGTTAGGGTGTGTATAAACGCTCGAAAAGAATTATAAAATAGATTAATAAATAATTGAGGTGCAGGCAAGTCATTGCTCATTAATTTCAACTGCAGTATAAAACAGTTTTAAAGAATCAAATTTGGCCTGGTTAGTGGTGTCAGAATTGTAAATGCTCGCATACTATTCATGAAGTTATATTTGATAAGGAATTCTTTATGTATACTGTATTAGTGTGTGTGTGTGTGTGTGTGTGTTTTTAATTGGAAGTTTTTTCAATTGCTTGATAAACTTTATTCCGAAACAAAGTGTTGGATCGATGTCATTTTCCATGTAGAGCAGAATGACTTCGTGGTAATGGAGTCTGCCGGGATTATTAAACTGGTATTACTGGAATTCTTGTTACCAGATATTAAGTTTGCCTCATTTGCACATGAGGCTCATACGTAATACGATCACCAACTTAACACAACAATTCGAATAATAGCGGTCTAACGATCCTGTAACTTAATTCTCTGCTGGGATCATATCATATTATTCGATATGTCTTACCCAATAGAGAATCTAAGTTGTAGGTATGAGCCTCATATCAGTCATGTGCATTTGCAACTTATGTACTAGCATCAACTAACATGATTACTCTAGGAAAAACAACTCAGATCCTGCATTTAATTGAAAAATTGACATGTTTAAGAAATTACTTTGCAAATAATATTTAAAATTAAGCACTCTCTACCTTCCGGTGGTTGTTTTTGGTTTCTGAAAATCAGTCAGTATCTGATCTAAAGGAAAGGGTGGTACTGTTCAAGATGTTGATTTTAGTATTCACTGCAGAGGGTACTACATATTTATTTTTAGAATGAACTTATGGTGTTGTTTTTGCTGATTAAAAGTTTGGGAAGTTAAAACAGTCCAATATGGCAAAATATTGTGTGTAACTTGTACATAACTTGGTCTTTATTTATCATGTTTACCAACTTCTTTACTGTATGAATTATGAATATGTTCGATCATTCATTTCAAAAAAAGAAAAGAAAAAAGTGTTGCTATTGGGACATTCACATTTGCTCACTTGACCTTTTCTTATACAATGACTATTAAGGACAATAATTATATAAAAATCATATTATATTTGTTTTCTCAAAACTTTTTAATTTAATAAAATAATAGATTGCAATATTATTATTATCCTTATCTATTTTAATTTTCTAATTTGACTACATACACATTCAATAATAATTTACTACATACACATTTTATTTTCTTATCTATTTTTATATATTTCCCTGTAGCTTAATATATACACATCTATATAATTAATTATAATTAAAACTATAATTGAGAACTAGTTTGTAACATAAAAAAAATTATATATATATATATATAGATTGAACTCATATACAAACAAGATGATGTAATAAATATATATATATATATATATATATATATATTAAATTTCAAAACAAATTAAATAATTATTGAAATATGAGGCACATAGATTAGAGACCCGAAAGAATAGAGAATGGAGGTTTGCTTACTAAAAGAAAAAAAATATTCAAGAACTGAATGTTTGCATGGAAAAAGTAAAAAGTGAAGAAAAAAAAATCAAGCAATAGAAATTTAGGGGGGTGTATTGTGTATGGAATTAGTGGGAATTTAATAGAAATCAATGGAATCTGAAAGTCTAGGTGTATTCGATATAGAAATTTAAAAGTCCATAAAAATCTGGGTGTATTCAATTAGGATTTCAAAAAAATCAATATGGAGTCTACCAAAGTTTAGGGGTATTCATTATAGACTTTTAAAAATGAATACAATTTTGAGGGTATTCAAAATATCATTCATACTTATGGAATTAGTAACTCATGGATAATCATGGACTTTGTAGTGTTAATTATGCACACAAAAATCCAATATTTTTCCAGTCTCCAGACCAAAGATTTCGAAAAGTCCACGACAGACTTTTTTTTGCCTATGAAGAGGTTAATCCTCCGTCATCTCTTTATTTTTTAACATATCATCTGTCTTTCATGTTTTTCTTTCTTTTCATTTTTTCTATAATATTTTATACTAACATGTTCATTGTTGTTGAATTTGTTTTTCAAATATTTTTAATTTATTTCTCATTTATTTATGAAATCATAAAACACAAATATTATCGTTTGCACCAGTCAGTTATGGAGTTTTCAATTTCATTTTTTCCAATACTCGTTAATTAATGAATAAGATTGATCAAATGAATATAAATCAAACTACATATTTGTAGTCGGTCTATAATAGGATATAAGACAATAAAAAGTCAATAATTACATAAAATAATTATGTAACTAATATATAACTCACTAATTACTATACGTTTTCTTTCATTATTAGGTGACTGCAGATTTCCCAACCGACGCCGATTTTCAGCTCCATTTTGAGGTACCCGATATCATCTCAAAGACTTTGCTGGTGAAGGAAATCATCCTGTTAATACAATTGAGTTATTTAATCTTCGAAATGCTTCCTTGAGGAACGTAATTGAGAGGATATTTAGAGTATTCAAGTCATGTTTCACTATTTTCAAATCAGCACCACCATTTTCATACAAGACATAAACAGAGCTAGTTTTGGCTTGTGCAGGATTGCACAATTTTCTTCGACAGGAATGCCGTTCCGATGAATTTCCTCCAAATCCAGAAGAGGACCCCAGAGCCGATCAAGAAAAGAATTTTGAATGTGATGATTTTCAAACCCAAGAACAGCAGAGAGATAGTGCTAATGAATGAAGAATGAGTATTGCCAGTCATATGTGAGAAGTGCCCAACCAAATGTTCAACAAAATGCCAATAATGAAAACGATTACAATGAAGAAAGTGACGATCAAGGAGAAGAATGATCTTTTCATTGTTTTAGGGACTCGTCCGCCAACATGAAATTTTGTTAAAATATTTTTTTCTTCCAATTTTTTGGTCTTTTTTTGTTTTGTATTTGATACATTTACATGTGGTTTTATTCGTTACATTGAGATATTTTTCCTTTATGTTTTAATTATTTTCTGTTATAACATTATTTTGAGGTGAAATATGTAGAAGTCGTTCATAATGAACTCTGTGGATTTTCATAAATCAATAAAATTCTGTAATCAAAATCAATGATTTTAAAGAAATCGACAGAAATCTATGTAAGTCTGTGGTCTTTTTAAAAAGTCTGTGGACTATTCTGAAAGTCTATGAATTAAAAAAAATCCATACAAATCCATATACAATACACCCCCCTTAGTGAGTGAATAAAAGGTAAAATAAGCAATTTATTTATCTAAGGGTAAGATAAATTATTTTGGATATTTAAGAGGAGGTCTAGTGAGCAAATGTGTGTTATTTAAGGAGGGTGTATTGTATTCAGATTTATGAAGATTTTTTTTAAGTGATGGATTCATAAAGAGTTATTTGTTATAGAAAAATGGGAATTGTCTACTCATTTCATTGATAATCCCCTTTTATATAGGGTGAATATTACAACGGTAATAGTAAATACATTTATGACAATAATGACTACATAATTATCTCTCGTCAGTTACATTTACGAAGACACATAATGTATTTTTTCTTCAACACTCCCCCTTGTGCCGAGTCAGAGATAAAAGGGTGCATGTGGTGTTGCCTCATTAAAAACTTACCAAGTAACAAAAAACCCAATGAGAGAAAATAAAACTTTAGTCGAAGGATAAAAAGAGCACAACGCACCTATTACATTTGAAAACAACTTATATGTGCTAGACTCCCCCTGATGTCTGCACCTCCCCCTAATTTTTACATTAATCATGGGATTCTCCCTGATTTTTTCATTTGATTAAGAGAGCTTCAGTAACATTAGCACAGTTATGCATTTTCACATGTTTTTCCAAATATAACTTTGAGCAATGATTTAATAGCTAAATCTTGCCACAATCGTCCTCAGGATCCAACTTAATTTACTTTGATCTTGAGGATAAATTTGTTCATGAACCGAACACATAGATTCATATTGAACATCAGGTTCACTCGTGGTATGACCTTTATATAATAAAACCGTCATAACTTCGTCTAGAGTATGGATGAACAGTTAAAAGATTTGAAATTGATCTGTAATAGCAGATTTTCTTATTTCACCTTTAATGCGTTTTTCTTTACGCATAGTTAGCTATGACGTGGATAGTTTATTTATCATGTCACATTCTATGTAGAGATTGAATAAGCCTAAATCTTTCATATCTTTAAGTATTTGAAAGAACCATTTGCGTTGTGTGGGCGCAGAGCTACACATAGCTTTACAAATTTTCATCGAATGAGAGGTCGAGTCTTAAGTATTGTGTTAAAGTACAATCATGCGTTATTGCACTTATATAAGGAATTTCATTTCCCAACACTTCTTCGTCATCTTCCTTTAGATGAAAAACGGATCTATTGTTAGAGTAAATACTTCGACTCATCATGGGAGTATATGTAGGCCTCACTTTATTCTTTAGAGTGCCTAAGCCGATTGATGGATGGTCACCATCATTACAGTCTTTGAGTTCCATTTCAAGACTGTGTATTCCCAAGATCTTTTTCATTCTTAACTTAGGATTTACAATACATAGAGTATCTCTTAGTTCATTTAGAGTTCGTGTATATCTATAATGAAAACGCAAGGGCATAATTCACCAATCTCTTCCTAATCAAGTATTCACTTTAGTGAACGTTTCAATTTCTTTTGCAAACGTACTCATGTGATCTAGAGCCACTTAATTTGGGTGGATGAAGTCCGTTTAGGATCCTCATATATATCTCTTAATTTAGATCCCCATAAAGATATGTTGTGACCACTTTCGTAAGCTGTATGTTCAGTTTTTCGGAAACTACCAAACTGACAAGGTAGTGGAGTGCAATGACATTCATTACGAGAGATTGTCTACTCGCAGTCCATTATGAGAGAATATCTCCTCGTAGTCGATTCCAGTGCGTTTTTGAGAGACCTTGCGCCATAAGGTGAGTGTCTACATACTCTTATTCTCATTACGCATTCTAACAAAAATATATTTTGTAGGGTTTATATTTGCGGTGTCGGCGTCACCTGCCCAAAGACCTATCTCTTTGTTTATACTGGATCGCTTCTTTCTATTTGGCCAGTTTACTACGTTGACATTTTTCAACGAAGTATGGTTCGATATTAGACTCATTATTCCACGTACTCATGTACACTAGTATAATGTGTTTATAGAGATCTCTATACTTTCAAGGATTGGTTCTAACATTTGAGACATCCCCCAATGATAACCACAATCCAAAAATATTCTCATGAGACGGATAGGAGTATCACTGATCAATAGATCATGTTGTGCCAAAACTCACTTTCTTCCTTTGGGTGAGTAATTATCGAACCTAAGGTGACTTTCCCCTCTTCCTTGGAGAGCCACGGCCTGTGACACCATTTATGCCAATTATGGCGTCACCATGCCACCATCCATGGTGGCAGTGCAATACCCAATTCCTCTTGGCTGGTATCATGTCCTTTTGATAAAACATAATCCTTGCAGGTATATTTGCAGCAGATTTATATGATCTCGTCACTTTAATGTATAAGACTTCTGCACACTTTACTTTGTGTGATTTTGAGGATCAAGATGAGATGTATAAGACATCTGCACACTTTACTTTGTGTGATTTTGAGGATCAGGATGAGACACAGTGGGGACAACCCACGACAATTCCTGTCGTTCCACTTGAACATGCTCGTTCTTATCTCCCCCTAACGACGGGAAGACTGTCTTATCAAAGTGACACACCGCAAATCTAGCGGTAAGGAGGTCGCCTGTCAAGGTTTCGACATAGCGGACTAGCTGGAAGTTCATATCCATCATAAATATTTATTCATCTCAAGTAACCCATCATTGTGCACTGTGGCCGCGCAATTTTGGCACATAAAAACATTTAATCGAGCTCAAGGATTGTAGATCCGTGTCAATCCAAAAGAGCTCAAGGATTACAAGTTTGTTTGAAATCCTTTAAAATCCTCACACATAGTCACTAGCTATGGTGTAAATTGGTTCAATGATGATGGCCATAGATGAATAAGTAACGCTACATGCAAAATTGCATAACCCAAAACGGAAGTATTGGTGTGCTTTAACAATATTAAGACTATTACTATAGTCATTTTCCGTGAGACCAATTGAGTTTTTATATAGAAATATGATGCCCATTACAGATCTTATATAATAAGCTATAAAATCATTGCGCCTACGAAAATTAACCTGACCTAGGTGCTCTGTTATCGTCTCACAAGACCACAAACTCGAAACACACCAAACACAAACTCAAAACACAATGATAAGATGACTCTCACAATACCACAAACAAAATGCATCACTATATATACCTTGTCAGCCTTTGAGGCAAAACTTTGAAGCCTCCCCTCAGCATCTTGCGCTTCAGACTACAAGACATGAATATCGAAATTCTTCTTCCTCAACGCCGCCCACAGCCGCCGTACCTATCAATTCCAAAGCCTAATTCTCAAACCACAAATCCAATTCTCCAACTAACTACTGCCCAATAAGTGAATTGTAGTTTGGTTATCAATCCATTACCAGATCAACTCGCCAAGAACCAAATCACTAGCGCCGCCGCCGCCGTCTTCCGAGTCATATTCCCCGAGGCTGAGTTCAGCCCCATCAGAATCTGTTTCCCCATGGAAGTAAGGTCTTCACTGTGATGCTCTGGCAAAGCCCGCCGCATACAAGAGCTACGACGAAGAAGTTGAACGAGTGATGCAAATCGCAAAATTGCACAGCTCTATTCCATTTTGACGAGAGAAGAGGGCAATATTATGATCTGGAGTTTTTTTTTTTCCTCTTACCGAGACGCAATTCGTAAATGGCAGAGTAACGGAGCCGTTAACCCTCCTTCAGAATCCTATCAGTTTTGGTGTTGTCCACGTGTCATGTTTCTATTGGTGCGGACCACCATCTCAGCATGCCAGCTGGTGTTCTGGGTACATAGAATAATTCCTCTACGTTTAAACTTCTATAGACTTTTTAAAAATTAATTTAAGTCATTATTGAAAACCCTCATATTTTAGTGGATTTAAAATCTTCTTTTATAAATTCAAATTGAATACCCCAAAACTTCTAGAATCCAAAATAATCTTTAAAATACTATGAAAATTCAAATACAATACATCCCCCTAAAAGTCAAAATGAGGTGTAGAGAGCATGAGAGGTAAGATGAGCAAATTGGAAGGTCCCAATAGCAACACTAAAAAAAAATTAACATCCTTGACTAGACAATTATATTCAGAAATTTCTGAAGTTTCCAACAGTTTCTCATCAACTTTTAGGGGGTCGTCTACAATACCTTAATATATACTATATTCTTAATTTACAATTAACTGAACAAAATTTACCATTTTTCCACACTAAATTTATAATTTTGACAACAAATTTACAACATATGTTATATATATATATATAAATTAATTTACCACATTGACAACCATTTGTTCATAAACTTGTAAATATGTCGTAGGTGAAGTAATAAGAGCATATGCACCGGGCTTTCAAAATCTAGCAATCCAGCATCTGAATTGCTATATTGCAGGCAATGGAGTATGCAGCCCAAGAAAAATTGATGGAGAAGGAAGGTGGGGCCCACATAAAGACCAGCAAAACATCAGGTTGCCCATCAGTAATTGCTCGCCTCTTTGATGGCAGTAATTGCTGGGGCCCACTGGGAAATTCCTCTTTCCCGAATCTGCTGCATCCCACTTTTGGTTTTTTTTTTTTTTAATATGGCGAGTGTAAAACACGCGGCCCTTAAAAAAAAGGGGTTGACAGCATATGTGGCGCGCCCAATCATAGGCCGCCACGTGTCCTAGTCCAACGACTCTTTAGAGCCAACGGCTCTTTCGACTGTTTGGGGACTTTTTTTTTTTTTTTTTTAAAAAAAAATTCTTAATATATTTTTTTATAAATACTCATTCTCTTCTTCAACAATTTCCACCTCAATATCTCACCACACTCCTCTCATCTTCTTCCATTTTCCCTATCGGATTTTCGAGTGTTTTTTGAAAATGGCTAATTGGCTTCCTTCCGAAGAGCTATAATTGTGTGTTTCTTGGGTAAGGCAATCCACTTGCCCCATCACCGGCCGATATCAAAGCAAAAACAATTTGTGGAGAAATTTTTTTGACGATTACGTTCAAAATTGGAGTCCATCACCCGGCGAATCTCAAGCAATCGATCGTACAAAATTTAGTATGGAGTCACACTTTCCACGCTTGAAGAAGTGTCTCTTGAAGTGGCATTCATGTAATCGTGTAGCTAGCGGAACGAATTTGGTGGATGAGGTATATATAAATGTCCTTTTTTGTTTATGTTAATTTTTTGTTTGATATATATTAAATTTCGTATAAATATAATGTATGTTGATTTTGTTTTTTTTTATGTTTTTCTTCATGTAATTTTTTTTGTTTAAAATAAATTAAATTTTGGCATAAATATAAATGTTGGTGTTATATTGCACTTTTTTCTTCATGTATTTTTTTTTGTTTAATATAGATTACATTTTGGTAGAAATATAATTTTTGTTCTTTGTTTGTTTAGGCGACTCAAGCTCAATCATCATATTTCATGGCTACTAAAAAGGTATTCGATAAATTTGCATGTTATGAAGCGATCAAGAATCATCCTCATTTCGTGTCGGTTGAGATTACTCCTTCACCTTCACAATTTGACTGGAATTTCTCAAGTTCTCCCGAGCCGCATGACACAGATTCGCATGTTGACTTGGATGATGATGATGAAAGATTTACAACTCCACCGTCCAAGCAAGAGACGCCCCTTCGCTCCAGCCTGGTTAGGCCTATAGGAATAAAGGCAGCTAAAGAAGCAAAGAAGAAGGGAAAAAAATGTATGGCAGAGAAAGACGAGAAGTTGAGAAATGCAACGTAATAAATAAATACTTATGGAGGCTAACATGCGAAAAGATGAGGAAACCCTACGGCTGTCTAGGGAGAGCTTAGAACTTGAGAAACAGAAGGAAGCAAGGATTGGTCGCCGGGAGGCTATGGAGAATCTGCTAGAAGAAACAAAAATTATGACAATGGATACTAGCATAATGACACCGAATACGAAGAGATGGTACAAAAAGAGGAAAGCGGAAATCATGGGGCAAGTGAATGAGAGTACAAGTACTAGTGAAGAGTGTTACATTCCGAACTTTGATGATGAAAACTAGTATTGTGTCTTGATGATCACTTTTTATGTTCCTCATTTCAAGTTATTTTTAAATGAAATAAAACAAGTTGATTGTTGTTCACTTCTTTATTCATTGTTAATTATTTAATTACAAAAATATAAAATTACAATACCATATAAAATTATTGTAGTGATAAGAACACCTGGTAATGTCACGTGTCATTTGGTGATTGGTTGAAAATCTCATATAAAATTCATAAAATAAAATATTAATTCGATGAATAGTAATCGCTAAATTGATGGAGTTGCACCGCTACATAAAACCATGCACAGAAAAGCAATTTGCAGTGAATAGTAACTGATGGAAGTAATTAAATTGCAGAACTATAATTATCTTAACAATCACTATATTTACCACAATGACAACAAAATTTGTCGTCAAATTTGTAAATAAGAGTATCATATACATGAGGGTACTGAAGAAAGTTCCCAAACTTTTAGTTTCTTGTAGCCCTCCAAATTGAATAGCAACTTTGCAAGATGTCGTGAAAAAACTGAATAAGAAACTCAGAAGTGCGCCTGTGAACTCATTACCATAATTTTTGTCTCGAAGTACAAAGAATATGTGCAGTCTAAGATTGCAGAAATGAAGAGAGATGTCTCGGATACCGCAGCTATGTAATCGGATACTCACAGAGGTCCCTTGCAATCCCAGTTCAGTTTTCTGTTTGAGCAAGCTAGACTTCATGCAGACATTTTCCATGCCTCAATTTACATTGCAAGACAATATGAACTTGGGCATGATGTATGAATATCTTTCGAATGATCCATTGACTGCAAGCTAACATATAAAATTTAAAAACATATCACGAAAGAATATTTCTGCTTCAATATTTCAGTGATCAGTTCATTACATGAGATATTTAGAACTCGTAGTATTGACTGCATGGAACTTCCAAGCAGAAAGAGAGAGAATTGGTGTTCCTTTCCATCCAACGGTTAGGCATTTCCCATTCATATCCAATGTGCATGATTTCCCACATGCAAATTGCTTAGCAGTAAGGTCTGCTTGGTACAGCGAGGACAAGCTGAGCTCTGCTTCCACCATTCCAAACTTTGCAAACAAACTCCTCCAAACATCAATTCTCATGTGCCTGAATATCCTCTCTTCTTCACTCGCGATAATATTCTTAATCTGTTGTGCCAAAAATGTCTCTTCCAATTCCCTCCTGTATGGACTGCTAGTATCCATACAGACATCAATGCAATCGAAATAAGCGCTGTAGTAGAAGACCGCTTCATTGAAACGGTCTTCGAAAACTGGTGAATAGAGATTTGCTTCAGTTTCTGTGATCACCATCAGACATGGATTGAGCTTCCTGAGTGCTGTTATTGCAGCTTCCAAGCAATCGGGTAAGGTCCTTGTGCTACTTCGCATTAGAGAACAGTAGACTGCAGTTGTTTCACCATCCTCAGACTCGAAGGCATCTTCACTGAGATCGTTGATGTCTGTTACCATGGCTATTTTAAAGGAAAATGGCAAATGTAATGCCTCAGCAAATTGGGCCAACCTTTTTCCAGTGTCCTCAAGCTTTTGTCTTGATCCAGTTCCACTTCCAACTGCAGTAACTTTTAGCATCTCAATCGGTTGTTCATATCTTGAGGCAAGAGCTTGCATCAACACTGTGCATTGCCCCCCACTTCTGATCTCAAGGTCAATGAAATGAACTCTTTTGGCTGATGCTACACTTTCCACAATTGCTTGGATCCCGGCAAACTGAGTTACTTGATAGAAGGGAAGTTCGAGGAAACAAGCAACGAAAGCAGGACAACACACCATTGTCTTTTCTGAATGCATTGCAAGTAGGTCCTTACTTTCTGAGCCCTTACATGTGATTCTCCCAGTTTCTTGATCTATCTTTTCTTGAAGAGCTTTTGAAAAATAATAAACAACTCTCTGAACAGTATTTCCAGTGCTGGAAGATAGGAAATGGCATAGATTCTGCAGTTTTCTCGCCCGATCATATTGTTGCTTTCCAACCTTGTCTGCATAAGCTAAAAGAAGGTGTGAAAGTTCAACCTCTTTGGCTTCCTGGTCTGAGAGACCTAGGGGTGCACAGCCTAAAACGTGTTTAGGTATGGAGTCATCAGCGTACCTTTGGGAAGAGAATTGGATGAATCTTGCTCCTGCTACTCTAATAACTTCTACAGTAGATAATCTGGAAACAGAACTCATAATTGAAGTGTATCAAGCTAGGGTTCTATTGTAGAAGTGTATAAGGCACGACCCGGTGCAATATATATATATATACATAAGCTGACCTTGAAAGCTATGACTTTTTTTAGGTTGACAAAATTGTAACATTGATTCTACGCTTCGATTCCGCAAGCTTTCAAGGAAAGCTGTCAACAGCTGTATAAAAACTGAAATGTCAAAAACAATTAGTATAATACAAATGATTCTGAAACCCAAAAATAACTCTTTTGATCTACAGCAAACTGAGCACGTATCAATACATCCAAAAGATAGAGACGGAGCTCAGTGTCTTATTGTTAGGAGTACTTGACGATATTAACCGAGCAACATTATTTTTCTGATTATGTACTTTTCTCCATAACAAGGATCTGATATATTCAACTAAACATGTGTTCAGGACACCAGCCGGCATATCGTGCAGTTCAAGAATAAGGGTATAAGCAATAGAAGAATAAGGGAATGAGGATAGTAAATAAGACATGCATCAAGAAACTCACATGATACAGAGAAGAAAGTACAAAGTGGAAGCATGCTTTCATCCAGCACACTGCAGCATGGCATATTTTCCTGTGCAAAATTCAAAACATCTGGTTGTGAAATTATACAAAACACAATAGATTTGATACTAGCTTGACACACAAGATACTACATGAATAGAACAGGATTTGTCTGCAAACAAATTACTAACAATGTACTGGTTCTAATTATACATTAATTTCTAGGACACTTCAAAATAAAAACAACTGGTATCTAGCTTCAATTATAGTTGAAGCAAACTTATATCTGGAATAGGTTTTTCCGCCAGTGTAGTTACAGTATGTTATGAACTTATGATACAGTAGTTTTACAGATAAGTTTTTAGTTACAGTTTTACAGCACCAGTGGAGATTATAGTCCAATGATTTTACACATATGCGCGTTGGTCATAAACAGTTACTTCTCCTAGTGGCACAGTTTGGAGATAGAGCATAGTAATCATCTCCACAGATAAAGAGGACCATTCAGAAATATTCACAATTGGATTTATTGTTAACAGATCAGTGTGAAATTAGCTTTCAGATCACAACCAATGGGGTAGCAATATACTTAACGCAGCTTCAGTAACGAGATATCAATGAAACAGCCCTCGAAGTCGGGTGCTTTGCATTTGCACTCCTGTTGTAAAATTTGTATCCTCGAGAGAAACACTGAATAACACAAAAAGAATCAATGCTCGCAGATTATTTCAAGAAAATAAACAAAACAAAAATTCATATATGAAATGCAATAAACAGCTTTTGCTCCTAATGGCAAAGTTTTGTTTTTTTTTTCTCCGAACAGAAACGCTTCAGGACACAGATATAGCACATTGATCATCTGATGAGACAGAGAGGACAGTTCAAAGAGAATAAAATTGGACTTAATGTTAGCATAGCAGGGTGAAGTCAGCTTTTAGATCATGACAACTATTAAGGTAGAGATATACTTGAGCAAATGCACTAGAGAAAAATGTGAGACAGCCGTTGAATTTTGGTGCTTGTATCTACAGTCTCAGAACACATCTTCATGAGAAACATTATAAGGAACAGATATGGATGCTGATGCATAAAGTCAAAAAGTACACGAAACAACAGATAAAAGTTTATTTAGCATTCATCATATGTGACATTCACTATTTCAGCTGAATAAACTGCTAGGTTAGCAGAGTAATAACCTATGTAGCCAAAAATGAAGATAAAGCTTGAAGCTCTACCAAGAAAGAAATTATGCCATTCGTATTATATTATCAAACAAATTTCCAAAGAGAAAGAGATTGGAGGGGTGTTCCTTTCCATCCAGCAAGCAGGGTTTTCCCATCCATTGTGATGGTGCAAGAATTCCCACAGGGGAAGTTCTTAGACACCAGCTCAGCTTGGTACAACGATGATGAGCTAAACTCCATCTCCTCCATTCCATACCGGGCGAAAAATGCCCTCCAAACATCAATCTTCACATGACGTATCTTCCTTTCCTCTCCTTCAGTTGCCACAATATTTTTGATTCCATTTCCAAAGTACTGCGACTCTAAACTCTTTCTGATTGGATCATTTTGTTGAATACAAGTTTCTACACAGTCAAAGTATGCACTAAAGAAGAAAAGGGTTTCAATGAATCTGGTCACAAATACAGGTGAGTTGTGATTCGCCTCAACTTCGATGACCACTGTTATAGATGGATGGATGTTCTTTATCACTCTCATTACAGACTCGAGGCGATCTGGCCATGGGACCATGCACCTCAGAACAAACTGAGAGTAGACTGCAACTGTTTCCTCAGAATCTAGCTCAAACATGTCTTCTTTGAGATCTAGCATATCTGGTACCATCACCATTTTGAAAGAAAAGGGTAAGTTCATGGTTTTGGCAAAACTCTCCAACCACTTACATGTATTCTGAATCACTTCTTCAGAAGTTCCAACAGCACTTATCTTTAAAAGTTCAAGCGGGAAATCGCGGGATGCTAAGGCTTGCATCAGAACTGTCCACTGCACCCCAGACCTGATTTCCAGATCAATTACATGAACCTTCTTAGCCTCAGCCACCCTTTCCACTATGGCTTGAATTCCAGCAAACTGTGCAACTTGACAGAAAGGAATCTTTTTGTGACATGCGAGGGAAGTCTCATTTGGGCTCATCATTGCTTTATCCATATCAAAAGCCTGCTTGTTTTGTGTTGGTCTTCCGGTTTCTCGATCAATCTTGTCTCGAAGAGCTTCACAAAAGTAGAAAACCACTCGTTCAACTGGATTTCCTCTATCGGAACACAACTTCTCACAGAGGTTAAGCAACTTGATTGCACGCTCATACTGTTGATATCCTACTTTCTCAGCAGAAGCAAGAAGGAATTCCACAAGTTCCACATCTCTACTCTCCTCATCTGAGAGGCCAGCAAAGGAGAGTTCAAAAGGGTGGCTAAGCATGGAGGGTATATCAGACGCTGACACTTGGGAAGCAGTTCGAATGAACCTTGCTCCTGCCACCCTCATGATTTCCTCTGTTGATAATTTGCTGTTCTTCACCTCTGTGTATGCTGCATAAGGGTTTGACTCAACAATTCTTTCCCCATTCAAACGTTTAAACCCACTTCCATAGTTGTTTAACAGATCAAGCCCTGCTACAGAAAAGGAGACTCTCTTCAATTCTTTCTTGGGTGGTTCAACATGTGGAACTAAAGTTGGGATATTCTCAAGCTTTGCTATTTCCTCCAAGCATGCTTGAAGTGGTGGGGAGAGAGCACCAAACTGAAACTGCATGTCGTCAAAGACCCCATAATCCGAAATCAATTGTGGCTGCAGCTGTTGCTGCTGGTCCTGTTGTTGGTATTTGCTAAAGTCTGAGAAGCCATTTCCATAACTGCCATAATCAGAACAAAGGGAACCAAAGCCACCCCAATTTTCTGCTTCATAAACTTGTTTCCCCCCAATGCTCTCCACTTCTATATCCTCAATAGTGGAACCAAGTTTATCCTGAACTCCACCAAAGTTGAACTCCCCAAAAGAAAACATAGCATTTGCCATCTCGAAAACTAATCAAACTCACAATTTGCGCTCACTATCCTAGATTTCTAGTCCAGGTTCAGAAACTAACTATTAACAAAGTAAAGATGTTTCCCTCAACCCTTGAGCTCCTTATCATCAACCAAATCAGTCTACACATTATAAAAATATTACCCAATTGACAAAGTCATGAGTAGAAAACTGCAACAATAAATGAGATTGACGTTTTGGAGTTATCAACATGGAATGTATGCGCTAAAATCCATAAGCCTATGAATCCCAATTGTCCCAACTGGGTAAAAGGTTACTATACAAGTCGTATATTATAATTGAGGCATGATTTCTACGAGGGTTCCAATCAAAATGGTCCTAAGAAGTTCAGCCAAAATAATTAACAAGAGACAAGCACAAACAAATATGAGGTATGTGATGATGTAACTGAGAAACAACAAAAGAGGGTTTCCATAGTTGGGTACTTACAATGCAGCCTGCTCTTTGTTTCTACTCGATGGAGCTTAGCGAGGTCTGACAGCGACATCCCCCGACAACATTTGCGCGTCGACATTGTTTTCAGATGAAACCCAAACTAACTAATTCATATCATTGTACTTTGACGTCGTTTCTGCAGATGCTGACCTGGCCACGGTGGCTGGCCAAGGCCAGCACGACCACCATGAGACCAGTTCCTACTCGGATCACCACCACCCTGCGTTGCAGCTTTTCAAAACTACCCAACAACCGATACTCTATGCTTAAGAAGAGTGAAGGATGAAATCAGCACCCCCAGCCATACTATTTTACTATTTTACCACTCCTTAAGTCACTCCTTCCGGTATTTGTATACACTTAATCAAATTTTCCATAATACCCATCGATCCTCTAAAAAAATAATTCGATTTGATGATGTAAAAACTCATCAATACCTAGAAGGATCTCTGTTCATGAATTTTTTGGGATGGAGCTAGGTAAAAAATTCAAATATAAAAAAATTCAATTAGTTTTTCGTATTTAAGTTTTTTTTCACCTAATCGAATTAAGATTTTTCACAATAGAATGATTCTTCATTAAGCTTGTAATAAGTAGTGCACCAACGATCAAAGTTTATGGATCAACGACTCAAAGCTCCATACTTCACATGTGTTTGCATTTATATATGAACCAAACATATATAGTAAACGATATAAAATACACACTTTTTAAGTTTCATATTTCATGAAAAAAATTTACAATAATGCGTAAATAAATCTTATAATAGAGAATAAACATATAAACATAATCTACCTTATGTGTCAGCCTATATGATGTGGCATATTCACGTCATTTAATAAAATACACTGATTGAGTTGTGTATATATATCACACAGACTGACATATAAAGTGAAGTCTATATATATAAGTTCCCAAAATGTGAGTTATCTAGCATTATTCATAAAACATAATGTTTTTTTTTCTAAGTATCGTAAATTCACAAAAATTATAGTTGGTTTGCCTGTAAATATAGCATATTGTACGTGTTTGTTTTCTCATAGATTACAAAGCAAATGGAATTGAATTATTTTTGTTAATTGAAGTTTTCAAGTTGAATGGATAATTCATGTGACATGCATGCTAATCGAAACGCTAACACGTTGGTGTAATAGAGAGAGAGTGCTGATCTCTAGCTACCACAATGCCACGCATGCGTTCTGGATCCGAACACACCGATCTCTCATCTCATCTCATCTCCCACAAACAGAATCCCCATTCTTCTTCTTTGTTCTTGTATTCGAACAAATCCATTCAGTTTAGACTTGAAATCTCAAATCCATCCCAGGATGTCGTCCTTCGACTCATTCCCTAACGAGGACGAACCCCAGAACCCTTCCCCCGCCGCTCAACCTTTCGACGACGATGGTTACGTGAGCTATGACTCGTCGTTCAACCCTCCCACCCAGGTCGACTTCCCCTCCTCCGACGCACCACCTGGGGATTTCCATGACGACGTCGTTCTTCCCAACGAGCAGCAGCAGCAGGACACCAATGACTACGCGTCGCCATTTGATTCGGCGGTTCCGGAGGGCAATGCAGATGGTGATAATGGAGCTGACATTTTCATTTCCGATGGGCCGGTGCTTCCGCCTCCAGAGCAAATGCGCGAGGAAGGGTTTGCACGCCGCGAGTGGCGCCGGTGAGTACTTCTAATTCAATATAACATTGTATGCTATATATTATATATATGTCTGTTTGCTCTAACCAATGGCATCTACATGCATTTGAGGGTGCTTCCTATATATATTTGGGAATTGCGTTTTCTTTTGTATTATGGCGTTTGGGGGGATATACAGTAACAGAAAGTTGCTTGCTTTATAGGGTTCATATTCTGCTAGGGTAAAACTGGACTAGTTTATTAGAGACGGAGATCTGTACTTTGTGATTTTTGAATGTGGTAGAGTTGCAAATATCAACCTTTGATGTCCTTAATAATGCTAATTAATCATGTAAGATGGGATGCAATGACTGAGAGAAACCTCATAAAAATTTCATTCGAGATTCATTATACATGAACTCACTTCTCTTATATATAAAGCCAAATAGATGTAGAATATATAAGTTACTACAACAGTATAATTTATCAAGTCAACAATGCACTAAGCAACTAGCTACAAGCGCCTACAAATGATACTGCATAGTAGCACTTATTTAACTACGGCCAGAGACTTTTCATCTTGCCACAATATATTGTGTTTTTCTCAATCTGGTGGTAAAGCCTAACAATATCCTTCTATTGGTTTTTTTATGTAGAAATTTCTAGCATAAACTATGGCATTGTTTGCTGAAGGAAAAAGCTGCAAGCATATAGATATTTTTTGGCATTCTTTTCTCTATTAACAATATGATAATGATCAGTGATAAGGGTTATGAGCTTGAGAGCTCTTCCAACAAAGGGATAAACATACAATTAGAGATCGACCACAATTTATTTGGTAGGTATGAGCATCTTTAGAATCAAACTCCACCATTGTTTCACTTGGTTAATTGACTTCTTTGGATATCCATGAGGTCTGGAGACTCTAAGATTTGTTCTTCATTTTCTGAAGAACTAATTTTCCAATATATACAGTTATCGTGAGATAAGGATACTTGCATGTTCTTTATTGGCTTAAACGGATTTTAACGATAGACAGCTGCTTCTTTATCACTAGGCAATGCAACATCGTCGCAATTACGAGAGTGATCTCATGATCATATGCAGCTGCTTCTTTCCTTTCCCTTCAGATTTTCATGGATCTAATATTAAAATTCCTTGTTCAATCAACTGAGGACACAGCTGTTAATTAGTTTAAGTTAGATTCTATATCTTAGTAATAGTAGTTGCGGAATTAAAGATCAAAGGGATTAAAGGGTTGTTGGTTAGAAGAAAAGATCGTTATTTCAATCCTTTTGTCTTTGTTTTTTGGTTTTTTAATTTGTTTTTTCTGGTTATTACACACACACATGACATATATCTAGTAATCATTGGACATGCATTCTTGCAGTCTAAATGCCATCCATCTCGAGGAAAAGGAGAAAAGAGAAAAGGAGATGCGAAACCAGATTATTGAAGAAGCTGAAGAGTTTAAACGAGCCTTTTATGAGAAAAGGAAGCTCAGTTGTGAAACTAACAAGACTAACAACAGAGAAAGAGAGAAGGTAGTGGTGTAGTACTGAGAAAATATTCAATATATGTAGAGTTGACATTTTCTGCCTATTGTATCTATTCTCTCTCACTTCTACACGCATGCTTGTGCACGAAATGTAGAAATTGCACCTTCCTTACTTCATATCTAAGAGATAAAATTTATCTGATTTTGATTGCAGCTTTACTTGGCCAACCAAGAGAAGTTCCACAAAGAAGCCGACAAGCATTACTGGAAAGCAATAGCGGAGCTCATTCCTCGTGAGGTCCCTAATATTGAGAAGAGAGGGAAAAAGGATCCTGATAAGAAGCCTTCAATCGTTGTCATCCAGGGTCCCAAACCTGGGAAACCAACTGATCTTTCACGAATGCGCCAAATTTACCTGAAGCTAAAACAGACCCCTCCACCACACATGATGCCTCCTCCACCAACACCTGCCAAAGATGGCAAGGATGCCAAGGACGGAAAGGATGGAAAGGAAGGGAAAGACAAGAAGGAAGGGAAAGATCCAAAGAATGGAAAAACAGATACACCTACTGTAGGTGGTGCTGCAGCTGCAAAAACACCAGTCTCACCTTCCAAAGTTGTTACTCCTAATGGTACAAAGGATGCTTCAACACCAGAGGCTCCTGCTGAACCAAAAGTTGAGCAGGCTTCTGAACTTGCTGAACCGAAGAGTGAACAACCTTTAGAACCTAAGAGTGAGTGATGTTAGGTCCTCATATCTTCATTTTGCTATTTACACTCGTCAAGAACTCGGCAAGAATAAGCACATTTATATATTGATGCTCCATAATCTGCAGCATGGAGTGTACAGTCTGCAGAGGTTTCTTTCCAACTTGCTTTAGGGGGTTTTTAGGTCAGCTTCATAAGTGAACAACTTGTTTGTGTTCATGTCGACTATTTAGCAATTTGATATTACATATGCTGTATGTCAGTGAGCTATGACTTGGTTAGTTAAATAGCTTAACTGACAACGTTAAAGTTAGAGGTTCAAATCTCAGACATATGTAAGAGTGTGTCAGTTATTTAATAAAAAGTTTTAAAAAAAAAATATATATATATATATATATATATATATATTACATATGCTATGATTTGGCTTCCTAATACTTAGCAATTGTACTTGCTGATCTCTAATCGATAACTTTAACGCTGTGAACAGAAGAGCAATCAACCCGGAGGCTTGAGAAAGCACTGGATGCTTTAAGCCACATGTAATCAAAATCTCTTATCAGATTTGATGGTAATTAATCCAGCCACATATAATCCAGCCACATATGAATGCACATATATGATTCTCAAGCAAATTAAGGATATTTGATTTGTATCCTTTCTCAAACTGTATATGCAAGCGGCACATACTACCACGTCTCTTATGCCTTAATTGCATGGCTCACGTCCTCCTATCCTTCTCGATCTATAGCAAAATCTTCTTCTTTGCTCTATAGCTCTCTAGGCAAGTAAACTATCATTAATTATCAAATAAATTGATAATCAATAATAAACCTTACCATGTCTTGGTTCTGCCTCAAGATTGCTTGATCTCTAAGTAAACTTGACGTACTTAGCCTCCATATCGACTATATTCCGAGAACACACGTGCTTGGGCCACGGATATATTATACTCGCATTGGCATCTGATCGTCTACATAGGCAAATATTCACGTATATTTGAACAGCGCAAATATTTGCACATATATATATATATATATATATATATATATATATACTCATATTGTCTTCTCATTTTTAACCTAATATATATATATATATATACACTCATATTGTCTTCTCATTTTTAACCTATTTAAACTTATTTTTCGTTGTCAGTTCAAATTCAGAGTATCTATAGATGGTTAAGATGATTCATTACTTCATGCTTGAAAACGCAAACTATATTTTCAAAGAAACGATTTACTCACATTAGATTTTATTTGGCAGACCATGGTACGAACTACAAATGGCATGGAGAAAACCAACGACTCGTCTTCTTCAGAGACTATTATGCTGCGTCCTTCTCGTCTCTCTGTCCGGCGCTATATAAGAATTCTTCAGAAAGAAATCAGTCTTTACGAACGCTCAAAGCCCAGGACCGAGGAGAAGCAGGTTAATGATACTATGGAAGAAGAGGAAAGCGTAGGAAGCAATAGTGCCTAAGATTCAACTAGGCTGATAACTAGTATAGCATGGTAGGTAGTAACCTGCTTTTATTAATTAATTCTAATTAATTATATTCGTTTGGTGTTAACTCTGAAGGTGTGCTATAAATAGTGACCAACTTTTATTTATTTTTATTGTAATATTGGATTTGGTATTCATCACTGTTTCCATTGGTAGGTTGTATCCTGAAAATCATACTGCATTTACATTTGTAATACAAAATTCACCACCTGGTCTCATTCAGTGCAGCTTTGTCTTGCATCACTTTGATTTTTCCTTGCCTCAAAACAACTCTGCGCTCTCTTCCCTCCTTTTTTAACCAACTACAATGGATAATTAGATAAGTTGCATGTTCAATTGCTCTCTCTCTCTCTCTCTCTCTCAAAGACATCTTTTGATCTTACATCAACAGAAGAAAGTCATGGTAAGCCTGCAAGGGGTCCTTTTGATTTTAAAGCAGTTTCCTCTAGAAAACTGAGGGAACTAGCATGTTCCAGCAGTTGAATGCAAGCCTGAGATGAGCATGTAAGCTTAACAGTTTTAGAACTAGGCTTATATATATACACTGATATTGTTTACAAACAGATTCTAAACTTAGAACACTTACACATATATATTTGGTTTAATCAATTAAATTATCTGTGTAGTCTTATCTGTTGGAATTCAAATTCAAAGTAAAATTGTAAAGTTAAATCAGATAAAGTCAAGTAGTTATCTGTTGGTTCCTTGATGGAAGGAACTGACTCATAATAGTTACAACAGTTAAACTTATAACTGTTTTCTGCATGTACTGGTCTTGATCCCCACTAGAGCACTATAAATATCCTCATTCAGATATTATCCCATCAAGCAATTTCGAGAGACTAAAGAGTGTAATCTAGAAGAAGATCAAAATGCGATCAATGACTACTCAATCAAGTTAGTTCATGTTTTCTTTTGTTACTTAATTCAAGTTTGACATAGTTATATGCAGTATTAGATTAAAAGCATGTTTTATAACTTATATTTGGTATCAGAGCAAACTATGCTCGGATTTGGATTAGTAATATGCATGAATTAGACTTGTTTATAGATCTGGGACCTTTACTATGCATCTGATTGAAAAGATGATAACATTTTTATCTTTTAAACATACGCTTTTAGACTTGTTTATAGATCTGGAACCTTTACTATGCATCTGATTGAAAAGATGATAACATGTTTATCTTTTAAACATACGCTTATGTTATAAATATGGCATGAAATGCTAATTCTCAAACTGATTACTCATATATGTTCTTATATGTGTATACTGCTACATTCTTCTATGCTTTTACTAAATGCTATCATAGTAGCCAAGTTTTACATAGATACATGCATAAGGCAAATATTGTTTCCTTAAAATTGTGTTCTTTGAATGTATATATTCAATACTAACAAATTAGTTGAATATACACATGTAAAATTTCATCTGGAAAGGAATAAGTGAAGAAAACTTAAATCTGGAATTGTTTTAACTTCCAAAGCGGTTAAAATTTTATGAACCCCATGATTTTAAGTTCATATCAGATAGTCTATAATCTGTCTATAATTAAAAGATGAGTGTATCACAAATGATACCAAATTCTTGTAATTGATATGTATTATATCTGATTGTATAAACTGAATTAAATGTTTCTTCTATCATGATTGAACATTTGGGATATGCAAAACATATAAATTTCTGGTGTAGAGTAACTACTAGATATGTATATATGTGTATGTGCAATTAAGTCATTGAGTATGACTGATTTTAAGTTCAAATTCATTTCAGCCATGAATTTCCCTCTGAATATAAATCAGTACCAACTGCTCAATGGACTGAATTATCAGAAGTGGAAGGCAGATATTGAACTCAATTTAGCAATGCTGGATATTGATCAAGTGATGAAACAAAATCCAGTGATGAAACAAGATCCACCAACTGAACCTGAAGAGAATGCATCAAAGGAGCAGAAGGACAAATATCTGAAATGGCTGAAACACAACAAAATGGCCTTGATATGCATTAAGAAAAGCATGAATGATGCTGTCAAAGGAGGAATACCAAATTTTGAGTTTGCAAAGGAGTACTATAACTCAATTGCTGAGAAGTATAAAACATCTGACAAGGCTGAGACAAGCAGGGTGATGAGCAAACTGACTGGGATGAAATACAATGACACTGGAAGCATAAGAGAATACATTATGAATGGAGCAAATCTTGCTGAGAAACTGAGGGGCCTGAGGATCAATGTTGATGAATCATTTCTGGTGACTTTGCTTCTGAACTCATTCCCCGATGAATACAGTCACCTTAAGAGTTTCTATAACACACAGGAGGGAAAATGGAGCCTTAATAAATTAATCTCCATTTGTGTGCAGGAAGAAGAGGATAAAATAAAAAAGGGAAAAGCTGTGAGCATCAACTACATTAACAAGCCAAAGAAATATCATGGCAATAAGTACTTCGGCAACAAGAATGGTGTTTCCAGTTCTGGTGTGAAATCTGATCTGAATAAGGGAAAGTCTATCAAGAATCATGGTCCAATGAAATGTTTCTTTTGCAAAAAGACTGGCCACTTTAAGAAGGACTGTGAGGGCTTCAAAAATTGGCTGAATAAGAAAGGTAATTTTCTTTTAAAATCTGTGTTTTCAGTTGAGTCAAATTATTTTACCAATGATAATTCTTGGTGGTTTGACACTGGTTCTCCTATTCACATTGTGAATTCATTGCAGGGATTATCAAGAATAACAATCCCAAGAAGGAATGAAACTAAAGTATGTACTGCAAATGGAGAACAAGTTGAAGTTCAAGCTGTAGGAACTGTCAAGTTATTGTTTAAAAATAAGTTTGTGTTAGAATTATCAAATGTGTATTGTATTCCTAAAATAAAGAGAAACCTAATATCTGGTTCTCAGTTTGTATTGGATGATGATTTTAGTTTTTCAAGTAATAATAAAGTTATGTGTTTATATAAAAATTCAATCTGTTTTGGTGATGCAACTTTAATTGATGGTTATTGGCATGTAAATTATATCAATGATTCTGTGAAAAATCATCAGATCTTTCATGTTACTCATTCTGTTGGCATAAAAAGAAAGTTTTCACAGCATAGATCATCATTTTTATGGCATAAACGTTTGGGACATATTTCAAAAACAAGGCTGCATGATCTTGTAAAACAAGAAATCCTTCCTGCATTAAACTTTGCTGATTTTGACACATGTGTAGACTGTATATATGAAAGGAAAGATGACAAATAAAAGAAATTTTTCTTCAACAAGAGCTACAAATTTACTAGATTTAATTCACACTGATGTGTAGAGACAATATGTGGAAACTCTTATTTTATTACATTTATAGATGATTTTTCAAGGTACTGTTTTGTTTATTTAATTTCTGAAAAATTTCAAGTGTTAGAAGTTTTCAAAGTATTCAAAACAGAAGTCGAAAGACAAACAGAATGACTTATTAAGGTTGTTAGATCAGATCATGGGGGTGAGTATTATGGAAAATATTCAGAAAAAGGGCAACATAAAGGGCCATTTGCCATATATCTTGAACAATGTGGCATAGTTGTAACGGCCCGGCACGCGCCGTAGAGATATTGTCCGCTTTGGGAATCACCCCGCACGGTTTTGCTTCGGGAGCTGCCTGCCTGCTAGCTTCCCAGTAGGTCACCCATCCTGGGATTGCTACGGGGCGAGCAAGCTTCACTTCGGAGTTCCCATCCCTTCCGAAGCCACTACGCTCCTAAAACGCTTCTCTACATATTGTGCTAACCCTGCACATATAAGCATCGCATCCACTCTCCCTCGGGCGATGTGGGATTTGTGACCTACCTACCTGCTAGCTTCCATAGCCAGGTCAAGTCAGGTCCACACAATCCACCCTAAGGCCGGGTCATCTCAATTTGTCACATCCCGAAACCAATTTAACTAAATTACTGAGTTTTATATTAGTTACCGACGAATATATCCGTGCATGGTAATTTAGTAAGGTAGTTGTAATAATCCGATTTTATTCGTATTAATTATATAAATTTTCTTGTAATTATTGGAAGCATGATTTACGAGTATTTGAATGTTGTATGCTTTTATTTACTTGTCACGCTATGTCGGAAGTATGTCCGAAAGTTAAATTCGAAGATTTGTTTGAAGTTTTAATGGGGAAAAGTTGACTTTGTGATCCGTTGTAATTTTCGAAAAGTTTCCTTCACGAAAATTGTAGAGCACGCCGATACGAGTTCGTAGACACGTGACACGCGTGAAACGGACGTCGTATGAAGAAGTTATGACATGTAGAAGTTATTTACTATTTCGGAAAGATTACTATAAAAAGGGGATTTTTCGGGAAAAGCGGGGGAGTTTTCCATTTCGGGTAATTATCATGTAGTGTTCATAATTACTGTACAAATTTTACTGTTCATCGTCTCTCTCCCCGATCTGGATCGTCGACGCGCCGATCTCCGCCGTCCAGCCACCCCAGCTCGCGCGCCACCCAGCAATCGACGAGTCTCGGCCTCCTCTTCATTTCCAGGTGGCGATCTGCCCGGGGGAGCCACCGTGCACGGCGCAGCAAGCTTGGGAAGTCCGGCCACCGTGCGCGACGGCGCTCCAGGCATCGCCAGACCGTGCGCCACCCATCGATCGGCTCGGTTTCTTCTTGCAGTCCTCTCTGTGCTAGTGGTTTCCGCCGAATCGAGCTCTCGAGCACGGATCGAAATCGTGTTCTTCCCGACCCGATTCCACCATTCGATCCGGATCCGACCCGACCCTACCCGGTTCGACCCGAGCCGGCCCACATTGACCGACCCGCGTTGACCGTGACTGGGGCGTAGACCGTTGACCGAGTGTTGACCGTGACCGTGGCGTTGACCGTTGACCGAGACTGGATGTTGACCATTGACCGGGCGTTGACCGTTGACCAGGTTTGACCCGATTCCGGAACTGCGGCGATTCGATCCGACGCGATCCTACAGCGGTCCGAATCGACTCTAAATGGATATTTACCACTTCTGGTAAATTAAGGTGAGTAACCTCAACGTATTAAAATTAAATACGAGTTTAATTTAGTATATTGTTTCTGCCTAAACCCGGGGGTCTTGGTAGATACTTGATGAATCCAACTCGATCTCCTGCAATCCTGCTTACTAAGGGGAATACCGGGCGGGCCGGCCTTCACCTCTCCGATGCCTAAGTTAGTATAGTTGGAATATATATAACCTGGGCACGTATGTAAGCAGGGAGAGAGACAAGTTACCTATTTATAGTGGTAGCTGAGGCCTATATATAGGTGGTTGGGGGTGAGGGCTGGCCTCATTCTTCGATGTGGGACTAGTTCTCTTCTGTTTGGACATTCTGGTGCCCTCTTTGGCAGGCGGGCGTCCCTGGTCCCAGGATCCCTGGAGGCAGGATAGACCACTGGGGCCCGAGGCCTGGTGCTGGTGGTCCGATCCTGGGTCCTGGTCCGGGCCCTGGTGCGCTTGCTGCGGGTCTGTGGGCCCTGGTGTAGCCTCTCTGGCTACTGTCAACAAGTCCCCCAAGTTCCCGGTCAAGTGCAATCTTGAATGGGGACTTAAGATCTGTCTTGCTCTTGGCCTGCAGACCCGCAGGGTTACCAACCTACCGGTGCTCAGTCCCCCAAGTCCGCGTTAAAGATTGGGCGTGACCGAGGTGAGTATCTGGATCTTGAATGGGTGTTCCTAAAGTATCGAAACGAGTCCCGGATGAACCATATCGGTGCGGGGCGGAGTTCACGGGAGCTCGACGGGCGTCCTGCCATATCAAAACGAGTCCCGGATAAACTTGCAGACTAGCCTTCGGGGAGGCCTGTTGGTGCGTGGAATAGGTCAACAGGTGCCCGAAGGGTGTTATGGCCGCGCTGAGGCGTTGTTTTAACACTTGCTAGCTCTTCTCAGCTTTTGTTGTTTAAGCGTTGAGGTAATGTGCAGGTTTGTTAGCCTGCGGGGAGACTTGCTCTGTGTTAGAGAGACAATCTGCCCGGTGGAGTGGCGTTGAGATAACGAGTCTCACCATGTATCCCCAAGGGTATCACAGTTCAGTGTGATGCAGGGTTTTTATCCTGTTGGACAAGAGTACATTGGTTAGATGTAAGCTCGCCCGGGTTTATAAAGCCCATGCGTTTAGAAGCCTCGAGTTGTTGCTGGCTCGTCCCTGCCCGTAGGCGTAGGGAATGACATCCGGTAGAATATTTTGGAGCTGGTTGAATGTCACATGCCCGGTGGAATGCCATAGTGCTGGGAGGATCTCGACCGGGTGGTCTGCCATATCGGGGTGAGTCCTCCAGTGAAATGGCATTCAGCCGGTGTAAATAACCGTGACACGTCATGGTGTCGGGTTGATTTGAAGGTTGACCTTTGTGAAGCGAGGAGAGGGGACGCCTCGTTGCGTGCTCCTTGCTTACTAACTGTTGCTTGCGGGTGGGACATGTGGCTGACATGCAATGAAGGGGGAGCCCATCAGTTCCATCAGTTATGATGGCATGGGATCCTTTATTGATGCCGTGGACACGTGTCGGCAGGGGGCGGACTGAGATGGAGGGGATCGACGGCTGGGGTTGCCTGACCTTTGTTGTTGCCCTATTTATCGTCTCATCTGCTTTCCTCCTGCCGCACTTTGCTTACCCTTTGCCTTCTGCTCTCCTCTTCCATCTTTCGGCAGAACTGAACTTTTGTTTTGAGGTTTGATGGCTTCTGGGAGATCTGCGCATTATGCCAGTGGCGGTCGTGGGCCTAGGAGGCACGAGCTGCGGGATGGTGATGGGACGATTGTCTGCGACGAAGCAATCAGAAGTATGGACGAGAGGGAGATTAGGGAGTTTCGGTCGAGGTGGGATATCAACTCTTCCGTTAAACTTCGAGGCTTGCATCCCGGCGAGCTGGCCTGTAATTCGGAGCCGGGCTGGGTCGCCGTTTTTGATGACCAGTTCCGCAACGGACTATCGCTGCCGTTGTCGGGATTTGTCCAGTACATGCTGAGCTCACTGAATCTTTCCCCAGCCCAGCTTCCGAGCAATCAGTGGAGGCAGTTGCTTGGGCTTGGGTGCCTGTTCTGTTTGAGTTATATGGACTGGCCCACGGTTAATGAATTTCGGGCGCTGTACAGGATTTCTTACTGCAGAAAGGGCCAGTGCCGTGGTTGCGTGAATTTTGCCACGCGGGAGCATGGTGCTGCCATTACGCATCTGCCGGCGACGGTTTTGTATGGCTGGAGGAGGTCGGTGGTGCTGGCTGGTGGTAAGTGGCAGCGTACCTGGAGGGGTTATCAAGTGCCCGGGGCATATCAACCGATCGGGGACCAGACCTACGAATTGGAGAACCTGGAGAAGCAACGGTTATTCCGTTTGTTTTATGGCTGGGACCATGATAGCCGGAGCACCTACAATTTCACTCGGTGGAACGTGCTGGAGGTGCTGGGGATGGGGAGAAAACCTACTAATGGTCCTCGGCCCGCGCTTAAAGTTGAGGAGACTATCGAGCCGGATGAGGAGCTTATAGCAGCGCGGTTGATGGAGATAGGGGAGGAGGCCGCAAAAGTCGTTCTTGACGTGGCTACCCAGAAGCGTACGAAGCATGCAAGGCCGGTGCCGCTAGTGTTCTCGGACGCTCATTATGGGAGGCGGCCGGGCGGCGAGAACAATTCCCCACTCCGCATTCGGGAGGTGCGGGCGGAGGGCCTCCCGGGGCTAGAGCCTGTGGCGCGACAAATGGCAGTGCGTACCTCGCGGGAGAGGGAATCGGTGGTTTTGCCCGAGCACCGTCGAAGCAGCCACAGTGAAAGTCCGGCAAAGAGAGCGAGGGTATTTGATGTGGGGGCGTCAAGCTCAGCCGGGCCGATGGAGCGAGCCATAGTCCCGACTGTGGAGGCGGGTGGTCGAAGGACTCAGGAACCGGAAACCGTTCGTAGCTCTGGTGGTGGATTTAGTAGGCTTGTGGCTGGTATAATCGAAACCTTGGGGCTCGACCGGGAGGGGTCCTGGACCGAAAATCCGGGCGAGAGTGTGGCGGAGCCCGTGGGACTGGCTCTACGGGTAAATGTTTTTCTGTGAGTCCTCTTCCGTAATGTGACATGAGCTGATGCTCCTTTTGCTTTCTTTTGGCAGCTGGCTCAGAGGTTTTATGTCGCCGGCCCCAGAATGGAGGCTGCCGCCGTCCTGGAGAAGCGGGTGGAGGAGCTGGGTGTTAAGGTGGGTGTGGCGGAAGCCAAGCTTGCGAAGGAAAGGGAGGAAGGCGGCCGGCTGAGCGCGGAACTCGTGCGGGAGAGAGAGGAAGCTAGCCGACAGCTTGTCGCCCGTGATGGGAGGATTGCCGAGTTGGAGGCAAAAGTTTTGGAGCTGCAGGCCCAAATGACGGCGGTCGTTTGGGGACGGGAGAGGCTGGTGGAATCCGAACTTGCTGAAGTGGCCGATAAGGCCGTTGACGAGTTTCGGGAGTCGTCAGATTTTGAGGAGATGCTGGAGAAGGCCCGCACGGAGGGTATAAGTGATGCCTATCTGGAGTGGCGGGAGAAAGGGTGGCTCGATGCCGAGCGGATGGAGGCTGACATAGCCCTGATCGTGATGAGGGAGCAAGAGCGGGAGCTAAAAGGTGGCGGGCCGGGGGTTGTGGGTTCCGGGAGCGCTAGCTAGGTGTTTGCTCTGTACATATATCCTGTAATTGGTGTAGTCTCTTTAATGCCATAACTGCACATTGCAATGCTTGCCAATTACACTTTCGTTCCTTTACGATTGCTACTATCTAGGGTAAAAGCGTAGGTGTTCGATTTTCCATGGCCTGGTGGAATAGATGCCCGTAGCGTCTATGATGTGGAATGTTGCCAGGCCTACGGCCGCGGTGATCTGGTAGGGTCCCTCCCATGTTGGCTGCAAGGCCAATGGCTTTTTCTGGACCTTCCTCATGACCCAGTCGCCGACTTGCAGCTTTCTTTCCCGGACCCTTCTATCGTAGTACCGGGCGACCCGCTGCTTGTAGGTTTGGTTTCGCATGTGCGCTCGGTCGCGCCGCTCCTCGATGAGGTCCAGGTTGAGTAGTAAGCCGTCGGCGTTTGTGTCGGCGTCGTAATTCTCGACCCTGCCGCTGGGTATCTCAGTCTCCACAGGGAGCACTGCTTCACTCCCGAATGCCAAGCAGAACGGGGTCTCTCCTGTTGCCTCTGCTGCCGTTGTCCGGATGGCCCATAATACCGCGGGGAGTTCCTCGGCCCAGCATCCCTTCTTGGCATCCAGTTTCTTTTTAAGAAGAGTTTTGATAATCTTATTGACCGCTTCTGCCTGGCCGTTGGTCTGCGGGTGTGCTACCGAGGCAAACAGCATCCGGGTCCCCAGGGAGGCTGTGTACTGGATGAGATCCGCGTTGTTGAATTGCGTCCCATTATCCGTGATAATAGTCTGCGGCACCCCAAACCTACAGTAGATGTTTTTCCACAGGAATTTCTTAACCCGTTCCTCAGTGATCTTTATCAACGGTTCTGCCTCGACCCATTTAGTTTGGTAATCCACTGCCACAATGGCGTACTTGTATTGTCCTACTGCCACGGGGAAAGGGCCGATGATGTCTAATCCCCACTGTGCGAAAGGCCAAGGTGCCAACAGGATTGATAATGCGATTGCCGGGGCACGAGGTACCGAGGCGTACATGTGGCATTTGTGGCAGCCGCGTGATATTTTCCTCGATACTGCCGCCATATCGGGCCAGAAATAGCCCGCTCGGAGTGATTTGTGGGATAATGACCTTGCGCCGGAGTGATTACCGCATACCCCTTCGTGGATCTCTCGCATGATTGCTTCTCCTGCCTCCTTAGTCACACACCTCAGCTGGGGGAAGCTGTGGCCCCTTCGGTATAATTGGCCGTTAATGAGGCCATACCGGGCACACCGGAGGTGCAGCCTCCTGGCTTCCACCGCATCCTGGGGGCTGGTTTTGTCGGTCAGATACTTGACTATTGGGTCCATCCAGCTCGGTGGTACCTGTTCTACCGCGAATATTTCGGAGATGGTCTTGCTTATACTTGGCTTTTGGAGGGTCTCGATTTTAGCTCTCCGGTACTCTGGAGGGTAGTTTCCGGTTGCTAACCTCGCAAGGGCGTCTGCATGCCTATTTGCCTCCCGGGGAATATGTTGGATCGTGGCGCCGCGGAAGAACCCGATCAGTGTTTTGGCCAAAGCCTGGTAGGAGGATAGCTGAGGATCTTTAACCTCGAACACCCCGTTCATCTGGTTGACTACCAAGCTGGAGTCGCTGTATATGTCCATGGATGAGATTCCCAGCTCCTTGGCCAGTTGCAGACCGGCTATGAGGGCCTCGTACTCGGCAGCGTTATTGGAGGTGGTAAAAAGGAACCGTAGTGCATACTCGTACGATTGGCCGTCGGGTGAGGTTATCAGGACCCCGGCCCCACTCCGTTTGGCGGTTACGGAGCCATCCATGTAAAGTTTCCAGCCGGTGGGAAGGTCTGGTTCGATCTTGGCGGTTTGTTCTGCCCCTGCGTCCTCGAGCCGGGCGGGATGGACTTCTACCGCCATTGGGGTGAGCTCACATATGAAGTCCGCAGCAGCCTGTCCCTTGATGGCTGTTCGTGGGGCATAGGTGATGTCGAATTCCCCTAATTCGACTGCCCATCGTACGAGCCTCCCGCTAGTGTCTGGCTTTTGCAGGATCTGCCGCAGGGGGTGGTTGGTATATAAGGTGATGGAATGAGCCTGGAAATAGTGCCGGAGCTTCCTGGCGCTAACAATCAAGGCTAGAGCCAATCTCTCTATATCGGGGTACCGGCCCTCGGCTCCTGTAAGTCCCTTTCCCGCGTAGTATACCGGAAGTTCGAGCGTGCCCTCCTTTCTGACGAGAGCGGCGGAGACGGCGGCTGCGGATGCGGCTATGTAAAGGTACAACATTTCTCCCGGCAGTGGTTTGGATAGGAGAGGAACTGCAGCCAGGTATGCTTTGATGGACTGGAACGCTGCCTCATGCTCCGCAGCCCAGAGTATCTTCCTGGTTTGCTGTGCCTTGAGCAGTTTAAAGAACGGGACGCACTTATCGGTTAAACGGGAGATGAATCTGGCCAGGGCGGCCAACCGGCCGGTCAAGATCTGGACCTGGTTTCTCTCTCCTGGTGTTTCCATATCAAGGATTGCCTGGACCTTCAGCGGGTTGGCTTCTATCCCTCGCTGGCTGATGATGTGCCCTAGAAAAAGACCCTCTGAAATCCCGAAAAGACACTTCTTCGGGTTCAAGCGCATTCCGAATTTGAGCATTTTACCGATGACCACGGCCAAATCCCGGACGTGGGCCCCCGCAGTTAAGCTTTTGACCAACATGTCATCAACGTAAACTTCCACGGTTTTGCCCATCTCTTGTTCCAGCATTTGGTTCACCATCCGTTGGTAGGTGGCGCCGGCGTTCTTTAGACCGTACGGCATCCTCTTATAGCAGTAGGTGCCTCGGTCGGTTGTGAATGACGTGTGTTCTTCATCATCCGGGTGCATCCGTATCTGGTTGTACCCGGCGTAGGCGTCCATGAAGCTGAGCAGCTTGAAGCCGGATGTGGAGTCAATGAGCTGATCAATCCGAGGGAGCGGGAAGCTGTCCTTTGGGCACGCCCGGTTTAGATTAGTGAAGTCCACGCACATACGCCACTGACCGGCTGCCTTCTTCGGTACCATGACCACGTTGGCGAGCCAGCGCGGGTACTGGACTTCCCGGATGAAGCCTATGCCCATGAGTTTCTGCACTTCTTCTCTAATCGCCTCATATTTTGCCGGGCTGAAAGACCTCCTCTTTTGCCTCGTCGGGGGGACGCTGTGTAATGAGTTTAGCCGGTGAACGGCTATCTCTGGGGATATGCCCGGCATGTCTTCGTAGGACCATGCGAAGACCGAACTGTGGTCCCGGAGAAAGGCGATGAGTTCTTCCCTGACGACCGGGTCGAGTTGTGTCCCTATCACTACGCTTCGGTCCGGGTGGTCTTTGGAAATACAGATGGCTTCGGTTTCCTCCACTGCCGAAGGTCGCTCTGGTTTCTCGGTGAACGTGAATCGCCTAACTCTACCTGGAGCGATGTCATCACGGGGGTCAAGACTCAGATCCGGCGCTGGTACTTGCTGAGCGGTTGTAAAGACCTCGGCCCGCTTCCTCCCGTGGGTCAGGGCTTCTGCGTAGTACTTACGGGCGATTCTCTGGTCCCCGCGTATAGTTATAACTCCGGCTGGTGAAGGCATCTTCAACATCAGCATATGGCCGGCAATGAACGTTTTGAGCCTCCATAACCCTGGCCGACCGATTATACCATTGTACGACGATGATGAATTCCAAATGCTCTGTTTTCGTTCTGTCTCCCTTGCCGAAAATGATTGGTAGGTAATCGGATCCTAGAGGCTGGACTACCTCACCGGAGAAGCTTATCAGCGGCTCGTTATCCTGGGATAACTTGTTCCTCCCTCTTTGCAGCCCTCGGTACGCGTCTCGGAACATTACGTTGACAGAGGCTCCAGTATCGATCAGCATACGACTGGTTATCCAGTGGTCTATTTGGACCGTGATAAGGAAGGGGTCGGTGTGCGGTTGGATCACATCCTCCGGCTCTTCATCCTCATAGAAAGTGACCGAGTTCCATCCGGTTTTAGCGGCTTGGACGCTTCGTTCTCTGAAGGCTTAAACCTCCCTCCCCCGGATTGATCTCAGGCACCGCTTCTTTGAGCTCCGGGTGAGCTGACCGATATGGTCCCCACCGTGGATCATGTTAATGCTCCCGTGTACCTCGATCCACCCGGGGGTTCGTGTGCATATAGTCCCTATCGGCCGAGCTTGCGGTCGGTCCGCGCTGGGGCTACCGGGGCGGGCTTGGTTTTGTACGACCGCCTTCTGTGGTTTCCGATCTGGGATCCGAAGGTCCGGTTCGTAGGGTTTTCTTGCTGGCGAAGGAACCGGGGCCCGTGGTGTCCGCTCTGCTGACACAGCTACCTGGATCCGAGCTGGGTGCCCAAAAGGTGGTCCTCTTCCTGGTCGGGGATCATTGTCACTGCTTCGCCGGGGTTGCCACTCCTTTCGCGCCTCTATCCCCCTGGCGGCTACAGGTACCCGGCTGATATGTAGCCGCCCGGCTTTGCTTCCGTGAGGGGATGGCGGTATGCCATCTGAGATCCGCTTGGGCGCCTTGTTCCCATATGTCTCTTGTTCTGCCTGAGCATGCCTAACGGCCACGGTCATCAGCTCGTCGGACGCCAGCGGCCCCTGCGCTTGTAAGTTGTATGAAAGTTCCCCAGCTCTTAATCCTTGCTTGAAGGCCATCCCCGCAATCCTCTTATCCAAGTTTCTTACCCCGGACGTGGCGACCTGCCACCGGTTAACGAAGGCGCGTAATGGTTCGTGGTTAGCCTGCATGCAATCGAAGAGGACCGTCGATGGCTGGGCTGCCGTGGCTTTAAGGACGAACCGGCCGACAAACCTATCGGCCAACTGTGCGAAAGTTCGACCGAGTCCACCGGTAGCTCGTAGAACCAACCCAATGCCTCCCCTGCGAGCGTTTCTCGGAATATGTTGCAGCTCACGGCATCCGAATAGCCCCTAGCGCTTGTCTTCGACTTGAAGCTATCCAAGTGCCGGTACGGGCAGCTCGTTCCCGAGTATGTCAACTTCAGAGGCCTTTGGTCGCCAGATCCCCCCGTTTCCCGGATCCGGCGTGGGAAGGGTCCAATGCGCTCGGTAAACCGTGCGCCGTCCTGCGGTCGTCCCGCCTTCCGCTCGCTGGTCTCCATGCGGCTCTTTATGTCCGATACCGAAGCGGAAAGTGCCTCGATCGTTCGCGCGGTGGAGCTATCCCGCTCTCCTGATGCCTGATCTGTGCGTTACGGGAGCTTGACTGGGCCGGAATCTTTCAGAGCCTCTGAGAAGAGGGGTACGGGCATATGGACGGTCTTCCTCCTGCCCGTAGGCAGCCCTATCTCGAGATGCGGGAATTCGCTAGCCTTGCTCGCTGTGTGCGAGGCCGCCCGAGGGGTACCCGGCTGGCCTTCTCGCTCCAGGGTTGCTAACAGGGCGGTGGTTACTGCCTTCAGTTCCCGACTTCGGGCCTCTGCTCTTAACCGATCCTGATCGCCCTCCTTTCGCAATCGCTCAATTTCTGCCTTCATCTTTCTTATTTCCCCTGCTCCAACCGGGTCGGGATTCTCTGAGACTTGACGATCGTGAGCCTTGTTTCGAACAGGAGGAAGTGCGAACCTCGCACCGACCTCGGCCTTTATGCTACGGGCCGGGCCGGGGAACTGAATTCGCGCTTCCGGACTTCCTTTGCGGTCGGGGGAAAGAACGAACCTCGCACCGATCGCGGCCCCTGCGTGTGGGGCCCGGTCGGGGAACTGAATTCGTCCTTTCGATCCTTCCGTGCTGGTCTTTATCTTTCTTCCTTCCATGGCTTCCGGACTACGGTTTTAGCGATCTCTTAAAGGGTCACCAGGGCCCTACTTTCCGGCACAGCGACACTGACTTTTTGAACGATATTCCCACAGACGGCGCCAATTGTTTCTGCCTAAACCCGGGGGTCTTGGTAGATACTTGATGAATCCAACTCGATCTCCTGCAATCCTGCTTACTAAGGGGAATACCGGGCGGGCCGGCCTTCACCTCTCTGATGCCTAAGTTAGTATAGTTGGAATATATATAACCTGGGCACGTATGTAAGCAGGGAGAGAGACAAGTTACCTATTTATGGTGGTAGCTGAGGCCTATATATAGGTGGTTGGGGGTGAGGGCTGGCCTCATTCTTCGATGTGGGACTAGTTCTCTTCTGTTTGGACATTCTGGTGCCCTCTTTGGCAGGCGGGCGTCCCTGGTCCCAGGATCCCTGGAGGCAGGATAGACCGCTGGGGCCCGAGGCCTGGTGCTGGTGGTCCGATCCTGGGTCCTGGTCCGGGTCCTGGTGCGCTTGCTGCGGGTCTGTGGGCCCTGGTGTAGCCTCTCTGGCTACTGTCAACATATATTTATTTTTATATGCAAATAATTTACGTGATATTTATTATTTGGGCATCGGAGATATCTTTCCTTATGAGGTGTTGTAGGCTTGTAATTTAAAATGAAGTTTGTGTTTATTATATAAATACTCATATGAGCAAGATTATCGTAAAACTATATAAACCATCGGGTCCAATAATTCATATAGTTTTACGATAATTGTCTATTTGGATAGATTGGGGGAAATGTGAGTATGGATATTTCTTCACCACATCAGGATCGTCTGATGCTATCTAGTCGTAGCGTGGGACGCTACACGTAGCCCTGGGAGGTTCCGACCCGAGTCTGGGAGGCTCACTGTTACATTTGGGTCGTCTTGAGCTAGCTAGCAGTAGCGTGGGACGCTACATGTAACCCTGGGAGGTTCCGATCCTTAGTAAGCCTGAGATTGTGTTATGAGAGGCCGGGTCGTCTTGAGCTAGCTAGCAGTAGCATGGGACGCTACATGTAGCCTAGGGAGGTTCCGACCCTAGCCTGGGAGGCTCACTGTTCCATCTGGGTCGTCTTATGCTAGCTAGCGGTAGCGTGGGACATTGTTTCAGTAGCCCTGAGAGGTTCCGACCTACAGCCTTGGAGGCTGGGTCGTCTTATTACTAGCTAGCAGTAGCGTTGGACGCTACTTAGTAGCCCTGGGAGGTTCCGACCTGCAGTCTTGGAGGCTGGGTCGTCTTGTTGGCTAGCTAGTACCCACGCAGTAGCGTTGGCCGCTACTTAGTAGCCCTGGGAGGTTCCGACCCGAGCCTGAGGCTTACTGTTATATGGTGGTGCTGACTTTCCCCTGATGTATCTGATATGATGAGATACATTACGATATTTTGTTATGTGATGAGATACATTTTGATATTTGGTTATGTGACTTCGAGAGAATTTTTATGTTGGGAGAATTCTAATTATTCTATACATTCCTGAACCAGCGGGGCTGGATATTGTTATTATGAAAATCATTGAGAATGGGCCGATGAAAATTCTATCGTTTGATTTAAAGTATTAATTATGTTAGGTTGTGAAACATATTTACTCCAATTAAAAGTGTTCTGTAATTTACTATGTTTGTGAAGTTATTTTGAGACGTGTGACCCTGTCTGTTCCCAGTGGGTGGGCGGTTGCGGTATGGGAGCAAAGAGATCTTTAGTTGGTTTTCGAATTATTAAAAAGACCTGTTTCTGATTTTCCGAGGGAATTTCTGGGACGGGTCCTTACAATAGTTGCTCAATATACTACTCCATATACACCACAACAGAATGGTGTTTGTGAGAGAAGAAACAGAACTCTCATGGGAATGGTCAGAAGTATGTTTTGTAGATCAGGGCTACCGAGGTTTCTATGGGGGGAAGAATTGAAAACAGCAAATTACATATGTAATAAGACCCCAAGTAAAGTCATCAACAATACTCCTTTTGAGAATTGGTGTGGAAGAAAACCTAGTGTTAATCATATGCACGTTTGGGGATGCCAAGCTGAAGCAAGAGTCTACAACAATAAAAATGATAAACTGGAGTCTAGATCAATCAGTGCCTATTTTATTGGATACTCAGAAAAATCGAAGGGGTACAAGTTCTACTGTAATGGAAGGCACAATAGGATTTTTGAGACACATAGAGCAACATTTATTGATGAAGTTTTTGATCAAAGTGAGGTCATGATGGATGATGTTTTAGTAGACAGTCAATATTTTGACATGGAGGAATGGTTTGTATATCCAGAAGTTGTGCAGCAAACTGTCTCACATATGATTGAAGATGCAGTACAACCACTAATAATGGAAAATCAAATTGCAGCAGTCATGAATGAAGATGTTCTTGAACAGGATGCTATGATGGAAGCTAATGACGTTCAGCAAAATGAAGTAATTCTAGAAGCAGTTGTCAATGAACCTGTGCCATTGAGGAGATCAGAAAGAGCAAGAAAATCTGCTATCCATGATGACTATCATCTGTATCCATTGACTGTGAAGGAGGCTATGCAATCTGTAAATAGTCACAAATGGAACCTTGCAATGGAAGATGAACTTCTGAGTATGTCACAGAATGGAGTCTGGGAATTGGTGGATAAAACTGAAAATGTGAAACCTATTGGATGCAAATGGGTTTTCAAGACTAAGAGAAATGCATATGGCAAGATAGAGAGATACAAGGCAAGGCTAGTGGCAAAATGATATAATCAGAAAGAAGGTATAGACTACAATGAAACGTTCTCACCTGTTTCAACTAAGGATGCATTTAGAGTGATGATGGCTTTAGTTGCACATTTTGATCTTGAACTACATCAAATGGATGTCAAGACAGCTTTCTTAAATGGAGATTTGCTAGAAGACATTTACATGTTGCAACCTGAAGGATTTATTGAAGATGCAGACAAGGTATGCAAGCTTAAAAAGTCCATTTATGGTTTAAAGCAAGCATCTAGGCAATGGTATTTAAAGTTTCGTGCTGTGATTACTAGTTTTGGTTTTGAAGAAAATAAATTAGATGAATGTGTGTACAGCAAGATCAGTGGGAGCAGTTTTATTTTTCTAGTTTTATATGTGGATGATATATTACTAGCTAGCAGTGATGTGGGGTTATTGAAAGCTACAAAAAGGTTTTTGATGGATCAATTTGATATGAAGGATATGGGGGAAGCACATTATGTGCTTGGTATTGAGATAAGTAGGGATAGAAAAAGAGGAATGTTGGGGTTGTCACAGAATAACTACATAGATAGAGTTCTGCAAAGATTTGGCATGGAGAGATGTAGGTCTGGAACTGCACCAATTTCTAAGGGAGATAAGCTGCACAAAGGACAGTGTCCACAAAACAATATGGAGAGGAAGAACATGGAAAATGTTCCCTATGCAAGTTTAGTTGGAAGTCTGATGTATGCACAAGTGTGCACCAGACCAGACATCAGTTTTGCAATAAACATGCGTCAAGATATCAATCAAATGCTGGGTATGAACACTGGGTTGCAGGGAAAAAGGTGATGAGATACTTGATGGGAACAAGGAATCACATGCTTATCTATAAAAGAAATGAAGAAGTGGAATTGCAAGTTGAATGTTACACATATGCTTCTTACAAGCAAGATATGGATGACTTGAAATCAAGATCAGGTTATATATTCATGCTTGCAGGGGGAGCTACCTCATGGAAGACAAATAAGCAGTCCTTGACAGCCACTTCTACTTTCCAGGCAGAATACATAGCAATATTTGAGGCAACTGCTCATGCCTTGTGGTTACGGAATTTCATAGCAAAAATGAAGGTGGTAGATTCAATTGAAAGGCCATTGATAGTGTACTATGACAATGCAACAACAGTTTTCTTCTCAAAGAATAATAGGAGGACTTCAGCCTCAAGAAATATAGATGTCAAACATTTTTCAATTAGAGAGAGTGTCAGAGATGAAGAGATTGAGGTAACAAAGATTGGCACAAAGGAGCAACTTGCAGATTCTCTAACTAAAGCATTGCCGGTTTCAGTGTTTATTGAGCATGTGAAACATATGAGAATTTTAAGTAGTTTCGATGATTAAGATTGTGATCATTATAATTACTATGATTCTATTATGTAATATTGTGGATCAGTACTTATAAGTGATGATTGAATCAGCTACTATTTGAAAAGTTCATGTGATGATGAATATTTTCATTATATATATTACTGCATAATTTCATTAGTATACATTTAGTGATTACTGATTTACATCAGTACAATATGCAGTTTTGTTATAGCCATCTGAATCACTGTGTTTGAATCCGATTACTTTATATCAAACATAATTTTACTAGTGGTAATCCATGTGATTTAGTTTGGTAAAGTGTGATTGTAAAGAACTGATGAATTTTCAAGTCGTCATATACTTTTATAGTTCATCTTATTCAAACTCAGTTGACAGGATTTTGGAACAGATAGTGTTATGAGTCCAAATGCACGCTTTTAGATGTTTCTGTTTGCGAAGAATATGAGTTATATATACAGTCCTAGTTCAGTGGGAGATTGTAAGCTTAACAGTTTTAGAACTAGGCTTATATATATATATATATATATACACTGATATTGTTTACAAACAGATTCTAAACTTAGAACACTTAATGGTTATCTACACATATATATTTTGTTTAATCGATTAAGTTATCTGTGTAGTTGATAGGAGCACAATGTGCGACGATATTATATGCTTACGCCCTCATTTATGCTTTGTTTGACCCTTATTTGTCTAAGATTGAGTCATAATGTAGTTAGTGTTAATTTTGGTAGAGTTTTGTGAAAAATGGTTAACAATCCGAAAAATGACTAAGTTTGAGAAATCTGGAAAATAGTGTAAAATATGTCTTTTTCGTGATTTTGAGATGAATAAAACTATGATCTATACTTGTCCAAATTCTATGAAATTTGGCGTGCTTGATATTCATATGCTGAGGAATGTCGTGTTAAAATTTCAGATCAATCGGAGTTCGGGAAGTCACCCAAAAATTGGCTGCAAAACGGCAGTCCGAACAAACCAATCCAGGGACTTCCAGGATTTTCCTGGGACTGTGTCCCAACTTCGAAAAATCATTTCCGTCGACTCACAAGGATTTGTATCAAACTGTTTTATGGGGAGATGGCCATATGTGTCTAGTTTATCTGAGACTTGGAATCGCATCAATCGGAGCTCCACGGATGGAGATATGCCGGAATTACTGCAACAAGGTCAAATCTGCCGATTCCAGGAACCTACTGCCTCCTTTTCGTGTTTTCTGTTTTTGATGGACCTAATGGTGCACAAATGCATATGTGAAGATGGTTCAAGCCTTATGAAGGGAAGAGGAAGACACTAGGCCATGGCATTGAAGAAAAACTTGAAGAAAGACGTTCTCCTAGTCACACTAGGAGAAGCTGCCGAATAGAGGCAGATTGTATGCCTTTGTGTGCTGCCGGCAATTGGGGTATTTTTCGATGGACCAAGACATGTCAAATGAAGTCCAAGATCATACAAGAAGTCCATGAAGATGTGAAGCCCAAGCCTTGAAGAAAAATTCAGAAAAAGAAAACCTAATTGAACTATGAAAGGAAGGTTGCAAAACCTAATCCCATGAGGTTTTCTGAAATCTTTGTGCAATAGGGACTGCCGGCAGCCTCTCTCCCTATCCTCTATATATACCCCCACTTTTCATTCTGAAAAATCATCTCATCTCTTGCAAAGCACTAGCCAAAACTCTACCAAATTTTCCTACCAAAGTTCTAACCCGAAACCCTAAAGCACATAGTCACCGATTCCACCTATTCCACCACCATTCACCACCGAACCCATACCTCACCTCAGCCACTGCCGATCCTCTTTCACCACACCAAGACGAAGCTCTCCAAGGTTTCTAAAGTGTGATCCATCCCTATGACTTGTGTTTTTAATTTCGGTTTAGTCACATATTGTTGTTATAAAAATACTTTGTTTCGTTTGGTTTTGTATGATGAACATGAGTTGCAATTTTCATTGAAGTTTATGTTATGATTTTTACAAACAATTGCATGCTTGAATCGTATGTTAGATTAGGGCAGTAACATGTTCTTGTATTTTTAGTTTTTATTCGATTAGTTCTTGAATTTGTGCATAAAAATCAATGTTTACATGATGCTAGGGCCTTAGTACTTGTGTAGATTGCGGTTTCATTCAACTTAATAATTTGGAATTGAGTTAGGCAACGATCGAACTGAATTCTAGGTTGTTAAAATCAAGGTTATTAATTCATGAACTTGCATGTTGATAGGATGAGTGACGCCATACCTAAAGATATGTCTCCAATTTATAGACTCTTGTGTGTAATTACTCTTTGTGTTTGTCTTCGACGTTGAGTGTTTTCAAACATGATTAGTATAATTTTAGGATTCTACGTTGAGTGCTTTCTAAATATTTAAGAAAGAGTCTAGTGATTAGATGACCGTTGAGGCTCTAATTGAAATTGGAATTGAATAGAGTCTAAGAAACTTGAATTAAATTGCCGAGTCTTGCATGATTCTTGTGTGTAATTTGTGCGTTTTGTGTTATGTGATGCGTGAGAGATGATGATCAAACTTGTAAATATTAGATCTAGGATTTTATTTTCTGTTTTTATTGTTGCCGAGCCTAGCAATAGGGCAGCTTGCTGCCGTACCATCCATATCCCCCCATTGTGACGTTTTCTTGTATATATGTGAATATGTTTGTGTCTAACAATTTCATATCTCAGGTACCCTTGATGTGAGCCGAAGCTCGCATGCAATAATAAACCCTGCATTCATTAGTAGTATAGACATAAGTAGGGATCGTTCTAGGCCGGGGATTAAGGGTACCTGAGATATGAAATTGTTAGACACAAACATATTCACAAATATACAAAAACGTCACAAATATGGGGGTATAAGAGTTCGGCAGCAATGCTGCCCCTACACTAGGCTTGGAATTAAAAACAGAAAATAAATCCTAAGCTACTATATACAAGTGATCATCATCTCTCACAAAACATTTAGCACAAAAGACTCTTTAACATGTAGACTAATATGCAAGAAGGTAAGGAATAAGTATGAATGTTGTTTCGACTTAACCAATTTCGATCCCAATTAGAGCCTACGAGGTCATCTAATCGTTGATTACTAGAGTCTTAAGATTAACTACGAGTATAATCCTAAGGTATGTGTTAACCGATTTTACTGGGCCAACAATTAAGCACATGAATCACAAATCGAAGACAAGCGAACAAGTAGGGTCGTCAATCCTCTTATTATCTTGCAAGTTCTAAGGTATTTAGACCTAGTGAGCACATGATTTAAGAAAACTACGAGTATGACTCAACCATGAACTCTATCACATGAAACCTAGCACTTAGAATTACATGTCAAACAACAAATGCTTAAAACAAAACTAGTGTGTCGATTTATTGCCCTAACCTTAGATTACTAATCGAATTAAGTTCTTAAACAACATCGCATACCTATTGTCCTAGTTATCAAACATAAAAATCTACAAGTCACATATTACAAATTAGCATGTAAAAACTCAAAGAAAACGTGGCCTAGCCCTAAGCAATGAATCAAAGAAATCTTCAACATGCAATTTATGAAACCAAAATCCAATCCAAATCATACATAGACATACAATTCGAAACCAAAAATACAAAAGAGTTTCATAGACAAAACTATTCATAGCTACATAAACTTTACTAAACCAAGAGAAAGGAGTGGATCACACTTTTGTAGACACCTTGGATGACTTCGACTCGTGTGGATCCGGCGGAAGATGGAAGGGGTGAGGCTGCTCGGCAAAGGGCTGTGTCGGCAGGAAGTATACCAAGTTTCGGCAGAAACTTGGGTGAGGTGGTGGTGGTTTTTGGCTTAGGGTTTAAGTAGGATTCTTGGGGACAATTTGGTAGAGTTTAGGCCTTGTGTTTAAGCTTGAGATGAGATGATTTTCAGAATGAAAAGTGGGGGTATATATAGAGGAGAGGGGGTGCCGGCTGCCCTATTACAAAAGGAGTTCAGAAAACCTAATACATTAAGGTTTTGCAACCTTCCTTTCTTAGTCCAATTAGGTTTTCTATTCTGAATATTTCTTCAAGGCTTGGGCTTCACATCTTCATGGACTTCTTATATGATCTTGGACTTCATTTGACATGTCTTGGTCCATCGAAAAATACCCCAATTGCCGGCAGCACACAAAGGCACACAATCTGCCAGAATCGGCAGCTTCTCCTAGTTTGACTAGGAGAACTTGTTTCTTCATGTTTTTCTTCAATGCCATGGCCAAGTGTCTTCCTCTTCCCTTCATAAAGCTTGGACCATCTTCACATATGCATTTGTGCACCATTTGGTCCATTAAAAACAGAAAACACAAAAAGGGGGCAGTAGGTTCCTGGAATCGGCAGATTTGACCTTGTTGCAGTAATTCCGGCTTATCTCCCTCCGTGGAGCTCCGATTGATGCGATTCCAAGTCTCACGTAAACTAGACACATAGGGCCATCTCCCCATAAAATATCTCGGCCAAATTCCATGCAAGTCGTCGGGAATGATTTTTCGAAGTTGGGACACAGTCCCAGGAATTTCCTGGAAGTCCCTGGATTGGAATGCTCGGACTGCCCTTTTGCAGCCAACTTTTGGGTGACTTCCCGAACTCCGATTGATCTGAAATTTTAACACAACATTCCTTAGTAAATGAATATTAAGCACACTAAATTTCATAGAATTCGGACAAGGATGGATCATACTTTTGCTCATCTCAAAATCACGAAAAAGACATATTTTACAATATTTTCCAGATTTCTCATATTTAGTCATTTTTCGGATTCTTAACCAAATTTCATCAAAACTCTACCAAAACGACACTAACTACATTATGACTCTATCTTAAACAAATAAGGGTTAAACAAAGCATAAACGAGGGCATAAGCATATAATATCGTCGCACATTGTGCTCCTATCAACTACCCCACACTTATCCTTTGCTAGTCCCTTAGCAAACTAAATTAAACTACGACTCTAAACAAACTATTGCCCCTAACAATTTGTCTCAGGCTCGTATGTACACATAGCTTTCAAGTTAATGCATGAGAATGCTAAGCACGAAAATTCCAAGCTTCATGAACATGCGACATCAATATGAACATATAAGAGCAAAAGGTAAGCATGTAAACATGTCAAAGCTAATCCAAATCACCTCACTAGGCATACTCTCTTCTTTTCTCTCGAAGCATGGTTATTCACACGTAAGTATATGCAAGCGAAAGATCATGAAAATACAAAGAGTGACTTGCATATATTGAAGAAACAAAGGCACTTTGTGAATTTTGATGGAAAAACCTCATATGATAACTACATGCACCAATGAACCAAAACCATATGCTTACTCTTGAGATAATCTCCACAATCAATTTTAACCATCTTAAGAATCATGAAAAAGATCAATAATAAGGTTGTAATGGGGCTAGGCTAAGAGGTATTCGATATTTTGGATAAGGAGGCTCAAAACGTCACCACGGCCGTAGCAAAGCTCGAATCTCCTTATGTCTTCACGCCAAAAGGGTCAAATTTTATCTTGTTGGACCCATACTCCATTCTTTTCTTCCCATACAACATTACAACAATAATCTAGACAATAGCCATGCACAAAATTTTTCTTTTCTATGCCGTGCCTTACTCTATTTCTTTCCTTGCTCTCGGTTTTCTTTTATTTTTCTTTTTGATTCCGAGCACACTTTTTCTCTTTTCTTTTCCTAAGACACGGCATACATTTTTCATATAAATTCATGGCTAAGTCTACCCCACACTTGTTCTTCTTCATCACACACGCAAAAACGCCTTCAAAAATCAAGCTTTGCCGACACACAAGGTAGAGGCATCATTATACTAAGCTCATGGAAAGTGTTTAAGGGTGATGAAAGAAAAGGCTCAACATAGGCTCAAAGGGGGTTTACTAAGGTGTCCCACGACGGGCTCCAATAGGGCACATGCTTTATTTGGCTTTGGTGGTAAACCTAAATGATCTTTATTCAATCACATTCAAAATCAAAGTATTTTATGATATAAACGTTTCGAAAATCAACAAGAGTAAGTTCTAGCATACTAGAGTTCATTAAAAAGCTATGGCACATAGTCATCGAATAATCAAAGAATTATGAGGTTTCATGCTTCCTACGAATCTATCGAATTTTATCTTTTATCGCTCAAGAAGAAGGCAAATTGGCTCTAAAGCTCACATAGGTTATTTTCGAAATAAACTAGCTAAAACATGCATGCTTCATAATCAACAAGTCCTACATGCTCCTACCAATGCACAAAATCCATGAAACTCACAATTTTAATTGTATGCATAACCATCATCTATGTATGCAAAGAGGAGAAAAACATCATTGACATATTAGGGGCATCCTAAGACTCGAAACAAACAAATTTAAACACTCTATTTTTATGGAACAATTTTCTGAATTTTCTTTTCTAAACTAAGCACATAAAAATTCAAAAACGAAAACGGAATACGTTATCCCACCCCACACTTAGAAAATTACATTGCCCTCAATGTAAGCACAAAACAATATCAATGAATTTCCTAAGCATGCAATCGACTAACATATTCCAACATATCATCACAAATCAAAGAAAGAGAGAAGGGTTAAGAAATTTCAAACTCTCGGTGATGGCTCCTTCACTTTTCTTTGATCGACATGGGTTGCCTCCCAAGTAGCGCTTTGTGTTTATAGTCCATAGCCTAGACTTTTCACCGTGTTTTTCATGTGTTCATCGTGCTCCAAAGCATCCCAAATCGGCAAGAAGAAGTTCGATAAGAAGATCGTTGCACTTTGTATCCGATCCGGCTGCATTCTGCGTATCCGGTTTAGTTGGCGTATCGGCCTCTTCTGCCGGCGTATCCGGCGTATCCAGCTGGTGTCCGGCCTCTTGTGGCCTTGTGTCAACCCTGCCGGCAATGGCAGGTCCGGCAGGAGGTGGTGGTGATGGTGAAAACAGCGGCAGCAGCTTGGCAGGTTGGTGCGTGTCCGGCAGGGTGTGGTTTGTTGCAACCGTGTCCGTGTCAGTCCTCTTGGTGATGCTGCCGGCAATTGCAGGTCCGGCAGCGTCTTGGCTTGGTGATGGCATGGCTGTGTTACGTGATGGTGAAGGCAACTCGGCTTGTGGTGATGATGGTGGTGCGGGGTAAACGGCGGTTTCTTCCACCGTGTGCTCTTGAAAAGATGAATAATAAGGCTTTAGGCGATGTCCGTTGACCTTGAAAGCCTTGCTTGTGATTGGACTTTGAATTTCGATGGCTCCATGGGGAAAAACTTTGGTAACAATGAAAGGGCCTACCCATCTAGAGCGAAGCTTACCCGGAAAAAGTCGAAGTCTTGAGTTGAATAAAAGAACTTGTTGCCCCACTTCAAACTTTTTCCCTCGAATCATCTTATCATGGTAGGCTCGAGTCTTCTCCTTATAAATCCATGCGGAGTCATAGGCTTCATTACGGATTTCTTCAAGTTCGTTGAGTTGAAGCTTTCTATGAAGACCGGCATCATCAATGTTCATGTTGAAGGCCTTGATTGCCCACCATGCCTTGTGCTCTAGCTCAACCGGTAAGTGACATGCTTTGCCATAAACTAACCGAAAAGGGGACATACCAATCGGTGTCTTGTATGCGGTCCTATAAGCCCACAAAGCATCATCGAGACGATCACTCCAATCCTTCCTCGAAGGTCCAACCGATTTCTCCAAAATTTGCTTGATCTCTCGATTACTCACCTCGGCCATACCACTTGTTTGGGGGTGATAAGGTGTAGAAACCTTATGTGTGACTCCATACTTCTTCAACAAGGCTTCAATAGTGCGGTTACAAAAATGGGATCCTCCATCGCTAATCAAGACTCTTGGAACTCCAAAACGTGAAAAGATGTTAGTCTTGAGAAACTCGGCTACCACCTTGGCATCATTGGTGCGTGTAGCCTTGGCTTCGATCCACTTTGACACATAATCAACCGCAAGCAATATGTAGAGAAAGCCCTTACTTGAAGGAAACGGTCCCATGAAATCAATACCCCATAAATCGAAAATTTCTACCTCAATGATAGGCGTGAGCGGCATTTGGTCTCTAGCTCCAATGTTCCCCATTCTTTGGCATCTATCACATGCTTTGCAAAACATGAATGCATCCTTGAAAATTGTAGGCCAAAAGAATCCACACGAAAGTACCTTCAAAGCCGTCTTCTTTGGTCCAAAGTGCCCACCACAAGCTTCACTATGACAAAAAGCAAGGATGGAGCGATGCTCATTCTCCGGCACACATCTTCTAATAACTTGATCACCACATTGCCTCCATAAGTACGGATCATCCCACAAGAAGTGTCGAGCTTGCTTCCTTATTCTCTTTTGTTGGTGACTCGGCATCTCTTGTGGGAATCGGTTTGTGGCAAGAAAATTGGCAATGTCGTCATACCAAGGCTCATGTACTTCAAGTCGAAAAAGTTGTTCATCCGGAAAGGTCTCTAATAGGGGTAGCCGATCCTCCTCTTGCACAAGTCTACTCAAATGATCGGCTACAACATTCTCTACTCCTTTCTTATCCTTAATCTCAATGTCGAATTCTTGAAGCAAAAGAATCCATCGAATAAGCCTCGGCTTAGCATCCTTCTTCGTCATAAGATATCTCAAAGCGGCATGATCACTATAAACAATGACTTTGGAGTTCAAAAGATATGATCGAAATTTTTCCAAAGCAAAGATTACCGCTAAGAGTTCCTTCTCCGTTGTTGTGTAATTGAGTTGTGCATCGTTGAGAGTCCTTGAAGCATAGTAAATGGCGCATGGCTTCTTCTCAATTCGTTGTCCAAGTACCGCTCCAAGTGCATAATCACTAGCATCACACATCAACTCAAATGGCTCGTCCCAATTAGGGGAAACCAAGATTGGTGCCGTACACAACATAGTCTTCAATCGGCAAAAAGCTTCTTCACACGCCTCCGACCACTCAAACGTCACCTCCTTTTGCAACAAGTTGCTCAACGGCTTGGCAATTGAAGAGAAGTCCTTGATAAATCGTCGATAGAACCCCGCATGGCCAAGAAAACTTCTCACATCTTTCACACACCTCGGGCTTGGCAATGCTTGTATTAGCTCCACTTTGGCTTTGTCAACCTCTAAGCCTCTTGCCGAAATTATGTGCCCTAAAACAATGCCTTGCGTGACCATGAAGTGACACTTCTCCCAATTGAGCACAAGATTTGTCTCTACACACCTCTCAAGTATCTTCTCCAAGTTCCCCAAACATGCATCGAAGGTGCTTCCATACACACTAAAGTCATCCATGAACACTTCGATAATGTCTTCAATAAAATCCGAGAAGATAGCATACATACATCTTTGAAAAGTGCCGGGTGCGTTGCAAAGTCCGAATGGCATCCGCCGATAAGCAAACGTGCCAAATGGACAAGTAAAAGTGGTCTTCTCTTGATCGTCCGGGTGTATCATGATTTGATTGTAGCCACTATATCCATCAAGAAAGCAATAGTAAGAATGACCGGCTAACCTCTCTAGCATTTGATCCATAAACGGCAAAGGCATGTGATCCTTCCTCGTTGTAGCGTTGAGCTTCCTATAATCGATGCACATACGATGACCGGTTACAAGTCTTTGTGGCACAAGCTCATTCTTCTCATTCTTGACAACCGTTACACCACTCTTCTTTGGCACTACTTGCACGGGAGATATCCACTTACTATCCGAGATTGGGTAGATCACCCCACAATCGAGCAACTTGATAATTTCTTCCTTCACAACTTTCATCATGGGAGGGTGAAGTCGACGTTGAGCTTCCTTTGTCGGCTTAGCTCCTTCTTCTAACAAGATACGATGAACACAAGTAGTAGGGCTTATTCCCTTGATATCCGCTAAGGTCCAACCTATGGCGGTCTTGTACTTCTTAAGCACACAAATCAAATCCTCCTCTTGCTTCTCACTAAGCATTGAAGACACAATAACCGGTAGTGTATCTTCTTCTCCAAGATAAACATACTTTAAGTGACTAGGGAGTTCTTTAAGTTCTAACTTTGGGGCCTCTTCCACACTTGGTCGAAATTTTGTTGTGGCATTTGGAATTGACAAGAACGAGTTTCTCGGATACAATGTTGTGGCCTCAAGCTCGGCAACCACCTCTCTAAGGCTCGGCAACATTATGAATGACTCGGCATGATTGCATGGCTCGGCCTCCTCTTGCACAACATGGCTTGGCTTGGTTCTCTTCATAACTCGTTCTCCCCTCTTGTCAAATCCGACCCCTTGCTCAATCGCTAATTGCTATGCGTCGAGCGAGGTCGACATAACTTGCTCGACCTCCTCCAAAACATCAATGGCACAACCCTCCTTCAAGTCAACATTGGGGAATTTCATGGCATCAAACACGTTGAACTTTATCATCTCACCATCAAATTCCATAGTTAGGTTGCCCTCGGCCACATCTATCTTTGTGCGCGCGGTCCTCATGAATGGTCGCCCTAAAAGCAATTGAGTGTTGTTGACCGGCGAATCCTCCATCTCAACCACATAAAAATCGGCGGGGAATATCAATTGGTTGACTTGCACCAACACATCCTCTACATAGCCTTCCGGATATTTGCTTGAACGATCCGCAAGTTGAATGATGACATTATCCTTCTTAAGAGGCCCTATACTCAACGTTTGGTACACATTGAGTGGCATGACATTAATCGATGCTCCCAAATCCAACATAACATCCTCAAATCGTGTATTGCCTATGACACAAGGCACATTGAAGCTTCCCGGATCCTTCATCTTTGGTGGCAACTTTCTTTGAATAACGGCTGACACCGTCTCGCTCATTGTCACCACACGAGTCTCCCTAGTATGCCTTCTAGCCGTGCAAAGCTCCTTCAAAAACTTAGCATACTTCGGTACTTGCTTAATGCATTCCAACAAAGGGATGTTGACTTGCACTTTCCGGAAAATCTCCAATACCTCTTCATCGGATTTATCTTTCTTCGTTCTAGCAAAGCGTGAAGGGAATGGGGCACTAGATGATGATACCCCTCCCTTGCTTGCTTGGTTTGGCAATACCTCATTCTTTGATGTGGCGGGATCGTACTCAAGCTCGTTACGCAGCCCCTTATCATTCATACCATGGTTGCCGGCACTATGCCCTTGCTCGACATCTCTCCTCTTCTCGGCAACAACACTGCCGGCATCATCATCATGCATGGCAACACCACTTTGCTCGGCATCTCCATCATGGCTGCCGGCAATGACAGGTCCGGCAGCCCTCTCATCCTCATTAATATCTTTGAAAGTCACTCGCTTCTTCTTTGGACTTGTTGGAGGAAACAACTCTCTTCCACTTCGAGTTTGAATCACTTTGGCATGCTCGTTCCTCGGATTGGGAATAGTATTGCTTGGCAACTTCCCTTGCTCATTAAACCTTCCCATAAAATCCACAACTTGCCCCATTTGAGTCTTGAGCTCACCAATGTCCTTTTGATGATTTTGTTGCCCCGCGAGTAATGCTTGAGTAGCACTTGACAAAGATTGAATCAAAGCATCATAGTTTGGATTGGTCGGCGAAGCTTGGCCTTGGATAGGCACGGCTTGGTTTTGGTTTTGGTTCGGCACTGCCCCATAAACTCCTTGGTTCGGCATGTATGGCTGCCGAGGCACATATGGTGGCCTCGGTGCAAATGGTGCTCCTCCCTCTCTCGGTTGCATAGGTGCCCTAAGCACATTGTCATTGTTCGCCCATCGAAAGTTAGGATGATCATTGAACCTTGGATTGAAATTGCCAAATCGTTGGCCTCCTTGAAAACCAATGGCATTGCACTCCTCAACTCCCTCACTAGCTCCAAATTGAGGGCATTGTTCGGTCTCATGGCCCTCGGTGCAAATTCCACAAACACTTGCACGCTTCTTCATCAAATTACTCACCAAGTCGGTAAGCTTGTCCACTTTCTCCTCTAACTTTGAGCTCGAAGAAGTCTCATGCACTTTCTCATTCCTTTGCACATTGCCTCGTGCCATGCCAAATTGTTGGTTGTTCAAAGCACGAACTTCCAACAAACTTCTTGCCGCTCCGGCATTCAACTCCAAAAAGCTACCTCCCGCGGCCGAGTCAAGAAACTCTCTCTCCATGACGCGCAATCCCTCATAAAAATATTGTAGCAAGAGCCCATCGCTAATGCCATGCGATGGACACAATGAAACTAGGGACTTGAACCTCTTGTAGTAGTCGAAGAAAGTCTCATCTCCGGCTTGCTTCACACTTGTAATTTGCTTCCTCAGATCAGTGATACGTGAAGTAGGAAAGTACTTGAGCAAAAACTCATCCATCATAGTACTCCACGAAACAATGCGACCACTAGGCACCTCAAACAACCACTCCTTCGCTTGATCTTCTAATGAGAATGGAAAAGCCTTCATTTTGAAGTGTTGCAAATCGGTCCCTCTTGGACACATGGACTCCGTGGTGAAGTTAAACCACTGTAGATGCTTGTTAGGATCCTCACTCGGCATCCCATAAAATGACTTCAACTTATGGAGGAATCCACTCCTCAATTCAATCTCTCCAGTCTTGTCAGCTTCCAAGGGAGGATAAGTGATATTCGAAGGAGCAACTCCAGCTCCAGCAACATGACCATTCTGTGATCTGATTGATGCCATGATCTCTTCTTCTTCTTCTAATTCGGCAAAGGCCTCAAATTCTGGGTTCTGAAGATCACAAGACGATGACACTACTGATGGTGAACTCGGCACTGACTCTGAAATGGACGGCACTATAGGGGAGGATGGTACGGATGATGATACTGATGAACTGGTTGGTGAAGATGGTGGTAATGGCACAAAACGAGCAATAGCGAGTTCTTGATCTAAACGTTGCAAACGGCCTTGAAGATCTCTTGTCCAAATACTAGATTCGGACATGCACTATTTCTGAAATTTGCAACATTTAAACAAGTTAGAACCTCGTAAAGAAATAGAAAACAAGAATATACATCATTACAAGCCACGGCATTGGCGATTACATAACATATTTCAACAATAGCACAAAAAAACCACATTCGGCAAAGACAACAAATTTCGGCAAAGCACAATATACATTCGGCAATAAGAGATCAAAAATTGAAACGTTCATGATCATGTAATCGCTAAGTCTAACTCCTTTTAAAATTTGTTCTAACTCTCGAAGTACGTGGAGCAGAGGAGATAACGGTGCAATGGACTGATACAGCCCCCGGTAGTATCATGCTTAATCCGATATACCTCAAGAGTTTGAACCACACAACATGTTTTATCTTTGAAGAAAATAGGCCACATATGTCAAGTTATGTTCTAGCGTCTAAAGTGAGGTGATGCTTCGGCACAAGCTGTCGACTAGGTCGTGCGGATTTTACGTTTCAAAGGTCATTAAAATCACGGAGGGCGAACCCCCTACAGGAACCAGGCAGGACTCGTTGTTGGACACCATGGAGGGCGAACCCCCTATCGACTCACTCACCGAGAATGAACATCAGTCTATGGGCCTTGAGATCCAGTTAAACAAACCTGAGAACCATATCTATGATAATAACTTCCCCATACTTTGTAAAACAAACACGGATCCCTAGCGGTCTCAAGTGTTGATTAAAACCGCCCTCAACCTCATGGAAGTAATACTATTACCGAAGAAACGCTTATATGCGTGGGGGGGGAAGTATCCCGCGTTTCCCAATCTACATAGAAACGCCCTCCGACAAAGCACCATTCACATGAAGGGTTTTGGTTATGATCAACAAAAGAGGCTTCACCTACATGTTACACTTTAGAAACTACAATAAACTCCAACATACACAACATATCAACTTCCTAGAAATTAAACTAAGTGACTACCAACATACATCATTATTCATCATGCAACTTCCAAAATTTAAACTCTACATGCCGAAGCATATTTCTACTTTACAAAATCCCAAAATAAAATTTAAAAGTTACAACTTTACAACTTCACAACAAAAATTTCCAGCAACATTATATACACAACAAATTCATAAAACAAGCTTTTATAATCCCCGGCAACGGCGCCAAAAATTGATGTGAGCCGAAGCTCGCATGCAATAATAAACCCTGCATTCATTAGTAGTATAGACATAAGTAGGGATCGTTCTAGGCCGGGGATTAAGGGTACCTGAGATATGAAATTGTTAGACACAAACATATTCACAAATATACAAAAACGTCACAAATATGGGGGTATAAGAGTTCGGCAGCAATGCTGCCCCTACACTAGGCTTGGAATTAAAAACAGAAAATAAATCCTAAGCTACTATATACAAGTGATCATCATCTCTCACAAAACATTTAGCACAAAAGACTCTTTAACATGTAGACTAATATGCAAGAAGGTAAGGAATAAGTATGAATGTTGTTTCGACTTAACCAATTTCGATCCCAATTAGAGCCTACGAGGTCATCTAATCGTTGATTACTAGAGTCTTAAGATTAACTACGAGTATAATCCTAAGGTATGTGTTAACCGATTTTACTGGGCCAACAATTAAGCACATGAATCACAAATCGAAGACAAGCGAACAAGTAGGGTCGTCAATCCTCTTATTATCTTGCAAGTTCTAAGGTATTTAGACCTAGTGAGCACATGATTTAAGAAAACTACGAGTATGACTCAACCATGAACTCTATCACATGAAACCTAGCACTTAGAATTACATGTCAAACAACAAATGCTTAAAACAAAACTAGTGTGTCGATTTATTGCCCTAACCTTAGATTACTAATCGAATTAAGTTCTTAAACAACATCGCATACCTATTGTCCTAGTTATCAAACATAAAAATCTACAAGTCACATATTACAAATTAGCATGTAAAAACTCAAAGAAAACGTGGCCTAGCCCTAAGCAATGAATCAAAGAAATCTTCAACATGCAATTTATGAAACCAAAATCCAATCCAAATCATACATAGACATACAATTCGAAACCAAAAATACAAAAGAGTTTCATAGACAAAACTATTCATAGCTACATAAACTTTACTAAACCAAGAGAAAGGAGTGGATCACACTTTTGTAGACACCTTGGATGACTTCGACTCGTGTGGATCCGGCGGAAGATGGAAGGGGTGAGGCTGCTCGGCAAAGGGCTGTGTCGGCAGGAAGTATACCAAGTTTCGGCAGAAACTTGGGTGAGGTGGTGGTGGTTTTTGGCTTAGGGTTTAAGTAGGATTCTTGGGGACAATTTGGTAGAGTTTAGGCCTTGTGTTTAAGCTTGAGATGAGATGATTTTCAGAATGAAAAGTGGGGGTATATATAGAGGAGAGGGGGTGCCGGCTGCCCTATTACAAAAGGAGTTCAGAAAACCTAATACATTAAGGTTTTGCAACCTTCCTTTCTTAGTCCAATTAGGTTTTCTATTCTGAATATTTCTTCAAGGCTTGGGCTTCACATCTTCATGGACTTCTTATATGATCTTGGACTTCATTTGACATGTCTTGGTCCATCGAAAAATACCCCAATTGCCGGCAGCACACAAAGGCACACAATCTGCCAGAATCGGCAGCTTCTCCTAGTTTGACTAGGAGAACTTGTTTCTTCATGTTTTTCTTCAATGCCATGGCCAAGTGTCTTCCTCTTCCCTTCATAAAGCTTGGACCATCTTCACATATGCATTTGTGCACCATTTGGTCCATTAAAAACAGAAAACACAAAAAGGGGGCAGTAGGTTCCTGGAATCGGCAGATTTGACCTTGTTGCAGTAATTCCGGCTTATCTCCCTCCGTGGAGCTCCGATTGATGCGATTCCAAGTCTCACGTAAACTAGACACATAGGGCCATCTCCCCATAAAATATCTCGGCCAAATTCCATGTAAGTCGTCGGGAATGATTTTTCGAAGTTGGGACACAGTCCCAGGAATTTCCTGGAAGTCCCTGGATTGGAATGCTCGGACTGCCCTTTTGCAGCCAACTTTTGGGTGACTTCCCGAACTCCGATTGATCTGAAATTTTAACACAACATTCCTTAGTAAATGAATATTAAGCACACTAAATTTCATAGAATTCGGACAAGGATGGATCATACTTTTGCTCATCTCAAAATCACGAAAAAGACATATTTTACAATATTTTCCAGATTTCTCATATTTAGTCATTTTTCGGATTCTTAACCAAATTTCATCAAAACTCTACCAAAACGACACTAACTACATTATGACTCTATCTTAAACAAATAAGGGTTAAACAAAGCATAAACGAGGGCATAAGCATATAATATCGTCGCACATTGTGCTCCTATCAACCCTTAATCCCCGGCCTAGAACGATCCCTACTTGCTTATACTACTAACGATCTTTTGTAGGGTTATTATTGCATGCGAGCTTCGGCTCCACATCAATTTTTGGCGCCGTTGCCGGGGATTATAAAAGCTTGTTTTATGTTATTGTTGTGTATATATGTTGCTGGAAATTTTTGTTGTGAAGTTGTAAAGTTGTAAATTTTAAGTTTATTTTGGGATTTTGTAAAGTAGAAATATGCTTCGGCATGTAGAGTTTAAATTTTGGAAGTTGCATGATGTATAATGATGTATGTTGGTAGTCACTTAGTTTAATTTCTAGGGAGTTGATAGTGTTGTGTATGTTTGAGTTTATTGTAGTTTCTAAAGTGTAACATGTAGGTGAAGCCTCTTTTGTTGATCATAACCAAAACCCTTCATGTGAATGGTGCTTTGTCGGAGGGCGTTTCTATGTAGATTGGGAAACGCGGGATACTTCCCCCCCACGCATATAAGCGTTTCTTCGGTAATAGTATTACTTCTATGAGGTTGAGGGCGGTTTTAATCAACACTTGAGACCGCTAGGGACCCGTGTTTGTTTTACAAAGTATGGGGAAGTTATTATCATAGATATGGTTCTCAGGTTTGTTTAACTGGATCTCAAGGCCCATAGACTGATGTTCATTCTCGGTGAGTGAGTCGATAGGGGGTTCGCCCTCCGTGGTGTCCAACAACGAGTCCTGCCTGGTTCCTGTAGCGGGTTCGCCCTCCGTGATTTTAATGACCTTTGAAACGTAAAATCCGCACGACCTAGTCAACAGCTTGTGCCGAAGCATCACCTCACTTTAGACGCTAGAACATAACTTGACATATGTAGCCTATTTTCTTCAAAGATAAAAACATGTTGTGTGGTTCAAACTCTTGAGGTATATCGGATTAAGCATGATACTACCGGGGGCTGTATCAGTCCATTGCACCGTTATCTCCTCTGCTCCACGTACTTCGAGAGTTAGAACAAATTTAAAAGGAATTAGACTTAGCGATTACATGATCATGAACGTTCCAACTTTTGATCTCTTATTGCCGAACCATGTTTGTCCTTTGCCGAAATTTTGTATGTTTGCCGAATGTGTATATGTGTTATGGTTTGAAATTTGTTGTGTAATTGCTAACGCCGTGGCTTGTAATGATGTATATTCTTGCTTTCTATTTCTTTACGATGTTCTAACTTGTTTAAATGTTGCAAATTTCAGAAATAATGCATGTCCGAATCTAGTATTTGGACAAGAGATCTTCAAGGCCGTTTGCAACGTTTAGACCAAGAACTCGCTATTGCTCGTTTTGTGCCATTACCACCATCGTCACCAACCAGTTCATCAGTATCATCATCCTTGCCAAGTTCACCATCTGTGCCGTCAATATCATCATCAGTGCCGAGCTCCCCATCAGTAGTGTCATCATCGTGTGATCTTCAGAATCCAGAATTTGAAGCTTTTGCCGAATTAGAAGAAGAAGAAGAGATAATGGCCTCCATCCGATCACAGAATGGTCATGTCGCTGGAGCTGGAGTTGCTCCTTCTAATATTACTTATCCTCCCTTGGAAACTGACAAGACTGGAGAGATTGAATTGAGGAGTGGATTCCTCCATAAGCTGAAGTCATTTTATGGGATGCCGAGTGAGGACCCTAATAAGCATCTACAGTGGTTTAACTTCACCACGGAGTCTATGTGTCCAAGAGGGACCGATTTGCAACACTTCAAGATGAAGGCATTTCCGTTTTCTCTAGAAGATCAAGCAAAGGAGTGGTTGTTTGAGGTGCCTAGTGGTCGCATTGTTTCGTGGAGTACTATGATGGATGAGTTTTTGCTCAAGTACTTTCCTGCTTCACGTATCACTGATCTGAGGAAGCAAATTACAAGTGTGAAGCAAGCCGGAGATGAGACTTTCTTCGACTACTACAAGAGGTTCAAGTCCCTAGTTTCTTTGTGTCCATCGCATGGCATTAGCGATGGGCTCTTGCTACAATATTTCTATGAGGGATTGCGCGTCATGGAGAGAGAGTTTCTTGACTCGGCCGCGGGAGGTAGCTTTTTGGAGTTAAATGCCGGAGCGGCAAGAAGTTTGTTGGAAGTTCGTGCCTTGAACAATCAACAATTTGGCATGGCACGAGGCAATGTGCAAAGGAATGAAAAAGTGCATGAGACGTCTTCGAGCTCAAAGTTAGAAGAGAAAGTGGACAAGCTTACCGACTTGGTGAGTAATTTGATGAAGAAGCGTGCAAGTGTATGTGGAATTTGCACCGAGGGACATGAGACCGAACAATGCCCTCAATTTGGAGTTAATGAGGGAGTTGAGGAGTGCAATGCCATTGGCTTTCAAGGAGGCCAGCGTTTTGGAAATTTCAACCCGAGGTTCAATGATCATCCAAACTTTCGATGGGCGAACAATGACAATGTGCTTAGGGCACCTATGCAACCGAGAGAGGGAGGAGCACCGTTTGCACCGAGGCCACCATTTGTGCCTCGGCAGCCATACATGCCGAACCAAGGAGTTTATGGGGCAGTGCCGAACCAAAACCAAAGCCAAGCATTGCCAAGCCAAGGCCAAGCTTCGCCAAGTAATCCTAACTATGATGCTTTAATTCAATCTTTGTCAAGTGCTACTCAAGCATTACTCGCGGGGCAACAAAATCATCAAAAGGACATTGGTGAGCTCAAGACTCAAATGGGCCAAGTTGTAGACTTTATGGGAAGATTCAATGAGCAAGGGAAGTTGCCAAGCAATACGATTCCCAATCCGAGGAACGAGCAAGCAAAAGTGATTCAAACTCGAAGCGGAAGAGAGTTGTTTCCTCCAACAAGTCCAAAGAAGAAGCGAGTGACTTTCAAGGGCCTTGGGGATGACGAGAGGGCTGCCGGACCTGTCATTGCCGGCAGCCATAATGAGGGAGCCGAGAGGAATGTTGCCGTGCATGATGATGATGATGCCGGCAGTGTTGTTACCGAGAGGGGCATAAGTGCAACCGAGAAGAAAGGTGATGCCGGCCATGGTATACAAGACAAGGGGCTGCGCAATGAGCTTGAGTACGATCCCGCCACATCAAAGAATGAGGTATTGCCGAGCCAAGCAAGTAAGGGAGGAGTGCCATCATCTAGTGCCCCATTCCCTTCACGTTATGCTAGAACAAAGAAGGACAAGTCCGATGAAGAGGTGTTGGAGATTTTCCGGAAAGTGCAAGTCAACATCCCTTTGTTGGAGTGCATTAAGCAAGTACCGAAGTATGCTAAGTTTTTGAAGGAGCTTTGCACGGCAAGGAGGCATACGAGGGAGACTCGTGTGGTGACCATGAGCGAGACGGTGTCGGCCGTTATTCAAAGAAAGTTGCCACCAAAGATGAAGGATCCGGGGAGCTTCAATGTGCCTTGTGTCATAGGCAATACACGATTTGAGGATGTTATGTTGGACTTGGGAGCATCGATCAATGTCATGCCACTCAATGTGTATCAAACGTTGAGTATAGGGCCTCTCAAGAAAGACAATGTCATCATTCAACTAGCGGATCGCTCAAGTAAGTATCCGGAGGGCTATGTAGAGGATGTGTTGGTGCAAGTCAACCAATTGATATTCCCCGCCGATTTTTATGTGGTTGAGATGGAGGATTCGCCGGTCAACAACACTCAATTGCTTTTAGGGCGACCATTCATGAGGACCGCGCGCACAAAGATAGATGTGGCCGAGGGCAACCTAACTATGGAGTTTGATGGTGAAGTGATAAAGTTCAATGTGTTTGACGCCATGAGATTCCCCAATGTTGATTTGAAGGAAGGTTGTGCCATTGATGTTTTGGAGGAGGTCGAGCAAGTTATGTCGACCTCGCTCGACGCATAGCAATTAGCGATTGAGCAAGGGGTCGGATTTGACAAGAGGGGAGAACGAGTGCAAGATGAAGCCGAGCCAAGCCATGCCGAGCAAGGAGGTGCCGAGCTATGCAATTATGCCGAGCCTTATGCCATGATGCCGAGAATTAGAGAGGTTGTGGCCGAGCTAGACGCCACCCCTATTTACATGAAGAACTCGTTCTTGTCAATTCCAAGTGCCACAACAAAATTTCGACCAAGTGTGGAAGAGGCCCCAAAGTTAGAACTTAAAGAACTCCCTAGTCACTTGAAGTATGTTTATCTTGGAGAAGAAGATACACTACCGGTTATTGTGTCTTCAATGCTTAGTGAGAAGCAAGAGGTTGATTGGATACGTGTGCTTAAGAAGTACAAGACCGCCATAGGTTGGACCTTAGCGGACATTAAGGGAATAAGCCCTACTACTTGTGTTCATCGTATTTTGTTAGAAGAAGGAGCTAAGCCGACAAAGGAAGCTCAACGTCGACTTCACCCTCCCATGATGAAAGTTGTTAAAGAAGAAATTATCAAGTTGCTTGATTGTGGGGTGATCTACCCAATTTCGGATAGTAAGTGGATATCTCCCGTGCAAGTAGTGCCGAAGAAGAGTGGTGTAACGGTTGTCAAGAATGAGAAGAATGAACTTGTGCCACAAAGACTTGTAACCGGTCATCGTATGTGCATCGATTATAGGAAGCTCAACGCTACAACGAGGAAGGATCACATGCCTTTGCCGTTTATGGATCAAATGTTAGAGAGGTTGGCCGGTCATTCTTACTATTGCTTTCTTGATGGATATAGTGGCTACAATCAAATCATGATACACCCGGATGATCAAGAGAAGACCACTTTTACTTGTCCATTTGGCACGTTTGCTTATCGGCGGATGCCATTCGGACTTTGCAACGCACCCGGCACTTTTCAAAGATGTATGTATGCTATCTTCTCGGATTTTATTGAAGACATTATCGAAGTGTTTATGGATGATTTTAGTGTGTATGGAGGCACCTTCGATGCATGTTTGGGGAACTTGGAGAAGATACTTGAGAGGTGTGTAGAGACAAATCTTGTGCTCAATTGGGAGAAGTGTCACTTCATGGTCACGCAAGGCATTGTTTTAGGGCACATAATTTCGGCAAGAGGCTTAGAAGTTGACAAAGCCAAGGTGGAGCTCATACAAGCATTGCCGAGCCCTAGGTGTGTGAAAGATGTAAGAAGTTTTCTTGGCCATGCGGGGTTTTATCGACGATTTATTAAGGACTTCTCTTCAATTGCCAAGCCATTAAGCAACTTGTTACAAAAGGAGGTGACGTTTGAGTGGACAAAGGCGTGTGAGGAAGCATTTTGCCGATTGAAAGCTTGCTTGTGTACGGCACCAATACTTGTATCCCCTAATTGGGATGAGCCATTTGAGTTGATGTGTGATGCTAGTGATTATGCACTTGGAGCGGTACTTGGACAACGAATTGAGAAGAAGCCATGCGCCATTTACTATGCTTCAAGGACTCTCAATGATGCTCAACTCAATTACACAACAACGGAGAAGGAACTCTTAGCGGTAATTTTTGCTTTGGAAAAATTTCGATCATATCTTTTGAATTCCAAAGTCATTGTTTATAGTGATCATGCCGCTTTGAGATATCTTATGACGAAGAAGGATGCTAAGCCGAGGCTTATTCGATGGATTCTTTTACTTCAAGAGTTCGATATTGAGATTAAGGATAAGAAAGGAGTAGAGAATGTTGTGGCCGATCATTTGAGTCGCCTTGTTCATGAGGAGGATCGGCTGCCCCTATTAGAGTCCTTTCCGGATGAGCAACTTTTTCGACTTGAAGTACATGAGCCTTGGTATGCCGACATTGCCAATTTTCTAGCCACAAACCGATTTCCTAAAGAATTGCCGAGCCACCAACAACAAAGAATAAGGAAGCAAGCTCGTCACTTGATAGGAGCACAATGTGCGACGATTTTATATGCTTATGCCCTCGTTTATGCTTTGTTTAACCCTTATTTGTTTAAGATAGAGTCGTAATGTAGTTAGTGTCATTTTGGTAGAGTTTTGGTAAAAAAATGGTTAAAGAATCCGAAAAATGACTAAGTTTGAGAAATCTGGAAAATAGCGCAAAATATGTCTTTTTCGTGATTTTGAGATGAATGAAACTGTGATCTATCCTTGTTCGAATTCTATGAAATTTGGTGTGCTTAATATTTATATACTGAGGAATGTTTTGTTAAAATTTCAGATCAATCGGAGTTCGGGAAGTCACCCAAAAGTTGGCTGCAAACGGGCAGTCCGAACATTCCAATCCAGGGGCTTCCAGGAAATTCCTGGGACTGTGTCCCAACTTCGAAAAATCATTCCCGACGACTTGCATGGAATTTGGCCGAGATATTTTATGGGGAGATGGCCCTATGTGTCTAGTTTACGTGAGACTTGGAATCGCATCAATCGGAGCTCCACGGAGGGAGATATGCCGGAATTACTGCGACAAGGTCAAAGCTGCCGATTCCAGGAACCTACTGCCCCCTTTTTGTGTTTTCTGTTTTTGATGGACCAAATGGTGTACAAATGCATATGTGAAGATGGTTCAAGCCTTATTAAGGGAAGAGGATGACACTAGGCCACGGCATTGAAGAAAAACTTGAAGAAAGACGTTCTCCTAGTCACACTAGGAGAAGCTGCCGAATTCTGGCAGATTTGCTGCCTTTGTGTGTTGCCGGCATTTGGGGCATTTTCGATGGATCAAAACCTATCAATTGAAGTCCAAGACCATACAAGAAGTCCATGAAGATGTGAAGCCCAAGCCTTGAAGAAAAATTCAGAAAAACAAAACCTAATTGAAGTAGAAAAAGGAAGGTGTCAAACCATATCCCATTAGGTTTTGTTTTTCCTTGTACAAGAGGGCTGCCGGCAATTACCCTAGCATTCTCCATATATATACCCACTTTTCACTCTGAAAAGTTGTCACATTCTAAAGCAAAAACCCTAGCCAAAGCTCTACCAATTTTCAGCCAAAGATCCTACATAAAAACACAAACCAAAAGCCACCACCACCACCATAAATTCCTGCCGATTGTCTTCATCATTCATCCAGCCACCACCGAACCACTTTCCATTGGATCCACACGACTTGAAGCCCTCAAAGGTGTCTGCAAAAGTGTGATCTACTCTCTACTCTTGGTTTGTAATAGTTTTTATGTAGTTATGTGTAGTTTTGTCTATGAAACTCATGTGTATGTTTGGTTATTGTGTTTTCATGTCTATGTGAAAAACAATTGTGAATTTGGTTTTATGATGATGCATGTTAATTTAATTCTTATAGTATTAATAAGGAATTCCAAAGATAAGTTTCGAATTGTATGCTAAATTGTAATGAAAATATGAAGTAAAGAGATAGGATTAGATAGGCAAGCATGTTCACTCTGATTCTAGTAATTCGTTCTTGGTTTAGTCCTTAAATCCGTGTGCCTCAAAGATTGGTACTTAGCATATTCGCGGTGTGTTTTGAGTATTGGTCTTGTATCTGTCAATAATAGGACTAGAGTGGTTTAAACGACTATGCATGTTAACAAGAAGTGGTGACGCCTTGCTTGATTGATATGTTTCCGACTAAAAAGACCTTGTGCTTAATTACTTTGCATGTTTGATTTCGACGATAAGTGTTCTCAAATGTGTTTAGTATAACTTTAGGGTTAGACGATAAGTTAATCTTGAAGTACTTGAGAGTCTTAATCAATTAGTAAACCGATAAGGAGCTAATTAGGTTGGAACTAAGTCGGATCTAGGATATTGTGTGCTCTTGCCGTGTCTTATCTTATAACTTTTCTATGTGTTTTGAGTGCTTTTGTGTTAGTAATTTGTGGAAGAATGTCGACCAAACTTGTATATAGTAATTTAGGATTTTTATTTTCTGTTTTTATGCATGATTTAGAGGCAACCATGTTTGCTGCCGAACCTAGGAATTTTTGTTTTAAAGTTTATGCCGAGCCTAGTTTAGGGCAGCTTGCTGCCGTGCTTATTTCCCCCATGTGTGTGACGTTTTGTACATAATTATGTGAATATTTTGACTAACAATTTCATATCTCAGGTACCCTTAATCCCCGGCCTAGAACGATCCCTACTTGCTTATACTACTAACGATATTTTGTAGGGTTATTATTGCATGCGAGCTCCGGCTCACGTTCAATTTTTGGCGCCGTTGCCGGGGATTATAAAAGCTTGTTTTATGTTATTGTTGTGTATATATGTTGCTGGAAATTTTTGTTGTGAAGTTGTAAAGTTGTAAATTTTAAGTTTATTATGGGATTTTGTAAAGTAGAAATATGCTTCGGCATGTAGAGTTTAAATTTCAAAAGTTGCATGATGTATAATGATGTATGTTGGTAATCACTTAGTTTAATTTCTAGGAAGTTGATATGTTGTGTATGTTTGAGTTTATTGTAGTTTCTAAAGTGTAACATGTAGGTGAAGCCTCTTTTGTTGATCATAACCAAAACCCTTCATATGAATGGTGCTATGTCGGAGGCCGTTTCTATGTAGATTGGGAAACGCGGGATACTTCCCCCCCACGCATATAAGCGTTTCTTCGGTAATAGTATTACTTCTATGAGGTTGAGGGCGGTTTTAATCAACACTTGAGACCGCTAGGGATCCGTGTTTGTTTTACAAAGTATGGGGAAGTTATTATCATAGATATGGTTCTCAGGTTTGTTTAACTGGATCTCAAGGCCCATAGACTGATGTTCATTCTCGGTGAGTGAGTCGATAGGGGGTTCGCCCTCCGTGGTGTCCAACAACGAGTCCTGCCTGGTTCCTGTAGGGGGTTCGCCCTCCGTGATTTTAATGACCTTTGAAACGTAAAATCCGCACGACCTAGTCGACAGCTTGTGCCGAAGCATCACCTCACTTTAGACGCTAGAACATAACTTGACATATGTGGCCTATTTTCTTCAAAGATAAAACATGTTGTGTGGTTCAAACTCTTGAGGTATATCGGATTAAGCATGATACTACCGGGGGCTGTATCAGTCCATTGCACCGTTATCTCCTCTGCTCCACGTACTTCGAGAGTTAGAACAAATCTAAAAGAAATTAGACTTAGCAATTACATGTTCATGACCTTTTCGATTTTTAATTTCTTGTTGCCGAGCCATATTTGTATCTTTTGCCGAAATTTTTGTTCTTTGCCGTGTGATGTGTATGGCTTGCCGATTGTGTCTTGTGCTATTGTTGAAATATGTTATGTAATCGCCAATGCCGTGGCTTGTAATGATGTATATTCTTGTTTTCTATTTCTTTACGAGGTTCTAACTTGTTTAAATGCTGCAAATTTCAGAAATAGTGCATGTCCGAGTCTAGTATTTGGACAAGAGATCTTCAAGGCCTTTTGCAACGTTTAGATCAAGAACTCGCTATTGCTCGTTTTGTGCCATTACCTCCATCGTCACCAACCAGTTCATCAGTGCCATCATCCTTGCCATCATCACCTAGTGTGCCGTCCATTCCATCATCAGTGCCGAGTTCACCATCAGTAGTGTCATCGTCGTGTGATCTTCAGAACCCAGAATTTGAGGCCTTTGCCGAATTAGAAGAAGAAGAAGAGATCATGGCATCAATCAGATCACAGAATGGTCATGTTGCTGGAGCTGGAGTTGCTCCTTCGAATATCACTTATCCCCCCTTGGAAACTGACAAGACTGGAGAGATTGAATTGAGGAGTGGATTCCTCCATAAGCTGAAATCGTTTTATGGGATGCCGAGTGAGGACCCTAACAAGCATCTACAGTGGTTTAACTTCACCACGGAGTCTATGTGCCCAAGAGGGACCGATTTGCAACACTTCAAAATGAAGGCATTTCCGTTCTCATTAGAAGACCAAGCAAAGGAGTGGTTGTTTGAGGTGCCTAGTGGTCGCATTGTTTCATGGAATACTATGATGGATGAGTTTTTGCTCAAGTACTTTCCCGCTTCACGTATCACTGATCTGAGGAAGCAAATTACAAGTGTGAAGCAAGCCGGAGATGAGACTTTCTTCGACTATTACAAGAGGTTCAAGTCCCTAGTTTCTTTGTGTCCATCGCATGGCATTAGCGATGGACTCTTGCTACAATATTTCTATGAGGGATTGCGTGTCATGGAGAGAGAGTTTCTTGACTCGGCCGCGGGAGGTAGCTTTTTGGAGTTGAATACCGGAGCGGCAAGAAGCTTGTTGGAAGTTCGTGCTTTGAACAACCAACAATTTGGCATGGCACGAGGCAATGTGCAAAGGAATGAGAAAGTGCATGCGACGTCTTCGAGCTCAAAGTTAGAAGATAAAGTGGACAAGCTTACCGACTTGGTGAGTAATTTGATGAAGAAGCGTGCAAGTGTATGTGGTATTTGCACCGAGGGCCATGAGACCGACCAATGCCCTCAATTTGGAATTAGTGAGGGAGTTGAGGAGTGCAATGCCATTGGTTTTCAAGGAGGCCAACGTTTTGGAAATTTCAACCCAAGGTTCAATGATCATCCAAACTTTCGATGGGCAAATAATGACAACGTGCTTAGGGCACCTATGCAACCGAGAGAGGGAGGAGCGCCATTTGCACCGAGGTCACCATTTGTGCCTCGGCAGCCATACATGCCGAACCAAGGAGCCTATGGGGCAGTGCCGAGCCAAAACCAAGCTCAAGCCGTGCCTATCCAAGGCCAAGCCGCGCCGAGCAACCCGAATTACGATGCATTGCTTCAATCTTTGTCAAGTGCTACTCAAGCATTACTCGCGGGGCAACAAAATCATCAAAAGGACATTGGTGAGCTCAAGACTCAAATGGGGCAAGTTGTGGATTTTATGGGAAGATTTAATGAGCAAGGAAAGTTGCCAAGCAATACGATTCCAAATCCCAGGAACGAGCAAGCCAAAGTGATTCAAACTCGAAGCGGAAGAGAGTTTGTTCCTCCAACAAGTCCAAAGAGGAAGCGAGTAACTTTCAAGGGCATTGGGGATGATGAGAGGGCTGCCGGACCTGTCATTGCCGGCAGCCATAGAGAGGATGCCGAGAGGAATGCTGCCGAGCATAATGCTGCCGGCAGGGCTGCATCCGAGAGGCACACTGCCGAGCATCATGATGGTGCTGCCGAGAAGAGCCGAGATGCCGAGCAAGGGCATAACGCCGGCCATAATGTGAATGATAAGGGGCTGCGTAACGAGCTTGAGTACGATCCCGCCACATCAAAGAAGGAGGTATTGCCGAACCAAGCAAGCAAGGGAGGGGTGTCATCATCTAGTGCCCCATTCCCTTCTCGCTTTGCTAGAACGAAGAAAGATAAATCCGATGAAGAGGTGTTGGAGATTTTCCGGAAAGTGCAAGTCAACATCCCTTTGTTGGAATGCATTAAGCAAGTGCCAAAGTATGCTAAGTTTTTGAAGGAGCTTTGTACGGCAAGGAGGCATACTAGGGAGACTCGTGTGGTAACTATGAGCGAGACGGTGTCTGCCGTTATTCAAAGAAAGTTGCCACCAAAGATGAAGGATCCGGGAAGCTTCAATGTGCCTTGTGTCATAGGCAATACTCGGTTTGAGGATGTTATGTTGGACTTGGGAGCATCGATCAATGTCATGCCACTCAATGTGTATCAATCGTTGAGTATAGGGCCTCTCAAGAAGGATAATGTCATCATTCAACTTGCGGATCGCTCAAGCAAATATCCGGAGGGGTATGTAGAAGATGTGTTGGTGCAAGTCAACCAATTGATTTTTCCCGCCGATTTCTATGTGGTTGAGATGGAGGATTCGCCGGTCAACAACACTCAATTGCTTTTAGGGCGACCATTCATGAGGACCGCGCGTACAAAGATAGATGTGGCCGAGGGCAACCTAACTATGGAGTTTGATGGTGAGGTGATAAAGTTCAATGTGTTTGATGCCATGAAATTCCCCAATGTTGATTTGAAGGAGGGTTGTGCCATTGATGTTTTGGAGGAGGTCGAGCAAGTTATGTCGACCTCGCTCGACGCATAGCAATTAGCGATTGAGCAAGGGGTCGGATTTGACAAGAGGGGAGAACGAATCGTGCGTGAGAATGAGGAAGAAGAGCCGGCCAAGCCAAGAAGTGCCGAGCAAGGCACCATTGCCGAGCCATTTATGATAGAGCCAAGTGTGATGAAAGTTTGTGCCGAGCTAGAGGCTCGGCCCTATGCCCAAACCTTTAATTCGTTCTTGTCAATTCCAAGTGCCACAACAAAATTTCGACCAAGTGTGGAAGAGGCCCCAAAGTTAGAACTTAAAGAGCTCCCTAGTCATTTGAAATATGCTTATCTTGGAGAAGGAGATACACTACCGGTTATTGTGTCTTCAATGCTTAGTAAGAAGCAAGAGGAGGATTTGATTTGTGTGCTTAAGAAGTATAAGACCGCCATAGGTTGGACCTTAGCGGATATCAAGGGAATAAGCCCTACTACTTGTGTTCATCGTATCTTATTGGAAGAAGGAGCTAAGCCGACGAAGGAAGCTCAACGTCGACTTCACCCTCCCATGATGAAGGTTGTAAAGGAAGAAATTATTAAGTTGCTCGATTGTGGGGTGATCTACCCAATTTCGGATAGTAAGTGGATATCTCCCGTGCAAGTAGTGCCGAAGAAGAGTGGTGTAACGGTTGTCAAGAATGAGAAGAATGAGCTTGTGCCACAAAGACTTGTAACCGGTCATAGGATGTGCATCGATTATAGGAAGCTCAACGCTACAACAAGGAAGGATCACATGCCTTTGCCGTTTATGGATCAAATGCTAGAGAGGTTGGCCGGTCATTCTTACTATTGCTTTCTTGATGGATATAGTGGCTACAATCAAATCATGATACACCCGGATGATCAAGAGAAGACCACTTTTACTTGTCCATTTGGCACGTTTGCTTATCGGAGGATGCCATTCGGACTTTGCAACGCACCCGGCACTTTTCAAAGATGTATGTATGCTATCTTCTCGGATTTTATTGAAGACATTATCGAAGTGTTTATGGATGATTTTAGTGTGTATGGAGGCACCTTCGATGCATGTTTGGGGAACTTGGAGAAGATACTTAAGAGGTGTGTAGAGACAAATCTTGTGCTCAATTGGGAGAAGTGTCACTTCATGGTTACGCAAGGCATTGTTCTAGGGCACATAATTTCGGCAAGAGGCTTAGAGGTTGACAAAGCCAAGGTGGAGCTAATACAAGCATTGCCAAGCCCTAGGTGTGTGAAAGATGTGAGAAGTTTTCTTGGCCATGCGGGGTTTTATCGACGATTTACCAAGGACTTCTCTTCAATTGCCAAGCCATTGAGCAACTTGTTACAAAAGGAGGTGACGTTTGAGTGGTCGGAGGCTTGTGAGCAAGCATTTTGCCGATTGAAGGCTTGCTTATGTACGGCACCAATACTTGTGTCCCCTAATTGGGATGAGCCGTTTGAGTTGATGTGTGATGCTAGTGATTATGCACTTGGAGCGGTACTTGGACAACGAATTGAAAAGAAGCCATGCGCCATTTACTATGCTTCAAGGACTCTCAACGATGCACAACTCAACTACACAACAACGGAGAAGGAACTCTTAGCGGTAATTTTTGCTTTGGAAAAGTTTCGATCATATCTTTTGAATTCCAAAGTCATTGTTTATAGTGATCATGCCGCTTTGAGATATCTTATGACAAAGAAGGATGCTAAGCCGAGGCTTATTCGATGGATTCTTTTGCTTCAAGAGTTCGATATTGAGATCAAAGACAAGAAAGGTGTTGAGAATGTCGTAGCCGATCATTTGAGTAGACTTGTGCAAGATGTGGATCGGCTACCCCTATGTGAAACCTTTCCGGATGAACAACTTTTTCGACTTGAAGTACTTGAGCCTTGGTATGCCGACATTGCAAATTTTCTAGCCACACGCCGATTCCCCAAGGAGTTGCCGAACCACCATCAACAAAGAATAAGGAAGCAAGCTCGACACTTCTTGTGGGATGATCCGTACTTATGGAAGCAATGTGGTGATCAAGTGCTTAGAAGATGTGTGCCGGAGAATGAGCATCGTTCCATCCTTACTTTTTGTCATAGTGAGGCGTGTGGAGGACACTTTGGGGCAAAGAAAACGGCATTGAAGGTACTTAATTGTGGTTTCTTTTGGCCTACAATTTTCAAAGATGCATTCATGTTTTGTAAGTCATGTGATCGATGCCAAAGAATGGGGAATATTGGACCAAGAGATCAAATGCCGTTACACCCCATCACTTCTATTGAGATTCATGATCTTTGGGGGATTGACTTCATGGGACCGTTTCCTTCAAGTAAGGGCTTTCTCTACATATTGCTTGCGGTAGATTATGTGTCAAAGTGGATTGAAGCCAAGGCTACACGCACCAATGATGCTAAGGTGGTAGCCGAGTTTCTCAAGACCAACATCTTTTCACGTTTTGGAGTTCCAAGAGTCTTGATTAGCGATGGAGGATCCCATTTTTGTAACCGCACCATTGAAGCTTTATTGAAGAAGTATGGAGTCACACATAAAGTTTCTACACCTTATCATCCCCAAACTAGTGGCATGGCCGAAGTAAGTAATCGAGAGATCAAACAAATACTTGAGAAGACCGTTGGACCTTCAAGGAAGGATTGGAGTGATCGTCTCGATGATGCTTTGTGGGCTTATAGGACCGCATACAAGACACCGATAGGTATGTCTCCTTTTCGGTTAACATATGGCAAAGCATGTCACTTACCGGTTGAACTTGAGCATAGAGCATGGTGGGCGGTTAAGGCTTTCAACATGAGCATTGATGAGGCCGGTCTTCATAGGAAGCTTCAACTCAACGAACTTGAAGAAATACGGAATGAAGCTTATGAAGCCGCATGGATTTACAAGCAAAAGACTAAGGTTGCACATGATAAGATGCTTCGACGGAAGGAGTTTGAAGTTGGTCAAAAAGTTCTCTTGTATCATTCACGACTCAAACTTTTTCCGGGTAAGTTGCGCTCACGTTGGATTGGACCATTCATTGTTCTTCAAGTGTTTCCACATGGAGCCATAGAGATTCGGAATGAAGCTACGGGAAACATATTCAAGGTAAATGGACATAGACTCAAGCCGTACTACGAGCCATTTGAACCCATACATGATGAAACCGATGTGCATGATCCTCCAAGCCAAGGGGCTACCATTGCTATAGTCCATGCCGAGCTGCAGCCTCCCCCACCACAAGTCCCTGCCGAGCTGCGCCCTTCACCCGCACCCCAACGCCGAGACCAAGAAGCTGCCCCAACATTGCCGAGTACACTCTTTGCTACCGAGCATCCTGCCGGACCTGCCATCGCCGGCAGGCTTGATGATATGACACATGAGGTGCAGCACAGCCTAGCTGGACTCAAGGATACGCCGGATACGCTTGACTTGGTACCGGACACGAAGGCGACACAGCCGGACACGCAGATTGCACCATACTCGGATACGCAGCCTTCTACAAGCACCGATTCGGACACCTCATGCAACGATCTTCTTATCGATCTTCTTCTTGCCGATTTGGAATGCTTTGGAGCACGATGAACACATGCACACACGGTGAAAAGTCTAAGCAATGGACTATAAACACAAAGCGCTACTTGGGAGGCAACCCATGTCGATCAAAGAAAAGTGAAGGAGCCATCACCGAGAGTTTGAAATTTCTTAACCCTTCTCTTTTCCTTTGATTTGTGATGATATGTTGGTATATGTTAGACTATTGCATGCTTAGGAAATTTGATAGGAGCACAATGTGCGACGTTATTATATGCTTATTGCCCTCGTTTATGCTTTGTTTAACCCTTATTTGTCTAAGATTGAGTCATAATTTAGTTTAGTGTTAATTTGGTAGAGTTTGGTGAAATATGATTAAGAATCCGAAAAATGACTAAGTTTGAGAAATCTGGAAAATAGTGTAAAATATGTCTTTTTCGCGATTTTGAGATGAGCAAAAGTATGATCTAACCTTGTCCGAATTCTATGAAATTTTATGTGCTTAATTTTCATATGTTGAGGAATGCTGTGTTAAAATTTCAGATCAATCGGAGTTCGGGAAGTCACCCAAAAGTTGGCCGCAAAATGGCAGTCCAAACATTCCAATCCAGGGGCTACAGGATTTTCCTGGGACTTTGTCCCAACTTCGAAAATTCATTCCCGACGACTTACATAGAATTTGGCCGAGATATTTTATGGGGAGATGGCCATATGTGTCTAGTTTACGTGAGACTTGGAATCGCACCAATCGGAGCTCCGAAAGTGGAGATATGCTGGATTTACTGCGACAAGGTCAAAGCTGCCGATTCCAGGGACTGATTGCTTCCTTTTCGCAATTGTTGCTTTTTGATGGACCAAATGATGTACAAGAGCATTTGTGAAGATATACCAAGCTTATGGAAGGAAGGAGGTAGACACTTGGCCATGACATTGAAGAAAAACATGAAGGAACAAGTTCTCCTAGTCAAGCTAGGAGAAGCTGCCAATTCTGGCAGATTGTGTGTCATTGTGAGCTGCCGGCATTGTGGAGCATTTTTGGTGGATCAAAGCTTACCAATTGAAGTCCAAGACCATATAAGAAGTCCATGAAGATGTGAAGCCCAAGCCTTGAAGAAAAATTCAGAAAAGAAAACCTAATTGGACTAAGAAAGGAAGGTTGCAAAACCTTATTGAACTAGGTTTTCTAACTCCTCTTTGCTTAAGGGCTGCCGGCAATGCCTCCCCTATTCTCTATAAATACCCCACTTTTTCTACAGAAAAATCATCTCATCTCAAGCTAAACACAAGGCCGAAACTCTACCAAAATTCCCCAAACTTCCTAGACAAAAACCTAAACCCGAATCCATCCTCCACCACCATACAAGTTTCTGCCGAAACTTGTAAAATTCCCTGCCGAGCCATCTTAAGCCGAGCAGCCTCATCCCTTCATCCACACAGCACCGGATCCACACCAAAAGAAGCTCTCAAGGTGTCTCAAAGTGTGATCCACTCCCTTCTTCGGTTTAGTACTTTTTGTTTAGCTATGTTTGATTTTGTCTATGAAACATTCATGTATGTTTGGTGTTGGTTTATATGTCTATGTGTGAACCGATTTTGGTTTTATAAATTGTATGTTAAAGACTTGTTTAAATCGATGCTTAGATTTATGTTTAGGTTTCGACAAGAACAATGAATTTTGCATGCTAATTTGTAATATGTAACTTGTAAATTCGTATGTTAGATAATTAGGACAGTGGTATAGATGCATGTTTTAGGTTCAAAGTTGGTTAGAAATCTAAGGAGTGGGACTTAAAAACCGAAACATTAGTATTGGCTGGAAGCATGTAAATCTAGATGTTAGGTTTCATCAAACCCGAGTAATAACAAATATGGCTAGATACTCAAAAGGTTGCTTTGATTTGTTTTGCTCACCTAGGGTATAATACTTTAGATTTCTTACATGTTAAAATAAGATGATTGACAACCTTGCTTGTTTTGCATGTCTCCAATTTAGATCATTGTACACAATTGTTAAGTCTCAAAAGGATTAACATAACTTTAGGGCCCATAACCAAAAGTTCGGTCTTAAAACTTGAGAGGTCTTACAACTAAGTTGTAGTTGGAACTAATTTTGAACTTGAGCATGTTAATACTTGATCCTTACCTTCTTGCATGTGAATTTATTCGTTAAAGAGTCTATGTGCTAAATGTTTTGCGAAAGATGATGATCACTTGTACATATTAGACCTAGGATTTATTTTCTGCTTTTATGTTGCCGTGCCTAGTATTAGGGCAGCCATAGGACTGCCGAGCCATTTTATACCCCCATATGTGTGTGACGATTTTGTATATATGTATATTTGTTTGTCTAACAATTTCATATCTCAGGTACCCTTAATCCCCGGCCTAGAACGATCCCTACTTGCTTATACTACTAACGATATTTTGTAGGGTTATCATTGTGTGCGAGCTTCGGCTCTCATCAATTTTTGGCGCCGTTGCCGGGGATTATAAAAGCTTGTTTTATGTTATTGTTGTGTATATATGTTGCTGGAAATTTTTGTTGTGAAGTTGTAAAGTTGTAAATTTTAAGTTTATTTTGGGATTTTGTAAAGTAGAAATATGCTTCGGCATGTAGAGTTTAAATTTTGGAAGTTGCATGATGTATATTGATGTATGTTGGTAATCACTTAGTTTAATTTCTAGGAAGTTGATAGTGTTGTGTATGTTTGAGTTTATTGTAGTTTCTAAAGTGTAACATGTAGGTGAAGCCTCTTTTGTTGATCATAACCAAAACCCTTCATACGAGTGATGCCATGTTAGGTATGTTTTTGTGTAGATTGGGAAACGGGCCCTGCAATGTTGGAATTAGTCCATCGTTGGCCCCCCACGCATAAAGACGCTAACTTGGTATTATTTTTATGAGGTTGAGGGCGGTTTTAATCAACACTTGAGACCGCTAGGGATCCGTGTTTGTTTTACAAAGTATGGGGAAGTTATTATCATAGATATGGTTCTCAGGTTTGTTTAACTGGATCTCAAGGCCCATAGACTGATGTTCATTCTCGGTGAGTGAGTCGATAGGGGGTTCGCCCTCCATGGTGTCCAACAACGAGTCCTGCCTGGTTCCTGTAGGGGGTTCGCCCTCCGTGATTTTAATGACCTTTGAAACGTAAAATCCGCACGACCTAGTCGACAGCTTGTGCCGAAGCATCACCTCACTTTAGACACTAGAACATAACTTGACATATGTGGCCTATTTTCTTCAAAGATAAAACATGTTGTGTGGTTCAAACTCTTGAGGTATATCAGATTAAGCATGATACTACCGGGGGCTGTATCAGTCCATTGCACCGTTATCTCCTCTGCTCCACGTACTTCGAGAGTTAGGACAAATTTAAAAGAAATTAGACTTAGCGATTACATGATCATGAACGTTCCAATTTTTCTTCTCTTTTTTGCCGAACCATGTTTGTTCTTTGCCGAAATTTTGTGCCTTTGCCGAATGTTCATATGTGTATCATTGTTGAAATATGTTGTGTAATCGCCAATGCCGTGGCTTGTAATGATGTATATTCTTGCTTTCTATTTCTTTATAAGGTTCTAACTTGTTTAAATGTTGCAAATTTCAGAAATAATGCATGTCCGAATCTAGTATTTGGACAAGAGATCTTCAAGGCCTTTTGCAACGTTTAGAGCAAGAACTCGCTATTGCTCGATTTGTGCCATTACCACCATCGTCACCAACCAGTTCATCAGTATCATCATCATTGCCGTCCTCCCCTATTGTGCCGTCAGTTCCAGTATCATCAGGGCCGAGTTCACCATCAGTTGTTTCATCGTCGTGTGATCTTCAGAACCCAGAATTTGAAGCTTTTGCCGAATCAGAGGAAGAAGAAGAGAACATGGCATCAATCAGGTCACAGAATGGTCATGTTGCTGGAGCTGGAGTTGCTCCTTCGAATATTACTTATCCTCCCTTGGAAGCTGACAAGACTGGAGAGATTGAATTGAGGAGTGGATTCCTCCATAAGCTGAAGTCATTTTATGGGATGCCGAGTGAGGACCCTAATAAGCATCTACAGTGGTTTAACTTCACCACGGAGTCTATGTGTCCAAGAGGGACCGATTTGCAACACTTCAAAATGAAGGCATTTCCGTTTTCTCTAGAAGATCAAGCGAAGGAGTGGTTGTTTGAGGTGCCTAGTGGTCGTATTGTTTCGTGGAGCTCTATGATGGATGAGTTCCTACTCAAGTACTTTCCTGCTTCACGTATCACTGATCTGAGAAAGCAAATTACAAGTGTGAAGCAAGCCGGAGATGAGACTTTCTTCGACTACTACAAGAGGTTCAAGTCCCTAGTTTCTTTGTGTCCATCGCATGGCATTAGCGATGGACTCTTGCTACAATATTTCTATGAGGGATTGCGCGTCATGGAGAGAGAGTTTCTTGACTCGGCTGCGGGAGGTAGCTTTTTGGAGTTGAACGCCGGAGCGGCAAGAAGTTTGTTGGAAGTTCGTGCTTTGAACAACCAACAATTTGGCATGGCACGAGGCAATGTGCAAAGGAATGAGAAAGTGCATGAGACTTCTTCGAGCTCAAAGTTAGAGGAGAAAGTGGACAAGCTTACCGACTTGGTGAGTAATTTGATGAAGAAGCGTGCAAGTGTATGTGGTATTTGCACCGAGGGCCATGAGACCGACCAATGCCCTCAATTTGGAATTAGTGAGGGAGTTGAGGAGGGCAATGCCATTGGTTTTCAAGGAGGCCAACGATTTGGCAATTTCAATCCAAGGTTCAATGATCACCCTAACTTTCGATGGGCAAACAATGACAACGTGCTTAGGGCACCTATGCAACCAAGAGAGGGAGGAGCGCCATTTGCACCGAGGCCACCATTTGTGCCTCGGCAACCTTATCAGCCGAACCAAGGACAATTTGGGGCATTGCCGAGCCAAGCACAAGTTGTGCCGTACCAAGGTCAAGGAGGGCCGAGCCAAGTGCAAGCCGCACCGAGCAACCCTAATTATGATGCTTTGCTTCAATCGTTGTCAAGTGCTACTCAAGCACTACTCGCGGGGCAACAAAATCATCAAAAGGACATTGGTGAGCTCAAGACTCAAATGGGGCGAGTTGTGGATTTTATGGGAAGGTTTAATGAGCAAGGAAAGTTGCCGAGCAATACGATTCCTAATCCGAGGAACGAGCAAGCCAAAGTGATTCAAACTCGTAGTGGAAGAGAGTTGGTTCCTCCAACAAGTCCAAAGAAGAAACGAGTGACTTTCAAAGGTATTAATGAGGATGAGAGGGCTGCCGGACCTGTCATTGCCGGCAGCCATAATGGAGATGCCGAGAAGAGCCATGATGCCGAGAGAGGAGAAATTACCGAGCACCATGCTGCCGGCAGGGCTGCATCCGAGGGTCACATTGCCGAGCAAGGTAATGATGCCGGCCACAATAAGAGAGATAGGGGGCTGCGTAACGAGCTTGAGCACGATCCCGCCACGTCCAAGAATGAGGTATTGCCGAGCCAAGCAAGCAAGGGAGGGGTGCAATCATCAAGCATTCCATTCCCTTCTCGATTTGCTAGAACGAAGATGGATAAATCCGATGAGGAGGTATTGGAGATCTTCCGGAAAGTGCAAGTCAACATCCCTTTGTTGGAATGCATTAAACAAGTGCCAAAGTATGCTAAGTTTTTAAAGGAGCTTTGCACGGCAAGGAGGCATACTAGAGAGACTCGTGTGGTAACAATGAGTGAAACGGTGTCGGCCGTTATTCAAAGGAGGTTGCCACGAAAGATGAAAGATCCGGGGAGCTTCAATGTGCCTTGTGTCATAGGCAATACACGATTTGATGATGTCATGTTGGATTTGGGAGCATCGATCAATGTCATGCCACTCAATGTGTATCAAACGTTGAGTATAGGGCCTCTCAAGAAGGATAATGTCATCATTCAACTTGCGGATCGCTCAAGCAAATATCCGGAGGGCTATGTAGAGGATGTGTTGGTGCAAGTCAACCAATTGATATTCCCCGCCGATTTTTATGTGGTTGAGATGGAGGATTCGCCGGTCAACAACACTCAATTGCTTTTAGGGCGACCATTCATGAGGACCGCGCGCACAAAGATAGATGTGGCCGAGGGCAACCTAACTATGGAGTTTGATGGTGAGGTGATCAAGTTTAATGTTTTTGACGCCATGAAGTTCCCTAATGTTGATTTGAAGGAGGGTTGTTCCATTGATGTTTTGGAGGAGGTCGAGCAAGTTATGTCGACCTCGCTCGACGCATAGCAATTAGCGATTGAGCAAGGGGTCGGATTTGACAAGAGGGGAGAACGAATCATGCAAGAGAATAAGAAAGCAGGGCCGGCCGTACCAAGAGTTGCCGAGCAAGGTACCACAGCTGAGCCAAACATTGCCGAGCAAGAGATTTCTGCCGAACCATTTATGATGATGCCGAGCCAAAAGGAGGTTGCTGCCGAGCTAGAGGCTCGGCCCTATGCCAAGATATTTGATTCGTTCTTGTCAATTCCAAGTGCCACAACAAAATTTCGACCAAGTGTGGAAGAGGCCCCAAAGTTAGAACTTAAAGAGCTCCCTAGTCATTTGAAATATGCGTATCTTGGAGAAGGAGACACACTACCGGTTATTGTGTCTTCAATGCTTAGTGAGAAGCAAGAGGAGGATTTGATTGGTGTGCTTAAGAAGTACAAGACCGCCATAGGTTGGACCTTAGCGGATATTAAGGGAATAAGCCCTACTACTTGTGTTCATCGTATCTTGTTAGAAGAAGGAACTAAGCCGACAAAGGAAGCTCAACGTCGACTTCACCCTCCCATGATGAAAGTTGTGAAAGAAGAGATTATCAAGTTGCTCGATTGTGGGGTGATCTACCCAATTTCGGATAGTAAGTGGATATCTCCCGTGCAAGTAGTGCCGAAGAAGAGTGGTGTAACGGTTGTCAAGAATGAGAAGAATGAGCTTGTGCCACAAAGACTTGTAACCGGTCATCGGATGTGCATCGACTATAGGAAGCTCAACGCTACAACGAGGAAGGATCACATGCCTTTGCCGTTTATGGATCAAATGCTAGAAAGGTTAGCCGGTCATTCTTACTATTGCTTTCTTGATGGATATAGTGGCTACAACCAAATCATGATACACCCGGACGATCAAGAGAAGACCACTTTTACTTGTCCATTTGGCACGTTTGCTTATCGGCGGATGCCATTCGGACTATGCAACGCACCCGGCACTTTTCAAAGATGTATGTATGCTATCTTCTCGGATTTTATTGAAGACATTATCGAAGTATTTATGGATGATTTTAGTGTGTATGGAGGCACCTTCGATGCATGTTTGGGAAACTTGGAGAAGATACTTGAGAGGTGTGTAGAGACAAATCTTGTGCTCAATTGGGAGAAGTGTCACTTCATGGTCACGCAAGGCATTGTGCTAGGGCACATAATTTCGGCAAGAGGCTTAGAGGTTGACAAAGCCAAGGTGGAGCTAATTCAAGCATTGCCGAGCCCTAGGTGTGTGAAAGATGTGAGAAGTTTTCTTGGCCATGCGGGGTTTTATCGCCGATTTATCAAGGACTTCTCTTCAATTGCCAAGCCATTGAGCAACTTGTTACAAAAGGAGGTGACGTTTGAGTGGACGGAGGCATGTGAGCAAGCCTTTTGCCGATTAAAGATGCTATTGTGTACGGCACCTATACTTGTTTCCCCTAATTGGGACGAGCCGTTTGAGTTGATGTGTGATGCTAGTGATTATGCACTTGGAGCGGTACTTGGACAACGAATTGAGAAGAAGCCATGCGCCATTTACTATGCTTCAAGGACTCTCAACGATGCACAACTCAATTACACAACAACGGAGAAGGAACTCTTAGCGGTAATCTTTGCTTTGGAAAAATTTCGATCATATCTTTTGAATTCCAAAGTTATTGTTTATAGTGATCATGCCGCTTTGAGATATCTTATGACGAAGAAGGATGCTAAGCCGAGGCTTATTCGATGGATTCTTTTGCTTCAAGAGTTCGACATTGAGATTAAAGACAAGAAAGGAGTAGAGAATGTTGTAGCCGATCATTTGAGTAGACTTGTGCAAGAGGAGGATCGGCTACCCCTATTAGAGACCTTTCCGGATGAGCAACTTTTTCGACTTGAAGTACTTGAGCCTTGGTATGCCGACATTGCCAATTTTCTTGCCACAAACCGATTTCCCAAAGAGATGCCGAGCCACCAACAAAAGAGAATAAGGAAGCAAGCTCGACACTTCTTGTGGGATGATCCGTACTTATGGAGGCAATGTGGTGATCAAGTTATTAGAAGATGTGTGCCGGAGAATGAGCATCGATCCATCCTTGCTTTTTGTCATAGTGAAGCTTGTGGTGGACACTTTGGACCAAAGAAGACGGCTTTGAAGGTACTTACGTGTGGATTCTTTTGGCCTACGATTTTTAGAGATGCATTCATGTTTTGCAAAGCATGTGATAGATGCCAAAGAATGGGGAACATTGGAGCTAGAGACCAAATGCCGCTCACGCCTATCATTGAGGTAGAAATTTTCGATTTATGGGGTATTGATTTCATGGGACCGTTTCCTTCAAGTAAGGGTTTTCTCTACATATTGCTTGCGGTTGATTATGTTTCAAAGTGGATCGAAGCAAGGGCTACACGCACCAATGATGCCAAGGTGGTAGCCGAGTTTCTCAAGACCAACATCTTTTCACGTTTTGGAGTTCCAAGGGTCTTGATTAGCGATGGAGGATCCCATTTTTGTAACCGCACTATTGAAGCCTTATTGAGGAAGTATGGCGTCACACATAAGGTATCTACACCTTATCACCCCCAAACGAGTGGCATGGCCGAGGTGAGTAATCGAGAGATCAAGCAAATTTTGGAGAAATCGGTTGGACCTTCAAGGAAGGATTGGAGTGATCGTCTCGATGATGCTTTGTGGGCTTATAGGACTGCATACAAGACACCGATTGGTATGTCCCCTTTTCGGTTAGTTTATGGTAAAGCATGTCACTTACCGGTTGAGCTAGAGCACAAGGCATGGTGGGCAATCAAGGCCTTCAACATGCACATTGATGATGCCGGTCTTCATAGAAAGCTTCAACTCAACGAACTTGAAGAAATCCGTAATGAAGCCTATGATGCCGCATGGATCTACAAGGAGAAGACTCGAGCCTACCATGATAAGATGATTCGAGGGAAAAAGTTTCAAGTTGGACAAAAAGTTCTCTTATTCAATGCAAGGCTTAAACTTTTTCCGGGTAAGCTTCGATCTCGTTGGTTTGGACCATTCATTGTTACTAAAGTTTTTCCTCATGGTGCCATCGAGATTCAAAGTGAAGTGTCGGGAGAGACATTCAAGGTTAATGGACATCGTTTGAAGACGTACTACGAGCCCTTTCTACACCCCACAATCGAGGAACTCAATGTGCAAGACAAGCCAAATGCCGATCCACCTACACCAACCGAGGCTATTCCATCACCACCACAACTTGAGGCCGAGCCACCTACATATACTGCTGCTGCAACCGTGCCACCACTACGTCAAGATGCTGCCGGACCTGCCATTGCCGGCAGCACCCACACAAGGCCGGACACGAACCTAGATGCCAACAAGCTGGACACGCCTCAACTTGATGCCGAGCAACCGTCCTCCCTCCCTGCTGCAAGAGAACAACCTGCCGGACCTGCCATTGCCGGCAGGGTTGATCAACTGCCACTAGAAACCGAGGGGAACCACTCGGATACGCCGGAAACTGCAGAAAACAAGCCGGATACGCAGCACGTATCGGATACGCAGAACAGGACAGATTCGGCTCCAACATGCAACGATCTTCTCGTTGAACTTCTTCTTGCCGATTTGAGCTGTTTTGGAGCACGATGAACACATGACACACGGTGAAAAGTCTAGGCTATGGACTATAAACACAAAGCGCTACTTGGGAGGCAACCCATGTCGATCAAAGAAAAGTGAAGGAGCCATCACCGAGAGTTTGAAATTTCTTAACCCTTCTCTTTTCCTTTGATTTGTGATGATATGTTGGGATATGTTAGTCGATTGCATGCTTAGGGAATTCATTGATATTGTTTTGTGCTTACATTGAGGACAATGTAATTTTCTAAGTGTGGGGTGGGATAGCATGTTCCGTTTTTGTTTTTGCCTTTTTGTGCGCTTAGTTTAGAAGAGAAAAATTCAGAAAATTGTTCCATAAAAATAGAGTGTTTAAATTGTTGTTTCGAGTCTTAGGATGCCCCTAATATGTCAATGATGTTTTTCTCCTCTTTGTATACATAGATGATGGTTGTGCATACAATTAAAATTATGAGTTTCATGGATTATGTGCATTGGTAGGAGCATGTAGGACTTGTTGATTACGAAGCATGCATGTTTTAGCTAGTTTATGTCCTAAATAACCTATGTGAGCTTTTTGTGCCAATTTGCTTTCTTCTTGAGCGATAAAAGATAAAATTCGATAGATTCGTAGGAAGCATGAAACCTCATAATTCTTGGATTATTCGATGACTATGTGCCATAGCTTTTTAATGAACTCTAGTATGCTAGAACTTACTCTTGTTGATTTTCAAAACGTTTTTAATCATAAAATACCTTGATTTTGAATGTGATTGAATAAAGATCATTTAGGTTTACCACCAAAGCCAAATAAAGCATGTGCCCTATTGGAGCCCGTCGTGGGACACCTTAGTAAACCCCCTTGAGCCTATGTTGAGCCTTTTCTTTCATCATCCTTAAACACTTTCCATGAGCTTAGTATAGTTTCGCCCTTACCCTTGATCAAAGTATTGGCAAAGCTTGAATTTTGAAGGCGTTTTCGCGTGTGTGATGAAGAAGAACAAGTGTGGGGTAGACTTAGCCATGTAATTATATATGCATGCCGTACCTTAGAAAAAGAAAAGAAAAAAACAAAAATATATACATGTGCTCGGACCAAAAATAAAAGAAAAACAAAATATGCCGAGAGTTATGGTAAAAAGGGTACGGCATAGGCAATGGAAAAGAAAAATTTTGTGCATGGCTATTGTCTAGATTATTGTTGTAATGTTGTGTGAGAAGAAAAGAATGAAGTATGGGTCCAACAAGAAGAAATTTGACCCTTTCGGCGAGAAGACATAAGGAGATTCGAGCTTTGCTAAAGCGCACGGTGATGTTTTGAGCCTCCTTATCCAAATATTGAATACCTCTTAGCCTAGCCCCATTACAACCCTTTTGATGATCTTTTTCATGATTCTTAAGATGGTTAAATTTGATTGTGGAGATTATCTCAAGAGTAGGCTTATGGTTTTGGTTCATTGGTGCATATAGTTGTCATATGAGGTTTTTCCGTCAAAATTCACAAAGCGCTTTCGTTTCTTTGACATATGCAAGTCACTCTTTGTAATTCATGATCTTTCGCTTGCATATACTTATGTGTGAATAACCATGCTTCGAGAGAAAAGAAGAGAGTATGCCTAGTGAGGTGATTTGAATTAGCTTTCACATGTTTACATGCTTACCATTTTGCTCTTATATGTTCATATTGATGTCGCATGTTCATGAAGCTTGGAATTTTCGTGCTTAGCATTCTCATGCATTAACTTGAAAGCTATGTGTACATACGAGCCTGAGACAAATTGTTAGGGGCAATAGTTTGTTTAGAGCGTAGTTTAATTTAGTTTGCTAAGGGACTAGCAAAGGATAAGTGTGGGGTAGTTGATAGGAGCACAATGTGCGACGTTATTATATGCTTATTGCCCTCGTTTATGCTTTGTTTAACCCTTATTTGTCTAAGATTGAGTCATAATTTAGTTTAGTGTTAATTTGGTAGAGTTTGGTGAAATATGATTAAGAATCCGAAAAATGACTAAGTTTGAGAAATCTGGAAAATAGTGTAAAATATGTCTTTTTCGCGATTTTGAGATGAGCAAAAGTATGATCTAACCTTGTCCGAATTCTATGAAATTTTATGTGCTTAATGTTCATATGTTGAGGAATGCTGTGTTAAAATTTCAGATCAATCGGAGTTCGGGAAGTCACCCAAAAGTTGGCCGCAAAATGGCAGTCCAAACATTCCAATCCAGGGGCTACAGGATTTTCCTGGGACTTTGTCCCAACTTCGAAAATTCATTCCCGACGACTTACATAGAATTTGGCCGAGATATTTTATGGGGAGATGGCCATATGTGTCTAGTTTACGTGAGACTTGGAATCGCACCAATCGGAGCTCCGAAAGTGGAGATATGCTGGATTTACTGCGACAAGGTCAAAGCTGCCGATTCCAGGGACTGATTGCTTCCTTTTCGCAATTGTTGCTTTTTGATGGACCAAATGATGTACAAGAGCATTTGTGAAGATATACCAAGCTTATGGAAGGAAGGAGGTAGACACTTGGCCATGACATTGAAGAAAAACATGAAGGAACAAGTTCTCCTAGTCAAGCTAGGAGAAGCTGCCAATTCTGGCAGATTGTGTGTCATTGTGAGCTGCCGGCATTGTGGAGCATTTTTGGTGGATCAAAGCTTACCAATTGAAGTCCAAGACCATATAAGAAGTCCATGAAGATGTGAAGCCCAAGCCTTGAAGAAAAATTCAGAAAAGAAAACCTAATTGGACTAAGAAAGGAAGGTTGCAAAACCTTATTGAACTAGGTTTTCTAACTCCTCTTTGCTTAAGGGCTGCCGGCAATGCCTCCCCTATTCTCTATAAATACCCCATTTTTTCTACAGAAAAATCATCTCATCTCAAGCTAAACACAAGGCCGAAACTCTACCAAAATTCCCCAAACTTCCTAGACAAAAACCTAAACCCGAATCCATCCTCCACCACCATACAAGTTTCTGCCGAAACTTGTAAAATTCCCTGCCGAGCCATCTTAAGCCGAGCAGCCTCATCCCTTCATCCACACAGCACCGGATCCACACCAAAAGAAGCTCTCAAGGTGTCTCAAAGTGTGATCCACTCCCTTCTTCGGTTTAGTACTTTTTGTTTAGCTATGTTTGATTTTGTCTATGAAACATTCATGTATGTTTGGTGTTGGTTTATATGTCTATGTGTGAACCGATTTTGGTTTTATAAATTGTATGTTAAAGACTTGTTTAAATCGATGCTTAGATTTATGTTTAGGTTTCGACAAGAACAATGAATTTTGCATGCTAATTTGTAATATGTAACTTGTAAATTCGTATGTTAGATAATTAGGACAGTGGTATAGATGCATGTTTTAGGTTCAAAGTTGGTTAGAAATCTAAGGAGTGGGACTTAAAAACCGAAACATTAGTATTGGCTGGAAGCATGTAAATCTAGATGTTAGGTTTCATCAAACCCGAGTAATAACAAATATGGCTAGATACTCAAAAGGTTGCTTTGATTTGTTTTGCTCACCTAGGGTATAATACTTTAGATTTCTTACATGTTAAAATAAGATGATTGACAACCTTGCTTGTTTTGCATGTCTCCAATTTAGATCATTGTGCACAATTGTTAAGTCTCAAAAGGATTAACATAACTTTAGGGCCCATAACCAAAAGTTCGGTCTTAAAACTTGAGAGGTCTTACAACTAAGTTGTAGTTGGAACTAATTTTGAACTTGAGCATGTTAATACTTGATCCTTACCTTCTTGCATGTGAATTTATTCGTTAAAGAGTCTATGTGCTAAATGTTTTGCGAAAGATGATGATCACTTGTACATATTAGACCTAGGATTTATTTTCTGCTTTTATGTTGCCGTGCCTAGTATTAGGGCAGCCATAGGACTGCCGAGCCATTTTATACCCCCATATGTGTGTGACGATTTTGTATATATGTATATTTGTTTGTCTAACAATTTCATATCTCAGGTACCCTTAATCCCCGGCCTAGAACGATCCCTACTTGCTTATACTACTAACGATATTTTGTAGGGTTATCATTGTGTGCGAGCTTCGGCTCTCATCAAAATTCGTTGATATAAATTTGTGCTTACATTGAGGACAATGTAATTTTCTAAGTGTGGGGTGGGATAACGTATTCCGTTTATGTTTTGTGTGCTTAGTTTAGAAAAATTCAGAAAATTGTTCCATAAAAATAGAGTGTTTAAATTTGTTTGTTTTTGAGTCTTAGGATGCCCCTAATATGTCAATGATGTTTTTCTCCTCTTTGCATACATAGATGATGGTTGTGCATACTTTTAAAATTGTAAGTTTCATGGATTTTGTGCATTGGTAGGAGCATGTAGGACTTGTTGATTAATAAGCATGCATGTGTTAGCTAGTTTATTTCGATTATAACCTATGTGAGCTTTAGTGCCAAATTGCTTTCTTCTTGAGCGATAAAAAGATAAAAATTCGATAGATTCGTAGGAAGCATGAAACCTCATAATTCTTTGATTATTCGATGACTATGTGCCATAGCTTTTTAATGAACTCTAGTATGCTAGAACTTACTCTTGTTGATTTTCGAAACGTTTATATCATAAGATACCTTGATTTTGAATGTGATTGAATAAAGATCATTTAGGTTTACCACCAAAGCCAAATAAAGCATGAGCCCTATTGGAGCCCGTCGTGGGACACCTTAGTAAACCCCTTTGAGCCGATATTGAGTCTTTTCTTTCATCACCCTTAAACACTTTCCATGAACTTAGTATAGTGATGCCTTTACTGTGTGTTTCGGCAAAGCTTGAATTTTTGAAAGCGTTTTTGCGTGAAGTGATGAAGAAGAACAAGTGTGGGGTAGACTTAGCCATGAATTTATATGAAAAATGTATGCATGCCGTGCCTTAGAAAAAGAAAGAATGAAAAATTTTGAAACATTTTTGCTCGGACCAAAAGAAAAAAAAGAAAAAGATACCGAGAGCAAGAAAAGAAAGATGTAAGGCACGGCTTGAAAAAGAAAAGAAAAAAATTTTGTGCATGGCTATTGTCTTGATTATTGTTGTAATGTTATTGGAGGAAAAGAATGAAGTATGGGTCCAACAAGATGAAATTTGACCCTTTCGGAGAGAAGACATAAGGAGATTTGAGCTTTGCTAAAGCGCATGGTGACGTTTTGAGCCTCCTTATCCAAAATAGCGAATACCTCTTAGCCTAGCCCCATTACAACCCTTTTATTGATCTTTTTCATGATTCTTAAGATGGTTAAAATTGATTTGTGAAGATTATCTCAAGAGTAAGCATATGGTTTTGGTTCATTGGTGCATATAGTTATCATATGAGGTTTTTCCATCAAAATTCACAAAGTGCTTTCTTTTCTTGACATATGCAAGTTACTCTTTGTAATTCATTATCTTTCGCTTGCATATACTTATGAGTGAATACCATGCTTTGAGAGAAAAGAAGAGAGTATGCCTAGTGAGGTGATTTGAATTAGCTTTTAACATGTTTACATGCTTACCTTTTTGTTTTTATATGTTCATATTGATGTCACATGTTCATGAAGCTCAGAATTTTCGTGCTTAGAATTCCCATGCATTTAACTTGAAAGCTATGTGTACATACGAGCCTGAGACAAATTGTTAGGGGCAATAGTTTGTTTAGAGTCTAGTTTAATTTAGTTTGCTAAGGGACTAGCAAAGGATAAGTGTGGGGTAGTTGATAGGAGCACAATGTGCGACGATTTTATATGCTTATGCCCTCGTTTATGCTTTGTTTAACCCTTATTTGTTTAAGATAGAGTCGTAATGTAGTTAGTGTCATTTTGGTAGAGTTTTGGTAAAAAAATGGTTAAAGAATACGAAAAATGACTAAGTTTGAGAAATCTGGAAAATAGCGCAAAATATGTCTTTTTCGTGATATTGAGATGAATGAAACTGTGATCTATCCTTGTTCGAATTCTATGAAATTTGGTGTGCTTAATATTTATATACTGAGGAATGTTGTGTTAAAATTTCAGATCAATCGAAGTTCGGGAAGTCACCCAAAAGTTGGCTGCAAACGGGCAGTCCGAACATTCCAATCCAGGGGCTTCCAGGAAATTCCTGGGACTGTGTCCCAACTTCGAAAAATCATTCCCGACGACTTGCATGGAATTTGGCCGAGATATTTTATGGGGAGATGGCCCTATGTGTCTAGTTTACGTGAGACTTGGAATCGCATCAATCGGAGCTCCACGGAGGGAGATATGCCGGAATTACTGCGACAAGGTCAAAGCTGCCGATTCCAGGAACCTACTGCCCCCTTTTTGTGTTTTCTGTTTTTGATGGACCAAATGGTGTACAAATGCATATGTGAAGATGGTTCAAGCCTTATTAAGGGAAGAGGATGACACTAGGCCACGGCATTGAAGAAAAACTTGAAGAAAGACGTTCTCCTAGTCACACTAGGAGAAGCTGCCGAATTCTGGCAGATTTGCTGCCTTTGTGTGTTGCCGGCATTTGGGGCATTTTCGATGGATCAAAACCTATCAATTGAAGTCCAAGACCATACAAGAAGTCCATGAAGATGTGAAGCCCAAGCCTTGAAGAAAAATTCAGAAAAACAAAACCTAATTGAAGTAGAAAAAGGAAGGTGTCAAACCATATCCCATTAGGTTTTGTTTTTCCTTGTACAAGAGGGCTGCCGGCAATTACCCTAGAATTCTCCATATATATACCCACTTTTCACTCTGAAAAGTTGTCACATTCTAAAGCAAAAACCCTAGCCAAAGCTCTACCAATTTTCAGCCAAAGATCCTACATAAAAACACAAACCAAAAGCCACCACCACCACCATAAATTCCTGCCGATTGTCTTCATCATTCATCCAGCCACCACCGAACCACTTTCCATTGGATCCACACGACTTGAAGCCCTCAAAGGTGTCTGCAAAAGTGTGATCTACTCTCTACTCTTGGTTTGTAATAGTTTTTATGTAGTTATGTGTAGTTTTGTCTATGAAACTCATGTGTATGTTTGGTTATTGTGTTTTCATGTCTATGTGAAAAACAATTGTGAATTTGGTTTTATGATGATGCATGTTAATTTAATTCTTATAGTATTAATAAGGAATTCCAAAGATAAGTTTCGAATTGTATGCTAAATTGTAATGAAAATATGAAGTAAAGAGATAGGATTAGATAGGCAAGCATGTTCACTCTGATTCTAGTAATTCGTTCTTGGTTTAGTCCTTAAATCCGTGTGCCTCAAAGATTGGTACTTAGCATATTCGCGGTGTGTTTTGAGTATTGGTCTTGTATCTGTCAATAATAGGACTAGAGTGGTTTAAACGACTATGCATGTTAACAAGAAGTGGTGACGCCTTGCTTGATTGATATGTTTCCGACTAAAAAGACCTTGTGCTTAATTACTTTGCATGTTTGATTTCGACGATAAGTGTTCTCAAATGTGTTTAGTATAACTTTAGGGTTAGACGATAAGTTAATCTTGAAGTACTTGAGAGTCTTAATCAATTAGTAAACCGATAAGGAGCTAATTAGGTTGGAACTAAGTCGGATCTAGGATATTGTGTGCTCTTGCCGTGTCTTATCTTATAACTTTTCTATGTGTTTTGAGTGCTTTTGTGTTAGTAATTTGTGGAAGAATGTCGACCAAACTTGTATATAGTAATTTAGGATTTTTATTTTCTGTTTTTATGCATGATTTAGAGGCAACCATGTTTGCTGCCGAACCTAGGAATTTTTGTTTTAAAGTTTATGCCGAGCCTAGTTTAGGGCAGCTTGCTGCCGTGCTTATTTCCCCCATGTGTGTGACGTTTTGTACATAATTATGTGAATATTTTGACTAACAATTTCATATCTCAGGTACCCTTAATCCCCGGCCTAGAACGATCCCTACTTGCTTATACTACTAACGATATTTTGTAGGGTTATTATTGCATGCGAGCTCCGGCTCACGTTCATCACTTCTTGTGGGATGATCCGTACCTTTGGAAGCAATGTGGTGATCAAGTTATTAGAAGATGTGTGCCGGAGAATGAGCATCGATCCATCCTTTCTTTTTGTCATAGCGAAGCTTGTGGTGGACATTTTGGACCGAAGAAGACGGCTTTGAAGGTACTTAATTGTGGTTTCTTTTGGCCTACGATTTTTAAAGATGCATTCATGTTTTGCAAAGCATGTGATAGATGCCAAAGAATGGGGAACATTGGAGCTAGAGACCAAATGCCGCTCACGCCTATCATTGAGGTTGAGATTTTCGATTTATGGGGTATTAATTTCATGGGACCGTTTCCTTCAAGTAAGGCCTTTCTCTACATATTGCTTGCGGTTGATTATGTGTCAAAGTGGATTGAAGCCAAGGCTACACGCACCAATGATGCCAAGGTGGTAGCCAAGTTTCTCAAGACCAACATCTTTTCACGTTTTGGAGTTCCAAGAGTCTTGATTAGCGATGGAGGATCCCATTTTTGTAACCGCACCATTGAAGCCTTATTGAGGAAGTATGGAGTCACACACAAGGTTTCTACACCTTATCACCCCCAAACAAGTGGCATGGCCGAGGTGAGTAATCGAGAGATCAAGCAAATTTTGGAGAAAACCGTTGGACCTTCAAGGAAGGATTGGAGTGATCGTCTCGATGATGCTTTATGGGCTTATAGGACTGCGTACAAGACACCGATAGGTATGTCTCCTTTTCGGTTAGTTTATGGCAAAGCATGTCACTTACCGGTTGAGCTAGAACATAAGGCATGGTGGGCAATCAAGGCCTTCAACATGAACATTGATGATGCCGGTCTTCATAGAAAGCTTCAACTCAACGAACTTGAGGAAATCCGTAATGAAGCCTATGATGCCACATGGATTTACAAGGAGAAAACACGTGCCTACCATAACAAGATGATCCGTGGTAAGAAGTTTGAAGTTGGACAACATGTGCTTCTATTTCATTCTCGCCTTAGACTTTTTCCCGGAAAGTTACGCTCTCGTTGGATTGGCCCTTTTGTCATTGCTCGTGTGTTCCCTCATGGAGCCGTGGAAATTCAAGATTTGCAAACCCACAAGACTTTCAAGGTTAATGGCCATCGCCTCAAGCATTACCATGCACCTTTCGATGCATGTGAGGACACAATCGTCCTTGGAGACACCCCTCAAGCCGAGCTGCCTTCACAAGCACATGATGAAGCCTCGCCACAAGCAAACAAAGAGGCTGCCGGACCTGCAATTGCCGGCAGCATCACAACAAGGCCGGACTCGGATACGCCGGATACGCCAGCAGATGAGCCGGACACGCTACACGAATCGGATACGCCAAACAGGGCCGGATCGGATACAACTTGCAATGAGCTTCTCCTCGATCTTCTTCTTGCCGATTTGAGTTGCTTTGGAGCACGATGAACACATGCAACACGGTGAAAAGTCTAGGCTATGGACTATAAACACAAAGCGCTACTTGGGAGGCAACCCATGTCGATCAAAGAAAAGTGAAGGAGCCATCACCGAGAGTTTGAAATTTCTTAACCCTTCTCTTTGTCTTTGATTTGTGATGATTTGTTGGAATGTGTTAGACTATTGCATGCTTAGGAAATTCATTGATATTGTTTTGTGCTTACATTGAGGACAATGTAATTTTCTAAGTGTGGGGTGGGATAACGTATTCCGTTTTTGTTTTTGTTTTTGTGTGCTTAGTTTAGAAAAGAAAAATTCAGAAAAATGTTCCACAAAAATAGAGTGTTTAAATTGTTTGTTTCGAGTCTTAGGATGCCCCTAATATGTCAATGATGTTTTTCTCCTCTTTGCATACATAGATGATGGTTGTGCATACAATTAAAATTGTGAGTTTCATGGATTATGTGCATTGGTAGGAGCATGTAGGACTTGTTGATTACGAAGCATGCATGTTTTAGCTAGTTTGTTTCCATAATAACCTATGTGAGCTTTAGAGCCAATTTTCTTTCTTCTTGAGCGATAAAAAGATAAAATTCAATAGATTCGTAGGAAGCATGAAACCTCATAATTCTTTGATTATTCGATGACTATAGCTTTTTAATGAACTCTAGTATGCTAGAACTTACTCTTGTTGATTTTCGAAACGTTTATGTCATAAAATACCTTGATTTTGAATGTGATTGAAAAGATCTTTTAGGTTTACCACCAAAGCCAAATAAAGCATGAGCCCTATTGGAGCCCGTCGTGGGACACCTTAGTAAAGCCCATTTGAGCCTACGTTGAGCCTTTTCTTTCATCACCCTTAAACACTTTCCATGAACTTAGTATAGTGATGCCTTTACTGTGTGTTCCGGCAAAGCTTGAATTTTTGAAGGCGTTTTCGCGTGTGTGATGAAGAAGAATAAGTGTGGGGTAGACTTAGCCATGAATTTGTATGTAAAATGTATGCATGCCGTACCTAGAAAAAGAAAATAATTGGCTCGAATTAAAAAGAAAATAAAAGAGCCGTGAGAAAAAGAAGAAAAAGAAGGGTACGGCATAGGCATAGAAAAGAAAAATATTGTGCATGGCTATTGTCTTGAGTATTGTTGTAATGTTATGGGGAAGAAAAGAGTGAAGTATGGGTCCAACAAGATAAAATTTGACCCTTTCGGCGAGAAGACATAAGGAGATTCGAGCTTTGCTAAAGCGCACGGTGACGTTTTGAGCCTCCTTATCCAAATATCGAATACCTCTTAGCCTAGCCCCATTACAACCTTTGTGATTGATCTTTTTCATGATTCTTAAGATGGTTAAATTTGATTGTGGAGATTATCTCAAGAGTAAGCATATGGTTTTGGTTCATTGGTGCATATAGTTATCATATGAGGTTTTTCCATAAGATTTCACAAAGTGCTTTCGTTTCTTTGATATATGCAAGTTACTCTTTGTAATTCATTATCTTTCGCTTGCATATACTTATGTGTGAATTACCATGCTTCGAGAGAAAAGAAGAGAGTATGCCTAGTGAGGAGGATTGGATTAGCTTTAACATGCTTACATGCTTACCTTTTTGCTCTTATATGTTCATATTGATGTTGCATGTCCATGAAACTTGGAATTTTCGTGCTTAGCATTCCCATGCATTAACTTGAAAGCTATGTGTACATACGAGCCTGAGACAAATTGTTAGGGGCAATAGTTTGTTTAGAGTCGTAGTGTAATTTAGTTTGCTAAGGGACTAGCAAAGGATAAGTGTGGGGTAGTTGATAGGAGCACAATGTGCGACGATATTATATGCTTACGCCCTCATTTATGCTTTGTTTGACCCTTATTTGTCTAAGATTGAGTCATAATGTAGTTAGTGTTAATTTTGGTAGAGTTTTGTGAAAAATGGTTAAGAATCCGAAAAATGACTAAGTTTGAGAAATCTGGAAAATAGTGTAAAATATGTGTTTTTCGTGATTTTGAGATGAATAAAACTATGATCTATCCTTGTCCAAATTCTATGAAATTTGGCGTGCTTGATATTCATATGCTGAGGAATGTCGTGTTAAAATTTCAGATCAATCGGAGTTCGGGAAGTCACCCAAAAATTGGCTGCAAAACGGCAGTCCGAACAAACCAATCCAGGGACTTCCAGGATTTTCCTGGGACTGTGTCCCAACTTCGAAAAATCATTCCCGTCGGCTCACAAGGATTTTTATCAAACTGTTTTATGGGGAGATGGCCATATGTGTCTAGTTTATCTGAGACTTGGAATCGCATCAATCGGAGCTCCACGGATGGAGATATGCCGGAATTACTGCAACAAGGTCAAATCTGCCGATTCCAGGAACCTACTGCCCCCTTTTCGTGTTTTCTGTTTTTGATGGACCTAATGGTGCACAAATGCATATGTGAAGATGGTTCAAGCCTTATGAAGGGAAGAGGAAGACACTAGGCCATGGCATTGAAGAAAAACTTGAAGAAAGACGTTCTCCTAGTCACACTAGGAGAAGCTGCCGAATAGAGGCAGATTGTATGCCTTTGTGTGCTGCCGGCAATTGGGGTATTTTTCGATGGACCAAGACATGTCAAATGAAGTCCAAGATCATACAAGAAGTCCATGAAGATGTGAAGCCCAAGCCTTGAAGAAAAATTCAGAAAAAGAAAACCTAATTGAACTATGAAAGGAAGGTTGCAAAACCTAATCCCATGAGGTTTTCTGAAATCTTTGTGCAATAGGGACTGCCGGCAGCCTCTCTCCCTATCCTCTATATATACCCCCACTTTTCATTCTGAAAAATCATCTCATCTCTTGCAAAGCACTAGCCAAAACTCTACCAAATTTTCCTACCAAAGTTCTAACCCGAAACCCTAAAGCACATAGTCACCGATTCCACCTATTCCACCACCATTCACCACCGAACCCATACCTCACCTCAGCCACTGCCGATCCTCTTTCACCACACCAAGACGAAGCTCTCCAAGGTTTCTAAAGTGTGATCCATCCCTATGACTTGTGTTTTTAATTTCGGTTTAGTCACATATTGTTGTTATAAAAATACTTTGTTTCGTTTGGTTTTGTATGATGAACATGAGTTGCAATTTTCATTGAAGTTTATGTTATGACTTTTACAAACAATTGCATGCTTGAATCGTATGTTAGATTAGGGCAGTAACATGTTCTTGTATTTTTAGTTTTTATTCGATTAGTTCTTGAATTTGTGCATAAAAATCAATGTTTACATGATGCTAGGGCCTTAGTACTTGTGTAGATTGCGGTTTCATTCAACTTAATAATTTGGAATTGAGTTAGGCAACGATCGAACTGAATTCTAGGTTGTTAAAATCAAGGTTATTAATTCATGAACTTGCATGTTGATAGGATGAGTGACGCCATACCTAAAGATATGTCTCCAATTTATAGACTCTTGTGTGTAATTACTCTTTGTGTTTGTCTTCGACGTTGAGTGTTTTCAAACATGATTAGTATAATTTTAGGATTCTACGTTGAGTGCTTTCTAAATATTTAAGAAAGAGTCTAGTGATTAGATGACCGTTGAGGCTCTAATTGAAATTGGAATTGAATAGAGTCTAAGAAACTTGAATTAAATTGCCGAGTCTTGCATGATTCTTGTGTGTAATTTGTGCGTTTTGTGTTATGTGATGCGTGAGAGATGATGATCAAACTTGTAAATATTAGATCTAGGATTTTATTTTCTGTTTTTATTGTTGCCGAGCCTAGCAATAGGGCAGCTTGCTGCCGTACCATCCATATCCCCCCATTGTGACGTTTTCTTGTATATATGTGAATATGTTTGTGTCTAACAATTTCATATCTCAGGTACCCTTAATCCCCGGCCTAGAACGATCCCTACTTGCTTATACTACTAACGATCTTTTGTAGGGTTATTATTGCATGCGAGCTTCGGCTCCACATCAGTAGTCTTATTTGTTGGAATTCAAATTCAAAGTAAAATTGTAAAGTTAAATCAGATAAAGTCAATGTTGACGGTAGCCACAAAGGGACTACCCAGGCCCACAGACCCGCAGCCGCTACACCCGGGCCTGGTCCATGGCCCGGGGCAGGATCATTAACACCCGGACCTGAGGCCCAGCGCCTACCTTATGGTCAGGGGGCACCAGCTTGCCGAATAGACCACTAAAGCTGCCCTTATGTATGAACAGAAGGGGATCAGTCCCACATCGAAGAGTAAGACCAGACCTCACGCTCGACAACCTATATAAGGGCCTCAACTACCCTCCAACTACTTATTGTTCCCGCTTAAGTTATCTATTTATCCCAACGGTACTAACTTAGGCATCGAAGAGGAGAACACCGGCCCGCCGGTATTCCCCTTAGTTAGCAGGACTTGCAGGAAAATATCATACCAAGATCCACCAGTCTCTATTAGGCCTACGGGTTACAACACAAACAATTGGCGCCGTCTGTGGGAAGATTTTAAAAAAAGTTACGTTGCATTACCAGCGGGTTCAAAAAAAAAAACATGGCAGAAAGTTCAGAAGCGGGGCGGGAAAGAAATGTAGAAGAGGATCAGCGAATCCTACCTACCCCGGTCGCAATACGGGAGCAGCCCCCCGGCCTAGATGGCCAGACCGACGGCAGCTATCAGGGACCGAGCGACACACCAGGGACATGCAACGGTAGCACGCATGGGAAAGGCCCGGCAGAAGGTAACCAACTAACGCACCGGGGCCCTTCGCTGACATTCTCAGACGACCCGAGCAACGAGGAAGATAGTCTAGCCGGCGACAGCGACCAGGACGCCGCATATAGCCATGACCGGCACGATATGGCGGGGGAGGTAGAGGTAATGAGAGCAGAAGTCGATCGCCTGCGCGCGGAGACCGACCTGGATAGAGCAGAGTCAAATGCCCGGTATCAGGAAATGGAGACGGTGAATGCCGCCTTGGTGGCTGCCCTAGAAAGAGGACAGCAGCGCAGCGCCGCTTTGGTAAAGGCACATGTATCCACACCGAGGCAGCCCCTGCGCCCCGAAGCGGGACAATCATCGGGGGGAAGGTCCACCAACCCCAAGGAGGTGGAGTCCCCAGGCGACGTAGCGCTACCGAAGAGCACGTCGGTCCCCCGACAACTACACGCTTCATTCGAGGATGAAGCCATGACCCCGACCGCATGGGCACTACAAATATTGTCCGACTCCGTGTCAGATATGAAGGCCCAAATGGAGGCCAACGAGAGAAGGGCAGTGCGACCACTGGAAGGTGCGCAATTCAGCGAACGTACTGGACCCTTTTCGCACCGGGTTTTGGAATCTGGGAGATCCGGTAACCAAAAGTCCCTGAAACTGACGTACTTAAGAGCCGGCTGCCCATACCAACACTTGGATAGCTTCCGGTCTTAAACATGCGCCAAGAGCTACTCCGACGCTGTGTGCTGCAACATCTTCCAGGAAACCTTGTCCGGAGAGGCACTCAGCTGGTTCTACGAGTTGCCGGTAAACTCCGTAGAGGCATTTTAGCAGCTGGCTGATCGGTTTGTCGGCCGCTTCATCCTACGGGTCGAAGGAGCCCGGACATCGACGGTTCTCATCAACTGCAGGCAGGCAGATGCCGAGGAGCTAAGGATGTTCGTTAACCGCTGGCAAACGGCGACTGCTGGGGTTAGGAACCTAGAAAAGGGGATCGCTGAGATGGCGTTCAAGCAGGGTCTCCGGCCAGGGAAATTTTCTTACGCCGTGTGGGTAGAGCTCCCGCAGGGGTATGATGAGCTGATGGTGATGGCCATCAGGCACGCTCAGGCGGACCACGAAACATATGGGCATCACCTGCACAAGAGGAAGCGGGGGGAGCCCCTTCCGGTCCGCCAAGAAAACAGGACCAGCCAGCGGGGGCAGGACCGAGGTGCCCAACCCAACAAACTCGCTAGAAATTGGGGGAACTAACCGCAGCAGAAAGCCTTTCCTGACAAGCTCCAAGGCGGGCACAGGCCCGCGCATAAATGACAAGAACGGCCCCTGGTAATCATGCCAGCGGAACGTCAAGAAGTCTTCACCACTCTAACCTCTTCGTACGAGGACATTCTGTACGAGAACGGGAACATCATTCCCCACCGCTAAAGAGGAAGCACCCAAAGGGGAACTTCACCCCGGCGCGAACATGCAAATGCTGCTCCTACCACGATGAGGCTACCCATAGGACAAACAATTGCATCGCCCTCAAAACAGCGGTGGACAGATTAGTTAACTGCGGTCACCTGCAACGGTACCTAGGAGAAAGACAAGAGATACCGCCCGGGATCGGGACCAGGGCCGGTAAGCATGCCCGGGCCAAGCGATAGGTCAACCGGCACAAGAAATTTTGAGCCCAAGGCTAAGTGCTAATTTTTCCAACACAATTAGCTTGGCATACCAACAGTTCAGCCGATGTAACATTACAAGATATATATTCCAACTGTTTTGAACGAAATCCAAGGAAAACCACTGGTACTATAAAAATCCAAAGGCAGGCAACACAAAAGCCCGTGAGCAAAAAAAAAATCAATTCCAGCAATTTACCAGGCCAGTATAAAAATAAAAAAAATTAAAAAATTAAAATAAAAATCTGCTTAAGGAGCCGTGGCCTCCTCCCCCGCGGGCTCAGCCTGTACACCGGCTTCCTTCGGTAGAACCGCCGCATCCTCCCCCGCGGGCTCGGATTTCTGAGGTCGGCCCTCCTCTTCCGGCTGCTCCTCCTCCTGCGACTGCCCATCAATATCCTCATCGGCCTGCGCCTGCGGCATTTGCGAGGTATTCCGGTACCCCTTCTTTTCCCACTCCACCTAGGCATCGGCGATACCCGCCTCCCTAGCCTTCTCCAGAAAGACAAGAAACTACTCACTATCGTGATATTTCTTGATAACCTGCTGGAAAAGCTCCGGGTCCTCTTCTCCAGCAGCAGCAACGGTGGCGGCACGTGAAGCGGCAGCTTCCAACTGGAGCTCATCCACCTTGGCCTCCAGCTCGGCGCTCTCCTCCTCGAGGCTCCGGACCTGGCCCTCTAGCTTGGCCACCTGCCTCCTGCCTCTCTCCTCCAGTCTGGCCTTCTCCCGCTCAAGCCTGGACTTCTCAGCCTCCAAGCGCTCCCGGGTGCCGGGCAGAACGGCCACCTGCTTCTTCAGCTCTGGCAGCTCTTCACTCGGGTCCGGCTGGTACAAATTGTACAACAGCTGCAGAATGACAGGCCACCGATAAAAAAAAAAACAACAAAAACAAAAAAAAATGTTGTTCGACCGGTGCCGTAGCACCAAACTATTCTTACCCGGAGGACCAACTCCTTGCTCCTCTGACGATTCTCCCCCGACAGGGCTCTAGCGGCCCCAGGCCTATCCAGACCCAGGCCGGTCACATCCTCCAGCAGGTTCCGGACGAACGGGCTTTCCGGACCTCCCTTCCTCGGTTCTTCCACCGGAGCGGGACTACTCTGCAGGGTGGCAGAACTTGAAGCCGCAGCGGCTCTATCCCTAGCGGGACTCGTCCCACCACTGTCAACTTAAGCCGTTTTGCCAAGTTCTCACCAGACGACCGACCAGTCAGCGTCCCCAGCGCGGAAGGCGGGACGTCCATGATCCTCCTCCTCTTCTCACCCAGGTCGACCAGTGAAGAAGATTGTGCGCCAGGCAAGGAGACCCTGGTGACAAGTGAGACCGATCCCACTCGATGTGGAATCCTATCCATTCCACCAGGAACCTTTGGTGGCCCGTCAGCGGTTTTTATTTTCCCGGGCCCCGCTGAGGATCCCGCGGCATGAGTCTTCACACGCCATAAAACGTAGTCCTCATTCGCAACATCCACGGCCACCGGCTCGGCGTGGATGCTAAGCCTGCCAGTCTCCCGATCCACCGTGGTCCGCGAAACAACCTCCCCTTTCTCCTTCAGCCTTGAGACAAGATCCTCACCATCCATGGATAACGTGTTAGCGGGTTTGATGACCGTCCGGGAAGATGCACCTGCAGAACACCAAACAAAGAGTTAGACGTAGTATAAACTCGGTCAGTGGGAACTTCACTGTTAAAATCCCCACTACGCACCGGGATCCCACCCTAGGCCGCCGCAGTACTCCAACACTTCCCGCCGTATAAAATTGTAGGAGCTTCGCTCAAGCCCGGACCAGCACCCGAATATCGTGGCAATCATATCCCGCTCCAACTCAGACAGTACGTATGATTGGTCGCCAAGGGATTGGAAAGCATCATGAACCCGATACGTCCTCCTCCTCTTCTGCCACCTCCCCCCTGCCATCACCACCTTCTTCCTCCAGCTCTTGTCCAGCCAGGAAGGCAGGTGGGTGATAATAGGCTTAAAGTGCCGGGCGCCAAAGGTGATGCAACCCCGTCACCCTTTCTTTTTCGAGAAGGACAGTCTGTACGATACCCGAAACTCATTCACCGTCGGCATGCTCATCCCGGACAGCTCGTACAGACAACCAAGGCTCAGCAGCTGCCTCCACTGGTTTCCGGGAAGCTACGCGGGATACACGTGCAGAGCGCTGAGCATGTACTGCACGAAGTCTGGCAGCGGGAGGGAGAACCCATGACGGAACCGGTCTCCAGGAACAGCAACCCAACCCTTCTCCGGGTTAAAAGCCGATTCTCCGGGATTCAGCGGCCGTAATTTCACCTCATCTGGGATACTCCACGTTTCCTGGAAAGTGGCAACCTCTGCGGGACTCATGGTACCCTCCGGTTCGTCACACACCACAGCCCCTTCCCCATCCCCAATCGTGTAAACCGCGGGCGAGGTACCAGGAAAGGGTACCCCATGGGGAATGTCCTCGTGCCCCAGAGACCCGGACGGCTTCTGACTCCGGGGAAACCGAAGCAAGCCAATCCTCCAACCTTTCCTCATCGTTCGTCACAGGTCGTCTGGCGGCCAATTCAGAAGTTCCATCAGAGCTCCCAGAATTCATGTAACCTAGGGGGAGGAAAACAAAACCCCACCGCCGGTCAGCGACAACCTAAAACAGCGTCCTCTGCGGCTGCTCCCCAAATCTTCCGCAGATTCCCCGCTCCAAACAACTCATCCGCTACGACAGGGATCCCCCGGCAAAAGAAAACCCCCGCAAAACAAGAACCAACAAAGAAAAAACGGGAAAAAAGGAGGCGGAACTTACCGATTACTATGCACAACCGAGGAAAGTTAGTCCTGGGAAAACACCGAGCAATCATATGTAAGAGCAAGCACGCCTGAAGCACGGGTAGCGCGAGAATACCTCCACATAACTTTCTCCGGATTCCTCTCCAGCTTTTTCTTCTTCTCTCTCAAACAAGAGCAAAAAGAGTAAACAATGAAGACAAGGAAGGCCTTTATATAGACAGGTCCGTTACCCTAGGCACCCCTGTAATCCCCCCAAAATACTCAATCGGGGCAAGTCAAAAGCCTGCGAATCCGAGCCTTCCATCTCTGTCCGCTCCCTATTGACACGTGTCCCAGTATCGGTAAAATCCCCACGCCATCATAACTGATGGGACTGATGGGCTTACTCCTTCTGATGGGACCAAATTACAAGCACAATTTGTACCTGCAAAGTAATCTCATACATATATATTACCCTTCTTGTGTCGAGTGTAGTATTGACAAGTAGGGATCGTTCTATCCGGGGAAATCAAGGGCATTTAATCACATGAAGCATTACATAATAAAATGGGGGGTGTCGAAATTTATGTTCTGAACCTACTGAATTTTTACGAAATTAAATCCTAATTAATTATATACATATGATCTTCATCTTTCACACAATACAATTCACACAAAACCCACATAACATGTAACAATTTCTCACAAAGTTATGACATAGCAAATCGGCACATTCAAGATCAGTTCTAGTTCCAATTTTAATTAGAGTCTTTGGCGGCTCATCTAATCGTTAAGACTTCACAAGTATTTAGAATTATCTTTACGCTTAATCCTAAACATGGTACTAATCGGTTTAAAAACACTTGGCGTAGAAAATAAACACGACGAGCACATAAGCACAAAAGTCAAATTGGAAACAAGTAACAAGTATGGCGTCACCTCACCCTATTAACATGCATATTTTCTGAATTACTCTATCCTTGGAACAAATATAAATCAACAAACTTGGCGTATGATTAACGTATACTCATTCGGCAACATGAAATTAACACATAAAGATTAACCTTGATCTAGGCAGCCCTTAAGTATTAAATTTGTTGTGCAAACGAATTCAGAAAATAAACCAAAACAAAATCAAGAACACACGTGATTTGTACCTGCATCAAAACCCTGATTAAAAATCGAAACACATCATGAAAAAGAATTCGGCAAACAAAGATCCAAGTAGCTAATTCGGAAATCCAAAATAGAATCATTACAACCAATTCGGCAAACACAAAACCTTATAATCTTCATAGACAAAAAATTATAAAAATACAGAAAATACAAAGCCATGAGAGATGAGTGAATCACACTTTGATGAACCTTCAAAGAAGCAATCGGCAAAGGGTGGATTCGGTGGTGATGATAGGTGGTGCGATTTCAAGAGATGGTGGTGGTTCGGCTATGGAATTTCTGTATAGGTTTTGTGTTGCTAATTCGGCAGAGTTTCGGCAATGTAAAAGTGAGAGACCAGATCCCTTTTTCTGACTATTACATGCCTATTTATAGAGGAAATAACCTAGAGAAGCCGGCTACAAACCAAAACCGAATTGGTTTTGGTTTTCCTTGATTTTCTGAATTCGGCAGAATGACCTCCGTGCATTGATTACATCATAACTCTCTCTAGAAAATAGCTATTGAAGTGATTCCAACTGGTTAGGAAACTAGACTCCCGTAGCTTTCTATCCATATAAGGCTCGAACTCTGATTCAAAGTGAGCTGTCCGGGAGAGTCTGTGGAATTTGGATGACATACACAGGAATTTTCTCGAAATTAATCAGGATTCTTTTTCTTTCTCTTGTTATCCAAATTCTTTTCTTCTAGACTCTTCTTGGCCTGATCTTGAACTTGAATCTTCTCATTAAGTTAGTATGGATATGTCTTTAGGTCCATTACAGCTGATCCATGCTTCAAAAGTCCAAAGGAAAGCTTTCCTTGTGCAACCGGGAAACCACTCTGTTTCTCGGCAGATTGACCTTTTTCCAGTAAGTCCGGCATAACTTCTTCGTCATTATTCCGATTGATGTGATTCTAAGTCCTGGAGAAACTAGACTCATAGGGTTTTCTCTATATAAAAGGGCTTCCTCAAATTCTAAGTGAAATGTCCGGAATAAATTCTGGAAGTTGGGATACAGTCCCAGGAAAATCCTGTTAGTCTCTGGTGATCTTTGTTCAAACTGCCAAGTTGTAGCCATCTTTTGAGTGATTTCTCCAGCTCCAATTGATCTGAATTTTTGATAAAATAAAAGTCAGCTTGCCAGTTATATGCATACCAAATTGCATCAAATTTGGAAAAGGATAGGTCACTTAAGCACAGGCCTCAAAATCACGAAAAAAACATATTTTACACTTTTTCCTCAGATTTCTATACTTAGTCGTTTTTCTGACAATTAAGCACATTTTCTCCAAAACTCTACCAAATTGACACTAAACTAAATTATGACTATCTTACTTTAAATAGACTTAACAAAGCACAAATAAGGGGTAATAACACATTAATATCGTCGCACATTGTGCTCCTATCAACTACCCCACAAGCTTTTGCTAGTCCCTTAGCAAAACAAAATAAAAGACTCTACTAAAACAAACTGTTGCCCCTAAATAATTGTCTCAGGATCTTTCAAACACATAGCTTTCAAGTTAAGCATCCAAATGTAAGCGCAATCATCCCAAGCGTCATAGACATGTTTCATGGCATGAACAAGTAAGAAGTGAGAAAATAAGCATGTAAACATGTCAAGTTAATCCAATCCTCCTCACTAAGCATACTCTCTTCTTTCCACTCATGAAATGACATTATTCACTCAAAGTATATGCAAGCGAATAGATTAAGAATTACAAAGAGTAACTTGCATATGTCATCAAATAAAGGCACTTTGTGAATAGTATTATCAAGATAACCTTCATTTAACAATTATGTGCTCAAATGAACCAAAACCATAAGTTCAACTCTTGAGATAATCTCCACATACAAAGTTCACATATTTTAAGAATCATGAGAGATCTTTACAAGGGAATATAATGGGGTTCGGCATAAGGAATTCACATTTAGGATAGTGGTGATAAGTGTCACCAAGACTTAGTAAAACTCAATACTCCTTATGACTTCACTCCAAGGGCTAAGTTTCAACTTGTTGGGCCCATTCTTCATTCTTTTCTTCCCCAAATAGTGAAATCGAACAAAGGTCATGTATACAATGATAGACCTTCAATTTTCCAACAAACTCCAATTTCACAATCAACTTAGCAAAAATCATATTGAAACCGTGCCTTTCTCTTTCTTTTGTTTCAGACTAACATTTTTCTCTTTTTATTTTTCTGTCCTAATGGTTTTTCTTTTCTTTTCTTTTAGACATGGAACTAATCAATTTATTCAACATTGCTAAGTTCACCCCACATTTGTTTCACAACATCACTCGAAGTTATAATTCCATGATAATAAGGTTTACCAAGTCTTGAGAACAAAGGTAAAGGTATGGCTATTCTAAGCATATGGAATGTGTATAAGGTGATGAAAGATAGGCTCAATATAAGCTCAAAGGGGCTAAAACTAAGGAGTCCCATGACGGGCACAAATTAGGCACATGCTTTATTTGGCTTTTGTGGTAATCCTAACAAGATCTTTTCAATCATATTCGAAATCAAGGCATAGTCATGAATAATAGTCTCAAAAATCATCAAGAGTGAGTTCTAGCATTCTAGAGTTCATTAAAAAGCTATAACACATAGTCATTGAATAGTCAAAGAATGATGAAGTTTTGAAAATTTCTGCCCATTTTTATTTTTATTATATTTATCACATAAGAAGAAAGTAATTTGGCACAAAAGCTCACATAGGTTATTATAGAACAAAATCAACTCAAACATGCACTCTTTATTGTATGTCAATCTAAATCTCACATATTCATACCAATCACAATGTCCATGAAACTCACAATTTAATTCTTATGATCATGCAAAACCATCATCTATGCATCCAAAAATATAATCATCATAGACTTTAGGGGTATCCTAAGACTCAAATAAAATCAAACAAAATAGCAACAAATTTTTTTTATTTTTCTGAATTTTCTGATTTTTTATTTTCTTTTCTTATATGACTCGAAACAAAGACTCAAAACAAAACAAATATGTGAAACAAGTATTCCCTACCCCACACTTAGAAAAATTACATTGTCCTCAATGTAAAACAGAAATTATGTAGTAATTTCTAAGCATATGATAACTCACACAACTTCGACATTTATACAATTCAACCAAAAAGAGTGTAGGGATTTAGAAAATGCAAACTCTCGTTGATGGCTCCTTCACAATTTTTGGTTGAAATGGGTCGCCTCCCATGTAGCGCTTAGTGGTTTAAAGTCCTTTAGCCTAGACTCTTTTTATGTTCACTTTGATTTTGGCGCTTCCTCCACATGTACTTCATCAATGATTTGCTCCTCAAAAGGCTCATAGTAAGGCTTAAGTCGATGACCATTAACCTTAAATGCTTTTCCTGTTACCTGACTTTGAATTTCTATTGCACCATGAGCAAACACATTAGTAACAACGAAAGGGCCTATCCAATAAGATCGTAATTTACCAGAAAAAAGTTTAAGTCGAGAATTATGTAAGAGGACTTTTTGTCCAATTGTGAACGATTTGCCTCTCAATGATCATGGTAAATTCTCGTCTTCTCCTTTTAAATCCAAGCGGCATCATATGCATCATTCCTTATTTCTTCAAGCTCGCTTAATTGCAATTTCCTGTGAAGACCTGCCTTGTCTAAGGTCATATTGAACTCCTTAACTGCCCACCACGCCTTGTGCTCGAGTTCCACTGGGAGATGGTATGCTTTGCCATATGTTAGCCTAAAGGGAGACATCCCTATAGGCGTCTTGTAAGCTGTCCTATACGCCCACAAAGCATCATCAAATCTGTCGCTCCAATCCTTCCTTGTTGGTCCAACAGTTTTCTCTAATATGCTCTTGATCTCCCTATTTGAAACTTCGGCCATTCCACTTGTCTGAGGGTGATATGGTGTGGAAACTTTATGGGTGACCCCATACTTCTTAAGTAACGCCTCAACTGTTCTGTTGCAGAAATGAGAACCTCCATCGCTTATAAGTACACGTGGTACTCCAAACCTGGAAAATATATTTGTCCTCAAGAATCCTGCAACAACTTTTGAATCATTAGTCCTTGTGGCTTTCGCCTCAACCCATTTAGACACATAATCCACAGCCAATAAGATATAAAGAAAGCCTTTGGATGAAGGAAAAGGTCACATAAAATCAATACCCCAAATATCAAATATTTCAACAATAATAATAGGGGTTAAGGGCATTTGATCTCGTGGTCCTATGTTACCTGTTCTTTGGCACCTATCACATGTCTTACAAAATATGTAAGCATCCTTGAAAATTTTGGGCCAACAGAATCCATTATCCAATACCTTAAGGGCTGTCCTCCCTGGTCCAAAGTGTCCTCCACATGCCTCTTTGTGGCAAAATGCTAGGATCGGTCTATGCTCTTCAAGTGGGACACATCGTCTGATAATCTGATCACTACAATGCTTCCAAAGATATGGATCATCCCATATGTAGTGTCTTGCCATTGATTTGATTCTCGCCTTGGTTGCTTGTGAAACTGTACTAGGAAAAATCTTAGTAACTAAATAATTCACAATATCAGCATACCATGGTATATGTGTCTCCATTCTGAAAAGTTGCTCGTCCGGAAAGGATTCATTTAAAGGTAACTTCTCCTCTCCTTGTACAACTCTGCTCAAATGATCCGCCACAACGTTCTCACTTCCCTTCTTGTCCTTGATTTCGGTGTCAAACTCTTGGAGTAAGAGAATCCATCGAATCAAGCGTGGCTTGGCGTCTTTCTTCTTCATCAAGTACCTAAGGGCTGCATGGTCTGAATAAACAATCACTTTAGAGTTCAAAAGATAAGAACGAAATTTCTCTAAAGCAAAAATAATAGCCAATAGTTCTTTCTCAGTGGTGGAATAATTTAGTTGAGCTTCATTCAAAGTTCTAGAGGCATAGTAAATAGCATTCGGCCTCTTCTTTTTTCTCTGACAAAGAACTGCTCCAACATCATAATCTGAAGCATCACACATAAGCTCAAATGGCAAACTTCAATCTGGTGACACCATTATAAGGGCCGACGTCAACTTCTCTTTGAGCTTGACAAATGCATCCTCACACTCTTTGCTCCACACGAATGGTACATCTTTCTACAATAAGGAACACAAGGGTTATGCTTCTAAAGAAAAATCCTTGATGAACCTCCTATAGAAACCTGCATGGCCAAGAAACGAACGTACCTCCCTCACAGTTGTGGGGGAGGGTAAGTGTAGCATAATATCAATCTTAGCCTTATCAACCTCTATTCCCTTTGCAGAAATTATGTGTCCTAAAACTATCCATTGATTAACCATAAAATGGCATTTTTCCCAATTTAAAATAAGGTTAGTTTCAACACATCTTTCCAAGATTAACTCTAAATTTTCTAAACATACATCAAAGTCTTTCCCATAAATGCTAAAATCATCCATAAAAACTTCAATGATATGTTCGATATAATCAGAGAAAATAGAGTACATGCAACATTAAAACGTACCTAGTGCATTGCATAAACCAAAAGGCATGCGTCGATAAGCAAACGTTCCAAAGGGACATGTAAACGTCATCTTCTCTTGGTTATCTGGGTGGATGCAAATTTGATTGTAACCGCTATACCCATCTAAAAAGCAATAGTAGTCATGCCCAGCTAATCTCTCCAACATCTGATCCATGAAAGGTAAAGGCATATGATCATTGCGTGTAGTAGCATTCAGCTTCCTATAGTCGATACACATCCTATAACCTGTCACCAATCGTTGTGGCACAAGCTCATTCTTGTCATTCTTAACAACTGTGACTCCACTCTTTTTGGGTACAACTTGAACAGGTGAAATCCATTGGCTATCCGAGATTGGATATATAACACCACAATCAAGCAGTTTGATCACCTCGTCCTTTACAATCTTCATCATTGGAGGGTGTAAACGTCTATGCCCCTCCCTAGTTGGCTTGACTCCTTCTTCTAACAAGATCCTGTGAACACAAGTAGTAGAGCTTATTCCCTTGATGTCCGCCAAGGTCCAACCAATGGCAGTCTTGTTTCTCTTCAACACATCAACCAAACGTTCCTCTTGCTGCTCACTCAGCTTTGATGATACGATTACAGGTAAAGTATCATCGTTTCCTAAAAATCTGTACTTCAAATGCTCTAGTAAAGCCTTAAGCTCTAATTTTGGGGCATGTTCCATAGATGGTAACAATTTATTAGTGCTAATTGAAATTGACGTATAACGTTCATACCTTAGTCGAGGGGATGCCTCGAGATTGGCAACAACTAATGCTTTGCTCGGCTCAAGTTCAAGCCAAGCCTCATTCAAATCCGTCCCCTCCTCTACATCATCAATTCCGGCCCCCATCTCAATAGCTAGTTGCTATTGATCCATAGTCTCTCATAAAACCTGTGCAAAAGAATCAACAACATCAATAGCATAGCAAGGTTTTAAATCAGAAACCGGATACCTCATGGCTTCAAACACGTTGAAGCTAATAACTTCACCATCAAATTCCATGGTGAGATTCCCCTCTGCAACATCAATCTTTGTTCTTGCTGTTCTCATAAATGGTCGCCCCAACAAAAGTTGAGTAGAATTAAGGGGAGATTCTTCCATGTGAAGCACATAGAAATCTGCAGGAAAAATCAGATTATTTACCTGCACAAGAACATCCTCAACATACCCCTCAGGATATTTGTTAGACCTATCAGCAAGTTGAATTATAACATTGTCCTTTTTTAACTCTCCTAAACCTAGGGACTTGTAAACATTGTATGGCATCACATTAATGGAAGCCCCTAAATCTAGCAAAACATTGTCAAAATGAGATTGTCCAATTTTGCAAGGCACAGAAAAGCTGCCTGGATCTTTCATTTTTTGTGGAAGCTTTCTTTGGAGTACAGCCGAAACTGCCTCACTCATTTTCACCACCTGTTCCTCCCTTGTATGCCTCCTTGTGGTACACAACTCTTTCAAAAACTTTGCATACTTAGGGATCTGTTTGATACACTCCAACAAAGGTATGTTGACTTGCACCTTCCTAAAGATATCGAGCACTTCCTCATCAGACTTGGTCTTCTTAGATGTTGCAAACCTGGAGGGAAAAGGTAGAGACGATTTTTGGTTAGCATTAACTAAAACCACTTGAGTTTGGATCGTTTACCATAGGTGCCTCAAGTTTAGAGGTCGCATGATCCTCCTCAAGATCCCTTTTCTTCATTATCTTGAACTTCTCTTTGCTCGGCTCATGCTCGGTCTCCTTCTTGCCGTGAACCTCCATTTGCTCGTCTTCCTCATTAATGTCATGCTCGGCTGCCCCCATCTCACCTAGGGTGTTCTTCTTCTTCACAACCGGTCTCTCAAGAACTCTACCACTCCTTGTGGTTATGGATTGAGTTTGCTCCCTCTTGGGGTTCTTGATCACATTGGAGGGCAACTTCCCTTGCTCTCCAAACTGTCCCATGAAGTCTACCACTTGGCCCATTTGATTCTTGAGCTCGGCCACATCCTTGTTTGTATTTGATTGCCCTACCAACAAAGCTTGAGTAGTGGAGCTCAACTGAGTAGTGGTAGCGTTCAATTGGCTTTGTCCACTTGCTAGAGCTTTGATCACATCATCAAAATTGCTTGGAGCTCCTCCTTGGTTATGTACGGCATAGGGTGGTTGGTATGGTGCTTGTGGCCTTTGGAAAGGTGCGGCTGCCCTCGGTTGGTAGGATGCATTCTGCTGAACATTTGGCCTAAGCACATAGTCATTATTGTCCCACCTGAAATTGGGATGATCATTGTACCTGAGGTTGAAGTTGTTGAAGTTATTGGGACGTTGCTGCCCTTGAAAACCAATGGCATTGGCTTCCTCATAGTTTTCATTCGATCCCAATTGAGGACACACGTCAGATGCATGTCCTTCCATACTACAAACCCCACTGACTTGGGCTTGCTTCTGTTTCATCATCTGTGTCAACTTCCCAACGTCTTCTCTAAGCTCCTTGACAGCATATGTCTTTTCCATGCCACTAACCTCATTCACTCGCTTGGAAGAAGTAGACCCGAATTGTTGTTGATTAATGAAATGCATCTCCAACAAATTCTTAACTTCCTCTTTGTTCTTCTCCATCAATGATCCACCAGCTGCTGAATCAAGAAATCGACGTTCCATAGGGCGCAAACCTTGATAGAAATATTGTAGAAGAAGTCCCTCACGTATCCCATGATTAGGACACGTTGCAACCAAAGCCTTGTACCTATCATAGTACACATTGAAACTTTCATCTGGTTCTTGTCTGATTGACGTGATTTCCTTTCTGATCAGAGTCACCCTTGATGAAGGAAAGTACTTAGTGAGAAATTCCTTCACCATTGTATCCCATGACGTTATCCGGCCAGGTGGAATAGCAAAAAACCACTCGGCTGCCCTATCTTCAAGTGAGAATGGAAAAGCTTTCATCCTCACATGTTGCAAATCTGCTCCAGTTGGACACATGGTTTCACATCTGAACTCGAATTTCTGAATATGACGGTTAGGGTCTTCTCCACTGAGTCCATAGAACTTAGGCAATTGGTGAATAAATCCACCCTTCAATTCAAATTCAGTCGACTTGCCAGTTGCAACAGCCGGATATGTAACATTACTCGGCCTAGCAGTTCCTCCTTGTGGCGCATCAACTTGACCATTTTCCTCTCTTAGTGAAGTCATTATGAACACTGGATCAGGTAAGTCAACGTTGAAATGATCAAAAACAATAGGACCAGTCAAAAACTCAAGTTCGAAACCTTCGTGAAATAGTGGATTAAATTCACAAGAAGATGTAGGTGGAAATGGTGAGCTAGTGTTGGCAAATGATGTATGTGGTGATTCAATAACAAACTCAGGTGGTGATGGTGAACGTGCTTGATGTAGGGTTGCTGGCAACTCTAAATCATATATCTCTCCAATTCGATACAAACGGCCTCTAATGTCGCGTGACCAACTGGACATTCATGTACCTGAAAGTTTGAAGATCAAGTGTTTAGGCAAGGAATTCAAAAGAAAAACAAAAAATTTAAAGTATAGTTAGAACTGGTTTGTATAAGTTAGTGGTATTTGTATAGTAAGATGAAACCACTATGTATCACCGAAGTATAAAAGCAAAAACACGAAAGGTATAAAAGTATAACACATGAAAATTTTACAAAAGCAAACAAGTATAAATCACACATTTTTACAAATATCAAATAAGAATTCGGGTTACAACAACAACGAAGGATTTGAATATAATCTTTTCAATCATTTCCGAAAAATATTAAAAAAAATCAAGTATGTCGAATTCTTAGAGTCTAATTGCTTTTATTCACAACTTTAAAATTCGAGGTACGTGGAGCAGAGGAGATAACAGTGCAATGGGCTGAAACAACCCAAGGTAGTATCATGCTTTTATCCGATATACTTCAAAAATTAAAGGTAACATTTTAATTCAAGTTTTAAGACGTACTCATGCTCAATCTACTTTAGGTTTCGAAGCTCGGCGGTCGTGCGGCCTAGGTGCTATCGTCTAGACACAAAATTTCGTGGTTTCAGAAGGCTAGAACGAAAGTTTCTGATATGGAGCAAGGCAAGACTCGTTGTTGGTTACCATGGAGAGTGAACTCCCTATCGCCCCCTTCACAGACTCGTCTATGGGCCTTGAGACATGTAATATCCTAGAAATTCAATTTTCTATTTTAATTAAGAAAATTATTTTTGAGTTATTTTGATAACGATTTCTCTTATATTTACATTTCTTATAGCTTTCGAAATTTAATTAAATTTAGTTTGTCAAATTCTAACTTTCGAGCCGTAAGTTTAAAGTAGACTTCGTTACGAGTTCGTTGGTTTTTACGGAGCATCGTTTGGACATCGGAACTATTTTTAATGATTTTTGGAAGTTGGTATTATCCAAATATTTATTAAAAATAGATTTTTAGAGTCGGTTTGATTTGGACCCTTGATTAAGATTGACTTCAAGATCTGGACCGTTGGATTTTGGGTATATATAAGTTGGATTGGGCAAATTGCATCAGAACAAACCCAGACCCAAAGTCGGGCCGAGGTCGCGTTCTGCGCGCGACGGAGCTCCTCCTTTTCTCCCTCTTCCGGCCGTCTCCTGGCCTGGCACCGATGGCTGCAGCTTCTTCTTGAGGTGGTGGTCTTATATGTGGTTTCGGTTTCCAGAGGAGAGCCTTGGAGAAAGAGAAACAAAGAAGAGAAGGTGACGACTTCTCCGATTGGTTTTCCGATTCCGGCACATTCGAGGTGGCTCATCGAGATCGGTGGCTTCGTCTCGACTTCCTCTACATGTCTGTGGTTTTAGTTTTCCAAGAAAAGCTTTGAGGAGGGAGAATCGATTAATTGAAGTTCTGGGTGGTTTTCTGGGTTTTGGGTTCTGTGTTCTTCAGTGAATTTCCATCTTCTCCGGAGGGTTCTGATTTTGTTTCAGGTAACGAAATTGGTTCTTGATCTATACTATATGTGCCTGTAACATTGGTTTTTTGGTTTTGGTCATGGTTGGAAGAATTGGAGTTTGGGGAATTATTGTGTCTGAGGACGATGGTGGTTGTTTCCTTGTGTTCTTGCTTGTTTAGGGTACTGAATTTGATTGGGTGGACTGTGATGGTTGATTTTTGGAGAAGTTGGATTTTAGGCAGTGTGTTGCTTGGCTGTGTACGGTGGGAGGAATAGCTGTAGTGGTTGGTGGTTCAGTATTTCTGGGTTTGGTTTTGGTTAGAAGAACGAATTTGATTGATTATAGAAGATTTGATATATATGGTTCCTTGGTTGTTCGTAAGTGGGGAAGAACAGTAGAGATGTTCTTATCATGATTTTGTTTTGTAATTATGGAATTGGTTAGATTGTTAAGGTTGCATACCGGTGATCTTGCTTGGTTGCTATTAATGATATTTGAATTCAATAAATGGAGGAGATGACTTAGGGCTTTATTGTTCTAACTTTGGGTTTTGCTGCTATGACGGGTTTATTGCATATGGGTATGATTATCAGATATATCTTGAGATTACAGTTGGGTGATGGAGAGGTTTATTGTATTGGTATGATAGCATTGTTGAAGGAATTATTGAAGTTAAGAAAGGGCGGTAGATGTATTGGTGTTTATGTCCTTCTGTTAGTAATTGTGAAATTGGTTAAATTGTGAAGAATGATCATTCTATACCAGTTATTGATTATGCTTGGATTACAGAGCTGGAAGAGATAGGTGGTGGGTAGGATAATTGGCTCCTTGGAGAATATGGAAAGCTACAATTAATTATAAAGTTATGTTGTTTGATACTTTGGTAAATTATCAAGTCTGGGAAGTATAAATGAAGGAATAGTCTTAATGGTGAAGGAGTAGTCAGTACGAAAGAGATGTAAATGGAATCAAACATAATGGTTATTGAAAAGTGTTTATGGGTGTCCAAAGTATACTTGGAAACCATCGGAGAAGTAAGAGAAGATTGTGGAATTATTAGTTTGGGTGTCTAGAGTAATTCTGGAAACTTGGATGGGTGATTAGAGTGCCACTGAGTTAAGATGGTGGAAGTAATTAGCTTAACTCTATTTGGAGTTGTGTAATTTGGAAACTATCAGAGAAGATGAGAGAAATAGAGAAATAAGGAAGTGGGTGTCCTTAGTAATTATCAAGGACTTACTCGTTCAACTTTGAAGTGATTGGTCAGCTCTATCTGAACGGAGGTTCGATACAAGGAATGAATGCATACTTACAATTTCTAGAAGCAGAAGGATAAGGATTTCAGAATGCGTGTCGCTGAGTTACTATTTCGTTTAGCATCGGAACTAACTCGGATTTCAGGTAGGGTCTCTCGGGGAACCTCATTTTAAATTGATAATTAGATTATAATTGAATTCGGTGGTTGCGTGACATTGTTTGATTTAACTCTTGAATGTTATCGCTTTTGATTTAAAGCTTTTGTAATTGATGAGTTATATTATCGACGTTACTGCTTTCCATATAAGCATGTGTTGTATATTTTAATATGAGTACCGACATTCAAGTGACATGCATAATGCATTGAGAGGTCCGGTGATTATGCATTTGAGAGTGGTGATTGTGAAAAGTTGAGAATGAGATTGAGAGGAAAGAATGCCTTTTGCGTAATTGAGTTTCCTCATGGGGACATCCAGTAGCTATGATCAGCCCACCGTGCACAAATGTGGGGAAAGTATGCCCTTTCGACGCAGAAGTCGATAAAACGATCTTTTCGGGTTTCGGGACTGGAGACCATGAGGTTAACAAGACGACTAGCAAAAGAGGCACATATAGCGAGGAGTTGTTGGTTATTAGATCATGTGTTTGAAACGTTAGAGTCACTCAAGGTGGGTAAAATACACGGTATGGGACGTGTAGGCTCTATTGTTTTTGATATATGGTGTAATGTCCGGTAACTGAGTGGAAGAATTTTATTTGCATTCATGCATCTGATTATTATAAATTTTTATGTTTTTATTTCATAACTTATTGTAACATAGTTAAGATTAACCTTAAGAGGTTTGGCCCTACTGAGCGTAAGCTCACCCCTAGAGATTTTTCTTGTTCAGAAACGTAGGTGGTACGACACGTCTTTTGAGAAGATTAACTGTGACGTTGAGGAAGAGTCGAGTGAGATGGAACGCAAGGCGTTATTTTCTTTGTAAAATATTTTGTTATTACAAATGTTTTATTTTCAACATTTTTGTAAAGTAATTTGTATTTATTTGTTTTATTTTTTTTTTCCGTTCGCGCCTCGGCTTCGACGCCAGGTGTTTAATTTCCACCGACACCAGGACCGGGGCGTGACAAGACAAACCTCGACATCCATAATAAAGACAAACGAACTAATAGGCGAACCTTTATGCCCCTTACTCAGTTTGGAATATTATGTTGACAGTACCACTATTGTCAAATAAAAGCCGCTATCAACCATATAAAAATGGATTTGCCAAAGCATCGCTCGTATGAGTTGGGAGAGCACTACCCCGTTTCCCGGTTGTTAATAAAAGCGGATTTGCTAAGGCATCATTCGTATGAAGGGTTAAGTCTATAAATTGACAATAGCGACCTTACCTATTCCTTCTTCCCCTAAAAAACCAAAGTAAATAAAACATAAATAAACCTTTCGACTTCTAGCAATTTAACTAAATTATCCACAAAACATACATCACATGTTATACACATATAATGGATTCGGCAATAAATAAAAACCAAAACAAAAACCTATTTAACTATGACAATTTTCGAAAATCCTATTATACAAAACCGAAAAATCTATGTAAAATTTAAACAAAACCAAAAACTTTATACAATGATACAAAGCAACACTTCGTGAATTAAAACATTATAATCTCCCCGACAACGGCGCCAAAAATTGATGAGACCAAATTACGAGCACAATTTGTACCTGTAAAATAATCTCATACATATATATTACCCTTTTTGTGTCGAGTGTAGTATTGACAAGTAGGGATCGTTCTATCCGGGGAAATCAAGGGCATTTAATCACATGAAGCATTACATAATAAAATGGGGGTTGTCGAAATTTATGTTCTGAACCTACTGAATTTTTACGAAATTAAATCCTAATTAATTATATACATATGATCTTCATCTTTCACACAATACAATTCACTCAAAACCCACATAACATGTAACAATTTCTCACAAAGTTATGACATAGCAAATCGACACATTCAAGATCAGTTCTAGTTCCAATTTTAATTAGAGTCTTTGGCGGCTCATCTAATCGTTAAGACTTCACAAGTATTTAGAATTATCTTTACGCTTAATCCTAAACATGGTACTAATCGGTTTAAAAACACTTGGCGTAGAAAATAAACACGACGAGCACATAAGCACAAAAGTCAAATTGGAAACAAGTAACAAGTATGGCGTCACCTCACCCTATTAACATGCATATTTTCTAAATTACTCTATCCTTGGAACAAATATAAATCAACCAACTTGGCGTATGATTAACCTATACTCATTCGGCAACATGAAATTAACACATAAAAATTAACCTTGATCTAGGCAGCCCTTAAGTATTAAATTTGTTGTGCATACGAATTCAGAAAATAAACCAAAACAAAATCAAGAACACACGTGATTTGTACCTGCATCAAAACCCTGATTAAAAATCGAAACACATCATGAAAAACAATTCGGCAAACAAAGAACCAAGTAGCTAATTCGGAAATCCAAAATAGAATCATTACAACCAATTCGGCAAACACAAAACCTTATAATCTTCATAGACAAAGAATTATAAAAATACAGAAAATACAAAGTCATGAGAGATGAGTGAATCACACTTTGATGAACCTTCAAAGAAGCAATCGGCAAAGGGTGGATTCGGTGGTGATGATTGGTGGTGCGATTTCAAGAGATGGTGGTGGTTCGGCTATGGAATTTCTATATAGGTTTTGTGGTGCTAATTCGGCAGAGTTTCGGCAAAGTAAAAGTGAGAGACCAGATCCCTTTTTCTGACTATTAAATGGCTATTTATAGAGGAAATAACCTAGAGAAGCCGGCCACAAACCAAAACCGAATTGGTTTTGGTTTTCCTTGATTTTCTGAATTCGGAAGAATGACCTCCGTGCATTGATTACATCGTAACTCTCTCTAGAAAATAGCTATTGAAGTGATTCTAACTGATTAGGAAACTAGACTCCCGTAGCTTTCTATCCATATAAGGCTCGAACTCTAATTCAAAGTGAGCTGTCCGGGAGAGTCCGTGGAATTTGGATGACATACACAGGAATTTTCCCGAAATTAATCAGGATTCTTTTTCTTTCTCTTGTTATCCGAATTCTTTTCTTCTAGACTCTTCTTGGCCTGATCTTGAACTTGAATCTTCTCATTAAGTTAGTATGGATATGTCTTTATGTCCATTACAGCTGATCCATGCTTCAAAAGTCCAAAGGAAAGCTTTCCGTGTGCAACCAATCTGTTTCTCGGTAGATTGACCTTTCTCCAGTAAGTCCGGCATAACTCCTTCGTCAGTGCTCCGATTGATGTGATTCTAAGTCCTGGAGAAACTAGACTCATAGGGATTTCTCTATATAAAAGGGCTTCCTCATATTCTAAGTGAAACGTCCGAAATAAATTCTGAAAGTTGGGACACAGTCTCAGGAAAATCCTGTTAGTCCCTGGTGATCTTTGTTCAAACTACTAAGTTGTAGCCATCTTTTAGGTGACTTCCCCAGCTCCAATTGATCTGACTTTTTGATAAAATAAACGTAAGCTTGCCAGTTATATGCATACCAAATTTCATCAAATTTGGAAAAGGATAGGTCAGTCAAACACAGGCCCATGATGAGGCCTAGTTTCACAAATGCAATATTTGTTTTAGATTCATATATATAATCGGCTGAAGCAAAGTGTTCATCTGAAGTTGTGGAGGGTCTGAAACAATTAGGGACGGACTGTATTTGGAATGCCAATCACAGTTTTATCATTGGGATCTCATCATTTCATTGTTCTTAGAGAAAGTTCCAAGTTGTTATTCTAATCGATTTCCTCCTAATAACATGGAGAGACTCTAATAAAAAAAAATGTACTGGAAATTCGACTGATATAAACAACTATAACAACAACGAGAACCAGTTATCATGTATCTTTCAACCAATATCTGAAGTCTCATCGATTGTGGTTATGTTACAACTTTTCTACAAAGTAGTAAGCTGGTTGAAATTTGGATATGGAACCCTTGAGTTTGAATACCAAGTTACAAACTATACACAATGCTTATCCAAGTCTCAGTTCTTTCAGGATGACATGGTCGACCTGTAGAAGTTGCTCTTCCAAGGGGATATGGTCGACCAGTAGAATTAAAGTTACCAGACTGGTGGAATTCCTGGCTCTTATTACTGCTGCCGGTTACATTACTGGACAAGTAAATTCATTTGAAATATACTATGTACCACCTTTAATCAGTTGTTGTTAGGTTGCCGCTGGCATTGATATCTAGTACTACCGGGCTTTTGCAGGTGTAATTAACTGAGGAATGGTTGCCAGTCCCGGTTCTTCAAGCACCATAGGCAGTAATTATGCACTTACTCGGTTACACCGATGCTGAACTTTAAAATCATGAAAATGAGAATTATCTAACTACATGCATTATCAGTTTAACTACTGTTAAGATCTAGATATCACCACTTCCATTTCGGTGGCTTGACAATACACAACATCAGAAACTACCCATAATATTTCGCATACCTGAGGGAAAAGTAACAAACAGTTTAATGTCACAACTATAATTGAAATAAATAAAACAGAGGGGATAAAAAAGAATGCAACTTACATGACGAAAGCGTCATGTACTTCACCATAATCATAAAGCCTTGGGCGCTCGTAGTTGTCAAGAAGATATTGCTTAAAATAACGATTACCGCAGAGTGGATTAATGTCATCAAAGGTATGGTAACTGTTGACGGTAGCCACAGAGGGGCTACCCAGGCCCACAGACCCGCAGACCCGCAGCCGCACCACCCGGGCCCGGGGCAGGATCGTTAACACCCGGATCCGGGGCCCAGCTTCCTATTTTATGGCCAGGGGCTCTGGAGCAGGGGGCGCCAGCCTGCTGAACAGACCACTAAAGCTGCCCCAATTTATGAACAGAAGGGGATCAGTCTCACATCAAAGAGTGAGACCAGACCTCACGCTCGACAACCTATAGAAGGGCCTCAACTACCCTCATTAATAGGTAACCAACTCTCCAACTACTTATTGTTCCCGCTTAAGTTATCCATTTATCCCAACGGTACTAACTTAGGTATCGGAGAGGAGAAGACCGGCCCGCCTGGTATTCCCCTTAGGACTTGCAGGAAAGAATCACACCAAGATCCACCAGTCTCTGTCAGGCCTACGGGTTACAACAGAAACAGTAAAGTATTCCAGGCCTATGGGTTACAACAGAAACAGTAAAGTATTCCAAGCAGACAGAAAACAAACTCAGTCCCATCGAGGATAAGCTCCACTTCAAATGTTGCCACACCTAACGAAAAATAACCATCGTCTCCCATCCTTCCCAACAAGATGAGACAAAACTCAGCTTCACCAAGATAAACAACTCTGCCACCACACTACTCAGTTGGACAAGGAAGATCACTGTTATAAACTTGGAGCACCTGTTGAGCAACTAGCTTGCCTTCATAATCAATGCCATAAGCCACCAACCCAGCTTGAAGGGTGTAGTCAACACCTGTGTAGCAACCTCTGAAGCTAATATCGGAAAAGGCAAGCGAACGGTAGGGAAAAGCTGGTGGGAGATCGAGGCACATTGTCACTGATCTCAAACTTGTGTTTTACTAACCATTTAGTAGTGCGCGGCTGAAACATCCACACAGAATCCACAATCCATTCCCATCCTTTGGCTGGTGCATCCATGTTGAAACATGAGACTGCCTCCAAATTGCGCAAATAAATCTTTCGGCCAACCACAAAATGATAACATTATGTAGAAGCTACATGGCGCGTTTCCCTATCATTGTCGTAATAATTAGGAGGCGCAGGCAGAGCCTCCCATATATTTTCAGCCATATCAAAGCACTCGAAGGCCGGATCTGGAAGTAAGTCAAAATAGTGATAACCCTCAAAAGCAAGTACGTATATTTTTTGGCAACCGCCATACAACACTTTGGCTTTGGCCTTTGGTGCAATTGGTTTAGGAAAATGACGATCGATGGTGATCTTTCCGGTGGAGGAATCCAGAACAAAAATATCAGAGCTGAGGCCATCAGAGGGCTTTGATACTTCCCAATCCGGTACATAATAGTCAAAAGGGTCTTGCTTACGCACCCTCTCTCCCCCAACCAGAAACTGTCTACCTGGAATCTGCAAGAAAGGATACATTCCATAGGGAAGATGAACTTCCTCCCGATAGACTGCGACTACTTCCAACTTCAGATCCTTTTCTTCTCGCTGGAGCTTGCTAATATTTACCCGGTTAAGATGGCTATTGAATTGGATGTACAGAAAGCGATCCTCCGTACGAAACGCCATTACCAAGGTCCAAGGGGGCCTCGTACTGATTCCAAAACCCCCAAACAAACCAAAAACAAAAACAAAAACAAAAAATCAGAACACAGAAGAGTATCGTGTAGGTTTAGATTCGTAAATGAATCTGTTCGGTTTGTTTCTCTTCAAAAGAAAATAAAATGTTGAATGCGGCAGAATGAATTTGGAAGCAGAGAGAGAGAGGCCGAAAGAGAACAGAGTAGGGTTTTTTCTTTTGATCTAGTGTGGCTAGTGTCACGAGCTTAAATTTCGGCTCCCCGATCGGCTCGTGCGGCCTTAGCAACCCCTATGCTAAGTCAGCCTTTCCGATGGTCGAACAACCCTTAGGCAAGAACAAAAGTGTGAGAGAAACCCAAGTCGATGAAGGAAATCAACTTGTATTGAGCTTTGGGTTTCTCTCACACTTTTGTTCTTGCCTAGGGGTTGTTCGACCATCGGAAAGGCTGACTTAGCATAGGGGTTGCTAAGGCCGCACGAGCCGATCGGGGAGCCGAAATTTAAGCTCGTGACAGTTGGTATCAGAGCAGGTCCGATACCTGCGCCTACGTTTCCGATACTGTGGTAGTATTGAAGTCCAACAGCGATACCAAGGGGTTGGTATTCGCCAAGTTCCGATACAGAGCCATCCGATACCGAGGTGTGGTATCAGCGTTCGTGACGCCAAGCGCTCACTCGTGGAAGAGTCGAGTAGGCAGGGATCCGGCAGTCCGCAAGTCGCCAAGCGCTCACACTAGGGAGTGTCCTCGAGACGAGGGTCTTCGTGTGTAGAAGACGAGTAGGCAGGGAGCCTTCATAAAGCGTCCGCAGGTGCCTTCGCAAGGAGTCGGAGGAGGACAAGAAGGAGGACTAAACCGGCACGAAGCTCTGTGGGGTGGTCTATCCGGGAACTGAGTTGGAGTAGAGCTGTTCGCAACCGAAGCCAGTGTCCGATACGAGGGGTCGTGTCCGATACTCAGTCCAACACCATGGTTAAGGGTGGTGCTGCTAAGCCAATCGAGGGTGCCAAGGGTGGTGCTTCTCGGACTGATCCTGTCACCGTGGCGACGCAAGAGAGTGGCCACGTCGATGTCTCCGTTTCGCAAGCGAAGGAGTTGATAGCTGACCTTGATGCACGACTTGCTCATGTTGAGGCAAGCGTGAGTGACAATGGTGCCCAAGTGGAGGAGATTGGCCTCCGTGTGGAAGATCTAAGCCAACGGGCCGATGGCCTAGAGGAGGAGGCGGTGACAATCCAATCCGCAATCAAGGACATGCTAGCCCAAATGGAGATGAGGCTGCGGGACGAGCTCAAGGGTGAACTCGCCCAAATGCGTCAAGCCCACGAGAGGGAGCTCAACAGCACGCTAGCTCGCATGGAGGAGATGCAAGCGGAGCTGGTCTTGTGCAAGCGTGCGTTGGCGGCAGGAGTAGGCAGCAGCGGGACGATAGAGGCTAGGCGCATCGAAGTGCCAAAGCCTAGCAGCTTCGGGGGTTCGCGGAACACTCGCGAAGTCGACAACTTCCTATGGGGGCTAGAACAATACTTTGGAGCCGTAGGCATCACGAAGGACGATGCCAAGGTGAAGACGGCGGCTCTATACCTCACCGACACCGCCATGCTCTGGTGGAGGAGAAGGCGAAGTGATGTCGAGAGAGGTACGTGCACCATAGCTACCTACGATGACTTCGTAAAGGACCTTAGGAGGCAATTCTATCCCGAGAATGCCGAAGATGAGGCGAGAGCTCGTTTGCGGAGACTCACGCACAAGGGGGTGATTCGCGACTACATCACGGAGTTCACCAACTTGGTGCTGGAGATCCCCGATATGTCCGACAAGGAGGCGCTCTTCAACTTCATGGATGGTCTCCAACCATGGGCCAAGGTTGAACTACGCCGTCGTGGGGTGCAAGACCTTGCGACCGCAATAGCTACAGCCGAAAGCCTTGTCGACTACTCTAGTCCAAAGGAGACAAAGAGATCGGAGGACAAGGAGAGCAGCCATGTCAAAGGCGGGGACAATCGAGAGTACCGCAGCGACAAGCCCCGACATGAGGGATACTCGGCAAGATGTAGGGATGAAAGCAAAGGAAAGGAGGCAAGAGACACCAAGTGTTTCCTTTGCGACGGTCCGCATCGGACGAGGGAAACATAGCTTTCAGGAATTTTTCACATTTTGTAAACTTTCTCCAAAGATCAATACAAGTTGATTTCCTTCATCGACTTGGGTTTCTCTCACACTTTTGTTCTTGCCTAAGGGTTGTTCGACCATCGGAAAGGCTGACTTAGCATAGGGGTTGCTAAGGCCGCACGAGCCGATCGGGGAGCCGAAATTTAAGCTCGTGACAGCTAGGCTCACATAGAACCTCATTTTCCACCACTTAATAGACAACCAACTAAAAGTATTAAAAATAATATAATTTAATAAACAATAAATAAAGCAATTTGAGAAAAACAAGGAAGTGGCTGGACTACGCCCATCTAATTGTGCGCCTTTCTGCGTTGTGGACACATGGGACATTCCCAGCCGCATGATTGTTTTCGAGGGACAGTGATGGCATTGCACAGATAACAGAGGGTTTGGATGGCGCTTTGTAAGAAGATGGGGGTGTTTGAGGAATTTCCGGCAGGGTGAAAGTAGGTGGGTAAGTCGCTGGAGGCAGAGAGGCGGCCACGTTTGCATTCTGAGATTGTGGTACCTTGCAGTCCGCGTCTCTAGTCTCCTGTGGCTTGGACTTAGAATATGGCTTCGAGGAGAAGCCTCATTTTGAATATTTTTGTCAACCACTACGGAGAATTGGCCGGATTTCCGAATTCCTCTTCTACGACATTTGTGGTTTCAGTGATTGAAGGTAATTCTTGCATCATTGTTTGTATATATCATTTTGTGGGTGAGACAATGTATGAACTATACATTTGTACGGACGAAACCCAAGTTCAGTCATATTTAGATTTATGGTGTGCGTCATTGATATACTAAACACATATGAATTCGACTGTCTTGCATATGTTGAATTCGAGGGTTTTGCATGCATTCTTTCCATGCTGCTTATTGAAATAAGGTATTGAAATATGTGTAGATTCAAACTGTCCAGAAGCATTTGTTCATTACGTGTGTAGTCGAGACGGCGTGTAAACACAATTTTTGGAGGTAATAGTTTCAGTTCACAAGTTGCTTATTAACATATGACGATGGACATAGATTTAGAGGGTCTCCGCTACTCTGAAGACAACTACTTTGATCCATTCTCATCTGATGAAGACGATTCAGAAGATGACATTTTGGAAGGACGCTTTGGTCGAGAGTCAGATGTTGCAGCCCCTATGGAAGAGGCAGGTGAAATAAGAACTGTAAACGAACCAGCCGAGATGCCTGAATTCCCCGCTTCAGGCGAAGAACAAGAGAATGTTGATGGCACACCGTTCGGCGAAACTGATAAAGGGAGACCTCTGTTCAATGGGAGGGACTATCGGTTTCTGTCACCGGATGATTTAAAAGGAGTTTATTTTGCCACACTCGACGAAGCAGAAAAGTTATATTCAATCCATTCCAAAATGGTGGGGTTCAGCATGCGCAGGGACAGACTAGAGAAGGAAAGCAGAGGATTGGTCATACAGAGGCAGTGGGTTTGTTCCAAACACGGAAAAGCCGTCAAACAACGCCGGAAGAAAAGAGGCGTTTGTGGGGAAAAGACTGCAAAGGAATAGGTCACTGGTGAGGTATTGAAGCAGAAGAAGAATATAGTTTTAAGGGGAAGAAGGTACACACGAGTGAACTGCCCAGCCTCATTTAGCGTTCGATATTCGACCGAGAGGGAGTCATACTATGTGACCAAATTTGGGCACGAGCATAGTCATGATTTAGCTTGGTTTGGCTAGGTGCAGTTCCTGCGGTCACACAGGAGTGTGGAACCGCATCACGTTGCCCAAACAGAAGCATTGCGTGAATTGCAAGTTCACACTAGCAAAGTTTACGAGCACCTAGTTGAGCAGGCCGGGGGACACAAGGCGGTTGGCTTCACATTAAAGGATCTATACAACAGGATGGCTGAGAAGAGGAAAGCCGCTCAGATTGAAGGAGATGCACAGTCAGCTCTCACTTGGATGAACATGAGGGGACTAGAGTCAGATCAGTTCTTCTGCAGTTACAGTCAGGATGAAGAAGGCAGACATGTGAATCTGTTCTGGAGGGACGAACAATCACTTTTAGACTACCAGGCATACGGGGATGTGTTGATTATGGATAACACGTACAAGACAAATTTGTATGGAAAACCGCTTGTCGTTTTTGTGGGGTGTAACAATCACAGAACAACTGTTGTATTTGGATTCGCTCTCGTAGCCGATGAGAGGGAAATTACCTACATTTCGGTGTTTGAGCAGTTCCTCCAGTCAATGAACCAGAAACAGCCGGAGTCCGTCTTAACTGACCAAGACGAGTCCATTAGAAAAGTGGTAGAGCGTTTAATGCCAGAAGCTAGTCACAGGTTATGCTCATGGCATATTAGACGAAATATTAGGCAGAATGTGAAGGATGCAGACGCACAAAAGGATGTTAGCAAGATGATCTATGCGTCACTGACCCCGAGAGAATGGGAGGCTGCTTGGCACTCTATGGTGTCTAACCACGGACTGTCAGGCAACAGATGGGTTACATCGTTGTTCCACAAGCGCCACAGATGGGCAGAAACATTCTTCCGCGGGAAGTTTTATGGTGGAATGTGTAGCACACAGCGTGTTGAATGCATGCACGCGAAGCTGAAACAGGAGGTCGGAAGGTATGACCGGTTATGTGATCTCATGCCAAGAATGGAGAGGACCACGGGACGCATCCGAAATCGTGTTCTATACGACAACTTTAGTCCAAAAATAGTGCACCTGTCTATGAGACTCACATGAGGGGAATAGAGGAAGATGCATGTAGGCATTTCACTCATGACATATTTGTCATGATCAAGTCTCAAATCCTTTTCGAGAGGAAGTTCGTCGTCTCGCATAAGCAACTGTTTCCTCTGTCAGACTCCATGATGTTCTACCTCATCCAGTACGATAGACCGGGACGCCATTAGAGTGTGGAGTTTCTCTCTGATCCCAAAAATCCCAGGTGGCTGTGCTCGTGTAAATTGTTTGAATCAGATGGCATCCCGTGTGGTCACATTTTCTATGTTCTGAAATACCAGATGGTGTCTCGATTTCCAGACAGTTTGGTTAGAGAGCGATGGACTAAGGACGTGGGTCTGAAAACATTGGCGCCAAAACTGAAGCGCAGTTTGACAGTGAAGTCAGCGCAGATGTGCAGGTATTCACTCCTAATGGCAGAAGTGTCAAAGTCATGCTTCAACTACTCGTATAGTGAGGAAGGGTATACATCGGCAATGGGTGAATTTGCAAAGCTGTATCAAGCGTATGTCTAGTTCAGAAATTCAGTGCCTGATAACACACCAAGGCCTCCTCCAACTGAAAATGTTGTTAAGGACCCCCAAAGTCGCCCGTACAAAGGGCATGCCGCCTGTGGCGTCTATCAATGTACAAAACAGTGAGAGAACAAAGAACACATACATATGTCAAAAGGGCTACTTACCGGGTCACAACAGAAGAACATGTCCAAATCCCGCCCGAGAGCGTGCTCCCTTTGGAAATGCAGGTCCTAATCACTCTAGAGATGAAGCTACAAATCCCTCGCCTCATCCAGCACAGAGTGGAAGCAACTGCGCACCGAATTCACTCAGTCCTCAGCAATGATTCGCGTCCACCGAATAACCTCAGCAACGATTCACACCCACCGAACAACTGGTTCACGTATTATTACTTCTATACTTTTGTCGTACTGTCTCAGTTTGTAAAACCATAATTTACTTTGAACTTGTTTCGTACTGTAATATGTTCCAATATGTTGTATGACTTTATATTCCGGCACGGATTGTATTTATGTTCGGTGATTTCCTTATGGTCTGTATTTTTGGATTCATGTGTTTGCATTGCATTCAGTGGAAGCCACAGAGAACTGTTAGGTACATCCAACATGAGACATATTTAAATGGTCAGGAGCAAGTTCCTTGTATATTTGATATGAGCAGCATGGATGTACGAGTACAGACGCTATGAATGGTGCCTCTACTTCTTTTACAGTCTTCTACTACCTCAAAAATTTCGTGGTAGAGAAAGCTAAGTATGGTTTAAGGGTTTGTGTTTATAGATTTATTAAGTGTTGGCTAGGCAGTGTCTCCCAAACTCCCTGTGTTTTTAAGAGGTTGTCACCGACCTTCTTCCCCTACAGCTCCCCCCACTTATATACCCTCAACAGAGAACTTTCTGGATTTATGTATGTTACACCTACACTGACTTCAAAGTTTTCAACAATCACTGCCATTGAACTACAGTGCATTAAGCAATATCCATAAAACCTATTACATTGTCAGTTACATTGAAGTTGAACATCATTCTCAAGTAGCAATAACACATAAATACATAGATAAACAAACAACACATAAACGGCATATATAACAGTCTAATGTCGAGTACATAAATACGGAAGCTGCCTTAAAACCACAAAAATAGTTGGGCAACTAGCATCCTTGTCCTAGTCACACTTGGAACAATGAAACTAGTTGCGCAACCATAGTAATATCCAAAGGCGCTTTCCACCATAGCAAAATAACCAACCATTAAGGGCTTTGTTGTCCGACTACCTCCACAACTCACCCTAAACAATCAGTTTTCACATCCTACTCACGGAACAAGGCTTTTGGGAACATGGTCCTACCGTCTATGGTGGCGGGAACTTCAAAGGGAGACGGCAGCCCTTCATCCTCATAGAATTCCAACTCTTCCCATTGAAACCCCACATACGGTAAGTCCAAATTTTCAGCTTGTGAAGCGGCTATCTCTACAGAAGTTGCACGAGCCTCTCTCAGTGTCAAGATGCTTCTGTCATTGGCAGGGGCAGTGAGACACATAAGCAACACCCTTGCTCAGAGGTCGTGTGAGTTGTACTGTAACATGAACAACAAAATCAATTGCGCTTTTCCATCAAACAGGTTTAACTAGGAAGACATTGTTGGATAAATTTTTTAATAATGAAGCTATTAACATAGGTGTCTCACCCCCTCATCCCACTCGGTGCCATAGTTTGCCATGTTCAATATTAGGATAACCCCACAATCATCACCATTCTTCTGTTTAGGGGCATTATTAACTTCAGAGTAAGCAAATTTCCCAAACTCTAAACCCCCACCTGTACCACTCAAGTTGGTTCCAAACAAGCAATGATCGAGATGGCGCAGCTGTATGCCAATGATATAAAATGAAGTTAAAATCACAAGTATTACTCTCATATAATTATATGTTACGTGGACATTCTACTATACGACAACATATTTTGCTATGTACCGAGGTTACTTACTGTTGTGACGACGATTTCCCATCTCTTGTTTGAATTACCACCATAACCCAAACTGTCCCACATCTCAGCCACCCACTTCTCCAAATCTATTACCAGGTTGAACCAATGCCCAACACCAGCATCATCGTGCAATGGGATATGTATCTACAATTAGGAAAAACACAATGCATCCATCAGGTCATGCCTCATACACAATGATGACTTGTTTTTGTGAATATCAAATGTATCCTTTCACTTACCCTCTTGCATCTGTCCAGAGATCCATTAAAGCGATCCATATTGCAAACTGTTCTAGTAAAACCCACTCCTTAAATGACTGGCCAGGTATATATCCATTTGCCCTTTCTTGTTTTACATATCACAGTGGTGTTATCCAGCTATGTATGTTAGTCATCAACTCACTCTCACAAAGATTACATACACCAACTATGATGGAGACAAAATATCAGATAATAGCAACTCACCGAGAAGTATGTTGGCAAGTACCAATCTCCCGAGCTTTGATTGTTCAAATGTGTTACAATGAAATTGATTACCTGCAACATACGTTTACGTTGTAATATTAGGCCTCAACACATCAAACAAATCCCCCATATTGTCATGATTCATGACAATATTAGCAGTCCACATACTTCGAAAAGTTGACATGTTTAATTATGTAACGATGACAGTATATACAAAACTATATTAGTCACTATATACTCACAAAACTATAAACAAGTTTCCCTAGAGCCAGGCACATCAGTTCATTACGGTACAACAATTAACTCTTGTCCTCTATTGCGGCCAGAATGGTCCTGCCAGCGGACGAAGTCAAAGTATGTTAACGGTTTAGAGGGACAGAAATCAAAAAGCCAATATTGTTATCTGGCAATGTATACAAATTCAATTAACTCACCTGCCCTCTTCCACTGTCAGTTTCTTTCCCATTAAGAATGTATAATTAAGACAAACTTCATCTTCCGTCAGAGGAGTTCAGAGAAGATAAGGTCCACATACGTCAGGGTTTTAGCACAAATCATATCCCCCAAGTTTGCGCTCAACAACACCCGTGAGCTCATTACGATCATACTCACAAATCTCGTGGAGGAAAAGTGCCCTTGCAGTTGTGGACTGCACTTCTCTGGCACCTAACTTGTTTTCCACTTCAGTTCTCCAGCTTGCGAACAATGCCCTCTTTGCTGGTCCACGTTCATCGAGACAATTCCCGATACCATCGCCCTTTATCGGGCTCCAAAGTGGCACTCTCCATGACTCGGCCCCCATACGCCTGCTCTTGGCTAACTTCCCAATTTCTAGCTTCACCATATCTGCACAGTCCTTCCTAAACCGTGATACCTCGGCAGCTATTCTCTCAATCCGCATGATTAACCCATCAACGTCCGGCTGCATTCTCCCCATGCAACGCCTCATTTTCTAGATGTCGTGCTTCAATTGCATGAGGTCCATTTTGATGTCGAATATATCTTCATGCACGCCTTTTCTAATACCAATCCCGAACTCTCCGTCGTGTGGACCTGTCTTCGCAGCCATCTGGCCGCTCTTCCCTCCGGTCTTGAAAAGACACAAAGGGCTTTTCAAGCCACCGAAATCCATGACCTTTGTAATCAACTCCCTGATCTCAAAGTCCCTCAAAAAAGTCAGCGGTAACACCGTATTGTCAATATGGAACTATGCATCCCCAACAATGTCAAAGTACAGACATTGCATGAATAGCACACAACCCCCTACTTCCTTTTGACCGAGTTCCCGCTGGAGGCCGATGGCCCGAATCAATTGGCGCACACAGAATGTAGCCCTGTTTTTTCGATCAATTTGGCCGGTCTCCAAAAGAGGAAGGATCATCGAACAATCAACCCGGTCATGTGTACCTGGGTTCAGTATCAGAGTAAGTGCGAGCATGGCAAATGCAATCACAAAGGTCTCGTCAGCCTCCTTACGGTCCCTCATGACGTGAGCCTAAGCTCGCATGCAATAATAACCCTACAAAATATCGTTAGTAGTATAAGCAAGTAGGGATCGTTCTAGGCCGGGGATTAAGGGTACCTGAGATATGAAATTGTTAGACACACATATATACATATATACATTAAAAACGTCACAAATGGGGGATAAGTATGGATCGGCAGCCATAGGGCTGCCCTAGGCTACACACGGCATTAAAACACAAAATAAAATCCTAAATCTAATATTTACAGGTGATCATCATCTTTCACAAAACAGTTCACACAAAAGACTCTTTAAAACATAGATTCATAAGCAAGAAAGTAAGAGACTAGTATTTAGCATGTTCACAATTCAAATTCGTTTCGACCGCAACTAGAGCTTTCGCTCTGTACCTAGTTACTAGACTTCCTCAAGTTCTTTTAGGACAAACTTCCGTTCTAGCCCTAAAGATTTTTATGCTAATCCGGTTAAGACTTAACATATAACGCACAAGAGTCTTAAATCGAAAACATGTAAATAAGCAAGGTTGTCAATCATCTTATTTAACATGCAAGTTTTAACTAAGGTTTTATACCCTAGGTGAGCACAACAAATCAAAACAACCGTTAGGCCTATAGTTTTATTCATTCTACTCAGGTTAGATGAAACCTAACACCTAGATTTACATGCAAACAACAAATGCTTAAGCACAACTAATGTTTCGGTTTATAAGGAACATCCTTAACCCACTAACCAATTTAAATCCTAAACATGCTTTTGATACCATTGCTCTAATTATCTAAACATACAAAATCCATGAATTAAAGATTGCAAAAGTCATCACAGAAATTCCAACAAAAATCGCAATTCATGTTCATCATACAATACCAAACGAAAACAAAGTATTTTTATAACAACTAATGTGACTAAACCGAAAATAAAAATACAAGTCATAGGGATGGATCACACTTTAGAAACCTTGGAGAGCTTCGTCTTGGTGTGGTGAAAGAGGTTCGGCAGCAGCTAAGGCAGGGACTGGAATCGGTGGTGAATGATGGTGGTGAATCGGTGGACTTTGTATTTTAGGGTTTCGGGTTAGAACTTTGGTAGACAATTTGGTAGAGTTTCGGCTAGTGTTTTGCAAGAGATGAGATGATTTTCAGAATGCACAAGTGGGGGTATATATAGAGGAGAGGGGGTGTTGCCGGCAGCCCTTCATACACAAGGAAAAAGAAAACCAAGTGGGAATAGGATTTGAAACTCATAGTTCAATTAGGTTTTCTTTTTCTGAATTTTTCTTCAAGGCTTGGGCTTCACATCTTCATGGACTTCTTGTATGATCATTGGACTTCAATTGATAGGTCTTGATCCACCAAAAATGCTTCAACTGCCGGCAGCAACATCAAGCACACAATCTGCCTCTATTCGGCAGCTTCTCCTAGTGTGACTAGGAGAACTTCTTTCTTCATATTTTTCTTCAATGCCATGGCTTAGTGTCTTCCTCTTCCCTTCTTAAAGCTTGAACCAACTTCATAAATGAATTTGTGTACCATTTGGTCCATTAAAAACAGAAAACACAAAAAGGGGGCAGTAGGTTCCTGGAATCGGCAGATTTGACCTTGTTGCAGTAATTCCAACATATCTCCATCCGTGGAGCTTCGATTGATGCGATTCCAAGTCTCAGATAAACTAGACACATATGGCCATCGCCCCATAAAACAGTTCAATTAAACTCCTTGTGAGTCGACGGGAATGATTTTTCGAAGTTGGGCCAAAGTCCCAGGAAAATCCTGGAAGCCCCTGGATTGAAATGCTCGGACTGCCGTTTTGCAGCCAACTTTTGGGTGACTTCCCGAACTCCGATTGATCTGAAATTTTAACACAACATTCCTCAACATATGAATATTAAGCACACCAAATTTCATAGAATTCGGACAAGGATAGATCATATTTGTACTCATCTCAAAATCACGAAAAAAGACACATTTTGCACTATTTTCCAGATTTCTCAAACTTAGTCATTTTTCGGATTCTTAACCATTTTTGGCTAAACTCTACCAAATTAACACTAAATTACATTATGACTCTATCTTAGTCAAATAAGGGTTAAACAAAGCATAAACGAGGGCATAAGCATATAATATCGTCGCACATTGTGCTCCTATCACCTCACAACAATCTTTAGCAAGTTCAACTGAAGTCTCCCCTCCCTATCGCACATTTCGAATACCAATACGCCATATGCTGCGGTTTCCAGGTTCTCACCCAACTCAAAGTCTGTTCCCCCGTCATTCAATCCCATAAGTCGGGTAAACACAGATCCATCTACTTTAATTAACTGGCCATGAATGTTAACTGTACAGTCGACGGTGTTTGTGTTGTTCACCATCATCCTCCAAACTGGATCGTACGTCTTAGGGCCCCCAATTCGGAGCAGAGATCCGAAACCTATGTTAATCACGGCCGCCACCTTGTCAGCTGAAAGCCCCTCCACGGTCTCGCAAAACCCAAGTGGGTTCAATTTGGTGACCAACTCGCCCGGAGGATTGGTCCCACATGCATACCCCGAACGACGCCCTCCACCTGGTGACACAAAGATACGTTCTCCACCCATCTTAAACAAATTTAAGCACGCGTTAGACCTATTGGGCTCGTAAAATGGGCTTAACAGTATGGCATGAAAAAAAAATTCAGAGATTCATTTACAGAACTAGGCCACAACTACACGGATCTGCTCCTTTAATACACAGATACGTCCCCTCTGTACATAGATCTGGCTCCTCCCTTCACAGATCTGGCCCAAACCATCACATGTCCGGCCCATAACATCAATATATACATATCCACATAATCATCGTACCCAGAAATATACTTTGAGTAACAGGTCCCACTAAACAGAAGTATGTGAATCATACAGTAGTGATACCTTCCGACCAACAAACTTTGACTGTAAAAGAGTAAACAACTGAAACAGATCTGGAACAGACCATATCCGAAACCCTAAGACTAAAACCCCAACCACTTAAAAGTTGACCCTGCAGAAGAACAACACAGCTGCAGAAGAGTTGCACTGTAATGCCATCAAGAAAATGTAAATCCCACATCTACCACGAAATCATGACCATATATGCAACATGCTCTTCCATTTAATGCAACTATAATTAATAGACCTTTTAAGTGAGACAAAAACACCAACAAGCAGTTAATACGAGTAGAAGAATAAGGCAACAGACTGGAACATAATGAACCAACAACAACCAACAACTTTCCAAGCAAAACCACAAGTGAAACAAGAGTCTGTGAGAGAAGCTTTTTGGAAATGGTAGGAGAAAGTTAAGTGCACCAACAACAATGACATATTGAGAATAACAATACTTCACTACTACTGCCACTTTGAAGCATAGACAAAACCTTACTTTTCAACACCACCAGAACTTAGTAGCTCAATGACTGTCCAAAAACTTTCCGTAGCAAGACGATGGTTGTTTTCAACACCACTTCTCTTATTACTAATTTACTTTCCAACTGAATATAGAAGAATAGAGCTAAGCTGTGGGTGTATGTTCGGTTGTAAAAGCAAGTCAGTACCACAGTTTGTCCGGTTAATATTGGCCCACGTTAGATTATTAGGGTTTAGGAGCCGAATTCCTATGCATCGGTTACCTGCCATTTCCCCCCAAAAATTTCGATAGGGTCTTTAGGTCATTTTCCCCCAAATCATTAAAACCCTAATCTGGACCCAGTTTCCAAGAACAAGACGGAAATTGATGAACTAAAACCTAGTTATTCACAACTTTCCAACCCTAAACCCTAAGGGCATCTCCAACCCAATGTCCTAAACCCTATAAATTTGGGGTCCTAAAAAAATATGGTCTCCAATGGTTAATTGGGGAGGTCCTAAACCCTATATTTTTAGGACTTGGTCTCATCCCAAGTCTTATTTTGAGACTTGGTTTGAGACTAGTCTTATAAATTTGGCTTGGTCTCAAACACTCAATATTTTTTTTTTCAATTCAATATTATATTTATTTATCATGTACAAGAATAGTTTACAAATATAAATTATTATTAATTAAAATACAAAATAAAAAAAAATCAAATATATAAATTTAAGACTTTTAGTTAAAACCTTACCATTGGAGATGGTTGAAGTCTTATATGAATAGTGTCTAAATGAGGTCTTATAATAAGTATGAGACCCCATTATGAGACTTCATGGTTAGAGATGCCCTACTGACTCGGATCCTCTGTTGAGCTCCTAAAGGAGCTGAGCTGATCCAACAGCCCACCTCCCCCTGCAATGCCTCTCCATCGTCGGATGGAGCTCAGGTCAGCTCAGGTAAAAAAAAAAAGATAGGAGAGGATCCGGGTCCAAACCCTAAACACTACACGAAACCACACTACACTCTAAAATAATTTTGCCCTATCACCATAGTCTCTGATACTGTTTGTAAATCCCTACGTCCCTCACCTAATGTGTTTGGTACGTCATTGATCGACCGTGTCTTCAACCGTAAACTATAAATCACAAATTCTAAATTCGAATCCGGTTGGTTAACCTCATCATTTCAAACTCTAAACTCTAAATCTCGGATCGGTAAACTGTCAATTATAAATCGTAAACACTAAACTTTAAGAATTTTCATGTCCACTTACCATAAACTGTACAACAGTATGTAAATCTGTACATCCGTCACACAATGTTGGAACATGGATATTGATCAAATGTGTCTTAAACCGTATAATCACACAAGCGATCCATATCACATGTGATGATGTACTAACACTTCATTATGTCAGACTATAGACCTCTATCGCATTTTCAAATAATTATCCATTACAAGACTGAATATCACGATGCATATCACAAAAAACTTCATTATTTTCAAATACTTTAGGTTCAACTCAATAATAAGTCACACCCTGTTTGCCGATCCAATTGGCTATCCACAGTAAGTCCTACTTATATGGACTCCGATTTTGATCAGTGAGGAATTTCTGTCCCTTCCTCCTAAAAAATCAAATCAGTAAAACCCTAATGATATATACTTACCATCGGCACCATCGTCATCCACCGTATAACCACATAACCCCTTTTGGAATAATGTTATTAAAATGGGTAAGCCCCCTTATTATGAAGTGACGTGACCGATGTTGAAAAGATGTTTGTAGTGATTGGAAGGCTAGGTGGCCGTTGAAAGGATGTCAGACTGTAGTGTCTGTGTACTGCAAAAGCAGGCTGCAAACCGAACGATTTGCAGTTCAGAACTGAATCACCTCGTGGTATTCATTCAAAGCTTTTGCCAAAAATTAAATGTTACAAGTTCCTACACTCAATTGCCAATAATTAAACTATTTAAACTAATAACTAAACATTACAGACCTAATACCAATTACCAATTGACGAACCAAATTGGTAATACTAATCTACTATTCATATAATATTGGCAACTGCCTCCGTCTTACACTATGGTTGTAAAAGGCAACATGACTGCCAATCAACTATTTACACTTCAGATTTGAACATTGTAAATATCCAACGGTTCTAATCAAATAACATTTGTCAGTACTGTAGAGCCCAGTAAATTGGTCATACTAATCGACCGACTAATTGTTAGTCACTGAATTGGTATGACTGGCGGGTCCCATTAATTGGTATGACTAATAATTAACCGCTGCATTCCCCTAAATTCAGTTTTCAGTCAATTGGTCACGCAATAACTGTAATTGTTGTATATGCTCTATACCACAAATCCTAAACATTAAATCATAAACTGAAAACGTTTATATCGATAACCATAACTCATAACATGAAATAGAAAACCCTAAACAATGGACCGAAAACTGTAAACCGTAAACACAAAACGGTAACATTCTTTGGTTGATTACTCATAAACTGTACTAAATATCTACATCCGTCACACTCCGTTTTTGTTTGGGATATTGATCGAATATCACATGTGATGATCTAACACTTCATTATGATAGACTATAGACCTCTATCATACTTTAAAATAATTATATTATGTAACCGTGCATGATGTTGTATACCACAACGCTATAATACATAAACACTATATTACCTAAACCCTATATTACCAAGCATGATCTACTAATACTTGAATTGGGTGCTAATCATAACAAGATCGACCCATCAAGCCAACATCAAACATGCCTCATCAAATGTAGTCATTAAAATCTATCCATCTATTATATACTTACACTATTTTTGCCATAAATTTGTATGTCACATTTTCATGCAACGCTATCTAACCTCAGATTGCCCATTGTATACCAATGAGCCATGTTCCGATAACCACCCCAATGTGAGGCCACTATTTATTCATCATTGTTTCATGAAATCCTTCATCCTAAAGCGTAAAGTGTAAAGCCTAAACTTTTAACTCTAAACCCTCAACCCTAAACCCTATATACTTACCAGTGGCACCATCATTACCCTAAACCCCAAACCCTAAATCCTAAATCCTAAACCCCAAACCCTAAACACTAAACTGTAGATCTAAACCTAAACTCAAATCCAAACCACCATCACTGTCAATCGATCAAAGACATTAGTAGTAAGTGGTAACATTACAAGTGACGTGTGCAACCTTGCGGTAACTCTTCACTCACTATTGCCACTACATGCTGGAACCTCAGCTTTGATAACCCCTTCATGGAAATGTTATTAAAATGGGCTGGCCGCCTCCTTTAAGCCACAACAAGCTGACCCATGTTCACGACGTCATATTGTCCTTATGGGAAGCCGGGATTTGAAATGATCTGTACTGAAAAAGCAACATGCAAACCGAGAGAAATCTCGGGGAATGAGTCGCCTTGTGCCGGTATAGCTTCTTTGCTTCAAATCCGAGCCTAAACCAACCCACAAACGTTACACAGAATTGGCTCTTCGGAACAGCTGATGCACCTCCTTGCTGTATCAACCCACCTTCACCGATTAATGAACCACGCAATTAGTCTACATGCAGCAATAGGATTTGCCTATATACATGATATGTACACATTTGACATGAATTTTTCCAGTTCTTATTTTGTATGCAGTAGTTGTAGTTAGTGCGTGTTAGTAAAGGCAATGTATTATTGAGAGTAAATTAAAAATTCATTTTCATAATGTTTGAAAATCTCCCCAACGGTTTAATTTTTCTTAATTTAGATTGATCTCCCGAATTAGTTGTACAGTTGTACACAATTAATAAAATGAATGAGATACTAGACACTAGCGTGTGCGAGAAGTCGGGCGATTTCCGATTTGATAGACAAAGTTCGACGGTTGGATGGGTTGGTATCTGAGGCCCCACTGAATCCCCTTACACTGTTTTTCCTTATTGCATGCATTTTTTCCGTAAAAACACTGAAAAGGCTGAAAAGGTAGCCAAACTCTGGCCTTTACCGATCAATGCATATTCTCACCATCCTTATACCCAAGTCATGTATCACGTGCGTCACTAAACCCTATACTTGTAAATTTCGGCGACTAAAAATATTATTGAACCCTTCCTGGGGACCACATATGCCATTCACCCCAACTCTGGAAACACTACTTTTATCATCGTCTCGTTCCATCTCCACCCCAACCTGTGTATGTATACACGTATCATAACCCTATACACTACACTTCACACTGCATACTAGTGAGACCCGAAACCCTAAATCCTAAACTCATGCATATTGTCATAAACCGTTAACCTCTATCGCATTATTATCTGCAATCAGTACCGGTTACTATCCGATATGGCCAAACCCAAAATGACTTATGACATGTAATTGTGATTGCCTAAACGGAATACTATCGATACCGACAAGTATGTAAACCCTAAACTCATATTGTCATAAACCGTTAACCTCTATCGCATTATTATCTTCAATCAGTACCGGTTACTATCCGATATGGTCAAACCCAAAATGACTTACGACATGTAATTTTGATTGCCTAAACCGATTATTATCGATACTGAAAAGTATGTAAATTTATTACGATTCACATCGGGCATCACCAAAATTAGTTTGTGTTTGGGGGTATGATGTAAACATAGTAAAATTATGGATTATTGTCACACACATTCATTAAACTCAACATCGTCGATGTCGATTGATTAAAAATGTGAAAGGCAACTGAAAATTAAGGCAGTAGTGCAAGATCTACTGACATGTAGATGAAATCCGCGCGTGGTGCTCGATAACATAGCTCAATAACTTCCTCAGAAATTGAAATGGCACTAAAGTAACTTTTCTCTCTCTCAACCACTTTGGATTCCACACTATACTCCACACCCTTGCATGTCCTTCTCCACAGCCGCTTAATCTCTTCTCCAAAACACGTTCTCCATTTTCCAGTCACCCATGGACCAACATCAGCACAACGTTGTTGATGTCCACCAACCATACTTCTCGGTGATTGTGGAGTTATATTACAGAAATTTCCTCACAGCGGTAAGTACAATTTCAAGTTTATTCTAAATTCTCCATGTTCGATATGAAGGATGTAAAAATTAATGCATGGAAGGATGATGCTCGTTCTTGTAGAAAATCCCAACCCAGTTTCGACGGTGGCACACCGACAATGACATGGAGCAAAGTGTCCAACTCCATCTGCTGGGCTTACAAGGAATCGAATACACAATCGGCCTCACACCTCAGGGAGAGGATAGGTGGATGGATGCCGGCTGGACCCGATTCATCACTTGTATCCGGAACGGGGAACCAAGACTGGTGTTGGTGTTTCGAATGGTCAGTCCAACCCGATTCGCAGTCCTTCGCTTCAGATCTGATGGAACCGTCATGCTTAAGAATTCCATACCTGCAGGGCGCGTTAATCTGGACCCAGAGGGGAGCTTTGTCCTCAAGTACAACTCATTCGTCTCCAATGTGTGGGGTCCAAGTGGAAGACCAGTAAGGGATTTACAACACTGAAATTCGTCTATTGAGTCATATTAACATTTGTACTTCAATTTGACGTTTTCAACTTCAGCATTTCGTATAGAGTAGGATCGTGCTTAATCTTCAACTTTGTTTTTTTCAGCCGACAATCGGAGGGCGTTTGGCCGACATGCTAGCAAGTGACGGCTTTCCAGGAGCTGTAATCATCTCCTGGGCATCAAGCAATCTTCTTAGATCTTGGCCCGTTATGGTTACCCGGGGAGAAGGAGGAACATGGTCCTTTGGGGCGGGTTGTGAAAAGTTGTCTACAGACAACTGACCGTCGATTCTGCGTGTTTAAGTACAAGGGTGACTAGGATATCTTTGTTAGGGTTTTCCATTTGATTGAAGGCAGTATGGTCACGCCGACATTAGTGATGGAAGAGGGTGGTATTGAGGTCGTCGGTGACGCAGAGGCCTGGAATGCGGTCGAAGGAGGTGATGTGCCAGTGCACGGTGCTGTGCCGATGCAAGGTCATGTGGGTGTGCAAGAACCTCAGGCAGTGGCTGTGGCAGCGGCAGCGGCAGCGGTAACAGTGCCCTTGTTTGAGCCGGTGGTGCCCAACTATGAAGACTATAAGTCTTATCCATGCACCATTCAACGACCTAATGCGGTAAGATGAATCTATGTTGTACCTTTGTACGTAATTGTTAGTTCCTATGACAAATTTAGTTGCATGCTATCTGGTGGTTAGTAACTATTTACTATAATATGCTTTATGTACAACAATTTCGAACTGCCCATGCCAGGGAGATATTTCCTAAACTGAGGAGGGTGTGGGTAACGGTGCAGCATTCAAATGGAAGGGTTTGGAAAATGAAGGCGGTTCCCAGCAATGAGACCCACGTTTTCAGCAAGGGATATACTTTATTCAAGAGAGATAATCACCTACAGGAGGGAACCTCGATCATTCTCCATAGGGTATAGCCCAAAAGATTTGCTGCATGATAGACAATGGGAACTTATGGTATTTTTTAATTAACTTATGGTATTTTTAAATTTGTAAAATATGTATGATCGATGGTTAACTTTGTTGGCTACAAATTTTCTACGACGGATCGGTTTGTTATATATATATATTGTTGGGATTGTATTGTGGTCATTCATTTGGTTTTAACTTTGTGTTACATTGATATTGAATCGGTGGTCGGTACCATGTTACCCTTAACGAAACTAGAACATCAGTAATATTAGTCTGAGTTCACAGTGCATGATGTTCGTAAACAATAGCAATCCTCAGATTATGTCCTACTTAATTTAATGAGTACCAAATCGGCTGTAGCTAGCATGTTACCGTAATTACATCGACAATAATATTAGTCCGAATTCACTCATCGCCACTACTCATAACAACCTTAATTCTGTGTCCTAATTTAGTCATAAACCCCATACTTGATTACCTACTGACACGATGCCTTGCACTTGTGAAACTATCATTCAATCCCATAGCTAGTTACGTATACTTCTTCTGCTGTTAGTTTCTGTGACGCTGAACTTAACATTGGCACCATATTGCCTTGTACGTCTCGGAGAACCCCCTCTCATATGTACAAGTTTTGTAAACTGTAAACGTTTATATCGATTTATGGTATTAGGGTTTAGGCCCTAAACCCTAAACCCACAAACTCTATACATGTACTTACTCATTTGTAAACTCTAAACGTTTATATCGATTTATGGTATTAATTAGTCTTAGCTATGTTCAAATTTACTTGCACCACTAGGTTGATATTATGTGTTGTTCAACCTCCAGACAAGATATGGCAAGTGATTGGCGATTATGTTATATGTTATACTTCCTCAAATAATATCACTTAAAGGTTCCCACTTAAATATGGCTACTTGAAATGGGAAAATAAGTTGTGTCTGACATTGGAATAAGGGAAATGTTGAAAGATTGTTGGACTTTTCACTAGCTACTGGAAAAAAGTAACATATATGACCAGTCAGTTCCCTGTAACAGTAGTTTACTGCCGGTAAAAATTTGCAGCACTTCAATTCCTGTGGTCATGGCCATTAAGTAGTTATGGGTGAATAATGTGTAATTATTCATGAATCCGACGTACAGACGTAGTTAAATTAGCCTAAGACACAATAATATTCATTGTTCACTTGTGAAGCCGATGATCCGAGGTCGTTCAGCAGACAAAATTTCACAGTCGGGCGCTCAAGATAAGTATGTAATCTTGTATTGGGCCACTTGTACGGTTTTATTCGTTACGGTTTTATTCGCTAGGTATATTATTTAATTGATATTAAGTTGACAAGGTTGACAAATGTAAATTCATTTGGGGCGGGTCGGGCCGGACTGGCCGGGGCATTGAAGGGTTTTTGAAGTCGATTTGGGTCGGGTTTATTAAACTTAATTGATGGTTGCTTTCCTGGTTATCGATGCAGTCCCTTCAAACCGCGCATCCATTGCAATTTGCAAGTAGGAACTGAAACTTCAGCGGTGTAGCACCCATCTCTCTCTCCACCGCTCGATTCCTCCACCGCCCGCCTACAGACGTCTCTTCTCCAAATCTACCTCCACCGATGGATCAGCATGACGAGAACGCGGTCGATGTGAACGACCCCGTATTCACCGTGATCGTGGAGATCCCGGACAAAAATTACCAAAGCACGGTAAGTTCAATTTTCAACTCTAAACAATGAATAATCCATGGGAATTCTAATCCATGTTTGATATTTGCTCTGATGTGAATTATAATGTTCCCTGTTTTATCGTTATCCAATTGAATATAACTGTTAGTTTGTTGTTGTAGGAAATCCCGACCGATTTTCGACTGAGGCACATGCCAGACCTAGAGGATCATACTGTCCGACTGACCCTGAATGGGTTACGTGGGATACATAACTATGTCCGCCTCACAAATTAGGGAGACGACAAGTGGATGGGTGAGGGCTGGACCCATTTCATCATATGTATCCATGACCGCGAAGTGAATATGGTCTTGGTGGTTCGGCTGGTCGCTCCATTGATGTTTCAAGTTACCAGGTTCGGATCTGATGGTTGTGTGATGCTGGGGAATCCCAAAATGCAACCGCTCTCTAAACTGGACCCAGATGGAATGTTTACCCTCAGGCGCCATTCCGTTGTCTCGGACGTGTGGGGTCCTTGTGGAACGCCGGTAAGACTTTGCACCACTTAACCTCCTTTTTACTAATGACGATTAAGTAGTTATGGGTCAACGAAATGTGAACTTGTACATGAATCTGAGGTGGACACGTAGTTAATTTAGGATGTGATATAGCTAATGTTGACAGGTTTTACTTTTTTAGCCGACCATCCGAGGGTGTTTGGCCGACATGCTGGACACATGGGGCGTACACCGATGGGAAACCCTGTACTGGGCATCAAGGAAACTGCTGAGATACTGGTCCATCCGGCTAACCCGCCTAAGAGGAGGAGTATGGACCTTTACAGATGGTTGGGACGAGTTTGCGAAGGACAATCGGCTCGCAGAGCGAATATGCGTGTTCAAGTATAAGGGGAATTCCCAGTTCTCCGTTAGGGTTTTTGATATGAGGAAAGGCAGTATTGTCATGAGGGACTCCGACAATCCCACGCCACCTCCCGGACGGGCAGAAGAGGAGGACGAAGGTTCTGAGGAAGAACCTATGCATGACGTTCCCGTGGAGGATGATGGTGACGCGCAGGCCGACAATGTTGTTCTTCAACCCGTGGTGGCCAACTATGAAGAGTATCAATCTTACACCCTCCAAATTCAACGAACTAAGGGGGTGAGTTGAACCCATAAATATCCTCTATCGGTATCTGTTAGTTCGTATGCCAACTGGAAATTATATGCTTCATGTCTGACAGTGAAGGTTTACTATTATATGCTTTATGTACATTAGACAATGATTCCAGGTTGTTACAGGCATTTCGAGCTGCGGAAGCTAGGGAGCTCTTTGGTGGACTTAAGAGGATGTGGGTAACCGTGTAGCGGTCAGATGGAAAAATTTGAGAAATGAAGGTAGTGCCCAGCAACACCACTCACTGTTTGAGCAAGGGATTTTCTGACTTCAACAAGGATAATAACTTTCCGGATGGTACACTGATCACTCTCCATAGAGTGGAGCACGGGCGGTTTGTATTTAGAGCACAATAGACATTAAGTGTATTATGGAAGTAAAGTGTTTTTGGTGAACTATGTCGTAAGGGAAATCGGTTTGTTGAATTCATTCCTTTTAAAAAACCGCAAGCGGATGTGTTTATTAATTTGGTTACAAGCAAAATGTTGTGGCAACCTAAATTGGTCAGCATAAACCCCATTGGTGATTGATGCATGTGCTAAGGTATGGGATAGTGGATGCGGACTATAGTGGGTCTTAATAATAAACCCTAAATCCTAAACTGTAAATCCTAAACAATAATCCCTAATCGTTCAGAATGATCCGGTAACATTACAAGACTTACTAACATTTCCGGTAACCCTATGCATGGCATTGGCACCAACATGATCCTAAAGCCTTGCCCCTTAACTCCAAAATGTAAACCCATGTAGTCTTAAACGCCAAACCCTAAACCCCAAACTGTAAACCCATGTTGTCCTTGACCCTAAACACTCAACCCTAAATCCAAACCCCAAACTTGTTTACCTACCGACATGATGATAGGAGCATAATATGCGACGTTCTTAAAGTGTTTTACCCTCATTTATGCAATTGGTTAACCCTTATTATTGTTTTATAGAGTCGTTTAATCGAGTCTGAGTCTTTAGTAGAGTTTTGGGGAAAATGTGCTTAATTGTCAGAAAAACGACTAAGAATAGAAATCTGAGGAAAAAGTGCAAAATATGTTGTTTTCATGATTTTGAGGCCTGTGTTTGACTGACCTATTATCTTCCAAATTTGATGACATTTAGTAGGCATATACTTGGCAAGCTGAAGTGTATTGTGTCAAAATTTCAGATCAATCGAAGTTTGGGAAGTCAACCAAAAGATGGCTGCAACTTGGCAGTTTGAACAAAGATCACTAGGGACTACTAGGATTTTCCTGGGACTGTGTCCTGACTTCCGGAATTTCGATAGGACACATAGCTTGGAACCAGAGGACGTGCCATATGCCGTTGGAAAGCTCTACGAGTCTAGTTTTTCTGGGACTTGGAACCGCATCAATCGGAGCTCTGAGGAGGAAGTTATGCCGGATTTACTAGAGCAAGGTCATTCTGCCGGGAGAACCAATAGTTTCCCAGTTTCATCAGGAAAGCTCTCCTTTGGATTTTTGGGAGCATGGATCGGATATATTGGACTTGAATACTTGTTAGACATGTCCATGCTACCCAAATGAGACCAATTGAAGTCCAAGATCAGAAGTGAAGTCCAATAATGCATTGCTTTACCACAAGGAAACCTTAACCAACTTGGACAAGGAATTTCCATTCCTTTTTGCTGCGGGCAACCCTAGGGTTTTTCCCCTATAAATAGCCAATGAATTCTCAGAAAAAGGGATCTCTTTTATCTCACAAAAATACTAGCCGAAACTCTACCAAAGTGTAACCACAAATCCCATACAGAAAATTGTTGTTGCCGAACCACCATCACCTTCAAAGTTCACACCATCTTCCATTGGCGAATTCATCCTTTGCCGAAGTTCTTCAAGGTTCTTCTAAAGTGTGATTCGTCTAACTCATGGCTTCTTTAATATTCTGTATGAATTACAATATCATGTTGTATGATTTGTTGGATTATAACTTTTGGTTTGTATACTTTATTAAGGATTTCCGAATTTTATTCATGATTAATATATTACTTGCGAATTTGATTCAGGGTTTATATATTGCTTTCCGAATTTAATCAGGGTTCCTATGTTATATTGTATGTATTTATACATGTTGATTTCGTAATTAATTGGTAAAGGGCAGTAGGTTTTAATATATGTTCTTGATGTTATTTGATTAATTTTCATGAGTTCGTGCATCACAAATCGTGTGCTTAAGGGCTGACTTTGTGGCTTCTCCTTAGGTACCGATTTTATATACCAAAATAATTTGGATTGCTTCATACGCTGACTTGCTGTGATTTAGATTATTTATAACCATGAAAATTTACATGTTAAAGCGAGGTGAGGTGACGCCATACTTGTTGCATGTTTCTGATTCGGCTTATTGTGCTTATGTGTTCTTCGTGTTTACTTTCGACCCTGAGTGTTTGTAAAGTGATTAGCACTATGTTTAGGATTATACGCTGAGTTAATTCTAAATAATTAAGAAGTCTTAACGATTAGATGAACCGCTGAGGGCTCTAATTAGAATTGGAATTAAATTTGTCTAAGTGCTATGTGAAATATTGCTGCCTTGAATCTTTCATTTCGATTAATGCATGTGTAAAGTGATTTTGAGTTATGTGTTCTTGTGGAGAAGATGATCATATGTAAATAATAGTTTTAGGTTTATTTTCGTTACATTTAGTAGTTGACTAGATACAAATCTCAACCCCCCATATGATTATGTAATGCTTTGTGAGAATTAAATGCCCTTGATTTCCCCGGATAGAACGATCCCTACTTGTGAATACTACAATCGACACAAGAAGGGTAATATATATATATGATATTATTTTGCAGGTACAAATTGTGCTCGTAATATGGTCGCATCACATGATTCATTCACTGTGAAATGCGGGATATATATATATATCCATTTGCACATTACTAGTGCTTCTGCAACCTTCCTGTAACTCTTTACTTGCCATTGCCACAATGATGTCGAACCCCTTCTCCGTAATGTTTTTAAAATGGGTTGGGCGACCCCACCGAAATGACATCACAGTTTAGTGATGTGAAGGGTAGGTGATTGAAACGTCATCACTACCCATGCTAGGGTTTCTTCAATGATCGAGGGTGTCATAATTGAAATGTTTTGAAAATGGGTTCGGCGACCTGATCCCTATTGAAAGGACGTCAGACTGTAGTGGGGAAGGTGTGGCTAGGTGATTGAGTAGTCCACATGGGAAATGATGTGTACCGAAAAACAACACTGCAGACCGAGAGATATGTGTGCGACTGAATCACATTGCGGATTGTGATTGAGAGTTACATGCAATTGCCCTTGCATCAGGAAAAGGTAAACCCTAAACCCTAAGAATCAACCTCCAATCTCACCCATGGATATGGTCACACGTGTCAGAACCCTATCCTCTACATAAACCCTAAACACTATTGAAACCCTAAACCCTAAACACTATTGAAACCCTGAACTCTAAACCATACACTGTAAACCCTAAAGAGTGTCATTACAAAAGTAAACCATAAACTCCACACTATGTAAAGGTAAATCCTGTTGACAGTAGGCACAGAGGGGCTACCCAGACCCCTAGACCGTCTGGTAGGAGTCCCGGGCCCGGTCCAGGGCCTGGGGGCGGATCATGAACACCCGAACCCGCGACCCAGCACTCTATCTTGTGGCTAGGGGCCAGCCCGCCAAACACTCGACTTCCTATATATGAGCCCCAATTACCATCATTAATAGGTAATCAATTCTCCAACTACTCATTCCCGCTCAAGTTATCCATTTATCCCAACTGTACTAACTTAGGCATCGGAGAGGTCAAGACCGACCCGCCCGGTACTCCCTTAGTTAGCAGGATTTGTACGAGGGTGTCGCACCAAGATCGAAAGGTCCCTGTATCACACCTAGATCCACCAGTCTCTGTGAGTCTACGGATTCAGACAGAAACAAATCCTAAAATGTAGAACATTAAACTCTAAACCCTGAATCTAAACATATTCTAACTATAATGGCCGGTTTATATTACGTGTTGTTTATGCTAGAGATAATATATGGGAAGCGATTGACAATTATGTTATATGTTAAAATTTGAGAATTCTAAAAATAATGTCTAGAACCAGTACCAGTTACTATCCATACTAGTTTAGGGATACTATCCATACTGACGAATACATATATTTTCTTACGATTCATATTGGTGAGATCCAAAAGTTAGTGCGTGTTTGACTTAAGATGTAAACAGTGTAGTGCAATAATGGTTTGTTGGTTTCAGTTAGAATGCATTATTTAATTAATAATAACTTGACGAACTGACAACTGGCCACAAAGCAAAAATCGGTTCAGCTGGGGCGGGCCGGGTCGGGGATTTAATTATTTAAATCCAGCGTTTAATTATTTCGCGTTTAATTACTTAAATCTAGATCATTATTTAGCATTTTTCGTCCGGTTTCTAGAAAGGCCAGCATTTAATTACTTAAATCCAGGTCTCAATGCAGTTACTTCAAACCGTACAGAGTTCCCAGCAACTGAAACGGCAACACCCATCTCTCTCTCAACCGGTCCATTTCTCCACATCTCCAAAATTTGTCCACCTATTCCCAGTCGCCAATGGATCAGCATCAGAAGAACGTGGCCGATGTGAACGACCCCGTATTCACCGTGATCGTGGAGATACCCGAAAAAAATTACGAAATGGCGGTAAGTCAAAATTTGAACTGTATCTGATGAATGATCCATGTTCGATCTATGCGATTTTGAACTATAATGGAAGGATGTTATCGTTGTCCACCTGAATCAAACTGTTACTTCGTTGTTGTAGAAAATCCCAACCGATTTTCCACTAAGGCACATGCCAGACGAAGTGGATCATACTGTCCGACTGTCCTTGAATGGGTTATGTGGGATACATTACTATGTCCGCCTCAGAACTCAGGGAGACGACAGGTGGATGGGTGAGGGCTGGACCCGTTTCCTCAGATGTATCCATGACCGCGAAGTGAAGATGGTCTTGCTGGTTCGGCTGGTCGCTCCATTGGTGTTTAAAGTCGAACGGTTCGGATTTGATGGGTGTGTCATGCTGGGGAATCTGAGAATGCAACCGCACTCTAATCTGGACCCAGATGCAGAATTTGAACTGAGGCGCCTTTCCGTTGTCTCCGACCTGTGGGGTCCTTGTGGAACGCCGGTAAGAATTATCACCATGTAACCTCCTTTACTAATGACGATTAAGTAGTTATGGGTCAACGATTAACACTTGTACATGAATCTGAGGTAGACACGTAGTTAAATTGCGCAATGATCTAGCTAATGTTGACAGTCTTGTGTTTTTTAGCCGACCATCCGAGGGCGTTGCTCTATATGCAACCTTGTACTGGGCATCAAGGAAAAGACTGAGATACTGGCCCGTCCGGATTACCCACCGAAGAGGAGGAAAATGGACCTTTACGGATGGTTGTGACAAGTTTGCCATGGACAATCGGCTCGGAGACTGTCGATTCTGCGTCTTTAAGTATAAGGGCAACTCAGAGTTCTCTGTTAGGGTGCTTCATCTGACGAATGACAATATAGTCATGAAAGACTCTGAGATTCCCAAGACGCCACTCGGACAGGCGGAACAGGAGCAGCAAGGTACATCGGAAGAACATATGTGTGATGTTCCCGTGGAGGATGATGTTGTTCTTCAACCCGTGGTTGCCAACTATCAAGACTATGAATCTTACACAGTCCGAGTTCAAGCCAGTAGTGGTGTAAGTTGATTCTATGTTCTTCCTTGATCTGTAACTGTTAGTTCGTACGACATTTAGAAATTCATGGTATACGTGATCTGATAGTAAATGTTTACTATTATATGCTTGCTTTATGTACATTGGACAATGAAACTAGTTCCATAATAAAGTGATTTAGTGGGATGTTGGTACAGGCATTTCGAGTTGCCGAAGCTAGAAAGCTTTTTCCTAGACGTGCTCAGAAGTGGATGACGGTGCAGCGGTCAGATGGAAGAATTTGGGATATGAAGGCAGTGCTCAGCAACACCACTCACGTTTTGCTCGGGATATTCTGACTTCAGGAAAGATAATAACTTTGCGAATGGTACACTCATCACTCTCCATAGGGTGGAGCCGAATCGGTTTGTATTTACAGCACTATAGACCTAAACCTTACTTATCATGGAACTACTACTTGTTTTTTCTAAAGTATGTAAGTTTGTATTTGAAACAATCGGCACTATGTCGTATAACTAATCGGGTTGTTTAATGTTTTGTTGAGATTCTAAGCCGTTGTGGTTATTAATTTAGTTAGAGACAAATTGTTGTGAGTTATTGTGGTCATTTATTTAGTTATTAGGTTGGTTATTTCCTTCATTTAGAGGTAATTGTTCATATTGGTGATTATAGTAAATTGTTGTTTTCATATGGTCACTCGCAAGTTTTCCCAAGTCATGATGGAATTTTTCCTATTCATGGTCCACATATATGGGAAGTCAAATTCATGTGTGGGAAATCAAATTCACCCTTGAATGGTTGAAAGTGATGTTTTGGACATGCGATCTGATGGTTTCTATGAATGCAATTATACAAACTACATACTTATAATTATTAGTGTCGAGATCGATTAGGAAACATAGAATGCGTCGGCAGGTTTATGTGAAAGCAGAGGTTACTACTCCGAAGGTTATTTGATAACGATTAGAAGCAAACCTAACATGTGTGAGATGATAAGACGTTGCGTTTTATTTAGATTACTACTCACTGTTGTTTCATAACGATTAAAGAAGTCAAATTCTATGGCGAGTTTGTTGTAACTGAAACTCACGATCCATATTGACGGTTGTGAATGCAATAGAGGCAAAGAATGACGTAACCTTTTTCGTCTTTTTATTATTAAAGTAAGGTGGTGCACCGATGACGTCAAACCAATTGCCAATTGACCAACCAAATTGGTAGTACTAATCTACTAATCTTCAAATATTGGCAACTGCTCCGTACCCTAATACGTTTGTAAAAGGCAATATGACTGGCAATCAACTATTTCCACTTAGGATTTGAATATTGTTACTACCAATCTATTATTCTTCAAATATTGGCAACTGCCTCCGTACACAATACTGTTGTAAAAGGCAATATGACTGCCAATCAACTATTTGCACTTAGGATTTGAACATTGTAGAGATGATGAACGGTTGTAACCCCGTTGGTGCATATGCTATGGTATTGGATAGTGAATCGGGACTAAAGGGGGCCTTAATAATGCGGTCCCTTTTCACTCATCTTTCTCTATACCCTACCTATAAATATCCATCATAAATCCTTTCTCGACGCACTGAAACTGCACTTGGAAGAGGGAGGTTGCAGTCTTGCGAACAACGTTTATTTCTGAGTGATGTCGTCGCATCCCTGGTTCGTATTTCCTTGTGTTTATCTTACGTATTTTTATGACTAGGGATTAGACTTGCCCAACGTTGTCTAGGACAGATCTGGGTATGCATGTTTGGAAGATGATGTTAATCGATTATTAGAATCACAGGTATGGTGAATGTAATGGTTAAAAGATGAGGTTAGTCCGTTCGTGAAACCGAAATAATGGAGGACTGTAATATATCGAAAACCAGGGAGGCTTCCGTGTTTGATCTTTAGATTTTATGAAGTAATATGAAACAGTATTTTAATTGCCTACATTCAATTGCGCAGCAACGGTGATTATAGCTGCCCTATGCAGAAATGGTGCCACCTTTGCGGCCAAATCCACCGTGTTGAAAGGGGACCCAGAGCAGAAGAATGCATGCCCTACCGGGGTGAACACCCTCGCATTGGGTATGTAACAGATGGAAGCCCTGACTGCCCTCTGTGCAGTGGAAACACGAACATGCGTTTTTTCTTCGTTAAACACCATACGTCCCTGAGGCCCTACTGGGAGTGTCTGCGGATGAATGTGAGTACCCCAAAGCTAACACCTCTCACAATGAATCATTTGTCCACATGTAAGGATGTTTGAATGTTAGTTTATGATGATTGCAATGTCATTATGTTTCAGGGGTACCCTTATTGCAGGGGATACATATGGGTAGACGAGATGGAGGCCGGGAAGATAGTGGACGAAAAGTCAGAAGAGGGGAAGATAGAAACTGCTGCTTCAGAGGTAGTACCACTTCCTTTCGTCTGTAAAAATGTTTATAGATTTTATCAACCAGATGCAACTTACAAATGGGTGTATATTCCTCCTTGCAGGGTGACACAACTGCGGATAGCAACAAGTATCCAAAAGTAACACGGTACTGTCCCAATTGTGAATTTTGTGGAAGATTGATGATCTCTTAGACCTCGTTTTCCAGTTCAAACTTCCTCAGGCCTGACTAGTACTGTTGTGGGTGGATGGTGAGTAGTATATGCATTCAGGTGGACTTGATGTTAATTTAGCTTTAACCAGTTTTAAGTGACTTGTTTTTGTCATTGATCTCAATGCAGACACCATTTGTTTCTGCACAAACCCGTAGGCCTGGTAGAAACTGGTGAATCTAGATGTGATCTCCTCATGTAAACCTGCTAACTAAGGGGAATACCGGACGGGCTGGTCTTCTCCTCTCTGATGCCTAAGTTAGTACTGTTGGGATAAATAGATAACTTAGCGGGAATGATAAGCAGTAGAAGAAATCAGTTACCTATTAATGAGGGTAGTTGAGGTCCTTATATAGGTGGTTGAGCGTGAGGTCTGGCCTCACTCTTCGATGTGGGACTGGTTTCCTTCTGTTCGCACATAAAAGGGCAGCTCTGGTGGTCAGTTCAGCAGGCTGGTGTCCCCGGTTCCCGGGCCCCTGGTCATAAGGTAGACTGCTGGACCATGCTGGCTGCGGGTCTGTGGGCCTGTGTAGCCCTTCTGTGGCTACTGTCAACAAGTTCCCCAAGTTCCCGGTCAAGTGCAATCTTGAATGGGGACTTAATATATCTCACTCTTGTTCCGCAGACCCGTAGGGTTACCGACCCAACGGTGCCCAGTCCCCCAAGTCCGTATTGAAGATTGGGCTTGGCCGGGCGTTCGAGCGAGAAGAGGCGTGGTGATATGAGTACCTATTAGTGATGACGTGTGACAGTTATGAATATGTTTGCAATAATAATGGTGTTGTGCTCAAGCCATGAGTATGGAGCGGGGTGAAAACCCGGACGAGTGCATGGGATGACAATGTGGCGTTGAAATCCGCCAAGCGATGAATATGGAGCGGGGTGAAAACCCGGATGAGTGCATGGGATGACAATGTGGGGACTCGACCGGTGGACTGCCATGTCGGAACGAGTCCCCCAGTAAAATTGCTGCCAACGGTGGGGCAGGCCGGGGAGTAGCCCGGTGGCTCGGCCCAGCTTGTGTTGGAATAAGCGTGGGGTAATATGCCTGCGGGGAGATTTGTTCTGTGTTAGAGAAACAATCTGCCCGGTGGGGTGGCGTAGAGATAACAAGTCTCGCCATGGATCCCCATATTTATCACAGTTCAGTGTGATGCAGGGTTTTTATCCTGCTGGAAGATTTTACATGTGTTAGAGGTAAACTCTCCCGGGTTTATAAAATTGCTACCAACGGTGGGGCAGGCTGATGCGACCCGAACCTAGAATTACCGTTTAACTGTTTTACTTTTATTATTTCTCCTCGGGAATTGTTTTTACAATTTGAAAGTTCTAAAGGTTGACTTTTAAATAAGTTGACTCGACCGAGGATTTTATTTCATGACGAGGTAGAAGACGTTGAAACGAGTTCGTGGACACGTAGCATGCTCAATTTGGAGTTCGTACGAAAAAGTTACGATGTAAAATCGGAAATTGTCCGATTTTTGGACGAGTATAAATAGCGGGAAATGAAAAATTTCCCGAACGGGAAACTTTCCTTTTTTCTTCTTTTTCTTTTCTTTTTTTTCTTTTTCCTCTTTTTCTCCTCCTCTCCCCGACTCGGCCCGAGCTGCACCGACCGAGTCACCGCTCTCGGTTCTCCGTCGTCCGGCCGCCGTTCGGAGCTCTACCGGTCCCGTTTGGACCGCCTCCTCTTCCTCTTCTCCTCTGTGGCAGCCACGCGGCCTAGTTCGCCGTCGTGCGACTGATGGGAGCTTGAGAGGGTTCGACTGTGTCGAACCGGGAACTCTCCCCTCCGGCCATTAGTCAGCCTGATTTTGGAGGGCAAATGAAGATATCAACTTGTGCAACAATCCCACAAAAGGAATTGAACCGAATCGATCCAGGTAAGGAGAAATTAGGATTTGAAATTTTTAGGGTTTTGGTGATTTTTGATGGAGGTTGTGATTTTGGTGTTTTTGGTGAATTTGGAGGTTAAATTCGTGTTTAGGATATTGTAAGGAGTTGTTTGGGTGTTGTTTGAGGTTTGATTGGTTGAAATTTGGATGAATTTTGAATTTGGGAATTCTGGGCCGCCGTATCGGCCGCCGTTTGCGGCGGCTGGGACTGTTTTTGTCGGCGGGGACGTCGGGGATGAGTCCCCGAGGTGGTGGCGAAGGTGTTGGCTGAATTTGGGATCAATTGGAGGTGTTTTTGCCTCCTGTGGCGGCGCTGCTGTTCCGGCGGTGTGAGGTAGGAGATGATGAACAGTGAAACAGTAAAAGGTAAAAGTAAAACGGTGAAAGATGAAAAGTAAATAGTAAACAATAAAAGTAAAGGTAAACAGTAAAAGTAAATGGTAAATAGTAATTGCATTTTAACCATTTACTGTTTGACTTTCAGAATTACTGTTTTACCTAGAATAATTACTATTTGACCATTAAAAGTTACTGTTGACTTACCGTAAAAAGGTAAAAGCTGTTTTAAAGGGGTTTTACGACGAAATAACTCGTAAAAGGATTAATCGGACACGAGGTGGGTGTCCTGAGTAATTTCGGACGTAGATTTTCGGTATTGAGGCGTAATTCCTATACCGATAACTGAAAAAGAGAAAATTGGGAGGTTTCGTGCGAGTGAGGACGTCCGTAGATTTAACTTTTATAATTTAATTCCGAAGTTTGAAATATTTATAATCACGTCTCTGTTACAGGTCGAGAAATTACTCGACGTAATGAGAGCGAGGAATAACGGCACGCTCGGCCGTACTGTGAGTGGATTTTTATTTTAAATAAATGCATGCATAATTATTTTAATGAAATGCAGTTTATTTTAAATAAATGATTTGAGAAGCATGAGAATTCATATAATTAAAATGATATTGATATTTAAAAGAAATGTGGTTTTGGGTTATACATTTACTACTGTTTTAGTAGTACGTATTTTAACCGGAAATGAGATTTCCGGAAATGGTATGTTTTAATTATTTATAATTGATTATGTTGAATAAGTTTTAATTAAAGGTAGTGACCGGAAATGAGATTTCCGGGGATTTTATATTTTCGTTATTTATGATTTTCGACATGTGAGATATGTCGACGTTATAAATATAATTTTTGATATTATTTTACGGCATGCTGGATATGTCGGATATATATGAGTATATTTCGAGACTATTATAGGAATGATTATTATAAGCCTCAGATGTGCGGTCGGGGACCGTACGGATTTATGATATATAAGGGGAAGTGTACTTTCGGTTTTGTTTTCGGATTTTCACCATATCAGGGTCCAGATATGTTATTGATGCTAGCTAGCTTAGTCGCCTGAGTCCACGCGAGGTGACGATTTGACCCTATAGGTCAGATTCACGCTCGGTGGTCGACGTGTACGGGCATAGTGTCGCATGAGCCCATGCGAGGTGACGACTTGACCACATCGGTCAGATTCACGCTCGGTGGTCGACGTGTAAGGCATAGCGTGAGGACGCTATTGAGACTCTTGGAGTTTTGACCCTTAGCCTTGGAGGCTACTGTTAAATGGTGGTAATAACGTTCCCCTATTCTATTATATGACCAATGGGATTGGTCATGATTTTATATTATTTGGTTTTCGGGAATATTTCTCTATGAGACTTTCTGTAATTTAATAAATTCCCGAACCAGCGGGCCTGAGATTTTATATGACTAATGGGATTGGTCGTGAAATATTATTAATTGATTTTCAAAAATATTTCGTTTTGAAATATATATATAAACAAAATTATTATTTGTTTATTTGATATATCAGCAGGGCTGATTTTTAAATACGATTTTCTTAAAACGTGGGACGTTTTATTTAAGGCATGCAATGTGGTTTTATTTATAAAATATTAGGAAAGTAATATGATACTTTCAATTAAAGTATTATATTAAATTGTTTTATTTTATCCACTCACTCTAACGTGTTTTTAATTTACTTTCCCCTGGGCCCTTCGTTTTAAAATCGCCCAGTGTGCAGAGTAGTGATCAGAGGTCAAGAGTACTCGGAGTCGAGGCATAGTCATCATCGTTGTCGCTTCCGCTAGGTGGGATCTGTGATCCCTTATTCTTTCATTTTCATATTACATTTCTTGTTATATTTCCATTTGTGATTCCAGTTCATTTTTTTAGATTGCTCTGATTACCTGTGAGCCAGTTGAATTAAATTTTGTATTTATTTGTGGCGGTTGTTGTGATTTGGGGAGCAGGTGGCTCCACGTGTTACCGATAGAACTGAAATTTAGAAGTGTTTTGGTTGTTGCAGGTTTTAGGGTTGTCCATCTTAAGATTGATTTATCGATTTATCGATAGAGTTAGTCTTAAGGTGGTCCCCGCAGGATCTTCTCCGGATTTCAGGGTGAAATCCGGGGCGGGTCCTGTCACAGGCCGGGGAGTAGCCCGGTGGCTGGGCCCAGCTTGTGTTGGAATAAGTGTGGGGTAATATGCCTGCGGGGAGATTTGTTCTGTGTTAGAGAAACAATCTGCCCGGTGGGGTGGCGTAGAGATAACAAGTCTCGCCGTGGATCCCCATATTTATCACAGTTCAGTGTGATGCAGGGTTTTTAGCCTGCTGGAAGATTTTACATGTGTTAGAGGTAAACTCTCCCGGGTTTATAAAGCCCATGTGTTTGAAGCCTTGAGTTGTTGCTGGCTTGTCCTTGCCCATAGGGGCTAAGGAAAGTGACTAAACCGATGGAATGCCTTAGAGCCGGTTGAATGCTACATAACCGGTGGAGTGCCTTGGAGCCGGTTGAATGCTACATAACCGGTGGAATGTCTTGGAGCCGGTCGAATGCTATATAACCGGTGGAATGTCTTGGAGCCGGTCGAATGCTACATAACCGGTGGAATGTCTTGGAGCCGGTTGAATGATATATAACCGGTGGAATGCCTTTCCTTGATTTGAGGTTGGCTCTTGGGGAAGTGGGAGGGGCTGGACGTCTCGGTTCTCGCCCCTATCTCCCTTAACTGCCGCTTGTAGGCGGGACAAGTGGCTGACATGCATTTAAGGAGGAAGCCCATCGGTCCAATCAGTCATGATGGCGTGGGGATTTTATCGATGCTGGGACACGTGTTAGTAGGGAGCGATCTGAGATGGAGGGCATGGATTCGCAGGCGTTTGAGTTGCCCCGATTGAGTATTTTGGGGGGATTACAAGGGTGCCTAGGGCATCAGACCCGTCTATAAAAATGCCTCCTTTGTCTTCATTGTTTGCTGTTTTTGCTTTTGGCTCAGAGAGAAGAAGAGAAGGTTGGAGAGGAATCCGGCGAAAATTCTGTGAAGGTACTCTCGCGCTATCCGTGCCTCAGGCGTTCTGGTTCTTACCCACGATTGCTCGGTGTTTTCCTAGGACTGACTTTCCTCGGTTGTGCATAGTAATCGGTAAGTTTCGCCTCCTTTGTTTCCATTTTTTCTTTGTTGGTTCTTGTTTTGCGGGGGTTTTCTTTTCCCAGGGGATCCCTATCACAACGAATGAGTTGTTTGGAGCGGGGAATTTGCGGCAGATTTGGGGAGCAGCCGCAGAGGGCGTTGTTTTAGCTTGTGGCTGACCAGCGGTGGGGTTTTTGTTTTCCTCCCCCTAGGTTAAATGGCTTCTGGGAGCTCTGATGGTACTTCTGAGTCGGCCGGCAGGCGTCCTGTGGTGGACGATGAGGTCTCCTCGTCCGGGTCTCTGGGGCATGAGAGCATCCCGCACGGGGTACGCTTTCCTGGTGGATTGCCCGTGAGTTACACGATTGGCGACAGGGAAAGGGCTGTGGTGTGTGATGAACCGGAGGGTACCATGAGCCCTGCAGAGATTGCCGTTTTTTCCGGGAGACGTGGAACATCCCGGATGAGGTGAAACTACGGCCACTGAATCCCGGGGAGTCGCCCTGTAACCCGGAGGAGGGTTGGGTTGCTGTTCATAGAGACCAATTCCGTCATGGGTTCTCCCTTCCGCTGCCTGACTTTGTGCAGTACATGCTCAGTGCTCTGCAGGTGTCTCCTGCGCAGCTTCCCGGAAACCAGTGGAGGCAGCTGCTGAGCCTTGGGTGTCTGTACGAACTATCCGGGATGAGCATGCCGACGGTGAACGAGTTCCGGGCGTTGTATAGATTGTCCTTCTCGAAGAAGAAAGGGTGTCGTGGTTGTCTCACCTTTAGCGCCCGACACTTTCGGCCTATCATCACCCACCTGCCTTCCTGGATGGACAATAACTGGAGTAAGAAGGTGGTGATGGCAGGGGGGAAGTGGCAGAAAAGGAGGAGGATGTACAGGGTTCCTGGTGCCTTCCAACCCCTTGGTGACCAATCATACGTACTGTCCGAGTTGGAGCGGGATAGGATTGCCACGATATTCGGGTGCTGGGACGGTCTTGAGCGAAGCTCCTACAACTTCATACGGCGGGAGGTGTTGGAGTACTGCTGTCTCTGGCGGGATCCCGGTGCGTAGCAGGGTTTCAGTAGTGACGTTCCCGCTGACTTAGTTGATACTAACCATTTTTTTATTCTGTAGGTGCATCTTCCTGGACGGTCGTCAAGCCCGATAATACACTAGCCATGGATGGTGAGGACCTTGTCTCGAGGTTGAAGGAGAAAGGGGAGACCATTTCACGGACCTCGGTGGATCGGGAGTCTGGCCGGCTTACCGTTCATGCCGAACCGGTGGCCTTGGATCTTGCGAATGACGCCTACATCCTTAGGCACGTGAAGACTCATGCCGCAGCACCCTCTGCGGGACCCGGAAAGGGCAAGACCACCGGAGGGCCACCAAAGGTTCCTGGTGGGACGGATAGGATTCCGTACCGACCTGGATCGGTCCCGCTTGTCACCAGGGTCTCTTTGACTGGCGTACAATCTTCTTCACCGGTCGATCTGGGTGAGAAGAAGCGGAGGATCATGGACGTCCCACCCTCCGCGCTGGTGACGCTGACTGGCCAGTCGTCTGGTGAGAACTTAGCGAAACGGCTCTGATAGGAGCACAATGTGCAACGATATTATATGCTTATGCCCTCCACTACCAGAAAGGGTTTTCCCGACGAAAAAAAAATATTCGGCCGACGACCTAAAATTTTCGTCGGCTATTCCCAATAATGGCCGACGATTTTTTTTTTTTCGGTAAAAAAAAAAAATCGTCGGCTATTCCCATAGTACGGCTGACGATTTGTTTTTTCGTTGGTAAACAAAAAAAATCGTCGGCTATTCCCACTGAATAGTCGACGATTTGGATTTTCGTCGGCCTTCCTCTGAAACTTTAGCCGACGAAAACTTTTGAAAGTTTGGCCGATGAAATTGGCATTTTCGTCGGCTATACGTCTATATATTTTCAGATCTAGACAGCAGCTGCTCATTTAAAAAAAAAACGAAAAAAAAAAGGGAGAAAGAGTGAAAGAGGAGGAAGAGTGAAAGAGAGTAAAATCAAAGTCAGGTTTCACCTGTTCAGAAATTTGTCACTCTTTACTATAGCAACTTTCCCCTCTTTTTAAGTATTCGCATGGCTCCTCTAGGCTTCTCCACTCTTCAGTAACTCCTCACCAACCAACTCTGAAGGTACTGTCTCCACTCTCCAAACTCTAACACAGCTTTACTGTACTCATAATTTAACCATTATGCATTTGTTTCTCCATATTCTGGAATCACTTTGTCAGAAAGTTTTTTCCTTTTCAATCTTAGAGAACTCATGAGACAAGGGGTAGCCTTGGCTCTTTTGATATGATCAAAAGAATTGCAATGTCGGTGTGTTACTGTGTTTGAAACATGATGTTGGAGTTTGTTCAAGGCTTTGAAAGTGCCTTATTGGGATACTGCGGTGATCTTTGCTCTCAGTAATCACTAAAATCGGAAAGTTGATTGCCTATCATAGGATTTTTGTTGTGTTTTGTGTTTATGTAGTCATGAGTATGTTTGCTTTGAAATTAAAGCCTTATAGCACACATCTTTGTTGCAGATCATATGTATGTGAAGCCAGTTGAAGTCCCTGAAATGGCTCAATCCTCATTGAATTCTGTAATTGAAGTGAATGGAGATGAATTCTGGCCACTTTCTGGGAAACCATTCTATCACTATCGACAAACCATTGCTTCATCCTTCAAATGCAAATATGTCGTCAAATAAGATATGACCGAAATAATGAAATACGTCTACGGTTGAAAAATGACAAGATTCCGACAAAATTTGTGTGCCGAATGTTGCGGTTAACTGTTTTTTACTTCCGTTTTCCTATGAGTAGCCTGACGTTCGGTAAATATTTTGAGGAAAATTTTTATACGATTAGTTGCGTCTCATCGATTTGAAACTATTATCTGTTGAAGGTCAGGCAAAAAAACGTCATTTAAACAGGCCAATTACCATTTCTAAGCGTTTAGAGGTTTGACCAACAGTTTAGCCGACGAAAATTATATTTCGTCGGCTAAACTGTTGCGATCCGCTTATTGTCCGCTGTTGGATGGCTCAGATCCAACGGCTGCTGATTTTCCAAAGTATAGCCGACGAAATATTTGAATTCGTCGACTAAACTCTTGCGATCCGCGCCTTTTCATTGTCCGCCGTTGGATGGCTCAGATCAGACGGCTGCTGATCTCCTAAAGTATAGCCGACGACATTCAAAGAATAGCCGACGACATTCAAAGTATAGCCGATGATGTTAAAGTTTTCGTCGGCTATAGTGAAGAATAGCCGACAAAATCTTTTTTAATCGTCGGCTATTCTTTCGGGTATAAATCAGAAACTGTCGAACCCTAGCCGACTTTTTCCTCTCTTCCTCCTCCTCCTCCTGCTGCTGCTCCAAACCGGCCCTCTCCCGTTCGTTTCCGCCGCGCCCCCCTCCTCCTCAAATCGGCTTTTCCTCTCTTCCTCCAATTCCGGCCTCCTCCTCCTCCGATCCTCCTCCTTCTTCAAATCCTCCTCCAAGCCGCCGGCCTCCTCCTCCTCCTCTTTCCCCTCTGCCTTCCCCTCCTCGTCCGACCTCCTTCCCTTCCTCCTCCGGCCTCCTCCTCCGATCTGGTTAAATTTTTTTTTTTCAATTTAGTTTAATTTTATAAATTGTTATATATTTAATTTTAATTATATAAATTGTTATATATCTGTTAATAAATTTAATTTTAACAAATTGTTATATATTTGTTATATATTTTATTTTAATTATATAAATTGTTATATAATAAATTGTTATATATTTGTTATATATTTAATTTTAATTATATAAATTGTTATATATTTGTTATATATTTGTTAATAAATTTAATTGTTATATATTTGTTATAATTTAGGTATAGAAATTGTTATATATTTAATTTTAATTATATAAATTGTTATATAATAAATTGTTATATATTTGTTATATATTTAATTTTAATTATATAAATTGTTATATATTTTTGTTAATATATAAATGGTTATTTGTATTTATATATATGTTAATAATGAAATATAGTTATATTTGTATATAAATAGTTATATTTAGGTTAATGGTTAGTATTATTTAAAATTAGTACAAATTTAAATATTAATTTGTTAGTATGTTTTGAAATATGTTAGTATTATTGGTTATTATATTAATTAGAATTTGTCATTTAATGTAATATAATTTAATATTAATTAATGTATTAATGCCTCAAGCTGCAGATGGCCGATGCATTCAGACAGTTCTTCGGAGGCCGTCGTTCCAGATCCAGGGGTTTTGGAAGTTCCGCCAGTTCCGCAGAGTCCGACAGGACCCTTAGCCAGCCTGAGAGGACCACCACCCAGCCGCGGAGGAGTGTGGATTCATCCCAGCCGCGGAGGCCTGTGGATTCATCCTAGCCGCGGAGGAGTGTGAGTTCTCGGCACCAGACCCTTCTCCAAGCGGGGCGGCCGTCGAGCAATTCACGTCCCCCTGTCGGGCCAGATGCTCCGAGGTTCAGTAGGCAGCTATTTCAGGACGAGATAGCTGCAGACGTTCCTCAGGTCTGTATGCTTGAGGTTCATCGGGAGCCGATGACGAGTCCGACGACGTCTGCTGCTGACTCGACCGAGGGGCCTACTCTCCCAAATCAGCTCTACCTCCCGTACAACATTCCTGCGATACCCGAGGTCGACTTTTGAGGTGTGCCCATATGGCCTGCTATGCCTCAGTACGTGAGTGCTGCGGAGGCATACCAGCAGCAGCCATTTGAGAACCCTGACCTCCTGATTTCGGCGAGGAGAAAAGGAAAGTCGACAGACAAGTCATCCAGTTCAGGTAACATTTGATTTTATTAATTAAATATTGAACAAAATACTGGTCACTCCTCCAACTTTCACTGACTCGACAGTTTAGTCCTTAAGGTTTCAATTTCAACAGATCACTCCTCCAACTTTCACTAACTCGACAGTTTAGTCCTTAAGGTTTCAATTTCAACAAATCACTCCTCCTATAACTTCAATTTCAACAGATCACTCCTCCAACTACATATTTTGAAATTAAAACCTTAAAGACTAAACTGTCGAGTTAGTGAAAGTTGGAGGAGTGATCTGTTGAAATTGAAACCTGAATGACTAAACTGTCGAGTCAGTGAAAGTTGAAGGAGTGATCTGTTGAAATTGAAACCTTAAGGATTAAACTGTCGAGTCAGTGAAAGTTGGAGGAGTGACCAGTAGTTTGTCCTTAAATATTTTATTAAAATTAACGCACTAATATTTAATTTTATTAACCAATCGTCGTTTATGTGATAGGGACAGCCGCTAGCAGTTCAACGAGGAATACGAGAGGTGTCATATGTTTTGACACGCTCAGGAGAACTGCATGTTGAGAGCAGCGGGAGGATCCGGATCAACGAACCTCCTAATCAGGAGGTTCAGGGGAAAAAACGCCGCGACTACACGGGTTGCATGGGGGCACTGATTAGGGACAGAGTCCCTATGTTGTGGACGCGGTGGGCTGATGTGCCAAAAGAGATCAAGAGGGAGGTGAACAACGCCGCGTCGGTGAGTAATTTAAAAAATTTAATTTATTTTACGTAATATTTAATAATTTTCGGTATTGTTATAATTGTAAAACTAATAAAATATTATCTTTCAGACATACTTCGAGATTGCAGAACATAAGCAGCATTGGGCGGACGCGATGCAGTCGTTGAGGTACGTTGGGAATTCCTTATCTTATAATTTGAAATATTTTATGATATTAATAATATTTCTAATGCACTTTTGTTTTTTCCGTAGGTTCAAAGAGTGGAAGAACGAGCTTCGTTCCCACTTTAACCAATACGACAACCGTGGTCGTATGGGTACTCCCAGAGAGTTCATGTTCAGGGAGTACGAGTGACGTTGGTTGAAGACAGTAGACTTCAACAACCCACGTATGCAAGTAAATACTAAACTTAACTATAAATGTTTATTTTGTTAAAATTTTAATTATTAGTTTAATTATTTTATCATTATTACACTAATATTTTTTGATGCATTTTTCTAATATTTTATTATTTGTTTGAAGGAACGGTCTCGGGTAAACTCTGCGAACCGCCGCCGTAACACAACCCCCCATCATGGTGGTTCAAGACCGTTTGCACAATATCAGGAGGAGGCGCTTAGAGATCATCCTGATAGCAACCCGTATGTGGAGACGTTCAAGATCGCTTATCCACAAGCGACAGAACAGCTCGTAAGTCGTTGATTACGATTTTAAAATTTTAATTATTAATTTTACTTAATTATATATTTGTTAGAATATTAATTTTTTTTTTTCCCGTTCAATTAGGAGAGGGTGAACCGGGCCGAAGAAGAGGTGTTCCAGCAAGTAGTTCGGGAGACACAACCGAACATTTCAGAGGCAGATCTAGAAGAAGCCCTGCGCCAGGTCGACCGATCGAATGTCCAAACAGCAGCGAGGATGTTCGACGCAGCCTTCCCAGACCGGTCAAACCAATACTACTGCCGGGGTTTGAGAAGTTCTGGAATAGGGCTCCTGAAGACCACTAAGGGAGGTCAAAAGAAGGGAGGCGGGGACAGCCAACAGATGAGGGGGGAAGTGCAGAGATTGGCCGCAATATTGGCGGCCGAGTCCCAGAGATCACAGGAGCTACGCCGCAGAACACAGCAGTATCATTGGATATGGCCAGTTGGCAGGCTGAATGCGACAGAGTTCGGCAACACAACTACGCCGCCCAACAAAACTGGTGGTGTGATATGTTCGTGGCACAACAACAAGCCCTTGAACCCCCGCCCCCGTTTCAGCCTTTAGTTGAACCTCCAATGCCTCAACCTCCCGATGATGACGAGCATGATGGAGAGCAGGATGCTGGGGATGACGTGGTGGACTTTAGTGCTTTAGGTGATGATTAGGGTTATATTTTATGTATATTGGAACAAATTAAATAATAAATCATTTAGACGTGTTTCTTGTTGGTGCAAATACATGGATTGTCTTTGTGATTTGCAGGTTGCTTGGAATGGTAATTTAGAAATTAATTTAATTTTTTTTCCCCCAAATGTAAGAATAGCCGATGATATTGGCATTATTTCGTTGGCTATAAGCACTATAGCCGACGATTTTTACCAATTTTCGTCGGCTATAACCGTTATAGCCGACGAAAATTACATTATTTCGTCGGCTATAACTAATTAATGCCTTTAAAATATTAATATATTCTGACGAAATAACCGACGAAATAGATGGAATCGTCGGCTATATTTCAGAACAAATAGCCGATGAATTTCGTCGGCTATAGTTTACGATATCGTCGGCCATACTCGAAAATATCCGACGAATTTCGTCGGATATTTTGCCCAGGTTTGGTCGACGAAATTAATTTTCGTCAGTAAAGTCGTCGGCCATACCCGAGAATAGCCGACGATTTCGTTATTTTTGTCGGCCATTGGTATTACCGACGCCGTTTTTCCGACGACGTATAGCCGACGAAAATTTCGTCGACAGAAGGAATAGCCGACGAAAATTCGGCATAGTCGACAAAAATTTTTTCGTCGGCTATTCGCTCCGATCTGGTAGTGCTCGTTTATGCTTCGTTTTTCCCTTATTTATCTAAGATTGAGTCATAATATAATTTAGTGTCGATTTGGTAGAGTTTTAATCAAATATGCTTTAGAATCCCAAAAATGACTAAGTTTTAGAAATCTGGAAAATAATGCAAGTTATCTTTTTCGTGATTCTGAGATGACTAAAATTGCGATCTATCCTTGTCAGAATTTAATGAAATTTTGTGTGCTTATTATTCACATACTGAGGAATGCTGTATTAAAATTTCAGATCAATCAGAGTTCGGGAAGTCACCCAAAAGATGGCTGCAACTTGGCAGTCCGAGCAAAGATCACCAGGGACTTCCAGGATTTTCCTGGGCTGTGTCCAAACTTCGAAAACTCATTCCCGACGACTCACAAGGAATTTAACCGAACTGTTTTATATGGAAGTAGCTATGTGTGTCTAGTTTATCTAGAACTTAGAATCGCATCAATCGGAGCTCCGAGGAGGGAGATATGCCGGAATTACTACAGCAAGGTCTTTTCTGCCGATTCCAGGATGCTACTGCCTCCTTTTCGTAATTTCTGTTTTCGATGGACCAGATGGTGTACAAATGCATATGTGAAGATGGTCCAAGCTTAAGGAAGGAAAGAGGAAGACACCAAGCTAAAGAAATGAAGAAAAAGATGAAGAAAAGTGGCTCTCTTAGTCAAGCCAGGAGATGTTGCCGATCGGCAAGCTTTTGCTGCCGATCTGCATGCCGGCGGGTTTGGGGCAATTTTCGGTGGATCAAGACCTATCAAATGAAGTCCAAAGATTATACAAGAAGTCCATGAAGATGTGAAGCCCAAGCCTTGAAGAAAAATTCAGAAAAAGAAAACCTAATTGAACTATGAAAGGAAGGTTTCAAAACCTTATTCCACTAGGTTTTCTGATTACCTTATGCAACAAGGGCTGCCGGCACCCTTTTCTCTATATATAGCCTCACTTTGTCATTCTGAAAATCATCTCATCTCAAGCATAAAATACAAGCATAAAGCTCTACCAAGTCTCTCAAGCACCAGCACCCAAATACTTAGCCAAAACCCATCACCACCACCACCAAACTGCCGTACATCTCACCTTGTTGTTCTGCCGATTCCTTCATCTTTGGTTCTGCCGATCAGCAAGCATCCTATTGTCACGTCTTGAAGAGTCTTCCAAGGTTCTAAAAGTGTGATCCACTCCCCCTATGGCTTTTGTATTTAATTTGGTTTGGTTATCTTGTAAGAACTTGTTTCGATTCTTGGTTTTTGCGAAACTTTTGTATGAACCAACTTTGTTGAAGTTTATGTAAGTTGTTTTTGCAATTTTAATTTGTGTGATTTGTGTGTTTAGATAATTAGGGCAGTGGTATTATATGCATGTTTAGGATTTAAATTGGTTAGTAATCTAAGGATGGACCTTATAAACCGAAACATTAGTATTGGCTTGAAGCATGTAAATCTAGATGTTAGATTTCATTTAACCGAGTAATACGAATAAGTCATATGCTGGAGTAGTCTTGATTTGTGTTGCTCACCTAGGGTAAAAACCTTAGATTACTTGCATGTTAAATAAGATGATTGACAACCTTGCTTATTTACATGTCTTCGATTTAGACTCATATGCTTAAATGTTAAAACATGTAAAACCGGATTAGCATCACCTTAGAAGTCATACGCTGGAGTACTTTCTAAGAATTTAAGAAGTCTAACAATTAGAAAACTGTTGGAGGCTCTAGTTGTGTCGAAACTAATTTAGGTCATGAACATGTTAAATACTTGTCTCTTACCTTCTTGCATGCAAATCTACTTGTTAAAGAGTCTTTTATGTGAACTGTTTTGTGTGAGAGATGATGATCACTTGTATATAGTAAATTAGGGTTTAATTTTTTTGTTCTTAGTGTTAGGGGCAGCCTTGCTGCCGACGCCATATCACCCCCCCTATGTGACGTTTTGACGTGCCGTTTGTGTATATTTGTATATGTGTTTTCATCTAACAATCTCATACTTCAGGTACCCTTAATCCCCGGCTTAGAACGATCTATACTTGCTCATACTACTAACGATATTTTGTAGGGTTATTATTGCATGCGAGCTTAGGTTCACATCAGGCTCAAGTTGACCAGCGGTGCGACGAGTCCTGCTAGGGACAGGGCCACTGCTGCTTCAAGTTCTGCCGGTCAGCAAAGTAGCCCTGCTCCGGTGCAGGAACAGAGGAGGGGAGGTCCGGAGAGTTCCTTCGTCCGGAACCTGGTGAAAGATGTAGCTGGCCTTGGTCTGGGGCCGCTGGAGCCCTGTTAGGGGAGAATCGCCAGAAGAGCAAGGAGTCGGTCCTCCAGGTAAGAATTATTTTGTGCTGCGGTACCGCTTATAAAACTTCTGCAGGGTTTCATTATTTTTTGTTGTTGTTTAATCGGCTCCCTATCGTTCTATAGTTGTTGTACAATCTGTACCAGCCGGACCCGAGTGAGGAGCTGCCAGAGTTGAAGAGGCAGGTGGCCGCTCTGACCGGAGTCTGTGAGCGTCTGGAGGCTGAGAAGTCCAGGCTTGAGCGGGAGAAGGTCAGACTGGAGGAGAGGGCCAAGAAGCAGGTGGCCAAGCTAGAGGGCCAGGTGCGGAGCCTCGAGGAGGAGAAGAAGCAGGCTGAGGAGGAGAGGGCCGAGCTGGAGGCCAAAGTGGATGAGCTCCAGGTGCAAGCCGCCGCTGTGCGTGCCGCCACCGCCGCTGCGGTTGGAGAAGAAGACCCGGAGCTTTTCCAGTGGGTTATCCAGAAATATCACGATAGTGATCAGTTTCTGGAGCTCCTGGAGAAGGCTAGGGAGTCGGGCATCGCTGACGCCTAGGTGGAGTGGGAAGAGAAGGGGTACCTGAATACCTCGCAAATGCCGAAGGCGCAGGCCGATGACGATGCTGATGGGCAGCCGGCAGAGGAGCAGCCGGAAACAGAGGAGGAGCAGCCGGAGGGGGAAAGCGGACTTAAGTCATCTGAGCCCATTAGGGAGGATGCGACGGTTCCATCTGAGGAGGCCGGTGGACAGGCTAGGCCCGCTGGGGAGGAAGACGTGGCTCATTAGGCTTTTTGTTTGCCGTCTCTTTCTCTTCTTCTTTTTTACCAGCCTTGGTCTCGGTCCCGGTCGGGATCTGCCCTTCTTTCCCCTATATACCGTTGAAGCGGACCGCTGCTAACCAACCCCTCCACCGCTGTCTTGAGGGCGAAACAACTGTTTGTCCGATGGGTGGCTTCATCGTGGTAGGAGTAGTATTTACCTGTTTGCGCCGGGGTGAGTTTCCCTTTTGGTTACCTCCTCCTTGGCGGTGGGGGAATGATGTTCCCGTTCTCGTGCAAGATGTCCTCGTATGAAGAGGTCAGAGTGGTGAAGACTTCTTGACGTTCTGCTGGCATGATCGCCAGGGGGAGTTCTTGTCGGTACTGCGCCGGCCTGTGCTCGCCCTGGGGTTTGTCAGGATAGGGTTTCTGCTGCGGTTGGTTCCCCCAATTTCCGCCGAGTCTGCTCGGTTGGGCACCTCGGTTCTCGCCCCGCTGGCTGGCCTTGTTTTCTCGGGGGGCCGGAAGGTACTCATCCCGCTTCCTCTTCAGCAGGTGATGCCCATATGTTTCATGGTCCGCCTGAGCATGTCTAATGGCCATCGCCATTAGCTCATCGTACCCCTGCAGGAGTTCCACCCGTACGGCCAGAGTCCCTGTTCAAACGCCATCTCGACGATACCCTTGTCTAGGTTCCGGACCCCGGCCGTCGCCAGTTGCCAGCGGTTAACGCACGTCCTTAGCTCCTCGCCTTGTGCCTGCCTGTAATTGAAGAGGACCGTCGATGTCCGGGCTCCTTCGACCCGGAGGATGAAGCGGCCGACAAACCGATCGGCCAGTTGCTCAAACGCCTCAATGGAGTTTGTCGGGAGCTCATAGAACCAGCTGAGCGCTTCTCCAGACAAGGTTTCCTGGAAGATGTTGCAGCACACAGCATCGGAGTAGCCCTTGGCGCATGTTTGGGACCGGAAGCTATCCAAATGTTGATATAGGCAGCCGGATCCCGAGTACGTGAGCTTTAGGGATTTTTGGTTACCAGACCTCCCTGATTCCAGGACCCGGTGCGAGAAGGGGCCCGTGCGTTCGTTGAATCACGCACCTTCCATCGGTCGCGCTGCCCTCCTCTCGTTGGCCTCCATTTGGGCCTTTAGATCCGACACAGAGTCGGTGAGTACTTATAATGCCCATGCGGTCGGGGTCATGACTTCATCCTCAAATGAAGCGTGTGATTGTCAGGGTGTCGGCGTGCTCTTCGGTAGGGCCGTGCGGCCCAGGGACTCCGCCCCCTTGGGGTCGCTGGGCCTTCCGCCCGATGATTGTCCCGCCTCAAGGCGCTGAGATCGGCCTGGTGTGGGTACATGTGCCCTCGTCATAGCGGCGTTAAGCTGCTGTCCTCTTTCTAGGGTAGCCACCAGGGCGGGGTACATTTTGCTCTATCCCGGTCGCTCTCCGCGCGCAGGCGATCGACTTCTGCTCTCATGGCCTCTATCTCCCCCACCATGTCGTGCCGGTCGGGGCTGTATGTGGTGTCCCGGTCGCTGTCACCGAGCAGACTGTCCTCCTGGCCGCTCGGGTCGTCCGAGAATATCGGCGAAAGACCCTGGTGTGTTGGTTGGTCGCCTTTCACCGGGCCTTTCCCGCGCGTGCTATCGGTGCATGCCCCCGGCGTGCCGCTTGGCCCTTGATAGCCGTCGTCGTTCCGGTTTTCTTGGTCGGGGTGTTGCTCTCGTGCAGCGACCGGGGTAGTGATGAGCACCTGCTCCTGTATGACCCACTGGTCTTCTTGTGTATTCCTTTCTTGCCCTGCTTCCGAACTTTCTGCCATTTTTTTTTTTGAATAATGCCTACGTGACTTTTATCTCTTCCCACAGACGGCGCCAATTGTTTCTGCACAAACCCGTAGGCCTGGTAGAGACTAGTGAATCTAGATATGATCTCCTTCTGTAAACCTGCTAACTAAGGGGAATACCGGGCGGGCCGGTCTTCTCCTCTCCGATGCCTAAGTTAGTACTGTTGGGATAAATAGATAACTTAGCGGGAATGATAAGCAGTAGAAGAAATTAGTTACCTATTAATGAGGGTAGTTGAGGTCCTTATATAGGTGGTTGAGCGTGAGGTCTAGCCTTACTCTTCGATGTGGGACTGGTTTCCTTCTGTTCGCACATAAAAGGGCAGCTCTGGTGGTCAGTTCAGCAGGCTGGTGTCCCCGGTTCCCGGGCCCCTGGTCACAAGGTAGACTTCTGGGCTCGGGTCCGGGTGCTGGTGATCCTACTCCGGGCCTCAGTCCGGCCCCGGGCACGCTGGCTGCGGGTCTGTGGGCCTATGTAGCCCCTCTGTGGCTACTGTCAACACCATCGGTTCACAAGCCATGCTTCATTTGGTCAGATGAATGCAGAATCTTGTTTGCTGGATTTAATGAATACGGCCACCTATCTGGTTACGAACATCGAATAGAGTACTTGTAATAACCTACTAGTTTTAGTGGCCTTAAACTTGTAAATTGTGTGGTGATCAAGTGGGTTGTTTATAGGTTATGAGTCCAATATCTTGTGGTTTCCTGATGTTGGTTATGCCTATTTGTTATGTTTAGAGATTGTTGTGATTTGGAAAATGGACAAATGGACTTTATTGTTGTTGGTGTACCCATTTGATCTCAGAAATGGACCAAGCGCAATAAGCATTACTAGACAACAGAGATATGTCGTTCAATGATTAAATTTCAAACAAAATTTGCTCCAAGGAGCTTAATATCCTATAACACAACTGAGTTAACAATATCAAACCAAAACAATTAAACATTATTTCAAAGGGTGGGATTTAACGACGATTTGCTCGCCACGGGGTAAACTTGATGCCTCCAGCCTCCATGGTTCCCTCTTGATCAGTAAACAATGGTTGCACAGCTGCTGGAAGTGAATTCTGATCAGTCTCTTTGGCTGCGGCTTCCCAAACACGTCAAATCACTTCATTCTTGGGATTGTTGACAATCTGGAGTGCGACCTGAACCCTCTGCGCCCCGCAGTTAAACTGCATGAAAATCAAAAATGAAGTAATTAAACATTGCAAGGAGGTGAAACCCTTAAATTCACAGTGGAGTGATTTAGTTGCACAATCCATACCCCTTGATACCATGCCTGGCGGTAAGACTGCATGTTCATCACATGATGACAAATAACCCAGATTCTTCAGTATTTGCGTGAGACGGGCTTCCATATGGACGGGTAATTGACAGGGAACCTAACTTGGCATACACGTCAGGTACCCTCCGCAGGTCGCTGGCAAACACCTTCTCAAACAGCCTCATCTGTAGGAATAGATGGATGGTAACAACATGATTGTGAGATAAGATACATTTGGACATGATATTTTCCCATAAAGTATGAGGATAACAATGTCAGAATGTCCACTTAAGAATTATGACACTCACAGATGTAATAGCGTATTCCTCGCGTCGTTTGTTGGCAGACTTGTCGGGCTTGCTGTCCCATATTTCACACTGCCCAGTCATTGTGTCCGCCACCACCAAAAACCAATTCTCAAGTTCACCGTCATGTATGGGAATAAAGATCTGTCAGGTTAAATTGTTTCAGTATCGCACATGCGCAATGTATCCAACCATTTTCCCTGCGTAAACTTAATTATGATGTACCTTCTTGCAGGACGATAATTTCCCGCTGAATCTGTTAAGCCTGCACAATTTAATGGTGGATTGGACAAGCCCTTTCAATAAGATGCCTGAGGACTGATCCTTAGCTAGTTCCTGCATGAGTATCCAATCGATTATTAGTTTATTGTTATCAGAAGTGTGTTGTGGACGAAAGCAAACAATGATGCAGGAACATAAGTAACATACAGAGAAGGCATCTGGCAGGAACCACCTGTCAGGGGAGCTGTCAGACATGTAAGCCGCTAATATGTTCACAACCTGATATTGTTAACAATAAGCAATTCGTGGGTGTCAATTTCGAGGTTAATTAACTGACCAAAAAAGTTACTGTTACGATAATGTGAAGTCACTTACCTGCGCATTCAGGTGCTGCATTGGGGACAAGCATCTTAGGTCCCACCGAGACACAGACCAACTCTCATACCTAGAAACTTCATCGCTGCGGTGCAGTGATATAGTCTATGAAGGCTCAGTTACAAAGTATGAAAATAGCCCAATATGTTACTGTATTGTGACTGCGGCTTATAATATTGAACCCAATATTGATATAAACTATATGAATGCACTGACCTCCCTATACTGCTGTTAGACAAAATGTCACCCTCAAGTATAGGGGTCAAGTTATAGTTTAGGGGGATTATGAGTAGGGGATATCGTACCCAAGGGATTGGAAAACCCACTCTAGCTAGGGAAACCTAAGGGATGCTAGATGAATATGCAAATGTACAAGTCACAAACAAAGGGACACAAGTGAACCCAAGTTCATGGTGAATATATGCAAGATGGTGTAGTGATTTGATTTTTGGTTGGAAAAGGTGTTGCCTACAAACTAAATGATTACTTGAAATGTAAACTAAGCTAAGCTAAACTAGATGTGATGAAATGGATGGGAGTTGAGACTTAAGGTTTTCTCCACTAGCCTCACTTATAAACAATGATGCTTCTAATGTGAATGATACCATTTTAATTAGCCAACTTCTCTCCTCACATCCCTCTCGGGTATGATAAGGGACACTCTCCTTTGATGGTATCAAGCAACCCCTCTCGGGTGTAATACTCAACTACTCAAGTCATGCATTTTCCTAAGTGCATAAAACTTGGAGATGAAGAAATTATGCAAACCAACCATGCTTATCTCTAAGTGATTGTAGTTCACATCCCTAATATGCACATATGATATGCTATTATGCTTCAAACAACTAAGGTTAATCAAGCCCTAATCATTTCTCATGTCATGACAAACAAACATACCCAAATTGATTAAGTTCAAGCATGAATGTTCAACTCTTGATCTAGCATATTAAAGTGCTAATGAAAAGTGCATCAAACATAATATTTACATCAATGTCATACAAGATTGGCTAGGGCTTTCAACCCTAGCCCCAACAAACTAACTACTCACTCATGATCAAATACACAAGCTTCAACATGTTCATGAACAACAAAGTAAAGAGTAAGGGTAGAGAAGTGGCTAATGAAGCTCAAGTTGAGGATGATGAGGATGAACTCATGGAGGCTTTGTCATGGTGATGATGAAGGTGGTGGTGGTGGTGGTGAATCCTCAAATGACACTAGACTCCTCTTCCTTCTCCTTGCTTGATGATGGAGTGTGGAATGGAAGGATGGGGAAATAGTGAAGCTTTGTGTATATAGAATGAGATGGGTAGAAGTAAAAGATGGTGGACTTGAAGGTGGTGGTAATAGAGTTTATGGATTGAAGGTGGTGGTTATGGAGGTTTGTGGAGGAAAAGATGGTGGAAAATGTAGAGAATAGAGAAAGAAAAAAGATGGAGTGTGGTGTGGGTGGTTATGGATGAATGAGGGAAGAGAAGAGGCTTCAATGGAGATGAGTCAAGTGAAAAATGAGGGAGAAAAAACCAAATGGAGCAGCTGCCCCAAATTCAACCCGTAAGGAGCAAGAGGAGGAGTGTGAAAGTGGAGAAAATTCCCCAAAAACAAGGCCAAAAGATGGGTAGAGGCATGGTGATGCATAGACTAGGTAATGATGGACAAAAAGGTGATGATTGCCTACAAAACATATCAGATTTTTGCATGTAAGGTTGGACTTTTGGACCATAGGGATGAGTTATGATGGAGTGGGAAAGAGAAAAAGGTGGTGGAGTTGAATTGCAACCAATTTGGTTGGGATTTAGTTGTGATAGTACCATGTACTACTCCACATTTGCTCCTCCATAAAGATGACCAGAAAATACAAGGAACCGCCTCAAGTGGTGGTGTGCCGCCATTTGTGCCGCCAAAAGTGGTGGTGCACGGAAAATTGCCGGAATTCCATTTTTCTCTTCTTGTCAAGATTTTCTACAAAACATGAAAATGGACTAGTCAACATTATATTAAACTCATAGAACAAGTAATTTTCATGTTTTAGGGCATATAAATGTATAAGAATTATGATCTAACAACTGCCTTCACTGTTCACCTTCTTGCTGAATAGGTAGGACATCAGGTAGGTATTGCTTTGGAAAATCCCGCTCAATTCTTGCAGGGTCCCATGCTTGTATTCCGGCATGCCACCACATTCAGTGTCTCCTTCTGCATCCTGCAATCGAGGGCTCCCGTGCTTGTATTCCGGCATGCCACCACATTTACTGTCTGCTTCTGCATCCGCCACTCGAGAAATAGGTTGTGCAGATGAGAATATTTATTAGATCCACTTCACTAAAACATTAATCAACAAGGCCTTAACCATGATTATAAGATGGAAGATTCATTGCTTATAATATACTCTGTACATGTAACCATGACTGAGCGATGGCTTACTGTTTTCCATTTTGTCTCGCAGACATCGTCATTAACTGTGTAGGGATCCAATGAATCCAGATCCCAAGTGTTAATCGCATCATGGGTGTGGGCACACTCAAAGTCACACAAAAACTCTGACTCCTCAAGCACTGCCTTGGCACAGCAAGAAACAATTTGTCCAACGCCAGCTGACTGCAGGTCACTGAGGCAGTTCTCTAGTGCCGTGACTGCACTCCTCAATCGTGACATGTCTGGTTCTAGTTGACCGATACTGTATTGCATCATCTCCATGTCGCCTTTCATGCAACCGACCTCATACTTCACTTCGTCCAGATCACCAACCACACTGACTTTTATCCCAGTGCTAGCATCAACCGAATCAGTCACATCATAAACGCATCTGCATCTCCTCGTTGACCTCTTGCTAACACGCACTTCATCACACTTAAATCCCCCATTGTTTTCCACATTCCAAACAGTCTGTTGGCATACTTGGCCCCCCATTCACTAACTGGGGAATGCATTTTGGGAATCCCACACGTTTCCTTCTCCAGAACCTCCAAGTAGAATAGCTGAAGAAAAATCATACATCCTTCAGCTAGACCAGCACCATTTCTCTGGAAAGTGGACACCCCTTCAAGCAGTTTAGCAAAACCAAACTCCCCCCAGTTAAGTGATGAAATGCCCTTTGGGTCCTTCAGTCGTATGAGGTATGTTGGATTAACCATGATTCCCGGCTTTGGGCACAGCAGTGTTGCCATCGTATGCAGAGCAAAGCTCACCTTGAATATGTCATCATCAGTTTAGTTTCCGAATCAATTAGCAATCTCCTCAGACCATGTACAGTGATCTCCTCTTCGCTGCCCCTAATCTTCTTCTGCAGGGATATAATGTCAGAGTCCTCAATACTCCCATTCACAACAACCTCACACCCTCCGTCACTAAGGCCCAAAATGCGCCAAAAGTCTTCAACACTGATTGTCAAATTCCTGCCGTGTATTTTAATGCATAATTTCCCAACATCAAAGCTCTGAACCAGTATCTACAATAGTTTAATGTTCAATTTCCCACAGCGGAGTAGGTATAGCTTCCCAAACCCAAGCTGAGAGGACATAAGAACCTTCTTATCTGACATAAGAGCCATAGTTTGTCTAAAGTGTATAACTCGGCAAGCTGTTCTAATAGTTTCCACAGGATCAGAACTTTCCTCGACAGTAGATGACATGACTGCAGCTTGCTATGCCAAATAATTTACAGTTTCATAAGTGACTATTCGTATGTTCATCAGGCATTACACGGTTAATAATATTTAAGTTTGCTAAAACCAACATACCTCATTCCCAGACATTTCGTCTATGGCCTTCCTCTTTCGGACCTCCGAAATAATTCGTCTATGTCATTGGCGTATCCAAAAAAAAAAAAAACAGAATCATTATAAGGTATTGCATATTAATCTCAACTATAAACCATGTACAAAAGATCTTGCTGCTACATACGTGTCAATGACGTTGTGCTCCTCCCTATTTGTCGGACCATTGAAACTGGTACTCCTTCTGCATTCCATCATCCTGTTTCAAATAAAAAGGGTATTGGGTTCAGCAGAAAATATGAGCAATAATCATTAACCATTTACGTAAATGATGGGGATCGATTTTTGCAATCTGCAATTAGTAAACAGACATGGCAGGCACAAAATTGGGAATCGAACTAACCAAACAGTTACAATTACATTCAAAGCTTATGAGTGCTGTGTTTGTACTTTAAATGCGACAAACTGTGAAGCCCTCACAATTTAATGTTATTAACACCCAAAAATAGCCAGTGTCAAATTCATATCCTATCTAGTAAGTAGTAACTCATTAACTTATGTGTCCTCTGCCTCCTCCAGATCTTATTGTTTCTCTCCAACTTAACACCCAAAAATTACTATGACAGCTCTCCCTATATACAAGTAACTGCTACAACAATCATTATTACATCTGTCTAAACTGTTTTAGAACAATATCAGTCCTCTAATCAGGCCAATACATACACTAACACAATAACAATTATAATAAATCAACTCACCAACACATGCCTAAATCACTCTTAAAAGACTAAGTAATACTAACAGACAGATCTTGGCCTTGGCATCTTCTTTCCCTGCCTCTAAAGAATAACTATTTATACATCACATGGTTCCCATGGTTCCAAACTTGCAGACAAACACATGTTCAATCATACAGTTGCCAAACACCATAACATTCGACTAAGTTTTTCTAGAGGTCCCTACTTCTATCTTCTGTTCCGAAACCTGTAAATTAATTGATCACCTCAATACATTCAACAACTACCACAAGACAAAGATCATATCTCCATTGCTAAAAATTCACTAGCACTACATTACCTTAACTGACAGTAAGAGATTAAGTAATACCCTATACCCTATTTCATCACTGAAGTAGTATTTGATATCGAAACTCAAAGAACGAGAGAGAGAATCACTGAGAGTGAGAGAGAGACTTCAAAAATAACTGATTATGCAAGTAGAAGGGAGGTATGGGATGGATTGACCAAACCTGACGATCGAGAGACAGCGCCAGAATCGCTCCTTTCTTTCCCTGCTTGTATTCAACGAAGTGTGATACCAAATAGGAGGAAGACTTCAGATCAGAAGCTTAGGCATTGAAGGTTGAGACGTGGACCTATGGTGTTCACTCAATTTAAATCGACGTAAAATGACGCCTCTATCCTCTAAGTACTGTGCCGTAAAACTCAACCTCAGTTGTAAAAACTGCAATTACAACGTCTAAGCGTAAAATTACCAAAATGCCCCTCCGTCACTTGAGCCGTTAGGTGTGGTTTCACGCCAGCGCAGTCCAGAAATATTCGGAAAACAAACTCAAAAACAAAGTAAAATTGGGCTTTTCCATAACCCTAATGTAAAAACCTAGATTTTTGAGTTAGTAAAACAATTTGAGGAAAACAAACTCAAAAACAAAGTAAAATGTTTAGTAAGTCACAAAATTAAATTTGAGCGTAGCAAAGGCTCGTGGCGACGTGCAATTTGATATCGACGTATTAAACTACAAATTCGATATTTTAGAAAATGACAATTAGTTAGTCATAAGTGTGTCGGTAATCGAGATTAAAAATCTCGGGTATTACATGGCATCTTGGATTAAACCCCAACTCAGATGGAAGGCTCTCTACATAAAAGGTTGCACAACTTTCTGGTTGCAGAGGCGAAGGTATAACTATTTGAATGTATTTCCGATCACTATTTTAGTGTTTGGGTAAAAAATTGTTAATTTAATAGCAAGAAAGACTTTAACTTGAAGTGTGTATATTGGTTTTCTGTGTGAAGTTGGGGAGCCTAAATTTCATAATGCGACATCTTATTATCAAACCTAATATAAAGGTTATACTACATTAGTGGATACTTCGGTGATCGCTAACCCAAGTTCAAAGTATGGTCGATCGACACCGGCCGATGTGATCGGTATATATATTTAGGGACTCCGTCAAAATTTCATTCAATTGCCATCCCGTTTGATCATCCGAACCTCCGGTCGACCCAAAAAGGTTATTTTTTTACTTATTAAAACCACATTGACCGGAATCTTGCAAAATGAGTTTGCACGGTTAGCCCACACACGCTGGCATACAAAAAATACGTAGTTTGAGACATGTTTGGCTTTTCTCTTTCGCATCCTGGTCATGGGCCCTCCCTTAGGGCATATTAGTGGTATTTTCAGTTAAATAGAGATCCGGAAGATCAGACGAGGTCTGAATTGGACGAAATTTTTACAAGGTCCCTAAATATAAGTACCGATCACATCGACAGGTGTCGATTAAGCCTGGAAAGTTCCCTAGATATAGTCACTTCATAATGCGGCAAATTGTTATCAAACATAATATAAAGGTTATACTAGATTGTTGGATATATGCTGACAAGCACGCAAGACGCAACTGACCTTCCAAGAACTCTACTTATACAAGAGCACACTCGGAGGTAAAACTTATACAAGGGCACACTCGGAGGTTTTTTTTATCATCGCATGGAATTGTAGGGAAAAAATGGAGGCATAGCATCGTTCCAAGAGAATATATCACATGACATTAGCAACCAATTTTTGTTTTACACACTATATCTTCATCTTTTTTCCCCCTCCTTGAACCTACTAAGCTGGTGAATAATAACCAAAGTGTGTACGCATGATCCACTGCCTATAGCGCGACTGTACAACTTGTAATGGCTCAACCAAAGAACCCAAAGAACTCGCAAGCAGCAATCACCATGATCTGCAGTTTCATATCTCCCCCGTTCCAAGAGGCTGTCTTGATCTATCACCAGACGCCCATGCTTCATAGTCCTTCACCAGCTGCACCAACCACAACAAAAAGGAAATTACATCATACTCCCTATTCCTACATAACTAGAAGATTGCTATCACAAGCTCCAACTCAAGATGAGGATCAAACTTATCCATACAGAACATCCAGCTTTCAGAGAGCTATGTCCGTCTAAAAACTATTTTGTTTCAATTCATGAACTGTAAGTGACACTGGGTCCACAAAACATAAGATCCCTAGGCTGATCTTAACATTTAAAATGTTCATGATTGAATAGTCACTTACATTAGGGTGACAGCAGTATGTTCCAGTAGTACAGTACAGTATTTTAGCACCAGTCTATGCAATCAAACAGTCATCTAGCACAAACATTGTGTCTAATTTGCATGGGCAAGGGCGGCCATTCCATATCTTACTCAGGAGTGAAATTAAACTTCAAAAATGAGTTTTCAGAGATGCTTATCCCGATACTTATCATGATACTAGAAGTATTCAGCAAAATTCGGGTTTGAAAAGAAATAAGAAATTCTCAGATGCAGAATTAATACCAGGACGGGAAAGTAGAGAAGTCAGCAGGGAGACTGTGAGCAGTGGCCAGTCCAAGACAGAAAACTGACGGGCTAATTTTAGTTGGTACGGTTATTTTGTCAATAATACTTCTAAGAATAAACAATATAAATTAAATAAGAAATGGTTTACAAAAACACTAATGGAAGTGTAGAACTAAATAAGGAAATATTATAGAAATTCTTTTTCAAAGAAACGTGAAAGAATGACAAAACAAGTAAAGAAGATACTGTAACCAAAGAAGGAAGGCAAAAGAAAATGAGAAAAGAAAAAGAAACAGATAGAGTGATGCAAGAAGTAACTAAGACGTAAAAAACATGAAGTGCAGAGTTGGTCAGTTGGTTATGCAGCCAAGTTATCACACCTTTGGTACAGTGTATGATCTTGGTAAAGATGCCCTTACAGTGCCAACAAAATGAAAAATAAAAGAAGAAACGAAGGAGACAATTGGGGAAAATCATTAAAAAAAAAAAAAAAAACAAGTACTGGGATCGAACCTTAGATATGTGAAAACAAACACAGCAGCTTTGCCAACTGAACCGAAGCTAACATCTTTACATGTGGGCACTTATATATTATATATCATATCAGTGGAATTTTGGGTTGGGCTACAGTCCAGGATCACTTGGCTTGATCAGAATTGCTGCGAGGTCTAAAGTTAAACTAAAAGGAGGCTAGGAATTGCAACTCAAGTAAGCAGAAATGAGTAGCACTTGGGAAGTGATTATGGAGATTATCAAGCAAAAGTGGACTTTTTTGGTATGTTGGCATTACGAATATATACTGGCTGCGTGAGAATGGACCTAATCCTAACATTGTGACTTTAACATATTGTTCAATCTAGTGCTTTTCCAACTGATAGAACCACATTTAGCAGTGGGTTCAAGTCACTTGGAAAGACATCACCTACTTAAATTCCTTGGGTAGTGTGAGATTTTGAGAAATGCACTCCTCTCTTGAAAATGAAGTAGTGGACAAGGTCTCCACCGATAAATTCAAAATCTCGAACACTAAAGAAGGCATCTATCATTAAACAACAGAAACACAAAAGTAGTACTATGAAAACAAAACATTAAACTAAAGCAGAAGAGCTAATCTAACAATATAGTAGACAGATGATTTATCTCTATACTCAAGAAAAGTGAAACTGATGCCCATTCTAATCCAAGTATCAACCTCTATCGATCTCCTCCCTCTTGCTCCCTCAAAGATCCTCGTATTCCTTCCACCCACACCACTGGAAAGACGGTCATCATATTGTTAACACCATTACTTTCTTCTTCCCTCGAGATCTATACCTCAAACAATAAGACCTCGCAAGAAGCTGGAGAAACCTTAGTTACCAAATCAACATTAGCCTCCCTAAATTATTTCAGCCTTTAGGTTATTAAATGGGGAAATTGCTCATCATCTACAGTTTCAGCTGCATCTTAACACATCACAGGCAGTGTGGGGAGAGACAAAGAAGGTGTTCAACCAACTCACAAGTCTTCATCATCCCACCAGGATTAATCCAAGTTAGCGTTTCAAGTAGTGAAGGGTCGAGATAGAGCAGAGAAAGCTCAAGTGCCTCACACCTTAGGAGGTGTTAGCCCTCTAAATTCCAAAAAAAGGTCAAAATAATGATGAGAGAAATGATTGTTAGTTAATTATTTTGAGAGTGATTTAACAAAAGATGACACCTGTAGGCTGCAGGTTGACTTCCAGACTCTATGATCCAGCCTATGTAGAGCTAAAATTTGTAAAAAGACCAGAAAACAATCAATTACCTCATTTCTTGATCATCTAGTCCTTCTAAACCCACAGTTCCATGTTACAGGGTAAGAACAGGGTTTCAGACAGTTCTATCCCGGAGAACTCTTTCCAAACGATCACCCGTCTTCCTATTTCTCACCACAAAGCTAAAAAAAGAAATGCAGGAATGAAGTCATTGAGAACCATCTCTCCAGGGGCAACAGATTATTGTCGTACTATAATATTAGAATCCCATCTAGTTTCGTGGCAACTCCAAACTTGTTTATGATGACAGCATACTAGAGGGAGTCTTTCTTTAATGAAGCACCAAGTCACTTTTCAAGTATTGTCCTTTAACAGGCTTCTAACACCTAAATTCAATCCTTACAATTCTAGTCTCCTTTCTACTCTTTCTTGGTATTACTAAGTTTGAAAGGGTAAACTACCCGTATAATACGAGTATTACCCTGGATAACTGGTTATAGGAAGGTTAATATTTGGCGATAATTGCTCAAATAAATGACGTCTGCTTGGTTTGTTTCCAGATCGACATCTTGAAGGCAAAAATAAATATTTAAATAAAAAAGTAATTTGATGATGAAGTAGTCAATAAAATGTAGATCTGGAAGACTGGAATTCAAGAGAACAAGCAACCAGGATACACTACTAATCTTCTGCTGAATTAACCCACTAGGAAAAAGTAAGAAAGAAATACAGACAGAAACTAATATGTGTAAAAACAAAAATACTTGTATACACCGGCAAAGTAATCCCTATCTCCAAAGCAAGCAAATTTTCATTAAAGGTTCTTCCATTCCAAATATTATAATAATTTCATAATAAATATGAATGAATACAGAAATTAGAAAATGAGTGACAGAAGAAATAAAAATGAAAGAACTTCCACTTACCTGCGCCAAAAATCGAGGAAGCATAATTCTTAGTATTTGTTCAAGGACTTGCTTGCCAGAAGATTCAATAGTTTGCACTGGAATGACACGAAAAGCAAAAGGAATCTCAATGCTGACCTGATCTCACAATACGAACAACATACAGCTTAAGGATATGGTAAAATATCAGGCAGATAGTTAAGCTACAATAAAATACGAGTTCCTTGCGGACAGCACCTCAATGACAGTATCTGAACTGAGGTGTTGCAGTGATGAACTGCTCTCATTGCTTCCACACGATATTTGGTTCACCATATAAGCTGCATTCCCATACCAAATCAATGTCAAAATCCTCCTGAAAAACAGCATAAATTAAAAGACTCAACACAATGAATGCATGTTCTACTAGAAGAGAAACATTTTTCATCATTATACTTTCTATTTTGAGAAGAGAAAAACACATTTTTTGCTAAATGAAAAATAAAATAAAATACATTAATAGAATCAACAGCAAGGAATTCTTAAAAACAATGCTACCTGGCCCATCAGCCCTATCGAGCCTTGACAAGCCAAGTAAATTCCAAGATATGACGGCTCACTAATACACGCATGTTGTAACCAGCAGACTCCAAACTACCTAAAAATGAAAACAATGGTGTCCTACACTAGATGGTTCGAGATACAACATAGCCAATATCAGTAACACTGTAAAACATGCAATTAAATTCTGTGTTTCTAAGCAATACAATCTCCTCTCAAGCCACATATTAGTTGAGCTAAACCTTCCACAGGATCATCATGCAACAACTATTCAGACAAGCAGGCAATATCGTGCATTGCCGTTGAGCAGCTCAATCTAATTACTAAAATTTTCTACCATATAAGACATTGTGTGTGCTTAAATAATTCAGTGCAGTTGCAACAAGAGTGCTTCTAGAAACTTGAACATTGTACAATTCTAATTCTAGCCAAATTTCCTCACCGTCAAACTTGTCATTCTGCGCAACCACAATTGGCGACCCGTCAAGCTGCACAAAAGCAAGCCCACAAATCACACAGTCACATAAACACCCTCAAATGATTCAGCAAATAAATTTAGAGAAATGAAAAATAATAAATGAGAGAGAAGTTACCTTGCAGGACAGGAGCTTAATGCAACAGCCATTGGGCTGCTCTTCGACTCTGACAAGAAGAACAGGGCAGACTTCAAAAGCAAAGAACTTGAACCTATACACATAGCACCTGAACGTGTTGTCGTCCACTCTCTCTATCCTCTCCGCGTCCAAAACCGAGTACTGGCTCGCCGGCAAGCTCATATACTCACCTTAAAAAATAAAAAATAAAAAAACCAAAAACAAGAAAGAAAGTGAGAGTCGAATTGAGGAGAGAGAGTTTGTTGGAAAAGACAACGTTGTTATTGTGAGATTACTTAGGGGCCGTTGGAGGTGTGGGACCGGGACGGACTCGGTGCGGCGGGCGACGAAATGGGCCTTGGGAGGAGAAGAAACGGCCGAAACACGGAGGCGGGGTTTCGGGGGAGGGAGGGCCAATAGGACGTGCTTGAGTTTGAGACGGGAGAAGTGTGTGGAGAGTGAGGTGGCGGCCATTTATAGTTTTTGGGCGGGGGATAAGAGATAAAGCGCCGGGAAGGAGGAACTAGATAGCTGGTTGGAGATAAAAGGTACAAATGGAAGTCACTACTAACCACTCCTCTCTATTGAATTCCTAACATGTGTGGAGTTGGCATTATTATGTTCCTATTGCAGCAAACGTGCAACATTGGTACGAGTTCACTTATTCTAATAGTACCACAAAACCAACATGAAGAAAACACGAAAATAATCAATTTCCAATTTAAGACTATGAATTACTCTACAAAATAATTTTCAAAGAGGTTCACCCACTTTTAAACAATCCTATGAATTTAACCTCCATAGGCAGGCAGATGAATCGACATATCAACAATAATTAATTTTAAGAAGAAAAAAAAATGTCTATTTAGTAATAATTTGACCCTCTCATTACCTGTTCCAATGACCATCTTATTTTCTTCCCCTATTCAACATAAGATAACAACTCTATTGCCCCTTTGAACGAATCTTTTTCAACCCTAGTACAATTTTAATTTTTTTTCTTCCATTTTTGTCCTCACCCCTTATGCATTCATATGAAGAGAAAGTGGAAGATAGAGAAGAACCCTAAACCCTAAACCCAAACTCTGCCGGCGTCCAATGACCGGTCGCCGGATTCTGATGGAATTTTTTTTTTGCCGGATTTTTTTTTCTTCTCCGGAATATTTTCCCTTATGTATAATCAGGTTACTGACCCCCAGTAATCAGATTTTCCCAATCGGATTTTTAGCCGGATTTTTTTTTTTTCAATATTACTTTAGTCGCCGGATTCCAGTCACTTGACTTAAGTTACTGAGGGTCAGTAATGTGATTACTGGGGGTCAGTAATAGATTAGTGAGTGTTTTTAATGTGATTATTGGGGGTCAGTAATTGATTAGTGAGTGTTTTTAATGTGATTACTGGAGGTCAGTAATTGATTACTGGGGGTCAGTAATTGATTACTGGGGGTTACTGGGGGTCAGTAATCGATTACTGAGGATCAGTAATTCGATTACTAAGGGTTAGTAATTTGGGTTTAGGGTACTCAGAAACCTAATCAAGGCACCCAGAAAATATACTATGGGCACCCCACCTATCTCCGGCCTGGCTTCTTCTGCCAGATCGACGCCGGATCTGCTCGCCCTACATGGGCCACCTACACCCCAAAGCCAGATCGACGCCGCCCCAAAGCCGGTTCTGATCGACGCCGCCCCAAAGCCTCCTCATCCCCGTCGACCTGCATGGACCACCTGCACCGATCCAGTCATCACCCTCAACCAAGTCAACCCTCGATGCAGCCGATCTAGAGCGACGTTGCTGGGCTCGGGGCTGCGTCGTCGGCGCTCGGCTGGGCTCAACGTGGGACTACTGGGTCGACGCGGCGGAGGTCCGATCTGGATCAAACGACGTAGGAGACGTCGGGTTGGGGTCCGATCTGGAGCGACTTTGCTGGGCTCGGGGCTGGGTCGTCAGCGCTCATGAAACAAAACCTAAACATGAAACAAAACCAATGCATAATCCCTATCAGTCTTTCTATTCAATCAAGGAATCAAAGTCTCAATCTAAAACTTATCTCTACCTTACCCAAACAGTACCATATAGCTGATTGATCGAGCTGTTTTCTGGCTAAATAGTCCCTATCCAAAATCATGATTATGCTAACTTCTTCTTCACATATTGATTTGATTTTGTACCTCTAAACACTTTAATGTACACTTTTTTCATCACAACCGATGGAGTAGAAAGTCAATTATGTTCTAAGTAGTATAACTAAAAAATTAACATATAAAAAAAAGCCCGGATCAAGGGATCGGACACACTATTTGACACAATTTTTTATTTTTATTTTTTTTGTTAAAAACTTTTTATTAAATAACTCACACACCCTTACATATGTCAATGAGATTTGAACCTATGACCTCAACGTTGTCGGTTAAGCTACTTCACCAACCAAGCCACAGCTCACTGACAACACAATTTTTTACACTTATTTTTGTCCATTAGATCTTAATTGATCAAACGGTTGTCATTAACTGTGAGTATGATTTGGCAAGTGACATGGAAAATAACATTATTTTCCAATAGACAAGATATAATAATTTAGTTAAACAATTTTTTTTTTTTTTACATGATTGATCTTTGGAAGAACATAGTGTTCTTCAATGTAGTGAGAAAGAAAAATTCAGATCCACGACAAAAAGGTATATATGTTGTTGGAATAAAACTTCCGAATCTCAGATCATGATAAAAGTATGAATCCACATCTCTTTGATATGACCATCTTATTATTGAAGAGAGGAAAATATGGATTCCAATTAATTCCTCATCACGAATCATAGTATTTCATCCTTCCTGTATATTATAAAACCAAAAAATTAGGGTTTGCTCATCCGATCCATTATCTCACTATTGTAGATGTTTTAGTTGGATCGATTGGAAGTTGAGGGCATTCAGTTAAGAAGATTGATTAGGGTTTAAAATGGATTTTGAATCTAATCTTTAAAGGGGATTTTGAAGTTGATATGATCTCAGAATTGGTGTTTATATTTGAAGAGAAAATAATGGATCTGGAAATTTCTTTCTCATGTTGAAGAGCACACACCATATATATATATAGGTTCTTCTGCAAATCGATCAAGTAAAAAATTGTAATTCCTTGATTTTCTATATAAAAAAATTGTTTAACTAAAGTATTATATAATTTTTTTATTAAAATTAATTATTATATCTTATTTATTATATTTTTCATGTCACTTGTAAAATCATACTCATGGTTAATAATAACCGTTTGATCAACTAAGATCTAAGGAATAAAAATAAGTGTAAAAAATTGTGTCAAATAATGTATCTCTTGAACCGGAAACATAGAACAGGAAATAAGAAAGAGTATTAATTTATCAAAAATAAAATTTATGTTAGTAAGTGGACTTTTAGTAGGAGACTCTAGCTAGGTCTCTGCTGTTTTGCAATTGTACGTACGTAGTATATATATCATCTATATATTCTTCGAACCTGAACCCTAGCTAGCTCGACTGGCCGGATTTCTTAATTACTGTGAGTACTCGAGTAAGTTCTCTACTTATCTCATCTGAGGATCATTATATAAGATTTGATATTTGCACGTTGCTTATATTCAATTCAATAGAGAACAGTAATCAGAGAATTAAACCAGATTACTCGAATAGTGAAGATTGTTAAATTTTGTCTCATATCTATTGGCAAACACGTTAATTTGGACAATATTGGTGCAGATTGTTAAATTTACTGGACACTATAACTAAGTGATACGCTTATTTGCTTGGTTTGTTTTGACCTATATATAGTCGATCACTTCTTTTCCTTATTTTGTTCTGAGAAACGTGAGTGAAATCTCAGCGGGAGGTTTAGAACTTTAGATCAATTGTTATTTTTTCAGGGTTTTTGTGATGCTTACACTGTACACATTGGTTCCTTCTGTACCATAAGCTATATCGCCTGTGTGTTCATAAAAATGAGGGAGGTATGGGGTTTATACATTTACACTAGTTCAACCTGATTATGCATGCTGGCAAAACAGATTTGGATATTATTCCAGAAACCTTCGCTAGCTAGTTGCACAATTACTTAAAGCACTCTATTTCCCTCATAGTGATATTCTAGCAGCTAGCGAAGGTTAGGAATGCCGCCCCTTCTTTTACGTGGAGGATCGGAGTATTATGGTAGCAAAGCAGGTTATGTTACAAGGTTTGCTGTGGCAAATAGGTGATGGTTCAAGTGTTCAAATTTCGATGCATAAGTGGATACCGGATACGTATCCTCGTTGTTCCAGTTCACCTCCAAGCAGAGATGCTCGACATGCAGTTTGTATCGGAATTAATTGATCCAAGCAGAGGTACAAATAGTGCGTACTATGTCGCAAAAGATTTTGCGTTAGGGCCTGTGTTGGCACCCCCAGCTCCTCCTAAGTCCTAACCCGATCTCAGCTGCATGTTGGAAAACGGTGTTTAAGGCAAAGGCACCAGGGAAAGTAGCTTTACAAGTGTTGAGAACTTTGTCTAATATTTTGCCTACTAGGGTTAGCTTGACAACTAAAGGATATGATGGAGAGACTGGTTGTCTTTTTTGTGATCATGATCTGGAAAGCAGCTCGCATTTGTTCGTGGCGGATTTAGCACCCAATTTAGGCCCAAACAGCATTTATTCACGCAATGCCGTATGCAATTGAGGTATGGCAGAGGTCTGGTATACAATGGCAGCAGTTTAATATGATTTCTTTCCGAGCTTGGTTTGTTCATATGCTAGACTAGCTAGGTGTCCAAGGAAGAATTGAACCACGGTGATGATGCTTTTATGGGGTATTTGGAGAAAGAGGAATGATGAAATGTGGGAAGCTCGAGCAAAGCATGCGTCTGAAACTGTGGTTCTCACAAATGGCTGGTATGATGATTATAAGAAACATAACAGTCGGCCACCAAAGCAGCCTAGGCAACAGGAAACCTGGAAGAAGCTAGCCGGGGTTGGGACAGGTCAAGATTAATTGTGATGGAGGTTTTACCCCTGGAACTCGACGAGCAGGTCTGGGGTGTATAGCCCGGGATCATGCAGGGGAGTTCTTAACTTGTTTGTCTCGTCCCCACCATTTCATGCGAAGTTTTGGCACTAAAAGCTGGGATTGAGTTGGCAGTAACAATGGGATACCAACGTACAGGTCACTTTTGAAACGGACTGTGTCATTCTGGTAAAGGCTTGATTGATGATCCAGACCTCACCACAATGAATATTCTCATTCAAGAGGTTAAGTTGCTCATTCAGGAACATAGTACTTTCATGCCTTACGAGTACTTTCAAGAGGTTAAGTTGCTCCTTCATTCAAGACTCTCAATCAGAGTCTTAGATGTTTATAGAGAAGCTAATGTAGTAGCTCACTTGTTAGCTTCCATTCCTAAAAGAGAAAATAATATCCAAACTTGGTTTGTCATAGATCCCGATTTTATAAGGATGCCATTCGAAACGACTGTAATCGTTAATTGATTCACTGAATTTCATTCTCAAAAATAAAAAGTAAAAATAAAATAATCGGTTCCTTCTAGATATATGTATCTTTGTTTTTTCTGTCAACTGATATGAGATTTTACATGTTGAAAGATGCATGATATTCCTGTCTGACAAAAGAAAAGATGATATTGCTGAGATTTTGACAGACTTAAATTTGAGTATTCGATGCTACTGATTTCAGTAACCATGCACTAGACGCTTACATGTGTGTATAAGGAAGTTGGAGATTGATGCTACTGTATTTGAATAATTAGCTAGCTACGGAATTTTTCCTTGTATGTGACGTTGCCGAAACAATATATTGTTGCTTTAGTGTTCTTCTTGTTTGTGGTCTTCGATCTCTTATTTAATTTCCATTGTATTGGTATTGTAGGTTTGGGAATGTATCAGTACAATTCCTCAAGAATGGACAGTGGTGAGTTTGACTCAATTTTCTGTTAACTAAAGCAGGGTTGCAAGATATTAAATTTATAGTTATGTTGTTTAAGCAGGAAAGATGGAAAAGGTTGCGTATGAAGACTATATTAACTCGAAGAAAATGCTAGCGAGGAGTGAATCCCACAAGAAAGAACTCCTGAAGCAGCTTGAACAGAGTAAAGCCGAAAAAGAAGAGCTGAAGAGATGGATTGATAAAAGTGAAAAAGAAAAGGAAGAGCTTAAGAAAGATCTTGAGTGGAGCGAGGCTCTGAAGAATGATATAAAGAAAGAGCTTGCGAAGAGTGAAACACATAAGAAAGAACTCAAGAATAAAGTATCTGAGCTGCAGGGTGAGGCTGAGAAAAAATTTCTGAAGAAAGTAGAGTTTATAAGTAATCTTCAACAACAGAAGAGAGATCTTGCGGAAAAGCTTGAGCAGAGCCTTGCCGAAAGGGTGATCAAGAAAGAACTTGAGCAAAGTGAGGCTCTAATTGCAGATCTCAAGAAAAAGATTGACCAGGATGAAGTTGTAAGAGCAGATTTTAACAAAGAGCTTGAGCAGTGTGATGCTGAAAAGACAAAACTAAAGAAGGAACTTGACCAACAGAAGTTGGAGCTAGAAAAAATGGTATATGTCATTTTTTAACTTTTTTTTATCAGTTTTGTTTTATCTTTTTGATTAAAATCATGATTTACTACTATCCTAACCCAACACACTGTATATATTTGTAGAAAATTAGTGAAGCTGAAAAGGAAGAATATTTTAAGAATGAGCTTGCACAAAATAAAGCTGAAAAGCAAGATATTAAGCAAGAGCTTGAGAACAGTGAAGCTATAAATAATGGTCTTCAGAGAACACTTGAGGTGAGTGATGCTGAAAAGGAGGAACTTAAGGAAAAGCTCAAGAAGAGTGAAACTGAAAAGAAAGAGCATAAGATTAAGTTGTTGGCAGCTATGAAAATGTTGAAGAGCAAAAGGGTATTGTTTCTCTTAACTAACTCCAACTAAAATTCTAATGTACATTCTGAGTTGACTGAAATACGCACTATGACCTATGCAGCGGAATGAAAATGAAATGGAAGTTGTTAAGAGCGAACTTAAGAAGACCAAAGCTGAAAAGATAGCATTTATGAAACAGATGGAAGTTGAAAGAGAAGAATTTAAACAGCAGATTGAAGTTGAAGTGGAATCTGTTAAGAGAGAACTTGAGATGAGCAAAGCTGATATGATAACATTTATAAAGCAGAGTGAAGAGGAAATGGAAGCTCTTAGGAATGAACTGGAAGTGAGCAAAGCTGAAAATATAGCATTTAAAAAATTACTTGAGCAGCGTGATCTGGAACTTCCGCAACTGGTGGAACACACGGTATGCTTCTTTCTTTTGAATCTTAATTAAAATCATATTTATTTTAATTAAGATTAAGTTAAAATAGGACACAATGAACTATAATTCAGTATTATGTTTTTACACATGTATTTTTACATGTTTATTAAAGTTACAGTTGCAGTTGACATTCGTGGCATAGTGTTTTCGTATGCTTTAGATATTAAGGTGGTATATATGACAGGTAAAATAGAATACTTAAGGCTGATTGAATTTTTGTATGCTTCTTTTCAGGATAAGAAGAGTACTTTAGAGCAAAGCAAAGTTGATGACTTTCTGGCAGAATTAGCAGAAGAACGCCAGGTCTGCTTAATTTCAAGTATCTGTAATGATGAAATATATTATGTGTTTACACGTGTGTGTGTGTGTGTGTGTGTGTGTGTGTGAATATTCGCATGAACTTATGAATTCACTCATTTTTTTCTTTTGCTTCGTATGATTGAATACAAATGGCAGAGTGAAAAGGAAAGACTTTGGTGTATCAATGCTGAATTGGATGAGCAGCTTGAAGATGCCAACAAGATAAACATTCTCATAGAAGAAGAAGACGATGGTGATGAGTTTGAAGTTGTTGATGATGCGTGGTTGAAAATTTAAAGCTTCAGTCAATACTAATAACTTTAAAAATTAAGATGCTGAATGTACTTGATGAATGATCGATCGAAGTTCATTGTTTTAATTTTTTTAAATTAAAATTTTTAGACATTCCATATTTGAGCTTTTCAGTTTTTCAGAAGGCTTAATGGTCTTTCTGTCTGCAGTTCATGATGCTTTAGAGCTTATATGGAATGATTGTGTTTGTGCCATCCTAAAGTGGTATCGTGAAGATGCTCCACCTTCTAAATATGCCTAGTTTTCTTGATTATTTACATCTCTGGTTATTGAGTTTTTCATACTGTATGTCAATCAAGGTTCAAAGTTCTGATTCAACACAGCATGTGTGTTGTCACAGTTGTGCACAGCAAAAGACTTGCTTGAACTTTTAAATGCAACACAAGCCTTGGGGGAGGCCTCCCCCAACTCTGAGTTTGGTTGAGCCTAGAATGTTAGAAACTGGTTCTAGCTTCCAAGTGTCAGTTTAGGTCTTAGGGAGATCTCCCAGCGTAGTTTGCGCGAAAAAGAAGACTAACTAATTGGCAAAGACTACAATCCTCAGTTATATAAGGGGACATCTGATAGTCATGTTGAATCGACTCTATGAGCCAAGTTGCCCTCCTTTTAAGCTTTCATATTCATACAGGATGAACTTGACAATGCCATGAGCAGGTCTGATCGAGGTACAAGATCACTTTAACAGAACCATGTTCATCCATAAGTGTCTTGATTTCCTCAGTAATCACAAGAAACCCATGTCGAAAGTTTACTGCCTTGCCACTTCTGAGTTATCATGTATGCAATTACAAGAGGAACAATAAAAGCAACAAGATCGAAGTGAATGTGCGCGTCTTTAATTAGTACCAACAATTTGTAATCAAGGGTGAATATCATCCAACCATTGGGACTACGCAAGCTGTGATCTTTCCTTTCATTCCGGATCACATCACCTATGCCTCTTCTGCCACTGCTTTTGCCAAGAGCAGCATTGGTTCCTAAAGAAGCGGAGACTGGCCAGCTGGAAGATCTGTTACCAGCAGCACTGGTGAGTGCTGACTGTTTCTTCTTAAAAAAAAAAAAAAGCTGAGCTTCTGACGACATAGAATATGAACTGAGGTTTTCACGACATGCATTAAAATAAAAATAAAAATGAGTTTCTTGCAATCAGCACCTCAATGACCGTATCTGAAGTGAGTTGTTGCAGTGATGAACTGCTCTTGTTGCTTCCACACAATATTTGGTTCACCATATAAGCTACAAATACCAAATCAATGTCAAAAACCTCCTGAAAACAGCATAAATCCAAAAGACTCAACACAACGAATGCATGTTCTACTACAAGAGAAACATTTTCATCATTATCCTTTTTGTTTTGAGAAGAGAAAAACACTTTTTCCAAATGAAAAAAGAAAATTTACATGAATAGAAGCAGCAGCAAGGAATCCTTAACAAAATAAGTTGAAAAAAAATGCATAGGACTGAACAGGAACAGCAAAAAATGAGTGAGCAAGGTTAACAAAGACCTATATGACCCAAAAAAAAAAGAAAAAAAATTAACAAACACCCTAGGTAACAGATTCTTCAAATCCCCCCTAGGTAACACCCCAGAAAGCATCTGAAACAGATACCGATCCCAAGAACGTTCAACTAATTTAAAAACTAGGTATGCATTTCCATCATCTCTAAGTATTATTCAGAAGGTGAGCCAAGTCCATTCCAAATATGACATCTCAGATCAGTATAAGTTTAGTTGTATATACACGCATGATGTACCTAGCGAACTCCAAATCACCTAAAATGAGCTCTTTTACACCCATAAACAATCAGAATGATACTGTCCTACACTAGATGGTTCAAGACTACAACATAGCCAATATTACTGTAACATAAATGGTTTAATTCTTCGTGTTCCTAAGCTATACAATTACCCTCGAACTTAAACATGCAGGCAATCTTACATTGTCGTTGAGCAGCTCAATCTAGTCTGCTAAAATTTTCTACCCATCAAGACACTATGTGTGCTTAAATATTCTGTGCAGTTGCAGCAAGAATACTTCTAGAAACTCGCCTGCCTCACCCAGAAATTGACTTCAACAGAAATCCGCATTGTATAACTCTAATTCTAGCAAAATTTCCTCACTGTCAAACTTGTCATTCTGCATGACCCGTCAAGCTGCACAACCAAGCCCAGAAATTACAATATAAATTTAGAGAAACAAAACAAGAGAAAAGAGAAGTATCACTACCAGAAAAGGCGTCATAGCCGACGACGCCATCTCGTCGGCCGTTTCCATTAATTCGTCGGCTATAGTCATAGCCGACGAAGTATCGTCGGCTATTATCTCGTCGGGATTGCTCCGTCGGCTATAGTATAGCCGACGACACACGGGGTAAGTCGTCGGCTTATAAAACACTAGGTATAGCCGACGACAAAAGACTCGTCGGCTATACTTCGAACATTGCCGACGACAAGATCGTCGGCTTCAACAATTACGTAATTGCCCCTAACCCGAAGTATAGCCGACGACACTGTCGTCGGCTATCCGTCCGTTATAGCCGACGACACTATCGTCGGCCATACCAATCGCCGGTACCAGGAACGGCTTTTTTTGCCGGAAGCCGGAAGGGTATAGCCGACGACATATGTCATCTTCGTCGGCTATAACGGTTATAGCCGACGAAATTTGGTAAAAATCGTCGGCTATAGCACTTATAGCCGACGAAATAATGCCAATATCGTCGGCTATAACCCCTAAATATTTAAAAAAATTAAAAAATTTAACTCGGGCCCAATTTCTCTTCGTCTTCGGGGGCTGCAGAAAATGCACAAACAAACATCCAAATATCCAACAAATATCCACATCAATCCATCCCTAATATCCTACATACTGTACAAATTAACCCACTATATCTACTCATCATCACCCCCTAAACGCGTAGCGTCGTCGACCGGATCGTTCGAGTTCCGGTGGCTATGGCTGTCCTGATCGGCTGGCGTACTCCGATGCGGGGGGGGAGTGGGGACGACGAACTGGGGCATCTGTGGCGGAGGCGGGGGCTGGAGTCCAGCCTGCTGGGCCTCCCAAGACTGCTGCATCCATCGGTACATCTCCGCCACAGATGCGTCTCTGGCCTGCTGCGCCGAAGCCTCCGCGGCCCTCGCCAACTCCGCCTGCTGGAGCGCCTCCACCGCCCTCGCCAACTCCGCCTGAGTCCTCTGCAGCTGCGTCTGCAAGTCTCCTCTCGTCGAAGCCGCACGCTGCGTGCTGGGATTGGCCGGCGTGAACTTGAGAACCCCATCTCCCGCCGCGCCTAGGCCTCTCTGGTAGAAGTAGTTGTTCCCCGTCCCTACCGCCGCGTGCATGATCTGAGAGGCCAAGCGCGGCTCAAGGGTGTCGATCGTGGAGGCAAACTCCGCGATCGCCTCGTCGGACGCCCCGTCTCCCAGAGTGTCTCGCGCGATCCCGAAGGTGATCGCGTCGGTCTCCGCATCTATTTCCGCCTAATTGACAAGAAAATATAATAAACGAATTAAAAAATATATATATAAATTAATTTCATGAAACACTTTTATTGAAGATGGACGAATACTTACCACTTGGTCGGGACGCCCCGGATACATCTGCGCATGAATCCACGACAACGGCCTCAGCGGTCGGTCCCTCCTCGCCATCTCTGCCCACTGCCTCCAGGAGCGGGCGCCGCCGTGGTGGGGGTGCTCGTTCCTCCTGCGGTTGTCGCTGTTCGTCCGCGAGATTTTCTGTATTATAACAACAAACATATAAACGCAAATATAAATTAGTAACTAAATTAAAATATTAGGAACTAACCAAAATAAAATTAATAACTAATTTAGTTACTAACTAATTTAATTTAATTAGTAACTACTTAACTAACTAATTTAATTTAGTAACTAACTAACTTACTAACTACCTAATTTTATTTAATTTAATTTAATTTAATTTAGTAACGAACTAACTAACTATGTAACTAACCAACTGACTTAATTTAATAACTAATAACTAACTAACTAACTAATTAATTGAATTAAGTAACTACATAATTTAATTATTAAATAACATTAAAAAGTTATATACTACCAGACTAAATTTTCTTACCGAGACCCTGTCGCTCCCGAAGTAGGCTACCAGCCATAGCCACTCGTACTCCCTGTACCGGAACTCGTGGGGGGTTGCAGCTCGCCCCAAGCGCTGCTCCACATGGTACGTCCTGTAGTGCGTGGACAGCTCGTTCTTCCACTCGGAGTACCTATATTAACAGAACACAACTGTTAGATATATTCGTACACTGCCAATAAATATATTTATACAAAAAAAAGCAAAACACATAACCTGTTCTTCAGCTGCTCGTCTCTCCACCAGTCCAAGGTAGGATGGACTCTAAACCATTGCTGCAACATTATAAATTAATTAGAAAATATTTTTAAATAGTTATAAGGACTGAATTCATAATTGTTTATTTTCTATAATAAAAATCATATTTAACTCACCGACAGTGCATTGTACACTCGCGCCTTGATCTCATCGGGCACAGAGCCCCAGTCGGGCCACAACAGTGGGACCCTGTCCCGCACGAGCATGCCCGTCGCGTTGATGTACTTGGTGGTGGTGTCTCTCCGCTCAATCGGGCGTCCATCCTCACCGGGACCGGGCAGGATCTCTCTGATCCCACCGGCCAGCTCCCTCTCCAGGGTCGACATGTTCGCTGGCCCTCTGGTCCGTCTCGTCCCCGCGGGTTTATTGACGAGGACGCCTGTTAAAATGAACACATAGTTAAATAATTATTTAAACTAACTAATTAAATAATTAATTAAACAATCTAAATAATTAATTAAACTAACCAATTACCTGCGTCGTTGTACTGCTTGTCCTTCTCACGAACGGCCCACAGGCCGCGGCAGTCCTCTGAGTCGAAAGGACTGTAGAAGTAGGCCTCCTCCCAGGGAATCTCGTGGGGCCGGTCGTGCCTCCAAATCTGCCTCCCCCTAGCGTCGTACTCAGGGATGGCAGGGAGGAACTGGACCATGTACATCCCCGATGGCGGAGACATACGGGGCGTGGACCCTGAGGGGCCTGCTCCCCCTGACGGTGGGCCCCGTAGCTGTGGACGCTGTCGCTGTGGGGGGACAGGGAGCATCTCTGGAGGGTCCAGATCGGCGCGCGGTGGGGTCGGCTGCCGATCCTGGAACAGTGCTGAAGTGCACTGGGGTCTGGTGGCTCTGCGTCCTCCTCCGACACTCGAGTCAGGGCCCGCTCCCGTCGACTCATACGAGGAGCCCCCACGTGGATCGCTCGGGGTCAATCCCATCAACGTCTCCTCTCGTAGACTCAAAGGCCGGCCTAGGCCCCGACGACCGCTGGATCCGCTCCCCCCACGGCTGGATCCTGCCTGAGCGTCGGGGTCGCTCTCGGTCCGTCTGCCAAGCCATCGGTCTACAAAGCGCCGGTTTCCTGCACAATTAGTATATAAATTCCATAAATTGCACAAAAATTCCACAAAACAAAATTAAAAACATCATTCAATGTATATGTACCTAATTATATATATACGTACCTAAATATATTTATACCTAATTATATATATATATTCCGAAATATAACACAAAATTCCTTAAATTTCACAAAAAAATAAAAAACTTTTTTAAATATATATACACCTAATTATATATATACATAACTATATTTATACCTAATTATATATATATATATATATATTCCGAAAAATATATATATATATATATCGTCATAAAAATGAAAAAAAATATTTATACCTAATTATATATAAATTAGTATATAAATTAGTATACTAGTATATAAATTCAACAAAATTCCACAATTAGTATATAAAAACCGTAAATTTAACAAAAAATCCACAAAATTAGTATATAAATTCCACAAAATTAACAAATTTAACAAAAAATCCACACAATTCCATAAATTTCACAAAAACCCTAAATTCCACAAAAAATTCACAAAAACCCTAAAATTCACAAAATTCGACAAAATTAATAAAAACCCTAAATGAGGCTCGATCGGGACTACCTGACATGGTGGTGCAGTCTGGACGAGGACCGGTGGTGCGGTGCGGCGGCGACGGCGGCAGGGGCGGCTGCGGCAGGGGCAGCTGCGGCTACGGGCGGCTGCAGCAGGGGCGGCAGGGGCGGGCAGGGGCGGCTGCGGCAGGGGCGGGTAGGGGAGGCTGCGGCAGGGCGGCTAGGGCGGCTCGGGCGGCTCGGGCGGCTCCGGCAGGGGCTTTCGGGTCGGGGAGGGCTCGGGAAGGAGGGGGCCGGGGCGGGGAGGAATCGGGTGGGGCCGGGGAGGGTCGATCGGCGTCGGGGAGGCTCCGTCGTGGTCGGTCGGCGTCGGGGAGGGGTGGGGAACGATTGGGCAATTTTGGTTCTAAGCAGAAAATGAGGGAGAGGCGCCTAGGGCTCGGTTTAAATCGACGGATTATAGCCGACGATTTAATTTTAATTCGTCGGCTATAGTCATAGCCGACGAAATTCGTCGGCTATACTCTTACGGGCCGGTCCAAAATCCGGGCCGGGCCGGAGTTGGGCTTTGCGGGCCGATTATAGCCGACGAAGTTACGTGTCTCGTCGGCTATAATATGAATGTCGTCGGCTATACGATGAATCTCGTCGGCTATAATATGAATCTCGTCGGCTATACTATAAGCTCTCACCAGCCGTCAGATCTCGCCCATCCAACGGCGGACAATGAAACGGCGCGGATCGCAAGAGTTTAGCCGACGAAGTTAAGTATTTCGTCGGCTATTCCCTGGTCAACTTTTGGTCAAACCTCTTAACGCTTTAAAACGGAAATTGGCCCGTCTAAATGACGTTTTTTGGCCTGACCTTCAATCCGTACATCTTGTTGTCTCGGTAGTTAACACACTTGCTTATGTTACCCGCATAGCCATAAGGATACCTGCATAGCCATTAACAACAATTAGATTTCATGCATATATAGTCGTCCAACAACAGATGGATTCTTTAGGGAATACATGCCTAATTAATAAAAAGTTACCTGACATTACTCAGCCATCCAAAGATTTCATGTTTCTGGTCCCTGGTGACGGTGTAAGGAGCTTGGGGCATTTTGCTCCTGCCCTCTCTCAACCACAAATGGTCCCGCAGTCCCATATTTCTCAGATCAACGCGTGCCTTGGGGGTGTCTTTTGTTTTCTTCTCCCAATTCAAAACTGTGCCAACCACGGCTTCACCCACGTTCTTCTCTATATGCATGACATCCAGGTAGTATCTGGTAGCCAACCTGGCCCAATAAGGAAGTTCCCATAAGATGCTCTTGTGTGACCAGAACCTATACCGATCCGGCCTCTCTGGAATCGTGCGCAACACATCGGGATGATTGCTAAGCGGACCAAAGTCATACTCATTCAACACTGCCAATATTTCCTCCCCTGTCCATTGCTCCGGTGCCCAGCCCCTTTCTTCAGTCCCATCAAAAGCCTGTGCATCGTCCCTAAATGGATGGTCATGCGGAAGCCAACGACGGTGACGCATCTGGACAATCTTGCTGCAATGAGGACTGGAGCAATCAACAGTCATGCACTCTGAACAAGCCCTGTAACCCCTGGTGACGCTGCCCGACAACATACCCCTCCCAGGAAAGTCACTGATCGTGCCAACAAGCATGGCATGCATCCGGAACATCTCATTTTTGAACCGGTCGTAGACCAGGTGGCCGTTCAGACTCAAGTACCGAAGCTCCTCAATTACGGGTCTCAAATACACATCGAGACACTTTCCCGGATAACCTGGGCCTGGAATCAACAATGTGAGCATGTTATATTCCTTCTTCATGCACATCCACGGTGGAAAGTTGTACGGAATCAAAATAACTGGCCACACACTGTACTGAAGCTCTTTCTTGCCAAAAGGGTTGAAACCGTCGGATGATAGCCCTAGCCAAACATTTCGAACCTCTGATGCAAATTCGGGAAACTCCAGCACGTTCTTCTTCCAAGCCTCTCCGTCGGCGGGATGTCTAAGGGTGTCATCGTCAGGCACATTCCTCTCAGCCCACCATCTCATAGCTTCGGCCGTGAAAGCACACATGAACAACCGCTCAAGCCTATCAATCAGCGGGAAGTACCGAAGTATCTTCACAGCTTTCTTGTTCCCTTTAGGAGTGAACTTATACCGCTCTGTATTGCATAATGGGCAGTATTCAAGATCTGCAAGTCCTTCCCCGTAAAACAGAACGCAATCGTATCTGCATGCATGAATCTTGATGTAGGAAAGGCCGAGATCTTTAAGGATATGTCGCACCTTATGATGACTGGTAGGAAGCCGATGTCCGGGGGGCATCGCCCCACCCCATAGCCGAAGCCAATCATCAACCGATTTGACAGTGCCTTTGTTCTCCGTTTTGATCTTCATCACTCCCATGACAGATTCAAGGACAGTCTTACTGCATCCGGGGTACAACGGAGTCTGTTGCAATGCGATCAGGTTGTTGTACTTTTCCATACCACTTGTGTTGACCGGAGATCGGGGTAATGGCTCGAGTGGCTCAATATCAGGGAAACACTCCATCTCCGGAGGTGGGAGTTGCACATCTGGTGCTTCCTCAAAGACACCGCTCTCACGAGGAAACATATCGTTGATCCAGTTCGTTGTCGGATCATTGGAGGAACTCTCTCTCTCCGCAAATTGTCCATGATCATGAGGACCCGCAAACTCTGGTTCACCGTGATAAATCCAATTAGTGTATAGGACCCAAAATCCATATCTAGCCAGGTGTTGCTCCACTGTCTCTATGGAAAACCGGTGTCGTGGGGTGGCACACTTGCACTTTTTACACGGACAATAATGAAGTGTAGTGTCTCCACAGTTAGCCATCACAAAATCCAGGAAACTCCTAATTCCATCATGATACGCCTCATCCCATCTTCCAAGGGTAATCCAACTCTTGTCCATCCTGTAAATTCAAGAAATAAATATAGCTATATATAGATATGTATATATGCACGTACTACGTACGTACGCACGTACTAATTAATTAAAAAATTCATCATTACACACACACACATATATATATATATACACATGCATCCCTAAATTAATTAAAACATCGTCAATCTCCCTAATTAATTAAACACAATGTATTTTTTATATATACCAACAATATATTTTTAATTACAATTAAATTAATTAATATATATATACATTTTTTCATCAAATTCATCTAAAATCACCTATAAATCAACAATCAATCACTAATCTTCAACAAAACTTCAATTCTATCTAACCAATACAACATATATATCAACCCATTAATAATCTCATCTCAACACACACATATATATATATATATATATATATCAAATTAATCACACATTTATTCTAATTAAACTCTAAATTAACACACCTCTGCATATAACCAACTAAATCAACACACACAGCAATATACGTACCTTTCAAGCTTATGGCCGAGGTTTTGGACGATTTCAGAGCGTTTTGGACGATTTTATCGACGAATGAGCTCCATGATGCAGAAGGTTGATCTGATATAAGAGTTATAGCCGACGAATACCCTCCTCGTCGGCTATAACCAAAAACTTTTCGTCGGCTATAACTCTTATAGCCGACGAATACCATCCTCGTCGGCTATAACATAAAACGTTTCGTCGGCTATAGTTATAGCCGACGAGTTGTCGGCAGTCGTCGGCTATAATATTATAGCCGACGATGTGGCCGACGAAATAGTAGTTCGTCGGCTATAAGGGGTTATAGCCGACGAAGTACTATTTCGTCGGCCGTTTTTTTCCATATCGTCGGCTATAACCCCTTTTCTGGTAGTGTATTGAAGTAACCTTGCAGGACAAAAATGTCCAAAAATGTGCACAACAAGTCCACTCAAGAATAGCTTTTGAAGTTCCTTCCACTTTGATTTCAGTACCACCCAAGAATAGCTTCTCTTCAATGAAGTTATTGATTTGATAAAAAAAAAAAAAAAACAAAACAAAAGAAAAGCTTCTCTTATACTGAATTTCATAGGCTGCACATCAGAACACAACATGCATCTAGTATATTAATTAGGAGGGGAAGCCAAAACATTAAGTGCAGAAAGATCGAAGCAGGATCTACAAACTCAAGAACAGAACATGTTAGGAAAATATTGACAAATGAGTTGTACACTCTTATTATGATAGTACCACAAAAGAAAAATGAAGGAAAGACAAAAATAATTTCCTAATCAAGACCATGAATCACTTTATATATAGAACAGTTTTCGAAGAGGTTCACCTACACAGCCACTAAGCCAGGCAAATGAATCCACATATGAACGTACAATGCAATGAAATAGGCCTATAAACCAGGCAATGACAATAGATACGGAATCGAGTACATCTCCTTATATGGAAGAAACCACAAAAAGGATGCAGATAAATGACTGAGAAGAAACTTGAGGGCAATAGATTTGGCACAACCAATTTAATTAGTCCGGCCACAAACCTAATTAACCGTAAACCCTAAGCCAATTTGAAAATTACAATCCTGGTTTATACAGTAAATTTTGTTATGCCATGAGTCATGAGTGACAAACTGACGATAATCGAGATTGATAGATCCTCAAGAGACAAGCCTGAAACCTGACTACCCTACCATAATGCCCTTAATCCAAACATGAAAGAAGACCAATGCATAATCACTATCAGTCATTCTAATCGATCAAGGAATCAAAGCCTCAATGTAAAAGTCATCTCCCTCCTTGAACTACCTTACCAAAACACTGCCATAGACCTGATTGAGGTGCTTCTTGGCTGAAGACCCGGTCTCCAAAATGATACTGTGCTTCTCTAATATTATTGATTTGGTTTTGTACCTCTAACCACTTTCATGTATTCTTTCGTTCATCAGAACCGACGTATGGAGTTGAAAGTGAATCATGTTCCAAGTAGTATAAAAAAAAAATATAAAAATAAAAAAAAAAAAAATAAGAAAGAGTATTTATCAAAAAGAGAATCCCTTAATTAAATTTTGTTATGAAGTGGAGTTCTAGTAGGAGACTAGGTCGGCTGTTTGTACGTACGTAGTATATATATCCCACACAAAGAAGAATACAAACTAAACCCTCATCTATTCTTCGAATTGAAGTTCGAACCTGAACCCTAGCTCGACTGGATCATTGTTTCTGTGAGTACTCAAGTAAGTTTACTACTAATTATCTCATCTGAGGATCATTATATAAGATTTGATATTTGCACGTTGCTTATATTCAATAGAAAACAGTGATCAGAGAATTATACCAGATCACTCGACTAGTTGTTAAATTTTGTCCAATTTCTCTTGGCAAACACGCTGGTCATGAACCTTCTTTAATTTTCTTCTTTTTTCTTTTTCGTTTTAGGCTTTTTTGATCGAAGGTTTAGGGTTTACTGGATAATAACTAAAGTAATATGTTTATCTGCTTGGCTTGTTTTGACCTATAGAGACACGTCTTCCTTCTTCCCGTTTTCCTTTTTTTTTTTTTTTTTTTTTTTTTTTTTTTTTTTGAGAGAAATTTTTTACTGGTTTTGTTTGCTTGTTTAGGGTTTGGATCGATTGTTATTTCTTCAGGGTTTTTGTCATGCCAACACGGCTCACATTGGTTCCTTTTAGATATATGTATCTTATTATTTTATTATTATTATTTTTTGTCAAGTGATATGAGATTTTACATGTTGAAAGATGATATTGCTGAGATTTTGAGAGACTCAAATTTAATAGATGTTACTGATCAACCATGCATTAGACGCTTATATATGCCTTGATATGTGTATAAAGAGAAATTGATTCTACTGTATTGAATAATTAGCTAGCTAGGGAATTTCCTTGTATGTATGTGTATAAAGAAGCTGGAAATTGATGCTACTGTATTGAATAATTAGCTAGCTAGGGAATTTTTCCTTGTATGTATGTGTTGCTAAAACAATATGTTGTTGCTTTAGTCTTCTTCTTGTTTGTGGCCTTCGGTCTCTTATTTAATTTCCATTGTTTGTGTAATGCAGGTTTGGGAATGTATCAGTACAATTTCTCAGGAATCGACAGTGGTGAGTTTGACTCAGTTTTCTGTTAACTAAAGCAGGGTTGCAGGACATTATTTATTTTGCTATATGTAGTTTATGCAGGAAAAATGGGACAGGTTGCATATGAAGACTATATTAACTGGAAGATAGAGTTAATGAGTGAAGCCCACAAGAAAGAATTCCTGAAGGAGCTTGAACAGAGTAAAGCCGAAAAAAAAGACCTTAAGAGACGGATTGATAAAAGTGAAACAGAAAAGGAAGAGCTTAAGAAGAATCTTTTGTGGAGCGAGGCTCTGAAGAACGATCTAAAGAAAGAGCTTGCGAAGAGTGAAACTCATAAGAAAGAACTCAAGAATAAATTGTTTGAGTTGCAGGGTGAGGCTGAGAAAAAAATTCTGAAGAAAATAGAGTTAATGAGTAATCTTCAACAACAAAAGAGAGATCTTGAGGAACAATTCAATATGAAGATGGTTGAGCTTACGACACAGCTCGAAAATATTGACAGAAAGAAAATCTTAAGGATGAGCTTGAGCAGACTAGAGTCGAGAAGAAATATCTTGAAGCTGAAAAGGAAGAACTTGCAACTGAAAAGGAAGAGTTTGAAAATGAAAATATATATCTGGAGGAAGAGCTTGCACAGAATGAAGCTCGCAATGACGTTCTTAGGAAACAACTTGAGAAGACTGAAGCTCATGAGAAAGAGCTAAAGACTGCGTTTGAGGAGAGCGAAGCACAAAACGATGATCTTCAGAAACAACTTGAGGATTGTGAAGCTGAAAATTTGGAACTTGAAAATGAAAACGAACGGCTCAAACAAGAACTTGAGGAGAGCAAAGCCGAAAAGATAGAGATTCAAGAACAACTTAAGCAATGTGATATGCAACTGCAACAAATGGTAGGTTTCTGTTTTTTTTGTTTTTTGTTTTTAATCAGTTTTCATTTCTTCTTTAGACTAATATGCTGATACACATATGTATATGTAGCAAGATGAAGCTCAAAAGGAAGACCTTAAGAAAGATCTCAAGCAAACTGAAGTTGAAAAGGAAAATCTAAAGAAAGAACTTGAGAATAGTGATGCTCAAAATCAAACTCTTAAGAAAAAGATTGAGCAGATTGAAGCTGAAAAGAAACATATTGAGGAAGAGCTTGAGGAGTGTGAAACTGAAAGAGAAGATATTGAAGCTGAAAAAGAAGATCTTGAGGAAAGGCTCGAGGCATGTGAAGCTGAAAAAGAAGATCTTGAGGAAAGGCTTGATGCGTCTGAAGCGGAAAAGGAAGATGTTGAAAGAGAAAAAAAAGATCTTGAGGAAAAGCTTGAGCAGAGCCTTGCCGAAAGGGATCATCTTAAGAAAGAGCTTGAGCAAAGGGAGGCTCTAAATGCAGATCTCAAGAAAAAGATTGAAGTTGTAAGAGCAGATCTTAAGAAAGAGCTTGAGAACAGTGATGCTGAAAAGACAAAACTAAAGAAGGAACTTAACCAAGTAGAATCGAAACTTGAAAAAAAGGTACGTCTTTTTTAACTTTATATTAGTTTTCTTTCATCATTTTGAATTATAATTTAGAAGTTTGATTTAGTACTATCCTAACCCGATACATTGTGTTATATATGTAGCAAATAAGTGAAGCTGAAAAGGAGGAATATTTTAAGAATGAGATTGCACAAAATGTGGCGGAAAAACAAGATATGAGGCAAGAACTTGAGAATAGCGAAGCTATAAATAACAGTCTTCAGAAAACACTTGAGGAGAATGATGCTGAAAAGGAGGAACTTAAGGAAAAGCTCAAGAAGAGTGAAACTGAAAAGGAAGAGCTCAAGGAAGTTGTTGTGCAGATAGAAGATAAAAAAGAGGATCTCACGAGGAAGTTTGAGCAGGCTGTAGCTGGGAAGAAATCGCTTCACGAATTAATAGACGCAAGGAATAATCAAATCATAAGGGTATTGTTTCTCTCTACTAACTTCAACTAAACTTCTCTTAGTTGACTGAAACACGAACTATGTGCCTATGCAGCGGAGTGAAGATAAACTGGAAGCTGTTAAGAGAGAACTTGAGGAGACAAAAGCTGAAAAGATAGCAATTATAAAACAAAGGGAAGTTGAAAGAGAATCATTTAAACGGCAGGGTGCAGTTGAAGTGGAAGCTGTTAAGAGAGAACTTAAGGAGACCAAAGCTGAAATGATGACATATATAAAACAGAGGGAGGTTGATGGTGAAGATTATAAACGGCAGGTTGAAGTTGAAGTGCAATCTCTTATGAAAGAACTTGAAGTGAGCAAAGCTGAAAAGATGGCATTTAAAAAGCTACTTGAGCAGCGCGATCTGGAACTTCAACAACTGGTCGAACACACGGTATTCTTCTTTCTTTTGAATCTTAATTAATTAAAATAAGTTCCATTTTAGTGTTAAAATTGGACAATGAACTAGAACACTGAATTATGTTTTAACAAATGTATTCCACGTGTTTATTAAAATCAGTCACAGACTCACAGTGTTTTCGTATGCTTTAGAGAAATTAAAGTGGTATAGTTATATAACCAAACCTGAATTTGTGTATGCTTGTTTCAGGATAAGAAGGTTACTTTAGAGAAAAGCAAGGTTGATGACTTGCTGGCAAACTTAGCAGAAGAACGCCAGGTTTGCTTAATTTCGAGTATCTGTAATGATGAATCATATTACAAATATATGTGTAAATATTGGCATGAAGTTATGAATTAACTCGATTTTCTTTTGCTTTGTATGATCGAATAGAAATGGCAGAGCGAGAAGGAAAGACTTCAATGTATCAATGCTGAATTGGAACAGAAGCTTGAAGATGCCAACAAGATACACATCACCATAGAAGAAGAAGAAGAAGAAGAAGATGATGATCTAGAAGTTGTTGATGATACGTGGTTGAGAATTTAAAGCTTCATTCAGTAGTAATAACCAAGGTTTTAAAAGGCTAAGGCGTAGCCGAGGCGTTCTCGGGAGAGCCTTGCCGCCTTGAGACTTGAGGCGTATAAGGCGTGAGCCTTACGATATATATATATATATATATATATATATATATATATATATATATGTGTGTGTGTGTGTATATCTATATGTGTATAAGAACATATATGTATATAAGATACATATATAACACATGAAAATCCACAAAAGAGTTTTTATATATATAAGATTCAATTTTAACTATTTTTTCTACTACAAACTGTCTGGGCGAGTCCAAGACAGAAAACAACACATAAAAAGAAAAATGAACTGTCAAAGTAACAGCAATATAAGATTGGCTTTTCTCTACTAGTTGTTCACAAGTTGGACTATGAAATGTTTTCTTACCATTCAAATAATCTTCAGGACCGAAAGAATCCAACTCTCCAGTCAGAGACTCCAATCCCAGCATTGAAGAAGGAATGGCTCCAGTAGGCCTCTGAAATCTGCAACCATTTCAAAGAACAAAACAATTAAGACCCAAATGTCACTCCACTTTACAAAAAAGATGGTATAAATTGGCATTACAATATCAGCAAATACAATCACAAAAAGTAGAAAAAAAATTACACCAGTACTTCATAAGAAAGTAATATACATAACATTGTTAACTAGTAAATGCATTAGTAAAAAAAATATCAGGGCATAAAACTACACCCAAAAACACCTCCTGTGATGTCAAAAAATCAGTAAAAATGTTTTTTTTTAACTGTCCAACTAAAGACCAGATATATAACAGAAACAACAAACAAGCACCCTATATATGTGAAACATCCTCATATAAAAGAAAGCATCTCAAGTGATATGAACTCGATGGCTACCCTGTAAAGGCCATGAACTAGATTAGGATCACTCTAAACAGTCCCTAAGCTATACAGCAGCAAGAGACCATTCAGCCAGTTACAAATTTACAGTAAAGGGGATATGTTGAATTCAGATATTCTAAACATCTGACTAAATGTTTAAAATAGAGTTCTTTAGAGTTCTAATACAAACCATAAACTCAGCTTAAACCTTAATTGAATTCAGAAGCAACCCAACTAGGTTTATTAACCGGGCTTAACAACAACAAACCCTAATTGAATCACAAAAATCAAACTAAACCCCACATGAATCCATAAACATGAATCAAAATAGTTGAAGAAAAATAAAAAAGGGGAGTCATACCGCGAAAGCATTTGCCTTTCGAAATCCATCCTCATCGGGAAAGCAGTACCATAAGTGTTGGCCAAGATTCTCCTCTCCATCTCCGCTTCCATCTTCTTCGTCGATTGGTGAGCAGATTCGACTGGGTGGATCCGGACGAGATTGCTCTTGACGCTGTTAAGGCCAAAACGGAGCGTGTCGTTCTGGATCCCTCCGATTTCGTGCTCGATGTTCTGGATCTCTCTCTCTCTCCTGAATATTTGTTATTCGACGGAAAAAGAAAACCGGAAAATTTTTTCTGGGCGTGCGCGTTTAACGCTTTTCACGACGCCTCGGACGCCTTTGACGCCTTGCGCAGCGCCTTTGGCGCCTGTGCGCCTAGGCAGCTAGGCAGAGGCTTTTTCTTCAACGCCTACCGCTTTTTGAGCCCGAAGGCGCGCCTGAGGCGCGTTTTTTAAAACACTGGTAATAACTCTCAAGGCCATCTAGTCGTACCTTTGCTAAGTTCTGGGGTTGTCACCTACATGCATGTGCCTAGCTTAATAGATTAAGATGCTGGACTTGATGAATGATCGAAGTTCATTGTTTTACCTTCTTTTTTTTCTTCAATTTAGATTTGTAGACATTCCATATTTGAGGTTTTCAGTTATTCAGAAGTGAGATTAATGGTCTTTCTGCAGTTCATGATGATTTATAGCTTATATGGAATGATTTCCCCCCATCTTAAAATGGTTGCTTTGTCTTCTAAATGTGACTTATTTTCTTGATTGTTTCCATCTCTGGTTATGTAGTTTGTTTATTCTGTATTAGTTGGTCCTGCCATTTTGTTGGTACGGTGAATTTCATTTCGTCAGAAATAGAAAATGGTGCCTGGGTTTTATTCACTGGAATGTATTAACAGGCCACTATTCCCAATATGAAGCAACTCCCCAAATAGTCAAATACTTCAGTCATGGAACTGCTGAAAAGGGAAGACTAACTCTAAAGATTAGCCAAAATTGGTGATTCGATTTTATACGCAGTGAACTGAATTTCAATGAGAAGTCGCAAATGTGAGTTGCCATCTGAAACAAATGCATTTGTTTACTTCTCCCAACTGTTACCTTAGACTCAGTATCTTATCTGTAGACGATTTATAGAGGGCATATGTAACAACGTCTTCAGTAAGTTTTTGGTGCATTTACATCCCCAGTTACCAAGGTTCTAAAAATCCCCGCCTAGCTCCGCCTAGGCGCCGCCTAGGCTGTAGGCGGAGCTCGGCCGCCCGGATTTCATGCTGCAGGCATTCACCAAGCGGCAAGCCGCCCAGGCGGGTCAAGGCGGGTCAAGGCGGCAAGGCGGGCGGGTCGGGCCGAGGCGCTGGGCTGGACTCTGGGCCGGGTCGGATCAGTCTGAACCCGAAAAAAAAAACCTAAAAACCAAACCTAATTCTTGATTTTCTTCTGTACTCTCACTCTCTCAATTTGAATTGCTAATTTCTTGACTATTGCTATGTTGAATTGCTATGTTGATTGTTATGTTTAATTGCTAATTTCTTAACTATTGCTATGTTGAATTGCTATGTTGATTGTTATGTTTAATTGCTATGTTGAGACTTGAGACTATTGCTATGTTGAATTGCTATGTTGATTGTTTTGTTTAATTGCTATATTGAGACTTTAGACTATTGCTATGTTGAGACAATGAGACTTGAGAGTTGAGACTATTTGCAATGTTTGTAAATTTATAGGTTGGGTTGTTTGTTTTTAGAGAAATGTTATGCTAAATTTTTCCAAATTATTCATATTAAACTATTTTTAAATTAAATATTTATTAAATAAATATGAAAAATGTAAATCGTCTAGTCCCCGCCTAGTCCGTCCAGGCGCTAGGCTATGGGTCGCCGCCCGCCTAGCGCCTTTTAGAACCTTGCCAGTTACTATGGAGCTCTAAGGCACGCCTGCTACCGGCCTAAAGCCAAGTTAGTAAAGCAGGAGAAAAAAAAGAAAAGCAGCAGATTTAGAAAGATCTGTTCCTTATAATGGTGGTACAACCTAGTACTTTTATGTCGATCAAATTTCAAATTTCTGATTCAACTCAAGATGTGTCGTGCGACTTGGAAGACTTGCACACACCTTTGAATGCAACACAAGCCTTGGCCCAAGTGTCAGTTTAGGTTTCTAGGGAGATCTCCAATGCGAATAGAAGACTAAAGAGTCGGCTATTTTATGATGTCTGTCATTGTCATCAAGGACTACAATCCCCTGTCAATTGAGGAGAGATCTGACGGAGTCATTTTGCACTGAAAATGATATTATAAAGCTACTGCAAACCAGAAATAAATAGATGAAGAAATTCTTAAACATGAGCAACATACCTCAACTACACTGGTGGGTTTGGTACAACTGGGCTTTTAAGTAAAACTTGACTTATACTTATAAATATAAAGTGGGTGGGAACAGTTTCTCATTTTCTATTGAAAATTACACATATTTTTTCAAAAGCTACCGACATGTTGTGTTACCAAACATAAAACTGACTAATACGGAGCTTATAAGCTCCCCAAACGCACCTATATGTTATAGCCACCATCATCATTTGAATCTCAAACATACAAAAGTGAAAACATAAGCACACATAAGTTACGTCAACAAGGACTTGAAAGATAGATGAGCAGGAAAGAGGTTATAAATTTGTTGAATCAATTTAATAGATGATCCTATTCGCCATTTTTAAAACGTCAAAGACAAAACCTACACCATTAAACCTAGTTCACAATGTTCCTAATGGCCTACGTTCTGGACGAGAACTCTAAAAAGAGAAAGAAATGTACCAATTTACAGATCTGACTGTTTAACACAGGCAACTTTCTATATACAGACAAATTCTATATTTACTATGGAAATCCAAAATCTGGAAACCCTAATGAACCACCTTGATCACCAGGGGGAGGTGGAGGTGGAGGAATCCACTTGCGTTCAGCAGGCGCACGCACTGAGTTTGTATCTACCGAGGTTATGTCATGAATGCTTGATCTTTTCCTTTCCTTCTTCCCCGAGCTTTGGCGAAGGAAAAATTTCTGAGCATGACTAGCCACTTGTGTGGGTGTTCTCGTCACAACTACATTTCTTGAAATGCTTCTCCAATCACCCTTACCAAATTGCTCTAGTCCTACCAGAAACAACCTGTCGCAAGAAAATAATTTAACATCAGCAGTCAAACTAGAAAATAACATATTTCCCAAGATTGGCGACTGTTCACAGAATTAAAGCATGTAATTGCATCACAAAACAAAGAAGGTGTATCTGTATCATGAAAATAAACTGCATACTGTGATTTGTAGATGGATGACCAATCAGATGTCCAGTAAGAAATAATTAAACAAGAATTTCACAAGTCTGCACTCAATTACTATATATAGTCTTGACACTTAGAATGACAACCCTGTTACTAAATAAAGTTTAATTAGGTTCTGAATTTTATCACTTTTGGTAAAAGTTAGTTGTCTTGGTATCTTTCTAAAGCACAATCACCAATTTTACTTCGCTGCAACTTCAGCAACAAAATCACATTCTAAGTTTATGTGTTCAACAATACAAAATCCAACTGTCAAAACTGAACAATACCCCAGGCCAAATGAACCGAATTTGATTTGCAAACAATATTTAAGCACCCGCTGCCATAGTGGAAGAACAATTACACAAACAAAGTCGAGAATACCAAAAAATTCATTCCCCTAAACAATCTTGGTTAATGATAAGCACTAAAACCCAGAGTCAATTTCTAATTTAACACTAAAAATCAAGAAACAAAGAACTACAAAAATAAAAGAAAAATAGAGAAAGAAAGAGAGAACGAAATTACTTGTGCTCAACTTCACTCCAAGGTTTCCCCTTCTTCCTCTCCGCCGCCTCAGCGCCGCTGTTATTACCCTTGCAGCCATCAAAAGAGATCTGACTCGCCGTGTCCCACCCTCCCGCCGCCGCCGCCGAGTCATCAGCATAACTCGGCAACTCGACTCGGCCCGAATCAATCTCCACGACATCATGCACCAGCGTCTCATAGTGCTCCAAAACCTCCCCAGCCGTTTTTCCGGGAACCATCTCGGCGATCCGCTCCCACCGATCCGGCAAGTCCTCGGAGAAGCTCACCAGGGCCTGCTCGAACAGCTTGTCCTCCGATCGAGTCCACCGACCCGATGACGACCGCGGCGGCCAACACGGCGGCGCTTCGTGGAACATTAGGGGTTTAGATTGGCTTTAACTGCTTTAGGAGTTGTACAAAGGTTTGGTGGAAGATTCGGAAAGGCTGTGTTTTTATAGAAGAGAAAGACAGAGAGAGGAGATTGTGTTTGGTCTCTGTGAACGAATACGAGAGTATTTTATAGTCCGGGACTTCCAAATCAACACGTTTTTTCCTTTGTAGTGTTTCTCTTCTTCTTTTTTTTTAATTGGGATTTCATGTCGTTTCCAGCTGTACCTCCTATAGTGCCAGGTGTAGAGGGCACCTATTTTCCGGTTGTACTTTCATATTTTCTTGGCCGGAAAATTCTTGAATGTTGATTCCTTTGCCGACTATTTTAGCTCTCATCCCACGTATTTAGGGGTAAAATAGAAAGGGTAAATTATTTTAGAGATTTTTTAAAACAAATCGTGTTTTGAGATTGCGGCTTAAAACTAATTTTTTTTGTATATTTTGAAGTATTTGAGATAGTTATTATGAAAAAAACTTGCGTCCATACCAGTATGGATGCAGCCATTCATACTCTCATATCTGGTCCGATCAGAACTTGACACATGCTTTTGTATTTATCTTTTATTTTCTATTTATGAATAGATTTTATTGGTTTTAATAGTTACAAAATAATAGGAAAAGTGAAACCAAAATAAAAGACGTGCAGCTGCGACCTACGCCCTTCTGTGCAGTCTCCTTAGTCTCAGAAGAACCCACGAACTCGAGGAGTCGAATAAACCACGAACTCGAGGAGTCTCAGAAGAACCGTTTAGTATGCAAATATATACATATTGAGCACTTATGCAAAATTTCATCCAATTCGGTGATCATTTGAACCTCAGTATATCGTGATTTACACGAACAGTTCATATTGAACAAATTCTATATATTCACTTATTTCTTATCGCTTTAATACCTTAACAATCACCAAATTTGATGAAACTTTACAGATTTGATTTATACGTATATATCTACATGCTGAGCGATGGAGATGTAAAAATATGACCGAAAAGAGTGTCAAATAGAGAACTCCGCACTTTGATTTCAAAACGAAGCTCCGCTTTGGATAGGAATTGGTCATTATTATTCATCTATTAGTTTCCTTCAGGATATATATACTGTAGGCCGAAAACCAGTAACTGCATGAAAGAGCTTGTCATACCAACTTGAGCTATCACAATTAACCCTGCCAATTTCTACTGAAGAAAATCTTGAATAAAGTTGTTTTCTAATTCTGGGATCTCATAGATTCTTTACCAAATTGGATGACGCTTTGGAATATCTATGAAATATCTATGACGCTTTGGATTCTCAAATTGGATTCAATACATGTACAAAATGTTGACAACAAGCTTACACATAAAGGAACAGAGGACCATGCAATCAAATGTGGAACTATGAGCATACTGCACTTGCTATGAGGTCACCTTTCCGCATGGAGATGCACCTTGGGGTACAATATGGGAAGTAATACACACATTAAACATCTTTACTTCCGCTGCTTTTTAGGTTGGGACTCTGACTGGACATCGCCCTGCAAATTAAGACTTTTTTAGTGGATAAGATGGTAAAAAACTGAGTAAGCGCTTCAACATAAAATCAATACACAGAGAAAGATTGATTAACACAATTGTCATGTAATTTCCTGCTTAGTTGGAAAACAACAATCCAGGAAATGAAATGCATTTAAGGCTTTAGATTGAGCTCTTCCGTGAGTTTATTGGCAAGACTTCTGATTTCTCAAACTATCGGTCCAAGATATAATATGCATTCATCAAAAACCAGATTTGTGTACATAAATTTCCAGCATATGCATGAGCAATCCATAGTAGCTCATAGCCAATCAAAAAACTATGTATCATTAATACTAATGTCTCTGAAATAAATTACATTTAAAATGGCTGAAAAATGCTTTCGCATCCATCTCTACTAGACACAGATAACCATTATGTTTTCGTGTCATATTTTTTATTTTATTATGTGTTATTTTCTCCCACTGAAAGCAAGAGAACCATAGATTGAAAAGAACAAAAAAATAAACACAGGAAGGGAGAGAGAAAACACAAAAGAAAAGAAAATGGAACTGAAGTTTACATCCACTAAAGACTTTGTTGGAATATAACAAACTATAAACCTGGAAAGGTAGAAAGGTAGAAAGGTAGAAAGGTAGAAATTTGAAGTTAAACAGTTTCAAAAGAAAGAGGTGATTTATAGCTGCAGTAGTTATTGGAAAGGTTAGGGTAGTGGGGAATAGGGAACCACATCTCCTCCATCCAGACAAGCAAAAGTATATAACCCACAATACATTGATCTACAAAGGAACCATCAGCCCTTGAGTAATGTTTATATAATGCTCTGTGAAAACCATACAAGTCTTAAATACCTCCACAAATCACCATAAGTGCATCCCTGGATCCTTCAAATACCTCACAGCAACGGGTATGATTTTTCGCCGTTAATAAATATCACCCTGCAAACTGAAGTTTACATCCACTAAAAGACTTTGTTGGCTCATTTATGCAAATAGGCGACTCAAGAATCTGTATAGAATGTAATTCCCCTAGTCTTTGAAGTCTAAAATATCAGCGGGGTGATGTTCTAGAAAAACGGTACCTCACTGTCTAAATAGGAAAGATTTCAATCAGAATTTCTAAGGGTCTGGTTATTCTGAAAGCAGCGGAATTTTATGAAAATAAGGATATGGAATCTTTATTGCTGTGGGATGCAAACATACTAACTTTTCTGGAAGAAGAGGAACATCTAACAGTCTTAGTGAAGATGGGGGAAAGCATGAAAGAATAATTCTAAGATGTTACAGCAAAGGTGACTTGTGGAAAGGCTATGGATCTTCTGGGTTGGGCGGGCCTCCAAGTTCGAATCCCAACTTTCCTTCAAGTTCTGCGAAAATCTCAAGAGATATTGGAATCAAGAAAATAACAGGACAAGAGATACCAGTATTACACCAGTCTGGGAATAGGACATAACTACTAGCATGGCCCCAGTGAGGGTTCAAGGCATCAGCCCTAGAGGCCTCAGGTATCACAATAAGGATTAGGTTGCATCACACCCAGGGTTAGTTGCATCACACAAACCTGGAGAGAAGAAAAGGCTCTCAATTTTGCCCATGCCTTATAAAGGGAGGCTAAGATAAATCTAGAACAAATAATTCTATGCCTTTTAAAGGGAGGCTAAGATAAATCTAGAACAACTAATATAAAATCCCAACAATAAGAACTTTCCTATTCTGCCCCAAAGAAATCTAGCAGTAATTCCCAACACATCAGCCTATATAAACTCCAAAACAAACCAAGAACCCAGCAACACCCATCACACTCTACAAGATGCCTAATCAAGCCATCAGCCTTGGGATCATATTTACCAGGCTTTGGATAAACCCTAGAGGTCTTCCACCCGTGTTATTCATCCAGTAATCTTTTCTCATAAAAGGGATGCAGCGGATACATTGTAATTTGGTTTGTCTTTTTTCTATTCTAAATGCACTCCTTGTCCGCATTTCACTGCTTGCAATTTTTTCTTATGAAAAAACAAAACTTTCATTCACAATAGATAAAAAGAACTTGAAAAAAAAAAAAAGACAATGAGAATTTGTAGAGAATGCTTACGGCGGTTGAAAGTTGCTCGCGGATATAAGCCATTGATCGTAGCATGGCACCTAATGTATCCCTAGACACTTGAAACTTAACCTCTGACTCTCCTGTAGTTGTCTCCGTGTCTTGAAGCTGAAGAATAGAGTGGAAAAAACTTTGTATTAATAAATCAAAAACTAAAAGTAAACAAGACACAAAATCCCCCTCAACATATGTAAGATAAGCAAACTGATTTGCCTTTTGGCCTTGGACAACAACAACAACAACAACAACAACAACAGATGTAAGAAATTAAACATTTCCGACACCGTATATAAGAATATCTTCAGCAAGAAGTGTGAGCAAGCCCCATCATGCACAAAAACATATGTAAGAATATCAACTACTGCTAGCCAAAGGATTGGCAGAAAGTCGCTTAAAATCACTTATTGTTAATAAAAGCCGGGCATATTCAAAATCAAGTTTCACACTCAGATATATCACATTTCCTTTCCAAGAAATTCCCTTCTACCCTGCTCTCTAGATCTGAGCTCACTTCACCCCCAGTGACTTTATCTGAAATGGTCAACTCCTTATGTAACAATTGTCAGACAAGAAAAATGAGAGCTCTCCAGTACCGAGTAAGATTAGTACTGAAATGTCTGCTACTGATTCACCTCCCTTAAAACAGCCAAGTCAAAAGAAGAGTTTGTGTGTGTCTACACAACAAACACAGATATATATATATATATATATATATATATATATAGGGATATATATATATATAGAGAGAGAGAGAGATATATATATATATATATATATATATATATAGAGAGAGAGAGAGAGAGAGAGAGAGAGAGATTCTAGACTAGTTTGATTGTAAACATGGACTAGGCTTGCTCTGAACTTGAACACTAATCTACCATTCCAGTTGACAAAGATCAATCACAAATGCACTTAAAGTGAATCAACTAAGAACACTACAGTAACTACAAACTGCAAAACCCATGACTCCCGAAAGGGAGGCAATGAAATTGATAATCCAAAATTCAAGCTTAAAGTATTAATTTTTGTACCTTTAAATTTATAACAGCAACCTTATTAGCTGGTGTCGAGAGCTGGTCACTTATGTAGGCCATAGATCTCAACATTGGCTCCAATGAAACCCTCGAGAGCTGAAATTTAACCTCTGATTCTGCTGATGGAATCCTGCTATAATCGTGCAACTGCAGTGTTTATAAGCAAAATGTTTTAGAAAAGGCAAAATGAATCAGTTGCTTAGATGGAAAAAAAAAAACTGTGACAGTGTAAAGATACATGATCACTAGCCCAATACTAAAGGTAATAATATTCAACGGACTTGAAGTACGACAGAGATATAATATCATAAAGGGGCTTCATGTATAAATGCACTGATATCCGGTTTATGATAATTCAGTAAGTCACAACTTTTTTGTATGATTTCAATTTATCATACACGCACCTTCAGGTTTATGACAGCTACTCTATTTCCTGGTGCTGAATTCTTGTTCTCCATAACCCAAGTCATTGACTTAAGATGAGGAAGTACCACCTATAGAAAAGCCTCCAGATCAATATATGGCATCACACTCAGAACAGAAGGAAAGAACAAAAGGATATACACATGAACAGAAACAATGAAACAAATAAAATATAAAATAAAAAAGAAATCTTCCTAACCATATTCTCAGGAGTACCATCATCCCGTAGAAGGGACACCGGGGCCATCCGTGGCGAATTCAAATCAGAAACAGATTGAGCTGGTGCACCGGCATCATTAAGATTAAATCGCCTCATAACTTCATCTTGGCGTGGCCACAACGAAGGGGTCATATCTGAATTTGATGTAGAGTTTTTCTTGTCCTCGTAGCCAGTCCCAGTAAGCTGAGAGCTAGGAGGTGTAACTTTAGCTACATTTTTCTTCACAACAGACACCTTCTTCCCACCATCTCGAAGAGCAGTCATTGCTGCATTAAAAGTTTCTATAGTAGTAGCCCCATCCTCAGCATATCTAATGGCTTCCCGACAGAGATTGTTATACCGTAATGTCAGAGACTCTTGGTCACGCAACTCACCACTACGTTCATCTAGGCCAGTTCCGTTCTTTGCATTTCTTGTCCATCGTTTCAAAATGTAATGGGAAGGTAGTGTAAGCACATTTGTAACTGTAAAGACTGTTAAAACATGTCTACAGAGAATACCTGAATACTCAAACAATTGACAACTACAGTTGGCTCTCATCTCAGGATAGTTTAATGTAACAATGTAGGCCTTGTGGTCATCCTCGAATTTTGCAACTCTAAATGTGCTGATAGCTCCATCACCTTCAATTCTATTTGCCGTGTAGACAAAAGTTTCAACTAGCTCTTCTTGAAATTTCGCAAAAACTTTTCTTGTATACAGATTGGCTGCCTGTTTCTCCATGGGTGATGGTGTTCTCAATACTGGTGTAGTGCAGATTGTATCAAAGTCGGCTTCTACTTCCCTTTCAAACCAGTTCTCTAATGCTCTTTCATACTGCCTAAAGAACATTGGTAATGTAGTCTGCTGATTCACATAGCCTTCAAAGAAGGAAACCTCATACCCTTGATTGGGAGATATAGAAGCGAAAAAAGAATCCCGAAAATACACAGGTACCCATTGAGCACGAGCAGTATACAGTGATTGAAGCCAATCGTTTCTCCTGAGATCATACTTATCAAGGATACAATCCCAAGACAATTCAAACTCCTCAATCGTTTCAGTCAAATTGATACAATTGTAAAGTTCCACCTGAAAATTGGGATGTGCTAGACATACGTGAGCCAACCTTTCCTGGCCTTCCCTCAGAACATGCCACTTGCTAATGCAGTGGCGAACTTCAGGAAACACTTGAGAAACTGCTGTCTGTATGGCTCTGTCTTGATCAGTCGTAACAGATACAGGTCGGCAATCATTCATGGCGGTAAGGAATGTCTTGAATAACCAATTAAAAGATGCCTCTGACTCATCTAGAAGTAATGCACAACCAAACAAGATTGTCTGACCATGATGGTTCACTCCGGTAAATGGAACAAATGGCACTCTATATTGGTTTACTCTGTACGTAGTATCAAGTGTAACAGCATCACCAAAATGAGAGTAAGCTGCTCTTGACCTTGCATCTGACCAAAACACGTTACCCATGTGATTTTCTTCATCAAGTTGTATTGCATAAAAGAAACCAGGGTTTTCAGCCTGCATTTTCTTGAAATACTCCAGCAAATTCTGAGCATCCTTCCCTAATGTCCTCCTTCGACCACAAGGCCGAACAGGGTTTACTGGAGCAATATTCTTAACTTGCCTATTGGATTCTGCAGATGAAGCACTCCTAACTAGACGGTTTTTCTCTACAGGGGCACGGCTCCCATCCATGGTGACATACATAACACCACTGGGAACAATCCCCACCCCTTGATACGCTTCAGCCACATTCTTGGCAGCACCAGCAAAATGCCGCCGAGGCCGCAGATAATGCACCGGACTCGGACTCGCTAATGCATGACTATGCTCCTTGACAAACTTCGTTGAAACCCATCTCCCACCACCCCTTGACTCTATCCTAAGCATCGCTTCACAACTATCACCCTGTCTCCTCTTCGAGCCCTCTTTCCCACACACAAAATCCTGAGCAGTGGTTGCTCCGTCGGAATTAGCACGACTAGACTGACCTACTCTGGAGCTAAACCCCAACCGCCTGGCGTATTCCTCGTACAAATTCCTGGCAGCCTCCTCGGAATGAAACTCCATGCCCACATACGGCTCAGGAATCTCCCCCTCCTCATCATGAGCCCGAACATTGTCGCCATTATTCACTTCTCCACCTTCACTACGGTCGGCGTCATCTCCCATTCCACTATGTCCTACAGCTCTAACATCAATCACCTGAACATCCATACCAAATTGAACTATACAAATCCCTGTGAGCTAATCAAGATAGCACAATTACTAAACCTAGTAGCTCTCAATCTGCACACAATCCGAAGCAGAAAAAGAAACTGATTCACAGTTAGAGATATACCTAATCATTTTCAGGGTTTATGGGGGGAAACTAGGTTCAAGAATTACACAGTTAAGAAATTGAAATTGCAAGAGTAAAATTGGAAAGGGGAGAAGGAGGAGGAGGCTGACCTTGAAGGTTGCGGTGTCATATTCCGAGAGAGAGAGTGGAGAAATTGAGAAGGAGATAAAGAAGCTAGGGCGTAGGTGGAATCTTGACACGGCGTTCGTGGCGATGGGGATCGCTGGGGTTCGCTGGGGTAGTCTGTATGTGATGGGAACCCTGTTAGTAGAGAAAGAGAGAGCCTCGAGCGACTGTGGAAATTAGAAACGAGAGAGAGAGAGGGCGGTCTTGTCCGTGTGCACGGTAAGAAACAAGATTGAAGGGGCATTATTAATTTTTCTTTCTTTGTATGACCATATTGGTTAGCTTTTTTATTAAAAACAAATTGCAAGTGTATCTTTTTTAAGAAAAAATAACCGAACTACTTGCCGGTTATAAGCCGAACTCACCATTTTTCACTTAAATGATAAGAGACTCTACATACTGAATAGTACTCGGCAAAGTAACGTAAATTTGATCAATAAACCAATAGTTATTGAAAGGATAAATCTAATGGGAGGAGCCCAAACAATGCACGAATACAACCAGTAGTATCATTATCTTGTATAAATTTTGTAAAACTCTCTCTTTTTGTTTTTTAGATTAGGTAAATAACTCGAGTTCTACAACAAGTCAGTTCTACAACAAGTCTTTCGTGAGTCGAACTCACAACCCCCTACTTACGAATGGGAGACTATGCTGCTAGACCAAATGGTACTCCGTTAAACAAACTTTTTTTTGCAAAGATTTTTATGAATTCTTTAAAAAAAAAATATATATATATATATATATATATATAAAAGGAAGTACAAAATCATTACCCATTTTAATAGATTCAAATCTAATAGATTCCTTTTTCTTGAAATTCATATTTAATAGATTCCTCATTTTAGAGTAATTTTCAAAATTTTCATATATCTTCCTTTAATTTTTTGGAATTGTTGTAAATTCAAAAAGTTTCAGTTTTGTTCTAGGAGAAAAATGTAGATGCAAAGCGATATTTTATTCATTGATAAGGAGGCCTTTATATAGGCATTACATCAAGTATTCCGAAGAATCTGGGATTCCCTATCAACTAAAGATTCTACTAGTCTAGTCTAATTAGATCAAGACACACATCGGAAGTTACGGAATTAACATTCATTGAACACTCCCCCTTGTGTCGCGTACCTAATGTGACACAGTGCATAACATGTTGCCTCGCTAAAACCTTTACAAGTAAAACAAAAACCACTTGGGTAAAATAAAAAGCTTGGTTGAAAGGAAAAGAGCACAACGCACCAACTACAATTAAAGATTACATGTGAGGTAGACTCCCCCTGATGTCTACAAGACAACTCCTCCTGATTGGTAACTCAATCTCGTAGTTTAGATTGATGGCGTATACAAACGCTCCTCACACGCTTCAAAAGTAGGCATGGGCAATGATCGAGTCATTGAATACGGCCACATTATCCTTGTATCAGACCAGCTATACTTAGTTTTACTTGGTCTTAAGGAAGATGGTTGCTTAACAACTCAAAACTATAATTCGCGTTGAAAATCAGATTCACGCGCAGCATGACCTTTGTGTACTTAAATAGTCATAAATCCTTCGATACAATAGGTATGAACAAACCGTAAAGATTTCTAGAAACTGGACACTCGTATCTTTCCATTGATGTATAGTACACAAGATAGTTCATTCTGAGATGACCATAAAGCTGTGTCGAAGGTTACTGATCTGTAAATTACCTGACATATTCATCCTACTTTGCCTAAACAGCCATAACTCACTCAATGTAACAGTTATGATCAAATGGTTGGTGTTTCTGGAAAGTAGACACATAGACCTTTCCAATGGTACCAAATTCACTATTTTCTAATGAGTGTCCTGTAGGTATGGTGGAAATCGACCTACGAAATTAGGTAGATTCTGGAATTGTCTTTTGATGTGTCTTTCATGATGGGATCAAATGAGCCTAAGCCTTTCACACTTGAAAGAAAGTACCGCCATATACCATGGCATTGCATGGGCGCATCTAGCCATTACCTTGGTTTTATAAGTTTATAGCTAATGTGATGTCGAGTCGAGCATATTATGACAAGTACATGATTGCGCACATCGTACTTAAATGGAGAGTTTCATCTCCCAAGACTTCTCGTCATATAGACGGAACGAGTCTTCTCAAGACATCGACTGATCATGTGATACATATAGGATTTGGTTTAACGTCTTTTAGAGTGCCATAAGCTTATAGATGAATAAGTTCATCACTAACGGTTCTCACTCTCGAGACCAAGTATTCCCAATATCCTTTCATTCTTAATGTCGGATTGGTGATATCTCAATCACAATTCATCCGGAGTTCACACGCAAATAAGCATGATTCTTCATGTCCCATTCCTAATCAAGTAGTCACTCAACCGTGTGTACCATATCCTACCAGACTGTTTGAGCCCATATAGGGAACGTCGCAATCTGATAGCATAGGCACTTCGTGGCTTCTGCTCACTTGACTTGGGTGAAAACTAATCCGTTCAGGATGTTTATGTACATCTCTTTACTTAGGCTTAGTTTGGGACATCTTTTAAGGGTGCTTTTGGGGCTGCTTTAGCTTTTGGGATTAATAGATGGTATTTGGTAAAGTCCCTAAAAGCTGCTTTTGGCCAAAATAGATTTCCCCAACAGCTGGAATCGAAAAGCTAGGAAATAGAGCTTTGGAAAGCAGCTTTTGAAGAAAAACACGGAGCAAACATTCAGAGATCTCTTCCTCTTACCCTTCTCAGACCTCAGATTACTAGTAAGAAAAGATTTGAGGTGATTTTTAATGTTCTCCCTTCAAATCTCTCCTTCTTCTTTAATTGCTTTGCTTGGATTTAATTGCTGCCCATGAGCTTATAGAGCCTGAGCTGATCCAACCCTTTGTTTCTGGTGAGATTTTGGTTTGAATTTAAGTATAAAGTTTGAATCTTTGGCTTTGGTTTCTGGGTTTCTGATTTGGATTTTGGGGGTAGTGGCTTGGTTGATGAGAAAATGTACTGCACATTCAGCTATCTCAAAAATAATTAAGGATTCGATTTTGGGAGATTTGGTAGTCTTAATCTTGAACTAAGGATTTCTGAACTAAGGATTGGGTTTTGGGGGATTTGGTAGTCTTAATCTTGTTTCTGGGTTTCTGAATGCTTGAACTAAGGATTGGTTTCTGGGTTTCTAATCTTGTTTCTGGGTTTCTCAATTGGGATGAAGAAGAAGGGTGTTGATGAGTTCCCCTTCTGTGTCCACCTGGTGAGTTGGGAGAAGGAAAATGTGTCGAGCCTGAGGCTGCTCGTATTGCCTGCAACAAGTACATGGCTAAGTTTGCTGGGAAGGATGCGTTCCACTTGAGAGTCAGGGTGCACCCATTCCATGTCCTATGTATCAACAAAATGCTTTCATGTGTTGGGGCTGATTGGCTCCAGACTGGAATGAGGGGTGGAAAGCCATTTGGAACATGTGCTCGAGTTGCTATTGGGCATGTCCTTCTTTCTATTCGCTGTAAGGACAGCAACAGTCATAATGCACAGGAGGCTCTCCGTCGTACCAAGTTCAAGTTTCCTGGTCGCCAAAAGATCATTGTTAGCAGAAAGTGGGGATTCACCAAGTTCAACCACAATGACTACGTGAAGTTCAAGTCTCAGGCCAAAATTCAACCTAATGGTGTCAATGCTAAGTTGTATGGGTGCCATGGTGCTTTAGCTAATCGTCAAGCTAGAAGAACTTTCCTGTTTGCAACCGTTGCTTGAAGAATAAGACTGCTTTAGATGCGACCTCATGCAGAACTCCTATCGAGCATAGTGTGAACGTTTCTTGATATTAAGACCCTTTTTGTTTTTTACTAAAAAAAATAATGCATTGTAGTTGCAATATTAATAGACTCCAATATATTTTGCACAAAACCATAGTCTATAATTTAGAGAAGTAATATCCATTTTAATAAAACTTTAAACATTTATGATTATTTTGGTAATTACACCCACTCAAAACACTTTTTATTTAGAACTTACCAAACACAAAAAATTACTTTTAATTGTCAGAACACTTTTGAAAACAGTTTACCAAACACCTAAACTGCTCCCTCTCACAGCAGGTTCAAAAGTCATTTTGCTCACAGCTGATTCAAAAGCCATTTTGCTCACAGCACAACTGTCTCAAACTAAGCCTTAGTCCCAATAGAGATGATTTATGTCTACGAGCTGCACATTCAGTTTTTCGGAACTACCTGACTGACAAGGTAGTGGAGTGCAATTTGACTTCATTATGAGAGCATAAGTCATCGTAGTCGATTCCAGGACGTTTGTGAGAGACCTTGCGCCATAAGGTGAGCTTAAACTCTTTTTCTCACTACGTTTTCCATCAAAGATTATCGATAGGGTTTACACTTGTGGTGTCGGCATCACCTGAATAAAGACATATCTCTTTGTTTAAACTGGATCGCATATCTTTCCATGTAGGCCAATTCACAACGTTGGTGTTTTCTTCAACGAAGTGTGTGTTCGATATCAAACTCATAAATCACGTCCTCATGTACACTAGTGTAATTTACATTTGTAGAGATCTCTATATGGATTGGCTTTGCATTAAGGTGTCCCCCAATGATGACCATAATCCAGATGATCCATGAGACGAATGAGTTGTCATTGATCAATTGATTAAGTTGTGCCAAACTCGCATTCGGGGAGTGTATATCGAACCAAGTGCCCTCTCTATACTTCTGTGAGAGTCACGGCCTAGTGACACTATCTACTACTATTGTGGAGTCACCATGCCACCATCTATGGGTGACGATATGTCCATTTATTCAGACATCAATCATTACAGGCATGTTTGAAACGTGAGCACTATTTCGATCTTTTCCTTGACAAACCACTACTTTGCTCTTTGCATCATGTATATCATATCTCGTCACTTTGATTTATGGGACTTTAGGGAATATGATGAGACTCAGTGGGGATAAACCACGGCAATGCCAAGTCGTTCTTACTTAAACATACTTGTTCGTATCTCCCCCTAACGACGGGGAGACTGGCTCATCAAAAGTGACACAAACGAGATCGCCTGTTAAGGTTCCATATAGCGGACAACAGGTGGAAGCTTATGTCTTATTCAAAGACATTAGTGATAATCAAATAACTCATCATTAAGCGCTTGTGGTGGCGCAATATGGTACATAAAGTATGTGGACGATAAAGGGTATTGATCGTTAACACTTATCCGTTAACAAGATGCATTCTGTTACAAAACGTAACATGCATGTACACTTTCTGAAACGTTTCACTAAGTTCCGTGATACCAAATACTACCAAATTTTAACAGTAGGTAGACACGTGTGTTAAAATTCCAGTGCCACCAGCCTCATTGCCGGAACCAGCAGGAAACATACCGAACCGGCCAAAAAGGTAGCTGGAGGTCAGTGAACGTTTATGTCGAGCTGTTCACCACCTTCTAGGTGTCCAATAGCCCTCAAATTTTATGAGTAGGTAGCCTTGGAAGTTAGGAATCTGTGGCCACAAGTCTCACCTCAAGAACTAGCCTAAACGTAGGTGAACCGATTCGTCCAATGACGAGTCCGCGAGCTGAAAAACCGGAATTTCTAGGTTTTTTCAACTTTTCAATCATTATCAAGGTGCTTTATAACATCAAAGTATTATGGCTTGAGTTTAATCATTAGATAGATCACCATAGTATCATTGTGTCTCAAATTGAACTATGATAAGGCATCAAAGCCATCATCTTATGTATCATTATCTTTAGCGTAAGAGGGCGTTGCTCTAAAACGTTTTCTAAAGATTAGGCTTCCAAATAATGAGCATAGCTAATGAAGGATCATAAGGGGATCATATGCACTTTTAAATGCATAACTAGTGCTTCCATTGACTTGAACGAAGACTTGGGTGACGCTAATGTCGTCTTTAAGCCTTGAGCATTGCTCATGACGCTACCAAATATTTTTTTGGTCATCTTTGATCCCAATAGTTTCTTTGCTCAAAAGAAACGATGTCCATGTTACTTTTCTTTCATATATGGATCATCAAAACATGTCCAAAATTCCGAACGATGTATATTAGAGTCTATACGAGTCGCCGATTCAAAGAATCCGAATCATAATATACGTGAAATACATTCACAATATTGACTCATAAGTTGTGCACATTCAATAGAAGCGATACATAAGAAAATTTTCAATTTTCACAATGAGTTTCAAGGTTATGGTAACTCAATTCAATATAAACTGTGACAATTTCCGTCATATATGGATGTTACAGCGACAATTTTCATCGCACATCATGAGTTTGTCCCTTTTTATATAATGTGACTCCCTTAGGACCATCACAAGCATCAACAATATTATGTTGGAATCGTGACTAAATAGTCACAAAGAGTTGTGGTTCACAGTGACATCACAGCCACAAGCACAAGTTTGGATGGTAACATCACAGTTACCCCTTAAATACTGTGATATGTCGGGGTGGGTGGGGCCCATTTGTATCGTCCCGAGAAGCATAAGAATCAGAATGATGTAGCAGGGAGTTTGAAAATCCCTGTAAAAAATAAAAGTCCCAACAACTGAAATTGCAAAAAACAGGAACTTTAAGAAAAGCTTACTTGCTAGTTCACTAAATGAATTGCGTTGTAATAAAAATTGCTTTTGAGGAGTCGGTTCTGATCCTTATGCAAATTGCAATAATCACTTCGATCCTTGAACGAAATGCAGAAAATTGCTTCTCTCCATGGCATACACATCGTCATGATACGACGAATGATGCTTTTTCCTATATAAGCACGTGGAAAAATAACTATAGTTAGATTCATAGAGGTGCAATCGAGACATGAAATAATGAATCAAAAATAGGAAAATAGAGTGAGAAAAACGCCCAAAAGGGCTATTGGGCTCAACAGGAGGGCCAAACCCGACACGGGTCGAGTTGGTTGAACACGGATCGAATGAGACCCAAGGAACTGGGCCGAGATCGTCAAATCCGGGTTGAGCTCGACGCCGTCTTTTGAGGACGCTGCTACGCCGGTGCCTGCTTGGCTTGAAGATGGCGATGGCGACGGTGTCGTTCCTTTGGGCAGGGCAAACACGGGTTTTGGGCCGTGCAAACGATGTCATAAAACTAGGAAGTTGCTAAGCGCCGGATTGTGCAGAGGACGCGCGGCGGCTCTGGGCAGAGGCTTCATCGGCACTGGATTGAGCAGGCAGCAGCGGTGGATGAAGGAGAGCGACGAGGACGACGGCTGGTCACCCTTGGTCGACGGGTTTTGCATGGGTGCCCAAATCAAATTTCTTGGTGCCCTGAGAAGAAAACTACGATTTTTCTTTTCTTTTCCGACAAAGTAGTTGTCAGCAGAAACAAATGTCTAGGGTTTGAATTTTTTTCCTTGATTTTTTTTTTCAGCAGAAAACTATGGGTTGCAAGAAAAAAAAGAAGGGGGGGGGGGGGGGGGGGGGGGTGGGGTTGTTGCCGGTGGCCTAATAAGAGGCTGTCGATGATGGGTTTTATGGATTTTTACTATCAAGCATAGGGTTAGAATTACGTACTGATAACGTGTTCTAGGAGAAAAATGTATATGCAAAGCGATATTTTATTCATTGATAAGGAGGTCTTTATATAGGCATTATATCAAGTATCCCGAAGAATCTGAGATTCCCTATCGACTAAAGATTCTACTAGTCTAGTCTAATTAGATCAAGACACACATCGGGAGTTACAGAATTAACTTTCCTTGAACAAGTTTCTCGTTCTCTCATTTCGTACTTCATGGATAGTTATATATGGAACATCTGTTATTTTTTTCCTTAATTAGAGATGTATGCTTAACCCGAAACATCATGTAAGCATCATCTTATCATCTCTGATCCTACAAAACTAACACAAGCATCATCGTCGCAGCTAAAGATAACTCTCAGCCTGTAGCTAGTAAAATCTTAAAACAAATAACCCAATAATTTTTGCATATAAGATCTCAAAACACAAATTCTATCAAAACCATGGCTGACGCAGATGAGAGAAAGGAAGCATCAACATACAATAGCTTTCTCTTCTCCATTACATAAGAAATGGTCCAGAAGGGAAACGAAGTTTATGACAAAAAAACAAGAAGAAAGAAAAAGGGAAACGAAGCCACCAAGTTGGAACGAGAAGTCAATACCAAAGAAAAAATAACAAACTACAAAAAAGTGCATGACAATAATTTGTTTAACAAATAAATCACATACATATTTAATTGAACAAATTAGGACAAAAATTTACAAATAAATACCATGTGCGTAACAAGCTGCCACATGTTATTAACTAATTTACTCTTTTGTCCTTAATATTTACAAGTATGCATTTAGTCCTAATTGCTGCTACTGTCTATTACTAAACTAGCTGCTACTATCTATTACAAATCTAGCTGCTACTGTCTATTGCAAAACTAGCTGCTGCTGTCTATTGCAAAACTAGCTGTTACTGTGTATTGCAAATCTAACTGCTACTGTCTATTACAAAATTAGTTGCTACTGTCTATTGCAAATCTAACTGCTACTGTTGATCGTGAATGTAGCTGCTACTGTCTATTGCAAAGTTAGCTGCTACTGTCTATTGCAAATCTAGCTGCTACTGTCGAGCATGAAAGTAGCTGCTGCTGTCGAACATGAAAGTAGCTGCTACTGTCGATTTGAAAAGTGCTACTGTCAGCTGGGAAGATACATGCTACTGTCGATTATGTATCTAGCTGTTACTGTGGGAAGGCACCTGTTACTATTGACTATAAATCTAGCTGCTACTGTCGACTGAGATACTAACTGCTACTGTGGTTTTTGGTGAGCAAAATTCGAAATTTTAAAATTTCTCAAAATATATGCAATATGGTACTTAAATGAAAGCCCATGACATAAGGAACAACTTTATATATTGGCTCACCTCCAAATTGCTGGTGGTTTAGCCGAAAAATTTAAATTTGCTTGAAAAAAACTTTAAAAATGAGGAGAGAGAAACTTGTTAGATCTGGGTGGCAGTTGGTAATTTTCACGAAAATAAGGGTATTTTAGATATTTTTGCATTAATTACTTAATTAATTTTAGTCCACTTATTTTTTGGGCTTGGACTTATGTCCTAATTTGTATAAGAAATATGGAAAGTGAGTTTTTAGTTAATTCAAATGTGGTCTGGTACTACTAAGTAATTCTCTAAAGAAAAAATCTAATGGTGAATAGGGGGTGAAACAACTATCTCTAGGTAAGTCTTTCACTACTACAACTTAACAACTATCTCTAGGTAAGTCTTTCACTACTACAACTTATCAAACCAATAACGCCTTGTGCATCAGCCTACACCACACCTCACCTTATGACCCAACCAAGGAGAGTGCATTTCCCCGTATGCAATGAACAAGCTCCAACCTGGACCTAACATGTTTCATCTGACAACATCATCCACTTTGTAATTAGAAATAAGGATCATTGGGGTAGTCGGTATTCGTGGAACCTTGTTAGTAGAGAGGGACACCTTTTTGTTTTGTTTCGAGCAACTGTGGAAATTATGTGGGGAGGGGGGGAGAGAGAGAGAGAGAGAGGTGTGCAATAAGGAATAAGACTGAAGGCGGCTTTATTAATTTTTTATTATTATTTTAATTTTTTATGAATGATTAATGTATGACCAACTTTGTTAGGCTTTTTATTATTCACAAAAATGTGCTACTATATTTCGGAAATTAATGTGAACTTGATCAATTAATTAATAATTACTAAAAGAGATAAATTTAGGGAAAATAACATACAATTATGAACTATCTAACATAGTATCACAATACATAACACAACAACCAAATTTCAACCAATATCCTTCACATCCTATGAAACTCATTCATCCTCCGAAAATGCCAGTCCTAACCTTGCCTACCCCTAACCGGTCCTTCTTGCCGTTAACGGTTCTTGTTCGGAACCTAATTTTGTTCAGTATGGTACTGTGGAGATAAATGGGACTGCTGTCTCAGGTATAATTCTCACTCCTCAAGATGCACGTTCTGCTCTTGCTTTGTTGCCACCATCGGTTTATAGTTTGCCGGTGAAAGCTTCAACCAGTTCTTTGGTGATTCCAGCTGGCATTGTCATCGATTTAAGTGGTTCTGTTGAGGCTACTATATATTGATGGTAATTTGTCAAACGAGTTCATGCCTACTACCTTGGGAAGTGAAAAGGAGGCATCCCCAAGGCAAACTTGAGGTAAACTACACACTTGCTTTGAGACTCTTGGTTCTAATTTGGTTAGTCAAGTTGACGTGTCTCGTCAGAACTCTGGGCCTAGAGTTGGGTGATAGGAGCACAATGTGCGACGATATTAATATGTATTTGTCCTCATTTATACTTTGTTTAACCCTTATTTATCTAAGATAGAATCATAATTTAGTTTAGTGTCATTTTTGAAGAGTTTTGGAAAAATGTGCTTAATTGTCAGAAAAACGACTAAGTATAGAAATCTGAAGAAAAAGTGCAAAATATGTTGTTTCCATGATTTTGAGGCCTGTGTTTGACTGACTTATTCTTTTCCAAATTTGATGAAATTTGGCAGTCATATAACTGGCAAGCTGGAGAGTATTATGCCAAAATTTCAGTTCAATCAGAGTTAAGAAAGTTACCCAAAAGATGGCTGCAACTTGGCAGTTTGAACAAAGATCACCAGGGACTACCAGGATTTTCCTGAGACATTGTCCTGACTTCCGGAATTTCTATGGGACATATTGCTTAGAACCAGAGGACGTACCCATATGCCGTTAGAAAGCCCTATAAGTCTAGTTTCTCTGAGATTTGGAATCACACCAATTGGAGCTCTGAGGAGAGAGTTATGCCAGATTTACTGGAGCAAGGTCATCCCAGTCGAGAAAACCAAGCATTGCTACCGGTTCTGTGTTCTTGACGTTTTGTGTATTTTTCATGGATCAAAGTTCACCAAATGGAGTTGTCAAGTCCACATAAGAGGTCCATGAAGATATGCAGCCCAAGCTTTGAAGAAAATTTAGAAAAAGAAGTCAAAGAATGCAATATTTATCCCACAAGGAAACATAAACCAACTAGGAAAAGGAAATTCTTTTCCTTGTGTGGCCGGCAAACCCTAGGTCTTTTCCTCTATATAAAGCCATCTTTTCCACAGAAAAAAGGGACACATTCCAAAGCAAAAATCTAGCCAAAGCTCTACCAAAATGTTCCCAAGAATCATACATAAAACCCTAGCCGAAAATCACCCCCATCTCACCTTAAATTTCTGCCGACACACACCCACTGCCGAGCAGCCGTTCCCTCCATCATCCATCGGATCCACACGAGTCGGAGTCATCAAAGTGTTTACAAAAGTGTGATCCACTCGCCTCTTTCGGTTTTGTAATTTTTATGTAGTTATGTTAAACTTTGTCTATGAAGATGGCATGAATTCTTGGTTTCAAATATTATGTCTATGTATTGTTTGGATTGAAGTTTGGTTTTATAATTCTCATGATCAATTCGTTTTCTTTATCTTTAATTGGTGTTTGGATGTAAGAATACGGATTGCATGTTAAAGAGTAAGGAAAATATGTAATGAATTAGTAAATAGGGCAATCGGCAAAACATGTGTTAATTTGGTTTTAGGGTTTTCTTGACTTGTTCTGTAAATTTGTGTGCTTAAAGATTAGTAGTCTATGCAATTGTAATGTGTGGAATATTAATCTCATTAGCCGAAAAGAATATGGATTAATTAATCTTTAGGGTTATTTGATTTGTGTTGTTTTCACAAGGGTTAGAGTGGTTTAAAGAACATGCTTGTTAATAAGAAGAGTGACGCCTTGCTTATTTAACTTGTTTCCAACTAAAAAAAAAAGACTTTGTGCTTAATTATTTGCCATGTTTGTTTATATCGTTTAGAATATTCAAAGATGACTAGTAGCTTTCTTGGACATGCCGGTTTCTATCGACGATTTATCAATGATTTTTCTAAGGAAGCTAAGCCATTGAGTAATCTACTTCAAAAAGATGTGCCATTTGTGTGGACGGATGCATGTGAAGAGGCATTTTGCCGATTGAAGGATAATCTATGTTCGGCACCGATCCTAGCTTCCCCAAATTAGGAGGAACCATTTGAGATCATGTGCGATGCAAGTGATTATGCGCTTGGAGCGGTGCTTGGCCAACGAATTGAAAAGAAGCCGTGTGCCATTTACTATGCCTCAATGACTCTCAATGATGCTCAACTCAATTACACCACAACGGAGAAAGAACTCTTGGTGGTAATTTTTGCTTTGGAAAAGTTTCGATCATATCTTTTGAATTCTAAAGTCATTGTGTATAGTGATCATGCCGCTTTGAGATATCTTATGACAAAGAAGGATGCCAAGCCAAGGCTCATTCGATGGATTCTTTTGCTTCAAGAGTTCGACATAGAGATAAAAGACAAGAAAGGAGTGGAGAATGTGGTGGCCGACCACCTAAGTCGAATTGTCAAAGAAGAAGATCGGCTGCCCCTTATTGAGAATTTTCCGGATGAGCAACTCTTTCGACTAAAAGCACAAGAGCCTTGGTATGCCGATTTGGCCAACTATCTAGCCACTCGGCAACTTCCTAGCACCATACCGAAACAAGCAAGACTTCGGATTATCAAGCAAGCTCGTCACTATCTTTGGGACGAGCCATACTTATGGAAGCAATGTAGTGATCAAGTGCTTCGAAGATGTGTTGCCGAGCATGAACATCAACCGATTTTAAAGCTTTGTCATAGTGAGGCATGTGGAGGACATTTTAGAGCAAAGAAGACCGCTTTAAAGGTACTTGAATGTGGATTCTTTTGGCCTACAATTTTTAAGGATGCTTACATGTTTTGTAAGTCATGTGATCGATGCCAAAGAATGGGGAATATCGGTCCACGAGATCAAATGTCACTCACTTCCATCAATGCTATTGAAATTCATGACCTATGGGGGATTGATTTCATGGGACCGTTTCCTTCAAGTAAGGGCTTTCTCTACATCTTGTTAGCGGTTGATTATGTGTCAAAGTGGATAGAAGCCAAAGCTACGCGCACCAACGATGCCAAAGTGGTTGCCAAAATTCTCAAGACCAACATCTTTTCACGTTTTGGAGTTCCAAGAGTCTTGATTAGTGATGGAGGATCCCACTTTTGCAACCGCACCATTGAAGCCTTGTTAAAGAAATATAGGGTTACACATAAGGTATCTACCCCTTATCATCCCCAAACAAGTGACATAGCCGAGGTAAGCAATCGAGAGTTCAAGCAAATACTTGAGAAAATCATTGGACCTTCAAGGAAGGATTGGAGTGATCGTCTCGATGATGCTTTGTGGGCATATAGAACTGCGTACAAGACTCCGATAGGTATGTCACCTTTTCGGTTAACATATGGCAAAACATGTCACTTACCGGTAGAGCTTGAGCACAAGGCATGGTTGGCCGTTAAAGCCTACAATATGAACATCGATGAGGCCGGCCTTCATAGGAAGCTTCAACTCAATGAACTTGAAGAAATACGCAATGAAGCCTATGATGCCGCTTGGATTTACAAGGAGAAGACCAAGGTTTCTCATGACAAGATGCATCGCGGTAAGAGGTTTGAGGTTGGACAAAAAGTTCTCTTGTATCATTCACGACTCAAACTTTTTCCGGGTAAGTTACGTTCTCGATGGATTGGACCATTCACTATTATTCAAGTCTTTCACCATGACGCCATTGAAATTTGTAATGATGCCACCGGTAATGATGTGAGCCGAAGCTCGCATGCAATAATAACCCTACAATCGTTAGTAGTATAGACATAAGTAGGGATCGTTCTAAGCCGGGGATTAAGGGTACCTGAAATATGAGAATGTTAACACAAATATATACACATATACATCAAAAATCGTCACTCTTATGGGGGAAAGATGGTTCGGCAGCCCTAGGGCTGCCCGCTAACATCTAGGCATGAAATAATGCAGTAAATTAAATCCTAAATTATTATGTACATGTTTGATCATCATCTCTCACGCATCACGCATCACATAGCACAAAACACACAACTCACACACAAGAATTCATGCAAGACTCGGCAATATCAGTTTAAGTTTCTTAGACTCTATTCAATTCCAATTACAATTAGAGCCTCAACGGTCATCTAATCACTAGACTTACTTACGTATTTTAGAAAACACTCAACGTCGAATCCTAAAATTATACTAATCATGTTTGAAAACACTCAACGTCGAAGACAAACACAAAGAGTAATTAATCACAAAAGTCTATAAATTGGAGACATATCTTTAGGTATGGAAACTCATCCTATCAACATGCAAGTTTCATGAATTAAGTAACCTTGATTTTAACAACCTAGAATTCAGTTCGATCGATGCCTAACTCAATCCCAAATTATTAAATTGGATGAAATCGCAACCTACACAAGTGCTATGGCCCTAGCATCATGTAAACATTGATTTTTATGCACAAATTCATGAAACTAATCGAATAAAAACTAAAAATACATGAACATGCTACTGCCCTAATCTAACATACGAATTCAAGCATGCAATTGTTTGCAAAATTCATCACATAAATTCCAACAAAAATCGCAATTCATGTTCATCATACAATACCAAACGAAAACAAAGTATTTTTATAACAACAAATGTGACTAAACGAAGAATAAAAATACAAGTCATAGGGATGGATCACACTTTAGAAACCTTGGAGAGCTTCGTCTTGGTGTGGTGAATGAGGCTCGGCAGTGGCTGAAATAGGGTGTGGAATCGGTGGTGAAAGGTGGTGGAATCGGTGGACTTGTGTTTTTAGGGTTTCGGTTTAGAACTTTGGTAGAACCTTTGGTAGAGTTTAGGGCTAGTGCTTTGCAAAAGATGAGATGGTTTTTCTGTGGGAAAACATGGCTTTATATAGAGGCAAATTCGGCAGAAACCCTAGGTAGCAAACCTAGTCCGAATCAGCAAAGGTAATCCTTGTGCAACAAGGTTTTGGTTCCTTCCTTTCTTGGTTCTTCTAGGAAACTTCTTTTGCTGATTTTCTTCCTTGGATTAGGCTGTATATCTTCATGGACTTCTTGTGTAGGCTTGACAACTCCATTTGGTGAGCTTGATCCATGAAAAAATGCCCCAAACCCGCAAGAACACAAGACCGGCAGCAACTCGGCTGGAATGACCTTTCTCCAGTAAATCCGACATATCTCCCTTCTCGGAGCTCCAATTGATGCGATTCCAAGTCTCAGATAAACTAGACACATATAGCCATCTCCCCATAAAAGGGCTCGATCAAATTCCTTGTGAGTTGTCGGGAATGATTTTTCGAAGTTGGGACAAAGTCCCAGGAAAATCCTGGAAGTCCCTGGATTGGAATGCACGGACTGCCGTTTTGCAGCCAACTTTTGGGTGACTTCCCGAACTCCAATTGATCTGAAATTTTAACACAACATTCCTCAGCATATGAATATTAAGCACACCAAATGTTATAGAATTCGGACAAGGATAGATCATATTTGTACTCGTCACAAAATCGCGAAAAAGACATATTTTACACTATTTTCCAGATTTCTCATACTTAGTCATTTTTCGGACAATTAAGCACATTTCACCAAAACTCTACCAAAATTGACACTAACTATATTATGACTCTATCTTAGACAAATAAGGGTTAAGCAAAGCTTAAACGAAGGCATAAGCATATAATATCGTCGCACATTGTGCTCCTATCAGGTAACACATTTAAAGTCAACGACCATCGACTCAAGTAATACCATGAACTATTTGATGACATGAATGCGGAAGTTTTGCTCGTTGATGCTCCGGCTGCACAAGGAGCTGCTGGACCTGCAATTGCCGGCAGCCTTACCATCCCTACATGCCGAGACAAGTCCTGCCGAGAGCATGAAGAATTGCCAAGCACACTACTGCTGCCGAGAGAGGCTGCCACTCCAAAAGCCGAGCAATACACATGATGAACGCACATAACACATGGTGCGAAGTCTAAGCAATGGACTATAAATACAAAGCGCTACTTGGGAGGCAACCAAGTCAATCAAAGAAAAGTGAAGGAGCCATCACCGAGAGTTTGAAATTTCTTAACCCTTTTCTTTTTCTTTGATTTGTGATAATATGTTGGTATATGTTACTCGATTGCATGCTTAGGAAATTCGTTGATATAAATTTTTGCTTACATTGAGGGCAATGTAATTTTCTAAGTGTGGGGTGGGATAACGTATTCCGTTTATGTTTTTGTGTGTTTAGTATAAAAAAGAAAAAAAATTCAGAAAAATTGTTCTACAAAAATAGAGTGTTTAAATTGTTTGTTTTGAGTCTTAGGATGCCCCTAGATTGTCAATGATGTTTTTTTCTCCTCTTTGCATACATAGATGATGGTTGTACATACAATTAAAATTGTGAGTTTCATGGATTATGTGCATTGGTAGGAGCATGTAGGACTTGTTGATTAACGAAGCATGCATGTTTTAGCTAGTTTATTTCCTTAATAACCTATGTGAGCTTTAGAGCCAAATTGCTTTCTTCTTGAGTGATAAAAAGATAAAAATTCAATAAGATTCGTAGGAAGCATGAAACCTCATAATTCTTTAATTATTCGATGACTATATGCAATAGCTCTTTTTGGACTCTAGTATTGCTAGAACTCGCTCTTGTGATTTTTGAAACTTGATAGTCAATTAAAATTGCCTTGATTTTGAAAAGGATTGAAAACGTTATAGTAGGATTACCACCATTGCCAAATACAACATGTGCCCTATTTGTGCCCGTCGTGGGACTCCTTAGAAAACCACTTTGAGCTTACAATGAGCCTTTTCTTTCGTCACCCTTATTAAAATTCCTATGCTTAGAATAGTAATATCTTAATCCTTGTCCTCGCGAGACTTGACAAAAGTGTGAAATCGATTTGGAGTTTTGGTGTAGAGTGATGTATGAAACAAATGTGGAGTAGACTTAACTTGAAAATTGTACGAAAAATTGTATGTGAGCCGTGCCTTAGAAAAAGAAAAAAAAAAGTATAAGGCACGGTTTCAAAAATAAAATTACTAAGTCTTATTCCTTAAATAAATGTTGTGAGCTAGGAGTTTAGTTCGTATTTGAAGGTCTAGCATTATTAAATTTTGACCTTTGTCCATGATTATGATATTTTGGGAAGTAAAGAATGAAGGAAGGGTCCAACAATATGATATTCGACCCTTGGAGTGAAGCCATAAGGAGGATCAAGAATTGCCAAGTCTTGGTGACGTTTTTAAGCATCACTTTTCCTAAAAATCCTTCCCTATGATTGCCAAACCCCATATTATTTCCCTATAACGTTTTTGATGATTCTTAAGATGGCATACTTTGATTTGTGGAGATTTTCTCAAGAGTTGAGCATATGGGTTTGGTCCAATTGTGCATATAGTTATCATATGAGGTTTTTCCTTAAAAATTTCACAACGTGCTTTCATTTCTTTGACATATGCAAGTTACTCTTCGTAAATCATTATCTTTCGCTTGCATATACTAATGAGTGAATAACCATGCTTCAAGAAGAGAGTATGCCTAGTGAGGATGATCGGATTAGCTTTACATGTTTACATGCTTATATGTTATTCTTATATGTTCATATTGATGTTACACGTTCATGAAGCTCGGAATTTTCATGGTTAGCCTTCTCATATATTAACTTGAAAGCTATGTGTACATACGAGCCTGAGATAAATTGTTAGGGGCAATAGTTTGTTTAGAGTCTAGTTTAATTTAATTAGGTTTGCTAAGAGACTAGCAAAGGATAAGTGTGGGGTACTTGATAGGAGCACAATGTGCGACGATATTAATATGTATTTGCCCTCATTTATGCTTTGTTTAACCCTTATTTATCTAAGATAGAGTCATAATTTAGTTTAGTGTCATTTTTGAAGAGTTTTGGAAAAATGTGCTTAATTGTCAGAAAAACGACCAAGTATAGAAATCTGAGGAAAAAGTGCAAAATATGTTATTTTCGTGATTTTGAGGCCTGTGTTTGACTGACTTATTCTTTTCCAAATTTGATGAAAGTTGGCAAGCATATAACTGGAAAGCGGGAGAGTATTGTGCCAAAATTTCAGATCAATCGGAGTTCGAGAAGTCACCCAAAAGATGGCTGCAACTTGGCAGTTTGAACAAAGATCACCAGAGACTACCAGGATTTTCCTGGGACTGTGTCCTGACTTCCGGAATTTCTGTGGGACACATCGCTTGGAACCAGAGGACGTGCCCATATGCCGTTGGAAATCCCTATGAGTCTAGTTTCTCTGGGATTTGGAATCGTACCAATCGGAGCTCTTAGGAGAGAGTTATGCCGGATTTACTGGAGCAAGGTCATCCCAGCCGAGAAAACCAAGCATTGCTGCCGGTTCTGTGTTCTTGACGTTTTGTGTATTTTTCATGGATCAAAGTTCATCAAATAGAGTTGTCAAGTCCACATAAGAGGTCCATCAAGATATGCAGCCCAAGCTTTGAAGAAAATTCAGAATAAGAAGTCCAAGAATGCAATATTTATCCCACAAGGAAACATAAACCAACTAGGAAAAGGAAATTCTTTTCCTTGTGTGGCCGGCAAACCCTAGGTCTTTTCCTCTATATAAAGCCATCTTTTCCACAGAAAAAAGGGTCACATTCCAAAGCAAAAATCTAGCTAAAGTTCTACCAAAATTTCTCCAAGAATCCTACATAAAACCCTAGCCGAAAATCACCCCCATCTCACCTTAAATTTTTGCCGACACACACCCACTGCCGAGCAGCCGTTCCCTCCATCATCCATCGGATCCACACGAGTCGAAGTCATCAAGGTGTCTACAAAAGTGTGATCCACTCCTCTCTTTCGGTTTTGTAATTTTTATGTAGTTATGTTAAACTTTATCTATGAAGATAGCATGAATTCTTGGTTTCAAATATTATGTCTATGTATTGTTTGGATTGAAGTTTGGTTTTATAATTCTCATGATCAATTTTTTTTCTTTATCTTTAATTGGCGTTTGGATGTAAGAATACGGATTGCATGTTAAAGAGTAAGGAAAATATGTAATGAATTAGTAAATAGGGCAATGGGCAAAACATGTGTTAATTTGGTTTTAGGGTTTTCTTGACTTGTTCTGTAAATTCTTGTGCTTAAACATTGGTAGTCTATGCAATTGCAATGTGTGGAATATTAATCTCATTAGCCGAAAAGAATATGGATTAATTAATCTTTAGGGTTATTTGATTTGTGTTGTTTTCACAAGGGTTAGTGATAGGAGCACAATGTGCGATGATATTATATGCTTATGCCCTCATTTATGCTTTGTTTAACTCTTATTTGTCTAAGATAGAGTCATAATATAGTTAGTGTCATTTTTGGTAGAGTTTTGGTAAAATGTGCTTAATTGTCCGAAAAATGACTAAGTATGAGAAATCTGGAAAATAGTGCAAAATATGTATTTTTCTCGATTTTTAGATGAGTAAAAATATGATCTATTCTTGTGCGAATTCAATGAAATTTGGTGTGCTTAATATTCATATACTGAGGAATGTTGTGTTAAAATTTCAGATCAATTGGAGTTCGGGAAGTTACCCAAAAGTTGGCTGCAAAACGGCAGTCCGAGCATTCCAATCCAGGGACTTCCAGGATTTTCCTGGGACTTTGTCCCAACTTCGAAAAATCATTCCCGACAACTCACAAGGAATTTGATCGAGACCTTTTATGGGGAGATGGCTATAAGTGTCTAGTTTATCTGAGACTTGGAATCGCATCAATTGGAGCTCCGAGAAGGGAGATATGTCGGATTTACTGGGTAAAGGTCATTCCAGCCGAGTTGCTGCCGGTCTTGTGTTCTTGCGGGTTTGGGGTATTTTTCCATGGATCAAGCTCACCAAATGGAGTTGTCAAGCCTACACAAGAAGTCCATGAAGATATGCAGCCCAATCCAAGGAAGAAAATCAGAAAAAGAAGTTTCCTATAGAACCAAGAAAGGAAGGAACCAAAACTTTGTTACACAAGGATTACCTTTGCTGATTTGGACTAGGTTTTCTACCTAGGTTTTCTGCCGAATTTGCCTCTATAAATAGCCAACTTTTACACAGAAAAACTTGTCACATTCCAAAGCAAAAATCTAGCCAAAGCTCTACCTAAATTTCCCAAGAATCTTACATAAAAACCCTAGCCGACACCACCATCACCTCACCCTAAAAATCCTGCCGACACTACACCATTGCCGAGCAGCCATCAATTCTCCACAAGCCGCCGGATCCATACACGATGAAGTCTTCAAGGTTTCTAATGTGTGATCCACTCCCTACTCTCGGTTTTGTAATTTTTATGTAGTTATGTTAAACTTTGTCTATGAAGTTAGCATGAATTCTTGGTTTCAAACTTTATGTCTATGTATTGTTTGGAGTGAAGTTTGGTTTTATAATTTTCATGTTCAATTCGTTTTCTTTATCTTTAATTGGTGTTTGGATGTAAGAATACGGATTGCATGTTAAAAAGTAAGGAAAATATGATGTAAATTGATAGGGTAGGATTCGGCAAGCATGTTCACTCTGATTCTAGTAGTTCGTTCTTGGTTTAGTCTTTAAATCCGTGTGCCTCAAAGATTGGTACTTAGCATATTCGCGGTGTGTTTTGAGTATTGGTCTTGTATCTGTCAACATAATTAGGACTAGAGTAGTTTAAACGACTATGCATGTTAACAAGAAGTGGTGACGCCTTGCTTGATTGATATGTTTCTGACTAAAAAGACCTTGTGCCTAATTACTTTGCATGTTTGATTTCGACGATAAGTGCTCTCAAATGTGTTTAGTATAACTTTAGGGTTAGACGATAAGTTAATCTTGAAGTACTTGAGAGTCTTAATCGATTAGTAAACCGATAAGGAGCTAATTAGGTTGGAACTAAGTCGCACTACTACAAAAAACTCAATACACAACACAAATCAGACAACACTTTGAAAGTTACATGTTGTGTGAATCACTGAACTGTTTCACACAACCTAAAGTGAATAATTTATGTTGTATGATGGTACACATTTTCCATATTCTGAAAAATATTTTTCTAGATTTTGTCACACAACTCTGACACACATTTTCTGTTGTATGATTAATGAAAATCTTGGCGGCAGAACTCCCTCTGACGTTGAAACTCAAATTTGGGCAAGGTCTAGATGGACAGACAACAAAGTTATTGTTTTGTGTTGTGTGATAATGTCACATCCTGCATTAGGTCTCACCAAGTGCAAAGTGACAAATATTTGTACAACAGAATTTCGTAGTTTTGTTGTATGAGTTGGTTTGCTTGTCATTCCCCCACATTCATTTTGGCTCCAATGGCTTGTATTTAAGATGAAAATCTTGGCGGCATAACTCCCTCCGACACTGAAACTTAAATTTGTGCAAGGTCTAGATGGGCAGACAGCAAAGTTCTTGTTTCGGGTTGTATGATAAGTCACAGCTTGCACTAGGTGTCACTAGTGTAAAATGAAAAATACTTGTACAACATAATTTTACAGTTCTTTTGTACGACTTGTTTTGCTTGTCCTTGTGCCACATTCATTTTGGCTCCAATGGCTTAAATGCTACTACCCTTAAAGTGGGAAATTTGCCTCCAATGACTTAAATTCATTCCCTCAAATGTGAAGCGGGAAATTTCCCTCCATTTATTTTAACTTTACACAAACAAACATACAACAGTAGTTCTTTTCTGTTGTATCAGAATATTGTAGTTTATACTAGATGAACCTAGTGCAAAAAGCAAAATCTTTTCGAAACAACTATATAAAAGAAGTCAAATTTTGAAAAATGCTATGAATTAGCATTTGATCGTTATGATGAAATACGGTGATTGTAAAAAAATCACATAAATCAGAAAAATACATATTTTATTTTAGACAGAAAACGACAAAAGAATAGCCGACGAGTACTAGGTTTGATTTCGTCGGCTATGATTAAAAAAAAAAACAAAAAAAAACCACCTTCCATTTTCTATCACTATCGACAAACCATTGCTTCATCCTTCAAATGCAAATATGTCGTCAAATAAGATATGACCAAAATAATGAAATACGTCTACGGTTGAAAAATGACAAGATTCCGACAAAATCTGTGTGCCGAATGTTGCGGTTAACTGTTTTTTATTTCCGTTTTCCTATGGGTAGCCTGACGTTCGGTAAATATTTTGAGAAAATTTTTTTATACGATTAGTTGCGTCTCATCGATTTGAAACTATTATCTGTTGAAGGTCAGGCAAAAAAACGTCATTTAGACAGGCCAATTACCATTTCTAAGCGTTTAAAGGGTTGACTCACCCGGTTGACCGTCCCGATCGAGCCTTTAACGTTGTCAGATGTAGTTGGATTTTTTTTCATACATGTATTTAATCTTAACGGTGATATCTGACGGTTGGAATGGATTTTCCAAACTTTTAGATTCAAAATCGGAACATATGCACTAATGTTCCTTAACTTGTTTACTAAGTGTTTAAGTGAATGTATAGTTTCAAACAGTTACTATACGTACACTCTTCAAATGCAAATATGTCGTCAAATAAGATATGACCGAAATAATGAAATACGTCTACGGTTGAAAAATGAGAAGATTCCGACAAAATCTGTGTGCCGAATGTTGCGGTTAACTGTTTTTTACTTCCGTTTTCCTTTGGGTAGCCTGACGGTCGGTAAATATTTTGAGGAAAATTTTTATACGATTAGTTGCGTCTCATCGATTTGAAACTATTCTCTGTTGATGATCAGGCAAAAAAACATCATTTAGACAGGCCAATTTCCGTTTTAAAGCGTTTAGAGGCTTGACTCACCCGGTTGACCGTCCCGATCGAGCCTTTAACGTTGTCAGATGTAGTTGGATTTTTTTTCATATATGTATTTAATCTTAACGGTGATATCTGACGGTTGGAATAGATTTTCCAAACTTTTAGATTCAAAATCGGAACATATGCACTAATGTTCCTTAACTTGTTTACTAAGTGTTTAAGTGAATGTATAGTTTCAAATAGTTACTATACGTAGACTCTTCAAATGCAAATGTGTCGTGAAATAAGATATGACCGAAATATTGAAATACGTCTACGGTTGAAAAATGAGAAGATTCTGACAAAATCTGTGTGCCGAATGTTGCGGTTAACTGTTTTTTACTTCCGTTTTCCTATGGGTAGCCTGACGGTCGGTAAATATTTTGGGGAAAATTTTTATACGATTAGTTGCGTCTCATCGATTTGAAACTATTCTCTGTTGATGATCAGGCCAAAAAACATCATTTAGACAGGCCAATTTCTGTTTTAAAGCGTTTAGAGGTTTGACTCAACCGGTTGACCGTCCCGATCGAGCCTTTAACGTTGTCAGATGTAGTTGGATTTTTTTTCATACATGTATTTAATCTTAACGGTGATATCTGACGGTTGGAATAGATTTTCCAAACTTTTAGATTCAAAATCGGAACATATGCACTAATGTTTCTTAACTTGTTTACTAAGTGTTTAAGTGAATGTATAGTTTCAAATAGTTATTATACGTAGACTCTTCAAATGCAAATGTGTCGTGAAATAAGATATGACCGAAATATTGAAATACGTCTACGGTTGAAAAATGAGAAGATTCCGACAAAATCTGTGTGCCGAATGTTGCAGTTAACTCTTTTTTACTTCCGTTTTCCTATGGGTAGCCTGACGGTCGGTAAATATTTTGAGAAAAATTTTTATACGATTAGTTGCGTCTCATCGATTTGAAACTATTCTCTGTTGAAGATCAGGCCTAAAAACGTCATTTAGACAGGCCAAAATTTTCGTCGGCCATACTCTACAATAGCCGACGATCTGGTAGTGGTATCGGGGGTAAACGTTCTTAAATTTTTACATGGTTGATTACGTCTCATCTATTTGAGAGTTTAATGTTTGGAATAGTCGATGAAACAAAGTCATCTAAAGGTACGTAATAACAGTGCAGAAAAATAAGTTAGATTATGTAGTACATTTTGTTTTAAAATTATGTGTTTACATTTTGTTTTAAAATTATTTTTATTATATGCGTGTTATTAGCCATTTAACTTTAGCAAAAATCAACCATTGGATTTGAGTTGAGTGGGGAAAAAACCCTAATGCCCGGGTCACCTAAAGCCTCATTCTCAACAACCTATCGCATATGCAGCTTCACTCTTCATCTCTCCCACCCTCGTGTCAGATACTCCTCCTCTCCTCTCCTCATCTCCCCTCCTCCTCCCGTCATCTCCCATCCTCCTCCCCTTTCCTGCTTCCAGACCCGAACGCAACCTCCTCTCCCCTTACATCTCCATCTCCAGACCCGACATGGCCGCCGCCTCCCTCTCCAACCACCTCCACGACCTCCTCCTCAGATCCTGCGTCCTCCACCACTCCAACGCCAACGTCTTGTCCCACCCACCTCCCGGCTTCGGCAGAGACAACCTCGCCTTCTTCGTCCTCGACCTCTTCACGCGCCTCCTTGTGTAGCGCCACAGGAACAATTCGCTCGTCTGAGGCCGTCGCTTTGAGCTGGGTCCTAGTACGAGGAGAGGAGGAGGAGGAGGAAGCCGAGAGGAATCGGAGATCGAAGCGGGTCTGGTTGAGCGGTAAGGCCATATATGGTGGGAACCAGGGTTGGGTTTCCAATAAGATTCCCATCTCTGCAAACACTTCCACTCTTCTTTTCCCTTTCTGGGTTCAACTGGGTTCGTGTAATTCTTCCTTCCACTAATGAGAGTGCAGCTGCATTGAGGAAATTCTGCTTGACTTATTATGATACGAGGGTGGTGGTATTGGACTTGGTTTTAAGACTTGATACGATGAGGCATCTTGGTTATATATGTTCCGAGGTATCAGCAGCAGTTGGTGGCTTTGGAGGTGATGAAGATTCATGCACCTTTAGCTCATGCTGTTGGGGCCAACTGGCTGTCGTTAGAGCTTGAGGATTTGTCGTTTCACTACTTGTTTCCAAATTCGTATATGTATGTGGATGAGTGGTTGAGGAGTCGTTGGTGGATGTGTACAAGGAGAAGCTTTTGCATTCATTGAGAGATGATCAGTTGTTGGCGGGGCTGGTTGTGGATGTGTCGGTGAGTGGGAGGTATAAGAGCCGGTATAACACCATGAAGAAGTTGTTGAAGGATGGTAGGAAGCCGGAGCAGGTGCATGATGTGTTGGGGTTGAGAGTTATATTGGAGCCGAGGTTTGGAGAAGGCGAGGCGGAAATGATGGAAGAGCTTAAGGAAGAATGGTGATGGAAGAATCAATATGGAGGAACTTAAGGAAGTGATGGAAGAGCTCGGTGCCCCAGGGGAAGATGCATGCGAGATGATGGAACTCCTTGATGCTAATAGCGATGGTTCTCTTTGTCCAAAGGTAAATAAGTAACGAGCTTTGAATTTGAAAGTTGGTAAATTGTTGAGTGTATGATGAATAGTTTGTGTTTGTTGATTTTGGCAGAAGCGAGGAAACAAGTGATGGAAGCAACTGAGAGATTGGGTGGGGAGTATAGCCCTCATTTGCTTACTTCAAAAAATGATCAAACCATCCCTCTCCATTTCTTCACTACTGCTTACTTCAAATCCCTGTAAATAGTTCTATCTCTCCCCTTTTCATATTGCAGAAAAATAAGTTAGATTATGTAGTACTACTTTGTACTAGTTATAATAGTGATGCTAAAAGAGTTCACAAATCTTATCATGCAGGACAAAATGGCTTCTTTGGGGATTCTTCTAATTGGGTTCATGTCTATGCTTTCTTCTGTTAATGGGTACTATTATTCCGGTTGGTCCAATGCTCATGCAACCTTCTATGGAGGTGGTGATGCTTCTGGGACTATGGGTATGTCTTCCACACAATGCTTATAAACTTGCTTTTCAAACCTTTCATTTTGTTTTATGAGCTTAATCTACATTGTTCTCTCAAACATGGTGTATACAAAACTTGTATGGTTTATTTTTTGTAAAGGATTGAACTTTGGTTGTTGTAATACTGTACTTCTAAGTATCTTTGGGCATTGATTTTTATAGGTGGAGCTTGTGGCTATGGAAATCTATACAGCCAAGGCTATGGAACTAACACGTACAGCAGCTCTTAGCACTGCTTTGTTCAACAATGGCTTGACCTGTGGAGCATGTTATGAGCTCAGGTGTGTGAATGACCCTCAGTGGTGCCTCCCTGGCACCATTGTTGTCACTGCCACTAACTTCTGCCCGCCGGGGGGTTGGTGCGACCCTCCACAGCAACACTTTGATCTCTCTCAGCCCGTCTTCCTAAAGATTGCTCAATATCGAGCTGGGGTTGTCCCTGTATCATACAGAAGGTAAACAGATCAACTCTAATGGATCAATTCTCTGTCACACAGTTCAGTTGTAGTAAGTATATATGAGTATCACATATTTTAAGGCTTATCGTTTATCTGCATATATATTTTGCAGGGTGAGATGCAGGGTGTGCAGGAGGAATAAGGTTCACTATAAATGGACACTCATACTTCAAAGAAGACCCAATTGAAGACCCTGTTTATTTGGTTCAACTCGCTTGACCTGCTTTTATATAGAAGCCTCAGCAGCTTTTGAATTTGTATGTAGTAGAGGGTGTGCAGCTTTTAATTATAGCTAGGAATGTAGCAGCTTAGGCTATTTACATGTATGTGGTACAATGATCACTTGAATGAAATGTATTGAAGCTTAATTTATATGCAATAGTTTCGATTAATTTTTTTTGCGGTAATGGTGCAGGTTTTGTACAACAGTGTACATGCTTTTGTGTTAAATATGTTGTATGTTTGAAGTTCAGACAACAAATTTTCATATGACCAAAAGCTTAAGTCTATTGTGTGATACAACATTACAACAAGCTAGGTAGATGATCAAATCAGTTGTGTGAATCATACAACTCAATAAATATGAAACGAAACCAGTTGTCTGAATCAGACAACTAAATAAGTGGGAGATGAAATCTGTTGTGCGAATGAGACAACAGAATAAAATTGCAATATTCTGTTGTATGTTTAAAACTTACACAACATAAAAGTATGTATATTCTGTTGTATGAACTAGACATGTCAGTGCAGCGAATGCCAAGCCAGCCATGGCATGGCATATAAGTTGTACAACAGAAATTATAAGTTGGTTGTTGGACGTTGCATCACACAAGCTCGAGATATACAACGGTTTTTCCGAACTTACACAACGGGTATACACCGTTGTGTATTGAGTTTTTTGTAGTAGTGAGGACATTGGTGAGCTCAAGACTCAAATGGGGCAAGTTGTGGATTTTATGGGAAGGTTTAATGAGCAAGGGAAGTTGCCAAGCAATACTATTCCCAATCCGAGGAACGAGCATGCCAAAGTGATTCAAACTCGAAGTGGAAGAGAGTTGTTTCCTCCAACAAGTCCAAAGAAGAAGCGAGTGACTTTCAAAGATATTAATGAGGATGAGAGGGCTGCCGGACCTGTCATTGCCGGCAGCCATGATGGAGATGCCGAGCAAAGTGGTGTTGCCATGCATGATGATGATGCCGGCAGTGTTGTTGCCGAGAAGAGGAGAGATGTCGAGCAAGGGCATAGTGCCGGCAACCATGGTATGAATGTTAAGGGGCTGCGTAACGAGCTTGAGTACGATCCCGCCACATCAAAGAATGAGGTATTGCCGAACCAAGCAAGCAAGGGAGGGGTATCATCATCTAGTGCCCCATTCCCTTCACGCTTTGCTAGAACGAAGAAAGATAAATCCGATGAAGAGGTATTGGAGATTTTCCGGAAAGTGCAAGTCAACATCCCTTTGTTGGAATGCATTAAGCAAGTACCGAAGTATGCTAAGTTTTTGAAGGAGCTTTGCACGGCTAGAAGGCATACTAGGGAGACTCGTGTGGTGACAATGAGCGAGACGGTGTCAGCCGTTATTCAAAGAAAGTTGCCACCAAAGATGAAGGATCCGGGAAGCTTCAATGTGCCTTGTGTCATAGGCAATACACGATTTGAGGATGTTATGTTGGATTTGGGAGCATCGATTAATGTCATGCCACTCAATGTGTACCAAACGTTGAGTATAGGGCCTCTTAAGAAGGATAATGTCATCATTCAACTTGCGGATCGTTCAAGCAAATATCCGGAAGGCTATGTAGAGGATGTGTTGGTGCAAGTCAACCAATTGATATTCCCCGCCGATTTTTATGTGGTTGAGATGGAGGATTCGCCGGTCAACAACACTCAATTGCTTTTAGGGCGACCATTCATGAGGACCGCGCGCACAAAGATAGATGTGGCCGAGGGCAACCTAACTATGGAATTTGATGGTGAGATGATAAAGTTCAACGTGTTTGATGCCATGAAATTCCCCAATGTTGACTTGAAGGAGGGTTGTGCCATTGATGTTTTGGAGGAGGTCGAGCAAGTTATGTCGACCTCGCTCGACGCATAGCAATTAGCGATTGAGCAAGGGGTCGGATTTGACAAGAGGGGAGAACGAGTTATGAAGAGAACCAAGCCAAGCCATGTTGTGCAAGAGGAGGCCGAGCCATGCAATCATGCCGAGTCATTCATAATGTTGCCGAGCCTTAGAGAGGTGGTTGCCGAGCTTGAGGCCACAACATTGTATCCGAGAAACTCGTTCTTGTCAATTCCAAATGCCACAACAAAATTTCGACCAAGTGTGGAAGAGGCCCCAAAGTTAGAACTTAAAGAACTCCCTAGTCACTTAAAGTATGTTTATCTTGGAGAAGAAGATACACTACCGGTTATTGTGTCTTCAATGCTTAGTGAGAAGCAAGAGGAGGATTTGATTTGTGTGCTTAAGAAGTACAAGACCGCCATAGGTTGGACCTTAGCGGATATCAAGGGAATAAGCCCTACTACTTGTGTTCATCGTATCTTGTTAGAAGAAGGAGCTAAGCCGACAAAGGAAGCTCAACGTCGACTTCACCCTCCCATGATGAAAGTTGTGAAGGAAGAAATTATCAAGTTGCTCGATTGTGGGGTGATCTACCCAATCTCGGATAGTAAGTGGATATCTCCCGTGCAAGTAGTGCCAAAGAAGAGTGGTGTAACGGTTGTCAAGAATGAGAAGAATGAGCTTGTGCCACAAAGACTTGTAACCGGTCATCGTATGTGCATCGATTATAGGAAGCTCAACGCTACAACGAGGAAGGATCACATGCCTTTGCCGTTTATGGATCAAATGCTAGAGAGGTTAGCCGGTCATTCTTACTATTGCTTTCTTGATGGATATAGTGGCTACAATCAAATCATGATACACCCGGACGATCAAGAGAAGACCACTTTTACTTGTCCATTTGGCACGTTTGCTTATCGGCGGATGCCATTCGGACTTTGCAACGCACCCGGCACTTTTCAAAGATGTATGTATGCTATCTTCTCGGATTTTATTGAAGACATTATCGAAGTGTTCATGGATGACTTTAGTGTGTATGGAAGCACCTTCGATGCATGTTTGGGGAACTTGGAGAAGATACTTGAGAGGTGTGTAGAGACAAATCTTGTGCTCAATTGGGAGAAGTGTCACTTCATGGTCACGCAAGGCATTGTTTTAGGGCACATAATTTCGGCAAGAGGCTTAGAGGTTGACAAAGCCAAAGTGGAGCTAATACAAGCATTGCCAAGCCCGAGGTGTGTGAAAGATGTGAGAAGTTTTCTTGGCCATGCGGGGTTCTATCGACGATTTATCAAGGACTTCTCTTCAATTGCCAAGCCGTTGAGCAACTTGTTGCAAAAGGAGGTGACGTTTGAGTGGTCGGAGGCGTGTGAAGAAGCTTTTTGCCGATTGAAGACTATGTTGTGTACGGCACCAATCTTGGTTTCCCCTAATTGGGACGAGCCATTTGAGTTGATGTGTGATGCTAGTGATTATGCACTTGGAGCGGTACTTGGACAACGAATTGAGAAGAAGCCATGCGCCATTTACTATGCTTCAAGGACTCTCAACGATGCACAACTCAATTACACAACAACGGAGAAGGAACTCTTAGCGGTAATCTTTGCTTTGGAAAAATTTCGATCATATCTTTTGAACTCCAAAGTCATTGTTTATAGTGATCATGCCGCTTTGAGATATCTTATGACGAAGAAGGATGCTAAGCCGAGGCTTATTCGATGGATTCTTTTGCTTCAAGAATTCGACATTGAGATTAAGGATAAGAAAGGAGTAGAGAATGTTGTAGCCGATCATTTGAGTAGACTTGTGCAAGAGGAGGATCGGCTACCCCTATTAGAGACCTTTCCGGATGAACAACTTTTTCGACTTGAAGTACATGAGCCTTGGTATGCCGACATTGCCAATTTTCTTGCCACAAACCGATTCCCACAAGAGATGCCGAGTCACCAACAAAAGAGAATAAGGAAGCAAGCTCGACACTTCTTGTGGGATGATCCGTACTTATGGAGGCAATGTGGTGATCAAGTTATTAGAAGATGTGTGCCGGAGAATGAGCATCGCTCCATCCTTGCTTTTTGTCATAGTGAAGCTTGTGGTGGGCACTTTGGACCAAAGAAGACGGCTTTGAAGGTACTTTCGTGTGGATTCTTTTGGCCTACAATTTTCAAGGATGCATTCATGTTTTGCAAAGCATGTGATAGATGCCAAAGAATGGGGAACATTGGAGCTAGAGACCAAATGCCGCTCACGCCTATCATTGAGGTAGAAATTTTCGATTTATGGGGTATTGATTTCATGGGACCGTTTCCTTCAAGTAAGGGCTTTCTCTACATATTGCTTGCGGTTGATTATGTGTCAAAGTGGATCGAAGCCAAGGCTACACGCACCAATGATGCCAAGGTGGTAGCCGAGTTTCTCAAGACTAACATCTTTTCACGTTTTGGAGTTCCAAGAGTCTTGATTAGCGATGGAGGATCCCATTTTTGTAACCGCACTATTGAAGCCTTGTTGAAGAAGTATGGAGTCACACATAAGGTTTCTACACCTTATCACCCCCAAACAAGTGGTATGGCCGAGGTGAGTAATCGAGAGATCAAGCAAATTTTGGAGAAATCGGTTGGACCTTCGAGGAAGGATTGGAGTGATCGTCTCGATGATGCTTTGTGGGCTTATAGGACCGCATACAAGACACCGATTGGTATGTCCCCTTTTCGGTTAGTTTATGGCAAAGCATGTCACTTACCGGTTGAGCTAGAGCACAAGGCATGGTGGGCAATCAAGGCCTTCAACATGAACATTGATAATGCCGGTCTTCATAGAAAGCTTCAACTCAACGAACTTGAAGAAATCCGTAATGAAGCCTATGACACCGCATGGATTTATAAGGAGAAGACTCGAGCCTACCATGATAAGATGATTCGAGGGAAAAAGTTTGAAGTGGGGCAACAAGTTCTTTTATTCAACTCAAGACTTCGACTTTTTCCGGGTAAGCTTCGCTCTAGATGGGTAGGCCCTTTCATTGTTACCAAAGTTTTTCCCCATGGAGCCATCGAAATTCAAAGTCCAATCACAAGCAAGGCTTTCAAGGTCAACGGACATCGCCTAAAGCCTTATTACTCATCTTTTCAAGAGCACACGGTGGAAGAAACCGCCGTTTACCCCGCACCACCATCATCACCACAAGCCGAGTTGCCTTCACCATCACGTGACACAGCCATGCCATCACCAAGCCAAGTGGCTGCCGGACCTGCAATTGCCGGCAGCATCACCATGAGGGCTGATACGGGCACGGACGCACCAAAGACCACCCTGCCGGACACGCACCATGCTGCCAAGCTGCTGCCGCCGTTTTCAGCCACAATACCACTTCCTGCCGGACCTGCCATTGCCGGCAGGGTTGACACAAGGCCGCAAGAGGCCGGACACAAGCTGGATACGCCGGATACGCCGGCAGAAGAGGCCGATACGCCACCTAAACCGGATACGCAGAATGCAGCCGGATCGGATACAAAGTGCAACAATCTTCTTTTCGAACTTCTTCTTGCCGATTTAAGTTGCTTTGGAACACGATGAACACATGCAACAACACGGTGAAAAGTCTAGGCTATGGACTTTAAACACAAAGCGCTACTTGGGAGGCAGCCCATGTCGATCAAAGAAAAGTGAAGGAGCCATCACCGAGAGTTTGAAATTTCTTAACCCTTCTCTCTTTCTTTGATTTGTGATGATATGTTGGAATATGTTAGTCGATTGCATGCTTAGGAAATTCATTGATATTGTTTTGTGCTTACATTGAGGACAATGTAATTTTCTAAGTGTGGGGTGGGATAACGTATTCCGTTTTCGTTTTTGAATTTTTGTGTGCTTAGTTTAGAAAAGAAAAAAAAAAAATTCAGAAAATTGTTCTACAAAAATAGAGTGTTTAAATTTGTTTCGAGTCTTAGGATGCCCCTAATATGTCAATGATGTTTTTCTCCTCTTTGCATACATAGATGATAGTTGTGCATACTTTTAAAATTGTAAGTTTCATGGATTATGTGCATTGGTAGGAGCATGTAGGACTTGTTGATTATTAAGCATGCATGTTCTAGTTAGTTTATTTCGAAAATAACCTATGTGAGCTTTAGTGCCAATTTGCTTTCTTCTTGAGCGATAAAAAGGTAAAATTCGATAGATCCGTAGGAAGCATGAAACCTCATAATTCTTTGCATATTCGATGACTATGTGCCATAGCTTTTTAATGAACTCTAGTATGCTAGAACTTACTCTTGTTGATTTTCGAAACGTTTATATCATAAAATACCTTGATTTTGAATGTGATTGAATAAAGATCATTTAGGTTTACCACCATTGCCAAATAAAGCATGAGCCCTATTGGAGCCCGTCGTGGGACACCTTAGTAAACCCCTTTGAGCCTATGTTGAGCCTTTTCTTTCATCACCCTTAAACACTTTCCATGAACTTAGTATAGTGATGCCTCTACCTTGTGTGTCGGCAAAGCTTGATTTTTGAAAGCGTTTTCGCGTGTGTGATGAAGAAGAACAAGTGTGGGGTAGACTTAGCCATGAATTTATATGAAAAATGTATGCCGTGTCTTAGGAAAAGAAAAGAGAAAAAGTGTGCTCGGAATCAAAAAGAAAAATAAAAGAAAACCGAGAGCAAGAAAAGAAATAGAGTAAGGCACGGCATAGAAAAGAAAAATTTTGTGCATGGCTATTGTCTAGATTATTGTTGTAATGTTGTATGGGAAGAAAAGAATGAAGTATGGGTCCAACAAGATAAAATTTGACCCTTTTGGCGTGAAGACATAAGGAGATTCGAGCTTTGCTACGGCCACGGTGACGTTTTTAAGCCTCCTTATCCAAATATCGAATACCTCTTAGCCTAGCCCCATTACAACCTTATTATTGATCTTTTTCATGATTCTTAAGATGGTTAAAATTGATTGTGGAGATTATCTCAAGAGTAAGCATATGGTTTTGGTTCATTGGTGCATGTAGTTATCATATGAGGTTTTTCCATCAAAATTCACAAAGTGCTTTTGTTTCGTTGATATATGCAAGTCACTCTTCGTAGTTCATTATCTTTCGCTTGCATATACTATTGAGTGAATAACCATGCTTCGAGAGAAAAGAAGAGAGTATGCCTAGTGAGGTGATTTGAATTAGCTTTTAACATGTTTACATGCTTACTTTTGCTCGTATATGCTCATATTGATGTCACATGTTTATGAAACTTGGAATTTTCGTGCTAAGCATTCTCATGCATTTTACTTGAAAGCTATGTGTACATACGAGCCTGAGACAAATTGTTAGGGGCAATAGTTTGTTTAGAGTCTAGTTTAGTTTAATTTGCTAAGGGACTAGCAAAGGATAAGTGTGGGGTAGTTGATAGGAGCACAATGTGCGACGATATTATATGTGTATGCCCTCGTTTATGCTTTGTTTAAACCTTTATTTGTTTAAGATAGAGTCATAATGTAGTTAGTGTCGTTTTGGTAGAGTTTTGATGAAATTTGGTTAAGAATCCGAAAAATGACTAAGTTTGAGAAATCTGGAAAATATTGCAAAATATGTCTTTTTCGTGATTTTGAGATGAGCAAATTTATGATCTATCCTTGTCCGAATTCTATGAAATTTTATGTGCTTAACATTCATATGTTGAGGAATGCTGTGTTAAAATTTCAGATCAATCGGAGTTCGGGAAGTCACCCAAACGTTGGCTGTAAAAGGGCAGTCCGAACATTCCAATCCAGGGGTTCCAGGATTTTCCTGGGACTGTGTCCCAACTTCGAAAAATCATTCCCGACGACTCACAAGGATTTTGATCGAACTGTTTTATGGGGAGATGGCCATATGTGTCTAGTTTACGTGAAACTTGGAATCGCATCAATCGGAGCTCTACGGAGGGAGATAAGCCGGAATTACTGCAACAAGGTCAAATCTGCCGATTCCAGGAACCTACTGCCCCTTTTTGTGTTTTCTGTTTTTAATGGACCAAATGGTGCACAAATGCATATGTGAAGATGGTCCAAGCTTTATGAAGGGAAGAGGAAGACACTTGGCCATGGCATTGAAGAAAAACATGAAGAAACAAGTTCTCCTAGTCAAACTAGGAGAAGCTGCCGATTTTGGCAGATTGTGTGCCTTTGTGTGCTGCCGGCAATTGGGGTATTTTTCGATGGACCAAGACATGTCAAATGAAGTCCAAGATCATATAAGAAGTCCATGAAGATGTGAAGCCCAAGCCTTGAAGAAATATTCAGAATAGAAAACCTAATTGGACTAAGAAAGGAAGGTTGCAAAACCTTAATGTACTAGGTTTTCTGAACTCCTTTTGTAATAGGGCAGCCGGCACCCCCTCTCCTCTATATATACCCCCACTTTTCATTCTGAAAAAGCATCTCATCTCAAGCTTAAACACAAGGCCTAAACTCTACCAAATTGTCCCCAAGAATCCTACTTAAACCCTAAGCCAAAAACCACCACCACCTCACCCAAGTTTCTGCCGAAACTTGGTATACTTCCTGCCGACACAGCCCTTTGCCGAGCAGCCTCACCCCTTCCATATTCCGCCGGATCCACACGAGTCGAAGTCATCCAAGGTGTCTACAAAAGTGTGATCCACTCCTTTCTCTTGGTTTAGTAAAGTTTATGTAGCTATGAATAGTTTTGTCTATGAAACTCTTTTGTATTTTTGGTTTCGAATTGTATGTCTATGTATGATTTGGATTGGATTTTGGTTTCATAAATTGCATGTTGAAGATTTCTTTGATTCGTTGCTTAGGGCTAGGCCACGTTTTCTTTGAGTTTTTACATGCTAATTTGTAATATGTGACTTGTAGATTTTTATGTTTGATAACTAGGACAATAGGTATGCGATGTTGTTTAAGAACTTAATTCGATTAGTAATCTAAGGTTAGGGCAATAAATCGACACACTAGTTTTGTTTTAAGCATTTGTTGTTTGGCATGTAATTCTAAGTGCTAGGTTTCATGTGATAGAGTTCATGGTTGAGTCATACTCGTAGTTTTCTTAAATCATGTGCTCACTAGGTCTAAATACCTTAGAACTTGCAAGATAATAAGAGGATTGACGACCCTACTTGTTCGCTTGTCTTCGATTTGTGATTCATGTGCTTAATTGTTGGCCCAGTAAAATCGGTTAACACATACCTTAGGATTATACTCGTAGTTAATCTTAAGACACTAGTAATCAACGATTAGATGACCTCGTAGGCTCTAATTGGGATCGAAATTGGTTAAGTCAAAACAATATTCATACTTATTCCTTACCTTCTTGCATATTAGTCTACATGTTAAAGAGTCTTTTGTGCTAAATGTTTTGTGAGAGATGATGATCACTTGTATATAGTAGCTTAGGATTTATTTTCTGTTTTTAATTCCAAGCCTAGTGTAGGGGCAGCATTGCTGCCGAACTCTTATACCCCCATATTTGTGACGTTTTTGTATATTTGTGAATATGTTTGTGTCTAACAATTTCATATCTCAGGTACCCTTAATCCCCGGCCTAGAACGATCCCTACTTATGTCTATACTACTAATGAATGCAGGGTTTATTATTGCATGCGAGCTTCGGCTCACGTCCACCTCGTTGTAGCGTTGAGCTTCCTATAATCGATGTACATCCGATGACCGGTTACAAGTCTTTGTGGCACAAGCTCGTTCTTCTCATTCTTGACAACCGTTACACCACTCTTCTTTGGCACTACTTGCACGGGAGATATCCACTTACTATCCGAAATTGGGTAGATCACCCCACAATCGAGCAACTTGATAATTTCTTCTTTCACAACCTTCATCATGGGAGGGTGAAGTCGACGTTGAGCTTCTTTTGTCGGCTTAGCTCCTTCTTCTAACAAGATACGATGAACACAAGTAGTAGGGCTTATTCCCTTGATATCCGCTAAGGTCCAACCTATGGCGGTCTTGTACTTCTTAAGCACACAAATCAAATCCTCCTCTTGCTTCTCACTAAGCATTGAAGACACAATAACCGGTAGTGTGTCTCCGTCTCCAAGATAAGCATACTTCAAGTGACTAGGGAGTTCTTTAAGTTCTAACTTTGGGGCCTCTTCCACACTTGGTCGAAATTTTGTTGTGGCACTTGGAATTGACAAGAACGAGTTCTTCATGTAAGTAGGGGTGGCGTCTAGTTCGGCAGCCACTTTTCTAAGGCTCGGCAGCATTGTATATGGCTCGGCATCATTGGTTGCCGATGCACATTCTTGCTCGGCATCACTTGGTTCGGCCTCTTCTTGTACTCGTTCTCCCATCTTGTCAAATCCGACCCCTTGCTCAATCGCTAATTGCTATGCGTCGAGCGAGGTCGACATAACTTGCTCGACCTCCTCCAAAACATCACTGGCACAACCCTCCTTCAAATCAACATTGGGAAATTTCATGGCGTCAAACACATTGAACTTTATCACCTCACCATCAAACTCCATAGTTAGGTTGCCCTTGGCCACATCTATCTTTGTACGCGCGGTCCTCATGAATGGTCGCCCTAAAAGCAATTGAGTGTTGTTGACCGGCGAATCCTCCATCTCAACCACATAAAAATCGGCGGGGAATATCAATTGGTTGACTTGCACCAACACATCCTCTACATAGCCTTCCGGATATTTGCTTGAGCGATCCGCAAGTTGAATGATGACATTATCCTTCTTGAGAGGCCCTATACTCAACGTTTGATACACATTGAGTGGCATGACATTGATCGATGCTCCCAAATCCAACATAACATCCTCAAACCGTGTATTGCCTATGACACAAGGCACATTGAAGCTCCCCGGATCCTTCATCTTTGGTGGCAACTTCCTTTGAATAACGGCCGACACCGTCTCGCTCATAGTTACCACACGAGTCTCCCTAGTATGCCTCCTCGCCGTACAAAGCTCCTTCAAAAACTTAGCATACTTTGGCACTTGCTTAATGCACTCCAACAAAGGGATGTTGACTTGCACTTTCCGGAAAATCTCCAATACCTCTTCATTGGATTTATCCTTCTTTGTTCTAGCAAATCGAGAAGGGAATGGGGTACTAGATGATGGTACCCCTCCTTTGACAATCTTACCGGCCACACTTTCCTGCTCGGCACTCAATTCCCTCTCGGCAGCTCGGTCCTCCTTCTCGGCATGGAGGTTGTTGCCGGCAGCATTGTGCTCGGCTTCATGATTATGGCTGCCGGCAATGACAGGTCCGGCAGCCATCTCATCCTCATTTATTCCCTTGAAAGTCACTCGCTTCTTCTTTGGACTTGTTGGAGGAACCAACTCTCTTCCGCTTCGAGTTTGAATCACCTTGGCTTGCTCGTTCCTCGGATTTGGAATCGTGTTGCTTGGCAACTTTCCTTGCTCATTGAATCTTCCCATAAAATCCACAACTTGCCCCATTTGAGTTTTGAGCTCACCAATGTCCTTTTGATGATTTTGTTGCCCCGCGAGTAATGCTTGAGTAGCACTTGACAAAGATTGAAGCAAAGCATCGTAGTTTGGATTGCTTGTGGCTTGGCCTTGGCTCGGCCCTCCTTGACTTTGATATGGCACAACTTGTTGTTGGTTCGGCAAAGCCCCAAAGTTTCCTTGGTTCGGCTGATAAGGTTGCCGAGGCACAAAGGGTGGCCTCGGCGCAAACGGCGCTCCTCCCTCTCTCGGTTGCATAGGTGCCCTAAGCACGTTGTCATTATTCGCCCATCGAAAGTTAGGATGATCATTGAACCTTGGATTGAAATTGCCAAATCGTTGGCCTCCTTGAAAACCAATGGCATTGCACTCCTCAACTCCCTCATTAACTCCAAATTGAGGGCATTGTTCGGTCTCATGGCCCTCGGTGCAAATTCCACAAACACTTGCTCGCTTCTTCATCAAATTACTCACCAAGTCGGTAAGCTTGTCCACTTTCTCCTCTAACTTTGAGCTCGAAGACGTCTCATGCACTTTCTCATTCCTTTGCACATTGTTTCGTGCCATGCCAAATTGTTGGTTGTTCAAAGCCCGAACTTCCAACAAACTTCTTGCCGCTCCGGCGTTCAACTCCAAAAAGCTACCTCCCGCGGCCGAGTCAAGAAACTCTCTCTCCATGACGCGTAATCCCTCATAGAAATATTGTAGCAAGAGCCCATCGCTAATGCCATGCGATGGACACAAAGAAACTAGGGACTTGAACCTCTTGTAATAGTCGAAGAAAGTCTCATCTCCGGCTTGCTTCACACTTGTAATTTGCTTCCTCAGATCAGTGATACGTGAAGCGGGAAAGTACTTGAGCAAAAACTCATCCATCATAGTACTCCACGAAACAATGCGACCACTAGGCACCTCAAACAACCACTCCTTTGCTTGATCTTCTAAAGAAAACGGGAATGCCTTCATCTTAAAGTGTTGCAAATCGGTCCCTCTTGGACACATAGACTCCGTGGTGAAGTTAAACCACTGTAGATGCTTGTTAGGGTCCTCACTCGGCATCCCATAAAACGACTTCAGCTTATGGAGGAATCCACTCCTCAATTCAATCTCTCCAGTCTTTTCAGCTTCCAAGGGAGGATAAGTAATATTCGAAGGAGCAACTCCAGCTCCAGCAACATGACCATTCTGTGATCTGATTGATGCCATGATCTCTTCTTCTTCTTCTAATTCGGCAAAGGCCTCAAACTCTGGATTCTGAAGATCACACGATGATGACACAACTGATGGTGAACTCGGCCCTGATGATACTGGAACTGACGGCACAATAGGGGAGGACGGCAATGATGATGATACTGATGAACTGGTTGGTGACGATGGTGGTAATGGCACAAAACGAGCAATAGCGAGTTCTTGCTCTAAACGTTGCAAACGGCCTTGAAGATCTCTTGCCCAAATACTAGATTCGGACATGCATTATTTCTGAAATTTGCAACATTTAAACAAGTTAGAACATCGTAAAGAAATAGGAGACAAGAATATACATCATTACAAGCCACGGCATTGGCGATACAACAAATTTCAACAATGATTACACATATATATACACAATCGGCAACACATAAGTATACACGGCATCAATACATTTCGACAAAGTACAAATATGGTTCGGCAACAAGATATCAAAAAAGTCCATGATCATGTAATCGCTAAGTCTAATTTCTTTTAAATTTGTTCTAACTCTCGAAGTACGTGGAGCAGAGGAGATAACGGTGCAATGGACTGATACAGCCCCCGGTAGTATCATGCTTAATCCGATATACCTCAAGAGTTTGAACCACACAACATGTTTTATCTTTGAAGAAAATAGGCCACATATGTCAAGTTATGTTCTAGCGTCTAAAGTGAGGTGATGCTTCGGCACAAGCTGTCGACTAGGTCGTGCGGATTTTACGTTTCAAAGGTCATTACAATCACGGAGGGCGAACCCCCTACAGGAACCAGGCAGGACTCGTTGTTGGACACCATGGAGGGCGAACCCCCTATCGACTCACTCACCGAGAATGAACATCAGTCTATGGGCCTTGAGATCCAGTTAAACAAACCTGAGAACCATATCTATGATAATAACTTCCCCATACTTTGTAAAACAAACACGGATCCCTAGCGGTCTCAAGTGTTGATTAAAACCGCCCTCAACCTCATAAAAATAATACCAAGTTAGCGTCTTTATGCGTGGGGGGCCAACGATGGACTAATTCCAACATTGCAGGGCCCGTTTCCCAATCTACACAAAAACATACCTAACATGGCATCACTCGTATGAAGGGTTTTGGTTATGATCAACAAAAGAGGCTTCACCTACATGTTACACTTTAGAAACTACAATAAACTCAAACATACACAACACTATCAACTTCCTAGAAATTAAACTAAATGATTACCAACATACATCAATATACATCATGCAACTTTCGAAATTTAACTCTACATGCCAAAGCATATTTCTACTTTACAAAATCCCAAAATAAACTTAAAATTTACAACTTTACAACTTCACAACAAAAATTTCCAGCAACATTATATACACAACAATAACATAAAACAAGCTTTTATAATCCCCGGCAACGGCGCCAAAAATTGGTGTGAACCGAAGCTCGCATGCAATAATAAACCCTACAAAAGATCGTTAGTAGTATAAGCAAGTAGGGATCGTTCTAGGCCGGGGATTAAGGGTACCTGAAATATGTAATTGTTAGACAAACATATATACATATATATATCACAAACGTCACATATGGGGGGAGTAATAGTTCGGCAACTTTAGAAAACAGAAAATAAAATCCTAGAACTAATATTTACAAGTTTGATCATCATCTCTCACGCATCACATAACACAAAACACAATTTAACACAAAGATTCGCATGCAAGAAAGTAAGAAACAAGTATTTAGCATGTTCAAAACCTAACTTAGTTTCAACCTACAACCAGAACGTTTCCGATTTTTACCTAGTTGTGAGACTTTTTCTATTGTTTTAAGATCGAGCTTTCGCGATGTGATCCTAAAGGTTATGCTACCTTATACAAGTAATAGCATTGAAGCACAAAAGTCTATAGCCGAAGACACGTAAACAAGTAAGGTCGTCAATCTTCTTATTTAACATGCAAGTCCTAAGGTTAACCACTCTAGGTGAGCACAACAAATCAAAGTGATCATACGTCTACTTAGTTCATTATAACTCAAGCAAATTAAACCTAATACCTAGATCATGTTCAAAGACAACACTAAGTACCGATTATAAGCCCTCACCTTAGGTCTAACCAAATTAAATCCTAAACATGCTTCTAATATCATTGTTCTAATTATCATACATACGAAAATCCATGCATTAGAAATTGTAAAATTCATCACATAAATTCCAAATAAAATCATAATTCATGTTCATCATACAATACCAAACGAAACAAAGTATTTTTATAACAACAATATGTGACTAAACCGAAAATAAAAACACAAGTCATAGGGATGGATCACACTTTAGAAACCTTGGAGAGCTTCGTCTTGGTGTGGTGGAAGAGGATCGGCAGTGGCTGTTGTAAGGGATTGGGATCGGTGGTGATTGGTGGTGTATGGTGGTGAATCGGTGACTTGGTGTTTCTAGGGTTTCGGCTTAGAACTTTGAGTAGGAAATTTGGTAGAGTTTTGGCTAGTGCTTTGCAAGAGATGAGATGAGATTTTTCTGTGTATGGGATGGCTATATATAGAGGAAAAGGGAGAGAGGCTGCCGGCCACAAGAAGGGGAAACAAAGAATAGGTTTCCTTGTAGGTTTATGTTTCCTTGTTGAATAAAGATTTGCACTCTTGATTTTCTTTTTCTGATTTTTCTTCAAGGCTTGGGCTGCACATCTTCATGGACTTCTTGTATGATCTTGGACTTCAATTGATAGGTCTTGATCCACTGAAAATGCCCCACAATGCCGGCAGCACAAAGAGGCAGCAATCTGCCAGAATCGGCAGCTTCTCCTAGTGTGACTAGGAGAACTTGTTTCTTCATGCTTTTCTTCAATGCCATGGCCTAGTGTCTTCCTCTTCCCTTCATAAAGCTTGGACCATCTTCACATATGCATTTGTGCACCATTTGGTCCATTACAAACAGAAAACATAAAAAGGGGGCAGTAGGTTCCTGGAATCGGCAGCTTTGACCTTGTCGCAATAAATCCAGCATATCTCCACCCGTGGAGCTCCGATTGATGCGATTCCAAGTCTCACGTAAACTAGACACATAGGACCATCTCTCCATAAAATATCTCGGCCAAATTCCATGCAAGTCGTCGGGAATGAATTTTCGAAGTTGGGACAAAGTCCCAGGAAAATCCTGTAGCCCCTGGATTGGAATGTTCGGACTGCCCTTTTGCAGCCAACTTTTGGGCGACTTCCCGAACTCCGAATGATCTGAAATTTTAACACAGCATTCCTCAACATATGAATTCTAAGCACACAAAATTTCATAGAATTCAGACAAGGATAGATCATACTTTCGCTCATCTCAAAATCGCGAAAAAGACATATTTTACACTATTTTCCAGATTTCTCAAACTTAGTCATTTTTCGGATTCTTAACCATTTTTCACAAAACTCTACCAAAATTGACACTAACTACATTATGACTCAATCTTAGACAAATAAGGGTTAAACAAAGCATAAACGAGGGCATAAGCATATAATATCGTCGCACATTGTGCTCCTATCAACGAGTTTACGTGAGCGGAACTCGACCGGGCGTCCTGCCATATCGAGACGAGTCCCCCAGTGAAATGCCATGGGGCCGGGTGGATTCCCGGTAGGGGGGTGGCGTTGAGGTGACAAGGCTCGCCGTGCAGCCTCCGTTTGCCGCAGCTGGTGCGATGCAGGGTTTTTATCCTGCTGGACAAGCGTACATGGGTTAGATGTAAACTCACCCGGGTGTATAAAGCCCAAGCCGGTCGAATGTTCTCATGACCGGGGTCATCCATGGTACCGGGCGGAACTCGACCGGGCGTCCTGCCATATCGAGACAAGTCCCCCAGTGAAATACCATGGGGCCGGGTGGAGCCTATTCCCGGAATATGCTCTCAAGCCGGTTGGATGCGTCGTAACCGGTGGGCAGATCTTGATCGGGCGTTCTGCCATATCGAGACGAGGTCTCCAGCAGGGTGGTGTGCAGCCGGTTGAATGATACCTAACCGCGAACTGCTACGGACCGGGCGGAACTCGACCGGGCGACATGCCATATCGAGACGAGTCCCCCAGTGATATGCAACGAAGATGGTGCCAGAAGAGTTCATACCTGAATAGATGATCTCGAAGCGGTTGGAAAATCATAACCGGTGAGAGGTCTTCGAGATATGCAGCGAAGAAGCCATGCAGCCGGTTGAATGATCATAACCGCGAACTGCCATGGTGCCGGGCGGACCTCGACCGGGCGTTCTGCCATATCGAGACGGGTCCCCTATTGCTCATACCCGGATGGGTGCTCTCCAAGCGGTTGGATGATCATAACCGGTGAGAGGTCTTCAAGATATGCAGTGAAGAAGCCATGCAGCCGGTTGAGAAATCATGACCGGTTAATCTTGCAGCAAAGGTGGCGTGCAACCGTGGAATCTGGAGAAGTGGGAGGGCCTGACTCCTTGGTTCCCGCTCCTAACTTCCTGTCGCCAGCGTGTGGGACAAGTGGCTGACATGCATTTAAGGAGGAAGTCCATCAGTCCCGTCAGTTATGATGGCATGGGTAGTTTACCAATGCTGGGACACGTGCCAGCGGGGGGCGGTCTTGAGATGAAGGGCCTGGATTCGCAGGCGTTTGAGTTGCCCTGTTTGCGTGTTTGGCGGGATTTCCATTGCCTGGGGCACCAGTTCCCTCTATAAAAAGGCCTCTTCTGCTCTCCTTTCTGCTGTTGCTTCTTGCGTTGGAGAAACTAAGAGAAAGAGAAGAATCCGGCGACCACCTTGAGCCGTTTTGCCCCACGAGATCCGTTTTCTTGAGCGCTCCCTACTCTCTTCCTACCATTGCTCGCTGCTTTTGCAGGGTGGATTGTCCTCGGTTGAGCATACTAATCGGTAAGTTTGTTGATTTCTTTGCCCCGGTGTTGTTCTTGTTTTTGGCCTTGTTGTTTTGCGGCGGGGGGGGGGAGGGATCTCTGTCGCTGACGGAACTGCTCTGCGGCGGACTTGGGGAGAGGCCGTAGAAGGTGCTGTTGTAGCCTGTTGCTGACGAGCGCTAGGGTTTTGTGTTCTTCTCCTAGGTTAAGATGTCATCTTCAGGTTCTGACCGGGCTTACGAATCTGCTGCCAGGGGTCCCCTCGTGGATGATGCGGAGAGGCTGGATGACTGGCTCAGTTCGGAATCTCCGGTGTCCGAAGCCGCTGACTGCTCCGGGAGCAGGGTTTCGACTCCGTCCTCGCCTTTGTCTTCCGGGGCTGAATCCTCGAAGACTGAAATACCACACGGGGTGCGTCTTGCAGATGCTCCGGGTGCGAGCTACACCATTGGCAGAGGGAAGTATGCTGTGGTGTGTGATGAACCGGAGGGGAGCATGACCCCTGGAGAGATTGCAGTGTTCCGGGAAACGTGGGGTATCCCGGATGAAGTTCTGCTGCGGCCCCTGAACCTTGGAGAGTCGGCCTGCAACCCGGAAGCAGGTTGGGTTGCCGCACATCCAGATCAGTTCCGTCATGGACTCTCGCTCCCGCTGCCAAATTTCGTGCAGTACATGCTCAGTGCACTGCAAGTGTCACCCGCGCAGCTTCCTGGGCTCCAGTGGAGGCGACTACTGAGCCTCGGCTGCTTGTACGAGTTTTCCGGGATGAATATACCAACGGTAAACGAGTTCCGGGCCTTGTATAGATTGTCGTACTCCAGGAAGCAGGGGTCCCGGGGTTGCCTGTCCTTCAATACCCGGAAACCTCCACCGATCGTCACCCATATGCCTTCATGGGTAGACAATAGCTGGAGAAAGAAGGTGGTGATGGTGGGCGGGAGGTGGCAGGTGAGGAGCAAAATGTACTGGGTTCCTGGCGCCTTCCAACCCATTGGCGACCAGTCGTTCGAGCTATCCGATCTAGAGCATGAGAGGATCTCGACCCTACTCGGATGCTGGGACGACCTGGAACGGAGTTCTTTCAACTTCATCCGACGAGAAGTGCTGGAGTACTGCCAACTCAGGCGGGGTCCCGGTGCGTAGGAAGCCCTTGAGCGGTGATACCTTGCGCTAGTTTTTGCAAAATACTAACTATTTGCTTTCCTTGCAGGTGCGTCTTCCCGGGCGACTATCAAGCCCGAAACCACTCTCTCGATGACCGGGGAAGACCTCCTGAACAAGCTGAAGGAGAAAGGCGAGATCGTCTCGCGGACGTCGGTAGAAGAGGAGTCCGGCCGGCTCACGACCCATGCGGAGCCGAGGGCCATGGACGTTGATGACGACGCCTATGTCCTGAAGCGGGTGAAGACCCATCATGCCGCAGGCCGTCTAGCGCCTGGAAAGGGCAAGAGTACCGGGGGGGCAGTGAGGATTCTCGGTGGGATGAACAGGATCCCCAACCGGCCGGTGTCTGTGCCGCACGTGGCTCGTCCCGCCCGTGTAAGCGCACAATCTTCTTCTCCGGAAGGCCGGGGAGAGAAACGGAAAGGCGGGGACATTCCCTCCTCCGCGCTGGTGACGCTTACCGGTGAATCGGCACGGGAGAACCTGGCCAAACGGTTCAGGATAACCAGCGGTGCGCAAGCTAACGCTACTGGGTAGAAGGTTGCGGCTGCTGCCCGGCAGAGTAGTCCCGCGCCTGCGGAGGCACCGAGGGGAAGCCCGGATAGTGCCATCGCCCGGCAAGTGGCGGCGGACTTGGCCGGCCTTGGACTGGACAGACCTGGGGTTGCGGGAGCCCTGGCGGGTGGGAATCGCCCAAAATGCAAGGAATCCGTCCACCGGGTAAGCACTGCATGGTACCACTATACTGCCTGTGGCTTGTTTCTTTTGCTGCCTAACTAATTGCCTTTGTTGCTGCGCAGCTGCTGTACTGTTTGTATGAACCGGATGCGAGTGAGGAGCTGTCGGAGCTTAAGAGACAGATAGCTGCTCTATCGGAGGCCCGACAGCGCCTGGAGGTGGAGAAGTCTCGCTCGGACCGGGAGAAGGCCAGATCGGAGGAGAGGGCCAAGAAGCTGGAGGAGCAGAACCGGAGCCTGGAGAAGGAGAGGGCCGAACTGGAGGCCAAGGTGGACGAGCTCCAAGTGGGAGCTGCCGCTCTTCGCGCCGCTTCTGCTGCTCCGACCGGGGAAGATGACCCGGAACTCTACGAGCAGGTCATTCTCAAATACCGCGAGAGCGATCAGTTCCTGGAGTTTCTGGTGAAGGCCAGGGAAGAGGGCATCTCGGATGCGTACACGGAATGGGCGGGGAAGGGTTGGTTAGACACTTCCCTGATGCTGACTGCTGCTGAAGGAGATATCCATGAGCAGTCGGACATCCATCAGGAGGCGGTGGAGGGGCAGCCGGACGAAACGATTCGCTCGGACTTGGATTCTTTTACGAACTGTGCCGAGTCTTCCCGAGCCAGAGTCAATACCGGAACTGAGGTCGACGACAAGGGTACCGCAGGAGAGGCTGGCGGATTGCCTGCTGAAGGCGGAGTCGCGGCTCCTTTGGATTTTTCTTGCCCTTTTCCTTGTAATCTTTCCGGATCGGTTACTGCTTGTATACTTGCTTGAATATGAATATTGATGTGAACCTAAGCTCGCACACAATAATAACCCTACAAAATATCGTTAGTAGTATAAGCAAGTAGGGATCGTTCTAGGCCGGGGATTAAGGGTACCTGAAATATGAAATTGTTAGACAAAAAATATATACATATATACATTGAAACGTCACAATGGGGAATTTATATGGATCGGCAACTTATTGCCTTCTAATGCTAGACACGAAAATAAAAGCTGAAAATTAATTCTAAACTACTATATACAAGTTTGATCATCATCTCTCACGCATCACATAGCACAAAACACACAATTCACACACAAGAATTCATGCAAGACTCGGCAATTTAGTTCAAGTTTCTTAGACGCTATTCAATTCCAATTTCAATTAGAGCCTCAACGGTCATCTAATCACTAGACTCTCTCTTAAATATTTTAGAAAACACTCAACGTCGAATCCTAAAATTATACTAGTCATGTTTGAAAACACTCAACGTCGAAGACAACCACAAAGAGTAATTACGCACAAGAGTCTATAAATTGGAGACATATCTTTAGGTATGGCGTCACTCATCCTATCAACATGCAAGTTCATGAATTAAGTAACCTTGATTTTAACAACCTAGAATTCAGTTCGATCGTTGCCTAACTCAATCCCAAATTATTAAGTTAAATGAAATCGCAATCTACATAAGTACTAAGGCCCTAGCATCATGTAAACATTGATTTTTATGCACAAATTCATGAAACTAATAGAATAAAAACTATAAAAAAACAAGAACATGTTACTGCCCTAATCTAACATACGAATTCAAGCATGCAATTGTTTGCAAAAGTCATCACATAAATTCCAATGAAAATCGCAATTCATGTTCATCATACAAAACCAAACGAAAACAAAGTATTTTTATAACAACAATTGTGACTAAACCAAGAATAAAAATACAAGTCATAGGGATGGATCACACTTTAGAAACCTTGGAGAGCTTCGTCTTGGTGTGGTGAAAGAGGCTCGGCAGTGGCTAAGGCAGGGGATGGAATCGGTGGTGAATGGTGGTGGAATTGGTGGACTTGTGTTTTAGGGTTTCGGTTTAGAACTTTGGTAGAACTTTTGGTAGAGTTTCGGCTAGTGTTTTGCAAGAGATGAGATGATTTTCAGAATGCATAAGTGGGGGTATATATATAGGAGAGGGGGTGTTGCCGGCAGCCCTTCATACACAAGGAAAAAGAAAACCAAGTGGGAATAGGATTTGAAACCTTCCTTTCATAGTTCAATTAGGTTTTCTTTTTCTGAATTTTTCTTCAAGGCTTGGGCTTCACATCTTCATGGACTTCTTGTATGATCTTGGACTTCATTTGATTTGTCTTGGTCCATCGAAAATACCCCAATTGCCGGCAGCAACACTTTGGTACGAATCTGTCCCAATCGGCAGCTTTTCCTAGTTTGACTAGGAGAACTTCTTTCTTCAAATTTTTCTTCAATGCCATGGCCTAGTGTCTTCCTCTTCCCTTCTTAAAGCTTGAACCATCTTTATAAATGCATTTGTGCACCATTTGGTCCATTAAAAACAGAAAACACAAAAAGGGGCAGTAGGTTCCTGGAATCGGCAGATTTGATGTTGCTGTAGTAACTCTGGCATATCTCCATCCTCGGAGCTCCGATTGATGCGATTCCAAGTCTCAGATAAACTAGACACATATGGACATCTCCCCATAAAACAGTTCGATCAAACTCCTTGTGAGTCGACGGGAATGATTTTTCGAAGTTGGGCCAAAGTCCCAGGAAAATCCTGGAAGCCCTTGTATTGAAATGCTCGGACTGCCGTTTTGCAGCCAACTTTTGGGTGACTTCCCGAACTCCGATTGATCTGAAATTTTAACACAACATTCCTCAGCATATGAATATTAAGCACGCCAAATTTCATAGAATTAAGACAAGGATAGATCACAGTTTCATTCATCTCAAAATCACGAAAAAGACATATTTTGCATTATTTTCCAGATTTCTCAAACTTAGTCATTTTTCGGATTCTTAACCATTTTTCACCAAACTCTACCAAATTAACACTAAATTACATTATGACTCTATCTTAGACAAATAAAGGTTAAACAAAGCATAAACGAGGGCAAAAGCATATAATATCGTCACACATTGTGCTCCTATCAAATATACTGGGACTGGCAGAGCCGGTGAAATTTTCTCAAAAGTAGTTTGCATATATATGTTTTTACAACGGTTGAACCGCGAACTATGCCAAACTAACCGCTCGGAGCTAGCGGGTTTACCAGGCCTGGTCACGTTCCCGGTCGGGGTCTGTTCTTCTTTCCCCTACGTACCGCTGGAGCTGGCCGTTATCAATCAAAACCTGCACCGCTGTCTTGAGAGCGCAGCACTGGTTCGTTCGATGAGTAGCCTCATCATGGTAAGAGCAGTACTTGCCCGTCTGCGCCATTGTAAGCTTCCCCTTCGGGTACTTTCTCTTGGGCGGCGGGGGAATGACGCTCCCGTTCTCAAGTAGGATGTCCTCGTAGGAAGTGGTGAGAGAGGTGAAGACTTCCTGACCGGCCGGTGGTGGTGCCGGCATGATTGCTAGGGGGCGCTCTTGGCAGTACGGCGCCGGCTTGTGCTCGTTCTGGGGTTTATCAAAATAGGGCCTCTGCTGCCGTTGTGGCCAGTTTCTGCTGTTGGCGTTCCGGCTGGGCCGAGCGGTGCGGTTCTCAGTCCGCTGACTGGGTTTGGCTTCCTGGCTGGTCGGAGGGTTCTCTTCCCAGGGATGGTCTTCCTGCTGCTCATCCCGCCTCCTCTTCAGTAGGTGGTGCCCGTAGGTCTCATGATCGGCCTGGACATGCCGGATGGCCATAGCCATCAATTCGTCGTACCCCTGCGGGAGCTCTACCCGGACGGCGTAGGAAAACTTGCCCACTCGGAGCCCTTGTTTGAACGCCATTTCGGCGATGCCTTTGTCCAGGTTCCGGACTCCGGCCGTAGCCGTCTGCCAGCGGTTGACAAAGGTTCTCAGCTCCTCTCCGGTGGCTTGTCTGCAATTGAAGAGGATGGTCGATGTCCGGGCTCCCTCGAATCGGAGAATGAAGCGGCCTACAAACCGGTCGGCTAACTGCTCGAACGCCTCGATCGAGTTTGCTGGAAGCTCGTAGAACCAGCTGAGCGCTTCTCCAGACAAAGTCTCCTAGAAGATGTTGCAGCAGACTGCATCGGAGTATCCCTTGGCGCAGGTTTGGGACCGGAAGCTGTCCAGATGCTGGTACGGGCAGCCGGACCCTGAGTAGGTGAGCTTGAGGGACTTCTGGTTGCCAGATCTTCCCGACTCTATGACCCGGTGTGGAAAGGGACCCATGCGCTCATTAAACCGGGCGCCCTCCATCGGCCGCGCGGCTCTTCTCTCGTTGGCCTCCATTTGGGCCTTTAAGTCTGACACGGTGTTGGCTAGCATCTGCAGCGCTCGTGCGGTCGGAGTCTCAGCTTCATCCTCTGACGAAGCGCCGGGCCGGCGAGAGGTTGTCGCGCTCTTTGGCGGGCCTGCGCCTGCTGGCGACTTCTTTAGTACTGGGTCACCGGGCCGGCCGCCCGAGGATTGCTCTGCTTCGATGTGTTGAGGTTGGATCGGCGGGAGTGTCGCCTGTGCCTCGTTCACGGTGTCGCTGCGCTGCTGTCCCCTCTCCAGGGCGGCTACCAGGGCAGTATTCACCGCCTCCTTTTCCTCGTACCGAGCGTTGGACTTAGCTCTGTCCCTGTCGCTCTCCTCTCTTAGACGGCTGACCTCTGGGGCCATTTCCCGTAGTTCTCCCGCCATACTGCTATGGCCGGGGCTGTACGTGGGGTCCCTGTCCGGGCTCTCAGATCGATCGCTTGAATCGTCTGAGAACGTCAAGGAGAAGCCCCGTCGCTCCGGACTGTCTTCCTCCTCTGTCGGGCCTTTCTCGCGCCAGCTGTCGTGGTGGGGATCCGGTACACCGGATGGTCCCCCACAGCTCCCTACTTCCTGACCATTGCCCCGGTCGCCGCGCGGCTCCCGCGTGACGGCTGGGGTGGAGGTGAGCGTCTGCACTACTGCAAGGCGTCCCTCCTCGGTGGTACCTTTCTCTTGACTCATTTCCGAGCTCTTTCCCAACGGTGTTGCTTACACGGTTTTTCGTTCAAGCTTCCCACAGACGGCGCCAATTGTTTCTGCCTAAACCCGGGGGTCTAGTAGAAACTTGATGAATCCAACTTGATCTCCTGCAATCCTGCTCACTAAGGGGAATACCGGGCGGGCCGGCCTTCTCCTCTCCGATGCCTAAGTTAGTATAGTTGGAATATATATAACCAAGGCACGTATGTAAGCAGGGAGAGAGATACGTTACCTAATAAAGAAGGTAGTTGGGGCCCTTATATAGGTGGTTGGGGGTAAGGGCTGGCCTTACCCTTCGATGTGGGACTGGCTCCCTTCTATTTGTACCTTCTGGTGCCCTCTTAGGCAGGCTGGCGCCCCCGGCCCCCAGGGTCCCTGGAGGCAGGATAGAGTGCTAGGCCCCGAGGCCGGGTGCTGGTGATCCGGTCCCGACCCTTGGGCCGGGCCCTGGTGCACTTGCTGCGGGTCTGTGGGCCTGCTGTAGTCTCTCTGCGGCTACTGTCAACAGTATTGGTAAACAATTCAAAAATACATTTGGACTTGGTTACATTGGTGATGAATTCCCTCATCAAAATTCTGAGACTCAAGTCTTTGATGAGCAAGAAGAATTGTTAATTTCTGAAAAGGAGTTTCACTCAAAGTTTGTTAACTCTGGTGGGGTGAACAACAACTCATTTCAAGAAGATTCTTCATCTTCTTATTCAGATCAGGTAAGTATTTTAACTATAAATGAAAATTTAAAAAACTCTGCTCTTGAATTTTCTGAGTTAAAACGTGCTTTTGAGAAATTATGTGATTCAACAAATGTTCAGATTTCAGAATTAAACAATCTTCATTCAAAACATGATAATCAATATCTGATTAACAGGAACACTCTTCAGAATGCTTTTGCTCGGATTAACTGTATTGAAAACAAATTTTCATTGTCTCTTAGTTCTGATGTTCCATCTGAGAAATTTTCCAGGGAAAAGAAAAGAAATGCAGGTAATCACAAAGTCTGGAAAGAGAAAGTTTCATCTTGTGGAAAGTGCATGGTTGCAAAAGTAAATCATATTGAAGCAACCTGTCTGGTTGCTTTAACTGCTGTCAATTCCAGAGACTCTGACATCTAGTGCATTGATAATGGCTGCTCTAGACACATGTCTGGAAACAAATGTTTTTTTTATCAGCATGGATGAAGAGGTGATTTCTGGAACTGTCACATTTGGAGATGCAAGGAAAGCTGACATCTTAGGAAGAGGAACTGTGGAAACAATGAACCTTGGTAAACTTGAGAATGTTCTCTATGTGGAAGGGTGATGAGTCGCCTAAGCGAACATCAAGCAATAATAAACCCTACAATCGTTAGTAGTATAGAAATAAGTAGGGATCGTTCTAAGCCGGGGATTAAGGGTACCTGAAATATGAGAATGTTAAACAAAACACATATATATATATACACAAAAAATGTCACTTTATTCACATATATACAAACAAGAAACAAAATCATGGGGGATGAATTGTGATCGGCAACAAAGCTGCCTTCTAAAACTAGGGTACGAATTTTTAGAGAAAAAGCTAGAAAATAAATCCTAAAGCTACTATTTACAAGTTTGGTCGACATCTCTTACGTAAAGCACTCATCAAAAACTAACACAAATCGAAACAAGTAACAAGTAAGAACTCATGGAAACATGCATAGAAATATTCAAGACTCGTCTTAATTCCAACCTAACTAAACTCCTAAGCGGTTTATCTAGTCGATTTTAGATTTCACGAAAATACTTAGAAGTTAGCTTAGCGCATAACCCTAATCTTTAGCTAACCGATTAAAGACACTTAGCGTAGAAATTAACCAATTAGCATATAAGGCACGAAATCTCTTAGTCGGAAACAAGTTAACATGTAAGGCGTCACTCTTCATATTAGACAAGCAAGTTGTAGGAATTACTCTAACCCTAGGTAACAACATAAACCAAATCGACTTAGTGTTCTAACTTGACCTATGTTACTACGGCAAGTGAATTCAACATCTAGACAACACTCATGGCATTTCGAATGCACCTAAACATCTCATTCGGTTGCACACGAATTCAAACAACAAATCAAGAAGAAATCAAGAATCAAGTCAAGCATGCATCCCTACGACCTAACCGGTTACATATTTAAAAATTGTGTTTACATATTTATCTTTCAGAAAACCATGAAATCAATACCTTAAAGTTAATTAGGCTCCAAGAATTGAAATCATAAATATCTTTAAACATGCAAAACACTACCAGAAAAGGGGTTATAGCCGACGATATGGGAAAAAACGGCCGACGAAATAGTACTTCGTCGGCTATAAGGGGTCATAGCCGACGAATTACTATTTCGTCGGCCACATCGTCGGCTATAATATTATAGCCGACGAGTTGTCGGACGTCGTCGGCTATAACTATAGCCGACGAAAAGTTTTTGGTTATAGCCGACGAGGAGGGTATTCGTCGGCTATAACTCTTATATCAGATCTATTCTGCAGCAGCGAGCTCATTCGTCGAAAATATTTCGAAAACGCTCTGAAATCGTCCAAAACCTCGGCCATAAGCTTGAAAGGTACGTATATTGCTGTGTGTGTTGATTTAGTTGGTTATATGCAGAGGTGTGTTAATTTAGAGTTTAATTAGAATAAATGTGTGATTAATTTGATATATATATATATATATATATATATATATATATATATGTGTGTGTGTTGAGATGAGATTATTAATGGGTTGATATGTTGGTTAGATAGAATTGAAGTTTTGTTGAAGATTAGTGATTGATTGTTGATTTATAGGTGATTTTAGATGAATTTGATGAAAAAATGTATATATATATTAATTAATTTAATTGTAATTAAAAATATATTGTTGGTATATATAAAAAATACATTGTGTTTAATTAATTAGGGAGATTGACGATGTTTTAATTAATTTAGGGATGCATGTGTGTATATATATATATATGTATATATATATATATGTGTGTGTGTGTGTGTAATGATGAATTTTTTAATTAATTAGTACGTACGTACGTACGTAGTACGTACGTACGTACGTAGTACGTGCATATATACATATCTATATATAGCTATATTTATTTCTTGAATTTACAGGATGGACAAGAGTTGGATTACCCTTGGAAGATGGGATCAAGCGTATCATGATGGAGTTAGGAGTTTCCTGGATTTTGTGATGGCTAACTGTGGAGACACTACACTTCATTATTGTCCGTGTAAAAAGTGCAAGTGTGCCACCCCACGACACCGGTTTTCCATAGAGACAGTGGAGCAACACCTGGCTAGATATGGATTTTGGGTCCTATACACTAATTGGATTTATCACGGTGAACCAGAGTTTGCGGGTCCTCATGATCATGGACAATTTGCCGAGAGAGGGAGTTCCTCCAATGATCCAACAACGAACTGGATCAACGATATGTTTCCTCGTGAGAGCGGTGTCTTTGATGAAGCACCAGATGTGCAACTCCCTCCTCCGGAGATGGAGTGTTTCCCTGATATTGAGCCACTCGAGCCATTACCCCGATTTCCGGTCAACACAAGTGGTATGGAAAAGTACAACAACCTGATCGTATTGCAACAGACTCCGTTTTACCCCGGATGCAGTAAGACTGTCCTTGAACTATCATGGGAGTGATGAAGATCAAAACGGAGAACAAATGCACTGTCAAATCGGTTGATGATTGGCTGAAGATATGGGGTGGGGCGATGCCCCCCGGACATCGGCTTCCTACCAGTCATCATAAGGTGCGACATATCCTTAAAGATCTCGGCCTTTCCTACATCAAGATTCATGCATGCAGATACGATTGCGTTCTGTTTTACGGGGAAGGACTTGCAGATCTTGAATACTGCCCAGTATGCAATACAGAGCGGTATAAGTTCACTCCTAAAGGGAACAAGAAAGCTGTGAAGATACTTCGTTACTTCCCGCTGATTGATAGGCTTGAGCGGTTGTTCATGTGTGCTTTCACGGCCAAAGCTATGAGATGGTGGGCTGAGAGGAATGTGCCTGATGATGACACCCTTAGACATCCCGCCGACGGAGAGGCTTGGAAGAAGAATGTGTTGGAGTTTCCTGAATTTGCATCAGAGGTTCGAAATGTTTGGCTAGGGCTATCATCCGACGGTTTCAACCCTTTTGGCAAGAAAGAGCTTCAGTACAGTGTGTGGCCAGTTATTTTGATTCCGTACAACTTTCCACCGTGGATGTGCATGAAGAAGGAATATAACATGCTCACATTGTTGATTCCAGGCCCAAGTTATCCGGGAAAGTGTCTCGATGTGTATTTGAGACCCGTAATTGAGGAGCTTCGGTACTTGAGTCTGAACGGCCACCTGGTCTACGACCGGTTCAAAAATGAGATGTTCCGGATGCATGCCATGCTTGTTGGCACGATCAGTGACTTTCCTGGGAGGGGTATGTTGTCGGGCAGCGTCACCAGGGGTTACAGGGCTTGTTCAGAGTGCATGACTTTTGATTGCTCCAGTCCTCATTGCAGCAAGATTGTCCAGATGCGTCACCGTCGTTGGCTTCCGCATGACCATCCATTTAGGGACGATGCACAGGCTTTTGATGGGACTGAAGAAAGGGGCTGGGCACCCGACCAATGGACAGGGGAGGAAATATTGGCAGTGTTGAATGAGTATGACTTTGGTCCGCTTAGCAATCATCCCGATGTGTTGCGCACGATTCCAGAGAGGCCGGATCGGTATAAGTTCTGGTCACACAAGAGCATCTTATGGGAACTTCCTTATTGGGCCAGGTTGGCTACCAGATACTACCTGGATGTCATGCATATAGAGAAGAACGTGGGTGAAGCCGTAGTTGGCACAGTTTTGAATTGGGAGAAGAAAACAAAAGACACCCCCAAGGCACGCGTTGATCTGAGAAATATGGGACTGCGGGACCATTTGCGGTTGAGAGAGGGCAGGAGCAAAATGCCCCAAGCTCCTTACACCATCACCAGGGACCAGAAACATGAAATCTTTGGATGGCTGAGTAATGTCAGGTAACTTTTTATTAGGCATGTATTCCATAAAGAATCCATCTGTTGTTGGACGACTATATATGCATGAAATCTAATTGTTGTTAATGGCTATGCAGGTATCCTTATGGCTATGCGGGTAACATAAGTAAGTGTGTTAACTACCGAGACAACAAGATGTACGGATTGAAGAGTCACGACTGCCATGTACTGCTTCAACGCCTCTTCCCTATTTTCATTCGAGCGTACTTGGAGGATGAAGTGGTTGAGCCGTTGGTGGCGTTGTCAAGATTCTTCCAGAAGTTATGCGCTAGAGAAGTTAGAAAATCAGACCTCATGAGAATGCATGAGGAAATCGTTTTTATCTTGTGCAAGTTCGAGAGGATATTTCCCCCAAACTTCTTTGACATCATGCCTCACCTGATGATCCATCTTCCCCAACAATTGTTGCTTACCGGTCTCGTACACTACACTTGGATGTATCCCATCGAAAGGTACATGTTATTCATAAATTTGATTTATACATGTTTTTAAATAAAAGTTGCATGCTCTTAACATGCACTTGTTAACCTTGCAGACAACTTGGAGACTACAAGAAATATGTGCACAATAAATCTGCGCCTGAGGGGTGTATTGCTGAAGCTTACATTGCGCATGAGTGTGTAACGTACGCCAAGTTGTACTTGGGAGCGATGGAGGACCCCCCACAACATCCAAGTCGAGATGACCCCGAGTTCAACCTATCTATCGTCGCCAACTCTGTTGTACCATACGGAAGCTTCAAGAAGAAGGGGGTGGACAAGTTGCCTGACCATGAGGTAGGGATTGCCCACTGGTGGGTTCTAATAAACTGTCCGGAGGTACAATATTGGAAACGAACCCATCTTCACTGCAAGGAAGTTCGCGGTGATGTCGAGTACCACAACACGACGTTTGCAGACTATTTTCCACAATAGGTAAGTGTATAAATATATATATTAGATGGCTTTCTTTTACAGTTCCCTATTCTTTAATCATAAACACACCAAGTGATTTGAGTTATATTTTTCAGCTGATGCAAGTGGCTGCGAGGGGTGGTCATACAAATTACTCAGAGGAATTGAGGCTGTTGTCGATGAAGCCGATATCTTCCACAGTCTGCCCAATGTGTGATGTCAACGGCGTTACGTATATATGTGAAGCTAGAGACGGGGAACGCAAAACACAGAATTGTGGGGTGATGGTCGATGGTGCAGAGGGGGGCGTGGATTTTTACGGTGTCCTACTGTCAGTTGTTGAACTCATTTATGGGAACCGCATGAAAGTCCACTTGTTCAAGTGTCGATGGTTTGATACTAGGCCGCACCGCATACGGATCGATCAGTACGGCATACTTTCGGTGAATACCGCCACTAGTGTGTATGAAGATGACCCCTTTGTTTTCGCCACAGCGGCCAAAAAGGTCTTTTATCTTGACGATCCATTGAACAAAGGCACGTGGAAGGTAGTTAACCATGTGTCTCAGCGAGACATATATAGTGCTACCACACTTGGTGTGAGCACAGAGTGTCAAGAAGCGACCGCATACCAAGAGCCGGACGCCGGCGACATTCCGGAATCCTCCACCATCCGCGATAATAATGTGACGCCGGGCAGAGTGGTTCGACTTCCTAGGGGTCAGGTGCCCATGTATGATGTTAATCCGAATCGTCTATATCAGGCAGACGATGACTCAGACGACGAGTACGAGCACCGGTTGCCAGATATTAACTACTATACTACGTCTGACTCAAGTGATGAGGATGATTCTGATTATCATCCTTAGTATACTGTTTATGTATGTATTTGTGTACAATGGTGCATGCATGTATGAATACATTTTTCGTCCTTAATTACCGTTTTCCGAGTTTATGGGAAATTGTATTGAATTGTTTGTGCGATGTTCAGGAATTTATCAGGTGAAATAGGCAATTTTCAGGCCCTAAATGGCAAATTTTCGGAAAGATAAGCATTATAGCCGACGAAATGGACCATACTTCGTCGGCTATAATGCCCATTCTGGGTAATTTAACCTGTAATTCGTCGGCTATAACCCCTGGCCCGGATGTTGACCGAAACCATTGTTTGATCCTTCAAATGCAAAAGTGTCGTGAAATAAGATACGACCAAAATATTGAAATACGTCTACGGTTGAAAAATGGGAAGATTCCGACAAAATCTGTGTGCCGAATGTTGCGGTTAGCTGTTTTTTACTTCCGTTTTCCTATGGGTAGCCTGACGGTCGGTAAATATTTTGAGGAAAATTTTTATACGATTAGTTGCGTCTCATCGATTTGAAACTATTATCTGTTGAAAGTCAGGCCAAAAAACGTCATTTAGACGGGCCAATTTCCGTTTTAAAGCGTTTAGAGGTTTGACTTTGCAGTTTGACCGTACCGATCGAGCCTTTAACGTTGTCAGATGTAGTTGGAATTTTTTTCATACATGTATTTAATCTTAACGGTGATATCTGACGGTGGGAATAGATTTTCCAAACTTTTAGATTCGAAATCGGAACATATGCACTAATGTTCCTTAACTTGTTTACTAAGTGTTTAAGTGAATGTATAGTTTCAAATAGTTACTATACGTAGACCCTTCAAATGCAAATGTGTCGTGAAATAAGATACGACCGAAATATTGAAATACGTCTACGGTTGAAAAATGGGAAGATTCCGACAAAATCTGTGTGCCGAATGTTGCGGTTAGCTGTTTTTTACTTCCGTTTTCCTATGGGTAGCCTGACGGTCGGTAAATATTTTGAGGAAAATTTTTATACGATTAGTTGCGTCTCATCGATCTGAAACTATTCTCTGTTGAAGGTCAGGCCAAAAAACGTCATTTAGACTGGCCAATTGCCGTTTTAAATCGTTTAAAGGTTTGACTTTGTAGTTTGACCAAAGAATAGCCGACGACATACTTAACTTCGTCGGCTAAACTCTTGCGATCCGCGCCGTTTCATTGTCTGCCGTTGGATGGGCGAGATCTGACGGCTGCTGAGAGCGTGAAGTATAGCCGACGAGATTCATACTATAGGCGACGAAATTCATACTTCGTCGGCTATAACCGGCCCGCAAAGCCCAACTTCGGTCCGGCCCGGATTTCGGGTCAGAGTATAGCCGACGAATTAAAATTAAATCGTCGGCTATTCCTTCGATTTAAACCGCAACAGAGGCGCCTCTCCCTCATTTTCTGCTTAATTAGAACCCTAATTTCCCAGCCCACCCGATCGACCGATCGACCGATCGACCCAGCCCCACCCGACGCCGATCGACCCTCCCCCACGCCGATCGACCCCTCCCCGCCCCGGCCCCCTCCTTCCCGAGCCCTCCCCGACCCGAAATCTCTCCGAACGGCAACGCCACCAGCCGCCGCCCCTAGCCGCCGTCGCCGCCGCACCGCACCACCTCCCCTAGCCGCACCACCATTTCAGGTAGTCCCGCTCTCCCTCATTTATGGTTTTTGGAAATTTTGTGGAATTTTGTGGTTTTGTGGAATTTAGGGATTTTGTGAAATTTTATGGTTTTTGTGAAATTATGTGGAATTTAGGGTTGTTGTGCAATTTATGGAATGTTGTGGAATTTTTGTTAATTTTGTGGAATTTTGTGGAGGATATATATATATATATATATTTTTTTTTTTCGGAATATATATATATATAATTAGGTATAAATATATTTATGTATATATATAATTAGGTATATATATATTTAATGAAGTTTTTTATTTTTTTGTGAAATTTATGGAATTTTGTGGAAATTTTTTTAATGTTGTGGAATTTTTGTTAATTTTGTGTAATTTTTAGGAGGATATATATATATATATATATATATATATATATATATATATATATCGGAATATATATATATATATAATTAGGTATAAATATATTTATGTATATATATAATTAGGTATATATATATTTAATGAAGTTTTTTATTTTTTTGTGAAATTTATGGAATTTTGTGGATTTTTTTTTAATTTTGTGGAATTAACAACGATTTGTAGGAGGATATATATATATATATATATATATATATATATATTTCGGAATATATATATATATATAATTAGGTATAAATATATTTAGGTATATATATAATTAGGTATATATACATTTAATGAAGTTTTTAATTTTTTTGTGGAATTTTTGTGAAATTTATGGAATTTATATACTAATTGTGCAGGAAACCGCCGCGCTGTAGACCGATGGCTTGCCAGACCGACCGAGAGCGACCCCGACGCTGAGGCAGGACCCAACCGTGGGGGGAGCGGATCTAGCGGTCGTCGGGGCCTACACCGGCCTATGAGTCGACGAGAGGAGACCTTGATGGGATTGACCCCGAGCGATCCACGTGGGGGCTCCTCGTATGAGTCGACGGGAGCGGGCCCTACCTCGAGTGTAGGAGGAGGACGCAGAGCCGCATCCTCCAGACCCCAGTGCACTTCAGCACTGTTCCAGGATCGGCAGCCGACCCCACCGCGCGCCGATCTGGACCCTCCAGAGATGATCCCTGTCCCCCCACAGCGACAGCGTCCACAGCTACGGGGCCCACCGTCAGGGGGATCAGGCCCCTCAGGGTCCACGCCCCGTATGTCTCCGCCATCGGGGATGTACATGGTCCAGTTCCTCCCTGCCATCCCCGAGTACGACGCCAGGGGGAGGCAGATTTGGAGGCACGACCGGCCTCACGAGATTCCCTGGGAGGAGGCCTATGTCCACAGGCCTTTCGACTCAGAGGACTGCCGCGGCCTGTGGTGTGTTCGTGAGAAGGACAAGCAGTACAACGACGCAGGTAATTGGTTAGTTTAATTAATTATTTATATTGTTTAATTAATTATTTAATTAGTTAGTTTAAATAATTATTTAACTATGTATTCATTTTAATTATGAAACAGGCGTCCTCGTAAATAAACCCGCGGGGACGAGACGGACCAGAGGGCCAGCGAACATGTCGACCATGGAGAGGGAGCTCGCCGGTGGGATCAGGGAGATCCTGCCCGGTCCTGGTGAGGATGGACGCCCGATCGAGAGGAGAGACACCACCACCAAGTATATCAACGCGACGGGCATTCTCGTGCGGGACAGGGTCCCACTGTTGTGGCCCGACTGGGGCTCTGTGCCCGATGACATCAAGGCGCGAGTGTACAATGCACTGTCGGTGAGTTAAATCGTATTTTTATTATAGAAAATAAACATTTATGAATTCAGTCCTTATAACTATATAAAAATATTTTCTAATTAATTTATAATATTGCAGCAATGGTTTAGAGTCCATCCTACCTTGGACTGGTGGAGAGACGAGCAGCTGAAGAACAGGTTATGTGTTTCGCGTTATTTTACTATCATACTATTTATTGGCAGTGTACGAATATATCTAACAGTTGTGTTTTGTTAATATAGGTACTCCGAGTGGAAGAACGAGCTGTCGGCGCACTACAGGACGTACCATGTGGAGCAGGGCTTGGGGCGAGGTGCAACCCCCCACGAGTTCCGGTACAGGGAGTATGAGTGGCTATGGCTGGTAGCCTACTTCGAGAGCGACAGGGTCTCGGTAAGAAAATTTAGCCTGCTAGTATATAACTTTTTACTGTTATTTAATAATTAAATTATGTAGTTACTTAATTAAATTAATTAGTTAGTTAGTTATTAGTTATTAAATTAAGTTAGTTAGTTAGTTAGTTACATAGTTAGTTAGTTCGTTACTAAATTAAATTAAATTAAATTAAATTAGGTAGTTAGTAAGTTAGTTAGTTACTAAATTAAATTAGTTAGTTAAGTAGTTACTAATTAAATTAAATTAGTTAGTAACTAAATTAGTTAATAATTTTATTTTGGTTAGTTCCTAATATTTTAATTTAGTTACTAATTTATATTTGCGTTTATATGTTCGTTCTCATAATACAGAAAATCTCGAAGACGAACAGCGACAACCGCAAGAGGAATGAGCACCCCCACCACGGCGGCGCCCGCTCCTGGAGGCAGTGGGCAGAGATTGCGAGGAGGGACCGACCGCTGAGGCCGTTGTCGTGGATTCATGCGCAGATGTATCCGGGGCGTCCCGACCAAGTGGTAAGTATTCGCCCATCTTCAATAAAAGTGTTTCATTAAATTAATTTATATATATTTTTTATTAATTCGTTTATTATATTTTCTTGTCAATTAGGCGGAAATAGATGCGGAGACCGACGCGATCACCTTCGGGATCGCGCGAGACACCCTGGGGGAAGGGGCGTCCGACGAGGCGATCGCGGAGTTTGCCTCCACGATCGACACCCTTGAGCCGCGCTTGGCCTCTCAGATCATGCACGCGGCGGTAGGGACGGGCAACAACTACTTCTACCAGAGAGGCCTAGGCGCGGCGGGAGATGGGGTTCTCAAGTACACGCCGGCCAATCCCAGCACGCAGCGTGCGGCTTCGACTAGAGGAGACTTGCAGACACAGCTGCAGAGGACGCAGGCGGAGTTGGCGAGGACGGCGGAGGCTTCGGCGCAGCGGGCCAGAGACGCATCTATGGCGCAGATGTACCGATGGATGCAGCAATCTTGGGAGGCCCAGCAGGCTGGACTCCAGCCCCCGCCTCCGCCACAGATGCCCGAGTTCGTCGTCCCCACTCCCCCCCCCCCCCCCCCCCCCCCGCATCGGAGTACGCCAGGCGATCAGGCTAGCCATAGCCAGCGAAACTCGAACGATCCCGTCGACGACGCTACGCGTTTAGGGGGTGATGATGAGTAGATGACTAGTTAGGGGGTTAATTTAATTTGTACAGTAGGTAGGATATTAGGAATGGATTGATGTGGATATTTGTTGGATATTTGTTTGTGGATTTTCTGCAGCCAAACCGAAACGAAGTGAAATTGGGCCCGAGTAAAATTTTTAAATTTTTTTAAATATTTAGGGGTTATAGCCGACGAAATAGACCATATTTCGTCGGCTATACCCTCCCAGCTTCCGGCAAAAAAAGCCGTTCCCGGCACCGGAGAATGTTACGATTAATTCGTCGGCTATGACTGATGTATAGCCGACGATAGTGTCGTCGGCTATACTTCCGGGTTAGGGGCAATTACGTAATTGTTGTAGCAGACGATTCTGTCATCGGCAATGTTCGAAGTATAGCCGACGACGCTTTATTCGTCGGCTATACTGCGTGGTGTATAAGTCGACGACTTACCCTTAGTGTCGTCGGCTATACTATAGCCGACGGAGCATTCCCGACGAGAGTATAGCCGACGATACTTCGTCGGCTATGACTATAGCCGACGATTTAATGAAAACGACCGACGAGATGGCGTCGTCGGCTATAACCCCTTTTCTGGTAGTGAAACCAAACAAACAAATTGTCTTTACATAGACATAAAAACAAATACCAAAAGAATATCCAAACTACATAGACATAGTATTGAAAAATAAAAGAATTACAAGCCGAAGGGAGTAGATCACACATTTAGACACCTTGCGGCAGCAGCTCGTGTGGATCTCGGTGATGAAAGATGGAGACACAGATTGGTTGTTCTCGGATGAAGATGAAGGGGTGTCAGCAGGAATTTTATGGATGGTGGTGGTGATGGTTCGGCTAGATTTTCTTTCTAAGACTTAAGGTAGAAAATTTGGTAGAGTTTTAGACTTGTGTTTAGGCTTGAGATGTGACACTATTTTCTGTATAGAAGTTGGCTATATATAGAGGAAAAACTAGGGTTGCAGGCCTCAACAAGGAAGGGTAGGTTTTCCTTTTCCTAGTTGGCTTATGTTTCTTTGTTGAATAATTATTACATTCTTGAATTTCTTTTTCTGAATTTTCTTCATAGCATGGGCTTCACATCTTCATGGACTTCATATAAGTAATAATTATTAATTTTCTTCAACGGCGCCAAAAATTGATGAGTCGCCTAAGCGAGCATCAAGCAATAATAACCCTACAATCGTTAGTAGTATAGACATAAGTAGGGATCGTTCTAGCCGGGGATTAAGGGTACCTGAAACATGAGATTGTTAGATAAAAACATATATACATATGCACAAAAATCGTCACATGGGGGAAGGTATGGCGTCGGCAGCAAGGCTGCCCATAACACTAGACACGAAATTACAGTGCAGAAATTAAATCCTAAGTCTATTATTTACAAGTTTGGTCGACATCTTTCACACAAAGCACTCGGCATTAAATTCTTTAACACATAAGACTCACACAAAAGAAAGTAAGGAACAAGTATTTAGCATGCATTGGATTTAAACAAGTTTCGACCTACAACTAGAACGTTTCCGATCTTACCTAGTTGAGAGACACTCTAATGTTTTAAGATCGAGCTATTCGCAAAGTGACCCTAAAAGTTATGCTACCGTTATACAACTCGTAACATTGAAGCACAAAAGTCTATAATCGAAGACATGTAAACATTGAAGCACAAAAGTCTATAATCGAAGACATGTAAACAAGCAAGGTTGTCAATCATCTCATTTAACACGCAAGTTTTAGCTAAAAATATACCCTAGGTGAGCACAACAGAATCAAAGCAACATACGTTTAATCTTTATTCATTCTACTCGGGTTAGATGAAACCTAACATCTAGATTTACTTTTTTGTTAGACAAAACTAATGTGTCAGTTTTTAAGTCACGCCCTTAGATTACTAACCGATTTAAATCCTCAACATGCATCTATACCGCTGTCCTAATTATCTAAGTGTGTAAATCTTACAAGTTTTATATTACAAATTAACATGCAAAATCATTGTTGCCGAAACTTAAACCTAAATCTAAGCATCAAATCAAACAAATCATTAACATAAAAATTATAAAACCAATCTCCAATTCGGTTCATACATAGACATACAAACCAAAACCAAAAATACATGCAAGTTTCATAGACAAAACTAGACATAACTACATAAAATTTACTAAACCGAAAGAGGGGAGTGGATCACACTTTTGTAGACACCTTGATGACTTCGACTCGTGTGGATCCGGCGGAAGATGGAGGCTATATGGGAGGGCTGCTCGGCAAAAGATGGCTCGGCAGGAAATTTCCAAGTTTCGGCAAAAACTTGGGTGAGGGTGAAGGTGATTTTCGGCTAGGGTTTATGTAGGATCTTTGGGGAAAATTTGGTAGAGTTTTAGCCTTGTGTTTAGGCTTGAGATGTGACACTATTTTCTGTATAGAAGTTGGCTATATATAGAAGAAAAACTAGGGTTGCTGGCCTCAACAAGGAAGGGTAGGTTTTCATTTTCCTAGTTGGCTTCTGTTTCCTTGTTGAATAATTATTACATTCTTGGACTTCTTTTTCTGAATTTTCTTCATAGCATGGGCTTCACATCTTCATGGACTTCATATGTGGACTTGACAACTCCATGTGGTGAACTTGGTCCGTGGAAAAATACCCGAAGCCCGCCAAGAACACAACCGGCAGCAGTATTGCCGATCGGCAAGCAATCCTAGCTTGACTAGGAAATCTTCTTTTCTTTATGTTTTCCTCCAAAATCTTGGCTCAATTTCCTCTATCCTTCAATAAGCTTGGTCAATCTTCAAATATGCACTGGCACGCCAAAATGTCCGTCAAAAATTGAAAAAAAAAGAAACGAGGCAGAAACTTGCTGGAATCGGCTGGAATGACCTTGCTTTAGTGAATCTGGCATAACTCCCTCTTCGGAGCTCTAATTGATGCGATTCCAAGTCTCAGATAAACTACACACATAGAGCTTCCTCCATACAAAAGGACTTGATCAAATTCCTTGTAAAACGTCGGAAATGAATTTTTGAAGTTGAGACACAGTCTCAGGAAAATTCCTGGAAGTCCCTGGATTGTTTTGCTCGAACTGCTGATTTGCAGCCATCTTTTGGGTGACTTCCCGAACTCCGAGTGATCTGTATTTTTGACACAAAACCCAATAGCAAGCCAATAGCATGCACACAAAATTTCATCAAATTTGGAAAAGGATAGGTCACAATTCCATTTATCTCAGAATCACGAAAAAGACACATTTTGCACTATTTACCAGAATTCTTAAACTTAGTCATTTTTCGGATTCTAAAGCATATTTTATCAAAACTCTATCAAATTGACACTAAACTATTTTATGACTCTATCTTAAATAAATAAAGGAGAAACAAAGCATAAACGAGGGCAAATACATATTAATATCGTCGTACATTGTGCTCCTATCAACTACCCCACACTTATCCTTTGCTAGTCCCTTAGCAAACTAAATTAAACTAAACAAACTATTGCCCCTAACAATTTGTCTCAGACTCGTATGTACACATAGCTTTCAAGTTAATGCATGAGAATGCTAAGCATGAAAATTCCAAGCTTCATGAACATGCGACATCAATAAGAACATATAAGAACAAAAATAAGCATGTAGACACGTATAGCTAATTCATTCCACCTCACAAGGTATACTCTCTTCTCTTATCTCTCGAAGCATAGTTATTCACTCAATAGTATATGCAAGTGAAAGATAATGAATTACAAAGAGTGACTTGCATATATCAAAGAAACGAAAGCACTTTGTGAAATTTTTATGGAAAAACCTCATATGATAACTATATGCACCAATGAACCAAAACCATATGCTTACTCTTGAGAAAATCTCCACAAATCAAATTTAATCATCTTAAGAATCATGAAAAGATCAATAAACGGTTGTAATGGGGCTAGGCTAAGAGGTATTCGATATTTGGATAAGGAGGCTTAAAACGTCACCGTGGCCTTTGGCAAATCTCAAATCTCCTTATGTCTTCTCATCAAGGATCGGATTGCTTCTTGTTTGACCCATACTTCATTCTTTTCTTCCCCAAAAATATTACAACAAAAATTTCAAGACTCAAGCCATGCTAATTTTTCTTTTTCATGTCGTGCCTTCTATATTTTTTTTTTTCTCTTTTCTTTCTTGCTCTCGGCTCTTTCTTTTTTTCTTTTTGGTCCGAGCAATGATTTTCTTTCTCTTTTCTTTTCTAAGGTACGGCATACATATACATATTAATGGCTAAGTCTACCCCACACTTGTTCTTCTTCATCACTTCACGCGAAAACTCCTTCAAAAATCCAGCTTTGCCGACACATATGGTAAAGGCATCACTATACTAAGCTCATGGAAAGTGTTTAAGGGTGATGAAAGAAAAGGCTAATCGTAGGCTAAAAAAAAAGGGTTTACTAAGGTGTCCCACTACGGGCACAAATAGGCACATGCTTTATTTGGCAATGGTGGTAAACCTAAAAGATCTTTTCAATCACTTTCAAAATCAAGGTATTTTATGATAAAAATGTTTTGAAAAATCAGCAAGAGTAAGTTCTAGTAATACTCGAATCCATGAAAAAGCTATTGCATATAGTCATCGAATAATCAAAGAATTATGAGATTTCATACTTCCTACGAATCTATCGAATTTTATCTTTTTATCACTCAAAAAGAAAGCAATTTGGCTCTAAAGCTCACATAGGTTATTATGGAAACAAACTAGCTAAAACATGCATGCTTAATTAATCAACACGTTCTACATGCTCCTACCAATGCACATAATCCATGAAACTCACAATTTGAATTGTATGCACAACCATCATATATGTATGCAAAGAGAAGAAAAACATCATTGACATAGTAGGGGCATCCTAAGACTCGAAACAATAGTTTAAACACTCTCTTTTTGTATTAGAATTTTCTGAATTTTCTTTTTTCTAAACTAAGCACACGAAAACATAAACGGAATCCCAACTAGGGTTGCCGGCCTCAACAAGGAAGGGTAGGTTTTCCTTTTCCTAGTTGGCTTATGTTTCCTTGTTGAATAATTATTACATTGTTGGACTTCTTTTTCTGAATTTTCTTCATAGCATGGGCTTTACATCTTCATGGACTTCATATGTGGACTTGACAACTCCATGTGGTGAACTTGGTCCATGGAAAAATACCCGAAGCCCGCCAAGAACACAACCGACAGCAGTATTGCCGATCGGCAAGCAATCCTAGCTTGACTAGGAAATCTTCTTTTCTTCATGTTTTCCTCTAAAGCCTTGGCTCAATGTCTTCCTCTATCCTTCAATAAGCTTGGACAATCTTCAAATATGCACTGGCACGCCAAAATGTCCGACAAAAATTGAAACAATGGAAACGAGGCAGAAACTTGCTGGAATCGGCTGGAATGACCTTGCTTCAGTGAATCGGACATAACTCCCTACTCAGAGCTGCAATTGATGCGATTCCAAGTCTCAGATAAACTAGACACATAGAGATTCCTCCATGAAAAAAGGCTTGATCAAATTCCTTGTGAAACGTCAGAAATAAATTTTTGAAGTTGGGACACAGTCCCAGGAAAATTCCTGGAAGTCCCTGGATTGTTTTGCTCGAACTGCTGATTTGCAGCCATCTTTTGGGTGACTTCTTGAACTCCGATTGATCTGTATTTTTGACACAAAACCCATTAGAAAGCCAATAGCATGCATACCAGATTTCATCAAATTTGGAAAAGGATAGGTCACAATTCCATTTATCTCAGAATCACGAAAAAGACATTTTGCCCTATTTTCCAGAATTCTTAAACTTAGTCATTTTTCGGATTCTAAAGCATATTTTATCAAAACTCTATCAAATCGACACTAAACTAAATTATGACTCTATCTTAAATAAATAAAGGAGAAACAAAGCATAAACGAGGGCAAATACATATTAATATTGTCGTACATTGCGCTCTTATCAAAGGGTTGGCCACAAACCTGGTAAGTATCAGTCAATTGACTGATGATTTTGAAGATGTTTGGTTTAAGAGGAAAAGATGCATTGTGTTAGATGATCAAGGTAACATTGTTCTTGGTGGTAAGCGATCTAAAGATAATTGTTAACATGCTTCAACCGACACTTCTGTAATTCTCTCAAATAAATGTTTGAAAACTATTACCTCTGATGAATTTTTTGAGCTTTGGCACAGAACATTGGGTCATGTGAACTATCAGGATCTTCAAAAACTTTCAAACAACCAAGACTTAAGGGGTCTTCCAAAACTGAATGGAAAGACTGACAGGATTTGTGGACACTGCAAGGCTGGTAAGCAACCAAAAGTTTCCCATCTTGTTGTAAACTCAACATCAACTACAAAGTGTCTAGAATTACTTCATATAGATTTAATGGGCCCAACAAAGACTGCGAGTATGTCAGGGAAGTCCTACATCTTTATAGTGGTTGATGATTTTTCAAGATACACTTGGGTTGACTTTCTTGAGAACAAAACAGAAACTTTTGAGTCTTTTATTGGTCTAAGCAGACAATTAACCAGACTTAAATAACACTCTAATCTTACGTTAGCAAGAATTAGATCAGATAATGGTACTGAATTTAAGAATGGTTCTTTTGCTAACTTCTGCCATGAGAATGGAGTGCTTCATGAATTCTCAACTCCTCGTACTCCACAACAAAATGGTATTGTGGAAAGGAAGAACAAGTCATTGCTTGGAATGGGACGTGTTCTACTTCAGTCTGTAAAGTTGAGTGAGAAATTCTGGGCAAAAGCGATGAACACTGCTTGTTATGTCTCAAATCGTGTTTTCATTAGAACAGGTAGTGATCAAACAGCATATGAGATTTGGAAAGGTAAGAAACCAAATGTAAGTCATTTCCATGTCTTTGGTAGTCCTTGCCATATCTTAAAAGAAGGAGAAAACTTGAATAGATTTGCTTCCAGAACTGACCCATGAATCTTTGTTGGATACGACATAAGCAATATTGCTTATAGAGTATACAACAAAGTTTCCAAACGTGTTGTTGTTACTATTAATGTGTCTGTTGATGATATGCTAGTTAGACAGGTAGATGACAGTTCATTCTGTGATCAAGGATCCTATCGCCAAAAAGATGAATCTGAGAACAGCTCAAACTCAGAGAGTGAGGACGATAATCTTAAGGTTGTTCCTCAGAAGAGGGTTGGTTTCAAGCAAGTTCAAAAATTTCATGATACCAATGATGTAATTGGTAAGTTAGATGGTGGAATTCAGACCAGAAACAGAACTCTTGATGGCAACAGAATTGAAAAGGCATTGACTTGTTTCATAGACAGTCATATCAAAGAATCTAACACCATTAGATGCTTTGGTTTTGTCTCTCTGACTGAGCCAAAAAATGTTCAAGAAGCTCTTGTAGATACTGATTGGATTATGGCCATGCAAGAAGAATTGGATCAATTTGTCAAGAATCGTGTTTGGGAACTGGTTCTTCGACCTACTCATGCTAATGTTGTAGGTACAAAGTGGATTTTCAGACACAAATCTGACGAACATGGTACTGTTGTCAGAAATAAAGCTAGGCTTGTGGCTCAAGGTTACTCTCAAAGGGAAGGTTTGGACTATGAGGAAACCTTTGCTCCAGTTGCCAGAATGGAGTCAATAAGGCTGCTCATGGCTGTTGCTTGCCATTTAAGATTCAAACTATATTAAATGGATGTCAAAACAGCTTTTCTGAATGGATATATTGACAAAGAGGTCTTTGTTGAGCAGCCTAAATGGTTTGTTGATCCACATCATCCAGATCATATGTATAAACTCCAGAAGGCTTTGTATGGTCTTAAACAAGCTCCAAGGACATGGTATGATCGTCTTTCAAAATATTTAATCAATCATGGTTATGTTAGAGGATCTATTGACAAAACTTTGTTTGTTAAAAACCTGAAAAATGATTTTATTGTTGCCCAAGTATATGTAGATGATATTGTCTTTGGCTCTACCTCTGATAAACTAGTCTCAAAATTTGCTTCTGTGATAACTAGTGAATTTGAGATGAGCAATCTTGGTGAACTATCCTTCTTCCTTGGTCTGCAAGTAAAGCAAATGTCATTAGGTATATTCTTGTCTCAGTCAAAATATGTAGTGAATCTTGTGAAGAAGTTTGGTCTGACTACAAAGAAAGTTCTTAGCAATCCTATGAGCACGACATCAAAACTTCATGAGGACAAAGACGGAAAGTCTGTTGATCAATCTCTCTACAGAAGCATGATTAGCAGCCTTCTATATCTCAATACGAGCAGACCAGATATATCCTTTAGTGTTGGTGTCTGTGCTTGATTTCAGGCAAATCCTAAGGAGTCTCATCTATAAGCTGTCAAGAGAGTGATTAGATATGTGGCAGGTACAACAGATTGCGGTCTTTTTTATACTATTGAATCTAATGTTGAAATTGCAGGATACTCTGATGCAGATTGGGGTGGTAGTATGAAGGATGGTAAAAGCACTTCTGGTGGCTGCTTCTTCCTAGGGACTAATCTAGTCTCATGGCATAGTAAGAAGCAAAACTGCATTTCTCTATCCACTGCAGAATCTGAATATGTTGCTGCAGGCAGCTGCTGTACACAAATGATCTGGATGAAGCAAATGCTCCAAGACTATGGTCTCCCTCAAGGAAAATTTACCATATTCTATGACAATATAAGTGCTATCAGTATTGCAAAGAATCTGGTTTAGCATTCAAGAACCAAACATATCGAACTCAGGTATCACTATATCAAAGAATTGGTTGAAAAAGACATTCTTGAACAGTGTTTTATTGAAACAGAAAAACAACTTGCTGACATTTTAACTAAACCCTTGGACACTGCTCGTTTTAGTTTTCTGTGCAATGCCATTGGCATTTGCACTGAACTCTAAATGACATGCATTTCATCACATATCCTGTACTATATCATGCTCCTTCAATTGATATGTGATGTAAACACTGGAGCTAAGTTTGATTTGTTCTTTACTGAGCTTTTGATTTCGCTTATTCTCTCTGATTTAGTCTGCATTTCATTCTGATTCTGGACTAGGTCTTGTTTGTGAGTCTTCTGTATCATTTGTATTCGTTAGCTACTGTGTTTCTTACACTACAAGAAAAAAAACCTTAGGCGACGAAATTTTTAAATTTTCGTCGCCTAAGAAGTCTTAGGCGACGAAATAATATTCGTCCTCTAAGAAGTAAGTTTCATCGCCTAACTAGATTCTTAGACGACGAAACATTACTTTCGTCGGCTAAGAGAAGACCCTACCGATGAAATTAACTGTCGTCGTCTACATATTTTCTTAGGCAACGAAAGATGTTTTCATCACCTAAGTTCTTTACTTAGGCGATGAAAGTTTTGTATTTTGTCGCCTAAGTGTCTACTTAGGAGACGAAAAATTGTATTCATCGCCTAAGAAAATACAGAAACGCCGACGCCAATTTGTCGTTAGGGTTCTTATCTAAGATGACGAAATTTTTCTAATTAATTAGGCTTCGTCGCGTTAGTGTTTAACTTAGGAGACAAAAGTTTCTAATTTCGTCGCCTAAGTGAAACTCTTAGGCGAGGAAAGTCAATGTTTCGTCGCCTAAGTGAATTCAGACTATATATACTGGACTGGTTTTCTAGATCGGGAAGAAGAGGAAAAAATCTGAAAATAATCTGAAAATTTTTCCTCCTCCAAAATTTTTTCCACCGATTTTTATTTTTTGATATGAAAAGCTTCAAATCGGGTCTTCTTAAGCCTTGTCCACTACTACCCATTGATTTTTAACTTGGTATGATCTCTTTCTTCATCTTTTTCAACAAAAATATCAATTTTTTCCATTGAAATATTTCCATTTAATTTGTTGTGTGTGTATATATATTGTGAGGTGATAGTATTTCTTTTGTTGATCCATATATACATACTCAATTAATTGTTGGTTTTTGTGAAATTGTTGAATTAATTATATATATTAATTTTTTTAAATCCCTTAATTAATTTAATTAATAGTTGTTATTATTTTAAGAAAATCATTGTTATATGATTTATATATAATTAGCGGTGAATGAAAGAATAAATCATTCTTTTATTCACTGATGTACATGCATTTATATCCTTAGAAATTCCATTCGTGAATCAGCATATGATTCTTGAATTGTCCCATTTTTAGACAGTTTGGGCAGAAGACTTTGTTTCACAGTTTGTATAGGTCTTGTGTATTCGTTTGCGGTCGTGGGTATATATTTCGACGGGGTCTCCCAACACTGTTCTTCGAGTGCATACTAGCTATATAGATATTCGTGCACTTGAGAAACTGTGGGGAGATGCTACCGAAATTTTCCCACGACTGAAAACGAATACACAAGACATATACAAACTGTGAAACAAAGTCTTGTGCTCCTAAATGGGATTATGACCATAACTGGAGGCATAAGGTCAAGAAGAAACATGCATATAAATTGTTTATTTGTTAATTTGTGATTATTTATTGTTTCTCTTATATATATATGATAGGTGATCGATAGATAGAGACAAGAGTTGGATGCAGTACCCAAGGGGGAGCATTGAATACCAACAAGGAGTAGGAAGTTTTATATATTTTGTACGTGAACATGGTGGAGGAAATAAAACACACAGGTGTCCCTGCTTAAGTTGTATGAATACTAAGTGCAAGACGATAGTCAAAATCTACTATCACCTGTGTAACAGAGGTATTATGCAGAATTATACAACATGGAGTAAACACGGTGAAGCAGCATATTATGAACCTACGGTTGCCGAAATCCAAGCGGGATACCATGACCGGACATCTAATGGTGCTTTCGAGCCTTATGAAGACCCGGCTATGAACATTCTACATGACACTTTTCCTACATTTGCTCCAGTACGTGAGGAAAAGGAATTCCAAGAGGCAGTATTTGAGGATGGCACAATTCCTCTTGTTGACAGTGGTGATTATGATAAGTACACCAGACTCCTTGCTCAAGTGCAGATCCCATTATTCGAGGGTAGTCCTAACACTGTTTTAGGGACCATCATCTCATTGATGGAGTTGAAAGTCAAGAATAGGTGGACAAATGAGTCTTTTAATAGTCTGCTAAAGCATTTGAAGGAAACTCTTCCTGTTCCTAACTATCAACCTGATATTTATTACAAGGTACACAAGATATTGGGCGATCTCGGTCTCAGTTATAACAAAATCCACGCCTGCAAGAATAACTGTGTTTTATTTTACAAAGATAAAGCCAAGCTTGATGAATGTCCCATATGCCACGCGTCAAGGTGGGAGCAAGGCACAGTTAAGGAAAACTGTGTTCTCATGAAGGTGCTTCGTCATTTCCCTTTAATTCCTAGATTGAAGCGTCTTTACATGTGTTTACACACAGTAAAAGAAATGAGATGACATGGAGAGAGAAGGACAGATGATGATACTCTCAGACACCCTGCAGATGGTGATGGATGCCTAAGCTCGCACGCAATAATAAACCCTACAAAATATCGTTAGTAGTATAGAATAAGTAGGGATCGTTCTAGCCGGGGATTAAGGGTACCTGAAACATGAGAATGTTAACACAAATATTCACAAACACATATGCACATAATTGTCACACTTATATACATATATACATATTCACACACGAAACTATGGGGGATAAAAGGCTTGGCAGCAAAGCTGCCTCTAAATTCCTAGACATGAATTTAAGACATGAAATTAAATCTAAACTACTATATACAAGTGATCATCATCTCTCACAAAACATTTAGCACCAAAGACTCTTTAACAAGTAAATTCGCATGCAAGAAGGTAAGAGACAAGTATTTAGCATGTTCAAAATTCAAATTCGTTTCGACCGCAACTAGAGCTTTCGCTCTGTACCTAGTTACTAGACTTCCTCTAGTTCTTTTAGGACAAACTTTCGCTCTAGCCCTAAAGATTTTTATGCTAATCCGGTTAAGACTTAACATATAACGCACAAGAGTCTTAAATCGAAAACATGCAAATAAGCAAGGTTGTCAATCATCTTATTTAACATGCAAGTTTTAGCTAAGGTTTTATACCCTAGGTGAGCACAACAAATCAAAACAACCGCTAGGCCTATAGTTTTATTCATTCTACTCAGGTTAGATGAAACCTAACACCTAGATTTACATGCAAACAACAAATGCTTAAGCACAACTAATGTTTCGGTTTATAAGGAACATCCTTAACCCACTAACCAATTTAAATCCTAAACATGCTTTTAATACCACTGCCCTAATTATCTAAACATACAAAAATCCACAAGTTACATATTACAAATTAGCATGCAAAATCATTGTTCTTGTCGAAACCTAAACTTAAATCTAAGCATCGATTCAAACAAGTCTTTAACATACAATTTATAAAACCAAAATCGATTCATACATAGACATATAAACCAACACCTAACATACATGAGTGTTTCATAGACAAAACTAAACATAACTAAACAAAAATTACAAAACCGAAAGAGGGGAGTGGATCACACTTTGAGACACCTTGAGAGCTTCACGTCGTGTGGATCCGGCGAAGTATGGAGGCTGGGGTGAGGCTGCACGGCAATAGGTCACGTCGGCAGTAGGTTATGGAGGTAGAAAATCCAAGGTTCGGCAAAGCAGAAACTTGGTTGAGGTGAGGTGAAGGTGGTTTTCGGTTAAGGTTTTTGTCTAGGATCTTTGGGGAATTTTGGTAGAGTTTAGGCCTTGTGTTTTAGCTTGAGATGAGATGATTTTTCTGTAGGAAAACATGGCTATATATAGAGGCAAATTCGGTAGAAACCCTAGGTAGAAAACCTAGTCCAAATCGGCAAAGGCAATCCTTGTGCAACAAGGTTTTGGTTCCTTCCTTTCTTGGTTCTTCTAGGAAACTTCTTTTTCTGATTTTCTTCCTTGGATTGGGCTGCATATCTTCATGAACCTCTTGTGTAGGCTTGACAACTCCATTTGGTGAGCTTGGTCCATGGAAAAATGCCCCAAACCCGCAAGAACACAAGACCGGCAGCAACTCGGCTGGAATGACCTTGCTCCAGTAAATCCGACATATCTCCCTTCTCGGAGCTCCAATTGATGCGATTCCAAGTCTCAGATAAACTAGACACATATAGCCATCTCCCCATAAAATATCTCGATCAAATTCCTTGTAAATCGTCGGGAATGATTTTTCGAAGTTGGATCAAAGTCCCAGGAAAATCCTGGAAGCCCCTGGATTGGTTTGCTCGGACTGCCGTTTTGCAGCCATCTTTTGGGTGACTTCCCGAACTCCGATTGATCTGAAATTTTAACACAACATTTCTCAGTATATGAATATTAAGTACGCCAAATTTCATAGAATTCTGACAAGGATAGATCACAATTTCACTCATCTCAAAATCACGAAAAAGACATATTTTGCTCTATTTTCCAGATTTCTCACACTTAGTCATTTTTCGGATTCTTAACCAATTTTTCACCAAACTCTACCAAAATGACACTAAACTATATTATGACTCTATCTTAGAAAAATAAGGGTTAAACAAAGCATAAATGAGGGCATAAGCATATTAATATCGTCGCACATTGTGCTCCTATCAGATGGCGAGGCCTGGAAGTCATTTGACAGATCATTCCCTGATTTTGCAAGAGATGTTCGAAATGTAAGACTTGGGATTGCCTCAGATGGATTCAATCCCCATGGAAATATGAGTTTGAGTCATAGTACATGGCCTGTTATTCTTGTGTCGTACAACCTGCCTCCTTGGATGTGTATGAAGAAGGAATTTAGTATGATGTCTCTGTTAATTTCCAGTCCAAAGTCTCCAGGAAAGTGTCTGGATGTGTATCTGCAACCTTTGATCGACGAGCTGTTAGATTTATGGGAAAATGGAGCTCTTACTTTTGACAGACACAGTGGAAGATCATTCGTGATGAGAGCAATTGCGATGTTTACCATAAGTGATTTTTCTGGTTACGGGATGTTGTCATCTTAGACCACTAAAGGATACAAAGCTTGTCATGTTTGCTTGAACGAAGTCCATTCTGTTTGGTGCGCTGGTAAGGTGTGTTACTTGGGTTGATAACCACCCGTGGCAATTCGACGAGCTAGAATTTGACGGAAAAATAGAGCTTCGTTCTAAATCCAGTCCTTGAAATGGTGATGAAATTTTAGAGAAGTTAAACTCTTTTGATTTCGGCGTGTTGAGCGGTGATTTATTTATACCAGTTCTGAAACGCCCTGATGGGTACAGGTGTTTTACATACAAGAGTAGATTCTATGATTTCCTTTACTGGTCGAAATCCATTCTTAGGCACACCCTAGATGTCATGCACATAGAAAAGGGAGTAAGTGACAGCCTTGTGGGAACAATTCTTAATATTAAAGGAAAGAGTAAGGACACTGTAAAAGCACGTCAATATCTAGAGGAAAAGAACATACAAAAACACTTGTGGCCAGTGAAGATGGCTTCAGGGATGATCATACCTGTTGCACCTTACACAGTTAAACCGGCTTTCAAGAACGAAGTTTTCATATGGTTTAAAGGAGTAAAGTATCCTTATGGGTATGCAGGAAATATGTCTCGGTGCATTAACTTGGGGCTGAATATGTTTAACAGATTGAAGAGTCACGACTGTCATGTTTTGCTGCAACGTCTTATTCCAGTGGTTATCCGACCCTATTTGCATCAAGATGTGGTGGAACCTATAATAGCGTTGTGTAGGTTCTTTCAAAAGTTATGCGCTAAAGAGCTGAAGAAGTCAGATGTTCTCATTCTCAAAGAAGACATCATCTACATTTTGTGCAAATTGGAAAGGATTTTCCCCCCTGCTTTCTTTGACAGTATGATTCATCTGATGATCCATCTTCCAGATCAAGTACTGCTTACTGGTCCAGTTCAGACCACCTGGATGTATCCTCAAGAAAGGTATTATTTATTATTTGTATTTCCCCATTCATTGTTATACTGTCTTATATATACACTTCACTAATAAGCCTTTCATATTTCAGGCAACTGTTTCAATACAAACAGTTATGTAAAAGCATGAGTAACCCTGAAGGATTGATAGCGGAGTCGTACGTTGCACATGAATGTGTAACATACTGCAACTTATATCTCCGTACCAGTGACGAGGCAAAATCTTCTACAGCAGCCTCTACAGTACCAGAGTTCAATCTTTAAGTCGTTTCTAGTGTTGTACTTCTGTTTGGTAATTTACCAAGTTCAGAAAGATTGACAAATACTGAGCTAATTGAAGCTCATTGGTGCGTACTACAACAATGTGACGAAACACAATATTTCATGCGTGAGCATTTGAAGCTCATTGAAGGAAATCGTAGAGACCTACAGCCGAAAGAGACGCACAAAAGAACATTTCCTGATTACTTTCGCAAATGGGTATGCCATAACATTTGTTGGGTTAGAATATCTCTATTTCAATATTAGTATTCTGGGTTTAATGTTTAATTTAAATAATTTATTACAACTTGGCAGGTGAAAAATCTCCAAAAACAGAAGAGTGATAGGTATTCGCCAGAATTGCACCATTTGGCTAGAACACCGATTTCCCACAGTGTGCGAGCGATGTGTTTTGTCAACGGCGTCAAGTTTGTGACACTTCAACTAGATGTAAACCGCAAAACGCAAAATTACGGGGTCATGGTAGATGGTGACGACTCAACCTACTACAGAGTGCTACTCGCCGTTGTCGAACTAGTATATGGAAATATGAGCGTTGTCTTGTTCAAGTGTAGATGGTTCAATATTGATCCAACTGTTCCTAGGAATATAAAAATGGATTATAACATGTTATCAGTGAACACGAACACAAGCTGGTATAAAAATGAGCCTTTCATTCTTGCCAGCATGGCAAAGCAAGTGTTTTATCTTGATGATCCTAAGACCGGTGGATTTTGAAAAGTGGTTAACCCGATGTCACATAGGAATATATGGAGTGCTTCTACAATTGAAGGGGCCGTAGAACATGGTGATGAAGATGAGAACGACACTGAGGAACCATATCAAGATCATTCGCCTTCTCAAGTCCATAATGTAGGCGTTATTCGCGACAACAACCTCTTACATTTCGTCACTTCTGATGAATTCATTGCAGTCCCAAATGCATCTACATCTCAAAACAGAGTCAATGACGACTTCATTAATGACGTGGATGATGAGGAATCAGACGATGATGAAGATTCCGATGATGACTTCACTGATATGATTGAAGATGCAGATGATACAAACGATGACGATTATGATGGAGAAGTATGATTATTGAAATTATGTTGTTAAATATTTGAATAAATTTATTTGTGATGTATAATTACAAATACATATATGTACTTTTAATAACAATTGTTTTAATTATTATTATTCAAGTTCTATTTCGATCGTATCAAATTTAAAATGAAAAAGTGTTTTTTGTTTGTATGAATATATATATATTAGAAATTGCGCACATATGTTAAAAATGACAATTTTTTTGATAATATTTGGGCTATGAGTCGAGGAAATGCACCTATACGTCTTTGTCGGAAAAGCTTTAATTAATAAATACATTTGGCGGCTTAATTTACCGCCAAAATTTTTGGCCAAATTTCGTAATCACTTAGACGACGAAATACTTATTTTCGTCGTCTAAGTTCTTTACTTAGGAGACTAAATAAAGAGTTCGTCGTCTAAGTTATTTACTTAGGAGAAGAAATATTGATTTCGTCGCCTAAGTGATTCACTTAGACGACGAAATCTATATTTCGTCTCCTAAGTGAGGGACATATATAGGCTCTCGGGTTCATTCTCGATCCCTAATTCTGAAATCATTTTTTTCTTCCCCCTTCTCTCCCCTAGCCACCGTCTCCTGGCCCCCGCCTACGGTTCCCTGCCTCGTGGCCCCCGCCCCAGCCTCAGTCTCAGTCCCCGCCACAGGCCACCTTAGTCACCGCCACAGGCCGCCTTAGTCACCGCCCCAAAATTCGTTCTGCAATCCTCCATCTTCCTCCTTGCCTCGTGGCCCCCGTCCCCGTCGTCCCCCTCCCCGTCGCCCCTGTTCTCCTCTCTCAGCCACTGCTTTCGTTCTCTCTCAGTATCAGTCCCCGCCTCGGCCTCGTACACCGCCTCTCCCTCTCCCTTTCTCTCTCTCTCTCTTCGATCAGGTAAATGCTCACAAATCCAAATCATATGGAAAACATCTTTCATAGTGAAAGTGATAGATTAATGCTTCAATGGCCTTCATTGTCAAATCCCTAATCCAGACGATTTTTTTTTTCTTTCCATTTTCCTTCCTTCTCTCCTGTAATGATGTTGGATTATATATTTGATAGTGCAAGTGATAGATTATAGATGTTGGATTATATTTTTTTGAGTTGATTTGTATTGGAATCTTGTCATGTATATGGCTGTAGTGATAGGTTAATTTTGTTTAAGGCTGGTTCAATTTTGAAACTTGCTTGTTGTACTCTAGTTGATGCATAGGATTTTGAAACTTACTGATCAGAGATTGATTTACACTATGCAAATAAGTTTACCCGTTTAATTTCTAAATTTTGGAACTTGAGTGTGTTCCCTTTCCAGAGCCGAGAGAATAGAAAACCCCCTTCTAAAACTGTAGGAAATCTAGTCACCCAACTCTACCCACTTTTCTTTTCATTTAGGAATTTAATTTATGGAAACAATTGCCAGTTGGTAATATACAATGTACATGCAACATCTGTTCTATGTGCCACTTTCCTGCTATGAAATTTTGGTGTGTTATGTTGGGATTCCGAACCATGCATAGAGTTTCTTTCTGGCCAGAAATTGTCTTTGCTGTTTTCTTTTCTGGTAATGCAGGACCAATTGGGGCATTTCCAGGTTATATGTGCCTGCACTGTCTTTATCTTTTCTTTGTGAAAATGTTTTCACCAGATTGTGCTTCTAATACTTTGATGCATAGGCTTTAACAGTTTAACATGTGATCTCACATGGTTTTGGCTTGTGGTTGTAGAATTGTAGCCAGCATACATAATTGATTCATGAAGATTGAGACTTGAGAATAGACCACCCCATGTCACCTGTCTTTCTAGAGCCCTCACATTATGTAATTATATATGAATCCAATCTTTAGTCCAATCGTTTATGTCTCACATACTGTTTTCCATTAGCAATGACATATCAATCTTTCAATAGAACAAAAAAAATTAACATGTGCTTATATCATTGTTGGTAGCTACCATGTGTCCCTTATGCTTGCTAATGATTCATGAATAGGTTATACCTATTGGGGAGCCGTATTCAACATCAACTTAATAACATGCAGAATGAGAGTGTTTGTGATATAATTTGTGTTTCTTGATAGGAAAAATATGCTGCCGACTCATGGGAAGATGAAGAAGAGGCAGGAGGCATTTGACCGCTTTTACAGGTCAAATGCCTCAGAAGGGAGTTCGTCGCAGCCAACTACGGTCGCGTCTACGAGCGGATCAGCACCTCCCCCCCCCCCCCCCACCCCCCGTTGCCGGTGGAAGATACTTCAGCCCTACCATCGTCTCAGGCCACACCTGAAACCGAAGACGAACCAACACAAGAGATCAGTTGTCGGCGCACATCTCGTCCTCGGCCTGAAAGAGGTAAAGATAATCCAACACTTTTAATTAAGTTATTTAGTTATAAATATGTTATTACTCCCTAATAAAACTGTTATTATTTTGGCAGCACCTTCTCCCAAACGCAAACGGGGGTTGGTCAAAGGGTTAAAGGCCTAGCAGTACTGGGTGCAGCACGGAAAGAAGGTGAAGATCGTCATGGATGATCAGTTCTTGCACGGACCAAAGACCAGTACACAGAACAGCTGGCTGACTCATGATATCGGCCATATCATTCGGGACAGCATTCCCATGACTGCTGCCGGTTGGTGGGACCTGGAGGAGGATGATCAGAACAAGCTTTCTAATGAACTCGACGTAAGGAGAAAACAACTACAATTTATAATATTTTATTTTTCTATACCTAAGTCAGTTTCCATATTAAATCCTTTTTTTTTTGTAACAGCTTGTTTATGACATCCCTTGGGATGATCAGGAGATGGTAAAGTGGGTTCACAAGCATGCTGCCAAGACCTACACAGCCTTCAAGAGCAAGCTCAACAAGCTTAGGATTAACAACCCTGGCGTAGTCCCAAAAGAGTTCAAAAGTAGGAAGGAGGATTGGGCTTGGCTGCTTCAACACTTCCAGAGCGATGGGTTCCAGGTATACAATTTCTAATATTAGTATCCGCTTTTAAATGTAAACATTCTTGATTTTTATTTTGTTTGAATGCTTATTTGTCCCAAATGTAATTAAACTTCTACAGAGACGATCGGCCGCCAACACAATCAACCGGGGGAAGAAGACATTGCACCATCGATCCGGTTCAAAGCCTTTCATCTATACGGCGGTCGAGTTGAAGGAAAAGGGTGAACCAATGGCTTTGGTGAAGAATTATGAGATGGTGTACCCTCCTGAGCACCCGAAAGCAGCAGAAAATATAGTAAGTTTCCTATTATATTTAAATTCATCATCTGACACTGTTCTTATGTGATTAAAGATGTTAATGCACTTCATTTTCAAATGCAGCAAAAGATCAGAGCCGAGGTCAATAAGGTGATGACTAATGTGAGGAAGAAGCACCCAGACGTTCCGGAAGATCAGATCATTCACTATTTCGACGAGCCGGTTCATGCCAGAGTGCTTGTAAACGCACTAGGAACGCGAAACAGAGATGAGATTCAAGGGCTAGGAGGAGTGATCTTCGGTGTCAGCTCCTCCCAATCATCTGTAGGGGAAAGTTCCACTGCACGCTGTCGGTCGTCAAATGTGGAACGTATCAGACGGGCGGAGGAGGAGGCTCGAGAGGCTAGAGAGCGCATCGTACATGCAGAGGAGGAGGCACGACTGGCCAAAGAGAAGGCGCAAGAAGGTCAAGACCGTCTTAGTCGGTTGGAGCAATAGTTCAACACGTTTGCAAGTCTTCAGTCGACCCAAAAGTAGCTAGCTAGCAGGCTCCTCCCCCTCCCATACGATCACGATACACAATCCACCCAGGGAGCACAAAGATGTATAGAGATCTTTGTAGGCAATTATGGTGGAATGGGATGAAGAGAGATGTGGCAGAGTATGTGTCCAAGTGTCTTACCTGTCAGCAGGTGAAAGTAGAGCATCAGAGACCAGCGGGCATGTTGAAGCCGCTATCTATTCCAGAATGGAAGTGGGAACACATCTCTATGGACTTTGTGACTGGGTTGCCTAAGTCCAAATTGGGGCATGATGCCGTGTGGGTGATTGTTGATAGATTGACGAAGTCGGCATACTTTCTCCCAGTGTCGTTGACGTACTCAGTTGAGGCTTTGTGCAAGTTATATGTGAAGGAGATATTGAGACTTCATGGGGTGCCGGTATCCATTGTATCGGATCGGGATGCTGGCTTTACTTCCAAGTTCTGGGCTGGTTTTCAGAAGGCCATGGGAACCACCTTGGATATGAGCACAGCATTTCACCCTCAGACTGATGGGCAAACTGAGCGAGTGAACCAGGTGATGGAGGATATGCTGAGAGCCTGTGTCTTGGATTTCAAGGGAAGTTGGGAAGACCACCTGCAGTTGATTGAATTTGCCTACAACAACAGCTATCATTCTAGTATTGGCATGGCGCCGTATGAGGCTCTTTATGGAAGACCGTGTAGATCTCCTGTTTGTTGGGCAGAGGTTGGTGAGAGTGCGCTCTTGGGTCCTGAGATTGTTCAGGAGACCACGGAGAAGATCTCGATCATTCGAGATAGGATCCGAACTGCTCAGAGTAGGTAGAAGAGCTACGCTGATTTGAAGAGAAGGCAGGTGGAGTTTGAGATTGGTGATCATGTATTCTTAAAGGTCTCACCAATGAAAGGTGTGGTGAGATTTGGCAGAAAGGGAAAGCTGGCGCCAAGGTATGTTGGGCCTTTTGAGATTCTCGAGAAGGTTGGGGATTTAGCCTATCGACTTGCTTTACCTCCTAGCATGTCTGGTAAAAGAGAATGTATGTATAACTGTTACTATGCTCATCAAAATACAAGAATGATCTTGGAGCTAGTCTGACCAGATTATTCTTAAAGTAACTACTGTTCTGGTTATGACCTAATCAGATTGGTAGGACAGAAACATGAATGATTTGGTCCATTGGAGATAGCAGGTATTGAGTTCACCTGAAACTCAGAGTTCATGGTATCCTTGATATATCTAGCACCCTAAGGTCAACTGATCTGGCAGTGTTCTCTGCCTCTTGCTACATAGGTGAGTGTCTCTAACCATCAAAATATTGTTATAGAATGTTATAAGGGGGAGTGTTGGCTTGTGACTCAAATAAAGTGCCTTGGAAAATATTGTCCAAATTCTCCCCACATTGTCTGATCCATGTTCTCTTCACTGATGCTCTTGATATCATGGACTCACTTCCTGACTTGTTGATAGAATCCATATGACTTTCTTTCAAAGATTTTGTGTGATACTTGAAATCAATCTTTGTGCAGTAACTTATTGATGTGCTTTGCCAATTGTAATCACTTAATTTGATCATTCTGCATACCATTCCATTATCATCAGTGTCTTCAGGTTCAGTTCTTTTATCAATGGTGTCTCACAATTTTTACTCATGTGTTCTCTGTTCTTAGTTTTCTTATTGGCACGTTGTTTTTCCTAATATTGTCAGGAATGCTCTCTTTCTCTCCATATCTCAACGGTTAGTTCTTGCTGAGTTGGAATCTCTATACACCGTTTCGTACTCTGTGAGGATTGCGTGTTTACAATCCTAATGCTTAATGGTTGGTTTTCCTCATGCACGACGGTTTCCTTTCCGAGATAATCCAAGTTGCACGATCTGGTCTTTATGTTTCTCCATATATCTATCTCCTCTCCATTATGTCCCCACTAACCTCTCACATTCTCTCTAGTATCTCTTGTATCTCTGGTTTGCAGGTTGTGAATGAGGACATTGAAAACTTCAAGGATGACTACCGGTGGTTCTAGCAGCAAGAGTAAGCGACCTCGCTACTCTTCCTCCTCTTCCTCCTCTTCCTCTTCCTCCTCTGATTCCTCGGCTTCATCAGATAGTCCTTCTCGCTCTCCACCTCGCTCTCTTGAGAATGTCCACCTCTATCCTCCTGGCTTTTCTCTTCCTCCCCTCGTATACCTCCTCTTCCTAAGAAAGAGGGATATACCGGTTCTAATCCCCCTGCTCGATTCGAGGGAGAGCCCTAGCGTCCTCCCATCCCTATCGAGCAGGACACCATGGAGGGGTTTAGTACTTATCTTGTCGGTATGGAGGATAACATCCGAGGCTGGGCAAAAAGTGTCCTTGATCAACTGGATTCTCTGACTCGTGCACAAGTTCATCTCCAAGAACAGATCATCCTTCTTCAAGCCGTAATTCTCAAGCGAAAGAAGTAGTTGTTCATATTCCATGGGGGAGAAGATGAAGACTTGACATTTATCAGTTTTACTTTTGAACTTTTTCTAAGTTTGTAAGTGCATAAGCACAGACCAATTGTGTGTGTGTGTGTGTGTGTAATTTTTTTTTTCTTTAATTGAACTTTTTATGTCTTAGAGAAAGAGAAAGGATGGAAACTGATCTCTTATTTTCTTTGGATCACTGTTGGTTTGAGGTTTGAATTTAAGTTGGTTGTTCTACTATTTTTATTCCTAATCGTGATGCAGGTCATGTCTTCATGATTGAATATGGAAGCTAATGAGGTAGATTGAAGGTATTAGCATTCATATTCAATGTTATACTTTCCTGGTCATTCTAGGAAAGTCTACTCTATGTTCTGACTATAATCCAGATGGTGTAATTGGACGATCAAAGGTTGATTCCTTCCTACTTATCTGTTGATTTGATTTGATAATAAAATCTCTGATTTATTCTTGCATATTAAAGCTTTATTCTTTCCTTAACAAGAATTAAGATTTCATAAGAGATCTTATATGTTTAGGAAGTTTATTTTTGATATTGGATATGTATTGATAAGTATCACAAACTATGGGAGAGTCTAAGAGATTCTTTCTTTGGACTCTACCCTATATATACTGATGTTTATTGAGTATTGTAGGTACTGATAGCAACCCAGCAAAACAAAACATAAGTTGTTCCAGTCTTCTAGATTCAAATTCATCTTGCCTCTTGAGTTGCTTGTGTGAAGTTGAACCTTTCTTTGAAGATCTGTTTAAATTGAAATCAGTCAAAGCGTGAGTAAACCTATGGAGAATGTAAAGTTGTGTTGAAGAGTTTTAGTTTTCTCAAAGAGGTTAAAATCGTGTTAAAGGATCCTAGATTGAGTTTTACTGTGTGTAGAGTAAACTCAGTGTTCTGGAACTCTAGTTGTGATAAAGAACTAGGTTGAACAATCAGTATAGCTGTGATAAGGAGTTATTTGGTGTGTACTCTAGCTGTGTTAAAGAGCTGTGATACGTTTTGAAGGAGTATTCGCTTGAAGTGATGAAGAAGAACAAGTGTGGGGTAAACTTAGCCATGATTATGTATAAAGTATTGTATTAATGCCATACCTTAAGAAAACAAAATAGAAAAATGCTCGGATACAAAAGAAATATAAAAGAAAAGAAACAAGTCCGAGTGCAAGAAAAGAAATAAAGGCACAGTATTGAAAATTTTTGGCATGGCTTGAGTCTTGAAAAATGTTTGCAATGTTTTAGGAAATTAATAATGAAGGAAGGATCCAACAAGAAGAGATCCGGCCCTTGGTGAGAAGACATAAGGAGAATCAAGCTTTGCTAGATGCCATAGTGACGTTTTGAGCCCCCTTATCCAAAATATCGAATACCTCTTAACCTAGCCCCATTACATGCCTTTATTGATCTTATTCATGATTCTTAAAATAGGTGAACTTTGATTTGTGGAGTCTATCTCGAGAGTAAGCATATAGTTTTGGTTCATTGGTGCACATAGTTGTTAAATGAGGTTCTTCTTGAAAATTCACAAAGTGCTTTCGATTTTCATGACATATGCAAGTTACTCTTCGCAATTCATTATCTTTTGTTTGCATATACTTATAAGTAAATGTCATGTTTCGAGTGAAAAGAAGAAAGTATGCCTAGTGAGGAGATTCAGATTTGCTATACATGTTTTCATGCTTATATGTTGTTCTTACATGTTAATATTGATGTTACATGTTCATGAAACTTGGAATTTTCGTGCTCAGTATTATCATGCATCAACTTGAAAGCTATGTGTCATACGAGCCTGAGACAAATCATTAGGGGCAACAGCTTTGTTTAGAGTCATAATTTTAATTTAGTTTTGCTAAGGGACTAGCAAAAGATAAGTGTGTGATAGTTGATAGGAGCACAAAGTGCTACGATATTAGTGTGTTTATGCCTCCATTTATGTTTTGTTTAACCTTTATTTACTTAGGATCGAGTCATATTAGAGAATAATGAATATTTGGTAGAGTTATAAGAAAATATGCTTAAAAGATGGGAGTTTGCAGAAAATTGACAATGTGTTAGAAATCGAAGTCATTTTATGTTTCGTTGATTCTGTAAATCTTCCAAGGTGCTTTTGATGGGTTTTTCTTCTCTTATCAGCAGTATACACATATATGATCGAGCATTGGAAAGAGTTAAAGGAATTGGAACTTAAGAAGCTACCGGAAATTGCTATGCAAATTCGGATTCAGCAAGTTTCAGGATTTTCCTGAACACATCACTTGACTTCCAGGAATTTCTCAAGTCAGGTTATTTGGAACTAGATAGTGTGCCTTACATGCATGGAAATCCCTATGAGTCTAGTTTCCATAGGATTTGGAATCGCATCAATAGCTGCTTCGAGGAGGAAGTTATGCTCGATTGAAGACGCAAATGTCATATCTGCCGAGAGAAAGTCAGAAAGTTTGCATAGTCCCTGCTGATAGGCTGTAATGCCAGCTTTGGCAATTTGCAGCCTCTGCCGCAGCGCAGCACACGCATTATGCACGCCAAGTTGCCGAGACATATCGGACACAGGCATGATGTATCCAGGTCGTATCCCAGAATGAAGCAGCCGTATCCGATGGCGTATCCAAGACGTATCCAGCGAGGTTCAAACTTATTTCATGCCGTATCAGATACGGGCATCACGTATCTGATACTGGCATCTCTACCGCTGCACCCGCATCCGCACGCCATGATCTGCTGATTCTGCTAACTTAGCCTCGCCAGCAGTAAGCCTCGCCAGCAGTAAGCTTCGGCAAATCAGCCTCGCCAGCGATAGGGAAATCAGCCTCGGCAGCATTCGGCCTATTAGCCTCGCTAAGGAATTCTATTGCGCAAGCACCAGCTGCTGCCGAGAAGCCTACATTCGGCCGAGGAAGGATCCAAGTGATGAGTCGCCTAAGCGAGCATCAAGCAATAATAACCCTACAATCGTTAGTAGTATAGACATAAGCAGGGATCGTTCTAGGCCGGGGATTAAGTGTACCTGAAACATGAGAATGTTAGACAAAAAATATATACATATACACATATAAACACGTCACATTGGGGATGAGATAGGATCGGCAGCACTAGGCTGCCCTCTAACATCTAGGGTACGAAAATTTAAAAGAAAAGCTGAAAATTAAATCCTAAAGCTACTATTTACAAGGTTGGTCGACATTCTTCCACAAAGCACTAGCACGAAAGCAATCAAAACACATAACAAACAAGCAAATAAGACTCACGGCAAGGCATTAAAGTATTCTAGTCTCAACCTAACTCCAACCCAACTAGCTCCTAAACGGTATTACTAATCGATTAAGACTCCTCATATATTTTAAGTGACTAAACGCCTAGCCTTAAAAATTATACTAGTCATCTTTAAATATTCTAAACGACGTAAACAAACATGGCAAGTAATTAAGCACAAAGTCTTTTTTTTTTAGTTGGAAACAAGTTAAATAAACAAGGCGTCACTCTTCTTATTAACAAGCATGTTCCTTAAACCACTCTAACTGACGTGTCGCCGAAGCGAGCATCAAGCAATAATAACCCTACAATCGTTAGTAGTATAGAATAAGTAGGGATCGTTCTAGCCGGGGATTAAGGGTACTTGAAACATGAGAATGTTAACACAAATATTCACAAATACATATGCACACAATTGTCACACTTATATACATATATACATATTCACATGAAATCAAGGGGGATTGAGGTGAGGTTCGGCAGCAAGGGCTACCCTAACGCTAGGCACAAAAATAAATTGCTGAAAATAAATCTTAAATTACTATTTACAAGTTTGGTCGACATTCTTCCACAAAGCACTAACACGAAAGCAATCAAAATACTTAGCAAATTGACAAAACAAGACACACGGCAAAGTTACACAATATCCTAGGTCCGAATTACTTGTTTACGTGTCTTCGGCTATAGACTTTTGTGCTTCAATGCTATTACTTGTATAAGGTAGCATAACCTTTAGGATCACATCGCGAAAGCTCGATCTTAAAACAATAGAAAAAGTCTCACAACTAGGTAAAAATCGGAAACGTTCTGGTTGTAGGTTGAAACTAAGTTAGGTTTTGAACATGCTAAATACTTGTTTCTTACTTTCTTGCATGCGAATCTTTGTGTTAAATTGTGTTTTGTGTTATGTGATGCGTGAGAGATGATGATCAAACTTGTAAATATTAGTTCTAGGATTTTATTTTCTGTTTTCTAAAGTTGCCGAACTATTACTCCCCCCATATGTGACGTTTGTGATATATATATGTATATATGTTTGTCTAACAATTACATATTTCAGGTACCCTTAATCCCCGGCCTAGAACGATCCCTACTTGCTTATACTACTAACGATCTTTTGTAGGGTTTATTATTGCATGCGAGCTTCGGTTCACACCACTCGTCTCGATATGGCAGGACGCCCGGTCGAGTTCCGCCCGGTACCATGGCTGACCCCGGTCATGAGAACATTCGACCGTCTTGGGCTTTATACACCCGGGTGAGTTTACATCTAACCCATGTACGCTTGTCCAGCAGGATAAAAACCCTACATCGCACCAGCTGCGGCAAAAGGGGGCTGCACGGCGAGCCTTGTCACCTCAACGCCACCCCCCTACCGGGAACAGTATCCACCCGGCCCCATGGCATTTCACTGGGGGACTCGTCTCGATATGGCAGGACGCCCGGTCGAGTTCCGTCCAGTACCATGGCTGACTCCGGTCGAGAACATTCGACCAGCTGGCTTATACACCCGGGCGAGTTTGCATCTAACCCATGCACGCTTGTCCAGCAGGATAAAAACCCTGTATCGCATTGAAAGGCGATCAACATGGGGCTACACGGCGAGCCTTGTCACCTCAATGCCACCCCCCCTTACCTCAACGCTTATTCAACACAAGCTGAGAAGAACTAGCAAGTGTTCACCGGTGCTTCAAACAGCCCGCAACACCGGGGTAATCTCCCTGCAGCCTAGCAATGGGGAACTCGTCTCGATATGGCATGTCGCCCGATCGAGTTCCCATACTCCTGGACTCGTCTCGTTATGGCAGAACGCCCGGTCGAGCTCCAGTACTGAAGTTCACCTGGGACCCGTCTCGATATGGCAGAACGCCCGGTCGAGGTCCCATGAACTTCAACCCGTCCGCTTTGGCAGATCGCCCGGTAGAGGCTCAGTGAACTCCGCTTTGGCAGATCGCACGGTAGAGGCTCAGTGAACTCCATTTCGGCAGGTCGCCCGGTAGAGGCTCAGTGAGCTCCGCTCCGTTTCGATTTGGCAGATCGCCCAGTTGTGACCCAGTGAAGCTCCGCCTCGTACCTATAGGGCAGAGTGCCCGACCGAAATTCCGTGCACATTTCTTGCATGGCGGATTTCAACGCCTCATTATCATCCCATGCACAAATCTCTCGCATGGCGGATTTCAACGCCTCACTATCATTCCATGCATACATCTATTGCATGGCATCATGGCATCATCTCATACACTCTCCGGGGCCCACCCGGCTCCATACTCATAACACCACAAACATTTAAGCACATTACTGCTTATATTATAAGTGTACTTTTCAACTATTGCTTCCCATCGGTAACAGGTACTCACCTCGGTCAACCCAATCTTTAACGCGGACTTGGGGGACTGGGCACCGGTAGGTTGGTAGCCCTACGGGTCTGCGGGACAAGAACAAGACAGATTTAAGTCCCCATTCAAGATTGCACTTGACCGGGAACTTGGGGGACTTGTTGACAGTAGCCGCAGAGAGGCTACAGCAGGCCCATAGACCCGCAGCAAGTGCACCAGGGCCCGGCCCAAGGGTCGGGACCGGATCACCAGCACCCGGCCTCGGGGCCTAGCACTCTATCCTGCCTCCAGGGACCCTGGGGGCCGGGGGCGCCAGCCTGCCTAAGAGGGCACCAGAAGGTACAAACAGAAGGGAGCCAGTCCCACATCGAAGGGTAAGGCCAGCCCTTACCCCCAACCACCTATATAAGGGCCCCAACTACCCTCTTTATTAGGTAACTTATCTCTCTCCCTGCTTACATACGTGCCTTGGTTATATATATTCCAACTATACTAACTTAGGCATCGGAGAGGAGAAGGTCGGCCCGCCCGGTATTCCCCTTAGTGAGCAGGATTGCAGGAGATCAAGTTGGATTCATCAAGTATCTACTAGACCCCCGGGTTTAGGCAGAAACAAATACCAAGCATTTTAACAGTAGCTTGAGAACTAAGCTGAAACTGATTAAACTTTTCATTGGTTTTGATAACTTGTTCCTGCAATAACTCATTTTCATGAGTTAGAACAACAATTTGATTTTCATAGGAATTTACCTGCTGCAGAGTTCATTTATCTTGGTCATCATAGAAACCCTTTTACTTTGTCATTCCGTCTCACTAATGTTGCAGGTGAGAAACAACACTTTCTTTTCCAGTTCCAGTTTTTGCTTGTCCTATTTTGTCTGTCTTTCAGAGGATTCTTGTTCTTTTTCGGACAACTGGATTTGTAAGTTTGAAAGTTTAAGCTCCAAGAGAGAATTTTTGTTGAGTACAGATTCTGCACGAGAACATAACCTTCCATATTTTTGGTCAATGTCAGAATCATCAATTGTGCTACTTATGTCGTTGTCACTGTCATATTCATCATCTGGATTGTTTGGATCACCACTCAACTTAGCAACAAGCGCAAAATTTTTCTTTGAGTGTTTGAATGAAAGCTAGATCGTCATCCTCACTTTTAGCATCACTCCATGTAGACTTCATGGCTTTCTTGACACCTCCTTGATTCTTCCTGTTACCACAGTCAACAGAAATATGGCCAAAACCACCACATTCATAGCATTTAGGTTTAAAATTACGATTTCTCCAATTGTTAGAAGGAAAGGTTCTTGAATCATTTTTGTTTTCTGAAAACATATTTTTCTTGGATACAAAACTACTTCTATCACCACGTGCATTACCATTCTTGTATTTAAGAATTTTCTTAAATTCCTTGGTCAATAATCCAAGTTCAGTAATTTCATCAGTTACCTCCTTTTTCTTTGTTGCTTTCAAGTTTCAACACAAGGTTCTTGGAGTTCTTCGAGTCAGAATTGTTCTCCTCATTTATCTCGGCTTCATATGCTTTCAAGCTCCCTATGAGTTCAAACAGAGGAAATGTCTCAAGATCTCTAGATTCTGAGATGGTTGCCTTTTTAATGGCAAACCTATTAGGAAGAGATCTTAAGATCTTCATGACAATATCTTCCTCACAAATCATCTTTCATTGATCGATACATCTGATGTTGCTGGTGGTTGAAATCACACGCTTGTAGAACTGATCAATAGTCTCATCTTCCTTCATCTGCAAGATTTTAAATTCATGAAGTAATAACTGTAACTTGTGACGTTTTACCTTTTTATTACCTTCGTAAGTAATCTCCAAAGTGTCCCATATCTCTTTTGAGTTTGAGCAGTGTTTGACAAGAGCTCTGTCATCTTCAGATAATGCAATTAACAAGGCATTCTTTGCTTTATTTTCAGCTTCACTGAATGCAATTTCAGTTGCAGTCCATTTGTCAAACGCTTAATCTTGGCTTATTCTGAACCTTCTTCAGTTTTACCATCTTCAGGAGGCGCCCAGGCATGTAATACGCACTGCCAAGCTCTGGAGTCTTGAGCAGAGATGAATGCTTGCATATCATTCCTTTCCAATCTTCATATCTTTCTCCCTTAAGAAGAGGAGGCATATTTATTGATGTGCGCTCCATCTGACCCTGAATCAACACTAAAAATCTAGTGTTCTGGCTCTTATGCCAATTGAAAACACACAGATGGAGTGAAACACAATAAAATAACACAATTAGAGAAATAATCAACCAAACTCACAGTGCAAAACCTCTTGAGGAAAAAGCACTATGAAGAACTTGAACTTCAATTAATTTGTAATTGAAATACAACACATTGTACTAGCTCTTTAACACAGCTAGAGTACACACCAAATAGCTCTTTATCACAGCTATACTAATCATTCAACCTAGTTCTTTATCACAACTAGAGTTACAGAACACTGAGTTTAAAACTCAGTCTAGGATCCTTTAACACGATTTTAGCCTCTTTGAGAAAACTAAAGCTCTTCAGCGCAGCTTTGTAATCTACACAGGTTCACTCACGCTTTAACTGATTTCAATTTAAACAGATCTTCAAAGAAAGGTTCAACTTCACACATGCAACACAAGAGGCAAAATGAATTTGAATCTAGAAGACTGGAACAACTTATGCTCTGTTTTTCTGGGTTGCTATCAGCACCTACTGTTGACAGTAGCCGCAGAGAGGCTACAGCAGGCCCGCAGACCCGCAGCAAGTGCACCAGGGCCCAGCCCAAGGCTCGGGACCGGATCACCAGCACCCGGCCTCGGGGCCCAGCAGTCTATCCTGCCTCCAGGGACCCTGGGGCCGGGGGTGCCAGCCTGCCAAAGAGGGCACCAGAAGGTACAAACAGAAGGGAACCAGTCCCACATCGAAGGGTGAGGCCAGCCCTCACCCCCAACCACCTATATAAGGGCCCCAACTACCACTACCAGAAAAATGAGTTTTGCCGACGAAAAAAAAAAAACAACGGCCAACGAAATGATTTTTCGTCGGCTATTCCCAGGAATGGCCGACGAAAATTTTTTTTCGTCGCTAAAAAAAAAAAATCGTCGGCCATTCCTATAGAATGGCCGACGATTTTTATTTCGTCGGTAAAAAGTAAAAATCGTCGGCTATTCTACAAGAATGGCCGACGATTTTTATTTTCGTCGGCTATACTCCAATAATGGCCGACGAATTAATATTTTCGTCGGCTATACAACTTTTGGAGTATGGCCGACGAATTTTACAATTTCGTCGGCTATAAGTCTTTATATTTTCAGATCTGGCCAGCAGCTGCTCATTTGCAAAAAACGGGAGAAAGAGTGAAAAATCAGTGGATATTGTTGAAATCCGTCCTCTCTTACATTGTGAAGCTATATATAGGTACGTACATGTGTATATATGTTGATTTTGGGTTTTAGTTGCATGAGTTGATTTTGAGTTTTAATATATGTTTTGATGTTATTTTAATCCTAAAGAGTAATCGGTTTTGATGTTATTTTAATTAGTGTTAAAAAAATAATGATGATGTTAGTGACACTTCGGGTAGCATAAGTCCTCTTTCTCGTGCTTCGATAAAAGGAAAACAGAATATCTGACGGTTTCTGGAGCTTTTATCAAAACAGAATGATGATCAGAAGGTCATCCAGGCTACTAAATTGGTCATACCGAAAGATTCTTTTTTCTCAGTTATCTTGCAGCCATTCAACTTCATTAACTGCTATCTGGTGAGGATTAAGTAGTTAATGAAGTCGAATGGTTACAAGATAACTGCGAAAAAAGGATCTTTCGGTTTGAACATTTTAGTAGCCTGGATCACCTTCTGATCATCATTCTGTTTTGATAAAAACTCCAGAGAGCTTGGCATTCTGTTTTCCTTTCATCGAAGCACGAGAAAGAGGACTTATGCTAGCCGAAGTGTCACTAACATCATCATTATTTTTTTATTTTTTTCATAGAATAGCCGACGAACAATGCATCATTTCGTCGGCTATAATAATAATGGCCGACGAAAATTAATTATTTCGTCGGCCATAAGTTTTTTTAAAATAAATATTACATTTATGGCCGACGAAAATTAATTATTTCGTCGGTAAAAATTAAAAATCGTCGGCAAAAAAAAAATTTCGTCGGCCATACACATAGAATGGCCGACGATTCATTATTTCGTCGGCCATACACATAGAATGGCCGACGATTTAAAGTTTTTCGTCGGCTATAATCCTATAATGGCCGACGATTTAAAGTTTTCGTCGGCTATATAACTTTGGGAAGAATGGCCGACGAAGTTGGTAATTTCGTCGGCTATAAGTCTTTATATTTTCAGATCTGACCAGAAGCTGCTCATTTAAAAAAAAAACGGGAGAAAGAGTGAAAAATCTGTGGGTATTATTGAAATCCGTCCTCTCTTACATTGTGGAGCTATATATAGGTATGTATATATATATATGTGTATATATATATGTTGATTTTGAGTTTTAGTGATTTTGATATAGTAAGTGATTTTTTGTTTTGTTGTTGTTTTAGTGTTAGAATGTATGTATATATGTTGATTTTGAGTTGTAGTTGAGTTGATTTTCAGTTAGAGTATAATTATGTGTTTTAATTTAATAATGTTATTTTAATTAGTGTTAAAATATATATAAATATGTTAATTAATGGTTGTTGATAGTGTAATGAACTTAAATAATGGTTGTTAATTAATGGTATATATATATATGAGTTGATGTTGATAATAATATATATTGTAATATATATGTGTTAATTAATTTATTATTAATTAAAGTTATACATATATATTATTATCAGGCTATATATGGATCGAGATAAGAGTTGGATTTCGCTTCCAAGGCATGACCGACGATACACTACAGGAGTTGTGGATTTTATGCAGTTCGTCGAGGAAAATGCAAAAGGACCGTACCATTATTGCCCGTGCAAGAAATGTAAGTGTCGCAGTGATATGTGTCGATTTCCGATTAGGACAGTATGGGAGCACCTAAAGAGCAATGGGTTTTGGCCGAAGTACACACGTTGGATATATCACGGTGAGCCATCATTAGATGGATCGCATGATCATGGGCAGTATTTTGAGGCGGGCAGTAGTAGTACATCCAACGATCCAACAATGACATTCGTCAACGACGTGTTTCCTTTTGAAAGCGGTGTACATGGGGAACAATATATGCAGGACCCGGTGCAGCCGTTCCCACAAGTTGTCAACACTGCTGCCTTTGACAAGTACAACAAACTGATTGCATTGCAACAGACCCCTGTGTGTTCAAGTTCTGAGAAGACAGTTCTTGAAAGTGTGATGGAGGTAATGAGGATTAAAGTCGAGACAAAATCGACTATCAGGCAAGTAGATGAATATCTACAGTACACTTCTTCGTTGTTGGAGGAGGGTCATCGTAATCCTACCAATCACCGTCAGGTCCGAAGTATCCTTAAAGATCTAGGGCTTTCCTACATTAAGATCCATGCATGCGCATTTGACTGCGTTCTCTTCTGGGGTAAAGATGCAGAAGGGAATGACCTTGCTAGCCTTGACGCATGTCCGATATGTCATTCTGACCGATATAAGTTGACGGGAGCAGGCAATAGGAAACCTGTGAAAGTGCTTCGGTATTTTCCGTTGAGAGATAGGCTTGAGCGGTTGTACATGTCAGCAACCACCGCAAAAGCTATGAGGTGGCACGGTGAGCGGGACGCGGGAGACGCAGATATCATGACACACATCTCTGACGGAGCGGCTTGGAAGCATATAAACAATGAGTTTCCTTATTTTGCGTCAGATGTCAGAAACGTCAGGCTCGGGCTCTCAACTGACGGGTTCAACCCTTTCGGCACCATGAGTCTTTCGTACAGTATATGGCCGGTGGTTTTGGTACCTTACAACCTTCCTCCGTGGATGTGCATGAAGAAGGAATATAATATGTTGACGTTGTTGATTCCGGGGCCTGGTTACCCAGGGAAATGTCTGGATGTGTATATGAGACCATTGATTGAAGAGCTTAAGGTATTGTGGGACGTTGGTCATCCCACTTTTGACAAGTACAAGCAGGAGACGTTCCAGATGCATGCCATGGTTATTGGTACCATCAGTGATTTTCCTGCTTATGGGATGTTGTCGGGCAGCGTTGTCAGGGGATACAAGGCTTGTCCAGAGTGCCTCACCGATTATGGGAGCACCCCTCATTGCAACAAGATATGCCGAATGGGTCATCGTGTGTTCCCTCCGGCGGATCACCACTGGCGTTACGAGTCCGCCGCATTTGATGGAACCGAAGAACACGGCCGTGCTCCCAGAAGATGGACAGGAAGAGAAATTTTAGCAAGACTTAATGAGTACGATTTTGGGCCCCTCAGCAATCATCCCGATATTGTAGCGGAAATACCTGAAAGGCCTGAGGAGTACAAATTCTGGACACATAGGAGCATATTGTGGGAACTCCCGTACTGGTGTGAGTTGCTGATCCGACACTTCCTAGACGTTATGCACATAGAAAAAAATGTTTCTGAAAGTGTGGTGGGCACAACGCTGAACTTGGAGGGGAAGACGAAAGACGGTCCTAAGGCTCGCACTGATATGCAAAACATGAATATCAGAAAACCACTATGGTTGAAACAAGGGAAGAGAAAAATGCCTCAAGCTCCTTACACCGTCAAGCCTGAGCATAAATCAGAAATTTTGCATTGGATAAGTCGGGCCAAGTATCCTTCAGGCTTTGCTGGAAATATAGCCAAGTGTGTCAACAGACAATGCAACAATCTGTACGGGTTGAAAAGTCATGACAATCATATCCTGCTACAACGTCTCTTCCCTGTTTTCATTCGACCGTTCCTTCCCCTTCCCCGTCAAATTTTTTCGACATCATGCCTCACCTCATGATCCATCTTCCTCGGCAGTTGTTGCTTACCGGTCCTGTGCACTTCACTTGGATGTATCCGATGGAAAGGTACGTATTTTACACCTTATGTTAATTTCCTCATCAATATATGTGATATAGTGTTAATGTATTATCATAACACTTTAAAAACTTGATTTATAGGCAACTTGGACAATACGGTGGTTTTGTCCAAAACAGATCCGCACCTGAAGGATGTATAGCTGAAGCATATATTGCACACGAGTGCGTTACCTACATGAAGCTGTATTTCGGAGCGTTACAGGAAAGCATACCGGAAGATGTACCTTCACAGTTCAATCTTTCCATACTCTCCGACAATGTTGTACTCGGTGGAAACATGCCAGTTTCCTATAAGTTGAAAGATTATGAGGTGGCCATTGCACATTGGTGGGTACTAATCAACTGTCCAGAAGTTCAGTTTTGGAAGGACATACATCTACGCTGTGAAGGAGTAGCAAGTGATCGCGATTACCACAACCAGACATTCGCAGAGTATTTCGGCCGCTGGGTACGTACCTTTAACACTATTTTATACGTGTTCATATATTATTGTGTATATTTATTCATATTTATAGTTGATTCTGATGGTTGCAGATGGACCTTATTGAAAATGATAATCACCCAAATTGGTCGCACGAACTCAGACTTTTAGCGAGGAGGCCGGTCTATTCAAAAGTTTATGCGACGTGCAAGGTGAATGGTGTGTTATTTCGATGTGAAGACAGAGACCTCAGACTGAAAACACAAAATTCAGGGGTTATGGCACATGGTGGGGATGGTGGAGTTGACTATTACGGTGTTCTCCATTCAGTTGTGGAACTGCATTACGGGGAAGGCATGAAAGTGCACCTTTTCAAGTGTAGATGGTTTGACACACGGCCGCAGAGCATGAAAACCGATCAATACGGCGTAAGTTCTGTGAACACTAGTACATCATGGTATGAGGACGACCCGTTCGTTTTAGCCACATGGGTGAAACAAGTGTTTTATCTTGATGATCTCGCCAAGGGTGACCCGTGGAAAGTAGTCAACACTATCCACCATCGCAACATTTACCGGGCGTCTACACTTGGAGTGGCTGAAGAGAACGAGGAAGGGGGCACCGCGTATCAAGTGCCCAACTCAAACGGTATTCCTGACTCCTCTTTTATTCGTCTAGACACGCCGGTGCGAATTCGACGTGAAGAGCCACTGCTTGTTGATGTTGATCCAATTGAAGAAACTAACGAGGACTCTAGTGGTGAGGAAAGACATAGATTACCCCTATCGAGCAATTCAGAAACCGAAGAAGACTCATCCGATGATTCCGATTACAATCCGACGGATTAAGTAATTTAAATGATGTAATCCTTTCATTTGTAATCAACTCATTTCTAATGAACGGGCGTGGGGATGAGCCTCCCAGCTAGGCTGGGTTCCAAACCCCTTAAACAAAAATTTGAAATATGTTGACTGTTGGGTTTCTGATTTTTAATGTTCAATTTTGGTTATATGTGAACAGGACATCGGAATAGGAGAGGTGTAAAACCACTGATTTTTTTGGTTTTTTTTCTTCAGAGAATGGCCGACGAACAATGCATTATTTCGTCGGCTAAACGAACAATGGCCGACGAAAATTAATTATTTCGTCGGCCATAATTTATTAAAAAAAAATATTTTACGAACAATGGCCGACGAAAACTAATTATTTCGTCGGCCATAAGTTATTTAAAAATAATTATTTACGAACAATGGCCGACGAAAACTAATTATTTCGTCGGCCATAAGTTATTTAAAAATAATTATTTACGAACAATGGCCGACGAAAAATAACTATTTCGTCGGCCATAAGTTTTTAAAAAAATAATAATATTACGAACAATGGCCGACGAACATTAGTTATTTCGTCGGCCATAAGTTTTTAACAGAAAACGACAAAACAATAGCCGACGAATACTAGGTTTGATTTCGTCGGCTATGATTAAAAAAAAAAAACAAAAAAAGAGCTGTTTCCATTTTCTATCACTATCGACAAACCATTGCTTCATCCTTCAAATGCAAATGTGTCATGAAATAAGACATGACCGAAATATTGAAATACGGCTACGGTTGAAAAATGGGAAGATTCCGACAAAATCTGTGTGCCGAATGTTGCGGTTAGGCGGTTTTTACTCCCGTTTTCCTATGTGTAGCCTGACGGTCGGTACATATTTGGAGGGAAATTTTTATACGATTAGTCGCGTCTCATCGATCTGAAACTATTCTCTGTTGAAGGTCAGGCCAAAAAACGTCATTTAGACGGCCCAATTTCCGTTTTACAACGTTTAGAGGTTTGACTTTGCAGTTTGACCGTCCCGATCGAGCCTTTAACGTTGTCCGATAACCTTGGATTTTTTTTCATACATGTATTTCATCTTAACGGTGATATCTGACGGTTGAAATAGATTTTCCAAACTTTTAGATTCAAAATCGTAATATATGCACTAATGTTCCTTAACTTGTTTACTAAGTGTTTAAGTGAATGTATAGTTTCAAATACCTACTATACGTAGACCCTTCAAATGCAAATGTGTCGTGAAATAAGATATGACCGAAATATTGAAATACGGCTACGGTTGAAAAATGGGAAGATTCCGACAAAATCTGTGTGCCGAATGTTGCGGTTTGCTGTTTTTTACTCCCGTTTTCCTATGGGTAGCCTGACGGTCGGTAAATATTTTGGGGGAAATTTTTTTACGATTAGATGCGTCGCATCGATCTGAAACTATTCTCTGTTGAAGGTCAGGCAAAAAAACGTCATTTAGATGGGCCAATTTCCGTTTTAAAGCGTTTAGAGGTTTGACTTTGTAGTTTGACCAAAAGTATAGCCGACGAAGTTATATTTCGTCGGCTAAAGTCTGGTGATCCGCGCCTTCCCATTATCCACCGTTGGATGGAGGAGATCGGACGGATTCTGAGGGACGAAGACTATAGCCGACGAATTATGTAATTTCGTCGGCTATGCTATGGCATAGCCGACGAAAAATGAATTATGTAATTTCGTCGGCTATGACATAGTATGGCCGACGAAATCGCTTTATTTCGTCGGCTATACTATATCATGGCCGACGAAATGGCTTTATGTCGTCGGCTATACTATATCATGGCCGACGAAATAAAGTGATTTCGTCGGCTATACTATCGGGTATAAGTAAAATGCAGCCGAACCCTAGCCTCCATTTGCCCGATTTTCCCTAAACAATCTTCCTCCTCGAATCCGGCCCTCCTTCATCCGTCGATCCTCCTCCCTATTCCGGCAGCCCGGCGCCTCCTCCTCCTCCTCCTTGGTTCGGCAGCCCGGCGACTCCTCCTCCTCCTCCCTGTTCTGGCAGCCCCGGCCGACCCTCCTCCTCCTCCTCCCTGTTCCGGCCGCCTCCCCCTCCTCCTCCTCCCCGATTCGGTACCGGCCGGCCTCCCTTTTTTTTTTTTTTGTTATTTAATTGTTAATAAATTAAATTATGGTTAATAAATTATATATAATTGTTAATTTAGATATAATTGTTAATTTAGATATAATTGTTAATTTAGGTATAATTTATGTATTTATATGTTAATTTGTGTATAATTTATGTATTTATGTTAATTTATGTATTTATGTTAATTTAGTTATAATTTATGTATTTATGTTAATTTAGGTAGAATTTATGTATTTATGTTAATTTAGGTATAATTTATGTATTTATGTTAATTTAGTTATAATTTAGGTTTTTATGTTAATGTATGTAATTTTTAGGTTTTTATGTTAATTTAGGTAATTTTTGTAAAATTTATTTTAATTGTATATAATTTAGGTGTAATTGTATAATTTATATGTATAAATTGGTTATTATATAAATCGGTAAATATTAAAATATGTTAGTATTATTGGGTATTATATTAATTAGAATTTGTTATTTAATATAATATAATTTAATATTAATTAATGTATTAATGCGTCTGGCTTTAGATGGCCGATGCATTTAGGCAGTTGTTCGGAGGTCGTCATTCTAGATCTAGAGGTTCTGGAAATGCCGCCGGTTCTGGAAATGCCGCGGGTTCCCCAGACTCCGAGAGGACGGCTAGCCAGCCTGAGAGGACCACCAGCCAGCCGCAGAGGAGTGTGGATGCAGCCCAGCCGCGGCGGAGTGTGAGTGCTCGGCACCAGACCCTTCTCCAGGCGGGGCGGCCGTCGAGCACTTCACTTCCGCAGGTCGGTCCCTCTGTGGCGCCGAGGTTTAGTCGGCAGCTGTTTCACGAGGAGATAGCTGCCGACGTTCCTCAGGTTCGTATGCCTGAGGTTCATCGGGAGCCGATGCCGATGCCGAGTCCGACTCAGTCTGCTGGTGACTCGACTAAGGGCCCTACTCTCCCAAACCAGCTCTTCCTCCCCTACAACATTCCTGCGATACCCGAGGTCGACTATCAGGGTCGGCCCCAGTGGCCTGATATGCCTCAGTTCGTGAGTGCTGCGGAGGCATACCAGCAGCAGCCATGGGAGAGCCCTGACCTCCTGATTTCGGCGAGGAGAAAAGGAAAGTCGACGGGAACCGAATCATCGGGTTCAGGTAACATTCGATTTTATTAATTAAATATTTTAATAAAATTAACGCACTAATATTTAATTTTATTAACCAATCGTCGTTTATGTGATAGGGACAGGCGCTAGCAGTTCAACCCAGAGGAATACCAGAGGTGTCATCAGTTTTGAGACGCTCAGGAGAACGGTTGAACGGAGCGGGAGGATCCAGATTGACGAAGCTCCTAATCAGGAGGTTGGGGCGAAAAAGAAACGCGACTACTCGGGTTGCGTGGGTGCACTCATTAGGGACAGAGTCCCTATGTTGTGGGCTCGGTGGGCTGATGTGCCCGAAGAAATCAAGATGGAGTTGAACAACGCCGCGTCGGTGAGTAAATAAAAAAATTTAATTTAGTTATCGTAATATTTAAAAATTTTCGGTATTTTTATAATTATAAAACTAATAAAATATTATCTTTCAGACATACTTTGTGGTTGCGGAACACAAGCGGGGTTGGGCGGACTCCCAACAGAGCTCGAGGTACGTTGGGAATATGTCTTATTTGATAATTAGAAATATTTTATGATATTAATCATATTTCTAATGCACTTTTGTTTTTTTCGTAGGTTCAAAGAGTGGAAGAACGAGCTCCGTTCCCACTATAACGAGTACGGCAACCGTGGTCGTATGGGTACTCCCAGAGAGTTTATGTTCAGGGAGTACGAGTGGCGTTGGTTGAGGACCGTAGTCTTCGACAACCCGGCTATGATGGTAAATACTAAACTTCACTATAAATGTTTATTTTATTAAAATTTTAATTATTAGTTTAAATATTTTATAATTATTTCAGTTATATTTTTTGATGCATTTTTCTAATATTTTATTATTTGTTTGAAGGAACGGTCTCGGATAAACTCGGAGAACCGCCGCCGTAACACAATCCTCCATCACGGCGGTTCAAGGCCGTTTGCACAATATCAGGAGGAGGCGCTCAGAGATCATCCTGATTGCAACCCCTACGTGGAGACGTTCAAGATCGCTTATCCACAAGCGACAGACGATCTCGTAAGTCGTTCATTATGATTTTAAAATTTAAATTATTAATTTTACTTAACTATCCATTTGTTAGAATATTAATTTTTTTTCCCCGTCCAATTAGGAGCGGGTGACCCAGGCCGAACAAGAGGTGCTCCAGCAAATAGTTCGGGAGACACAACCGGACATCTCAGAGGCAGATTTGGAAGAAGCCGTGCGCCAGGTCGACCGCACCAATATCCAAACGGCGGCGAGGATGTTCAACGCAGCCTTCCCACACTAGTCCAACGAGTACTACTGCCGGGGTTTAGGAGGTTCTGGACAAGGGCTCCTGAAGACCACTAAGGGAGGTCAAAAGAAGGGAGGCGGCCAGACCCAACATATGAGGGGGGAAGTGCAGCGATTGGCCGCAGAATTGGCGACCTCGTCCCAGACAGTAGAGGAGCTGCGCCGCAGACAACACCAGTACCAGCAGTATCAGTTGGATATGGTCCGTTGGAATGCTGAGTGCGCCAGAATTCGGCAATACAACTACGACGGCCAGCAACAGTGGGTTTATGAGATGTTCGCGGCACAACAAGAAGGCCGTCCACCCCCGCTCCCGTTTCAGCAGTTAGTGGAGCCTCCAATGCCTGAACCTCCCGAGTTCGGTCAGCAGGATGATGCGCCTGATGCTGTCGATGACATCCTAGACTTTAGTAGTTTAGGGGATAATTAGGGTTATATTTTATGTATATTGGAACGAATTTAATAAAAATGGTATTTAGACGTGTTTCTTGTTGGTGCAAATGCATGAATTGTTTTTGTGATTTGCAGCTTGCTTGGAATGGTAATTTAGAAAATAATTTAATTTTTTTTTCCAAATGCAAGAATAGCCGACGATTTTTGCATTATTTCGTCGGCTATAACAAGTATAGCCGACGAATTTTACCAATTTTCGTCGGCTATAACTTATATAGCCGACGAAAAGTGCCTTATTTCGTCGGCTATAACTAACTAATACCTATAAAATAGTAATATATTTCGAGGAAATAGCCGACGAAATTTTATTAAATCGTCGGCTATAGTTAAAATAACATAGCCGACGAAATTTTATTAAATCGTCGGCTATAGTTAAAACAACATAGCCGACGAAATTTTATTAAATCGTCGGCTATAGTTAAAACACCATAGCCGACGAAATTTTATTAAATCGTCGGCCATACTTAATGGATTTCGTCGGCCATACTCAAATATACCCGACGAAAGTCGTCGGCTATTTAACCCACGTTTGCCCGACGAAATCTTTGACTCGTCGGCCATACTTAACTATAGCCGACGGAATTTTTTTTTTCGTCGGCCATTGGTATTACCGACGGCGTATTACCGACGACTTATGGCCGACGAAATTTTCGTCGGCAGAGGGTATAGCCGACGAAAAAATGGAATGGCCGACGAAAAAATTTTCGTCGGCTATTCGTCCGTATCTGGTAGTGTACCCTCTTTATTAGGTAACTTATCTCTCTCCCTGCTTACATACGTGCCTTGGTTATATATATTCTAACTATACTAACTTAGGCATCGGAGAGGAGAAGGCCGGCCCGCCCGGTATTCCCCTTAGTGAGCAGGATTGCAGGAGACCAAGTTGGATTCACCGAGTATCTACTAGGCCCCCGGGTTTAGGCAGAAACAATTGGCGCCGTCTGGGGGAAGCTTGAACGAAAAGCCGTGTAAGCAACACCGTTGGGAAAGAACTCGGAAATGAGTCAAGAGAAAGGTACCGCCGAGGAGGGACGCCTTGCAGTAGTGTAGACGCTCACCTCCACCCCGGCCGTCACGCGGGAGCCGCGCGGCGACCGGGGCAACGGTCAGGAAGTAGGGAGCTGTGGGGGACCATCCGGCGTGCCGGATCCCCACCACGACAGCTCGCGCGGAAAAGGCCCGGCAGAGGAGGAAGACAGTCCAGAGCGACGGGGCTTCTCCTTGACGTTCTCAGATGATCCAAGCGATCGATCTGAGAGCCCGGACCGGGACCCTACGTACAGCCCCGGCCATAGCAGTATGGCGGGAGAGCTACGAGCAATGGCCGCAGAGGTCAGTCGTCTAAGAGAGGAGAGCGACAGGGACAGAGCTAAGTCTAACGCCCGGTACGAAGAGATGGAGGTGGTGAATACTGCCCTAGTGGCCGCCCTGGAAAGGGGACAGCAGCGCAGTGACGCCATGGCCGAGGCACAGGCGACACTCCCACCGATCCAACCTCAACACACCGAAGCAGGGCAATCTTCGGGCGGTTGGCCCGGTGACCCTGTGCGAGAAAAGCCGCCGGCAGGCGCAGGCCCGCCGAAGAGCACGACAACCTACCGCCAGCCCGGCGCTTCGTCAGTGGATGAAGTTGAGACTCAGACCGCACGGGCGCTGCAGATGTTAGCCAACACCGTGTCGGACTTAAAGTCCCAAATGGAGGCCAACGAGAGAAGAGCCGCGCGGCCGATGGAGGGCGCCCGGTTTAATGAGCGCATGGGTCCCTTCTCGCACCGGGTCATAGAGTCGGGAAGATCTGGCAACCAGAAGTCCTTCAAACTCACCTATTCAGGGTCCGGCTGCCCATACCAGCATCTGGACAGCTTCCGGTCCCAAACCTGCGCCAAGGGATACTCCGATGCAGTCTGCTGCAACATCTTCCAGGAGACTTTGTCTGGAGAAGCGCTCAGCTGGTTCTACGAGCTTCCAGCAAACTCGATCGAGGCGTTCGAGCAGTTAGCCGACCGGTTCGTAGGCCGCTTCATTCTCCGAGTCGAGGGAGCCCGGACATCGACCATCCTCTTCAATTGCAAACAAGCCCCCGGAGAAGAGCTGAGAACCTTCGTCAACCGCTGGCAGATGGCCACGGCCGGAGTTCGGAACCTGGACAAAGGCATCGCCGAGATGGCGTTCAAGCAAGGGCTCCGAGTGGGCAAGTTTTCCTACGCCGTCCGTGTAGAGCTCCCGCAGGGGTACGACGAATTGATGGCTATGGCCATCCGGCATGCCCAGGCCGATCATGAGACCTACGGGCACCACCTACTGAAGAGGAAGCAGGATGAGCAGCAGGAAGACCATCCCCGGGAAGAGAACCCTCCGCCCGGCCAGGAAGCCAAGCCCAGTCAGCGGACTGAGAACCGCACCGCTCGACCCAGCCGGAACGCCAACAAGAGAAACTGGCCACAGCGGCAGCAGATGCCCTATTCTGATAGACCCCAGGCCGAGCACAAGCCGGTACCGTACCGCCAAGAGCGCCCCCTGGCAATCATGCCAGCACCACCACCGGCCGGTCAAGAAGTCGTCACCGCTCTCACCACTTCCTACGAGGATATCCTACTTGAGAACGGGAGCGTCATTCCCCCGCCGCCCAAGAGAAAGTACCCGAAGGGGAAACTTACAACGGCGCAGACGGGCAAGTACTGCTCTTATCATGATGAGGCGACTCATCGAACGAATCAGTGCTGCGCTCTCAAGACAGCGGTGCAGGTTTTGATTGATAACGGCCAGCTCCAGCGGTACGTGGGGGAAAGAAGAACAGACCCCGACCTGGAACGTGACCAGGCCCGGTAAACCCGTTAGCACCGAGCGGTTAGTTTGGCATAGTTCGCGGTTCAACCGTTGTAAAAACATATATATGCAAACTACTTTTGTGAAAATTTCACCGGCTCTGCCAGTTCCAGTATATTCATATTCAAGCAAGTAAAATCCCAAAGAGCCACGACTCCGCCTTCAGCAGGCAATTCGCCAGCCTCTCCTGCAGTACCCTCGTCGTCGACATCTGTTCCGGTGTTGACCCTGGCTCGGGGAGACTCGGCACCGTTGGTAAAAGAATCCAAGTCCGAGCGAATCGCTTCATCCGGCTGCCCCTCCACCGCCACCTGATGGATGTCCGACTGCTCATGGATATCTCCTTCAGCAGCAATCGGCATCAGGGAAGTGTCTAACCATCCCTTCCCCGCCCATTCCGTGTACGCATCCGAGATGCCCTCTTCCCTGGCCTTCACCAGAAACTCCAGGAACTGATCGCTCTCGCGGTATTTGAGAACGACCCGCTCGTAGAGTTCCGGGTCATTTTCCCCGGTCGGAGCAGCAGAGGCGGCCCGCAGAGCGGCAGCTCCCACTTGGAGCTTGTCCACCTTGGCTTCCAGTTCGGCCTGCTCCTTCTCCAGGCTCCGGTTCTGCTCCTCCAGCTTCTTGGCCCTCTCCTCCGATCTGGCCTTCTCCCGGTCCGAGCGAGACTTCTCCACCTCCAGGCGCTGTCGGGCCTCCAATAGAGCAGCTATCTGTCTCTTAAGCTCCGACAGCTCCTCGCTCGCGTCCGGTTGGTACAGACTGTACAGCAGCTGCGCAGCAACAAAGGCAGTTAGTCAAGCAGCAAAAGAAAGAAAGCTACAGGCAGTATAGTGGTACCATGCAGTGCTTACCCGGAGGACGGATTCCTTGCATTTTGGGCGATTCCCACCCGCCAGGGCTCCTGCAACCCCAGGTCTGTCCAGACCAAGGCCGGCCAAGTCCGCCGCCACTTGCCGGGCGAGTCGGGCTTCCCCTCGGTGCCTCCGCAGGCGCGGGACTACTCTGCCGGGCAGCAGCAGCAGCCTTCTCCCCGGCAGCGTTAGTTTGCGCACCGCTGGTTATCCTGAATGGTTTGGCCAGGTTCTCCCGTGCCGACCCACCGGTAAGCGTCACCAGCGCGGAGGAAGGAATGTCCCCGCTTTTCCGTTTCTCTCCCCGGCCTTCCGGAGAAGAAGATTGTGCGCTTACCCGGGCGGGACGAGCCACGTGCGGCACAGACACCGGCCTGTTGGGGATCCTGTTCATCCCACCGGGAACCCTCACTGCCCCCCCGGTACTCTTGCCCTTTCCAGGCGCCATAAGGCCCGCAGCATGATGGGTCTTCACCCGCCTCAGGAGATAGGCGCCGTCGTCAACATCCATGGCCCTCGGCTCCAGATGAGTCGTGAGCCGGCCGGACTCCTCGTCCACCGACGTCCGCGAGACGGTCTCGCCTTTCTCCTTCAGCTTGTTAAGGAGGTCTTCCCTGTCTATGGAGAGAGTGGTGTCGGGCTTGATAGTCGCCCGGGAAGACGCACCTGCAAGGAAAGCGAACAGTTAGTATTTTGCAAAACTAGCACAAAGTATCACCGCTCAAGGGCTTCCTACGCACCGGGACCCCGCCCGAGTTGGCAGTATTCCAGCACTTCTCGTCGGATGAAGTTGAAAGAACTCCGTTCCAGATCGTCCCAACATCCGATTATGGTTGAGACCCTCTCATACTCGAGATCGGATAGCTCGTACAACTTGTCGGCAAGGGGTTGGAAGGCGCCAGGAACCCGGTACATTTTACTCCTCACCTGCGACCTCCCGCCCACCATCACCACCTTCTTCCTCCAACTGTTGTCTACCCATGAAGGCATATTGGTGATGATCGGTGGAGGTTTCCGGGCGTTGAAGGACAGGCAACCCCGGGACCCCTGCTTCCTTGAGTAGGACAACCTATACAAGGACCGGAATTCGTTTACCGTTGGCATACTCATTCCGGACAAATCGTATAGGCAGCCGAGGCTCAGTAATCGCCTCCACTGGAGCCCAGGAAGCTGCACGGGCGACACTTGCAGCGCACTGAGCATGTACTGCACGGAATTTGGCAGCGGGAGAGAGAGTCCATGCCGGAACTGGTCCTGATGCGCGGCAACCCGACCTGCTTCCGGGTTGCAGGCTGACTCTCCAGGATTCAGGGGCCGCAGCAGAACGTCATCCGGGATAGCCCAGGTTTCCCGGAGCGCTGCAATCTCTCCAGGGGTCATGCTACCCTTAGGTTCATCACACACCACAACACCCTTCCCTCTGCCAATGGTGTAGCTCACGGCCGGAGCATCTGCAAGGCGCACCCCGTGCGGTATTTCAGTCTCCGAGGATTCAGCCCCGGAAGACGAAGACGAGGACGGAGACGAAACCTTGCTCCCGGAGCAGTCAGCGGCTTCGGACACCGGAGATTCCGAACCGAGCCAGTCCTCCAGTCTCTCCTCATCGTCCTCGATAGGACCTCTGGCAGCCGATTCGGAAGCCCGGTCAGAACTTGAAGATGACATCTTAACCTAGGGGAAGAAAACAAAACCCTAGCGCTCATCAGCAACAGGCTACAACAGCGCCTTCTACGGCCTCTCCCCAAGTTCGCCGCAGAGCAGTTCCGTCAGCGACAGAGATCCCTCCCCCCCCGTCGCAAAACAACAAAGCCAAAACAAGAACAACACCGGGGCAAAGAAATCAACAAACTTACCGATTAATATGCTCAACCGAGGACAATCCGCCCTGCGAAAGTAGCGAGTAATGGTAGGAAGAGAGTAGGGAGCGCTCAAGAAAACGGATCTCGTGGGGCAAAAGGGCTCAAAGTGGTCGCCGGATTCCTCTCTTTCTCTTAGTTTCTCCAAAGCAAGAAGCAACAGCAGAAAGGAGAGCGGAAGAGGCCTTTTTATAGAGGGGACCAGTGCCCTAGGCAATCGAAATCCCTCCAAAACAAGTAATCAGAGCAACTCAAACGCCTGCGAATCCAGGCCCTTCATCTCAAGACCGCCCCCCGCTGGCACGTGTCCCAGCATTGGTAAACTGCCCATGCCATCATAACTGACGGGACTGATGGACTTCCTCCTTAAATGCATGTCAGCCACTTGTCCCACACGCTGGCGACAGGAAGTTAGGAGCCGGAACCAAGGAGTCAGGCCCTCCCACTTCCCCAGATTCCACGGTTGCACGCCATCTTTGCTGCAAGATTAACCGGTCATAATTTCTCAACCGGCTTGAAGACCTCTCACCGGTTGTGATTTTCCAACCGCTTGGAGAGCATCCATCCGGGTATGAGCAATAGGGGACCCGTCTCGATATGGCAGGACGCCCGGTCGAGGTCCGCCCGGCACCATGCCAGTTCACGGTTATGATCATTCAACCGGCTGCATAGCTTCTTCGCTGCATATCTCGAAGACCTCTCACCGGTGGTAATCATCCAACCACTTCGAGAGCACCCATCCGGGTACGAGCCATCCGCCCGGCACCATGGCAGTTCGCGGTTATGATCATTCAACCGGCTGCATGGCTTCTTCATATATCTTGAAGACCTCTCACCGGTTGTAATTTTCCAACCGCTTCGAGAGCATCTATTTAGGTATGAACCCTCCTAGCACCATCTTCGTTGCATATCACTGGGGGACTCGTCTCGATATGGCATGTCGCCCGGTCGAGTTCCGCCCGGTCCGTAGCAGTTCACGGTTAGGTATCATCCAACCGGCTGCACGCCATCCTACTGGAGACCTCGTCTCGATATGGCATGTCGCCCAGTCGAGGTCCACCCAGCTGCATCTCACTTGGGGGACTCGTCTCGATATGGCATGTCGCCCGGTCGAGTTCCGCCCGGTCCGTAGCAGTTCACGGTTAGGTATCATCCAACCGGCTGCACGCCATCCTACTGGACACCTCGTCTCGATATGGCATGTCGCCCGGTTGAGGTCCACCCAGCTGCATCTCACTTGGGGGACTCGTCTCGATATGGCATGTCGCCCGGTCGAGTTCCGCCCGGTCCGTAGTAGTTCACGGTTAGGTATCATCCAACCGGCTGCACGCCATCCTACTGGAGACCTCGTCTCGATATGGCATGTCGCCCGGTCGAGGTCCACCCAGCTGCATCTCACTTGGGGGACTCGTCTCGATATGGCAGAACGCCCGGTCGAGATCCGCCCACCGGTTACGACGCATCCAACCGGCTTGAGAGCATATTCCGGGAATAGGCTCCACCCGGCCCCATGGTATTTCACTGGGGGACTCGTCTCGATATGGCAGGACGCCCGGTCGAGTTCCGCCCGGTACCATGGATGACCCCGGTCATGAGAACATTCGACCGGCTTGGGCTTTATACACCCGGGTGAGTTTACATCTAACCCATGTACGCTTGTCCAGCAGGATAAAAACCCTGCATCGCACCAGCTGCGGCAAACGGAGGCTGCACGGCGAGCCTTGTCACCTCAACGCCACCCCCCTACCGGGAATCCACCCGGCCCCATGGCATTTCACTGGGGGACTCGTCTCGATATGGCAGGACGCCCGGTCGAGTTCCGCCCGGTACCATGGCTGACCCCGGTCATGAGAACATTCGACCGGCATGGGCTTTATACACCCGGGCGAGTTTACATCTAACCCATGTAATCTTGTCCAGCAGGATAAAAACCCTGCATCGCATTGAACCGCGATCAACATGGGGATACACGGCGAGCCTTGTCACCTCAACGCCACCCCCCTTACCTCAACGCTTATTCAACACAAGCTGAGAAGAACTAGCAAGTGTTCACCGGTGCTTGAAACAGCCCGCAACACCGGGGTAATCTCCCTGCAGCCTAGCAATATGGGACTCGTCTCGATATGGCAGGACGCCCGGTCGAGCTCCCATACTCCTGGACTCGTCTCGATATGGCAGAACGCCCGGTCGAGGTCCAGTACTGAAGTTCACCTGGGACTCCTCTCGATATGGCAGAACGCCCGGTCGAGGTCCCATGAACTTCACCCCGTCCGCTTTGGCAGATCGCCCGGTATAGGCTCAGTGAACTCCGCTCCGTTTCGATTTGGCAGATCGCCCAGTTGTGACCCAGTGAAGCTCCGCTTCGTACTGATAGGAGAGATTGCCCGGCCGAAATTCCATGCACATCTCTTGCATGGCGGATGTCAACGCCTCATTATCATCCCATGCACAAATCTCTTGCATGGCGGATTTCAACGCCTCATTATCATTCCATGCACACATCTATTGCATGGCATCATGGCATTATCTCATACACTCTCTGGGTTCCACCCGGCTCCATGCTTATAGCACCACAACACTTAAGCATATTACTGCTTATATTACAAACGTGCTTTTCAACTATTGCTTCCCATCGGTAACAGGTACTCACCTCGGTCACGCCCAATCTTTAACGCGGACTTGGGGGACTGGGCACCAGTAGGTTGGTAACCCTGCCGGCCTGCGGGACAAGAGCAAGACAAATTTAAGTCCCCATTCAAGATTGCACTTGACCGGGAACTTGGGGGACTTGTTGACAGTAGCCGCAGAGAGGCTACAGCAGGCCCGCAGACCCGCAGCAAGTGCACCAGGGCCCGACCCAAGGCTCGGGACCGGATCACCAGCACCCGGCCTCGGGGCCCAGCAGTCTATCCTGCCTCCAGGGACCCTGGGGCCGGGGGTGCCAGCCTGCCAAAGAGGGCACCAGAAGGTACAAACAGAAGGGAACCAGTCCCACATCGAAGGGTGAGGCCAGCCCTCACCCCCAACCACCTATATAAGGGCCCCAACTACCCTCTTTATTAGGTAACTTATCTCTCTCCCTGCTTACATACGTGTCTTGGTTATATATATTTCAACTATACTAACTTAGGCATCGGAGAGGAGAAGACTGGCCCGCCCGGTATTCCTCTTAGTGAGCAGGATTGCAGGAGATCAAGTTGGATTCACCGAGTATCTACTAGGCCCCCGGGTTTAGGCAGAAACACCTACTATTCTCAATAAAAATTAGTATATATAGGGTAGAGTCCAGAGAAAGAATCTCTTAGACTCCCCCATAGTTTGTGATATTTATCAATACATATCCAATATCAAAGATAAACTTCCTAAACAGATTAGATCTGTTATGAAATCTTAATTCTTGTTCAAGAAAAGAATAAAGCTTTAATATGCAAGAATAAATCAGAGATTTTATTATCAAATCAAATCAACAGATAAGTAGGAAGGAATCAACCGTTGATCGTCCAATTACACCATCTGGATTATAGTTAGAACATAGAGCAGACTTTCCTAGAATGACCAGGAAAGTATAACGTTGAATATGAATGCTAATACCTTCAAAAAGCACAGGCTGTGTCCTAGCACTTTAAGCTTTGCAAGTTTGTTCTATGTTATGAAATTATTAAAATTGTTCTTAATTTCTTTCAACAGATTTAATGTCTTTCTTTGTTTAATCAAACTGTTTCCGAAGTCCCTAAAAAAATCAAGTTGTTTCCTAGTACTGTAGGCTGATCTAATTCTCCTTTGGAACTTAAAGTTTGATCATTGTTCATCTTGGAGTACTGTTTCATGATATTGGCTAAAAGAGACAACTACTCGAAGTTCATTACGTTGCAATTAATTAATTAAACTCTAAATCTCAGTTAGTCGTAGAATTAACATGCATATATGTACTGGCACAATAAAATAAATTGAGATAGGTCTTTGACTTATCTTCGGGGTCTGATAGGAGCACAATGTGCGACGATATTATATGCTTATGCCCTCGTTTATGCTTTGTTTAACCCTTATTTGTCTAAGATTGAGTCATAATATAGTTAGTGTCAATTTTGGTAGAGTTTTGTGAAAAATGGTTAAGAATCCGAAAAATGACTAAGTTTGAGAAATCTGGAAAATATTGCAAAATATGTTTTTTTCGTGATTTTGAGATAAGCAAATTTATGATCTATCCTTGTCCGAATTCTATGAAATTTTATGTGCTTAATATTCATATGTTGAGGAATGCTGTGTTAAAATTTCAGATTAATCGGAGTTCGGGAAGTCACCCAAAAGTTGGCTGCAAAACGGCAGTCCGAGCATTCCAATCCAGGGACTTCCAGGATTTTCCTGGGACTGTGCCCCAACTTCGAAAAATCATTCCCGACGACTCAGAAGGAGTTTGATCGAACTGTTTTATGGAGAGATGGCCATATGTGTCTAGTTTATCTGAGACTTGGAATCGCATCAATCGGAGCTCCACGGAGGGAGATAAGCCGGAATTACTGCAACAAGGTCAAATCTGCCGATTCCAGGAACCTACTGCCCCCTTTTTGTGTTTTCTGTTTTTGATGGGCCAAATGGTGTACAAATGCATATGTGAAGATGGTCCAAGCTTTATGAAGGGAAGAGGAAGACACTAGGCCATGGCATTGAAGAAAAATTGAAGAAAGAAGTTCTCCTAGTCACACTAGGAGAAGCTGCCGAATAGAGGCAGATTGTGTGCTTGATGCTGCTGCCGGCAATTGGGGCATTTTTCGATGGACCAAGACATGTCAAATGAAGTCCAAGATCATATAAGAAGTCCATGAAGATGTGAAGCCCAAGCCTTGAAGAAAAAATTCAGAAAAGAAAACCTAATTGGATTAAGAAAGGAAGGTTGCAAAACCTTAATGAACTAGGTTTTCTGAATCCCTTTTGGCTTAAGGGACTGCCGGCAGCCTCTCTCCTTTTTCCCCTATATATACCCCCACTTTTCATTCAGAAAAATCATCTCATCTCTTGCAAAACACTAGCCAAAACTCTACCAAATTTTCCTACCAAAGTTCTAACCCGAAACCCTAAAAATACCAAGTCACCTATTCTACCATACACCACCACTCATCACCGATCCCAATCCCTTACCTCAGCCACTGCCGAAACTCTTCCACCACACCAAGACGAAGCTCTCCAAGGTTTCTAAAGTGTGATCCATCCCTATGACTTGTGTTTTTATTTTCGGTTTAGTCACATATTGTTGTTATAAAAATACTTTGTTTCGTTTGGTTTTGTATGATGAACATAAATTGCGATTTTTGTTGGAATTTATGTGATGACTTTGCAATCTTTAATTCATGGATTTCATATGTTTAGATAATCAGGGCAATGGTATTAAAAGCATGTTTAGGATTTAAATTGGTTAGTGGGTTAAGGATGTTCCTTATAAACCGAAACATTAGTTGTGCTTAAGCATTTGTTGTTTGCATGTAAATCTAGGTGTTAGGTTTCATCTAACCTGAGTAGAATGAATAAAACTATAGGCCTAGCGGTTGTTTTGATTTGTTGTGCTCACCTAGGGTATAAAACCTTAGCTAAAACTTGCATGTTAAATAAGATGATTGACAACCTTGCTTATTTGCATGTTTTCAATTTAAGACTCTTGTGCGTTATATGTTAAGTCTTAACCGGATTAGCATAAATATCTTTAGGGCTAGAGCGAAAGTTTGTCCTAAAAGAACTTGAGGAAGTCTAGTAACTAGGTACAGAGCGAGAGCTCTAGTTGCGGTCGAAACGAATTTGAATTGTGAACATGCTAAATACTAGTCTCTTACCTTCTTGCATATGAATCTATGTTTTAAAGAGTCTTTTGTGTGAACTGTTTTGTGAAAGATGATGATCACCTGTAAATATTAGATTTAGGATTTCATTTTTTTGTTTTGATGCCGTGCTTAGTACTAGGGCAGCCTAGCTGCCGAATCTTTTCACCCCCATATGTGACGATTTTGTATATATGTTTGTATATATTTGTCTAACAATTTCATATCTCAGGTACCCTTAATCCCCGGCCTAGAACGATCCCTACTTGCTCATACTACTAACGATATTTTGTAGGGTTATTATTGCATGCGAGCTTCGGCTCCCGTTCAATTTTTGGCGCCGTTGCCGGGGATTATAAAAGCTTGTTTTATGTTATTGTTGTGTATACAATGTTGCTGGAAATTTTTGTTGTGAAGTTGTAAAGTTGTAAATTTTAAGTTTATTTTGGGATTTTGTAAAATAGAAATATGCTTTGGCATGTAGAGTTTAAATTTCGAAAGTTGCATGATGTATAATGATGTATGTTGGTAATCACTTAGTTTAATTTCTAGGAAGTTGATATGTTGTGTATGTTTGAGTTTATTGTAGTTTCTAAAGTGTAACATGTAGGTGAAGCCTCTTTTGTTGATCATAACCAAAACCCTTCATGTGAATGGTGCTTTGTCGGAGGGCGTTTCTATGTAGATTGGGAAACGCGGGATACGTCCCCCCCACGCATATAAGCGTTTCTTCGGTAATAGTATTACTTCTATGAGGTTGAGGGCGGTTTTAATCAACACTTGAGACCGCTAGGGATCCGTGTTTGTTTTACAAAGTATGGGGAAGTTATTATCATAGATATGGTTCTCAGGTTTGTTTAACTGGATCTCAAGGCCCATAGACTGATGTTCATTCTCGGTGAGTGAGTCGATAGGGGGTTCGCCCTCCGTGGTGTCCAACAACGAGTCCTGCCTGGTTCCTGTAGGGGGTTCGCCCTCCGTGATTTTAATGACCTTTGAAACGTAAAATCCGCACGACCTAGTCGACAGCTTGTGCCGAAGCATCACCTCACTTTAGACGCTAGAACATAACTTGACATATGTGGCCTATTTTCTTCAAAGATAAAACATGTTGTGTGGTTCAAACTCTTGAGGTATATCGGATTAAGCATGATACTACGTGGGGCTGTATCAGTCCATTGCACCGTTATCTCCTCTGCTCCACGTACTTCGAGAGTTAGAACAAATTTAAATGAAATTAGACTTAGCTATTACATGCTCATGAACTTTCCGATTTTTCTTCTTGTGGCCGAACCATATTGTTGCTTTGCCGTGTATATTGTGCCGTGAATGTGTATGTATTGCCGAATGTTTATATATGTTTATCATTGTTTGAAATTTGTTGTGTAATCGCCAATGCCGTGGCTTGTAATGATGTATATTCTTGTCTTCGATTTCTTTACGAGGTTCTAACTTGTTTAAATGTTGCAAATTTCAGAAATAGTGCATGTCCGAATCTAGTATTTGGGCAAGAGATCTTCAAGGCCGTTTGCAACGTTTAGATCAAGAACTCGCTATTGCTCGTTTTGTGCCATTACCACCATCTTCACCAACCAGTTCATCAGTTTCATCATCCTTGCCGTCCTCCCCTATAGTGCCGTCCATTTCAGAGTCAGTGCCGAGTTCACCATCAGTAGTGTCATCGTCTTGTGATCTTCAGAACCCAGAATTTGAGGCCTTTGCCGAATTAGAAGAAGAAGAAGAGATCATGGCATCGATCAGATCACAGAATGGTCATGTTGCTGGAGCTGGAGTTGCTCCTTCTAATATTACTTATCCTCCCTTGGAAGCTGAAAAGACTGGAGAGATTGAATTGAGGAGTGGATTCCTCCATAAGCTGAAGTCATTTTATGGAATGCCGAGTGAGGATCCTAACAAGCATCTACAGTGGTTTAACTTCACCACGGAGTCTATGTGTCCAAGAGGGACCGATTTGCAACACTTCAAGATGAAGGCATTTCCGTTTTCTCTCGAAGATCAAGCAAAGGAGTGGTTGTTTGAGGTGCCTAGTGGTCGCATTGTTTCGTGGAGTACTATGATGGATGAGTTTTTACTCAAGTACTTTCCCGCTTCACGTATCACTGATCTGAGGAAGCAAATTACTAGTGTGAAGCAAGCCGGAGATGAGACTTTCTTCGACTACTACAAGAGGTTCAAGTCCCTAGTTTCTTTGTGTCCATCGCATGGCATTAGCGATGGGCTCTTGCTACAATATTTCTATGAGGGATTGCGCGTCATGGAGAGAGAGTTTCTTGACTCGGCCGCGGGAGGTAGCTTTTTGGAGTTGAATGCCGGAGCGGCAAGAAGTTTGTTGGAAGTTCGTGCATTGAACAACCAACAATTTGGCATGGCACGAGGCAATGCGCAAAGGAATGAGAAAGTGCATGAGACGTCTTCGAGCTCAAAGTTAGAGGATAAAGTGGACAAACTTACCGACTTGGTGAGTAATTTGATGAAGAAGCGTGCTAGTGTATGTGGTATTTGCACCGAGGGCCATGAAACCGAACAATGCCCTCAATTTGGAGTTAATGAGGGAGTTGAGGAGTGCAATGCAATTGGTTTTCAAGGAGGCCAACGATTTGGCAATTTCAATCCAAGGTTCAATGATCATCCGAACTTTCGATGGGCGAACAATGATAACGTGCTTAGGGCACCTATGCAACCGAGAGAGGGAGGAGCGCCATTTGTATCGAGGCCACCATTTGTGCCGAGGCAGCCATACATGCCGAACCAAGGACACTTTGCTGCATTGCCGAACCAGTCACAAGGAGGGCCGAGCCAAGGCCAAGGCCAAGCTTCGCCAAGCAATCCGAACTACGATGCTTTGATTCAATCTTTGTCAAGTGCTACTCAAGCATTACTCGCGGGACAACAAAATCATCAAAAGGACATTGGTGAGCTCAAGACTCAAATGGGCCAAGTTGTAGATTTTATGGGAAGATTTAATGAGCAAGGGAAGTTGCCAAGCAATACGATTCCCAATCCGAGGAACGAGCAAACCAAAGTGATTCAAACTCGTAGCGGAAGAGAGTTGTTTCCTCCAACAAGTCCAAAGAAGAAGCGAGTGACTTTCAAGGGCTTTGGGGATGACGAGAGGGCTGCCGGGCCTGTCATTGCCGGCAGCCATAATGAGGGAGCCGAGAGGAATGTTGCCGTGCATGATGATGATGATGCCGGCAGTGTTGTTACCGAGAGGAGTAGAGGTGCAACCGAGAAAAAGGGTGAAGCCGGCAACCATGGTATGAATGATAAGGGGCTGCGTAATGAGCTTGAGTACGATCCCGCAACATCAAAGAATGAGGTATTGCCGAGCCAAGCAAGTAAGGGAGGTGTGCCATCATCTAGCATTCCATTCCCTTCTCGTTTTGCTAGAACAAAGAAGGATAAATCCGATGAGGAGGTATTGGAGATTTTCCGGAAAGTGCAAGTCAACATCCCTTTGTTGGAATGCATTAAGCAAGTACCGAAGTATGCTAAGTTTTTGAAGGAGCTTTGCACGGCTAGAAGGCATACTAGGGAGACTCGTGTGGTAACTATGAGCGAGACGGTGTCGGCCGTTATTCAAAGAAAATTGCCACCAAAGATGAAGGATCCGGGAAGCTTCAATGTGCCTTGTGTCATAGGCAATACTCGATTTGAGGATGTTATGTTGGATTTGGGAGCATCGATCAATGTCATGCCACTCAATGTGTATCAAACATTGAGTATAGGGCCTCTCAAGAAGGATAATGTCATCATTCAACTTGCGGATCGCTCAAGCAAATATCCGGAGGGCTATGTAGAGGATGTGTTGGTGCAAGTCAACCAATTGATATTCCCCGCCGATTTCTATGTGGTTGAGATGGAGGATTCGCCGGTCAATAACACTCAATTGCTTTTAGGGCGACCATTCATGAGGACCGCGCGCACAAAGATAGATGTGGCCGAGGGCAACCTAACTATGGAGTTTGATGGTGAGGTGATCAAGTTCAATGTTTTTGACGCCATGAGATTTCCCAATGTTGATTTGAAGGAGGGTTGTGCCATTGATGTTTTGGAGGAGGTCGAGCAAGTTATGTCGACCTCGCTCGACGCATAGCAATTAGCGATTGAGCAAGGGGTCAGATTTGACAAGAAGGGAGAACGAGTCACGTTTGAGCAAGAAGAAGCCGAGCCTAAAGTAGCCGAGCCATGCATTGCCGAGAAGGGGGTTTATGCCGAGCCCTTCATGATCATGCCGAGCCCAATGGAGGTTTGTGCCGAGATAGAGGCTCGGCCATACAACAAAGTTTTTGATTCGTTCTTGTCAATTCCAAGTGCCACAACAAAATTTCGACCAAGTGTGGAAGAGGCCCCAAAGTTAGAACTTAAAGAACTCCCTAGTCACTTGAAGTATGTTTATCTTGGAGAAGAAGATACACTACCGGTTATTGTGTCTTCAACGCTTAGTAAGAAGCAAGAGGAGGATTTGATTTGTGTGCTCAAAAAGTACAAGACCGCCATAGGTTGGACCTTAGCGGATATCAAGGGAATAAGCCCTACTACTTGTGTTCATCGTATTTTGTTGGAAGAAGGAGCTAAGCCGACAAAGGAAGCTCAACGTCGACTTCACCCTCCCATGATGAAAGTTGTTAAAGAAGAAATTATCAAGTTGCTTGATTGTGGGGTGATCTACCCAATTTCGGATAGTAAGTGGATATCTCCCATGCAAGTAGTGCCGAAGAAGAGTGGTGTAACGGTTGTCAAGAATGAGAAGAATGAGCTTGTGCCACAAAGACTTGTAACCGGTCATCGGATGTGCATCGATTATAGGAAGCTCAACGCTACAACGAGGAAGGATCACATGCCTTTGCCGTTTATGGATCAAATGCTAGAGAGGTTGGCCGGTCATTCTTACTATTGCTTTCTTGATGGATATAGTGGCTACAATCAAATCATGATACACCCGGACGATCAAGAGAAGACCACTTTTACTTGTCCATTTGGCACGTTTGCTTATCGGCGGATGCCATTCGGACTTTGCAACGCACCCGGCACTTTTCAGAGATGTATGTATGCTATCTTCTCGGATTTTATTGAAGACATTATCGAAGTGTTTATGGATGATTTTAGTGTGTATGGAGGCACCTTCGATGCATGTTTGGGGAACTTGGAGAAGATACTTGAGAGGTGTGTAGAGACAAATCTTGTGCTTAATTGGGAGAAGTGTCACTTCATGGTCACGCAAGGCATTGTTCTAGGGCACATAATTTCGGCAAGAGGCTTAGAGGTTGACAAAGCCAAGGTGGAGCTAATTCAAGCATTGCCGAGCCCTAGATGTGTGAAAGATGTGAGAAGTTTTCTTGGCCATGCGGGGTTCTATCGACGATTTATCAAGGACTTCTCTTCAATTGCCAAGCCATTGAGCAACTTGTTACAAAAGGAGGTGACGTTTGAGTGGACAAAGGCGTGTGAGGAAGCTTTTTGCCGATTGAAGACCTTGTTGTGCTCGGCACCAATACTTGTGTCCCCTAATTGGGACGAGCCATTTGAGTTGATGTGTGATGCTAGTGATTATGCACTTGGAGCGGTACTTGGACAACGAATTGAGAAGAAGCCATGCGCCATTTACTATGCTTCAAGGACTCTCAACGATGCACAACTCAACTACACAACAACGGAGAAGGAACTCTTAGCGGTAATCTTTGCTTTGGAAAAGTTTCGATCATATCTTTTGAATTCCAAGGTTATTGTTTATAGTGATCATGCCGCTTTAAGATATCTTATGACGAAGAAAGATGCTAAGCCGAGGCTTATTCGATGGATTCTTTTGCTTCAAGAGTTCGACATTGAGATAAAAGACAAGAAAGGAGTAGAGAATGTTGTGGCCGATCATTTGAGTAGACTTATGCAAGAGGAGGATCGGCTGCCCCTTTTAGAAACCTTTCCGGATGAGCAACTTTTTCGACTTGAAGTACATGAGCCTTGGTATGCCGACATTGCAAATTTTCTTGCCACAAACCGATTTCCCAAAGAGATGCCGAGCCACCAACAAAAGAGAATAAGGAAGCAAGCTCGACACTTCTTGTGGGATGATCCGTACTTATGGAGGCAATGTGGTGATCAAGTTATTAGAAGATGTGTGCCGGAGAATGAGCATCGATCCATCCTTTCTTTTTGTCATAGCGAAGCTTGTGGTGGACATTTTGGACCAAAGAAGACGGCTTTGAAGGTACTTAATTGTGGTTTCTTTTGGCCTACGATTTTTAAAGATGCATTCATGTTTTGCAAAGCATGTGATAGATGCCAAAGAATGGGGAATATTGGAGCTAGAGACCAAATGCCGCTCACGCCTATCATTGAGGTAGAAATTTTTTATTTATGGGGTATTGACTTCATGGGACCGTTTCCTTCAAGTAAGGGCTTTCTCTACATAGTGCTTGCGGTTGATTATGTGTCAAAGTGGATCGAAGCAAAGGCTACACGCACCAATGATGCCAAAGTGGTAGCCACGTTTCTCAAGACCAACATCTTTTCACGTTTTGGAGTTCCAAGAGTCTTGATTAGCGATGGAGGATCCCATTTTTGTAACCGCACCATTGAAGCCTTATTGAGGAAGTATGGAGTCACACATAAGGTTTCTACACCTTATCACCCCCAAACAAGTGGTATGGCCGAGGTAAGTAATCGAGAGATCAAGCATATATTGGAGAAATCGGTTGGACCTTCAAGGAAGGATTGAAGTGATCGTCTCGATGATGCTTTGTGGGCTTATAGGACCGCGTACAAGACACCGATAGGTATGTCTCCTTTTCGGTTAGTTTATGGCAAAGCATGTCACTTACCGGTTGAGCTTGAGCACAAGGCATGGTGGGCAATTAAGGCCTTCAACATGAGCATGGATGATGTCGGTTTTCATAGAAAGCTTCAACTCAATGAACTTGAAGAAATTCGCAATGAAGCTTATGATGCCGCTTGGATTTACAAGGAGAAAACAAAGGCTTACCATGACAAGATGTTACGAGGAAAGAAATTTGAGGTGGGGCAAAAAGTTCTCTTATTCAACTCAAGACTTCGACTCTTTCCGGGTAAGCTACGCTCACGGTGGGTTGGTCCCTACATCATCACTCAAGTTTTTCCTCATGGTGCAATAGAAATTTCAAGCCTCACCTCGAGCAATATTTTCAAAGTGAATGGTCATCGTCTCAAGCCATATTATGAGTCTTCCTCCAAACACATCATTGAGGAGTGCCTTGTTGACGACGCACCACTTTCGGGACATCATGAGGTCCTTGCCGGCAGTCCCCACATGGAAAAACCGGCCTCACACATGGAAGCCGAGAAGCAGCAGCCGATCCCAGCCTCACCACCACGACCTGCCGGACCTGCCATTGCCGGCAGGGTTGACACATAGCCACACAAGGCCGAGCACAAGGCTGATACGCCAGAGGATACGCCAAGTACGGCAGAACCACGGCCGGACACGCATCCGGATACGCAGCCTTCTACAAGCACCGAATCGGATACACAATGCAACACTCTTCTCGTTGACCTTCTTCGTGCCGATTTGGGATGCTTTGGAGCACGATGAACACATGCAATTAATAACGGTGAAAAGTCTAGGCTATGGACTATAAACACAAAGCGCTACTTGGGAGGCAACCCATGTTGATCAAAGAAAAGTGAAGGAGCCATCACCGAGAGTTTGAATTTTCTTAACCCTTCTCTTTTTCTTTGATTTGTGATGATATGTTGGTATATGTTAGACGATTGCATGCTTAGGAAATTCATTGATATTGTTTTGTGCTTACATTGAGGGCAATGTAATTTTCTAAGTGTGGGGTGGGATAACGTATTCCGTTTTTGTTTTTGCTTTTGTGTGTTTAGTTTAGAAAAATTCAGAAAATTGTAACACAAAAATAGAGTGTTTAAATTTGCTTGTTTCGAGTCTTAGGATGCCCCTAATATGTCAATGATGTTTTTCTCCTCTTTGCATACATAGATGATGGTTGTGCATACTTTTAAAATTGTAAGTTTCATGGATTTTGTGCATTGGTAGGAGTATGTAGGACTTGTTGATTAATAAGCATGCATGTTTTAGCTAGTTTATTTCGATTATAACCTATGTGAGCTTTTGTGCCAAATTGCTTTCTTCTTGAGCGATAAAAAGATAAAAATTCGATAGATTCGTAGGAAGCATGAAACTTCATAATTCTTTGATTATTCGATGACTATGTGCCATAGCTTTTTAATGAACTCTAGTATGCTAGAACTTACTCTTGTTGATTTTCCAAACATTTATGTCATAAAATACCTTGATTTTGAATGTGATTGAATAAAGATCATTTAGGTTTACCACCAAAGCCAAATAAAGCATGTGCCCTATTGGAGCCCGTCGTGGGACACCTTAGTAAACCCCTTTGAGCCTATGTTGAGCCTTTTCTTTCATCACCCTTAAACACTTTCCATGAGCTTAGTATAGTGATGCCTTTACCTTATGTGTTGGCAAAGCTTGATTTTTGAAAGCGTTTTCGCGTGTGTGATGAAGAAGAACAAGTGTGGGGTAGGCTTAGCCATGAATTTGTATGTAAAATGTATGCATGCCGTACCTAGAAAAAGAAAAAATGCTCGAACAAAATAAAAAAAAAAAAAAAAAAAAGAAAGAAAACCGAGAGCAAGAGCAGAAAAGAAGGGCACGGCATAAGGCATAGAAAATTAAAATTTTGTGCATGGCTATTGTCTTGAATATTGTTGTAATGTTATGGGAAGAAAAGAATGAAGTATGGGTCCAACAAGATGAAATTTGACCCTTTTGGCGAGAAGACATAAGGAGATTTGAGCTTTGCCAAATGCCATGGTGACGTTTTTGAGCCTCCTTATCCAAATATCGAATACCTCTTAGCCTAGCCCCATTACAACCCTTTTATTGATCTTTTTCATGATTCTTAAGATGGTTAAATTTGATTGTGGAGATTATCTCAAGAGTAAGCATATGGTTTTGGTTCATTGGTGCATATAGTTATCATATGAGGTTTTTCCATCAAAATTCACAAAGTGCTTTCGTTTCTTTGATATATGCAAGTCACTCTTTGTAGTTCATTATCTTTCGCTTGCATATACTTATGAGTGAATACCATGCTTCGAGAGAAAAGAAGAGAGTATGCCTAGTGAGGTGATTTGAATTAGCTTTTACATGTTTACATGCTTACCTTTTTGCTCCTATATGTTCTTATTGATGCCACATGTTCATGAAGCTCAGAATTTTCGTGCTTAGTATTCTCATGCATTAACTTGAAAGCTATGTGTACATACGAGCCTGAGACAAATTGTTAGGGGCAATAGTTTGTTTAGAGTCGTAGTTTAATTTAGTTTGCTAAGGGACTAGCAAAGGATAAGTGTGGGGTAGTTGATAGGAGCACAATGTGCGACGATATTATATGCTTATGCCCTCGTTTATGCTTTGTTTAACCCTTATTTGTCTAAGATTGAGTCATAATATAGTTAGTGTCAATTTTGGTAGAGTTTTGTGAAAAATGGTTAAGAATCCGAAAAATGACTAAGTTTGAGAAATCTGGAAAATATTGCAAAATATGTCTTTTTCGTGATTTTGAGATAAGCAAATTTATGATCTATCCTTGTCCGAATTCTATGAAATTTTATGTACTTAATATTCATATGTTGAGGAATGCTGTGTTAAAATTTCAGATTAATCGGAGTTCGGGAAGTCACCCAAAAGTTGGCTGCAAAACGGCAGTCCGAGCATTCCAATCCAGGGACTTCCAGGATTTTCCTGGGACTGTGCCCCAACTTCGAAAAATCATTCCCGACGACTCACAAGAAGTTTGATCGAACTGTTTTATGGGGAGATGGCCATATGTGTCTAGTTTATCTGAGACTTGGAATCGCATCAATCGGAGCTCCACGGAGGGAGATAAGCCGGAATTACTGCAACAAGGTCAAATCTGCCGATTCCAGGAACCTACTGCCCCCTTTTTGTGTTTTCTGTTTTTGATGGGCCAAATGGTGTACAAATGCATATGTGAAGATGGTCCAAGCTTTATGAAGGGAAGAGGAAGACACTAGGCCATGGCATTGAAGAAAAATTGAAGAAAGAAGTTCTCCTAGTCACACTAGGAGAAGCTGCCGAATAGAGGCAGATTGTGTGCTTGATGCTGCTGCCGGCAATTGGGGCATTTTTCGATGGACCAAGACATGTCAAATGAAGTCCAAGATCATATAAGAAGTCCATGAAGATGTGAAGCCCAAGCCTTGAAGAAAAAATTCAGAAAAGAAAACCTAATTGGATTAAGAAAGGAAGGTTGCAAAACCTTAATGAACTAGGTTTTCTGAATCCCTTTTGGCTTAAGGGACTGCCGGCAGCCTCTCTCCTTTTTCCCCTATATATACCCCCACTTTTCATTCAGAAAAATCATCTCATCTCTTGCAAAACACTAGCCAAAACTCTACCAAATTTTCCTACCAAAGTTCTAACCCGAAACCCTAAAAATACCAAGTCACCTATTCTACCATACACCACCACTCATCACCGATCCCAATCCCTTACCTCAGCCACTGCCGAAACTCTTCCACCACACCAAGACGAAGCTCTCCAAGGTTTCTAAAGTGTGATCCATCCCTATGACTTGTGTTTTTATTTTCGGTTTAGTCACATATTGTTGTTATAAAAATACTTTGTTTCGTTTGGTTTTGTATGATGAACATAAATTGCGATTTTTGTTGGAATTTATGTGATGACTTTGCAATCTTTAATTCATGGATTTCATATGTTTAGATAATCAGGGCAATGGTATTAAAAGCATGTTTAGGATTTAAATTGGTTAGTGGGTTAAGGATGTTCCTTATAAACCGAAACATTAGTTGTGCTTAAGCATTTGTTGTTTGCATGTAAATCTAGGTGTTAGGTTTCATCTAACCTGAGTAGAATGAATAAAACTATAGGCCTAGCGGTTGTTTTGATTTGTTGTGCTCACCTAGGGTATAAAACCTTAGCTAAAACTTGCATGTTAAATAAGATGATTGACAACCTTGCTTATTTGCATGTTTTCAATTTAAGACTCTTGTGCGTTATATGTTAAGTCTTAACCGGATTAGCATAAATATCTTTAGGGCTAGAGCGAAAGTTTGTCCTAAAAGAACTTGAGGAAGTCTAGTAACTAGGTACAGAGCGAGAGCTCTAGTTGCGGTCGAAACGAATTTGAATTGTGAACATGCTAAATACTAGTCTCTTACCTTCTTGCATATGAATCTATGTTTTAAAGAGTCTTTTGTGTGAACTGTTTTGTGAAAGATGATGATCACCTGTAAATATTAGATTTAGGATTTCATTTTTTTGTTTTGATGCCGTGCTTAGTACTAGGGCAGCCTAGCTGCCGAATCTTTTCACCCCCATATGTGACGATTTTGTATATATGTTTGTATATATTTGTCTAACAATTTCATATCTCAGGTACCCTTAATCCCCGGCCTAGAACGATCCCTACTTGCTCATACTACTAACGATATTTTGTAGGGTTATTATTGCATGCGAGCTTCGGCTCCCGTTCAGGGTCTATCTTGGTGGCGTCGCTGATTACTTTATTTGAACATATTCCTATGGTTGTACTACCTTAAGTGAGGCTAGCTAGGTTATCTTGGTTTTGTCTTTCTTGACTCGCTTTCGACGTAGCCGGGACATCCCGGTGAGTCATACTTGTAATGTGACATATATTTCTTACATTAATGGATGTGATCCCCCAATGATTTCAAAAAAAAATTAAAAAAAATGTACTGGCACAACAAAATTTCTTAACCATATACATCAACACATTCATTCATTGACGAGATAATTAATGAAAGTAGCTAATAAATAAATCAGGCCCGGTCCTCAATCATTTTTTCTTTTCAATATGATTTATTTCAACATATACGGATATAGTACTGACCTGTTATTCTAATATGAATCATAAAAATAAATTCTAGGTTCAAAATTCTAGTTCATCTTTAGCTCTTATTGAAGGAACAATCCTGCCAAAAGCTGAGCTCCTCACCAACAAAACCGGTTACTTACTTTGGCCATCGTAATGATCAATTGCAGACATACAAACGAAGCAAAGATCTTGCTCTAAAACTCTCAGCCAAGGCTCTTAGTCTGTCTCAAACATTAACTGGCTTGAGATTGACAAACAAAATAGACTCTGTCTCTGACTCTGATACTGTGGTGAAGAAGAAGTTGTGAAGACCATTTGGAGCCAAGAACAAAAATCCCACTAAGAAGCAATTAGGTACTGTTGCCAAGGTTTCTGGTGCTGAGGTGCTTTCTTAGCACTTCTCTGGTCATCCTCCAAGCCCTAATGGTAAGGACAAGAAGCAAATTTAATTTATTTTATTTTTGCCTATTACAATGCTTTATCATGCATTGGTGATAGACTCGCTTAATTAAGTGAGCATGAGTATTGTCGAATGATCAGACAGATTATTGTGGTTTGTCTCACAAATTTTTTATCTACCTTTAGTCGGTAGAGGAAGAATATGGCTTGAAATAATATAATCAACTTGATTTCTTCAAAAAAAAAAAAAAAAAACTTTGACTTATTTTTATTAATTAATTAATTTTTCTTTTCTTACCTGAATTTGATAAATGTGAGATCCGCAAAATTTTCCTAGTTTTCCTATTGGGCTGATATTATCTATACTGTCAGGAATTTAGGTCGGCAAAAAAGAAAGGGTTACATTCCACGTTAAAAAGAAGCATAGTGATAGCTCCTTTCTTTTCTCAAAAAAAAAAAGAAAAAAAAAAGAAAGAGTGATAGACTGATAGCTCCTTTCAAATATCCTATATTCCTATTGCAGTCACCAAAACCCTAACTCTAAGGAGAAGGAAAAACTCAAGATTTGCGTCTTCTTTTCTACTGTGAGTGATGCCCCTTCTCCCTCCTGTATGGCTGTATGTACGTATATGTGTTTCATGTTAGGATTATTTATGCATAAAATCATGTTGTATTGCTTTCGATCGAGATAGAAGCCATCGACCTTGCTGTAGAGAATGAAATATGAGAAATATCTTAATATTGGTGTCTGCAATTTTTCATATAAATTCCGGGCACGAATCTGAAATTGAGTCTTATTATATTGAATCGTTATACTATATACCAAGGTTTTAAAAGGCTAAGGCGTAGCCGAGGCGTTCTCGGGAGAGCCTTGCCGCCTTGAGACTTGAGGCGTATAAGGCGTGAGCCTTACGATATATATATATATATATATATATATATATATATGTGTGTGTGTGTGTATATCTATATGTGTATAAGAACATATATGTATATAAGATACATATATAACACATGAAAATCCACAAAAGAGTTTTTATATATATAAGATTCAATTTTAACTATTTTTTCTACTACAAACTGTCTGGGCGAGTCCAAGACAGAAAACAACACATAAAAAGAAAAATGAACTGTCAAAGTAACAGCAATATAAGATTGGCTTTTCTCTACTAGTTGTTCACAAGTTGGACTATGAAATGTTTTCTTACCATTCAAATAATCTTCAGGACCGAAAGAATCCAACTCTCCAGTCAGAGACTCCAATCCCAGCATTGAAGAAGGAATGGCTCCAGTAGGCCTCTGAAATCTGCAACCATTTCAAAGAACAAAACAATTAAGACCCAAATGTCACTCCACTTTACAAAAAAGATGGTATAAATTGGCATTACAATATCAGCAAATACAATCACAAAAAGTAGAAAAAAAATTACACCAGTACTTCATAAGAAAGTAATATACATAACATTGTTAACTAGTAAATGCATTAGTAAAAAAAATATCAGGGCATAAAACTACACCCAAAAACACCTCCTGTGATGTCAAAAAATCAGTAAAAATGTTTTTTTTTAACTGTCCAACTAAAGACCAGATATATAACAGAAACAACAAACAAGCACCCTATATATGTGAAACATCCTCATATAAAAGAAAGCATCTCAAGTGATATGAACTCGATGGCTACCCTGTAAAGGCCATGAACTAGATTAGGATCACTCTAAACAGTCCCTAAGCTATACAGCAGCAAGAGACCATTCAGCCAGTTACAAATTTACAGTAAAGGGGATATGTTGAATTCAGATATTCTAAACATCTGACTAAATGTTTAAAATAGAGTTCTTTAGAGTTCTAATACAAACCATAAACTCAGCTTAAACCTTAATTGAATTCAGAAGCAACCCAACTAGGTTTATTAACCGGGCTTAACAACAACAAACCCTAATTGAATCACAAAAATCAAACTAAACCCCACATGAATCCATAAACATGAATCAAAATAGTTGAAGAAAAATAAAAAAGGGGAGTCATACCGCGAAAGCATTTGCCTTTCGAAATCCATCCTCATCGGGAAAGCAGTACCATAAGTGTTGGCCAAGATTCTCCTCTCCATCTCCGCTTCCATCTTCTTCGTCGATTGGTGAGCAGATTCGACTGGGTGGATCCGGACGAGATTGCTCTTGACGCTGTTAAGGCCAAAACGGAGCGTGTCGTTCTGGATCCCTCCGATTTCGTGCTCGATGTTCTGGATCTCTCTCTCTCTCCTGAATATTTGTTATTCGACGGAAAAAGAAAACCGGAAAATTTTTTCTGGGCGTGCGCGTTTAACGCTTTTCACGACGCCTCGGACGCCTTTGACGCCTTGCGCAGCGCCTTTGGCGCCTGTGCGCCTAGGCAGCTAGGCAGAGGCTTTTTCTTCAACGCCTACCGCTTTTTGAGCCCGAAGGCGCGCCTGAGGCGCGTTTTTTAAAACACTGCTATATACTCGTTATTGAGTATCAAAGAGATCAAAATTTTGAAGAGAAGTTTAGATCTTTTCTTCTCTGTGATTCGATGACCTTTATTTTTAGCACATAATTGCCTAGTTTCCATCAATAGTTCATTAATTAGGGTGTTTCCCTCCCTCGATCGGTAGGTATTATGTCTCTGCACGCTGACCTTAACTCTAGCAAGCCAAAGGGTCTAAACTAAACAAATTGGTATACGGGGTCACGGGGAGTTGTGTGATTATTGTAGTTGATAAATAATATCCTTGAGATAAAACAAATTAGGGTATAGGATTTGCAGGCCATGTTGATGAATGGAGTAGTCTTTGTGCAAAAAATGTGATGATCACTTGTTCTAGTTAGTTATCATGATAAGCATGAACTTTTGGTGATAATTAATTAGAAAATTGAACAAGAAACTCATACTGTACATATTTTTCAAAGGATTATTTTGCTGCTGGTAAGAGATAATATGTGTTGTTTGGAAATTGAAGGTGAAAAATAAGAAATCAAATGGTTCTGATTGTCAATGATACACATTTACCATTCCCTGTTTAAGTTGTTCTATGTATTTGAATCTTAGGATTTTACATTTCCAGCATTTCAAGAAAGTCTAATACATGCAGGATACGAGCCCAGAAGAAATGGAAACCGGTGAGTCTGACCTTTTCTTTTTCTTATTTGATCGGGTTTAAATGTTTGGTATGGAACTATATATGAATTCTAAGATTACTTTTTTTCCATAATAGAGGTGGCTGGATATCGATCGTTAATCTAGCTATTTTCTTTCTCATGCTATGTTGTGAAAATAGGAAATTTGACACAAAGTGTGCCAAGAAGTCTGGGCTTGTTAAAATATGTAGCTCAAAGAAAAGAGCTTGAGAGGATAGAAGCCAAGAGGAATGAACTTACAAAATTGTATAACCAGGCTGAAGCAAAGCTTTTGGCTAAAACCTTAGACCTCAAGATCAGTGAAGGAAAGCTCTTGGCTAAAACTGAAGACCTGAAGAATAGTGAAGCAAATCTCTTGGCCAAATCTGAAGAGCTCAAGGAGAGTATAGCAAAGAACTTGGCTGATAACAATATGTTAATGATGAGAGAAGCTGAGAACGATGAACTCGCAAGTCGAAATAGACAGCTGCAGAACGTTCTTGAGCAGCGGGAGGAGGAAGTTGAAAATCTCAAGATAGCATACGCACACTGTGGACAGCTCAAAAATTCTGAGCTTGAGCAGACTAAAGCTGTAAAGAAAGATATTAAGCAAAAGCTAACACAAACTGAAGCTCAAGTGGAAGATCTTAAGGCAGCACTTGGCAAGAGTGAAGCCGAGAAAATAGAGATGGTATTCTTCTATCCCGCCCTGACTCAAATGAATCTAGCTTCTAAGGTTTTCTTGATAAATTGAATGGCTAACTGGTACCAAAACTAACTAATGGGCACACGATATTATATGCAAGTATTTATATAAATATAAGTCACATATTGCTCGTGCAATTTTTAGATGTTTAGAGGAAAACGATATGATGGTACATTTTGTGTGTGTGTGTGTGATAAATTAGGTCTCTGAATTCGCAAACTGGCAACATTTCTCTTCTGTTAATTATTTGGAAGCTCTCTGACCTAAAAATAATAATGTACATAATGGTAGCTGATGTATTTATGTTGTGTTTCAGAAGGAGAGGGTTACTTTAGAGCAAATGAAAGCTGATGAATTAGTGGCATGGTTAGCAGAAGAGCGTAAGGTATGATTTACTTCCGTATTACTGTTACTTTGTCATTTTCTTGAAGGTTTGAGTCGATCACATATCTGAATATGTGTGTGTGTGTGTGTGAGTGTGAAACTCAAGATAGTAACTTTTATCTCTTTTAATTGTAGAAATGGGAGAGTGAAAAAGAAAGACTCTGTCGTATTAACACCGAACTAACGAAGCAACTTGAACATGGCAAGAAGAAAAGCATCGATGATGATTTCGAATTTGTGGATGATGATTTTGAAGTTGTGGTTTAATTTGATAAGCGCTGTAAATTTTCGATTTGGTTTGTATGTTACTACTATATACATACTCTATTTTTCATAATTTTTAACTTTGGACAGGAAGTAAATGGTATATTTGTTCGATTAATTTTATACGTTCGATTCGACGACGTACTGATCAATTTAGCAATCAATGTAGAATGCCATGTGTTCCATAGAACTATGCAGCCTGCTTAATATTACTGCATTAATGGTTTGCTTACCGCCCCAAGCTAGCCTGATTTGCGCCTTGCACGATTCAAATTGTCCTAATATTAGGATATTGAACCTAAAATTGATCATATAACAGTATGGCATGTCTGTCGATTGCTGCTTCTTCATCAACAAGTCTAGATAGGACTTCGACCTGGTTGCAATTAGTTTAGTTGATTTTTATTAGACATTGCATATGTAGCTAGGTTTATTGATCAGGGGTCTTGAATCAATCATTAAGACGAGTTACTGGAGAGGTGAAGACTTCGGCCGCCACATAATTAAATCGTCCGGAATTCTCGGCCGGAGTTTCTGACTTCCACTACTAGAAAAAGGGCCTAAGGGGACACATAGAATAGGGACAAATATTCATGTGTCCCTAAATTCTTTCATTTAGAGACAAATTTTAGCATGTGTGCCTAAATATTTGATGGGCACTTATCATGTGTCCCTATTGTGGTAAAAGATACATATAAGTGACCCTAAATTGTTGAAGTGAATGCATACTAGTGTTTAGAGACACTTATGTGTCCCTATTTGCAATCTAAACGTATATGTATAAAAGGCTACAGTAGAATACTATGTTCCCATGTATTTTCACTGTTTCTTTTATCTGTAAAATACCAATGACTGTCCAATTGTAAAGTCAAAGTCCGATCTTTTGTAGGACCACCCGTAAAATTTTTTATTTTTTATTTTTTAAGAATAGAAGAGAAGATAACTACCTGTAAACTTGCAAATTGAATCCGCAGAAAAAAATCAAAACTCTGCAAGAGGGGAAAAACTCAAGAACCTGATGCGACCATATTACGAGCACAATTGTACCTGCAAAATAATCTCATACATATATTACCCTACTTGTGTCAAGTGTAGTATTGACAAGTAGGCATCATTCTATCCGGGGAAATCAAGGGCATTTAATCACACAAAGTATCACATATCAATATGGGGGAGAATTGTATCTAATCAACTACTAAATGTAACGAAAAATAAAACCTAAAACTATTATTTACACATGATCACCTTCTCCACAAAAACACTTAACACGAAATCACTTTACACTTGTATTAATCAAAATCAAACATTCAAGGCATCAATATTTCACATAGCATTTAGACAAATTTAATTCCAATTCTAATTAGAGCCCTCAGCGGTTCATCTAATCATTAAAACTTCTTAATTATTTAGAATTAACTCAGCGTATAATCCTAAACATAGTGCTAATCATTTTAAAGACACTCAGAATAGAAATTAAACATGAAGAACACATAAGCACAATAAGCCGAATTAGAGACATGCAACAAGTATAGCGTCACCTCACCTTGCTTTAACATGTAAATTTCCATGGTTATAACAGCCCTATTAAACAATCTAAATCACAACAACTCAGCGTATGATGCAATCCATATTATTATGGTGGATGAAATCGGCACCTAAGGAGAAGCCATAAAGTCAGCCCTTGAGCAGACGATTTGTGTTGCTCGAACCATGAAAATTAATCAAATAACATCAAAATAATATGCAAAACCTACTGCCCTAATTCAATTAATTACGAAATCAACATACATAAGTTCATACAATATCACAAAGAAACCCTGAATAGATTTCGGAATTCATGTAGAAACCCTGAATAAAAACTCGGAACTAAAACACAAAACCTTGATTAAAATTCGGAACTTCATAATAAAATATTCAAACCGAAAGTTATAATCCATAAATCCATACAACATGAAATCGCAATATATACAGAAAACTAAAGAAGCCATGAGTTATTCGAATCACACTTTAGAAGAACCTTGAAGATGCTTCGGCAAGAGGTGAATTCGGATTGGAAAGGTGGTGCGAACTTTGAAGGTGGTGGAGGTTCGGCTTCAATAATTTCTGTATAGGAAGTGTGGAGACACTTTGGTAGAGTTTCGGCTTTGTATTTGTGAGAAAAGAGATGATTTTTCTGTCCAAGAGCTCGGCTATATATAGAGACACAAGGTAGAAGAGTTTCGGCAACAAGAGAAACCCTAAACCGATTTCTTTTTCCTCTTTACTTGCTCGGCAAGACTCCTTTATTTTCTGCTGAAAATTCCTTGAGATAATGGCTGAATAATTGAACAATATCTTCTTAGCTTTTCCATGAATTAATTCAGCCAATTATCTTGAACAAAGGATAGAAATCAGTCCGCATTCAGAAGCCTTCTTCTCATGTGATTCGGTTTAGGATTTCTTCTTTTCCTTTCCGAATAAGTCTTTGTTTTCTTCATTGAAACAGCCAGTTCTCTTTATGGATAATTGCTTCATAGACTTGTTGATGGACTAGGCTCATCTTCAAGTGGACAATGTATCCAAGAAACAGCCGAACCTTTCCCTTGTTGGACCGGGAAACAATTCCCTTAGTTATCCGGTTCCATCCTCTTTCCTGCTTGCATTAAGGAACCCTTTTGTTCTTTGGTCTTCGACTTTCTTCTTGCTAGGATGACTCTCTAATGCTTCTTTAGGTTCAGTAGCTCATCATCATTGATCTTGGACAAGAACTTGGTGTAGAAAAATAGAAATCACTCTCGGTATGCAGTAAATTCCTCTTCTCGGCAGCTCTGACCTTCATGCGTTCCGACCGGCATAACTCCTTCCTCAAGAAAGCTTTTGCTGCGATTCAAATTGCATTAGAAACTAGACTCATATATATTTCTATGATATGTGATTCGCCTCCTGGTTCCTTGTAAATAGTCCGGCATAAATTCGGGAAGTTGGATGATTTGTACTGGAATCTTCTGGATTTCCTGGATTTGCATCCGATTAGAACAAGCGATTCTTGGCATCTTATTTCGCTCCAATTTATGTGACTCATTCCCTTAATCAATCCTTAATATGTCAACTGCATATGAGATAAGAAAAATCTATCAAAAACAAAGTTTATGTTTTACATAATTAATAAAACATCTCTAAGACTTTGCGAATCAGCTTTTCACAACTTTTTCTGCCTTTTTCTTCTATTTTCAACATATTTTCACTTAAACTTTACCAAAACTCAATACTCGATTACATGACTTTATATTACAACAATAAGGGTTAAAGCATAGTAAAAATGAGGGTAAATAACATTAAGATGTCGCATTTTATGCTCCTATCAACTACCCCACACTTAGCTTTTGCTAGTCCCTTAGCAAAATAAAATAAAAGACTCTACTAAAACTGCTGCCCCAAAATGATTGTCTCAGGATCTTTTAAACACATAGCTTTCAAGTTTTAAGCATTCAAGTGTAGGCGCAATAATCTCAAGCGTCATAGATATTTTTCACGGCATGAATAAGTAAGAAGTGAGAAAATAAGCATGTAAACATGTCAAGTTAATTTGATCCTCCTCACTAGGCATACTCTCTTCTTTTCACTCGTGATATGACAATATTCACTCAAAGTATATGCAAGAGAATAGATTGTAAGGCAACAAATAGCTTACATATTTCATCAAATAAAAAGCACCTTGTGAATAGTATTATCAAGATAAACTTCATATAACAACTATGTGCACAAATGAATCAAAACCATAAGCTCAACTCTTGAGATAATCTCCACATTCAAAGTTCACCTATTTTAAGAATCATGAGAGATCTTTACAAGGGAATATAATGGGGTTTGGCATAAGGTATTCGTATTTAGGATAATGGTGAGAAAATGTCACCAAGACTTAGCAAAGCTCAATACTCCTTATGACTTCACTACTAAGGTCAAGTTTCAACTTGTTCGGCCCATTCTTCATTCTTTTCTTCCCAAACATAATGAAATCGAAGAAAGGTCAAATAAACAATGATAGACCTTCATTTTACAAATAAACTCCAATTTCTGAACAACTTAACAATTATCAACTTGAAACTGTGCCTTCTTCATTCTTTTATTTTGGACTAACATTTTTCTCTTTTTATTTTTTAATTTTTTTTTCTGTCTGAATTGTTTTTCATTTCTTTTCTTTTAGGCACGACATCAATTAATTTAAAAACATTGCTAAGTTCACCCCACACTTGTTTCACAACATCACTTCAAGTTATAATTCCATAAAAATTAAGCTTTACCAAGTCTTGAGAACAAAGGTAAATGTATAGCTATTCTAAGCATATGGAATGTGTATAAGGTGATGAAAGATAGGCTCAATATAAGCTCAAAGGGGTTAAAACTAAGGAGTCCCACGACGAGCACAAATTAGGCACATGTTTTATATGACTTTGGTGGTAATCCTAACAATATCTTCTCAATCACATTCGAAATCAAGGCATAGTCATGAATAATAGTCTCAATAACCATCAAGAGTGAGTTCTAGCATTCTAGAGTTCATGAAAAGCTATGACACATAGTCATTAAAAGCTATGACACATAGTCATTGAATATTCAACAAATGATGAAGTTTAGTATAAATTTCTGCCATTGATTATATTGATTGCACAAGAAGAAGGTATTTGGCACAAAAGCTCACATAGGATATTATGGAAACAATTTAACTCAAACATACACGCTTTATTGTATGTCAATCATAATCTCACATGTTCATACCAATCACAATATCCATGAAACTCACAATTAATTCTTATGATTATGCAAAACAATCACCTATGCATTTAAAGATATAATCATCATCGACTCTTTAAGGGCATCTAAGACTCAATCTTAAACTAAAAACAACGAAAATTTTTAAATTTTTCTGAATTTTCCTATTTTCTTTACTTGAAACAAATAAACAAACAAAAACAAAGCATGGAAACATGTATCACTACCCCACACTTAGAAAATTACATTGTCCTCAATGTAGATCAAAATAATGTTGTAATTTCTAAGCATATGATAAATCACTTATCTCCATTTATACAATTCAACCAAAAAGAGTTTAGGGATTTAGAAAATGCAAACTCTCGTAGACGGCTCCTTCACTATTTCGGTTGAAATGGGTTGCCTCCCATGCAGCGCTTAATTGTTTATAGTCCTTTAGCCTAGACTTTTCTTCATGCATATTAGGATCTTGGTGCATCCTCTATATCAATTTCTTCAATGGTGTGCTCCTCAAAAGGCTCGTAATAAGGTTTGAGGCGATGTCCATTTACCTTAAACGCTTTACCTGTTTCAATACTCTTAATTTCAATGGCACCATGAACAAACACATTAGTAACAACATAAGGACCAACCCAACGTGATCGCAATTTTTCAGGAAATAATCTAAGACGAGAATGAAATAATAAGACTTTTTGACCAATTTGAAACGTTTTTCTCCTCAATTGCTTGTCATGGTACACTCTCGTATTTTCTTTGTAAATCCAAGCGGCATCATAAGCATCATTCCTTATTTCCTCAAGCTCGCTTAATTGCAATTTTCTGTATATACCTGCCGAATCTAAGTTCATGTTGAACCCTTTTACCGCCCACCACGCCTTGTGCACAAGTTCGACTGGGAGATGGCATGCTTTGCCGTATGTGAGGCGAAAGGGAGACATCCCTATCAGCGTTTTGTAGGCTGTCCTATACGCCCACAAAGCATCATCAAGTCTGTCGCTCCAATATTTCCTTGTTGGGTCAACAATTTTCTCTAATATCTTCTTGATCTCCCTACTCGAAACTTCTGTCATTCGACTTGTCTGAGGGTGATATGGGGTGGAAACCTTGTGAGTTACTCCATATTTCTTAAGTAACGCCTCTATAGTTCTGTTGCAAAAGTGAGAACCTCCATCGCTTATAAGCACACGTGGTACTCCAAACCTGGAAAATATGTTAGTTCTCAAGAATTCTGCAACAACTTTAGAATCATTAGTCCTTGTGGCTTTCGCCTCCACCCACTTTGAAACGTAATCAACAGCCAACAATATATAAAGAAAGCCTTTGGATGAGGGAAAAGGTCTCATAAAATCAATACCTCATAAATCAAAAATTTAAACCTCTATAATAGGAGAAAGGGACATTTGATCTTTTGGACCAATATTACATGTTCTTTGGCATCTGTCGCACGTCTTACACATGGTATACGCATCTTTAAAAATTGTAGGCCAAAAGAATCCACAATTCAATACCTTAAGGGTTGTCCTCTTAGGTCCAAAATGACCTCCACACGCCTCGTTATGACAAAAAGCTAGGATCGGCCTATGATCTTCTTGTGGGACACATCTTCGAATGATCTTATCACTACAATGCCTCCAAAGGTATGGATCATCCCAAATGTAGTGTCGTGCTATATTTTTGATCCTTGTCTTGGCTGCATTCGAAACTGTACTAGGAAAAGTCTTAGTAACTAAATAATTCATAATATCAGCATACCAAGGTTCATGTGTCTCTACTAGAAAAAGTTGCTCATCTGGGAAGGACTCTCTCAATGGGAGTGTGTCCTCCTCTTGCATAATTCTGCTCAAGTGATCGCCACAACGTTTTCACTCCCCTTTTTGTCCTTGATTTCGATGTCAAACTCTTGTAATAAGAGGATCCATTGAATCAAGCGTGGTTTGGCATCTTTCTTCTTCATCAAGTACCTAAGAGCTGCATGATCTGAATAAACTGTCACTTTAGAATTCAAAAGATAAGATCAAAATTTTTCTAAAGTAAATATGACAGCCAAAAGCTCTTTTTCTGTGGTGAAGCAATTCATTTGAGCATCATTTAAAGTTCTAGAGGCATAATAAATTACATTCGGCCTCTTCTCATTTCGTTGCCCCAAAATTGCTCCAACGACATAGTCTAATGCGTCACACATAAGCTCAAACGACAAGTTCCAATCAGGTGGCACCATGATGGGTGCCGAAATCAACAACTCTTTGAGCTTGCCGAATGTCTCTTCACATTCCTTGCTCCACACGAATGACACATCTTTCTGCAAAAGAGAACACAAGGGTTTCACCACCAAAGAGAAGTCTTTGATGAACCTCCTATAAAAACCTGCATGGCCAAGAAAAGAACGAATCTCCCTCACAGTTTTGGGGGAGGGTAAGTGTTGCATAACATCAATCTTGGCCTTATCAACCTTTATTCCCTTAGCAGATATTATGTGTCCCAAAACTATCCATTGTTTAACCATAAAATGACATTTTTCCCAATTTAGTACAAGGTTAGTTTCTATACATCTTTTCAAGATTAATTCCAAATTTTCCAAGCATGCATCAAAGTCTTGTCCATAAACAGAAAAATCGTCCATAAAGACCTCAATGATATTTTCAATGTAATATGAGAAAATGGAATACATACAACGTTGAAATGTACCTGGTGCGTTGCATAAACCAAAATGCATGCGTCGATAGCCAAACGTACCAAAGGGACGTGTAAACGTTGTCTTCTCTTGGTCATCCGGGTGAATGCATATCTGATTGTACCCGCTATACCCATCTAAAAAGCAATAAAACTCGTGTCCAGCTAATCTTTCCAACATTTGGTCCATGAAGGGCAAAGGCATGTGATCCTTGCGTGTAGTAGTATTTAGCTTACGATAATCAATGCACATCCTATGACCTGTCACCAATCTTTGTGGCACGAGTTCATCCTTGTCATTCTTCACAACTGTGATGATAGGAGCACAATGTGCGACGATATTATATGCTTATGCCCTCGTTTATGCTTTGTTTAACCCTTATTTGTCTAAGATAGAGTCATAATATAGTTAGTGTCAATTTTGGTAGAGTTTTGGTGAAATGTGCTTAATTGTCCGAAAAATGACTAAGTATGAGAAATCTGGAAAATAATGAAAAATATGTCTTTTTCGTGATTTTGAGATGAATGAAACTGTGATCTATCCTTGTCCGAATTCTATGAAATTTGGCGTGCTTAATATTCATATGCTGAGGAATGTGGTGTTAAAATTTCAGATCAATCGGAGTTCGAGAAGTCACCCAAAAGTTGGCTGCAAAACGGCAGTCCGAGCGTTTCAATCCAGGGACTTCCAGGATTTTCCTGGGACTTTGTCCCAACTTCGAAAAATCATTCCCGTCGACTCACAAGGAATTTGACCGAATTGTTTTATGGGGAGATGGCCATATGTGTCTAGTTTATATGAGACTTGGAATCGCATCAATCGGAGCTCCACGGATGGAGATATGCAGGAATTACTGCATCAAGGTCAAATCTGCCGATTCCAGGAACCTACTGCCCCCTTTTTGTGTTTTCTGTTTTTAATGGACCAAATGGTGCACAAATGCATTTTTGAAGATGGTTCAAGCTTTATGAAGGGAAGAGGAAGACACTAGGCCATGGCATTGAAGTAAAATTGAAGAAAGAAGTTCTCCTAGTCACACTAGGAGAAGCTGCCGAATAGAGGCAGATTGTGTGCCTTTGTGTTGCTGCCGGCAGTGATGCATTTTTTTGGTGGATTAAGACCTATCAATTGAAGTCCAATGATCATACAAGAAGTCCATGAAGATGTGAAGCCCAAGCCTTGAAGAAAAATCAGAAAAAGAAAACCTAATTAGACTTTGAAAAGGAAGGTTTCAATTCCTTAATCCACTTGGTTTTCTGACTTCCTTGAGCATCTAGGGCAGCCGGCACCCCTCTCCTCTATAAAAAGCCATCTTTTACACAGAAAAACATCATCTCATCTCAAGCATAAACACAAGGCTTAAACTCTGCCAAAATTCCCCAAAGATCCTAGACAAAAACCTTAACCGAAAACCACCTTCACCTCACCTCAACCAAGTTTCTGCTTTGCCGAACCTTGGATTTTCTACCTCCATAACCTACTGCCGACGTGACCTATTGCCGTGCAGCCTCACCCCAGCCTCCATACTTCGCCGGATCCACACGACGTGAAGCTCTCAAGGTGTCTCAAAGTGTGATCCACTCCCCTCTTTCGGTTTAGTAATTTTTGTTTAGTTATGTTTAGTTTTGTCTATGAAACACTCATGTATGTTTGGTGTTGGTTTATATGTCTATGTATGAATCGATTTTGGTTTTATGAATTGTATGTTAAAGATTTGTTTGAATCGATGCTTAGAGTTAAGTTTAGGTTTCGACAAGAACAATGAATTTTGCATGCTAATTTGTAATATGTAACTTGTAAATTCGTATGTTAGATAATTAGGACAGTGGTATAGATGCATGTCTTAGGTTTGAAATTGGTTAGAAATCTAAAAGAGTGGACCTTATAAACCGAAACATTAGTTGTGCTTAAGCATTTGTTGTTTGCATGTAAATCCAGGTGTTAGGTTTCATCAAACCCGAGTAATAACAAATATGGCTAGATACTCAAAAGGTTGCTTTGATTTGTTTTTGCTCACTTAGGGTATAGTACTTTGGATTTCTTACATGTTAAAATAAGATGATTGACAACCTTACTTGTTTTGCATGTCTCCGATTTAGACTATTGAGATTAATTGTTAAGTCTCAAAAGGATTAACATAACTTTAGGGCCCATAACCAAAAGTTCGGTCTTAAAACTTGAGAAGTCTTACAACTAAGTTGTAGTCGGAACTAATTTTGAACTTAAGCATGTTGGTACTTGTTCCTTACTTTCTTGCATGTGAGTTTATATGTTAAAGAGTCTTTGGTGCTAAATGTTTTGTGAGAGATGATGATCACTTGTATATAGTAGTTTAGGTTTATTTTCGTGTCTTAGATATAGAGGCAGTCCTTGCTGCCGAACCTCATCTTCATCCCCCATGATAAATTCGTATATATGTATATAAGTGTGACAATTGTGTGCATATATGTTTGTGAATATTTTTGTTAACATTCTCATATTTCAGGTACCCTTAATCCCCGGCTAGAACGATCCCTACTTATGTCTATACTACTAACGATTGTAGGGTTATTATTGCTTGATGCTCGCTTCGGCGACTCGTCATGTGACTCCACTCTTCTTGGGTACAACTTGGACGGGTGAGATCCATTGGCTATCCGAGATCAGATATATTACGCCACAATCTAACAATTTGATTATCTCGTCCTTGACAATCTTCATCATAGGGGGGTGTAAACGTCTCTGACCTTCCCTAGTAGGCTTGGCTCCTTCTTCAAGCAAGATCCTATGTACGCATGTAGTAGGGCTTATACCCTTGATATCCGCCAAAGTCCATCCAATGGCGGTCTTGTTCCTCTTAAGCACATCAATTAATTGGGTTTCTTGCTGCTCACTCAGCTTTGATGACACAATAACTGGTAGAGTGTCATTGTTTCCCAACTATATGTACTTCAAATGATCTGGTAGAGCCTTAAGCTCTAACGTTGGGGCCTGTTCCACAGATGGTAGAATTTTATTAGTGGAAACTAGAATTGACAAGAGTTTGTTATAACCTACATAAGGGGCTGCCTCAATTTCGGCAACCACTTGTTCAATACACGGCTCAAGTTTACTTGAGCCGTGTTCTTCTGAAATTCGCTCCCCTTCTTTGTCAATTCCTGCCCCTTGCTTAATAGCTCGTTGCTATTGATCCAAGGTTTCTGATAAAACCTGTGCACAAGAGTCAATAACATCAATAGCATAGCATGGTTTTAAATCAGAAATTGGATATCTCATAGCTTCAAAAACGTTGAAGCTTATCACTTCACCATCAAACTCCATGGTGAGATTGCCTTCGGCAACATCTATTTTAGTTCTTGCCATTCTCATGAATGGTCGCCCCAACAAAAGTTGAGTAGAATTAAGGGGCGACTCTTCCATATGAAGTACACAGAAATCTGCATGAAATATAAGGTTATTAACCTACACAAGAACATCTTCAACATATCCCTCAGGATATTTGTTAGACCTATCAGCAAATTGAATAATCACATTGTCTTTTTTCAAAGGTCCTAAACCTAGGGACTCATACGCATTGTAGGGCATCACATTAATTGACGCCCCTAGGTCTAACATTACGTTTGAAAAACTTGATTGTCCAATAACACATGGAACGGTGAAACTGCCTAGGTCTTTCATTTTTAGAGGGAGCTTACGTTGGATAACAGCTGAAACTGTCTCCCTCATCTTCACAACCTGCTCCTCACGTGTATGCCTCCTTGTGGTACAAAGCTCTTTTAAGAACTTGGCATACTTGGGTTTTTGCTTGATGCATTCTAGCAAGGGTATGTTCACCTCAACCTTGAAAAAAATGTCAAGCACATCCTCATCTGATTTGTCCTTTTTGGACTTGTTGAACCTTGAGGGAAAAGGTAAACACGAAGATGGATTAGTTTTAACTAAACCACTATGGTTAGAATCGTTTACCTTTGGTGCTTCCTTATTGGAAGTTGCTGGATCTTTCTCCAAGTCTCTTTTCTTCATCACTTCGAGCTCTTCTTTGCTTGGCACATTCTTATCATCACCTTCGGCCTCATTGTTGCCGTGTACATTGTCATTAACATCCTCATCAATCACGGCTCCTCCTTTCTTCTTTTGTGCTTTATGGATTGGTCCCTCCAACACTCTACCACTTCTTGTGGTTATTGCTTGAGCTTGCTCCTTTTTGGGGTTTTTTATCACATTGGAGGGTAACCTCCCTTGTTCATTAAACTACCCCATGAAGTCCACAATCTGCCCCATTTGATTCTTGAGCTCAGTTATGTCCTTAGCATTGGTTTGTTGTCCCACCAACAAAGCTTGTGTAGAGACATTCAATTGGCTTTGCCCCATAGCTAGAGACTTCAGTATCTCATCAAAGTTAGGTGTAGTGGGCACACCTTGATTGTGTGGAATGAATGGAGGCCTCTGATAAGGTACGGCTGCCCTTGGTTGAAAAATTGCGGCATTCGGTTGAGCATTTGGCTTGAGCACATTGTCATTGTTGCTCCATCTGAAGTTAGGGTGATCACGATACCTCGGGTTGAAATTCTGAAATCCTCCTCCTTGGTACCCCAAAGCATTGACTTCCTCTATGCTTTCTCCTCCCATTTGAGCGCATTGATCCGTAGGATGACCATCTGAACACACCCACACACTTGAGCACGTTGAGACTTCATCATTTGTGTCATCATGTTGGCAAGCTTGTCAACCTTTTCTTCTTGAGCCGAATTGGCCCTTGTCTCATTCACTTGCTTTGCACGTATTGGAATTTGAAATTGTTGATTTTTCAAAGTTCTAGTGTCCAAAGTTCCTTGGCCTCCACGTTACCCTTCTCTAGGAAAGATCCTCCAGCTGCTGAATCGAGAAACTCCTTATCATAGTCATGCATTCCTTCATAGAAGTATTGAAGGAGAAGGCCCTTACGAATACCATGAGCTGGACAAGAGGCAATGAGACTCTTGAACCTATCATAGTAGTCACAAAAAGGCTCATCTTGAGCTTGTCGAATCCCTGTAATTTGACTCCTCAGTTGAGCCACTCTTGATGCTGGAAAGTACTTGAGAAGTAACTCATGTACCATGGTATTCCACGAGGTGATCTTTCCTGATGGTACGACAAACAACTAACTTCTTACTTTAAGGTCTAGTGAAAATGGAAAGGCTCTCATCTTCACTAGTTGTAAATCTGCTCCTCTTGGACACATGGACTCACATGTGAATTGAAAATGTTGCAAGTGAGAATTGGGATCTTCACCCGCTAGTCCATGGAATTTCGGCAATTCACTCATGAAACCACCACGAAGCTCAAAATCTTCAGATTTGCCTGCTGCTACGGCCGGATAAGTGATGTTTGAAGGCACCATTCCTCCATCGGTCAAGTGTCCATTCTGCTCTCTAATTGATGTTGTTTCTGCACAAACCCGTAGGCCTAATGGAAACTGATGAATCAAGATGTGATCTCCTCCTGCGAACTTGCTAACTAAGGGGAATACCGGGTGGGACGGTCTTCTCCTCTCCAATGCCTAAGTTAGTACAGTTGGAATGAATAGATAACTTAAGCAAGAGTGATAAGCAGTTGGAGAGATCAGTTATCTATTAAAGAGGGTAGTTGAGGCCCTTATATAGGTGGTCGGGCGTGAGGTCTGGTCTTACTCTTCGATGTGGGACTGGTTTCCTTCTGTTCGTACACACAAGGACAGCTCTGGTGGCCTGTTCGGCAGGCTGGCGTCCCCGGTCCCCGGGCCCCTGGTCACAAGGTAGACTGCTGGACCTCGGGTTCGGGTGCTGGTAATCCTGCTCCGGGCCTCAGTCCGGCCCCGGACGTACTGGCTGCGGGTCTGTGGGCCTATGTAGCCCCTCTGTGGCTACTGTCAACAAGTCCCCCAAGTTCCCGATCAAGTGCAATCTTGAATGGGGACTTAATATGTCTCGCTCCTGTCCCGCAGACTCGCAGGGTTACCGACCCAACGGTGCCCAGTCCCCCAAGTCCGCATTGAAGATTGGGCGTGACCGGGCATTCGGACAGAGAAGGCGTGGTGATGTGAGTACCTATTAATGATGATGTGCGACAGTTATGAGTATGTTTGCAATACTAATGGTATTGTGCTCAAGTGTTGTCGTGCCATGAGTATGGAACGGGGTGAAACCCGGACGAGTGCATGGGATGATGATGTGAGGGCTCGACAGGTGGACTGCCATGTCAGGACGAGTCCCCCAAGTTCCCAGGGTAAAATTGCTGCCAACAGTGAGGCAGGCCGGGGAGTAGCCCGGTGGTTCGGCCCAGCTTGTGCTGGAATAAGCGTGGGGTAATATACAGGGTTGCTAGCCTGCGGGGAGGCCTGTTGGAGCGTGGAATAAGCCAACAGGTACCCCGGTGGGGTGTTGCAGCCATGTTAAAGCACCGGTTAACACCTGCTAGTTCTTCTCAGCTTGTGTTGGAATAAGCGTGAGGTAATGTGCAGGTTTTCTAGCCTGCGGGGAGACTTGTTCTGTGTTAGAGAAACAATCTGCCCAGTGAGGTGGCGTGGAGATAACAAGTCTCGGCATGGATCCCCAAATTTATCACAGTTCAGTGTGATGCAGGGTTTTTAGCCTGCTGGAAGAGTTTTCATGTGTTAGATGTAAACTCTCCCGGGTTTATAAAGCCCATGTGTTTGAAGCCTTGAGTTGTTGCTGGCTTGTCCTTGCCAGCAAGGGCGAAGGAGAGTGACTAAACCGGTGAAATGCCATGGAGCCGGTTTAAGGGAAAATAACCGGAGGGATGCCATGGAGCCGGTTGAATACTACATAACCGGTGGGATGCAATGGAGCCTGTTGAATACTACATAACCGGTGGGATGCCATGGAGCCGGTTGAATACTACATAACCGGTGGAATGCCATGGAGCCGGTTGAATACTACATAACCGATGGTGTGCCTTTCCTTGATTTGAGGTTGACTCTTGGGGAAGTGGGGGGGGGGGGGGGGGGGGTGGATGCCTCGGTTCTCGCTCCTACCTCCGCTAACTGCCGCATGTAGGCAGGACAGGTGGCTGACATGCAATGAAGGAGAGAGCCAATCAGTCCCATCAGTTATGATGGCGTGGGAACTTTATCGATGCTGGGACACGTGTCAGTAGGGAGCGGTCTGAGATGGAGGGAATCTGCAACTGGGGTTGCCTCTCCTTTTTGATTGCCCTAATTATCAACAAGGTGTAGTTTTGCCGCCTATAAGATGCTTCGCACCCCCCTCCTCTCCTCCTATCGTATTTTATTGAAGCTTAGCTCCTCGTCTGTCTGCGTTGTTATCTTGCTACATAACTAACTGGGCGTGTTGAGTCTGATAAATGTCTCCCCCGCCCAGCTTCCTAGCAACCAGTGGAGGCAGTTGCTTGGTCTCGGGTGCTTATTCAGTCTTAGTAACATGGACTGGCCCACGATAAATGAGCTACGGGCGCTGTATAAGATTCTCTACTGTAAAAAGGCCCAGGCCTCCGGCTGTGTCAATTTTGCCGCGCGGGACTTCGATCCTCCCATCACTCACCTGCCGTCGTCTGTTTCGAATGTATGGAGGAGACAGGTTGTGATGGCCGGGGGTAGGTGGCAGCGTAATTCGAAGAGCTTTCGGGTGCCCGGGGCTTATCAAGCTATCGGGGATCAGTCGTACCGGTTGGTCGACTTGGAGGTAACGGAATGCCACCGGATGAAATTGTAAGAGCTCCGGCCCAGACTGTCCCAGCAAACAAAAAGCCGGGCTATTGATGTAATGCGGGTCTGTCAATGTGATGTTCCGAGAGGCATACAAGGGGCTGCACCGGGGAAGGGGCAAGTTATCCCAAGATAAAGAGCCGCTGATAAGCTTCTCCGATGAGGTGGTCCAGCCTTTAGGATTGGATTACCTGCCGCTAATCTTCGGCGAGGGAGACAGGACGAGGAAGGAGCTCCTGGAGTTCATCATCGTGGATTGCTTGTCCTCATACAATGGCATAATCAGTCGGCCGGGGTTGTGGAGGCTGAAACATTCATAGCCGGCCATATGCTGATGTTAAAAATGCCTTCACCCGCCGGCGTCATTACCATACGCGGGGACCAGAAGATCGCTCGCAGATATTATGCGGAGGCCCTGGCCCACGGGAGAAAGCAGACCGAGGTCTTCACGGCTACTCAAAAAGCTCCAGAACTGGATCCGAGTATTGACCCCCGTGATGACACCGACTCCGACGACGAGAAGCTAGAACGACCGTTGGCTGTGGAAGAAACCGAAGCAATCTCCATTTCGGAGGATCACCAAGAACAAAAAGTGGTGATAGGAATGAAGCTCACCCCAGCTGTCAGGCAAGAGCTCATCACCTTTCTACGAGACCACAGTTCAGTGTTCGCATGGTCCTACGAGGACATGCCAGGCATATCCCTAGAAATAGCCGTCCACCGGCTAAATTCGTTGCCCAACGTTCCCCCGGTGAGGCAGAAAAGGAGGTCCTTCAGCCCGGCGAAGTATGAGGCGATCGGAGAGGAAGTGCAGAAGCTGAGATGCATAGGTTTCATCCGGGAAGTCCAGTATCCCCGATGGCTCGCCAACGTGGTTATGGTCCCAAAGAAGGGAACCGACCGGTGGCGCATGTGCATTGATTTCACCAACCTAAACTGGGCATGCCCAAAAGACAGCTTCCCGCTCCCCCGAATAGACCAGCTTATAGACTCCACATCCGGTTTTAAACTACTCAGCTTCATGGATGCCTACGCCGGATACAATCAGATAAGGATGAGCCCGGACGATGAAGAGCAAACCTCGTTCACAACTGACCGAGGGACCTACTGCTACAAGAGGATGCCGTACGGTCTAAAGAACGCCGGGGCTACATACCAACGGATGGTAAACCGCATGTTGGAGCAGGAGATGGGTAAAACGATGGAAGTGTACGTGGATGACATGCTAGTCAAATGCTTGACCGCAGGGGCCCACGTCCGAGACTTGGCAGTAGCCGTCGGTAAGATGCTAAAGTTTGGGATGCGCCTGAACCCGAAGAAGTGCATCTTCGGGATTTCAGAGGGCCTGTTCCTAGGCCACACTATTAGCCAGCGGGGGATAGAAGCTAACCCGCTGAAGGTCCAAGCGATCCTAGACATGGAAACACCAGGGGAAAGAAACCAGGTCCAGATGCTGACCGGCCGACTGGCCGCCCTGGCCAGATTTATCTCCCGCCTGACCGATAAGTGCGCCCCATTCTTTAAACTGCTCAAAGCACAGCAGTTCAAGAAAATTCACTGGGCGGTGGAGCACAAGGCGGCATTCCAATCCATCAAGACATACCTGTCTGCAGTACCTCTCCTATCCAAACCGGTGCCGGGCGAGATGATATACCTCTACATAGCTGCATCAGGAACGGCCGTCTCTGCCACTCTCGTCAGGAAGGAGGGCACGCTCGATCTCCCGGTATACTATGTAGGGAAGGGACTTACCTGAGCCGAAAGCCGATACACTGACATTGAAAAACTAGCTCTGGCCCTGATCGTCAGCGCCTGGAAGCTCCGACACTATTTCCAAGCTCATTCCTTCACCTTGTATACCAATCACCCTCTACGGCAGATCCTGCAAAGACCGGATACTAGCGGCAGGCTCGTACGTTGGGCAGTCGAGTTGGGAGAGTTCGATATAACTTATGCCCCACGAACGGCCATCAAGGGCCAGGCCGTTGCGGATTTCATATGTGAACTCACCCCGATGGCAGTAGAAGCACATTCCGGCCGGTCCGAGGGCACCGAAACAGTTCAAGCCATAAAGGTCGAACCAGGCCTCCCCAGCGGTTGGAAGCTTTATGTGGACGACTCTGTAACGAGTAAGCGGAGTGGAGCCGGCGTCATGCTAACCTCACCCGATGGCCAGTCATACGAGTATGCCCTGCGGTTCCTTTTCAATACTTCCAACAACGCCGCTGAATATGAGGCCCTCATAGCCGGTTTGCACCTAGCCAAGGAAATGGGGATCCCATCCTTGGAAATATACAGCGACTCGAGCCTGGTGGTAAACCAAATGAACGGGCTGTTCGAAGTCAAGGAACCCCAGTTAGCCTCCTACCAGGCTTTGGCCAAAACCCTGATCGAGCCATTCCAGGGCGCAACGATTCAGCATATACCCCGGGAGGCAAATAGGCATGCGGACGCCCTAGCAAGGTTGGCAACCGGAAACTACCCACCAGAGTACCGAAGAGCTAAGATTGAAACCCTCCAGAAACCGAGCATAAGCAAGACCATCTCCGAGATATTTACGGTAGAGGAGGCGCCACCGAGCTGGATGGATCTGATAATTAAATACCTGGTTGACAAAACCGCCCCCAGGATAAAGTAGAGGCTAAGAGGCTACACCTCCGGTGTGCCAGGTACAGCCTCCTCGACGGCAAGTTGTACCGAAGAGGGCACAGCTTCCCCCATCTAAAATGTGTAACTAAAGAGGCGGGAGAAGCCATCATGCAAGAAATCCATGAAGGAGTGTGCGGTAACCATTCTGGCGCCCGATCCCTGTCTCATAAGTCGCTACGGGCAGGATACTTTTGGCCAGACATGGCAGCAGCGTCGAGAAAAATATCAGGCGGCTGCCACAAGTGCCACATGTATGCCACTACACCTCATGCTCCGGCAATCGCGTTGTCAATTCTGTTAGCGCCATGGCCGTTCGCACAGTGGGGGCTAGACATCATCGGCCCTTTCCCAATAGCTGTGGGACAATACAAGTACGCCATCGTAGCCGTTGACTATCAGACAAAGTGGGTCGAGGCGGAACCCCTAGTCAAGATTACCGAGGAACGGGTGAAAAAATTCCTATGGAAGAACATCTACTGCCGGTTCGGGGTGCCACAGACCATAGTCACGGATAACGGGACACAGTTCAACAATGCTGATCTCATCCAGTACACGACCTCCATGGGAACCCGGATGTTGTTCTCCTCAGTGGCGCACCCACAAACCAACGGCCAGGTTGAAGCGGTCAAAAAGATTATCAAAAGTCTCCTCAAGAAGAAGCTCGATGACAAAAAAGGATGTTGGGCTGAGGAACTCCCCGCGGTTCTATGGGCCATCCAGACGACAGCAACCCAAGAAACAGGGGAGACCCGGTTCTGCATGGCATTCGGGAGGGAAGCGGTACTCCTCGTAGAGCCCGACATGCCCAGCGGCAGGGTCGAGAATTAAGACGCTGAAACAAACGCCGAGGGCATACGGCTCAACCTGGATCTCATTGAGGAGCGGCGCGACCAAGCGCATATGCGAAACCAAACATACAAGCAACGGGTCGCTCGATACTATGACAGAAAGGTCTGGGAAAGGAAGTTGCAAGTGGGGGATTGGGTGATGAAGAAAGTTCAGAAAAAGCCACTGGCCTTAGAGCCAAAGTGGGAAGGGCCTTACCAAATCACCGCAGCCGCAGTTCCGGCGACATTCCACATCATAGACACCGAAGGCATCTCCTCTACCCGCCCATGGAATATCCAGCATCTGCGGTTCTACCCTAAGTGAGATTACTGCCTTAAAAGTGGACAGTACTGTATTTAGTACCAACGTTGCAATACAGATAGTCACTGCCTCTAGAATGAACTACAGCTGGTTATAAAGTAGATACATCTGCCAAGTATAAAAAATAAAATAAAAAAACCGCTAATCAGCGCCACCGGAGCCTCTAATCCCTGACCCACCAAACTTGAGAGACCGCTCTTGCTCCAACTTCTCGGCCAAGGCTACCTCAGCCTCCATCCGCTCGGCATCAAGCCACCCTTTCTCCCTCCACTCCAGATACGCATCATTTATACCCTTCGCACGGGCGGCCTCCAGCATCTCTGCAAGTTCCACCGACTCCCGGAAATCGTCAATAGCTTTATCAGCGGCTTCGGCAAGTTGGGACTCTACGAGCTTCTCCCCTCCCTTGAGGACTGCTGTTACTTGGGTCTGCAGCTCCAAAATCTTCGCCTCCATTTTCGTAATCCTCTCTTCCCGAGCTACCGCCAGTCGACCGGCCTCCTCCCTCTCCTGCGCAAGCTTAGCCTCCGCCAATGACAGCTCCATGGTGAGGTCCTCCACTTGCCTCTCCAGAACCGGAGTCTCCTCACTAGGCTCAGCGGCGTAAAGGCTATGAACCAGCTGGTACAAGTACACAAAAGAAGAACATTAGCTCGTATCACAAAAAGGGAGAGGGAGCGCAGAAGAACCTCAGTGCCACACAAGTACGCGATTAGACTTACCTTAAGACCCAATTCCACAGCTTTCTTCCTGCTCTCGCCAGGCCGCACATCTCCGACGCGGCCTCCCGATCAAGTCCCAAGGCCTCAATGGTAGATGCCACGAACCTACCAAAACCACCGTCACCAGAGCCACGATCGGCTTCCAGCTCAACGGTTTCCCTACTCCTTCGGCCACCGGTTCCCTCCGCCAGAACCAATGCTGACACCCCACCGGCCGAGCTTAACGCCCCGGTATCAAACATCCTCGCCCTCTTGGCCGGAGCTTCGCCAAGACCGCTTCTACGGTACCAAGTCATCTCCGCTACCTCTCTCTCCCGCGGGGCTCGTATCCCCACCGGCTGCGCTAGAGGTTCCGGACCTGGTGAGCCCACCGATCCTACATCCCGAATAACAAGTGGGGCATTCTCCTCACCGCCCGGCCGCCGACCGTAGTGGAAATCCGGAAACATGAGCGGCACAGGAGTACTATGCACCGTGCTCTCTAGGGTGTCCGGATCTACAACGGTTTTCGAGGCCATCTCCCCCATCTCCATCAACCTCTGGGCCACAAGTTCGTCATCCGCCTCGACAATCTCCTCGCTCCGAACAGCGAGCCGGGGGGCATTAGCTGCAAATCAATAAACCGAGCGGTTAGAATAAAGTACGACCGCACAAAACAACAGTGCAAGGCACTTTACCAGGTTTCTTTCCCATCTCGCATATCTCCAACACATTCCACCAGATGAACTTGTAAGAGCTCCGGCCCAGACTGTCCCAGCAAACAAAAAGCCAGGCTATCAATGTGATGCGGGGCTCGTATAAAGCCCATGTGTTTGAAGCCTTGAGTTGTTACTGGCTTGTCCTTGCCCGCAAGGGCGAAGGAAAATCACTAAACCGGTGGAATGCCATGGAGCCGGTTTAATGGTAAATAACTGGTGGGATGTCATGGAGCCGGTTGAATACTACATAACCGATGGTGTGCCTTTCCTTGATTTGAGGTTGACTCTTGGGGAAGTGGGGGGGGGGGGGGGGCTGGACGCCTCGGTTCTCGCTCCTACCTCCGCTAACTGCCGCATGTAGGCGGGATAGGTGGCTGACATGCAATGAAGGAGAGAGCCCATCAGTCCCATCAGTTATGATGGCGTGGGAACTTTATCGATGCTGGGACACGTGTCAGTAGGGAGCGGTCTGAGATGGAGGGAATCTGCAACTGGGGTTGCCTTTCCTTTTTGATTGCCCTAATTATCAACAAGGTGTAGTTTTGCCGCCTATAAGATGCTTCGCACCCCCCTCCTCTCCTCCTGTCGTATTTTATTGAAGCTTGGCTCCTCGTCTGTCGTCTGTCTGCGTTGTTATCTTGCTACATAACTAACTGGGCGTAGGGTAAATTCTGTTCTTAGGTTTTATGGAATCTGGGAGGTCAGCCAATCCTGTCGGTGCCGGCCGTGCGTCGACGGGAGGGTCCGTGAGGTACCAGCTGTTGGATGGCGACAGGGTTATTTTTTGTGACGAGCCGACCAGAAGCATAACTGCTGGCGAGATAAGGGATTTTCGGGCGAAGTGGGGCATTGACTCCTCCGTTAAGCTCCAGGACCTGCATCCCGGGGAACTGGCCTGCAACCCGGAGGAGGGTTGGGTTGCCGTTTTTGAGGATCAATTTCGGCACGGGCTATCTCTGCCACTGCCGAAGTTTGTCCAGTATGTGCTGAGCCTGATAAATGTCTCCCCCGCCCAGCTTCCTAGCAACCAGTGGAGGCAGTTGCTTGGTCTCGGGTGCTTATTCAGTCTTAGTAACATGGACTGGCCCACGATAAATGAGCTACGGGTGCTGTATAAGATTCTCTACTGTAAAAAGGCCCAGGCCTCCGGCTGTGTCAATTTTGCCGCGCGGGATTTCGATCCTCCCATCACTCACCTGCTGTCGTCGATTTCGAATGTATGGAGGAGACAGGTTGTGATGGCCGGGGGTAGGTGGCAGCATAATTCGAAGAGCTTTCGGGTGTCCGGGGCTTATCAAGCTATCGGGGATCAGTCGTACCGGTTGGTCGACTTGGAGAGGCAACGGATAGCCCGGCTTTTTGTTTGCTGGGACAGTCTGGGCCGGAGCTCTTACAATTTCATCCGGTGGAACGTGTTGGAGATATGCGAGATGGGAAAGAAACCTGGTAAAGTGCCTTGCACTGTTGTTTTGTGCGGTCGTATTTTATTCTAACCGCTCGGTTTATTGATTTGCAGCTAATGCCCCGGCTCGCTGTTTGGAGCGATGAGAAAGTCGAGGCGGATAACGAACTTGTGGCCCAGAGGTTGATGAAGATGGGGGAGATGGCCTCAAAGTGGCATCTACCATTGAGGCATTGGGACTTGATCGGGAGGCCGCCGGAGATGTGCGGCCGGGCGAGAGTAGGATGAAAGCTGTGGAATTGGTGACGTGAGCCGAAGCTCGCACGCAATAATAAACCCTACAATCGTTAGTAGTATAGAATAAGTAGGGATCGTTCTAGCCGGGGATTAAGGGTACCTGAAATATGAGAATGTTAACAAAAATATTCACAAACATATATGCACACAATTGTCACACTTATATACATATATACATATTCACACACGAAATTATGGGGGATAAAAGGCTTGGCAGCAAGGGCTGCCTCTATATCTAAGACACGAAAATAAAAAGAAAACAAAACCTAAACTACTACATACAAGTGATCATCATGTCTCACACAAAACAGTTCACACAAAAGACTCTTTAACACATAGATTCGCATGCAAGAAAGTAAGAGACAAGTATTTAACATGTTCAAGACTCAACTTAGTTTCGACCTACAACTAGAACGGGAGCCGATTTTTACCTAGTTGTGAGACTTTTTCTAATGTTTTAAGATCGAGCTATTCGCATGGTGATCCTAAAAGTTATGCTACCTTATACAAGACATAGCATTGAAGCACAAAAGTCTATAATCGAAGACATGTAAACAAGCAAGGTTGTCAATCATCTTATTTAACATGCAAGTTTTAGCTAAGGTATTACCCTAGGTGAGCACAACAAATCAAAGCAACATACGTTTCATCTTTATTCGTTCTACTCAGGTTAAATGAAACCTAACATCTAGATTTACATGCTTTAAACAACAAATGCTTAAGCACAACTAATGTTTCGATTTGTTAAGGAACACCCTTAGATTACTAACCAAATTAAATCCTAAACATGCTTCTAATACCACTGCCCTAATTATCCATACATACGAAAATACTACAAGTTAAAGATTACAATTTGTCATACAAAATTCGCATGCATTCGAAGTTCATAAACAAAGAGTAAAACCAAATTCAACAACCATAAAAACATACAATCTTCATAGACAAAGTATTGTAAAATTACAGAACAATAAAGAAGCCACGAGAAGATGGAGCACGCCTTGCAGAAACCTCCAAAGAAATTCGGCAAGGGTGTGGGACGGATCTACATGGTGGTGGTGGTTCGGCTAAACTATTTTCTGTATAGGATTTATGGTGAGGCTTTGGAAGAGCTTTTGGCTAGTATTCTATGCTTGAGATGAGATGATTTTTCTGTAGAAAAAGTGGGGGTATTTATAGAGAATAGGGTGTTGCCGGCAACCCTCTTGCAAAAAGGATTTCAGAAAACCTAATGGGATAAGGTTTTGCAACCTTCCTTTCTTAGTTCAATTAGGTTTTCTTTTTTCTGAATTTTTTCTTCAAGGCTTGGGCTTCACATCTTCATGGACTTCTTGTATGGTCTTGGATTTCAATTTACAGGTCTTGATCCATCGAAAATGCCCCAAAATGCCGGCAGCACAATATTGCACCAAATCTGCCAGAATCGGCAGCTTCTCCTAGCTTGACTAGGAGAACTTCTTTCTTCAAGTTTTTCTTCAATGCCATGGCCAAGTGTCATTCTCCTTCCTTCCATACGCTTGGGATGTCTTCACAAATGCTCTTGTACATCATATGGTCCATCGAAATGAAGCACTTGTGAAAAGGAAGCAATCAGTCCCTGGAATCGGCAGCTTTGACCTTATCACAGTAATTCCGGCATATCTCCACCTTCGGAGCTCCGATTGATGCGATTCCAAATCTCACGTAAACTAGACACATAGGGCCATCTATCCATAAAATATCTCGGCCAAATTTTCGAAGTTGGGACAAAGTCCCAGGAAAATCTTGTAAGCCCCTGGATTGGAATGTTCGGACTGCCGTTTTGCAGCCAATTTTTGGGTGACTTCCCGAACTCCGATTGATCTGAAATTTTAACACAGCATTCCTCAACATATGAATATTAAGCACACAAAATTTCATAGAATTCGGACAAGGATAGATCATACTTTTTCTCATCTCAAAATCACGAAAAAGACACATTTTGCACTATTTTCCAGATTTCTCAAACTTAGTCATTTTTCGGATTCTTAACCATTTTTCGCCAAACTCTACCAAATTAACACTAAACTATATTATGACTCTATCTTAGACAAATAAGGGTTAAACAAAGCATAAACGAGGGCATAAGCATATAATATCGTCGCACATTGTGCTCCTATCAATTGGGTCTTCGGGTAAGTCTGATCGCGTACCTGTGTGGCACTGAGGTTCTTCTGCGCTCCCTCTCCCTTTTTGTGCTACGAGCTAATGTTCTTCTTTTGTGTACTTGTACCAGCTGGTTCATAGCCTTTATGCCGCTGATCCTAGTGAGGAGACTCCGGTTCTGGAGAGGGAAGTGGAGGACCTCACCATGCAGCTGTCATTGGCGGAGGCTAAGCTTGCGCAGGAGAGGGAGGAGGCCGGTCGACTGGCGGTCGCTCGGGAAGAGAGGATTATGGAAATGGAGGCGAAGATTTTGGAGCTGCAGACCCAAGTAACAGCAGTCCTCAAGGGCGGGGAGAAGTTCGTAGAGTCCCAACTTGCCGAAGCCGCTGATAAAGCTATTGACGATTTCCGGGAGACGGTGGAACTTGCAGAGATGTTGGAGGCCGCCCGTGCGAAGGGTATAAATGATGCGTATCTGGAGTGGAGGGAGAAAGGGTGGCCTGATGCCGAGCGGATGGAGGCTGAGGTAACCTTGGCCGAGAAGTTGGAGCAAGAGCGGTCTCTCAAGGCTGGGGGGTCAGGGGTTAGAGGCTCCGGTGGAGCTGATTAGCGGTTTTTTTTTTTTTATACTTGGCAGATGTATCTACTTTGTAACCAGCTGTAGTTCATTCTAGAGGCAGTGACTATCTGTATTGCAACGTTGGTACTAAATACAGTACTGTCCACTTTTAAGGCAGTAATCTCACTTAGGGTAGAACCGCAGATGCTGGATATTCCATGGGCGGGTGGAGTAGATGCCTTCGGTGTCTATGATGTGGAATGTCGCCGGAATTGCGGCTGCGGTGATTTGGTAGGGCCCTTCCCACGTTGGCTCCAAGGCCAGCGGCTTTTTCTGAACTTTCTTCATCACCCAATCCCCCACTTGCAACTTCCTTTCCCGGACCTTTCTGTCATAGTATCGAGCGACCCGTTGCTTGTATGTTTGGTTTCGCATATGCGCTTGGTCGCGCCGCTCCTCAATGAGATCCAGGTTGAGCCGTATGCCCTCGGCATTTGTTTCAGCGTCTTAATTCTCTACCCTGCCGCTGGGCATGTCAGGTTGTACCGCTTCCCTCCCGAATGCCATGCAGAACGGGGTCTCCCCTGTTGCTTGGGTTGCTGTCGTCCGGATGGCCCATAGAACCGCGGGGAGTTCCTCAGCCCAACATCCTTTTTTGTCATCGAGCTTCTTCTTGAGGAGACTTTTGATAATCTTTTTGACCGCTTCAACCTGGCTGTTGGTTTGCGGGTGTGCCACTGAGGCGAACAACATCCGGGTTCCCATGGAGGCCGTGTACTGGATGAGATCAGCATTGTTGAACTGTGTCCCGTTATCCGTGACTATGGTCTGCGGCACCCCGAACCGGCAGTAGATGTTCTTCCATAGGAATTTTTTCACCCGTTCCTCGGTAATCTTGACTAGGGGTTCCGCCTCGACCCACTTTGTCTGATAGTCAACGGCTACGATGGCGTACTTGTATTGTCCCACAGCTATTGGGAAAGGGCCGATGATGTCTAGCCCCCACTGTGCGAACGGCCATGGCGCTAACAGAATTGACAACGCGATTGCCGGAGCATGAGGTGTAGTGGCATACATGTGGCACTTGTGGCAGCCGCCTGATATTTTTCTCGACGCTGCTGCCATGTCTGGCCAAAAGTATCCTGCCCGTAGCGACTTATGAGACAGGGATTGGGCGCCAGAATGGTTACCGCACACTCCTTCATGGATTTCTTGCATGATGGCTTCTCCCGCCTCTTTAGTTACACATTTTAGATGGGGGAAGCTGTGCCCTCTTCGGTACAACTTGCCGTCGAGGAGGCTGTACCTGGCACACCGGAGGTGTAGCCTCCTAGCCTCTGCTTTATCCTGGGGGCTGGTTTTGTCAACCAGGTATTTAATTATCAGATCCATCCAGCTCGGTGGCGCCTCCTCTACCACAAATATCTCGGAGATGGTCTTGCTTATGCTCGGTTTCTGGAGGGTTTCAATCTTAGCTCTTCGGTACTCTGGTGGGTAGTTTCCGGTTGCCAACCTTACTAGGGCGTCCGCATGCCTATTTGCCTCCCGGGGTATATGCTGAATCGTTGCGCCCTGGAATGGCTTGATCAGGGTTTTGGCCAAAGCCTGGTAGGAGGCTAATTGGGGTTCCTTGACTTCGAACAGCCCGTTCATCTGGTTTACCACCAGGCTCGAGTCGCTGTATATTTCCAAGGATGGGATCCCCATATCCTTGGCTAGCTGCAAACCGGCTATGAGGGCCTCATATTCAGCGGCGTTGTTGAAAGTATTGAAAAGGAACCGCAGGGCATACTCGTATGACTGGCCATCGGGTGAGGTTAGCATGACGTCGGCTCCACTCCGCTTACTCGTTACAGAGCTGTCCACATAAAGCTTCCAACCGCTGGGGAGGCCTGGTTCGACCTTTATGGCTTGAACTGTTTTGGGAAAATCAAGGGCATTTAATCACACAAAGCATCACATATCAATATGGGGGGGTTTGAGAATTGTATCTAATCAACTACTAAATGTAACGAAAAATATAACCTAAAACTATTATTTACACATGATCATCTTCTCCACAAAAACACTTAACACGAAATCACTTTACACATGTATTAATCGAAATAAAAGATTCAAGGCAGCAATATTTCACATAGGATTTAGACAAATTTAATTCCAATTCTAATTAGAGCCCTCAGCGGTTCATCTAATCGTTAAGACTTCTTAATTATTTAGAATTAACTCAGCGTATAATCCTAAATATAGTGCTAATTAGTTTAAAGACACTCAGAGTAGAAATTAAACATGAAGAACACATAAGCACAATAAGCCGAATTAGAGACATGCAAGAAGTATGGCGTCACCTCACCTTACTTTAACATGTAAATTTCCCTGGTTATAACAACCCTATTAAACAATCTAAATCACAACAACTCAGCGTATGATGCAATCTATATTATTCTGGTGGATGAAATCGGCACCTAAGGAGAAGCCACAAAGTCAGCCCTCACTACCAGTTTTGACAGAATAGCCGACGAAAAAAATTTCGTCGACTATTCAAAATTTTCGTCGGCTATTCCATCTACCGACGAAAATTTCGTCGGCTATAAGTCATTCGTAAAAGCCCGTCGGTAAAACTAATGGCCGACGAAAATAACGAAATCGTCGGCCATTCCAAAACTATCGCCGACGAAAATTCATTTTCGTCGGCCAAACCTTGGCCAAATATCCGACGAAAATCGTCGGATATTTTCGAGTATGGCCGACGATTTTGGCAACTATAGCCGACGTAGAAAATCAATTTCGTCGGTTATTTGTTCATAAATATAGCCGACGATTTTGTCTATTTCGTCTGTTATTTTGTCAGAATATATTAATATTTTAAGAGGCATAGCCGACGAAATAATGTGATTTTCGTCGGTAATAAAAGTTATAGCCGACGAAATTTGGTAAAAATCGTCGGCTATAAAGTTATAGCCGACGAAATAAGGTCAATATCGTCGGCTATTCTTAAATTTTGGGGAAAAAAAATTAAATTATGTTTTGGTTCAACTGAATATGCCGGAGGAGGAGGATGAGGCCGGAGGAGGAGGATGCCATAGTCATAGGTAACTAAATTAAATTAAGTTATGTTATGCCATGGAAAAGGAGGGGAAGGAGGAGGGGAAGGAGGAGGAGGAGGACGCCGGCGCCGATTTGAGGAGGAGGAGGAGGAGGAGGAGAGCGGCGGATTGGAGACGCAGATCGGCAGAGGAGAGCGGAGGAGGAGGATGCCGGAGGAGGAGGAGGAGAAGGAGGAGGAGGACGCCGGCGCCGATTTGAGGAGGAGGAGGAGGAGGAGGAGAGCGGCGGATTGGAGACGCAGATCGGCGGAGGAGAGCGGAGGAGGAGTTTTTCCGGAGGAGGAGAGAAAAAAGGCGGGCTGAAAGATTTAAAACAGAGAGAATAGCCGACGAGTTAAAAGATTTCGTCGGCTATACATGGCACTGTAAAACTGCCTGGGTCTTTCATCTTTGGAGGGAGCTTGCGTTGGATAACTGCTGAAACTGTCTCGCTCATCTTAACAACTTGCTCCTCTCGAGTATGCCACCTTGTTGTACATAGTTCTTTTAAAAACTTGGCATACTTAGGTATCTGCTTGATGCATTCTAGCAAGGGCATGTTCACCTGCACCTTGCAAAAGATGTCAAGCACTTCCTCATCTGATTTGTCCTTTTTAGACTTATTGAACCTTGAGGAAAAAGGTAAACATGAAGATGGGTTAGTTTTAACAAAACCACTCAGATTTGAATCGTTTACCTTTGGCACTTCCATGTTGGAAGTTGCTGGATCTTTTTCTAGATCCATTTTCCTCATTATTTCGAGCTCTGCCTTGCTCGTATCACCTTCGGCCTTGTCATTGTCGTTTGCCTCTATATTGACCACGTCTCCACCTTCCTCAATACTCACGGCATCACCATCCTTCTTTTGTGTTTTAGGGATTGGTCCCTTCAACACTCTACCACTCCTTGTGATTATTGCCTGAGCTTGCTCCTTCTTGGGGTTTTTTATAACATTAGAAGGCAGCATCCCTTGCTCATTAAATTGGCCCATGAAGTCAACAACCTGCCCCATCTGATTCTTCAGCTCAGTGATGTCCTTGGCATTGGTTTGTTGTCCTACCAACAAAGCTTGAGTTGAGGCGTTCAATTGGCTCTGCCCCATTGCTAGAGATTTCATTATCTCATCAAAGTTAGGTGTATTAGGAACACCTTGATTGTGTGGAACGAATGGGGGCCTTTGATATGGTGCAGCTGCTCTTTGTTGGAACGGCACACCACCTTGTTGAGCATTTGGTGGCACATTAGGCTTGAGCACATTGTCATTGTTGCTCCATATGAAGTTTGGATGATCACGATACCTTGGGTTGAAGTTCTGAAATCCTCCTCCTTGGTATCCTAAAGCATTGACCTCCTCTATGCTTTCTCCTCCCATTTGAGGACATTGATCAGTAGGATGTCCCTCAGCACACACCCCACATACTTGAGCAACTTGCCCACGTTGAGACTTCATCATTTGTGCCATCATGTTGGCAAGCTTGTCAACCTTTTCTTCTAGAGCCGGATTGGCCCTTGTCTCATGCACTTGCTTAGTTCGGACTTGAGGCCCGAATTGTTGGTTCTTCAATGCACGCGTCTCCAAGAGTGTAGTGGCTTCCTCATTGGTCTTCTCCAAAAACGATCCTCCAGCAGCTGAATCAAGAAACTCTTTGTCCAAATCACGCATCCCCTCATAAAAGTATTGTAAAAGGAGACCTCGGCGAATGCCATGAGCTGGACAAGATGACACCAACGTTTTGAAACGCTCATAGAGCTCATAAAATGGCTCATCATGTTCTTGCTTGATTCCAGTAATCTGACTCCTCAGCTGAGTCACCCTTGATGCTGGAAAATATTTGAGAAGGAACTCATTCACCATAGTGTTCCATGAAACAATTCGTCTGGATGGTATAGCGAATAACCATATCCTTGCCTTGTCCTCTAGTGAAAATGGAAAGGCTCTCATTTTCACATGTTGAATGTCAGCTCCTCTAGGACACATGGTTTCACAAGTAAACTGGAATAGTTGTAGATGTGAGTTCGGCTCCTCTCCTGAAAGACCATGGAATTTCGGCAATTGATGCAGAAATCCACTCTTTAGCTCAAAATCATCCGACTTGCCAGTTGCAACCGTCGGATAGGTGATATTGGAAGGTGCCATGCCTTCATCAGTGATGTGTCCATTCTGCTCTCTGATCGAACCCATTTGTTGTGGTGGATCAGGTAAGTCGAAATTCAAATGTATAGGAAATGGACTTGTAAGTAGCTCAAACTCCGGATCTTCATGGAACAAATGATTAAGTTCACACGAAATGTTTGATGAAAATGCTGATGATGGAGATGCTATGTCACGCTTAAAGGCGCCAAAAATTGATGGGACCATAATACGAGCACAATTTGTACCTGTAAAATAATCTCATACATATATATTATCCTTCTTGTGTCGAGTGTAGTATTGACAAGTAGGGATCGTTCTATCCGGGGAAATCAAGGGCATTTAATTCTCACAAAGCATTATAAATAAATATGGGGGAGTTTGGAAAGTGTATCTAAACATCTATATGTAACGAAAATTAAACCTAAAATTATTATTTACATATGATCATCTTCTCCACAAGAACACATAACACAAAAACACATACACATGCATTAATCGAAAATAAGAGATTCAAGGCAGCAATATTTCACATAGCACTTAGACAAATATAATTCCAATTCTAATTAGAGCCCTCAGTGGTTCATCTAATCTTTAAGACTTCTTAATTATCTAGAGTTGACTCAGCGTATAACCCCAAACATAGTATTAATCAGTTTAAAGATACTCAGCGTAGAAATTAAACACGATTAACACATAAGCACAATAAGTCGAATCAGAGACATGCAACAAGTATGGCGTTACCTCACCTTGCTATAATATGTAAATTTTCATGGTTATAAACGCCCTAATAAACAATCTAAATCACAGCAACTCAGCGTATGAAGCAATCTAAATTGTTTTAGTATATAAAATCGGCACCTAAGGAGAACCCACAAAGTCAGCCCTTAAGCACACAATTTGTGATGCACGAACTCATGAAAATTAATCAAATATCATCAAGAACATATATAAAAACATACTGCCCTAAACCTATTAATTACGAAATCAACATGCAAAATTATATACAATATATCATAAGAATCTTAAATCAAATTCAGCAATCACATATAAACCATGAATCAAATTCGCAATCAATATATTAATCCATAATAAAATTCGAAAATCCTTAATAAAGTATATATACAAACCAAAAGTTATAATCCAACAAATCATACAACATGATATTGTAATTCATACATAAAACTAAAGAAGCCATGAGTTTAGTCGAATCACACTTTAGAAGAACCTTGAAGATGCTTCAGCAAAGGATGAAATCAAAGATGAAAGGATGGTGCGAATTGTGTAGGTGAAGATGGTTTGGCACTATAGTTTCTGTATAGGATTTGTGGAGGCACTTTGGTAGAGTTTCGGCCAGAATTTTGTGAGAGAAAGAGATGATGTTTCAAGGGCTGTTGTGTGCTTTTTATAGGAGAGAGGAGGAGCTAGGGTTTCATCTTTTAATTTCAGAAGAGGCTGCATTAGGTTTCGGAAAAGGGAGCATTAGGGTTCGGCACAAAGTGTTTGTGTTGAATTCTTCTTCCTCTTTTCTTGCTTGGTAAGTTTTCTATTCCCACCGAATTTCCCTTGATATTTACTGAACAATTCCCCCTTTTCTTCTTGAGAAATTCGGCATAAAACCTAAATAAACTTGCATGGAATCAAGTCTAGATTCATTTAGGTTTTCTTCTTTTAATTTCAGAAACAAACTCTCCTACTTTGATCCGAATTCTTCTTCTCCTCTTTGTAAAATTCGGAATTAAGTCTCTTTCATGCTTGCCGAATTCTTCTCTTGCATTGCATGTGCACGGCATGCATTCCTTCTTTCTTGATCGACAAGCTTCATTGGCATGTGCTCGTCATGCTTTTCATTAAATCCAATTTCTCTTCTTTTAATTCCCTGAAAATAATTAAGAAAATAAATATATGTTAGGGAAATAATATTATGTATGCCGAATTTGGTTAGAGTAAAAGTTCGATTCCATTTAGGTTTCCTGGTTCAACAAGGAGTCCTACTTTCATTGAAACTCTTAAAACCTTCGACGTTTTCAGAAACCTCGAGACATTGTAGACTCCTAAACCGATTAAGACTCTTATTTGCATAAGGAGTCCTACTTTGTATCAAACTCTTAACTTAAGAATCCTTGTTCAAATCAAACTCTTCACAAATTCATCATATTTCAACATTTAAGCTCTTTTCATATATCAACTCAACCAAAGACTCCGACTCGATTAAACAACTCTATAAAACAATAATAAGGGATAAACAATTACATAAATGGGGGTAAAACACTTTAAGAACGTCGTATATTATGCTCCTATCAGGACCTGACAAGGCCGAGGCCATGCTTAAGGGCCAAAGGCATGCTGAGGCCGAAGCCAAGACGTGGCGGGGTGAGTGCATGGGCTTATAGGGCCGAGAGGGGCAGCGGGCCGGGCCGGGCCGGGCCGTGTGTAGGCCGAGGCCAGGGCAGGGCTAGGCGGGCGCGTGCGTGCCAAGTTCTAGAGACCGAGGCATGCCTCATTGTTTAGTTGTGGCGGAGCTGTTGTCCAAGCAGCGCGCAAGCCAAGCCAAGGCCGAAACCGAAGCTAGGCAAGGCTGGCTTTAGTGTGCGCAAGAGTGCCGAAGCCGAGGCCGGGCAAGGCGCATGACAGGACCCTAACCAGATTTCATCCTGAAATCCGGATAAGGTCCTGCGGGGACCACTTCAAGACTAACTCTATCGATAAATCGGTAAAGAAAATCTTAAAATAGACAACCCTAAAACCTGTAACAAATAAAAACACTTCTAAAACAATATCCAACCTCAACGCCTGGAGCCATCTGCTCCCCAAATCACAACAACTCCCATCATAACAATAAGAAATTCAACTTCTGTAATAGACATTAAAATTTATAGCAACACACGATTACCATATTTGGGTTATAACCCATAAGTAAACAAACTTTATTTTACTACAACTCACAAACGTATCAGAGTGACTATACGAAAGAAATATACTACAAGTAGGTTAATCAAGTAACCTACGATTTCTGACAGCGGAAGAGGAACTATAAGTTTTGCGTCCTTGTAGTACCGAACGACTCTACAAACTGGACAATTTAAAATAAAGAGCCCAGGGAAAGTAATTTAAAACATTAGCGTGAGTGGACAAAAATCAATAAATATAACTATATATTACTTTCCTTATTTTCATGAATAAAAACCATGATGCATGCTTCAACGAAAACTATTTATATCATATATCGATAATATAAAAACATCAACCCCGCTGGTTAAGAAACATATATATATCAGTGAGCCAATCCCATTGGCTGTTTAAAGAAATCACGTAAAATATAGGGGAATGTCAACCACCATATTATACAGAAACTCCAAGGCTAAGGGTCAGTCTCTAAGACTTTCTATAGCGTCCAACGCTAAACCTGTACACGTCGACCACCGAGCGTGAATCTGACCTATGTGGTCAAATCGTCACCTCGCGTGGGCTCAGACGACTAAGCTAGCTAGCATCAATAAACATATCTGGACCCTGGTATGGTGAAAATCTGAAAACAAAATCAAAGTACAATTCCCCCAATAAATCATAAATCAATACGGTCCCCGACCGCACTTTTGAGGCTTATAAATATACTTAAACATAATCATAGCCTCGTAGAAAATAAACGAAATCAACATATCGTATATGTCATGATATTCAAAACCAAGTGAAATCATATAATCATCGGAAATCTCAATTCCGGCTAAATATCTATATGTATATAGATTTTGATGATATCAAATTAATTGACTTAAAATGTAATCTGATTCAAATTTGATAAAAAGGAAATCAGCAATTAAAATAGATTATCGACATTCGATAATCTATATCACTTTCAAAATAAATCCATGAATATATAAATCCCAACGATATTAAAAGATTTATGCATGCATCAGTTTAAAACAAAAGTCCACTCACAGTACGATTAGGTCTGTCGCTGATCCGAGCTCTCCTCACGTCGAGTCTCCTCTCGATCTGAAAAAATATATATTTAGAATATTCCGAACTCGGAAATCGAACTATAAAAACTTAATTTACAGGGTCCTCACTCGTACGAAACTCTCAGTTAGACTTTACGCGTCAAGTTAAACCAGTTTACGACTGTTTATTCATTTACTAGCCACTTCGTCGTAAATTTCCATTTACTCGCAATTATTCTTCATTTAATGTGAGTTAAATAGTAAGTAATTTAGTTAAACAGTAACTCAAAATTACCAGGACAGTAACTTTCGAATTTATAATTTACCTTTTTACTGTTATTGTCTTACTTTTACCATTTACTATTTACTGAGTTACCATTTACTAATTACCATTTACCATTTAACCTTTTTACCTTTCAGGTTTACCATTTTACCCTCCGCCGCCGCCACAGTGGCAGCGCCGCCGTCGCTGCAGCAGCAGCTCCGCAACAGGGCCAAAATCACCTCCATTTCGTTCAGCACGACCGTCATAACCTCAGGAAAACACCTCACAACACCCGTGCAGCCGCCACCAACGGCGGCCAAAATCCCCAAATCACAAATTCTCCAAATTCCAACAATTCAACCATCAATTTACACAATTTCAGTTCCAAACAACATCACAAACTCAATTCCAACATTCAATTACACAAATTTCATCCTTAAAATCACCCAAATTCGAAAACCCCAAAACCCTACAAATTCCAATTCGAATTTCTCCTTACCTGTTCCAAATTGGCTACAACCCTTTGGAGGGTTTGACACACGTCTCTCAGACTTCAAGAAGGTGTACGGATAGCACCCGCTCGAGGCCGGAAAACGGAGCTCCGATCGGTCCAAGGCCGGACTGAAAGTCGCCCGCTGCGTCCTCCTCGGGCCACGACACGTGCTACGGCTGGTATAGAGAGGTAGAGGAGGAAGAGACGAACTCGATGCTGGGGTTCTTTCTCCCGATCATCACCGGACGGCGAAGACGCGTGGAGGCGGTGGTGATGTCAGTGGTTCGCGCGTCGGGAGGAAGAGAGGAAGAAAAGAAAGAAAAGAAAGAAAGAAAAGAAAAAGGAGAGAAAAAGAAAAAATTTCCCGTTTTCGGAAATTCCTTTTCCGATTATTTATACTCGACCAAATTTGGAAAGTTACGGTTTTTACATCGTAACTTTTTCATCCTAACTCCGAATTTAGTGTGCTACGTGTCCACGAACTCGTTTTAACGTGTTCTATTGATGAAGCTATTATCCAAGCACAAAGTACCTGTAAAACAACTTCATACACGTATTACCCTCTTGTGTCATCGTTAGTATAGGACAAGTAGGGATCGTTCAATCCGGGGAAATCAGGGCGTTCAATCACATAAAGCATTACAAAATCATATGGGGGAGTTTGAGAATTTGATTCTATATTCTACACGAAATTAAATCCTAAATTATATATTTACATGTGATCAACATCTTTCACACAATACACATCACACAAAACTCACATGCACATAACAAACCGATCAAACAACAATACGGCAGCAACTTTATTGAATCCGATTTCATGCAATTTAGTTCCAATTATAACTAGAGCCCTTCGTGGTTCATCTAATCATTCAAAACTCCTCAATTATTTAGAATTAGCTTCGTGCATAACCCTAAACATAGTGCTAATCAGTTTAAAGACACTTCGTGTAGAAATTAAACCAAGAAACACATAAGCACAATGAGTTGAATTATATTGGAAACAGGCAACAAGTATGGCGTCACCTCACCTTGCTTCAACATGCATATTTTCTGAATTACTCTATCCCTTAAAACCAATACAAGATAAATCAACTTCGTGTATAACTTACCTCATATTTGTGGTTAGGTAACATAAAGAATTAAACCCAAGATCAGCCTAGCTAAAGCTTCACTTAACCCTAAAACTTGTTGTGCATACGAATTCAGAAAATAAACCAAATAAAATCATCAAATCATCAAACAAAGTTACTGCCCTATTATCATACAATCAATTCGTCATATACATGTTCATCAATTAAACAAAAAGAAAACCAAAACACATAACAGAATTTCGGAAATCCAATGTAAAATTAATAAAACCAAATAACAAACCACAAATCCTTACAAACTTCATAGACAAAGTTAAGTAATTATACAGAAAATTACAAGCCATGAGAGTTGAGTGAATCACACTTTAAAAGAAACCTTGTAGAGGAATCGGCAAAGAGGATTCGGTGGTGATGATATGCGATCGGTGGTGGTGATGAATGGTGGAATTCGGCTTGTAAAAGTGTATGGGATTTGTGGTGCTAATTGGACAGAGTTTCGGCTAGTAAAAAGTGAGAGAGAAGAGATATTTTCTGTGTGAAAATCGTCAAATATATAGAGGCCAAAGGGTGGCTGCAACTAGGGTTCACAAAACCTAGTTTTTCTCAAACTTATCCTGCTGGTAGATTTGACCTTCGAGTGAAGATTCTGGAATATCTTTCTCTAGAAAATAGATATTGAGGTGATTCTAGTTGGGTTGGAAACTAGACTCCCGTAGGTTTCTATCCATATAAGGCTCGAACTCTGATTCATTGTGAGCTGTCCGGGAGAGTCCGTGGAATTTGGATGACGTGCACAGGAATTCTGCCGAATTTGATCAGGATTTGTTGCGATTTTCTTCCTCTATTTTCTGCCGAAAATTCCCAAGATAATGGCTGAATAATTGAGCAATATCTCTTTAGGTTTTCCATGAATTAATTCAGCCAAAAATCTTGCACAAAGGATGGAATTCAGTCCACATTCGTAAGCCAAATCCATGTAGAACTCGGTTTAGGTTTTCTTCTTTCGGCAGACTTGACCTTTGTGCATTCAAACCGGCATAACTTTTTGCTCAGGAAAGATTTTGCTGCGATTCCAAGTCTCAGAGAAACTAGACTCGTAGAGCTTTCCAACGGCGATGGCTTGTTCTCTGGTTCCAAGCGATGTGTCCCACAGAAATTTCGGAAGTCAGGACATAGTCCCAGGAAAATCCTGGTAGTCCCTGGATTGGTTTGCTCAAACTGCCAAGTTACAGCCTTCATTTGGGTGACTTCCCGAACTCCGATTGATCTGAAATTTTGACACAATACACTTTAGCTTGCCAATTAAATGCACCCAAATTTCATCAAATTTGGAAAAGGATTAGTTAGTTTAGCACGAGCCTCAAAATCACGAAAAAGGCATATTTTACTTTATTTCCAGATTTCTTTACTTAGTCATTTTTCTGACAATTAAGCACATTTTCTCCAAAACTCTACCAAAGGGACACTAAACTAAAATATGACTCTATCTTACAATAATAAGGGTTAAGCATTGGATAAATGGGGGTAAAAATATATTAAGAACGTCACATTTTATGCTCCTATCATCTATCCCAACGTAGCAAGAAAATTCTCGATAGACTCAAATTATAAAAAGTCAACTTTTAGGAATTTCATAACTGTAAAACAACTCCCTGGAACGTAAAAATAAAATAAAATTACTGAAAAGTTAAACACGGTTCGGGGCGTATCAATTCTCCCCTCCTTATAAAAATTTCGACCCCGAAATTTACGTACCTGTCAAAAGAAGATATAGGGGTATTGATGTCTCATTTGTTCCTCCAGTTCCCAAGTAGCTTCTTCAATGTCATGACTCCTCCAAAGCACTTTCACAAGTGGTATGGTTTTGTTTCTAAGCTCTTGCTCCTTTCGATCTAGAATTTTAACCAGTTGTTCTTCATAAGTCAAATCTTTCTTTAAACTAATAGGCTGCTCTTCCAAGATATGCGATGGATCGGCAATATATTTACGCAGCATGGAGACATGAAAGACATCATGTATCTTAGATAATTCAGAAGATAACTCTAACCGATAAGCAATTGGGCCAATACGCTCTGTAATCTCATACGGGCCAATATACCTTGGACTGAGCTTGCCACGCTTTCCAAAGCGAACCACACCTTTCCAAGGGGATAACTTTAAAAATACCCAATCACCCACTTGAAACTCAAGATCTCTTCGGCGGTTATCAGCATAACTTTTCTGCCTGCTTTGGGCAGTTTTGAGCTTATCTCTGACAACTTTGACATTCTCATTTGTGGTGTGGATGATATCTGGAGCAGCAAGTTCTTTCTCCCCCACTTCATTCCAGCAAAGAGGTGTGCGGCACTGCTTTCCATACAGGGCTTCAAATGGTGCCATGTCAATACTGGAATGGTAACTGTTATTATAAGCAAACTCTATCAAGGCTAGTTGCTCATCCCAATTACCTCTAAACTGCATTACACAAGACCTCAACAGATCTTCCAAGGTCTGGATGGTCCTCTTTGATTGACCATCAGTTTGAGGATGAAAGGCAGTACTAAAATGCAATCGGGTTCCCAAGGCAGACTGCAACTCTTTCCAGAATCTAGTAACAAAACGAGGTTCCCGATCAGATATAATGGATTCAGGTACACCATGGAGTCTCACTATCTCGTTCACGTACAATTCGGCCAATTTCTCCAAGTTGAAAGTTTTCTGAACTGGAAGAAAATGGGCTGACTTAGTCAACCGATCTACAACCACCCAAATACCATCATGCCTACTTTGGGTACGAGGTAGATCATAAACAAAATCCATGGTGATATGATCCCACTTCCATACAGGTATCTGCAAAGTTTGCTGCAAACCTGCGGGTCTCTGCCTCTCAGCTTTCACTTGTTGACAACTCAAATATCTATTCACGAAGGCCGCAATCTCCCTCTTCATATTGGGCCACCAATAGAATTCTCTCAAAGTTCGATACATCTTTGTACTACCAGAATGCATGGCATAAGCAGAGCTATGGGCTTCTTCTAGAATCTCTTGTTTAAGTATCTGATCATTTGGAACAATAAGCCTGTTCTTAAACAACAATGTCCCATCACTTTTACTGGAAAAACCTTCAGGTGAGCCACTCAGAGCTTTAACTCTTATTGACTCTAAGGATGGGTCCTCAAACTGCGCTTCTCGCACTTTATCAATTAAGATTGGTCTCACATGGAACTTGGCTACCAAAGCACCTACCTCATCCGTAGATAATTCAACTCCTGTAGCTCGCAACTCACAAATGAGTGGAACTTGAACTACCCGTAAATGTGATAAACTAGTGGAGGGTTTCCGACTAAGTGCATCTGCTACCACATTAGCCTTTCCTGGATGATATTCTATAGTGCAATCATAATCTTTAATCAACTCCATCCACCTCCGTTGTCTCAAGTTTAACTCTTTTTGAGTAAACACATACTGCAAGCTCTTATGGTCAGTAAAAAATTGACATTTGGCTCCGTACAGATAATGCCTCCACAACTTAAGTGTTAGAATTACAGCTGTTGACAGTACATATAGTACACCGCCAAGCACATCCGGCGACCTCGTGGACCGTGCAACCGGCATCGGGGGTCCTACTTCCGGCATCTAGCGAGTAGTCCAGCACCCCGGCTACATCTCCATGGTTCCACATCACCCTAGACTTTTCACCGTGTTTTGCATGTGTTCATCGTACCACATTGGAAACATGGTAAAGGAGGGAGCCTTCCTTCCCTATAAATAGGAGGCTTCCCCCTTAGTATTAAGGATCTTGGATCCAAGGCACTCCATCCTTGTAACCCAATGGCTTATTGGCCACGCCTACTGGATTCCAAGTGGACGTAGCCGTGCCCTCCGGTGGCACGGTGAACCACTATACTCGCAGTGTCCTTTATAGCTTTATTATTGTGGTTCTGCCAGGCCCCCGGGTTTGAGCAGAAACAATTGGCGCCGTCTGTGGGAAGGCTTACAAAAAGCTCTGTTGCTCTGCCGGCAAGCTACTGCCCAGACAACAGGTCCTGAATAAATTAGCAAGCTGCCCAGCTAGCCTGCCCAGCACCAGCAGCCCAGGACAGCGGGTCTGCTGGGAGCATCTCCCGGCCAGTGGCCCAACAAGCCCAATCCTGACCCGGTCAACGCAGGTCAGCATGGGTCAACACTCCCAATGCGGTTTACTCGCCCGTCTCACCCGTCATCACCATCTCCACCGGCCCTAGTGCCTCCGGTGGCTTCCTCTCCGGGCTCCGGTGCAGCACCTCCATCTTTCCCGGCCCGCAAGCCAGCATCCACGACGGCCAGCATCTCCCGGCCAATGGGTCAGCACCACCGGACAGTATCTCCCGGTACAGAAAGTCTGCCGGCCAGCACCGCTCAGCCTGACCCGCTCGACCCAGTCACGGTTCACCCGCGCGAGGCTCCGGTGCAGCACCTCCATCTCTCCCGGCCAGCATTTCTCGGCCCGCAAGTCAGCCCTCCCCGGTTTTCCTCTCCGGATACCAACGCCGGCGGCTTAGCTCTCCGGGCCCGCTGACGTCGTCCCCTCCGGTCGCCAGACGCTCTCCCTTCCAGGCATCTCCCCGTCTCCTCCCTCCACTCTCCCGGTGCAGGCTCCGAGGCTCTCCGGTCCGGGTGCTAGTCATCTCCTCCGAGACCGATCGACACCCGCGCCGGCGTCTTCCGCTCCGGGTGTCCCGACGAGCCTCCTTCTCCTGGCCCCGATGGCCGGACCGTCCGGGACCGATGGGTCTCCTGGCGCCGGGTCGCCTCCCCCTCCGGTACGGACACCTCTCCGCGGGCACCGATCGTCCACCTCTCTGGGGACCGGTAGCCTCCTTGCCGGTCCGGCTAGTCTCCGAACGGAAGCAGGAGAAGCCGGCCGGAGACGAGAGACGCGACCGAGAGGGCGTCCAGACGACGAAGAAGAAAACAGAGTAGAGGAGAGAGAGAAATTGGCGGGAAGAGGCAAAGTCAAAGCTGCATGTCCGGTCAGCATCCTCACCCCATGCAAGATGGGCCGGGCCGGGCTTGGGCAGCAGCATCGGATTGGGCTGAGCTGGGCAGTGTGGGCTGCAGCAAGGGACCAGATCTTGGGCCGGATCAGATCTGCAGCAAGGGACAGCTTCCAGCAGTGTGGGTCGTGGCAAGATGCTCTCTACACCCAAATATCTTCTCTGGACACCCACTGCTCCAGACAGTAAGATCAAGCTGCTCTCTACACCCGTAGACATTCACCGGGCAACTCGGGAATCATTCTCGCGTGCTATTCCAACACCCAGCAGCTTTCTCCGAAGCTAAGTATTCTAACTTATCTATTATTACTCAACGCGTGCTTCACCTGTGCATAATCTGTTGGGAAATATTGATAATTAGACATGTGATATCAGTGCTGCTCATATCATTATGCATCGATTGATCATCTCAGCATTGCAATGCATCGCATATCAGTATGCACCATTGCACGCATATCATTATGCGCTTATCAGTGCTGTGCATATCATTATCCATCGGTTGATCATGAACGAGAGCCGAAGCTCGCATGCAATAATAACCCTACAAAAATATCGTTAGTAGTATGAGTAAGTAGGGATCGTTCTAGGCCGGGGATTAAGGGTACCTGAGATATGAAATTGTTAGACAAATATATACAAACATATATACAAAATCGTCACATATGGGGGTGAAAAGATTCGGCAGCTAGGCTGCCCTAAACTACACACGGCACAATCTTTAAAACAAGAAATTCCTAGGTTCGGCAGCAAGAAGGGCTGCCTCTAAATCATGCATAAAAACAGAAATAAAAAAAATCCTAAATTACTATATACAAGGTTGGTCGACATTCTTCCACAAATTACTAACACAAAAGCACTCAAAACACATAGCAAAGTTATAAGATAAGACACGGCAAGAGCACACAATATCCTAGATCCGACTTAGTTCCAACCTAATTAGCTCCTTATCGGTTTACTAATCGATTAAAACTCTCAAATACTTCAAGATTAACTTATCGTCTAACCCTAAAGTTATACTAAACACATTTGAGAACACTTATCGTCGAAATCAAACATGCAAAGTAATTAGGCACAAGGTCTTTTTAGTCGGAAACATATCAATCAAGCAAGGCGTCACCACTTCTTGTTAACATGCATAGTCATTTAAACCACTCTAGTCCTATTATTGACGGATACAAGACCAATACTCAAAACACATCGCGAATATGCTAAGTACCAATCTTTGAGGCACACGGATTTAAAGACTAAACCAAGAACGAATTACTAGAATCAGAGTGAACATGCTTGCCTATCTAATCCTACACTACTACAAAAAACTCAATACACAACACAATTCAGACAACACTTTGAAAGTTACATGTTGTGTGAATGACTGAACTGTTTCACACAACCTAAAGTGAATAATTTGTGTTGTATGATGGTACATATTTTCCATATTCTGAAAAACATTTTTCCAGATTTTGTCACACAACTCTGACATACATTTTCTGTTGTATGATTAATGAAAATCTTGGCGGCAGAACTCCCTCCGACATTGAAACTCAAATTTGGGCAAGGTCTAGATGGACAGACAACAAAGTTATTGTTTTGTGTTGTGTGATAATGTCACATCCTGCATTAGGTGTCACGAAGTGCAAAGTGACAAATACTTGTACAACAGAATTTCGTAGTTTTGTTGTATGACTTGTTTTGCTTGCCATTCCCCACATTCATTTTGGCTCCAATGGCTTGGGGGTAGTATTTCTCAAAGCGGGAAATTTGCCTCCATCGTTTTTTGGTTTTGAAAACATACATGTGTTATAATTCTCACAACAACTGTTTTTAATTCTGTTGTGTAATTGTTTTTAAGCTTCTACAAGAACACACCTATGGAATACCTTGTGTAAAGAAAAAGAAATTGGTACAACAGTTTAAAAGTTTTTAGTTGTATAAAGGTTAAACCTAAGTTCATGTTAAACTTGCCAAATTTTTGGTTGGCGGCAGATTTCCCTCTTTTACCAAAACATTTGAGCCAAATCATACATTTTATTTTGGTTGGCCTCAGCTCTCCGTCTCTCCGTCTCTCCCCATCACCCTAAACTCTCTGAAACTGGCCCGCTCCTCCTCTCTCTCTCTCAGTCTCTCCGTCTCTCCCCATCACCGGGAAATTAGGGTTTCATTATTTCAATATTGCACAACCCTTTTCTTTCTTTCCTTTTCTCTCCCGGCTGCTTCCCTTCAGAGTCGGCTTTCTCCGCACCTCCTTCACCTTCAGCTCCTTCTCCTCCCTCTGGCAGCCCCTCCTCTCCAACCTCCTCTCCCTCCACACCTCCATCTCCTCCGTCTCCGACTCCCCTCACTGGGCCCAGAACCCCTTCCTCTACACTCTCCTCCCCAACCTCCTTTCCACTCCCCAACCTCGACATGGCCGCCGCCTCCCTCTCCAACCACCTCCGCGACCTCGACCTCCTCCTCAGATCCGGCGTCCCCCACCACTCCAACGCCATCGTCTTGTCCCACCCGCCTCCCGGAAGCAGGTCGTCTCATCGAAGCCGCCACCGTTACCATCACCGTCACCGTCACCAGTGGCGCTCAGGACAACCTCACTCCTCCCCCCTCAGGCCACCTTGAACCCTAGACCATGGCGTCCTTCAAGTAAGCTCAGGTCTCTTTATTTCTCTCTCTCACCGTGATCTCCTTCTGAACTCTCGGACTCGACGGCCGCCTCATTCGCGCACTGAACAAGAAAAAGATGCTCAAGCCTGGTGGCGAGAGCAAAGACTGGTTCTGGAAAGACCTTTGCTTATCTGCTCCCTCTGCTTCAGAAGCTCTTCACTGCTTCCGAGGAACCAAACAAGAAACTCGCTCCTCGGGCCGTTGTTCTGGTCCCAACTAGGGAACTTTCTCAGCAGGTTTAACTTTTCGGCTTCGATTTCGTGTAATGATCTTAAATATATACTGCTGTTTTGGATTAATTTGAGAGCTTATGGTGTGTTTTGCAGGTTTATAAGGAGGTCAGGTCTTTGATTGAACTGTGTAAAGTTCCATTGAAAGTGGTGCAGCTGACGAGCAACATACCTACTTCTGATTTGGTTGGTTCAATTTCTTTTTCTTCCAAGTTACCGATATTTTTACGTGTTAAAATTGTTTTTCTAACTGTTTGTTTTGTCGACAAATGCAGCGCGGGCCGCCTGAGATTCTGGTCACGACGCCAGCTTGTGTAAAGAAGTGCTTGTTGGATGGTGTTCTCCAAGCAACCGCAGTTGGTGATTCACTGGAAATGCTTGTGCTTGATGAGGTGAGTGGCCATTTTGCTTGCTGAGAAGTTTTATTATTCACAATATTGTGTCGCTTGAGCTTGAGCTTGATTTAGTTCATCTCTTTTTTGAACACACATAGATCTGAAGTTGGTATGACTAAATTTGAGTACAAGTGACTAAAGCATGTTGATCTTGTTGTATTTTCAGCTAGGAGGCCCATTCATCCCTCTCAAAACTGGAAGGAGAGATGGTAGAAGGAGCAGAGCCGAGATCCTTGAGGAGTACCTTCCTGACCACAATGAGAGCATGTCCACTGTGCTTGAAAATTTAGAGGGATTAGAAATATAAATTGGACCAGTTATGTGGAAGTAATGTGTTTTAGATAGAGTTACATTACAATTAATGTATTTGTTCAATTGCTCCATGCTGCCCAGTTCATGCCCTCTTCTCAAATATATTTGCCTTGCTAAATATTTTACTCATTATATGCTGCTTGAGCTTGTGGAGTAATTCTGTTTTCTAGCCCAATACATAATTGATTATGTAGTGACTTGTGACTTGTGCTTTTTTGTTGCCAGGAATCATGTTGGAATTTCGGGTAAAGGCAGTTTAGTTGTTTCTGCTCCAGGATCATATGAAAGGTAATACTGATGCTTTAGTATCAGCGTAAAGTATTTGCTCAGATAGTTAGATATACTTCAAAAGGTAAAGTATTTGTTACAACATAATACTGATACTTTTGTATCAACATGGTTTCAATCCTGTGATATGGTCAATTACCTTTCTGGGTTTAGTTGGATTGCTTTCTCTGTCTGTTTGTAACTTCATTTGTCAGTTCGTGCTTAACCGCATTTTTACAGCTTAAGGACCTTAACTAGTTTGGTTTTCATTTTGAAAATCTGATCCTAACTTATTGAAATGACTTCTTGGATTGTTTATCCATCTATCTAAGTACACGCCCTTAGTTCTTGAATAAAATCATGTATTTCTTTCTCCATCTGTTTGTAAGTCTGGGGCACTTGTATTTTTTTCTCTAGCTTATCAAAAGAGTCCATGATACTTGGATTGCTTTCTCTATCTGTTTGTATGTCTGTGATACTTGTATTATTTTCTCCAGCTTATCAGTGATTTTGTAGTACAAGGCCCTAACTATTAATAGCTGAGCGGCTTAGACTGTAGTTCTAGCTGCTCTCATTAGCTTCTTGAGCGGACTCCCTGTCCGCATCCTTGTATTTTGTTTTTCTTTCTAATAAAGCTGGTTTTTTTTTTAATGGTACGTTGTCATGCTATTTGTTATTAAGCTGTAAGATGTTATAGTACCATGGGCTCAGCCAAGCTTATAGCTAGTAATACCATGATAGTTGAAGGTACCTCTTGAATATTTGGGATTATGTTATTTCTGGGCATTTGTTTCTCTGTTTTAGCCTTAATGTAAGTCCAAAACATGACATTAAATTTGCTTCTTTGGTCAGGTGAGAGTCAATGCTTTGCTATGTTTAGGAGAGCTGATTTTTGCACTTGATAAGCGTGCTATTCTAGATATATTGCAGACAATTCAGCGATGTACAGCCGTTGACCGGTCTGCTCCTACTCTTATGTGTACTCTTGGTTTGTCAAACTCAATCCTTAAGCAGGTAATTCTTATCAATATTGATTCTTGTCTTTTCGCATCCTTGGTAGCTTCTACTCTGATATTCTTGTGTACAGATATAAGTACAACTTATTTTCCACAATTCATCATTTTCAGCATGGAACAAAGTTTGTTGCAGTGCATGTCCTCCCAATACTCATACCACTACTCACTGCCCAGCAATTAAATGTTCAGCAATTTACTAAGTATATGCTTTTTGTAAAGGATCGATATTCTGAGGTTTTAACTTGATGTATTGTGCTTCTCCAGCGTTAAACCTGACGCCAAGTAGGGTTGGCCTCAATTTTATTGATCTAGCCAAACAGCTTTCTAGGTTTTTAGAACAATTTTCAGCTTTTGATTGTAGCTAGGAATGTAGCCAGCTAGGTAGGAAAATCGCTAGCAGCTTTTAAACTTGTGTATGTGGTAGAGGGTGTGCAGCTTGTAATCATAGCTAGGAATGTAGCAGCTTAGGCTATTTTCATGTATGTGGTACAATGGTCACTTGAATGAAATGTATTGAAGCTTAATTTATATGCAATAATTTCGATCAGTATTTTTGCGGTAATGGTGCATGTTTTGTACAACAGTTTACATGCTTTTGTGTTAAATCTGTTGTATGTTTGAAGCTTAGACAACATTATACAACAAGATAATTAGATGCTCAAATCAGTTGTGTGAATCATACAACTCAATAAATATGAAACGAAACCAGTTGTCTGAATCAGACAACTAAATAAGTGGGAGATGAAATCTGTTGTGCGAATGAGACAACAGAATAAAATTGTAATATTCTGTTGTATGTTTAAAACTTACACAACATAAAAGTATGTATATTCTGTTGTATGAACTAGACATGTCAGTGCAGCGAATGCCAAGCTAGCCATGGCATGACATATAAGTTGTACAACAGAAATTATAAGTTGGTTGTTGGACGTTTCATCACACAAGCTCGAGATATACAACGGTTTTTCCGAACTTACACAACGGTGCAGCACCGTTGTGTATTGAGTTTTTTGTAGTAGTGCTATCTCTTTACTTCATATTTTCATTACAATTTAGCATGCAATTCGAAACTTATCTTTGAAATTCCTTATTAATACCATAAGAATTAAATTAACATGCATCATTATAAAACCAAATTCACAATTGTTTTTCACATGGACATGAAAACACAATAACCAAACATACATATGAGTTTCATAGACAAAACTACACATAACTACATAAAAACTATTACAAACCAAGAGTAGGGGGTAGATCACACTTTTGCAGACACCTTTGAGGGCTTCAAGTCGTGTGGATCCAATGGAAAGTGGTTCGGTGGTGGCTGGATGAATGATGGAGACAATCGGCAGGATTTTTATGGTGGTGGTGGTGGCTTTTGGTTTGTGTTTTTATGTAGGATCTTTGGCTGAAAATTGGTAGAGCTTTGGCTAGGGTTTTTACTTTAGAATGTGACAAGTTTTTCTGTAGGAAAAGTTGGGTATTTATAGGGAGAAACTAGGTCTTTGCCGGCAGCCTCATCTTGTACAAGGAAAAACAAAACCTAATGGGATAAGGTTTGAAACCTTCCTTTTTCTAGTTCAACTAGGTTTTCTTTTTCTGAATTTTTCTTCAAGGCTTGGGCTTCACATCTTCATGGACTTCTTGTATGATCATTGGACTTCAATTGACAGGCCTTGATCCATCGAAAATGCCCCAAATGCCGGCAGCACTCAAAGGCAGCAAATCTGCCAGAATCGGCAGCTTCTCCTAGCTTGACTAGGAGAACTTGTTTCTTCATGTTTTTCTTCAATGCCATGGCCAAGTGTCGTCCTCCTTCCTTCCATATGCTTAGAATGTCTTCACAAATGCTCTTGTACATCATATGGTTCATCGAAATGAAGCACTTGTGAAAAGGAAGCAATTAGTCCCTGGAATCGGCAGCTTTGACCTTGTCGCAGTAATTCCGGCATATCTCCACCTTCTGAGCTCCGATTGATGCGATTCCAAGTCTCACGTAAACTAGACACATAAGGCCATCTCCCCATAAAACAGTTCGATCAAATTCCTTGTGAATCGACGGGGATGATTTTTCGAAGTTGAGACAAAGTCCCAGGAAAATCCTGGAAGTCCCTGGATTGAAATGCTCGGACTGCCGTTTTGCAGCCAACTTTTGGGTGGCTTCCCGAACTCCGATTGATCTGAAATTTTAACACAACATTCCTCAGTGTATGAATATTAAGCACACCAAATTTCGTAGAATTCGGACAAGGATAGATCATATTTGTACTCGTCACAAAATCGCGAAAAAGACATGTTTTGCACTATTTTCCAGATTTCTCATACTTAGTCATTTTTCGGACAATTAAACACATTTCACCAAAACTCTACCAAAATTGACACTAACTATATTATGACTCGATCTTAGATAAATAAGGGTTAAACAAAGCATAAACGAGGGCATAAGCATATAATATCGTCGCACATTGTGCTCCTATCAACTACCCCACACTTATCCTTTGCTAGTCCCTTAGCAAACTAAATAAAACTAAGACTCAAACTACTATTGCCCCTAACAATTTGTCTCAGGCTCGTATGTACACATAGCTTTCAAGTTAATGCATGAGAATTATGCTAAACACGAAAATTCCAAGTTTCATGAACATGTAGCATCAATAAGAACATATAAGAGCAAAAGGTAAGCATGTAAACATGTTAAAGCTAATTCAAATCACCTCACTAGGCATACTCTCTTCTTTTCTCTCGAAGCATGGTTATTCACTCATAAGTATATGCAAGCGAAAGATCATGAAATACAAAGAGTGACTTGCATATATTAACGAAACAAAAGCACTTTGTGAATTTTGATGGAAAAACCTCATATGATAACTATATGCACCAATGAACCAAAACCATATGCTTACTCTTGAGATAATCTCCACAATCAAATTTTTAACCATCTTAAGAATCATGAAAAAGATCAATCAAAGGGTTGTAATGGGGCTAGGCTAAGAGGTATTCGATATTTGGATAAGGAGGGTCAAAACGTCACCGTGCGCTTTAGCAAAGCTCGCATCTCCTTATGTCTTCTCGCCGAAAGGGTCAAATTTCATCTTGTTGGACCCATACTTCATTCTTTTCTTCCCATAAAACATTACAACAATACTCAAGACAATAGCCATGCACAAAAATTTTTATTTTTCAAACCTATGCCGTGCCTTCTTCTTTTTCTCGGCTCCTTTTCTTTTTTTCTTTTTAATCTGAGCTTTTTTCTTTTCTTTTTCTTAAGGCACGGCATGCATACATTTTACATACAAATTATGGCTAAGTCTACCACACACTTGTTCTTCATCACACACGCGAAAACGCCTTCAAAAATCAAGCTTTGCCAATACTTTGATCAAGGGTAAGGGCACAACTATACTAAGCTCATGGAAAGTGTTTAAGGATGATGAAAGAAAAGGCTCAACATAGGCTCAAAGGGGTTTACTAAGGTGTCCCACGACGGGCTCCAATAGGGCTCATGCTTTATTTGGCTTTGGTGGTAAACCTAAATGATCTTTATTCAATCACATTCAAAATCAAGGTATTTTATGACATAAATGTTTGGAAAATCAACAAGAGTAAGTTCTAGCATACTAGAGTTCATTAAAAAGCTATGGCACATAGTCATCGAATAATCAAAGAATTATGAAGTTTCATGCTTCCTACGAATCTATCGAATTTTTATCTTTTTATCGCTCAAGAAGAAAGCAATTTGGCACAAAAGCTCACATAGGTTATAATCGAAATAAACTAGCTAAAACATGCATGCTTATTAATCAACAAGTCCTACATACTCCTACCAATGCACAAAATCCATGAAACTTACAATTTTAAAAGTATGCACAACCATCATCTATGTATGCAAAGAGGAGAAAAACATCATTGACATATTAGGGGCATCCTAAGACTCGAAACAAGCAAATTTAAACACTCTATTTTTGTGTTACAATTTTCTGAATTTTTCTAAACTAAACACACAAAAGCAAAAACAAAAACGGAATACGTTATCCCACCCCACACTTAGAAAATTACATTGCCCTCAATGTAAGCACAAAACAATATCAATGAATTTCCTAAGCATGCAATAGTCTAACATATACCAACATATCATCACTAATAAAAAAAAAAGAGAAGGGTTAAGAAAATTCAAACTCTCGGTGATGGCACCTTCACTTTTCTTTGATCGACATGGGTTGCCTCCCAAGTAGCGCTTTGTGTTTATAGTCCATAGCCTAGAATTTTCACCGTGTTTTGCATGTGTTCATCGTGCTCCAAAACAACTCAAATCGGCAAGAAGAAGTTCGATGAGAAGATCGTTGCATGAGGTGTCCGATTCGGCATTGTGGAATAGCAGCCTATCCGATTGTAGTGCACTCTGCGTGTCCAGTGAAGTTGGCGTGTCCGGCTGTTCTGCTTGCGTATCCGGCGTATCCGGCTGGCTGCTCTCGGTTACTGGTTGTATCTGGTCAATCCTGCCGGCAATGGCAGGTCCGGCAGGCGGTTCAGCAGCAGCAAACGTGGGAGATGGTGGCTCGGCAGGGTGGCTTGTATCCGGCAAGGTATTCGGCAGTGTGGTCCTTAAGCTGCCGGCAATGGCAGGTTCGGCAGCTTGACATGGTGGTGGTGTGGGGGTGGTGGGAGGCTCGGCAACATCATGTGGTGGGGGGTCATGGACATCGGTTTCATCATTTAGGGGCTCAAATGGCTCGTAGTACGGCTTGAGTCTATGTCCATTTACCTTGAATATGTTTCCCGTAACTTCATTCCGAATCTCTATAGCTCCATGTGGAAACACTTGAAGAACAATGAATGGTCCGATCCAACGAGAGCGCAACTTACCCGGAAAAAGTTTGAGTCGTGAAGGATACAAGAGAACTTTTTGACCAACTTCAAACTCCTTCCGTCGAAGCATCTTATCATGAGCAACCTTAGTCTTTTGCTTGTAAATCCATGTGGCTTCATAAGCTTCATTCCGTATTTCTTCAAGTTCGTTGAGTTGAAGCTTCCTATGAAGGCCGGCCTCATCAATGCTCATGTTGAAAGCCTTCACCGCCCACCATGCTCTATGCTCAAGTTCAACCGGTAAGTGACATGCTTTGCCATATGTTAACCGAAAAGGTGACATACCTATCGGTGTCTTGTATGCCGTCCTATAAGCCCACAAAGCATCATCGAGACGATCACTCCAATCCTTCCTTGAAGGTCCAACGGTCTTCTCAAGTATTTGCTTGATCTCTCGATTACTTACCTCGGCCATGCCACTAGTTTGGGGATGATATGGTGTAGAAACTTTATGTGTGACTCCATACTTCTTCAATAAGACTTCAATGGTGCGGTTACAAAAATGGGATCCTCCATCGCTAATCAAGACTCTTGGAACTCCAAAAAGTGAAAAGATGTTGGTCTTGAGAAACTCGGCTACCACCTTAGCATCATTGGTGCGTGTGGCCTTGGCTTCAATCCACTTTGACACATAATCCACCGCAAGCAATATGTAGAGAAAGCCCTTACTTGAAGGAAACGGTCCCATGAAGTCAATCCCAATGGCATTTGATCTCTTGGTCCAATATTCCACATTCTTTGGCATCGATCACATGACTTACAAAACATGTACGCATCTTTAAAAATTATAGGCCAAAAGAAACCACAATTAAGTACCTTCAATGCCGTCTTCTTAGCTCCAAAATGACCTCCACACGCCTCACTATGACAAAAAGCAAGGATGGAACGATGCTCATTCTCCGGCACACATCTTCTAAGCACTTGATCACCACATTGCTTCCATAAGTACGGATCATCCCACAAGAAGTGTCGAGCTTGCTTCCTTATTCTTTGTTGATGGTGGTTCGGCAACTCCTTGGGGAATCGGCGTGTGGCTAGAAAATTTGCAATGTCGGCATACCAAGGCTCAAGTACTTCAAGTCGAAAAAGTTGCTCATCTGAAAAGGACTCTAATAGGGGCAGCCGATCCACATCTTGTACAAGGCGACTCAAATGATCGGCCACAACATTCTCTACTCCTTTCTTGTCTTTTATCTCAATGTCGAACTCTTGAAGCAAAAGAATCCATCGAATAAGCCTCGGCTTAGCATCCTTCTTCGTCATAAGATATCTCAAAGCGGCATGATCACTATAAACAATAACTTTGGAATTCAAAAGATATGATTGAAATTTTTCCAAAGCAAAGATTACCGCTAAGAGTTCCTTCTCCGTTGTTGTGTAGTTGAGTTGTGCATCGTTGAGAGTCCTTGAAGCATAGTAAATGGCGCATGGCTTCTTCTCAATTCGTTGTCCAAGTACCGCTCCAAGTGCATAGTCACTAGCATCACACATCAACTCAAACGGCTCATCCCATCTTGGTGGCATCAAAACTAGCGCCGTACACAATCTTTCTTTCAATCGGCAAAATGCCTCTTCACAAGCCTCCGACCACTCAAACGTCACCTTCTTTTGTAACAAGTTGCTCAATGGCTTGGCAATTGAAGAGAAGTCTTTGATGAATCGTCGATAAAACCCCGTATGGCCAAGAAAACTTCTCACATCTTTTACACACCTAGGGCTCGGCAATGCTTGTATTAGCTCCACCTTGGCTTTGTCAACCTCTAAGCCTCTTGCCGAAATTATGTGCCCTAGAACAATGCCTTGCGTGACCATGATGAAGTGACACTTCTCCCAATTGAGCACAAGATTTGTCTCTACACACCTCTCAAGTATCTTCTCCAAGTTCCCCAAACATGCATCGAAGGTGCCTCCATACACACTAAAATCATCCATAAATACTTCGATAATGTCTTCAATAAAATCCGAGAAGATAGCATACATACATCTTTGAAAAGTGCCGGGTGCGTTGCAAAGTCCGAATGGCATCCGCCGATAAGCAAACGTGCCAAATGGACAAGTAAAAGTGGTCTTCTCTTGATCGTCCGGGTGTATCATGATTTGATTGTAGCCACTATATCCATCAAGAAAACAATAGTAAGAATGACCGGCTAACCTCTCTAGCATTTGATCCATAAACGGCAAAGGCATGTGATCCTTCCTCGTTATAGCGTTGAGCTTCCTATAATCAATGCACATCCGATGACCGGTTACAAGTCTTTGTGGCACAAGCTCATTCTTCTCATTCTTGACAACCGTTACACCACTCTTCTTTGGCACTACTTGCACGGGAGATATCCACTTACTATCCGAAATTGGGTAGATCACCCCACAATCGAGCAACTTGATAATCTCTTCCTTAACAACTTTCATCATGGGAGGGTGAAGTCGACGTTGAGCTTCCTTTGTCGGCTTAGCTCCTTCTTCTAACAAAATACGATGAACACAAGTAGTAGGGCTTATTCCCTTGATATCCGCTAAGGTCCAACCTATGGCGGTCTTGTACTTCTTAAGCACACATATTAAATCCTCTTCTTGCTTCTCACTAAGCATTGAAGACACAATAACCGGAAGTGTGTCTCCGTCTCCAAGATAAGCATACTTCAAGTGACTAGGGAGTTCTTTAAGTTCTAACTTTGGGGCCTCTTCCACACTTGGTCGAAATTTTGTTGTGGCACTTGGAATTGACATGAACGAATTAAAGGTTTGGGCATAGGGCCGAGCCTCTAGCTCGGCACAAACTTTCATCACACTTGGCTCTATCATAAATGGCTCGGCAATGGTGCCTTGCTCGGCACTTCTTGGCTTGGCCGGCTCTTCTTCCTCATTCTCACGCACGATTCGTTCTCCCCTCTTGTCAAATCCGACCCCTTGCTCAATCGCTAATTGCTATGCGTCGAGCGAGGTCGACATAACTTGCTCGACCTCCTCCAAAACATCAATGGCACAACCCTCCTTCACATCAACATTGGGGAATCTCATGGCATCAAACACATTGAACTTGATCACCTCACCATCAAATTCCATAGTTAGGTTGCCCTCGGCCACATCTATCTTTGTGCGCGCGGTCCTCATGAATGGTCGCCCTAAAAGCAATTGAGTGTTGTTGACCGGCGAATCCTCCATCTCAACCACATAGAAATCGGCGGGGAATATCAATTGGTTAACTTACACCAACACATCCTCTACATAGCCCTCCGGATATTTGCTTGAGCGATCCGCAAGTTGAATGATGACATTATCCTTCTTGAGAGGCCCTATACTCAACGATTGATACACATTGAGTGGCTTGACATTGATCGATGCTCCCAAGTCCAACATAACATCTTCAAACCGAGTATTGCCTATGACACAAGGCACATTGAAGCTTCCCGGATCCTTCATCTTTGGTGGCAACTTCCTTTGAATAACGGCCGACACCGTCTCGCTCATGGTTACCACACGAGTCTCTCTAGTATGCCTCCTTGCCGTGCAAAGCTCTTTCAAAAACTTAGCATACTTCGGTACTTGCTTAATGCACTCCAACAAAGGGATGTTGACTTGCACTTTCCGGAAAATCTCCAACACCTCCTCATCGGACTTATCTTTCTTCGTTCTAGCAAAGTGAGAAGGGAATGGAATGCTTGATGATGACACACCTCCCTTACTTGCTTGGCTCGGCAACACCTCATTCTTGGATGTTGCGGGATCGTACTCAAGCTCGTTGCGCAGCCCCTTATCTTTCATATCATGGCCGGCGTCACCCTTCTTCTCGGTTGCACTTCTGCCCCTCTCGGTAACAACACTGCCGGCATCATCATCATCATGCACGGCAACACTCCTCTCGGCTCCCTCATTATGGCTGCCGGCAATGACAGGTCCGGCAGCCCTCTCGTCATCCCCAAGGCCCTTGAAAGTCACTCGCTTCTTCTTTGGACTTGTTGGAGGAAACAACTCTCTTCCGCTTCGAGTTTGAATCACTTTTGCTTGCTCGTTCCTCGGATTGGGAATCGTATTGCTTGGCAACTTCCCTTGCTCATTGAATCTTCCCATAAAGTCTACAACTTGGCCCATTTGAGTCTTGAGCTCACCAATGTCCTTTTGATGATTTTGTTGCCCCGCGAGTAATGCTTGAGTAGCACTTGATAACGATTGAAGCAAAGCATCGTAGTTCGGATTGCTCGGTGCGGCTTGGCCTTGGATAGGCACGGCTTGGTTTTGGTTTTGGTTCGGCACTGCCCCATAAACTCCTTGGTTCGGCATGTATGGCTGCCGAGGCACAAATGGTGGCCTCGGTGCAAACGGTGCTCCTCCCTCTCTCGGTTGCATAGGTGCCCTAAGCACGTTGTCGTTGTTTGCCCATCGAAAGTTAGGATGATCATTGAACCTTGGATTGAAATTTCCAAAACGTTGGCCTCCTTGAAAACCAATTGCATTGCACTCCTCTACTCCCTCATTAACTCCAAATTGAGGGCATTGTTCGGTCTCATGTCCCTCGGTGCAAATTCCGCAAACACTAGCATGCTTCTTCATCAAATTACTCACCAAGTCGGTAAGCTTGTCCACTTTCTCCTCTAACTTTAAGCTCGAAGACGTCTCATGCACTTTTTCACTCCTTTGCACGTTCCCTCGTGCCATGCCAAATTGTTGGTTGTTCAAAGCACGAACTTCCAACAAACTTCTTGCCGCACCGGCGTTTAACTGCAAAAAGCTACCTCCCGCAGCCGAGTCAAGAAACTCTCTCTCCATGACGCGCAATCCCTCATAGAAATATTGTAGCAAGAGTCCATCGCTAATGCCATGCGATGGACACAAAGAAACTAGGGACTTGAACCTCTTGTAGTAGTCGAAGAAAGTCTCATCTCCGGCTTGCTTCACACTTGTTATTTGCTTCCTCAGATCAGTGATACGTGAAGCAGGAAAGTACTTGAGCAAAAACTCATCCATCATAGTACTCCACGAAACAATGCGACCACTAGGCACCTCAAACAACCACTCCTTCGCTTGATCTTCTAGAGAAAACGGAAATGCCTTCATCTTGAAGTGTTGCAAATCGGTCCCTCTTGGACACATAGACTCCGTGGTGAAGTTAAACCACTGTAGATGCTTGTTAGGGTCCTCACTTGGCATCCCATAAAACGATTTCAGCTTATGGAGGAATCCACTCCTCAATTCAATCTCTCCAGTCTTGTCAGGTTCCAAGGGAGGATAAGTGATATTCGAAGGAGCAACTCCAGCTCCAGCAACATGACCATTCTGTGATCTGATTGATGCCATGATCTCTTCTTCTTCCTCTGAATCGGCAAAGGCTTCAAATTCAGGATTCTGAAGATCATAAGACGATGACACTACTGATGGTGAGCTCGGCCCTGAATCAGATACGGACGGAACTATAGGGGAGGACGGCAAGGATGATGACACTGATGAACTGGTTGGTGACGATGGTGGTAATGGCACAAAACGAGCAATAGCGAGTTCTTGGTCTAAACGTTGCAAGCGGCCTTGAAGATCTCTTGTCCAAATACTAGATTCGGACATGCACTATTACTGAAATTTGCAACATTTAAACAAGTTAGAACCTCGTAAAGAAATAGAAGGCAAGAATATACATCATTACAAGCCACGGCATTGGCAATTACATTATCATATTTCAAACAATGATAAACATATATAAACATTCGGCAAGGCAAAGAAATTCACGGCAAAGCATAACATACAATCGGCAATAAGGAGCAAAAATCGGAAAATTTTATGAGCAAGTAATCACTAAATCTAATTTCTTTTAAATTTGTTCTAACTCTCGAAGTACGTGGAGCAGAGGAGATAACGGTGCAATGGACTGATACAGGCCTCGGTAGTATCATGCTTAATCCGATATACCTCAAGAGTTTGAACCACACAACATGTTTTATCTTCGAAGAAAATAGGCCACATATGTCAAGTTATGTTCTAGCGTCTAAAGTGAGGTGATGCTTCGGCACAAGCTGTCGACTAGGTCATGCGGATTTTACGTTTCAAAGGTCATTAAAATCACGGAGGGCGAACTCCCTACAGGAACCAGGCAGGACTCGTTGTTGGACACCACGGAGGGCGAACCCCCTATCGACTCACTCACCGAGAATGAACATCAGTCTATGGGCCTTGAGATCTAGTTAAACAAACCTGAGAACCATATCTATGATAATAACTTCCCCATACTTTGTAAAACAAACACGGATCCCTAGCAGTCTACAAGTGTTGATTAAAACCGCCCTCAACCTCATGGAAGTAATACTATTACCGAAGAAACGCTTATATGCGTGGGGGGGAAGTATCCCGCGTTTCCCAATCTACATAGAAACGGCCTCCGACATAGCACCATTCACATGAAGGGTTTTGGTTATGATCAACAAAAGTGGCTTCACCTACATCTTACACTTTAGAAACTACAATAAACTCAAACATACACAACACTATCAACTCCCTAGAAATTAAACTAAATGATTACCAATCATACAACAATATACATCATGCAACTTTCGAAATTTAAACTCTACATGCCCAAGCATATTTCTACTTTACAAAATCCCAAAATAAAATTAAAATTACAAACTTTACAAATTCACAACAAAAATTTCCAGCAAACATATATACACAACAATATCATAAAACAAGCTTTTATAATCCCCGGCAACGGCGCCAAAAATTGAACGAGAGCCGAAGCTCGCATGCAATAATAACCCTACAAAAATATCGTTAGTAGTATGAGTAAGTAGGGATCGTTCTAGGCCGGGGATTAAGGGTACCTGAGATATGAAATTGTTAGACAAATATATACAAACATATATACAAAATCGTCACATATGGGGGTGAAAAGATTCGGCAGCTAGGCTGCCCTAAACTACACACGGCACAATCTTTAAAACAAGAAATTCCTAGGTTCGGCAGCAAGAAGGGCTGCCTCTAAATCATGCATAAAAACAGAAATAAAAAAAATCCTAAATTACTATATACAAGGTTGGTCGACATTCTTCCACAAATTACTAACACAAAAGCACTCAAAACACATAGCAAAGTTATAAGATAAGACACGGCAAGAGAACACAATATCCTAGATCCGACTTAGTTCCAACCTAATTAGCTCCTTATCGGTTTACTAATCGATTAAGACTCTCAAATACTTCAAGATTAACTTATCGTCTAACCCTAAAGTTATACTAAACACATTTGAGAACACTTATTGTCGAAATCAAACATGCAAAGTAATTAGGCACAAGGTCTTTTTAGTCGGAAACATATCAATCAAGCAAGGCGTCACCACTTCTTGTTAACATGCATAGTCATTTAAACCACTCTAGTCCTATTATTGACGGATACAAGACCAATACTCAAAACACATCGCGAATATGCTAAGTACCAATCTTTGAGGCACACGGATTTAAAGACTAAACCAAGAACGAATTACTAGAATCAGAGTGAACATGCTTGCCTATCTAATCCTATCTCTTTACTTCATATTTTCATTACAATTTAGCATGCAATTCGAAACTTATCTTTGAAATTCCTTATTAATACCATAAGAATTAAATTAACATGCATCATTATAAAACCAAATTCACAATTGTTTTTCACATGGACATGAAAACACAATAACCAAACATACATATGAGTTTCATAGACAAAACTACACATAACTACATAAAAACTATTACAAACCAAGAGTAGGGGGTAGATCACACTTTTGCAGACACCTTTGAGGGCTTCAAGTCGTGTGGATCCAATGGAAAGTGGTTCGGTGGTGGCTGGATGAATGATGGAGACAATCGGCAGGATTTTTATGGTGGTGGTGGTGGCTTTTGGTTTGTGTTTTTATGTAGGATCTTTGGCTGAAAATTGGTAGAGCTTTGGCTAGGGTTTTTACTTTAGAATGTGACAAGTTTTTCTGTAGGAAAAGTTGGGTATTTATAGGGAGAAACTAGGTCTTTGCCGGCAGCCCCATCTTGTACAAGGAAAAACAAAACCTAATGGGATAAGGTTTGAAACCTTCCTTTTTCTAGTTCAACTAGGTTTTCTTTTTCTGAATTTTTCTTCAAGGCTTGGGCTTCACATCTTCATGGACTTCTTGTATGATCATTGGACTTCAATTGACAGGCCTTGATCCATCGAAAATGCCCCAAATGCCGGCAGCACTCAAAGGCAGCAAATCTGCCAGAATCGGCAGCTTCTCCTAGCTTGACTAGGAGAACTTGTTTCTTCATGTTTTTCTTCAATGCCATGGCCAAGTGTCGTCCTCCTTCCTTCCATATGCTTAGAATGTCTTCACAAATGCTCTTGTACATCATATGATTCATCGAAATGAAGCACTTGTGAAAAGGAAGCAATCAGTCCCTGGAATCGGCAGCTTTGACCTTGTCGCAGTAATTCCGGCATATCTCCACCTTCGGAGCTCCGATTGATGCGATTCCAAGTCTCACGTAAACTAGACACATAAGGCCATCTCCCCATAAAACAGTTCGATCAAATTCCTTGTGAATCGACGGGAATGATTTTTCGAAGTTGGGACAAAGTCCCAGGAAAATCCTGGAAGTCCCTGGATTGAAATGCTCGGACTGCCGTTTTGCAGCCAACTTTTGGGTGGCTTCCCGAACTCCGATTGATCTGAAATTTTAACACAACATTCCTCAGTATATTAATATTAAGCACACCAAATTTCGTAGAATTCTGACAAGGATAGATCATATTTGTACTCGTCACAAAATCGCGAAAAAGACATGTTTTGCACTATTTTCCAGATTTCTCATACTTAGTCATTTTTCGGACAATTAAACACATTTCACCAAAACTCTACCAAAATTGACACTAACTATATTATGACTCGATCTTAGATAAATAAGGGTTAAACAAAGCTTAAAAGAGGGCATAAGCATATAATATCGTCGCACATTGTGCTCCTATCAGATCATTTCAGCATTGCATCGCCATCATTATGCATGAGTGCATCGCATCGGTATGCATCGCCATCATTATGCATCGGTATGCATCGTATTACAATGCATCGCACTACGGTGCACGCATTCCAATACATCGCATCTCAATGTGCGTATCAGTATGCATCGCGTTACGATAACGCCATCTCCACCGGCTCCACCGGCTCCATGGCTCTCGCCGGTTAGGTAACATTCAACCGGCTCCATGGCAAACGCATGGGCTTTATAAACCCGGGCGAGTTTACATCTAACACATGTACTCTTGTCCAGCAGGATAAAAACCCTGCATCGCACTGAACTGCGATACATTTGGGGATACTTGGCGAGACTCGTTATCTCAACGCCACCCCACCGGGCAGATTGTTTCTCTAACACAGAACAAGTCTCCCCGCAGGCTAACAAACCTGCACATTTACCTCATCGCTTATTCAACACAAGCTGAGAAGAACTAGCAAGTGTTTACCGGCGCTTTAAAACAGCCCGCAACACCGGGGTAATCTCCCCGCAGCCTAGCAATATGGGACTCGTCTCCATAGCGGTCGGGTCCTCACATCATCATCCCATGCATCGCATCAATGCATCGCGTTACGGTAGATCCGTCCGATGGCAGAACGCCCGGACGGAATCGCCTTGCTCTTCGCTGCATTTCACTTGGGACCTCGTCTCGAAATGGCATTATGTCTGGGCACCGGTCGAGGTCCACCCAGCTGCATCTTACTCGGGAACTTGGGGGACTCGTCTCGATATGGCAGAACGCCCGGTCGAGATCCGCCCACCGGTTAGGTAATATTCAACCGGCTCTCCGATCCGTCAGATGGCTTGACGCCCGGACGGTATTGCCAGCTCTCCGACCCGTCCGACGGCGGAACGCCCGGACGGAATCGCCAGCTCTCCGATCCGTCCGATGGCTTAACGCCCGGACGGAGTCGCCAGCTCACCGATCCGTCCGATGGCTTGACGCCCGGACGGCATCGCCAGCTCACCGATCCGTCCGATGGCTTGACGCCCAGACGGTATCGCCAGCTCTCCGATCCGTCCGACGGCGGAACGCCCGGACGGAGTCGCCAGCTCACCGATCCGTCCAATGGCTTGACGCCCGGACGGAGTCGCCAGCTCCCCGATCCGTCCGATGGCTTGACGTCCGGACGGTATCGCCAGCTCTCCGATCCGTCAGACGGCGGAACGCCCGGACGGTATCGCCAGCTCTCCGATCTGTCCGACGGCGGAACGCCCGGACGGTATCGCCAGCTCTCCGATCCGTCCGACGGCGGAACGCCCGGACGGAGTCGCCAGCTCTCTGATCCGTCCGATGGCTTAACGCCCGGACGGTATCGCCAGCTCTCCGATCCGTCCGATGGCTTGACGCCCGGACGGTATCGCCAGCTCTCCGACCCGTCCGACGGCGGAACGCCCGGACGGAATCGCCAGCTCGCCGATCAGTCCGATGGCGGAGCGCCCGGACGGAGTCGCCAGCTCTCCGATCTGTCCGATGGCTTAACGCCCGGACGGAGTCGCCAGCTCACCGATCCATCCGATGGCTTGACGCCCTGACGGCATCGCCAGCTCACCGATCCGTCCGATGGCTTGACGCCCGGACGGTATCGCCAGCTCTCCGATCCGTCCGACGGTGGAACGCCCGGACGGAGTCGCCAGCTCACCGATCCGTCCGATGGCTTGACGCCCGGACGGTATCGCCAGCTCTCCGATCTATCCGACGGCGGAACGCCCGGACGGAGTCGCCAGCTCTCCGATCCGTCCGACGGCGGAACGCCCGGACGGAGTCGCCAGCTCTCTGATCCGTCCGATGGCTTGACGCCCGGACGGTATCGCCAGCTCTCCGATCCGTCCGATGGCGGAACGCCAGGACCGAGTCGCCAACTCACCGATCCGTCCGATGGCTTGACGCCCGGACGGTATCGCCAGCTCACCGATCCGTCCGATGGCTTGACGCCCAGACGGTATCGCCAGCTCTCCGATCCGTCCGACGGCGGAACGCCCGGACGGAGTCGCCAGCTCACCGATCCGTCCAATGGTTTGACGCCCGGACGGAGTCGCCAGCTCACCGATCCGTCCGATGGCTTGACGCCCGGACGGTATCGCCAGCTCTCCGATCCGTCCGATGGCTTGACGCCCGGACCGTATCGCCAGCTCTCCGACCCGTCCGACGGCGGAACGCCCGGACGGAATCGCCAGCTCGCCGATCCGTCCGATGGCGGAGCGCCCGGACGGAGTCGCCAGCTCTCCGATCCTTCCGATGGCTTAACGCCCGGACGGAGTCGCCAGCTCACCGATCCATCCGATGGCTTGACGCCCTGACGGCATCGCCAGCTCACCGATCCGTCCGATGGCTTGACGCCCGGACGGTATCGCCAGCTCTCCGATCCGTCCGACGGAGGAACGCCCGGACGGAGTCGCCAGCTCACCGATCCGTCCGATGGCTTGATGCCGGGACGGTATCGCCAGCTCTCCGATCTATCCGACGTCGGAACGCCCGGACGGAGTCGCAAGCTCTCTGATCCGTCCGATGGCTTGACGCCCGGACGGTATCGCCAGCTCTCCGATCCGTCCGATGGCTTAACGCCCGGACGGAGTCGCCAGCTCACCGATCCGTCCGATGGCTTGACGCCCGGACGGCATCGCCAGCTCACCGATCCGTCCGATGGCTTGACGCCCAGACGGTATCGCCAGCTCTCCGATCCGTCCGACGGCGGAACGCCCGGACGGAGTCGCCAGCTCACCGATCAGTCCAATGGCTTGACGCCCGGACGGAGTCGCCAGCTCACCGATCCGTCCGATGGCTTGACGTCCGGACGGTATCGCCAGCTCTCCGATCCGTCAGACGGCGGAACGCTCGGACGGTATCGCCAGCTCTCCGATCTGTCCGACGGCGGAACGCCCGGACGGAGTCGCCAGCTCTCTGATCCGTCCGATGGCTTAACGCCCGGACGGTATCGCCAGCTCTCCGATCCGTCCGATGGCTTGACGCCCGGACGGTATCGCCAGCTCTCCGACCCGTCCGACGGCGGAACGCCCGGACGGAATCGCCAGCTCGCCGATCAGTCCGATGGCGGAGCGCCCGGACGGAGTCGCCAGCTCTCCGATCCGTCCGATGGCTTAACGCCCGGACGGAGTCGCCAGCTCACCGATCCATCCGATGGCTTGACGCCCTGACGGCATCGCCAGCTCACCGATCCGTCCGATGGCTTGACGCCCGGACGGTATCGCCAGCTCTCCGATCCGTCCAACGGCGGAACGCCCGGACGGAGTCGCCAGCTCACCGATCCGTCCGATGGCTTGACGCCCGGACGGTATCGCCAGCTCTCCGATCTATCCGACGGCGGAACGCCCGGACGGAGTCGCCAGCTCTCCGATCCGTCCGACGGCGGAACGCCCGGACGGAGTCGCCAGCTCTCTGATCCGTCCGATGGCTTGACGCCCGGACGGTATCGCCAGCTCTCCGATCCGCCCGATGGCGGAACGCCAGGACCGAGTCGCCAACTCACCGATCCGTCCGATGGCTTGACGCCCGGACGGTATCGCCAGCTCACCGATCCGTCCGATGGCTTGACGCCCAGACGGTATCGCCAGCTCTCCGATCCGTCCGACGGCGGAACGCCCGGACGGAGTCGCCAGCTCACCGATCCGTCCAATGGTTTGACGCCCGGACGGAGTCGCCAGCTCACCGATCCGTCCGATGGCTTGACGCCCGGACGGTATCGCCAGCTCTCCGATCCGTCCGATGGCTTGACGCCCAGACGGTATCGCCAGCTCTCCGATCCGTCCGATGGCTTGACGCCCGGACGGTATCGCCAGCTCTCCGACCCGTCCGACGGCGGAACGCCCGGACGGAGTCGCCAGCTCACCGATCCGCCCAATGGTTTGACGCCCGGACGGAGTCGCCAGCTCACCGATCCGTCCGATGGCTTGACGCCCGGACGGTATCGCCAGTTCTCCGATCCGTCCGATGGCTTGACGCCCGGACGGTATCGCCAGCTCTCCGATCCGTCCGATGGCTTGACGCCCGGACGGTATCGCCAGCTCTCCGACCCGTCCGATGGCTTGACGCCCGGACGGTATCGCCAGCTCTCCGACCCGTCCGATGGCGGAGCGCCCGGACGGAGTCGCCAGCTCTCCGATCCGTCCGATGGCTTAACGCCCGGACGGAGTCGCCAGCTCACCGATCCATCCGATGGCTTGACGCCCTGACGGCATCGCCAGCTCACCGATCCGTCCGATGGCTTGACGCCCGGACGGTATCGCCAGCTCTCCGATCCGTCCAACGGCGGAACGCCCGGACGGTATCTCCAGCTCTCCGATGCGTCCGACGGCGGAACGCCCGGACGGAGTCGCCAGCTCACCGATCCGTCCGATGGCTTGACGCCTGGACGGAGTCGCCAGCTCACCGATCCTTCCGATGGCTTGACGCCCGGACGGTATCGCCAGCTCTCCGATCTGTCCGACGGCGGAACGCCCGGACAGTATCGCCAGCTCTCCGATCCGTCCGACGGCGGAACGCCCGGACGGAGTCGCCAGCTCTCTGATCCGTCCGATGCCTTGACGCCCGGGCGGTATCGCCAGCTCTCCGATCCGTCCGACGGCGGAATGCCCGGACCGAGTCGCCAGCTCTCCGATCCGTCCGATGGCTTAACGCCCGGACGGAGTCGCCAGCTCACCGATCCGTCCGATGGCTTGATGCCGGGACGGTATCGCCAGCTCTCCGATCTATCCGACGGCGGAACGCCCGGACGGAGTCGCCAGCTCTCCGATCCGTCCGACGGCGGAACGCCCGGACGGAGTCGCAAGCTCTCTGATCCGTCCGATGGCTTGACGCCCGGACGGTATCGCCAGCTCTCCGATCCGTCCGATGGCGGAACGCCAGGACCGAGTCGCCAACTCACCGATCCGTCCGATGGCTTGACGCCCGGACGGCATCGCCAGCTCACCGATCCGTCCGATGGCTTGACGCCCAGACGGTATCGCCAGCTCTCCGATCCGTCCGACGGCGGAACGCCCGGACGGAGTCGCCAGCTCACCGATCCGTCCGATGGCTTGACACCCGGACGGTATCGCCAGCTCTCCGATCCGTCCGACGGCGGAACGCCCGGACGGTATCGCCAGCTCTCCGATCCGTCCGACGGCGGAACGCCTGGACAGAGTCGCCAGCTCACCGATCCGTCCGAAGGCTTGACGCCTGGACTGTATCGCCAGCTCTACGATCCGTCCGATGGCTTAACGCCCGGACGGAGTCGCCAGCTCACCGATCCGTCCGATGGCTTGACGCCCGGACGGCATCGCCAGCTCTCCGATCCGTCCGATGGCTTGGCGCCTGGACGGAGTCGCCAGCTCACCGATCCTTCCGATGGCTTGACGCCTGGACGGTATCGCCAGCTCTCCGATCTGTCCGACGGCGGAACGCCCGGACGGTATCGCCAGCTCTCCGATCCGTCCGACGGCGGAACGCCCGGACGGAGTCTCCAGCTCTCTGATCCGTCCGATGGCTTGACGCCCGGGCGGTATCGCCAGCTCTCCGATCCGTCCGACGGCGGAATGCCCGGACCGAGTCGCCAGCTCTCCGATCCGTCTGATGGCTTAACGCCCGGACGGAGTCGCCAGCTCACCGATCCGTCCGATGGCTTGACGCCCGGACGGCATCGCCAGCTCTCCGATCCGTCTGATGGCTTGCCGCCCAGACGGTATCGCCAGCTCTCCGATCCGTCCGACGGCGGAACGCCCGGACGGAGTCGCCAGCTCACCGATCCGTCCAATGGCTTGACGCCCGGACGGCATCGCCAGCTCTCCGATCCGTCCGATGGCTTGACGCCCGGACGGTATCGCCAGCTCTCCGATCCGTCCGACGGCGGAACGCCTGGACAGAGTCGCCAGCTCACCGATCCGTCCGATGGCTTGACGCCCGGACGGCATCGCCAGCTCACCGATCCGTCCGATGGCTTGACGCCCGGACGGCATCGCCAGCTCACCGATCCGTCCGATGGCTTGACGCCCGGACGGTATCGCCAGCTCTCCGATTCGTCCGACGGCGGAACGCCCGGACAAAGTCGCCAGCTCACGGATCCGTCTGATGGCTTGACGCCCGGACGGTATCGCCAGCTCTCCGATCCGTCTGACGGCGGAACGCCCGGACGGTATCGCTAGCTCTCTGATCCGTCCGATGGCTTGACCCCCGGACGGTATCGCCAGCTCTCCGATCCGTCCGACGGCGGAACGCCCGGACAGAGTCGCCAGCTCACCGATCCGTCCGATGGCTTGACGCCCGGACGGTATCGCCAGCTCTCCGATCCGTCCGACGGCGGAATGCCCGGACGGAGTTGATAGGAGCACAATGTGCGACGATATTATATGCTTATGCCCTCGTTTATGCTTTGTTTAACCCTTATTTGTCTAAGATAGAGTCATAATGTAGTTAGTGTCATTTTGGTTGAGTTTTGGTGAAATATGGTTAAGAAGCCGAAAAATGACTAAGTTTGAGAAATCTGGAAAATAGTGTAAAATATGTCTTTTTCGTGATTTTGTGACGAATACAAATATGATCTATCCTTGTCCGAATTATATGAAATTTGGTGTGCTTAATATTCAGATATTGAGGAATGTTGTGTTAAAATTTCAGATCAATCGGAGTTCGGGAAGTCACCCAAAAGTTGGCTGCAAAACAGCAGTCCGAACATTCCAATCCAGGGACTTCCAGGATTTTCCTGGGACTGTGTCCCAACTTCGAAAAATCATTCCCGACGACTAACAAGGAGTTTGATCAAACTGTTTTATGGGGAGATGGCCATATGTGTCTAGTTTATCTGAGACTTGGAATCGCATCAATCGGAGCTCCACGGAGGGAGATAAGCCGGAATTACTGCAACAAGGTCAAATCTGCCGATTCCAGGAACCTACTGCCCCCTTTTCGTGTTTTCTGTTTTTTGATGGACCAAATGGTGTACAAATGCATATGTGAAGATGGTTCAAGCCTTATTAAGGGAAGAGGATGACACTAGGCCATGGCATTGAAGAAAAACTTGAAGAAAGACGTTCTCCTAGTCACACTAGGAGAAGCTGCCGAATTCTGGCAGATTTGCTGCCTTTGTGTGTTGCCGGCATTTGGGGCATTTTCGATGGATCAAAACCTATCAATTGAAGTCCAAGACCATACAAGAAGTCCATGAAGATGTGAAGCCCAAGCCTTGAAGAAAAATTCAGAAAAACAAAACCTAATTGAAGTAGAAAAAGGAAGGTTTCAAACCATATCCCATTAGGTTTTGTTTTTCCTTGTACAAGAGGGCTGCCGGCAATTACCCTAGCATTCTCCATATATATACCCACTTTTCACTCTGAAAAGTGGTCACATTCTAAAGCAAAAACCCTAGCCAAAACTCTACCAATTTTCAGCCAAAGATCCTACATAAAAACACAAACCAAAAGCCACCACCACCACCATAAATTCCTGCCGATTGTCTTCATCATTCATCCAGCCACCACCGAACCACTTTCCATTGGATCCACACGACTTGAAGCCCTCAAAGGTGTCTGCAAAAGTGTGATCTACTCCCTACTCTTGGTTTGTAATAGTTTTTATGTAGTTATGTGTAGTTTTGTCTATGAAACTCATGTGTATGTTTGGTTATTGTGTTTTCATGTCTATGTGAAAAACAATTGTGAATTTGGTTTTAGAATGATGCATGTTAATTTAATTCTTATAGTATTAATAAGGAATTTCAAAGATAAGTTTCGAATTGCATGCTAAATTGTAATGAAAATATGAAGTAAAGAGATAGGATTAGATAGGCAAGCATGTTCACTCTGATTCTAGTAATTCGTTCTTGGTTTAGTCTTTAAATCCGTGTGCCTCAAAGATTGGTACTTAGCATATTCGCGATGTGTTTTGAGTATTGGTCTTGTATCCGTCAATAATAGGACTAGAGTGGTTTAAACGACTATGCATGTTAACAAGAAGTGGTGACGCCTTGCTTGATTGATATGTTTCCGACTAAAAAGACCTTGTGCCTAATTACTTTGCATGTTTGATTTCGACGATAAGTGTTCTCAAATGTGTTTAGTATAACTTTGGGGTTAGACGATAAGTTAATCTTGAAGTATTTGAGAGTCTTAATCGATTAGTAAACCGATAAGGAGCTAATTAGGTTGGAACTAAGTCGGATCTAGGATATTGTGTGCTCTTGCCGTGTCTTATCTTATAACTTTGCTATGTGTTTTGAGTGCTTTTGTGTTAATAATTTGTGGAAGAATGTCGACCAAACTTGTATATAGTAATTTAGGATTTTTATTTTCTGTTTTTATGCATGATTTAGAGGCAACCATGTTTGCTGCCGAACCTAGGAATTTTTGTTTTAAAGTTTATGCCGAGCCTAGTTTAGGGCAGCTTGCTGCCGTGCTTATTTCCCCCATGTGTGTGACGTTTTGTACATAATTATGTGAATATTTTGACTAACAATTTCATATCTCAGGTACCCTTAATCCCCGGCTTAGAACGATCCCTACTTGCTCATACTACTAACGATATTTTGTAGGGTTATCATTGCATGCGAGCTTCGGCTCCCGTTCAGGAGTCGCCAGCTCTCCGATCCGTCCGATGGCTTAACGCCCGAACGGAGTCGCCAGCTCACCGATCCGTCCGATGGCTTGACGCCCGGACGGCATTGCCAGCTGTCCGATCCGTCCGATGGCTTGCCGCCCGGACGGTATCGCCAGCTCTCCGATCCGTCCGAGGGCGTTCCGCCGTCGGACGGAGTCGCCAACTCACCGATCCGTCCGATGGTTTGACGCCCGGACGGCATCGCCAGCTCTCCGATCCGTCCGATGGCTTGACGCCCGGACGGTATCGCCAGCTCTCCGACCCGTCTGACGGCGGAACGCCTGGACGGAATCGCCAGCTCGCCGATCCGTCCGATGGCGGAGCGCCCGGACGGCATCGCCAGCTCTCCGATCCGTTCGACGGCGGAACGCCCGGACGGAATCGCCAGCTCACCGATCCGTCCGATGGCGGAACGCCCGGACGGATTCGCTGAGCACACCGATCCGTCCGATGGCTTGACGCCCGGACGGCATCGCCAACTCACCGATCCGTCCGATGACGGAGCGCCCGGACGGCATCGCCAGCTCTCCGTTCCGTCCGACGGCGGAACACCCGGACGGAATCGCCGTGCTCTCCGACCGCTCCTATCCGATGGGTCACCCCCTCCAGCGGGACACCCCGGCTTCAGCTGACCGGTCCTATCCGGCGGGTCACCCCGGATTCAGCCGGCCCAGTCCTGTTCAGCAGCGGCTCCGCCAGCACTGCCCGATCAGCCTTCAGCGCGTCAGGGCCGGTCAAACCCGGATCCTCCCTGGCCGTCCACCACCCCAACACTCCCGGCCAAGTCACATCTCCAACACGAACTTGGGGGACTCGAACGTTGTACACCTCGAGAAGAGCCCAATCTCACTTAGGGACTTGGGGGACTGGAGGTAGTAGGGGTGACTCGGTCACCACCTACGCTTGGCGGCACATGGTGATTAACTCCCCAAGTAAGATTGCACTCTTACTCGGGAACTTGGGGGACTTGTTGACAGTACATATAGTACACCGCCAAGCACATCCGGCGACCTCGTGGACAGTGCAACCGGCATCGGGGGTCCTACTTCCGGCATCTAGCGAGTAGTCCAGCACCCCGGCTACATCTCCATGGTTCCACATCACCGGTACCGCACTCGGAAGCAGTGCCAGCAGGCGCCTGAAGTAGCTTCGTGAGTTGGGAAATATGTAATAGTGTAGTGAGCATCCCACATTGGAAACATGGTAAAGGAGGGAGCCTTCCTTCCCTATAAATAGGAGGCTTCCCCCTTAGTATTAAGGATCTTGGATCCAAGGCACTCCATCCTTGTGACCCAATGGCTTATTGGCCACGCCTACTGGATTCCAAGTGGACGTAGCCGTGCCCTCCGATGGCACGGTGAACCACTATACTCGCAGTGTCCTTTATAGCTTTATTATTGTGGTTCTGCCAGGCCCCCGGGTTTGAGCAGAAACAACAGTTGCCAGCTCCAAATCATGGGTGGGGTAATTCAACTCATGTGATTTTAGTTGTCTAGAAGCATAAGAAATTACTTTACCATTTTGCATTAACACACAACCCAAACCTTGTTTGGAAGCATAACTGAAAATCACATACTCCCCACTATCATCTGGTAAGGTCAAAATCGGGGCACTAGTTAATCGGATCTTGAGTTCTTGGAAACTCTGCTCACATTTATCTGACCACTCAAATTTAACTCCCTTTCTGGTTAACCTTGTGAGAGGAGCTGCAATTCTCGAGAAGTCCTGCACAAAACGTCGATAATAGCCTGCCAGGCCGACGAAACTACGAATTTCTGTTACAGTGGTGGGTCTACTCCATTGAGTTATAGCCGCTACCTTTTGAGGATCCACACTAACTCCTTGAGCTGAAATAACATAGCCTAAGAACCCCACGCTACTAAGCCAAAATTCACACTTACTAAATTTGGCATACAGCTGATTATTCCTCAAGGTCTGAAGGACATACCGCAAATGCCTAGCATGTATCTTCATATTTTTAGAGTATACCAAAATATCATCAATAAACACAATCACGAAACGGTCAAGATATGGACGAAACACCCTATTCATAAGATCCATAAAAGCTGCGGGTGCATTAGTCAATCCAAAAGGCATTACCAGGAACTCATAATGACCATATCGTGATCGGAAAGCAGTCTTAATTATATCAGGCTCCCTAATACGTAAGTGATGATATCCTGACCTCAAGTCAATTTTAGAAAAGACTGAGGCACCTCGTAGTTGATCAAACAAATCGTCAATGCGAGGTAAAGGATATTTGTTCTTCACAGTTACTTGATTCAGCTTCCTATAATCAATACAGAGCCTCAACGTACCATCCTTCTTCTTAACAAACAGCACTGGAGCGCCCCACGGAGACACACTAGGCCGAATAAATCCTTTATCCACCAACTCTTGCAACTGAGTTTTTAATTCTTTCAATTCAGCTGGGGCCATCCTATAGGGTGCTTGAAAAATAGGTGCTATACCGGGAAGTAAGTCAATAGCAAAATCAACCTCTCGAACGGGAGGTAAACCCGGTAATTCATCAGGAAAAACATCTGGAAACTCATTCACCACTGTGATGTTCTCAATTTCTGGAATTCCCACACTGTAATCTACACATGAGCTAAAAATGCCTGGCAACCCTTACTCAATAATTTCCCAGCTCTCACTGCTGAGATTAAACAAGATGGAAGAATATTTCGTTCACCTTGAAAATTAGTCTCAGGAAGTCCTGGACTGTGAAATACTACAGTTTTCTGGAAACAATCCACCAAAGCATAATGAGCTTCCAAGAAATCCATTCCCAAAATCATATCAAAGTCTACCAATTCCAACGGAATTAAATCCGCCGCCAAGTTATAACCCCCTACTAAAACATCACAATCCTTGAAAACCCACTTAATCTTAAACATACCACCCGGGGGTACTGATACGTACCATTTTCCTGGAAGAGGCGATGATGGTACATTGGCATAAAGTGCAAATCTACTAGATATAAAAGAGTGCGTCGCTCCGGGATCAAATAAAGTAAAAGCTGGTTGACCAAAAATAAACAACGTACCAATAACTACGTCAGGTGATGCACGACCCTCCTGTTGTATCATGGCATGAAGTCTTGCATGGGTAGTGGGACGACCTCTGCCTCTAGCTGGAGCATTTGGGTGAACACCGCTACTAGAAGTACCAGCTGATGACTGATCAACTGCAGACGTAGCTCCCCTAGCCGGATAAGGACAATCCCTCCTGATATGACCTGGCTGACCACACTGAAAGCACACCCATGGCTGTGATTGGCTTCGTGATAGGAGCACAATGTGCGACGATATTATATGCTTATGCCCTCATTTATGCTTTGTTTAACCCTTATTTGTCTAAAATAGAGTCATAATTTAGTTTAGTGTTGATTTGGTAGAGTTTTTATCAAATGTGCTTAATTGTCCGAAAAATGACTAAGTATGACAAATTTGGAAAATAGTGCAAAATATGTCTTTTTCGTGATTTTGAGATGAGTAAAAATATGATCTATCCTTGTCCGAATTCAATGAAATTGGTGTGCCTAATATTCATATACTGAGGAATGTTGTGTTAAAATTTCAGATCAATTGGAGTTCGGGAAGTCACCCAAAAGATGGCTGCAAAACAGCAGTTCGAGCAAACCAATCCAGGGACTTCCAGGATTTTCCTGGGACTTTGATCCAACTTCGAAAAATCATTCCCGATGACTCACAAGGAATTTGATCGAGCCCTTTTATGGGGAGATGGCTATTTGTGTCTAGTTTATCTGAGACTTGGAATCGCATCAATCGGAGCTCCGAGTAAGGAGATATGCCGGAGTTACTGCAGCAAGGTCTTTTCTGCCGATTCCAGGAAGCTTTTACCTCCTTTTCACAATTGCTGTTTTTCGATGGACCACATGGTGTACAAATGCATATGTGAAGATGGTCCAAGCTTAAGAAAGGAGGGAGGATGACACCAAGCCGGGCACTGAAGAAGAATATGAAGAAAGAAGTTCTCCTAGTCAAACTAGGAGAAGCTGTCGGAAGAGGCAGATTTGTGCCAAGATGAAGCTGCCGGCAATGAAGGCATTTTCGGTGGATCAAGACCTATCAATTGAAGTCCAATAATTATACAAGAAGTCCATGAAGATGTGAAGCCCAAGCCTTGAAGAAAAATTCAGAAAAAGAAAACCTAATTAGACAATGAAAGGAAGGTTTCAAATCCTTAACCGACTTGGTTTTCTGATTTCCTTATGCATTAGGGCAGCCGGCAACCCCCTCTCCTCTATATAAAACCTCACTTTTTCATTCTGAAAATCATCTCATCTCAAGCATAAAATACTAGCCTAAAGCTCTGCAAGTCTTTTCAAGCACCAACACCTAAATACTTAGCCAAAACCCATCAACACCACTACCAAAACTGCCGTACCCTTCACCTTGGTTTCCTGCCGATTCTTGTTCTTGCCGAGCACCAAAGAGCAGTAGCCGAGCCTCACTTTGTCACGTCTTGAGGAGTCTTCAAAGGTTCTAAAAGTGTGATCCACTCACCCTATGGCTTTTGTATTTAGTTTTGTTTGGTTGTCTTGTAAGAACTTGTTTCAATTCTTGGTTTTTGTTAAACTTTTGTATGAACCAACTTTGTTGAAGTTTATGTAATTTGTTTTTGCAATTTTAACTTGTGTGTTTTGTATGCATTGATAATTAGGGCAGTGGTATTTTGCATGTTTAGACTAAAAATTGGTTAGAACTAAGGTTAGGGCATTTAAACCGACACACTAGTTATGATTAGCATGTAATTCTAAGTGCTAGGTTTCATGTGATAGAGTAACACGGATAAGTCATACGCTGGAGTAGTTTGTTTTGTGTTGCTCACCTAGGTCTAACAACCTTAGAACTTTCAAGTTAAATAAGAAGAATGACAACCTTACTTGTTTGCTTGTCTTCGATTTAGACTCATATGCTTAAATGTTAAAACGCGTAAAACCGGATTAGCATCACCTTAGAAGTCATACGCTGGAGTAGTTTCTAAGAATTTAAGAAGTCTAACAATTGGAAAACTGCTGGAGGCTCTAATTGTGTCGAAACTAATTTTGGTCTTGAACATGTTAAATACTTGCCTCTTACTTTCTTGTATGCAAATCTACTCGTTAAAGAGTCTTTTATGTGAACTGTTTTGTGTGAGAGATGATGATCACTTGTAAATATTAGATTTATGATTTATTTTTCGGAAAATTATTTTGTGTTTAAAGGCAGCCTTGCTGCCGAACCATCTATCCCCCATATTTGTGACGTTTTGATGTGTAATCTTGTATATTTGTACATGTGTTTTTGTCTAACAATATCATATTTCAGGTACCCTTAATCCCCGGCTTAGAACGATCCCTACTTGCTTATACAACTAATGATATTTTGTAGGGTTATTATTGTGTGCGAGCTTAGACTTTCATCACTTCGTCCATACTGAAAGGGTTGGCTACTTGACTGTCCACTCTGAGTGCTCCCAGTACTCCTAAACGAATCAGACTGACATCTACCAAATGGGCCTCTTGAGATGCCCCTAAAATGGCATCTCCATCTAGCTCTGAAGTTAGCACCACAACCAACACTGCTACCACGACTGCTACTAACTGATGATCCAGGACCTGAGGAAGAAGCTGCTCTTTTGGAGGGACCTTGGCTAGGACCACCATACTCCCGAGGTCGAGAACCTGATGCCAAGCGATTCTCAATTGCAATTGCGGCACCAACTGCATCACCAAAGGTAGTGTACAAGACACCTGTCATCTTATCCGAAAAGGGTTCACCAAGTCCTTGAGCAAACATCTCAATCTTGCTCAATTCATTAGGGACCAGATGTGGTACATGATAGGCCATGGTAGTAAACCGCTGCTCAAACTCTAAAACACTTTCTTCGTTCCCTTTCCTCAATTTCAGAAAATCCCAATGTAACTTGTTAAGGTGGGCTGGTGTAAAATACCGAGCATTGAAGTGGGTCTTGAACTGTTCCCAAGTCATATCTCCAACCTCTCTATACTGGTGTATAACACCCTGCCACCAATGATAAGCAGCCTCATCCAAAAAGGTCACTGCCAAACTCACTTTTTGGTCCTCTGGAACCCTTGTATCATTGAATGCTCTCTCCATCCGTGATATCCAATTATGAGCATCTAATGCTTCCTTACCACCTTTAAATTCAATTGCTCCGGCTTCCTTAACAGCCTTTCTTCTAGTAACCTGACGGTCATCAGGTGCCGGTACTAACTCTGCCATTCAACTCAAAAGTCGTTCTAAAGTACCAGTTAGACCTCCAATTGTACTACTCTCCCCGCCTTCCGGGGAGTTTTCGTCACGTGCTCGGCGCCTAGGACGCATAGTTCCTGAAGAAACGAACAAATTTCAAAACAGTGTACACAAGCACACCAGAATAGCTAACTTATATATTTAACGGACGCCTAATAACAAAGAGTGTATGGTCCGCCGCGGTCGAATCACAACTCAATGATACTAGTGTCATCATATATAAAAGGTAGCATGACTCAAAGAAAGGACCTAATGCTCTGATACCAAACTGACAGGACCCGAACCAGATTTCATCCTGAAATCCGGATAAGGTCCTGCGGGGACCACTTCAAGACTAACTCTATCGATAAATCGGTAAAGCAAATCTTAAAATGGACAATCCTAAAACCTGTACCAAACAAAAACACTTCTAAACCAATATCCAACCTCAACGCCTGGAGCCATCTGCTCCCCAAATCACAACAACTCCCATCATAACAATAAGAAATTCAACTTCTGTAATAGACATTAAAATTTATAGCAACACACGATTACCATATTTGGGTTATAACCCATAAGTAAACAAACTTTATTTTACTACAACTCACAAACGTATCAGAGCGACTATACGAAAGAAATATACTACAAGTAGGTTAATCAAGTAACCTACGATTTCTAACAGCGGAAGAGGAACTATAAGTTTTGCGTCCTTCTAGTACCGAACGACTCTGCAAACTGGGCAATTTAAAACAAAGAGCCCAGGGAAAGTAATTTAAAACATTAGCGTGAGTGGACAAAAATCAATAAATATAACTATATATTACTTTCCTTATTTTCATGAATAAAAACCATGATGCATGCTTCAACGAAAACAATTTATATCATATATCGATAATATAAAAACCTAAACCCCGCTGGTTAAGAAACATATATATATCAGTGAGCCAATCTCATTGGCTGTTTAAAGAAATCACGTAAAATATAGGGGAATGTCAACCACCATATTATACTGAGCCTCCAAGGCTAAGGGTCAGTCTCTAAGACTTTCTATAGCGTCCAACGCTAAACCGGTACACGTCGACCACCGAGCGTGAATATGACCTATGTGGTCAAGTCGTCACCTCGCGTGGGCTCAGGCGACATTCTGCCCGTACACGTCGACCACCGAGCGTGAATCTGACCTATGTGGTCAAGTCGTCACCTCGCGTGGGCTCAGACGACTAAGCTAGCTAGCATCAATAAACATATCTGGACCCTGGTATGGTGAAAATCCGAAAACAAAATCAAAGTACAATTCCCCCAATAAATCATAAATCAGTACGGTCCCCGACCGCACTTTTGAGGCTTATAAATATACTTAAACATAATCATAGCCTCGTAGAAAATAAACGAAATCAACATATCGTATATGTCATGATATTCAAAACCAAGTGAAATCATATAATCATCGGAAATCTCAATTCCGGCTAAATATCTATATGTATATAGATTTTGATGATATCAAATTAATTGACTTAAAATGTAATCTGATTCAAATTTGATAAAAAGGAAATCAGCAATTAAAATAGATTATCGACATTCGATAATCTATATCACTTTCAAAATAAATCCATGAATATATAAATCCCAACGATATTAAAAGATTTATGCATGCATCAGTTTAAAACAAAAGTCCACTCACAGTACGATTAGGTCTGTCGCTGATCCGAGCTCTCCTCACGTCGAGTCTCCTCTCGATCTGAAAAAATATATATTTAGAATATTCCGAACTCGGAAATCGAACTATAAAAACTTAATTTACAGGGTCCTCACTCGTACGAAACTCTCAGTTAGACTTTACGCGTCAAGTTAAACCAGTTTACGACTGTTTATTCATTTACTAGCCACTTCGTCGTAAATTTCCATTTACTCGCAATTATTCTTCATTTAACGTGAGTTAAATAGTAAGTAATTTAGTTAAACAGTAACTCAAAATTACCAGGACAGTAACTTTCGAATTTATAATTTACTTTTTTACTGTTACTGTCTTACTTTTACCATTTACTATTTATTGAGTTACCATTTACTAATTACCATTTACCATTTAACCTTTTTACCTTTCATGTTTACCATTTTACCCTCCACCGCCGCCACAGGGCCAAAATCACCTCCATTTCGTTCAGCACGACCGTCATAACCTCAGGAAAACACCTCACTTCGTCTTGGCCGCACAACACCCGTGCAGCCGCCACCAACGGCGGCCAAAATCCCCAAATCACAAATTCTCCAAATTCCAACAATTCAACCATCAATTTACACAATTTCAGTTCCAAACAACATCACAAACTCAATTCCAACATTCAATTACACAAATTTCATCCTTAAAATCACCCAAATTCGAAAACCCCAAAACCCTAGAAATTCCAATTCGAATTTCTCCTTACCTGTTCCAAATTGGCTACAACCCTTTGATAAGAGCACAATGTGCGACGTTATTAATGTGTATTATCCCTTATTTATGCTTTGTTATGTCTATTTAGAGTAAGATTGAGTCATAATTTAGTTTACTGTCATGTTGGTAGAGTTTTGGAGAAAGTGTGCTTAATAATCAGAAAAATGACTAAGTAAAGAAATCTGAGTAAAAAGTGCAAAATATGTTATTTTCGTGATATTGAGGCCTGTACTAAACTGATCTATCCTTTTCCAAATTTGATGAAATTTGGTATGCATATAATTGGCAAGTTAAAGTGTATTGTGTCAAAATTTCAGATCAATCGAAGTTCGAGCAAACCTATCCAGGGACTACCAGGATTTTCCTGGGACTGTGTCCTGATTTCCGGAATTTTTGTGGGACACATCGCTTGGAACCAGAGAACGAGCCATACGCCGTTGGAAAGCTCTACAAGTCTACTTTCTCTGGAACCTGGAATCGCAGCAAAATCTTTCCTGAGAAAAAAGTTATGCTGGTTTGAATACACGAAGGTCAAGTCTGCCGAAAGAAGAAAACCTAAACCGAGTTCTACATGGATTTGGCTTACGAATGTGGACTGAATTCTATCCTTTGTGCAAGATTTTTAGCTGAATTAATTCATGGAAAACCTAAAGAGATATTGCTCAATTATTCAGCCATTATCTTGGGAATTTTCGGCAGAAAATAGAGGAAGAAAATCGCAACAAATCCTGATCAAATTCGGCAGAATTCCTGTGCACGTCATCCAACTTCCACGGACTCTCCCGGACAGTTCACAATGAATCAGAATTCGACCCTTATATGGATAGAAAGCTACGGGAGTCTAGTTTCCAACCCAACTGGAATCACCTTAATATCTATTTTCTAGAGAAAGATATTCCATAATCTTCACTCGAAGGTCAAATCTGCCAGCAGGATTAGTTTGAGAAAAACTAGGTTTTGTAAACCCTAGCTGCCTCCCTTGCCTCTATAAATACTACAACATAATTTCAGAATAATCATCATCTCTCTCTCACATAAACTTGCCGAACCTCTGCCAAAATATCTCCATAAATTCTTACCAAGAACCAAGGCCGAACCATCCATCACCACCATCCACAAATTCCATCCGATCATCACACCAATCCTTTGCCGAACTCTTGATCAAGGTTGTAATTTGGATTGTATTTTCATGGCTCTTGCTTCTTTGTATTTAAACATTATTTTGTCTATGAAATATGTTTGGATTTTTGGTTTTATTTTCAGTATTGCTGATTATGCATGGGATTTCCGAATCTTTGTACTAAATGTTTGGTTATTTTGTGTTTGATTACCGAATTATGCATGTGATTTGATTGAATATGTATGATGGGCAGTAGAATTTTATTTGTTTTCTTGATTTAATTAGGTTTATTTCCTTAATTCGTGTGCAACCGAAGGAGATGTCTAGATGCATTCGAAAGGCCATGAGTGTTATCTAGGTATTAAATTCATATGCCGATTTAATATATGTTGATTCATACGCATGTTATGTTTTGATATGTATTAATCTAAGGGGTCGAGTAATTCTGGAAATTTACATGTCGATGTGGGATGAGTGACGCCATACCTGCTAACATGTTCCAATTCGACATATTGTGCTTATGTGCTATTTGTGTTTAATTTCTACGCGAAGTGTTCTTAAACCGATTAGTACCATGTTTAGGATTATACGCGAAGTTAATTCTAAATACTTGTGATGTTTTGAATAATTAGATGTTCCGCGAAGGCTCTAATTAAATTGGAACTTAATTGATCTTGAAACCGATTTTAGCTTGCTGCCCTATTACTTGTTTTAATTTCGTTGCATGTATAATGAGATTTGTGTCTTGTGATTGTGTGAAAGGTGATGATCAATTGTAGATAATAATTTAGGTTTTAGAATTTGTAAAAATTCAGTAGGTAATTAATTATAAAAATCGACAACACCCCCTTAAAGTACAACATTTTGTGTGATTGAAATGCCCTTGATTTCCCAGGATAGAACGATCCCTACTTGTCCTAACTACAATTGACAAAAGAAGGGTATTATGTGTATGAAGTTGTTTTGCAGGTACTTTGTGCTTGGATAACATCTCCATCACCCTTTGGAGGGTTTGACACACGTCTCTCAGACTTCAAGAAGGTGTACGGATTGCACCCGCTCGAGGCCGGAAAACGGAGCTCCGATCGGTCCAAGGCCGGACTGAAAGTCGCCCGCTGCGTCCTCCTCGGGCCACGACACGTGGTACGGCTGGTATAGAGAGGTAGAGGAGGAAGAGACGAACTCGATGCTGGGGTTCTTTCTCCCGATCGTCACCGGACCGCGAAGACGCGTGGAGGCGGTGGTGATGTCGGTGGTTCGCGCGTCGGGAGGAAGAGAGGAAGAAAAGAGAGAAAAGAAAGAAAGAAAAGAAAAAGGAGAGAAAAGAAAAATTTTCCCGTTTTCGGAAATTCCTTTTCCGATTATTTATACTCGACCAAATTTGGAAAGTTACGGTTTTTACATCGTAACTTTTTCATCCTAACTCCGAATTTAGTGTGCTACGTGTCCACGAACTCGTTTTAACGTGTTCTATCCCAACGTAGCAAGAAAATTCTCGATAGACTCAAATTATAAAAAGTCAACTTTTAGGAATTTCGTAACTGTAAAACAACTCCCGGGAACGTAAAAATAAAATAAAATTACTGAAAAGTTAAACACGGTTCGGGGCGTATCAGCGCATCCATCCGCATTTGTACGCAAACATATCTATTTGTTTCTTGACGACCATAGGCTCGTTTATCTTTGTGATTGTCGAGTTAACATCACCAATTAGATTGGTGAACTCAAATCAACATGCCATGTAATTGTGTAATGCGATACATTGCATTCACATATATCTATGTAGGGAATCGAACCATGTAAGTATTATAAAATTCTCGTCCGTTCATTTACTTGAACAATATGAGAGAATTAAGATTAAATGCCAACGGTTACATCGAGGTTTTGACCATAAAGAGTGTATCGACTCAGTAGCATTAGTCACACATGTGAGGTCTATGCCTTTACAAAATCAATGGATTTGTAGTCACTTTGACTTTGAAATTAAAGTCATATGCTTCATATTTATCGCAAATTAGTTTTTGCTTTTGAAATCATGAGGATATATTCTCATCTTCTGCCATGTATCTCTTGTATACATTGACCATATGATTGCATTATTTGCAATTGCTGAACCGATGTAGAACCATATCAATGACATGATTTTTTTTTTCTTCAATGGCCCCTTTTTTTTTTCTTTTTTTTTATGACATGGGGGTTCGAGGCGTAGCCTCCCCCTCTTTTTCTCAACGTGTGACATGAATTTCGTCACTTTTATTTTCAATGTCATTTGAGGGCGCATTATGCGGTCAATTTTCGTTTTCTCAAAAGAACAAGAGGGAAAGTATTGAATTTAGGTCGAGACCAAGATTATGGTAACTCAATTCAATATTTGTTGTGACAATTTCCATCACATATCGATGTTACAGCGACAATTTCTATCGCACATCATGAGTTTGTCCCCTTTGTGACTCCCTTAGGATCGTCACAAGCCTCGACAATATTCTGTCGGAATAGTGACAAAATAGTCACGAAGAGTTGTGGTTCACAGTGATATCACAGCCACAAGCACAACTTTAGATGGTAACATCACAGTTACCCCTGAAATACTGATACACGCCGGGGTGGGTGGGGCCCCTTTGTATCGTCCCGAGAAACAGAAGAATCGGGATGATGTAGCAGGGAGTTTGAAAATCCCGAAAAAAACAAAAGCCCCAAGAATTGAAATTGCATAAAGCAGGAACTTTAAGAAAATCTTACTTGCTTGTTCACTAAGTGAACTGCGTTATAAGTTGCGCTTGAGGAGTCGGTTCTGATCCTTGTGCAAATTGTAATAGTCGCTTCGATATTGTAGAAAATTACTTCTCTTTGTCGCATACATATCGTTATAATAGGTTGACGAATGACGATGTTTCGCCCGAAAGGACAGCTGGGCTTGGCAGAGGCCCAAACCCGAATCGGGTCCGGTTGGTGAGTACGGGTCTGATCAGACCCAAAGGAATCAAACCGGGTCGAGCTTGTTGAATCCGGGTCGGGCTCTGCGCACGTCTCCGTTTGCTGCAGAGGACGTCAGACGGAGCGGCGCTAGCGCGGAAGGCGGCACGAGGTCGTCGGCATCATGGCGGCTTGCGGGTTGCAGGCGTTGGGCTGCAGTGTGACTGCGTCATGGAGCACGCAGGCGGCTCTGCGATGGATGCAGGCCGATCGAGTCGGCGCTTGGTGGAGCGCTGGAGGTTTCAGGCTGGGCCGACGTGCAAGACTGCTGGTGTCGGTGGCGCTGAGGATTAGCTCAAGACTGCGGCGGTGTCGAGCTTCAAAAATATCCAGTCGAGGTCGATGTCAGGGGAGAGCATCAGCCGTCGACGCTGGGATTGAAATCGGGAGAAGGAGACGCCGATCTGGGCTCGTCAGCTTTGGGGTGGCGTCGTGCTACATCGTCCGATCATCAGAGGAGATGCACCCGTGCCCTGAGCAGAAAACGAAGAAAAAAGTTTTCTGGGATTCTTTTCTTTTCCGACAAAGGGTTTGTCGGCAGAAAAGTGCATTTAGGGTTTCAGAATTTTTTTTTTTTTTTTTTTCCAGATTGGGGCCCTAGGGTTTATGAATTTTTTTGGGCTATTAGACGAAGGCTAGAGCCACGTGGTGATAATGTGTTCTAGGAGAAAAAGAATAGATGCAAAGCGTAGTTTTATTGATTGATAAGGAGGCATTTATATAGGCATTACATCAAGTATCCGGAACAATCAGGGATTCCCTATCAACTAAGGTAACTACTAGTTGATAGGAGCACAATGTGCATCATTCTTAATATGTTTTTACCCCTATTTATCCAATGCTTAACCCTTATTTTTGTAAGATAGAGTCATATTTTAGTTTAGTGTCCCTTTGGTAGAGTTTTGGAGAAAATGTGCTTAATTGTCAGAAAAATGACTGAGTAAAGAAATCTGAGCAAAAAGTGAAAAATATGTTGTTTTCGTGATATTGAGGCCTGTGCTAAACTGATCTATCCTTTTCCAAATTTGATGAAATTTGGTATGCATATAACTGGCAAGCTAAAGTATATTGTGTCAAAATTTCAAATCAATCGGAGTTCGGAAAGTCACCCAAATGAAGGCTGCAACTTGGCAGTTTGAGCAAACCTATCCAGGGACTACCGGGATTTTCCTGAGACTGTATCCTGACTTCCGGAATTTCTGTGGGACACATCGCTTGGAACCAGAGAACGAGCCATACGCCGTTGGAAAGCTCTACGAGTCTAGTTTCTCTGGGACTTGGAATCGCAGCAAAATCTTTCCTCAGAAAAAAGTTATGCTGGTTTGAATGCACGAAGGTCAAGTCTGCCGAAAGAAGAAAACCTAAACCGAGTTTTACATGGATTTGGCTTACGAATGTGGACTGAATTCCATCCTTTGTGCAAGATTTTTGGCTGAATTAATTCATGGAAAACCTAAAGAGATATTGCTCAATTATTCAGCCATTATCTTGGGAATTTTCGGCAGAAAATAGAGGAAGAAAATCGCAACAAATCCTGATCAAATTCGGCAGAATTCCTGTGCACGTCATCCAACTTCCACGGACTCTCCCGGACAGCTCACAATGAATCAGAATTCGAGCCTTATATGGATAGAAAGCTACGGGAGTCTAGTTTCCAACCCAAATGGAATCACCTTAATATCTATTTTCTAGAGAAAGATATTCCATAATCTTCACTCGAAGGTCAAATCTGCCAGCAGGATAAGTTTGAGAAAAACTAGGTTTTGTAAACCCTAGCTGCCTCCCTTGCCTCTATAAATACCACAACATAATTTCAGAATAATCATCTTCTCTTCCTCACATAAACTTGCCAAAATATCTCCATAAATCTTACCTAGAACAAGGCCGAATCATCTCCACCACCTTTCCACAAAACCTTTCCAATCATCATCACCAATCCTATTGCCGATTCCTTCAAAAAGGTTGTCATTAAGATTGTAATATTTCAATGGCTTTGATTTCTTTGTATTTAAACATTATTTTGTCTATGAAATATGTTTGGATTCTTGGTTTTATTTTCGGTATTGTTAATTTTATATGGGATTTCCGAATCTTTGTAATAATTGTTTGGTTATTTCATGTTTGATTACCGATTTATGCATGTGATTTGATTAAATATGTATGATGGGCAGTAGGATTTTGAATGCTTTCTTGATTTAATTAGGTTTATTTCCTTAATTCGTGTGCAACCGAAGGAGATGTCTAGATGCATTCGAAAGGCCATGAGTGTTATCTAGGTATTGAATTCACTTGCCGATTTAATACATGTTGGATCATACGCATGTTATGTTTTAATATGTATTTATCTAAGGGCTAGAGTAATTCTGGAAATTTACATGTCGATGTGAGATGAGTGACGCCATACTTGCTAACATGTTCCAATTCGACATATTGTGCTTATGTGCTATTTGTGTTTAATTTCTACGCATTGTGTTATTAAACCGATTAGTACCATGTTTAGGATTACACGCATGTTGGATTCTAAATACTTGTGATGTTTTGAATAATTAGAATAACCGCATTGGCTCTAATTAAATTGGAACTTAATTGATCTTGAATTCGATATTTGCTGCTGCCCCTATTGCTTGTTTTAATTTCATTGCATGTATAATGAGATTTGTGTCTTGTGATTGTGTGAAAGGTGATGATCAATTGTAGATAATAATTTAGGTTTTAGAATTTGTAAAAATTCAGTAGGTAATTAATCATAAAAATCGACAAACCCCCTTATGTGCAACACTTTGTGTGATTGAAAGCCCTTGATTTCCCCGAATAGAACGATCCCTACTTGTCCTAACTACAATTGACAAAAGAAGGGTATTATGTGTATGAAGTTGTTTTGCAGGTACTTTGTACTTGGATAACATCTCAATCACTAGTCTAGTCTAATTAGGTCAAGACACACATAGGAAGTTACAGAATTATCCTTCCTTGAACACTTATTAATTTATCGAGTATTCAATTATCGAGGTTCCACTGTAGTTTGAGATTATTATTTATTAATTTTTTTTATCAAATGGTCCGAGAACTCTTATGCTTAAAAAATAGAAACAGGAAACAGTTATTGAAAGAAAAAAATAGGAAAAATGGACTAAACAGTGTCTCACCTTTTCTATTTTCTAACTTTTGGTGTCTCACGTTTCCAAAACTTCAAAACGGTGTCTCATTTTTTCACCCCGACCCAACATCTGTATCCCTAGACGTTAGCTCCGCTATGGAGACAAAAAAAAATTAAATTTTTGAGGGTATTTTCGTCCTGCCATCTAATGGTTGTTTTAAAAAAATTCAAATTCAATGTTATCATCTAGCGCTAATTTCGTTTACCTCCAAATTGTATATCATTACCTCCAAATTCAATATCATTTGGCGCCAATTTAAAACATAAAGATGAAATCATAATCTCTTAGGAACGCTTCCTATACGTATCTAAGTTTGGTACCTGATGTTTTTCTTTTAGCCAAAGGTACTTGATGTTTGTAAGTTGACATAAAATTAGTAGATCTAATGGTGAACAACATATTCACATAAACACAAAAACTTGAAATATGACAATAATCAAATTGAGGACAAAAAACTCCATAATAATATATATTAATGTCAAACACATCTGCATGCACTACAAATGTTTCAAAAGCCATTGAAATAGACAAATTCAACTCCAAAGTGTTTGTTTTACTAATAAACATCACTAAAACAGCCATTAGATGGCAGGACGAAAATACCCTAAAAAATTTTAAAATTTTTTTGTCTCTGTAACGGAGCTAACGTCCAGGGATACTGATATTGGGTCGGGGTTAAAAGGTGAGACACCGTTTTGAAGTTTTAGAAACGTGAGATACCAAAAGTTAGAAAATAGAAAAAGTGAGACATTGTTCAGTCCATTTTCTCGAAAAAAATAAGATGCAAATAAGGGTTAATTGACCAAATAGTGTCTGACCTTTTAGCCATTCTAATCTTTAGTGTCTAAATTTTGCAAAATATCAAAATAGTGTCTCAAGTTCTTACTCAGATAGAAGAATGGTGTCTGGAGACGTTAGTAAAGAATATTCTAGTTAGAATATTCTGTTAATATTGTGAAAAAGACGAGAATATCCTTATTTTCTGTTTTTCTTAAATTTTCTTTATTTTACATTTTGACAGAACATGGTGGGGCCATGAATTTTTTTATTTAGCATACTATAAATATATAATCTATCCTCTATACTCGAAGGTAAAGAGTTAATTTAGTCATTAGTTATTTTCTCTTAGAGATTAATTTATTTATTAAATATTAGAAAAACCGAACAAGACTTAAAAGAAAAGCGAGAAAAATTAAGAATATTAAAAAACTTTAGGGAAAAGCTTAATAGAAATAGGATAGGTTATTGGAATTTAATTTTTAGATTTACAAAAGGTATCTATATTCTAGAAAAGGAGATTGCAGATCTTAAACAAATACATCTTTGGCAACAAAAATTGGCATGTTGAAGGATAGATCTTAGAATTGCTAAGTAATTAAGTTTTAGTAAGCAAGTAAGTAAGTAAGTAAGTAAGTAAGTAAAAAAATAAAAATAAAATAAAAAAATAATTTCAGTATTATTAAGGAAAAATGGTATATTGGTAAGAAATGACAACATAAAAACTCTGTTAGGGATTTAACGGCTCTAGGTAATAAGGTTAATTCAAGGTTAAAAGGTTAGACACCATTTTGAAGTTTTGGAAACGTGAGATACCGAAAGTTAGAAAATAAAAAAGGTGAAACACTGTTCAGTCCATTTTCCCAAGTAAGAATGGCAATCTCAAACCAAAAGTTAAATGAGTTTTTATCATCAGGAAAATGGTTAATTGACCAAATGGTGTCTGACCTTTTAGCAATTCTAACCTTTAGTGTCTTAAGTTTGCAAAATATTAAAACAGTGTCTCAAGTTCTTACTCAGATAGAAGATTGGTGTCTAGAGACGTTAGTAAAGAATATTTCGTTAGAATATTCTGTTAATACTGTGAAAAAGACCAGAATATTCTTATTTTCTGTTTTTCTTAAATTCTCATTATTTTACATTTTGACGGAACGTGATGGGCCCATGAATTTGTTTATTTAGCATACTACAAATATATAATCTATCATCTATAGTCGAAGGTAAACAATTAATTTTGTCATTAATTATTTTATCTCAGAGATTAATTTATTTATTAAATATTAGAAAAACTGAACAAGACTTAAAAAAAAAAAAAGCGAGAAAAATTAAGAATATTAAAAAAACTTTAGGGAAAAGTTTAATAAAAATAGGATAGGTTATTAGAATTTAATTTTTAGATTTACAAAAGGTATCTATATTCTAGAAAAGCATATTGCAGATCTTAAACAAATACATCTTTGACAACAAAAATTGGCATGTTGAAGGCTAAATTTTAGAATTAATAAGTAATTAAGTTTTAGTAAGCAAGTAAGTCAGTCAGTAAGTAAAAAAAAAAAATATATTTCATTATTATTTAGGAAAAAGGGTATATTGGTCAGAAATAGCAACATAACAAACTCCGTTAGGGATTTAACGTCTCTAGGTATTAAGATTAAGTCAAGGTTAAAACGTGAGACACCATTTTGAAGTTTTAGAAACGTGAGATACCGAAAGTTAGAAAATAAAAAAAAGTGAGACACTGTTCAGTCCATTTTCCCTGCAAATAATATGTTCTTGTTTTTTTTTTTGCATGATGCAAATAACATGTTTTTGTTGTGTACGTACAAAAAATAAATAGTAAATTACACGGTAATACTCGACTAAAAGAAAATGATTTTGGTAGATAAAAGGATTTTCCAAAAGAAAATATCATGTCTGGACCCCTCAGTCTTAACTAGATAGGAGGGCCGCGCTTTGCTGCGGCATGGTTAAATAGTGAAGAATTTTGATAAAGATAATATGTTTTGATGTCAAGATGTGTTGATAAGCCCATGAGGCTTTACAGAGGACCAACTCTGCATAACTGTAAAGGAACTTGAAAGGCAATATGTCATCAATATTCATAACATGATTACAGAGAGAGTATGATAACATAAATAGATTGCATTACTTATTAATGCTGAGATGTGTTCGTAGCTAATAAAAAACATAATAGAAAATATAAAGGAGCCCATGCAAGCATCTTTTGTATTCCCAGTACATTTTAATCAATTTACATAAAAATATTGAATAAGTAAAACCCATTAACTGGTACAAATTTGCAACATAATAAATAAAGCGGCGTAACTTTCATGCTATATTAGAAATTGTAATGGAATCATGATAAGATGAAGGGTGTTGAACAGAGTTCTATATTACTGTTGGCAATCTCACAAAAAAAACTCTTCGGAGTTCTGTATAAAGGCGGCTTAGGAAATATAGTTTTGTTACTGTTCACTCTCTGTAAAGCTTTAAGGTGCTCTGAAAATCCTTCTACATCCTGAAATCATAAAAAAATGTCTAACTGATCAACAATTTTCTCAAGATTATGGAAAATATTCACTAACAGTATTCTAAGTTGATTTTTCTTACGGGCATCAACCGCCTCCTCCCAACAACTTCTTTGTACCGACATCCTTCTCAACTTCAGTGCCGGGATATACCTGCTTAAATTTTTGAAACATAGCAATTATTGTTAGCCAAAACAGAATCCATTTCGGCCAAGGAGACTAAGTATTTATCAAAGTTTCACACAATAACAACACAAACACTTTACAACATTCCAACTAGACTGTATACTTCAATAAGTTTTGGTACACATGGTATGATTATAATGTACGATCATATCAATCTACCACTTAATAATTGGTATGACCTCCACTGTGTATGTAATTATGTACTTTTTATCAATATATGTTGATTCCCCACCAAATCCTAAATCTACTATGTACATAACTTCAAAACTAATAAACCAAATAAAAAGCTCACCTGGAGTCCTTGATGAATGATGGGAACAGATTTTCAGTAACATAGTACTATTTATTGCACAGAACTTCAAACTAATGAACACAATAGTTAAACATCTCATCAATTCCAACCAAAATTATTCAAGACCTCAAGAAAAGAAAAGAAAAGAAAAAAAAAACTGGAAAAACCAATTTACCAAAGCTGGGCATTATCAAATAAGAATAGAAGCACCCAAACACAAAAGGATGAAGAAATCGTGAAACCTCCAACCAAAATTGAAAATTCTGCATTCATTTGAACCACCCAAACGTGCATGGACTGGAAACCGAAACAACTGCAGCTACAACAGATTGCATCCCTCAATGACCAAAAATTATTAATTCTCTTCCTTTTTTTTCCAGCTCCAACTATACCCGCTCCTCCTCCAACTATCATCGACATAGGTCCAAATTCAATTAGAATAGAGAAACCTTGCATTAAAACCTTATATATAAATAGATTAGCACTCACTATTAACATAAGACCTCGGAAAATGAGCATTTTTAACATAAGACCTAAAAAAATGGCTACTCTGTCCTCATTCAATATGCATTGCAATTTGGTTTACTTTTTGTGTAGAAAACCTAAACACAGATCAATGTGAAATGAAGTATATCAGATAATTGATGGTCATGTTTGTAACATATAAAAACAAATGCATACCTTTCCAAATGTAATCAATCAGAAACTGTAGCTCATACCTGTAGTCCAAAAGCAAACAATTAGTGACAGTCTAGGGAGCAACAAAAGCCTTAAAATTTCAAAGACGAAAAACTAATTCATTACAGAACCAGAAAAAAAAAAAAAACAAATCAATTTCCCAAACTAGGGAAAACTTAAATAATCAATCAAATTTTAAACACTCCCAATTACCACTCACCATTACAGCAATCACCATAGACAAATCCCACAATAAGAAAAAGAATGAATAGAAAACAACAAAATGTCAACCATTTTTCCATCTTGATTGTAGATGGGAAGAGAAACAAAATCACCTAGAGGCGGACCCAAAATCTAAACTGATGAACAAAGAAACAAAAAACCCAATTACCTAAAAAAACATATAAAAATCGCAAATGAAATGGAAACCCAAAATGAAAAAATACCATGACAAAGATCAATTGTTCTCTGATCTGTCCCAAAACCCCAATCTCCCTCTCTCTCTCTCTCGATTGCCAATGAAATCTTCAATCCTTTGAAATTGTCAAAGATCAATTGTTCTTCTTCTTCTGTCTTTTTTTTCGTCGGGTATTTTCAGCCTGTCTCAGCTTTGCCCCTCAATTATATATGACTGAATGAACGAACCAAATGAAAACAAACAAATCAAACGGCTCAGATGCAAGAATGTACCCCGACCCACCCAACTCAGCCCATTACTGTTCATTTACAAACAAATCGAACGGCTCAGATGTAGAATAGACTTGATAGATTACTGTAGAATAGACCTAGGTGGCAGCAGATCAACGGTTGCAGACAGATGATCTAATGACCCAGAAGAAAGTCTACACTGTTCATTTTCTAGTAACAGTGTCCGCGCGCTGCAGCGGGTAGTTAATCGATCTAGTTGTAGAAATGCAATCTAGTCAAATTAATTTCAATGAATGAGATGCACATTGTGAAATCTCTCTCTACTGTGGCAATATATAGTCACACTCTACAAAATGCTCAGTATTTTTGACTGCTGTTATCGAAAAGTGCAGTTATTAAAGATGCATCTACATAAGTCAAGTCAATCTAACAGAAGTTCTAAACATGCAAATGGCCACATTCCAAATCCTCCTTCCCTAAATTCGCTGTCATAATTGAAGTTGTTTGTCAATGCACTCAGTTCCTTCTTCCATGCCTGAGTCTTCCTCATTGTCTCCTGTACATTAGAGTACATTCAATCATAACATAAGGTTATTAATACTATGCTGATGTGGAACAATCTATAACCTTCTCTTCTACATATCTAAACACAGAACACATCAAAGGGTCATATTACCTTCAAATTCCAAAAACATGATTCCATTTGGCTGAAGAAGCCGATCTTTTGCAATCACATAGGTCTCCAGCAATCTTTTATTAATTAGCAGTGTACCTAAAGCCAAAGAAAATTTATTAGAACAAAAAATGAAAACTAAAGAGAAACCATAGTCCATAGAACTGGAACTCGATCTGGCCAACGAATATATATCGGGACTGTGCATTAGAGAAGGGAAGCAATACTTGAGTTGTTGATGTTTGTTTTGTAGAAGGAAGAGAATAGAGCAAGAAGTGTTCTGGTATGAATCTGAATAGAAGCTTGTACTCTCTTAATTCAAACAGTAGGATTACATAGCCTTATATAGGACTTAGCTTGACTCTAGAACTCCCTAACTTAATAACGCATTAAGTACTGATTGCATAACTGACAATGAACAAACTAAACAACTCATAACAGCTAAAACTGAAATTATTGGAAATCTGGAAATTATTAGGCTGTAACTGACAGCAGCTTTATTCTGAGAAAACAAACCAGCAAATTTGGTTTAATTAGCCAACATAGCCTCCCGTAAACCAAATTTGCTTTTGACAACCAACCTTGCAACATTCTTCTTGAAAACTTGTCCACCAAGAGCCTTTGTAAAAACATCAGCCATCTGATCATCTGATTTGCAATACTTGACTTCAATAACTCCTTCATTGACCAGCTCCCTCAGAAAATGGTATCTCATACGAATGTGTTTTGTCCTCCCATGAAGAACTGGGTCTTTTGCCACTGAAATTGTGGAACTATTGTCGCAAAACAAAACTGTAGGACTGTTTTGCTTATGCTGCAAACTTTCCAGAACACCTTGCAGCCAAATAACTTGACATGCTGCATATGCACCAGCAATGTACTCTGCTTCGGTTGTAGAGAGAGCAACAATTGGTTGTTTCTTTGAACTCCATGAAATCACACCACTTCCAAGACTAAAGACATAACCTGAAGTACTCTTGCTGTCATCAATACTTCCAGCTAAATCACTGTCAGTATAACCAACAAGATTGACTGGAACATGTGCTTGATAGAAAATACCATAATCAATGGTTCCAATCACATAACGCAGAATTCTCTTTGCAGCCTCCCAATGATTAGCATATGGTTTCTCCATGAACCTGCTCACCAAACTCACAGCATACATGATATCAGGCCTTGTTGCTGTTAAATACATTAAATTTCCCACCAAACTTCGAAACATGGTGGAATTCACAGCTTTTCCTTCTCCATTTTTGCTCAGCTTTGCTCCTGTAATGCATGGTGTTGCTACTGGATTAGCATGTTCCATCATGAACTTCTTAACAACCTCCTTTGCATAGCTCTCTTGGGAGATAAAAATACCTTCCTTGGACTGCTGAACTTCAATTCCAAGAAAGTGATGTAATTCTCCCAAATCTGTCATCTCAAATTCTTCCATCATAGAGAGCTTAAACTCATTCACACTACCAGAAAGAAGGGCTTTGCCGACGAAAAAAAAAAACGGCCGACGAAACACTTTTTTCGTCGGAAAAAAAAAAATTTCGTCGACTATTCCCATAGAATGGCCGAAGATTTTTTATTTCGTCGCTAAAAATGAAAAATCGTCGGCTATTCTACAAGAATGGCCGACGATTTTTTCTTTCGTGCCTAAAAATTTTTTTTCGTCGGCTATACCCCTATAATGGCCGATGATTTAAATTTTTCGTCGGCTATACAAATTTTGGAAGAATGGCCGACGAAATTGGAATTTTCGTCGGCTATAAGTCTTTATATTTTCAGATCTTGACAGAAGCTGCTCATTTCAAAAAAAATGGAAAAAAACGGGAGAAAGAGTGAAAAATCTGTGGGTATTGTTGAAATCCGTCCTCTCTTACATTATGGAGCTATATATAGGTACGTATATGTGTATATATGTTGATTTTGAGTTTTAGTTGAGTTGATTTTGAGTTTTAGTGATTTTGATATATATAGTAAGTGATTTTTTGTTTTGTTGTTGTTTTAGTGTTAGAATGTATGTATATATGTTGATTTTGAGTTGTAGTTGAGTTGATTTTCAGTTAGAGTATAATTATGTGTTTTAATTTAATAATGTTATTTTAATTAGTGTTAAAATATATATAAATATGTTAATTAATGGTTGTTGATAGTGTAATGAACTTAAATAATTGTTGTTAATTAATGGTATATATATATATGAGTTGATGTTGATAATAATATATATTGTAATATATATATGTGTTAATTAATTTATTATTAATTAAAGTTATACATATATATTATTATCAGGCTATATATGGATCGAGATAAGAGTTGGATTTCGCTTCCAAGGCATGACCGACGATACACTACAGGAGTTGTGGATTTTTTGCAGTTCGTCGAGGAAAATGCAAACGGGAAGGAATACCATTATTGCCCGTGCAAGAAATGTAAGTGTCGCAGTGATATGTGTCGATTTCCGATTAGGACAGTATGGGAGCACCTAAAGAGTAATGGGTTTTGGCCGAAGTACACACGTTGGATATATCACGGTGAGCCATCATTAGATGGATCGCATGATCATGGGCAGTATTTTGAGGCGGGCAGTAGTAGTACATCCAACGATCCAACAATGGCATTCGTCAACGACGTGTTTCCTTTTGAAAGCGGTGTACGTGGGGAACAATATATGCATGACCCGGTGCAGCCCTTCCCACAAGTTGTCAACACTGCTGCCTTTGACAAGTACAACAAACTGATTGCATTGCAACAGACCCCTGTGTCTTCAAGTTCTGAGAAGACAGTTCTTCAAAGTGTGATGGAGGTAATGAGGATTAAAGTCGAGACAAAAGGGAGCATCAGGCAAGTGGATGAATATCTACAGTACACTTCTTCGTTGTTGGAGGAGGGTCATCGTAATCCTACCAATCACCGTCAGGTCTGAAGTATCCTCAAAGATCTAGGGCTTTCCTACATTAAGATCCATGCATGCGCATTTGACTGCGTTCTCTTCTGGGGTAAAGATGCAGAAGGGAATGACCTTGCTAGCCTTGACGCATGTCCGATATGTCAGTCTGACCGATATAAGTTGACGGGAGCAGGCAATAGGAAACCTGTGAAAGTGCTTCGGTATTTTCTGTTGAGAGATAGGCTTGAGCGGTTGTACATGTCAGAAACCACCGCAAAAGCTATGAGGTGGCACGGTGAGCGGGACGCGGGAGACGCAGATATCATGACACACATCTCTGACGGAGCGGCTTGGAAGCATATAAACAATGAGTTTCCTCATTTTGCGTCAGATGTCAGAAACGTCAGGCTCGGGCTCTCAACCGACGGGTTCAACCCTTTCGGCACCATGAGTCTGTCATACAGTATATGGCCGGTGGTTTTTGTACCTTACAACCTTCCTCCGTGAATGTACATGAAGAAGGAATATAATATGTTGACGTTGCTGATTCCGGGGCCTGGTTACCCAGGGAAATGTCTCAATGTGTATATGAGACCATTGATTGAAGAGCTTAAGGTGTTGTGGGACGTTGGTCATCCCACTTTTGACAAGTACAAGAAGGAGACGTTCTAGATGCATGCCATGGTTATTGGTACCATCAGTGATTTTCCTGCTTATGGGATGTTGTCGGGCAGCGTTGTAAGGGGATACAAGGCTTATCCAGAGTGCCTCAGCGATTATGGGAGCACCCCTCATTGCAACAAGATATGCAGAATGGGTCATCGTGTGTTCGTTCCAGCGGATCACCACTGGCGTTACGAGTCCGCCGCATTTGATGGAACCGAAGAACACGGTCGTCCTCCCAGAAGATGGTCAGGAAGAGAAATTTTAGCAAGACTTAATGAGTACGATTTTGGGCCCCTCAGCAATCATCCCGATATTGTAGCGGAAATACCTGAAAGGCCTGAGGAGTACAAATTCTGGACACATAGGAGCATATTGTGGGAACTCCCGTACTGGTGTGAGTTGCTGATCCGTCACTTCCTAGACGTTATGCACATAGAAAAAAATGTTTCTGAAAGTGTGGTGGGCACAACGCTGAACTTGGAGGGGAAGACGAAAGACGGTCCTAAGGCTCGCACTGATCTGCAAAACATGAATATCAGAAAACCACTATGGTTGAAACAAGGGAAGAGAAAAATGCCTCAAGCTCCTTACACTGTCAAGCCTGAGCATAAATCAGAAATTTTCCATTGGATAAGTCAGGCCAAGTATCCTTCAGGCTTTGCTGGAAATATAGCCAAGTGTGTCAACAGACAATTCAACAATCTATACGGGTTAAAAAGTCATGACAATCATCCAAATTTTTTCGACATCATGCCTCACCTCATGATCCATCTTCCTCGGCAGTTGTTGCTTACCGGTCCTGTGCACTTCACTTGGATGTATCCGATGGAAAGGTACGTATTTTACACCTTATGTTAATTTTCTCATCAATATATGTGATTTAGTATTAATGTATTATCATAACACTTTAAAAACTTGATTTATAGGCAACTTGGATAATACGGTGGTTTTGTCCAAAACAGATCCGCACCTGAAGGATGTATAGCTGAAGCATATATTGCGCACGAGTGCGTCATCTACATGAAGCTGTATTTACGAGCGTTACAGGAAAGCATACCGAAAGATGTACCGTCACAGTTCAATCTTTCCATACTCTCCAACGATGTTGTACTCGGTGGAAACATGTCAGTTTCCTACAAGTTGAAAGATTATGAAGTAGCCATTGCACATTGGTGGGTACTAATCAACTGTCCAGAAGTTCAGTTTTGGAAGGACATACATCTACGCTGTGAAGGAGTAGCAGGTGATCTCGATTACCACAACCAGACATTCGCAGAGTATTTCGGCCGCTGGGTACGTACCTTTAACACTATTCTATACGTGTTCATATATTATTGTGTATATTTATTCATATTTATAGTTGATTCTGATGGTTGCAGATGGACCTTATTGAAAATGATAATCACCCAAATTGGTCGCACGAACTCAGACTTTTAGCGAGGAGGCCGGTCTATTCAAAAGTTTATGCGACGTGCAAGGTGAATGGTGTGTTATTTCGATGTGAAGACAGAGACCTCAGACTGAAAACACAAAATTCAGGGGTTATGGCACATGGTGGGGATGGTGGAGTTGACTATTACGGTGTTCTCCATTCAGTTGTGGAACTGCATTACGGGGAAGGCATGAAAGTGCACCTTTTCAAGTGTAGATGGTTTGACACACGGCCGCAGAGCATGAAAACCGATCAATACGGCATAAGTTCTGTGAACACTAGTACATCATGGTATGAGGACGACCCGTTCGTTTTAGCCACATGGGTGAAACAAGTGTTTTATCTTGATGATCTCGCCAAGGGTAACCCGTGGAAAGTAGTCAACACTATCCACCATCGCAACATTTACCGGGCGTCTACACTTGGAGTGGCTGAAGAGAACGAGGAAGGGCGCACCGCGTATCAAGAGCCCAACTCAGACGGTATTCCTGACTCGTCTTTTATTCGCCTAGACACGCCGGTGCGAATTCGACGTGAAGAGCCACTGCTTGTTGATGTTGATCCAAATGAAGAAACTAACGAGGACTCTAGTGGTGAGGAAAGATATAGACTACCCCTATCGAGCAATTCTGAAACCGAAGAAGACTCATCCGATGATTCCGATTACAATCCGACGGATTAAGTAATTTAAATGATGTAAGCCTTTCATTTGTAATCAACTCATTTCTAATGAACGGGCGTGGGGATGAGCCTCCCAGCTAGGCTGGGTTCCAAACCCCTTAAAAAAAATTTGAAATATGTTGACTGTTGAGTTTCTGGTTTTTTATGTTCAATTTTGGTTATATGTGAACAGGACATCGGAATAGGAGAGGTGTAAAACCACTGATTTTTTTGGTTTTTTTTTTCAGAGAATAGCCGACGAAATAATGAATTTTTCGTCGGCCATTTTGAGAATAGCCGACGAAAAATTGGCCATAAGTTTTTTTAAAAATAAATATTTTATTTTTCACCGAAAACGACAAAAGAATAGCCGACGAGTACTAGGTTTTATTTCGTCGGCTATGATAAAAAAAAAAAAAAAAAAGACCAGCTTCCATTTTCTATCACTATCGACAAACCATTGCTTCATCCTTCAAATGCAAATGTGTCGTGAAATAAGATATGACTGAAATATTGAAAAACGTCTACGGTTGAAAAATGAGCAGATTCCGACAAAATCTGTGTGCCGAATATTGCGGCTAACTGTTTTTTACTTCCGTTTTCCTATGGGTAGCCTGACGATCGGTATATATTTTGATGAAAATTTTTATACGATTAGTTGCGTCTCATCGATCTGAAACTATTCTATGTTGAAGGTGAGGCCAAAAAACGTCATTTAGACGGGCCAATTTCCGTTTTAAAGCGTTTAGAAGTTTGACTTTGCAGTTTGACCGTCCCGATCGAGCCTTTAACGTTGTCAGATGTAGTTGGATTTTTTTTCATACATGTTTTTCATCTTAACGGTGATATCGGAACATATGCACTAATGTTCCTTAACTTGTTTACTAAGTGTTTAAGTGAATATATAGTTTCAAATAGTTACTATACGTAGACTCTTCAAATGCAAATGTGTCGTGAAATAAGATATGACCGAAATATTGAAATACGTCTACAGTTGAAAAATGAGCAGATTCCGACAAAATCTGTGTGCTGAATATTGCGGTTAACTGATTTTTACTGCCGTTTTCCTATGGGTAGCCTGACGCTCGGTAAATATTTTGATGAAAATTTTTATACGATTAGTTCACTACAAGAAAAAAGGGCTTTGCCGACGAAAAAAAAAAAACGGCCGACGAAACACTTTTTTCGTCGGCTATTCCTAAGAATGGCCGACGAAAATTTTTGTTGTCGGTAAAAAAAAAATTTCGTCGGCCATTCCCATAGAATGGCCGACGATTTTTTTTTTCGTCGGTAAAAATGAAAAATCGTCGGCTATACTCCTATAATGGCCGACGATTTAAAGTTTTCGTCGGCTATAAACTTTTGGAAGAATGGCCGACGAAAATTTTTTATTTCGTCGGCCATAAGTTTTTTAAAAAATAATTATTTTACGAATAATGGCCGACGAAAATTAATTATTTCTTCGGCCATAAATTATTTAAAAATAATTATTTTACGAACAATGGCCGACGAAAATTAATTATTTCGTCGGCCATACGTTTTTTAAAAATAATTATTTTACTAACAATGGCCGACGAAAATTAAGTATTTCGTCGGCCATAAGTTTTTAAAAAAATAATTATACGATTATTTTTGACAGAAAACGACAAAAGAATAGCCGACGAATACTAGGTTTGATTTCGTCGGCTATGATTAAAAAAAAAACAAAAAAAGAGCAGTTTCCATTTTCTATCACTATCGACAAACCATTGCTTCATCCTTCAAATGCAAATGTGTCGTGAAATAAGACATGACCAAAATATTGAAATACGGCTACGGTTGAAAAATGGGAAGATTCCGACAAAATCTGTGTGCCGAATGTTGCGGTTAACCGTTTTTTACTCCCGTTTTCCTATGGGTAGCCTTACGGTCGGTAAATATTTTGTGGAAAATTTTTATACGATTAGTCGCGTCTCATCAATCTGAAACTATTCTCTATTGAAGATCAGGCCAAAAAACGTCATTTAGACGGGCCAATTTCCGTTTTAAAGCGTTTAGAGGTTTGACTCACCCGGTTGACCGTCCCGATCGAGCCTTTAACGTTGTCAGATGTAGTTGGATTTTTTTTCATACATGTATTTAATCTTAACGGTGATATCTGACGGTTGGAATAGATTTTCCAAACTTTTAGATTCAAAATCGGAACATATGTACTAATGTTCCTTAACTTGTTTACTAAGTGTTTAAGTGAATGTATAGTTTCAAATAGTTACTATACGTACACTCTTCAAATGCAAATATGTCGTCAAATAAGATATGACCGAAATAATGAAATACGTCTACGGTTGAAAAATGACAAGATTCCGATAAAATCCGTGTGCCGAAATAATGAAATCAGTCAAAACCCGGTTTACTGCAGATTTGGCGTCCGGCGTCCGAATGACGATTGTGATACCATTCCGGAAAGGGAACGACGCCAGGAACAAAACTCGTCGCTTTGCCACGATGTGTGGGCTTTTTCGGGCTTTCGAGTTCGTTTAGGGCCTCAAAACCGCAGTTTAGTAAGTTTTCATAGAATAGCCGACGAAACATTCAAATTTCGTCGGCTATTCTCTAAGTATAGCCGACGAAACATTGTATTTCGTCGGCTAAACTCTTGATCCGCGCCTTTTTATTGTCCGCCGTTGGATGGCTCAGATCCAACGGCTGTTGATTTTCCAAAGTATAGCCGACGAAATATATTAATTTCGTCAGCTATTCTCTAAGTATAGCCGACGAAACATTGTATTTCGTCGGCTATTCTCCTTCTAAATCTTTTAAATCTTCCTCCCGCCTTTTTTCTCTCATCCTCCCCCCCCCCTCCTCCGACCTCCTCCTCCTCCTCCTCCTCCGGCCTCCTCCTCCTTCCCCTCCTCCGGCCTCCTCCTCCTTCTCCTCCTCCTCCTCCTCCTTCCCCTCCTCCTTCTCCTCCTCCTCCGGCCTCCTCCTCCTCCTCCTTCCCCTCCTCCTCCTCCTCCTCCTCCTCCCCCTCCTCCGGCCTCCTCCTCCTTCCCCTCCTCCGGCCTCCTCCTCCTCCTTCCCCTCCTCCTTCTCCTCCTCCTCCGGCCTCCTCCTCCTCCTCCTCCTTCCCCTCCTCCTCCTCCTCCCCCTCCTCCGGCCTCCTCCTCCTTCCCCTCCTCCGGCCACCTCCTTCTCCTCCTCCTCCTCCTCCGGCCACCTCCTTCCCCTCCTCCTTCTCCTCCTCCTCCGGCCTCCTCCTCCTCCTCCCCCTCCTCCGGCCTCCTCCTCCTCCTCCTCCTTCCCCTCCTCCTCCTCCTTCCCCTCCTCCCCTCCTCCTCCTCCTCCTCCGGCCTCCTCCTTCTCCTCCTCCTCCTCCTCCTCCGATCCGGTATTTTTTTTTGCCCAAAATGCAGGTATAGCCGACGAAATTGACATTATTTCGTCGGCTATAACTTTAAAATATTAATATATTCTGACGAAATAGCCGACGAAATAGCCCAATTCGTCGGCTATACTTCAGAACAAATAGCCGACGAAACCAAATTTCGTCGGCCATACTCGAACAAATAGCCGACGAAACCAAATTTCGTCGGCCATACTCGAACAAATAGCCGACGAAATCATTTTCGTCGGCCATAATTCGTCGGCCAAGGTTGGAATGGCCGACGAAATTTTTTTTTTCGTCGGCCATTGGTATTACCGACGGCGTATTACCGACGACTTATGGCCGACGAAATTTTCGTCGGCAGAGGGTATAGCCGACGAAAAAATGGAATGGCCGACGAAAAAATTTTCGTCGGCTATTCTTCCGTATCTGGTAGTGGTTGCATCTCATCGATCTGAAACTATTCTATGTTGAAGGTGAGGCCAAAAAACGTCATTTAGACGGGCCAATTTCAGTTTTAAAGCGTTTAGAAGTTTGACTTTACAGTTTGACCGTCCCGATCGAGCCTTTAACGTTGTCAGATGTAGTTGGATTTTTTTTCATACATGTTTTTCATCTTAACGGTGATATCTGACGGTTGGAATAGATTTTCCAAACTGTTAGATTCAAAATCGGAACATATGCACTAATGTTCCTTAACTTGTTTACTAAGTGTTTAAGTGAATGTATAGTTTCAAATAGTTACTATACGTAGACTCTTCAAATGCAAATGTGTCGTGAAATAAGATATGACCGAAATAATGAAATACGTCAACAGTTGAAAAATGACAAGATTCCGACAAAATCTGTGTGCCGAATGTTGCGGTTAACTGTTTTTTACTCCCGTTTTCCTATGGGTAGCCTGACGGTCGGTAAATATTTTGAGGAAAATTTTTATACGATTAGTTGCGTCTCATCGATCTGAAACTATTCTCTGTTGAAGATCAGGCCAAAAAACGTCATTTAGACGGGCCAATTTCCGTTTTAACGCGTTTAGAGGTTTGACTTCGCAGTTTGACCAAAATATAGCCGACGAAATATTTAATTTCGTCGGCTAAACTCTAGTGATCCGCGCCTTTTCATTGTCCGCCGTTGGATGGGGGAGATCGGACGGCTGCTGAGCGCTTAAACTATAGCCGACGACATTCAAATTATAGGCGACGAATTAAAAATTTCGTCGGCTATTCTTAAGTATAGCCGACGAATTAAAGAATTTCGTCAGCTATTCTTAAGTATAGCCGACGAAATCTTTTTAATTCGTCGGCTATACTATCGGGTATAAGTTTGTTGCAGCCGAACCCTAGCCTCCATTTGCTGCATATTTCCAAATCCTCCGCCGCTCGCCTCCAACCGATCCTCCGCCGCTCGCCTCCAACCGATCCTCCGCCGCTCGCCTCGTCGTCCTCCTCCCTCTTCCTCCTCCAATCCAGCAACCCCCTCCTCCCTCTTCCTCTTCCAATCTGGCAGCCCCCTCCTCCTCCAATCCGACCGGCCCTCCCTCTTCCTCCTCCAATCCGGCCTGTCCCTCCTCCGGCGTCTCCCTCCTCCGGCCCAGCCTCCTCAAATCCGGCCGGCCTCCTCCTCCCTTCCATTTTCGGCAGTAAGTTTTTTTTTTGTTTTTTTTTTCATTTATGTTAGTTTAGATATAATTTATGTATTTATGTTAATTTAGGTATAATTTAGGTATTTATGTTAATTTAGGTATAATTTAGGTATTTATGTTAATTTAGGTATAATTTAGGTATTTATGTTAATTTAGATAAATTTTAGGTATTTATGTTAATTTAGGTAATTGTTTTCAAATTTATTTTAATTGTATAATTTAGGTGTAATTGTATAATTTATACGTATAAATTGGTTTTTTAATTATATAAATTGATAACTTAATTGTATAATTTAGCTTAATTATATATATAGCTTAATTATATTTAATTAGAATTTTTTATTTAATATAATATAATATAATATGTTAGTATATAAATCGTTATATTAAAATATGTTAGTATTATTGGTTATTATATTAATTAGAATTTGTTATTTAATATAATATAATTTAATATCAATTAATGTATTAATGCCTCGGGGTTTAGATGGTCGATGCATTAAGAAACCTATTCGGAGGCCGTCGTGGCGGCAGATCTAGAGGTTCTAGAAATTCCGCCGGTTCTGCAGACTCCGAGAGGACCGCTAGCCAGCCTGAGAGGACCACCAGCCAGCCGCGGAGGAGTGTAGATTCATCCCAGCCGCAGAGGACTGTGGATGCAGCCCAGCCACGACGGAGTGTGAGTTCTCGGCACCAGACCCTTCTCTAGGCGGGGCGGCCGTCGAGCACTTCACTTCCGCATGCCGGTCCCTCTGTGGCTCCGAGGTTTAGTCGGCAGCTATTTCACGAGGACATAGCTGCCGACGTTCCTCAGGTTCGGATGCCTGACGTTCATCGGGAGCCGATGCCGAGTCCAACTCAGTCTGCTGCTGACTCGACTGAGGCTCCTACTCTCCCAAATCAGCTCTTCCTCCCGTACAACATTCCGGCGATACCGGAGGTCGACTATCAGGGTGTGCCCATATGGCCTGATATGCCTCAGTACGTGAGTGCTGCGGAGGCATACCAGCAGCAGCCAGTTGAGAACCCTGACCACCTTATTTCGGCGAGGAGAAAAGGAAAGTCGACAGACGAGTCATCCAGTTCAGGTAACATTTGATTTTATTAATTAAATGTTTTATTAAAATTAACGCACTAATATTTAATTTTATTAACCAATCGTCGTTTTTGTGATAGGGACAGCCGCTAGCAGTTCACGGAGGAATACGATAGGTGTCATATGTTTTGACACGCTCAGGAGAACTGTTGAGCGCAGCGGCAGGATTCAGATCAACGAACCTCCTAATCAGGAGGTTCCGGGGAAGAAAAAACGCGACTACTCGGGTTGCGTGGGGTCACTGATTAGGGACAGAGTCCCTATGTTGTGCACCCGGTGGGCTGATGTGCCCGAAGAGATAAAGAGAGAGGTGAACAACGCCGCGTCGGTGAGAAATTTAAAAAATTTAATTTATTTATCGTAATATTTAATAATTTTCGGTATTATTACAATTGTAAAACTAATAAAATATTATTTTTCAGACATTCTTCGAGATTGCCGAACACAGGCGGGATTGGGCGGACACCCAGCAGAACTCGAGGTACGTTTGTTATTATGATATTATAATTATCTTATAATTATTAATATTTTATGATATTAATAATATTTCTAATGCAATTTTGTTTTTTTCGTAGGTTCAAAGAGTGGAAGAACGAGCTGCGTTCCCACTATAACGAATACGACAACCTTGGTCGTATGGGTACTCCCAGGGAGTTCATGTTCCGGGAGTACGAGTGGCGTTGGTTGAAGACAGTAGACTTCAACAACCCAGTTATGCAGGTAAATACTAAACTTCAGTAAAAATGTTTATTTTGTTAAAATTTTAATTATTAGTTTAATTATTTTATAATTATTACACTAATATTTTTTGATGCATTTTTCTAACATTTTATTATTTGTTTGAAGCAACGTTCTCGGATAAACTCTGAGAACCGCCGCCGGAACACAACCCCCCATCATGCTGGTTCACGGCCGTTTGCACAATATCAGGAGGAGGCGCTTAGAGATCATCCTGATAGCAACCCGTACGTGGAGACGTTCAAGATCGCTTATCCATAAGCGATAGAACAGCTCGTAAGTCGTTCATTAAAATTTTAAAATTTTAATTATTAATTTTACTTAATTATATATTTGTTATAATATTAATTTTTTTTTTCCCGTCCACTTAGGAGAGGGTCAACCGGGCCGAAGAAGATGTGTTCCAGCAAGTAGTTCGGGAGACACAACCGAACATTTCAGAGGCAGATCTGGAAGAAGCTATGCGCCATGTCGACCGGTCCAGTGTCCAAACGGCAGCGAGGATGTTCGACGCAGCCTTCCCAAACCGGTCAAACAACTACTACTGCCGGGGTTTGGGAAGTTCTGGACTAGGGCTTCTGAAGACCACTAAGGGAGGTCAAAAGAAGGGAGGCGGGGAGAGCCAACATATGAGGGGGGAAGTGCAGCGATTGGCCGCAGAATTGGCGACCTCGTCCCAGACAGTACAGGAGCTGTGCCGCAGCACACAGCAGTATCATTTGGAGCTGCGCCGCAGAACACAGCAGTATCATTTTGATATGGCCGGTTGGCATGCCGAATGCGACAGAATTCGGCAACAAAACTACGACGGCCAACAAGCCTGGTGGTACGAGATGTTCGCGGCACAACAACAAGGCCTTCCACCCCCGCCCCCGTTTCAGCGGTTAGCGGAACCTCCAATGCCTCAACCTCCCGAGTTCGGTCAGCAGGATGACGAGTCTGATGGAGAGCAGGATGCTGGGGATGACCTGGTGGACTTTAGTGGTTTAGGTGATGATTAGGGTTTAGGGTTTATGTATATTAGAACGAATTTAATAAAAATGGTATTTAGACGTGTTTCTTGTTGGTGCAAATGCATGGACTGTTTTTGTGATTTGCAGGTTGCTTGGAATGGTAATTTAGAAAATAATTTAATTTTTTTTTCCCCAAATGTAAGAATAGCCGACGATTTTGGCATTATTTCGTCGGCTATAATAACTATAGCCGACGAATTTTACCAATTTTCGTCGGCTATAAGTTGTATAGCCGACGAAATTTGCATTATTTCGTCGGCTATAACTAATTAATACCTATTAAATATTAATATATTTCGAGGAAATAGCCGACGAAAATTTATGAATTCGTCGGCTATACTTAATGAATTTCGTCGGCGATACTCGAAAATACCCGACGAAATTCGTCGGCAATTTATCCCAGGTTTGGCCGACGAAAAATAGTTTCGTCGGTAACTTCGTCGGCCATACTCTACTATAGCCGACGAATTTGTTTTTTTCGTCGGCCATTGGTATAGCCGACGGGATTGTTCCGACGAAGTATAGCCGACGAAAATTTCGTCGGCAGATGGTATAGCCGACGAAAAATAGGCATAGCCGACGAAATTTTTTTCGTCGGCTATGCATTCGGATCTGGTAGTGTCAACATCTCCAAGCTATTTCCAGTAAATATAAGATCATCAACATAAAGACTTACAACCATAAAACTTCCTTCTGAGCTGCCTTTGATGTAGAGAGTGTGTTCATATGGACACTTCTGAAAACCATGCTTCTCAAAGTAGGAATTAATGCGACTGTACCAGGCCCGTGGTGATTGCTTCAGGCCATACAAGGCCTTCTTGAGCTTGTAAACTTTTTCTTCTTCTCCTTTCTTCACAAAACCAGGGGGCTGCTCAACATAAACTTCTTCTTGGAGAGAACCATTTAGGAACGCGGACTTCACATCCATTTGAAACAGCTTCCATTTGTTTTGAGCAGCGAGAGAAATCACCAAACGAATGGTATCAAGCCTGGAAACGGGAGCAAATACTTCAGTATAGTCTTCTCCTTCTTTTTGTTTGTATCCTTTCACCACAAGCCTCGCCTTGTGCTTATTGATTGTCCCATCTGGATTCATCTTTGTCTCGTACACCCATTTTACACCAATGGGATTCTTGTGTGGTGGCAAACTTGTGAGCTCCCAAGTCTTGTTCTTTTCAATGGCGTTCACTTCTTCTTCCATAGCTCTTTTAATGTCCTCCTTACAAGCTTCATTAAAACAAACTGGATCCTCTCCAGCAAAGAATGCAAAATAAACAACATCATCTTGCATACTTACTTGTTCTGTGGAGTCATAAAGATCTTGCATGCTTCTGAATCTTGGAGGAGGACTTTCAGGTGCATCATCTGCATCTGATCCATTAGTATTGGATGTTCCAGATTCACCTCCAAAGGCTGGAATGCTTGCTGTACCATTTGTGTCTTCATCATAAACAACATACTCATCAAATAAAACATCTCGGCTTACCACAGTCCTTTTTGTCTCTGGATTGTACAGCTTGTAGGCCTTGCTCCGGTCACTATAGCCAATGAAAATGCACTTCTCTGACTTGTCATCAAGCTTGTTTCTGATTTGGCCAGGGACATGAGCATATGCAACAGATCCGAAAACTCTCAAATGTTGAACATTTGGCTTCACTCCGTACCATGCTTCATGAGGTGTGCAATCATTCAAACTTTTTGTTGGTGATCTGTTGATTAAGTAGACTGCACAAGAAACTGCTTCAGCCCACAACTCGTTTTGCTCTTTCTTCTTTCTGAGCATGCACCTCACCATCTCCATTATGGTTCGATTCTTTCTCTCACACACACCACTTTGATTGACCGGCCGACAGTATTTTCAGCTTGTGCTTTAAAGTCTTTCAAAGCTTGGAATGCTTCTGATTTTTCCTTGAGAAAACAAACCCAAACTTTTCTTGAATAATCATCAATAAATGAAATAAAATATCTGCTACCTCCAAAAGATGTCACTGGCATAGGACCACAAAGATCGGAATGCACAAGCTCCAAAGGATAGTTTGCTCGCCAAAAAGACTGTGAAGGGAATGGATTCCTATGTTGCTTTCCATACTGACATTCTTCACACACACCATCTTCTTCATTAATCTCAGGTAACCCTTCAACCATGTTTTTTGTTGCCAGCAGCTTCAAACTTCCATAATTCAAGTGACCAAATCTGTCATGCCACAACCTGGAGCTTCCTTTCTCACGACCAACAAAGCATATAAATTTGTTGTTTCAAGCTTGAGAGGGAATAAGTTGTTTCCAGCCACACCAATCTTTGCAATAAGCAAATCTTTCTTTGATAAATAGCAAGCAAAATCATGAAAATGAATATCATACCCTCTTCTCAAAAGATGCCCAGCACTTAGCAAATTGCTTTTCAAACCAGGAACATAATAAACATCTGACATCTTCTCAATACTCCCTGATTTTGATTTAAATGTAATTTCTCCAACTCCTTTTATTTTGTAAGCTTTGGCATCACCAATTGTTACTTCACCATAATCCATCATTTTGAGAGTTGAGAAAAGACTTTTATTACCAGTCATATGCTTGCTAGCTCCACTGTCCAGGTACCATATTTCTTCCATGCAATTTCCATGGCATGCTGCGACTAATAAAGTGTCTTGCTCATGGTTTCCAATGTTGCTTTCATGCATAAAGCCAGCTCAGACTTGCTTGTCATATCCTTGCTTAGACCAGTAATTACGCTTCACATAACTTGGTCTGTTGTGGTAGGAACCTTCAAATCGTCCCCTTCCGTGATTATAGCCACGACCTCTTCCTCTACTTGGAAATGTGGTGTCTGCACTCCTATCGCCTTCATATTGATTGTTTGCTGAGCCTCTTCCATTTCCTTCAAAATTATAACCTCTTCCATGAGAATTGAAAACACGTCCTCGTCCTCTCGCTCGACCATCTCTTCCATTCCATTGTTGAAATCTGTGGCCATAATTCCAGTTGCCTCCCGTGGATGTGACTTGGGACTTGAGTGCTTGATCTGGTTGAGGAGGGGCAGGATTCCTCTTATTAATCTTGAACTCATGAGCTTCCAATCTTCCTTGCAAATCATCCAGACTAAGAGTAGCCAAATCTGTTGATTCTTCAATAGTAGCTTCCACATAATCAAACTTTGGTGTCAGGCTCCGAAGAACTTTCTCAACCACCCTTTTGTCTTCTAAAATCTCTCCATTTGATGCCATTTTGTTCACCAGCGAATTGACTCTTGTAAAATACTCACGGATGTTTTCAGTCTCCTTCATCTCCAATTTTTCAAACTCTGATCTTAGAGTCTGAAGACGAACCATCTTCACCTTCTCTTTGCCTTTGTAGGCTGCATGAATGATGTCCCAGGCCTCCTTGGAATTCTCAGCTTGAGCAATTCTTTCATACACAGACTCATCAATTGTCTGGTATATATAGAAGAGTGCCTTGCTATCCTTCTTTCGATTCTCCTTCAAAGCATTCTTCTGTGCTTGTGACAATGTACTTTCATCCTCTGGTTCAGTGTAGCCATCATCAACGATGTTCCAGATATCAAGGGACTTTAACAACACCTTGATATTCTTACTCCAGTAATCATACTTCTGACCATTGAAACGAGGAATGAGGGAAAGCATATTGGAGCTGTTTTCATTTGCCATAGGAGCTGTCAGAGCTTCTACAGCTCTGATACCAAACTGTAGAAGGAAGAGAATAGAGCAAGAAGTTTTCTTGTATGAATCTGAATAGAAGCTTGTACTCTCTTAATTCAAACAGTAGGATTACATAGCTTTATATAGGACTTAGCTTGACTCTAGAACTCCCTAACTTAATAACGCATTAAGTACTGATTGCATAACTGACAATGAACAAACTAAACAACTCATAACAGCTAAAACTGAAATTACTGGAAATCTGGAAATTATTAGGATGTAACTGACAGCAGCTTTATTCTGAGAAAACAAACCAGCAAATTTGGTTTAATTAGCCAACATGTTTGGAAGGCTTAGAGGGTGTGCCATCTACCCCTGTCCCTATCTCAATTGACTCAGCAGACACTCCTCTACATCCAAATTAATCATATCATAGTTTTACCCAAAAATCTTTATAAAAATAATCAAGTTTTCAGAAATGAACTCAAGGACAAACAAAATTACCCAACTGATTAGCCAAAGCAATCATCAATGTACGCAAATCAAATATGCCCTACCAAACATAAGGTAAGATTGCCTGATGAACGATTGCAAGTTCTGTTGACTACAACCTAAGAAAAGTTCTTATATGGTACCACTGTTTGCTTTAGCATTTCATTCTTGTCTTCAAGGTGATTCACATAAGCTTCTAATTCCACCGTGTATGCCTGTAAGTAACAGAATAATGCACCTATAATGCAAGATAAGTTGAATTCCATTCTACATATGCCATATAATGCCTAATTTTCACATAAGATTTGAAACTATTCAGCATTTTGGAACAACAAAACATATAAGTAAATGTCCAGTACCAGTATAATTAATCCACCTGACTTCCACAGCTCCAACTAACCAATTTTTAATACTGAAAAAAAGGGGCAAAGAATCTAATAATACCCAGATAACCAGATGAAAGGCTCAGAGGAGATAGACATCTGTTTGAAGCTCTTCTCTCTGAAACAATCTCTGAAATGTGGTCGTGGAGCGAAAGACCACCACCTCTTATCTCAAACGTGGTGTTGCAAAAACTGAACAGCTGGTACAGGATCGGACTACTCCATATACTTCTTCAAAACCATCGTCCCCCTCGAATCACACTCCTCCTGCAGCTAGATGATCGACGGCTGCAGATAGATGATCTAACGACCCAGAAGCAAGTATACATTGTTCATTTACTGTAGAACAGACCTGATAGGTGGCAGCAGATCAACGGCTGCAGACAGATGATCTAACAACCCAGAAGTAAACATGCACTGTTCATTTACTGTAGAATAGACCTCCAGCACCAATAATATACAGTAAATAATTGAAGTCAGGAGGTCAAAGCTAGAGTACGTCATGTCTTGTCTTGGACTCTTTCGCTAAAGACAAACCTCGCGCCACCGTGTACTACAAGCTTTTCTAATTCCAAGGTCCTCATCGGGAAAACTCTAATAAGCAAACATTTTACGGTGCACCGGCAGCACTGCCTCCGTCAATCGTCGCCGTGAGGCAGAGTTGCCGAGGATACCCATATTTGGAGCTTCTTGATCACGTACCCGGTGAAGTCGGAGAGTACTGTGAACGGTGTGAAGTATATTCAAAGGAATATTACCGTGCACGGCTACAGTGGCGGTGCTTTGGGGAGAGTTCGAGTGCTGCGGCGGGGACGGAGCTGGAGAAGCTGAGGAATAGTGTGAAGAGATGGATAATAGATTTGAAGGCTAGGATGCACCATAAACGTCTCTGTTAGACTGTCTTACTTGCACTATCAACTTTATGGTACGTAATGGAATGATAGGAGTTGATGCACCATCTAGAGGAACTCTACTAGCTTCTTGAAAGACAGAAGGCCCATGCATGTTCATCAATGGCTACTCACGATGCACAAATTTACAAAATGTTATTAAGCGCTTGCATGGAATTAGTGATGGAGTTTTGATCCTCGGAACAATAATCAATGTTGTAAAACTCAATTCTGTAATATGTTTTTTTTTTTTTTTTCCGATTACAATTCTGTAACTATGCTTATTGCTAGTGGAACTCTCTGGTATGGTTCATTTATCAGCTGGTGTATTTCACTCTTCTCTATTCTTTCTGTATAGAGTTTAGAAGTTGTCGGCTTTAGGGCTAGCTTGAATACGCTAATGTCCGAAATACAGCGCCTGAATAAATTATGTGCATGCAGAAAGAAAAGAAGATGAAGATTCATTGAAAAAGAAGTGCAATTGTGCAAACAGAATGAAGGGTTTGATTTTCTCAGATCTGAACTGGAAGCCATATACACTGCTTTACTATGGTAAGGTGTTTGAGCTTCAATATTGCCTGTAAACTTTAAAACTGCATATATATATATATATATATATATATATATATATATATATATATATATATATATTATCCGGTCCGGACGTCCGATCTGGACAGTCCGGATTCGCCGCAAACGGCCGCCTCCGCAAGCAGACGACGGTGCGGATGGTGCCGGCCTCGCTCCTCCCCTCCCGGTATTCCTGTCTGTGTCGGCTGGAGCTCCAGCGCTAGATGAAATCTGGAAAATTCAAGTTTTTTGGCAGCAACTTGAAAATTCCTTGAATTTTCCAGATTCCGACCGACACAGACAAGAGCGCCACGAGGAGAGGATCGTGGCCGGCACCATCCGCGTTGTCCGAACTGTCCGGACCTGAAACGGACTATATATATATATATAGTCCGTCTCTTCTACGGACGTCCGCACGGTGCAGATTCGTCATTTGCGGCCGGTGGCGGCAAGCCCACGACGGCACGGATGGTACCGGGCCGCTCCCCCCTCCCCGCGCTCCTTCCCTCCCAGCTGGAGCTCCAGCGCCAGCCCACGGCGGCCGGAATTCCAGAGTTTACAAGTTTCTGGGCAGCAAATTTTTGGATTTCCGGCCGCCGTGGGCCGGCGCTGGAGCTCCAACTGGGAGGGAAGGAGCGCGGGGAGGGGGGGAGCATGCCGGCACCATCCGCGCCGTTGTCGGCTTGCCGCGGCGGCCGCAAACGGCGAATCCGCACCTGAGAATTCCTCTATATATATATATATATATCAGTTCCTATCCATACTGTTATTATGAAGACTTTTGGTCATTTAGTGAAAATTTCTATGTTCTGACGTACGTATCATATAAATTGGGGTCACGAGTACAATTTTATTGTCACCCAGTCTAGCTAGTTGGTGGAGTCTGTGATATATGATGCATTGTAACACTGCCCTTTTTTTTTTAAACCATGAGGTTATTATGATGGCTAAAGACCTTATTTCTGGTTATATGTAAGTGCCATGGAATGCTTTATTTCCCTGGAAGACATGCACGTACAAATGATATATCTAGTTTCATTGTATCTTATGCTTATTTTCTATCACTACCAGCTTTGACAGAATAGCCGACGAAATTTTTTTCGTTGGCTATTCCAAATTTTCGTCGGCTGTTCCTTCTACCGACGAAAATTTCGTCGGCTATAATTCGTCGGTAAAATCCCGTCGGTAAAAGTAATGGCCGACGAAAAAAACGACTTCGTCGGCCATTCCAACCTTGGCCGACGAATTATGGCCGACGAAAATGATTTCGTCGACCAAAGCTTGGTCAAATATCCGACGAAATTCGTCGGCTATTTTCGAGTATGGCCGACGATTTCGTCGGAATATATTAATATTTTCAAGTTATAGTCGACGAAATTTGGTTTCGTCGGCTATTTGTTCTGAAGTATAGACGACGATTTGGGCTATTTCATCGGCTATTTCGTCAGAATATATTAATATTTTAAAGTTATTGCCGACGAAATAATGTCAATTTCGTCGGCTATAACTGCATTTTGGGCAAAAAAAAATACCGGATTGGAGGAGGAGGAGGCCGGAGGATGAGGGGAAGGAGGAGGATAAGGAGGAGGAGGAGGGGAAGGAGGAGGAGGAGGAGGAGGAGGAGGAGGAGGAGGCCGGAGGAGGAGGAGAAGGAGGAGGCCGGAGGCCGGAGGCCGGAGGGGGGGGGAAGGAGGAGAGAAAAAAGGCAGGAGGAAGCGATTTAAAAGATTTAGAAGGAGAATAGCCGACGATTTAATATATTTCGTCGGCTATACTTAGAGAATAGCCGACGATTTAATATATTTCGTCGGCTATACTTTGGAAAATCAACAGCCGTTGGATCTGAGCCATCCAACGGCGGACAATAAAAAGGCGCGGATCGCAAGAGTTTAGCCGACGAAATATAATTTTCGTCGGCTAAACTTAGAGAATAGCCGACGATTTACAATATTTCGTCGGCTATTCTATGAACATCGTCGGATCTGAGCCATCCAACGGCGGACAATAAAAAGGCGCGGATCACAAGAGTTTAGCCGACGAAATCTAATTTTCGTCGGCTAAACTTAGAGAAGAGCCGACGATTTACAATGTTTCGTCGGCTATTCTATGAAAACATACTAAACTGCCGTTTTGAGGCCCTAAACGAACTCGAAAGCCCGAAAATGCCCACACGTCGTGGCAAAGTGACGAGTTTGATTCCTGGCGTCGTTCCCTTTCCGGAATGGTATCACAATCATCATTCGGACACCGGACGCCAAATCTGCAGTAAACCGGGTTTTGACTTATTTCATTATTTCAGCACATGGATTTTATCGGAATCTTGTCATTTTTCAACCGTAGACGTATTTCATTATTTCGGTCATATCTTATTTGATGACATATTTGCATTTGAAGAGTGTACGTATAGTAACTATTTGAAACTATACATTCACTTAAACACTAAGTAAACAAGTTAAGGAACATTAGTGCATATGTTCTGATTTTGAATGTAAAAGTTTAGAAAATCTATTTCAACCGTCAGATATCACCGTTTAGATTAAATACATGTATGGAAAAAAATCCAACTTCAGCTGACAACGTTAAAGGCTCGATCAGAACGGTCAACCGGGTGAGTCAAACCTCTAAACGCTTAAAAATGGTAATTAGACTGTCTAAATGACGTTTTTTTGCCTGACCTTCAACAGATAATAGTTTCAAATCGATGAGATGCAACTAATCGTATAAAAATTTTCCTCAAAATATTTACTGAAGGTAACGCTACCATTAGGGAAACGAAAGAATAAAACATTTGACCGCATCTTTCGACACTCAGATTTTATCAGAATCTTGTCATTTTTCAACCGTAGACGTATTTCATTATTTCGGTCATATCTTATTTCACAACATTTTTGCATTTGAAGGATGAAGCAATGGTTTAAAACAAAATAAATTAGAAAACTTAAATCTTGAAAACATATTAAACTGCCGTTTTGAGGCCCTAAACGAACTGGAAAGCCCGAAAAGACACACACGAGTTTGATTCCTGGCGTCGTTCCCTTTCCGGAATGGTATCACAATCGTCATTCGGACGCCGGACGCTAAATCTGCAGTAAACCGGGTTTTGATCTGAAAATATATAAACTTATAGCCGACGAAAATGACAATTTCGTCGGCCAAACTTACTAAAGTTTTCGTCGGCTATACTTTCAGAGAATAGGCGACGAAATTTGTAAATCGTCGGCCATTCTAGGGGGTATAGGCGACGAAATAATTTTTTTAGCGACGAAAGAAAAAATCGTCGGGCATTCAGTGGGAATAGCCGACGACTTTTTTTTTTAGGGACGAAAAAAAAAATCGTCGGCCATTCTAGGGGAATAGCCGACGATTTTTTTCTTTTTAGTGACGAAAACAATTTTCGTCGGCCATTATTGAGAATAGCCGACGAAAATTGGTTTCGTCAGCCGTTTTTTTTTTTTTCGTCGGCAAAAGCCTTTTTTCTGGTAATGTATTGTGTTTTTGACAATTTGAAGGATGCTGCCGCTTTCTGGAATCAGCAGCCATTAGCTGGAAGGGAGTATGCATCAAGCGCTATTATTCCGGCATGCACGTACAATAGTTATGGATCTTTCCAATAATGCAATAAAATATTATATATTGAGAAACAAGTATCTGCTTTTGATCTAATAATAGTCTCTACATGCTTCCAGGAACTCCATATTCACTATTGGAAATTTGGAATTGAAGAAAACTATGGCCAAAATGAGGCTTAATTTCTTATTCAATGAAAGCTGTGTAAACAGCTATATATACACACATATACAATGTTCTACGCACATTAGGGTACAAAGTATATTTACAAAGCTAGCCTTTAGTCTTCTATATCACGACAACTTCTAGCTGTATAAGGAAACTGCTAACTACTCTCAATCTCAGTAATTCTAGGATGATTCTTTCCTTCAACACTCCCCCTCAAGCTAGTGTGTATATTAATCACACCTAGCTTGTCAAGGAGAATCTCAAACTGGACTGAGCTTAAAGGCTTCGTAAACAGATCGGCAGGTTGTTCCTTAGTACTGACATGGGCAGGCTTGATCATCCCACGCAGCATCTTCTCTCTTACAACATGACAATCTATTTCAATGTGCTTTGTCCTCTCATGAAATACTGGATTATTTGCTATATGAATAGCAGCTTGATTGTCACAAAACAGCTTTGTGGGTCGTACCTGTTCGACACTCAGCTCCTTCAACATATTTCAAAGCCATGTAACTTCACAGCATGTGGATGCCATGGATCTGTACTCGGCTTCTGCGCTAGAACGTGAAACTGTGCTTTGCTTCTTCGTTCTCCACGATATTGGTGCTTGTCCAAACATGACAAAGTAACCTGTTATGGACCTTCTTGTATCCTTGCAGCGTGCCCAGTCGGCATCACAAAAAGCTATCAACTCGAGTTTCCTTGTAGATGGTAGAAGAATGCCTTGGCCTGGTGTGTTCTTCACATACTTCAACACATGATAAGCTGCATCAAGGTGAGGTTGTCGTGGCTTGTCCATAAACTGGGTCAAGATATGCACAGCATAGGTCAAGTCTGGTCTAGTAATTGTTAGATATATCATTCTTCCAACAAGTCTCCTGTAAAGTGATGGATCGGACAACAACTCTCCCCCTGCTTGCGTGAGTGCCAAGTTCTAGTCAACTGGGAATCTAGACGGTTTAGCACCAAGGAATCCAGCATCTTCAAGTATCTCTAATGCATATTTCCTTTGCGAGAGAGTTATGCCTTGTCTTGATCGTGCTACTTCAATTCCCAAGAAATATTTCAAGTTGCCAAGGTCCTTGAGTTTGAACTGTCGAGAGAGTGAAGCCTTAATGGAAGTGATCTCTTCAAGGCTGTTGCCAGTTAATATAACATCATCCACATAGATCAAAAGGACTGTAAACTTGCCTTTTCGGTTTCGGACGAACAATGAATAGTCTGACCAGCATTGCTTGAATCCTGCTGCCTTAAGTGCCAGAGACAGCTTGATAAACCACTGTCTTGATGCTTGTTTGAGGCCATATAAACTTTTATGTACCCGACAAACTCTATTCTCCCCCTTTCGACCGAAACCAGGAGGAAGTTTCATGTAGACTTCTTCATCAAGGTCTCCATACAAGAAGGCATTATTGACATCAAGTTGATGAATATGCCAGTGTCGGATAGCAGCAAGACTAAGAAGGAGACGTACTGTGGTGAGTTTGGCAACAGGGGCAAATGTCTCTCGATAATCAATGCCTTCAACCTGACTATATCCCTTGGCGACAAGTCTCGCTTTGTAGCGTTCAACAGAACCATCTGGATTGAGTTTGATTTTGTAAACCCACTTACAACCGATAGGGCGTTTGTGTGGAGGAAGGGAAACAAGACTCCAAGTACGGTTCTGTTGAAGAGCAGCAATCTCCTTTCGCATGGCATCCCGCCACACCTGATGTTTCACAGCCTGTTCATAAGTAGAAGGCTGCTTGTGGAGGGTGAGATTAATAGTGAAGGCTTTGTGAGAGGGAGATAAGCGATTATAAGAAAGGACTTGGGAAATAGAGTGAGAGGTACCTGAACTCGTAGAAGATGCCGGTAGGTCACGAGAAGGAAGAGCTGCCTCAACATGGTAGTCATGCAGAAAGTCCGGAGTTTTTGTTGGACGAGAAGACCTGCGGGGTAGAGGATTAGACTGAGGTACAGGAGGAATGACATGCAGAGGTGATGAGGGTGGAGGAGCGGAAGCTGTTTGTGTAGGTAAGGGTTGAGAAGGTGGAGGTGTTTCCCTAACTTCCGTGCAAGATGGAATTGATGTATTCTCTTCTAAACCCCTTTCCGATATCAGGTCACCCGGAGGCTCGGCAGGTTGTGTTTGATCACTGTCAGTATCACTATCACTATCACTACCCAACATATCAGAAACTTGGTGTGGTGGAGGTAAACCAGGGCTAGGAGGTTGACTAGGGGCCGGACTCGAGAGAGATGAGGCAACTGGTTAGTATGGCAGAGAGGAAGTATGATCGGCATAGGGAAATTGATTTTCAGAAAATGTAACGTCCCGGGAGACAATAATACGTTCTTGATCGAGATCAAGAAGTTTATAACCCTTTTGACCACTTGGATAACCTAGAAAAATGCAACGAGTAGCCCGAGCATCAAATTTGGTAGGTTTAAGAGGATGAGTGGACGCAAAACAAAGGAAACCAAAAACTTTTAAATGATCATATTTTGGTTTTGTTTTGAAAAGTTTTTCAAAAGGGGTAAAACCTTTGAGTAAGGGTGTGGGAGTACGGTTGATCAAATAACACGATGTGAGAATTGCATCTCTCCAAAATGGTTTAGGAAGATGCGCTTGAAATAACAGAGCCCTAGCCATATTCAGTAAGTGTCAATGCTTACGTTCAGCAACACCATTTTGTTGTGATGTGTTGACGCAGCTAGTTTGATGTACAATGCCCTTGGAGGAATAAAAATCTTTGAGAATGAATTCAGGGCCATTGTCACTACGCACAATTTTGACTGTTGTATCAAACTGGTTTTCGACAAGATGGATAAAATTGATCAAGAACTGACGAGCTTCTGATTTATAAAGCATCAAATAAACCCATGTGCATCGAGTAAAATCATCAACAATAGTTAAAAAATACTTTGCTCCAGAAATTGAAGGTTCATGATAACCTCCCCAAATGTCTACATGAATCAAATCAAAAGCTTTGTGACTAGAAATTGAACTCAAAGGAAAAACTTTTCTGGTTTGTTTAGCTAGAGGACAAATGGAACAACTACTTGCATCGCAAGTTTTATTTGCTAGGAAGGGAAATAAGGGAAAGACTCGAGTAGAAGGATGACCAAGGCGTTGGTGCCACATTGAAGACTGCCTACTGACTGAAAGTGCATTGCATTTGATCTGATGAGCTTGGTCGAGGCAGTATAATCCTACCTTCTCAATTCCCGTCCTAATCATCTCCCCCGAGCGAAGGTCCTGTATAAAACAAAGCTCTTTGAGAAATATAGTCACACAAAATGAATCATGTGCAAGCTTGATGATGGAGATTAAGTTAAGATAGAATATGGGAACACAAAGGACATTGTGTATTATGAATTTAGAGGAAAAGGCAACTGTTCCAATATGAGAGACTGGTGCTTTAGTCCCATTAGGTAGCTTAACAAATCGATTATGTGTGGGATATTTATTTGTAAGGAGGTTTGAATCACAAACGATATGATCAGTGGCTCTGCTGTCTAATATCCAAACACTATTGTTGGTCGAAAGTTGGAAAGCTTTACCTGACAGATTATCAAAGGAAGAGTTGTTACCGACGTTGTTCACTGCCGAGTCTGTGTGCTGGCTCAAGGCTCTGACAATTTTCCCGCACACTTCTTTGGATAGAGGAAAGCTGATGTCTGAGGCAGTTAAGTCGCTGCAATCAACATGGTTGCTTCAACTTTTCTTATCCCCGTCCCTCTTCCTCTTGTGGCAATCCTCAATAACATGACCTCTCCATTTGCAATATGTGCACTTGAGATGTTGACGACAATTTTCGGTTTGGTGTCTCTTGCCACAATTTTCACATCTCACTTCACGCTTACTGGAACGAGTATCACGTGCAGAGTATTCCTTTTCATCTCGGTAGTTTTGTTTAACTGAGAAAGCTGCTCCCTCCACCTGTGAAGTCTGCTTACTGTTGTTCGAAGCAGCTGCTTATTTCTCATGTCGTAAAGCCATAGAATATGCTTTGTTGATAGTCGGCAATGGGTCGATCGCGACTATATTGCTACGAAGAATATCATAGCTGTCATTCAATCCCATGAGGAACTTCATGGTCTTCTGATTTTGCATGTACTGTGTTAGTTCACATGCGCAAGGTGAAAGGTTGCAAAGAACATCTCTGTCATCCCATAAAGCTTTCAACCTTGTGTAGAACCCTGTTACAGATTCCGTACCTTGAAGACAATCATGAATGGCATGTTCTATGTTGAACAGTTGGACGGTGTTCGTCTGTAAGAACCTCTCAGACAACTCAACCCATACTGCTCCTGAGGTCTTGCAGTGTCTGACACTACTGGCAATAGGTTTGGACATCACTGCAATGAGCCATGTTTTCACAAGGGTGTCACAGCGTTCCCACTACTGCAGTTCCTCTTCATTGATCTTAGGTTTGATTTGAGTCCCAAGAACAAAACCTAACTTGTTTTTGACCTTCAGAGCATCTTTCATGGATTCTGACCAGTCGGTGAAGTTGTCCTCCATTAGGGCTTGTGTAACAAGGACAGCCCCTGGTTGATCCGAGTGGTGCAGATGAAGAGGATGATTGGAAATTTCCCATGGATTCCGTGCAATCGAGTCAGAACTGCCATTAGGCTTGACGTCTGGGCCGGTCATGTTGGGATTGGGGTTTTAGATCTTGTGGGGAATGGTGGTGTTTAGAATCGGTGGTGCTCTGGTACCATGAAGAAAACTATGGCCAAAATGAGGCTTAATTTCTTATTCAATGAAAGCTGTGTAAACAGCTATATATACACACATATACAATGTTCTACGCACACTAGGGTACAAAGTATATTTACAAAGCTAGCCTTTAGTCTTCTATATCACGACAACTTCTAGCTGTATAAGGAAACTGCTAACTACTCTCAATCTCAGTAATTCTAGGATGATTCTTTCCTTCAACAGGAATCAATGGCTAGAGTCGCTAGCTAGCTAGCTAGAGTTTTATTTGAAATTTCATGGCTTTGAGGCTAGCGTCCACACACGACATGACCTTGTTGAAAGTAGTCATGTGTTGTTGAACCATTCTTATAGAGCTCAACAAAGTTCTGATAGGAAAAGGAGTTTCGGTTTAAATTTGGCTGCTGATCAGCAAGAGATCGAGAACTATCACACATAAATGGATGCCAGAACAGACTGCAATTTTGAAATGAGACAAGTTCTCCGATTTTGTTCGCCTTAACTTAACATGTTATCCTAGTTTTTTAGATTTGCTGTTATAACTTGTAAAAAAGCAGAAGGCAAATACAAGATTTAATTTTCACTAAGAGCATATGCTACGATGGTTCAATTGGGCGGGTTGGATTGAGGGTTGGGCCAAAAAAATGCATTCATTAGAAGAAAATTAAATTGGGTTAGACGTGGTTCCTACATAGATCAGTCTAACCCAACCAATTCATGAGTTAATCATCAACCCACCTCTTGGTCCATACCAATTGAAATGCGGGGACCACTTGCATATGTATTTCAGTTACGCATGGGTGCCACTTGCATATGTTTGTCACTAGACCTTTAATATGGGCCGTTAGATCAAGATCTTATGGAGCATATTTAATAACAATAGTAACATTTTTAGTTATAAATGATATTTTTTTTTAAATGTGAATAGTAATTGGTACTCAGATTGATCTTGTTACTGCATTGTCGAACCGAGGACAAAGGACTAATTTGAATGAATAGTGTATTAATCCTGGGTTAAAAATTGGTCCAACCCACCTAAAACGGGTGCATTTGCTCTAAATAAACGCTGAGAGAGACCTCAGATAGGCTGGGAGATAATGTTTAGGGACATCGATCTGAAACATATATCATTTTGCATGTTAAGGGTGTCAAACAACATAAAAGATATATTCGACACATTATTGTGTTCCTGAATAGATTGCGGGCTGAAATTGTTCATAAACAGAAATATTCTTATAGGATGCTGAGGATCTGCAAGCATAGGGAAGAGACCTCTAACCATAAGCGATTGACTTGCCTGCCAGATTCACCAGAAACTATGTGGAGTCCAGTTCGAGAATATATCCATAGACAAACAAGGCTTAACCAGATACAAAAATTCCTTCAAATCAGAATTTTATGTTTGTTTCTGTCAGAATTCGGAGACTCTAACAGATACCGGTGGATCCCGATGTAACCTTCCTGCAAAACCTGCTAACTAAGGGAATACCGGGCGGGCCGGTCTATTCCGCTTCGATGCTTAAGTCAGTATAGTTGGAATAAACTGAATGCTTAAGGCGGGAATAAGTTAGTTGGAGTATTGATTACCTCTTAATGACAGTGATTGCCGTTCTTATATAGGCTATCATGCACGAGGGCTGGCCTTATTCTTCGATGTGGGATTTGCTCCCTACTGTAGACGGATGTGGGACTGCCCTGGTCCTTTGTTAACCGGGCCAATGCTCCCAGCCTCCGGGCTCACACCCCGGAACTAACTTGCTGGGCCGGGAGCTGGCATGCCCACGGTCTGGTCCCGCTCCTCAGACCGGGCCTGGGGGCCCTGGTAGCGGGTTTGTGGGCCTGGGTAGCCACCTTGCGGCTACTGTCAACAAGTCCCCCAAGTTCCCGGTCAAGTGCAATCTTGAATGGGGACTTAACATATCTTATTTTACTGGCTCGCAGACCCGCTGGGATACAAACCCAACTGTACCCTAGCCCCCCAAGTCTGCGTTGAAGATTGGGCTTGGCCGGGCGTTCGGGAGGACCTGTACATAAGAGTGCAATGGTGAGAGTATGTTCTTATGTTACCGTGCGGTAAATGTTTAAATGTGGAATGTATGGAGTGATAATGGAGTGCATGGAGTAGTGGGGGCGTTGAACTCCGCCGTGCCATGTAAGCCGAACAGGGAAAACCGGTGGAGTGTATGGAATAATGAGGGCGTTGAAATCCGCCGTGCCATGCATGCAGACCGGGGAAAACCGGTGGAGTGCATGGAATAATGAGGGTGTTGAAATCTGTCGTGGCATGCATGCGGACCGGGAAAAAATCGGTGGAGTGCATGGAATAATGAGGGCGTTGAAATCCGCCGTGCCATGCATGCGGACCGGAGAAAAACCGGTGGAGTGCATGGAATAATGAGGGCGTTGAAATCCGCCGTGCCATGCATGCGGACCGGGGAAAAACCGGTGGAGTGCATGGAATAATTAGGGCGTTTTCCAACCTTTGCTGTTTACCAGCGTTAGGTATGTGCAGGGTTTCTAGCCTGCAGGAAGATTTGTCCTGTGCTAGAGGAACAATTCTCCCGGTGGGGTTTTTGCTCCCACTAATTTCTTTACCGTTGCTGTTTAAAGCGTTTAGGTATGTGCAGGGTTTCTAGCCTGCAGGAAGATTTGTCCTGTGCTAGAGGAACAATTCTCCCGGTGGGGTTTTTGTTGTAGTACATCCCCCAAGTTTTTTCACAGCCTTGGCCTCTACAAGAGCGCAGGGCGTGATGTGCAGGGTTTCTAGCCTGCGGGAAGATTTGGCTTTTACTAGAGGAACAATCTCCCGGTGGCGGTTTTGCTCCCACCATTTTGTAACCTTTTACTTGTAACAAGTGTTAGGTATGTGCAGGGTTTCTTGCCTGCGGGAAGATTTGTCCTGTGTTAGAGGAACAATTCTCCCGTTGGGGTTTTTGCTCCCAAAGTTTTGAAGCCTCGGTGGTGCTGGCTTGTTAGGGTGGAGTAACTTGTGCTGAAAATCAGAGCCTCGGTTACCATGCATGCTGATCTATGAAATGCCCTTAGCACGATGGGATACCTGTTACCGATGGAATGCCTGTTACCGATGGATTGCCTACTACCGATGTGACTACGTGTTAGAAGTGGATTAGCTGTTGTTGATGTTTGGATAGTTGAAGTTGGCCTTTGGGGAATTTGGGAGCTTTTGACGCCTCGATCTACTCCAGCCGTCGCGTGCAGACGAGGCACGTGCCTGACATGCATTTAAGAGGGTAGCTCATCAGTCCCGTCAGTTATGATGCCCCGAGAAGTGGATCTATAATGTGAACACGTGCCGATCTGGGACGGTCAAGGATGGGTGGGCTGGATCAGCTGGCTTCCGATTTTGTGTTGGGATACTAGGTGTGCGTATATAACGGATTCCCCTGGCATACCTTATTACCTTGCTTCTGTTTTATTTGGGAAGAGGGCACTGAAGTGGATTCGAGAGGTGTTTTGAAAGTGTTTCTTCGTTGCCTTTGCGCGATTAGCCGTTGTTTTCCAGTGACGGACATCCCTTGGTCGTGCATATTAATAGGTATTGTCTGATTCCTTTTTTGTTTTAGTATACTACTTGTGTTTTGTTGCCTGGCCTCTGCCGGCCTGTTCCCTGAATCGGTGTGGCCGTTGGGGTGCCTTTCCTTTGGGGTGGGATTATACGAACGGGGAGGTTGCGGCTAGTTCTGCTAGGAATTTGCCAAGAGAGGCCGTCTTTATGTTGCTGACTGCCCTAGGGTTGTACTTTCTTTCCCTAGGTTTGAATGGGTTCTAGGAGATCGAGTGAGATCCGCGAACTAGACGCGCCCCGACCGTCGGAGTTTGAGCAGGAGGTGACCTGGGCTGCCTCACGATCAACTGAGTCAGATGCCAGCTCCCGGTCTGGAGGAGAGGCGTCGCCATCTGGGTCATCGGGGCATGCCGATAATCCTGACGGCGTGACCGTGGGTAAAACCTGCCTGGTAGCCCACACGCTTGTGGATGGGGAGCGGACCATTGTCTGTGATGAACCGGAGGGTACCATGACCGGTACGGAGATCGAGTCCTTTCGGGAACGATGGAGGATTCCCAACGAGGTGAAGCTGCGCCCCCTCGCGCCTGGAGAGTCAGCCTGTAGCCCGGAGGAGGGATGGGTTGCCGTTCACGAAGACCAATTTAGGCATGGTCTTTCCCTTCCGCTACCCGACTTTGCGCAGTATCTGCTAAGTGCCTTGCAAATATCCCCGGCACAACTTCCCGGGAACCAATGGAGGCAGCTGTTGTCCCTCGGCTGTTTGTATGCGCTCTCGGACATGAGCTGCCCCACTGTGAACGAGTTTCGAGCCCTGTACCGGGTATCGTACTCGAAGAAGAAGGGGTCGCAGGGGTGCGTTACCTTTGCTGCCCGGTTGTTACGCATCTGCCCTCCTGGGTGGCCAACGACTGAAGGAAGAAGGTGGTGATGGCGGGGGGGTGCGCTCGCACCGGGTTCCCGGGACATTCTTACCGATCGGTGACCAATCGTACGTCCTATCCAACCTAGAACGGGATAGGATTGTTCGAATATTTGCGTGCTGGTCCGAGTCGTAGCGGAGTTCTTATAACTTTATTCGATGGGAAGTGTTGGAGCGATGTAATCTGGGGAGAAATCCCGGTGGGTGTAGGGATTCTTGAATGTCTTCCAGCTTATTCAGGGGTTTTATCTCTCTCTAACACTTGGTTTGTTGGCTTGTAGGTGCATCCTCCCGAGTGGTCGTCAAACCGCACAAGACAATATCCATGGACAGTGAGGATCTCGTCAACAGGCTGTAGGAGATAGGTGAGGCTGCGGCACAGACCTCGATTGATCGGGAGACCGGTGGGCGAACCACCTGCCGAGAGCCCGTGCCCCTGGATGTTGCGGACGAGGGCTACAGTTTGGCACGCGGTAAGGCGCCTGCCTTGGGGCCTGGCAAGGGGAAGGGCACTGGACGGCCGGCCAAGGTTCCGGGTGGTGCCAGTAGAATTCCCGCACGGTTGGGGCCTGTGTCAGTGGTGCGGCGGGCTGGACCTCCCGTAGGCGATGTCGGCCGATCTACCCCTCTTCGGGTAGATCAGGGTGAAAAAGGACCTGGTCCCGGGACATTTCGGCCGACTCCCTCGTGACCTTTGTCCGTGGAGCCGCTGGGGAGAACCTGGCCAAGAGGCTGAAGCTGACTAGGACTGCTGGTACCGCCCGAGGTACGGCAAGCGTGGATGCTAGTTCGTCCGGACCGGTGGAGAGAGCTTAGGAGTGGGTGGATGTTCCTGTCGCTGGATTAGACCTGGCTGAGTCCTTTGTTCGGAAGGTGACCGTGCACCTGAAGGATATGGGGCTGGGGAAAGAAGGGGCCCCAGGGAGCCGGCCGGGGAAGGTCTTGCAAGAGAGCCAGAAGAAAAAAAACTGATCCCGTGCTGCCTTACCATTTTTGTTAACCTTATCAAATTGTTTGACCGACACTTGTTGTTCAGCAGGGTCTGTTCGGCCTGTACCAGCTGGATGGAGGTGACGAGCTGCCTGAGCTGAAGAAGCAGGTGGCAGTGCTGACCAGTGCCATGGAGGCAGAGAAGGCCAGGGGGCAGCGGGAGAAGGCCCGGCTGGAGGATAGGGCCCGAAGGCAGGTGGCCAAGCTGGAAGGTCAGGTCTGGAGTTTGGAGGAGGCGAAGCGGCTGCTGAAGGAAGAGAAGGGCGAGTTGGAGTCCAGGGTGGAGGAGCTTGGACAGGGAGCCGTGGCGGTGGGCGCCTCAACCTGTGGAGCGGCGAATGAGGATGACCCGGAGTTGTTCGAACGGGTCGTCCAGAAATATCACGATAATGATGAATTTCTTGCCGTCCTTGAGAGGGCCAGGAGCACTGGTATCTCAGATGCTTATGAGGACTGGTCGCAGAAGGGTTATCTGGACGTATCTAAGATGTCGTCGTCACAAGATGACCTACCGGGTACGGAAGAGGATGCCCAACAGGCCAATCATGTCGCCGAAGATGCCGCAGCCACGGTGGACCTGGAGGAAGAGGAAGATGCTGAGGCCGGGGAGGAGGAGAGGGCCGCTGCTCCCCCGTCCTAGGGTTTTTACCTTTCGTGGGTTTTTTTTTTTTTTTTTTGGTTGTCAACTTCTCTATTCAGTGGAATAATAATTTTTGTTGCTTACTGGTGGTTTGCCTTTGATCATGATTTTACAAAATTTGGAATACACATCCAAACCGTTACATTAGTTGATCCATACGATCCTAAGCCGCCCGCGCCGGGCGAACTAACGGTTAGCTTGAGACACGAAGCCTTACTTGGATCAAGGCTCCTTTAGAAGTGAAAATACTGGTCCGTGGTGTGGATACCATTCCTGGTATTACTGGCTGGGTTTATATTTCTCATGCAGGACCGGGCGTACGAGTGGACCAGTTGGTTGATTATATCTGTTTTGTCTTCTTTGAAGCAATCGCAGGGCTGATTACCACATCGTAGTGATTGCAGATCTTGCTCGATAATCTTCACCGGGAAGTGGTTCGCTCGGGCTTGGTTTCTTTCACCAACGGCACCGCACTGTGGGGTTACCGGGAGCTGAGCCATTCCAGTGTATGAAGGAAACTCCGTCGGATGAGGGGCACTTGAAGGCTATCGGATAGCTCTCGTGTTGTGTTGCGGGAGCACTTACCATCCCTGCCCCCGGGCGGTTTCTGCCTGCCCGCTTCCTTGGTATTTTTGCAATTTACCGCTGTGGACTAATCATTCCACTGCCGTTTTGAGGGCGATGCAATCGTTTTTCCTGTGGGTGGCTTCGTCATGGTAGGAACAATACTTCCCAGTTTGTGCCGGTGTCAAGTTGCCCTTTAGGTGTTTCCTTTTTTGTGGCGGGGGGAAGGCGTGGGAGTTCTCGTAGAGGATATCTTCGTACGAGGTGGTTAAGGTGGTAAAAACCTCCTTGCCCGCTGTTGGTACAACCGCCAGGGGCCGCTGTTGTTGTTGTTGGTAGGGTGCGGGTCGCTGCCCTCCTCGGGAGTTATTGCAAGCGCCCCCTCTGCGCTGTTGGTTTCCCCAACCCCTTCCAGCTCGGTCGGATGGGGTAGTTTGATTATGGCCCTGCTGACGACTCCGGTTTTCTTGCCGGGCGGAGGTTGGTTCTTCATGCTTTCTCTTATGCTGGCGGCCCCCGTATGTTTCATGGTCTGCCTGGGCGTGTTTGATGGCCATTGCCATCAGCTCGTCATAACCCTGTGGGATCTCGACCCGTACGGCATAGCAAAATTTCCTGGGCCGGAGACCCTGCTTAAAAGCCATCTCAGCGATCCCCTTATCCAAGTTTCTAACCCCGGCTGTGGCGGTCTACCAACGGTTGACAAAGGCTCTCAGTTCCTCACCGTCTATCTGCCTGCAGTTGAAAAGGACGGTCGAAGTACGGCCCCCTTCGACCAGTAGGATGAAGCGGCCGACCGGTTGCTCGAAAGCCTCTATGTTGTTTGCCGGTAGCTCATAGAACCAGCTGAGTGCTTCTCCGGACAAAGTTTCCTAGAATATGTTGCAGCAGACAGCGTCGAAGTATCCCTTCACACATGTCTGGGACCGAAAGCTGTCTAGGTGTTGGTATGGACAACCGGCCCCAGAGTATGTTAGCTTCAACGATTTTTAGTTGCCTGACCTGCCGGACTCCAGCACCCGTTGCGAGAAAGGTCTGGTTCGTTCGTTGAACCGTGCGCTTTCCTGCGGTCGCACCGCTCGCTGCTCACTAGCCTTTATCTGGGCCTGCATACCTGACATGGAATCAGATAGTGCCTGGAAGGCCCATGCGGTTGTACTCGTGGTCATGTCCTCCAGGGGGGCGTGTACCTCTGCTTCCGCCGTGTGGGCGCCCGCTCCTCCTGAAGATTGTCCCCTCTCCGGGAATCTCCTCGGTCTTGGTACGTGCGCTCTTGCCGCAGCAAAGCTGTGCTGTTGCTGTTGTCCTCTTTCCAGGGCGGCTGCAAACGCGGCATTCACGGTTTCCAGGTCCTGGTACCGGACGTTAGCCTCCGCTCTGTCTCGGTCCGCCTCCGCGCGCAAACGAGTGACCTCCTCCCTCATCATTTCTACTTCTTCCGCCGTGTCGTACCGGTTGGGGCTGAAATAATGATGGGACCAAATTACATGCACAATTTGTACCTGCAAAATAATATCATACATATATTACCCTTCTTGTGTCGAATGTAGTATTGACAAGTAGGGATCGTTCTATCCGGAGAAATCAAGGGCATTTAATCACATGAAATATTACATAATAAAGAGGGATTGGAAATTTGTATCTATATGCTACTGAAAATTTACGAAAACAATATAAATATAAAAACCTAAACTAATATTCACACATGATCATCATCTTCACACATCACATAAAACTCACATAACATGTAACCAAATCAAACGAGGAATCATAACATAAAATTCAGCAAGTCTCAAAGAAAGTATTTTAGTTCCAATTTAATTAGAGCCCTTCGTGGTTCATGTAATTAGCAAAACTCCTTAATTATTTAGAACCAGCTTCGTGCGTAATCCTAAACATAGTGCTAATCAGTTTAAAGACACTTCGTGTAGAAATTAAACCAAGAAACACATAATCACAATGAGTCGAATTGGAAACAAGTAACAAGTATGGCGTCACCTCACCCCATTAACATGCATATTTTCATAATTACTCTACCCTTGGAATTCATACAAGATAAACCATATACAATTTACCTCATACAAATTTGGCAACATGAAGCATACACCCAAGAATCAGCCATGACCATGGCTGCCCTTAAATATACAACTTATTGTGCATACGAATTCAGAAAATAAACCAAAACAAAATCAAGAGAACTTGCGAAAATTATATACAAACCCTGATTAAAATTCGAAACATGTTAAGAACAAAATCGGAAATCAAACATCAAACATGCATATTCGAAAGTCTAAATTCAGATTAATAAAATCAATTAAACATCCACAAATCCTTACAAACTTCATAGACAAAGTTATGCAATTGTACAGAAAAATAAAAGCCATGGAAGAAGAGTTGATCACACTTTAGTAAACCTTCAAGAAAGCTTCGGCAAAGAGTGGTTTCAATGGAGATGGATGGTACGAAATTTAGATAGTGATGGAGAGGGGTTTTGGCTTTACTTTTCTTTGGATATTGTGGTGGAATTTCGGCAAAGCTTTTGCTATGTGAAAGTGAGAGATGAGATGATATTTTTATGTGTAAAACTTGGCTATATATAGAGGACAAAGAAGGCAGGGTTTCGGCAGCAAGTAGGGTTCACAAAACCTAGTTTTTCTCAAACTTATCGTGCTGGCAGATTTGACCTTCGAGTGAAGATTACGGAATATCTTTCTTTAGAAAGTAGATATTGAGGTGATTCTAATTGAGTTGGAAACTAGACTCCCGTAGCTTTCCATCCATATATGGCACGTCATCTGGTTCAAAGTGAGCTGTCCGGGTGAGTCCGTGGAAGTTGAGAGACGTGCACAGGAATTCTGCCGAATTTAATTAGGATTTGCTGCGATTTTCTTCCTCTTTTTCTGAATTATCTCTTCCGATTTTCTTCATGGATCATTGCTTCATGGACTTCTTGATGGACTCAGCTCATCCCTTGTTGGATAAATAATCCATGAAGCAACCGAAAGTTCTCCTTGGTGGACCGGGAAAGCTTTTGTCTTTCGGCAGGAAATATATTTTCCTTCTCGGCAGATTGACCTTCGTGTGATCCGACTGGCATAACTCCTTCCTCAAGAGAGATTTTGCTGCGATTCCAATTGCATATGAAACTAGACACACAGAGTTTTCCATTGATATGTGATTCGCCTCCTCGTTCATTGTGGATCGTCTGGCATAAATTCCGGAAGTCAGGACACAGTCCCAGGAAAATCATGTTAGTCCCTGGTGATCTTTGTTCAAACTGCCAAGTTACAGCCATCTTTTGGGTGACTTCCCAAGCTCCAATTGATTTGAATTTTTAATTGATTTGAATTTTTGATACAATATACTCCAGCTTTCCAATTATCAAATTTGGAAAAGAATAAGTCAGTCAAACACAGGCCTCAAAATCACGAAAACAACATATTTTGCACTTTTTCCTCAGATTTCTATACTTAGTCGTTTTTCTGACAATTAAGTACATTTTCTCCAAAACTCTACCAAAGGGACACTAAACTATATTATGACTCTATCTTACTCTAAATAGACTTAACAAAGCATAAATAAGGGATAATAACACATTAATAACGTCGCACATTGTGCTCCTATCAAATAATCGTCCTGGTCGTCGTCGGCCTGACCATCCTCCGAGTCAGTTGGTTCTTTGGGGAATTTGAAGTGGGGTTCTGGGTCCGGGGAGTATGGGATGTCCTCTGGCTCTTGCCGATGCGTACCTCCGCCAGATCCCCTGGGGATATCGGTCGGGCCTGTGTTTGTGATGGTGGTTGGACTGTTATTCTCGGGGAATAGCTCCTGCGCGAGAACCGAAGTCATGCAGAACCTCTGCCCTGGAGTCCACTGTTCCTCCGCCAAACCCTTCCCTCGGTTCGTAGTATACACCCCTGAACTAACTTACTGGGCTGGGAGCTGGCATGCCCACGGTCCGGTCCCGCTCCTCAGACTAGGCCTGGGGGCCCTGGTAGCGGGTCTGTGGGCATGGGTAGCCACCTTGCTGCTACTGTCAACAATGTCTTTATATACGAGTCCAGAAGACATCACTACACATATTTCCAATTCACCGCTACACCCCAACCATCCCATAGTTTAGAGAATAGAGAACTAACAAAACTAACGAGTAACTACATCTATCAGCACATCTCATATCACCTGCTCGCAGATAACTTCATCTAATAGTTCTTCAAAGACCAAATCCTCCAGTTCGAGTGCCACACACTCGGTTTCCCTTTAAAGGTTCATCCAAGTATCTCCTTTTGCCAAATCTCGAGCCACAATTTCATCCAATGACTGAACTGGCTCTGGCCTGTATGAGCTAATTCTTCTCCACACATTTTCAAGAAGTTGCTGCCTGTTTCTGCACAAACCCGTAGGCCTTGTAGAGACAGATGAATCTTCACGTGATCTCCTGTAAACCTGCTTACTAAGGGGAATACCGGGCGGGCCGGTCTTCTCCTCTCTGATGCCTAAGTTAGTATAGTTGGAATAGATATAACTTAAGCACGTATGTAAGCGGTAGGAAGGATCAGTTACCTATTAATGAGGGTAGTTGGGGGCCTTATATAGGTGGCTAGGAGTGAGGTCTGGCCTTATCCTTCGATGTGGGACTGGTTCCCTTCTGTTTGCACACCAAAGGGCAGCTTTGGTGACCTCTTTGGCAGGCAGGCGCCCCCGGACCCCGGGCCCCAGGTGGCAGGATAGACTGCTGGACCCCGAGGTCGGGTGCTGGTGATCCGGTCCTGGGCCTCGGGCCGGCCCCTGGTACACTAGCTGCGGGTCTGTGGGCCTGCTGTAGCTACTGTCAACACTGCCCTTTTGGCATTGGATGGTGCTTGGAGCCAGTGGCAGACGCAAGAAAAGATTTCAATGGGGGCCAGTTTTATGCAACTTATGTATGGATTGATTCTCACCAAATCAACAATTGTACACAAAAGGGAGAGAATATAAGAAGAAGAAAAAACAGTGCGGCAGGTGGAAAAGCGGGTCCCTGAAAGGTCGGCAGCGACTGACATTGTTCCCTTCCGCGACGGTACCGTTTGTGGAGACACCGCCAAGAGGGCAAGGGTCTCTGGGGCCGGGACTGCTACTGCTACCGCTGGGACCTCGAATTCCCGTAAAATGTCGCAAACAGCGCCCGCTAGAGAGCATCAAGCCAGCGGTGCTGAGGATGGGGGGTTCGTGTTGTCGCTGTTAGCCAACGTCAAAACTTTGGGGCTTGATAGCGGGCTGCCCTGGGGTGTGCTTCCCGGTGAGAATCGGGAGAAAGTCATGGAAATGGCTATACGGGTAAGCATTCCTTCTTCGCCATTATTATTATTATTTTTTTCTTGAGCTAAACACTTCTTTTGTGCCCCTCCTTAGACGGTGAACAGCATTTATGCTGCCGAAGCTAGTGAGGAAGGTCCGGCCTTGAAGAAGCAAGTGGTGGATCTCACGAGGGACCGAGCCATGCTGGAGGCCGAGCTGGTGAAGGAGAGAGCCCAGGCAAAGGCGCAAGTCGAGCTGGCAAAAACCCGAGTGGCCGCGCAGGTTGAGAAACTCAGGGAACTGGAGTCGAAGCTAATCGATGCGGTCCAGCGGTCCACTGGTTTGGAGGCCAAGCTTGCTGAGTCTTCTGGTCGGGTGACGGACCTGGAGGTGAGGAACTTGGAGCTACAGGGTCAAGTGGCAGTGGTCTGGCAGGGGGTAGAGAAGTTTACAGAGTCCCAACGGGCGGAAACCGCTGAAGGCCATCAGTGAGTTCATGGACTCGGTTGAATTTGATGAGATGCTGGAGGCCGCTCGGGAGAGAGGTATAAACGAGGCCTATATGGAATGGAGAGAGAAAGGGTGGCTCGACGCCGAGAGGATGGAGGCAGACATGGCCGAGGTAGACCAGTTGGAACAAGAGCGGTCTCTCAAGGCCAGTGGCTCAGGGATCGCCAGTGCCGACTAAGGGCTTCATCCGGCCCAAAGGCAAAAACAGTAAATCTTTGTTGTGTTTTTTTTTTTTCTTACTGATTGAGTTAGAGAAACCAATAATCATCCATGGCGTTGTGCCTGATACTCATTGGGTTGACGTACTAACTGTGTTGGAATAGTAAGTACCTTTTACTGAATTAGGAGCACTGGAATGAATACAATACTGTCTGGTTAAACCACTAAGTAGTTGGGGTATGATTCTCACTTAGGGTAGTACCGGAGGTGCTGGATGTTCCATGGGCGGGTGGAATAGACCCCATCGGTGTCTATGATGTGGAAGTTCACTGGGCCAACGACCGTTGTGATTTGGTAGCACCTTTCTTTGAACTTTCTTCATCACCCAGTCGCCCACTTGCAATTTTCTCTCCCGGACCTTGCTGTAGTAGTAACGGGCCACCCGCTGCTTATACGTCTGATTTCGTAGGTGCGCTTGGTCGCGCCGCTCCTCGATGAGATCTAGGTTAAGCCGTATGCCCTCGACATTTGTTTCAGGTTCATAATTCTCAACCCTACCGCTGGGTATCTCAATCTCAATAGGCAATACTACTTCACTTTCGAATGCCATACAGAACGGGGTTTCTGCTGTTGCCTCTATTGCCGTTGTGCAGATTTCCCACAGGACCGCCGGCAGCTCCTCAGCCCACAACCCCTTTTTGTCGTCTAGCTTCTTTTTTAGGAGTGTTTTGATGATCTTGTTAACCGCTTCTACCTGGCCGTTGGTTTGCGGGTGAGCTACTGATGCGAACAACATCCGGGTTCCCAAAGAGGCCGTGTACTCGATGAGATCAGTGTTATTGAACTGTGTGCCGTTGTCCGTGACAATAGTCTGCGGGACACCAAACCGGCAATAAATGTTTTCCACAAAACCGTTTTCACTCTTTCCTCCGTTATCTTGAGCAAGGGCTCTGCCTCAACCCATTTAGTCTCGTAGTCAACGGCCACGATAGCGTACTTGAACTGGCCTATAGTAGTTGGGAATGAGCCGATTATAACCAATCCCCACTATGCGAACGGCCACGGTGCCAATAGGATCGATAGGGCTATTGCCGGGGCATGTGGTACGGTGGGCAATCCGGGGTAGTTAATATGATGTCAGCACCGCTCTGTTTACTCGTGACAGAGCCATTGACATAAAGCTTCCAACCGTTGGGCAATCCTGGCTCCACCTTTACTATGACATCCGGTTGGCTACTCCCCGTGTGGTCTGGATGTTCTCCCTTAATCATTAGCGTGAGTTCGCATATGAAATCTGCGGCGGCCTGTCTTTTGATGACCGTCCGGGGGGTATACGTTATATCGAACTCACCCAATTCTACCGCCCAACGGACCAGCCTGCCGCTGGTTTCGGGTTTTTGTAGGATTTGCCTTAAAGGGTGATTGGTGTATAATGTGATGGACTGGGCTTGGAAATAGTGCCGGAGCTTCCTGGCACTAACGATCAGGGCCAGAGCTAACTTTTCGATATCCGGGTATCGGCTTTCAGCCCCGGTGAATCCTTTACCCACGTAATACACTTGGAGTTCCAGTGTCTCTTCCTTCCTGATTAGAGTTGCACTTACAGTTGTGTCCGACGGGGCTATGTAGACGTACAACATTTCTAATGGCACTGGCTTGGATAAGAGTGGAACCGCTGACAGATATGCCATGATAGATTGGAATGCCGCCTCGTGCTCCGCGACCCAATGGATTTTCTTGAACTGTTGGGCTTTGAGCAACTTGAAGAACGGGGTGCATTTGTCAGTGAGGCGGGAGATGAACCTGGCTAACGCGGCTAACCACCCGGTGAGGGTCTGGACCTGGTTCCGTTCCTCCAAGGTCTCCATTTCTAGGATTGCCTAGACCTTGAGCGGATTAGCTTCGATTCCCCGCTGGCTTATGACGTGACCGAGGAACAACCCTTCCGAAATCCCAAATATACACTTCTTCGGGTTCAGGCGCATTCCATACTTGAGCATCTTGCCGATCACCACCGCCAAGTCTCACACGTGGGCACTGGCGGTCAAACTCTTGACCAGCATGTCGTCCACGTAGACTTCTACTGTTTTGCCCATCTCCTGTTCTAACATGCGGTTCACTACCCGCTGATACGTAGCCCCGACGTTCTTCAACCCGTAACTTGTGCAATTTAAGTTTGGTGAGAGAAATAAAGCGGGCAAACATTAAAAATTTGGCGCCCTATATAAAGACGACACTACCAGATCGGACAGAATAGCCGACGAAAAAAATTTCGTTGACTATTCAAAATTTTCGTCCGGTATTCCTTCTCCCGACGACAATTTCGTCGGCTATTATTCGTCGATAAAACGGCGTCGGTAATACCAAAAGCCGACGACAATAACGAAATCGTCGGCCATTTTCATATATGCCCGACGAAATAACGAAATCGTTGGCCATTATCACCGACGAAAATACATTTTGTCGACCAAACCTTGGCATAATGCTCGACGAAATTCGTCAGATATTTTCACATATGGCCGACGATATCATAAAATATAGTCGACGATCTCTTCTGTTTCGTCGGTTATTTTTCTGAAATATAGCCGAAGACATGAAGATTTCGTCGGAATATATTAATATTTTAAGAGGCATTAATTAGTTATAGCCGACGAAACCATCACTATTTAATATAGACCACTGACGAAATAATATCATTTTCGTCGGTTATAACAGTTATAGCCGACAAAATTTGGTAAAAATCGTCGGCTATATCTGTGATAGCTGACAAAATAATGTCAATTTCGTCGGCTGTTCTTACATTTTGGGGAAAAAAAATTAAATTAATTTCTAAATTACCATTCCAAGTAACCTGCAATTCACAATGACAATCCAACAAGAAACACGTTTTTCATTAATTATTTAATTTGTTCCATCCCTAAACCCTAAACCCTAATCCTGGCCACCATCCTGCTGTCCATCATGCTCGTCATCCTGCTGAATGAACTCGGGAGCTCTCGGCATTCGAGGTTCATCTAACGGCTCAAACGGGGGCGGGGGTTCAAAGCCTTGTTGTTGTGCCGCGAACATAGCATACCACCAGTTTTGTTGGCCGGCGTAGTTCTATCGCCGAATTCTCTCGCATTCAGCATGCCAACGCTCCATTTCCATATGATACTGCTGTGTTCTCTGGAACTGGGCCGCCAATCTTGCATTTTCTTCTGCCAATCTCTGCATTTCCCCCCTTCATCTGTTAGGTGTCCCCGCCTCCCCTCTTTTGAGCTCCCTTAGTGGTCTTCAGGACCCCTATTCCAGAACTTCCCAAACCCGGCAGTAGTAGTCGTTTGACCGTTTTGGGAAGGCTGCGTCGAATATCCTCGCTGCAGTTTGGACATTCGATCGGTCGACCTGGCTCAGGGCTTCTTGCTGATCTTCCTCTGAAATGTTCGGTTGTGTCTCCCGAACTACTTCCTGCAACACTTCTTCTTCGGCCCGGTTCACCCTCTCCTAATTGAACGGAAAAAAAAAATTTAATATTCTAACAAATATATAATTAAGTAAAATTAATAATTAAAATTTTAAAATCGTAATCAACGACTTACAAGCTCTTCTGTCGCTAATGGATAAGCCTTCTTGAACGTCTCTACGTACGGGTTGCTTAAAGGATGATCTCTAGGCGCCTCCTCCTGATATTGTGAAAATGGCCTAGAACCACCATGATGGGGGGTTGTGTTACGGCGGGGGTTCGCAGAGTTTATCCGAGACCGTTCCTTCAAACAAATAATAAAATATTAGAAAAATGCATAAAAAAATATTAGTGTAATAATTATAAATTAATTAAACTAATAATTAAAATATTAACAAAATAAACATTTATAGTTAAGTTTAGTATTTACCTGCATAACTGGGCTGTTGAAGTCTACTGTCTTCAACCAACGCCACTCGTACTCCATGAACATGAACTCTCTTGGAGTACCCATACGACCATATTTGTCGTATTCGGTAAAGTGGGTACGGAGCTCGTTCTTCCACTCTTTGAACCTACGGAAAAAACAAAAGTGCATTAGAAACATTATTAATATCATAAAATATTTCAAATTATAAGATGAGGAATTCCCAACGTACCTCGAGTCCTGCATCGCGTATGCCCAATCCTGCTTGTGTTCGGCAATCTCGAAGTATGCCTGAAAGATAATATTTTATTAGTTTTAAAATTATAACAATACCGAAAATTATTAAATATTACGATAAATAAATTAAGTTTTTTAAATTACTCACCGACGCCGCGTTGTTGACCTCCCTCTTGATCTCTTCCAGCACATCAGCCCACTGTGTCTACAACATATGGACTCTATCCCTAATTAGTGCTCCCACGCAACCCACGTAATCTCGGCGTTTTTTGCCCTTAACATCCTGATTAGGGGGTTCGTTGATCTGGATCCTCCCGCTGGTCTCAACACTTTTCCTGAGCGTATCAAAACATATGACACCTCTCGTATTCCTACTTGAACTGCTAGCGGCGGTCCCTATCACATAAACGACGATTGATTAATAAAATTAAATATTAGTGCGTTAATTTTAATAAAATATTTAATTAATAAAATCAAATGTTACCTGAACTCGATAACCCTTCTGTCGACTTTCCTTTTAATCTCGCCGAAATCAGGAGCTCAGGTCTCTCAAATGGCTCATAATGGTATGCCTCCGCAACACTGACGTACTGAGGCGTAGCAGGCCATATGGGTACACCACGCTCGTCGACCTCGGGTATGGCAGGAATGTTGTATGGCAGGTATAGCTGATTAGGGAGAGTAGGCTCCTCAGTAGAGTCCGCAGCAGACGGTGCAAGACTCGTCATCGGCTCCCGATGAACCTCAGGCATACGGACCTGATCAACGTCTGGAGCTATGTCGTCCTGAAATAGCTGCGTACTACATCTCGGAGGATCTGGCCGGAGAGGGGGACATGGACTGCTCGACGGCCGCCCCGCCGATAAAAGGGTCTGGTGCCGATTGCTCACACTCCTCCGCGGCTGGGATGAATCGATCCTCTGAGACTGGCTGGTGGTCCTCTCAAGCTGGCTAGGGGTCCTCTCGGAGTCTCCGGATCCGCCAGAACTTCAAGAACCCCTAGATCTGGAACGACGGCCTCTGAATAGCTGTCTAAATGCATCAGCCATCTGGAAACAAATAAATTAATACATTAATTAATATTAAATTATATTACATTAAATAAAAAATTCTAATTAATTTAATAACTAATAATACTAACATATTTTAAAACATACTAACAAATTAATATTTATAATTTAACTAATTTTAAATAATACTAACCATTAACATAAATATATATACAAATATAACTATATTTCATCACTAACATATATATACATACAAATAACCATTTGTATATTAACATAAATATAACCATTTATATAATTAGGCTACCAATTTATATATATAATTAATTTAACAATTTATATATATATTAATTTAATATATATATATATATATATACAAATATGTGTATATATTAACAAATATATAACAATTTATATAATTAATCTACAAATTTATATATATAATTAATCTAACAATTTATATATATAACCAATATATATGACAATTTAACACACACTTAAATATCTAAATTATATACCTAAATTATACAATTAAAAGAAATTACAAAAAAAAAAAAATTACCTACGGATCGAGGAGGAGAAGGAGGAGGAGGAGAAGGAGGGGAAGGAGGAGGAGGAGGAGGCCAGAGGAGGAGGGGAAGGAGGAGGAGAAAGGAAAAAGTCGGGCTGACTGCGGCTTTCAGCTTTTATAGTAGAGAGAATAGCCGACGATTTACAAGATTTCGTCGGCTATTCTTTGAATGTCGTCGGCTATACTTTGGAACATCAATAGCCGTCGGATCTGAGCCATCTAACGGCGGACAATAAAAAGGCACGGATCGCAGAGAGAATAGCCGACGATTTAAAATATGTCGTCGGCTATACTTTGGAAGATCAACAGCCGTCGGATCTGAGCCATCCAACGGCGGACAATAAAAAGGCGCGGATCGCAAGAGTTTAGCCGACGAAATATAATTTTCGTCGGCTAAACTATAGGTCAAACCACTAAGTCAAACTTCTAAACGCTTAAAAACGGAAATTAGTCTAGTTAAACGACGGTTTCTGGCCTCACCTTCAACAGATAATAGTTTCAAATCAATGAGATGCAACTAATCATATAAAAATTTTACAAAATTGATTTAACGAACGTCAGACTACCCATAGGAAAACGAAAGTAAAAAACAGTTAACCGCAACATTCGACACACTGATTTTATCAGAACCTTGTAATTTTTCATCCGTAGACGTATTTCATTATTTCGGTCATATCTTATTTCAAAACATTTTTGCATTTGAAGAGTCTACGTATAGTAACTATTTGAAACTATACATTCACTTAAACACTTAGTAAACAAGTTAAGGAACATTAGTGCATATCTTCTGATTTTGAATCTAAAAGTTTAGAAAATCTATTCCCACCGTCAGATATCACCGTTAAGATTAAATACATGTATGGAAAAAAAATCCAACTTCAGCTGACAACGTTAAAGGCTAGATCGGAACGGTCAACCGGGTAAGTCAAACCTCTAAACGCTTAGAAATGGTAATTGGACTGTCTAAATGACGGATTTTGGCCTGACCTTCAACAGATAATAGTTTCAAATCAATGAGACGCAACTAATCATATAAAAATTTTACAAAATTGATTTAATGAACGTCAGGCTACCCATAGGAAAACGAAAGTAAAAAACAGTTAACCGCAACATTCGGCACACAGATTTTATCAGAACCTTGTCATTTTTCAACCGTAGACGTATTTCATTATTTCGGTCATATCTTATTTCACAACATTTTTACATTTGAAGAGTCTACGTATAGTAACTATTTGAAACTATACATTCACTTAAACATTTAGTAAACAAGTTAAGGAACATTAGTGCATATGTTCTGATTTTGAATCTAAAAGTTTAGAAAATCTATTCCAACCTTCAGATATCACCGTTAAGATTAAATACATGTATGGAAAAAAATCCAACTTCAGCTGACAACGTTAAAGGCTCGATTGGAACGGTTAACCGGGTAAGTCAAACCTCTAAACGCTTAGAAATGGTAATTGGACTGTCTAAATGACGTTTTTTGGCCTGACCTTCAACAGATAATAGTTTCAAATCAATGAGACGCAACTAATCATATAAAAATTTTACAAAATTGATTAAACGAACGTCAGGCTACCCATAGGAAAACGAAAGTAAAAAACAGTTAACCGCAACATTTGGCACACAGATTTTATCAGAAACTTGTCATTTTTCAACTGTAGACGTATTTCATTATTTCGGTCATATCTTATTTCACAACATTTTTGCATTTGAAGAGTCTACGTATAGTAACTATTTGAAACTATACATTCACTTAAACACTTAGTAAACAAGTTAAGGAACATTAGTGCATATGTTCTGATTTTGAATCTAAAAGTTTAGAAAATCTATTCCAACCGTCACACATCACCGTTAAGATTAAATACTTGTATGGAAAAAAATCCAACTTCAGCTGACAACGTTAAAGGCTCGATCGGAACGGTCAACCGGGTAAGTCAAACCTCTAAACGCTTAGAAATGGTAATTGGACTGTCTAAATGACGTTTTTTGGCCTGACCTTCAACAGATAATAGTTTCAAATCGATGAGACGCAACTAATCGTATAAAAATTTTCCTCAAAATTTTTCCCGAAGGTAACGCTACCATTAGGGAAACGAATGAATAAAACCTTTGGCCGCATCTTTCGACACTCAGATTTTATCGGAATCTTGTCATTTTTCAACCGTAAACGTATTTTATCATTTTGGTCATATATTATTTCACGACTTTTTTCTGTTTGAAGGATGAAGCAATGGTTTATCGTTAGTGATAGAAAATGGAATCTGGTCATTTTTTGTTTTTTTTTTTTGTTTTAAATCATAGCCGATGAGAGACAATTTCGTCGACGAAAATATATAGACTTATAGCCGACGAAAGTCAATAGACTTATAGCCGACGAAAATGTCAATTTCGTCGGTCAAAATTTCAAAAGTTTTCGTCGGCTAATGTTTCAGAGAAAGGCCGACGAAAATCCAAATTGTCGACTGAAATATGAATATAGCCGACGATTTTTGTATATACCAACGAAAAAATAGTATCGTCGGCTATAGTTAAACTATGACCGACGATTTTATTTTTCCACCGACGAAAAATAAAATCGTCGGCTATTCGTTGGAATTACCGACGAAAATTTTAATTCGTCGGCCGTTTTTTTTAATTTCGTCAGGAAAAGCATTTTTTCTGGTAGTGCGACGTTATTTTCTTTTTTTTAAGACTAGGCGTTACTTTTAGTAGTCTTCGGTGCACCCGACTCATTGTACCTGGTTAAAATTTATGAGTTTAATATAGATAGACGGTGGTCAAAGTATATAGATGGCTAAGATTTTGTCGTGTAAAGAATTTCTATACTATTAGTGACCATTTTTGACAGAAATTTTCAAGTTGTGTATTCGTACAAAACCACCTAAAGAGGGTCCTGTTTTCAATTCCGCACTAGACCTTCAGAACTATTGAGACGACCTGAATCCAAGTTCTCAGATTCAACTTGAGGAACTCTAGATCCATGCATTTCATTAGATAGCTTACGATGGGATTCCCGTTTTTTCTCTCCGAGCCGGGGTTTCTTCCACCGGCAATCAAACCCAGATACGACATGAATGATGGAAGACGAAATGTGGACTTAACAGCGGGAATAAGTAGAAGAAGAGGATGAGGAGGAATCACTATCAAATATGAGTTTAGTATTGCATACAAAATACAAAATGTGTACAAAACAGGCCACCACCAGCTCAAACAAAGCAAAGTACAGTAAAATTTCAGAGTAATTTAACATGACAGTCAAAAATCTGCCGGGCGTAGAGTTTCTTATACATGCACAACTGTAGGTAAATCAAGGAGGTGCAATTAAGAGAAACTACAACAAAACTCGTACACAAATACTGATGGGTTCAATAATTTATGTTAATCTTCCAGCTCAATTATCTTCACCACAGATGTATCACCAATTTTCTGGCAAACTACAACACGATCGTGAGGCTTTACAACACCAGAGGATCTACCATAATCCAAAGCAACCTTTAGAATGGACTCATTTGCTGCACTGGTTTTCTCGGCCTGCAGAGAAGAGAATTGTCCTCATCAATTTCACAGGAGGGAAAATAATTTAAGGTACTGAAATACGCATATGCATTACTACGATTAATGGATATAGTCTCCAGATGATAGCCTACCTACTGGTGCCACTAAAAGTAACCTCACATGATTTTCTCTCATAATTTTAAAGAGAAAAACTGTTTGTTACATTAACATCTTTACACATGGTAATCAATTTGTCTAAAGCCCGATAAATCTCCCACTTTTTACTAATTAAGAAGGAAATTTAAACAACTTGCTTAGAATTCTGGAAATGCAGAACAGGCACAACTCTTGCAAGTCCAGAAAGTGTGTCTTTCAACTATATTGCAGAGGGCATTTGCAAAAAGTACTTCTAGGACAAAGAGTAACATAAGATTCTATCAATTTTAAGAGAAATAAGATCAGAAGGACCACCTGGTATACAGTCAGTATGTTCACATGTTATCCTATTTTTAAGATTGCAATAAAAATCTGTTAAAAACAGAAGTATACAGGATTTGATTTTCACTAATTTGATGCGGAGAGAGACCTCAGACAGGGAAAGATATATAGGGACATCCAAGCTGAAACATCTATCGTTTCGCATGTTAAGACAACATATCGAAATAAGATTCAACACATAATTTTGTTTCTCAACAGATTGCAGACTGATAATATTGCATAAACAGAAACATTCTTACAGGATGACGAGGATCTGCAAGCATCGGGAAAAGACCTCTGACAATAAGTGATTGCCTTGCCTGCCAAATTCACCAGAAACAATGTGGAGTCTTGTTCAAGAATATATCCATAGAGAAATTAGGCTTAACCAGATACAAAATTTTCTGCAAGTCAGTATAATCTGTCCTTGAATACGAGCCCATAAGACATCCAACATTGAAAATGAGATTACTAAAAGGACTTCAAGACGGTAACTAGACCTCTTCTTATTTCCATATATTTTCTACTTTAAATACTGAAATGTATGCATTGAATTAAGGCAACGAGCTGCAGATCTATTCTATGATTATGTCCCAACAAGATAAAACTATTGGCGGCACATTCTTGTCCCAAGCAAATTATATCATCTAGCACATAAACTAAATATAAGCACGTCAGCAACACACCTCATAAGCACCAGAAAATGTCCATCGGAGTTGATTTGTCTTAACCCGAGGGATGACAACAGAAAGCACAGGCATTGTTGGTCTGTACTTTGCGATCAACCTACATCAAAGCACAAGAAATTGCAACTTATTTGCATTAACATCATAGATAACTAAGACCTCTGTCATTGAACTATGAAGAAAACATCCTCATAAATCATAACCGCCTACTCCTTAGGAATTGCATCTTAATATACAGATAAATATAAAAAAGAGAAGACAAAATCACCTTGCAGCTCTTCCAGATGAAGTGAAGCATATAATCACTGAGGCCTTCACCTTAATGGCTGCACGTACCTACAACAAGAGAACTGTGTTTCATTACTGTAGTAAAATAGAACTTCTCCTTCATAACTTGCTTCAATTAGCAAACACCTCCTTAGGCATTCTGGTGAATATTAAAATAAAAACAGCAAAAAAAACAACGGAAATCATTCAAAGGAGATATGTACCGCAGAGGAAGTAATAGATTCCAAGTGGGTCATTGGCTCTCCAATATATTTGACAGCCCTCTTAAAATACAGATCTTGGTTGAAGACTTTCTCGGCCTGCAGAAAAAGTACAATAAAAATAATTTACTATAGCTAACTAATGTAATATATGTGCAGTTGAATTAAAAATTGTCCTCAGTCATTGTTGATTGTTCTTACTATCTAATTTTTTTTTTCTTAATAAACCATCGCTATGCAACATTCATGCTAATAAGAGCAAAGAAAGCTAGGACCCTCAACAAAAGTAGACATATTGACCAAGAAAAAAAGGCACAGCGCATGAAACATTAGCACCAGCCAAAACCAACATTTATGCTCAACTTTATATTGCTGAAGTTCACACGAGAGGGAGTGAAAAACAATGCCACTATTTAGCATATAACTACGAACTGTAACCTTAAGAAGGGACCAGGATCTACTAGAAGTCATTTCTATATCAGAAAGATAATACAGCACATTGTTGTAACATCAGTTGTTATGCAAACATCAGTAAGTTTTGAATCACATCTAGGAGAGCCATGGATACAAACAAATTACAAGAGAACATTAATGACATCGTAAAGCAATGCCCGGAAAGTAATGGAAGTTATTAAGAAAGAGAACCAATTTATTGCAACCTAATCCACAGAAAGCAGCATTGGTATGCTTTAGAAGCAGACATAAATGCAGTTACCTCAGCACAGATCTTTCCAACAATGGAAATGGTTTCAACAGGATACAAACCCCGCAGAGTCTCTGCACCTAGAAGAATTGCATCACTTCCTGCATAATAGTATCAGAAATAGATATATAAGTTCACAATTGCTACATTGCCTATGTATATGAATGTAGAATTAATTTTTTATTTATTAATGAAAGCTCAAGCAACAATAACACTGCGACCCAGTTATGGCATAAAAGAGTGTCATATGCCATCAAGATTTGATGTCCCCAAAAAATTATGAAAGCTAACATAAGCCAGAAGAGACATTTACCATCTAGTACTGCATTGGCAACATCAGTTGCTTCAGCACGAGTAGGTCTTAGGTTGTCTGTCATACTGTCTACAACTCGAGTCACCACTACTGGCTTTCCAGCCATGTTGCACTTGTAAACAGCAGCCTTTTGAAACAAGAACACCTGGAAGATCCAAGAAGCGAGTCACCAGGATATTCGAATGACTGCAAAAAGTCATCTCCAACTAAACATTATGCAGATGCAGAGTTGCAGACAAACAACCATTATCCACCCAAGCATGCAATAATATGCGGTTGGAACATGTGACTTCCATCTTCGTTATAGTAAGAACTAACCCCCGTCACACTGCATTTTTCATCTTGCCATTACTGGAACTCTACATTTTGTAAGGAACTGTTTTTCTTCCTCGAAAATTCATCAAAATGAAATCTAACTTGTGCAACTCTACCATCAATTCACACAGTAGCAGGTCAGAGATGTGCTACCTACAATATGTTGTAGGTCCACATATAACTGTAACATGGATCTTACCTAAGTCATATAATTCTGCATCATCTGAAACTGTTTGTACTTGTACAAGGATATTTTCATATACTTGCATAACTATGAGCATTTTTGCAAAAGACATGGAACATGAATACAAGATGACCACTAAAGTCTTCATCCGCCAGCAATAATTACCAGAAACCTACTTAATTTTGGCATTTTAAAGCTTACCTTCTCAGGTGGAAGATCAATCCCTAAGTTTCCGCGAGCGAGGATAACTCCATCAGCTTCTTGTAAGATTTCATCAAAATGCTTTAATCCCTACAAATGAAAACAAGAAGAAATCATAAACTCATGTAAATCCAACCACCATTACTTCCTAGGTAGTTGATACTATGAGCTCTCAACAAATGTTGAAACCATATGTCTAGGGAGTAACAATAATATATAACAAAAGGGTGGTAAAATAGTACTTCTAGTTTCTGTTTTCAATCACTGACCTCAACATTTTCAATTTTAGCAAAAATCTGAGTTTGGTTCATATCCCCTAACTTCGAAAGAAATGCCCGCGCCTGCATAACAGCAAGAAAAGTCCAGTGTTAAATGATACAGAAGTACTTTTTTTCATAAGAAAGCAGAATATAACTAACCAGATCATAAACCCCTAAACAGAAGCCAACCATTAAAAAAAAAAAAAAAATAACTTATATACCATAAGAACACCATACCAAACACAAAACCTTATTAGGAAGTCCTTACATGGCGAACATCTTCAGCATGCCGAGTGTATGACAATGAGAGGAAGTCAATACTGTTACGAACACCCCACATTCTAATGACCTGGTAATTGTCAAAAATGTCAAACAGAAAGCAATATATAAGCAACCCATGAAAAAATAATAAGATTTATTCTTAAGGAAACTAGATCATTTAGGGTCATAGAGTTTGCTCCAATTAGATTCCGAGGAGTTACAATCAATCTAGAGAACAAATTTCAATAATCTTTTGAGGTACCAAATCATTTTTATTACAAGCACATAAACTAGGATCCGGTGCCAGTTAAATACAATGAAGCGGTACACAAGCAATCACTGATAAGTGATAAGTGAAGACATATAGGGACTGAAATCCCTGAACAAATCATTTAAGAAAATTGAAGAAATAAAAGAAAAAATTGACCAGAAGTCAAGGTACATTCATAAAGAGAACTTGAGGTCTAGTAGAAATTGTCTTGATAAATAGCTTAAATAAACCAATCATCTATTCTTCTAAAAGAAAATGAAATGATTTTGGAGAAACAAAAATCTGATTGTTTTCAGCTAAAGACTCCAAAACGGTAGTGATCACTTCAAGCATCTGCCGGCCAACCAGGATGAAAAAATGTAAACAGACTCCAATCACATCTAACTACTAAGTCCAAATGTGCCTTGTGAGAATGCAATGCAAATAATAAAATTCAATAATTTCAGAAAAACTATGATTGTATAGAAACCAACATCCAGAAGTCAATAATCCGGTTTATCTTCAAAAAGTGTAGCACCTCCATGAGATACACTTCAAAATTAACAAAAAAAAAAATCGCTTATACCATGATAGTTTTAACAACTAAACATTGAACGCTGTGCAGACAAAGTATATGATACCAAAAGGTAACCTGACCTCCTTATCTTGATCGGTAAGTGTAGGCAGATCAATATGAATTTGAGAGACATGTAAGGTATACAGAGACCCTGCCAATGTAGCAGAATTCTTGATGAGACAAACCACATCGTCACCAGTAACCTCCGTGACCTGCATTTGGACACAAGACCTTCTTGATTATATTTCAATTAAAGTTTCTTTGAAAATGTTCTATCATGAATTGCAATACACCACAAGAGGTTGTCCATCAAGAGAGATATGACAACAACAAAGGACGGTCAAAATAAACATATGATACACAGGTCTGTACTGCTTGAGAAAATAAATATGGAGACCTTAGGCAGTTGTAGCTACAACAGAGTTTTCTCCCCAGACCTGTCTACAAAAGTTATCAAATAACTACCGTATCATAGTTTCATGTAGGTAATAGTATAGTGTGGCTTGAACAACAAATTATGCTGCCAAAGAATCTACCAACTTTATAACTTTTCATGAAGTTTTATTCTACTATCAAAGCTTTTTATATCCAACAAAATGTCAACTTTTAATAATGTAACATTGATATTATTTGTCGAAATCTGATCCAGCATGAATGAGCCAAAATCTGGTCAAGCTTTTAATGATGCTTCCATAAATAAATTTTCTTTGAAACAGGCCTTGAAACAAGAATGAGGCCTGGTTGCCCTGTTCTAACTTTTAACCAAGTGACGACGAAACCTACATCTGACTAAGGATCGAACTGGAAAGCCAAAAGTTGATTTCTGAAGTTAGAAATTCTTATCAAACAAACAACTTCAGAATGGAATTCATATATCTTAACATGCATTACCTCCAGCCATACAGAAGTACTTTCACTTCCTGTAAAGAGGTATTGACCAATAAAGATGGTGTCACCTTTGTGCACTGCCTGCAAGACAAATAAACATGGTGTCACCATTGTAGATAAGCCAATTATTATTCATAATCAGAGACATGCTGTAAGATGGTTTTGAACAACTAAAAACAGGAAGGTAACTTGAAAGAATTGAAATCACAGCATTCCTGACCCTAAATTTAAAACAACATTGTGGGAGCAATATGGGTCTGTGATCCAAAATTGTCATTAGTTATTATTATTAAGCATCCTATCAAGGATTGTCCATGCAAAAAAAAAAAACAATTTAAGTCATCTGATTGTCATCAACTTATTATATCGACACATAATTTTTCTAAAGCGGATAACCATGATCTACAAAGTTGTTGGATGATTCTGAATTTGGCTATTTTTTTTTTCACTTTTCAGGGATGATCCTCAAATTGAGAACCTAGTACAGATCATATGAGCACAATTTTGGGTGCACGCTAACGGTGTCCTTTTCTTAACACCTTTTCTTAATATGATAATATCTCCAAAAATTGTTGTTATGTAATACATAAATATATCATATAGTAACTCTGATACATGGGATGTAGGAGGAACAGGGGTTGGGTTGCATTAGTGACTGCAAGCACAGTTAACAAGAAATTCAATGCTCATTGGTGCAGGTATAATGGGGGATAGATGCTGAGTTTGCAAAGTAAAGTAGTTAGAATCTCTCTAAGACGAATAGATCAACAAAACACAACCTGTAGCTGTAGAGAAACAGAATTCAACATAGAAGATAACATAAAGCAGACTAGCAGAGGTAGCAGAAGCTGATGACAATTTCCAAATACATACCTTTGCCAGCCCACTAAAATTTATGGGTAAGAGATTTGAAGTGGCATCTTTCTCTTGATCTGGTGTTAGTACAACCAGGGTCTCTGCCTGAAGAGGAATGGGGCTCTGTGTTTTAATCACTACCAGCAACTCCGGACCCACTGTGTCCAGCATAACCTGAAAAGGGAGGTTACAAAAAAGTACATTGTTAAGCTTACAGCTTAGAAGGTTCACAAGGCACGAACCATAGAATTCATGCAAAGCCTCAGTCAGTAAAATTTTGGTTAAGACTACAAAACACAGTTAAGCACATGAATAATCCTTTCAGAGTTAAATAATGTAGATAGAAAATGCATATAACATAAGAACAACAGGCTTACTGCACACAGCTTCTTAGTACGTTTGATGGCAATTTGCAGATTTTCCAATGTCTCTTGGTGAAATGCAGCATCGCCCCATGAGAAGTCAAACCGTGCCACTAAGATGTTTCGGTGGGGGAGTGGAAGAAATTATGTGCTTAAATCAGTATCTCAGTAGGATTGTATTTAACATTGAAGAAAACAAGAACCAAATTCGAACAACTTGCCGAAAAGAAAATAAGGCTTCATTAAAAACAAACTACAAAACATGCACACATTATTATCTTCACAGTTTGTATGGATGCAAGCAAATGTAAGCAAAACCCATAAGAAGAAGAAGATATAAGCTTCAAGCAAGAGTTTTCTGTGCTGACAATGAATGAAGGAAATAACTGTACTCCCTAATAGCTAGATAAGAGAATAACGAAACCCAAACATAGCATAGCAGGTGGGAAATACCAGACATTCCTGCCTCCAGGCAAGCGGAGATTATCTCAACGGATCGGGAATTTGGACCAAGCGTTCCAACTATCTTTGTCAGTGCAGGGAAGAATGTCTACAAAAGTTTATCCAATCATCAATAAGAGTAGTTATGAATTATGCATTTTACTCTAACACATTGATATGCCCATAATTCACAATGAAATTCAACACAAACAGCCTCCAAAATATGCATAAGTTTGGCAGATGATGTGTTCATATTGGAGAGCAACAAATGATTTACAACAGTAAACCCACTAGTTCCTATTCTCATTCTTCTCAGTTACCAAACACAACATCATAAAACCAAAAAACTAATTATAAAAAAAATAAAAAATAATAAAACAAATAGGGTATCAGATCAGAGTTCACAGAAACTCTCAGTTTACTAGTATGATTGGTAAAACTGTAATTGCTTTATGTTGAAGAAGGAGAGAGCAAGAAGTAGTGGGTTTCGAGACTTGGAGTTGAGAAAGACTTACAGGCTTAGAGGGCTCGAGAATGGAGGCCATTCTGATAGGCTCTTCGAGAAGCAAGTGATTGGAATGCATTTTTGGGTCTGCAATCTGCAGCAACTCAACTCAACTACTGTAACTCTCTCTGTTTCAGTGATCAGAGACAGCAAGGGAGTTCGATTTGGTTTAGTAACCGACTATTTATAGGTCCGACCGTGCGAGTATAGTCAAGTCAAGTGTTGAGATGGGGTTGTCCACGCGGCGGCTGTACGCGAAGATTGGTATGAATAATGATTTTCTTTTTCTTTTTCTTGAGGCGGGGGGCTAGTGGTTTTAAAGAATGCGGCCATTGATTGATCTATAATTATCGATTTATCATTTCAACCTCCCTCTGATCACCCTCTTTCTTAAGGAGAACGGATTCAAAGCACGTAAGTGCACGTATAAATGAACGGTTACTGTCACTCCTTATACTTTGAAGATGTCGACAGTTTAATCCTTATATTTTTAATTTGAACCGATCACTACTTATAGTATACGATCTCACACAATTAGGTCCATAACTAACATTTCCATCCAAATTGACTGTTAACTTTTTGACATGGCTACATGATAAGCTTCCTCAGATTGGAAAATGTTCATAATGCCGGCGAAGAGACAAGAGAGAGAATGATACTGAACGAAATTAGAGACGAGGGTTGGCTGGAATTGGGGTTGATTCATTTTTTTAATTATTATTATTAAGAGTTGGGGTTGATCCTGATTTAGGGGAGTTATGTATCGGCGGGTAGGTCTTGTGGTGTTAGGTGATTCATTTGTAAACGGTTTCTGAGTTCATAGAGAGTTTGGGACTTTGATAATTCCAAGTCTGGGAATTGAACTAAAGCTGGTGAAAGATATTTATTTTTGGAAGACATTAATTGGAGAAATTTTTCAGTGTGACGGGAGAACCAAGTGACAATGCCTAGTGGTCATCCCTATTAATGAAATTTTGACACGTGAGATTTTGTGACAGAAATTTTTTTCAGTTATTTTGTCAAATACTATTTTAGATTTATTATTATTTTTCTAAACACTACACCCTAAACCCTAAACTCTAAACCCTAAAACCATAAACCATAAACCCTAAACCCTAAACTCTAAAAGATTTATTAAAGTCATTTTACAAAAAGTAAAATACATAAATTTATAATTTCTATGATAAAATTCCACGTGTTGAAATTTCATTGGGAGGGAGGACCACTAGGCATTGCCACGTGGTTCTCCCGTTACACTAAAAAATTTCTCAAATACATAAATTTATAATTTCTGTGATAAAATTCCACGTGTTAAAATTTCATTGGGAGGGAGGACCACTAGGCATTGCCATGTGGTTCTCCCGTCACACTGAAAAATTTCTCCATTAATTGGTGGAAGGTTGAGAGCTTACCTTTGTGTTTGGCCAAGATTTGTGGAAGATATTTTGTTGGTCAGATCGGAGATCCTTGATCATTCCAATTCTAGGCTTGTGGTACTGACCAACAAATTAAGGATCGTGATCACTCCAATCCATATCGTGATCACTCCAATCCTGGGCATGGGAGGATTTTGATCTTTTCTGGTGAATAAGAGAGAAGAAGGAGGTAGGGGTATTATTGTGATTTGACATGGAAAAAAATGTCAGTTGAGGAACTTAACTGCCCTATTTGACGGAAAGTTAATCGTTGGACTAAATTGTGTGAGATTAGATAGTATAAGGAGTGATTGGTTCAAATTGAAAACACGGGGACTAAACTATCGAGAGCCACAAAATATAAGGAGTGACCAGTATTTTGTCCTAATAAATATACTTAAGATTTTTTTTTAATACAAGTCTGAGGCGCGGGTCTTAGCCGAGTTCTTCTACACTGCTTCTGATTGTATTATGGGGGGGGGGGGGGGGACATAACGATTAAACCCCTAGTGTTTTTGTCTGAATCCGTAGACTCACAGATACCGGTGGATCTTGGTGTGATTCATGTCTGCAAACCCTGCTAACTAAAGGAATACCGGGCGGGGCCGGTCTATTCTGCTCTGATGCCTAAGTCAGTATAGTTGGAATAAACTGGTAACTTAGGCGGGAATGAATAGTTGAAGTATTGATTACCTATTAATGAGGGTAGTTGGGACTCATATATAGGCTGTCGGGCATGAGAGCTGGCCTCACCCTTCGATGTGGGACTGGGCTCCCTTCTGCTCATATTGCTGGACTGTTTCAGCCCCTGTTTGGGGAGCTGCTATCCCCGGTTTCCGGGCCCCAGCCACAAGTAAGACCTGCCCGGGCGTGGGAGCAGGTGTCTATGCTACGCTTCCGGGCCCTGGGCCAGGTCCAGGAGTCCTGGCTGCGGGTCTGGGGGCCTGGGTAGCCTCTCTATGGCTACTGTCAACACCTAGAAACATCATGTATATACTCGTAGAAAACATCCTGATAAATAACAGGTGTCTCTTCTAGTTGCAAATCATTAACATTTTGCCAACTAATAAGATGAGCTAATTTATAGCTACACCGTTTGTTTCACGATATATGTGTTGAAATTGAAAAAAATAAAAAACGTTCTTGTACCTTTTGCAATCCTCCACAATACAACTCACATCTGATAAGTGTTAGCATCTGTATTGAACTCATCATTGAGCTTTTGGTCAAATACAAACTAAAACAGGATTCAACAATAGGAGTTGTAATGCATTACTCATTCTAGTTTATTTAAGGATTAAGTATATCAAGTCCTTAATGATAGAAGAGTCCATGTTCAATATTATTTTGGTAATCTGTATTGGTATTGCATAAGGAATCATCTTTGAGTGAAACTTGGACAACAAGTTCTATCCTTATGGGGGATTGCTTGTGTTGATTAAACTCTATATATATGAGGTTTTGGTCCCTCTACATCATCTCAGACTTTCGAAACCTATCTCATTAATGGTGATACGACCCGAACCTAGAATTACCGTTTAACTGTTTTACTTTTATTATTACTCCTCGGGAATTGTTTTTACGATTTGAAAGTTCTAAAGGTTGACTTTTAAATAAGTTGACTCGACCGATGATTTTATTTCATGACGAGGTAAAAGACGTTGAAACAAGTTCGTGGACACATAGCATGCTCAATTTGGAGTTCGTACGAAAAATTTACGATGTAAAATCAGAAATTTGTCCGATTTTAGACGAGTATAAATAGCCGGGAGAAAATTTTCCGAAAGAGAAATCCCCCATTTTTTCTTTTTCTTTTCTTTCTTTTTCTTCTCTCTTCTTTCTCTCTCCTCTTCCCCGACTCGGCCTGACCTCCACCGATTCTCCGCCGTCTAGCCGAACTGGGCCGGCGCACCGGTCACGTTCGGACCGGCTCGGCCTCCTCTTCACGTCGGTGGCAGCGGCGCTGCGTGAAACGCCGCCGTTTGGCCGTGCGCCGCCCGAACTGGTTTGACACAGTCGAACCGGAGCTCCCTCCTCTGGCCACTTCTTGGCCCGATTTTAGGTGGGAAATGGAGACCTTGATTCGCACAAGCATCCCACCAAAGGAATTGAACCGAATCGATCCAGGTAAGGAGAAATTAGGATTTGAAATTTTTAGGGTTTTGGTGATTTTTTATGGAGGTTGTGTAATTGATGTTTTTGGTGGATTTGGAGGTTAAATTTGTGTTTAAGATGTTGTTTGGAGTCGATTATGTATAATTTGGGGTTCGATTGGTTAAGTTTTGGAGAAATTGGAGTTTGGGATTTTTGGGCCGCTGTACGCGGCGGCTGAGTGGGTTTTTGGCGGCGGATGCGACGGGGATGAGTCTCGAGGTGGTGGCGATGCTGCTGTGGAAATTTGGGATCGATTGGAGGTGTTTTGGCCTCCTGTGGCGGCGCCACTATTCCGGCGGCGAGAGGTTGAAGACGATGAACAGTGAAACAGTAAAAGGTAAAAGTAAAACGGTAAAAGGTGAAAAGTAAAACAGTAAAACAGTAAAAGTAATTGGATTTTAACTATTTACTGTTTGACTTTCAGAATTACTGTTTGACCTAGAATAATTACTGTTTGACCTTGGTTTATTACTGTTGACTTACCGTAAAAAGGTAAAAGCTGTTTTAAAGGGGTTTTACGGCGAAATAACTAGTAAAAGGATTAATCGGACACGGGGTGGGTGTCCTGAGTTATTTCGGACGTAGATTATTCGGTATTGAGGCGAAATTCCTATACCGTTAACTGAAAAGGGAAAATTAGGAGGTTTCGTGCGAGTAAGGACGTCCGTAGATTTAACCTTTATAAATAAATTCCGAGTTTCGTAATAATTATAATTACGTCCCTATTACAGGTCGATAGGTTATTCGACGGGACGAGAGATCGGAATAGCGGCGCGCTCGGCCGTACTGTGAGTGAATTTTTATTTTAAATAAATACATGCATAATTGTTTTAATGAAATGAAGTTTATTTCAAATAAATGATTTGAGAAGCATGAAAATTCATATAGTTAAAATGAAATGATATTTAAAGAAATATGGTTTTGGGGTTATGCTTTTACTACTATTTTAGTAGTACGTGATTTTATCCGGAAACGAGGTTTCCGGAAATAGTATGTTTTAATTATTTATAATTGATCATGCTGAATAAGTTTTAATGGTATTCAATTGAAAGGACCGGAAATGAGATTTCCGGAGATTTTATGCTTTCGGTATTTGTGATTTTTCCGACATATGAGACATGTCGAAGTTATTTATTCTTTTCGATATTATTTCTATGACATTGAGACATGTTAGATATATATATATATATATATATATATATATATATATATATAAGCCTCAGATGTACGGTCGTGGACCGTACGGATTTATGATATATAAGGGGATACGTGCTTTCGGTTTTGTTTTCAGATTTTCACCATATCAGGGTCGGGATATACATATATTGATACTAGCTAGCTTAGTCGCCTGAGCCCACGCGAGGTGACGACTTGACCATATAGGTCAGATTTACGCTCGGTGGTCGACGTGTACAGGCATAGCGTGATGACGCTATTGGGACTCTTAGAGATTTGACCCTTAGCCTTAGGGGCTACTATTAAATGGTGGGTATGACGTTTCCCGTATTTTATTATATGATATGACCAATGGGATTGGTCAGGATTTTATATCATTTGGGTTTCGGAAATATTTTCTCTATAAGACTTTCTGTTATTTAATTAATTCCCGAACCAGCGGGGCTGGATTTTTAATTACAAGAATATTTGGGAATGGGCCAATGGGATTGGTCCAGTTATATTTTATTTGATTATTCGATATACCAGTGGGGTTGGGTTTTTACTATAAAATGATTTGGGATTCGGCCAATGGGATTGATCATGGTATGTTACTATTTAATTTTCAAAGTATTTATTTTGAAAGTATAAACAAAATATTATTTGTGTATTTGAGATATCAGCGGGGCTGATTAATTATTATGATTTTCTTAAATGTGGGACGTTTTACGAAAATACATGCATAGTGGTTTTCAGTTATAAAATATTGGGGAAGTAATACAATACTTTTTATATAAAGTGTTATACGATATTATTTTATCCACTCACTCTAACGTGTTTTTAAATTACTTTCCCCTGAGCCCTTCGGTTTAAATCGCCCAGTGTGCAGAGTAATGGTCAGAGGTCAAGAGTACTCGGAGTCGAGGCATAGTCATCATCGTTGTCGCTTCCGCTTGGTGGGATCTGTGATCCCTTATTCTTTTATTTTCATATTATATTTCTTGTTATATTTCCATTTGTAATTCCAGTTCATTTTGTTAGATTGCTCTGATTACCTGTGAGCCAGTTGAATTAGATTTTGTGTTTATTGGTGACGGTTGTTGTGATTTGGGGAGTAGGTGGCTCCAGGAGTTACGGTTGGAATTGAAATTTTAGAAGTGTTTTGGTTGTTGTAGGTTTTAGGGTTGTCCATCTTAAGATTGACTTATCGATTTATCGATAGAGTTAGTCTTAAGGTGGTCCCCGCAGGATCTTATTCGGATTTCAGGGTGAAATCCGGGGCGGGTCCTGTCAAATGGTGTCTAAACCTTGTAGAGAGGAGAAGACTAATACGAAGAAGGTTAGCAGCATAGACTTGTTATCAGCTCAGCTAGAAGCCATGGACAGTCAGCAAGAAGAAGGTATGATGCTGTTATACTGCTAGTTCATATTGATGCTTTTATGTTATGTGTTTGTGCTTGCGATTTGGACTTTGTTAAGCTGATTAGGTTTACAGTTTGGTATCAGAGCCTAACAAATTTGCAACATAAATCATCTTAAGAAAACATAATCACATGAACTAAGGCACTTTAAAAAACCTCTGCGTTTTTTTTTTTCTTAAGAACAACAAGAAAATTTTCTGCTTCTGTAAACCACACAGCCTCATTGGGCCATTCGGGTCAAACCGAGCCCAAAACCCGCAAGCACTGACCCATAACCCGTATTGTATAAAAATCTCAAATCGACCGTTACATTCAAATGGTCATATTCTGAGAAGGGACCAGGGTTCTTTGGCTGGGATTGGAAGTACAGAGATTTCGCGATCTCTAAAGGAATTCAAGTCCCTAATTTATGCGAATTAAGAAAGAAAGCTGTAAGTAAGTCAATTTTATTTTTGCTTCCGCGATTAAGAATTATGACTTTTAGGAAAAGAAGTAAGAAATTCTGGAATCTTGTTTTGGGTTTTCTATTTTTAAAGCATGTCTACGATTACAGTAATTGCAAGAACACTAGAGGCATTCCCGGCATGTAAATAAGTTAGGTAGATGGAGGACCGGATGAAATTTCAATTGCTTGAGCATATTATGTGTTTGATTATATGATGCATGTTTTGATTTGTATGAAGTTCTGTGTGGTTGATATTTTGATTGTCTCTGTGTGATTCTAAATCTCCCGAAAATAATGAAACAACACATAAAGAAGATAAATAGACAAATCAACCTAAAACTTCATTGATTCTTGGTCTGCATTCTTTAAAACAGTAGAATGTTGCACAATTCAATTTCTGCAATAGGATGATTTTTTTTGTAAAAGACCAAAATTTGTGTTTCTGATTGTAAACTATAAATTATCTCAACTTCCAAAGAAGTGTGTCTTTTCATGGTTTAAAATAAAAAACAGCATCACACATATATTTTGAATTCATATACAGGTTCTTGAAGCTTTTCTTCTGTCTAAACATGTTGACTGCTTAAAGAACAAATTGAGTTTACTTTTTATGGTCTGATGATTAAGAAACTTAAGAAAATATGATGTCTTCTGCTATAAAAGTGATGCTTGATATTAATTCTACAGATATATGGGATGTTTTATGTTTTTGCATTGGTTGTGTTGCTTGAACTGATATGGAATGTGACACTTGTATGCAGAATTTTGGATTTCCTTACAAAACTTGAAAAATTTGAAACTGTTTTTAGTCAAAACTTAATCTTTTCTTCTTTTGCTCATTAGGAGTTGCCTATTTGAACGTCAACAACATTCATATGCTCACTGGATCAAACTTTAAAGCTTGAAAATCTAGCATAGACCTTTACATGATGACTCACGACAACATGGATATGTGCTTCACACATACCATGCCTTTGGCCCTGAATGCGACTAGTACCCTTGATGATAGGAGGTATCATGATGACTGGTATACGTCAAACCAAAGGGCTAAAACTCTCATGAGAAATTCCCTAACATTTATTGTGAGAGACAGCATTGAGGAACCAGTACTAGCTAGAGACTTCATGCTGAACATTGAGCCAAAATTCAAGGAAAGCAACAAAGCAGAAGCAGCTAGGATTAGAAAGGAGTACAACGAGCTGAAGTGCAATGGAATTGGAGGAGTTAGGAACCACATTATGAAGCTGATTGAAATGAACTCTCGTCTCAAGGAGCTGAAGTTTGGAGTGAAGGATGATCAGCTAGTTCACCATGCCTTGGACTCACTGCCTTCCAGTTTTGGAGTTCTCAAAACAAGCTACAATGCTCAGAAGAAGAATTGGACCCTGGATGACCTGATTTCTATCTGTGTAGATGAGGAATCAAGGATGAAGAAGGTGAAGCAGCCTACAACCTCCATAAACCTAGTTTAGAAGCCTAAGTGGAAGAAGTTTAATAAGCTTAAGGTTAATAAAACTATAGCTAAGCCTTCAAATAGCAATAAAAGAGTCAAAGTGGACAAGCCATTTAGGTTCAAGTGCTAATTTTGCAAGAAAGTAGGACACATGAACAAGGACTGTCCATGATTCAAAGCTTGGCTAGAGAAAAAAGGTATGATTAATTCTCTTAATCTTTTAGAAACTTTTTCTTTAGAAGTCAATTTTGTAACATAGAACCTCATACTTATTAGTTAGATTCAGGTTGTCCCTTACATATTACCAATTCTTTGCAGGGCTTCATAAAGAAGAGAAAGCCAAGGAATGATGAGGTCAACGTCTGTATTGGCAATGGAGTGCGTGTAGCTGTGAAGGCTGTAGGCACTCTAAGATTGGATTTAGGTTTCGACAACTTTTTGGTTTTAGATAAAGTTTTTGATGTGCCCTCAATTAAGAGGATTTTGCTTTCTGTTAGTCTTCTGGTCAAACTTGGTTGTAGTTTTCTTATTGATTCTAGTGGAATAAAAATATTCAAGGATTCTTCAGCTTTCTTGATTCAAAATTCTTCTACATATGGTACTGGTGTTATTGAGAATGATTATTTGAAATTAAATTGTTCTCTGAATCAACAAGATTGTTTGCATGTTGAAAACAAAGTAGATAATAACACAGCAAGTAATAATGCCACTGTTGGTGTTAAAAGAAGCTTGCATAATGAGAAATCAGCCAATTTATGACATAGAAGAGTAGGGCACATATCTAAAGAAAGATTACAGAAACTTGTCAAAGATAAAACTTTACCCGAATTGGATTTCAGTGATTTAAGAGATTGTATTGAGTGTTGTAAAGGAAAAATAACAAACTTAAGAGGAAAGGGTGCTTACAGATCCAATAAATTACTTGAGTTAATTCATACTTGTTGTAGGAAAATGGAAAATTAGTCTACTCATTTAATTGATAATCCCCTTTATATGAGGTGAGTATTACAACGGTATTAGTAAATACATTTATGACAATAATGACTACATAATTATCTCTCGTCAGTTACATTGACGAAGGCACATAATGTGTTTTTCCTTCAACACTCCCCCTTGTGCCGAGTCAGAGATAAAATGGTGCATGTGATGTTGCCTCATTAAAAACCTTGCCAAGTAACAAAAACTCAATGGGAGAAAATAAAACTTTGGTAGAAGGACAAAAATAGTACAACGCACCTATTACATTTGAAAACAACATGTATGTGCTAGATTCCTCCTGATGTCTACACCTCCCCCTGATTTTTACATTAATCATGAGATTCTCCCTAATTCTTTCATTGGATCAAGGGAACTTCAGTAACATTAGCATAGTTATGCATTTTCACATGTTTTTCCAAATATGACTTTGAACAATGATTTAGTAACTAAATCTTGCCAAAATCGTCCTCAGATCCAACTTGATTTTCTTATTTCACCTTTAATGCATTTTTCTTTACGCATAGTTAACTATGACGTATATATAGTTTCTTTATCATGTCACATTCTATGTAGAGATTGAATAAGCCCAAATCTTTCATATCTTTAAGTATTTGAAAGAACCATTTGCGTAGCGTGGGCGTAGAGCTACACATAGCTTTACAAATTTTCATCGAATGAGAGGTCGAGTCTTACGTATTGTGTTAAAGTACAATCATGCGTTATTGCACTCGTATAAGGAATTTCATTTCCCAACACTTCTTCGTCATCTTCCTTTAGATGAAAAACGGATCTATTGTTCGAGTAAAGACTTCGACTGATCATGGGAGTATATGTAGGCCTCACTTTATTCTTTAGAGTGCCTAAGTCGATTGATGGATGGTCACCATCATTACAGTCCTTGAGTCCCATTTCAAGATTGTGTATTCCCAAGATCTTTTTCATTCTTAACTTAGGATTTACAATACATAGAGTATCTCTTAGTTCATTTAGAGTTCCTGTATATCCATAATGAAAACGCAAGGGCATAATTCATCAATCCCTTTCCAATCAAGTAGTCACTTTAGTGAACGTTTCAATTTCTTTTGCAAACGTACACATGTGATCTAGAGCCACTTGATTTGGGTGGATGACACTACCAGATCGGACAGAATAGCCGACGAAAAATTTTTTGTCTACTATTCAAAATTTTCGTCGGGTAATCCTTCTCCCGATGAAAATTTCGTCGGCTATTATTCGTCGATAAAACGGCGTCGGTAATAACGAAACCCGACGAAATAACGAAATCGTCGGCCATTATCACTGACGAAAATACATTTCGTCGACCAAACCTTGGCATAATGCCCGACGAAATTCGTCGGATATTTTCACATATGGCCGACGATATCAGAAAATATAGCCGACGATCTCTTCTGTTTCGTCGGTTATTTGTTCTGAAATATAGCCGAGGATATGAAGATTTCGTCGGAATATATTAATATTTTAAGAGGCATTAATTAGTTATAGCCGACGAAACCGTCACTATTTAACATAGGCCACCGACGAAATAATATCATTTTCGTAGGTTATAACAGTTATAGCAGACGAAATTTGGTAAAAATCGTCGGCTATAGCTGTGATAGCCGACGAAATAATGTCAATTTCGTCGGCTGTTCTTACATTTTGGGGAAAAAAAATTAAATTAATTTCTAAATTACCATTCCAAGCAACCTGCAATTCACAATGACAATCCAACATGAAACACGTTTTTCATTAATTATTTAATTTGTTCCATCCCTAAACCCTAAGCCCTAATCCTGGCCACCATCCTGCTGTCCATCATGCTCGTCATCCTGCTGAATGAACTCGGGAGCTCTCGGCATTCGAGGTTCATCTACCGGCTCAAATGGGGGCGGGGGTTCAAGGTCTTGTTGTTGTGCTGCGAACATAGCATACCACCAGTTTTGTTGGCCGGCGTAGTTCAGTCGCTGAATTCTCTCGCATTCAGCATGCCAACGCTCCATTTCCATATGATACTGCTGTGTTCTCTGGAACTGGGCCGCCAATCTTGCATTTTCTTCTGCCAATCTCTGCATTTCCCCCTTCATCTGTTGGGTGCCCCCGCCTCCCCTCTTTTGAGATCCCTAAGTGGTCTTCAGGACCCCTATTCCAGAACTTCCCAAACTCCGGCAGTAGTAGTCGTTTGACCGTTTTGGGAAGGCTGCGTCGAATATCCTCGCTGCAGTTTGGACATTCGATCGGTCGACCTGGCTCAGGGCTTCTTGCAGATCTTCCTCTGAAATGTTCGGTTGTGTCTCCCGAACTACTTCCTGCAATACTTCTTCATCGGCCTGGTTCACCCTCTTCTAATTGAACGGAAAAAAAATAATAATTAATATTCTAACAAATATATAATTAAGTAAAATTAATAATTAAAATTTTAAAATCGTAATCAACGACTTACAAACTCTTCTGTCGCTAATAGATAAGCCTTCTTGAACGTCTCTACGTACGGGTTGCTTAAAGGATGATCTCTAGGCGCCTCCTCCTGATATTGTGAAAATGGCCTAGAACCACCATGATGGGGGGTTGTGTTACGGCGGCGGTTCGCAGAGTTTATCCGAGACTGTTCCTTCAAACAAATAATAAAATATTAGAAAAATGCATCAAAAAATATTAGTGTAATAATTATAAAATAATTAAACTAATAATTAAAATATTAACAAAATAAACATTTATAGTTAAGTTTAGTATTTACCTGCATAACTGGGTTGTTGAAGTCTACTGTCTTCAACCAACGCCACTCGTACTCCCTGAACATGAACTCTCTTGGAGTACCCATACGACCATATTTGTCGTATTCGGTAAAGTGGGAAAGGAGCTCGTTCTTCCACTCTTTGAACCTACGGAAAAAACAAAAGTGCATTAGAAACATTATTAATATCATAAAATATTTCAAATTATAAGATGAGGAATTCCCAACGTACCTCGAATTCTGCATCGCGTACGCCCAATCTTGCTTTTGTTCGGCAATCTCGAAGTATGCCTGAAAGATAATATTTTATTAGTTTTAAAATTATAACAATACCGAAAATTATTAAATATTACGATAAATAAATTAAGTTTTTTAAATTACTCACCGACGCCGCGTTGTTGACCTCCCTCTTGATCTCTTCCGGCACATCAGCCCACCGTGTCCACAACATATGGACTCTATCCCTAATTAGTGCTCCCACGCAACCCGCTTAATCGCGTCGTTTTTTCCCCTGAACATCCTGATTAGGGGGTTCGTTGATCTGGATCCTCCCGCTGGTCTCAACACTTTTCCTGAGCGTATCAAAACATATGACACCTCTCGTATTCCTACTTGAACTGCTAGCGGCGGTCCCTATCACATAAACGACGATTGGTTAATAAAATTAAATATTAGTGCGTTAATTTTAATAAAACATTTAATTAATAAAATCAAATGTTACCTGAACTCGATTACCCGTCTGTCGACTTTCTTTTTAATCTCGCCGAAATCAGGAGCTCAGGTCTCTCAAATGGCTCATAATGGTATGCCTCCGCAACACTCACGTACTGAGGCCTAGCAGGCCATATGGGCGCACCACGCTCGTCGACCTCGGGTATGGCAGGAATGTTGTTTGGCAGGTATAGCTGATTAGGGAGAGTAGGCCCCTCAGTAGTGTCAGCAGCAGACGGCGCAGGACTCGTCATCGGCTCCCGATGAACCTCAGGCATACGGACCTGATGAACTTCTGGAGCTATGTCGTCCTGAAATAGCTGCGTACTACATTTCGGAGGATCTGGCCGGAGAGGGGGACCTGAACTGCTCGACGGCCGCCCCGCCGATAAAAGGGTCTGGTGTCGGTTGCTCACACTTCTCCGCGGCTGGGATGAATCGATCCTCTGAGGCTGGCTGGTGGTCCTCTCAAGCTGACTAGGGGTCCTCTCGGAGTCTGCGGATCCGCCAGAACTTCCAGAACCCCTAGATCTGGAACGACGGCCTCCGAATAGCTGTCTAAATGCATCGGCCATATGGAAACAAATAAATTAATACATTAATTAATATTAAATTATATTACATTAAATAACAAATTCTAATTAATATAATAACCAATAATACTAAGATATTTTAAAATATACTAACAAATTAATATTTATAATTTAACTGATTTTAAATAATACTAACCATTAACATAAATATAACCATTTATATACAAATATAACTATATTTCATCATTAACATATATATACATACAAATAACCATTTATATATTAACATAAATATAACCATTTATATAATTAGGCTACCAATTTATATATATAATTAATTTAACAATTTATATATAACAATTAAAATATATATTAATATATATATATATATACAAATATGTGTATATATTAACAAATATATAACAATTTATATAATAATCTACAAATTTATATATATAATTAATCTAACAATTTATATATATAACCAATATATATAACAATTTAACACACACTTAAATATCTAAATTATATACCTAAATTATACAATTAAAATAAATTGTAAAAAAAAAAAAAAATACCTACGGATCGAGGAGGAGAAGGAGGGGAAGGAGGAGGAGGAGGCCGGAAGAGGAGGGGAAGGAGGAGGAGGAGGCCAGAGGAGGAGGAGAAGGAGAAGAAGGAGGAGGAGGAGATGTTTTAGGGTTTAGGAGAGAAAAGTCGGGCTGTCTACGACTTTCAGATTTTATAGCAGAGAGAATAGCCGACGATTTGAATTTCGTCGGCTACTCTTTGAATGTCGTCGGCTATTCTTTGAATGTCGTCGGCTATACTTTGGAAGATCAACAGCCGTCGGATCTGAGTCATCCAACGGCGGACAATAAAAAGGCGCGGATCGCAAGAGTTTAGCCGACGATTTAAAAGATTTCGTCGGCTATTCTTTGAATGTCGTCGGCTATTCTTTGGAAGATCAACAGCCGTCGGATCTCAGCCATCCAACGGCGGACAATAAAAAGGCGCGGATCGCAAGAGTTTAGCCGACGAAATATAATTTTCGTCGGCTAAACTATAGGTCAAACCACTAAGTCAAACCTCTAAACGCTTAAAAACGGAAATTAGTCTAGTTAAACGACGGTTTCTGGCCTGACCTTCAACAGATAATAGTTTCAAATCAATGAGACGCAACTCATCATATAAAAATTTTACAAAATTGATTTAACGAACGTCAGGCTACCCATAGGAAAACGAAAGTAAAAAACAGTTAACCGCAACATTCGGCACACAGATTTTATCAGAACCTTGTCATTTTTCAACCGTAGACGTATTTCATTATTTTGGTCATATCTTATTTCACAACATTTTTACATTTGAAGAGTCTACGTATAGTAACTATTTAAAACTATACATTCACTTAAACACTTAGTAAACAAGTTAAGGAACATTAGTGCATATGTTCTGATTTTGAATCTAAAAGTTTAGAAATTCTATTCCAACCGTCAGATATCACCATTAAGATTAAATACATGTATGAAAAAAAATCCAACTTCAGCTGACAACGTTAAAGGCTCGATCGGAACGGTCAACCGGGTAAGTCAAACCTCTCAACGCTTAGAAATGGTAATTGGACTGCCTAAATGACGTTTTTTTGTCTGACCTTCAACAGATAATAGTTTCAAATCGATGAGATGCAACTAATCGTATAAAAATTTTCCTCAAAATATTTACCGAAGGTAACGCTACCATTAGCGAAAAGAAGGAATAAAACATTTGACCGCATCTTTCGACACTAAGATTTTATCGAAATCTTGTCATTTTTCAACCGTAAACGTATTTTATCATTTTGGTCATATCTTATTTCACGACTTTTTTCTGTTTGAAGGATGAAGCAATGGTTTATCGTTAGTGATAGAAAATGGAATCTGGTCATTTTTTGTTTTTTTTTGTTTTAAATCATAGCCGACGAGAGACAATTTCGTCGACGAAAATATATAGACTTATAGGCGACGAAAATATATAGACTTATAGCCGACGAAAATATCAATTTCGTCGGCCAAAATTTCAAAAGTTTTCGTCGGCTAATGTTTCAGAGAAAGGCCGACGAAAATCCAAATCGTCGACTGAAATATGAATATAGCCGACGATTTTTGTTTATACCAACGAAAAAACAGTATCGTCGGCTATGGTTAAACTATGGCCGACGATTTTGTTTTTCCACCAACGAAAAATAAAATCGTCGGCTATTCGTTGGAATTACCAACGAAAATTTTAATTCGTCGGCCGTTTTTTTTAATTTCGTCAGGAAAAGCCTTTTTTCTGGTAGTGTGAAGTCCGTTTAGGATCCTCATGTATGTCTCTTAATTTAGATCCTCATAGAGATATATGTTTTATCAACTTTCGTAAGCTGCATGTTTAGTTTTTCAGAAACTACCAAACTGACAAGGTAGTGGAGTGCAATGACATCCATTACGAGAAATTGTCTCCTCGTGGTTCATTACGAGAGAATATCTTCCCATAGTCGATTCCAGTGCGTTTTTGAGAGACCTTGCGCCATAAGGTGAGTCTACATACTCTTATTCTCATTACGCATTCTAACAAAGATATATTTGATAGGGTTTATATTTGCGGTGTCGGCGTCACCTGCCCAAATGACCTATCTATTTGTTTATACTGGATCACTTCTTTCCATTTGGCCAATTCACTACGTTGACATTTTTGAACGAAGTATGGTTAGATATTAGACTTATTATTACATGTCCTCATGTACACTAGTGTAATGTGTTTATAGAGATCTCTATACTTTCAAAGATTGGTTCTAACATTTGAGGCGTCCCCCAATGATAACCACAATCCAGAAATATTCTCATGAGACGGATTTGAGTATCACTGATCAATAGATTATGTTGTGCCAAAACTCACTTTCTTCCTTTGGGTGAGTAATTATCAAACCTAAGTTGGCTTTCCTCTCTTCCTTGGAGAGCCACGCCCTGTGACACCATTTATGCCACTTATGGCTTCACCATACCACCATGGATGGTGGCAGTGCAATACCCAATTCATCTTGGGTGGTACTATGTCCTTTTAATAAAACGCAATCCTTGCAGGTATATTTGCAGCAAGTTTATATGATCTCGTCACTTTAATGTATAAAACATCTTCACACTTTACTTTGTGTGATTTTGAGGATCAAGATGAGATGTATATGTAAGCCCTTACCCACCCTTAAGCCCATTCCTTTATGGCCAAACGGGCCGGGTCGGGCCAACCCTTCGATTAGGGCTAAAAAAGGTAAAAAAGGGCCGAGAAGCCTATACTTTGTTTTTTTTTTTTAAGAAAAATCAAGTTAATTGTATTAATTCTCAAGCTAGAAAAAGTCATTAGATACCCTTCCTCTACAGACCAGGGGTAGATAAAAAGTTTGTGGCAAGCCACAGCAATACATAAATTAGGCCTAATCATTTGATGGTATTCATACTTACTAATTTAAAGAGAGCTTACTACCAATGTATAACAAAACATTGTAATAGACAAAATAAAATAAAATAAAATTTGCTCCTTGCCCTTACCATTTGGGCTTGGAGGATGACCAGAGAAGAGGTAAGAGAGCACCTCAGCACCAGAAACCTTGACAGCAGCAGTAGCAGCACCTTACTTTTTTGTGGGATTTTTGTTCTTGGATCCCAGCGGCCTACCCAATTTCTTCTTCTCAACAGCAATAGAATCTGTCTTATTTTTCAATTTCAGATCAGTGTGTGTTTGAACCAGGCCAAGAGCTTTGGCTGAGAGTTGTGGAGCAAGATCTTTTCTCCGCTTGTGTTCTTGCAGTTGATTGGTACTGCGGCCAAAATACGTGGTCGGCTTGGTGGGTGAGGAGTTCAGCTTTTGTTTAGAAGTGTGCTTTAGTACAGGGGCAGCAGTCAACAAAGTAGAAGAGTCTTCAACTACCACAACAGAATTTGTTGTAGCAGACATATCAGCAGGTTCAATAGTCACAATTGCATCCGGCATAACTACGACGTCCTTAGGAGAAGCATCATGTCCAGAACTCAAAACCTGAATGCAGTTCAATACCAACACCACTACCATGGTATCATGATACTGAATGCAGGTTCGTATTTCAAAACCTGAATGCAACTCAAAACCTGGTAGTGGTGTTATCAATTCCAAGCGGGAAATTTTGGATTGTGACTCAGCAGTGATTCCAACAGATAACTAATTCGCACTCCTGGTGACTAGCAAACTCGCACACACCTGACTCATAAAAAATCATATGGCAGTTTTTAAATTTACCAATCAAATTTTCATAAAAATATGAGATTTCAGCCTCTACTCCTACTGCAAATTTGATTGTTTTCTTCTGAAGGAAAGACTTCCCAATATCATGTGCAACTCTGACTCACACTTTCCTCATTGCACGCCATTCCCTATCATCCTGCATGATAAAAGAACCAGCTACAACTGCTATATCTTCAATGATGTCAGGTTGTTCTTTGAGCGGGAGGATATTGGAAATACGAACCCAGAAAAACAGAGAGCACATATATATAGATTGAACAGGAGCAATGCCATCATATTCCTGGATAATCACTAGAGCACAATCATGGTACCAAGGTCCTCCCCACAAAATCCGATTGCGATCACGAGTAAGATCAAAACTAATGACAAACATATCAGGACGTTCTTGCACGCGAAACTTGCCATGCAGGATCCATGCCCTTGTGAAGGTGCACTGCAGGTCAGGAATCGAGCATCGCCTAGAAGTGAGAGGCCCAGCCAGGAGGTACGCTTGCGGTGCACTCCGCTTGGGGTTACTTCGCTATGGAAGTTTGGATTTGGAGGAGATATCATGGACAGCGTCTCCAGCCAGAGCGAGGGAGGTCGCGAAGCTTGCTGTAACATCTTCAAGCGACATGTTGGGAGTCTATGAAAGAGATTCAGTAATGAGAAGAAGGACGATTTCGATGGAGATGAATAAGCTGCGTACAAGGAGTGACACTTAGGGTAGGTGAGGGGACAACGCACAGGGAGCGGCTAGGGTTTTTTCTCAAGCAATTGAGATTTTGGATTTGATTCACAATATGCATGTAAAGCCTATACTTTGTTTTTCAAAGTAAAAATACAATATTGTTGTAGGAAGGTTATTTCCGTAACTTCCTGGATGTGTCTTGACCTAATTAGACTAGTATAGTTGATTCTGTATTAGATAAGGAATCCCTGATTTATCGGGATACTCATTGTAATGCCTATATAAAGGCCTCTCTATCAATCAATAAACACACAGTTCTCCCTATTATCTTTTCTCCTTGAACACGTTATCAGCACGTGACCTCCCAGAGCCCTAGAAAAACCCTAATAACTTTTTCCTCCTCCTCCATCCCTTCCGTCGGCCGCACCTCCCTCCTCGGGACCTGTGCGATTTTTTTTTCTCGGTCTCTCCTAGGCCACAGCCCTTGCCCGGCCACCTACAAACTAACCCGCGCGCTCGCCAGCCTAATCGCTCACAAGCCCGCTTGCTCGCCAAGCCTGCTCGCCAATCCGCTCGCTCGCCCGCCAACTCGCCCATTCACGTGGCCGCCTGCACGTTCGCTAGCCATCAACTTTTCAAGATAGCTCCGCCAGATTACTTGCGTCGAAAGCGGATCGAGAATCAAACAAGAATCGAAGAACAAGCTTTACGCTCTCGTTCCTTTGATCAAAAGGTAAATTTTATAAAAGTTCCTACTTTTGAACTATAGATATATTATATCGGGCGCTATTAGCCTTTCTTCTACTCCGATTCTGGCCATTCTTATATCGCCGATGAGACCTAGAATGAAGATTTCATCACCCCTACGGTCGCAGTTTTAAGTGATGGTCCTGGGGGAATCACGTTGAAAGGGAAATTAAAAGAAAAAAAAAAGATGCTTATGTGGATGTCTGAGTACGCCACTGTTTGAAGGTGCGGTATGAAACCGCCAGTTTATGCATCAAAAGAGAAAAAAAATAAAAATTTCGCATCGAAACTAGTTTTCATGTGACCGAATATATCCCTTCTAATTCAAATTTATACTTGATAGTATCTGCTTAAAGCGATACTAATCTGACGTTTCATTCTCTTGTAGATGTCGTCGTCGTCACCGTCACGCTCTGATTTTGAGATCTTGGATCTTCAAGGCAAAGACTACCATCGATGGGTTTCCGATGTTGAAATTGCTTTCCAAAGCAAAGGCTTTCCAGCACTTCTGACTGATGCAGCCGCCACCACCCCTTTTGGGGACCATGCCAAGACTCAGGCCCTCATGTATTTGAGGCGCCATATCCACCCGACTCTGAAGCGACAATATTTGTCGGTAAAAGATCCCAAAATTTTATGGGACACGCTCCAGCAGCGATTTAACAATGTCCATGACATGCTTCTTCCAGAGCTCACCCTTAAATGGGAACAAATCCGTTTCTCGGATTATGACAAAGTAGACAAATACAATCAGGATATGATTAGTCTACAGGCGGATCTTGGCACGGTTGGCGTCATCAAAACCGATAAAGATCTTCTGGAGAAGACATTTAACACATTCCCCATGGCCTACGATGTCCTCGGACATCAGTATAAGATCTCAGTGCAGATCATTCGCTGACCTTATGGCAATATTGGCTAAAAAAGAACGCCATTCTGAGATTAGGCTCAATAGTAGCCAGAGACCTGTTGGTACAAAGCCAATTCCAACACCACAAGCTCATTATGGGAAGGCTTCAAAGCAGAAAAATAAAGGCCGCCATACCCCGTACAATCCGGTACGTGGAAGAAATCAGAATGCAGGAAACAATGTGACACGACGCTCCAACACTTGGAGGCGAGAAGGTGGCGAATACGCACCACCTTCAGGGGGAGGCCGGACTGGCCACGGACCCCGTCTAGGTCCAGTACCAAACCCTCCTAGACCTCATAGCAATAACCGGAATGCTTAATTTTCTCCATGCTACAAGTGTGGTTCCTCCAAACACTACCATCGCGATTGTCGGGCTAGTAAGGAGATGTTAAATGCCTACAAGAAATACAATAAGTTTCTGTCCGAAGAAAGCAATTATGCTGAGGACGAGATGATTGAAGCAAATTATGCTCATCATGTGGATTCTCCAAAGGCGCAACCACAAACTCTTGATGTCCCGGATTTTGACTAGCCTATGGCTTTTCTAGTTTATCAAGTATTGTAATGGCATTGGCCATTGTAATGTCAGTCGCCATTATAATGGCACTCGCCATGCTTTTATGACTCTAGTTAGTCTGTTTATTTTGGAATTAGAAGTTGATGTATTCAAGTTGGCACTTAATAAAATTTCTCTGTTTTCCCATACTTGTGAGAAATTTTATGTTTTTATGCAATCAGGTTCGTGTATTAACAACTCACGTGGCTCTTATGACGCCACCTTTGGGTCACATAGGCTCTATATTTTGGACTTATAATCCCACCTACGCTCAATCCCTAAATAAAAAAAATAAAAATAAAAAAAGGGTGGCGAACGGGCCGCCATCGGCCCATTAAGGTGAAGTAGGCTCGGCATCCGCCACACTCTGGTGCCACGACACCATGTGTCTTTGACATCTACAGCTTCGGCTAGTGTACAGCCCGAGAGGTGTTTTCACACCGATCCTAGGAGGCTAGACCTCATTTTATTCCAGTTACCAAAGGTGTTCAACACCACAATGTGCGAAACCTAGGTTTCGTTTTGGTTTCTGATGATGATTGCTTGGTTATGTAACATTCAACCTTAGACTTTCCGACTTTAGTCGAAGTTATAAAATCCAAATGCCATGTGATACACTCGATGAGATTCTCATCCCCTTTCTTTCTCTATCCTACGGTGTAGTGATTAGACTGTGTCCCGCGAGAAACTAACCCAAGTTTTCGTCTCTTTGTAGATGTCTCGCAGTGAAGTTGAGTGTCTAGCTGATAGTGGAACTACCCACACTATTCTAAGGAATAGGCAGTTGTTTACGGATTTAATACCGTATCGCTCATCTATGACAACATTGATAAGTACCTCGCCGGTGGTCAAAGGGCGAGGATCCGCTGAATTTATGTTACCAAATGGTACTGTTATCAATGTCTTGATGCTCTCTATGCGCCGAGAACAAATCGAACCCTGCTGAATTTTAAGGATATCCGTGCCAACGGTTATCACTTGGATACCTATGCTGAGAATGGTGAAGAATACTTACGCATTACTTCTCAAGAACACGGCCGCCGCCGTATCTTAGAGAAGATGTCGTGCATTGAAGACAATGGCTTATATCTCACTACAGCCCGTGTCTTCGAATCATATTCTGTCACTGATAATTTTTGTGACACTAATGATTATAAGTTTTGGCATGCTCGACTAGGCCACCCTGGTCGTGATATGATGATCCGGATTCTAAAGAACTCCTATGGACATCCATTTTTCAAGTCGAAAAAGCGATTGGAAGAACCTCTTACCGCGACTCAACATCGTGATGTACGCAGGAGCCAAGCTCCCCGCCAGACTGTGGCCTTAAAGCCACACTCGTCACCGCCCCCCCTTCACAGGTTTTCGGGGCCGCGCACCTGGCGGATGAGGACGTGGCCTTTACGCCGCACGTCGTCCCGTCCCACCCTTCACAGGGACATGGGGCGTCACCACATGTGTCCTCTTATGCCACAACGACAATTTCCAATGCCCATCGCTCATTTTGTAAGGCTTGCTCGCTTGCTAAATTGCATGCTCGCCCTTCATTCGCCAAAGCTTCAACTGATAATATACCATTCTTACTTCGAATCCAAGGTGATATTTGTGGACCAATCAAACCAGAATGCGGCCCATTTAAGTATTTTATGGTGCTGGTTGATGCGTCGACGCGTTGGTCACACGTCGCGTTGTTGTCTACAAGAAATACTGCATTCGCCAAGCTTTTAGCTCAAATCATCAAGTTAAGAGCTAACCACCCTGACCACCCTATCAAATCTATTAGGATGGATAATGCTGGCGAGTTTACCTCCAAAGCATTTGATGATTATTGTATGTCCATTGTGATTGAAGTCGAACACCTTGTTCCTCATGTTCATTCTCAAAACGGCCTTGCAGAAGCCACCATTCAGCCACTCCAGCTAGTGGTTAGGGCATTGGTTATGGGAACCAATTTGCCAGTTTCTGCTTGGGGATATGCAATACTGTATGCAGCGATGCTTATTCATTTTCGACCCATTGCCAACAATGCGTTTAGTGCCTACTATCGCACTTACGACGTACTTTCGGTTGTGCAGTTTATGTGCCAATTACGCCTCCTTTGCGTATCAAAATGGGTCCACAACGACGTTTAGGCATCTATGTTGGCTATGATTCACCAACGATAATCCGCTACTTAGAACCAACCACCGGTGATCTATTTACTACGCGATTCGCAAATTGTCACTTTGAAGAGACACACTTCCCGCCGTTAGGGGGAGATAGGAATGCACTCATTCCGAATGAACGTCAGGAATTGACATGGTGTGCCCCCAACGATTTGTCTCTTCATGATCCTCGCACTGCTCAAAGTGAGTTTGAAGTGCAACGCATTATCGATCTTCAGAAAGTCACAGATTCGATGCCCGACGCTTTCACTGATATTGCAAAAGTGACAAGATCACACGTACCTGTTGCAAACGTACCGGCAAGGTTGGAGGTCCCGAATTATGGGACCGGTTCAGCCGCCCTAAGACCTAGTGCCGTCGGCATATCCTCAAGTGAGGGTGACGCCGGGGACGGCGCCATCGTACGCCGTGGCGTCGCTGTTGTTGAATCGGTTCGCAACGGTGCCCTGATGGACTTTGAAGGGGCAGCAGCTTCGGCCTCGGCTCCCACCAGAAAGAGGGGGAGACCGAAGAATTTTCAAGATAAAAACCCTCGAAAGAAGCGAGCGAAGGCACAAAATCCGCTCATCATCGACGATGCGAATCCATCGCATGAGATTGTCTCTGACTATAGTTATGTCCATGAGTCAACTGAATCTTTTCTGTGGGATGACACAGAACCAATGTTTACTCCAGAGAACAAAGAAATCTCGCTCAGTTTGAATAACGTGTGTCTCTTAGTGGATAGAGGCTCCACACACGTCGATGATATATATGTTTATTCCGTCGCACAAGAGATCATCCATGACGACGAAGTTGAACCACGCTCAGTGACTGAATGTCAACAAAGAGCAGATTGGCCGAAGTGGAAAGAAGCAATACAGGCAGAACTTGACTCATTAGACAAAAGGCAAGTCTTTGGATCTGTTGAATTGATCCCTAAAGGCGTCAAACCTGTTGGACATAAGTGGGTCTTTGTTCGTAAGCGCAATGAGAAGAATGAGATCTTGCGATATAAGGCAAGACTTGTGGCGCAAGGCTTCTCGCAGCGTCCTGGTATTGACTACGAGGAGACGTATTCTCCCGTAATGGACATCATTACTTTCCGCTACTTGATCAGTTTTGTAGTGTCCGAAAAACTGAGTATGCAATTGATGGATGTAGTTACAGCGTATCTATATGGGGATCTAGATACCAATATCTACATGAGAGTTCCTGAAGGAATTCATGTGCCCGAATCAAAAGACTCTAAACCACGGAGTGCTTATGCAGTTAAGCTGCAACGTTCACTGTATGGACTTAAATAATCCGGAAGGATGTGGTACAATCACCTACGTGAATACTTGATTCGGAGGGGTTACAAGAACGATGAGTTATGCCCATGCGTGTTCATTAGAAAGACCGACTCTGGATTTGCTATTGTAGTTGTCTATGTTGATGACATGAATGTCATCGGTACTTCAAGTGAGATTGAAGAGACAGTTTCATTCTTGAAATCTGAGTTCGAGATGAAGGATCTTGGGAAGACTAAGTTCTGTTTAGGACTTGAGTTAGAGCATAGAACCAAGGGTATTCTGGTTCACCAGTCTGCTTATACGCAGAAGATGCTCAGGCGTTTCAACATGGATACATGTACGCCGTTGTCTACTCCCATGATCGTTCGTAGTCTGGATGTAAGCAAGGATCCATTCCGTCCCAAAGAGGATGAAGAAGAGTTCTTGGTGCTGAGTACCCATACTTGAGTGTGATTGGGGCACTTTTGTATTTAGCACAATGCACTAGACCAGACATTGCTTTCGCTGTGAACTTACTAGCTAGATTTAGCTCAGCCCCTACGCATCGTCATTGGAACGGTATCAAACATTTGTTTCGTTACTTGAAAGGTTCCATTGACTTAGGACTGTTCTATCCTTTCAGCACGAAGAGAGAAGATTCCGCCAATCACCCTCCTCATACCAACGTTTTCGGCTGCCTCGACAGTACCATCGTACGCTGTGGTACTGCCACTGGCGCTAGTAACGTGGCAGATGATGATGGCGAAGCGTCCGGCCATTCAAATGTGCCCTTCTCTGGACGTCTCCCTTACTCAAAGACTCCCAACAACGTGTTAATTGGTTTTGCAGATGCTGGGTATCTCTCTGATCCACATCGTGCTCGTTCCCAAACTGGTTATGTTTTTACCATGGGAAATACAGCGATATCCTAGAGATCAACCAAGCAAACTTTGGTTGCTACTTCATCGAATCACGCAGAGATTATTGCCCTCCATGAGGCTGTTAGAGAATGTGTCTGGCTAAGATCAGTTATTCGCCACATTCGTGATTCGTGTGGACTAGTGTCTACCACCGATAAACCTACGTGTATCTATGAAGATAATGCTGCCTGCATTGAGCAGATGAAGTTAGGTTTTATCAAAGGTGATAACACTAAGCATATATCGCCCAAGTTCTTTTACAATGTGCAACAACAGGAATTCCTGAACATCCAAGTTAATCAAGTGAGTTCAGAGGCAAATGTTGCAGATTTGTTTACCAAGTCTTTGGAAAAATCTATGCATGTGAAGCATGTGAAGAGCCTAGGCATGCGCCATATATCAGAGCTCTAAGTTTGTTAGACATCAGGGGGAGTCTACATCACATGTTATTCGCAAGTGTAGTGTTGGTGTGTTGTGCTCTTTTTCCTTCGTCCATGCATTTTATTTTTACCCAAGAGATTTTTGTTTTGCTGGCAAGGTTTTAGTGAGGCAACATGGTAAGCACCATGAAGACATTAGGCACTCGCCACAAGGGGTAGTGTTGTAGGAAGGTTATTTCCGTAACTTCCTGGATGTGTCTTGACCTAATTAGACTAGTATAGTTGATTCTGTATTAGATAAGGAATCCCTGATTTATCGGGATACTCATTGTAATGCCTATATAAAGGCCTCTCTATCAATCAATAAACACACAGTTCTCCCTATTATCTTTTCTCCTTGAACAAATATCTTATTTTTAAAAGAAAACTTGATCAAAGGGTGGTAGCTATTCGTATATTTTTTTTTTCATTGATTTTATTTATATAAACTTATAAATCCTATTTTATATTGAAATTACCTTAATAATAGTAATTTTTATTAGTTAAGTAAGTATATCCTTTCAATTATCTCTAAATATTCTAAATGTATACACTTGTTATTGGGAAAAAGACCATTTGCACAAAAAAATGTTAAAAATTGTCTATTCCAATGTTTATAGCCCAGATCAATGAATCTTAGGAAAATGTCTTAATTACCCTATATTAAACTCTAATATCCTCCTCCTTTCTAACCACTAGACCTCTCTCTCTCTCTCTCTCTCTCTCTCTCTCTCTCTCTCTCTCACCGAAACCCTAAACACCACCACAAGATGTAAACGGCGCATCCTCCCTCCTCCTCTCTTCTCCTCCGGCGGGCTCGTCCTCCCACGGTTCGGCCTCCTTCTCTGACGCCGCGATCGCCGCGTCGATGAACGTAAACACGTCCACACCTGAGCTCTGCACAATCGTCCTCAAGTTGTCGTAATCCATGGCGGCGCCGCCGGCCACGTCGGTCAAATGTGAATCAAGATTCTCCAAGATTAATCAAAGAAACGCTCAAAGACTCAATTTGAAACAAATCCAGATGAGTTTTGACAGATCTGACAAAACCCAGATGGAAGAGAAAGAGAGAAGGGATCATATTACGCTTCTGCGGAATCGTTCTTCTGTGTGTTTTCAATAAAATCACACATGCGTTGAATTCGTGGGCAATTGGACCAGTGAAGGTATATTCCAAATTCGCAAAACAAAACAAAATAAAAGTTGGGTTGGTTTGGTTGGGTAGTGTGGTGTGTTACAATGGTATTCTTTTCTCCTTCTTCTAATGTACATATATAGATTAGGCCTACACAGGTATATGTGTTGTATCTTGTAGAGTTTCACTGTATTGTATGTGCAAGTTCTTTATGTTATTGTCCAGTTATCAATGAAATCTTAGTACCGGTATAGTGTGGATGTTTTGTGATTAAAGTTTTGCAACTTCATGAACTCCGGTTCTGGATTACTGGGGGTCAGTAATCGATTACTGGGAGTCAGTAACATGGTTACTGGAAAATATGGAATCTGTAACCTGATTACTGAGGGTCAGTAACCTGATTATTGGGGGTCAGTAACATGGTTACTGGAAAATATAGAATCTTTAACCTGATTACTGAGGGTCAGTAACCTGATTACTGGAGGTCAGTAACATGCTTAAGTCAAAGTCAGTAATTTAATATTGAAAAAATAATATTCCGGTAAAAAAAAAATATTTCTGCAAAAAAAATGGGTGACCGGAATCTGGCGACTCCGGCGATCGGTCATGGGAGGCCGGCGGAGTTGGGTGATCTTTCGGCAAAGTTTCTTTATCTTCCACTTTCTCAGCACATTATAATTCAAAAATATGTTAGATAAGACAGAAGGACAAAAAAGAAAGAAAAAAAATTAAAATTGTACTAGGGTTGAAAAAGATTTGTTCAAATGGGCAATATATATAGTTGTTACCTTATGTTGAATAGGGGAAGAAAATAAGATGGTCATTGGAATGGGTAATGAGGGAGCCAAATTAGCACTAAATGGACATTTTCCCATTATTATTCAACAACGATATTAAACACATAGAATTTCACACTAATTAATAGATTAATCACTAATTTCACACTAATTGTTATAATAGTTGGTTGGTCCTCTGGAAAGAGATTTGGTATGCCATTTAGAGGCAAAGTTCTGGGAAAGCTTAAGTTAGAAGGTGTTACTTGCAATTCTAGTGGTGAGTTCAAGTTGAGTGGCGATGCGTACGTACGTGATGTGTCATTTTTACTGTACTCAGGTTTATGTTGAAGCTATGTTCACAATACCTTACTAGTTCACTTAACTACTGTTATCCATCTATTTTTTTTCACCGTTTGCTTACAACCTGGGGTAGGAGCACTAGCCTTTTACGAAGATATGTTGATTCTTGAAGAAATATTCTGTGTATGAAAACGTTATGCACATCATGATATATAGTACTTCAATTGAGAATGAATATATTCCCACAACTGCATTGAGTCTACTCTAGAGCTTAAGTTTTGAAACACCAAAATTGCCATGTCTCCTTCCTTGGTCGAATTGGGAGAAAATCTCTACCATTAAAAATCTAAGCCCCGCACACCTATTCGTAGTGACTCAGTAAAATAACCGAATACAGTTTCCATTTTCTACCATCCGTCCAGCTCTAGGAGAAAATTAAAGATAACAGTTTGGGAATCCCTTTTCCAAAATCAGGAGGTTTCTCAAATCCTTTGGTTCATCATAGTCATATATATCTGAAACGTACACCAATAGCTAGCGACTGAAGTTCACGAATAACCATTTAGATTTTCATATTGTTTGTATAATAATACAGACAATAAAAAAATTCGTGCTTAATTTTCAATTGGAGATTAGTGTGCCAGCACAAAATGTCATGTACCTGTTAATCTGTTATACATACAAAAATGAGAATTTTTTTCAGTACCCTCGTGTATATGATACCTTCATTTACAAATTCGACGACAAGTTTTATTGTCATTGTGGTAAATAGAGTGATTGTTTGAATAATTGTTGTTCTGTTAATTGTAATTACTTCACATACGATATATTTATAAGTTTATAAACAAATTAGTGTCAATATGGTAAATTGGTTTAATTATATGTAAATATATAAAACATATGTAATAAGCCTGTTGTAAATTTAGTGTAGAAAAATGATAAATTTTGTTCAGTTAGTTGTAAATTTAAAATATAATATACATTAAGGTATTGTAGACGATCTCATCAAAATGATATAAGAAAAATCTAGAGCTAGACAACCTAAAAGTGGACTAAGCTTAGAATAAGGTACAGCTAATTGAGCCATAGATGGCATGTCATGAAGTGTAATATTCTCCTGAACACATTTAGACACCAACAACGCCCCAAATGAAACATGTTTCAATAGTTTCATGCTTTCGTTTTTGCCACTCAAATCTCTATCCAAAACCTAGGATTCTAAATCCCCATCACAATTCCCACCTCTCAAACAGACCAAAAACATCCCAGCAACTTCTTTCTGGAATTGCAATGTGATTCTGTATCCCAAAATGGCCGCAAAATCTGACCTATTTATTCTCCTATGGAAAAAACCGACTCCAGAAAACTCTAAGGGAGCTAAGAGAAAATGATTTGGTTTCTGGTTTCTTGGAGATGGAGTTTTGCTGAAACCCTAGAGAATGATACGAGTTATTGAGAAGGGGACAAGTCGCTTGGAGTCGAAGAAAACTTGGAGGGATATTACCTAACACAACCTACACCATTTTCTCAATCCCAATCTCTTTGTCCATATACTAATGGACATATGTATATAATGTCCTTGTATCACGGCTCATTTGTACCCAATAGAATGTGGCATGTCTGGGAATTCATTGCCCCCCATAATACTATCCCAAACCCTAAAATATTTTATGTTTGCATGAAATATCAGAATCTGTGTCTATCGATGTATATGCCTTTTAGAAAGGAATACACGTACACATGATACATGTATGTTTCTAGCTAGCTTGTTCTGCCTTATATTGAACGTTTTCTTTTGTAATATAGTTGGTGATCTCATCACTTGAGAGAGCTACGATCGATCATCCATATCAATGATTCAATACATACGAGAATCACTTCAGTATTTGAAGCCCTTCACTATACAAGCTGGTTATGAGTTAAGCCTACGCACCTCGATCATTCTTATGAACCAAATCGATCATTTCAGCGGACCTCGATTTAGTATTATTCTGGCATGTACCATGTACGTACGTCGAGCTGGGTTTTATGACTGAGTGAGTAAGAATGGACTAAAATAAATAGAAGACTTGTATGAGCAAAAGTGGAAGACTGTATAACTAGTTCAATACAAAGATAAATCCATGCAAGTAGGTTGAAGGGATTTTGCGTTTCTTCTTTTGGTCGAATATGGAGTTTCCTTCATAATGCGCGAATGCAGAAGAGCAGTCTGAGAAGAGATCGAGCAGATGCGCACGTGGGGGCTCCACTGCAGACATTCTCTCTTTGTCAATAATAACATTTGAACGCATCTAAATTTATGCAGATGTTCTCTCTCCCTCTCTCTCACTCTTGAGTTTCCATTTCGTTAAACCAATTTTTTCTCTTCTTTCTGCAATGAGGAAAAAAAAAACTATATTAAATAGTTGTGTTTTTAGGACACTCTGAGTTTACCACACCAAATGAAAGGGCTATTAAGGCCTCATTTGGAACTGTATTCAACAAAATCTTATCATCTAGGAGATTATGACCTCGATCAACAATTACATCAGTGACAAAGTTCGTTTCTCTAAAATACGACGAAAAGACACACACACAAAAGAGGAAGCTAGCTAGAGCTCAGTCTTCAATAAGCTTCCGATCCTCAATCTCCAAGATGGTGAAATCTCTCTATTGACTACCTCGATCACAAGTTTGGAGTTTCCTTTAACTTCCACTCTTGTAGCACACCTCTTTCTCTTGCACGAAGAAGACTATTTCTCAAAGCAAGAGCCTCTGCCACTGGAATCATTGTATTGCAAGAGTTTGAAGCTATTGCAACTAGAGGTTTACCAATGGAGTTTCGAATGACAAAAACTTCAGGAATAATATTAATAATTGGGTGATCAAAGACCCAATTGAAAGTCCAGAACCTGATGGCTAGGTTGCATGGAATCGGGTGCGGGTACGTAGAAACGAAACCTTTGAAAACGCAGAAGCGTTTTTTTAGAAAAATATTTGGAAGCGGGTACGTTTCAAAAGCGCCGAATAAAATAATATATATATATATATATATATATATATATATGTATATATATATATATATATATAACCCTTCTAATAAGAGATCTTTCATTCTCTGCATTTTGAGAGATACATCTGGAGCCGCTGAATCTGTTTGGACGGCTGTGATTAAATTACATATATATATATATATATATAACCCTTCTAATAAGAGATCTTTCATTCTCTGCATTTTGAGAGATACATCTGGAGCCGCTGAATCTGTTTGGACGGCTGTGATTAAATTACATATTTAACACTTACCATAGACATTCATGCACATGATTTTGCTATCAACTTTTACTCTCCCACTCTACGATGACTTGTTCTATGAGTTCTATCCAAACCAAGGACTAAAATTTCGATTTTTTCGCTGAAATATCAGCGAAAATTTCGTTTTTTTGGGATCCCGATATTTCCTCCGCAATCTTTCCTTTTCTGGTGCGAAATTTTCGAAATTCAACTGACACATGTCGGCCTGCTAAAAACCCACAAATTTGGGGGTGAAGTGAGATTCGAACCCCTCACCTCTCAGCTTACATGATAAGTTTAATGAGTTTGCCAATTGAGCTGAACTCATTTCTTGTTCAATCTCTTCATCTTATTAGTTATATAATATGTTTACTGAAATCTGAAAAAAATGAAAATGATAAATTATGTCCTATCAAAAATCAAACCATTTGTTTTGGTAAAGATATGGTCTTAACTCTTACGTGTTCCACACCTCTTATCTTTGATTTTTTCATACTATCAATTATGTGCTTGATTTTTTCATACTATCAATTATGTGCTTGTTGGAATTTTTATAACTACAAAACAAATTTTTTTCCTATAAATAATCTTGAAGTATGTCAAGGCTTGAAGAATATGATTCTTTATCTTCCACTTTCGATTCATTTGGTCTTGAAGAAAACAATAATGGATCTTACTCTTATGGGCAAAATTTGGCGATGCCTTATGGGATGCAATCAAGTGAGAACTCATGGACACAATCTGATGGACAATCATCAAATGATTATGGTTATGGTCAAAGCCGAGGAATGCTAGATCCCTTCTATAACTACCAGTACCAAATTCCGCCATCAATCCTCCCTGATCCATATGGTTGACATGTAAGTCAATACATGCAAAACTACAAAGGAGATGTATCATTTAATGATTATTCTTCACAATACACTCAAGGCTCTATACAAAGAGATGATAAGGATAGTCAGGATACTGAAGATTTTGTACCGCATAGATCTTCTATGTGGTTCTAAATTATTCATGTAATGTCATGTTCAATGTATTATATGTGTATAAGGCGTGATGGCCTAGCCTCCCTTTGGGTACCCAGCCATAAAAAAAAAAATTAGATGTTAGTATATATTTTTATTAGAATTTTCAACGATTTAGCGTTTATATATTTCACCTTATATCACTACAACTCATTATAGACCAATGTCCATATAAGATTTTCTTATGAAATATGATAGATAATAGATTAAATAAACATCTCAGAAAGTTTCATTTAGAATTTCCATGTATTTCTTAAAATTTCTGTCAATTTTATCAATTTTTTTCTGCTATCGATATTTCCTCGAAATTTCCATCGAAATTTCCATTTTTTAGACCTTCGAAATTTCCGTGATCGTCGAAATTTTAGTCCTTGATCCAAACCAAAACCATTGCATCACTTGCAGGTTTCAGCCATGAAACCCATCATCACAAAACCAATTCAAGCTCGTCAAATTCTCACCAAAAACAATTCAAACTCGTGAAATTCTCACCAAACCAACCCAAACTATCTCTCCTCTTTTCTCCAACCTCATAGAACACACCCAAAATTTGGTTTTGATTCAGACATCAATTTTGTATCCTTCTCATGTTCGTGAACCCGATTTACTGCTGCATAAATGGAGTCTAAAGCCAGAATTCTCCACCATTTCATGATCTTTCTCAAATTGAAGAAGTAGATTACGAAAAAGAAACCAAAGCAACCTCCAAGAATTCTCGACCCTCCTTCTGTTATCATATCCCAGAACCCAGATTCCCAATCTCCCCATTTGTGACTAATTAACAATTCTCTCAATCACAACCTTAATAAACACTTTCACAGATTCCCAATCCTCCAATCCTGAAAGCAAAACTGGTTTCCCAGAAACCTCCAATCCTCAAACTCAGCAAAGACTCCATCAAAATCAAGAAGCCACCTCCCCACCCACACCCCCACCTCCTCCGCCACAACCACTTCCATCTGCCGCCGCAGCAACACCACTAGCCGGTGGTCATCTTCAATTAGGTTTTGTCAAATTTGCCCACGTTTCCTACGCGCTTCCAATTTTGAAATCGGCGTTTCCGTCGCACTCCCAAACACTTCTTTTCCTGGAATCACGTTTCCGAGCGATTCCCTACGCTTTCGCGGAAGCGCGAAACGCGAGCTCCTTGGCGCTTCCGTGCTTTGCAGCGTGATGGACTTGTCATATCCTATAATTCATCTTTCGGTAAATGAAGTTAAAAATACACAACATATAAAATAGTTGCAAAATTCAAGGGAGTTCCTATTTATACATCCAAAAATGGCACGTGGACCAAATTCTCCTAAAATGAGTCAATCATTGTGCATCTAAGCCTAATTCTTCCAAATCCCCAGACAGATGTAATTCATATGAACCAAAAATGTAATTGGTCATATGAACCAAAAATGTAGTTCGTCTCTTTCCCACTTGTGGTCATGGCAATGGGTTATAGTAGCATGAAATTTTAAACTAGAAGTAAAAGGTTCGTTGAGGACTCTGAACATGTACGTCTCTGGTGATCATGTGCAAAGAGGGTATGGAGAAGAAGATGGCAGAGATGATAGAGAAGAGGTTGGCCTGGGAGAGGAGAATAAATTGCAATAAAAGAAGAGGTTGAGAGAGGAGAAGAGTTGTGATCGAGCAATTAATTATATAACAAAATACTGGTCACTCCTCCAACTTTTACTGACTCGACAGTTTAGTCCTTAAAGTTTCAATTTCAACAGATCACTCCTCCAATTTTCACTAACTCGACAGTTTAGTCCTTAAGGTTTCAATTTCAACAGATCACTCCTCCTACAACTTCAATTTCAACAGATCACTCCTCCAACTATATATTTTGAAATTGAAGCCTTAAGGACTAAACTGTCGAGTTAGTGAAAGTTGAAGGAGTGATCTGTTGAAATTGAAACCTGAAAGACTAAACTGTCGAGTCAGTGAAAGTTGGAGGAGTGATCTGTTGAAATTGAAACCTTAAGGACTAAACTGTCAAGTCAGTGAAAGTTGGAGAAGTGACCAGTAGTTTGTCCTATTCTTAACGAATTCGAACATTATCAGTATAGCTTACTCATAATCTTTATCATAGATTAAACATATTGTTAATCAATTATAAAACCTTTAAATCAATATCAATGTATTTGTTTAAGGAATGTTAATTCCGTAACTTTCGTGGTGTGTCTTGACCTAATTAGACTAGATATGTACTATCTTTAGTAGATATAGAATCCCTGATTATTCGGGATACTTGATGTAATGCCTGTATAAAGGCCTCCTTATCAATCACTCGGCCGGAATCCAATTTCGTTTTCAACCTGGATTCGAAGATTCCATCCAGTCGACGCTGCTCTGCTATGCACGTAGCCATGACATCGACGACCTCGCGCCGCCCTCCGTCGCGCGTCCTTTGCTGACCCTCGACGTCGCCATAGCCCTGTTGATGCCACTAGCCCCGCACCACCCCAAAATCGGCCGCCCTCTCTGGCCGTTCCGACGAGGACCCAGCTAAGACGACGCCGCCTAACGTGCCTCTGTCCTTGCCCAGTGGCGCCCCAACCCCGCGCGAGTAGGCAATAGCACCAGCAGTCTGCTCGACCCGGTTTGCCGACCCGACCCGGAGGCAAAAACAGTAATTATTTTTACTAAAATAAAAAGTTTTTACCTTCGGGTTAAAACAGTTACTGCAGTAATTCTCTAATTAGTTTTACTGCATGTATATGGTGAATTTGACTAACCATATGCTCTTCTTTTCCATGAAACTTATTGCACGACGCATCGCGATGTAATTGCGAGGATTATTTCATTGCACGTACATGGAAGAGCATCTCAAATTTGCATAAGGATCAGAACCGAGTCCTCAAGCGCAATTTATGTTTCTACGCAATTCATTTGGCGAAGTAGCAAGTATGATTTAATAAAAGTTATCGTTTTTCGCAATTTTAATTATTTGAATTTGTGTGTTGGAACTTGTGTGTTTTTCAGGATAATACAAAGAGGCCCCACTCACCCCAGCATACCACAGTATTTAAGGGGTAACTGTGATGTTACCGTACAAAGTTGTGCTTGTGGTTGTGATGTCACTATGAACCACAACTTTTTGTGACTATTTTATCACGATTCTGACAGAATATTGTCGATGTTTGTGATGATCCTAAGGGAGTCACAAATGGACAAACTCATGATGTGCGACGAAAATTGTCGTTGTAACATCAATATGTGACGGAAATTGTCACAACATATATTGAATTGAGCTACCATAACCTTGGTCTCGACCTAAATTCAATATCTTCCCTCCCTCTTGTTCTTTTGAGAAAAAGAAAAATTGACCGCAAAATGTGCCCATAAAAAAAGGGTGAGGCTGCGCCTCAAAACCCCCATGTCATAAAGAAAAAAAGAGAAAAGGGTCATAGAAAAAAAAAATCATGTCATTGATATGGTTCTACATCGGTTCAACAATTGCAAATAATGCAATCATATGGTCAATGTATACAAGAGATACATGGAAGAAGATGAGAGTATGTCCTCATGATTATGGATTTCAAAAGCAAAAGATAATTTGCGATAAATATGAAGCATATGACTTTAATTTCATAGTCAAAGTGACTACAAATTCGTTGATTTTGTTAAGGCATAGACCTCACATGTGTGACTAATGCTACTTAGTCGATACACTTTTTATAGTCAACACCTCGATGTAACCGTTGACATTTAATCTTAATTCTCTCATATTGTTCAAGTAAATGAACGGACGAGAATTTTATAATGCATACATGGTTCGATCCCCTAAATAGTTATATGTGAATGCAATATATCGCATTACACATTTACATGGCATGTTGATTTGAGTTCACCAATCTAATTGGTGATGTTAACTCGAAAATCACAAAGATAAATGAGCCTATGCTCGTCAAGAAACAACTAGACATGCTTGCTTACATGCGCGGATGCATGCACATTGTCTGGCCTCGGCTTCGGCACTCTTGCTCACACCAAAGCTAGCCTTGCCTAGCCTTGGTTTCGGCCTTGGCTTGGCTTGCACACCGCTTGCCCAACAGCTCCGCCACAACCACATGCTGCCGTCGCCTCAGCCTCGGCGTTGGTCAGGTCCTCGCTTTATGCCTCGGTAAGCCTTAGCTTTGGCCTAGGCTAGCCATCGGCAACTCGCATGACCTCGACTCCAACATCAAGCCTCGGCCCTATAAGCCTTTGCCTTTGCCTCGACACGCCTTGGTTTCGGCCTTGGCATGCCTTGGCACTTGCTCGGCCTCAGCTCGCCCGTGCACTACCTCAGCTTCTGCTTTAGGAAGCATTGCACCCGCTTATACATGACCCCGGCCTCTCTCTTGCCTTGCTTCCACTTGGCTTCCACTCTAGCTTGGCTTCGGCCTCGGATAGCTAGCTCATGGCATCGGTCCTTGATATTTGGTTTTTAGACATTTATGTCTATATAGTATCAATGTTGGCTCATTTGGTTGTTTTTCGGCTCTATCTTTGAGCGATAACGGATGTATTTACTACGCTTTTAAGCATGCCTATGTTTTATCTTGTGATACTACATGTCATGTAACGCATTCTATAGGAATTGAGTATATATTCCGATTTATATGACTTGACATAAAACCTTGTCTCTACTCTCTTATGAATGTATCATACAGACATTGAGTGTGTAGCTAATCTTCATGGATTTTATAAATCCATTGTGACTATGATGACTAGATCATCACACATAATCATAGAGTATTCTCATGCTCAATATTTCCATGTCTTATGACATTATGATTCAAAGTCACATATGCTCTCTATGCATAAAGAAGCAATCGAACATTGCTCACTATTTAAAGATATTCGTGCCAACGTTTATCACCTTAAAATTCATTGTGAAAATTGATTCTTATGTATCGCTTCTAATGAATGCGCACAATTTATGAGTCAATATTATGAATGTCTTTCACGTATACTATGATTTAGATTCTTTAAATCGACGACTCATGTAGACTCTTCTATACATCATTTCTTTTGATGATCCATAGGCAAGTAAGTCATGGATATCGTTTCTTTTGAGCAAAGAAGCTATTGAGATCAAGGATTACCAAAAGAATATTTGGTAGTGTCATGAGCAATGCTCAAGGCTTAAAGATGACATTAACGTCACCCAAGTCTTCCTCCAAGTCAATGGAAGCACCATCTATGCATTTAATACTGCATATGATCCCCCTCTCATGATCCTTCATTAGCTATGCTCGTGATATGGAAGCCTAATCTTTAGCAAAGTTTCGGAGTAAAGCTCTCATACGCTAAAGATAATGATACATAAGATGATAGCCTTAATGCCCTATCATGGTTCAATTTTGAGACACAATGATACTTTGGTGATCTACCTAATGGTTAAACTCAAGCCATAACACTTAAATGTTATGAAGCACCTTGATAATGATTGAAAAGTTGAAGAAAACCTAGAAATCCCGATTTTCCAGATCGCGGACTCATCATTGGACGGACCGGTTCACCTACTTTTAGGCCAGTTATTAAGGTGAAATTTGGCCCACCGATTTCTAACATCCATGGCTATCTGCGCATAAAATTTTAGAGCCATTGGACACCAGGAACGTGCTGAACCGCTTGACACAAATGTTCTCTGACCTCCGGTGACTGTTCCGACTGGTTCGGTATGTTTCCTGACGGTTCCGACAATGAGGCCGGTGGCGTTGGAATCCTTACACACGTGTCTACCTTTTGTTAAAATTTGGTCGCATTTGGTATCTTGGAACTTAGTGAAATGTTTCAGGAAGCATAGATGCATGTTACTTTTTGTAACAGAATGCATCTTGTTAACGTATAAGTGTTAACGATCAATACCCTTTTACCGTTCACATACTTTATGTGCCATATTGCGCCACCACAAGCACTTAGTGATGGGTATTTGTCTTTGTATAAGACATAAGCTTTCACCTATAGTCCGCTATACTAAAACAGGCGATCTCGTTTATGTCACTTTTTGATGAGCCAGTCTCCCCATCGTTAGGAGGAGAGAAGAACAAGTTTGTTCAAGTAGAACGACTTGGCATTGCCATGGTTTGTCCCCACTGTGCCTCATCATGTTTCTTTAAGTCCCATAAATCAAAGTGATGAGATATGATATACATGCTGCAAAGAGCAAACTATTGGTCTTTCAAGAAAAAGATCGAAATAGTACTCTTGTTTCAAACATGCCTGTAAGGATTGATGTCCGGATAAATGGACATGCTGTCACTCATAAATGGTGGATTGTGACTCCACAAAAGTGGTAGATGGTGTCACTAGGCCGCGACTCTCACAAGAGGTGTAGAGAGGGCACTTAGTTCGATATACACTCGCCGAATGCGAGTATGGCACAACTTGATCCTTGGATCAATGACAACTCATTCGTCTCATGGATTTTTCTGGATTATGGTTATCATTGGGGGACGCCTCAATGAAAAGCCAATCCATATGGAGATCTCTACAAATACGAATTACACTAGTGTACATGAGTACGTGGTCTATGAGTTAGATATCGAACACTCACTTCGTTGAACCAAATACCAACGTTGTGAATTGGCCTACACGGAAAGATATGCGATCCAGTTTATACAAAGAGATAGGTCCTTGGTCAGGTGATGCCGACACCGCAAGTGTAAACCCTATCGATAATCTTTGATGGAAAGCGTAGTGAGAAAAAGAGTCTAGACTGACCTTGTGGCGCAAGGTCTCTCACAAACGCCCTGGAATCGACTACGATGACATATGCTCTCGTAATGGAGTCATATTACACTCCACTACCTTGTCAGTTAGGTAGTTCCAAAAAACTGAACATGCAGCTTGTATCATCTCTATTGGGACTAAGTAAAAAGATGTACATAAACATCCTAAACAGATTAGTTTTCACTCAAGTCAAGTAAGCAAAAACTACGATTCAGTGACTACTTGATTGGAGATGGGATGTAAAGAATCATGCCTATTTGTGTGTAAACTTCGGATGAATTGTGATTGAAGTATCACTAATTCGACGTTAAGAATGAAAAGATTTTGGGAATACTTGGTCTCGAGAGTGAGAACCGTGAGTGATGAACTTACTCATCAATCGGCTTATGGCTATCTAAAGGATGTTAAACCAAAGCCTATATGTATCCCACGATTAGTCGATGTCTTGAGAAGACTTGTTATGTCCATATGACGAGAAGTCTTGGGAGTTGAAACTCTCCATCTAAGTACCATGTGCGCAATCATGTACTTGTCATAATATGCTCGACACGACATCTCATTCGCTATAAACTTATAAAGCCAAGATAATGGCTAGATGCGCCCACGCAATGCCATGATATATGGCGATACTTTCTTTCAAAGGTGAAAGGTTTAGACTCATTCGATCCCATCATGAAAGACACATCAAAAGGCAATTCCAGAATCTACCTGGTTCTGTACGTCGACTTCCCTGAGACCTACAGAACAGCCCACTCATTAGAAAATGGTGAAATTAGTACCATTGGAAAGGTCTATGTGTCTACTTTTCAGGAACACTAATCATTTGATTATCGCTATCATATTGAGTGAGTTATGGCTGTTTTGGAAAAGTAGGACTAATCTGTCCGGTAATTTGTAGATCAGTCACATTCGACAAAGTTTTGTGATCAGCTCAGAATGAACCATACTGTGTACTTTATATCACTGGAAATATATGGGTGTCTAGTTTCCAGAACTTTTTATGGTTCATTCATACCTACTGCATCGAAGGAGTTATGACTATTTAAGTACACGAACGTCATGCTACGCGTGAATCTGATTTTCAACGCGAACTCTAGTTTTGAGTTGTTAATCAACATTCTTTCTTAAGACCAAGTAAAGCTAAGTGTAGCTCGTCTAATATAAGGAAAATATGGTTGTAGTCAATGACTCAATCATTGGCCACACCTACTATTGAAGCTTGTGAGGAGCGTTTGTATACGCCATTAATTTAAACTCTGAGATTGGGTTACCAATCAGGGGGAGTTGTCTTGTAGACATCAGGGGGAGTCTACCTCACATGTAATCTTCAATTGTAGTTGGTGCATTATGCTCTTTTCCCTTCGACCAAGCCTTTTATTTTGCCCAAGTGGTTTTTGTTTTGCTTGACAAGGTTTTAGCGAGGCAACATGTTATGTACCGTGTCACATTAGGTAAGCGACACAAGGGGGAGTGTTTAAGGAAGGTTAATTCCATAACTTCCGTGGTGTGTCTTGACCTAATTAGACTAGATATGCAGTATCTTTAGTAGATAGGGAATCCTTGATTATTCAGAATACTTGATGTAATGCCTATATAAAGGCCTACTTATCAATCAATAAAACAACGCTTTGCTTATTCTTTGTTTCTCCTACAACAGTATTAAAAATGTGGCATATATCTCTTTATTTTTGTTTTTACACTTTTGTGTCTTTGTTGGTAATTTGACGTGCGTTGACAAAATCAAATATCACTTGTAAAAAGAAAGACGTCTAAATTTTTAGAGGCATGTATAAGCTCCCCGTATCATTACTAATTTAGAAAATAAAAAAAAGAAAAGTCATTTAAACATTTATCTAATCAAATGCCACTCAGTAAAATAAAAATGCTTCTTGTAATCGTGTTCTAATCGAATCATTTTCAGATATCTTCCTTATATATCTATTTTTCTTTTGTTGTGATATAGGTTGGATTTTTTTCCTTGTTCCATTTGGATTTTTTTTTCCAATTTCTAACATCAAAAAAGGAAAAAAAAATTGGAGAAATAAAACTTATGATTACAGAAAAAGAAACCCCAATCAACAATTACCTAATATCTGACGTGACATTGGAAATGCCACTGACCCGGAGAGAAAAATATATATACATAAAGAAAATGACCCAGAAAATGACCCAGCTACGTGGCATTACCTAATAGATCGCCGCTCTCCTCTCTCCCTTTTTTTTTATTTATTTTTATTTTTATATATTTTTCTTAATGTCTGAATGTTAAAATTTTTTTTTTATAAATACTGAAAATCATTCTCTTCATTCTCTCTCTCTCCCTCCCTCTTTTCTCTGCGTCTTCAACAATTCCTCTCTTTCACTCACATTTCCCTGAAGCTTAGGGTTTCGTTACAGACCAACTCCCCCTGTCTCTCTTTCTCTCTCAGACTTGACAACACTGTGAGAAGATTGGGAGACAATCGGAAATAAAGCTTCATAGGTAAGTGTTTTTTCAAATTTCCGGCAATGCTCTCACGCCGATCTAATTCGCCTCCGAATTGTTCTTTTTCGTGTTCTCGGAATCACCTGATTCTCAATAGCGTGATTTTCGTATGCGGTGGTGCGTTTACGACCTGTGAATATTTATTTTGATTTAAATTAGGTCAGGCGTCACCGTTTTGTTCAATTTTGTGTATTTGTGGCTGTGTGAATCGAAGTTAAGGTATTGCTGTAAATTGTGAATGTCGTTTTAGCTCTGGGATTGGTTTTGTTGGTTTTGGGATTTGGAAATGGGGGATTGTGGCTTGGAGGAGCTTTGGGGGTAGAGAGGTGAGAGGTTGTTGTGGTTGGTGGATTTACTATGACGGATTTTGAGCCGCTGCAACAGAAGCCGGAATCGGCTGATGCTTGCAATGATTTCGAGAGCGGATATGAGGAATTTATGCGTGGGCATTTGGACGAATGTATGTCATTTGCTTCATGTAGCTCTCCTCAGAATGGTGATGATGAGGATGACGACGGTGAGCAGCTTGTTCGGAGGGGAAGGAGGCTGGATTTGGAGGGGGATGATCTGGCGGAGTCGTCTGCCGCGCGACGCCACCACTCGAGGATTTTGACACGCTGGGCGGCGCGGCAGGCGCAGGAGATGATAACTACGATTGAGAGGAGGAACCAGGAGTCGGAGCTGATGGCACTTGCGGGGTTGCATACGGTTTCGATGCTTGATTCCTCCTTCTTGAGGGAGTCACAGTCGCCGACGTCAAGGCGGCAGGGGGCTGTGGAGAGGCCGAGCACTCAGGCGTCTACAATTTTGCAAATGTGGCGGGAGCTGGAGGATGAGCATTTGTTGAATAGAGCGCGTGGGAGGGTGAGGCAAAGGTTGAGGCACCAGAGGAGTGTGGAGTCTAATACTAATGAGCGGAGCACAAATAGGTCTGAGAGTCGGGGGGTTGAGAATCGTGGGAGTTTGGTGGATGCCAGTGAGAGTGAAAATGAGTATGGGACATGGTCCCATGATCAGATGGGAACTCAAAACGAACGAGGTGATAATAATTCGTCTAGCAGGGAGCAATCTCCTGATCTTGGCGAAGTTGAGAGGGAGAGAGTGAGGCAGATTGTACGGGGATGGATGGAAACTGGCATTAGTGATCATGCATCTAATGTTGCTCAGAGAACTAGTAGTCCTAGATCAGAGTGGCTTGGTGAGACAGAGCGTGAAAGGGTGAGAATTGTCCGGGAGTGGGTGCAAATGGCTAGTCAGCAGAGAGGAGGTCGTGGAGGCCGACGGGAAGATCAGGTCACCGATGGTGGTGCTCAAGTTGGTGGAGAACTTGATGGGTCAGCAGCCGACCAAGAAGAGAGCCAACCAGAGCACATTCGTCGGGATATGTTGAGGCTGCGTGGAAGACAAGCAATAATTGATTTGCTTGTGAGAGTTGAGAGGGAAAGACAAAGGGAGCTCCAGTCTTTGGTGGAGCATCGAGCTGTCTCTGATTTTGCTCATCGCAACCGCATTCAGGTCAGTTTTGAAGATTATTTCTACTTTTAAACGAAATCAATTTACTTCCACAGGGTGGTGTGGTTCATATATAAACATGAATCTGAAATCTACCCACTGTGTTTTGTAGGTTGTTTATATAAACTTGAATGTGATTTCTACCATGTAATCCTACACATCTCATAGCACTCTAATTTTCAACAATAATGGGTCTGAATTTTAGATAATATCATATGGAAGTTGTTATTAAAAAAATAGTGTTAAATCACGTCATTGATGTAGAATGAACTTTTGGGGCCTGTTTATAGTAATGGATTAGTGTGTGGTCGAACTATGGTTGGAATTGTAGTACTTGTTCCTCTCTTTCTGATTCACTTGAACCTTACTCGATTATGGGCTTTTCTAGAAGCGTATACTATTTTATTTTGTTCCATGGATATCATTATATTCACCACATTGATAAGTTACTCAGTTTTCTCCCAAGTTCACCTCAGTGCTCCCTGCAAAGATTAATATATGGTGGACATTTGTAAATATCTCAAGGATGCAAAGTTATTTGTAGCCTGCTATGCAATTCTTTATGTTCATTTTTTGTTATTAATCACTTCCCCATTTTCGCTTTTATGCATCTTATCAGGTTTTTCTTGCATATATTAGTATAGATACAATGGCTAGTATGCAACACATGTCTGTTTTAAAATTACATCACTTTATACTTTTACCCCTATCATGCTCCAAAAATTCACTTATATTTAGATTCATGACTTGGCTACTAATGCAATTAAACTTTTGCAGTCATTACTCAGAGGTAGATTCTTGCGAAATGAAAGGCCTATTGAAGAAGAAAGACCACCTTCTGTGGCTGCTGGTGAATTAGTTCAACTGAGACAGAGACACACCGTTTCTGGTTTAAGGTATGTGATCTTGAATACCAGTTGTTTGAAAAAGCACTGATCTTCTGTCCCTATTTGGTAGCTTCTATTAGTAAATGTATATATGCCATTGAAAATATGTTGGTCTTCCATAACTGTACTGAAAGTTTTTTATTTTTAAAATGTTAAATATTGAACATATATAGAGCTTTGATTTTGCAATTTATAACCCCACTTTTATTAATTAATATGTGTGACATCTAAATTTGTGAGTTTGGGCTGGCTGGGCATATAGTAAATGTCTTTCTAACGTGGGCCAAAGCAATCATTGTTTTAAGTATCTGTGTAGGTTGTACGTAGAGCGGGTGTAGATGTATAAGTATCCGTCAGTACTATTATTGGTAGTTATGCTAAAATACTTATATGGCATGCATGACAATTTTTGTTTCCAGGAATACTAATATATGACCACCTCAAATAGAAAAAACTCGACTCAATTATTATTATTATTTTATTTCATTTTGTTTTTTGATTTTAATACTCCTTGTGATTATATGATTTATATGTATATCGTTTCTCGATATTGTAAGTATCAAAATTGAAATTGATAGAATAATGACAGTCTGCCTCCTTATCAGGGAAGGGTTCCGCTCCAGATTAGAAAATATCGTTCGTGGTCAAGTTGACGGCCAGGTTGATTCTCCAACGAACAGTAATGTTAATGATTCTAGAAGCGATCATACCCAAACATATGCTTCTCAGGATGTTCAACTGGACACTCCTGAGCAAACCCAGCCTGGGAGCGAGGGAGGTGACAATCAGTTCCCTAATCAATTGGGGAACTTGGAAAATGATACAGCTGTCGAGCGACCAGATTGGCAAGAAACTGCTAATCAACAGGCAAATTGGCAGGAACCAGCTGCTGACGATGAGAGACGTAACTGGGAGCAGACAACTTTTCATCAATTTAACGATTGGAGGGAAGATAATGCTGAAGATATTGTTGAAAATTGGCAAGAATCTTCTGTGAATAATTGGCCTCAAGGAACTCCCCGAAATGCTGATGAAGAAACAGGTCATCAACAAGAAGTTCAGAGTACATGGCGTGCAAATAGTTCTCGGGAAGCTGTTGAGAGTTGGTCAGAAGGGCCTTCGGGCCCTGTGAGAAATCGTCGCTCTGGCTCAGTTAGAAGATTCAATAGATTTAATCCACCAGATGATGATACTGTGTACAGTATGGAACTCAGGGAACTTCTGAGCAGGTATTTGAATAATTGTAGAACGAGTCTGTTGAACGAGACATGGATTTCATGATTTGTATCTCATATGGTTATGATTTTCAATTTGTAGGAGAAGTGTTTCAAATCTTCTTCGTAGTGGATTCCGTGAAAGTCTGGACCAGCTGATACAGTCATATGTTGAAAGGCAAAGTCGTGCTCCCATTGATTGGGATTTGCATAGAACCTTGCCTACACCAACTCCGGATTCACCAGTGCAGGACCAGGACCAACAGAGGGACGAGCTGAATGAAGATCAGCATGATGCCATCAACAGACCTTCACGTGTTCTACCACCCCCACCAGTTCCCCCACCACAACCATTATGGCATCAGGACTTGCATAACACTGGCTGGTCTCGCCATAGCATGCATCGTTCAGAAATTGTGAGCCTTCTTTTTTTCCCTGATTTTGGATTGCTCTCAACTCCAATTTCAAATTTTATTAAATCAATCAGATTTTAATTTTAATCTTCGATTTGAAAGGTATTCAAAAGGATGGTTGCTGTCCATACTCCAAAAAGATAAAAACTAAGTCCTAAAATCCTAAAATCAGACGATTTTATTGGCTCATTTCTAGATCTCTTGTATAATGGATCTTTGGAAATTTTTTATAAGCAGCATCCTAAACAATTTTTTCTCCTATTTGGATATTTGAGGTTTATCACCAGGATTTACTGAAACTCCCTTCATCATTTTTCCAGCATATTTTGGTCCAGTCTGGGGGATTTTCTGGCTGTATATGCACGTGCGCTTTTGAATAGCAAAAGAATCTATGTTTATACTTTACTCCCTCCCAGCCCTACTATCGTGTGTTTTGATGACTGCCTTCTTTAGAATACACTCGTTACTTTTTTTTTTTGGTCGCTTCAATGACCCCTAATTAGTATCTAAAAGTCTGATTAAAAGAACTTTTGTGCAATCGGTATATAGTCGGGTCTCACTCATCTTATCCTTGCATTTAGACTTCTTATGAAGTTTGACAGTTGAGGCATCTTACAGTAAAGAGATTTTAGAATAGTGTACAATTTCAAAGAACTGTTTCTTTAAGGATTGGTGCTAATGGGAATTGGACTGGTTTTTTTGTGCTATTATTTTCATTTTTCTCTGTTGGTTTCCCTGAATGTGGATTCTGATATGGAGCAGGAATGGGAGATGTTTAATGATCTCAGATCAGACATGGCAAGACTCCAGCAAGGCATGAGCCATATGCAAAGGATGTTGGAGGCGTGCATGGATATGCAATTGGAGTTGCAACGTTCTGTCAGACAGGAAGTCTCAGCGGCTCTCAATCGTTCGTCTGGTGAAAAAGGTTTGTTCTATATTACTTTTTACCGGTGAACTTACATGCTTTTTGTTTTGACAATCTATAATCAAAGGGTAGGTGGATGTGTGGCTCCGTTCTTTTTGGTTTTCGTACCCATTATAGGTCTGTTGCTACTGGTTATTTATGAAAAATGTGATTTTATTGCAGGGTCAAGTGCTGAGACATCAGAGGATGGTTCTAAATGGGGTCATGTAAGAAAAGGCACCTGTTGTGTTTGTTGTGATAGTCACATCGATTCTCTCTTGTATAGGTATACCTACTTATCAATTAAGTATACCTAATCATGAATGTGGCACATTTATTCTATGTTTTGCATGATATACATGTCTACTGCTGTCCGTCGTGTGTCCAAGATCTAGTTTTTTTTTCTTTCTTTCTTTTTTAAATTTTGGTCTCCTTGCTGCAGATGCGGGCATATGTGTACATGTTCAAAATGTGCAAACGAATTGGTTCGTGGTGGAGGCAAGTGCCCACTTTGCCGAGCGCCTATAGTTGAGGTGATCCGTGCATACTCCATACTGTAAAAAGGAAAAAAGAACTCTCAATAGGAAAGGGTAAAAACAGAAGGAATAAAAGTGTATAGAATGATTGAAGGATCGGAGGGATGGAGTGGTTGTACCTTATTTAGGGAGGTTTCCGTGGTCCTTTGTTTTCTGTAGTTGCCAGTTGTTTTTCTGATTATATATGTAAAAATGATACTTGTATAATTGGAATAACAAATGGCACTTTTGATTCGTCATTCTTGGGTAAATAATATATTCTCATGATATCTCTTAGAACTGAATACAGTTTACTACCAGGTTCTCTCGACTTGTCATCAATTTCGGTCTTTTAATTTCTTCCAAATCATTTGGGTTCGGTACGTATTGATCCTCAATATGAGCCACATGCTACTGTATTTCGATCGAAAATTTGATTTTGCAGAGTAACAGGTTTCTTGAGGCTAGTGAATTGAAATTTTCAAATGGAAGATGGAGCATAAAATGGGAGATACAGAAAAAGTGACATTGACAACTAAAATTGTACCAAAAAACTAACCTCAACTCTTTGATTTATATCCTTTCCAATTTATAAGTGATCAGCTTCCAATTTTAAAGAGAAAAGAATTCAATTTGGAATATATATGGTAGCTGACAAATTTAAAACCAGGCTTGGGGAAACTGAGTTTTAGGATAAAATTCGAGTGCTGAGTTTTGAACATAAAAATCCATTTACGAAACTCCGGCCCTAGCAACTTCTCATCAGTGGACTCATGGCGCGTGTGCAGTTTTGAAATCAAATTTGGTCGCCATAAGCATATTCTCACAATAAGGTATAAATTTGTAAATAGAAATCCTCTCATTGAGGGGGAGATTTTCCATATGTTGTATATATACACATGTGCTTGTGCATTGTGTAAATTAGAGATCAGGGATATAGAAGAAGTTGTTACATACACCTCTTATTTGATTTTGTGTTCATGGTAAGGTCTCTCTGGTTTGTGCATGTGACATCCGTCTCATATCTCACCAGTACTAGCATTGCTTGTGTGATCCTTGTTTCCTAGCTAAGACCGTGAGTGTGTTCAGACTCAAAGCGGTTGTGTTGTGGAGCAGAAGATAATAGATCATTGTTGTTTTGTAGAGCAAGAGAACTAGAGAAAAGTTGTGTTGAGTTGAGGTCTAGTTGTGTTATAGAGCTGGTCGATATGTAAGAGCTGTGTTGAAGACCTCCAGTGTTTGGATTAGACCGTTAAGCCGTGTTGAGTGATTATAATCGAGTTGTATTCTATACACTGATTGAACTAAGTGAAAGATGAATCAGTGACGGTGATTTTTTTTCCCTCATTTGCACTATGACCATACATTGTAATCTATCATATCTACGGGGTTGTGCGCCGACGCAGTGAAAACTGGCCACCGCTGACGAGTTTGACCCCGCCCCCGCCTCTATCGCCTTCTTCCACCGTCTACGAGTCTGATCTCCACAACACCGTCCTCATCCCCAAAGGTAGCTACCGTCTTAACCCCATCGTTGACCACGACCTCCACCACATGCATCGTCCTTTCCGTCGGCGGCGTCAATATCTTGAAGGAGAGAGACCACAAGCTCGGAGTGCAGATTTTAATGGCAGCTAGGTGCACCACGGCCTCTTGAAGTTGGAAATCGCGTGTCCATCACGGAGATGTCAAACTGGTTTTGGGAGTAGGTGAGAGAGATAGAATAAAAGTCTGGGGTTTAAATGTTGATTTCCATCATCGTAAACCTTACTTGTTCACAAGCAAAATGTATTTAATCGTTATGCTTTTGGTTTTTTTTTTTTTGATTTAAGAGGGGGCAGAGACGCCCAAGCAAGAAACAGAAAATAAACTAACCAGCCAAGCTGGTGTTTACAAGCCTATTTCTAGTGACTCCAACAATGTCATCAATGAGAGCTTCCGAAAGGAACACAGGAGGGTCTAGAAGAGTGCTAACACCTATAGAATGGGAGGTGCTATTCTTGGCCAGGAGGTCAGCAACAGTGTTTCTTTCCCTATGAATGTGCTGTAGCTGCAAGTCCTCAAACTCCTGCATTAGAACTTTGCAGTTGTTCAGAATGGTGCCAAGGGGGTGCAGGTCGATGGAGTCACTATGTAAGAGGTTGATCAAGATCGCAGAGTCAGACTCAACAATCAACCTGGAAATATTGATGCTGATAGCAAGCTGCAATCCATGGAAGAGACCCCAAACCTCTGCTTGGAGCACTTCACCAGTTCCTATGTTTACCATAAAACCAGCCTGCCAAGCACCAGTGTCATCTCGTATTACTCCACCAGCTCCAATATTACCATTTCTAGTTCTGGAACCATCAACGTTCAATTTAGAGATACCAGGACTAGGCTTAATCCAAGCAAGAGTTTTAACAATTTTGACCATTTGCACTTTGGACTTAGCCATTGCTTTGTTCCACTCAGTAGCATAGTTGAAGACTACCTCAGCAGGGTTGAAAGGGTAACTGAAGCTACCATCAAAAATGCACCTACATCTCCATTTCCAGATAAACCAGCAGCAAAAAGTGAAGAAAACATTCCACTCCAAATTATTGGTGTGGCACTTATTCTGCAACATGTTAGCATACAACCATCCATCCCAATCCAGCACAAAGGAAGTTTTCATATTAGTGGGAATGTTAAAGGAATTCCAGATCTTTCTGGCTTGAGGGCAGTCCCTAAACAAGTGTAGCATAGTTTCAGGAGTTCCATCACAAAGGTGACAGGAAGAATCAAGGGAAATTTTCCTTTTGACTCTTTGAACATTTGTGAGCATTTTCCCTGAGACAAAAGTCCACAGGAAAACTTTCAGCTTAGGAGGAATGTGCATAGACCAAATTTTTGGCCAGCTATAGTGATGGAGATTCTGCTCATTACAAAGGAGCTTGTAGGCAGATTTGACTGAGAACACACCATTGGAGGTACCACTCCATATAAGCGCATCCTGCATATCATGAGTAGCAATGGGAGTAGCAAGAATTGAATTCACCACATCATTAGGGAGCATTCTATTAAGCAGATCAGTATTCCACATTTTATCAGTCCAGAAGTCTTTAACTTTGGCAGACAGATCAATCTCTGCCTCACTCAAGGCAAGGTTATGCAAAACACCCAAGTGGGACCAATTATCAGTCCAAAAATGAGCAGTGCAGCCATCTCCAATTCTCCATCTCAGACCTTTCCTGAGCAAACTAGCTCCAAAAACAATCCCAGACCAAGTACTCGAGCAGCTAGGGGGTTTAACATAACTTTCCTTAATCAAGGAGTCAGAGTGCAAGTATTTCTTTTGATAGATTTTACTCCAGAGACCATTATCCTTCTGCATAATTCTCCAACTAGCTTTAGCAAGCATGGCCCTGTTCATATCAACAGATTTCTTGATTCCCAAGCCACCATACCCTTTAGGTTTGCAGACTGAGTCCCAGTTTGACAGATGGATTTTCTTCTTGTTGTCAGCATCACCCCATAGAAAGTTCCTGTTGAGCTTATCAAGGCTTTCACAAGTATGAACAGGCAGTTTGGTGGTTTGCATTGCATAGACTGGAATAGCCGAAGTCACGGATTGAATCAAGGTGAGCCTTCCTGCCATGTTGAGGGACTTACTCTTCCAGCTAGCAAGCCTAGAATGGACCTTATCAACCAGGCCTGCATAAGTTGAGATAGAGACTCTGGAATGAATGAGAGGCATTCCCAGATAAGTTCCAAGGTCTGCAGTTAGAGGGGAACCACAAATTGAACTTATATCATTAGCAAGGGAAGGACTGACATTAGGAGAGCAATAAATTCTGGACTTCTCAAGGCTAACAGATTGACCAGAAATATTACAGAAAATGTCCATGCAATCTTTCATAGCATAAGCTTGCTGAGGGGTAGCTTCAGAAAATAGGATAAGGTCATCAGCAAAGAAAAGATGGGACACAAGAGGCCCTGACTGGGAAGTTCGAATAGGTTTCCAAACTTTCATGTCAACAGTGTATTTAATAATATGAGAAAGCTTTTCCATACACAGCACAAAGAGGTAAGGAGAAAGAGGGTCACCTTGTCTTATACCTCGACTACCAGTGAAAGAAGTAGAGAGCTCACCATTGACAATAATCTGATAGCTAGCAGAAGAAACACAACTCATGATAATTTTGATCAGATTAGCAGGAAGTTTAATCTCAATGAGAACTTTTTCAATGAAACTCCAACTCAGCTTGTCATAAGCCTTTGACAGATCAATTTTCCAGGCCATGAAACCCTTCACTCCTTTAGAATTCTTGCACTTATGCAAGATTTCTTGAGCAATCATGATATTATCAGAAATATGTCTACCAGGCACAAAGCTTACCTGATTAGGGCTAATCCACTTTCTGAGTAAAGGCCTTATTCTATCTACAATAATCTTAGAGATAATTTTGTAAACAGTGCAACACAAGCTTATAGGTCTAAAGAGGTGCATGTGCTGAGGAGCAGAACTTTTAGGCACCAAGGTGATAAGAGTATGATTAAGACCAGGGGGGATGCTACCATTGGAGAAGGCTGAATTCACTGTAGCAATGATATCAGGAGCACAGATATTCCAGTGTTGTTGGAAAAAGATGGCAGGAAAGCCATCCACACCAGGAGCTTTTAACTTGCCAATTCTAAAGAGAGCATCATGAATATCCTCCACAGAGATAGGCCTATTCATTTTCATCATATCAATGTCAGAGATATCAGGGTAATAGGAAGGAAGATCAAAATCAGTTTCCTGCATAGGTTCCGCAGAAAAGAGGCTTTTGAAAAAATTGACAGCAATCTCCTGCATGCTATTGATATCATCAGTCCAGGTACCCTTTTCATCATACAAACCATTAATTGTGTTCCTCCTTCTTCTGATAACTGTAGTCAGGTGAAAGAACTTAGTATTTCTATCTCCATCACAGAGCCATTTGTCTCTTGACTTCTGTTTCCAGAAAAGGGCTTCAGAGTCTCTAACTCTTTCATAATCAGAAATTAGCTTTTTCTCCAAATCCTGAAGAAACTTATTGTTACTTATTCCCAAGCAACACTGGATACCACAAATTCTAGCATGCAAGGACTTCTTCTGTTTGAAAATATTACCAAAGACATTCCTATTCCAATCAGACAAGGAACTAGCAAGAATGTCAGTTTTTTCCAAGATATTCCCTTCCTGAGTACCCCAAAAATCAGAAACCATATCAGAATAGTGCTCATGATTCATCCACATGGCCTGGAATCTAAAAGGAGTGTTTTTCCTTATCCCTCTAGGCCTAGGATAAAGTCTAATCAGAATAGGACAGTGGTCAGACCTCATTCTAGCTAAGTGGATAACACAAGCATCAGGGAATAAAATTCTCCAAATACTATCACAAAAACTCCTATCCAGCCTTTCTTTTACATGGTTATTAGACCAAGTGTAGGAGGCTCCTTGGAATCCCATATCAATTAATCCATTTCTACAAACCCAGTCTTGCATGCCTCCAAATCTAAAGTGACTAGAACCTCCAATTTTGTCAGAATAGGAGAGCAGTTCATTGAAATCCCCCAAAATCACATAAGGCAGCTTAACAGATTGGTGAATAGATTCTAGATGATTCCATAATTGAGCTCTTGCAGAGTTGCAAGGGCTAGCATAAACACCAGAAAGAATCCAGGGGTCTGAGCCATTAACAGAAACCTTCACAGAAACAGATTGAAAATTTGCCTGCACCGGTTCAATGCTAACTTTATTCCTGTTCCAAAGCAACCACAGGCCACCAGCAAAACCAACAGCTTCACTTACCTTAAAATCAGTATAACCAAGAGTAAGGAGAAACTTCTTGGCATTCTCAAACTGAATTCTAGGCTCACAGATAATTAGGACATCCACATTGTTCATCTTAACAAGGTCTTGAATAGCAGACCTAAATTTCTCACTACCTGCACCTCTAGCATTCCAGAATAGGATATTATCCATCTAAAATAAAGGAGAGGGGGGGAGGACAAGGTCCAAATTAAACATTCACCATCTCATCCTCAGGAGAGGAGATGAGGGTAACATCATTAGCCAAATTGCTATTTTCATCAGAAACATTTCCCACAGGTATATCAGAATCTTGGCCTGTTGAAGAGCTCATATCCAGGTCCATGGAAGGCTCTGGGGGGCAATGGCCAAAGATACCTGCAATTCCAGTGCTAAGCACCCCTCCTATATTATCAAAGGAGAGATGTTTGGAAACAGAAGGGTGGTGTTTAGCAATAGGATTTGGGGCAGCTTTTGGTTTCCTAGCAGTCTTAAAAGAAGACTTAGTAGCAGCTTTAGAGCTGGCATTAGAGAGGTCCTTCAAGGGAAGTCTGGTATTCGGTTTGGAGACAGTAAGATTAAGAACACTTTCCTTAGGGTCACTACTAGAGGCATCATTGTTGTGGAAAGCAGCTGGACTGTTAAAAACATTAGGAGTGTTGTGTGAAGAATTCTTCTGTTTTTCCTGGAGACTGTTCCAAAGTTTAACAATGGCAGGGGTAGTTTTCACAGGAGATGACACATTCTCAACTTTCGTATCACTTCCCATAATAGTAGGTTCATCCTGCAGGACAGAGAATCTAGAGCCACTGGACCCTCCCTTCTTCAGGCTAGAAGCATCAGCAGATTTCTTCTTATTTTTGTAGTTCATAAGCATCCAAGGCCCCATATCCTCTTTAATAATCTCAGAGTTCACAATGCCTTCATCCATAACATTCCCCACATCATTGATTGTATTATCATTATTTGTTCCACAAGGAACATTCGTCTCAGGACCAGCTGCATTAGGATGAATTACAGACGTGCATTTATCTTTGGCATGCCCATAGCACCCACATTCAAAACATATTAGGGAAATGCCTTCATACACCACATTGTAGGACACAGACTCAACTTCCACAAAGGGTTTTAGGGGTTTGTTCAGATCAACCTCAATGCATACTCTTGCAAACTTTCCTCTAGCTTGACCTAGAGTAATTGGATCCACTCTTACCACATCACCAATGATTTTTCCAATTTTAGGGATAGCAAAATCCTTGAAGTACTTAACAGGGAGACCACAAATTCTGACCCATAGGGCCATTTTGCCTATCACCTCAGTTTTCGGGTCAAAGTCCGGTGACCACTTCCGAACAGTGAGAGTTTGTCCAGCAAGAATCCAAGGACCATCACATAATGCATGGTTCATATCTTCCTCCAAGTTAAATTTCACAATGAAATAGTCATTAGGCAAGTCAATAAGCTTCCAACCACCCTTAACTTGCCATTTCCTTCTCAACCCTCGGAGCATGAAGTCAAATGTGTTGGTCGAGTTAGGTTTTCCCATAAGCTTAACCACCACAGCACATCTCCAGTCATAGTCAAGCTTATTGTGGACTTTCTCAGAGAAGGAAATGTTTGGACCATGCTTACCCTGGGAGTAGATGCAGTCCTCATCTGAGATCTCAAACTCGTCAACCATGGTTTTGCTGAATCGGTCAGTAGCATTTCTGAGCATACTAGCATAACTTGGTTCTACCGTAGGACGCTGAGGGGCCTGGACTGAAGAATCAAGCTCTTCCAGACGCAGGGCTTCAGAATCAGAAATGGCGTCACCACCATTCTTAGTTCGTTTGCGTTGGAGCATAGGGGAATTATGGTCTCCACCACCTCCCTGAGGAAGGGCGGAGAACGTGAAGACTGGATTCGCCACCACTATTAGAAGGAGGCAAGGAGAAAGCCGGAGCAGAGATGAGCAGAGCTGGCCAACCGGAGAGAGAGCTGAGCAACGGATAGGAATTTAGGATAGGCGCGTGAGGCGCGTAGATCTGGGTCTTTGCTTTAGGGAATGTAATATTTTCAATATTTTCAACGTGACTAGACTAGGTGTTATGCTTTTGGTTTTTAGTGAAAAATTAAATTTACTAAGAGGGAGTAAAATACTTATTAGTGATTATTAGGGCTCAGTAATGTATTTTTGAAGTTAATTTATTACTGATGGTTTCTAGGGATTAATATTTAGGATAACTGTGAATGCGTAATTTATTATAAGAGTTATCGGAAGTCGGTAGTAATCTATTATCAGAGTTTTTGGAGGTCAGTATTTGGAGTTACTGATAGTTAGTAATTTATTATTAAGGGTTAATAGAGTCAGTAATCTATTATTGGGGCTTACTGGAGTTCAATAAATAACATATACAGCTTATACTTTATTACTCTCTTGTAAAACTCCGGCAAGGGTCTAGTATGGTTCCAGCAATGGTTGGTGAGATAGCGGTGTCATAAAAAAAAACCGGGGAGATTCCGGCGACATTTGGAAGAAAAAAAAATTCAGCAATTGGAGTTCGGTGAATGGATTCCGGCGAAAAAATACGGTGACCGGATTCTGGCAAATGGAGTTTGGAGTCCAGAGTCCGGTGACCGAAATCTGGCGACCAGCCATCAGAGTCTGGCGGCTTGCGACCGGAGTTTGGTGAGCTCGGCAAAGTCTTCTCTATCTTCCACTTTCTCTTTATATGAGTATATAAGGGGTGAAAACAAAATAGTCTTGTTTCTGTTGTAACCCGTAGGCCTAACAGAGACTGATGGATCTTGGTGTGATTCCTTCCTGCAAGTCCTGCTAACTAAGGGGAATATCGGGCGGGCCGGTCTTCTCCTCTCCGATGCCTAAGTTAGTACCGATGGGATAAGTGGATAACTTAAGCGGGAACAATAAGTAGTTGGAGAGTTGGTTACCTATTAATGAGGGTAGTTGAGGCCCTTATATAGGTTGTCAAGCGTGAGGTCTGGTCTCACTCTTCGATGTGGGACTGATCCCCTTCTGTTCATATATTGGGGCAGCTTTGGTGGTCTGTTCAGCAGGCTGGCGCCCCGGCTCCCGGGCCCCTGGCCATAAGGTAGGCTGCTGGGCCCCGGTTCCGGGTGTTAACGATCCTGCCCCGGGCCATGGACCGGGCCCGGGTGGTGCGGCTGCGGGTTTGTGGGCCTGGGTAGCCCCTCTGTGGCTACTGTCAACAAGTCCCCCAAGTTCCCGGTCAAGTGCAATCTTGAATGGGGACTTAAATATGTCTTGCTCTGCAGGCCCGCAGGGTTACAGACCCAACGGTGCCCTAGTCCCCCAACAGTTATGAGTATGAGTTGTGATGATGGTGGTGTGGTGCTTGAGTTCCGTTGGGCCCTGCATATGGAACGGGGTGAACCCGGATGAGTGCATGGGATGATAATGTGGCGTTGAAATCCGCCATGCCATGCATCTGGGGTGGGGTGAACCCGGATGAGTGCATGGGATGATAATGTGGCGTTGAAATCCGCCATGCCATGCATATGGGGAGGGTGAACCCGGATGAGTGCATGGGATGATAATGTGGCGTTGAAATCCGCCATGCCATGTTCCGCAAGGACTCGACAGGTGAACTGTCAGGTCGGAACGAGTCAGGTATGAAATGCTTTGGGAGTACCCAACCGGTGAACTGCCATGTCGGAACGAGTCCCCCAGTGAAGATCGCTACCCACAGTGGTACAAACCGGAGAATATGTCCTGTGTTAGAGGTTAATTCCCGATGGGGGGGGGGGGGGGGGGGGGGGTTGCGGCCATGTTATAGCATCGGTCAGCACCCGCTGATTCGTCCCAGCTTGTGTTGGAATAAGCGTGGGGTAATGTGCAGGGTTGCGAGCCTGCGGGGAGATCTGTTAGGTGCGAGCCAACAGACCTGCCTGGGGGGATGTTGCGGCCATGGTTTTGCACCGGTCAACATCCGCTAATTCGTTTCAGCCTGAACGTTATAGGCGTGAGGTGGGGTGCAGGGTTGCGAGCCTGCGGGAAGACCTGTTGGGTGCGAGCCAACATATCTGCCTGGGGGGATGTTGCGGCCATGGTTTTGCACCGGTCAACATCCGCTAATTCATCCCGGCCTGTGTTGGAATAAGCATGGGGTAATGTGCAGGGTTTCTAGCCTGCGGGGAGATTTGTCCTGTGTTAGAGAAACAATTCTCCCGGTGGGGTGGCCCGGCCATTTGTCCCCCATATTTTTCACAGCTTTGTGTGATGCAGGGTTTCTAGCCTGCGGGAAGATTTGGCCTATGTTAGAGGAACAATTCTCCCGGCCAGTGACCCGGTTGTTGTTGGGTGTAACACTGATCGTGTCACAGCCCTTGTTCGTACAGGTGTGATGTATGTGCAGGGTTTCTATCCTGCGGAAAGATTTGTCCTGTGTTAGAGAAACAACTCTCCCGGGTTTATAAAGCCCGATGTTTTGAAGCCTTGAGTTGTTGCTGGCTTGTCCGTGCCCGTAGGCGCGAACGAAAGTGACTAAACCGATGGAATGCCACAGAACCGATGTAATGTCAGGTGGAACCGGTGAAATGTATATTACCCGTTGGAATGCCTGTGAACCGGTGGAATGCCACATAACCGATGGAATGTATATTACCCGATGGGATGCCTGTGAACCGGTGGAATGTATATTACCCGTTGGAATGCCTGTGAACCGGTGGAATGCCACATAACGGATGGAATGCCGATGACAACTGCAGTGACCCGATGGGATGGCTTTCCTTGAATTGAGGTTGGCCCTTGGGGAAGTGGTGGGGGGCTGGACGCCTCGGTTCTCACCCCCATCTCCTTCAACTGCCGTTTGTAGGCGAGGCAAGTGGTTGACATTCATTGAAGGAAAAAGCCCATCAGTCCCATCAGTTATGATGGCGTGGGGATTTTACCGATATTGGGACACGTGTCAATAGGGAGCTGTCTGAGATGGAAGGCAAGGATTCGCAGGCGTTTGACTTGCCCCGATTGAGTATTTTGGGGGGATTACAGGGGTGCCTAGGGTGCCGGACCTGTCTATATAAAGGCCTTCTTTATCTTCATTGTTTACTCTTTTTTTTTTGCTCTTGTTTGAGAGAGAAGAAGAAAACACTGGAGAGGAATCCGAAGAAAGTTCTTTTAAGGTATTCTCGCGCTATCCATGTTTCAGACGTGCTTGCTCTTACATACGATTGCTCGGTGTTTTCCCAGGACTGACTTTCCTCGGTTGTGCATAGTAATCGGTAAGTTCCGCCTCCTTTGTTTCCGTTTTTTCTTTGTTGGATCTTGTTTTGCGGGGGTTTTCTTTTGTCGGGGGATCCCTATCGCAACGGATGAGTTGTTTGGAGCGGGGAATCTGCAGCAGATTTGGGGAGCAGCCGCGGAGGGCGCTGTTTTAGGTTGTCGCTGACCAGCGGTGCGGTTTTGTTTTCCTCCCCTAGGTTACATGGATTATGGGAGCTCTGATGGAACTTCTGAATCGGCCGCTAGACGACCTGTAACGGACGAGGAGGAAAGGTTGGAGGACTGGCTTGCATCACTTTCCTCGGAGTCAGAAGCCGTCACCCGCTCCCGGGGTGAGGCCTCGCCGTCCGGGTCTCTGGGGCATGAGGACATCCCCCATGGGGTACCCTTTCCTAGTACCTCGCCCGCAGTTTCCACAATTGGGGATGGGGAAGGGGCTGTAGTGTGTGACGAACCAGAGGGTACCATGAGTCTCGCAGAGGTTGCCGCCTTCCGGGAAACGTGGAGTATTCCGGATGAGGTGAAATTACTGCCGTTGAATTTCGGAGAATCGGCTTGTAACCCGGAGAAGGGTTGGGTTGCTGTTCATGGAGACCAGTTCCGTCACGGGTTCTCCCTCCTGCTGCTAGACTTCGTGCAGTACATCCTCAGCGCTCTGCACGTGTCTCCCGCGCAGCTTCCCAGAAACCAGTTGAGGCAGCTGTTGAGCCTTGGTTGTCTGTACGAGCTGTCCGGGATGAGCAGGCCGACGGTGAACGAGTTCCGGGCATTGTACAGACTGTCCTTCTTGAAAAAGAAAGGGTGTCGGGGTTGCATCACCTTTGGCGCCCGGCACTTTAAGCCTATTATCACCCACCTGCCTTCCTGGATGGACAAGAGCTGGAGGAAGAAGGTGGTGATGGCAGGGGGGAGGTGGCAGAAGAGGAGGACGTATCGGGTTCCTGGTGCTTTCCAGCCCCTTGGCGACCAATCATACATACTGTCTGAGTTGGAGCGGGATAGGATTGCCACGATATTCGGGTGTTGGTCCGAGCTTGAACGAAGCTCCTACAACTTCATAAGGCGGGAAGTGTTGGAGTACTGCGGCCTAGGGCGAGATCCCGGTGCATAGTGGGAATTTTAGTAGTGAAGTTCTCGCTGACCGAGTTTATACTAACTCTTTGTTTGATGTTCTGTAGGTGCATCTTCCCGAACGGTCATCAAACCCGCTAACACGCTATCCATGGATGCTGAGGTTCTTGTCTTGAGACTGAAGGAGAAAGGGGAGGTCATTTCGCGGACCACGGTGGATCGGGAGACTGGCCGGCTTAGCATCCACGCCGAGCCGGTGGCCGTGGATGTTGCGGATGAGAACCACGTTTTAAGGCGTGTGAAGACTCATGCCGCGGGATCCTCAGCGGGGCCCGGGAAGGGAAAAACCGGTGGCAGGCCACCAAAGGTTCCTGGTGGAATGGATAGGATTCAACATCGAGTGGGATCGGTCCCACTTGTCACCAGGGTCTCCTTGCCTAGCGCACAATCTTCTTCACCGGTCGACCTGGGTGAGAAGAGGAGGAGGATCATGGACGTCCCGCCTTCCACACTGGTTACGCTGACTGGTCGGTCGTCTGGTGAGAATTTGGCGAAACGGCTTAACTTGACTAGTGGTGGGACGAGTCCCGCTAGGGATAGAGCCGCTGCGGCTTCAAGTTCTGCCGCCCCGCAGAGTAGTCCCGCTCCGGTGGAAGAATCGAGGAGGGGAGGTCTGGAAAGCCCGTTCGTCCGGAACCTGCTGCAGGACGTGACCGGCTTGGGTTTGGATAGGCCTGGGGCCGCTGGAGTCCTGTCGGGGGAGAATCGTCAGAAGAGCAAGGAGTTGGTCCTCCGGGTAAGAATAGTTTGGTGCTATGGCACCGGTCGAACAACATTTTTTTTTTTTTCTTCTAATCGGTGGCCTGTCATTCTGCAGCTGTTGTACAATCTGTACCAGCCCGACTCGAGTGAGGAGCTGCCGGAGCTGAAGAAGCAGGTGGCCGTTCTGGCCGGCGCCCGGGAGAGCTTGGAGGCTGAGAAGTCCAGGCTTGAGCGGGAGAAGGCCAGACTGGAGGAGAGGGCCAGGAGGCAGGTGGCCAAGCTAGAGAGCCAGGTCCGGAGCCTCGAGGAGGAGGAGAGGGTTGAGCTGGAGGCTAAGGTGGATGAGCTCCAGTTGTAAGCTGCCGCTGCTCGTGTCGCCACCGTCGCTGCGGCTGGAGAAGAGGACCCGGAGCTTTTCCAGTAGGTTATCAAGAAATATCACAATAGTGAGCAGTTTCTTGCCCTTCTAGAGAAGGCTAGGGAGGCAGGTATTGCCGATGCCTACGTGGAGTGGGAAAAGAAGGGGTACCTGAATACATCGCAAATGCCGCAGGCGTAGGCCGATGACGATATTGATGGGCAGCCGCGGGAGGAGGAGCAGCCGGAAGAGGAGGGCGGACCTCAGCAATCCGAGCCCGCCGGGGAGGATGCGGCGGTTCTACCGAAGGAAGCCGGTGGACAGGCTAAGCCCGCTGGGGAGGAGGCCACGGCTCCTTAGGCAGATTTTTTTTTTTATATATACTGGCCTGGTAAATTGCTGGAATAGATTTTTTTTTTGCTCACGGGCTTTTGTGTTGCCTGCCTTTTGATTTTTATAGTACCAGTGGTTTGTCTTGGATTTCATTCAAAACAGTTGGAATATATATCTTGTAATGTTACATCGGCTGAACCGTTGGTATGCCAAGCTAATTGTGTTGGAAAAATTAGCACTTAGCCTTGGGCTTAAAATTTCTTGTGCCGCTTGACCTATCGCCAGGCACGGGCGTGCTTACCAGCCCTGGTCCCGGTCCCGGGAGGTATCTGCCAACCTTTCTCCTAGGTACCGCTGCAGCTGACCGCTGCTAACTAATCCCTCCACCGCTGTTTTGAGGGCGATGCAATTGTTTGTCCTATGGGTAGCCTCATCGTGGTAGGAGCAGTATTTGCCTGTTCGCGCCGGTGTGAGGTTCCCCTTTGGTGCTTCCTCTTTAGCGGTGGGGGAATGATGTTCTCGTTCTCGTACAGAATGTCCTCGTACGAAAAGATTATAGTGGTGAAGACTTCTTGACGTTCCGCTGGCATGATCGCCAGGAGACGTTCTTGTCGGTAATGCGCAGGCCTGTGCCCGCCCTGGGGGTTGTCAGGAAAGGCTTTCTGCTGCGGTTGGTTCCCCCAGTTTCTAGCCAGTTTGTTGGGTTGGGTACCTTGGTCCTGGCCCCGATGTATGGTCCTATTTTCTTAGCGGACCGGAAGGGGCTCCTCCCGCTTCCTCTTGTGCAGGTGACGCCCATAGGTTTCGTGGTCCGCCTGAGCGTGCCTGATGGCTATCGCAATCAGCTCATCGTACCCCTACCGGAGCTCTACCTGCACGACGTAAGAAAATTTCCCTGGCCGGAGACCCTGCTTGAACGCCATCTCGGCGATCCCCTTGTCTAGGTTCCTAACCCCGGCAGTCGCCATTTGCCACTGGTTAACGAACGTTCTTAGCACCTCGCCATCTGCCTACCTGCAATTGAAGAGAACCGTCGATGTCCGGGCTCCTTCGACCCGTAGGATGAAGCGGCCGACAAACCGATCGGCCAGATGCTCAAATGCCTCAACGGAATTTGCCGGCAGCTCGTAGAACCAGCTGAGTGCCTCTCCGGACAAGGATTCCTGGAAGATGTTGCAGCACACAGCGTCGGAGTATCCCTTGGCGCACGTTTGGGACCGGAAGCTATCCAAGTGTTGGTATGGGCAGCCGGCTCCTGAGTACGTCAGTTTCAGGGACTTTTCGTTACCTGATCTCCCGGATTCCAAAACTCGGTGCGAAAAGGGTCCAGTACGTTCGCTGAATCGCGCACCTTCCAATGGTCGCGCTGCCCTTCTCTCGTTGGCTTCCATTTGGGTCTTCATATCTGACACGGAGTGGGACAATACTTGTAGTGCCCGTGCGGTCGGGGTCATGGCTTCATCCTCGAATGAAGGGTGTAGTTGCCGGGGGGGCCGGCTTGCTCTTCGGTAGTTCTACGTCGCCCGGGGACTCCACCTCCTTGGGGTTGGTGGACCTTCCCCCCGATGATTGTCCCCCTTCGGGGCGCAGGGGCTGCCTCGGTGTGGATACATATGCCCTTGCCAAAGCGGCGTTGCGCTGGTGTCCTCTTTCCAGGGCAGCCACCAAGGCGGCATTCACCGTCTCCATTTCCTGATACCGGGCGTTTGACTCTGCTCTATCCCGGTCGCTCTCCGGGCACAGGCGATCGACTTCTGCTCTCATCACCTCTACCTCCCCAGCCATATCGTGCCGGTCGGGGCTATATGCGGTGTCCTGGTCGCTGTCGCCGGCTAGACTATCTTCCTCGTCGCTCGGGTCGTCCGAGAATGTCAGCAAAGGGCCCCGGTGCATTAGTTGGTTGCCTTCCGCCGGGTCTTTCTCACGCGTGCTACCGTTGCATGCCCCTGGTGTGCCGCTCGGTCCCTGATAGCTACTGTCGGTCTGGCCATCTAGGCCGGGGGGCTGCTCCCGTATTGCGACCGGGGTAGTGATGAGCACTTGCTCTGGTAGGATCCACTGATCCACTGATCCACTGATCCTCTTCTACATTCTTTTCCTGCCCCGCTTCTGAACTTTCTGCCATGTTTTTTTTTTGAACCCGCTCTTCTACCTGCTGGTAATGCAACATAACTTTTTTAAAATCTTCCCACAGACGGCGCCGATTGTTTCTGTTGTAACCCGTAGGCCTAACAAAGACTGGTGGATCTTGGTGTGATTCCTTCCTGCAAGTCCTGCTAACTAAGGGAATATCGGGCGGGCCGGTCTTCTCCTCTCCGATGCCTAAGTTAGTACCGATAGGATAAATGGATAACTTAAGCGGGAACAATAAGTAGTTGGAGAGTTGGTTACCTATTAATTAGGGTAGTTGAGGCCCTTATATAGGTTGTCGAGCGTGAGGTCTGGTCTCACTCTTCGATGTGGGACTGATCCCTTTCTGTTCATATATTGGGGTAGCTTTGGTGGTTTGTTCAGCAGGCTGGCGCCCCGGCTCCCGGGCCCCTGGCCATAAGGTAGACTGCTGGGCCCCGGGTCCGGGTGTTAACGATCCTGCCCCGGATGGTGCGGTTGCGGGTCTGTGGGCCTGGGTAGCCCCTCTGTGGCTACTGTCAACAAGTCTAAAAAATATACAAAATAAAACTTTCTGTATCATTTGGACAATAGCGTGCTTATCAACTGAGTTGCGTTTTTTTTCTTCCTCTAAACACTTAAAACAGAGAAAATTAATTGCTTTTGTTTTGTTGTTTTGGTGTCATATGAATCTAATTTGTTTTCTGGGAAATATGTCACGAAACCACAATTTGTAAATTTGGGAGTTGGTTTGCTGCATTTTGGATTATCGATATGGGTTTAAAAGTGGAGAAAGCAATATTCTAACAGTGAGCTTAAAATTCCAGATTTTTTTTTTAGGAAAGTTCATATTAATGTTATGTTATTGTAATGCGAAAATATTAATATGGATTTTGTAACATTCAACCACATTCCGCATGCAAAAGGGTAGGCTTAATTTCCATGAGTTTTGGATATGGTTTTACCAAGCTAATTAATCGGTATTGGGAACTGATGTAAGAGAAGGTAACTGTGTTTTGGTATGAATATGACAGAAAGAAAAAAAAAAGAAAAAAAAGACCATTTAATACAAATTTGGGGGCCTCTTTGCCCAAACCAATGATCACTATAAAATATTACCCAATTGAACACAAGGTAACTACACTTATTGCCCAATTGAACACATCTTCACTAAAACTTAATAAATTAGGACTATTTTACCCCTAACCCTTATAATCACAAGCATAATCACCAAGCTCTGGTCACCGGTAGCCGGACTCCGATCATCGGTCGTCTGAAACTCGCTGGAATTCAACCGCATCCTATGAGGACATCCTGCTGGAGAATGCGAACGTCATTGCCCCACCGCCCCAGAGAAGGTACCCCAAGGGGAAGCTTACGACGGCGCAGACAGGCAAGTACTGCTCGTACCACGATGAGGCAACTCATCGGACGAACCAGTGCTTCGCCCTCAAGACTGCAGTGCAGGGCTTGATTGATAGCGGCCAGCTCCAGAGATATGTAGGGGAGAGAAGAGCAGACCCCGACCGGGAGAGTGACCCGGCTTGGTAAACCCGCTGGGTCCAGGCGGTTAGTTTGGCATATCGCCGGTTCAACCGATTGTAAAGATCAAATATATGCAAACTACTTTTGAAAACTCTGGCCCCGCAAGCTCAGATATATATTCATAATCAATTGAAATATTCAAGCAGTAACAGCTCCGGAGAGTTTTTTTTTTTTTTACAAGCAAGAGCAAGAAAAACATCCTAAGGAGCCGCATCTCCAGCGATAGCCTCGTCGTCGACCTGGGATCCGGCTGTGGCTCCGGTAGGCTCGGCACCGTTGGTAAAAGAATCCAAGTGCGAGCGAAGCTCTGCTCCTGGTTGTTCCTCCACCGCCAGCTGCTGGACGACCGGCTCCACAGGAGCATTTCCTTCGGCTGAGGTACCCGGCATCAGGGAAGTATTTAACCACCCCTTCGCCGCCCATTCCGTGTACGCATCCGAGATGCCTTCTTCCCGGGCCTTGTCCAGGCAGTCCAGGAACCGATCGCTCTCCTCGTATTGAAGAACGAACCGGTTGAACTGTCCCGGGTCATCTCCCCCAGCAGCAGCAGCAGTGGCACGTGCCTGGAGCTCGTCTATCTTGGCTTCCAGCTCGGCCCTCTCAGCGTCAGCCCGCTCCCGCTCCCTCTCCATGCTCCGGTTCTGCTCCTCCAGCTCCCTGGCCTTCTCCTCCATCTTCCTGGCCTTCTCCTCCATCTTCTTGGCCCTCTCCTCCGCCCTGGCCTTCTCCCGATCCGAGCGGGACTTCTCCACCTCCAGAAGCTTCTGAGACTTGGATAACGCAGTTATCTGTCTCTTCAGCTCCGGGAGCTCCACGCTCGCATCCGGCTGGTACAGGCTGTAGAGCAGCTGCAGGGCAACAAAGGCAGTCAAGTGGCAAAGAAAGAAGGCAGGATATAAGCAGTACGGTGGTACCATGCGGTACTTACCCGGAAGATGGATTCCTTGCATTTTGGCCGGTTGCCACCCGCCAGCACGCCATCAACCCCGGGCTTGTCCAGGCCGAAGCTGGCCAGGTCCGCCATCATCTGCCGGACGAGAGCATTGTCCGGGCTTCCCCTCGCCGCCTCCGCAGGCGCAGGACTGCTCTGCCGGTCAGCTCCGGCTCCCTCCCCAGCATTGGATGGTACGCTGCTGGTTGTCCTGACCCGCTTCGCCAGGACCTCCCGGGATGACCCGCCGGTTAGCGTCACCAGCAAGGGGGACGGACCGTCCGGTCCTTTCCGCTTCTCTCCCCGCCCTTCGGGAGAAGCGGCACGTGCGTTTGCACAAGGAACAAAAGCAGCGATACTCAGGCTCGCCGCACGGTTGGGGATCCTGTTTGCTCCCCCAGGAACCCGCACCGGTCCCCCGGTGCTCTTGCCCTTCCCAGGCACCGCTGCTGCCGCAGAGTGATGGGTCTTCACCCGCTCCGGCAGGTAGGACGATTCTTCCATATCCCGGGCCCGGGGCTCCGCATGCAACGTAACCCGCCCGTCCTCTTCCACCGAGGACCGGGCGACGTTCGCACCCTTCTCCGTAAGCTGCCTCAGGAGGTCTTCCCCGTCCATCGAAAGAGTGTTTTCGGGCTTGATCACCACCCGGGTTGACGCACCTGCAGGACAAGGAAAATGTTAAATTGAGCAAAAAACTAGCACAAGTCCCACCGCTAGGGTTTGTTACCCACCGGGATCCCGCCCAAGCCCACAGTGTTCCAGCACTTCTCGCCGGATGAAATTGTACGAACTTCGCTCCAGGTGGTCCCAGCAGCCGAGAATAGTCAAGACCCTCTCCTGCTCCAACTCGGACAGCTGGAACGACTGGTCGCTTATGGGCTGGAAGGCGCCAGGCACCCGGTACATCCTCCTCTTCACCTGCCAAGCCCCGCCAGCCATCACCACCTTCTTTCTCCAGCTGTTGTCTACCCATGAAGGCATAGTGGTGATAACCGCTTGATTATTCCGGGAGTTGAAGGATACGCAGTCGGACTCCGATCACCGGAATCTCGCCGGATTTTTTTTTTTTTTTTTTTCCAAATTTCATCGATATCTCGTCGGACATTGCTGAAACCAAACTCAACCATAGCCAGAGCTTTTATTAGGGGGCAGTAAACTGTATTATACGATTTACTGATTCCCAGTAACACTCGATAATAAATTACTGACCCTTAGTGATACCAAATACTGACCCCTGGTGACCCAAATACCGACGCTCAGTAACTCCTAATATAATACTACTGAAACACAGTAACACCCGATAATAAATTACTGACCTCTAGTGACCCCAAATACTAACCCCTAGTGGCCCAAACACTGATCTCCAGTAACTCCTAATATTATATTACTGACACCCAGTAATACCCGATATTGACCCAAATATTGACACCCAGTAACTCCTAATATTATATTAATGACACCCAGTAACACCCGATACTGACCCAAATACTGACCCCCAGTTCAATCTCATATTCTTCCCGTGATTTCCAGTCGCCACAACTCTTTTGACCTCACTCTCTCCAAGCCCAAGCTATCAAATTCTATAATATCACTCATTTCACAAACAATTTCAAATTATCGACTGGGATTTAGATTTTGTTCGCCGATCTCACCTGAAATCAAACACGAATGCTTCGTCGGAATTGAACGCATAGGGATTCATCGGAGGCTTCGTCAGAATCGAACGCGGCGGCCCCGAATCGATTGATTTTCGACGACAGAGCCATGTCGGACGAGCTGAAGATGAAGCCGCAGTCCTTGCGTAGGGCGGCGTCACCTAAGAGAGAGAGAGAGAGAGAGAGAGAGAGAGAGAGAGAGAGAGGCGGCGTCGGCGTCGAAACTTGAAGCTCCTCGTCGGAGTCGAACTCGACCTTGATGCTTTTGCCTTTGGGGTGGAAGTGGAGGTGGAGGTGGAGGTGGAGGTGGAGAGAGATTTCAGATCGGGGAGGGGGTGGAGGTGGAAATGAGTTGAGGGTTACATTTATTTTTTTATTTAGATTTGATGGAATGAGCATGTAATATTGGTTTGATCATTTTTTTTTTTGTGTTTATGACTAAATGGTCATTATCCCAAAAAAAAAAATATTGTTTTTAGGACAATTGCTTATGAGCTTCCAATTTGTTGTCATCAATAGAATTAATCATCTGTGATATCAGTTTCATTTCAGAAAGAGCTAATCTAAATTGTTTAGTGTACAATGTTGTCCAACTGCGAGTTAAGAAGAAAACATTATTAATTCTAATATCATATCAGGTGAAAATATCTAGAGCTGTGATGTTTTCAGTACTGACTGCACAGGATTCTCATGTGATGAGCCCGGTTGGAGACCATGACTAGCACCTTGAGAGAAAATGTAAAAATCATATTGATCTGCTTCCAATATGTATTAATTATCATGCAGTGTTTCCAATGAAATATTATCATGCAATATTGTTAACTTATTATTCTGTGGTGCATTATTCACAATTCGTCAACTAAGAATTGTCTAATTTGGATCAAAGGTAGAGCATTAGTAGCGTAAAACCCAACTCTCACACATGGCTGCAACGCGCACTTCCACACGCACAAGCGTGTGTAGGAAAGGCTAGTATATATAAGAGTTCTGCAAGTAAAATACCAAATCGAACTTTTTCTCTATTTCCTTGTTTTCTTCTTCTTCTTCTTCCACAATATCTGAATTCCGAAATTAAGGATAGGTATACAATTAAAATTGATATATATTAGGTTCTTTTATCTGGTCAGATGTGTTCCGAACGTTCATGGGGTCCCTAGCTATGTATAAAGAAACCACTGAAATAGTAACTAAAGGAAGAGACTACTGGAGAAATCTCCAAAGTAAGGCTCATCATCCCCATGGTCAACCAAGGAACGTACTATAATTTATAAGAAGCCGATCGAGGTTAGGCCTCACTCGATCTGAATATCAAGCTACAAAGCCGATACATATCTCTTAAATTGTTACCGATCAGCATCAAGAGCCGTGGGATATTCTTCTGCTACTTTGCAACTGGATCTTGCGATGGAAATAAATGATCATGACCCTTTCATATCAGAGCAGCTACAAAGGCATATATCGGCCATAATTTCCACCTAGGAGAAGATTGATCAATTATGTACGTGAAGATTATGGTGATACCCACCGAGAAAAATTGGGTACTGCACTGAATTTTCCGGCCGCCACATGGAGATCGAACTTACACAACAAAACAGTTGGGCAAAAGCCACATTTCTTTTGTGGCCTTTGGAGGTGTGGTCAATCTAAAAAATACCCACATATCTCATTAAATGTTGTTATTGTTCTAGGAAAAAAAGATAGATACAAATCGATATTTTATTCATTAATAAGGAGACTTTTATATATGCATTACATCAAGTATCCCGAAGAATCTGAGATTCCCTATCAACTAAAGGTTCTACTAATCTAGCTAATTAGGTCAAGACACATATCGAAAGTTACGGAATTAACATTCCTTGAACACTCCCCCTTGTGTCACGTACCTAATGTGACACGGTGCATAACATGTTACCTCACCAAAACCTTGCCAAGCAAAATAAAAACCACTTGGGTAAAATAAAAAACTTGGTCGAAGGGAAAATAACACAATGCACTAACTACAATTGAAGATTACATGTGAGGTAGACTCGTCCTGATGTTTACAAGACAATTCCCCCTGATTAGTAACTCAATCTCAAAGTTTAGATTAGTGGCGTATACAAACACTCCTCACAAGCTTCAAAAGTAGGCGTGGCCAATGATCGAGTCATTGAATTTGACCACATTAAACTTGTATCAGACCAAATATACTTAGCCTTAATTACTTGGTCTTAAGGAAGAAGGTTGCTTAACAACTCAAAACTTGAGTTCGCGTTGAAAATCATATTCACGCGCAACATGACCTTCATGTACTTAAACATCCATAACTCCTTCGATACAATAGGTATGAACAAATCGTAAAGAGTTCTCAAAACTAGACACCCGTATCTTTCTAGTGATATAGTTCGTTATGAGCTGATCATAAGGCTCTATCGAAGGTGACTGATCTGTAAATTACCGGACAGATTCGTCCTACTTTTTCAAAACAGACATAACTCACTCAATATAATAGTAATGATCAAATGGTTGGTGTTCCTAGAAGACAGACACATAGACATTTCCAACGGTACTAATTTTACCATTTTCCAACGAGTCAGTTGTCGTGCAGGTCTCATGGAATTCGACTTGCGAAATCAGGCAGATTTTAGAATTGCCTTTTGATGTGTCTTTCATGTTGGGATCAAATGAGCCTAAACCTTTCACATTTGAAAGAAAGTACCGCCATATACCATGGCATTGCATGGGCACATCTAGCCATTACCTTGACTTTATAAGTTTATAGCGCACATCGTACTTAGATGGAGAGTTTCATCTCCCAAGACTTCTTGTCATATAGACGAAACGAGTATTCTCAAGACTTCGACTGATCATGGGATACATATAGTCTTTGGTTTAACGTCCTTTAGATTGCCATAGCCGATAGATGAATAAGTTCACGGTTCTCACTTTCCAGACTAAGTTTCCCAAGATCCTTTCATCTTAACGTCGGATTAGTGATATCTCAATCACAATTCATCTGGAGTTCACACACAAATAGGCATGATTCTTCATATCCCATCTCCAATCAAGTAGTCACTCAACCGTATGTACCATATCCTACCAGACTGTCTAAACGCATAAAGAGAACGTCTCAATCTAATAGCATAGGTACTTCGTGGCTTCTGCACACTTGTCTTGGGTGAAAACTAATCCGTTCCGGATGTTTGTGTACATCTCTTTACTTAGTCCCAATAGAGATGATTTATGTCTACCAGCTACATGTTTAATTTTTCGAAACTACCTAACTGACAAGGTAGTGCAGTACAATATGACTCCATTACGAGAGCATATGTTATGTAGTCGATTCCAGAGCGTTTGTGAGATACCTTGAGCCATAAGGTGAGCCTAAACTCTTTTTCTCACTATGCTTTCCATCAAAGATTATCGATAGGGTTACACTTGCGGTGTCAGCATCAGTTGACCAAAGACCTATCTCTTTGTTTAAACTGGATCACATATATTTCCATGTAGGTCAATTCACAACGTTGGTGTTTGCCTCAACAAAGTGTGTGTTCGTTCAATATCTAACTCATAAACCACGTCTTCATGTACACTAGTATAATTCACATTTGTAGAGATCTGTATATGGATTGGCTTTGCATTGAGGCGTCCCCCAATGATGACCATAATCCAGAAAATCCATGAGACGAATGAGTATCATTAATCAAAGGATCAAGTTGTGCCCAACTCGCATTCGGCGAGTGTATATCGAACCAAGTGCTCTCTCTACACTTCTGTGAGAGCCACGGCCTAGTGACACCATCTACCATTTTTGTGAAGTCACCACGCCACCATCTATGGGTGACAATATGTTCATTTATCCGGACATCAATCCTTATAGGCATGTTTGAAACTTGAGCACTATTTTGATATTTTCCTCCAAAGACCACTAGTTTGCTCTTTACAACATGTATATCAAATCTCGTCACTATGATTTATGGGACTTTGGAGAACATGATGAGGCACGGTGAGGACAAACCACGGCAATGCCAAGTCGTTCTACTTGAACATACTTGTTTTTATCTCCCCCTAACGACGGGAAGACTGGCTCATCAAAAGTGACACAAACGAGATCGCATGTTAAGGTTTCTTTATAGCGGACTATAAGTGGAAGCTCATGTCGTATTCAAAGACAATATTCACCATCAATTAACCCATCATTAAGCGCTTGTGGTGGTGCAATATGGCACATAAAGTATGTGGACGATAAAGGGTATTGAGCGTTAACACTTATCCGTTAACAAGATGCATTCCGTTACAAAATGTAACATGCATATACGCTTCCTGAAACATTTCACTAAGTTCCGGGACACCAAATGCTACCAAATTTTTGCCAGAACGGGCCGGAAACATACCAAACTGGTCGAAAAGGTCGCTGGAGGTCAGTGAACATTTATGTCGAGCGGTTCACTACCTTCCAAGTGTCCAATGGCCCTAAAAGTTTATGACTAGGTAGCCTTGGATGTTAGGAATCGGTGGCCGCAAGTCTCACCTCAAGAACCGGCCTAAAAGTAGATGAACCGGTTCGTCCAATGACGAGTCCGCGAGTTGAAAAATCGGAAATTCTAGGTTTCTTCAACTTTTCAATCATTGTCAAGGTGTTTCATAACATTTTAGTGTTATGGCTTGAGTTTAACCATTAGATAGATCACCATAGTATCATTGTGTCTCAAATTGAACTATGATAAGGCATCAAAGCCATCATCTTATGTATCATTTATCTTTAGCGTAGGAGGGCGTTACTCCAAAACTTTACTAAACATTAGGCTTCCAAATAATGAGCATAGCTAATGAAGGATCATAAGGGGGATCATATTGATGTGAGCCGCGAGGCTCACACAAATAATAAACCCTACAAAATATCGTTAGTAGTATGAGCAAGTAGGGATCGTTCTAAGCCGGGGATTAAGGGTACCTGAAATATGAGAATGTTAGATAAAAACACATGTACAAATATACAAAAACAACACGAATGGGGGGTAAGCATGGCGTCGGCATTAAGGCTGCCCTAGAACTAAATGACAGGAAATTTAAACCCTAATCTACTATATATAAGTGATCATCATCTCTCACACAAAACAGTTCACACAAAAGACTCTTTAACACATAGATTCGCATGCAAGAAGGTAAGAGTCAAGTATTCATGCATCTTAAACTTAATCAATTTCGACTACAATTAGAGCGATTAGCCTTTTAACCAATTGTAAGACATCTAATGTTTTAAGATCATGCTATTCGCCTTTGATCCTAAAGTTTATGCTAATCCGGTTTTAAACGTTTTAACATTTAAGCACAAGAGTCTAAATCGAAAACAAGCAAACAAGTAAGGTCGTCAATCTTCTTATTTAACTTGCAAGTTCTAAGGTTGATAGACCTAGGTGAGCAACACAATCAAGAAAACTCAACTCGTATAACTTAATCATATTACTCAATCATATGAAACCTAGCACTTAGAATTACATGTTTTAAACAACAAATGCTTTGAACAAAACTAGTGTGTCGATTTTTCTGCCCTGGCCTTAGATTACTAATCGATTTCAAGTCTAAATCATGTATCAAATACCTACTGCCCTAATTATCATACATACGAAATTCACATGCTAAAATCACAAAACTTTAACATAAACATCAATCATGCAATCGGTTTACATAAAAGTTCAATAAAAACCAAGAAACGAATTGTGTTAATACAATACAACCAAACTACAACAAATACTAAAACCATAGGGGGAGTGGATCACACTTTTAGAACCTTTGAAGACTCCTCAAACGTGACACGATGATACTCGGCTGCTGCTCCTTAGTGTTTGGCCTAAGCAGGAATCGACAGAAGACAAGGTGAAGGAATTCGGAAATTTGTAGTGGTGGTGATGGTGTTTTGGCTAAGTATTTGGGTATTTGGTACTTAAGAAACTTGGTAGAGCTTTGGCTAGTATTTTGTGCTTGAGATGAGATGATTTTTAGAATGAAAAAGTGAGGCTATATATAGAGAGTAGGTGCCGGCAGCCCTTGTTACACAAGGAAATCACAAAACCTAGTAGGATAGGGTTTTGAAACCTGCCTTTCATAGCTCAACTAGGTTTTCTTGTTCTGATTTTTCTTCAAGGCTTGGGCTTGGTGTCATCCTCCTTCCTTTCTTAAGCTTGGACCATCTTCACATATGCATTTGTACACCATTTGGTCCATTGAAAACAGAATTTGCAAAAAGGAGGCAGTAGCATCCTGGAATCGGCAGACTTGATGTTGTTGCAGTGACTCTGGCATATCTCCCTCCTCGGAGCTCCGATTGATGCGATTCCAACTCTCAGATAAACTAGACACACATGGCTACCTCCATATAAAACAGTTCGATCAAATTCCTTGTGAGTCGTCAGGAATGATTTTTCGAAGTTGGGACACAGTCTCAGGAAAATCCTGGAAGTCCTTGGATTGGTTTGCTCGAACTGCAGTTTTGCAGCCATCTTTTGGGCGACTTCCCGAACTCCGATTGATCTGAAATTTTAACACAACATTCCTCAGTATGTGAATAATAAGCAAGCCAAATTTCATTAAATTCGGACAAGGATAGATCGCAGGTTTACTCATCTCAAAATCACGAAAAAGACATATTTTGCACTATTTTCCAGATTTCTCAAACTTAGTCATTTTTCGGATTATTAAGCACATTTGATTAAAACTCTACCAAATCGACACTAAACTAAATTATGACTCAATCTTAGATAAATAAGGGAAAAACGAAGCATAAACGAGGGCATAAGCATATAATATCATCGCACATTGTGCTCCTATCACATATGCACTTTAAAATGCATAACTAGTGCTTCCATTGACTTGGAGGTAGACTTTGATCCCAATAGCTTCTTTGCTCAAAATAAATGATCTCCATGTAAATTTTTTTTCATATATGGATCATCAAAACATATCCAAAATTTCAGACGATGTATATTAGAGTTGTTCGTACCTAAAACCCGTAGGCCTGGTAGAGACAGATGAATCCAAGTGTGATCTCCTATAAACCTGCTTACTAAGGGGAATACCGGGCGGGCCGGTCTTCTCCTCTCCGATGCCTAAGTTAGTACAATTGGGATGAATAGATAACTTAAGCACGTATGATAAGCGGTTGGAGAGATCAATTACCTATTAATGAGGGTAGTTGAGGCCCTTATATAGGTGGCCGGGCGTGAGGTCTGGCCTAACTCTTTGATGTGGGACTAGTTTCCTTCTGTTCTCACACCAAAGGGCAGCTCTGGTGACCTCTTTGGCAGGCTGACGCCCCCGGTCCCTGGGCCCCTAGTCGCAAGGTAGACTGCTGGACCCCGGGTCCGGGTGCTGGTGATCCGGTCCCGGGCCCTAGGCCGGCCCCGGGTGCACTGGATGCGGGTCTGAGGGCCTGTTGTAGCCCCTCTGTGGCTACTGTCAACAAGTCCCCCAAGTTCCCGGTCAAGTGCAATCTTAATATGTCTTGCTCCTGTCCAGCAGACCCGCAGGGTTACCAACCCAACGGTGCCCAGTCCCCCAAGTCCGTATTGAAGATTGGGCGTGACCGGGCGTTTGGTCAGAGGAGGCGTGGTGAGTACCTGTTAATGATGATGTGCGACAGTTATGAGTATGTTTGCAATACAAATGATATTGTGCTCAAGTGTTGTCGTGCCATAAGCATGGAGCGGGGTGAAACCCGAAGAGTGCATGGGATGATAATGGGGCGTTGAAATCCGCCATGCAATAGATATGGAGCGGGGTGAAACCCGGAGAGTGCATGGGATGATAATGGGGCGTTGAAATCCGCCATGCAATAGATATGGAGCGGGGTGAAACCCGGAGAGTGCATGGGATCTCGACCGAGCGTTCTGCCATGTCGGAATGAGTCGGAGAGTGTATGGGATCTCGACCGGGCGTTCTGCCAGGTCGGAACGAGTCGGAGAGTGTATGGGATCTCGACCGGACATTCTGCCATGTCGGAACGAGTCAGAGAGTGTATGGGATCTCGACTGGGCGTTCTGCTATGTCGGAACGAGTCCCCCAAGTTTCCAAGGCCGGGAGTAGCCCGGTGGCTCGGCCCAGCTTGTGCTGGAATAAGCGTGGGGTAGGATTGCTAGCGTGCGGGGAGGCCTGTTGGAGCGTGGAATAAGCCAATAGGTACCCCGGTGTTGCGGTCATGTTGAAGCACCGATTAACACTTGCTAGTTCTTCTCAGCTTGTGTTGGAATAAGCGTTGAGGTAATGTGCAGGTTTGTTAGCCTGCGGGGAGACTTGTTCTGTGTTAGCGAAACAATCTGCCCGGTGGGGTGGCGTTGAGGTGACAAGTCTCGCCGTGGAGCCCCACATTGATCGCAGTTCAGTGCGATGCAGGGTTTTTATCCTGCTGGACAAGAGTACATGTGTTAGATGTAAACTCACCCGGGTGTATAAAGCCCATGCTGGTTGAATGTTCTCATAACCGGTGTCATGCCATGGAGCCGGTTGAATGATACCAAATCGGTGAGATGCCATGGAGCCGGTTGAATGTTACCTAACCGGTGAGATGCCATGCAACTGGTTGAATTATACCTAACCGGTGAATTGCTCTCGAGCCGGTTGAATGTTACCTAACCGGTGAGATGCCATGCAGCCGGTTGAATTATACCTAACCGGTGAACTGCCATGGAGCCGATTGAAAGATCATAACCGGTGAGAAGCCTTCGGGCAGGTTGAAAGGTCATAACCGGTGAACTGTCGTGGAGATGCCATGCAGCCGGTTGAATGATACCTAACCGGTGAACTGTCGTGGAGATGCCATGCAGCCGGTTGAATGATACCTAACCGGTGAACTGCCATGGAGATGCCATGCAGCCGGTTGAAAGATACCTAACCGGTGAGAAGCATTCGGGCCGGTTGAAAGATCATAACCGGTGAGTTGTCGTGGAGATGCCATGCAGCCGGTTGAATGATACCTAACCGGTGAACTGCCATGGCGCTTGGGGAAGTAAGGGGGGCTTGACGCCTCGGTTCCCGCTCCTATTTCCCTTACCTGCATTTAAGGAGGAAGCCCATCAGTCCCGTTAGTTATGATGGCGTGGGAAGTTTACCAATGCTGGGACACGTGCCAGTAGGGAGCGATCTGAGATGGAGGGTCTGGATTCGCAGGCGTTTGAGTTGCCCTAATTGCGTATTTTGGGGGAATTACAAGCGCCTAGGGCATCGGACCCGTCTATAAAAAGGCCTCCTCTACCTTCATAAGTTCTGTTTTGCTCTTGGCTCAGAGAGAAGAAGAGAAGGTTAGAGAGGAATCCGGCGAAAGCTCGGTGGAGGTGCCCCGCGACATCCGTTGCCTCAAGCGTTCTTGTTCTTTGCCTACCGTGTTTTCGTAGGACGGACCTTCCTCGGTTGTGCATAGTAATCGGTAAGTCTTGCTTTCTTTGCCTGGTGTTTTTTTTTTTTTTTTTTTGGCGTTTTGCGGCAGGGGGGCTCTGTCGCCAACTGTGAGTCGTTTTGAGCGGGGCGTCTACAGCAAACTTGGGGAGGAGCCGCAGAGGGCGTTGTTCTAGCCTGTTGCTGACCAGCGGTGGGGTTTTTTTTTTCTGCTCCTTAGGTTAAATGGCTTCTACAAGCTCCGATGAGGTTTCCGAATCGGCCGACAGGCGTCCCGTCGTGGACGATGAGGAGACACTGGAGGATTGGCTCGGTTCGGAATCTCCGGAGGCCGAAGCCGCTGACCGCTCCCGGGGCGGGGTTTCGTCTTCCGGGTCCTCGAGATCTGAGGAAATCCCCCACGGGGTGCGCTTTTCTGGCACTCCGCCCGTGAGCTACACCATCGGGAGTGGGGAAGAGGCCGTGGTGTGCGATGAGCCGGAGGGTAGTATGAACCCCGAAAAGATTGCCGCCTTCCGGGAGACATGGAGTATCCCCGATGAGGTGGTGTTACGGCCGCTGAATCCCGGAGAATCGGCCTGTAACCCGGAGACGGGTTGGGTTGCAGTGCACTTAGACCAATTTCGCCACGGGTTTTCCCTCCCGCTGCCAGATTTCGTGCAGTACACGCTCAGTGCTCTGCAAGTGTCTTTCGCGCAGCTTCCCGGGAACCAGTGGAGGCGGCTGCTGAGCCTTGGTTGCCTGTACGAGTTGTCCGGGATGAGCATGCCAACGGTGAACGAGTTCCGGGCGCTGTACAGGATATCCTTCTCGAAGAAGCGAGGGTCCCGAGGTTGTCTGACCTTTAACGCCCGACATTTCCAGCCTATCATCACCCATCTGCCTTCCTGGGTGGATAATAGCTGGAGGAAAAAGGTGTTGATGGCGGGTGGGAAGTGGCAGAAGAGGAGGAAGATGTACCGGGTTCCTGGTGCCTTCCAGCCCCTTGGCGATCAGTCGTTCGAGCTATCCGAGTTGGAGCGGGAAAGGATTACGACTATACTCGGATGCTGGGACAATCTTGAACGAAGCTCCTACAACTTCATTCCGCGGGAGGTGTTGGAGTACTCCTGTCTTGGGTGAGATCCCGGTGCGTAGCAAGGTTTAGCGGTGGCATTTCTGCTGACCGAGTTTTAAACACTAACCTTTTGCTTGTCCTGCAGGTGCATCTCCCCGGGCGGTCATGAAACCCGACAATACCTTATCCATGGACGGTGAAGACCTTCTCTCAAGGCTAAAGGAGAAAGGGGAGGCCGTTTCGCGGACCTCGGTGGATGAGGAGTCCGGTCGTCTTACCGTTCATGCCGAACCGAGGGCCATGGACGTTGAGGACGACGCCTATAATTTGAGGCGTGTGAAGAGTCACCCTGCTGCGCCCAAGGCAGGACCTGGAAACGGCAAGACCACCGGGGGGCCACCAAAGGTTCCTGGTGGGGTGAACCGGATTCCGCACCGGCCGGGATCAGTCCCGCTCGTCACCAGGGTCACCCGGTCAGGCGCACAATCCTCTTCACCGGACGACCAGGGTGAGAAAAGGCGGAGGGTCATGGACGTTCCTCCCTCCGCGCTGGTGACGCTGACCGGCCGGTCGTCAGGTGAGAACTTGGCGAAGCGGCTCAAGGTGGTCAGCGGTGCGTCGAGTTCCGCTGGGGACAAGGCTGCTGCTGCTCCAAACTCTGCCGGTCAGCAGAGTAGCCCCGCTCTTGCGGAGGAACAGAGGGGGACTCTAGAGAGTCCCTTCGTCCGGAAGATGGCGGTAGATGTGGCTAGCCTTGGTCTGGACAGGCCTGGGGTCACTGGAGCCTTGGCGGGGGAGAACCGCCAGAAGTGCAAAGAGTCGGTCCTCCAGGTAAGAATTGCTTGGTGCCATGGCGTCGCTCGTAACTCGTTATTTTTGCCGCTCGCCTAATTGGTTCCCTGTTATTGTGTAGTTGTTGTACAATCTGTACCAGCCGGACCCGAGCGAGGAGCTGCCGGAGCTGAAGAGGCAGGTGGCCGCTCTGACAGAAGCCCGAGAGCGTCTGGAAGTAGAGAAGTCCAGGCTGGAGCGGGAGAAGGTCAAACTGGAGGAGAGGGCCAAGAAGCAGGTGGCCAAGCTGGAAGAGCAGGTCCGGAGCCTCGAGGAGGAGAAGGAGCTGGCTGAAGAGGAAAGGGCCGAGCTGGAGGCCAAAGTGGATGAGCTCCAGGTGGGAGCTGCCGCTGTGCGCGCCGCCGCTGCCGCTGCGGCTGCAGAAGAGGATCCGGAGCTTTACCAGGGGGTTGTCCTCAAGTATCATGAGAGCGATCAGTTCCTTAAGCTCCTGGAGAAGGCCAGGGAATCGGGTATCCATGAGCAGTCGGTAGAGGAGGAGCAACCAGAAGGGGAAGGCGGGCCTCAAACTGCTGAAGGTGCGGCGGCTTCATCTGGAGAAGCTGGTGGAATGCCCGCTGAGGGGGGAGGCGCGGTTCCTTAAGATTTATGCTTTGCTCTTTTTTTTTGTAAACCCGCTGGAACGGTTTTTGTTTGTATTACTCCTTGGATATAAATATACTTGCACTGGTGGAACCGGTGGAATATTTCTTAAAATAGTTGGCATACATATCTCATGATATTACAGCGGTTGAACCGATGATATGCCAAACTAACCGCTTGGAGGTTTGGGCGTGCCTACCAGCCCTGGCCCTGCTCCTGGTCGGGATCTGCTCTCCTTTCCCCTATATACCGCTAGAGCTGGCCGTTGCTAATCAAACCCTCCACCGCTGTCTTGAGAGCGAAGCACTTGTTCTTCCGATGAGTAGCTTCATCGTGATAGGAGCAGTACTTGCCCGTTTGCGCCGGGGTAAGCTTCCCCTTTGGGTACTTTCTCCTGGGCGGTGGGGGAATGATGTTCCCGTTCTCGTGCAAGATGTCCTCGTATGAAGAGGTTAGAGTGGTGAAGACCTGTTGACGTTCTGCTGGCATGATTGCCAGGGCGCGTTCTTGCCGGTACTGCGCCGGCTTGTGCTCACCCTAGGGTTTGTCATGATAGGGCCTCTGCTGCCGTTGCCCCCAATTTCTGCTGGGTCGGCTCGGTCGGGCACTTCGGTTCTCGCTCCGGGTATGGGCACCCAACCCGGAGAGCACTAGCAAGGAAACATCACTTCTGGTAAAGATCAACCAACGGCAAAGGCAGTTCACCGGGAAACTTGGGGGACTCGTCATTCGAACGCCCGGTAATGAGTCCATCTTACTTGAGGAGCTGGGGGACTAGTGGGGGTGACGTCACTCTGTCGTCACCTACCCTTGGCGGTACATGATTTTAACTCCCCAAGTAAGATTGCCTCTTACTCGGGAACTTGGGGACTTGTTGACAGTATATATGGTGCACCGCCAAGCATATGCAACGACCTCGTGGACCGTCCAACCGGCGCGATAGGTCTTGGTTTCGGCATGCATCGGGTAGACCGACACCTCAGCTACATCTCCATTGTGAAAGATCACTGGTGCCACATCCGGAAGACGTGCCACCGGGCTCCGTAAGAAGCTTCGGGAGTAGGAAAAGTGTGATTGTGTCCCACATAGGAAACAATGTAAAGGAGGGAGCCTTCCTTGCTTATAAATAGAAAGCTTCCCCCTTAGATATGAGGATCTTGGACCCTTTGGCATTCCACACTTGTAACACCACCGGGCTTATTAGCCGGCTATAGTATATTCTAAGTGGACGTAGTCATGCCCTCCGGCGGCATGGCGAACAACTATAAACCCCTGTGTTAATATCTATCTTTATTGTGTTTCTGCTAGACTCTACGAATTCTGACACAAACATGTCTTTTTTCTTTTTCTCAAAAGAACAAGAGGGAAGGTACTGAATTTAGGTCAAGACCAAGATTATGGTAACTCAATTCAATATTTAGTGTGACAATTTCCGTCACATATGGATGTTACAGCGGTAATTTCCTTCGCGCATGATAAGTTTGTCCCTTGTTATATAATGTGACTCCATTCGGACCGTCACAAGCATCGACAATATTCTGTTAGAATCATGACAAAATAGTCACAAAGAGTTGTGGTTCACAGTGACATCACAGCCATAAGCACAACTTTGGACGGTAACATCACAGTTACCCCTTAATGATACGCCGGGGTTGGTGGGGCCCCTTTGTATCGGGATGATGTAGCAGGGAGTTTGAAAGTCCTGGCAAAAACAAACGTCCCAACAATTGAAATTACAGAAATCAGGAACTTTAAGAAAAGCTTACTTGCTAGTTCACTAAATGAACTGCGTTGTAATATAAATTGCGCTTGAGGACTCGGTTCTGATCCTAATGCAAATTGCAATAATCGCTTCGATCCTTGAACGAAATGCAGAAAATTGCTTCTCTCCATAGCGTACATATCGTCATGATACGACGAGTGACACTTTTTCCTATATGGCACGTGAAGAATAAACATAGTTAGATTCATAGGCGTGCAAATTAATAACTAAATGAATCATTAAATAGGAAAAGGAGAGTTGAAAAACACTCAAAAGGGTTGCTGGGCTCGGCAGAGGCCCAAATGATAGGAGCACAATGTGCGACGATATTATATGCTTATGCCCTCGTTTATGCTCTGTTTAACCCTTATTTGTTTAAGATAGAGTCATAATGTAGTTAGTGTCGTTTTGGTAGAGTTTTGATGAAATTTGGTTAAGAATCCGAAAAATGACTAAATATGAGAAATCTGGAAAATATTGTAAAATATGTCTTTTTCGTGATTTTGAGATGAGCAAAAGTATGATCCATCCTTGTCCGAATTCTATGAAATTTAGTGTGCTTAATATTCATTTACTAAGGAATGTTGTGTTAAAATTTCAGATCAATCGGAGTTCGGGAAGTCACCCAAAAGTTGGCTGCAAAACGGCAGTCCGAGCATTCCAATCCAGGGACTTCCAGGATATTCCTGGGACTGTGTCTCAACTTCGAAAAATCATTCCCGACGACTTGCATGGAATTTGACCGAGATATTTTATGGGGAGATGGCCATATGTGTCTAGTTTACGTGAGACTTGGAATCGCATCAATCGGAGCTCCACGGAGGGAGATAAGCCGGAATTACTGCAACAAGGTCAAATCTGCCGATTCCAGGAACCTACTGCCCCCTTTTTGTGTTTTCTGTTTTTAATGGACCAAATGGTGCACAAATGCATATGTGAAGATGGTCCAAGCTTTATGAAGGGAAGAGGAAGACACTTGGCCATGGCATTGAAGAAAAACATGAAGAAACAAGTTCTCCTAGTCAAACTAGGAGAAGCTGCCGATTCTGGCAGATTGTGTGCCTTTGTGTGCTGCCGGCAATTGGGGTATTTTTCGATGGACCAAGACATGTCAAATGAAGTCCAAGATCATATAAGAAGTCCATGAAGATGTGAAGCCCAAGCCTTGAAGAAATATTCAGAATAGAAAACCTAATTGGACTAAGAAAGGAAGGTTGCAAAACCTTAATGTATTAGGTTTTCTGAACTCCTTTTGTAATAGGGCAGCCGGCACCCCCTCTCCTCTATATATACCCCCACTTTTCATTCTGAAAATCATCTCATCTCAAGCTTAAACACAAGGCCTAAACTCTACCAAATTGTCCCCAAGAATCCTACTTAAACCCTAAGCCAAAAACCACCACCACCTCACCCAAGTTTCTGCCGAAACTTGGTATACTTCCTGCCGACACAGCCCTTTGCCGAGCAGCCTCACCCCTTCCATATTCCGCCGGATCCACACGAGTCGAAGTCATCCAAGGTGTCTACAAAAGTGTGATCCACTCCTTTCTCTTGGTTTAGTAAAGTTTATGTAGCTATGAATAGTTTTGTCTATGAAACTCTTTTGTATTTTTGGTTTCAAATTGTATGTCTATGTATGATTTGGATTGGATTTTGGTTTCATAAATTGCATGTTGAAGATTTCTTTGATTCGTTGCTTAGGGCTAGGCCACGTTTTCTTTGAGTTTTTACATGCTAATTTGTAATATGTGACTTGTAGATTTTTATGTTTGATAACTAGGACAATAGGTATGCGATGTTGTTTAAGAACTTAATTCGATTAGTAATCTAAGGTTAGGGCAATAAATCGACACACTAGTTTTGTTTTAAGCATTTGTTGTTTGGCATGTAATTCTAAGTGCTAGGTTTCATGTGATAGAGTTCATGGTTGAGTCATACTCGTAGTTTTCTTAAATCATGTGCTCACTAGGTCTAAATACCTTAGAACTTGCAAGATAATAAGAGGATTGACGACCCTACTTGTTCGCTTGTCTTCGATTTGTGATTCATGTGCTTAATTGTTGGCCCAGTAAAATCGGTTAACACATACCTTAGGATTATACTCGTAGTTAATCTTAAGACACTAGTAATCAACGATTAGATGACCTCGTAGGCTCTAATTGGGATCGAAATTGGTTAAGTCAAAACAATATTCATACTTATTCCTTACCTTCTTGCATATTAGTCTACATGTTAAAGAGTCTTTTGTGCTAAATGTTTTGTGAGAGATGATGATCACTTGTATATAGTAGCTTAGGATTTATTTTCTGTTTTTAATTCCAAGCCTAGTGTAGGGGCAGCATTGCTGCCGAAATCTTATACCCCCATATTTGTGACGTTTTTGTATATTTGTGAATATGTTTGTGTCTAACAATTTCATATCTCAGGTACCCTTAATCCCCGGCCTAGAACGATCCCTACTTGCTCATACTACTAACGATATTTTGTAGGGTTATTATTGCATGCGAGCTTCGGCTCACGTCAATTTTTGGCGCCGTTGCCGGGGATTATAAAAGCTTGTTTTATGTTATTGTTATGTATATAATGTTGCTGGAAATTTTTGTTGTGAAGTTGTAAAGTGGTAAATCTTAAGTTTATTTTGGGATTTTGTAAAGTAGAAATATGCTTTGGCATGTAGAGTTTAAATTTTGGAAGTTGCATGATGTATAATGATGTATGTTGGTAATCACTTAGTTTAATTTCTAGGAAGTTGATATGTTGTGTATGTTTGAGTTTATTGTAGTTTCTAAAGTGTAACATGTAGGTGAAGCCTCTTTTGTTGATCATAACCAAAACCCTTCATGTGAATGGTGCTATGTCGGAGGGCGTTTCTATGTAGATTGGGAAACGCGGGATACTTCCCCCCCACGCATATAAGCGTTTCTTCGGTAATAGTATTACTTCTATGAGGTTGAGGGCGGTTTTAATCAACACTTGAGACCGCTAGGGATCCGTGTTTGTTTTACAAAGTATGGGGAAGTTATTATCATAGATATGGTTCTCAGGTTTGTTTAACTGGATCTCAAGGCCCATAGACTGATGTTCATTCTCGGTGAGTGAGTCGATAGGGGGTTCGCCCTCCGTGGTGTCCAACAACGAGTCCTGCCTGGTTCCTGTAGGGGGTTCGCCCTCCGTGATTTTAATAACCTTTGAAACGTAAAATCCGCACGACCTAGTCGACAGCTTGTGCCGAAGCATCACCTCACTTTAGACGCTAGAACATAACTTGACATATGTGGCCTATTTTCTTCAAAGATAAAACATGTTGTGTGGTTCAAACTCTTGAGGTATATCGGATTAAGCATGATACTACCGGGGGCTGTATCAGTCCATTGCACCGTTATCTCCTCTGCTCCACGTACTTTGAGAGTTAGAACAAATTTTAAAAGGAGTTAGACTTAGCGATTACATGATCATGAACGTTTCAATTTTTGATCTCTTATTGCCGAATGTATATTGTGCTTTGCCGAAATTTGTTGTCTTTGCCGAATGTGTTTTTTTTGTGCTATTGTTGAAATATGTTATGTAATCGCCAATGCCGTGGCTTGTAATGATGTATATTCTTGTTTTCTATTTCTTTACGATGTTCTAACTTGTTTAAATGTTGCAAATTTCAGAAATAATGCATGTCCGAATCTAGTATTTGGACAAGAGATTTTCAAGGCCGTTTGCAACGTTTAGACCAAGAACTCGCTATTGCTCGTTTTGTGCCATTACCACCATCGTCACCAACCAGTTCATCAGTAGCATCATCCGTACCATCCTCCCCTATTGTGCCGTCAGTATCAGATAGTGTGCCGAGCTCCCCATCATTTGTTTCGTCGTCTTGTGATCTTCAGAATCCAGAGTTTGAGGCTTTTGCCGAATTAGAAGAAGAAGAAGAGATCATGGCATCAATCAGATCACAGAATGGTCATGTCGCTGGAGCTGGAGTTGCTCCTTCTAATATTACTTATCCTCCCTTGGAAGCTGAAAAGACTGGAGAGATTGAATTGAGGAGTGGATTCCTCCATAAGCTGAAGTCGTTTTATGGGATGCCGAGTGAGGACCCTAACAAGCATCTACAGTGGTTTAACTTCACCACGGAGTCTATGTGTCCAAGAGGGACCGATTTGCAACACTTCAAGATGAAGGCTTTTCCGTTTTCTCTAGAAGATCAAGCGAAGGAGTGGTTGTTTGAGGTGCCTAGTGGTCGCATTGTTTCGTGGAGTACTATGATGGATGAGTTTTTGCTCAAGTACTTTCCTGCTTCACGTATCACTGATCTGAGGAAGCAAATTACAAGTGTGAAGCAAGCCGGAGATGAGACTTTCTTCGACTACTACAAGCGGTTCAAATCCCTAGTTTCTTTATGTCCATCGCATGGCATTAGCGATGGACTCTTGCTACAATATTTCTATGAGGGATTGCGTGTCATGGAGAGAGAGTTTCTTAACTCGGCCGCGGGAGGTAGCTTTTTGGAGTTGAATGCCGGAGCGGCAAGAAGCTTGTTGGAAGTTCGTGCTTTGAACAACCAACAATTTGGCATGGCACGAAACAATGTGCAAAGGAATGAGAAAGTGCATGAGACTTCTTCGAGCTCAAAGTTAGAGGAGAAAGTGGACAAGCTTACCGACTTGGTGAGTAATTTGATGAAGAAGCGTGCAAGTGTTTGTGGAATTTGCACCGAGGGCCATGAGACCGAACAATGCCCTCAATTTGGAGCTAGTGAGGGAGTTGAGGAGTGCAATGCCATTGGTTTTCAAGGAGGCCAACGATTTGGCAATTTCAATCCAAGGTTCAATGATCATCCTAATTTTCGATGGGCGAACAATGACAATGTGCTTAGGGCACCTATGCAACCGAGAGAGGGAGGAGCACCATTTGCACCGAGGCCACCATATGTGCCTCGGCAGCCATACATGCCGAACCAAGGAGTTTATGGGGCAGTGCCGAACCAAAACCAAAACCAAGCCGTGCCTATCCAAGGCCAAGCTTCGCCGAGCAATCCAAACTATGATGCTTTGATTCAATCTTTGTCAAGTGCTACTCAAGCATTACTCGCGGGGCAACAAAATCATCAAAAGGACATTGGTGAGCTCAAGACTCAAATGGGGCAAGTTGTGGATTTTATGGGAAGGTTTAATGAGCAAGGGAAGTTGCCAAGCAATACTATTCCCAATCCGAGGAACGAGCAAGCCAAAGTGATTCAAACTCGAAGTGGAAGAGAGTTGTTTCCTCCAACAAGTCCAAAGAAGAAGCGAGTGACTTTCAAATATATTAATGAGGATGAGAGGGCTGCCGGACCTGTCATTGCCGGCAGCCATGATGGAGATGCCGAGCAAAGTGGTGTTGCCATGCATGATGATGATGCCGGCAGTGTTGTTGCCGAGAAGAGGAGAGATGTCGAGCAAGGGCATAGTGCCGGCAACCATGGTATGAATGATAAGGGGCTGCGTAACGAGCTTGAGTACGATCCCGCCACATCAAAGAATGAGGTATTGCCGAACCAAGCAAGCAAGGGAGGGGTATCATCATCTAGTGCCCCATTCCCTTCACGCTTTGCTAGAACGAAGAAAGATAAATCCGATGAAGAGGTATTGGAGATTTTCCGGAAAGTGCAAGTCAACATCCCTTTGTTGGAATGCATTAAGCAAGTACCGAAGTATGCTAAGTTTTTGAAGGAGCTTTGCACGGCTAGAAGGCATACTAGGGAGACTCGTGTGGTGACAATGAGCGAGACGGTGTCAGCCGTTATTCAAAGAAAGTTGCCACCAAAGATGAAGGATCCGGGAAGCTTCAATGTGCCTTGTGTCATAGGCAATACTCGATTTGAGGATGTTATGTTGGATTTGGGAGCATCGATCAATGTCATGCCACTCAATGTGTATCAAACGTTGAGTATAGGGCCTCTTAAGAAGGATAATGTCATCATTCAACTTGCGGATCGTTCAAGCAAATATCCGGAAGGCTATGTAGAGGATGTGTTGGTGCAAGTCAACCAATTGATATTCCCCGCCGATTTTTATGTGGTTGAGATGGAGGATTCGCCGGTCAACAACACTCAATTGCTTTTAGGGCGACCATTCATGAGGACCGCGCGCACAAAGATAGATGTGGCCGAGGGCAACCTAACTATGGAATTTGATGGTGAGATGATAAAGTTCAACGTGTTTGATGCCATGAAATTCCCCAATGTTGACTTGAAGGAGGGTTGTGCCATTGATGTTTTGGAGGAGGTCGAGCAAGTTATGTCGACCTCGCTCGACGCATAGCAATTAGCGATTGAGCAAGGGGTCGGATTTGACAAGAGGGGAGAACGAGTTATGAAGAGAACCAAGCCAAGCCATGTTGTGCAAGAGGAGGCCGAGCCATGCAATCATGCCGAGTCATTCATAATGTTGCCGAGCCTTAGAGAGGTGGTTGCCGAGCTTGAGGCCACAACATTGTATCCGAGAAACTCGTTCTTGTCAATTCCAAATGCCACAACAAAATTTCGACCAAGTGTGGAAGAGGCCCCAAAGTTAGAACTTAAAGAACTCCCTAGTCACTTAAAGTATGTTTATCTTGGAGAAGAAGATACACTACCGGTTATTGTGTCTTCAATGCTTAGTGAGAAGCAAGAGGAGGATTTGATTTGTGTGCTTAAGAAGTACAAGACCGCCATAGGTTGGACCTTAGCGGATATCAAGGGAATAAGCCCTACTACTTGTGTTCATCGTATCTTGTTAGAAGAAGGAGCTAAGCCGACAAAGGAAGCTCAACGTCGACTTCATCCTCCCATGATGAAAGTTGTGAAGGAAGAAATTATCAAGTTGCTCGATTGTGGGGTGATCTACCCAATCTCGGATAGTAAGTGGATATCTCCCGTGCAAGTAGTGCCAAAGAAGAGTGGTGTAACGGTTGTCAAGAATGAGAAGAATGAGCTTGTGCCACAAAGACTTGTAACCGGTCATCGTATGTGCATCGATTATAGGAAGCTCAACGCTACAACGAGGAAGGATCACATGCCTTTGCCGTTTATGGATCAAATGCTAGAGAGGTTGGCCGGTCATTCTTACTATTGCTTTCTTGATGGATATAGTGGCTACAATCAAATCATGATACACCCGGACGATCAAGAGAAGACCACTTTTACTTGTCCATTTGGCACGTTTGCTTATCGGCGGATGCCATTCGGACTTTGCAACGCACCCGGCACTTTTCAAAGATGTATGTATGCTATCTTCTCGGATTTTATTGAAGACATTATCGAAGTATTTATGGATGATTTTAGTGTGTATGGAGGCACCTTCGATGCATGTTTGGGGAACTTGGAGAAGATACTTAAGAGGTGTGTAGAGACAAATCTTGTGCTCAATTGGGAGAAGTGTCACTTCATGGTCACGCAAGGCATTGTTCTAGGGCATATAATTTCGGCAAGAGGCTTAGAGGTTGACAAAGCCAAGGTGGAGCTAATTCAAGCATTGCCGAGCCCTAGGTGTGTAAAAGATGTGAGAAGTTTTCTTGGCCATGCGGGGTTCTATCGACGATTTATCAAAGACTTCTCTTCAATTGCCAAGCCATTGAGCAACTTGTTACAAAAGGAGGTGACGTTTGAGTGGACGGAGGCATGTGAGCAAGCCTTTTGCCGATTAAAGATGCTATTGTGTACGGCACCTATACTTGTTTCCCCTAATTGGGACGAGCCGTTTGAGTTGATGTGTGATGCTAGTGATTATGCACTTGGAGCGGTACTTGGACAACGAATTGAGAAGAAGCCATGTGCCATTTACTATGCTTCAAGGACTCTCAACGATGCACAACTCAACTACACAACAACGGAGAAGGAACTCTTAGCGGTAATCTTTGCTTTGGAAAAATTTCGATCATATCTTTTGAATTCCAAAGTTATTGTTTATAGTGATCATGCCGCTTTGAGATATCTTATGACAAAGAAGGATGCTAAGCCGAGGCTTATTCGATGGATTCTTTTGCTTCAAGAGTTCGACATTGAGATTAAAGACAAGAAAGGAGTAGAGAATGTTGTAGCCGATCATTTGAGTAGACTTGTGCAAGAGGAGGATCGGCTGCCCCTATGTGAAACCTTTCCGGATGAACAACTTTTTCGACTTGAAGTACATGAGCCTTGGTATGCCGACATTGCCAATTTTCTTGCCACAAACCGATTTCCCAAAGAGATGCCGAGCCACCAACAAAAGAGAATAAGGAAGCAAGCTCGACACTTCTTGTGGGATGATCCGTACTTATGGAGGCAATGTGGTGATCAAGTTATTAGAAGATGTGTACCGGAGAATGAGCATAGATCCATCCTTGCTTTTTGTCATAGTGAAGCTTGTGGTGGACATTTTGGACCAAAGAAGACGGCTTTGAAGGTACTTTCGTGTGGATTCTTTTGGCCTACAATTTTCAAGGATGCATTCATGTTTTGCAAAGCATGTGATAGATGCCAAAGAATGGGGAACATTGGAGCTAGAGACCAAATGCCGCTCACGCCTATCATTGAGGTAGAAATTTTCGATTTATGGGGTATTGATTTCATGGGACCGTTTCCTTCAAGTAAGGGCTTTCTCTACATATTGCTTGCGGTTGATTATGTGTCAAAGTGGATCGAAGCCAAGGCTACACGCACCAATGATGCCAAGGTGGTAGCCGAGTTTCTCAAGACTAACATCTTTTCACGTTTTGGAGTTCCAAGAGTCTTGATTAGCGATGGAGGATCCCATTTTTGTAACCGCACTATTGAAGCCTTGTTGAAGAAGTATGGAGTCACACATAAGGTTTCTACACCTTATCACCCCCAAACAAGTGGTATGGCCGAGGTGAGTAATCGAGAGATCAAGCAAATTTTGGAGAAATCGGTTGGACCTTCGAGGAAGGATTGGAGTGATCGTCTCGATGATGCTTTGTGGGCTTATAGGACCGCATACAAGACACCGATTGGTATGTCCCCTTTTCGGTTAGTTTATGGCAAAGCATGTCACTTACCGGTTGAGCTAGAGCACAAGGCATGGTGGGCAATCAAGGCCTTCAACATGAACATTGATGATGCCGGTCTTCATAGAAAGCTTCAACTCAACGAACTTGAAGAAATCCGTAATGAAGCCTATGACTCCGCATGGATTTATAAGGAGAAGACTCGAGCCTACCATGATAAGATGATTCGAGGGAAAAAGTTTGAAGTGGGGCAACAAGTTCTTTTATTCAACTCAAGACTTCGACTTTTTCCGGGTAAGCTTCGCTCTAGATGGGTAGGCCCTTTCATTGTTACCAAAGTTTTTCCCCATGGAGCCATCGAAATTCAAAGTCCAATCACAAGCAAGGCTTTCAAGGTCAACGGACATCGCCTAAAGCCTTATTATTCATCTTTTCAAGAGCACACGGTGGAAGAAACCGCCGTTTACCCCGCACCACCATCATCACCACAAGCCGAGTTGCCTTCACCATCACGTAACACAGCCATGCCATCACCAAGCCAAGACGCTGCCGGACCTGCAATTTACATAGAAACGCCCTCCGACAAAGCACCATTCACATGAAGGGTTTTGGTTATGATCAACAAAAGAGGCTTCACCTACATGTTACACTTTAGAAACTACAATAAACTCAAACATACACAACATATCAACTTCCTAGAAATTAAACTAAGTGACTACCAACATACATCATTATTCATCATGCAACTTCCAAAATTTAAACTCTACATGCCGAAGCATATTTCTACTTTACAAAATCCCAAAATAAAATTAACAGTTACAACTTTACAACTTCACAACAAAAATTTCCAGCAACATTATATACACAACAAATTCATAAAACAAGCTTTTATAATCCCCGGCAACGGCGCCAAAAATTGGACGGGAGCCAAAGCTCGCATGCAATAATAACCCTACAAAATATCGTTAGTAGTATGAGCAAGTAGGGATCGTTCTAGGCCGGGGATTAAGGGTACCTGAGATATGAAATTGTTAGACACAAACATATTCACAAATATACAAAAACGTCACAAATATGGGGGTATAAGATTTCGGCAGCAATGCTGCCCCTACACTAGGCTTGGAATTAAAAACAGAAAATAAATCCTAAGCTACTATATACAAGTGATCATCATCTCTCACAAAACATTTAGCACAAAAGACTCTTTAACATGTAGACTAATATGCAAGAAGGTAAGGAATAAGTATGAATATTGTTTTGACTTAACCAATTTCGATCCCAATTAGAGCCTACGAGGTCATCTAATCGTTGATTACTAGTGTCTTAAGATTAACTACGAGTATAATCCTAAGGTATGTGTTAACCGATTTTACTGGGCCAACAATTAAGCACATGAATCACAAATCGAAGACAAGCGAACAAGTAGGGTCGTCAATCCTCTTATTATCTTGCAAGTTCTAAGGTATTTAGACCTAGTGAGCACATGATTTAAGAAAACTACGAGTATGACTCAACCATGAACTCTATCACATGAAACCTAGCACTTAGAATTACATGCCAAACAACAAATGCTTAAAACAAAACTAGTGTGTCGATTTATTGCCCTAACCTTAGATTACTAATCGAATTAAGTTCTTAAACAACATCGCATACCTATTGTCCTAGTTATCAAACATAAAAATCTACAAGTCACATATTACAAATTAGCATGTAAAAACTCAAAGAAAACGTGGCCTAGCCCTAAGCAACGAATCAAAGAAATCTTCAACATGCAATTTATGAAACCAAAATCCAATCCAAATCATACATAGACATACAATTCGAAACCAAAAATACAAAAGAGTTTCATAGACAAAACTATTCATAGCTACATAAACTTTACTAAACCAAGAGAAAGGAGTGGATCACACTTTTGTAGACACCTTGGATGACTTCGACTCGTGTGGATCCGGCGGAATATGGAAGGGGTGAGGCTGCTCGGCAAAGGGCTGTGTCGGCAGGAAGTATACCAAGTTTCGGCAGAAACTTGGGTGAGGTGGTGGTGGTTTTTGGCTTAGGGTTTAAGTAGGATTCTTGGGGACAATTTGGTAGAGTTTAGGCCTTGTGTTTAAGCTTGAGATGAGATGATTTTTCTGAATGAAAAGTGGGGGTATATATAGGGGAAAAAAGGAGAGAGGCTGCCGGCAGTCCCTTAAGCCAAAAGGGATTCAGAAAACCTAGTTCATTAAGGTTTTGCAACCTTCCTTTCTTAATCCAATTAGGTTTTCTTTTCTGAATATTTTCTTCAAGGCTTGGGCTTCACATCTTCATGGACTTCTTATGTGGTCTTGGACTTCATTTGACATGCCTTGGTCCATCGAAAAATGCCCCAATTGCTGGCAGCACACAAAGGCATACAATCTGCCAGAATCGGCAGCTTCTCCTAGTGTGACTAGGAGAACGTCTTTCTTCAAGTTTTTCTTCAATGCCATGGCCTAGTGTCTTCCTCTTCCCTTCATAAAGCTTGGACCATCTTCACATATGCATTTGTACACCATTTGGTCCATCAAAAACAGAAAACACAAAAAGGGGGCAGTAGGTTCCTGGAATCGGCAGATTTGACCTTGTTGCAGTAATTCCGGCATATCTCCATCCGTGGAGCTCCGATTGATGCGATTCCAAGTCTCACGTAAACTAGACACATAGGGCCATCTCCCCATAAAATATCTCGGCCAAATTCCATGCAAGTCGTCGGGAATGATTTTTCGAAGTTGAGACACAGTCCCAGGAATATCCTGGAAGCCCCTGGATTGGAATGTTCGGATTGCCCTTTTGCAGCCAACTTCTGGGCGACTTCCCGAACTCCGATTGATCTGAAATTTTAACACAGCATTCCTCAACATATGAATATTAAGCACATAAAATTTCATAGAATTCGGACAAGGATAGATCATAAATTTGCTCATCTCAAAATCACGAAAAAGACATATTTTGCAATATTTTCCAGATTTCTCAAACTTAGTCATTTTTCGGATTCTTAACCAAATTTCATCAAAACTCTACCAAAACGACACTAACTACATTATGACTCTATCTTAAACAAATAAAGGTTTAAACAAAGCATAAACGAGGGCATACACATATAATATCGTCGCACATTGTGCTCCTATCAAGAAAGGAGTAGAGAATGTTGTAGCCGATCATTTGAGTAGACTTGTGCAAGAGGAGGATCGGCTGCCCCTATGTGAAACCTTTCCGGATGAACAACTTTTTCGACTTGAAGTACATGAGCCTTGGTATGCCGACATTGCCAATTTTCTTGCCACAAACCGATTTCCCAAAGAGATACCGAGCCACCAACAAAAGAGAATAAGGAAGCAAGCTCGACACTTCTTGTGGGATGATCCGTACTTATGGAGGCAATGTGGTGATCAAGTTATTAGAAGATGTGTGCCGGAGAATGAGCATAGATCCATCCTTGCTTTTTGTCATAGTGAAGCTTGTGGTGGACACTTTGGACCAAAGAAGACGGCTTTGAAGGTACTTACGTGTGGATTCTTTTGGCCTACGATTTTTAGAGATGCATTCATGTTTTGCAAAGCATGTGATAGATGCCAAAGAGTGGGGAACATTGGAGCTAGAGACCAAATGCCGCTCACGCCTATCATTGAGGTAGAAATTTTCGATTTATGGGGTATTGATTTCATGGGACCGTTTCCTTCAAGTAAGGGCTTTCTCTACATATTGCTTGCGGTTGATTATGTGTCAAAGTGGATCGAAGCCAAGGCTACACGCACCAATGATGCCAAGGTGGTAGCCGAGTTTCTCAAGACTAACATCTTTTCACGTTTTGGAGTTCCAAGAGTCTTGATTAGCGATGGAGGATCCCATTTTTGTAACCGCACTATTGAAGCCTTGTTGAAGAAGTATGGAGTCACACATAAGGTTTCTACACCTTATCACCCCCAAACAAGTGGTATGGCCGAGGTGAGTAATCGAGAGATCAAGCAAATTTTGGAGAAATCGGTTGGACCTTCAAGGAAGGATTGGAGTGATCGTCTCGATGATGCTTTGTGGGCTTATAGGACCGCATACAAGACACCGATTGGTATGTCCCCTTTTCGGTTAGTTTATGGCAAAGCATGTCACTTACCGGTTGAGCTAGAGCACAAGGCATGGTGGGCAATCAAGGCCTTCAACATGAACATTGATAATGCCGGTCTTCATAGAAAGCTTCAACTCAACGAACTTGAAGAAATCCGTAATGAAGCCTATGACACCGCATGGATTTATAAGGAGAAGACTCGAGCCTACCATGATAAGATGATTCGAGGGAAAAAGTTTGAAGTGGGGCAACAAGTTCTTTTATTCAACTCAAGACTTCGACTTTTTCCGGGTAAGCTTCGCTCTAGATGGGTAGGCCCTTTCATTGTTACCAAAGTTTTTCCCCATGGAGCCATCGAAATTCAAAGTCCAATCACAAGCAAGGCTTTCAAGGTCAACGGACATCGCCTAAAGCCTTATTACTCATCTTTTCAAGAGCACACGGTGGAAGAAACCGCCGTTTACCCCGCACCACCATCATCACCACAAGCCGAGTTGCCTTCACCATCACGTGACACAGCCATGCCATCACCAAGCCAAGTGGCTGCCGGACCTGCAATTGCCGGCAGCATCACCATGAGGGCTGATACGGGCACGGACGCACCAAAGACCACCCTGCCGGACACGCACCATGCTGCCAAGCTGCTGCCGCCGTTTTCAGCCACAATACCACTTCCTGCCGGACCTGCCATTGCCGGCAGGGTTGACACAAGGCCGCAAGAGGCCGGACACAAGCTGGATACGCCGGATACGCCGGCAGAAGAGGCCGATACGCCACCTAAACCGGATACGCAGAATGCAGCCGGATCGGATACAAAGTGCAACAATCTTCTTTTCGAACTTCTTCTTGCCGATTTAAGTTGCTTTGGAACACGATGAACACATGCAACAACACGGTGAAAAGTCTAAGCAATGGACTATAAACACAAAGCGCTACTTGGGAGGCAACCCAAGTCGATCAAAGAAAAGTGAAGGAGCCATCACCGAGAGTTTGAATTTTCTTAACCCTTCTCTTTTTCTTTGATTTGTGATGATATGTTGGAATGTGTTAGACTATTGCATGCTTAGGAAATTCATTGATATTGTTTTGTGCTTACATTGAGGACAATGTAATTTTCTAAGTGTGGGGTGGGATAACATGTTCCGTTTTTGTTTTATGTTTTTTTGTGCTTAGTAAAGGAAAAAAAAAATATTCAGAAAATTGTTCTACAAAAATAGAGTGTTTAAATTTGTTTCGAGTCTTAGGATGCCCCTAATATGTCAATGATGTTTTTCTCCTCTTTGCATACATAGATGATAGTTGTGCATACTTTTAAAATTGTAAGTTTCATGGATTATGTGCATTGGTAGGAGCATGTAGGACTTGTTGATTATTAAGCATGCATGTTCTAGCTAGTTTATTTCGAAAATAACCCATGAGCCAATTTGCCTTCTTCTTGAGCAATAAAAGATAAAATTCAATAGATTCGTAGGAAGCATGAAACCTCATAATTCTTCGCATATTCGATGACTATGTGCCATAGCTTTTTAATGAACTCTAGTATGCTAGAACTTACTCTTGTTGATTTTCAAAACGTTTTTAATCATAAAATACCTTGATTTTGAATATGATTGAATAAAGATCATTTAGGTTTACCACCATTGCCAAATAAAGCATGAGCCCTATTGGAGCCCGTTGTGGGACACCTTAGTAAACCCCTTTGAGCCTATGTTGAGCCTTTTCTTTCTTCACCCTTAAACACTTTCCATGAGCTTAGTATAATGATGCCTCTACCTTGTGTGTCGGCAAAGCTTGATTTTTGAAAGCGTTTTCGCGTGTGTGATGAAGAAGAACAAGTGTGGGGTAGACTTAGCCATGAATTTATATGAAAAATGTATGCCGTGTCTTAGGAAAAGAAAAGAGAAAAGGTGTGCTCGGAATCAAAAAGAAAAAAAATAAAAGAAAACCGAGAGCAAGGAAAGAAATAGAGTAAGGCACGGCATAGAAAAGAAAAATTTTGTGCATGGCTATTGTCTAGATTATTGTTGTAATGTTGTATGGGAAGAAAAGAATGAAGTATGGGTCCAACAAGATAAAATTTGACCCTTTTGGCGTGAAGACATAAGGAGATTCGAGCTTTGCTACGGCCGTGGTGACGTTTTGAGCCTCCTTATCCAAATATCGAATACCTCTTAGCCTAGCCCCATTACAACCTTATTATTGATCTTTTTCATGATTCTTAAGATGGTTAAAATTGATTGTGGAGATTATCTCAAGAGTAAGCATATGGTTTTGGTTCATTGGTGCATGTAGTTATCATATGAGGTTTTTCCATCAAAATTCACAAAGTGCTTTTGTTTCGTTGATATATGCAAGTCACTCTTCGTAGTTCATTATCTTTCGCTTGCATATACTATTGAGTGAATAACCATGCTTCGAGAGAAAAGAAGAGAGTATGCCTAGTGAGGTGATTTGAATTAGCTTTTAACATGTTTACATGCTTACTTTTGCTCGTATATGCTCATATTGATGTCACATGTTTATGAAACTTGGAATTTTCGTGCTAAGCATTCTCATGCATTTAACTTGAAAGCTATGTGTACATACGAGCCTGAGACAAATTGTTAGGGGCAATAGTTTGTTTAGAGTCTAGTTTAGTTTAATTTGCTAAGGGACTAGCAAAGGATAAGTGTGGGGTAGTTGATAGGAGCACAATGTGCGACGATATTATATGTGTATGCCCTCGTTTATGCTTTGTTTAAACCTTTATTTGTTTAAGATAGAGTCATAATGTAGTTAGTGTCGTTTTGGTAGAGTTTTGATGAAATTTGGTTAAGAATCCGAAAAATGACTAAGTTTGAGAAATCTGGAAAATATTGCAAAATATGTCTTTTTCGTGATTTTGAGATGAGCAAAAGTATAATCTATCCTTGTCCGAATTCTATGAAATTTTGTGTGCTTAATATTCATATGTTGAGGAATGCTGTGTTAAAATTTCAGATCAATCGGAGTTCGGGAAGTCGCCCAGAAGTTGGCTGCAAAAGGGCAATCCGAACATTCCAATCCAGGGGCTTCCAGGATATTCCTGGGACTGTGTCTCAACTTCGAAAAATCATTCCCGACGACTTGCATGGAATTTGGCCGAGATATTTTATGGGGAGATGGCCCTATGTGTCTAGTTTACGTGAGACTTGGAATCGCATCAATCGGAGCTCCACGGATGGAGATATGCCGGAATTACTGCAACAAGGTCAAATCTGCCGATTCCAGGAACCTACTGCCCCCTTTTTGTGTTTTCTGTTTTTGATGGACCAAATGGTGTACAAATGCATATGTGAAGATGGTCCAAGCTTTATGAAGGGAAGAGGAAGACACTAGGCCATGGCATTGAAGAAAAACTTGAAGAAAGACGTTCTCCTAGTCACACTAGGAGAAGCTGCCGATTCTGGCAGATTGTATGCCTTTGTGTGCTGCCAGCAATTGGGGCATTTTTCGATGGACCAAGGCATGTCAAATGAAGTCCAAGACCACATAAGAAGTCCATGAAGATGTGAAGCCCAAGCCTTGAAGAAAATATTCAGAAAAGAAAACCTAATTGGATTAAGAAAGGAAGGTTGCAAAACCTTAATGAACTAGGTTTTCTGAATCCCTTTTGGCTTAAGGGACTGCCGGCAGCCTCTCTCCTTTTTCCCCTATATATACCCCCACTTTTCATTCAGAAAAATCATCTCATCTCAAGCTTAAACACAAGGCCTAAACTCTACCAAATTGTCCCCAAGAATCCTACTTAAACCCTAAGCCAAAAACCACCACCACCTCACCCAAGTTTCTGCCGAAACTTGGTATACTTCCTGCCGACACAGCCCTTTGCCGAGCAGCCTCACCCCTTCCATCTTCCGCCGGATCCACACGAGTCGAAGTCATCCAAGGTGTCTACAAAAGTGTGATCCACTCCTTTCTCTTGGTTTAGTAAAGTTTATGTAGCTATGAATAGTTTTGTCTATGAAACTCTTTTGTATTTTTGGTTTCGAATTGTATGTCTATGTATGATTTGGATTGGATTTTGGTTTCATAAATTGCATGTTGAAGATTTCTTTGATTCATTGCTTAGGGCTAGGCCACGTTTTCTTTGAGTTTTTACATGCTAATTTGTAATATGTGACTTGTAGATTTTTATGTTTGATAACTAGGACAATAGGTATGCGATGTTGTTTAAGAACTTAATTCGATTAGTAATCTAAGGTTAGGGCAATAAATCGACACACTAGTTTTGTTTTAAGCATTTGTTGTTTGACATGTAATTCTAAGTGCTAGGTTTCATGTGATAGAGTTCATGGTTGAGTCATACTCGTAGTTTTCTTAAATCATGTGCTCACTAGGTCTAAATACCTTAGAACTTGCAAGATAATAAGAGGATTGACGACCCTACTTGTTCGCTTGTCTTCGATTTGTGATTCATGTGCTTAATTGTTGGCCCAGTAAAATCGGTTAACACATACCTTAGGATTATACTCGTAGTTAATCTTAAGACTCTAGTAATCAACGATTAGATGACCTCGTAGGCTCTAATTGGGATCGAAATTGGTTAGGTCGAAACAACATTCATATTTATTCCTTACCTTCTTGCATATTAGTCTACATGTTAAAGAGTCTTTTGTGCTAAATGTTTTGTGAGAGATGATGATCACTTGTATATAGTAGCTTAGGATTTATTTTCTGTTTTTAATTCCAAGCCTAGTGTAGGGGCAGCATTGCTGCCGAACTCTTATACCCCCATATTTGTGACGTTTTTGTATATTTGTGAATATGTTTGTGTCTAACAATTTCATATCTCAGGTACCCTTAATCCCCGGCCTAGAACGATCCCTACTTATGTCTATACTACTAATGAATGCAGGCCTTATTATTGCTTGACTAGGGTCGGGGTGGTGGAGCACAGGTCATATCAGACACAAATATCCGGGTCGAGTTCTTCGAATCCGGTGCGAGCATATGGGTCGGCGACTTCGGATTGCAGGCGCTAGGTTAGACAAACCGAGGAGTGCATCAGAGATGGAGCTATGCGACCCTGGGCTTCATAATCGATTGACGGCGTTAGGCTGCTGGCGGCGGTGTCAAGCGTCAATACCCAGACGAGGTTGACGTCAGAAGAGAGCACCGGGCTTGTCGGATTTGAGAATCCAAGCTGGGATTCGTCGTCATCGACGCTAGGCTGAGCAGGCGTCGGCGGTGGATGAAGTAGAGCGACGAGGACAACGGCTGGTCGCTCTTGGTGGACGGGTTTTGCAGAACAACGCCGACGGAGGGAGACGTCAAAGAATAGCTGGGGTCCGACTGTCTAGCTTTGATTCGCATGGGTGCCCAGAGAAGAAAACTAGGATTTTTCTTTTCTTTTCCGACAAAGGAGTTGTCGGCAGAAACAAATGTCTAGGGTTTTGATTTTTTTTTTTTCAGATCGAAACCTAGGGTTTCTGACTTTTTTTTTTTTTTTTTTTTCCCAGAAGAGCTAGGGGTTACCAGAAGAAAAATAAATGGGGTTGCCGGTTGACAGGACTCGAACCAGATTTCACCCTGAAACCCGGATAAGGCCCTGCAGGGACTACCTTAAGATTAACTCTATCGATAAATCGATAAGTCAACCTTAAGATAGACAACCCTAAAACATGCAAAATTTAAAAACACTTCTAATTCCAGTTCCAACCTCAACACCTGGAGCCATCTTCTCCCCAAACACAACCACAGCCTTAAATAAATACAAAATCTAATTCAACTGGCTCACAGGTAATCAGAGCAATCTGATAACATGAATTGGAATCATAAATGGAAATATAACAAGAATTATAATATAAAAATAAAAGAATAAGGGATCACAGATCCCACCTAGCGGAAACGACAACGATGATGGCTATGCCTCGACCCCGAGTACTCTTGACCTCTGATCACTACTCTGCACACTGGGCGATTTTAAAACGAAGGGCCCAGGGGAAAGTAAATTAAAAACGTTAGAGTGAGTGGATAAAAATAAAACAATCTAATATAATACTTTAATTGAAAGTATCATATTACTTTCTCAATATTTTTTTATAAATAAAACCACATTGCATGCCTTTAATAAAACGTTCCACGTTTTCAGAAAATCGTATTTAAAAATCAGCCCCGCTGATATATCAAATAAACAAATAATACTTTTGTTTATATTTGTATTTCAAAACGAAATATTTTTGAAAATCAATTAATAATATTTCACGACCAATCCCATTGGTCATATAATAACCCAGCCCCGCTGGTTCGGGAATTTATTAAAATCAGAAATCTCATAGAGAAAATATTGCCGAAAACCTCATAATATAAAAATCATGACCAAACCCATTGGTCATATAATAGAATAGGGGAACGTTATTACCACCATTTAACAATAGCCTCCAAAGCTAAGGGTCGAGCCTCCAAGACACTCTCTATAGCGTCTCACGCTATGTCGTACACGTCGACCACCGAGCGTGAATCTGACCGATGTGGTCAAGTCGTCACCTTGTATGGGCTCAGGCGACACAATGCCCGTACACGTCGACCACCGAGCGTGAATCTGACCTATGTGGTCAAATCGTCACCTCGCATGGGCTCAGGCGACCAAGCTAGCTAGCATCAACAAACATATATGGACCCTGATATGGTGAAAATCCGAAAACAAAACCGAAAGTACGCTTCCCCTTATATATCATAAATCCGTACGGTCCCCAACCGCACATCTGAGGCTTAGAATAATCCACTACCAGAAAAAAGGCTTTTCCCGACGAAATTAAAAAAAACGGCCGACGAAATAAAATTTTCGTCGGCTATTCCCGAGAATGGCCGACGAATTTTTTTTTCGTCGCTAAAAAAAAAATTCGTCGGCTATTCTCCTAGAATGGTCGACGATTTTTTTTTTTCGTTGGTAAAAAAAAAAATCGTTGGCTATATTCATATTTTAGTCGACGATTTGAATTTTCGTCGGCCTTTCTCTGAAACTTTAGCCGACAAAAATTTTTGGAAGTATGGCCGACGAGTACTAGGTTTGATTTCGTCGACTATGATTAAAAAAAAAAAAAAAAAAGAACAGCTTCCATTTTCTATCACTATCGACAAACCATTGCTTCGTCCTTCAAATGCAAATGTGTCGTGAAATAAGATATGACCGAAATAATGAAATACGTCTACGGTTGAAAAATGACAAGATTCCGACAAAATCTGTGTGCCGAATGTTGCGGTTAACTGTTTTTTACTTCCGTTTTCCTATGGGTAGCCTGACGGTCGGTAAATATTTTGAGGAAAATTTTTATACGATTAGTTGCGTCTCATCGATTTGAAACTATTATCTGTTGAAGGTCAGGCCAAAAAACGTCATTTAGACAGGCCAATTACCATTTCTAAGCGTTTAAAGGGTTGACTCACCCGGTTGACCGTCCCGATCGAGCCTTTAACGTTGTCAGATGTAGTTGGATTTTTTTTCATACATGTATTTAATCTTAACGGTGATATCTGACGGTTGGAATAGATTTTCCAAACTTTTAGATTCAAAATCGGAACATATGCACTAATGTTCCTTAACTTGTTTACTAAGTGTTTAAGTGAATGTATAGTTTCAAATAGTTACTATACGTACACTGTTCAAATGCAAATATGTCGTCAAATAAGATATGACCGAAATAATGAAATACGTCTACGGTTGAAAAATGACAAGATTCCGATAAAATCTGTGTGCTGAAATAATGAAATAAGTCAAAACCCGGTTTACTGCAGATTTGGCGTCCGGCGTCCGAATGATAATTGTGATACCATTCCGGAAAGGGAACGACGCCAGGAATCAAACTCGTCGCTTTGTCACGACGTGTGGGCTTTTTGGGGCTTTCGAGTTCGTTTAGGGCCTCAAAACGGCAGTTTAGTATGTTTTCATAGAATAGCCGACGAAACATTGTAAATCGTCGGCTATTCTCTAAGTTTAGCCGACGAAAATTATATTTCGTCGGCTAAACTCTTGATCCGCGCCTTTATATTGTCCGCCGTTGGATGGCTCAGATCCGACGGCTGTTGATCTTCCAAAGTATAGCCGACAAAATCTTTTAAATCGTCGGCTATTCTCTAAGTATAGCCGACGAAATCTTTTAAATCGTCGGCTATTCTCCTTCTAAATCTTTTAAATCGATTCCTCCCGCCTTTTTTCTCTCCTCCTTCCCTCCAGCCTCCTCCTCCTCCTCCGGCCTCCTCCTTCCCCTCCTCCTCCGGCCTCCTTCTTCCCCTCCTCCGGCCTCCTCCTCCTTCCCCTCCTCCGGCCTCCTCCTCCTCCTCCTCCTCCGGCCTCCTCCTTCTCCTCCTCCTTCCCCTCCTCCTCCTCCTCCTTCCCCTCCTCCTCCTTCCCCTCCTCCTCCGGCCTCCTCCTCCTCCTCCTTCTCCTCCTCCGATCCGGTATTTTTTTTTGCCCAAAATGCAGTTATAGCCGACGATTTTGGCATTATTTCGTCGGCTATAATCTCTATAGCCGACGAATTTTACCAATTTTCATCGGCTATACAACTTATAGCCGACGAAAAGTGCATTATTTCGTCGGCTATAACTAATTAATACCTATTAAAATAGTGATATATTTCGAAGAAATAGCCGACGAAAATTTATGAATTCGTCGGCTATACTTAATGAATTTCGACGGCCATACTCGAAAATACCCGACGAAAATCGTCGGCAATTTCTCCCAGGTTTGGCCGACAAAAAATATTTTCGTCGGTAAATTCGTCTGCCATACTCTACTATAGCCGACGAATTGGTTTTTTTCGTCGGCCATTGTATTACCGACGGGGTTTTCCCGACGACTTATAGCCGACGAAAATTTCGTCGGTAGAAGGTATAGCCGACGAAAAATTGGCATAGCCGACGAAATTTTTTTCGTCGGCTATTCCCTCAGATCTGGTAGCGATCATTAATATAATAGCCTCGAAATATACTCATATATATCCGACATATCCAACATGCCGTAAAACAATATCAAAAATTATATTTATAACGTCGACATGTCTCACATGTCGAAAATCATAAATAGCGAAAATATAAAATCCCCGGAAATCTAATTTTCGGTCACTACCTTTAATTAAAACTTATTTAACATAATCAAGTTATGAATAATTAAAATATACTATTTCCGGAAACCTCGTAATAAATCACATAGTAAAAGCATAACCCAAATCCATAATTTACTTTAAATCTTAAATCAACAATTATCACAGAAGTATATGAATTATCGACTTTCGATAATTCATATCATTCTTACGAATTCATTTAATTAAATAAATTGCATTTCAATAAAACGTAATTGCATGCATTTATTTTAAAATAAAATCCACTCACAGTACGGCCGAGCGTGTCGCTATTCCTTGCTCTCATTACGTCGAGTAATTTCTCGACCTGCAACAGAGACGTAATTAAAAGATATCTCAGAATCTGAAATTTATTATAAAGCGAAATTTACGACGTCCTTACTCGTCCGAATAACCTCATTTAAACTATTGTTATCAGTATTGAAATTACGTCTCAAATACCGAAACTATTTACATCTCAAAATTACTCAGGACACCCACTCCGTGTCCGATTAATTCTTTCCTTGTTAACCTTTTTACGGTAAGTCAACAGTAATAATCCAAGGTCAAACAGTAATTTTGAAAGTCAAACAGTAAATGGTTAAAATCCAATTACTATTTACCATATACTTTTACTGTTTACCTTTACTTTTACTGTTTACTATTTACTTTTCACCTTTTACCGTTTTACTTTTACCTTTTACTGTTTCACTGTTCATCATCTCCTACCTCATACTGCCGGAACATTGGCGCCGCCGCCACCGCCGCCGGCAGCGGCGCCACATGAGGCAAAACCACCTCCAATCGATCCCAAATTCACCCAACACCATCGCCACCACCTCGAGAACTCATTCCCGTCGCCTCCGCCGCCAAGAACCAGCGCAGACGCCGCAGACGGCGGCCGGCACGGTGGCCCAAAAATTCCAAATTCAAATTTCTCCAAAACTCAACCAATTCAACATCAAAAATACACCCAATCGACTCCAATCATCGTCCTAAACCCAATTCTAGCCTCCAAATCCACCAAAAACACCAAAATCACAACCTCCACCGAATTCTTAAAAACCCTAAAAATTTCAAATTCTAAATTCTCCTTACCTAGATCGATTCTTTTAGTGGAATTATTACACGAGTCAAGGTCTCCATTTCCCCCCTAAAATCGGGCCAAGAAGTGGCCGGAGGAGGGAGTTCCGTTCGATCGGTGGCGTTCGGTATCTGGCGTCGCACGGCCGAACGGCGGCGAACCACGCCGCCACAGACGCGAAGAGGAGGCCGAGCCGGTTCGAACGTGACCGGTGCGGCAGTCCAGTTCGGCCGGACGGCGGAGTTGCGTGGAGGCAGGGAGAGGGTCGAGGTCGGCCGATCGGGGGAGAGGAGAGAGAAAAGAGAGAGAAGAAAAAGAAAGAAAAGAAAAAGAAAAGTTTCCCGTTCGGGAAATTTTTCATTTCCCGCTATTTATACTCGTCAAAAAATTGGACAATTTCCGATTTTACATCGTAACTTTTTCGTACGAACTCCAAATTGAGCATGCTACGTGTCCACGAACTCGTTTCAACGTCTTCTACCTCATCATAAAATAAAATCCTTGGTCGAGTCAACTTTTAGAACTTTCAAATCGTAAAAACAATTTCCGAGGAGTAAAAGTAAAAGTAAACCAGTTAAAAGATAATTTGAGGTTCGGGTCGTATCAATTCTCCTCTCCTTATAAAAATTTCGTTCTTGAAATTTACGTACTTGCCAAAACAGAAGGATGAGCACTGACATCTCACTACTTCTCTATCTTCTCAGGTAGTTTCCTTTATCTCATAATTTACCTCAAACAATTTAGTCCTCCTGATCAAGACTTTCAACTGACTGCTCTTTGATTCATATCTTTCTTCGGGTGATATGTTGAATTTCCGAGATATGCGAAGGATCGGCAATTACTCATGGAGTATAGATACGTGGAAAAACGTCATGTATCGTAGCTCTAACCGAGAAGCCACCGGACCAATCAGCTCTGTAATCTCATGAAGGCCGATATATCCTGACACTCAGGATCTCATCTCTAATATCAGCGTAACTCTCTCTAGGAGAGTTGCTCATCTCAGTTACTTTTGAACTGCATCTCACAAGACTCAATAAATCCATGAGTGCATCTGAATAGACATCTCTGTCTATTCACTCATCTAAATGTGCAAGGCAGTGCGAAAATATCATCGAACCAATAAAGCTGCCTGCAACTCATTTCAGGTCCATAAAATAAATCACGATTCTCAATAAAATTTCATGGACTTAGGCATCACAGGGTCTAACAATCTCTCTCACTCACATCTCATCTGTCGACTTTGGGCGCGGAATACGCCATACATACAAATCACATAGGGATATCAAATCTCACACTGACACCTGCAAACGCCGCTAAGAACTTTGGGGTTCTACCTCTCAACGTTTACCTGTTGTCACATCAATCAATAACGCCCCATCTCTCGAACTAAAGAAATACACATGTGAGCTATTCCATGCTTTATCACTCATATGATCTTATGACGAGTCCTCAATTTGTGCTTCTCGCACCAAAATAATTAGGACTGGTTTCAAATGAAACTGACTTATCAAAGTCCAAGCTCGTCCGATAAAGCAACTCCGTAACTCACAACTCACAACTCACAAAAGAAAGGAATCTGAATCATCGTCAAATGTGACCACCAACAGAGGCTTCTAACTAGATACATCAATGATCACCAAAAAACCAGATCCGATATGACATCAAGGAATCCTTCGGATGTCAAAATCAGTTTCCATAACCGACGACTAACACCAGAACTGTTAAATTGACCATTATCAAAAACAACATTGCAACGAAAATCGAACTTCAGCATATAACCTTAAATTCGAGAGAAAACATCTCAAATACCAAAAGACTCGTTGCATTCACAAAATAAATCTCACGACTTGAATTTGCCCGAGCTAACACATATCCAATATCCTCCATTAGCTCGCATCAAAGAAAAGAAACCCTCGAGAAATAAGATTCTCGAAACCTCAATTAAACTATAGAGGTTCCAGTCAATATCTTGTCCCACGAGAACTGACATAAGAATAACTCAAATCAATGATTTATCCGATGAAAACACCAACATGCATTATATAAATAATGACTTCTCAAGTCATCTCTAGATCAGTAAGTGGTCCCACCACATTACGATCCCAAAAGAAATTCTCCCATTAACAAAACGTCGTTCAACTTATAAGAATATGCACTACTCACGTCACAACATTCCTTACACAAACCTCGACTCGAACCGCTTCATGAGTCAACAGGGAAACTCATTTCCCGTAAGGCTATACTATACGTGACAAGTAAAACACCTCGAACAAATCACCTGACATTGTCCTGTAAAACCAGTACAAAATAAATTCTCGTGACTGATCTTATCTTTCTCAAGATTCACTTTACTAAATAAATTCACTTGATTTATTAGCGTCCTCTAATTGAGTCACACCATTCAATTCGTATCCCATGCTACATTCAATGACTTCAATATCGCTGACCCCTTGGCGTCGAAATCTCTATATCTACAATCGTCAGAGTCCAGGTTGCAACTATCCACATGACTCACACACTTATCGAAATAAGAACAAAGTCGATATCTTTGCTTGACAAGTGTTCCGTGACTAATAAAATAGTCAATGTCAACATTGTCAGCAAGACAAATGTTCGAAAATAAAAAGATATCGCTATGACGGTAGCAGATAGAATTCCGACTCAACTATTGAAGATTGCTGAAATAGCTCTAGAATTCGAAAATTGCTTCCTGGAAGTCATCGTTGGATTTCAATCCAACCACTACAGATAGGCATGTGACTTCAATCCGAACTAGTAGCCATTCACGGATCTTGAATCGGGATTACGGATCAAAAGTTATGATCCGTTGAAGTTTCGAAGCAATTCCTCAAATAAGAAACACAAAAGAACGAAAAAAGTGGCCGATCAAATATAAATATAAATATTTATATAATGACCAGTCGATAAAAGACGTTTGTCGAATTATGGTACAACTACCAGAATCTTCTCATCCGAATTACCGAGCTAACCATGCAATGGTCGAATATATCCCCGATCTCGCTATTTCAAATATTCACCAGCTGCTTATACGATAAACTATGTGATCAGGCTTAACCACCTTTTACCATCACTCGATAATTCCATAGTTAAAAAGACGATCTCACAATACTTATGCTGCTAAAATTCTCCATAGGTGCCCAACTTCGATTTCATACTAATCTCCTTATGTTACCATGTCTACATCTTCAAATCTCTTTCCCCTCGAATACCACACATTTCAAAACAAAATATCTCCAATCTAGGTAGCTATTTAAATTTCTAATTCTTCCTTTATCCAACTCCCGATCAAGGTCGCTAAGAATTAGAATTACTTATAGCTCCCACAATCTCCTTATGGCTCTCCATTCCTTCCGTCATAACCGATATGTCCAAAATCAAAATAAGACGGTTATGAGATTCATAAAAACAACACATGTATACTGCCACTTAAATGTCCACTGACTCATTTTCTCTACATACGCCAAATCCATTGGTCAATCCACAAAATATCGCTGAAGAGTGGCTCCATCACCTACTCGTAACAATCTAAAATCACAGTTTGATTGTTACATAATCAATTTTTCCACTCATTACTGTAAAGTCGCAACGACGACAATCATCTCACGTTAGTCTTGTCAACATTTCCAAAATCGATCACTTAAATAGGCTGCTCAAAAACTAGGGCCAACTCCCTGTACATAACGTGAATAAGAGACCAAAGTCTCAATGTATAGCCCTTATAGAAATAACACATTCCTATCTCAAAAGAAATAGGGCCGAACATCCGAGTTCCCAACTCGTAATTTGACGCTAAAACTGCTGATAAACGTCAAAGTACAACCGAATAGGTATAACCCACATACCTATTACGTACGCAAGGATAACGTTCTAAGAGGTCGATGTACTCGAGGCATAGTCTAAAATATACAACTCACAACCTGGAATGTACTTTACATACTTAATAATGACAATAGCACCAAGGAGCACGATGGGTATCCGCTGCAGTCGGATCCATCAGTCGGAGGTACTAAGCATTACTAAGCATATAAAATAACTGAATAGAATAGTACTCTACAGAGTACATAACAAGACACCAAAGAATCAAAATCACACACTTAATGAACACACTAGCATTGAAGTATATGATAGAAATCCACCGCGGTCGGCCCATCAATCCAAAATACTAGGCGTCATCAAGTATAAAAGATAACACGACTCAGGGAATGAAAGGATCTAATGCTCTGATACCAAACTAACAGGACCCGAACCAGATTTCACCCTGAAACCCGGATAAGGCCCTGCGGGGATTACCTTAAGATTAACTCTATCGATAAATCGATAAGCCAACCTTAAGATAGACAACCCTAAAACCTGCAAAATTTAAAAACACTTCTAATTCCAGTTCCAACCTCAACACCTGGAGCCATCTGCTCCCCAAACACAACCACCGCCTTAAATAAATACAAAATCTAATTCAACTGGCTCACAGGTAATCAGAGCAATCTAACAACATGAACTGGAATCATTAATGGAAATATAACAAGAATTATAATATAAAAATAAAAGAATAAGGGATCACAGATCCCACCTAACGGAAACGACAACGATGATGGCTATGCCTCGACTCCGAGTACTCTTGACCTCTGATCACTACTCTGCACACTTGGCGATTTTAAAACGAAGGGTTCAGAGGAAAGTAAATTAAAAACGTTAGAGTGAGTGGATAAAAATAAAACAATCTAATATAATACTTTAAGTGAAAGTATCATATTACTTTCCCAATATTTTTTATAAATAAAACCACATTGCATGCCTTTAATAAAACGTTCCACGTTTTAAGAAAATCGTATTTAAAAATCAGCCCCGCTGATATATCAAATAAACAAATAATACTTTTTTTTCTATTTGTATTTCAAAACGAAATATTTTTGAAAATCAATTAATAATATTTCACGACCAATCCGATTGGTCATATAAAAACCCAGCCCCGCTGGTTCGGGAATTTATTAAAATCAGAAATTTCATAGAGAAAATATTCCCGAAAACCTCATAATATAAAAATCATGACCAAACCCATTGGTCATATAATAGAATAGGGGAACGTTATTACCACCATTTAACAATAGCCTCCAAGGCTAAGGGTCGAGCCTCCAAGACTCTCTCTATAGAGTCTCACGCTATGCCCGTACACGTCGACCACCGAGCGTGAATCTCACCTCGCATGGGCTCAGGCGACCAAGCTAGCTAGCATCAACAAACATATAAGGACCCTGGTATGGTGAAAATCCGAAAACAAAACCGAAAGTACGCTTCCCCTTATATATCATAAATCCGTACGGTCCCCGACCACACATCTGTGGCTTAGAATAATCATTAATATAATAGCCTCGAAATATACTCATATATATCCGACATATCCAACATGCCGTAAAACCATATCAAAAATTATATTTATAACGTCGACATGTCTCACATGTCGAAAATCATAAATAGCGAAAATATAAAATCCCCGGAAATCTCATTTCCGGTCACTACCTTTAATTAAAACTTATTTAACATAATCAAGTTATAAATAATTAAAATATACTATTTCCGGAAACGAGGTTTCCAGATAAATCACATAGTAAAAGCATAACCCAAATCCATAATTTACTTTAAATCTTAAATCAACAATTATCACAGAAGTATATGAATTATCGACTTTCGATAATTCATATCATGCTTACGAATTCATTTAATTAAATAAATTACATTTCAATAAAACGTAATTTCATGCATTTATTTTAAAATAAAATTCACTCACAGTACGGCCGAGCGTGCCGCTATTCCTTGCTCTCATTACGTCAAGTAATTTCTCGACCTGTAACAGAGACGTAATTAAACGATATCTCAGAATCTGAAATTTATTATAAAGCGAAATTTACGACGTCCTCACTCTTCCGAATAACCTCATTTAAACTATTGGTATCGGTATTGAAATTACGTCTCAAATACCGAAACCATTTACATCTCAAAATTACTCAGGACACCCACTCCGTGTCCGATTAATTCTTTCCTAGTTATTTCGTCGTAAAACCCTTTTAATCAGCTTTTAACCTTTTTACGGTAAGTCAACAGTAATAATCCAAGGTCAAACAGTAATTATTCTAGGTCAAACAGTAATTCTGAAAGTCAAACAGTAAATGGTTAAAATCCAATTACTATTTACCATTTACTTTTACTGTTTACCTATACTTTTACTGTTTACTATTTACTTTTCACCTTTTACCGTTCTACTTTTACCTTTTACTGTTTCACTGTTCATCATCTCCTACCTCACGCCGCCGGAACAGTGGCGCCGTCACCACCGCCGGAACAGTGGCTCCGTCACCACCGCCGCCACAGGAGGCAAAACCACCTCTAATCGATCCCAAATTCACCCAACACCATCGCCACCACCTCGGGAAGTCATTCCCGTCGCCTCCGCCGCCAAGAACCAGCGCAGCCGCCGCACACGGCGGCCGGCACAGCGGCTCAAAAATCCCAAATTCAAATTTCTCCAATACTCAACCAATTCAACATCAAAATCCACCCAATCGACTCCAATCATCGTCCTAAACCCAATTCTAACCTCCAAATCCACCAAAAACACCAAAATCACAACCTCTAATGAAATCCTAAAAATCCTAAAAATTTCAAATTCTAAATTCTCCTTACCTGAATCGATTTGGATCGATTCTTTTGGTGGGATTACTACACGAGTCAAGGTCTCCATTTTCCCCCTAAAATCGGGCCAAGAAGTGGCTGGAGGAGGGAGTTCCGTTCGATCGGTGGCGTTCGGTCTCGGGCGTCGCACGGCCGAACGTCGGTGAACCACACAGCCACGCTGCCACAGACACGAAGAGGAGGCCGAGCCGGTCCGAACGTGACTGGTGTGGCGGTCCAGTTCGGCCGGACGGCGGAGTTGGGTGGAGGCAGGGAGAGGGTCGGTGTCGGCCGATCGGGGGAGAGGAGAGAGAAAAGAGAGAGAAGAAAAAGAAAGAACAGAAAAAGAAAAAGAAAAAAGAAAGTTTCCCATTCGGGAAATTTTTCATTTCCCGCTATTTATACTCGTCCAAAAATCGGACAATTTCCGATTTTACATCGTAACTTTTTTGTACGAACTCCAAATTGAGCATGCTACGTGTCCACGAACTCGTTTCAACGTCTTCTACCTCGTCATGAAATAAAATCCTCGGTCGAGTCAACTTATTTAAAAGTCAACCTTTAGAACTTTCAAATCGTAAAAATAATTTCCGAGGAGTAAAAGTAAAAGTAAACCAGTTAAAAGTTAATTCGAGGTTCGGGTCGTATCACCGGTGGCCAAAACGAGGGCTGTCGGCTGTGGGTTTAGGGATTTAGGATTAGGTTGTTTTTTTAGAGCTATTAGTCGAAAGCTAGAGTCATGTGCTTGATAACGTACGTACTCTACGAGAAAAATATAGATGCAAATCGATATTTTATTCATTGATAAGGAGACTTTTATATAGGCATTACATCAAGCTGTATCCCGAAGAATCTGAGATTCTCTATCAACTAAAAATTCTATTAATCTAGTCTAATTAGGTCAAGACACATATTGGAAGTTACAGAATTAACCTTCCTTGAACATCTATTTTATTATATAACTAGAAACTGCTCACACTCTATGGATGTAGAGAAGTTGGTAGTTAATTAACAGCCTAGAAGTGGAGAGTTAATTTTTGAAAAATAAGAGGAAAATTATTTCTGACTTTTACGTTCTTATTCTTAACAATTAGATACATTCATAAAGTTATTTAATATTTTAAGGGTATAAAAATAAAAAAATTTGGTTTTGGGTAGTAAGCTCTATTTCTTTAATAATAGTATAAACAATACAAAATTCACATTTAGTGAGATATGTGGATTCTTTTTTAAGTTGGGCACACCTCCAAAGGCCACAAAAGAAATGTGGCCCTTTGTCAAACTTTTTTGTAGTGTTATAATGAGCTTGAAGATTGGAAATTCATGGAAGAAGCATCGATCATTATTAGGGCTAGAAAATTGGAGGGCTATCATTACCATCATGACGAGTGAAGATCATGAGTATGCATTTTCCACCTCTATCTTTCTCTACATATATATAGATTCGTTCTTCCATTTCTTCGTTTCTGCATGCCTTGCATGGCTGTTAGTCTGTTACGCACACATGGTGGTTCCGCAGTTCTGCTTTTGTTTCTCAGCTAGTGGATTTTGAGAGACAAAAATCCTGTAATGTTATGTCATGCATGCTTTCCTTTTCAATAAGAGCATCTCCAACAACCCTACTCAAAACTCATACTCAAACTCATATTTTGACTCACCTAAACCCATTACTATTCAAACTCATATTTCATCTCCAACCATTTTGTCATAACCCATACCCATACCCAAATTTTAATAATTTTATATAATTATTTAGCAACAAATGAATTATATAAACTATAGATATTAATTATATAATATATTTTAATATGTGTAGGACCAAATTAAAAAGAATAATTAATTTTTTTAAAATTTAAACTATTTAATAAGTTCTTATTTTTTCACCGAAAGTCTAATTTAACATGTCTTTGGCTCGTGTCAAATTTGGATAGGATGGTGATTAGATTTTCACAATCTCATGACCGACCACATCTTCACAATAATTCCTATATGCGATAACATTTCGGATCTCGATGTTGTTATAGACTTTAGTTCCACGTGTCGTAGCGTGAGAAGCTAGAGAAATTGCAAAGAGATGCTATTATCTTCATCTCTTGGTTATGCTAGCAGCTGCTTCGCACATTCAAATGATCCAAGAGGAAGAATCTGGGGTGGTTCACATGAAGGTCGACGATACACCCCTAGAGAGCGTGAAGCTATGGATCAATGACTGAAAGCTCTTTACTTCACTTCGCCGTGTAGGTTCCAAGGTGATGTGTTTCGTAGAAGGTACCGGATGCGACCTCATATTTTTGACCAGATGACGCATGACGTCGCTAACTGTTTCTGCACAAACCCGTAGGCTTAGTAGAAACTGGTAGATCTAGATGTGATTCCCTCCTGCGAACCTGCTAACTAAGGGGAATACCTGGCGGGCCGGTCTTCTCCTCTCCGATGCCTAAGTTAGTACTGTTGGGATAAATAGATAACTTAAGCGGGAATGATAAGCAGTTCGAGAGATCAGTTACCTATTAATGAGGGTAGTTGAGGCCCTTATATAGGTGGTCGAGCGTGAGGTCTTGTCTTACTCTTCGATGTGGGACTGGTTTCCTTCTGTTCGTACATAAAAGGGCAGCTTTGGTGGTCTGTTCGGCAGGCTGGCGTCCCCGGTTTCCGGGCCCCTGGTCACAAGGTAGACTGCTGGGCCTCGGGTCCGGGTGCTGGTGATCCTGGTCCGGGCCTCAGTCTGGCCCCGGGCATGCTGGCTGCGGGTCTGTGGGCCTGTGTAGCCCCTCTGTGGCTACTGTCAACAAGTCCCCCAAGTTCCCGGTCAAGTGCAATCTTGAATGGGGACTTAATATGTCTCGCTCCTGTCCCGCAGACCCGCAGGGTACCCAACGGTACCCAGTCCCTCAAGTCCGTATTGAAGATTGGGCTTGGCCGGGCGTTCGAGCGAGAAAAGGCGTGGTGATGTGAGTACCTATTAGTGACGACGTGTGACAGTTATGAATATGTTTTCAATAATAATAATGGTGTTGTGCTCAAGTGTCGTCATCTGATGAGTATGGAACGGGGTGAAACCCGGACGAGTGCATGGGATGATGATGTGGCGTTGAAATCCGCCATGCGATGAATATGGAGCTGGGTGAAAGCCGGACGAGTGCATGGGATGATAATGTGGCGTTGAAATCCGCCATGCAATGAATATGGAGCGGGGTGAAACCCGGACGAGTGCATGGGATGACAATGTGGCGTTGAAATCCGCCATGCGATGAATATGGAGCGGGGTGAAACCCGGACGAGTGCATAGGATGACAATGTGGCGTTGAAATCCGCCATGCAATGTGAGGACTCGTCCGGTGGACTGCCATGTCGGAACGAGTCCATCAGTAAAATTGCTGCCAACGGTGGGACAGGCCGGGGAGTAGCCCGGTGTGGTGTTTAGGCCATGTCAAAGCACCAATCCATACCTGGTGATTCGGCCTAGCTTGTGTTGGAATAAGCGTGGGGTAATGTGCCTGCGAGGAGATTTGTTCTGTGTTAGAGAAACAATCTGCCCGGTGGGGTGGCGTAGAGATAAAAGTCTCCCATGGATCCCCATATTTTTCACAGTTCAGTGTGATGCAGGGTTTTTAGACTGCTGGAAGAGTTACATGTGTTAGTGGTAAACTCTCTCGGGTTTATAAAGCCCATGTGTTTGAAGCATTGAGTTGTTACTGGCTTGTCCTTGCCCGTAGGGGCGAAGGAAAGTGACTAAACCGGTGGAATGCCTTGGAGCCGGTGGAATGCCTGATAACCGGTGGAATGCCTGTGAACTGGTGGAATGCCTATGAACTGGTGGAATGCCTGTGACCGATGGAATTCCTTTCATCGTTGGAATGCCTGTTACCGTTGGAGTGCCTGTTACCGAGGCAATGCCTGTTACCGATGGAATGCTTGTGGACCGATGGAATGCCTTTCCTTTATTTGAGGTTGGCTCGTGGGGAAGTGGGGGGGCTAGACTCCTCGGTTCTCGCCCCTATCTCCCTTAACTGCCGCTTGTAGGCGGGACAAGTGGCTGACATGCATTTAAGGAGAAAGCCCATCAGTCCAATCAGTTATGATGGCGTGGAGATTTTATCGATGTTGGGACACGTGTCAGTAGGGAGCAATCTGAGATGGAGGGCCTGGATTCGCAGGCGTTTGACTTACCCCGATTGAGTATTTTGGGGGGATTACAGGGGTGCCTAAGGCATCGGACCCGTCTATAAAAAGGCCTCATTTGTCTTCATTGTTTGCTGTTTTTGCTCTTGGCTCAGAGAAAAGAAGAGAAGGTTGGAGAGGAATCCGGCGAAAATTCTGTGAAGGTACCCTCGCACTATCCGTGCTTCAAGCGTTCTGGTTCTTACCCACAATTGCTCGGTGTTTTCCCAGGACTGACTTTCCTCGGTTGTGCATAGTAATCGGTAAGTTTCGCCTTCTTTGCTTCGTGTTTTTTTTTTCTTTGTTGGTTGGTGTTTTACCGGGGGGGGGGCTCTATCACCAACGGGTGAGTTGTTTTGAGCGGGGCATCTACGGCAGATTTGGGGAGCAGCCGCAGAGATCGCTGCTTTAGCTTGTTGCTGACCAGCGGTGGGGTTTTGTTTTCCTCCCCCTAGGTTAAATGGCTTCTGGGAGCTCTGATGGGACTTCCGAATCGGCCGACAGACGTCCTGTGGTGGACAATGAGGAGAGGTTGGAGGATTGGCTTGCTTCGGATTCCCTGGAGTCCGAAGCCGCTGCCCGCTCCCGGGGCGAGGTCTCCTCGTCTGGGTCTCTGGGGCATGAGGGCATCCCTCACGGGGTACGCTTTCCGGGTACTTCGCCCGTGAGTTACACTATCGGGAGTGGGGAAGGGGCTGTAGTGTGTTATGAACCAGAGGGTACTATGAGCCCTGCAGAGATTGCCGCCTTCCGGGAGACGTGAAATATCCCTGATGAGGTGAAGTTACGGCCGCTGAATCCTGGAGAATCGGCTTGTAACCCGGAGGCGAGTTGGGTTGCTGTTCATGGAGGCCAATTTCGTCATGGGCTCTCCCTTCCGCTGCCTGACTTTGTGCAGTACATGCTCAGTGCTCTGCATGTGTCTCCTGCGTAGCTTCCCGGAAACCAGTGGAGGCAGCTGCTGAGCCTTAGTTGTCTGTACGAACTGTCCGGAATGAGCATGCCGACGGTGAACGAGTTCCCGGCGTTGTACAAATTTTCCTTCTCGAAAAAGAAAGGGTGTCGGGGTTGTCTCACCTTTAGCGCCCGACACTTTCAGCTTATCATCACCCACCTGCCTTCCTAGGTGGATAATAACTGGAGGAAGAAGGTGGTGATCGTAGGTGGGAAGTGGCAGAAAAGGAGGAGGATGTACCGGGTTCCTGGTGCCTTCCACCCCCTTGGTGACCAATCATACATACTGTCTCAATTGGAGCGGGATAGGATTGCCACGATATTCGGGTGCTGGGATGTTCTTGAGCGAAGCTCCTACAACTTCATACGACGGGAGGTGTTAGAGTACTGCTATCTCGGGCGGGATCCCGTTGCGTAGCAGGGTTTTAGTAGTGACGTTCCCGCTGACTGAGTTGATACTAACCCTTTGTTTATTCTGTAGGTGCATTTTCCCGGACGATCGTCAAGCCCGGTAACACACTATCCATGGACGGTGAGGACCTTGTCTCGAGGTTGAAGGAGAAAAGGGAGGCCGTTTCACGGACCTCGGTGGATCGGGAGTCTGGCCGGCTTACCATCCATGCCGAACCGGTGGCCATGGATGTTGCGGATGACGCCTACATTCTTAGGCGCGTGAAGACTCATGCCGCAGCACCCTCTGCGGGACCTAGAAAGGGTAAGACCATTGGAGGGCCACCAAAGGTTCCTGGTGGGACGGATAGGATTCCGTATCGACCGGGATCGGTCCGGCTAGTCTCCAGGGTCTCCTTGACTGGCGCACAATCTTCTTCACCGGTCGACCTGGGTGAGAAGAGGCGGAGGATCATGGATGTCCCGCCCTCCGCGCTGGTGACGCTGACCGGCCGGTCATCTAGTGAGAACTTGGCGAAACGGCTCAAGTTGACCAGCGGTGCGGCGAGTCCTGCTAGGGACAAAGCCGCTGCTGCTTTAAGTTATGCCAGTCAGCAGAGTAGCCCCGCTCTGGCGGAGGAACAGAGGAGGGGAGGTCCGGAGAGTCCCTTCGTCCGGAACCTGGAAGAGGATGTGGCTGGCTTTGGTCTGGATAGACCTGGGGCCGCTGGAGCCCTGTCAGGGGAGAACCGCCAGAAGAGCAAGGAGTTGGTCCTCCGGGTAAGAATTGTTTCGCGCTACGGTACCGCTCATGAAACTTCTGCAGGGGTTTTTTTTTTTTTTTTTTTTTTTTTGTTTAACCGGCTCCCTGTCGTTCTGTAGCTGTTGTACAATCTGTACCAGCCAGACCCGAGTGAGGAGCTGCCGGAGTTGAAGAGGCAGGTGGCTGCTTTGACCGGAGCCCGTGAGCGTCTAGAGGCTGAGAAGTCTAGGCTTGAGCGGGAGAAGGTCAGACTGGAGGAGAGGGCCAAGAGGCAGGTGGCCAAGCTAGAGGGCCAGGTCCGGAGCCTCGAGGAGGAGAAGGAGCGGGCTGAGGAGGAGAGGGCCGAGCTAGAGGCCAAGGTGGATGAGCTCCAGGTGGAAGCTGCCGCTGTGCGTGCCGCCACCGCCGCTGCGGTTGGAGAAGAAGACCCAGAGCTTTTCCAGCGGGTTATCCAGAAATATCACGATAGTGATCAATTTCTTGAGCTCCTGGAGAAGGCTAGGGAGTCGGGTATCGTTGATGCCTACGTGGAGTGGCAAGAGAAGGGGTACCTGAATACCTCGCAAATGCCGAAGGCGCAGAACAATGATGATGCTGATGGGCAGCTGGCAGAGGAGCAGCCGGAAGGGGAAAGCGGACTTAAGCCATCTGAACCCATTAGGAAGGATGCGGCGGTTCCATCTGAGGAGGCCAGTGGACAGGCTAGGCCCGCTGGGGAGGAAGACGTGGCTCCTTAGGCTTTTTGTTTGCCGTCTCTTTCTTTTTCTTTTTTTTTTTGTAAATTTGCTGGAAGGGGGGTTTTTTTTTTTGTTGCCTGCCTTTGGACATATATTTTAGTACCGGTGGTTTGCCTTGGATTTCGTTCAAAATAGTTGGCATTGATATTTTACAATGTTACATCAGCTGAACCGTTGGAATGCCAAGCTAATTGTATTTGAAAATTTAGCACTTAACCCTTCACTGGGTCCGGGCGTGCTTACCAGCCCTGGTCCTGGTCCCAGTCGGGATCTGCCCTTCTTTCCCCTATATACCATTGAAGCTGACCGCTACTAACCAACCCCTCCACCGCTGCCTTGAGGGCGATACAATTGTTCGTCCGATGGGTAGCTTCATCGTGGTAGGAGCAGTATTTGCCTGTTCGCGCCGGGGTGAGTTTCCCTTTTGGGTGCCTCCTCTTTGGCGGTGGGGGAATGATGTTCCCGTTCTCGTGTAGGATGTCCTCGTACGAAGAGGTTAGAGTAGTGAAGACTTCTTGACGTTCCGCTGGCATGATCGCCAGGGGGCGTTCTTATTGGTACTGCGCCGGCCTGTGCTCGCCCTGGGGTTTGTCAGGATAGGGTTTCTATTGCGGTTGGTTCCCCCAATTTCTGCCGAGTCTGCTTGGTTGGGCGCCTCGGTTCTCGCCCCGCTGGCTGGCCTTGTTTTCTCGGGGGGCCGGAAGGTACTCCTTCCGCTTCCTCTTCAGCAGGTGATGCCCATATGTTTCGTGGTCCGCCTGAGTATGCCTGATGGCCATCGTCATTAGCTCGTCGTACCCCTGCGGGAGTTCTACCCGTACGGCATAGGAAAATTTCCCTGGCCGGAGTCCCTGTTTGAACGCCATCTCGGCGATGCCCTTGTCTAGGTTCCGAACCCCGGCCGTGGCCATTTGCCAGCAGTTAACGAACGTCCTCAGCTCCTCGCCGTGTGCCTGCCTGCAATTGAAGAGGACCGTCGATGTCCGGGCTCCTTCGACCCGGAGGATGAAGCGGCCGACAAGCCGATCGGTCAGTTGCTCAAACGCCTCGATGGAGTTTGCCGGGAGTTCATAGAACCAGCTGAGCGCCTCTCCGGACAGGGTTTCCTGGAAGATGTTGCAGCACACAGCATCGGAGTAGCCCTTGGTGCATGTTTAGGACCGGAAGCTATCCAAGTGTTGATATGGGCAGTCGAATCCCGAGTACTTGAGCTTTAGGGATTTTTGGTTACCAGACCTCCCTGATTTCAGGACCCGGTGCGAGAAGGGGCCCGTGTGTTCGTTGAATCACGCGCCTTCCAATGGCCACGCTGCCCTTCTCTCGTTGGCCTCCATTTGGGCCTTTAGATCCGACACAGAGTCGGTGAGTACCTGTAGTGCCCGTGCGGTTGGGGTCATGACTTCATCCTGATGAAGCGTGTGATTGCCGGGGTGCCGGCGTGCTCCATGGTGGGGCCACGCCGCCCGGGGCCTCCGCCCCCTTAGGGTCGCTGGGCCTTCCGCCTGATGACTGTCTCGCCTCAAGGCTCTGAGACCGGCCTGGTGGGGGTACCTGTGCCCTCGCCGCCAAAGCGGCGTTGCGCTAATGCGTTCTTTCCAGGGCAGCCACCAGGGTGGCATTTACTGTCTCCATTTCCTTATACCGGGCATTGGAATTTGCTCTATCCCACTCGCTCTCAGCGCGCAGGCGGTCGACTTCTGCTCTCATTGCCTCTATCTCCCCCGCCAGATCGTGCCGGTCGGGGCTGTATGTGGTGTCCCGGTCGCTGTCACTGAGCAGACTCTCCTCCTGGTCGCTCGGGTCGTCCGAGAATATCAGCGAAAGACCCTGGTGTGTTGGTTGGTCGCCTTTCGTTGGGCCTTTCCCGCGTGTGCTATCGTTGCATGCCCCGGCATGCCGCTTGACCCCTGATAGCTGATAGGAGCACAATGTGCGACGATATTATATGCTTATACCCTCGTTTATGCTTTGTTTAACCCTTATTTGTCTAAGATAGAGTCATAATATAGTTAGTGTCAATTTTGGTAGAGTTTTGTGAAAAATGGTTAAGAATCCGAAAAATGACTAAGTTTGAGAAATCTGGAAAATATTGCAAAATGAGTCTTTTTAGTAATTTTGAGATGTGCAAAAGTATGATCTATCCTTGTCTGAATTCTATGAAATTTTGTGTGCTTAAAATTCATATGTTGAGGAATGCTGTGTTAAAATTTCAGATCATTCGGAGTTCGGGAAGTCACCCAAAACTTGGCTGCAAAACGGCAGTCCGAACATTCCAATCCAGGGGCTTCCAGGATTTTCCTGGGACTGTGTCCCAACTTCGAAAAATCATTCTCGACGACTTGCATGGAATTTGGCCGAGATATTTTATGGAGAGATGGTCCTATGTGTCTAGTTTACGTGAGACTTGGAATCGCATCAATCGGAGCTCCACGGAGGGAGATATGCCGGAATTACTGCAACAAGGTCAAATCTGCCGATTCCAGGAACCTACTGCCCCCTTTTTGTGTTTTCTGTTTTTAATGGACCAAATGGTATACAAATGCATATGTGAAGATGGTCCAAGCTTTATGAAGGGAAGAGGAAGACACTAGGCCATGGCATTGAAGAAAAGCATGAAGAAACAAGTTCTCCTAGTCACACTAGGAGAAGCTGCCGATTCTGGCAGATTGCTGCCTCTGTGTGCTGCCGGCATTGTGGGGCATTTTCAGTGGATCAAGACCTATCAATTGAAGTCCAAGATCATACAAGAAGTCCATGAAGATGTGCAGCCCAAGCCTTGAAGAAAAATCAGAAAAAGAAAATCAAGAATGCAAATATTTATTCAACAAGGAAACATAAACCTAGTAGGAAAACCAAAACCTACCTTTTGCATTCTTGTGGCCGGCAGCCTCTCACCCCTATTCCTCTATATATAGCCATCTCTTATTCAGAAAAACATCATCTCATCTCTTGCAAAGCACTAGCCAAAACTCTACCAAATTTCCTACTCAAAGTTCTAAGCCGAAACCCTAGAAACACCAAGTCACCGATTCACCACCATACACCACCAATCACCACCGATCCCAATCCCTTACAACAGCCACTGCCGATCCTCTTCCACCACACCAAGACGAAGCTCTCCAAGGTTTCTAAAGTGTGATCCATCCCTATGACTTGTGTTTTTATTTTCGGTTTAGTCACATATTGTTGTTATAAAAATACTTTGTTTCGTTTGGTATTGTATGATGAACATGAATTATGATTTTATTTGGAATTTATGTGATGAATTTTACAATTTCTAATGCATGGATTTCGTATGTATGATAATTAGAACAATGATATTAGAAGCATGTTTAGGATTTAATTTGGTTAGACCTAAGGTGAGGGCTTATAATCGGTACTTAGTGTTGTCTTTGAACATAATCTAGGTATTAGGTTTAATTTGCTTGAGTTATAATGAACTAAGTAGACGTATGATCACTTTGATTTGTTGTGCTCACCTAGAGTGGTTAACCTTAGGACTTGCATGTTAAATAAGAAGATTGACGACCTTACTTGTTTACGTGTCTTCGGCTATAGACTTTTGTGCTTCAATGCTATTACTTGTATAAGGTAGCATAACCTTTAGGATCACCTCGCGAAAGCTCGATCTTAAAACAATAGAAAAAGTCTCACAACTAGGTAAAAATCGGAAACGTTCTGGTTGTAGGTTGAAACTAAGTTAGGTTTTGAACATGCTAAATACTTGTTTCTTACTTTCTTGCATGCAAATCTTTGTGTTAAATTGTGTTTTGTGTTATGTGATGCGTGAGAGATGATGATCAAACTTGTAAATATTAGATCTAGGATTTTATTTTCTGTTTTTATTATTGCCGAACCTAGCAATAGAGTTTGCTGCCGAATCACTTTATACCCCTATGTGTGTGACGTTTCTTGTATATATGTGAATATGTTTGTGTCTAACAATTTCATATTTCAGGTACCCTTAATCCCCGGCCTAGAACGATCCCTACTTGCTCATACTACTAACGATATTTTTGTAGGGTTATTATTGCATGCGAGCTTAGGCTCCCGTTCAATTTTTGGCGCCGTTGCCGGGGATTATAAAAGCTTGTTTTATGAATTTGTTGTGTATATAATGTTGCTGGAAATTTTTGTTGTGAAGTTGTAAAGTTGTAACTTTTAATTTTATTTTGGGATTTTGTAAAGTAGAAATATGCTTCGGCATGTAGAGTTTAAATTTTGGAAGTTGCATGATGAATAATGATGTATGTTGGTAATCACTTAGTTTAATTTCTAGGAAGTTGATAGTGTTGTGTATGTTTGAGTTTATTGTAGTTTCTAAAGTGTAACATGTAGGTGAAGCCTCTTTTGTTGATCATAACCAAAACCCTTCATACGAGTGATGCCATGTTAGGTATGTTTTTGTGTAGATTGGGAAACGGGCCCTGCAATGTTGGAATTAGTCTATCGTTGGCCCCCCACGCATAAAGACGCTAACTTGGTATTATTTTTATGAGGTTGAGGGCGGTTTTAATCAACACTTGAGACCGCTAGGGATCCGTGTTTGTTTTACAAAGTATGGGGAAGTTATGATCATAGATATGGTTCTCAGGTTTGTTTAACTGGATCTCAAGGCCCATAGACTGATGTTCATTCTCGGTGAGTGAGTCGATAGGGGGTTCGCCCTCCGTACGTGGTGTCCAACAACGAGTCCTGCCTGGTTCCTGTAGGGGGTTCGCCCTCCGTGATTGTAATGACCTTTGAAACGTAAAATCCGCACGACCTAGTCGACAGCTTGTGCCGAAGCATCACCTCACTTTAGACGCTAGAACATAACTTGACATATGTGGCCTATTTTCTTCAAAGATAAAACATGTTGTGTGGTTCAAACTCTTGAGGTATATCGGATTAAGCATGATACTACCGGGGGCTGTATCAGTCCATTGCACCGTTATCTCCTCTGCTCCACGTACTTCGAGAGTTAGAACAAATTTAAAAGAAATTAGACTTAGCGATTACATGATCATGGACTTTTTGATATCTTGTTGCCGAACCATATTTGTACTTTGCCGAAATGCTTGTGATGCCGTGTATACTTATGTGTTGCCGATTGTGTATATATGTGTAATCATTGTTGAAATTTGGTGTAATCGCCAATGCCGTGGCTTGTAATGATGTATATTCTTGTCTTCTATTTCTTTATAAGGTTCTAACTTGTTTAAATGTTGCAAATTTCAGAAATAGTGCATGTCCGAATCTAGTATTTGGGCAAGAGATCTTCAAGGCCGTTTGCAACGTTTAGAGCAAGAACTCGCTATTGCTCGTTTTGTGCCATTACCTCCATCGTCACCAACCAGTTCATCAGTACCATCATCCTTGCCGAGTTCACCTATTGTGCCGTCCATTTCATCATCAGTGCCGAGTTCACCATCAGTTGTGTCATCATCGTGTGATCTTCAGAATCCAGAGTTTGAGGCCTTTGCCGAATTAGAAGAAGAAGAAGAGATCATGGCATCAATCAGATCACAGAATGGTCATGTTGCTGGAGCTGGAGTTGCTCCTTCGAATATTACTTATCCTCCCTTGGAAGCTGAAAAGACTGGAGAGATTGAATTGAGGAGTGGATTCCTCCATAAGCTGAAGTCGTTTTATGGGATGCCGAGTGAGGACCCTAACAAGCATCTACAGTGGTTTAACTTCACCACGGAGTCCATGTGCCCAAGAGGGACCGATTTGCAACACTTCAAAATGAAGGCATTTCCGTTTTCTTTAGAAGATCAAGCGAAGGAGTGGTTGTTTGAGGTGCCTAGTGGTCGCATTATTTCGTGGAGTACTATGATGGATGAGTTTTTGCTCAAGTACTTTCCTGCTTCACGTATCACTGATCTGAGGAAGCAAATTACAAGTGTGAAGCAAGCCGGAGATGAGACTTTCTTCGACTATTACAAGAGGTTCAAATCCCTAGTTTCTTTGTGTCCATCGCATGGCATTAGCGATGGACTCTTGCTGCAATATTTCTATGAGGGATTGCGCGTCATGGAGAGAGAGTTTCTTGACTCGGCCGCGGGAGGTAGCTTTTTGGAGTTGAACGCCGGAGCGGCAAGAAGTTTGTTGGAAGTTCGTGCTTTGAACAACCAACAATTTGGCATGGCACGAAGCAATGTGCAAAGGAATGAGAAAGTGCATGAAACTTCTTCGAGCTCAAAGTTAGAGGAGAAAGTGGACAAGCTTACCGACTTGGTGAGTAATTTGATGAAGAAGCGTGCAAGTGTTTGTGGAATTTGCACCGAGGGCCATGAGACCGAACAATGCCCTCAATTTGGAGCTAGTGAGGGAGTTGAGGAGTGCAATGCCATTGGTTTTCAAGGAGGCCAACGATTTGGCAATTTCAATCCAAGGTTCAATGATCATCCTAACTTTCGATGGGCGAATAATGACAACGTGCTTAGGGCACCTATGCAACCGAGAGAGGGAGGAGCGCCGTTTGCGCCGAGGCCACCCTTTGTGCCTCGGCAACCTTATCAGCCGAACCAAGGAAACTTTGGGGCTTTGCCGAACCAACAACAAGTTGTGCCATATCAAAGTCAAGGAGGGCCGAGCCAAGGCCAAGCCACAAGCAATCCGAACTACGATGCTTTGCTTCAATCTTTGTCAAGTGCTACTCAAGCATTACTCGCGGGGCAACAAAATCATCAAAAGGACATTGGTGAGCTCAAGACTCAAATGGGGCAAGTTGTGGATTTTATGGGAAGATTCAATGAGCAAGGAAAGTTGCCAAGCAACACGATTCCAAATCCGAGGAACGAGCAAGCCAAGGTGATTCAAACTCGAAGTGGAAGAGAGTTGTTTCCTCCAACAAGTCCAACGAAGAAGCGAATGACTTTCAAAGGCATTGGAGATGACAAGAAGGCTGCCGGACCTGACATTGCCGGCAGCCATAATCATGAAGCCGAGCACAATGCTGCCGGCAACAACCTCCATGCCGAGAAGGAGGACCGAGCTGCCGAGAGGGAATTGAGTGCCGAGCAGGAAAGTGTGGCCGGCAAGATTGTAAAAGGAGGGGTACCATCATCTAGTGCCCCATTCCCTTCTCGATTTGCTAGAACAAAGAAGGATAAATCCGATGAAGAGATATTGGAGATTTTCCGGAAGGTGCAAGTCAACATCCCTTTGTTGGAGTGCATTAAGCAAGTGCCAAAGTATGCTAAGTTTTTAAAGGAGCTTTGCACGGCAAGGAGGCATACTAGAGAGACTCGTGTGGTAACAATGAGCGAGACGGTGTCGGCCGTTATTCAAAGGAAGTTGCCACCAAAGATGAAGGATCCGGGAAGCTTCAATGTGCCTTGTGTCATAGGCAATACACGGTTTGAGGATGTTATGTTGGATTTGGGAGCATCGATTAATGTCATGCCACTCAATGTGTACCAAACGTTGAGTATAGGGCCTCTCAAGAAGGATAATGTCATCATTCAACTTGCGGATCGCTCAAGCAAATATCCGGAGGGTTATGTAGAGGATGTGTTGGTGCAAGTCAACCAATTGATATTTCCCGCCGATTTTTATGTGGTTGAGATGGAGGATTCGCCGGTAAACAATACTCAATTGCTTTTAGGGCGACCATTTATGAGGACCGCGCGCACAAAGATAGATGTCGCCGAGGGCAACCTAACTATGGAGTTTGATGGTGAGGTGATAAAGTTCAATGTGTTTGACGCCATGAAATTTCCCAATGTTGATTTGAAGGAGGGTTGTGCCAGTGATGTTTTGGAGGAGGTCGAGCAAGTTATGTCGACCTCGCTCGACGCATAGCAATTAGCGATTGAGCAAGGGGTCGGATTTGACAAGATGGGAGAACGAGTACAAGAAGAGGCCGAACCAAGTGATGCCGAGCAAGAATGTGCAACGGCAACCAATGATGCCGAGCCATATACAATGCTGCCGAGCCTTAGAAAAGTGGCTGCCGAGCTAGACGCCACCCCTACTTACATGAAGAACTCGTTCTTGTCAATTCCAAGTGCCACAACAAAATTTTGATCAAGTGTGGAAGAGGCCCCAAAGTTAGAACTTAAAGAACTCCCTAGTCACTTGAAGTATGCTTATCTTGGAGACGGAGACACACTACCGGTTATTGTGTCTTCAATGCTTAGTGAGAAGCAAGAGAAAGATTTGATTTGTGTGCTTAAGAAGTACAAAACCGCCATAGGTTGGACCTTAGCGGATATCAAGGGAATAAGCCCTACTACTTGTGTTCATCGTATCTTGTTAGAAGAAGGAGCTAAGCCGACAAAAGAAGCTCAACGTCGACTTCACCCTCCCATGATGAAAGTTGTGAAAGAAGAGATTATCAAGTTGCTCGATTGTGGGGTGATCTACCCAATTTCGGATAGTAAGTGGATATCTCCCGTGCAAGTAGTGCCGAAGAAGAGTGGTGTAACGGTTGTCAAGAATGAGAAGAATGAGCTTGTGCCACAAAGACTTGTAACCGGTCATCGGATGTGCATCGATTATAGGAAGCTCAACGCTACAACGAGGAAGGATCACATGCCTTTGCCGTTTATGGATCAAATGCTAGAGAGGTTAGCCGGTCATTCTTACTATTGCTTTCTTGATGGATATAGTGGATACAATCAAATCATGATACACCCGGATGATCAAGAGAAGACCACTTTTACTTGTCCATTTGGCACTTTTGCATATCGGCGGATGCCATTCGGACTTTGTAACGCACCCGGCACTTTTCAAAGATGTATGTATGCTATCTTCTCGGATTTTATTGAAGACATTATCGAAGTGTTTATGGATGATTTTAGTGTGTATGGAGGCACCTTCGATGCATGTTTGGGGAACTTGGAGAAGATACTTAAGAGGTGTGTAGAAACAAATCTTGTGCTCAATTGGGAGAAATGTCACTTCATGGTCACGCAAGGCATTGTTCTAGGGCACATAATTTCGGCAAGAGGCTTAGAGGTTGACAAAGCCAAGGTGGAGCTAATTCAAGCATTGCCGAGCCCTAGATGTGTGAAAGATGTGAGAAGTTTTCTTGGCCATGCGGGGTTCTATCGACGATTTATCAAGGACTTCTCTTCAATTGCCAAGCCATTGAGCAACTTGTTACAAAAGGAGGTGACGTTTGAGTGGTCGGAAGCATGTGAGCAAGCATTTTGCCGATTGAAGGAGTTACTATGCACGGCACCCATACTTGTGTCACCTAATTGGGATGAGCCGTTTGAGTTGATGTGTGATGCTAGTGATTATGCACTTGGAGCGGTACTTGGACAACGAATTGATAAGAAGCCATGCGCCATTTACTATGCTTCAAGGACTCTCAACGATGCACAACTCAACTACACAACAACGGAGAAGGAACTCTTGGCGGTAATTTTTGCTTTGGAAAAGTTTCGATCATATCTTTTGAATTCCAAAGTCATTGTTTATAGTGATCATGCCGCTTTGAGATATCTCATGACGAAGAAGGATGCTAAGCCGAGGCTTATTCGATGGATTCTTTTACTTCAAGAGTTCGATATTGAGATTAAGGACAAGAAAGGAGTAGAGAATGTTGTGGCCGATCATTTGAGTAGACTTGTACAAGATGTGGATCGGCTGCCCCTATGTGATACCTTTCCGGATGAGCAACTTTTTCGACTTGAAGTACATGAGCCTTGGTATGCCGACATTGCAAATTTTCTTGCCACAAACCGATTTCCCAAAGAGATGCCGAGCCACCAACAAAAGAGAGTAAGGAAGCAAGCTCGACACTTCTTGTGGGATGATCCGTACTTATGGAAGCAATGTGGTGATCAAGTGATTCGAAGATGTGTGCCGGAGAATGAGCATCGCTCCATCCTTTCTTTTTGTCATAGCGAAGCTTGTGGTGGACATTTTGGACCAAAGAAGACGGCTTTGAAGGTACTTTCGTGTGGATTCTTTTGGCCTACAATTTTCAAAGATGCATTCATGTTTTGCAAAGCATGTGATAGATGCCAAAGAATGGGGAACATTGGAGCTAGAGACCAAATGCCGCTCACGCCTATCATGGAGGTGGAAATTTTTGATTTATGGGGTATTGATTTCATGGGACCGTTTCCTTCAAGTAAGGGCTTTCTCTACATATTGCTTGCGGTTGATTATGTGTCAAAGTGGATCGAAGCCAAGGCTACACGCACCAATGATGCCAAGGTGGTAGCCAAGTTTCTCAAGATTAACATCTTTTCACGTTTTAGAGTTCCAAGGGTCTTGATTAGCGATGGAGGATCCCATTTTTGTAACCGCACCATTGAAGCCTTATTGAGGAAGTATGGAGTCACACATAAGGTGTCTACACCTTATCACCCCCAAACAAGTGGTATGGCCGAGGTGAGTAATCGAGAGATCAAGAACATATTGGAAAAATCGGTTGGACCTTCAAGGAAGGATTGGAGTGATCGTCTCGACGATGCTTTGTGGGCTTATAGGACCGCGTACAAGACACCGATAGGTATGTCTCCTTTTCGGTTAGTTTATGGCAAAGCATGTCACTTGCCGGTTGAGTTAGAGCATAAGGCATGGTGGGCAATTAAGGCTTTCAACATGAGCATAGATGATGCCGGTCTTCATAGGAAGCTTCAACTCAATGAACTTGAAGAAATTCGCAATGAAGCTTATGACGCCGCTTGGATATACAAGGTGAAAACAAAGGCTTACCATGATAAGATGATCCGGGGTAAAAAGTTTGAGGTTGGTCAAAAAGTTCTCCTATTCAATACTCGACTTCGACTCTTTCCGGGTAAGCTTCGTTCTCGATGGGTTGGACCTTTCATAATCACTAAAGTATTTTCACATGGAGCCATTGAGATTCTTAACCCGAGCACCAACAAAGAGTATAAGGTTAATGGGCATCGCTTGAAGCCGTACTATGATTCATTCCAAGATTGTGCCATTGCGTCCCAAACCTTTCATGATCCCGTGCCACCACCACCACACCTAGAGGCTGCCGGACCTGCAATTGCCGGCAGCATCACCATGAGACCGGACACGAAGGCGACACAGCTGGACACGCAGATTGCACCATACTCGGATACGCAGCCTTCTACAAGCACCGATTCGGACACCTCATGCAACGATCTTCTTATCGATCTTCTTCTTGCCGATTTGGAATGCTTTGGAGCACGATGAACACATGCAAACACGGTGAAAAGTCTAGGCTATGGACTATAAACACAAAGCGCTACTTGGGAGGCAACCCATGTCGATCAAAGAAAAGTGAAGGAGCCATCACCGAGAGTTTGAATTTTCTTAACCCTTCTATTTTTCTTTGATTTGTGATGATTTGTTGGTATATGTTAGTCGATTGCATGCTTAGGAAATTCATTGATATGGTTTTGTGCTTACATTGAGGACAATGTAATTTTCTAAGTGTGGGGTGGGGTAACGTATTCCGTTTTTATTTTTGCTTTTTGTGTGCTTAGTTTAGAAGAGAAAAATTCAGAAAATTGTTCCATAAAAATAGAGTGTTTAAATTTGTGTGTTTTTGAGTCTTAGGATGCCCCTAATATGTCAATGATGTTTTTCTCCTCTTTGCATACATAGATGATGGTTGTGCATACTTTTAAAATTGTGAGTTTCATGGATTTTGTGCATTGGTAGGAGCATGTAGGACTTGTTGATTAACGAAGCATGCATGTTTTAGCTAGTTTGTTTCCATAATAACCTATGTGAGCTTTAGAGCCAATTTGCTTTCTTCTTGAGCGATAAAAAGATAAAATTCAATAGATTCGTAGGAAGCATGAAACCTCATAATTCTTTGATTATTCGATGACTATGTGCCATAGCTTTTTAATGAACTCTAGTATGCTAGAACTTACTCTCGTTGATTTTCGAAACGTTTTTATCATAAAATACCTTGATTTTGAATGTGATTGAATAAAGATCTTTTAGGTTTACCACCATTGCCAAATAAAGCATGTGCCCTATTGGAGCCCGTCGTGGGACACCTTATTAAACCCCTTTGAGCCTATGTTGAGCCTTTTCTTTCATCACCCTTAAACACTTTCCATGAGCTTAGTATAGTTGTGCCTTTACCCTTGATCAATGTATTGGCAAGGCTTGAATTTTGAAGGCGTTTTTGCGTGAAGTGATGAAGAAGAACAAGTGTGGGGTAGACTTAGCCATGAATTTATGAAAAGTATGTATGCATGCCGTACCCTTAGAAAAAAAAAAAAAAAGAAGAAAAATGCTCGGATCAAAAGAGAGAAAAATGCCGAGAAAAAGAAAGAAAAAATATGAAAAAGAAGGGTACGACATAGGCAATGGAAAAGAAAAATTTTGTGTATGGCTATTGTCTAGATTTTTGTTGTAATGTTATGGGAAGAAAAGAATGAAGTATGGGTCCAACAAGATGAAATTTGACCCTTTCGGCGAGAAGACATAAGGAGATTCGAGCTTTGCTAAGGCCTTAGTGACGTTTTGAGCCTCCTTATCCAAATAGCGAATACCTCTTAGCCTAGCCCCATTACAACCTTATTATTGATCTTTTTCATGATTCTTAAGATGGTTAAATTTGATTGTGGAGATTATCTCAAGAGTAAGCATATGGTTTTGGTTCATTGGTGCATATAGTTATCATATGAGGTTTTTCCATTAAATTTCACAAAGTGTTTTCGTTTCTTTGATATATGCAAGTCACTCTTTGTAATTCATGATCTTTCGCTTGCATATACTTATGAGTGAATTACCATGCTTCGAGAGAAAAGAAGAGAGTATGCCTAGTGAGGAGGATTGGATTAGCTTTAACATGTCTACATGCTTACTTTTGTTCTTCTATGTTTTTATTGATGTTACATGTTCATGAAGCTCGGAATTTTCGTGCTTATCATCCTTATGCATTAACTTGAAAGCTATGTGTACATACGAGCCTGAGACAAATTGTTAGGGGCAATAGTTTGTTTTGAGTCTTAGTTTAAGTTAGTTTGCTAAGGGACTAGCAAAGTCTAAGTGTGGGGTAGTTGATAGGAGCACAATGTGCGACGATATTATATGCTTATACCCTCGTTTATGCTTTGTTTAACCCTTATTTGTCTAAGATAGAGTCATAATATAGTTAGTGTCAATTTTGGTAGAGTTTTGTGAAAAATGGTTAAGAATCCGAAAAATGACTAAGTTTGAGAAATCTGGAAAATATTGCAAAATGAGTCTTTTTCGTGATTTTGAGATGTGCAAAAGTATGATCTATCCTTGTCTGAATTCTATGAAATTTTGTGTGCTTAAAATTCATATGTTGAGGAATGCTGTGTTAAAATTTCAGATCATTCGGAGTTCGGGAAGTCACCCAAAACTTGGCTGCAAAACGGCAGTCCGAACATTCCAATCCAGGGGCTTCCAGGATTTTCCTGGGACTGTGTCCCAACTTCGAAAAATCATTCTCGACGACTTGCATGGAATTTGGCCGAGATATTTTATGGAGAGATGGTCCTATGTGTCTAGTTTATGTGAGACTTGGAATCGCATCAATCGGAGCTCCACGGAGGGAGATATGCCGGAATTACTGCAACAAGGTCAAATCTGCCGATTCCAGGAACCTACTGCCCCCTTTTTGTGTTTTCTGTTTTCTGTTTTTAATGGACCAAATGGTATACAAATGCATATGTGAAGATGGTCCAAGCTTTATGAAGGGAAGAGGAAGACACTAGGCCATGGCATTGAAGAAAAGCATGAAGAAACAAGTTCTCCTAGTCACACTAGGAGAAGCTGCCGATTCTGGCAGATTGCTGCCTCTGTGTGCTGCCGGCATTGTGGGGCATTTTCAGTGGATCAAGACCTATCAATTGAAGTCCAAGATCATACAAGAAGTCCATGAAGATGTGCAGCCCAAGCCTTGAAGAAAAATCAGAAAAAGAAAATCAAGAATGCAAATATTTATTCAACAAGGAAACATAAACCTAGTAGGAAAACCAAAACCTACCTTTTGCATTCTTGTGGCCGGCAGCCTCTCACCCCTATTCCTCTATATATAGCCATCTCTTATTCAGAAAAACATCATCTCATCTCTTGCAAAGCACTAGCCAAAACTCTACCAAATTTCCTACTCAAAGTTCTAAGCCGAAACCCTAGAAACACCAAGTCACCGATTCACCACCATACACCACCAATCACCACCGATCCCAATCCCTTACAACAGCCACTGCCGATCCTCTTCCACCACACCAAGACGAAGCTCTCCAAGGTTTCTAAAGTGTGATCCATCCCTATGACTTGTGTTTTTATTTTCGGTTTAGTCACATATTGTTGTTATAAAAATACTTTGTTTCGTTTGGTATTGTATGATGAACATGAATTATGATTTTATTTGGAATTTATGTGATGAATTTTACAATTTCTAATGCATGGATTTCGTATGTATGATAATTAGAACAATGATATTAGAAGCATGTTTAGGATTTAATTTGGTTAGACCTAAGGTGAGGGCTTATAATCGGTACTTAGTGTTGTCTTTGAACATAATCTAGGTATTAGGTTTAATTTGCTTGAGTTATAATGAACTAAGTAGACGTATGATCACTTTGATTTGTTGTGCTCACCTAGAGTGGTTAACCGTAGGACTTGCATGTTAAATAAGAAGATTGACGACCTTACTTGTTTACGTGTCTTCGGCTATAGACTTTTGTGCTTCAATGCTATTACTTGTATAAGGTAGCATAACCTTTAGGATCACCTCGCGAAAGCTCGATCTTAAAACAATAGAAAAAGTCTCACAACTAGGTAAAAATCGGAAACGTTCTGGTTGTAGGTTGAAACTAAGTTAGGTTTTGAACATGCTAAATACTTGTTTCTTACTTTCTTGCATGCAAATCTTTGTGTTAAATTGTGTTTTGTGTTATGTGATGCGTGAGAGATGATGATCAAACTTGTAAATATTAGATCTAGGATTTTATTTTCTGTTTTTATTATTGCCGAACCTAGCAATAGAGTTTGCTGCCGAATCACTTTATACCCCTATGTGTGTGACGTTTCTTGTATATATGTGAATATGTTTGTGTCTAACAATTTCATATTTCAGGTACCCTTAATCCCCGGCCTAGAACGATCCCTACTTGCTCATACTACTAACGATATTTTTGTAGGGTTATTATTGCATGCGAGCTTAGGCTCCCGTTCAATAGCTGCCGTCGTTCTGGTTGTCTTGACCGGGGTGCTGCTCCCGTGCAGCGACCGGGGTAGTGATGAGCACATGCTCATGTATGACCCGCTGGTCTTCTTGTGCATTCCTTTCCCGCCTCGCTTCCGAACTTTCTGCCATTTTTTTTCAGATAATACCTACGTGACTTTTATCTCTTTCCACAGACGATGCCAATTGTTTCTGCACAAACCCGTAGGCTTAGTAGAAATTGGTAGATCTAGATGTGATTCCCTCCTGCGAACCTGCTAACTAAGGGGAATACCGGGCGGGCCGGTCTTCTCCTCTCCGATGCCTAAGTTAGTACTGTTGGGATAAATAGATAACTTAAGCGGGAATGATAAGCAGTTCGGGAGATCAGTTACCTATTAATGAGGGTAGTTGAGGCCTTTATATAGGTGGTCGAGTGTGAGGTCTGGTCTTACTCTTCGATGTGGGACTGGTTTCCTTCTGTTCGTACATAAAAGGACAGCTCTGGTGGTCTGTTCGGCAGGCTGGAGACCCCGGTTCCCGGGCCCCTGGTCACAAGGTAGACTGCTGTGCCTCGGGTCCGGGTGCTGGTGATCCTGCTCCGGGCCTCAGTCCGGCCCCGGGCATGCTGGCTGCGGGTCTGTGGGCCTGTGTAGTTGATCGCCAATATGGCCAATGTTACTATCTAGTTGATGGGATCTACCCGAAATGGGGGAATTTTGTGAAGGCGATTAGAAATCCCATGACGCCAGAACAAGCTCATTTCACAAAGATGCAGGAGTCATTCAGAAAAGACGTGGAAAGGGCATTTGGAATACTTCAAGCTCATTTTGCAATTGTCAAAAGGCCAGCTCGTGGATGGGATAGGGAAGATCTTCAGTACATCATGATGACATGCATAATTTTACATAATATGATTGTTGAAGATAAGCGCGACGAAACTGGAGATGTTCATGAAGTCGATCCAGATGAGGTGCCAACAAGACCAAGGAGAGCAGAAATATATGACCACTACGAAGTTGATCATGGTGTTGATCGCGATCCTTCTGCACTTAGGCAATTCATGCAGCGTTACCAGCAGATTAGATGCCCAATTGTGCATAGAACCCTCCAAGAGGATTTGGTCAATCACCTTTGGAATGTGAAGCAGCAGGCAGAGTAGAACCATGTGTGAAGTATTTGTATTTTCATGCTTTTAATAAGTGGCATTGTGCCGATTGTGTGATGTTGTATGTTTGCTTTTATATTTATTGTATGTGTTTAAGATTTTAGTAATGCAGTGTTATTTATTTTGATGAATAAAAGTGAGATTAAATAAACCAATGTTTATTCATAATTATAATAGAAGCAAAAAGGTACAACAATATTTATTCATTATTATAATAGAAGCAACAAAGTACCACATATTTAGTTTCATCCCATCCAATTATTGTCGTTACCGGGTACATATTCATCCTCAAACTCATTGCCAAGAGGATTTGGTATGGGTATTGCATACGAAGCTTGTTGCTCCCTTTCAATAATCCTTGCTTGCTTGTTTTCCCAATAAGTCCTAACTGGGCCGGAGTATTTTGAAAGATCTACAGCCATTGTGGTTGCATCATCCGCACGCTGCATGAAAGTACTAAAATGAAGAGATAAAGTTAAAACAGCAAAGTAAAGAAGTGAAGAACAAGGATTTGTTAACAACAGTGAAAATCTCAAGGAGATAAAAACACTGCGAGACCTTTTGCGTAGTCCACACGAAATTCAGTAATAGCACGATAAGATACAAGAACACAAGTTGAGATATTGACACAATCTCTTTACAAGCACAGATCTGCTAACTTGATATACAACTTATATCAATCTATCAAAGCAACTGACAACCGATGATAAACGTTTGATTGTTCAAAAATCAAGCACACAAGTACTGATCAAGAACCTATATAGCTGCAGAACTATGCTGCACAAAAATAAAGAAAAGCAAGAAAATAAAAATCAATGCTTCTTCCTTCACTTGTATCTGTATTTATAGAGGACAGCTCCCCCTCAACTTCTGATGCACATTTTAGATCCAAACTTCTAGGCAATAATCTCGACAGCAGATTTGATAAGATCTGAAAAAAAGATATAGACAGATCTTGTTTCCTAGATAGATAGTTATCAATATAAAAGGTAAATCAAGATATGTTTCCAAACAGATAGTTATAAACCTTGTCAAAAGTTATTTTAATGAATACGCAAGCATTCCTAGATAGATCAGGAAACTTAGCAGGATTGTAGGAAAGGCCAATAAACCACTTACCTTCAATCTCCCCCTTTGGCCTTCCATACAATAAGTTTCTGATGACCTGCAAATCAAAAAATAACAAGAACAAGAAAGGAAAGCAGATAGGTATACAGTTTATCTAATATAGCTCAACTAAGAGATTGAACCTTCTTGGATCAATGATCATCCTTTCCAGAGAAGGTCAATTTTGAGTTATCAGTAAAACAAGAGAAAGAAAGAATAAACAAAAGATCCAAAATGTGCTTATGCAAATTACAACCAAGAATTGTCTTTAAGAAGAAAATAAACTAAACGTTTGCAAGGAAAACAAAAAATAAAAACGAACTGCACAGCAGTGAGCAGACTTCCATAACATCTTTAGCCAGAACAATTTGAAGGTCCAGGTCCAGCACCATCAGCAGCAATATCTCCCCCTTTGGATGGAAGGGCATAGGGGATATCTTCATAAGATCCATCAGCAAAGTGATACCGAACAGCACTGGTGCCATAGGATTTCTGAATACGCCAACGATGAAGATCTTGAGCTTCAGCAACAGAAGTGGTCCATGCACTGGCAGGAACAGCAGACCAATCAAACTCCTTGTCCTTCTCCTTGTTTGTAGCAGCACTGGCCTCATCAGCACGTTGACAGATGGCATCCCAGAGAGGATCACCAACATGCGATAAAGGAGCATTCCATCGTTCAGGAGAAGGGGACCTCTTGGAAGATGTGTCGAACTCAGAGGGATCCTGGCCAAGATGATGAAGTAAATGAGAAACCCTAGATGCAAGAGCATCAAAACTCTTGTGAAGAAGCTCAAACTGGTAATCCATTCGATGGAAGCGATCATCAAGCATATTGAATCTCTGAGCAAGATCGACAACATCATCTTCAACAGGAGCAGCAGGATGATCATCTTCAACACCTCGGAAACCGGCTTGCCTGATCATAATTTCACGTTCAGTAGGAGTCCACCGCCAGGAATCCTGATACACATAAACTCGTTTGTTGCTGGCCATAACTACACACTGAGCAAAGAAGTTAGAAGAAAGCAAGCAAATAGAGAATGAAGATAAATAGTAGAGAAGACAAGAATATATAGAGAAAACAAAGCGTCAAAACCCTAGTAAAGACTTCTAAGGAAACTGAGACGTTTCAGAAAAGTGAAACACGAATCAAGTGAAACATGCAATAAAGATCTCACAATAAATGAGGATATGAAGAGATTTGTTTCTCCGAGAAATCAGAAATCAGAGAGCGGAAGCAAAAAGATAAGCTCGAGACTGAGAGATCTTCTGCATAGCAAAGTCATCAAAAGATTACGTGAAAACAGGAAGAAAGATAGTTTCAGACGTCAGTACTGCAATGTACTCAATTAATCAGGATACGAAAAAACCTTAACATTAGTAAACCTAATCTCATGCATTGTGTTTGTGTGAGCAGCAACAAATACTGAGGCAACTGTAGTAACAATATTTCATAACATAACTCCCCCTTATAACATCTGGATCACAATTTTTTTATGTGAGCTTATGTAACAAGTTGTTCAAAGCAATACTCCCAAACCAGTTGGTCATAGGGTACTAGATATAACAAGGATATCACAAGGCTGACAACTCAAGCTTGTTCCACATACTTCCTCCAGATATCCAAACCATTCCTTTTTCTCCCCATAACCAAAATCATTCTTGAGTGACTTATGGCATGGTTACTTTGGGAATAGCCTGGACAGGTTGCCAAATATAAGGATTTTGAAGGGCAACTACAAGAACATACAGATTATTTTGTTCAACTACACCAGCCAGACAGTTTGAACCAGTGACATATGTAACAGCTGCAAAGTGCAAAGTTTTAATGCAAGAGACGAAATTTAAGAATGTAAAAGGGACGAATAGTAGATGATCCTGAGTAAGATACAGTACTGACAAATGAAAAAATTGTTATCCTGAGTCAAGTAAGTTTAGACAAACTAAGATCAGAGATCCTTGCTCAGATTTTTATTTAGTCATGAGCTTCATCTCAGGGTAGGAATTTCCATGATCCCTAGAGCATTCCTCAAAGTAACAAACCTATCAGTATCCAAAGGCTTTGTGAAAAGATCAGCTAATTGATGTTCCGAGGATACAAAACATAAAGTAAGAATTTTCTTTTCAACTAAGTCACGTATGAAATGAAACCGTAGATCTATATGCTTAGTTCTTGAATGTTGCACAGGGTTTTTTGAAATATTTATGGCACTTGTGTTATCACAAAATATTGACATTGTACCTTGCTTGATGCCATAGTCATCAAGCATATGTTTCATCCAGAGTAGCTGTGTACAGCAACTGCCAGCTGCTATATATTCTGCTTCAGCAGTAGAAAGTGAGATGCAGTTTTGCTTTTTGCTGTGCCAAGCAACAAGATTATTACCAACAAAGAAGCAAGCACCAGATGTGCTCTTTCTGTCCTTTAGATTTCCACCCCAGTCTGCATCAGAATAACCTGCAATCTCAACATTGGTGTTATTTGTATAAAAGATCCCACAGTTTATGGTGTTAGCAACATATCGGATTATTCTTTTTACAGCTTCAAGGTGTGATACTTTAGGATCGGCTTGAAAACGTGCACAAACACCAACACAGTAACAGAGATCAGGTCTGCTAGCAGTGAGGTATAACAAGCTACCAATCATGCTTCTGTAAAGAGTGTGATCAACAGGAATCCCATCCTTGTCTTCAGATAATTTTGTTGTTGTGCTCATGGGATTGAGCACTTTCTTCTTGGAGTCCAATCCAAATTTCTTGACAAGGTTTTCTGCATATTTAGACTGAGATAGGAACATGCCATTGTCAAGTTGAGAAACTTGCAGGCCAAGAAAAAATGTTAGTTCACCAACCATGGACATTTCAAATTCTTTCTCCATAACATGCTGAAAGTGTTTAGTAAGTTTGTCAGAGGTAGAGCCAAATACAATATCGTCTACATAAATTTGAGCAATGACAAAATCCTTACCATTGTGTTTTATGAAAAAAGTTTTATCAACAGACCCTCGTTTATAACCACTTTCCATTAAATGAGTTGAAAGACGATCATACCAAGCTCTAGGAGCTTGCTTGAGACCGTAGAGAGCCTTCTTTAACTTATAGACATGATTAGGATATTTTGAATCCACAAAGCCCTTAGGTTGCTCAACAAAAACTTCTTCCTCAAGAAGTCCATTTAAGAAAGCAGTTTTGACATCCATTTGGTATAGTTTAAAACAGAGATGACAAGCAATAGAAAGTAGAAGTCTTACAGACTCAAGACGAGCAACAGGAGCAAAGGTTTCGTCATAGTCAAGTCCTTCAATCTGTGAGTATCCCTGAGCAACAAGACGAGCTTTGTTTCTTGTGATGTTCCCCTTTTCATCGCTTTTGTTTCTAAAAATCCATTTGGTACCAACAACATTTCCGGATTCAGGTCTAGGAACCAAGTTCCACACATTGTGCCTTGTAAATTGGTTCAGCTCATCTTGCATAGCATTGATCCAGTCATCATCTTTCATAGCCTCATTAACAGTTTTCGGTTCCAAAGTGGAGACATAACCGAAAGTCTTAATAGTTTTTGTTACTTTCTTGTGTACTGCTATGAAAGTTAGAAACGCAAGATGATTCAAATCAGCATCAGTTGTGTTACCTTCCTTGTTTTTGGAACTAGCTCTAGTTCTTGTCATGATTCCATCAGACAGACTTCCAATAACATCATCTGTAGAGTGGTCTTTCTGAACCTGTCTGTATCCAGGTTGGATTTTTGTTTCAGCATCATAGATTGAATTATCAACATGGCTTGCTTCAGTTTGATCAGTACCAGTTTCAGCATCATTGACAGTTAAAGGAAAGATTTCTGGAGAGTCTGGAATTAGTCTTTCAAAGAAATCATCAACAGATACATTAATAGTTTCAATAATAATTTTTGTCTCTCTATTGTAGACCCTGAAGGCTCTAGAATTTAAAGAGTATCCAAGAAAAACACCATGATCACTACGTGATTCAAATTTTGTTAGATCTTTTCTATCTTTATAGATATAGCAAGGACTCCCAAATACATGAAAGTAGCTAATGTTAGGAATTTTACCTTTCCATAACTCATATGGGGTTTTACACTCACCTGCCCTTAGGAACACACGGTTGCTTGTATAACACGCAGTACTGACTGCTTCTGCCCAGAAGGAGGATTTTATACCTGCAAAATGAAGCATAACTCTTGCCATGTCTAACAGTACACGATTTTTTCTTTCAACCACTCCATTTTGCTGTGGGGTTATTGGAGCAGAATATTCATGAACTATACCATTTTTATTACAGAAATCATCAAAGTTCTTATTTTTGAACTCAGTTCCATTATCAGATCTGATTCGTGTAATTGAAAAACCAGAAGATTTCTTCTCATTTGAAATTTGAAGACTTAAGTTTAAAAAGGTTTCAAAAGTTTCACTTTTATCTTTTAAGAATAAAACCCATGTAAAGCGTGAGTAATCATCAACAACCACAAGAATGTAGCTTTTTCCTCCATAGCTTTCAGGAGTAGCAGGACCAACCAAATCCATGTGAAGCAGTTCAAGAATCTTTGAAGATGAAGTGGCATTAATAGCACGATGAGGGGATCTTGTCAGTTTACCAAGTTTACATCCTCTGCACACAGGGTTAGATTTAGCTGATAATTTAGGTAACCCCCGAACACACTGATTTGAGGAGAGTTTAACAAGATCTTGAAAGTTTACATGTCCCAACTTTCTGTGCCATAAAATTGTGTTGTCATCTGCAGCAGTAGAGATAAGACAGGATTGTAATTCAAAGTCTTTGTTAGCATATACATGATAACAGTTATCAGTTGCTCTTGTTCCTCCCATGATGCATCTATGATCAGTGTCAAGGACAACACATCTTTTCTTGTTAAACCACACATCTTCATGTTCATCACATAATTGACTAACACTCATAAGATTAGCAGTTAGTCCATCAACAAGATAAACATTTTTTAATAGAGGAATATTTGGTGTGCTTACACTGCCTTTTCCAAGGACTTTTGCTCGTCTTCCATCCCCAAAAGTGACACTACCACTTGTGAAATCATTATCACACTACTACAAAAAACTCAATACACAACGGTGCTGCACCGTTGTGTAAGTTCGGAAAAACCGTTGTATATCTCGAGCTTGTGTGATGAAACGTCCAACAACCAACTTATAATTTCTGTTGTACAACTTATATGCCATGCCATGGCTGGCTTGGCATTCGCTGCACTGACATGTCTAGTTCATACAACAGAATATACATACTTTTATGTTGTGTAAGTTTTAAACATACAACAGAATATTGCAATTTTATTCTGTTGTCTCATTCGCACAACAGATTTCATCTCCCACTTATTTAGTTGTCTGATTCAGACAACTGGTTTCGTTTCATATTTATTGAGTTGTATGATTCTACAAATCAAACAACAGATTTGAGGATTTTGTGACACAGGTTTGATGTGGCTTTTAGTCATATTGTACAACATATGATATTTTTACAGTTGTATGATTCAACAACCAGACAACAGAATTGAGCAGTTTGTGACACTGGTTTGATTCGGGTTTTGGTCATATTGTACAACACATAATGCTGTTATAGTGTTGTATAAGTTTCTATCACACAATTGATTTAAGCATTTGGTCATATGACCACTTTGAACCATTCTACATATCATTCAAGTGGCCGGAGCACACTAATGTACCACATAGATGCATAGAGCAAAAGCAAACTAAAACTTAACTAGCATTTCAGCTGAAACCATGAAAGGCACAAGCTGATATTGTTCAAAATTTGCTAGCAATAATCCGACGTACCTAGCTAGCATTTCAGCTGAAACCATGAAGGCACAAGCTGATATTGTTCAAAATTTGCTAGCAATAATCCTACGTACCTAGCTAGCATTTCAGCTGAAACATTATCCCAAAAAGTCATTCAAACACAAAGCAGCAGAAGTCATTCAAACACAAAGCAGCAGAAAGCAGCCGAAAACTAACAGTAAACTTCCCAGCCAATAATAAAGACATAGCCATACTAATCTGCGAGAAAGTGTTGCTGGGAATGTGCTTGATCCCGGCATCAGCCATCTGCTTCCAGATGGAAGACCTGAGATCAGCAGACACCTTTTTCAAATCTTCGGCACTACTCTTGCCATCCCAGAAAGATTCCAAGGCGAACTTGAGCTCTCTCTTGGGGCCCATACAGGGGTATCCAACAATGTGAGACGCCATTTCTCTGAAGGATCAGATCAAAATGAAACACATTAGTTTCCAGAACTAACCATTGATGTTGATTCCCTAATGAGAGGCCAATCAATCAAAATTTAAAACTACAGGAGCTTATACAAGTTCTTAAAACCCACAAGTAGGTGATTAGCAATCAGTCCCATAATAATAATAATCTAAATTCACAATAGAGTTACTGGGGATTGTCTTTATTTACGATATTATAACGAATCAGAGTAGACATATTTAACATATCTAACAATGAGCAACTATGAGAATTGTTCAATTCGTTCATATGATTGCAAAAGACTGACAGGTACTAGGCTGAAAGCATACAGAGAGGTTAGGCTTGGGTCAGAATATGTCCTAGCTAGTATTTTGTATCATACAATTTTTGCATCAGCACAAGTACAGCAGGCATTCTTCTTTGTTTCAGACTTTCATGTCAGTAAGGCAATAAAATCCTAATCAGAAACTGAACATGAGTCATCAATCTAATAGTACACAGAGCAAATCAACTCTATCAACTAGTCTTTGAGTCAAGCCTTACCAGTTCAATTCGCTCCACCTCCCCATAGTACTTACTGTGCTTACACAGAGCATAACATGATAGGGAATCCCATACGCATCCAATAGCAAATTTTCTGGCTGCAGCATATGACATAAAAATGAGTGTGATCATTAATTATCAATTTCCTCTAGTCATTTGTAATATCAATTTCTGCAAATGTCAAATACCTTCAGGTCCCTGTGATAGACGCCTCTGCTATGGCAGTAATCGACTGCATTAATAAGCTGTTGGAAATATCTACGTGCTTCATCTTCTCGCATCCGACCATTGTTTACCTTCAAAGCAAGTCTTTGTGAGAAGATATGCAAGCTCTACCAAATAACAGGAAAAAGACGTCCAAGTAGAAAAAATGAGCAGGCACAGTAACATCATACAATTAAAAATTGGAATAGTTAAATAGCATTCAGTACTTGAATGAGTTATTTGACTAGTAAGGCAGATAAGGGTCTAACACTGAACTATCAGAGACTTCAGGCACTCACAATTTTGTCAAAGAGCTCTCCCCCTGTAACAAACTCCATAACTATAAATATCTTTGTCTTGCTCCCCATGACCTGAAAATGCATAGGTTTATACATAAAGAGTGCATTGTAAGGAAATCAACTCCAAGAACAGCCAAAATGTTGCGCCGATTTTACTGAGTTCTATATGAAGTTGTCTTTTTCCCACAAGTAAACCCTTCTCAGCCCTCCGGCCAATTGCTCATCTTGCTTATTCATACCATCAACTATGTATGGTTTATAATAGTAGCAATTATGTCTACCAACCTTCTATGTTTTATATTGATTATCGTGCAAGATCAGGATTGAACCAGAATGAAGTGAACAGATATAATCATATTTGTCATTAGAATAATGACCATTTAAAATAGAGAGCTCATACTTGAGATAACCTGCAAGGTGGATATGGTGTGTGCAGGATTGTGCATAAGCGCAAATGAGAGAGAGAGAGAGAGAGAGACCTCATACAACTGAACAACATTTGGATGCTTAATCAGCTTCATTGTTGCAATCTCCCGTTTAATCTGTTACAACACATAGAACAGATCACGATTTAATCTCAACTTCTTATAGTATAATTGCACGACTTTTTTAAGTCTGTTCTGATCATTATAGATTGCTTTGCAGAGACCGATAGCCCCAAAGGTATAATGACAGTAAAATGATCCCAAAAGAATAAACATATACACTGAACCATCTAACACTCTCTTGGTACACAAAGATAGTAGGGAACTAAAATATGGCATCACCCTACAGAGTGTGAATCAAGTCCGGGAATTTTATCTGCCAAAAAAATTTATGGGAAAGCAGTTGAGAAATGATAACTGACTTGGCCCCAGTAAAGACGAATCCCGGGCAACTACATACTCTTGAGCTGAGAATTAAGTTCTGAACCAAAACTACATCTGAAAACCTTCTACTACACCCTTTAAAGTTGCAAAAAAAATGGAGCAGATGAGCACATCAAGTCATATTGAAAATCAAAGCTCATTATACAATACACAGAATTGCAGACAGACAACCTAGGAGAGTTGAGATCCGACCAGAATTGACCAGCCAGAGGATACAATCCATACCTCTTAAGAAGACACAAGATGCAGTTGCAGTAGCCCAAATCAATCGAACCCAAATTCCTGAATGATTGATTGAAGAGAAGAAGAGAACGACAGTTAGTGGAGGTGAGTTGAGAGCAATTTATACATATGCATGACGGACTGGAATAAATAATAAACAATATTAATAATTGGAAAAATAACTCATTGGGAAAGATTAGTATTTGACTAAATGTTCCTTCTCACCTGGGATCTTGGAGAAGCTCAACTCAACAGCCTCACAAGGTAGGACACGAGCTGAAATGAGACGAATTCTCTGTTGAGATTGCAAGAAACGCAGGATCCTATCAATCATGAAGAGGTAGAAGCTTGGAAGCATTATGCAAGCGTAGGAGAAGCCCACATGGAACACAAAGAACACAATGAAGACAATGTAGAGGTGATGAGTGTAGAAAAAGAGCTCAAAGATCTTGCGCCTTATACGAGGGAAGCTTGTAGCCCACATGGTTAATCCAGCCAGTAATGCCACTTCTCCAGCCACATTCGAAATTCCAATCTTCTCCCATTTGAGCATCTACAGCAGTAACACAAGATTGATTCTGAAGTTTAGAAATTAACTCAGATGACTTAGTTGCCAAGTTGAAGTAATTCATTTCTAATTTACCTGTGAAACTTGACTTGTGCAGGCCCAAAATATCATGTAGCATAAACCATGAGCTGTGAAGATAATCATGACAAGATGGCCGAGCCAGATATGATACTTGATACTTGCTTCTGATGTAAGGCCAACCAGCTGCAGAAACGAAGACCCTCTTGCCACCGGGAAGAAGAGAAAGGCTAGATCTGTGGTCAAAGCGAGGACTGATGACCCCACACTTGTTCAGCCTCCCATTGAGTTCAACCACAATCTTTCCAGATCTGTGGTCATCAACATACTCAAACTCACCAATATAACCTGCAGAATTCCAAACCCAATAATCATACAACCAAACAATACAAAACCCAACATTCACAAAGCCAAACAACTCCATAACCAATAATCACAAAATATCCAGCTTAACTCATCTAACCAAACAACTTCAGACCCAGTAATCAGACAAATAAGCAGTTCCAAACCCATTGACGCCGACGACCACCGTCTTGGCTTGAGCTCCGGTCATCTAGGTTTTCAATCCGGCGTCGTTTTTTGGCAGAAGGTTCAAAACGTGGGGAGGAGGGAGTGAAGCGTGGGGAGGGGCCGACGAAGGAGTGGGAGCGGTTGTGGATGACGAGTAACGGCGGCAGCACGGAGGAGTCGGTGGAGGCGGTTGGGGGGTCGAAAACGTCGTTGAAGTCGAAGTCTTGAGGCGGAGATGAGGAGGAGGAGGAGGGGATGGTGAGCTTTGAGGCGAGGAGGGAATGGAGGCTTTTGTTATTGGAGCTTTCTTTCTCTCGGGGCTAAGGGGACTTCAGCTTTGAGGCGAAGGGGACTTCATCGGTGGGGTGGGGTGGGGTGGGGACAGAGAGGTGTGGGGGGAAGAGAGGTGGTGTGGAGCGGAGGTCGAGGAGGTGGAGCGGAGGTGGGTTTGTGAGGGAGGTTTCGAGCAGGCGAGGTTTTGCTAATGAGAGAAAAAGAGAGACCAGGGACTTTTGTGAGGAGAGTCGAGAGGTTTTGCATCTTCGATAGTTGTTGAGAATGAGGCTCAGGCCGCTCAGCTGACCCATTAGGGTATTTTCCCACTCTCAACTCAAATCCTGGTTGATTTTTGGCTCAAATATTTTGGCAAAAGAGGAAAATTTGCCGCGGGCTTAAAATTTGGCAAGTTTGGCATGACCCTAGGTTTAACCTTCATACAACTGAAAACTTTTAAACTGTTGTACCAATTTCCTTTTCTTTACACTAGATATTTCATAGGTATAGTTCTTGTAGAAGTAACAAAACAATTGCACAACAGAATCAAAATAAACTGTTGTGAGAATTGTAGCACATGTATGTTTTTCAAAACCAAAAAACCATAGAGGCAACTTTCCCGCTTTCAGAAATGCTACCTCTGCCATTGGAGCCAAAATGAAAATGGGGCAATGACAAGCAAACCAACTCATACAACAAAACTACGATATTCTGTTGTACAAGTATTTGTCACTTTGCACTTGGTGACACCTAATGCAGGATGTGACATTATCACACAACACAAAACAATAACTATGTTGTCTGTCCATCTAGACCTTGCCCAAATTTGAGTTTCAATGTCGGAGGGAATTCTGCCGCCAAGATTTTCATTAATCATACAACAGAAAATGTGTCTCAGAGTTGTGTGACAAAATCTGGAACTTTTTTTTTCAGAATATGAAAAATGTGTACCATCATACAACACAAATTATTCACTTTAGGTCGTCTGAAACAGTTCAGTGATTCACACAACATGTAACTTTCAAAGTGTTGTCTGATTTGTGTTGTGTATTGAGTTTTTTGTAGTAGTGTCAAAACTAGTAAACCAATTTTTGTTACCTGTCATATGTTTAGAACAGCCGCTATCCATATACCACATATCTGGTTCTTTATCTGCAAGAGCTGTTAGAGCAACAAGGCATACAGCAACAGTTGGATCACTATCATTTTTATTGATATTTGCCATAAGACATATCAGATCAGGTGTATTATTAACAGCTTTAGAATCAGTTGTTTCTTTGGTGATAGTGATGTGCTCAGTGAGTTTATTTATCAAGGACATTTGTACATTCAACTGATTTTGCAAACCTTGAACATATGAGTGTTATCTGAAGAAGCATTTTTTACCAAGTTTGGACACATAGGTCTGATATGACCAGTTACACCACAATTATGACACGTAGGAGTAAACTTGATATTTTTCCTCATATCATGATTCATAGGTGAGTCAGACTTAGAAGAAATGATTTCAGCTTCTTTAGGAGCAGTAGAAGAAGTTGAGCAAGAAACAAGATTTTTATCCTCCACAGGTTTATTTGCTAAAATATTTGTAGCAGTATTGATGAACCCAAGACCAGACATGTCATTATAGGTTCTAGTATTAGAAAGCAGTTCATCAACAGCCTTAGAGCTCAACTGAAACTTGTTTAATTTTGTGTTAGCATTTTCAAGTTTATCTTGCAGAGAATCGATATCAGCATAAAGAAGATTATTTTGAGTAACATATTTCTTAACCTGATTTTTTAGATCCATGATCTCAGTGATGTAATCAAGATCCTGCTTGGGAGATGAGGACTTAAGATGATGCAGTTCTTTGTTCAATTTTTGTCTTTCTGAATCCCAGCATAGTTGATCTTTCTTGTATTTCAGCTCTAAGTTGTCTTTTTCTTGAGTAAGTAGAATGACTTGAGATTCTAGCTGCAAAACTTTCTCACTCATACACTCAGACATAGAACACAATTTAGAATACATGTTATCAAGGTCAACATTATCAAAGTCAACATATTGGTCAGATAAACAAGCATCATCTTCATCCGAAAGATCAGAATTATAAGAAGCAACAAAAGCAATATTTTTTTCTTCTTTGTCGTCTTCATCATCACTCCAGGAGCTCTTCAAGGCCTTTTTTTCTTTTTCTCTGTATTTATTGTTTCCACAGTCATTTGCAATATGACCTATTCCACCACATTCAAAGCATTTGGGTCTAGAAAAGGATTTCTTTTGATCAGACCTACCAAACTTTGAAGTTTTATCAGCAGATGAGTTAAATTTATTTTCAGAAGAAGAAGAAGACTTTCCCCTAGAAGCATTTTTCAGATTTAAAATTTTTCTAAATTCTTTTGTTAAAAGGGCATAATCTGCTGCAGAATAATTTTCTTCCTTCTTATCAGATTTTTGAGAGACTTTAAAAGCAATATTTTTCGGTTTCTTTTGAAGTTTAGAATTTAATTCCTGCTCATGAGTTTTGAGATTACCAACAAGCTCATTCAAGGAATAAGTGTCAACATCTTGAACCTCATGAATTGAGGTAACTTTTTGAGCAAATCTGTCCGGAAGTGCCCTGAGAAATTTCTTTACAAGTTCATCTGAAGGAATTGGTTTTTGTAAGCCTTGGCACTTTCCAGCAATGAGAGTAAGTCGTTTGTGAAAACTGTCTATAGTCTCATTCTCATCCATCTGCATAAGTTCAAACTCACGAGAAAGTAAGTGTAGTTTTTGTGCACGAACCTTTTTACTTCCTTCAAAGACTGTTTTTAGAGCTTCCCAGGCTTCTTTTGATGTTTCACAGTGCATGACATGAACTCTTTCATTTTTTGAAAGAGCCAGATTTAATGCATTGCGAGCTTTATGTTCAGCTTCTCCTAGAGCTTTTTCTTTTTCATCCCATTCATTTATGGGTTTGGGAATTTGTTTCGTTGAATCCTCATCATCATCTTTTGTAGGATGAGACCAACCAGTTTTTATGCAATGCCAAGATCTAGCATCCATGGCATGAATGTAGGTTTTCATCATGCATTTCCAATCATTAAAATCATCCGAATCAAACGGAGGAGGAGCATTGACACTAGATCTCTCCATTTACAAGATCGAAAAGAGCAGTAAAGAGCTCTACTTAGGCTCTGATACCAATTGAAAGTACTAAAATGAAGAGATAAAGTTAAAACAGCAAAGTAAAGAAGTGAAGAACAAGGATTTGTTAACAACAGTGAAAATCTCAAGGAGATAAAAACACTGCGAGACCTTTTGCGTAGTCCACACGAAATTCAGTAATAGCACGATAAGATACAAGAACACAAGTTGAGATATTGACACAATCTCTTTACAAGCACAGATCTGCTAACTTGATATACAACTTATATCAATCTATCAAAGCAACTGACAACCGATGATAAACGTTTGATTGTTCAAAAATCAAGCACACAAGTACTGATCAAGAACCTATATAGCTGCAGAACTATGCTGCACAAAAATAAAGAAAAGCAAGAAAATAAAAATCAATGCTTCTTCCTTCACTTGTATCTGTATTTATAGAGGACAGCTCCCCCTCAACTTCTGATGCACATTTTAGATCCAAACTTCTAGGCAATAATCTCGACAGCAGATTTGATAAGATCTGAAAAAAAGATATAGACAGATCTTGTTTCCTAGATAGATAGTTATCAATATAAAAGGTAAATCAAGATATGTTTCCAAACAGATAGTTATAAACCTTGTCAAAAGTTATTTTAATGAATACGCAAGCATTCCTAGATAGATCAGGAAACTTAGCAGGATTGTAGGAAAGGCCAATAAACCACTTACCTTCACTGCATTTCTAGTTTAGCTTCCTCTCAAAGTTGTAGCCTATGTTCGAGATCACGCTCTCCAAGGTCTGCAATTCTCTTCATTTGAGTTAAGAGTTGAGATGTGTCATCTTGCCTGCACTTTTTCTTAGCTGCTCTTTGAGCTTTTTGGCCTGGAGGGCGTGCATGCACAGTTGAAGAGCTTTGGCTGACTTCAACGGGAGTACCTTCTTCGCCCAAGTTAATAGGTGTCGGACCACTACTACTACCTTCTTCACCCAAGGACGGAGCATTGCTAAACTTTTCCGTATCCATCAATATTGTCCAACAATGCACAAATTTAAATTCCTTCCTTTTACTCAAAGTGAGAAAAACCGACTTAGCTTGTAATTCCTATATGCACATATAATTTAAAATATATTAAAGTCACATATATGAACCTATTGATTAAGCAACAAAGTAAATATTAATTGTAAAACTACACTTAAACGAAACATGAGATCAATATTCATATTTATGCACATTAATATTAAATAAAAACAAAATTAGTTTTAACAAAAACTTATATATAAAACAAATTACCAAGTCAGTGGCATTTTCACCACTTGCGTGGGCGGCCGCCGCAAAGGTAAGAGCTTGACGCCACCTTGTGCAAGCCGGTCTAATCTTTCTCCAACGAGCTTCACACCCTCCTCCCGACCTAACACCCGAACCGACGGGCTTGCAAGTTTCGTACACTTCCCATATACGATCCCATAGTTTTTTCTTCTCTTGATTGGTAGCCTTGTCTCCATCTTCACCAATGGCAACCACTGCCATACACAACGCTACATCTTCGGGCTTTTTCCAAGCTTCTCCTCTAACTTTGGTGGTGGCCATTTTTGAAAGAAAAAAAAATTGAAAACTAGTTAGATGAAGAACAATTGTGAAAATAAAGACTTTGCAAGGAGATGAGAGAAGATTTGGGGTGTAAAACTATGAAGAAAATGAGAGGTATTTATAGATTTTTACAATTTTACTGTTCCAACGGGCAAATTATTTTTTCTATATTTTTCATTATTTTTTTCTATTTATTTTTTGTTTTTAAGCTATTTTTCTATTTTTCCTTTTTTTTCTTGTTATCCAATGGCTCTTTTTTAAACCCAGAAGAATCTGGGCCGTTGGATGAAAGAAGCCCACAACGGCCAACAGAAGATGCGCTGACGCCAGCAAGCTTACGTCACGGGCGCGTCGTCCTCTCCCGCAGCTTGTCGTCGTCTAGCGCACGTGGGCTGCTCCGCAAGGGTGACGCGCGTCGCTGAGATTTCTGTCTGCTCTTAGCTGTGATGCGTGTCCAACCAGCACAGTAATGGGTTTCCTCCTTCAAAAGCTTCCAGATTTGGGTCAGGTTTGGAGAAGGAACCCAAATTTGGGTATGGGTTTTCATGGTTGGAGATGAATTTTTTTTGGGTATGGGTTTATAAGCCCTTGTTGGAGATGCCCTAAGTGAAAACTCTATGCCTTTGGGACTTGATGGAAATATAGACTTAAAAGAGCTTGACAAGATGTGGGTTTCTGGAAAGTTGATATATAGGGATATATATCACTGTTTTGTTTTTATCCAAAGACCTCGCTACGGCATTCAGCTAAGCTAGCTGATTAATCTCTGGTATGCTATGCTGTAGTATGTCTGGTTGTTATGAGATCAAGTAAAGAAGATATCAATGTCCCCTCTCCTGGAGTCCTGGGGTTTTGAGTTTGCTTCGGCACCTTTCTTCCTGGTTATCTCAGTCTGACCTCAAGGGGCCTTTTGGGTCTTTTCCAATTTTGGTTGAGACCAGTTACCTTCTTCGGTGCAGGCTTATTCTAACAGTGACATTCATCTAACAGCCATCGGGTTTCGGCAGTGATTAGATATTGATGTAGCCCTATACTGCGGTGAGTCCTTGTGTAAATTGCTTATATTGTCATTTTCATTTAGTGGACCTATATATGTTACATCTCAGCACCGATGAGTCGTTCTCAGAGTGAGTTAGAGAGGTTTATCTGTGGTATCATATCGATCTATAGCCATTGTAAAATTACCTCGAGAAATCATTACCGGTTTCTCTTCTTGTTCCTTCTCCATCTCGTAGATTTTTCACCACCTTCAAACCAAAAAAAAAAATCTTCTACCTTTTGCTGTTTTACTATGAATTTTAGAAACATACTTTATTTACCATAAATCCAATTTTATCAACGAATAAGAGGTGAGTAAACGTACTTGTAGACTTCTTGCATGTAAATCTTAACGGACCTTCATCGATCACACTCTAGGTCATGAAAGTGACCTGCGTGAACCTTAAATAGGCTGTAAATAATGGGTGACACTCGGCCACTACTGTGTAACTATATATGCTCCTAGCCTAGTCTTAGTCACTAGTCCTTTTGTTTTTTTTTAACAAAATTAAAAATCTTAGTCTAGGTCTTTCTCCTAACAAAAGGAAAAATACATTACCACATATATACTTCACGCACATTTTAAATTAATGCAGATTAAGACTGTATTGTACTGCATGTGTTGCTGGTGTCTTTAAATCTGAAATGAACTAAGCTTTTTTGTTTGCCATGGAGTCCCTCAGACTTGATACTCACTATTGAAGGTCTCAGATATTTTGAAGATGGTGAGAAAACCAAGCTGTGAAAAGGAAGGAGTCAACAGAGGAGCATGGTCTAGAATGGAAGATCAAGTCCTCTTCGATTACGTTCGAACATATGGAGAAGGGTCATGGAAAAAACTTCCTCAAAAAGCCGGCTTGAATCGGTGCGGGAAGAGTTGTAGACTTGTAGACTAAGATGGAAGAATTATCTTAGGCCTGATATCAAGAGAGGCAACATTTCTGCTGAAGAAGAAGATCTCATTATCAGACTGCATAAGCTTTTGGGAAACAGGTATGCATCAGCTTAATATCTACACAATATATTTTAGGTTTAACATGTATTTCATAGTTCTCCTCTTCGCTAGACATGCACAATACTATTTGAAGGTATTAGTGTGTATTTACACTATTGAGCACTGATGTAGGTATATACCACTAACCTTTAATTTTTTACGTGTTAAATATATGTGGAGCTGTGTTTAGGCGGTCTCTGATTGCTGGGAGATTGCCCGGCCGTACAGACAACGAAATCAAGAACCATTGGAGCACGATTTTAAGAAAGAAATCATCTTCATTGGATCAAAATGACGACGGCAAAGCTAGTAGTCCGAAAGAATACACAGAGAAAACGGAGCAGCGAGTATCAGCTGAGTCTCAAAAAAATAAGGTGGAGGTTATTCGAACAAAAGCAGTTAAGTGCAGCAAGGTTTTCATTCCATCACATGTACAGTTAGTACAGAGAGATACTTCTAGAGTAACTATTACTGCTGGTCCGGAGTATACTACTGAGGAGCAGCAGGGTTCTTCTGGTCTTCTAATGGATTTCGACATCAATGACCTTCTCATATCAGAAATGCTTGAAAGTAGTACAGAATTAATCCTGCAACCCCTAGGAAATGAATGCTACGAAGATCAATATTTATTGGTGGATGATGGAGTCAAGCTCAAGGATTTGTTCAGGGTCGAAGAAAGTTCAGAAAATTTGATGGCTATTACTCAAGACTACACATTTCAACCAAATATTGATGGTGAAGATGTCGACCTCAATGCACTTTCCTCCTTTCTGAATTTAACGTACAGATGATCCATGAGGATTACTACTGGATCATTGGGTGATTAAGCTGATCAAACCACAGCTTCAATATTACGACATTTTGTCAAATTCAGTGAAGCAGTCCAATAAGAAATTTGAGGTTTACTCATGTGGTAGTTAACTTGGATCGATTACTTTATATGTGTCTGCTTAATTACAAATAAAATGTCTTCTTTTGGCCTAGCCTGGATACCATGGAGATGTACCGCATAATGTCGTTGAAGAAAATGTTGAAGTTCACTTCAATGACATGGTAGATGATGATTATGCTCAGTATGAAAGGCTTCTAAGGGAGTCTCAAACCCCATTGTATGAAGGGATTGAAGAAACTGTATTAAGTGTCATATTACATGCAATGGAAATTAAAGTTGAAAATGGATAGTCGGATACGAGTATTGATAAATTGTGTGGATGGTTGCATAAGTTATTTAAAATACATAATTTCCCTGTGAGTTATTCGAGAATTAAAAATATCATGAAGGATCTTTCCCTTGGATATGAAAAAATTCATGTTTGTGAGTTCAACTGTTACCTATTCAGCGGGGCTGCAAATAAAACTCGTAGGACTTGTCTAGTATGTGGTGCTCAAAGATATAAGCCAAATACGGATGACATTCCAAAAAAGGTAATATGGTATTTCCCTCTCACTCCAAGGTTGAAACGCCTATTTATGTGTCCACACACAGCAAAGCATATGCGATGGCATAAGGAGAGGCGACTAGATGAAAGTACCTTCCGGCACCCATCTGATGGAGAATCATGGCAACATTTTAACAGGACATTTTCAGGTTTCGACGACATTAAGGAAAGAAATGTGCGGCTTGGAGTGGCAACTGATGGTTTTAGTCTATTTGGAACAATGACAACCCAGCATAGTACATGGCCCGTGGTTGTGATGTCATTTAATATATACCCCCCTAATATGTGTATGAGGAAGGAATATAATATGCTGGCCGTGTTGATTCCTGGCCCTAAATCTCCAGGAAAGTGCCTTAGTGTACTCATTCGTCCATTAATCGATGAGCTCAAAGATTTATGGGAAAAAGGAGTCTCTACTTTTGACAGAGTCGACAATGATGTATTCACGATGAAGGTAGCGGTGATGTGTACTATAAGTGACTTTCCTGGTTTAGGGATGCTTGCGGACTCAACAGTGAAAGGGTACAAGATATGTCCAATTTGTCTAGATGAGCTTACGGCGGAGCATATTTGTGGGAGAATTGTTTATGAAGGGCATCAGAAATGGCTCGACGAGAATTCACCAATGCGATCCAGTTTGGCATTTAACGGGAAGCGGGAGTGGGGAAAGGGACCAGCTCATAAGAACGGAGATGAAATTTTGGAGGAAATTAGGTCACACATTTACGCCACTCTTAGCCAGCATCCGGATTTTCATGTCCCTTATAATGCAAACAACAGACAATGTTGTACCCACGAGAGCATATTCTGGATGCTTCCCTATTGGTCATCGTTGTTACACCAGTACTATTTAGATGTCATGCACATTGAAAAGAACGTGGGTGACAATATCATTGCCACCATTCTTGCAATTGAAGGGAAGACCAAGGATGGTCCAAGGGCTCGCGAAGCTTTGGAGAAGAGGGGAATACGCAAAAGCCAGTGGTGTTCGGAAGCTGAAAGAGGATGGGAAAGGTTTCTCATGCACCATTTTTAGTTGAAGAGGATCGTCGTGAAGAAGTATTCGAATGGTTTCGCGGTGTTAGGTATCCACTTGGCTATGCGGGAAGTTTGAGAAATAAGGTGAAACTAACCGAGAAAAAGTTTTATGGATTAAAGACGCATGATTGCCATGTCCTGCTTCAACGTCTTCTTCCAGTGGTTATCCGAGGATTTTTGCCAAATAACGTCGTGAAGCCATTGATAGCATTGTCAAATTGGTTTCAGAAATTATGTGTCAGGGAGTTGAAGAAGGCAGATGTCCAACAGATGAAAGATGAGATAGTGATCATTCTCTGCAATTTGGAGTTGATTTTTCCTCCACATTTCTTCACCTCTATGGTTCATCTCATGGTTCACCTTCCCGAACAAGTTATGCTTACAGCCCCAGTACATTTTACATGGATGTATCCGACGGAAAGGTATATGCACTAACCAAATATGTTTCTTTTGTTCAAACTAAATTTAAACTAACTTTATATATGCACTAATCATATTCATCATTTTATAGGCAATTAGGTGATTATAAACAGTCAATGAGTAATACACGTTACCCAGATGGGCTGGGAGTATTGCAGAAATGTACATATCATGGGAGTCAGTGACGTACTGTAAGTCTTATCTGTAATTGGAAGATGTTGAACAGCCCAATCCCCCAATATGGAATATTAGTTGTGTTTAACAGCTCAATCCCTCAATATGGAATATTAGTTAGTTCAGCCGTTTATTATAGATACCATCGGAAATATCAGGTTAACAGAGGAGCAAACGGCTGAGGCTCACTGGCAAATTTTGATGGATACAAAAGAGGCTCAAGATTACGTGGACACTCATTTGCAGATGTACACAGCGAAACATGGTGACGATTACGACGAGCGTCTCATGAGGAGGAGTTTCCATCAATGCTTCTTAAGATATGTACGAAAATTGAATTTGTTTTTCTTGTACAGCGATCCTAAACCCTAAATAGTATAACACTAACACTATTTTTTTTCAGGCAACCCGTCGGCATGATGCTCAACACCTTAATTTTAACAGGACAATATGGTCATTGGCTCAAGGTCCGCAATTCACCAGGATTTATAAGGCGTGCTATGTGAACGGTATCAAGTATGTCTCATTCGATAGAGATCAAAGGCTCGTGACTCAAAATAGTGGGGTGATGTTAAGCACGAAAGTTGGAAAAATGTCCTAACACTTCTATGACCATCTTGACTATGTAGTCGGAGTATGTTATCCAGACAATTTGTCAGTCGTGTTGATCAAAGTAATATGACACAACACCACTGACGATGATGAAGCTGAAGAAATTGACAATGTCTAGGTAGATCATGGTATGATATCAGTGGATACAAATACTAGTTAGTATGAGAATTCACCATTTTGTCTTGATATCAAGCCAAAACAAGTTTTCTACTTAGACGATCCTGTGGCAGGTGGTACTTGGAAGGTGGTGCAAAAAATGTCGCACCGAAATATATACAGTGCCGAAGTACTGGCAACACAAGATAGAAGGCCTCCTTCAGGGAATCAAATCCCAGAGCCTTACCAAGAGGACACACTTAGTTCAATGTAATTTTACCATATTGATGCATTTAATCTCCAACTCAATTTAGAAGTACACGAAGGGAATGAAGAATTCGATGTGGAAGAGGAAGATGAAGATGGTAAATTCGATGAGGAATTGGAAGATGAAGACGATGAATTCGATGAGGAAGAGGAGGATGAATACTACTAGTTATTATTTCATATGTTGTAATATGATGATGATGACATATATATATATATATATATATATATATATACACTTCATGTTCCAATTTCGAACAATATTTAAAATCTAAACATTAAAATGTAAAGACACCTAATCTGTTAAATACGTCTGAAGCGACCAATTTTGACCAATATTTGTCGCTTCAAAGTTAAAACGACCAATTTTGATCAAAACGCGTCGCTTCATATTATATGCAGCGACGAACTTAGACCTCACTTGGTTACCCTGTAAGTTAAAAATTCGTCGCTTCATTTTAATATGAAGCGACGAAGTTGGTCATCACTTGGTTACCCTGTGTGTTTCAAATTCGTCGCTTCAGATAATTTTAAGCGACGAAGTTGGACCTCACTTGGTTATCCTGTGACTTTCAACTTCGTCGCTTCAGTTAATATGAAGCGACGAGTTTGGAATTATCGTCGCTGACTTAAATACCAAGCGACGAGTATTGGCAAAGTGCGTCGCTTCTGTCAGATCAAATATGAACAGAGTCGACGCTCTTCTTCTTTATTTGCGCGAGAGCCTTACTGTTCTTCCTTCTTCCAAACGCAATTCTCTGTTAAAATTTTAAAAACCCAATCCCCCATTCGATTATGCCCCGAAACCCTTAAATCATCAACCCTAAACTGAAATCCTCAACCCCTAATCTCTTTGTTCACCATAACCTATGAGTTTCACCCCTAAATTCAAAACCCCCAAACCAGAAATTCCAAACCCTAATCTCTCGATTCATCAATGGCACCAGGTTCTAGTGCCCAAAAGAGGAAGAAGGAGCTCGAGGCGAGAAGGGAGAGGAAGGCGACAGAAGTTGCCGAACGATTGGCGGCCGCGGTGGCGAATGCGGCGGCGACAGGGGAGCCGGTGCATGCAAACCCTAGAGAAGAGGCGGTCGGCAAGTTGGTGGCGCCACCGGTGGAGCCAGAGCTGCCGCTGTGGAAGGGCACAGCGATGTCGGTCCTCCGTTAAGCATTCGGACCAAGAGGGGTCCTAAGGAGCCGGGTAAGCCTAAAACAAAAGACAATCTTCTACTTTTTCTGCTGAATTAGTTTGCAAACGTAACAGATATTGCAATTAGTCATGATAGTACTTAATTAGTAGCTCACAAACTTACTTGTATTCTTTGTATTTGGTTGGGGAGCTTCGATCTGGAGGGTTTTAATTGGCTGAAGGTTTTATTTGGCTTTGTATTGGTAATGAGAACTTCACCACTAAATTGAATAGTAACCCAAAAGAGATTTTCTTTTTTATGGGAAAGGAATAACATGTATTGGGGAGTTGGCCTTGAAACCGGTCTTGATTTGATCATAATGATTTGCCTAGAATATGTAGGATTTCTGTAAACTGAATAGGTGTGAGTGAAGCGAAAGTTTCATCACAGGAAGATACTTTTATGCACTATGTAGTGGCTTCTTGTGTTATAACTTATAAGTACATGGCATTAGTGAGAAAATTGAATGCTTTCTATACCATCGATGGTTCTTTCAGCAGCTATGTTCATTTTCATCTTTAGTACTGAAAACTATCCTCTTACTCATACCCTTGCCTTAAGTTCTTTGTGATTCTTCTATACATTTGGAGATACTGCTGATGCCTACTACTATAAGCATTTAGAATTTGTTCAAGGTCCCTGCAATCTGAAACCATTAAAGCACAAAAAGAAAAAAGACCGTACTTTATACTTCTTGCTGGTAGCAGGGTCATTTCTGTATTGATGATAACATAAGAAATATTGAACTGTTGAATTGGTCTCAAACTAATAGTTGATTTCAACTTCTCAGAATTTGTGGGTTAACTTAGACTTAATTATAATAGCTTTTAGGAACAATTTTGAAAAGGAATATAGGGGCTGACTTAGACACTTACACTTAATTATGCAGCTTATACTTGTTTCTTTCCTTGGTCTTCTTTTCATATGGCTGTACTCATTAGTATATATGCTGAATTGGTTGTTGCTTCCTATACTGCTTCCCTTACTATATATTGAGTTTGCTATATATTTGAAGCTATCTGCTGAATTGATTTAGCTATATATTGGCAGAGGTTGTTGATATGTCAACGGGGAAGAATGTGACGGGGCCCCCTGAGAAGCTTGGCATTGTGACGGGCACAAAACTGCGTATTTGAAGATGATGAACAACCACCAGCCTCTGAAAGTTGAGTACGCGGAAGAACACAAGGATCCTAAAGAATTGAAGTGGAGAACTTTGATGTCTCGAGACATCGGGAGCGTCGTCCGGAGCAAAGTTCCTATGCTTGCGCCTTCATTTACTGAGCTGGCTGAGGAGCACCGAGATGCACTGAGCACTTATATGGAGGTAAAAGTTCTATTTTTGAATAATTTCTGAATTTTTTATTTATTAAAATAATATTGAAATATGATATTCTATTTCTAATGCATTTTTTTGAATTGTTTTTTTCCAGATGTTCTATGACCTCCCTCCCACCGAGACAGGCATGTGGAAATACATCGACGAGACCGCTGCAAAGATCTATAAGGATTGGAAGTACGACTGCCATACTCACTACGTCGAAGTATCAAAGGCGACGCCTGCAGATAGAGTTCATCCACCGATCTGAGCAGTGGGAGTATCTCAAAGTCCACTTTGAGGACGGCGATTATAAGGTAATGAATATTAATGTATAGGTTCTCGCATTTCATATAACAATTTCTGCCAATTTTGATATGAAATATGTTAATTATATATTTGTATTTTGTTTTGCAGGCGATGTGTCCCGGAACGCCGCTAACCAAAACAAGAGAAAGGAAAAGGGGTATGCAATCAACCACCACTCCGGCACCACTCCCTACAGCTACCGGGTCGCTGCAAACAAGCAGAAAGGGCATCTAATGCCTATCCTCCAAACAGTCTGTGATGTGTATCAATCATCACAGAATGCGCAGGAGAAAGTGGTGAGTGACGACGAGTTAGATGCAAGAGTTTGGTTTTTAGCTTATGATTTTAATTTTTTTGAATTAAAAACTATACTAACACAAACCTATTGGATAATATTTTTTGCAGGCAGCAGTGAAGAGGAAGATGGATGAGCTCTGTGCTAGCCGAGTGAGTGATGAAGCGGGCGGCAGTCAAGTGATGGGCCCCGTTACTGTCGAAGAGCAAATGATTGTAGTCGAGAAGGAGCTGGGTGGGAAGCCAGGGACGAGGGTCCGAGGTATGTAGAAATCATAACAATAACAGTTTTGATTTTAGATACGAAATAGTTTTTAATTTGAATATTTTTTTGTGTTTTACCATTTTTGCAGGACTAGGAGGTGTATTAAGACGCCCGACAAAACCAATAGGCTGTGCACGCGTGTCCCGCAACGATTCGGTTGTTGAGAATTAGAGGAGCGAACTCGCAGCCGCCAATGAACATAGCATAATCAAGGAAGAACAAAGCAGAATCAGGGAAGAAGAGATGATGCAACGTATGGCAAGGATGGAGGCTGCCTTCAACAAATTCATGTCGGCCCAAGCCAATCCGTGTGTCAATGTCTTCGCCGCAAACCCTCCGACACTCGCCGATAAATCATCCTGTGCTTCGTTAGGTATCGCCGACGATAACATTGATTAGGACCATTTCATTAGTTTGTAATTTGAACATATTGTAGTTTTCAATGAAATCTATGTATTTATAGTGTTTGTGTTATGTTGGATATGTGATTTGAATGAAATGTATGTTGGATATGTGATTTGAATGAAATGCAGATTCTAGATGTGAATGAAACCAGACCAGGATTCTCTTTTCCTTCTCTGTAACAAACAATGAAGCGACGAACATTGATCATTGTTCGTCGCTTAGATTTGAATGCGATGACCAAAGTTCGTCGCTTCCTTTTTATCATCTCATATTTTCTCCTATTAAACATGAAATGAAGAGACAACTTTTGAATCAAAGTTTGTCGCTAAAAACATGAGGCTACAGCCCAAACTTCGTCGCATAGAATTCCAAGAGACGAGTCAAAATTGGTCGCTGCAGATTGTAAGCGACGAGTCAAAATTGGTCGCCACAGATGGTAAGCGATGAGTCAAAATTGGTCGCAAAAGATGGTATGCGACGAGTCAAAAGTCGTCGCTCTTTTTGAGCGACGAAGTTTGTTTTCGTCGCTTGAAATATCGAGACGACGACTTTTGAATCATTATTTGTCGCTTGGAATCGAAGCGACGAATCTGAAGCAAAGATCTCGAAGCGATGACTTGTTGTCTGTAGGGCGTTGAAGAGTCGTCGCTTCGGTTGTGACCCACACTAGTGAACAGTCATGGACTCTTATATTAGGTTTAAGATGACTGTAAAAAGAATCATAATTGTAGGACACTTATATTAAATTTTAGAATTTAATTTTAATTAAACACTTAAAAATTTATCATTAGTTATTATTATATCTAAGACTAGGTATAGTTACCGTTTATTTTAGTAAAGATCGATGATCATTTATTAAAATAGCACAAGCTAGAATGATACAAGTGGGAAGCAAAATACCAAGAAAATGAATTGGACCATTACACGTAAAGAAATTCGCCGCATCTAAATAACGGTGCTTCCATGAACACAGTTAAATTCCTCAACGCAGGTCCGACTTTCCCATGAGCGCTTCCCCCACCAAGTTCCATTTGGTGAAAAATGCTAGTCCAACTGGTAAATAGGTTAATGGTACTTCAGGGGGTGATTTTGAGGAAAGCAGGACCCTTCTAGCTAGTTGATTAAAGTAGTTTGAAATGGCTCCGAATCCCTCTTCGATCTCCTTGAAGAGACTCAAAATAACCCCTAACAAATCCTTTGAGAGATTCATCAATCAGGTTCACCACCTCACATAACTCGATCATGAATCTTCTCCTAGGTTAGATGATAAGTTGCTGACTGCTAGCTGCGGCAAACCAAAACAAATTTCCTTTGATAGTAGCAATGTTCTAAAAGTCGCCGCCTAGGGCCGACTGGTCGCTAGACGTTACCTTACCGCCACGATTTTGAGAAAATCGGCTTGGAATAAATCGGCCACCTAGTAGGCCTAGGCGGGTTAGACCTAAAAAAAAATTAATATAAAAACGCAAAACAAACAAAACCTAATTTAGAAAGCCGTCCTTAGTCGATCTCGAAGTTTGACACTCTCAAATCTCCCCACCTCTCTCCTCTCGGATATTGTAATGGTTATTTTGAGTGTTTTCTTTATTTTTAGTCATAATAATACATTTTAAAATTGATTTATATTAATTTTATTCTTATAAAAATAAAAATAAATGCAAAAATTAAAAACTGACTAGTAGCCAACTAGTCGACTAGGCGCTAGTCGCCAACCTTCCGCCTGACTAGCGGTTGGCGACTTTTAGAAAATATAATTGGAGAGTAGCCGATTATATTTGTGATTTCAACCGTAGTCTCATGTTCAATACACGCGCTACTCTGGAAGCTCTTGGTAAAGTACCAAGAAGAGAATGCCGAAGATTAAAAATATATATACGTGCATGCAGTAAATATATGTATATATATATATATATATATATATATATATATATATGAACAAAATTACCAAAGATTGTGTTGAAAATTTTTAACATTTTAACATGAAGAGATCAAATATATTAGTTTTTGAACTAAAATTTTCTACTGTCGCCTTAAAAAAAAATGTTGCAGTGTTGAGGATAATATGACACTTTAAAATTAGTACCCGATAAAAGTGCTCGAGAAGAAGCCATTGCATGTTTCCAAATAAAACATGTGAGTGCCTCATTACGTGATATATATATGGCTTGGGCACGCATTTGCTCTTCAATTTTTGTTGTGGTTTGGCATTTTGACTGTCTACACAAATCTCCCTGTAGCATAATTATTTTCCTTGAACCATAATAAGCTATCTAGCTAATAAATTATATGCAACAGATTGATATCAACAGTACGTTGGTCAACTTGGTGTTGCTGGCTTTGTAATTCGAGATCGACTCCTTCGGTAATCCTATGGCGGCGGATGCCCGTTGTGTTGAATATTCCTCTAATGTCCCTTTGGTGGAATGTAATGCTTTAAAAGATAGGTTGTTGGCTGCTAAAAGACTTGACTACAAGAAGCTGCTAGCTAGTCGAAGGTCACTCCCTTCTAGTTATTAAGTTTGTGCAGGAAACTATGACTACTCCTTAATCAAGTCTGTTGTTAGAGATGTTCGACATCTATCTCTTTCTTTCGATGACATTTTCTTCTCTCGTACCTTTCGGGAGGCCAACTTCTTGGCAGGTACTTTGGCGACTGTGGACCACTCCGTTCCCCTCTCTTTTGTTAGATACTGTGTTTGATGGTTGCCCTAGAGGCACCTTCTTGTCATTTTCCTTTTCTGCTAAAAAAAAATAAAATAAAACCACAAAAAAAAAAAAACAGTACGTACGTTGGTCTAAAATTTCTTAATAAAAACAAAACGTACATGCAGTTGGTCCAACGTTGGATGCACGTTAACGTTGTAGTGTTAATGAGGGATGCCGGATGCATGTATCACCGACGGTTCATAGATGGATGGAGATGGCTCAAACATAAGTGGACCGAAATACATATATAGTTGATATTAATTGAGCCCTAGCCAGGTAGAATATTAGAGACTTAGCGTTGCTGGTATTGGGGAATACGAATGTGAAATATACCAACCAATTAAATTAATGGGGACAGTGGTCACTACAGTGGTCACAAGTCATCATCTACTTGAAAGCTTCTGTTCTTTGTCTTCTGTGATATTTCCATCAATGTGGGAAAAAAAATCTTAAACGCAGATATATTCAACATTTATATAATTTGTAATTTGTTGTAGAATAATCGGAATTGGTCTACTCATTTCATTGATAATCCCATTTATATAGGGTGAGTATTACAACGATAATAGGAAATACATTAATGACAATAATGCCTACATAATTATCTATCGTCAGTTACATTGACGAAGACACATAATACGTTTTTCCTTCAACACTCTCCCTTGTGCCGAGTCAGAAATAAAATGGTCCATGTGGTGTTGCCTCATTAAAAACCTTGTCAAGTAACAAAAACCCAATGAGAGAAAATAAAACTTTGGTCGAAGGACAAAAAGAGCGCAACGCACCTATTACATTTGAAAACAACATGTATGTGCTAGACTCCCCCTGATGTCTGCACCTCCCCCTGATTTTTACATTAATCATGGGTTTCTCCCTGATTCTTTCATTTGATCAAGGGAGCTTCAGTAATATTAGCATAGTTATGCATTTTCACATGTTTTTCCAAATATGATTTTGAGCAATGATTTAGTCACTAAATCTTGCCACATCGTCCTCAGATCCAACTCGATTTTTTTTTATCTTGAGGATAAGGTTGTTCATGAACCGAACACATAGGTTCATATTGAACATCAGGTTCACTCGTGGTATGACATTCATTTATCAAAATAGTCATAACAACGTCTAGAGTATGGATGAACAAATAAGAAATTTGAAATTTGATCTGTAATAACAGATTTTCTTATTTCACCTTTAATGCGTTTTTCTTTACGCATAGTTAACTATGACGTGGATAATTTATTTATCATGTCACATTCTATGTAGAGATTGAATCAGCCCAAATCTTTCATATCTTTAAGTATTTGAAAGAACCATTTGCGTTGCATGGGCGCAGAGCTAAACATAGCTTTACAAATTCTCATCGAATGAGAGGTCGAGTCTTACATATTGTGTTTAAGTACAATAATGCGTGATTGCACTTGTATAGGAATTTCATTTCCCACACTTCTTCATCATCTTCCATTAGATGATAAATGGATCTATTGTTAAAGTAAAGACTTCGACTGATCATGGGAGTATATGTAGGCCTCACTTTATTCTTTAGAGTGTCTAAGCCGATTGATGGATGGTCACCATCATTACAGTCCTTGAGTTCCATTTCAAGACTGTGTATTCCCAAAATCTTTTTCATTCTCAACTTAGGATTTACAATACATTGAGTTTCTCTTATTTCATTTAGAGCTCATGTATATCCATAATGAAAACGCAAGGGCATAATTCGTACACTTCTTCTTCGGCCCGGTTCACCCTCTCCTAATTGAACGAGAAAAAAAAAATTAATATTCTAACAAATATATAATTAAGTAAAATTAATAATTAAAATTTTAAAATCGTAATCAACGACTTACGAGCTGTTCTGGATAAGCATTCTTAAACGTCTCCACGTACGGGTTGCTATCAGGATGATCTCTAAGCGCCTCCTCCTAATATTGTGCAAATGGCCTAGAACCACCATGATGGGGGATTGTGTTACGGCGGCGGTTCGCAGAGTTTATCCGAGACCGTTCCTTCAAACAAATAATAAAATATTAAAAAAATGCATAAAAAAATATTAGTGTAATAATTATAAAATAATTAAACTAATAATTAAAATTTTAACAAAATAAACATTTATAGTTAAGTTTAGTATTTACCTGCATAAGTGGGTTGTTGAAGTCTACTGTCTTCAACCAACGCCACTCGTACTCCCTGAACATGAACTCTCTTGGAATACCCATACGACCATGGTTGTCGTATTCGTTAAAGTGGGTACGGAGCTCGTTCTTCCACTCTTTGAACCTACGGAAAAAACAAAAGTGCATTAGAAATATTATTAATATCATAAAATATTTCAAATTATAAGATGAGGAATTCCCAACGTACCTCGAGTTTTGCATCGCGTCCGCCCAATCCTGTTTGTGTTCGGCAATCTCGAAGTATGTCTGAAAGATAATATTTTATTAGTTTTACAATTATAACAATACCGAAAATTATTAAATATTACGATAAAGAAATTAAATTTTTTAAATTACTCACCGACGCCACGTTGTTGACCTCCCTCTTGATCTCTCCCGGCACATCAGCCCACCGTGTCCACAACATAGGGACTCTATCCCTAATCAGTGCCCCCACGCAACCCGCGTAATCGCGGCGTTTTTTCCCCTGAACCTCCTGATTAGGGGGTTCGTTGATCTGGATCCTCCCCCTGCTCTCAACAGTTCTCTTGAGCGTGTCAAAACATATGACACCTCTCGTATTCCTCGTTGAACTGCTAGCGGCTGTCCCTATCACATAAACGACGATTGATTAATAAAATTAAATATTAGTGCGTTAATTTTAATAAAACATTTAATTAATAAAATCAAATGTTACCTGAAATGGATGACCCGTCTGTCGACTTTCCTTTTCTCCTCGCCGAAATCAGGAGCTCAGGTCTCTCAAATGGCTCCTGATGGTATGTCTCCGCAACACTCACGTACTGAGGCATATCCGGCCATATGGGCACACCACGAAAGTCGACCTCGGGTATCACAGGAATGTTGTACGGGAGGTAGAGCTGATTTGGAAAAGTAGGCCCCTCAGTCGAGTCAGCAGTAGACGTCGCCGGACTCGTCATCGGTTCCCGATGAACCTCAGGCATATGGACCTGAGGAACGTCTGGAGCTATCTCGTCCTGAAATAGCTGCCTACTGAACCTCGGAGCATCTGGCTCGAGAGGGGGACGTGAACTACCCCACGGCCGCCCCGCCTGGAGAAGGGTCTGGTGCCGAGAACTCACACTCCTCCGCGGCTGGGATGAATCCACAGTCCTCCGCGGCTGGGATGAATTCACACTCCTCTGCGGCTGGCTGGTGGTCCTCTCAAGCTAGCTAAGGGTCCTGTCGGAGTCTGCGGAACCGACAGAACTTCCAGAACCCCTATATCTGGAAGAACGACGGCCTCCGAATAACTGTCTGAGTGCATCGGGCATTTGTAGCTTTAGGCATTAATACATTAATTAATATTAAATTATATTACATTAAATAACAAATTCTAATTAATATAATAACCAATAATACTAACATATTTTAAAACATACTAACAAATTAATTTTTCAATTTTAACTAATTTTAAATAATACAAACCATTAACATAAATATAACCATTTATATAATTAGGCTACCAATTTATACGTATAAATTATACAATTATACATAAATTATACAATTAAAATAAATTTTAAAAAAATTACCTAAATTAACATAAATACCTAAATTAACAATTATATCTAAATTAACATAAATACCTAAATTATATCTTAAAAAATTACCTAAATTAACATAAATACCTAAATTATACCTAAATTAACAATTATATCTAAATTAACATAAATACCTAAATTATACCTTAAAAAATTACCTAAATTATACCTAAATTAACAATTATATCTAAATTAACATAAATACCTAAATTATACCTTAAAAAATTACCTAAATTATACCTAAATTAACAATTATATCTAAATTAACATAAATACCTAAATTATACCTTAAAAAATTACCTAAATTAACATAAATACCTAAATTATACCTAAATTAACATAAATACCTAAATTATATACCTAAATTATAAAATTAAAATAAATTGAAAAAAAAATGGTAATTGCCATCGGATCTGTTTTGGCGGAGGAGGAGGAGGAGAAGGAGAAGGAGAAGGAGGAGGAGGAGGTTGGATGGAGGTGGAGGGGAAGGAACGGCGCCGATTTGAGGAGGAGGAGGACGAGCAATGGTCTTGGAGGAGACGCACGGCCGATTTGAGGAGCGGAGGAGGAGTTTTTGCGGATTTAGGGTTGAAAAAGTCGGGCTGCTACGTTTTTCTGATTTTATAGCAGAAAGAATAGACGACGAATTAAAAGATTTCGTCGGCTATTCTTTGAATGTCGTCGGCTATTCTATGAACATCGTCGGCTATACTTTGGAAGATCAGCAGTCGTCTGATCTGAGCCATCCAACGGCGGACAATAAAAAGGCGCGGATCGCAAGAGTTTAGCCGACGAAAATTATATTTTGTCGGCTAAACTTAAAGCATAGCCGACGATTTAAAATATTTCGTCGGCTATGATTTGGAAAATCAGCAGCCGTTGGATCTGAGCCATCCAACGGCGGACAATAAAAAGGCGCGGATCGCAAGAGTTTAGCCGACGACATATAATTTTCGTCGACTAAAATGTTGGTCAAACCAGTAAGTCAAACCTCTAAACGCTTAAAAACATAAATTAGTCTAGTTAAACGACGGTTTCTGGCCTCACCTTCAACATATAATAGTTTCAAATCAATGAGACGCAACTAATCGTATAAAAATTTTACAAAATTGATTTAACGAACGTCAGGCTATCCATAGGAAAACGGAAGTAAAAAATAGTTAACTGCAACATTCGGCACACAGAGTTTATCGGAATCTTGTCATTTTTCAACCGTAGACGTATTTCATTATTTCGGTCATCTATTATTTCACAACATTTTTGCATTTGAAGAGTCTACGTATAGTAACTATTTGAAACTATACATTCACTTAAACACTTAGTAAACAAGTTAAGGAACATTAGTGCATATGTTCTGATTTTGAATCTAAAAGTTTATAAAATCTATTCCAACCGTCAGATATCACCGTTAAGATTAAATACATGTGTGGAAAAAAATCCAACTTCAGCTGACAACGTTAAAGGCTCGATCGGAACGGTCAACCGGGTGAGTCAAACCTCTAAACGCTTAGAAATGGTAATTGGCCTGTCTAAATGACATTTTTTTGCCTGACCTTCAACAGATAATAGTTTCAAATCGATGAGATGCAACTAATTGTATAAAAAATTTTCTCAAAATATTTACCGAAGGTAACACTACCATTAGGGAAACGAAGGAATAAAACCTTTGACCGCATCTTTCGCCACACAGATTTTATCAGAATCTTGTTATTTTTCAACCGTAGACGTATTTCATTATTTCGGACATATCTTATTTCACAACATTTTTGCATTTGAAGGATGAAGCAATGGTTTTCGCATTGGAATTTGGTCATTTTTTGTTTTTTTTTTTTAAATCATAGCCGACGACTACGAGTCTCTCGTCGGCTATTCTTTTGTCTTTTCCTGTCTAAAATAAAATATGTATTTTCCAATATAGTTATAGCCGAAGAAATAATGAATTTTTCGTCGGTTATTATTACTATAGCCGACGAAATAACGTGTTTTTCGTCGGCCATTATATGAAAAAGGTAAAAAAAATCAGTAGGTTTACACCTCTCGTATTCCTATTTCCTGTTCATATATAACTTAAATTGAACATCAAGAAAACAGAAACCCAGCAGTCAACATATTTCAAATTTTTTTTAAGGGGTTTGGAACCCAGCCTAGCTGGGAGGCTCATCCCCACGCCCGTTCATTAGAAATTTTGAGATTACAAATGAAAGGATTACATCATCTAAATTACTTAATCCGGCGGATTGTAATCGGAATCATCGGATGAGTCTTCTTCGGTTTCTGAATTGCTCGATAGGGGTAATCTATGTCTTTCCTCACCACTAGAGTCCTCGTTAGTTTCTTCATTTGGATCAACATCAACAAGCAGTGGCTCTTCACGTCGAATTCGCACCGGCGTGTCTAGGCGAATAAAAGAGGAGTCAGGAATACCGTTTGCGTTGGGCTCTTGATACGCGGTGCCACCTTCCTCGTTCTCTTCAGCCACTCCAAGTGTAGACGCCCGGTAAATGTTAAGATGGTGGATAGTGTTGACTACTTTCCACGGGTCACCCTTTTTTCGAGATCATCAAGATAAAACACTTGTTTCACCCATGTGGCTAAAACGAACGGGTCATCCTCATACCATGATGTACTAGTGTTCACAGAACTTATGCCGTATTGATCGATTTTCATGCTCTGCGGCCGTGTGTCAAACCATCTACACTTGAAAAGGTGCACTTTCATGCTTTCCCCATAATTCAGTTCCACAACTGAATGGAGAACACCGTAATAGTCAACTCCATCATCCCCACCAAGTGCCATAACCCCTGAATTTTGTGTTTTCAGTCTGACGTCTCTCTCTTCACATCGAAATAACACACCATTCACCTTGCACGTCGCATAAACTTTTGAATAGACCGGCTTCATCGCCAGAAGTCGGAGTTCGTGCGACCAATTTGGGTGATTATCATTTTTAATAAGGTCCATCTGCAACCATCAGAATCAACTATAAATATGAATAATTATACACGATAATATATAAATACGTATAGAATAATGTTAAAGTTACGTGCCCAGCGGCCGAAATACTCTGCGAATGTCCGGTTGTGGTAATCGAGATCACCTCCTACTTGTTCACAGTTTAGATGCATGTTCTTCCAAAACTGAACTTCTAAACAGTTAATTAGTAACCACCAATGTGCAATGGCTACCTCATAATCTTTCAACTTGTAGGAAATTGGCATATTTCCACCGAGTACAACATCGTCGGAGAGTATGGAAAGATTGAACTGTGAAGGTACATCTTCCGGTATGCTTTCCTGTAACGCTCCTAAATACAGCTTCATGTAGGTGATGCACTCGTGCGCAATATATGCCTCAGCTATACATCTTTCAGGTGCGGATCTGTTTTGGATAAAATTACCGTATTGTCCAAGTTGCCTATAAATGATGTTTTTAAAGTGTTATGATAATACATTAATACTAAATCACATATATTGATGAGGAAATTAACATAAGGTCTAAAATACGTACCTTTCCATCAGATACATCCAAGTGAAGTGCACAGGACCAGTAAGCAACAACTGCCGAGGAAGATGAATCATGAGGTGAGGCATGATGTCGAAAAAATTTGGAGGAAATATCATCTCAAATTTACACATGATATGAACGATGTCTTGTTGCATTTCCCGGAGGTCAGATTTTCTCACTTCCCGTGTGCATACCTTCTGGAAAAATCTTACCAACGCTACTAAAGGCTCCACAACGTGACGGGGAAGGAACGGTAGAATGAAAACAGGGAAGAGACGTTGTAGCAGGATATGATTGTCATGACTTTTCAACCCGTAAAGATTGTTGAATTGTCTGTTCACACACTTGGCTATATTTCCAGCAAAGCCTGAAGGATACTTGGCCCGACTTATCCAATGGAAAATTTCTGATTTATGCTCAGACTTGACGGTGTAAGGAGCTTGAGGCATTTTTCTCTTCCCTTGTTTCAACCATAGTTGTTTTCTGATATTCATGTTTTGCAGATCAGTGCGAGCCTTAGGACCGTCTTTCGTCTTCCCCTCCAAGTTCAGCGTTGTGTCCACCACACTTTCAGAAATATTTTTTTCTATGTGTGATGGAGGTGTTATCCAAGCACAAAATACCTGCAAAACAACTACATACAAATAATACCCTTCTTGTGTCGAGTGTAGTATTGACAAGTAGGGATCGTTCTATCCGGGGAAATCAAGGGCTTTCAATCACATAAAGTATTGCACAAAAAGGGGGTATCGATTTTTATGTATAATTATCTACTGAATTTTTACTAAATTTATAAATCCTAAATTATATATTTACATATGATCAACATCTTCCACACAATTACCAAACACAAATCTCATTATACATGCAATAAAATTAAAACAAGTAATAGGGGCAGCAGCAAATAACGAATTCAAAATCAACTAAGCTCCAATTTAATCAGGGCCAACGCAGCTTATCCTAATTATTCAAGACATCATAAGTATTTAGAACCCACAACGCGTGTAATCCTAAACATGGTACTAATCGGTTTAATAACACAACGCGTAGAAATTAAACACAAATAGCACATAAGCACATATTGTCGAATTGGAACATGTTAGCAAGTATGGCGTCACTCATCTCACATCGACATGTAAATTGTCATAATTACTCTAGCCCTTAGATAAATACATATTAAAATCCACAACGCGTGAGATCCAACATATATTAAATCGGCATATGAATTCAACACCTAGATAACACTCATGGCCTTTCGAATGTATCTAGACATCTCCTTCGGTTGCACACGAATTATGAAAATAAACCTAATTAAATCAAGAATATAAGCTAAAGCTACTGCCCATAACACAAATTTAATTAAATAGCATGCATAATTCGGCAATCATATACAAAATTCCCAAACATTTATAACAAAGATCCGAAGATCCCATATATAATTATCAATACCAAAAATAAATCCAGAAATTAAAACATATTTCATAGACAAAAGTATGTTTAAATACAAATAATCAAAAACCAAATAAATACAATCCATGTTACAACCTTATGAAGATTCGGCAAGGATTGGTGAAGGATGAATTTTGGTGAATGATGAAGGTGAAATTCGGCAAAGGATTCTTGGTACAATTTCTGAAATTAAATGGGCAGAGGTTCGGCAAGGTTTTTGAGGGGAAGAGAAGATGATTTTCTGTGCAAAAGCCTTGGTATTTATAGAGGAAGTAACCTAGAGAAGCCAGCCACAAACCAAAACCGAATTGGTTTAGGTTTCCTTGATTTTCTGAATTCGGCAGAATGACCTCCGTGCATTGATTACGTCATAACTCTCTCTAGAAAATAGCTATTGAGGTGATTCCAGTTGGGTTGGAAACTAGACTCCCGTAGCTTTCTATCCATATAAGGCTCGAATTCTGATTCATTGTCAGCTGTCCGGGAGAGTCCGTGGAAGTTGAGAGACGTGCACAGGAATTTTCCCGAAATTAATCAGGATTTGTTGCGATTTTCTTCCTCTATTTTCTGCCGAAAATTCCCAAGATAATGGCTGAATAATTGAGCAATATCTCTTTAGGTTTTCCATGAATTAATTCAGCCAAAAATCTTGCACAAAGGATGGAATTCAGTCCACATTCGTAAGCCAAATCCATGTAGAACTTGGTTTAGGTTTTCTTCTTTCGGCAGACTTGACCTTCGTGCATTCAAACCGGCATAACTTTTTACTCAGACCTCCGATTGATGATTTCCAAGTCCCAGAGAAACTAGACTCGTAGAGCTTTCCAACGGCGTATGGCACGTTCTCTGGTTCCAAGCGATGTGTCCCACAGAAATTCCGGAATTCAGGACACAGTCCCAGGAAAATCCTGGTAGTCCCTGGATTGGTTTGCTCAAACTGCCAAGTTGCAGCCTTCATTTGGGCGACTTCCCGAACTCCGATTGATCTGAAATTTTGACACAATATACTTTAGCTTGCCAATTATATGCATACCAAATTTCATCAAATTTGGAAAAGGATAGATTAGTGTAGCACGAGCCTCAATATCACGAAAACAACATAAATTTCACTTTTTTGCTCAGATTTCTATACTTAGTCATTTTTAGCTCAGTTTATTCACCAACACTTGCCAACGACTCCAACATGACTCAATGACTCTATATTACAACAATAAGGGATAAGAAATGCATAAATGGGGATAAAAACATATTAAGAACGTCGCATTTTATGCTCCTATCAACTACCCCACACTTAGCCTTTGCTAGTCCCTTAGCAAAACAAATAAAAAGACTCAACACTACAGCCCCTAAAATGATTGTCTCAGGATCTTTACACACATAGCTTTCAAGTTAAGCATTCAATGTAAGTACAATAATCCCAAGCGTCATAGACATGTATCATAGCATGAACAAGTAAGAAACGAAAATCACAAGCAATGACATGTTATGTTGATTCATCCTCCTCACTAGGCATACTCTCTTCTTTTCACTCATGATATGGCAATTCACTCATAGTATATGCAAGAGAACAGATTGTAAGGCAACAAATAGCTCGCATATTTCATCAAATAAAAGCACTTTGTGAATCAATTTTCTGGAAAAACTTCATGCAACAACTATGTGCACAAATGAACCAAAGCCATAAGCTCAACTCTTGACAAAAATCTCCACAAATCAAAGTTCACCAATTATTCGAATCATGAGAGATCTTACATGGGAAAATAGTGGGGCTAGGCATAAGGAATTCGCATTTAGAATAGTGGTGAGAAAATGTCACCAAGACTTAGCAAAGCTCAATACTCCTTATGACTTCACTCAAAAGGGCCAAGTTTCAACTTGTTGGGCCCAAACTTCATTCTTTTCTTCCCCATAACATAGTGAATATGAACAAAGGTCAAGTATGATAATAATAGACCTTCAATTGTAAAACAAACTCCAAATTCACCACAAGATCTCAATCCAAGCATTTCTATTTTTCTTTTCATTTGCCGAAACTTTTTCTTTTTATTTTTTTTTATTTTCGGCACAAATTTTTTCTTTTATTTTCTGTCCGAATTTTCTTTTTATTTTCGGCAATCATGGTTTTTCATGCTTTTGGATTGGATCACCCCACACTTACTTCAAATCATCACTTCAAATAACAAATTCCAATTAAACTTTACCAAGTCTTGACAACAATGGTTAGGATAAACTGTTCTAAGCTCAAGGAAAGTGTATCATGGTGATGCAATAAATGGCTCAATGTCGGCTCAAGGGGGTTAAAACTAAGGAGTCCCACGATGGGCACAAATTAGGCATAAGCTTTATTTGGCATTGGTGGTAATCCTAACAAGATCATCTCAATCATATTCAAAATCAAGGCATGTTATGAATAATAGTCTCAAAAATCGTCAAAAGTGAGTTCTAGCATTCTAGAGTTCATTAAAATCTATGACACATAGTCATTGAATAATCAAAGAATGATGAAGTTTTGAAAAATTCTGCCCATTTTTATCACTCATGAAGGAAAGTATATGGCAATCAAAGCTCACAAAGGTTATTATGGAACAAAATCAACACAACATACATGCTTATTACACAAATAAATCCAAGTCTCAAATGTTCATACCAATCACAAAGTCCATGAAACTCACAATTATTTTCAAGATTATACGAAACCATCATCTATGTATTAAAGATATAATCATCATAGACTATTTAGGGGCACTTAAGACTCAAAAACAAAAACAAAAGCAACGAAAATTTTTAATTTTTCTGATTTTTTATTTTCTTTTCTTTTATGACTCTAAACAAAAAACTTAAAACAAAAACAAACATGTGAAATATGTATCCCTACCCCACACTTAGAAAATTACATTGTCCTCAATGTACACAAAAATTATGTAGTAATTTCCAAGCATTTGATAATTCACAAGTTCCACATTTATACAATTCAACCAAAAAGAGTTTAGGGATTTAGAAAATTCAAACTCTCGTAGACGGCTCCTTCACAATTTTGGTTGAAATGGGTTGCCTCCCATGCAGCGCTTAATGTTTATAGTCTACTCAGCCTAGACTCTTCTTCATATCATCAGGATCTTGATGCGTCTCAGAATTGTATCTCCTCAATGGTGTGCTCCTCAAAAGGTTCGTAGTAAGGCTTAAGTCGATGACCATTCACCTTGAACGCTTTTCCTGTTTCAATACTTTGAATTTCTATTGCACCATGAGAAAAAACATTAGTAACAATATAGGGACCAGCCCAACGAGAACGCAATTTTCCAGGAAATAATCTAAGACGAGAATGATATAACAAGACTTTTTGACCAATATGAAACTTTTTGCCTCTTATCATCTTGTCATGAACAAATTTCGTCTTCTCCTTGTAAATCCACGCAGCATCATATGCATCATTTCTGATTTCCTCAAGCTCGCTCAGCTGCAATTTCCTGTGAAGTCCAGCCTTGTCAAGCTCCATGTTGAATTGCTTGACCGCCCACCATGCTCTATGCTCCAACTCTACTGGAAGATGGCATGCCTTGCCATATGTAAGCCGAAATGGAGACATCCCAATGGGTGTCTTGTATGCCGTTCTGTAAGCCCAAAGTGCATCATCAAGTCTATCGCTCCAATCTTTCCTTGATGGGCCCACAGTTTTCTCCAATATGCTCTTAATCTCTCTGTTGGACACTTCTGCCATTCCGCTTGTCTGAGGATGCTAAGGTGTGGATACCTTATGGGTGACTCCATATCTTCTAAGTAAAGCCTCTATTGTTCTGTTGCAGAAATGAGAACCTCCATCGCTTATAAGCACACGAGGTACTCCAAACCTGGAAAATATGTTAGTTCTCAAGAAACCTGCAACAACTTTAGAATCATTAGTCCTTGTGGCTTTCGCCTCCACCCATTTTGACACATAATCAACAGCCAACAAGATATAAAGAAAGCCCTTAGATGAAGGAAAAGGACCCATAAAATCTATACCCCATACATCAAAAATTTCAACAAATATCATAGTAGTAAGGGGCATTTGGTCTCTCTTACCAATGTTACCTGTCCGTTGGCACCTATCACATGTCATACAAAATGTGTATGCATCCTTGAAAATCGTTGGCCAATAAAAACCGCTTTCTAATACCTTGAGGGCTGTCCTCTTAGCTCCAAAGTGTCCTCCACACGCCTCATTGTGGCAAAATGCAAGGATCGGCCTATGCTCCTCTTGTGGCACACAACGTCTAATCACTTGATCATTACAAGTCCTCCACAAATATGGGTCGTCCCATATGTAGTGTCTTGCATTCTTTTTAATCCTCGTCTTGGCTGCCTGCAAACATGTACTTGGAAAAGTTTTAGTAACTAAATAACTGACAATGTCTGCATACCAAGGTTCTTTTGTGTCCACTCGAAAAAGCTGCTCATCTGGGAAAGTTTCCTGAAGTGGCAACGTTTCCTCCTCTCTCACAATTCTGCTCAAGTGATCCGCCACAACATTTTCGCTCCCCTTCTTGTCCTTGATCTCGATGTCAAACTCTTGGAGTAAGAGAATCCATCGAATCAAGCGTGGCTTAGCATCTTTCTTCTTCATCAAATATCTTAAGGCTGCATGATCAGAATACACAATCACTTTAGAATTCAATAGATATGAACGAAATTTTTCTAAAGCAAATATCACAGCCAACAGTTCTTTCTCAGTTGTAGAGTAATTTAATAGAGCGTCATTAAGTGTGCGCGAAGCATAATAAATGGCATTTGGCTTCTTCTCTTTTCTCTGTCCAAGCACCGCTCCAACTGCATAGTCTGAAGCATCACACATGATCTCAAATGGTAGGCACCAGTCTGGTGGCGCCATTATTGGTGCTGATGTCAACAATTTCTTCAACATGACAAATGCATCTTCACACCCTTTGTCCCATATGAATGGAACCTCCTTCTGCAAAAGGGCACAAATAGGCTTGGCTACCAACGAAAAATCCAAGCACAAAATACCTGATGGAGGTGTTATCCAAGCACAAAATACCTGCAAAACAACTACATACAAATAATACCCTTCTTGTGTCGAGTGTAGTATTGACAAGTAGGGATCGTTCTATCCGGGGAAATCAAGGGCTTTCAATCACATAAAGTATTGCACAAAAAGGGGGTATCGATTTTTATGTATAATTATCTACTGAATTTTTACTAAATTTATAAATCCTAAATTATATATTTACATATGATCAACATCTTCCACACAATTACCAAACACAAATCTCATTATACATGCAATAAAATTAAAACAAGTAATAGGGGCAGCAGCAAATAACGAATTCAAAATCAACTAAGCTCCAATTTAATCAGGGCCAACGCAGCTTATCCTAATTATTCAAGACATCATAAGTATTTAGAACCCACAACGCGTGTAATCCTAAACATGGTACTAATCGGTTTAATAACACAACGCGTAGAAATTAAACACAAATAGCACATAAGCACATATTGTCGAATTGGAACATGTTAGCAAGTATGGCGTCACTCATCTCACATCGACATGTAAATTGTCATAATTACTCTAGCCCTTAGATAAATACATATTAAAATCCACAACGCGTGAGATCCAACATATATTAAATCGGCATATGAATTCAACACCTAGATAACACTCATGGCCTTTCGAATGTATCTAAACATCTCCTTCGGTTGCACACGAATTATGAAAATAAACCTAATTAAATCAAGAATATAAGCTAAAGCTACTGCCCATAACACAAATTTAATTAAATAGCATGCATAATTCGGCAATCATATACAAAATTCCCAAACATTTATAACAAAGATCCGAAGATCCCATATATAATTATCAATACCAAAAATAAATCCAGAAATTAAAACATATTTCATAGACAAAAGTATGTTTAAATACAAATAATCAAAAACCAAATAAATACAATCCATGTTACAACCTTATGAAGATTCGGCAAGGATTGGTGAAGGATGAATTTTGGTGAATGATGAAGGTGGAATTCGGCAAAGGATTCTTGGTACAATTTCTGAAATTAAATGGGCAGAGGTTCGGCAAGGTTTTTGAGGGGAAGAGAAGATGATTTTCTGTGCAAAAGCCTTGGTATTTATAGAGGAAGTAACCTAGAGAAGCCAGCCACAAACCAAAACCGAATTGGTTTAGGTTTCCTTGATTTTCTGAATTCGGCAGAATGACCTCCGTGCATTGATTACGTCATAACTCTCTCTAGAAAATAGCTATTGAGGTGATTCCAGTTGGGTTGGAAACTAGACTCCCGTAGCTTTCTATCCATATAAGGCTCGAATTCTGATTCATTGTCAGCTGTCCGGGAGAGTCCGTGGAAGTTGAGAGACGTGCACAGGAATTTTCCCGAAATTAATCAGGATTTGTTGCGATTTTCTTCCTCTATTTTCTGCCGAAAATTCCCAAGATAATGGCTGAATAATTGAGCAATATCTCTTTAGGTTTTCCATGAATTAATTCAGCCAAAAATCTTGCACAAAGGATGGAATTCAGTCCACATTCGTAAGCCAAATCCATGTAGAACTTGGTTTAGGTTTTCTTCTTTCGGCAGACTTGACCTTCGTGCATTCAAACCGGCATAACTTTTTACTCAGACCTCCGATTGATGCGATTCCAAGTCCCAGAGAAACTAGACTCGTAGAGCTTTCCAACGGCGTATGGCACGTTCTCTGGTTCCAAGCGATGTGTCCCACAGAAATTCCGGAATTCAGGACACAGTCCCAGGAAAATCCTGGTAGTCCCTGGATTGGTTTGCTCAAACTGCCAAGTTGCAGCCTTCATTTGGGCGACTTCCCGAACTCCGATTGATCTGAAATTTTGACACAATATACTTTAGCTTGCCAATTATATGCATACCAAATTTCATCAAATTTGGAAAAGGATAGATTAGTGTAGCACGAGCCTCAATATCACGAAAACAACATAAATTTCACTTTTTTGCTCAGATTTCTATACTTAGTCATTTTTAGCTCAGTTTATTCACCAACACTTGCCAACGACTCCAACATGACTCAATGACTCTATATTACAACAATAAGGGATAAGAAATGCATAAATGGGGATAAAAACATATTAAGAACGTCGCATTTTATGCTCCTATCAATGTGCATAACGTCTAGGAAGTGACGGATCAACAACTCACACCAGTACTGGAGTTCCCACAATATGCTCTTATGTGTCCAGAATTTGTACTCCTCAAGTCTTTCAGGTATTTCCGCTACAATATCGGGATGATTGCTAAGGGGCCCAAAATCGTACTCATTAAGCACTGCTAAAATTTCTCTTCCCATCCATCTTCTGGGAGGACCACCGTGTTCTTCGGTTCCATCAAATGCGGCGGACTCGTAACGCCAGTGGTGATCCGCCGGAAGGAACACACGATGACCCATTCTGCATAACTTGTTGCAATGAGGGGTGCTCCCATAATCGCTGAGGCACTCTGGACAAGCCTTGTATCCCCTAACAACGCTGTCCGACAACATCCCATAAGCAGGAAAATCACTGATGGTACCAATAACCATGACATGCATCTGGAACGTCTCCTCCTTGTACTTGTCAAAAGTGGGATGACCAACGTCCCACAATACCTTAAGTTCTTCAATCAATGGTCTCATATACACATCGAGACATTTCCCTGGGTAACCAGGCCCCGGAATCAACAACGTCAACATATTATATTCCTTCTTCATGCACATCCACGAAGGAAGGTTGTAAGGTACCAAAACCACCGGCCATATACTGTATGAAAGACTCATGGTGCCGAAAGGGTTGAACCCGTCGGTTGAGAGCCCGAGCCTGACGTTTTTGACATCTGAAGCAAAATGAGGAAACTCATTGTTTATATGCTTCCAAGCTGCTCCGTCAGAGATGTGTGTCATGATATCTGCGTCTCCCGCGTCCCGCTCACCATGCCATCTCATAGCTTTTGCGGTGGTTTCTGATATGTACAACCGCTCAAGCCTATCTCTCAACGGAAAATACCGAAGCACTTTCACAGGTTTCCTATTGCCTGCTCCCGTCAACTTATATCGGTCAGACTGACATATTGGACATGCGTCAAGGCTAGCAAGGTCATTCCCTTCTGCATCTTTACCCCAGAAGCGAACGCAGTCAAATGCGCATGCATGGATCTTAATGTAGGAAAACCCTAGATCTTTGAGGATACTTCGGGCCTTACGGTGATTGGTAGGATTACGATGACCCTCCTCCAACAACGAAGAAGTGTACTGTAGATATTCATCCACTTGCCTGATAGTCGATTTTGTCTCGACTTTAATCCTCATTACCTCCATCACACTTTGAAGAACTGTCTTCTCAGAACTTGAAGACACAGGGGTCTGTTGCAATGCAATCAGTTTGTTGTACTTGTCAAAGGCAGCAGTGTTGACAACTTGTGGGAAGGGCTGCACCGGGTCATTCATATATTGTTCCCCACGTACACCGCTTTCAAAAGGAAACACGTCGTTGACGAATGCCATTGAATATGGTAAATGTGAAATATATATGATTAAAGTGACTAATCATATGAATATTGTTTGTTTTTATGTGACATATCAATTACGATGCGGCGATTAAAATGTGACGACAATTTGGAGTCGGACATTGAGCAATCGCTTTATATGCAGTTTATTTGGCAAACTTACAAGTAATATTTAAATTGAAGTTTTGTTTTCGTTATATTATGTTTTAGTTATTATATGATATAATGCTTTATTCAGTATTTGATCGCATTAGTATTTTATATAAATGTGAAACTTGAAGCATTATTTGTTCATTTTATTAGTGTTAAATAATTATTTTATTTAACATTTTATTTAATTTGAGCATTGCCATGATAATGTAATTTCATGAGCATTGTAATATAAAGAAAAATGGACAAACCTACTAGTGTGAAAAAAAAAAAGTATTTTCACGAAGCAAGAAAAATATGACCATTGCAAATTTCGGTCTTGAAATCCAATTTTTATTTCTTGAAAATTTTTCAAGATGGATATCTTATTAATTGTGTAAAAAGTAACGATAATGAAATTTCATTAACTTCACATGCAATGAAAATGGAGAAACTAAAATTTTACTGTGATAAATGTAATTTCACAAAGCATCAGATTTACCATAATGTATCTTGGTTTATATTAATTGTCGTGAATGTCATTTAGACCGCGAAGCTAATACATTTTATTCTTCCTATATTTTACAGATGGTTTAACCATCACAGTTTGACTTTGACACATTGGACTCTGAAGAACTTGAGTACCAAATTCCCCTATTGAGCCAACTAAGGCTTGAGCATGGTATATTTATGCAAACTGCTTTATGTAAATAGCTAAGAAATAATTATAATATCTTCAATGACAATGTAAGGTCTGAGAAAAATAAATTTTTTGAAACAAATTATGCAAAGTAATGCAACAACCCTAAAACAAAGGGCAATGACGATGTAAGGTTTGAAAAATCAAAAGGCAATGACGATGTAAGGTCTTAGAAAAATATATATATATATTCTTGAACAAATTGGGCAAAGTAATGCAACGACCCTAAAACAAAGGGTAATTACCATGGACGTAAAATTCATATAATCATCCAAAAGTAAGTGGAAACAATGTAACATTTAAAAGGTGACATAGGGGACATGTCATGTGCAGTGAAGCACCCTGCCATTGTTGTAATTCAATGAACTATTGATACGTACATTATAAGCTAGCAAAGAATTAGCTACGACTTTCAATAAGTATGAAAAATCATATGATCGAGTACGCGGAATTTTTTTTTTTTTTTTAGAAAAGTATCTTCAATATCCAACAAGAACATTGAAAATGATTTTACAACTAAAAACATACAAAATGGGAAGAAGATGTCAATGAAACGACTCATCATTGCAGCTATTAAAAGAGAAAAAAGGATCTGGCTCAATCCAAGATAGAGTTTGATTAGTCTACTTTTAAATTTATAAGATATCCTTATAAAGGCTATCACGCCTAAATTAGACTTTTAGTCTTAAAGTTTCTATCTCTAATTGGACAAGACAGAATGTCATCGTTGGCATGTTAACTTTTAAATTTTCTTTCAATGAATTGAGATTATTCAATTTTTTTTTTCATGATATACATGATTCAATTTTCTGCATCTACATTTGCAAAGTATTGCATAAAGTAAAGCAACACATCATAATATAGGCATGAAAAGAACTGTGTGCAAAGAAATGCACCATGTACTCCCTAAAATAATAGTACTGAAGGACAATAGTACTAATATATCACAAAAATAGCACAATAGTACTGAAGAACTGTAGTACTATAATGAAAGTGATAAGGATCTAAATATCTGTTCCTTTGGGATTCATAATGCACTTGCCTAACTGGGATTACAATACCTTTTTTATTACAATCCTCATCGATTTACTCTAAAGAACTTGAGTTACGTTTCGATGTATATATTGAGCATATGTCAAATTGACAATTTATGCGATAAAAGAAAATTGAATTTGTTTCACATTTTAAAGAAATTTCTGCCACGATGTTCATGTAATAAGACATAGATGAGAATTTCATCTGAGCTCCTTTGCATTACCTCTAATGACTGCCGATGTAAACGAGTATTAGAGAAGTTTATATGTCAACTTAGTGGGTTATATGTAACCGCTAATTGAACCCAAAGTCAAGAGAAAATGATATTTTTGGAAATCTGACATACATTGGCTTTGATATGGTGATCCGAACATTAAAGAAATTACTATGGACACCCATATTTTGGATGAATAGAAGCAAACACCAGAAGAATATGGTTCACACACGAAACTGAGGACGATCAAAGAACATTTTATCCTCAAATATTGTTTCGAGACAATCCATACAGGGTTGAAGACGTGTGTTCAATCCTTAAATTCCACAATTCCCCTAAGGTGATATGATAATATATTTGATGCAAAAGTATATGCACTTATATCCTATTATGTTTCTGACATCCATCGTGATTTTTTGAATAAAAGTATATTATTCAAAGCCAACTCGTAAAATTTATGATTGACACAATCATATGCAAAGGACACATGTATTCTCATTATATTCTTATATTGAATTCAAAGAGGATTTAGTGGATTAATTCAACCAACTTGCGGACACCTTAGATATTTTATGGTGTTGGTTGTTGTGTCGACACGCTGGTCACGTGTCATGACACCATCCACAATTAAAATTTATGCTGCTTATGCTAGAAAGTCAAAGCACCTAGGCCGGGTTAATTTCCGTAGGCGCAATGATTTTATAGCTTATTATATAGGATCTGTAATGGACATCATATTCCTATATAAAAAAAAAACTCAATTGGTCTCACGGAAAACGACTACAGTAATAGTCTTAATATTGGTAAAGCACACCAATACTTCCGTTTTGGGTTATGCAATTTTGCATGCAGCGATACTTATTCATCTATGGCCATCATCATTGAACTAATTTACACCACAGCTAGTGACTATGTGTAATGATTTTAAAGGATTTCAAACGAACTTGTAATTCTTGAGCTCTTTTGGATTGACACGGATCTACAATCCTTGAGCTCCATTAAATGTTTTATGTGCCAAAATTGCGCCGCCACAGTGCACAATGATGGGTTACTTGAGATGAATAAATATTTATGCTGGATATGAACTTCCAGCTATAGTCCGCTATGTCGAAACCTTGACAGGCGATCTCCTCACCGCTAGATTTGCGGTGTGTCACTTGGATGAGACAGTCTTCCCGTCGTTAGGGGGAGATAAGAACAAGCATGTTGAAGTGGAACGACAGGAATTGTCGTGGTTTGTCCCCACTGTGTCTCATCTCGATCCCTAAAAATCACACAAAGTAAGGTGTGTAGATATCTTATACATTAAAGTGACGAGATCACATAAACTTGCTGCACAATATACCTGTAAGGATTGTGTTTTATCAAAAGGACATGGTACCACCCAAGAGGAATTGGGTATTGCACTGCCACCATGGATGGTGGCATGGTGACGCCATAAGTGGCATAAATGGTGTCACAGGCCGTGGCTCTCCAAGGAAGAGGGGGAGGCCACCTTAGGTTCGATACATACTTGTGTAAAGGAAGAAAACAAGTTTGGCACAACCTATCTATTGATCAGTGATACTCAAATCCGTCTCATGAGAATATTTATGGATTGTGGTTATCATTGGGGGACGCCTCAAATGTTAGAACCAATCCTTAAAGTATAGAGATCTCTACAAACACATTACACTAGTGTACATGAGGACGTGGAATAATGAGTCTACTATCGAACCATACTTCGTTGAAAAATGTCAACTTAGTAAACTGGCCTAATGGAAAGAAGCGATCCAGTATAAACAAAGAGATATGTATTTGGGCAGGTGACTTCGACACCGCAAATATGAACTCTATCAAATATATCTTTGTTAGAATGCGTAATGAGAATAAGAGTATGCAGACTCACCTTATGGCGCAACGTTTCTCAAAAACGCACTGGAATCGACTACGAGGAGATATTCTCTCGTAATGGACTACGAGGAGACAATTTCTCGTAATGGATGTCATTGCACTCCACTACCTTGTCAGTTTGGTAGTTTCCGAAAAATTGAACATGCAGCTTATGAAAGTGGTCAATACATATATCTCTATGGGGATCTAAATTAAGAGATATACATGAGGATCCTAAACGGACTTCATCCACCTAAATCAAGTTGCACTAGATCACATAAGTGCGTTTGCAAAAGAAATTGAAACGTTCACTAAAGTGACTACTTGATTGGGAAGAGATTGGTGAATTATGCACTTACATGCTCATTATGGATATACACAGACTCTCAATGAATTAAGAGATACTCTATGTATTGTAAATCCTAAGTTAAGAATGAAAAGATCTTGGGAATACACAGTCTTGAAATGAAACTCAAGGACTGTAATGATGGTGACCATACATCAATCGTCTTAGGCACTCTAAAGAATAAAGTGAGGCCTACATATACTCTCATGATCAGTCGAAGTCTTTACTCTAATAATAGATCCGTTTTTCATCTAAAGGAAGATGACGAAGAAGTGTTGGGAAATGAAATTCCTATACAAGTGCAATGATGCATGATTGTACTTAAACATAATATGTAAGACTCGACCTCTCATTCGATGTAAATTTGTAAAGCTATGTTTAGCTCTGCGCCTACGCAACGCAAATCGTTCTTTGATTAAAGATATGAAAGATTTGGGCTTATTCAATCTCTATATAGAATGTGACATGATAAAGAAACTATCCACGTCATAACTAACTATGCGTTAAGAAAAACGCATTAAAGGTGAAATAAGAAAATCTGTTGTCACAGATCAATTTCAAATCTCTTAATGGTTCATCCACACTCTAGACGAAGTTATGACTGTTTTGTTATATGAATGTCATACCACGAGTGAACCTAATGTTCAATATGGACCTATGTGTTCGGTTCATGAACAACCTTATCCTTAAGATCAAAGTAAATCAAGTTGGATCTGAGGACGATGTGGCAAGATTTAGTTACTAAATCATTGCTCAAAGTCATATTTGGAAAAACATGTGAAAATGCATAACTATGCTAATGTTACTGAAGCTCCCTTGATCAAATGAAAGAATCAGGGAGAATCCCATGATAAATGTAAAAATCAGGGGGAGGTGCAGACATCAGGAGGAGTCTAGCACATACATGTTGTTTTCAAATGTAATAGGTGCGTTGTGCTCTTTTTCTCCTTCCATCAAAGTTTTATTTTCTCCCATTGAGTTTTTGTTACTTGGCAAGGTTTTTAATGAGGCAACACTACATGCACCATTTTACCTCTGACTCGGCACAAGGGGGAGTGTTAAAGGAAAAACACATTATGTGCCTTCGTCAATGTAACTGACGAGAGGTAATTAGGTAGTTATTATTGTCATCAATGTATTTACTATTACCGTTGTAATACTCACCCTATATAAAGGGGATTATCAATGAAATGAGTAGACTAATTCCCATTCTCCTACAACATATTAATATATATAAGTGATAATTAATATAGGCAAAATTACTGCTTTGGTCACTGATCTTTGTCAAAAACGACAGTTTGGTCACTATCGAATTTCAAATATCAAAATGGTCACTCAAGTTATGCCAAAGTATATCAAAATGGTCACTCCGTGAACTGAGACGTTAAAATATGTCACGTGCCGTCAATGTTCACTACATGTGCCAAAATATTGAGGGTATATATGTCATTTTAAGCCTTAATCGATTTAAAAACCCTAAAACAATAAAGCTTGAATCATAGCATTTAGTCGACCTCCTCGATCTTGGGCCGGCACCACCGCTTCCCCATTTTCTTGCACAGGCTACGCAATCATCCAATATCATGTTGGTATCGTATTTATACATAAATCCCTCCTCACTGAGCTTGGTAAAACCCCAGCCAATTTGCCTCTTTGGTAAATCCAAACACCTGAAACCCAATTCCAGAAAATCCCATTAATCTTGAAACTCAGCTCGGGCTTTGGCTTGGCATAAATTAGAAGAAAAAGAAAATGAAAGCTTAGGTACTTACTCTTGCTTCACTTCAAGTTCTGGATAGTGTTGCTGATAGTAACTAGCAATTTGTGCAGATGAAACATAGGATGTTGCGCACAAGAATCTACCATTCATTGAAGGACTCTCCATGCAGAAGATATGGGCATCACAAACATCATCAATATGGACTATTGGAATTTTCCCCAACAATTCCTCAAGGTATCTCACAGAATTGTACTCGGTTGCACTATTTGTAAGCTGAGAAACAATACAAGCTACAGTTACAGGTGTGAATGGTGGAAGTGAGTTCCCTCCCACAAGACCACAAACTAAGCTCACAATCTCAGGTCCGTTTCTATTGGTGTGATTCCCATAGCTCAAGATTTCTCTCTCTGATAGTGTCTTTGAAACTGTATAATCCTGCAATTGAAGGATTTTAGTACCCCCTAATATTCAATAACAATGAAGGATAAAGTAATTTAGACTTTGGACTAGCATATTTGAACAGTACAAGTCAGAAACAAGGCTACATGAAACATTGCCTTAATTTTGATTCATCTAAGAAACTCGGGTACCTTGAGGAAGTCATTAGAACAAGCAACTGAGAGATCAAGAGGAGTCCAACATGTTTCATCCATGATGTCTTTGAAACCACTACCATCTTCTTTAAGGGGAGATGCAGCAACCACGGAAGCGGTGTAGATTAACCTCCTAACTGTTCCTGATTTAAGACAAGCCTCTGCAATGCTCTTTGCCCCAGCTATAGCAGCTTCAGTTGTGTTCTTGTACTGCTTTTGTCATAAAGATAGAAGTAGTCTATTATCACGGATTGCATTGTAAAACAATGGGACATGCCTGCTATTTTGTAAGATGAAAATTGCGCTAACCAGTTTATCAATCCGGTGACATAACGTTGCAGTAAAGTAAAAGAAAGTACCCTTTGGAAGGCTCTTACCTGCAGGGAGTTTGGGGTGTGCATCATGGGAGTAGCTACATGGAAAACAAACTCACATCCTTCAATTGCCTGCTCAAACGTAACTGGATTGTACAAGTCAGCTTCAAACAGTACCAGCCTTTCATCAGAATCAGGAAGGCTCCTCAGAAGGCTCACCTTAGAAACATCACCTGCAATCCTGTACCTGAATCTTGCAGATCGTTTGGGTTTGGTTTTGGATTTGAAAGGGGTTGGCGTGGGCTGAGCTGGCTTGTGCTGTGCTGCTTTTTAGATCAGCGCAGAGTCAGACACGAGGACGACGACAGCGATGATGCGAAGCCACCCCATTACACCAATATACCTCAGTGACCAAAATACCCCTGTAAGAAACGGAATATTCGAAGAATATTCTATAATTAACAGTCGTTTGACGTCTAATGACCAAATTGATAATGAAACATTAACTTGAGTGACCATTTTGATATTTGACATTCGATAGTGACCAAACTGTCGTTATTGACATATATCAGTGACCAAAACAGTAATTTTGCCATTAATATATATTGAATTTTAAAAAATATTTTCAGGTATTTTGTTAACATACTTTCTACAAGTTTCGTCTATAAATTTTTTAAATTTCAATTCAAAAGATCATTGGTAATTGATAATTGTTGTAGGAAGGTTATTTCCGTAACTTCCTGGATGTGTCTTGACCTAATTAGACTAGTATAGTTGATTTTGTATTAGATAGGGAATCCCTGATCCATCGGGATACTTGATGTAATGCCTATATAAAAGCCTCTCTATCAATCAATAAACAGACAGTTCTCCCTATTATAATTTCTTCTTAAACACGTTATCAGTACGTGACCTCCCTGAGCCCTAGAAAAACCCTAATAACTTTTTCCTCCTCTTCCATCCCTTCCGACGGTCGCACCTCCCACCTCGGGACCCATGCGACCCCCCCCCCCCCCCCTTCTCGGTCTCTCCTAGGCCGCAGCCCTTGCCCGGCCGCCTGCAAGCCAGCCTAATCGCTCCCCAGCCCGCGCGCTCGCCAGCCAATTCGTTCGCCAGCCTACTTGCTCGCCAAGCCAACTCGCCCATTCGCTTGGCTCGCCCGCCTGCTCGCATGCCCGCCAACTCGACCATTCGCTTGGCTCGCCACCCTGTTCGCTCGCCATCAATTTTTCAAGATAGCTCCGCCAGATTACTCGCGTAAAAAGAGGCTCGAGAACCAGACAAGAGTCGAAGAACAAGTTGTACGCACTCGATCTTTTGATCAATTCCAAAAGGTAAAAATTTTATAAAAGTTCCTGCTTTTGAACTATAGATATATTATATCGGGCGCAATTAGCCTTTCTTCTACTCCGATTCCGGCCATTCTTATATCGCCGATGAGACCTAGAATGGGGATTTCATCACCCCTACGGTAGCAGTTTTAAGTGATGGTCCTGGGGGAATCATGTTGAAAGGGAAATTAAAAGAAAGAGATATGCTTATGTGGATGTCTGAGTACGCCACTGTTTGAAGGTGCGGTATGAAACCACCAGTTTATGCATCAAAAGAAAAAAATTCTTCGCATCGAAACTAGTTTTCATGTGACCGAATATATCCCTTCTAATTCCAATTTATACATGATAGTATCTACTTAAAGCGATACTAATCCGACGTTTCATTCTCTTGTAGATGTCGTCGCCGTCACCGTCACGCCCTGATTTTGAGATCTTGGATCTTCAAGGCAAAGACTACCATCGATGGGTTTCCGATGTTGAAATTGCTTTCCAAAGCAAAGGCTTTCCAGCACTTCTGACTGATGCAGCCGCCACCACCCCTTTTGGGGACCATGCCAAGGCTCAGGCCCTTATGTATTTGAGGCGCCATATCCACCCGACTCTGAAGCGACAATATTTGTCGGTAAAAGATCCCAAAATTTTATGGGACACGCTCCAGCAGCGATTTAACAATGTCCATGACATGCTTCTTCCAGAGCTCACCCTTAAATGAGAACAAATCTGTTTCTCAGATTATGACAAAGTAGACAAATACAATCAGGATATGATTAGTCTACAGGCGGATCTTGGCACGGTTGGCGTCATCAAAACCGATAAAGATCTTCTGGAGAAGACATTTAACACATTCCCCATGGCCTACGATGTCTTCGGACACCAGTATAAGATCTCAGTTGATGAAGGCAGAATCAGATCATTCGCTGACCTTATGACAATATTGGCTAAAAAAGAACGCCATTCTGAGATTAGGCTCAATAGTAGCCAGAGACCTGTTGGTACAAAGCCAATTCCAACACCACAGGCTCATTATGGGAAGGCTTCAAAGCAGAAAAATAAAGGCCGCCATACCCCGTACAATCAGGTACGTGGAAGAAATCAGAATGCTGAAAAGAATGTGACACGATGCTCCAACACTTGGAGGCGAGAAGGTGGCGAATACGCACCACCTTCAGGGGGAGGCCGGACTGGCCACGGACCTCGTCTAGGTCCAGTACCAAACCCTCCTAGACCTCATAGCAATAACCGGAATGCTCAATTTGCTCCGTGCTACAAGTGTGGTTCCTCCAAACACTACCATCGCGATTGTCGAGCTAGTAAGGAGATGTTAAATGCCTACAAGAAATACAAGAAGTTTCTGTCCGAAGAAAGCAATTATGCTGAGGACGAGATGATTGAAGCAAATTATGCTCATCATGTGGATTCTCCAAAGGCGCAACCACAAACTCTTGATGTCCCGGATTTTGACTAAGCCTATGGCTTATCTAGTTTATCAAGTATTGTAATGGCATTCGCCATTGTAATGACATTCGCTATTATAATGGCACACGCCATGTTTTTATGACTCTAGTTAGTCTGTTTATTTTGGAATTAGAAGTTGATGTATTCAAGTTGGCAATTAATAAAATTTCTCTGTTTTCCCATATTGTGAGAAATTTTATGTTTTTATGCAATCAGGTTCGTATATTAACAACTCACGTGGTTCTTGTGACGCCACCTTTGGGTCACATAGGCTCTATATTTTGGACTTATAATACAACCTACGCTCAATCCCTAAATAAAAAAAAAAAAGGTGGCGAACGGGCCGCCATCGGCCCATTAAGGTGAAGTAGGCTCGGCATCTGCCACACTCTGGTGCCACGACACCATGTGTCTTTGACATACACAGCCTCGGCTGGTGTGCAGTCCGAGAGGTGTTTTCACACCGATCCTAGGAGGTTAGACCCCATTTTATTCCAGTTACCAAAGGTGTTCAACACCACAATGTGTGAAACCTCGATTTCGTTTTGGTTTCTGATGATTATTGCTTGGTTATATAACATTCAACCTTGCACTTTCCGACTTTAGTCAATGTTATAATGTCCAAATGCCATGTGATACACTAGATGGGATTCTCATCCCCTTTCTTTCTCTATCCTACAGCGTAGTGATTAGACTGTGTCCCGCGAGAAACTATCCCAAGTTTTCGTCTCTTTGTAGATGTCTCACGGTGAAGTTGAGTGTCTAGCTGATAGTGGAAATACCCACACTATTTAATACCGTATCGCTCATCTATGACAACATTGATAGGTACCTCGCCGGTTGTCAAAGGGCGAGGAACCGCTGAATTTATGTTACCAAATGGTACTATTATCAATGTCATTGATGCTCTCTATGCGCCAAGAACAAATCGAACCCTGCTGAGTTTTAAGGATATCCGTGCCAACGGTTATTACTTGGATACCTATGCTGAGAATGGTGAAGAATACTTATGCATTACTTCTCAAGAACACGGCCGCCACCGTATCTTAGAGAAGATGCCGTGCATTGAAGACAATGGCTTATATCTCACTATAGCCCGTGTCTTTGAATCATATGCTGTCACTGACAATTTTTATGACACTAATGATTATAAGCTTTGGCATGCACGACTAGGCCACCCTGGCCATGATATGATGATCCGGATTCTAAAGAACTCCCATGGACATCCATTTTTCAAGTCGAAAAAGAGATTGGAAGAACCTCTTACCGCGACTCAATATCGTGATGTACGTAGGAGCCAAGCTCCCCGCCAGACTGTGGCCTTAAAGCCACACTCGCCACCGCCCCCCCTTCACAGGGTTTCGGGGCCGCGCACCTGGCGGATGAGGAAGCGGCCTTTACGCCGCACATCGTGTCGTCCCACCCTTCACAGGGACATGGGGCGTTACCACCTGTGTCCTCTTATGCCACAACGGCAATTTTCAATGCCCATCGCTCATTTTGTAAGGCTTGCTCACTTGCTAAATTGCATGCTCGCCCTTCATTCGCCAAAGCTTCAACTGATAATATACTATTCTTACATCGAATCCAAGGTGATATTTGTGGACCAATCAAACCAGAATGCGGCCCATTTAAGTATTTTATGGTGCTGGTTGATGCGTCAACGCGTTGGTCACACGTCGCGTTGTTGTCGACAAGAAATGCTGCATTCGCCAAGCTTTTAACTCAAATCATCAAGTTAAGGGCTAACCACCCTGACCATCCTATCAAATCTATTAGGATGGATAATGCTGGCGAGTTTACCTCCAAAGCATTTGATGATTATTGCATATCCACAGGGATTGAAGTTGAACATCCCGTTTCTCATGTTCTTTCTCAGAACTGCCTTGCAGAAGCCACTCTTCAGCAACTCCGGCTATTAGCTAGGGCTTTTGGTTATGGGAACCAATTGCCAGTTTCTGCATGGGGATATGTAATACTGCATGTAGCTATGCTTATTCGTTTCAGACCCAATGCCAACCAGACGTTTAGTGCATACCAGCTGGTTACTGGTTTTAAACCCAATTGCGCACTTACGTACTTTCGGTTGTGCTGTTTATGTGCCTATTACGCCTCTTCTACGTACAAAGATGGGTCTACAAAGACGTTTATGTATATGTTGGATGTGAATCTCCAACAATAATCTGCTACCAACCACCGTAGATCTCTTTACTGAGCGTTTTGCAGATTGTCACTTTGATGAGACACACTTCCCGCCGTTAGAATGCTCACATTCCGAATGAACGTCAGGAATTGACATGGTGTGCCCCTAATGATTTGTCTCATCATAATCCCTGCACTACTCAAAATGAGTTAGAAAGTGACGAGATCGCACATACATACTGCAAATGTGCCGGTAAGGTTGAAGATCCCATCATATGAGACTGGTTCGGCTGCCCTAAGACCTAGTGTTGTCGGCATACCTTCGGGAGAGGGTGACGCCGGCGGCGGCGCCATCGTACGCCGTGGCGTCGCTGTTGTTGAATCGGATCACAACGGTGCCACTGATGGACTTTGAAGGGGTAGCAGCTTCGGCCTCGGCTCCCACCAAGAAGAGGAGGAGACCGTTTAATTCTCGAGATTTAAAACCTCGAAAGAAGCGAGTTGTGATGGCACAAAATTAATCTGCTCATCATCAATGAGATTGTCTCTGACTATAATTATGTCTATGATCAACTATGTGTTTTCTGTAGGACGCCACAGAACCTTTGTTGATGTCAGAGTACACATAAATCTCAATTACACAAGTGCGCACGTGTATTCTGTGGATAAAATTCCACGTATGTTGATGATGTAATCGCTTATTCCGTTGCAGAGTGTCAACGAAGAGTGTATTGGCCGAAGTGGAAAGAAACAATACAGGCAGAACTAGACTCGTTAAATAAAAGGCAAGTCTTAGGATCTGTTAAGTTGATCCAGAAAGACGTTAAACCTGTTGGACATAAGAGAGTCTTTGTTCGTAAGCGTAATGAGAGAATGAGATCATGCCGTATAAAGCAATGTTTCTCTCAACGACCTGGTATTGACTACAATGAGATGTACTCTCTCGTAATGGACATCATTACTTTCCGCTACTTAATCAGTTTAGTAGTGTCCCAAAAACTGAAGTTTGAAGCTTATGAATGTGGTTAATGTATACCTATATGGGGATATAGATGCAGATATATACACGAAAGTGTTTGAAGGACTTCTAATGCCTCGATCAAGTGACTTTAAACCACAAAGTCATTGTGCAACTAGATTGTAACGTCTGTTGTAATACTTGATTGGGAAGGGATACAAGAACAATGATTTATGCCCATATGTGTTCATAAGAAAGACAAAGTCTAGACACAAGAATCCATTCCGTCCTAAAGAGGATGATGAAGAGATGCTTGGAGCTAAATACATGTATCTTAGTGCAATTGGGGCGCTATTGTATTTGGCACAATGAATTAGACCAGACATCGCTTTCGTTGTGAACTTATTAGCTAGATTTAGCTCAGCGCATACACATCGTCATTGGAATGGTGTTAAACATCTGAAAGGTTCCATTGACTTGGGTTTGTTCTACCCCTTTAGCACCAGAGAGGTTTCCACCACCAGTCATCCTCACACCAACGCCACCGGCAGCCCCGGCAGCCCCGGCAGCACCGCCGTACGCCGCGGAACTGCCGCCGGCACCGGTGACGTGGATACCGGCATAGGTGATGATTTCGGCCCTTCTTCGTCCTTCAATGGCCGTCTCCCTTATCCAAAGACTCTTAATAACGTGTTAGTTAGTTTCGCGGATGCTGGGTATGTCTCTGACCCACATCGTGCTTGTTCTCAAATTGGTTATGTTTTTACCATGGAAAATATAGCGATATCCTGGAGATCAATGAAACAAACTTTGGTTGCTACTTCATCGAATCACGCAGAGATCATTGCCCTCCATGAGGCTGTTAGAGAATGTGTCTGGCTAAGGTCAGTTATTCACCTCATTCGTGATTCGTGTGGACTAGTGTTTGCCACCGATAAAACTACGTGTATCTATGAAGATAATGATGCCTGCATTGAGCAGATGAAGTTGGGTTTTATCAAAGGTGATAACACTAAGCATATATCGCCCAAGTTCTTTTACAATGTGCAACAACAGAAATTCATGAACATCCAAGTTAATCAAGTGAGTTCAGACGCAAATGTTGCAGATTTGTTTACCAAGTCTTTGGGAAAATCTATGTTTGTGAAACATGTGAAGAGCATTGGCATGCGCCAGTTATCAGAGCTCTAAGTTTGTTAGACATCAGGGGGAGTCTATATCACATGTTATTCACAAGTGTAGTGTTGGTGTGTTGTGCTCTTTTCCCTTCGTCCATGCATTTTATTTTTACCCAAGAGGTTTTTTGTTTTGCTGGCAAGGTTTTAGTGAGGCAACATGGTAAGCACCATGAAGACATTAGGTGCTCGACACAAGGAGGAGTGTTGTAGGAAGGTTATTTCCGTAACTTCCTGGATATGTCTTGACCTAATTAGACTAGTATAGTTGATTTTGTATTAGATAGGGAATCCCTGATCCATCGGGATACTTGATGTAATGCCTATATAAAAGCCTCTCTATCAATCAATAAACAGACAGTTCTCCCTATTATAATTTCTCCTTAAACAATAATTAAATTGAGAACTGTTGTTACAACTCCAACATCAATCAATAGTCCGACAAAATAAAATTTCAAAATTAAGATGTCTAGGTTTACAATTGTATTGCGCCATTTAGTTTTTTTTTTTTCATTTTTTTTTATGATAATTGATGTCTGTTTTGGTCATTTAACCTATTTATAGAAATTGATTTGAGATATAAAACAAGAGAGGTGTGTGTATTAAGTGGTTTGTGGAGTGTATATAAAATTTATCTTCACATTTAGAGAAGTACAAACGAAATAAGTTTGTACAAAAGAAATAGAATACTTAATGGACATAACAAAATTATACTGAGTTTCATATTCACATTTCATAGCTTCCTGCTAATAAACATAAATTTGATCCAATTTTCAGAAGCATAAAGAGATCTTGTTTGGCCAATCTATTGATCCTATTTTCTACATTATTGGGTTTTCTATAGGAATTTCAGACCTAAGAAGCTAGCTAGGTTATGACTTTTGGCTTATGTTGTGGCCTTGGTACTCGATCGGGTGATTAATTATGGTGATTATCTTGATACAGTAATGCATATTGTCCATAACATATGGACAGGGAAATAGTGAAAATATTAATTGCAGAAGTTGCGTACTCCCTCAGTATTCAATTATGAACTTGGTTAGCTTGAGGTTTCCGTATGATATATAGCAGTCATGCAGTATAAGCTTCAGCTACACATTACTATAGTAACAGTGGAAGCTTGCAATTATCTCACTTGCCAATTCAGATAAAAACCAGCAAGAAAATAGCCAGAAATCCTTGAAAAGTCGAACTAGCTATAGCTAGACTCAAAAATCGAACTAAATTATACTACCGAAATTTAATAAGTAATAATAGAATACAAAATAGAGAAAATGACAATTTGATACAAATTTGGGGGCCTCTTTGTCCAAACTAATGACCAATCTAAGATATCGCTCAATTTTTTATTTTTATTTTGAAAATGATGGATATATTCCAGCGGCAAAATCCATACAACCGAATTATGCCTGGTCAAGCAGGAGCCGGGCTCCACTACAAACTAAAAGTTCCAAAAGAAAAGCAACGAAACGAAATAAACGAAACTAAAGTCCGAATAAAGAAAACGTCCAAACAAACGGACAACAAACTACGAAAGCAAATAACCATCATGATAGTAGAGAAGACTCCACCAAAACTCTCAGGCCTAGAGACCACACGGTGTACCTTTCAAGTGAAGGTAGAGTGACCCTCCCTACCCTCATGATGAGATCTTGTTGCAGCTGCTGCTCAGGATCACTCCTCATTGGTTCCATCTCCAACCTCATAGGCCGACCCTGGCTCTATCGAACCCCCACATGCATGAAGATAATGGACTAGAGTTAGAGAAACCCTACCTCACAATAGCACATTCTAAAATAGCCCAAACGAAAGGCCCATTCAGAAGTCCAACTAGCCCAACTGGGCGAAGATCCATCTTCCACCTCAAGACATCCATATCCCTCCAGTGCAAACTCCGACAACTCCGGCAACTCTGACGCCATGACAACCACCTGGATCCCGCTACAACAAGGCCACAAAAAAGTCGCCCATGACGAATCCCGACGAACCCACACCGCCAAACACTACACCAAAAAGTGCGTCATACGACGGAAAAAAAAAAACATTGTCTGAATCTTCTCGATACCGTTGTGTATACGAGCGTTGTCTGATAAAAATCAGACAACCAAGTTTTTCACCGTTGTGTGAGTATCGACAGAATTCTGGAAGTTGCTCGGCATTGGTGGCTTCATGACACGTGTCAACACAAGACAAGCCCAAACTACATTCTTCCTTCTTGTGACATTTGTCAACATGACTCATGAACAAAAGGATTGGGGCTGAAGCATTTGGCGGCTAACCTTGGTCCCTAAGTAAAATGTATGGCCAATGGGAAGCTGCCATATCACCACTTGAACAGAGTACGACGAAACTTTGATAAATCGCAAAAAATAGTTTGGGACTCCGAAAAATTCACCGAAAAATATGGCAAACTCGTGGTGACCTCTATTTTCTATTTTTCAAAAGAAAAATAAAATTTAACAAACTTAAAAAAATCAGGATATTACAGTCCGCCAGGCCAACATCCTCGCCGCCCGCACCATCGCCGACGCTAGTATAAATAGCGAAGCCTTGGGAGGCTTTGAGAAGCGTGATCGATTCCATTTCAGAGAGAGAGAGAGAGAGAGACGCAGTGAGCTAGATACAGAGAGAAAATAGCAAAGAGAAAGCAGCGAACCAGAGTGGTTCAGCCTCAGCCTTTGAAGACGCAAAAGCGTATGCTCAGAGCTAAGCCGATTTGCTCCTGTAGCTCTCCTCATTTCACTTCTTCTGGCCCAGCCTTCACCTGGTGAGATCTCTCTCTCTCTCTTAATTTGAATTTGAATTTTGGAGAACCAAGCATAAAATACCTGCAAAACAACTACATACAAATAATACCCTTCTTGTGTCGAGTGTAGTATTGACAAGTAGGGATCGTTCTATCCGGGGAAATCAAGGGCTTTCAATCACACAAAGTATTGCATAAAAGGGGGGTTGTCGAAATTTTTAATTATTATTTACTTACTAGTTTACGAAAATTAAATCCTAGATTACTATATACAATTGATCATCACCTTTCACACAATCACCAAACACAAATCTCATTATACATGCAACAAAATTAAAACAAGTAATATGGGCAGCAAACATATAACGATTTCAAGATTAATTAAGCTCCAATTTAATTAGGGCCAACGCAGCTTATCCTAATTATCAAGACATCATAAGTATTTAGAATCCGAAACGCGCGCAATCCTAAACATGGTACTAATCGGTTTAACAACACAACGCATGTAAATTAAACACAAATAGCACATAAGCACATATTGTCGAATTGGAACATGTTAGCAAGTATGGCGTCACCCATCTCACATCGACATGTAAATTTCCATAATTACTCTTACCCTTAGATTAATACATGTCAAAACCAACAACGCGTGTGAATCAACATGTATTAGATCGGAATATGAATTCAACATCTAGATAACACTCATGGCCTTTCGAGTGCATCTAAACATCTCCTTCGGTTCCCCACGAATTAAGAAAATAAACCTAATTGAAATCAAGAAACATGCTAAAGCTACTGCCCATAATACAAATTTAATCACATCACATATATAATTCGGCAATCACATATAAAATATCCAAACAATTATAACAAAGATCCGAAGATCCTATATATGATTATCAATACCGAAATTAAAACTAAAAACCAAAACATACTTCATAGACAAAGTTATGTTTAAATACAAAGTAACAAAAACCAAAATAAAACAATCCATATTACAACCTTGGTTAAGATTCGGCAAGGATTGATGAGATGGTGATCGAATTGATGTGAGGAATGGTGGATTCGGCTTTGCTCTTTGTATAAAATTTCTGAAAATAATTTGGCAGGGATTCGGCAAGGATTTTGTGGAGGGAGAGATCATGATTTTCTGTGCAAAAGCCTTGGTATTTATAGAGGAAGTAACCTAGAGAAGCTAGCCACAAACAAAAACCGAATTGGTTTAGGTTTCCTTGATTTTCTGAATTCGGCAGAATGACCTCCGTGCATTGATTACGTCATAACTCTCTCTAGAAAATAGCTATTGAGGTGATTCCAGTTGGGTTGGAAACTAGACTCCCGTAGATTTCTATCCATATAAGGCTCGAATTCTGATTCATTGTCAGCTGTCCGGGAGAGTCCGTGGAAGTTGGATGACGTGCACAGGAATTTTCCCGAAATTAATCAGGATTTGTTGCGATTTTCTTCCTCTATTTTCTGCCGAAAATTCCCACGATAATGGCTGAATAATTGAGCAATATCTCTTTAGGTTTTCCATGAATTAATTCAGCCAAAAATCTTGCACAAAGGATGGAATTCAGTCCACATTCGTAAGCCAAATCCATGTAGAACTCGGCTTGCTTCTTCTTTTCCATTCCGAAATTAATCTTTTCTTTTCTTTTTTAATTCAGCCAAATTCTTCATGGATCAATGCTTGATGGACTGAATAATGGACTAGGCTCATAACTCATTTGGACAATTTATCCAAGAGCTAGCCGTAGCTTTCCCTAGTTGAGCCAGGAAAGCATCATTTGTATCTTCTTTTCCTGCTTGTATCAGGGAAACTTCTTTTCTTTTGTTCTTCGACTTCTTCCTTGAAAGGATGACTCTCTAATGCTCCAATATGTTCAGTAGCTCATCACTTACAACCTTGGACACGAAATTGTTGTAGAAAAATAGAAATCCTTCAAAACGGGCAGCAGGTTCTTCCTCTCGGCAGATCTGACCTTCTTGCATTCAAACCGGCACAACTCTCTACTTAGGAGAGCTTTTTCTGCGATTCTAATTGCATATGAAACTAGACACACAGGGTTTTCATCCATAAAAATTTCACCTTCAAATTCCTTGTCAATCGTCGGGAATAAATTCAGAAAGTTGGATGTCGGACACTGAAATCTTCTGGAATTCTTGGATTTGCATCCGATAAGAACTTGAAGTTCTTGGCATTTTGTTCCACTCCGATTTTAATGATTCTTTCCTTTGTTCAATCCTTAGTATGTCGACTGCAAATGAGAAGAGAAAAATCTATCAAAAGCAAAGTTTATGTTTTACAGATTCAATAAAACATCTCAGAGACTTTGTGAATAGGCTTTTGACAATTTCTGCATTTTTATTCTATTTTCCACATGTTTTCACTTTAATTCCACCAAAACTCTTGACTCTATAACATGACTCTATATTACAACAATAAGGGTTAAGCATTGCATAAATGGGGGTAAAAACATATTAAGAACGTCGCATTTTATGCTCCTATCATCTCTCTCTCTTAATTTGAATTTGAATTTTGGAGAACCAGTTTGAATTCGTGGATTTGGATTTTGTATGAATTTTGCTTTGGTGAATTTTGAGCCTGAATTTGTGTTTTTTGTGTGAATTTGCTTGAGAAATGAAGGAGTTCTGAAGAATCGGAGCTTCGATTTGAATTTTCTGAATTTCGTTTGAATTTCGAAGCTGAATCACGAGCTTCGTGTGAATTTTGATCTTCGAGCTTGAGCTCGATCTGGATTTTGATCTTGTATCTCTTTGTTTCTTTGATTTCTTGATGTCGATTGAATTGGTTAGGGTTTTTGTTTGGGCTGCAGCGAAGGTGTTCGATAAAATGTTCCTGACAAGTTTATGTTCTGATTCTTTATGTGTTGCAGGTCCTGAATTGTTTGCCGGTTGATGAGGCCGAACTGAGGGTGTGGAGTTTTTATTTTATGATGAAAATGTAGGATTAATTGAACCTCTGGTGCCTGAAGAAGGCGTTGACAACTCATCAAAAGATGATTGCGAAGAGAAACAAATGTATGAGACTCCTGATATGGAACAGGTAATTATTGGACTTTTTTTTTTCTATTTGCAGTAGGAGAGGAGGTGAAATATAATAGGAGCTACGTGTGTATATAGATTTTAAGAACTGTTACATAGAGGTGAAATATAATAGGAGCTCCGTGTGTATATCGATTTTAAGATCTGTTACATAGTGCTGTCTTCTATTCCTGAATTGTTGATCAGGAACTAAATCGTGTACTTTGTATGCAGGATGGGGTACAAATGAGGCATTGATCATCTCCATATTGGCTCACAGGAATGTTGATCAGAGAAGACAAATTCAACAGACTTATGTGCAACTTATGGGGAGGAACTTCTCCAGTCACTGGAGAAAAAGCTGTCAAGTGATTTTGAGGTTAGATTTTTGTTACTCTTTTCATTTGTTATAGCGTTCCATTTCAATTTCTTTCAAGTTGTCTATATTACCTTATAACTTATAATAGAAGATGCCTTTCAGGACTCCACCATATATACAGTAACAAAATGATTTGGTTTCAAAAAAGGGTTTTAACCCATTTTTCCAACAATTCCCCACATGAATAAAATTGGCCACCAAAGACTCGATAGAATTGGTGATAGATTTCTATGGTCGAAACCGGCATAGGATAGGTAGGTTTTACCCTTTGAACCTTCCTTTGTGAAAGTATGATTACGTTACTAACTAAACAGTAGACGCGATGTCCTTGAACTATTCGTTATTTTGTGTAACTGATAGCATACCTCACACATGAGTCTTCCTGGTACATTGCAGTTCTCACTATTGTGCCCATTTTGGCCCTGGACACACGCCTGGTTCTATAAGAGTTTGATAAGAATTGTGCCCCAACAATTACCATAGAAGCGGCCCCACTTCTCTCTTACATAGGTGATATCTTAATTAAGAGTAACCCGCATTACTTCGCTCGGTTTTTCCGACGCATAAGAATCATTAAAAGCTTGGCTTAACCTAACTCTTACGGGTATCACTGTTTTTCATCATAGGAATGGATTTGGGTACTCCCCACAGTGATCCAATCTCATCTCCGCAATTTAGTTTTCCCATTTGAACCTAGCTCTTGGGATCTCCAGTCTACTAGGTTGGGTATCCACTGTAGAAATTTTATTTTCCAATGGGCTTTAATCCCATTCCTCTTGATGATTTTGTCAACTAACTCTCTAGTTAACCCTTTGGTTAGCGGATCCGCAATATTTATCTTTTGACTTCACATAGTCAGTCAAGATAACTTCAATAGAGAGTAGTCAATTGGTATTATGTCCTCGAAGGATGTGTCTAGACTTACCATTGTACATCTTACTTTGTGCCCTACTAATTGCAAATTGACTATTACAATAAATTGCAGACACATGTCTTGTCAATCTTGGAATATCCTCCATAATGGTGTAACCATTGTCATTATTCCCCACATTTGTCTGGTACCACAAACCCCATACTTCATTGTGGATCTAGTTATAATGGTCCGTTTGGAGGATTTCCATAACACTGTTCCACCTTTTAGTGTGAACACATAACCGCTAGTACACTTAAAGACTATCGTGTTAGATATCCATTTTTCATCTCAATATCCTTCTAGGACAACACAACTCAAATATTACTCGTGTGTCTCTTTGACTTGCTCACATAAGCAATATCCATATTTTTCATGTCAAATATGAAATTTAACATATCTCTAGTGGATTTAATCATCTTATTATTGCATTCAAACAATAAACATGCCATTACATATCCACTTGCTTTCAAAATGAGTTAAAGTATCATAAAGCATACTTTGACCCTTGTCAATGTTAATTAGTCTACATAGAGCACTATAATTATTATATATCTTGGTCTATCATGCCATATATTTGGATGGCTCAACCATATTGGTGAAAAGAAACTTTATTCATTCTTGGACAAATGTCATTTACAAGAATTAAATAATCCACCACTCATGGTCCCATTTTATTTTATAAACTTGGTTTGGTCATACCACAGCTCTAAGTCTTTTATTCCACAGTCATAATCATTGACTTCATCCATGCCCTGTTCGTTGGACATATTTTCAACAACTGCATCAAGTGAAGCCCATTCAATTTCTCAGTTTTTTCTCTTTGTGAGACTGAGACATGAATTCAGGCAATCATATCCATGGTCGGCATTTGATTGACTCTTGGTTGTTTCAGTAATTTTTCAATTCCGAAAACACACCCATAAGTGTTAATTGAAATAACCACTTATTTATTATTTATTAATTCAATGTAAATGTAACTTACAAATTCCGTAAGACAATAATATCTATATAGGCAACCATTCAGTAAGACAAGTATACAGGCAATCATTCCGTAAGACAAGTATTCTGTTTAGGCAACCATTTGGTAGTACAGGTATTATGCAATCACATCCGGTTGGCATCTTGATTGACTCTTTGGTTATTTCAGCAATTTTTTCAATTATGAAAACACACCTATAAGTGTTAATTAATATAATCACTTATTTCTCAATTCAATGTATACGTAAGCTACGAATTCCGTAAGGCAACAATATCCGTATAGGCGACCAGTTCCGTTTAGGCAGCCATTCCATAAGGCAACAACAAGCTTCGAAAGAACCTTAAATCCATTTAGGCAACGATTACATAAGGCAACAACAAGCTTCGAAAGAACCTTAAAATCGTTCCATAAGGCAACAACAAGCTTCGAAAGAACCTTAAATCCGTTTAGGCAACTAGAACCTTAAATCCGTTTAGGCAACCAATAAACCTCGAATCATACAAGCACAATCAAATTTTAATTGTCTTAAGTTGTAAACAAAAGAGGGGTTTATGATTTTACAAATATGATTACCTAAAATTAATTTATAATTAAATTAATAATTATAAATAAAGAATACCAATGGGTTCCGACGGATGTTAAATAGATAAGGAAAGTAGAATCCATTTAAGTCGAGTCGTGTGTATCACACACTTTCCTTAAGACAATTACGCCGCCTCTATTGGTGCAAAAGGACTTCTTAGCGTTCGTCTCCCAGGATACAACGACCTTTCGAGTTCTTGTGGCTGCACTGCTACAAGAACACCTACGAACTGCTAGTACTTTTTATCTATCACCAGAATAAAACAAGAGCACAAGTGCAGAAGAGAGAATGATCTTCAAAGGAGAAGAGCTCAATGCTTTGTGTTGGTGTTGATGTTGGTGTAGGTATCAAACTATGGAAAAGGAGGCCCTTTTTATAGTGTGAGGAATTGCCAAGGCTATTAAAATCAATCATCAATATAGGGAACTCAATGGTCATGAACATCTCACTCAATGTTCATAATACACATTACATCATATGTTACTAGAAAATATCAAAAATTTTCCAGTAGCAACTGAAGAGTCACTTGACTCTTACTATTTCCCTTTTTCAATAGCCAACTTTGAATGACAATTTTTCATTCATCCCAAAACCAAATTGGTCATATGAACACATAATATTGTAGTCTTCATTATGAAGAATACAAATCCAAGTTCAATTCTCATTAATTATAAGTGTAACACACTTTAATTAATCCATTTAAATTTGGTTTCAAAAAAGGGTTTTAACCCATTTTTCCAACAATTCCCCGCATGAATAAAATTGGCCACCAAAGACTCGATAGAACTGGTGATAAATTTCTATGGTCGAAACCTACATAGGATAGGTAGGTTTTACCCTTTGAACCTTCCTTGTGAAAGTATGATTACGTTACTAACTAAACAGTAGACGCGATGTCCTTGAACTATTCGTTATTTTGTGTAACTGATAGCATACCTCACACATGAGTCTTCCTGGTACATTGCAGTTCTCACTATTGTGCCTGTTTTGGCCCTGGACACACGCCTGGTTCTGTAAGAGTTTGATAAGAATTGTGCCCCAACAATTCCCTTAGAAGCGGCCCCACTTCTCTCTTACATAGGTGATATCTTAATTAAGAGTAACCCGCATTACTTCGCTCGGTTTTTCCGACGCATAAGAATCATGAAAAGCTTGGCTTAACCTAACTCTTACGGGTATCACTGTTTTTCATCATAGGAATGAATTTGGGTACTCCCCACAGTGATCCAATCTCATCTCTACAATTTAGTTTTCCCATTTGAACCTAGCTCTTGGGATCTCCAGTCTACTGGAATAAGCGTGGGGTAGGATAGCTAGCGTGCGGGGAGGCCTGTTGGAACGTGGAATAAGCCAATACGTACCCCGGTGTTGCGGTCATGTTGAAGCACCGGTTAACACTTGCTAGTTCTTCTCAGCTTGTGTTGGAATAAGCATGAAGTAATGTGCAGGTTTGTTAGCCTGCGGGGAGACTTGTTCTGTGTTAGACAAACAATATGCCCGGTGGGGTGGCATTGAGATAACGAGTCTCCCCGTGTTTCCCCAAATGTATCACAGTTCAGTGTGATGCAGGGTTATTATCCTGCTGGAAAAGAGTACATGTGTTAGATGTAAACTCGCGCGGGTGTATAAAGCCCATGCGTTTGCCATGGAGCCGGTTGAATGTTACCTAACCGGTGAGATGCCATGAAGCCGGTTGAATGTTACCTAACCGGTGGAGATGCCATGCAGCCGGTAACCGGAGAGATGCCATGGAGCCGGTAACCGAAGAGATGCCATGGAGCCGGTGGACTGGCCGGTTGGATACTACATAACCGGTGAGATGCTACAGAGCCGGTTGGATACTACATAACCGGTGAGATGTTGCGGAGCCGGTTGGATATCACATAACCGGTGAGATGCTGCGGAGCCGGTTTGATACTACATAACCGGTGAGATGCTGCGGAGCCGGTTGGATATCACATAACCAGTGAGAGCCACGGAGTCGGTTGAATATTACATAACCGGTGAGAGCCACAGAGCCGGTTGAATATTACATAACCGGTGAGAGCCACGGAGCCGGTTGAATATTACATAACCGGTGAGATGTCGCTACTGTAATGCGATGCAATGCATTGTAATGCCATGCACCGTAGTACGATGCATAATGATATGTGCAACACTGATAAGCGCATAATGATATGCGTGCAACGATGCATACTGATATGCGATGCATTGCAATGCTGAGAGGATTAACCGATGCATAATGATATGCGCAGCACTGATAAGCGCATAATGATATGCGATGCATACTGATATGCGATGCATTGCAATGCTAAGATGATCAACCGATGCATAATGATATGCGTAGCACTGATAAGCACATAATGATATGCGTGCAACGCTGCATACTGATATGCGATGCATTGCAATGCTGAGATGATCAACCGATGCATAATGATATGCGCAGCACTGATAAGCGCATAATGATATGCGTGCAACGATGCATACTGATATGCGATGCATTGCAATGCTGAGATGATCAACCGATGCATAATGATATGCGCAGCACTGATAAGCGCATAATGATATGCGTGCAACGATGCATACTGATATGCTCGTGCTTTTATCACATGTCTAATTATCAATATTCCCCAACAGATTATGCACAGGTGAAGCATGCGTTGAGTAATAATAAATAAGTTAGAATACTTAGCTTTGGAGAAAGCTGGCGGGTGTTGGAATAGCGTGCGGGAATGATTCCCGGGTTGCCCGGTGAATGTCTACGGGTGTAGAGAGCAGCTTGGGTGTCCAAAGAAGATTGGTGGGAGGCCAAAGGAAGCCCTGCTGAATCTGTATCCAGCCTAGCTTGCTGCAGCTGATCCAGCCCAACAGCTGACCCGCTGCTGTAGCCCGACCCGGCCCAGCTCAGCCTTTGACCGGGTCATGCAGCCTTTGAATCTCTTTTCCCGCCCTTTCTCTTCCGTCTCTGTTTTCTTTCTCTCTTCCTCTCGTCCGGTTTCTCTCTTTCGGAGGGAGACGAGCCGCACCGGACCTACATCCACAGTCACCGGCGCCTGGAGAGGAGGACGACCCGGAGATGAACTGCGCACCGGAGATACTGCCATCGGTGTCCGGAGATGACGCACCGGAAGGGAGGAAGCCGCACCGGACCCGGAGAGGAGGGTCGTACCAGAGGTGAAGTCAGACTCGGCTGGGGTTGACGAAGCCGCACCGCACCGGAGATGACGCACCGGAAGAGGGGAAGCCGCACCGGACCCGGAGAGGAGTGACCCGGAGAGATGAAAATGCCTCGTCCTCTGACGACCCGAACTGTAGGAGCCACTGAGCTCAGAGAGGAGTATGACCGGAGAGCTAGGATGACTGCACCGGTGAGGACGAAGCCGCTCGACTGCTGGAGACGACATCCGCTCATCCGTACGGAGATGGAGGCCCATTGGCCGGAGAGGAGAGCAGGAGGATGTGCCCGGCGTTCGTGCCCCTGCTAGCCTGCTGGACCGGACGGAGAGGGGGGGGGCCATCGGTGGTCGGAGGAGACGAGCTGGGCCATCTGTTTGTCTTGCAGGGAGCCTTGCGCGGGTTGACTCGCTGACTGGGCTGCATGGGCCGCTGACCGGGTGCCCTTTGCTGACCCGTGCTGGGCTGGCCTACTACCCGGATGGAAATGAAAAACTGCTGCCAGTCCGGATAGCACAACCAGTAGAGCATAATGAAATTTTTGTATTGGTTCCCACAGACTGCGCCAATTGTTAGTGCCAAAACCCGTAGGCCTGGCAGAAACATAATAATAAAGCTGTAAAGAACACAAGCAAGTATAGTGGTTTACCGTGCCATCGGAGGGCACGGCTACGTCTACTTGGAATGCACTACGATCGGCCAATAAGCCATCGGGTTACAAGGGTGGAGTGCCTTGGATCCAAGATCAAGATCCTTAACACTAAGGGGGAAGCCTTCTATTTATAGGGAAGGAAGGCTCCCACCTCTACTACTTCTCCAATGTGGGATGCTTATTACACTATTACATATTTCCCTACTCACGAAGCTACTTCAGGAGCCTGGTGGCACGGCTTCCGGGTGTGGTACCGGTGATGTGGAACAATGGAGATGTAGCCGGGGTGCTGGTCTATCCGATGGATGCTGGAAGTAGGACCTATGACGCCTGTTGCACGGTCCACGAGGTCGCCGAATATGCTTGGCGGTATACCATATGTACTATCAACAGTTATCTTACTACATATATATGTGTATTTGAGATTTGTTGACTTAAGCTATTAACGTAGTCTACTTGTTTGGTGTTGGTATTTGGATTAATTGATTAGCTCTTAACCAATGGTTGTTGCTTTGTTAATGCGTTATGTTCCAGATGCAACTAGTGGCCATGACATAGACATGAGGGAGTCCATTGGTGAACAACCAAATGCAAATGAAATGAACAGGGAGCTTGAAGACCAAGTTGATGAATGATATTGCACCTTCTGGCTCCATGCAATATGTACTAAATGTGCTCAAACATTGTTAATTAGATTTATTGTAATCGTTCATTTCGTACTTAAAAATGGCTACTGAAGTACTTTAGTTGTACACATTTGGTTGATGTTATGTGATTTAGTACTTTCTATCATTTGGTTACTGTTCATTTGGTATTTTTAGGTTCTTTTGATATTTTGTTGTTGGTTTTGTGAAAATTGTTTAGAAATGCAGGTTCTGTAATAGAAAAGAAAACAAAAATGTACTGGTAGATTTCCAGCAATGGTATTATGCCGTCGCAAATTTTATGTTCAGCGACGGCATCTACGCCTTAGCTAAGGAAAACAAATGGCGGGAAATGAATTTTAGCGGGAAAAAGAAAAGGCGGGAAGCAAATTTCGTCTCATTATGCAACTATAAATCCAATCTTAGCGACGGCATTATTGGTAGAAAGAAACCGTCGCTAAATTGGCGTCGGAAATTCTACTACGCCAATTGTCGTCGCAAAGTATCTTGCCATGGTCGAATTGCCGTAGCAAAAAGCATTAGCGACGCCAACATTTGCAACCGCAGTATTGCCGTCGCCACGCCGTCGTGAATACAGTTTTGCTACGGCAAAACAGCCTTTTGCAATGGAAACGCGCCGTCGCCGAAGAAGAGTTTTTTTGTAGTGCACAGCTCTAAGTCTTTTATTCCACAGTCATAATCATTGACTTCATCCATGCCCTGTTCGTTGGACATATTTTCAACAAGTGCATCAAGTAAAGCCCATTCAATTTCTCAGATTTTTCTATTTGTGAGACTGAGAGATGTATTCAGGCAATCACATCCATGGTCGGCATCTTGATCGACTCTTGGTTGTTTCAGTAATTTTTCAATTCCAAAAACACACCCATAAGTGTTAATTGAAATAACCACTTATTTATTAATTCAATGTAAATGTAACTTACAAATTCCGTAAGACAATAATATCTGTGTAGGCAACCATTCCGTAAGACAAGTATACAGGCAACTATTCCGTAAGACAAGTATACAGGCAACCAATTCTGTTTAGGCAACCATTTGGTAGTACAGGTATTACGCAATCACATCCGGTTGGCACCTTGATTGACTCTTTGGTTGTTTCAGCAATTTTTTCAATTATGAAAACACACCTATAAGTGTTAATTAATATAATCACTTATTTCTCAATTCAATGTATACATAAGCTACGAATTCCGTAAGGCAACAATATCCTTATAGGCGACCAATTCCGTTTAGGCAGCCATTCCATAAGGCAACAACAAGTTTCGAAAGAACCTTAAATCCATTTAGGCAACCATTACATAAGGCAACAACAAGCTTCGAAAGAACCTTAAAACCGTTCCATAAGGCAACAACAAGCTTCGAAAGAACCTTAAATCCGTTTAGGCAACCAGAACCTTAAATCCGTTTAGGCAACCAATAAACCTCGAATCATACAAGCAAAATCAAATTTTAATTGTCTTAAGTTGTAAACAAAAGAGGGGTTTATGATTTTGCAAATATGATTACCCAAAATTAATTTATAATTAAAATAATAATTATAAATAAAGAATACCAATGGGTTCCGACGGATGTTAAATAGATAAGGAAAGTAGAATCCGTTTAAGTCGAGTCGTGTGTATCACACACTTTCCTTAAGACAATTACGCCGCCTCTATTGGTGCAAAAGGACTTCTTAGCGTTCGTCTCCCAGGATACAACGACCTTTCGAGTTCTTGTGGCTGCATTGCTACAAGAACACCTACGAACTGCTAGTACTTTTTATCTATCACCAGAATAAAACAAGAGCACAAATGTAGAAGAGATAATTATCTTCAAAGGAGAAGAGCTCAATGCTTTGTGTTGGTGTTGATGTTGGTGTAGGTATCAAACTATGGAAAAAGAGGCCCTTTTTATAGTGTGAGGAATGACCAAGGCTATTAAAATCAAGGATAAACTACTGGTCACTCCTCCAACTTTCACTGACTCGACAGTTTAGTCCTTAAGGTTTCAATTTAAACAGATCACTCTCCAACTTTCACTAACTCGACAGTTTAGTCATTCAAGTTTCAATTTTAACAGATCACTCCTCCAACTTTCACTAACTCGACAGTTTAGTCCTTAAGGTTTCAATTTCAAAATATGTAGTTGGAGGAGTGATCTGTTGAAATTGAAGTTGTAGGAGGAGTGATCTGTTGAAATTGAAACCTTAAAGACTAAACTGTCGAGTTAGTGAAAGTTGGAGGAGTGATCTGTTGAAATTGAAACCTTAAGGACTAAACTGTCGAGTCAATGAAAATTGAAGGAGTGACCAGTATTTTGTTCATAAATCATCAATATAGAGAACTCAATGGTCATGAACATCTTACTCAATGGTCATGAACATCTCACTCAATGTTCATAATACACATTGCATCATATGTTATTAGAAAATATCAAAATTTTTCTAGTAGCAACTAAAGAGTCACTTGACTCTTACCATTTTCCTTTTTCAATAGCCAACTTTGGATGACAATTTTGCATTCATCCCAAAACCAAATTGGTCATATGAACACAAAATATTGTAGTCTTCATTATGAAGAATACAAATCCAAGTTCAATTCTCATTAATTATAAGTGTAACACACTTTAATTAATCCATTTAAATTTGGTTTCAAAAAAGGGTTTTAACCCATTTTTCCAACAGAGTCACACTCATGGCCACCACACTCTGCCCATTACCGTTAATTCTGATGTTCTTAAGGCACCTTGATCCACCGTTGTACCATCCGGTGGATAATGCCACAATGGGAGTGTTGTCATTGTGGTATTGGTCGTCACATTCGGATGGGCCTCCTCCATCACCGCCTGCTTCAAAGCTGTTAAGAGTGAGGAAAGCCTGCATGTTGCTGAACGTAGGCGGCGAGCATATGTATGTTGGGTACATTTTTCCTGCTTTGCAGCAGTCAGAGTCATCTTCCGTGTTACATTGTACAGGAGGAGGCTTTCTTCCTCTGATTCTTCCGCTTGGACGACATTGCTGAGCCTCACTGACCAAGAAAATTGCCAAAAGGAGAATGGCTACAGCAGACCCTTTTGAGATAAAGCTCTTCATTTTCTTTCTGTTACTCCTAACGTAGTGCTCTGCTTGTAAGATTGTGCGAGATGTTGGATGCATAATAGCACGTAACGATTGCCATATATAGTAGTCACGACAGCAGAAAATACCATTCAAAAGTTCAACGTATACTTTCCTACGCAGTTGCTTATTACAATCCATTAACGCAACGGCATAGCTAGACTGTTGGAAGTTAATGATGGAGCTCTTATCCAAGCACATTTGTACCTGCAAAACAACTTCATACAAATATTACCCTCTTGTGTCATCGTTAGTATAGGACAAGTAGGGATCGTTCAATCCGGGGAAATCAAGGGCGTTCAATCACATAAAGCATTACAAAATCACATGGGGGTTTGAAATTTATATCTCAAACCTACTAAAAATTACGAAATTAAATCTAAATTATTATATACAATTGATCAACACCTTCCACACAATACACAAAATACAAAACTCATTACACATGCAACGAAATTAAACAAAGTAATAAGGGCAGCAAGCTAAAATCGAATTCTAGATTCAATTAAGTTCCAATTTAATTAGAGCCTTCGTGGTTTATCTAATTACTCAAAACATCACAAATATTTAGAATTAACTTCGCGTGTAATCCTACACATGGTACTAATCGGTTTAAAAACACTTCGCGTAGAAATTAAACACAAAGAGCACATAAGCACAATATGTCGAATTGGAAACATGTTAGCAAGTATGACGTCACTCATCTCACATCGACATGCAAATTTCCAGAATTATTCTAGCCCTTAGATAAATACAAATTAAAACCAACTTCGCGTATGATCCAACATGTATTAAATCGGCATGTGAAACCAACACACAAAGGATAGTTATGGCCGAAACTACCTTCATGCATACGGTTTTTATGCATGTAAATTCAGGAAATCAACCAAATTAAATCAAGAACACATGCAAAAGCCTACTGCCCATAAAACTACATTCAATTAAATCACATGCATAATTCAGAAATTAAACCAAAGAAAACCAAATCATATAACAAAAATTCGGTAATCAAAGGAATAATTCATAAAACCAAAACAAAATACAACCATCCATTCAATCTTCATAGACAAAGTATTGAATTTATACAGAAAATTACAAGCCATGAGAGATGAGTAAATCACACTTTAAACAAAACCTTGAGAGGAATCGGCAAAGGATAATTTGACGATGAAGAACACTTGTGATCGGCAAGCTTGGTGAAGGTGAGATGGAATCGGCTAAGGCAATTTTCTGTATAGGATTTTTGTGGGATTATTTTGGTAGAGTTTCGGCTTTGCTTGAGCGTCAGAAGAGAGATATTTTTCTGTGTAAAAATCGTCCAATATATAGAGGCAAAATGGGTGGCTCCAACTAGGGTTCACAAAACCTAGTTTTTCTCAAACTTATCCTGCTGGCAGATTTGACCTTCGAGTGAAGATTATAGAATATCTTTCTCTACAAAATAGATATTAATGTGATTCCAGTTGGGTTGGAAACTAGACTCCCCTAGCTTTCTATCCATATAAGGCTCGAACTCTGATTCATTGTGAGCTATCCGGGAGAGTCCGTGGAAGTTGGATAACGTGCACAGGAATTCTGCCGAATTTGATCAGGATTTGTTGCGATTTTCTTCCTCTATTTTTTGCCGAAAATTCCCAAGATAATGACTGAATAATTGAGCAATATCTCTTTAGGTTTTCCATAAATTAATTCAGCCAAAAATCATGCACAAAGGATGGAATTCAGTCCACATTCGTAAGCCAAATCCATGTAGAACTTGGTTTAGGTTTTCTTCTTTCGGCAGACTTGACCTTCGTGCATTCAAACCGGCATAACTTTTTTCTCAAGAAAGATTTTGCTGCGATTCAAAATCACAAAGAAACTAGACTCGTAGAGCTTTCCAACGGTATATGGCACGTTCTCTGGTTCCAAGCGATATGTCCCACAGAAATTCCGGAAGTCAGGACACAGTCCCAGGAAAATCCTGGTAGTCCCTGGTTATCTTTGCTCAAACTGCCAAGTTGCAGCCTTCATTTGGCTGACTTCCCGAACTCCGATTGATCTTAAATTTTGACACAATACACTTTATTTTCTCAATTAATTGCACACCAAATTTCATCAAATTTTAAAAAGGATAGATCAGTTTAGCACGAGCCTCAAAATCACGAAAAAGACATATTTTACTTTATTTCCAGATTTCTATACTTGGTCTTTTTTCTGATTATTAAGCACACTTTCTCCAAAACTCTACCAAAATGACACTAAACTAAATTATGACTCTATCTTAGGTAAATAAGGGTTAAACGAAGCATAAATGAGGGCATAAGCATATTAATATCGTCGCACATTGTGCTCCTATCAACTACCCCACACTTAGCTTTTGCTAGTCCCTTAGCAAAACAAAAACAAAAAGACTCAACTACTGCCCTTAAATGATTGTCTCAGGATCTTTAAAACACATAGCTTTCAAGTTAAGCATTCTAATGTAAGCACAAAAATTCCAAGGGTCATAGATAGTAATCATGATATGAATAAGTCAGAAGTGAGAAAAATAAGCATGTAAACATGTTAAGTTGATCTAATCCTCCTCACTAGGCATACTCTCTTCTTTTCACACATGATTATGGCAATATTCACTCAAGGTATATGCAAGAGAACAGATTGTAAGGCAACAAATAGCTTGCATATTTCATCAAATAAAAGCACTTTGTGAATAGTATTTTATGGAAAATCTCATGTGCACGAATGGACCAAAACCATATGCTTACTCTTGAGAAAATCTCCACAATTAAAGTTTACCAATCTTAAGAATCATGAAAAGATCATAGAGGTGATAATCGGGTTAGGCATAAGGAATTCGAATTTAGAATGGTAGTGATAACAATGTCACCAAGACTTAGCAAAGCTCAATACTCCTTATGTCTTCAATTCAAGGGCCAAATTTCATCATGTTGGTGATAGGAGCACAATGTGCGACGATATTACATGCTTATGCCCTCGTTTATGCTTTGTTTAACTCTTATTTGTATAAGATAGAGTCATAATATAGTTTAGTGTTGATTCGGTAGAGTTTTAATCAAATATGCTTTAGAATCCGAAAAATGACTAAGTTTGAGAAATCTGGAAAATAGTGTAAAATATGTCTTTTTCGTGATTTTGAGATGAATGAAACTGTGATCTATCCTTGTCCGAATTCTATGAAATTTGGCGTGCTTAATATTCATATGCTGAGGAATGTTGTGTTAAAATTTCAGATCAATCGGAGTTCGGGAAGTCACCCAAAAGATGGCTGCAAAACGGCAGTCCGAGCAAACCAATCCAGGGGCTTCCAGGATTTTCCTGGGACTTTGTCCCAACTTCGAAAAATCATTCCCGACGACTCACAAGGAGTTTGATCGAACTGTTTTATGAGGAGATGGCTATATGTGTCTAATTTATTTGAGACTTGGAATCGCATCAATTGGAGCTCCGAAAAGGGAGATATGTCAGATTTACTGGAGCAAGGTCATTCCAGCCGAGTTGCTGCCGGTCTTGTGTTCTTGCGGGTTTGGGGCATTTTTCCATGGACCAAGCTCACCAAATGGAGTTGGCAAGCCTACAAAAGAAGTTCATGAAGATATGCAGCCCAATCCAAGGAAGAAAATCAGAAAAAGAAGTTTTCTAGAAGAACCAAGAAAGGAAGGAACCAAAACCTTGTTGCACAAGGATTGCCTTTGCCGATTTGGACTAGGTTTTCTACCTAGGGTTTCTGCCGAATTTGCCTCTATATATAGCCATATTTTCCTACAGAAAAATCATCTCATCTCAATCATAGAATACTAGCCTAAAGCTCTACCAAGTCTCTCAAGCACCAACACCTAAATACTTAGCCAAAACCCGTCACCACCACCACTACCAAATTGCCGTACCCTTCACCTTGGTTTTTCTGCCGATTCTTGTTTTGGCCGAGCATTAAGGAGCAGCAGCCAAGCATCTTGTCACGTTTGAGGAGTCTTCAAAGGTTCTAAAAGTGTGATCCACTCACCCTATGGCTTTTGTATTTAGTTTTGTTTGGTTGTCTTGTAAGAACTTGTTTCGTTTCTTGGTTTTTGCTAAACTTTTGTATGAACCGATTTGTTGAAGTTTATGTGATTTGTTTTTGCAATTTTAACTTGTGTTTTTGTATGCATTGATAATTAGGGCAGTGATATTTCACATGTTTAAACTTAAATTGGTTAGAACTAAGGTTATGGCATTTAAACCGACACACTAGTTATGATTAGCATGTAATTCTAAGTGCTAGGTTTCATGTGATAGAGTAACACGGATAAGTCATACGCTGGAGTAGTTTGTTTTGTGTTGCTCACCTAGGTCTAACAACCTTAGAACTTGCAAGTTAAATAAGAAGAATGACAACCTTACTTGTTTGCTTGTCTTCGATTTAGACTCATATGCTTAAATGTTAAAACGTGTAAAACCGGATTAGCATCACCTTAGAAGTCATACGCTGGAGTAGTTTCTAAGAATTTAAGAAGTCTAACAATGGAAAACTGCTGGAGGCTCTAATTGTGTCGAAACTAATTTTGGTCTTGAACATGTTAAATGCTTGTCTCTTACCTTCTTGTATGCAAATTTACTTGTTAAAGAGTCATTTGTGTGAACTGTTTTGTGTGAGAGATGATGATCAAACTTGTATATAGTAGCCTAGGATTTATTTTCTGTTTTTAATACCGTGCCTAGTATTAGGGCAGCATTGCTGCCGAACCTAATCCCCCATGTTTATGACGATTTTGTGTATATATATGTATAAATTGTGTTAACATTCTCATATTTCAGGTACCCTTAATCCCCGGCTAGAACGATCCCTACTTGCTCATACTACTAACGATATTTTGTAGGGTTATTATTGTGTGCGAGCTAAGGCACACATCAATTTTTGGCGCCGTTGCCGGGGATTATAAAATCTTGTTTTATGTGAATGTTAAAGTGTGTTAATATTTGTGATGTAAAGTTTGTTACCAATCTGTGTCTCTAACTCTAACGTATATTTATATATCCTAACTCTCTAACATGACGTTCTAACTCTTGTATTTTCTTTTTCTAACCTTGAAAAAATTTGTTGAAATCATAGCTTGTATGAATCTGTATATCCTTGCATTTTAGTTTATTGTTTTTGTTCGTTTTGATGTGTTTTGTGTGTGTGCAGGTCGAACTTGAAAGAAAAGTGCAGGAAATACGGAAGTTCTGCCCAAACAAAAATCAGGCAGTGCAGTCAGTCGAATTTGGAAGGCTGCCGTTTTTAGCTCACAAAACCTGGGAAAGTGAGCGATACACCGTTGGAAAGATCTCTGAGTCTAGTTTCTGTAGGATTTTACAGAAGTGGATTTGGATTCTCGAGCTGCTCCCAGTTTCAATTTGAGTGAAGCAAGGTCAATCTGGCGGAACAGCGAACTGGGCAGATCAATAGGTCCGATTAATGGCCAAACAAGGAGTACTTCCACTGGTCCGATTGAGGCGAATTTTATACCGATGGAAAGATCTGTGTGTCCACTACAACATTTATTCAGAACACTTTTGCATTAGGATAGTGGAAAACACCCAAAATCAGGCCTCAAGAGAAGCAGACACGTCTGCTGAGAGAAGCTTGCCTGCCAAGAAAATCCTACTGCCGAGAGGGGCTGCTGCCCCAACTGCGGAGCTGCACATGGCATGATGAACACACAACACACATGGTGAGAAGTCTAAGCAATGGACTATAAACACAAAGCGCTAATTGGGAGGCAACCCAAGTCGATCAAAGAAAAGTGAAGGAGCCACACCGAGAGTTTGAAATTTCTTAACCCTTCTCTTTTTCTTTGGTTTGTGATGATATGTTGGAATATGTTAGTCGATTGCATGCTTAGGAAATTCGTTGATATAGATTTGTGCTTACATTGAGGACAATGTAATTTTCTAAGTGTGGGGTGGGATAACGTATTCCGTTTATGTTTTCGTGTGCTTAGTTTAGAAAAGAAAATTCAGAAAATTGTTCCACAAAAATAGAGTGTTTAAATTGCATGTTTCGAGTCTTAGGATGCCCCTAATGTGTCAATGATGTTTTTCTCCTCTTTGCATACATAGATGATGGTTATGCATACAATTAAAATTGTGAGTTTCATGGATTTTGTGCATTGGTAGGAGCATGTAGGACTTGTTGATTAATTAAGCATGCATGTTTTAATTAGCTAGTTTGTTTCCATAATAACCTATGTGAGCTTTAGAGCCAAATTGCTTTCTTCTTGAGCGATAAAAAGAAAAAATTCAATAGATTCGTAGGAAGCATGAAACCTCATAATTCTTTGATTATTCGATGACTATGTGCCATAGCTTTTTAATGAACTCTAGTATGCTAGAACTTACTCTTGTTGATTTTCAAAACGTTTTTAATCATAAAATACCTTGATTTTGAATATGATTGAATAAAGATCATTTAGGTTTACCACCATTGCCAAATAAAGCATGAGCCCTATTGGAGCCCGTCGTGGGACACCTTAGTAAACCCCCTTTGAGCCTACGATTAGCCTTTTCTTTCATCACCCTTAAACACTTTCCATGAACTTAGTATAGTGATGTCTTGACCATTGTGTGTCGGCAAAGCTTGATTTTTGAAGGAGTTTTTGCGTGAAGTGATGAAGAAGAACAAGTGTGGGGTAGACTTAGCTAAAAATTGTGAAAAATTGTATGTGAACCGTACGCGTGCCTGTGAGAAAACAAAAGAAGAAAAATTGAAATCGGACAGAAAAAGAAAAGAAAAGAAAAGAGAAAAATCAAGTCCGAAAGATGAGAAAAGAAAGAGGCACGGTTTAAAAAAAAAAAAAAAAAAAAAATTGCTAAGTCTAGTCTTGAAAAGTGTTGTGAATTTGGAGTTTTGTTTATATGTGAAGGTCTACTATTGTTATATTTTGACCTTTGTTCATATTCACTATGTTTTGGGAAGTAAAGAATGAAGTATGGGTCCAACAAGAAGAAATTCGACCCTTGGTGAGAAGACATAAGGAGATTTGAGCTTTGACAAAGGCCACGGTGACGTTTTTAAGCCTCCTTATCCAAATATCGAATACCTCTTAGCCTAGCCCCATTACACCCCTTTTATTGATCTTTTTCATGATTCTTAAGATGGTTAAATTTGATTGTGGAGATTATCTCAAGAGTAAGCATATGGTTTTGGTTCATTGGTGCATATAGTTATCATATGAGGGTTTTTCCATAAAATTTCACAAAGAGCTTTCTTTTCTTGACATATGCAAGTTACTCTTCGTAGTTCATTATCTTTCACTTGCATATACTTATGAGTGAATTACCATGCTTCGAGAGAAAAGAAGAGAGTATGCCTAGTGAGGAGGATTGAATTAGCTTAACATGTCTACATGCTTACTTTTGTTCTTATATATTCTTATTGATGTTACATGTTCATGAAGCTTGAAATTTTCATGCTTAGCATTCTCATGCATTAACTTGAAAGCTATGTGTACATACGAGCCTGAGACAAATTGTTAGGGGCAATAGTAGCTTGAGTCTTAGTTTAGTTTAGTTTGCTAAGGGACTAGCAAAGGATAAGTGTGGGGTAGTTGATAGGAGCACAATGTGCGACGATATTACATGCTTATGCCCTCGTTTATGCTTTGTTTAACTCTTATTTGTCTAAGATAGAGTCATAATATAGTTTAGTGTTGATTCGGTAGAGTTTTAATCAAATATGCTTTAGAATCCGAAAAATGACTAAGTTTGAGAAATCTGGAAAATAGTGTAAAATATGTCTTTTTCGTGATTTTGAGATGAATGAAACTGTGATCTATCCTTGTCCGAATTCTATGAAATTTGGCGTGCTTAATATTCATATGCTGAGGAATGTTGTGTTAAAATTTCAGATCAATCGGAGTTCGGGAAGTCACCCAAAAGATGGCTGCAAAACGGCAGTCCGAGCAAACCAATCCAGGGGCTTCCAGGATTTTCCTGGGACTTTGTCCCAACTTCGAAAAATCATTCCCGACGACTCACAAGGAGTTTGATCGAACTGTTTTATGAGGAGATGGCTATATGTGTCTAATTTATTTGAGACTTGGAATCGCATCAATTGGAGCTCCGAAAAGGGAGATATGTCAGATTTACTGGAGCAAGGTCATTCCAGCCGAGTTGCTGCCGGTCTTGTGTTCTTGCGGGTTTGGGGCATTTTTCCATGGACCAAGCTCACCAAATGGAGTTGTCAAGCCTACAAAAGAAGTTCATGAAGATATGCAGCCCAATCCAAGGAAGAAAATCAGAAAAAGAAGTTTCCTAGAAGAACCAAGAAAGGAAGGAACCAAAACCTTGTTGCACAAAGATTGCCTTTGCCGATTTGGACTAGGTTTTCTACCTAGGGTTTCTGCCGAATTTGCCTCTATATATAGCCATATTTTCCTACAGAAAAATCATCTCATCTCAAGCATAGAATACTAGCCTAAAGCTCTACCAAGTCTCTCAAGCACCAACATCTAAATACTTAGCCAAAACCCGTCACCACCACCACTACCAAATTGCCGTACCCTTCACCTTGGTTTTTCTGCCGATTCTTGTTTTGGCCGAGCATTAAGGAGCAGCAGCCAAGCATCTTGTCACGTTTGAGGAGTCTTCAAAGGTTCTAAAAGTGTGATCCACTCACCCTATGGCTTTTGTATTTAGTTTTGTTTGGTTGTCTTGTAAGAACTTGTTTCGTTTCTTGGTTTTTGCTAAACTTTTGTATGAACCGATTTGTTGAAGTTTATGTGATTTGTTTTTGCAATTTTAACTTGTGTTTTTGTATGCATTGATAATTAGGGCAGTGGTATTTCACATGTTTAAACTTAAATTGGTTAGAACTAAGGTTAGGGCATTTAAACCGACACACTAGTTATGATTAGCATGTAATTCTAAGTGCTAGGTTTCATGTGATAGAGTAACACGGATAAGTCATACGCTGGAGTAGTTTGTTTTGTGTTGCTCACCTAGGTCTAACAACCTTAGAACTTGCAAGTTAAATAAGAAGAATGACAACCTTACTTGTTTGCTTGTCTTCGATTTAGACTCATATGCTTAAATGTTAAAACGTGTAAAACCGGATTAGCATCACCTTAGAAGTTATACGCTGGAGTAGTTTCTAAGAATTTAAGAAGTCTAACAATTGGAAAACTGCTGGAGGCTCTAATTGTGTCGAAACTAATTTTGGTCTTGAACATGTTAAATGCTTGTCTCTTACCTTCTTGTATGCAAATTTACTTGTTAAAGAGTCATTTGTGTGAACTGTTTTGTGTGAGAGATGATGATCAAACTTGTATATAGTAGCCTAGGATTTATTTTCTGTTTTTAATACCGTGCCTAGTATTAGGGCAGCATTGCTGCCGAACCTAATCCCCCATGTTTATGACGATTTTGTGTATATATATGTATAAATTGTGTTAACATTCTCATATTTCAGGTACCCTTAATCCCCGGCTAGAACGATCCCTACTTGCTCATACTACTAACGATATTTTGTAGGGTTATTATTGTGTGCGAGCTAAGGCACACATCAGTTGGACCCAAACTTCATTCTTTTCTTCCCCAAAACATAGTGAACAAGGACAAAGGTCAAATATAACAATAATAGACATTCACTTATCAAACAATCTCCAAATCCACAACAAGAACTCAATCCATGCATTTTTCTTTTTCTTGTTGTTTGCCAAAACCTTTTCTTTATTTTTCTTTGTTTCGGATCGAATCTTTTAATTTTTCTGTCCGATTTATTTTCTTTTTGTAATTTGTATCGGCAACAAATATTTCTTTTTATAATTTGGATTGGCTCACCCCACACTTGCTTCAAATCATCACATCAACTCACAATTCCACAATAAAATTCAGCTTTACCAAGTCTTGATAACAAGGGAAAGAGTTAAACTATTCTGAGTTCAAGGAATGTGTTTCATGGTGATGAAAGAAAATGGCTGAATATAGGCTCAATGGGGTTAAAACTAAGGAGTCTCACGACGGGCACAAATTAGGCACATGCTTTGTTTGGCTTTGGTGGTAATCCTAACAAGATTTTTTCAATCATATTCAAAATCATAGCATAGTCATGAATAATAGTCTCAAAATTCAACAAGAGCAAGTTCTAGCATTCTAGAGTCCATCAAAAAGCTATAGCACATAGTTATTGATTATGCATAGAACAATGAGATTTGAAAAATTTCTGCTCATTTATAATAATTCATGAAGAAAGCATATAGGCTCTAAAGCTCACATAGGATGTTATGGAATAAAATCAACTCAAACAAGCATGCTTCTCATATATCAATCAAAATCTCACAAATTCATACCAATCATAATATCCATGAAACTCACAATTTAATTCTTATGATCATGCAAAACCATCATCTATGCATTCCAAGATATAATCATCATAGACTCTTTAGGGGCATCCTAAGACTCAAACAAAATAAAACAAATGAAATTTTTTTTAATTTTTCTGATTTTTCCGATTTTTTTTTTATTTTCTTTTCTTTTATGACTCAAAACAAAGACTCAAAACAAAACAAAACATGTGAAACATATATTCTCTACCCCACACTTAGAAAATTACATTGTCCTCAATGTAAACCAGAAATAATGTTGTAATTTCTAAGCATATGATAAAATTCACAAATTTCACATTTATACAATTCAACCATAAGAGTGTAGGGATTTATAAAATTCAAACTCTCGCTGATGGCTCCTTCACAATTTTTTTTGAAATGGGTTGCCTCTCATGCAGCGCTTAATGTTTAAAGTCTACTCAGCCTAGACTCTTCACTTCTTAATCAAGTTGTGGGCGCGTTTTGGAGTGTACACCTCCAAATTTGTGCCTCCTTACAATGGTTATCAAAAATTGATGTATGATTACTTCACTCTTCAACTGCATCACATCAAGATAAAGAAAATTAGAAGAGTGGAGATGAGAGTTCAAAGAATAATTTAGTAGTTGTTCGTGGCAGATTTAGCACCCGGCGAACAATCAGCAGTGGGGGCGGAGGATGCGATGCTCCTCGCTTGTCTTCTGTGTGCTTAGGCGTGCCAGCACCCTTGGAGCGGTGCCACTCGACTGCGTGCGACCCGTGGCGAGTCTTCTCGTCTGCTCCCAATTGACTCTGACTTCCTAATCAAGCGACTGTTACGCGGGCGCTGACTAATTCGGCGTACAGGCCTCGAACAAGACCTGAATAGAACTCTCTAACAGGATTTCCTTCCCAACCCCCTAAGGATTGAGGATCTTACTTTGATCCGGAGAAGCAAAGCAGAGCTAAACCAAGACCACGGGTGTGTCACCTGAGTGACGACTCGATTGCTACCGGAGTAGCGGACTGACTCGATTGGCTCAGCAACCGCTCGACACGAATGCGAGACGTGGTCAATCGCAGGTGGAGGCAAATTGCGTGAGTCGCTCAGCAACCGCTCGACACGAATGCGAGATTAGATCGATCGCAGGTGGAGGCAAATTGCGTGAGTTGCTCCGGAGAGGCTTTGGCAAGTTAGCGGTGCGCTAGAACTTGTGTGTGTTTGTGTTTGGTTGTGAACCCTTCTCCAGTTGTAAAAGAGTTATATTTATATGGTTCCCGAAACCCTAGTGCATGAGGATCCAGCCTGGCGGATTCCGAGTTTCATTAGGACTGTCTTTCCTTATTCTGCCTCCAATCTAATCAATTAAGAGTCAATTGAGATCAGTCTTTCTCTTTGCTTAGGAAACTTCTTCCCCGTCGAATATTGTCTGGATTCGTACTCAATTAAAGCCGGGGCAAACCAAATCGAGTCCAATGCGAATCAATTACTGATTCGGCAAGAAATCTTTTCCAATGGATTGTTACTGCAACAATCCCTAATTATCCTAATCAGTATTTACACCTTAATATCCGTTAAGGTAACCCGTATATTATGCACTTGGATTATTACAAAATAACCCCCATCCGGTTAGGTAATAAATCAATATTCTCCCTCCAAGTTATCTTTCCTGAATGAAGTGGGAGAATATGAATATTGGGTTCGGTTTAAACCTAAACCCCTCTGGGCCTCGGGATAAAAGCCCAATTAAAATAAATTCCAATTGTGGCCCAAACAGTAGTGAGTTAGTGAATTAGCTAAAGTTAGAAATTAGTGTATAAATATACAACAATTAGCTAAGTAGAATTTAATTGTAAATCATGAACACAAGTTTGGAGTATGGAGTCTCATTTCTTGCAACACTTGTCGTCCTTCCCAAGTCAATGAGAGCTTCAATCAACTGTTTACAATGTAATTCTTCACCTCTTCCTTATGATCTGCAACTAACAATTAAACTCTACAAGAATCAACATGTATAGATTAGAAAGAATGAGTTAGAATAAGTTAGAGTATAGGTTAGAAATAAGTTAGAAGTAATATGTATAAGTTAAAAAAAAAATATAAATAAAAAAATTACTGTTCACGACACTATTACGATTTCACTGTTCACCGTCACTATTCAAGATCACTGTTCATAGAAGAAGAAAAAATTCAAGAGATCATACAATGACACACGAAATTTACAAAGTTACAAAGTAACACTTCATGAATCAAAACATTATAATTTTCCCGGCAACGGCGCCAAAAATTGATGGAGCTCTTATCCAAGCACATTTGTACCTGCAAAACAACTTCATAAAAATATTACCCTCTTGGAATCGTTCAATCCGGGGAAATCAAGGGCGTTCAATCACATAAAGCATTACAAAATCACATGGGGGTTTGAAATTTATATCTAAAACCTACTGAAAATTACGAAATTAAATCTAAATTATTATATACAATTGATCAACACCTTCTACACAATACACAAAACACAAAACTTATTACACATGCAACGAAATTAAACAAATTAATAAGGGTAGCAAGCTAAAATCGAATTCTAGATTCAATTAAGTTCCAATTTAATTAGAGCCTTCGCGGTTTATCTAATTATTCAAAACATCACAAGTATTTAGAATTAACTTCGCGTGTAATCCTAAACATGGTACTAATTGGTTTAAAAACACTTCGCGTAGAAATTAAACACAAAGAGCACATAAGCACAATATGTCGAATTGGAAACATGTTAGCAAGTATGACGTCACTCATCTCACATCGACATGCAAATTTCCAGAATTATGATGGAGACATTATCCAAGCACAAAGTACCTACAAAACAACTTCATACACATAATACCCTTCTTTTGTCAATTGTAGTTAGGACAAGTAGGGATCGTTCTATCCGGGGAAATCAAGGGCTTTCAATCACACAAAGTGTTGCACATAAGGGGGTTTGTCGAATTTTAATCTAATTACCTACTGATTTTTACAAATTTAAATCCTAAATTATTATTTACAATTGATCAACATCTTCCACACAATCACAAAACACAAGACTCATTACACATGCAACGAAATTAAAACAAGTAAAAGGGGCAGTAAGCAAATATCGTATTCAAGATCAACTAAGTTCCAATTTAATTAGAGCCTTCGCGGTATATCTAATTATTCAAAACATCACAAGTATTTAGAATTAACTTCGCGTATAATCATAAACATGGTACTAATCGGTTTAACAACACTTCGCGTAGAAATTAAACACAAATAGCACATAAGCACAATATGTCGAATTGGAACATGTTAGCAGGTATGGCGTCACTCATCCCACTTCGACATGTAAATTTCCAGAATTACTCTAGCCCTTAGATAAATACACATTAAAACCAACTTCGCGTATGATCCAACATGTATTAAATCGGCAAGTGAATTCAACATCTAGACAACACTCATGGCCTTTCGAATGCATCTAGACATCTCCTTCGGTTGCACACGAATTAAGGAAATAAACCTAATTAAATCAAGAGAACATGCAAAAACCTACTGCCCATCATACCATATTCAATTAAATCACAAGCATAATTCGGTAATTAAACACAAGAAAACCAAACAATATAACAAGAATTCAGAAATCCCATGAATAATTAACAAAACCAAAATCGGAACCAAGAATCCATACATAATTCATAGACAAATTAATGTATAAATACAAAGAAACTAAAGCCATCGAAAATTACAATCCAAGTGACAACCTTGTTGAAGAATTCGGCAAGTGGATTGGTGTTGATGATTGTAATGATTTTATGAAAGGTGGTGAAAGATGGTTCGGCTATGTTCTTGGTGAGGATTTTTGGAGAGAATTCGGCAGAGTTTCGGCAAGTTTAAGTGAGGAAGAGAAGATCATTATTCTGAAATTATGTTATGGTATTTATAGAGGCAAGGGAGGCAGCTAGGGTTTACAAAACCTAGTTTTTCTCAAACTTATCCTGTTGGCAGATTTGACATTCGAGTGAAGATTATGGAATATCTTTCTTTAGAAAATAGATATTGAGGTGATTCTAGTTGGATTGGAAACTAGACTCCCGTAGCTTTCTATCCATATAAGGCTCGAATTCTGATTCATTGTGAGCTGTCCGGGAGAGTCCGTGGAAGTTGAGAGACGTGCACAGGAATTTTCCCGAAATTAATCAGGATTCTTTTTCTTTCTCTTATTATCTGAATTCTTTTCTTCTAGACTCTTCTTGGCCTTATCTTAGACTTGAATCTTCTTATTAAGTTAGTATGGACATATCTTTAGGTCCATAATATCCGATCCATACTTCAAAAGTCCAAAGGAAAGTTTTCCTTGTGCAACCGGGATAGTTGTTGTTTTCCCGGCAGAATGACCTTACTCCAGTAAATCCGGCATAACTTCCTCCTCAGAGCTCCGATTGATGCGATTCCAAGTACCAGAGAAACTAGACACACATAGCTACCTCCATATAAAACAGTTTGATCAAATTCCTTATGAGTCGTCCGGAATGATTTTTCGAAGTTGGGACACAGTCCCAGGAAAATCCTGGAAGTCCCTGGATTGGTTTGCTCGGACTGCCAAGTTGCAGCCATCTTTTGGGTGACTTTCCGAACTCCGATTGATCTGAAATTTTAACACAACATTCCTCAGTATATGAATAATAAGCACACCAAATTCGGACAAGGATAGATCGAATTTTTACTCATCTCAGAATCACAAAAAAGACAACTTGCATTATTTTCCAGATTCCTCAAACTTAGTCATTTTTCGGATTCTTAACCAACTTTTCGCCAAACTCTACTAAATTAATACTAAACTATATTATGACTCTATCTTAGACAAATAAGGGTTAAACAAAGCATAAATGAGGGTAAAAACATATAATATCGTCGCACATTGTGCTCCTATCAAATTATTCTAGCCCTTAGATAAATACAAATTAAAACCAACTTCGCGTATGATCCAACATGTATTAAATCGGCATGTGAAACCAACACACAAAGGATAGTTATGGCCGAAACTACCTTCATGCATACGGTTTTTATGCATGTAAATTCAGGAAATCAACCAAATTAAATCAAGAACACATGCAAAAGCCTACTGCCCATAAAACTACATTCAATTAAATCACATGCATAATTCAGAAATTAAACCAAAGAAAACCAAATCATATAACAAAAATTCGGTAATCAAAAGAATAATTCATAAAACCAAAACAAAATACAACCATCCATTCAATCTTCATAGACAAAGTATTGAATTTATACAGAAAATTACAAGCCATGAGAGATGAGTACATCACACTTTAAACAAAACCTTGAGAGGAATCGGCAAAGGATAATTTGACGATGAAGAACACTTGTGATCGGCAAGCTTGGTGAAGGTGAGATGGAATCGGCTAAGGCAATTTTCTGTATAGGATTTTTGTGGGATTATTTTGGTAGAGTTTCGGCTTTGCTTGAGCGTCAGAAGAGAGATATTTTTCTGTGTAAAAATCGTCCAATATATAGAGGCAAAAAGGGTGGCTGCAACTAGGGTTCACAAAACCCAGTTTTTCTCAAACTTATCCTGCTAGCAGATTTGACCTTCGAGTGAAGATTATGGAATATCTTTCTCTAGAAAATAGATATTAAGATGATTCCAGTTGGGTTGGAAACTAGACTCCCCTAGCTTTCTATCATATAAGGCTCGAACTCTGATTAATTGTGAGCTATCCGGGAGAGTCCGTGGAAGTTGGATAACGTGCATAGGAATTTTGCCGAATTTGATCAGGATTTGTTGCGATTTTCTTCCTCTATTTCTGTCGAAAATTCCCAAGATAATGACTGAATAATTGAGCAATATCTCTTTAGGTTTTCCATGAATTAATTTAGCCAAAAATCTTGCACAAAGGATGGAATTCAGTCCACATTCGTAAGCCAAATCCATGTAGAACTCGGTTTAGGTTTTCTTCTTTCGGCAGACTTGACCTTCGTGCATTCAAACCGGCATAACTGTTTGCTCAGGAAATATTTTGCTGTGATTCCAAGTCTTGGAGAAACTAGATTCGTAGAGCTTTCCAACGGTGTATGGCACGTTCTCTGGTTCAAAACGATGTATCCCACAAAAATTCCGGAAGTCAGGACATAGTCCCAGGAAAATTCTGGTAGTCCCTGGTTATCTTTGCTCAAACTGCCAAGTTGCAGCCTTCATTTGGGTGACTTCCCGAACTCTGATTGATCTGAAATTTTGACACATTACACTTTAGCTTCCCAATTAAATGTACACCAAATTTCATCAAATTTGGAAAAGGATAGATCAGTTTAGCACGAGCCTCAAAATTACGAAAAAGACATATTTTACTTTATTTTCAGATTTCTATACTTTGTCTTTTTTCTGATTATTAAGCACACTTTCTCCAAAACTCTACCAAAATGACACTAAACTAAATTATGACTCTATCTTAGGTAAATAAGGGTTAAACGAAGCATAAATGAGGGCATAAGCATATTAATATCGTCGCACATTGTGCTCCTATCAGTTACCGTTATTCGGCAACACTATACGTACTTGACAGATCATTGTTCTTGTTTCATTATAACCTAAGGTGACATCTACTTTGTTCTTATCCTTGTTCTTAACAAATGGCCGTGATTTACATAATACAATTTTGCTTCAAAATGTTTCCCTTCTTCGCTATAATACAAGGTAATAGAATTGGGGTTATTTAGTAATAGGATATAGAACGCTAAATATATGAAACAATATCTTCGTAAGTGTGCTGCAGAAGAAGAGGGGAGGATGGAATTTAGGATGCCAAATATACGAAACAATATCAGCGAGTGATTGTTTTAACCTTAAGTGCATGTTTGGTACTCTGGACTAAATGAGCTTGTGTTAAATAAGAGGTCCAAATTGGTTTATACTGTGTTTGGTAATAAGGAGTACAAAGATTAATGGTACTAGCTAACACCTGTTTTCCTCTCTAACCTCCTTAGGTAGTGTTATCTTGAGTACTCCATTTTGTCATCCCATGTTAACACCAGTTGACTATCTTCTTCGCCCTCCTCATCATTCCTCTTCTTTTCTTCTAGCTGCCATCATCGCTTCACTTCTTTTTTAATTACTCTCAAGAGTGAATTCATATATGAATATTAAAGAAATCTAGTTTTGTTTTGAGAAGATATTCATATGATTTTGTTTAGAAAATATATTGAGATGATTGTGCTTGATCTGCCGCCAAGCTCATATTGAGAACAAAATGATTATCCAAAGATACAGATTCTGTAATCTTTCGATTCATTCCCAGATTACCATTCAAACCCAAATCTTCAACGTACACCTAGAACTACAACCCAAATAAAATTACGGTTCAAAACCAATCTTAATTACACCTACCCAAACAGAAGAATCAAGGAGTGGTATTCCAATGGATTTGAAATTTGTGTATCGGGTATTGCCGAGGTGAGAGGTAAATAACGGTTTTGATTATTGGTTTTGAATGTGTCAACTGGGTTATGTCTTGGTGCAAGGTTCTGGATTTAGATTTTTTTGCTTTTTGTTTTTGGTTCTTGTTCTAGGTTGTTAACTTTGTGCTTTGCTGATTAGTCCTACTCATCTCGGTCCATCTCACCAAACACAGATCAATTTAGTACTTTTTTTAACCTTACTCAGAGAAAGACTGGACAAGTACTAAATTTAAAGAGTTCCACAATTATACTGATTACCAAACATGCACTAAATGTACAAAAGAACTAAAAATATTTATTATAATATATGTCATGTTCCGAGCCAAAATTGCTCTACTTGGGAGGTAAAGGTTATGTATTTAGTTTCTACTCGTTTAGTTTCATCGAGTTCAAGCAAGTTTTTTTTTTTTTTTTTTTCCTTCCTTTTTGTCCAAGAATTTAGTGTAATTACAAACTAGCTAATAACAAAGCGAACACAATGAATCGAAGCTGGATTTCAACCCTAGTGTAGGGTTTTTTAAATTGTGCGTTGTTTAACCCCGATTACGCGACTCGTTAAATTTTTAGCGTTGTTGCCGGGGATATTGAAGGGCAATCGAAATATAAAGTGTTACCAAAATATATTCACATATTAGAATCAAAGCATGAAACGAAACATGGGGGTTTTGAAAGAGTTTTTACTTCTAAAAATTACGGAAATTAAACGTATGTTAATATATACAAGTGATCGACATCTTTTACACAAGCTTTCCACACAAAAGCAGTCATAACATGCAATAAACGAAAGTAAGGAAATAAGGCAGCAAGTTCGACATATTCAAGACTCAACTTAGTTCCAACCTAACTAGCCCCTTCGCGGTTAACTAATCGATTTAAGACTTCGCAAGTACTTAATTAGGACTTAGCTTCGCGCATCATCCTAATCTTTATGCTAACCAATTTTAATGACACTTCGCGTAAACACTAAAATGAATTAACACTTAAGCACATAAGTCTTTTTAGTCTGAGACATGTTAACAAGTATGGCGTCACTCTTCTCATTTCGACATGCAAATTCCAAGAATTACTCTAACCCTAGGCAGCAACACAAATCGAAAATTACTTAGTGCACTCTTCGACCTATATTGCTACGGCATATGAAATCAACACCTAGACAACAACCATGGCCTTTCGATTGCATCTAAACATCTTTTTCGGTTGCCCACGAATTAAAGAAATTAACCAAGTAAAAGAAAAGAATCAAATCGAGACATGCTTCCCTAAAACCTAACTTACAATTTACTACATGAAACGTTTACAAGTTATTTGTAAAATTCTTCGAAATCATGCAAACAAGACTCAAATTTGAAAGTTACAACTAACATATAAAACCAAAATTCAAACCAAGTTATACATAGACATATAATAGGATACCATAAAAACATACAATCTACATAGACATAGAGTTGTAAAACTATAAAATTACAAGCCATGGAGATGATGGAGGATTTGGCAAAGGTAGGGTGATTTGGAAGTGGTGGTGATGTGTTTTTGGCTTGCTATTCTATATAGGATTTATGGTAGAATATTTGGTAGAGCTTTAAACTTGTGCTTCGGCTTAGGATGTGATGAGATGTGATGCATTTTTTGTCCCAAGTCGTGCCTTTATATAGGAGAAGTGGCTGCAAGAATCGGCAGAAACTCCTTGTGCAAAACCGGAAATGTTTCCTTCTCCTTTCCGGTTTTGGTTTTGATTTCCTCTTCTTGTTCTTTTAGGATTTCTTTGCCGATTTCTGTCTAGGAATTATTGTTGATTTGATGATGATACACGGCTGCAATTCCTTGTCCAAGTCGGCATGGTTTTTTTTGGTGCAATCGGCATCAATCTTCTCCTAGTATACTCGGCAAGTTCTCCTAGTTGCATCCGGTTTCCTTTTCCTTGCTGCAGCCGATTTCTTCATTGCTTTAGGATTTCCATTTTCTTCTAGGACTGCATTTCTATTCCTTTTTCAACTCAGCAACAATGCCTTCCTTGTTGGCTTGGGAACACTTCATTGCTGCCGGACTTCCTTTCCTAGTCAATCCAGGAACTTTTCTTCCTTCTCGACAGACTTGACCTTCCGGTAATGATTATGGCATAACTCTCTCTAGAAAATAGTTATTGAAGTGATTCTAAATGATCTGGAAACTAGACTCCCGTAGATTTCTATGCATATATAGATTGCACTCTGGTTCGAAGGGAGCTGTCCTGAAGAGTCCGTAGAAGTTGGATGATGTGCCCATGAACTTACTAGATTGTGTTAGAATTTTCCTTGCGATTCCTGGCAGCTTCCTTTGGTCCGATTGTTCTAACTCCTTCCATTGCTGAATCATCAATGAGTCTACTGTAAGTAAGAGAAGAAGAAATCGTGAAAGATAATGTGGACATTTTACAGAATCAACAAAACATCCAAGACTCCTAGTTTGACTAGGTTTCTTATCTCTTTTACGAACCTATCTCTTTTACGAACTTTGTCGAATTTATGTAAATTTCTCTAAACTTAGCACGTTTTCATTATCACTCTACCAAAAAGTCATGACTCTACTAAACAACTCTATTTTACAATAATAAGAGTTAAAACAAAGTATAAACGAGGGTAAAACACATTAAGAACGTCACATTTTATGCTCCTATCACCTAGCTCAGAAACAAATTGTTAATGTTATATAATACCTTGATGCTAAGAAAGTAATAAAAATACTACTGTGATATAAAAAAAAAAAAAAAAGTTACTTGTATTGTATATAGCCAGAAAGTCTGTAATTTTAGCAAAGAAATTAAAAATGCTTATTTACGAGTATACAGACACTTCACTCTTGGGAGTGAATGGTGATAAAGTGAAGCAGATGTTCATGCTCCCTGCGGCCTGTGCAATAAATTTTATTACAGTTTTACTTATTACCATTTTCCCCCTTCCACGCCATCTCCATTTCACCCAAACCTCCCAACTGGACACGTGTCTCGTACAAGAGCTGGTAGCACACTGATTTTTCATGCACCCAGTGGTCATCGTATCAGTTGTGGCGCCCATAAAATCTGAGTCAAAGAAAAAAGCAACACACTCACACTCGCTTCTTCTTCTTCCTCCCTAAAATTAGCTCTGGAATTCTTTCTCTTTCTCGCTCTTCCATTTCCGGCGACGGCGGCGGCACACTCAGTAGGAGAAGATGTCTTCCTGTCAGAGCCTCACTGCTCTCAAAGAGTTGCTCGGCAAAATGTGGTAATCAATTAAACCCATTCGGTGCTCTCTTTTCAATTTCATCATAGCCGAGTTAACTCGGTCTCTGTTTCAATTTATGGAATGCATGGCAATTAATGTTTAAATACAAGGTTTTCATGAATATTGTACTTGCCAAGTTGAAGAGCTGATGCTTTGCTTCATTGTGATTAGGGTAGCAGTTTCAGGATTCGGTATAGCTAGTATTTTCAGAATTAGGAAATCATGTAGGATTAGGGTTTCAAGAGGGAACATGGTGCTTCTCTCTATCTCGTAGATTAATGCTGAATTGAATTAGATAACTACGTAGGACTGGGCTTCAGTATCATATTTCTTCCCTGATTCCCCATTCCCTTTTCTCTTTAGTTGTTGCTGCAGCAGTTGAGGTTTCCTTTTTAGATATTGAAGTAGTCTGTAGTCTGGTGATTATCCTGTTTCTGTTTTTTTTTTTTCGCTTGCGGTCTCGCGGTGTTCTTCTTTTATTTCCTGAAATTCACTGCTCTTTTGGTTTACATAAAAAGGGAAAACCTGTAATTGTTCTTAGATAGATTTACAGTTCAAATTAATAAAAGGATATATAAATATATATATATATATAATATATATGAACATTGAGGAAACAAAACTGAACTTGAAAGTTTGCAGTTAGTACAAGAACTTCTGTTGCAAGAACATTCCTTAATCCATTGTCATAAAGCAAAGTTTGTCAGTACTCTGTTTATCCGCATGAAAATTTATGTTTCCAGCAACAACCTTAAATAGTAGACACTTGACTCAATGATGTTTTCTTTTTCTTTATTTCATTTTGTTTGTTGACTGTAATGCTCCATGTGATTATATGTATATACAATTGAAGTACCAAAATCGAGTTTGCTAGAATATTGACAGTCTGCCTCCATAATAGGGAAGGGTTCCGGTCCAGATTAGGAATTATAGTCCGTGGTCAAGTTGATTCTCCGACTAACAGTAATGCCAATAATTCTAGAAGCGATCATTCCCAAACAAATGCTTCTCAGGGTGTTCAACAGGAAAATCAATTGGGAAATGGTGCAGCTGTCGATCTCAGGGAACCTCTTTTGGCACTCAGGCAACTTCTGAGCAGGTATTTGAATAACTGTAGAACAAATGGGTTTCACTAGACATGGATTTCATGATTTTTTATCTCATGTGGTTACGTTTTTCAATTTGTTGGAGAAGTTCTTCGATTCTTATTCGTAGTCAGAACCAGCTGCTACAGTCATATGCTGAAAGGCAAAGTAGTCAGGACCAGCTGATACAGTCTTATGTTGAATTGCAAAGTCATGCTCCCATTGTTTGGGATTTGCTTAGAACCTTGCCAACACCAATTCCAGCTTCACCAGCGCAGGACCAGCACCAACAGAGGGATGAGCTGAATGAAGATCAGCATGATGCCATCATCAGACCTTCACGTGATCAACCACCTCCACCGGTTCTCCCACCACAACCAGTATGGCATCAGGACTAACTTAACACTGGTTTTTCTGTTTACCTTCCTTCTTCCCTGAATTTTTTATTTGACCTTACTTTTGAAAATAAATAATACCCCACTTGTACAACAGATCTTTGAATTTTTTTTACATGCAGCTTCCAAAACAGTTTCTTTCTTCATTTTGGATATTGAGGTACCAGCATTTAATCATTTTAAATCAACTCTCTTCACCAATGTTTCCAGCATATTTGTTCCTGTGTGTGGGATTTTAATATATGTGCGTGCACTTTTCCGTGGCAAAAGAAGCTATTTTTTTATCTTTACTCCCTCCCAGTCCTACTATCATGTGTTTTGATGACTACCATCTTTAGAATGGACTCAGCACTTTTTCATGTGGTCAGTGCAATGACCTCTAATTAGCATCTAAAGTTTGGTAAAAAGAACATTTGTCCCGTGGGTATCTAGTTGGGGTCTCACTTATCTTATGCTTGCATTCAGACTTCTTACGATGTTTGAGCGGAAACATCTTACAGTAAAGCGATTTTAGAATAGTGTACAGTGTCCAAAATTTTCCTTTTTCTTTGTTGGTTTCTCTGAATGTGAATTCTGATATGAAGCAGGAATGGGAGATTTTAATGATCTCAGATCAGACATGGCAAGACTCCAGGAAGGCATGAACCATATGCAAAGGATGTTGGAGGCGTGCATGTATATGCAATTGGAGGTGTGACGTTCTGTCAGACAGGAAGTCTTGGCGGCTCTCAATTTCTCATCTGGTGAAAATGGTTTGTTTTAGATTACACGTTACCAGTGAACATACATGCCTTTTGTTTTGACAGTTATGTGTTTGTGTGTAATCGAAGGGTAGGTGGATGTGCTCCTTTCTTTTTGGATTTCTTACACATTATAGCTCTGTTGGTACAGGTAATTTACGAAAAATGTGGTTATATTGCAGGGTCAGGTGCTGAGACACCAGAATATGGTTCTAAATGGGGTCATGTAAGAAAAGGAACCTGTTGCGTTTGCTGTGATAGTCACATCGATTCTCTGTTGTATAGGTGCCTACTCATCAATTAAGTATACCTACTTATGACTGACATATTTAATAATTATACTAAGTTTTGCATGGTATACATGTCTACTGTTGTTCTTCGTGTCTCCAAGATGTCGTCTTTCTTATTTTCTTTGCTGCAGATGCGGGCATATGTGTACATGTTCAATCTGTGCAAATGAATTGGTTAGTGGCGGAGGCAAATGCCCACTTTGTCGAGCGCCTATAGTTGAGCTGATTCGTGCATACTCCATACTGTAAAAAGGTTAGCCAGTCTTGTATTTCTTTAATCGGATTTTGTTGTGGTACTACTTACCAGACTCTATATTTGTACAATTTGTCTCCAGGTCATTAATTAGGTTTGTTCTTTGGCTTTGATTTGTTCATTTCAATTTATTTGGTGTTACTGATTCAGAAGGCGAAGCATATCTTGTTCTTCTTGATTGATCGATTTGCCTCGCCAGGCATAGAAATTTCAATTTCTGAATTATGATTCTGAATAGGTTTCAGTGGATTTGAAAATCTATGCGTTTATTTATCTGCTACTTTTCATTTGTATTCTCTAGATTATCAGCGACCTGAAAATTTGTTTCCATTTACTAGAAAGAGTAAAGAATTTGTAGAGTACTTGATTCTAATGTCTAATTTCTGCTTCAGCAGTTATGTTTTGTTGATATGCTGATGGAATTTGATTTGAGTGAAATGCCTGATTTTCATTGGTTAATTTCACTCCGCTTCTGTTTGATAGCTGATCATTTAAGTGCAAAAGTTTTATCGAAGCCACATCAATCGAAACTTGAACTGGATAAGGTATATTCTTGCTATTGTGTTTTATGAGTGAGCTCTTGCACTTTATGTGTTGGTTACAATGCTCGGTTCTTATGGTTCTGATTGTTGGTACTACTATTTTTGTATGCTGCTTGGATTAAAGCTGAACAAGAGGAAAAGAGGCAAGCTGTGGGAATCTCAGGTTAGAGGGAAGATATGAAGCAGTTATCACTTAAATTGTAAAGATATGTTTCTGCAATTAATCCACCTAATGATCAATGGTTTTTGGGCTTCTTTTACGATTTTGTATTGTTTACTGGAGTATATTTTGTGTATACAAGATTACGAGTAATCAATCAGTCGCTTGGATTCCTTTCCCAAATTGAAGCCGTCATAGTCATATTGATTGACAGATCTTTTTCTCATTGTTAGTTATCTTACAAGTTCGGTTTTATTGGATTGACAAGTTGTCGGATAAGGTGTTCTCGACATATCTTTTTCTCAGAATTGTCTCGTCGCACTACCAGATTGGACAGAATAGCAGACGAAAAAAATTTCGTCTACTATTCAAAATTTTCGTCGGGTATTCCTTCTATCGACGAAAATTTCGTCGGCTATTATTCGTCGATAAAACGGCGTCGGTAAAAATATACCCGATGACAATAACGAAATCGTCGGCCATTCCAAAGTTATCACGGACGAAAATACATTTCGTCGACCAAACCTTGGCATAATACCCGATGAAATTTGTCGGATATTTTCACATATGGCCGACGATATCGTAAAATATAGCCGACGATCTCTTCTGTTTCGTCGGTTATTTGTTCTGAAATATAGCCGACATGCAGATTTCGTCGGAATATATTAATATTTTAAGAGGCATTAATTAGTTATAGCCGACGAAACATTCACTATTTAACATAGACCACCGACGAAATAATGTCATTTTCGTCGGTTATAACAGTTATAGCCGACGAAATTTAGTAAAAATCGTCGGCTATAGCAGTGATAGCCGACGAAATAATGTCAATATCGTCGGCTGTTCTTACATTTTGGGGAAAAAATTAAATTAAATTCTAAATTACCATTCCAAGCAACCTGTAATTCACAATGACAATCCAACAAGAAACACGTTTTTCATTAATTATTTAATTTGTTCCATCCTGGCCACCATCCTGCTGTCTATCATGCTCGTCATCCTGCTGAATGAACTCGGGAGCTCTCGGCATTCAAGGTTCATCTAACGGCTTAAACGGGGGCGGGGGTTCAAGGCCTTGTTGTTGTGCCGCGAACATAGCATACCACCAGTTTTATTGGCCGGCGTAGTTCTGTCGCCGAATTCTCTCGCATTCAGCATGCCAACGCTCCATTTCCATCTGATACTGCTGTGTTCTGCGTTGTTGCTCCTGTGATCTCTGGAACTGGGCCGCCAATCTTGCATTTTCTTCTGCCAATCTCTGCATTTCCCCCTTCATCTGTTGGGTATCCCCACCTCCCCTCTTTTGAGCTCCCTTAGTGGTCTTCAGGACCCCTATTCCAGAACTTCCCAAACCCCGGCAGTAGTAGTCGTTTAACCGTTTTGGGAAGGCTGCGTCGAATATCCTCGCTGCAGTTTGGACATTCGATCGGTCGACCTGGCTCAGGGCTTCTTGCAGATCTTCCTCTGAAATGTTCAGTTTTGTCTCCCGAACTATTGCCTGCACCACTTCTTCTTCGGCCCGGTTCACCCTCTCCTAATTGAACAGGAAAAAAAAATAATTAATATTCTAACAAATATATAATTAAGTAAAATTAATAATTAAAATTTTAAAATCGTAATCAACGACTTACAAGCTCTTCTGTCGCTAATGGATAAGCCTTCTTGAACGTCTCTACGTACGGGTTGGTTAAAGAATGATCTCTAAGCGCCTCCTCCTGGTATTGTGAAAATGGCGTACAACCACCATGATGGGGGGTTGTGTTACGGCGGCGTTTCGCAGAGTTCTGCCGAGACCGTTCTTTCAAATAAATAATAAAATATTAAAAAAATACATAAAAAAAATATTAGTGTAATAATTATAAAATAATTAAACTAATAATTAAAATATTAATAAAATAAATATTTATAGTTAAGTTTAGTATTTACCTGCATAACTGGGTTGTTGAAGTCTACTGTCTTCAACCAACGCCACTCGTAATCCCTGAACATGAACTCTCTTGGAGTACACATACGACCATATTTGTCGTATTCGGTAAAGTGGGTACGAAGCTCGTTCTTCCACTCTTTGAACCTACGGAAAAAACAAAAGTGCATTAGAAATATTATTAATATCATAAAATATTTCAAATTATAAGATGAGGAATTCCCAACGTACCTCGAGTTCTGCATCGCGTACGCCCAAGCCTGCTTGTGTTCGGCAATCTCGAAGTATGCCTGAAAGATAATATTTTATTAGTTTTAAAATTATAACAATACCGAAAATTATTAAATATTATGATAAAGAAATTAAGTTTTTTAAATTACTCACCGATGCCGCGTTGTTGACCTCCCTCTTGATCTCTTCCGGCACATCAGCCCACCGTATCCACAACATAGGGACTCTATCCCTAATTAGTGCTCCCACGCAACCCGCGTAATCGCAGCGTTTTTTTCCCCTTAACATCCTGATTAGGAGGTTCGTTGATCTGGATCCTCCCGCTAGTCTCAACACTTTTCCTGAGCGTATCAAAACATATGACACCTCTCGTATTCCTGCTTGAACTGCTAGCGGCGGTCCCTATCACATAAACGATGATTTGTTAATAAAATTAAATATTAGTGCGTTAATTTTAATAAAATATTTAATTAATAAAATCAAATGTTACCTGAACTCGATGACCCTTCTGTCGACTTTCCTTTTAATCTCGCCGAAATCAGGAGCTCAGGTCTCTCAAATGGCTCATAATGGTATGCCTCCGCAACACTCACGTACTGAGGCCTAGCAGGCCATATGGGCACACCACGCTCGTCGACCTCGGATATGGCAGGAATGTTGTATGGCAGGTATAGCTGATTAGGGAGAGTAGGCCCCTCAGTAGAGTCAGCAGCAGACGGCGCAGGACTCGTCATCGGCTCCCGATGAACCTCAGGCATACGGACCTGATGAACGTCTGGAGCTATGTCGTCCTGAAATAGCTACGTACTACATCTCTGAGGATCTGGCCGGAAAGGGGGACATGAACTACTCGACGGCCGCCCCGCCGATAAAAGGGTCTGGTGTCGGTTGCTCACACTCCTCCGCGACTGGGATGAATCGATCCTCTGAGGCTGGCTGGTGGTCCTCTGAGGCTGGCTAGGGGTCCTCTCGGAGTCTCCGGATCCGCCAGAACTTCCAGAACCCCTAGATCTGGAACGACGGCATCCGAATAGCTGTCTAAATGCATCGGCCATCTGTAAACAAATAAATTAATACATTAATTAATATTAAATTATATTATATTAAATAACAAATTCAAATTAATATAATAACCAATAATACTAACATATTTTAAAACATACTAACAAATTAATATTTATAATTTAACTAATTTTAAATAATACTAACCATTAACATAAATATAACCATTTATATACAAATATAACTATATTTCATCATTAACATATATATACATACAAATAACCATTTATATATTAACATAAATATAACCATTTATATAATTAGGCTACCAATTTATATATATAATTAATTTAACAATTTATATATAACAATTAAAATATACATTAACATATATATATATATATATATATATACAAATATGTGTATATATTAACAAATATATAACAATTTATATAATTAATCTACAAATTTATATATATAATTAATCTAACAATTTTTATATATAACCAATATATATAACAATTTAACAGATACTTAAATATCTAAATTATATACCTAAATTATACAATTAAAATAAATTGCAAAAAAAAAAAAAAATTACCTAGCGGAGGAGGAGAAGGAGGAGGCCGGAGGAGGAGGAGAAGGAGGAGGAGGAGGAGGACGCCGGCGCCGATTTGAGGAGGAGGAGGAGGAGGAAGCTGCAGATCGGAGAAGGAGGAGGAACTCGGAGATGTTTTTCCGGAGGAGGAGAGAAAAAGTCGGGCTGAAAGCGAAGCTCAGCTTTTATAGCAGAGAGAATAGCCGACGATTTAAAAGATTTCGTCGGATATTCTTTGAATGTCGTCGGCTATACTTTGGAGGATCAACAGCTGTCGGATCTGAGCCATCCAACGGCGGACAATAAAAAGGCGCGGATCGCAAGAGTTTAGCCGACGAAATATAATTTTCGTCGGCTAAACTATAGGTCAAACCACTAAGTCAAACCTCTAAACGCTTAAAAACGGAAATTAGTTTAGTTAAACGACGGTTTCTGGCCTCACCTTCAACAGATAATAGTTTCAAATCAATGAGACGTAACTAATCATATAAAAATTTTACAAAATTGATTTAACGAACATCAGGCTACCCATAGGAAAACGAAAGTAAAAAACAGTTAACCGCAACATTCGGCACACAGATTTTATCAGAACCTTGTCATTTTTCAACCGTAGACGTATTTCATTATTTCGGTCATATCTTATTTCATAACATTTTTGCATTTGAAGAGTCTACGTATAGCAACTATTTGAAACTATACATTCACTTAAACACTTAGTAAACAAGTTAAGGAACATTAGTGCATATGTTCTGATTTTGAATCTAAAAGTTTAGAAAATCTATTCCAACCGTCAGATATCACCATTAAGATTAAATACATGTGTGGGAAAAAATCCAACTTCAGCTGACAACGTTAAAAGCTCGATCAGAACGGTCAACCGGGTAAGTCAAACCTCTAAACGCTTAGAAATGGTAATTGGACTGTCTAAATGACGTTTTTTTGCCTGACCTTCAACAGATAATAGTTTCAAATCGATGAGATGCAACTAATCGTATAAAAATTTTCCACAAAATATTTACCGAAGGTAACGCTACCATTAGGGAAACGAAGGAATAAAATATTTGACCGCATCTTTCGACACTCAGATTTTATCAGAATCTTGTCATTTTTCAATCGTAAACGTATTTTATCATTTTGGTCATATCTTATTTCACGACTTTTTTCTGTTTGAAGGATGAAACAATGGTTTATCGTTAGTGATAGAAAATGGAATCTGGTCATTTTTTGTGTTGTTTTTTTTATATCATAGCCGACGAGAGACAACCTCGTACTCGTCGGATATTATTTTGTCGTTTTCTGTCTAAACTAAAATATGTATTTTTCAATATAGTTATGGCCGACGAAATAATGCATTTTTCGTCGGCTATTATGAGTATAGCCGACGAAATAACGTGTTTTTCGTCGGCTATTATATGAAAAAGGTAAAAAAAAATCAGTAGGTTTACATCTCTCGTATTCCTATTTCCTTTTCATATATAACCAAAATTGAACATCAAGAAAACAGAAACCCAACAGTCAACATATTTCAATTTTTTTTTAAGGGGTTTGGAACCCAGCCTAGCTGAGAGGCTCATCCCCACGCCCGTTCATTAGAAATTAGTGGATTACAAATGAAAGGATTACATCATCTAAATTACTTAATCCGTCAGATTGTAATCGGAATCATCGGATGAGTCTTCTTCGGTTTCTGAATTGCTCGATAGGGGTAATCTATGTCTTTCCTCACCACTAGAGTCCTCGTTAGTTTCTTCATTTGGATCAACATCAACAAGCAGTGGCTCTTCACGTTGAATTCGCACCGGCGTGTCTAGGCGAATAAAAGAGGAGTCAGGAATACCGTTTGAGTTGAGCTCTTGATACTCGGTGCCACCTTCCTCGTTCACTTCAGCCACTCCAAGTGTAGACTCCCGGTAAATGTTGCGATGGTGGATAGTGTTGACTACTTTCCACGGGTCACCCTTGGCGAGATCATCAAGATAAAACACTTGTTTCACCCATGTGGCTAAAACGAACGGGTCATCCTCATACCATGATGTACTAGTATTCACAGAAGTTATGCCGTATTGATATGTTTTCATGCTCTGCGGCCGTGTGTCAAACCACCATCGCAACATTTACCGGGAGTCTACACTTGGAGTGGCTGAAGTGAACGAGGAAGGTGGCACCGAGTATCAAGAGCTCAACTCAAACGGTATTCCTGACTCCTCTTTCATGCCTTCCCCATAATGCAGTTCCACAACTGAATGGAGAACACCGTAATAGTCAACTCCATCATCCCCACCATGTGCCATAACCCCTGAATTTTGTGTTTTCAGTCTGATGTCTCTCTCTTCACATCGAAATAACACACCATTCACCTTGCACATCGCCTAAACTTTTGAATAGACCGGCTTCATCGCTAGAAGTCTGAGTTCGTGCGACCAATTTGGGTGATTATCATTTTTAATAAGGTCCATCTGCAACTATTAGAATTAACTATAAATATGAATAATTATACACAATAATATATAAATACGTATAGAATAATGTTAAAGTTACGTACCCAGCGGCCGAAATACTCTGCGAATGTCCGGTTGTGGTAATCGAGATCACCTCCTACTTGTTCACAGTTTAGATGCATGTTCTTCCAAAACTGAACTTCTAAACAGTTAATTAGTACCCACCAATGTGCAATGACTACCTCATAATCTTTCAACTTGTAGGAAACTGACATTTTTCCACCGACTACAACATCGTCGGAGAGTATGGAAAGATTGAACTGTGAAGGTACATCTTCCGGTATGCTTTCCTGTAACGCTCCTAAATACAACTTCATGTAGGTGACGCACTCGTGCGCAATATATGCTTCAGCTATACATCCTTCAGGTGCAGATCTGTTTTGGACAAAATCACCGTATTGTCCAAGTTGCCTATAAATCAAGTTTTTAAAGTGTTATGATAATACATTAATACTAAATCACATATATTGATGAGGAAATTAACATAAGGTGTAAAATACGTACCTTTCCATCGGATACATCCAAGTGAAGTGCACAGGACCGGTAAGCAACAACTGCCGAGGAAGATGGATCATGAGGTGAGGCATGATGTCGAAAAAATTTGGAGGAAATATCATCTCAAACTTACACATGATATGAACGATATCTTGTTGCATTTCCCGGAGGTCAAATTTTCTCACTTCACGTGTGCATACCTTCTGGAAAAATCTTGCCAACGCTACTAACGGCTCCACAACGTGACGGGGAAGGAACGGTCGAATGAAAACAGGGAAGAGACGTTGTAGCAGGATATGATTGTCATGACTTTTCAACCCGTAAAGATTGTTGAATTGTCTGTTCACACACTTGGCTATATTTCCAGCAAAGCCTGAAGGATACTTGGCCCGACTTATCCAATGGAAAATTTCTGATTTATGCTCAGGCTTGACGGTGTAAGGAGCTTGAGGCATTTTTCTCTTCCCTTGTTTCAACCATAGTTGTTTTCTGATATTCATGTTTTGCAGATCAGTGCGAGCCTTACGACCGTCTTTCGTCTTCCCCTCCAAGTTCAGCGTTGTGCCCACCACACTTTCAGAAACATTTTTTTCTATGTGCATAACGTCTAGGAAGTGACGGATCAACAACTCACACCAGTACGGGAGTTCCCACAATATGCTCTTTTGTGTCCAGAATTTGTACTCCTCAGGTCTTTCAGGTATTTCCGCTACAATATCAGGATGATTGCTGAGGGGCCCAAAATCGTACTCATTAAGCACTGCTAAAATTTCTCTTCCCGTCCATCTTCTGGGAGGACCACCGTGTTCTTCGGTTTCATCAAATGCGGCGGACTCGTAACGCCAGTGGTGATCCGCCGGAAGGAACACACGATGACCTATTCTGCATATCTTGTTGCAATGAGCGGTGCTCCCATAATCGCTGAGGCACTCTGGACAAGCCTTGTATCCCCTAACAACGCTGCCCAACAACATCCCATAAGCTAAAATTATCACTGATGGTACCAATAACCATGACATGCATCTGGAACGTCTCCTCCTTGTACTTGTCAAAAGTGGGATGACCAACGTCCCACAATATCTTAAGCTCTTCAATCAATGGTCTCATATACACATCGAGACATTTTCCTGGGTAACCAGGCCCCGGAATCAACAACGTCAACATATTATATTTCTTCTTCATGCACATCCACGAAGGAAGGTTGTAAGGTACCAAAATCACCGGCCATATACTGTATGAAAGACTCATGGTGCCGAAAGGGTTGAACCCGTCGGTTGAGAGCCCGAGCCTGACATTTCTGACATCTGACACAAAATGAGGAAACTCATTGTTTATATACTTCCAAGCCGCTCCGTCAGAGATGTGTGTCATGATATCTGTGTCTCCCAAGTCCCGCTCACCGTGCCATCTCATAGCTTTTACGGTGGTTTCTGACATGTACAACCGCTCAAGCCTATCTCTCAACGGAAAATACCGAAGCACTTTCACAGGTTTCCTAATGCCTGCTCCCGTCAACTTATATCGGTCAGAATGACATATCGGACATGCGTCAAGGCTAGCAAGGTCATTCCCTTCTGCATCTTTACCCCAGAAGAGAACGCAGTCAAATGCGCATGCATGGATCTTAATGTAGGAAAGCCCTAGATCTTTGAGGATACTTCGGACCTTACGGTGATTGGTAGGATTACGATGACCCTCCTCCAACAACGAAGAAGTGCACTGTAGATATTCATCCACTTGCCTGATAGTCGATTTTGTCTCGACTTTAATCCTCATTACCTCCATCACACTTTCAAGAACTGTCTTCTCAGAACTTGAAGACACAGGGGTCTGTTGCAATGCAATCAGTTTGTTGTACTTGTCAAAGGCAGCAGTGTTGACAACTTGTGGGAAGGGCTGCACCGGGTCATGCATATATTGTTCCCCACGTACACCGCTTTCAAAAGGAAACACGTCGTTGACGAATGCCATTGTTGGATCGTTGGATGTACTACTACTGCCCGCCTAAAAAAACTGCCCATGATCATGCGATCCATCTAATGATGACTCACCGTGATATATCTAACGTGTATACTTCGGCCAAAACCCATTACTCTTTAGGTGCTCCCATACTGTCCTAATCAGAAATCGACACATATCACTGCGACACCTACATTTATTGCACGAGCAATAATGGTATTCATTCCCGTTTGCATTTTCCTCGACTCCTGTAGTGTACCGTCGGTCATGCCTTGGAAGCGAAATCCAACTCTTATCCGGATCCATATATAGCCTGAAAATAATATGTATATATATATATATATAACTTTAATTAATAAGAAATTAATTAACACATACATATATATATATATAAATCCGTAATAATTAATTACATTACAATATATATTATTATCAACATCAACTCATATATATATATATATATATACATTAACAACCATTATTTAAGTTAATTACACTATCAACAACCATTAATTAACATATATATATATATATATATATAATTAAACTCCACACACACATGCGCACACACACACACACACACACACACACACAGATATATATATATATATATATATATATATATATATATATATATATATTTTCACACTAATTAAATTAACATCAAATTAAAACACATAATTAAACTCTAACTTAAAATCAACTCAACTACAACTCAAAATCAACATATATACATACATTCTAACACTAAAACAACAATAAAACCAAAAATCACTTACTAAATCAAAATCACTAAAACTCAAAATCAACTCAACTAAAACTCAAAATCAACATATATACACATATACGTACCTATATATAGCTCCACAATGTAAGAGAGGACGGATTTCAACAATACCCACAGATTTTTCACTCTTTCTCCCGTTTTTTTTCGTTTTTTTTTTAAATGAGCAGCTGCAGTCTAGATCTGAAAATATATAGACTTATAGCCGACGAAAATGTCAATTTCGTCGGCCAAAATTTCAAAAGTTTTCGTCGGCTAATGTTTCAGAGAAAGGCCGACGAAAATCCAAATCGTCGACTGAAATATGAATATAGCCAACGATTTTTGTTTATACCAATGAAAAAACAGTATCGTCGGCTATGGTTAAACTATGGCCGACGATTTTGTTTTTCCACCGACGAAAAATAAAATCGTCGGCTATTCGTTGGAAGTACTCACGAAAATTTTAATTCGTCGGCCGTTTTTTTTTTAATTTCGTCGGGAAAAGCCTTTTTTCTGGTAGTGTCGATTTGTATGCACTCACAAACATAAGATATATCTATAAATAATTATCCAAAACTACATTTTGGTAGTGATATTTACCAATAGCAAGATCTGATTTTTTTGTACCATCAGCAGGATTTAACAGTAACAGACTGTTAATCCGTCAAATGTTTAATGACATAATTAACTCTGAAAATCTAAAAATTACAACATATGTCATCAATATATATATTTATAAAAAAAAATATAAAAAAAAGCCACAAACCCAGACCCAAACTCTCATCTTCTCTTCTCCTCTCCTTCCCGACCAAAATCCCTAACCCTAATCTGAGATTGAGCTGGCGGCGATGGCAGGGCGGAGGCGCGAGGCAGCGAAGCGCGAGGCGGAGGAGCGAGATCGGAGGCCCGAGGCAGCGAAGGCGCGAGGTGGACGATGACGACGACAAGCGAGGCAGCGGAGGCGGAGGCGGACGACGACCGTGGAGGCAGGAGAGGGCCATGGTGGTTGGGATTGGATCGGTGGAGGACGGTTTGTAGAGGAGTGAGGGATCTGGATTTTTTTTTTGGGGAATTAGGGTTTTGAGTGGGAGGAGCCACGGAGGGGAAGAGTCGGAGGTGGGGGAATTAGGGTTTTGGTCGTCGGAGTAGACTCGGATGAGATCCATCCAGGGATTTGAGTTTGAATTTGGGAGGGGGTAGATTAGAGTTCAGTAGTATTGAAGGTCAGTAGTATTGGAGCGCGGCGGAGTACGGCGGAGTACGGCGGAGCTACTGAGGGTCAGTAGTATTAAAGCGCGGCTGAGGACGACGGAGATACTGAGGGTCAGTAGTATTGGAGCGCGGCGGAGGACGGCGGAGCTACTGAGGGTCAGTAGTATTAGGTTGAGTTCTGAGGATCAGTAGCATTAGGCTCACTGAGAGTAATTTTGTAATTTAAGAGTTAACTGATTCTGTTAGTTTTAGATGAAAACTTGCTAGTTGTAATTTGAAAAATCAATTTTGCTAGTGGTAAATACTAATACAAAATTGTAGTTTTTGGTAAAAAACCATATATCTACTACACTTTGTCGAGCTCGTTGTTTTGTCTGTCCAATTGGTCTTTAAGCTCCTTTTTCCACCCTTGGATCAACCTTTCATTCTTCTTGATAATCTCATTCTTTACCTTTAACTCCTCTTCCATCACAGCAATCTCCTGCAGAAATGAAAATGTACCACCACCATTAAGCATGCAAGGCCAAGTTGACATACAGTGACACTTGGTTATAGTTTTACCTTTCTGATCTTTTCAGCGTTCTTGGGCAGATCCTCACGTTGCAGACCAATAAAATAGAGCTGAAGCTTTTGTTGCAGCTTCCATAAAATCTTTGGCATGTCTCTCAACATCAACTGAAGCAGTGACAAATAATCATCATTACAAACATCAAACTCCCCTGGTAAGCTATTGGGCAGTGTACACTTTTTGAACTTGATTCACTACTTAAAAGTGACTAAGAATCATACAGTTAAATAGACCATGGATAACCAAACTCTCACTACACGAAAATTACCAATAGAAAACAAGTGTAAAAACTAAGGAATGCAATATCGATAATATAGCCGATATTTCGGTGATATTATCGTTTTTCCCTTGAGTTCTGCCATTTTCTCGTCGAAATTTCCCGATATTTCTGATATTTCACCGATATTTCTGATATTTCCACGAAATTTTCGATATTTCCGAAATTGACTAACGTACCTTTCAAGAACTAATAACCCACCTAATTTTCAACACGTATTTTATTGAGGAACAACACTATACACATGCAACTCAAGATGACGACCATGGTGACAGAAGAGCAGGTAATGGATACAGTGGAGGTGCCACAAGAGGTAACTTTAATCCAAGACAAAGGGGTGATGGGAGTCTATCAAGAATTGCAGAAGATTCTTTGTCAGCTAATTTTAGCTCAATAGGTATGGATCACGGTAATTATCAACCCTACAATCATGGTCAGAGCTTTACAATACCGTATCCATCATATTACTTGCCTTATGGTATGTCATCCATTGATAGCTCATGGTCACTGTTGACAGTAGCCATAGAGAGGCTACCCAGGCCCCCAGACCCGCAACCAGCACTCCTGGACCCTTGGTCCCGCGCCCGGGCATGTCTTACTTGTGATCGGGGCCCGGGCACCGGGGATGGCAGCTCCCCAAATAGGGGCCGAGACAGTCCAGCAATATGTGCAGAAGGGGGCCAGTCCCACATCGAAGAGTGAGACCAGTCCTCATAACCGGCAACCTATATATGAGTCTCAACTACCCTCATTAATAGGTAATCAATACTTCAACTACTCATTCCCGCTTAAGTTATCAGTTTATCCCAACTATACTGACTTAAGCATCAGAGCGGAATAGACCGGCCCGCCCGGTATTCCCTTAGTTAGCAGGATTTGCAGGAAGGAACAACACCAAGATCCACCGGTCTCTATGAGTCTACGGATTTAGACAGAAACAGTCACAGACACAAACTAACTCAGATGCTGATAATCCTGGAGCAACGCGTGGTCTATACTATGAGTCTCAGAATCCTCAAAGATCGCCACTTGACACATATGGTTGGCATGTAAGTCAATATATGTAAAATTTTAGAGGAGAGCAATCATTCAACGAATATTCTTCGCAGTTCACCCGTGACTCTACATAAGACGATGAAGAAGGCAGTGTGAATTTCGAACCTCACCGGTCTTCTGTATGGTTTTAAAAACTTCATGTAGTTGCTTTTGTGAAGGGAAATTATCCCCAATGGTACCTCACGTTTCCAGTATTATAAGTATTGGTACTTCACGTTTACCAAACCTCATATTGGTACCTTATTTTTAGTCTTTATCATAACTTTAGTACCCAGAGCTGTTATCTGTTTAACGGCGTCAAAACTTCTGTATTTTTGAACTTTGAATGATTGGACTACCCTTGTTTCAGAAATTTATATATAATATATATAATTTTTTTTTAGACCTTAATTGCCTACTATCTATTTGTTTACTAAACCTTAATTATCTATCCATTCTAAGAGCTAGCCTTCAACATGCCAAATTCACCTAACGACCTTCTTGTCTAAACGGTTACTATTCTGGCGGGATCACTGCTGTCTTAATCTGGAAAATTTCTTAAGTTCTAGCAAAACAAGTAAACATGGCTTCTTAAGTTCTAGTTAAAAATAATTTGATAGCAAATTTTGTCTCAAATACAACTCCTAGGAGGTAGTCCTCCACCTGGGGTTTGAGAAAACTTTAACACAAACAGAGACGGATGTGGGGGACACCAACTGAAGTTTATTTATTCAAACATACATACCTGTACATAACCCAGGGCCTCACTCTTGGGTAAACAGCTAGAAGCTGTTTAGCTATTCATAATTTAAACTTAAATCACAAACTTACTTGAAAAATAAGCACACCACACCAGATGACTAGCAAGAAACCACACTCTCACTATTCACTCTTATTTGCTATTTTAAAACACTCACAAACTTCTCAAGAACCACTACGTTTCTCTTTGAATGTGCTCTGCTTCTCCCTTCCTTCTTTTTTCGAATGCCTCCCTCTGAGCCTTCAACCTCCTTATATAGCCTCCGGATTTCAAACTGGAATTGAATTCCATTAAGAAAAGCAGACAGGTGGAATCTTTATCCTGGCAGCTGGCTTCTATTATCTTAAAGGAGTTTGTTCTTAAGCGTCGGCAGCAACTTTATTCCAAACACACTTATCTTACATCTGAGCTGGCTTCCACTAGCTGGATCCCACTCACCTAAAGTTACTTGTCTTGATGCGTCGGCGGCAAACACTCCATCATATTATTGATGTTGTGCAATTCCTCGTCAGCAAAAGAGGCTCCAGAGTTTTTATTTTCTTTGACTTCGGATTCCATATCCGAATCATACGGATCTTTGAATTCTGGCTCCTTTTCTAATTTCTCTATCCATTTGGTAGTTGCTAACGTACCATCGATTTCTCACCTTTCTAGGGCTTTATACAGATCACAGTGCTCTGGAGGTGGATGGTTATACACTACCAGAAAAGGCCTTATAGCCGACGAGGCCATCTCGTCGGCCGTTACCATTAATTCGTCGGCTATAGTCATAGCCGACGAAGTATCGTCGGCTATAGTCTCGTCGGGAATGCTCCGTCGGCTATAGTATAGCCGACGACACGAGGCGTAAGTCGTCGGCTTATAAACCGCGGGGTATAGCCGACGAATAAAGTGTCGTCGGCTATACTTCGAACATTGCCGACGACAAGATCGTCGGCTTCAACAATTACGTAATTGCCCCTAAACCGAAGTATAGCCGACGACACTATCGTCGGCTATACGTCCAATATAGCCGACGACACTATCGTCGGCCATAACAATCGCCGGTACCAGGAACGGCTTTTTTTTTTGCCTGAAGCCGGGAGGGTATAGCCGACGACATATGGTAAACATCGTCGGCTATAGCCCTTATAGCCGACGAAATAATGCTAATATCGTCGGCTATAGCCCTTATAGCCGACGAAATAATGACAATATCGTCGGCTATAACCCCTAAATATTTAAAAAAATTTAAAAATTTAACTCGGGCCCAATTTCACTTCGTCTTCGGTTTGGCTGCAGAAAATGCACAAACAAACATCCAAATATCCAACAAATATCCACATCAATCCATCCCTAATATCCTACATACTGTACAAATTAACCCACTATCTACTCATCATCACCCCCTAAACGCGTAGCGTCGTCGACCGGATCGTTCGAGTTCCGGTGGCTATGGCTGTCCTGATCGGCTGGCGTACTCCGATGCGGGGGGGGAGTGGGGACGACGAACTGGGGGATCTGTGGCGGAGGCGGGGGCTGGAGTCCAGCCTGCTGGGCCTCCCAAGACTGCTGCATCCATCGGTACATCTCCGCCACAGATGCGTCTCTGGCCTGCTGCGCCGAAGCCTCCACGGCCCTCGCCAACTCCGCCTGCTGGAGCGCCTCCACCGCCCTCGCCAACTCCGCCTGAGTCCTCTGCAGCTGCGTCTGCAAGTCTCCTCTCGTCGAAGCCGCACGCTGCGTGCTGGGATTGGCCGGCGTGTACTTGAGAACCCCATCTCCCGCCGCGCCTAGGCCTCTCTGGTAGAAGTAGTTGTTCCCCGTCCCTACCGCCGCGTGCATGATCTGAGAGGCCAAGCGCGGCTCAAGGGTGTCGATCGTGGAGGCAAACTCCGCGATCGCCTCGTCGGACGCCCCGTCTCCCAAGGTGTCTCGCGCGATCCCGAAGGTGATCGCGTCGGTCTCCGCATCGATTTCCGCCTAATTGACAAGAAAATATAATAAACGAATTAAAAAAAATATATATAAATTAATTTAATGAAACACTTTTATTGAAGATGGGCGAATACTTACCACTTGGTCGGGACGCCCCGGATACATCTGCGCATGAATCCACGACAACGGCCTCAGCGGTCGGTCCCTCCTCGCCATCTCTGCCCACTGCCTCCAGGAGCGGGCGCCGCCGTGGTGGGGGTGCTCGTTCCTCCTGCGGTTGTCGCTGTTCGTCCGCGAGATTTTCTGTATTATAAGAACGAACATATAAACGCAAATATAAATTAGTAACTAAATTAAAATATTACGAACTAACCAAAATAAAATTATTAACTAATTTAGTTACTAACTAATTTAATTTAATTAGTAACTACTTAACTAACTAATTTAATTTAGTAACTAACTAACTTACTAACTACCTAATTTAATTTAATTTAATTTAATTTAGTAACGAACTAACTAACTACGTAACTAACCAACTAACTTAATTTAATAACTAATAACTAACTAACTAACTAATTAATTTAATTAAGTAACTACATAATTTAATTATTAAATAACATTAAAAAGTTATATACTAGCAGGCTAAATTTTCTTACCGAGACCCTGTCGCTCCCGAAGTAGGCTACCAGCCATAGCCACTCGTACTCCCTGTACCGGAACTCGTGGGGGGTTGCACCTCGCCCCAAGCGCTGCTCCACATGGTACGTCCTGTAGTGCGTGGACAGCTCGTTCTTCCACTCGGAGTACCTATATTAACAAAACACAACTGTTAGATATATTCGTACACTGCCAATAAATATATTTATACAAAAAAAAGCAAAACACATAACCTGTTCTTCAGCTGCTCGTCTCTCCACCAGTCCAAGGTAGGATGGACTCTAAACCATTGCTGCAATATTATAAATTAATTAGAAAATATTTTTATATAGTTATAAGGACTGAATTCATAAATATTTACTTTCTATAATAAAAATCATATTTAACTCACCAACAGTGCATTGTACACTCGCGCCTTGATCTCATCGGGCACAGAGCCCCAGTCGGGCCACAACAGTGGGACCCTGTCCCGCACGAGCATGCCCGTCGCGTTGATGTACTTGGTGGTGGTGTCTCTCCGCTCAATCGGGCGTCCATCCTCACCGGGACCGGGCAGGATCTCTCTGATCCCACCGGCCAGCTCCCTCTCCAGGGTCGACATGTTCGCTGGCCCTCTAGTCCGTCTCGTCCCCGCGGGTTTATTGACGAGGACGCCTGTTTCATAATTAAAATTAATACATAGTTAAATAATTATTTAAACTAACTAATTAAATAATTAATTAAACAATCTAAATAATTAATTAAACTAACCAATTACCTGCGTCGTTGTACTGCTTGTCCTTCTCACGAACGGCCCACAGGGCGCGGCAGTCCTCTGAGTCGAAAGGACTGTAGAAGTAGGCCTCCTCCCAGGGAATCTCGTGGGGCCGGTCGTGCCTCCAAATCTGCCTCCCCCTGGCGTCGTACTCAGGGATGACAGGGAGGAACTGGACCATGTACATCCCCGATGGCGGAGACATACGGGGCGTGGACCCTGAGGGGCCTGCTCCCCCTGACGGTGGGCCCCGTAGCTGTGGACGCTGTCGCTGTGGGGGGACAGGGAGCATCTCTGGAGGGTCCAGATCGGCGCGCGGTGGGGTCGGCTGCCGATCCTGGAACAGTGCTGAAGTGCACTGGGGTCTGGTGGCTCTGCGTCCTCCTCCGACACTCGAGTCAGGGCCCGCTCCCGTCGACTCATACGAGGAGCCCCCACGTGGATGGCTCGGAGTCAATCCCATCAACGTCTCCTCTCGTCGACTCATAGGCCGGCCTAGGCCCCGACGACCGCTGGATCCGTTCCCCCCACGGCTGGATTCTGCCTGAGCGTCAGGGTCGCTCTCGGTCCGTCTGCCAAGCCATCGGTCTACAAAGCGCCGGTTTCCTGCACAATTAGTATATAAATTCCATAAATTGCACAAAAATTCCACAAAAAAATTAAAAACTTCATTCAATGTATATATACCTAATTATATATATACGTACCTAAATATATTTATACCTAATTATATATATATACACCTAATTATATATATACATAACTATATTTATACCTAATTATATATATATATATATATTCCGAAAAAAAATATATATATATATATATATATATATATATATATATATCGTCCTAAAAATTAAAAAAAATATTTATACCTAATTATATATAAATTAGTATATAAATTAGTATACTAGTATATAAATTCAACAAAATTCCACAATCAGTATATAAAAACCGTAAATTTAACAAAAAATCCACAATATTAGTATATAAATTCCACAAAATTAACAAATTTAACAAAAAATCCACACAATTCCATAAATTTCACAAAAACCCTAAATTCCACAAAAAATTCACAAAAACCCTAAAATTCACAAAATTCGACAAAATTAATAAAAACCCTAAATGAGGCTCGATCGGGACTACCTGACATGGTGGTGCAGTCTGGACGAGGACCGGTGGTGCGGTGCGGCGGCAGGGGCGGCTGCGGCAGGGGCAGCTGCGGCTAGGGGCGGCTGCAGCAGGGGCGGCAGGGGCGGGTAGGGGAGGCTGCGGCAGGGGTGGCTAGGGCGGCTCGAGGCGGCTCCGGCAGGGGCTTTCGGGTCGGGGAGGGCTCGGGAAGGAGGGGGCCGGGCCGGGGAGGAATCGGGTGGGGCCGGGGAGGGTCGATCGGCGTCGGGGAGGCTCCGTCGTGGTCGGTCGGCGTCGGGGAGGGGTGGGGAACGATTGGGAAATTTTGGTTCTAAGCAGAAAATGAGGGAGAGGCGCCTAGGGCTCGGTTTAAATCGAAGGATTATAGCCGACGATTTAATTTTAATTCGTCGGCTATAGTCATAGCCGACGAAATTCGTCGGCTATACTCTTACGGGCCGGGCCAAAATCCGGGCAGGGCCGAAGTTGGGCTTTGTGGGCCGGTTATAGCCGACGAAGTTAGGTACATCGTCGGCTATAATATGCATGTCGTCGGCTATAATATGAATCTCGTCGGCTATACTTTACGCTCTCAGCAGCCGTCAGATCTCGCCCATCCAACGGCGGACAATGAAACGGCGCGGATCGCAAGAGTTTAGCCGACGAGGTTAAGTATTTCGTCGGCTATTCCCTGGTCAACTTTTGGTCAAACCTCTAAACGCTTTAAAACGGCAATTGACCCGTCTAAATGACGTTTTCTGGCCTGACCTTCAACAGAGAATAGTTTCAAATCGATGCGACGCAACTAACCGTATAAAAATTTTCCTCCAAATATTTACCGACCGTCAGGCTACCCATAGGAAAACGGGAGTAAAAAACAGCAAACCGCAACATTCGGCACACAGATTTTGTCGGAATCTTCCCATTTTTCAACCATAGCCGTATTTCAATATTTCGGTCATATCTTATTTCACGACACATTTGCATTTGAAGGGTCTACGTATAGTAGGTATTTGAAACTATACATTCACTTAAACACTTAGTAAACAAGTTAAGGAACATTAGTGCATATATTACGATTTTGAATCTAAAAGTTTGGAAAATCTATTTCAACCGTCAGATATCACCGTTAAGATGAAATACATGTATGAAAAAAAATCCAAGGTTATCGGACAACGTTAAAGGCTCGATCGGGACGGTCAAACTGCAAAGTCAAACCTCTAAACGCTGTAAAACGGAAATTGGGCCGTCTAAATGACGTTTTTTTGCCTGACCTTCAACAGAGAATAGTTTCAGATCGATGCGACGCAACTAACCGTATAAAAATTTTCCTCCAAATATTTACCGACCGTCAGGCTACCCATAGGAAAACGGAAGTAAAAAACACCTAACCGCAACATTCGGCACACAGATTTTGTCGGAATCTTCCCATTTTTCAACCGTAGTCGTATTTCAATATTTCGGTCGTATCTTATTTCACGACACTTTTGCATTTGAACGGTCTACGTATGGTTTCGGTCAATATACTTTAGCCGACGACTTGCAAGTCGTCGGCTACATTATAGCCGACGAATTGTAAGTCGTCGGCTACAGTATGGGCATTATAGCCGACGAATTATGGTCCATTTCGTCGGCTATAATGCTGATGTTTCTGAAAATTTGCCATTTAGGGCCTGAAAATTGCCTATTTCACCTGATAAATTCCTGAATATCGCACAAACAATTCAATACAATTTCCCAAAAATTCGGAAAACGGTAATTAAGGACAAAAAATGTTTTCATACATGCATGCACCTTTGTACACAAATACATACATAAATAGTATACTAAGGATGATAATCAGAATCATCCTCATCACTTGAGTCAGACGTAGTATAGTAGTTAATATCTGGCAACCGGTGCTCGTACTCGTCGTCTGAGTCATCGTCTGCCTGATATAGACGATTCGGATTAACATCATACATGGGCACCTGACCCCTAGGAAGTCGAACCACTCTGCCCGGCGTCACATTATTATCGCGGATGGTGGAGGATTCTGGAATGTCGCCGGCGTCCGGCTCTTGGTATGCGGTCGCTTCTTGACACTCTGTGCTCACACCAAGTGTGGTAGCACTGTATATGTCTCACTGAGACACATGGTTAACTACCTTCCACGTGCCTTTGTTCAAAGGATTGTCAAGATAAAAGACCTTTTTGGCCGCTGTGGCGAAAACAAAGGGGTCGTCTTCATACACACTAGTGGCAGTATTCACCGAAAGTATGCCGTACTGATCGATCCGTATGCGGTGCGGCCTAGTATCAAACCATCGACACTTGAACAAGTGGACTTTCATGCGGTTCCCATAAATGAGTTCAACAACTGACTGTAGGACACCGTAAAAATCCACGCCCCCCTCTGCACCATCCACCATCACCCCACAATTCTGTGTTTTGCGTTCCCCGTCTCTAGCTTCACATATATACTTAACGCCGTTGACATCACACATTGGGCGGACTGTGGAAGATATCGGCTTCATCGACAACAGCCTCAATTCCTCTGAGTAATTTGTATGACCACCACTCGCAGCCACTTGTATCAGCTGAAAAATATATCTCAAATCACTCGGTGTGTTTATGATTAAAGAATAGGGAACTGTAAAAGAAAGCCATCTAATATATATATTTATACACTTACCCATTGTGGAAAATAGTCTGCAAACGTCGTGTTGTGGTAGTCGACATCACCGCGAACTTCCTTGCAGTGAAGATGGTGACGTTTCCAATATTGTACCTCCGGACAGTTTATCAGAACCCACCAGTGGGCAATCCCTACCTCATGGTCAGGCAACTTGTCCACACCCTTTTTCTTGAAGCTTCCGTATGGTACAACAGAGTTGGCGACGATAGATAGGTTGAACTCGGGGTCATCTCGACTTGGATGTTGTGGGGGGTCCTCCATCGCTCCCAAGTACAACTTGGCGTACGTTACACACTCATGCGCAATGTAAGCTTCAGCAATACACCCCTCAGGCGCAGATTTATTGTGCACATATTTCTTGTAGTCTCCAAGTTGTCTGCAAGGTTAACAAGTGCATGTTAAGAGCATGCAACTTTTATTTAAAAACATGTATCCATCAAATTTATGAATAACATGTACCTTTCGATGGGATACATCCAAGTGTAGTGTACGGGACCGGTAAGCTACAATTGTTGGGGAAGATGGATCATCAGGTGAGGCATGATGTCAAAGAAGTTTGGGGGAAATATCCTCTCGAACTTGCACAAGATAAAAACGATTTCCTCATGCATTCTCATGAGGTCTGATTTTCTAACTTCTCTAGCGCATAACTTCTGGAAGAATCTTGACAACGCCACCAACGGCTCAACCACTTCATCCTCCAAGTACGCTCGAATGAAAATAGGGAAGAGGCGTTGAAGCAGTACATGGCAGTCGTGACTCTTCAATCCGTACATCTTGTTGTCTCGGTAGTTAACACACTTGCTTATGTTACCCGCATAGCCATAAGGATACCTGCATAGCCATTAACAACAATTAGATTTCATGCATATATAGTCGTCCAACAACAGATGGATTCTTTAGGGAATACATGCCTAATAAAAAGTTACCTGACATTACTCAGCCATCCAAAGATTTCATGTTTCTGGTCCCTGGTGACGGTGTAAGGAGTTTGGGGCATTTTGCTCCTGCCCTCTCTCAACCACAAATGGTCCCGCAGTCCCATATTTCTCAGATCAACGCGTGCCTTGGGGGTGTCTTTTGTTTTCTTCTCCCAATTCAAAACTGTGCCAACCACGGCTTCACCCACGTTCTTCTCTATATGCATGACATCCAGGTAGTATTTGGTAGCCAACCTGGCCCAATAAGGAAGTTCCCATAAGATGCTCTTGTGTGACCAGAACCTATACCGATCCGGCCTCTCTGGAATCGTGCGCAACACATCGGGATGATTGCTAAGCGGACCAAAGTCATACTCATTCAACACTGCCAATATTTCCTCCCCTGTCCATTGCTCGGGTGCCCAGCCCCTTTCTTCAGTCCCATCAAAAGCCTGTGCATCGTCCCTAAATGGATGGTCATGCGGAAGCCAACGACGGTGACGCATCTGGACAATCTTGCTGCAATGAGGACTGGAGCAATCAACAGTCATGCACTCTGAACAAGCCCTGTAACCCCTGGTGACGCTGCCCGACAACATACCCCTCCCAGGAAAGTCACTGATCGTGCCAACAAGCATGGCATGCATCCGGAACATCTCATTTTTGAACCGGTCGTAGACCAGGTGGCCGTTCAGACTCAAGTACCGAAGCTCCTCAATTACGGGTCTCAAATACACATCGAGACACTTTCCCGGATAACCTGGGCCTGGAATCAACAATGTGAGCATGTTATATTCCTTCTTCATGCACATCCACGGTGGAAAGTTGTACGGAATCAAAATAACTGGCCACACACTGTACTGAAGCTCTTTCTTGCCAAAAGGGTTGAAACCGTCGGATGATAGCCCTAGCCAAACATTTCGAACCTCTGATGCAAATTCAGGAAACTCCAACACGTTCTTCTTCCAAGCCTCTCCGTCGGCGGGATGTCTAAGGGTGTCATCGTCAGGCACATTCCTCTCAGCCCACCATCTCATAGCTTCGGCCGTGAAAGCACACATGAACAACCGCTCAAGCCTATCAATCAGCGGGAAGTACCGAAGTATCTTCACAGCTTTCTTGTTCCCTTTAGGAGTGAACTTATACCGCTCTGTATTGCATAATGGGCAGTATTCAAGATCTGCAAGTCCTTCCCCGTAAAACAGAACGCAATCGTATCTGCATGCATGAATCTTGATGTAGGAAAGGCCGAGATCTTTAAGGATATGTCGCACCTTATGATGACTGGTAGGAAGCCGATGTCCGGGGGGCATCGCCCCACCCCATAGCCGAAGCCAATCATCAACCGATTTGACAGTGCCTTTGTTCTCCGTTTTGATCTTCATCACTCCCATGACAGATTCAAGGACAGTCTTACTGCATCCGGGGTACAACGGAGTCTGTTGCAATGCGATCAGGTTGTTGTACTTTTCCATACCACTTGTGTTGACCGGAGATCGGGGTAATGGCTCGAGTGGCTCAATATCAGGGAAACACTCCATCTCCGGAGGTGGGAGTTGCACATCTGGTGCTTCCTCAAAGACACCGCTCTCACGAGGAAACATATCGTTGATCCAGTTCGTTGTCGGATCATTGGAGGAACTCCCTCTCTCGGCAAATTGTCCATGATCATGACGACCCGCAAACTCTGGTTCACCGTGATAAATCCAATTAGTGTATAGGACCCAAAATCCATATCTAGCCAGGTGTTGCTCCACTGTCTCTATGGAAAACCGGTGTCGTGGGGTGGCACACTTGCACTTTTTACACGGACAATAATGAAGTGTAGTGTCTCCACAGTTAGCCATCACAAAATCCAGGAAACTCCTAACTCCATCATGATACGCCTGATCCCATCTTCCAAGGGTAATCCAACTCTTGTCCATCCTGTAAATTCAAGAAATAAATATAGCTATATATAGATATGTATATATGCACGTACTACGTACGTACGCACGTACTAATTAATTAAAAAATTCATCATTACACACACACATATATATATATATACACATGCATCCCTAAATTAATTAAAACATCGTCAATCTCCCTAATTAATTAAACACAATGTATTTTTTATATATACCAACAATATATTTTTAATTACAATTAAATTAATTAATATATATATACATTTTTTCATCAAATTCATCTAAAATCACCTATAAATCAACAATCAATCACTAATCTTCAACAAAACTTCAATTCTATCTAACCAATACAACATATATATCAACCCATTAATAATCTCATCTCAACACATATATATATATATATCAAATTAATCACACATTTATTCTAATTAAACTCTAAATTAACACACCTCTGCATATAACCAACTAAATCAACACACACAGCAATATACGTACCTTTCAAGCTTATGGCCGAGGTTTTGGACGATTTCAGAGCGTTTTGGATGATTTCATCGACGAATGAGCTCCCTGATGCAGAAGGTCGATCTGATATAAGAGTTATAGCCGACGAATACCCTCCTCGTCGGCTATAACCAAAAACTTTTCGTCGGCTATAACTATTATAGCCGACGAATACCATTCTCGTCGGCTATAACCAAAAACGTTTCGTCGGCTATAGTTATAGCCGACGAGTTGTCGGCCGTCGTCGGCTATAATATTATAGCCGACGATGTGGCCGACGAAATAGTAATTCATCGGCTATAAGGGGTTATAGCCGACGAGATACTATTTCGTCGGCCGTTTTTTCCCATATCGTCGGCTATAACCCCTTTTCTGGTAGTGATAGCTGGCAACTATTATCTTTTCTCCTCTAGCCAGAAGGGTAGTGTCACCGTCTTTCTGGATTAGGTTCTGGATACAAATTATCGCCATTGCTTTCATCCAAGGGATACTCTGATTAGGTCTTCCATTGCTTAATGACCATTTTTGTGCTTGAGAGGCACAACTCTGGATAATTCTGACATAATGATAAGGAGAAATATAACTCTTTCTTCCTTCCTCTTTAGTCCATTCAGGAGGAGTTGAAATGAACTTTAATCTCAGAGTACAACCATCTGGTCTAATGTTCTTGACTGCCTGGTAAATTGCTTCAGGGAGACCTTCTAGGTCTTTGTTGATTTTTGTCCAAAGGTTTTGAACAAAACCATTCTCAATTAACCATAATTTGTTCTTTTGCGGATGCTCTGCTTGAACATCAACCAAGTATCTTTCATAATAAGGACCTGCTACTACTAGCAAGGTTGATGGAAGAGCATTTTTGTTCTTGAAATCTCCTAAGAGATTATGAAAACTGAACCATTCGGATTCTGATAGGGCTAAAAGTGGGACTTTAGCACTTTCAGGGTTCTCGATATATCCAGCTTTTTCTTCTGGATGCTGCTCCTTTTCTTCTAACCTGTAGCTGCAAAATTGCTCAGCTAGAGTTTCCAGGGCTTGTAGTACCAGTGCTTCATTATTTTCTCGGGATGCTGCTAAAATATTATCCATGATAATTCTTTGATTAAACTGCAAATTTTTGCTGGTTCTGAACACCGGCCTTTCATAAATCCTCATAGGATGATTAAAAATCTTTCTCAGTCCTTTTACTGCTGGTAACCTGAAGGATTCTATCATGTCAGTGGTTCTTGCCTTATAAGGCTGTCTTCTTTGAAACCAATCATTTGTGACTGTAGTTCTGAGATGCTGTAAATATTCATTTACAGTTTCTTCTTCTGGGTTGGAAGATTGCTTATCTTCTGAATTATTTTCCCATCTTGTTGGATCAGGATGAATTTTTTCAATAGCACTGCTGGATTCAGCAGGAGAGTAGGATACCAGATATTGGTAACTTGGTCCATCATGTAATGGCCCAACAGTTTTGTCTCTATTTTTGTATCTTTCTTGTAAAGATTTGTTCTTTGATCCTTTGTCTTCAGGCCTGGTTCTTGTTCCAAAATCGGGCCTTCTTCTTTCTTCCACTTCAGGTTCAGGTTCTGGCCTTATGCTTCTTGGGTTACGGCCTTCACCTCTTTCTAACATTGCCATTTCTCTGGTGAGGGCGTCAGGCATATAATTCTTGTTTCCTGCAATCATTTCAACATCATATTCATATTGAGATAAAAACATCTGCCATCTAAGAACTCTTCCTCTATCAGCTGCATCTGTTAACTTATAGTTCTTAAAGTTTTTTACTCTCTTATTATCTGTTCTTACTAGAAACTTATTTCCTAAAAAGGCTTATGCTTCCTTAATGGATTTAATTAGGGCTAAAACATCTTTATCTCCTGTGGAATAATTTAATTCTGCGGGATTAAATTTTCCTGACAGGAATTTACAAATCTTTTCTTGATTTGTATCAAGTGTCATTGCTAAAACTATTCCTGCCCAATAATAATCATTTGCATCTGTTTGCAAAATAATCAGGTCACCTTCTTCAGGTAACTGCAAAGGGGGGAGGTTTTTTGTGAGTTCTTTAATTTTCTTAACGGTGTTGCTATCATCCGTTGTAAAGGACCATTTCTTTTTCGTGCTTGTCTTTGGAGAGAGAAGAGCAGTGAGGCCACTTACTTGAGGAATAAAATCTCTCGCAAAGTTAACAACTCCCAAAAATCTCTGTAGAGACTTTGCATCTAGGATACTGTCAGGGAATTGGCTTATTTTCTTTACTATATGTTCTTGAAGACGAATTTCTCCATCCTTGACGTGTATGCCAAGGAAGTCAATTTCTCCTTTTATAAGATGAATTTTCTTTTGTCCAAGGATGATTCCTTTCTGGACTATGAGCTTGCAAATTTGCTCAAGATGCTTCAGATGTTCATTCATAGTTTTAGGGAAGACAAGAATGTCATCAATGTAAACTATACAGAAATCTGAGTATGGCTTAAATATGTTATCCATCTTTCTTTGGAAGATAGATGGAGCTTGCTTAAGTCCAAACGGCATTACAAGCCATTCGTAATGTCCTTGAGGAGTTCCAAAGGTTGTTAAGGCTATGGAATCCTGGTGCATTCTTACTTGCCAAAAGTCTGATTTTGCATCGAACTTTGAGAATATCTTTGCTCCTTTTAGTCTATTTATCAAGACTCTTACTTGAGCAATCTGATAACCATCTTTGACGGTTTTCTTGTTGACATCCCTATAGTCTATGACCATTCTTGCTTTTCCTCTTAATTGCTCTGCATGGTTTCTAACCAAAAATGTTGGAGCATGATGAGGGCTATCTGAGGGTCTAATTAATTTCTTTTCAAGCAATTCTTGAATTTGACTCTCCATTTCTTTTCGATCTTCATTTCTATAATGAGGTATGGCTTTGACATGGCATATTGCATTGGCATCATGCATTTTTAGCTGACAATATACCGGGTCTCTTTCCCAGTATAGTTGGGATCTTCACTGATTATGGGTTTCAGTAGATTTTCTATCTCAACGAGCTTTGAGATTTTCTTTTGCTCTATTTTATTAATGTATACTTTTAGGTTGTGTTCTCGGATGAATTCTTCTTCACCATCCGAGTTGTCTGAATCTTGATGTTCTTCTTCTGATTCTGAATCTTCCGAAGTTGTCGCTTCATTTTGCACAATTTCTTGGTGTTCTTGAAATATTAATACCGGTTGCATAACCGTTTCAAAAGGTGATTTATGATCACCACGCTTGGCTCGCGACTTCTGATATTGCTCTGTAAATCCTTTACCTGCAATGCTGACTGCATCCAGTAATCTGGATTCCCAGTATAACTTGTTGTTCTTTTCAAACCCGATCATTTCGAGTGTTTGTATTATTCTTTGCTGAAGTAGGAAATCATTTCCTATTAGCATATCGGCCCCTTGGGCTTCACTTTGCCAAATTCTTTGGAACGTAAAAGTTCCTCCACCTAATGAGATCTTGACATTTCTGGCTACGTAACTCATTGTGAACTCATTATCTCCCATTCCAATCCCAGTAACTGTTTTATCAGACTTTTCCCAATATTCTTCAGGAATAGCATATTTCTTTGCTAGGCTATATCCTGAACCATTGTCTACAAAGGCATGTAGATGGTATTTCTTATAGTTGGGAAATTTCAGACCTATAGTAATATAATTGCTATATATACTAGTCTGAAATTGTTTTACTGGTTGGATTGTATCCTCCTTTCTATTGAATTCTATGAAAGGGTTTATAATTCTTTCCTCTTCTTGAAGAGGTTCTAGTTTAACTTCTGTTTGGCTAAGTTCTTGTGCTACTATTGGGGTACTTGGTTCCTCTTTTACAATTTTTGAGGTTGCTAACTTCATTTTCTTGAGGTTTTTTTCTCAAGGTCAGGTTTTTGATCTTGAGCAAGAAATATATCATATTCCTGGTTTACTAGGATATGTGCATCAGGTTCTTTCGTTTTTCGCCTTACTTCTGCTATGAAACATTCCTGGTGATAGGTTTCTCCTGTTTCTTTACAATACATGGGTATTGTAGTATTATCATCACACTTGCAAAAGTCACAAGTGAAAGCTCCTGGTCTAGGAAGAAACTGACTGATACTATCAGTAGTTTCTTGATTCCAATTTTGGATTAACATGAATATAGGTCGATAGCTATATTCACTTTCTCCTTCAGAGCTATTTGAGGTGCTTTCTGTTTCACTTTCTGATGGGTTTTCAAGAGAATATATGGATTCATTCTCTTCATCAGAATATGCTACTTCAAACCCTTTTAGGTTTGCATATTCTACAACCTCATCGTATTCTGCTAGAAGGACTTTAGAGGATCTTTTATCTCTTTTAGGACACTCGTTTGCATAATGTCCTTCAGCCTTGCAAAGCCAACATCTGCAGGGCTTTGTATCTCTAGAAGTGTTTTTCTTCGGAGTTCTTTTAAAAAATTTCTTTCTAGGAGATCTTTTTTCTTTGTTTTGTTCAGAGCTTTTTCTAAACTTATACTTCTTTTTAGAAGTAAATTTATTGTATTTCTTGTTTCTAAACCTGCTTTTACTTTTTCTATCAGTGTAGAGATGACATCCCCATTGTGTTGGTGTGTCTAGGATTTTTGGACACATGTTCTCAACTCCTCTGAGTTGTTTCTTAGCAGTTTTTGACTTTTGATTTTCTGTGCACTGTTTTCTTAGCAAGTCTCTTACTTTTTCTGCTATTCCTCCTATAGTAAAATATTCTATGGGGTTTTCTTCAAGAAATTGTGCTACAGCATTGTTCCAGGGTTCTGGTAATTTTCTGTAGTATGTTCTAATAAGATCTTTATTTTCTAGGTCTCCTATTGTACATTAATAGTTCTGAAATTCATTCGTAAATTCTTCAAAGTATCTCATGTTGCAGATACTTAATTTTTGGATATTTGCTTTAGCTATTTCTTTTGGCTGTTCACTATGTCCCGTTATATCTCCACAAAATTGTGCATATATGGGAATAGCAAAATCCATTGGATTATTAGTCTGAGCTAATTTTGTTTCCCAGTTAGCCCACTAAGAGCTTCTCTTAAAGGAATTATACCATTTCTGGACAATTCCTGTCAAGGTTGCTTCATAGTACGCATGGGCTAGCTTCTTTATAGGGAAATTTGGACAAGACTAATGCTTGGGTTAACTTCAGACTTGCAACCCAGTCGTCTATGGTTCTTCTTTTATCTCCTACTTTATCCAGGTCTAGGTAGACTCCTCTTTCGGAGATTGCTTGTCCCCATTTTGGTTCTGTAGGAATATACTTCTGAGAACTTTTTTCTCCTAATCTTCCTGTGGGTGGTTGCCCCTTAGGAAGTTTGATTTTATCTTCTCTGATAATTTTGGTAGGATTATTGGTGATATTGTTAATGATAGTACTTCCTGTCGTTGGTGGCTGGCTAGTACTTGCTTCTGTATCCATAGTGGATGCATTTGTTTCTTCATTGGTTGCTTGATATGGCAATATTTTTCTTTTATTTCTTCCCGTTTGGGTTAAAGAGATTTTCTGCATTATCTCTTTTAATTTTTCTATAGACTCACAGTTCTCTGCTTGCTTATATAGTTCTTTTAACTCTTCTATTTTAAGCATTCTCATAGGCCTTTTCGAGTCTTCTTCTTCAAAAAACTCTTCAGGAACTGCTCCTGAACTACTTGCTTGCTCATAATTAGCAAACGAGTGCCTATGAAACTAAAGACTTATTTTTCCTCCCGTGTCTTCATAGATAGATGCATTGGAGCTTTGTATTTGTCTCTCAGGAGGTGCTAAGTTCCATTCCCTAGGGAATGTTACTTCATGTCATTTGGTGACATGTTTTTGCTGGGAATTGTTTTTAGGATTTGTGAGGACAGATGTAGTATTGCCAGGACTGTTAAGGAATCTAGTGTTTGGCGTTACATTAGAGCTCATTAGCTTGTAATAAATCCTATAATCCACAACTAATTTCATCATGCCTTGCTTCATGGTAATCCCTTCTGATTTGATTCTTAGTCTCAAACAGTGAGCTGCATCACTCAGATGAGTGGTGAAGTTTGGAAAAACATTAAAATATGCAACCTGGTTGCATAATGAGGCTTCAACTGTTCCTAACAGACTCTTCTGGAAATCTGTTATTCTGTCATCTTGTAAGATGCATAGGACTGAACACTCTATTCCGTCTCTTACTAAGAGTTTTATTGATACTTAAACAGCACCATTATGCATGTATGAATATTTCTTCTAGAAGGCTTCACTTACTTCATTTTGGGTGATTAACCTGATATCTGTTTCTCTACCGGTTGCTGGAACTGTTAGTTCTAATATCTTGAATCTATGGGAATCAAAGATGAAAGACCCTTTCTTGTAGATCTCATTAAATCTAAACCTAGGTGCAGATGCTTCTCTTACACTAGATTCAATTTCATTATACTCAAATTCTTTAGCATTTATGAGCTGTACTGGAGGTATAGTATTTCTTTTACTGAGTATCCTGCTCATCATTTTTATGTCTCTTTTGGAAGTTTTGGATGCTTTCCATTCTAGTAATTTAGGTTCACTAAAATTAAATCCGCTTTCTACCTTTTGTTGCGGTATGATAATTTTACTGGCAACTGTTTGTGCTAGTATTTCTTCGTTGATTCTTTCAACACTTACATTTTCTTTAATTTTTTCTATGTTTTTTTGTAAACTAGAAATTTTTATGCTTAGTTCTTAGAACTGTTCTTCAATATCTTTCCCTATTTCTTGAAGATAGATATTGCTGTAATTTTGTTGATGTATTATCGCTTTAACGTTTTCAGCAAGTTTTTCTATTGGAAGATAAACACTTATGGCTTTTAAGTCTTCCTGTCTTACTTTTAGCTCAACTCTTTGCTTCATCCTATCCGGGATATAAGAGTTTCTAAAAGTCTTTTTAGGTTTTCTTGCGTACTTTTTAAATCAACTGCTTGTTGATGAATATTGTTTGCAAGATTTTCAGTTCTTACTAATTTCTTCTCAATATCTACAAGATATTGTTCTTCTTTAAGATAGTCAAGCTTGAGTTCAAGTCTTGATATCTTTGTTTGAATTTCTTCTAGCTGAATTACTCTGAGATTAAATCTCTCGAGTTGCTCTTTTACTTTCTCAGTAGTCTTATCTTTAGATATATGATCTAGAAATTCAACTATGCTTGGCCTAGAGGGGTCAAGTTCTTCTACTCCTATTTCTTTCTGGAGATGAATATGCTCGTCGTATAGAGTGTTGAGGACTCTACAAGCGTATTCAATAGAGTATTGGTTTTCTTGGATGTGTCTTGTGTGAAAACACAAGTTCCACTTTTCTTTTTCTTTTTCTATGCAAAAATTTTGGTAATTTTTTAGTTTTGATTCTCTTTTCTTTGTCAATAGAATCCAACTTTGTGGCATAAGCCTTTGCTTTACCTGTTTTTGAGCAAAACAGGCTCTGATACCAACTGAGGCGGATCTAACCAGCGGCTCTAACCGCGGCTCAAAATTTCAAGGGGTTCTTGTTCTTGTTCTAAGGTTTCACTACCAGATCCGAGGGCATAGCCGACGAAAAAAATTTCTTTGTTTGGCAAATGGTGGTAAACCTAAAAGATCTTTTCAATCACTTTCAAAATCAAGGTATTTTATGATTAAAAACGTTTTGAAAATCAACAAGAGTAAGTTCTAGTATTATATAGTTTATTAAATAGCTATGGCACATAATCGTTGAATATGCAAAGAATAATGAGGTTCATAAATTTAGCATGCTCGAAATTTTCAGAAATTTATCACTCATAAAGAAAGCAATTTGGCTCTAAAGCTCACATAGGTTATTATGGAAACAAACTAGCTAAAACATGCATGCTTGATTAGACCACAAGTCCTACATGCTCCTACCAATGCACATAATCTATGAAACTCACAATTTTAATTATATGCATAACCATCATCTATGTATGCAAAGAGGAGAAAAACATCATTGACATATTAGGGGCATCCTAAGACTCGAAACAAATTAAACACTCTCTTTTTGTATTACAATTTTCTGAATTTTCTTTTCTAAACTAAGCACACGAAAACATAAACGGAATACGTTATCCTACCCCACACTTAGAAAATTACATTGTCCTCAATGTAAGCATAGAATTATAACAAGTAACTTCCTAAGCATGCAATAGTTTAACACATTCCAACAAATCATCACAAACCAAAGAAAAAGAGAAGGGTTAAGAAATTTCAAACTCCCGGTGATGGCTCCTTCGTTTTTCTTTGATCGACTTGGGTTGCCTCCCAAGTAGCGCTTAAGGTTTATAGTCCGTAGCCTAGACTTCTCACCATGTGTGTTGTGTGTTCATCATGCCATGTGCAGCTCCGCAGTTGGGGCAGCAGCCCCTCTCGGCAGTAGGATTTTCTTGGCAGGCAAGCTTCTCTCGGCAGACGTGTCTGCTTCTCTTGAGGCCTGATTTTGGGTGTGTTCCACTATCCTAATGTAAAAGTGTTCTAAATAAATGTTGTATCGGACACACAGAGCTTTCCATCGGTATTAAAGTCACCACAATCGAACCAGTGGAAGTACTCCTTGTTGGGTCTTTAATCGGACCTATCGTGCTGCCCAGTTCTCTGTTCCACCAGATTGACCTTGCTGCCTTCAAATTGAAACTGGAAACGGCTCGAAACTCCAAATCTACTTCTGTAAAATTCTACGGAAAGTAGACTTATAGATCTTTCCAACGGTGTATGGCTCAGCATCCCAGGTTTTGTGAACTGAAAACGGCAGCCATTCAAAATTGACATACAGTACTGCCGGAATTCTGCTTTGGGCAGAACTTGGTATTTCCTGCACTTTTTTTCTTTTCAATTCAATCTGCACACGCACAAGAAACTTCAAAACGAACTAAACCAAAAATAAATATAAGAAGAAAAAGTTGAGTTAGAAAAGAATGAGTTAGAAAATCAGAGTTAATATGTTAAAGTTAGTAAAGGTTAGCAACAATTACAAGTTAGAATCAAGTTACAAGTTAAAGTTAGCATCGAAAATTTTCTACAATACATACATGAATTAGCAAAGTTAGAGAAGATTTATACAAAACCGAAAATAAAGCTATACGAAATTTGCACAAATATACAAAGTTAACATTCAAATATAACAAGATTTTATAATCCCCGGCAACGGCGCCAAAAATTGATGTGAGCCTAAGCTCGCACACAATAATAAACCCTACAAAATATCGTTAGTAGTATGAACAAGTAGGGATCGTTCTAGCCGGGGATTAAGGGTACCTGAAATATGAGAATGTTAATAAAAATATTCACAAATACATATGCACACAATTGTCACACTTATATACATATATACATATTCACACGAAATCAAGGGGGATTGAGGTGAGGTTCGGCAGCAAAGGCTGCCCTAACGCTAGGCACGAAAATAAATTACTGAAAATAAATCCTAAATTACTATTTACAAGTTTGGTCGACATTCTTCCACAAAGCACTAACATGAAAGCAATCAAAACACATAACGAATAAGCAAGCAAGACTCACGGCAAAGCATTAAAGTGTTCTAGACTCAACTTAACTCCGACCTAGTTAGCTCCCTATAGGTATTACTAACCAATACATTTCATAAGTATTCAAGATTAACTTTACGTCTAACCCTAAAATTGTACTAAACATATTTGAGAACTCCTATAGATGAAAACAAACATGCATAGTAATTGAGCACGAAATCTTTTTAGTCGGAAACAAGTTAATAAAGTAAGGTTGTCAATCATCTCATCAACAAGCATGTTCTTTAAACCACTCTAACCCTCGTGAAAAACAACACAAACTAAGTAACTCGCTGATTACTTAATCCATATTAATTTTCGGCTGATGAGATCAATAATCTATGTACTGCAATTACATAGGCTACCAATCTTAAAGCACACGAATTTAAAGAACAAGTCAAGAAAACCCTAAAATCAAATTAACACATATTTGCCGATTATCCTACTTACTAATTCATCATATATTTCCCTTACTTTTTAACAAACAATCCGATTCTTTACTCTCAAAAACCACTTAAAAATAAAGAAGACGAATTGAATATGCAAATCATAAAACCAAACTTCAATCCAAACAATACATAGACATAGAATTTGAAACCAAGAATTCATGCTATCTTCATAGACAAAGTTTAACATAACTACATAAAAATTACAAAACCGAAAGAGGGGAGTGGATCACATTTTTGTAGACACCTTGATGACTTCGACTCATGTGGATCCGGCAGAGGATGAAGGAGATGGCTGCTTGGCGATGGTTAGGTGTCGACAGAATTTTGTAGGTGAGATGGGGGTGATTTTCGGCTAGGTTTTATGTAGGACTCTTGGGGAAATATTGGTAGAGCTTTGGCTAGATTTTTACTTTGGAATGTGACAAGTTTTTCTGTGTAAAAGCTGGCTATTTATAGAGGCAAATTCGGCAGAAACCCTAGGTAGAAAACCTAGTCCAAATCAGCAAAGGTAATCCTTGTGCAACAAGGTTTTGGTTCCTTCCTTTCTTGGTTCTTCTAGGAAACTTCTTTTTCTGATTTTTTCTTCAATGCCTTGGCTTGGTGTCATCCTCTAACCTTCCTTAAGCTTAGACCATCATCACATATGCATTTGTACACCATTTGGTCCATCAAAAACAGTAATTGTGAAAAGGAGGCAGTAGCATCCTGGAATCGGCAGACTTGATGTTGTTGCAGTAACTCCAGCATATCTCCCTCCTCGGAGCTCCAATTGATGCGATTCCAAATCTCAGATAACCTAGACACAAATAGCCATCTCCCCATAAAAGGGCTCGATCAAATTCTTTGTGAGTCGTCGGGAATGATTTTTCGAAGTTAGATCAAAGTCCCCGGAAAATCCTGGATGCCCCTGGATTGGTTTGCTCGAACTGCTGTTTTGCAGCCATCTTTTGGGTGACTTCCCGAACTCCGATTGATCTGAAATTTTAACACAACATTTCTCAGTATATGAATATTAAGCACACCAAATTTCATTGAATTCGGACAAGGATAGATCATATTTTTACTCATCTCAAAATCACGAAAAAGACATATTTTGCACTATTTTCCAGATTTCTCATACTTAGTCATTTTTCGGACAATTAAGCACATTTTACCAAAACTCTACCAATGCAACACTAAACTAAATTATGACTCAATCTTAGACAAATAAGGGTTAAACAAAGCATAAATGAGGGCATAAGCATATAATATCGTCGCACATTGTGCTCCTATCAATAAGCCTTTGCTTTACCTGTTTTTGAGCAAAACAGGCTCTGATACCAATTGAGGCGGATCTAACCAGTGGCTCTAACCGCGGCTCAAAATTTCAAGCGGTTCTTGTTCTTGTTCTAAGGTTTCGCTACCAGATCCGAGGGCATAGCCGACGAAAAAAATTTCGTCGACAATGTCGAAATTTCGTCAGCTATACCTTCTGTTGACGAAATTTTCGTCGGCTATAATTCGTCGGAAAAACGCCGTCGGCTATACCAATGGCCGACGAAAAAAAAGAAATCGTCGGCTATATGCGAGTATGGCCGACGACTTTACCGACGAAACATCATTTCGTCGACCAAACCTTGGCAAAATATCCGACGAAATTCGTCGGGTATTTTCGAGTATGGCCGACGATATCGTAAACTATAGCCGACGAAATTCGTCGGCTATTTTTTCTGAACTATAGCCGACCATTTCATCTAGTTCGTCGGTTATTTCGTCGAAATATATTAATATTTTAATAGGCATTAATTAGTTATAGCCGACGAAATAAGGTAATTTTCGTCGGCTATAAGACTTATAGCCGACGAATATTGGTAAAAATAATGCCAAAATCGTCGGCTATTCTTACATTTGGTGGAAAAAAAATTAAATTATTTTCTAAATTACCATTCCAAGCAACCTGCAAATCACAAAGACAGTCCATGCATTTGCACCAACAAGAAACACGTCTAAATGACTTATTATTTAATTCGTTCCAATATACATAAAATATAACCCTAATCATCACCTAAACCACTAAAGTCTACCACATCATCCCCAGCATCCTGCTCTCCATCATGCTCGTCATCCTGCTGACCGAACTCGGGAGGTTGAGGCATTGGAGGTTCAACTAACGGCTGAAACGGGGGCGGGGGTTCAAGGCTTTGTTGTTGTGCGGCGAACATCTCATACCACCAGTTTTGTTGGCCGGCGTAGTTGTGTTGCCGAATTCTCTCGCATTCAGCATGTCAACTGGACAGATCTAAATAATACTGCTGTGTTCTGCGGTGTTGCTCCTGTGATCTCTGGAACTCGGCCGCCAACTTGGCATTTTCTTCTGCCAATCTCCGCACTTCCCCCCTCACCTGTTGGCTCTCCCCGCCTCCCTTCTTTTGACCTCCCTTAGTGGTCTTCAGGAGCCCTAGTCCAGAACTTCCCAAACCCCGGCAGTAGTAGTTGTTTGAGCGGTTTGGGAAGGTTGCGTCGAACATCCTCGCTGCCGTTTGGACATTGGACCGGTCGACCTGGCGCTGGGCTTCTTCCAGATCTGCCTCTGAAATGTTTGGTTGTGTCTCCCGAACTACTTGCTGGAACACCTCTTCTTCGGCCCGGTTAACCCTCTCCTAATTGGACGGGGAAAAAAAGAATTAATATTCTAACAAATATATAATTAAGTAAAATTAATAATTAAAATTTTTAAATCGTAATGAACGACTTACGAGCTGTTCTGTCGCTTGTGGATAAGCGATCTTGAACGTCTCCACGTACGGGTTGCTATCAGGATGATCTCTAAGCGCCTCCTCCTGATATTGTGCAAACGGCCTAGAACCAGCATGATGGGGGCTTATGTTACGGCGGCGGTTCTCAGAGATTATCCGAGAACGTTGCTTCAAAAAAAATAAGAAAATATTAGAAAAATGCATCAAAAAATATTAGTGTAATAATTATAAAATAATTAAACTAATAATTAAAATTTTAACAAAATAAACATTTGCAGTGAAGTTTAGTATTTACCTGCATAACTGGGTTGTTGAAGTCTACTGTCTTCAACCAACGCCACTCGTACTCCCTGAACATGAACTCTCTGGAAGTACCCATACGACCACGGTTGTCGTATTCGTTATGGTGGGAACGGAGCTCGTTCTTCCACTCTTTGAACCTACGAAAAAAACAAAAGTGCATTAGAAATATTATTAATATCATAAAATATTTCAAATTATAAGATGAGGAATTCCCAACGTACCTCGAGTTCTGCACGGAGTCCGCCCAATCCCGCTTGTGTTCGGCAATCTCGAAGAATGTCTGAAAGATAATATTTTATTAGTTTTACAATTATAACAATACCGAAAATTATTAAATATTACGATAAATAAATTAAATTTTTTAAATTACTCACCGACGCGGCGTTGTTCACCTCCCTCTTTATCTCTTCGGGCACATCAGCCCACCGGGTCCACAACATAGGGACTCTGTCCCTAATCAGTGCCCCCATGCAACCCGAGTAGTCGCGTTTTTTTTCCCCTGAACCTCCTGATTAGGAGGTTCGTTGATCTGGATCCTCCCCCTTAGATCAACAGTTCTCCTGAGCGTGTCAAAACATATGACACCTCTCGTATTCCTCCGTGCACTGCTAGCGGCTGTCCCTATCACATAAACGACGATTGGTTAATAAAATTAAATATTAGTACATTAATTTTAATAAAATATTTAATTAATAAAATCAAATGTTACCTGAACTGGATGACTCGTCTGTCGACTTTCCTTTTCTCCTCGCCGAAATCAGGAGGTCAGGGTTCTCAAATGGCTGCTGCTGGTATGCCTCCGCAGCATGACGTGTCCGCCGAAGCGACTCAAGCAATCAAAAACCCTACAATCGTTAGTAGTATAAAATAAGTAGGGATCGTTCTAAGCCGGGGATTAAGGGTACCTGAAATATGAGAATGTTAGATAAAAACACATATACAAATATACAAAAACATCACGAATGGGGGGTAAGCATGGCGTCGGCAGCAAGGCTGCCCTAGAACTAAATGACATGAAATTTAAACCCTAATCTACTATATACAAGTGATCATCATCTCTCACAAAACATTTAGCACCAAAGACTCTTTAATAAATAAACTCACATGCAAGAAAGTAAGGAACAAGTATCAGCATGCTCAAGTTCAAGATTAGTTCCAACTACAACTTAGTTGTAAGACCTCTCAAGTTTTAAGACCGAACTTTTGGTTATGGGTCCTAAAGTTATGTTAATCCTTTTGAGACTTAACAATTGTGCGCAATGGTCTAAATTGGAGACACGCAAAACAAGTAAGGTTGTCAATCATCTTATTTTAAACATGCAAGTATCTAAAGTATTAAACCCTAAGTGAGCAACACAAATCAGAGCGACCTTTTGAGTATGGCAACGTTTGTAATTACTCTAGCCGATTAAACCTAGCACCTAGATCAATGTTCAAGACAACACTAAGTACCGATTTTCATCCCCAATCCTTAGATACTAACCAATTTCGAACCTAAAACATGCATCTATACCACTGTCCTAATTATCTAACACATGAACTTACAAGTTACATATTACAAATTAGCATGCAAAATTCATTGTTCTTGTCGAAACCTAAACATAAATCTAAGCATCGATTCAAACAAGTCTTTAACATACAATTTATAAAACCAAAATCGATTCATACATAGACATATAAACCAACACCAAACATACATGAGTGTTTCATAGACAAAACTAAACATAACTAAACAAAAATTACTAAAACCGAAAGAGGGGAGTGGATCACACTTTGAGACACCTTGAGAGCTTCACGTCGTGTGGATCCGACGAAGTATGGAGGCTGGGGTGAGGCTGCACGGCAATAGGTCACGTCGGCAGTAGGTTATGGAGGTAGAAAATCCAAGGTTCGGCAAAGCAGAAACTTGGTTGAGGTGAGGTGAAGGTGGTTTTCGGTTAAGGTTTTTGTCTAGGATCTTTGGGGAATTTTGGTAGAGTTTAAGCCTTGTGTTTATGCTTGAGATGAGATGATTTTTCTGTAGGAAAACATGGCTATATATAGAGGCAAATTCGGCAGAAACCCTAGGTAGAAAACCTAGTCCAAATCGGCAAAGGCAATCCTTGTGCAACAAGGTTTTGGTTCCTTCCTTTCTTGGTTCTTCTAGGAAACTTCTTTTTCTGATTTTCTTCCTTGGATTGGGCTGCATATCATCATGAACTTCTTGTGTAGGCTTGACAACTCCATTTGGTGAGCTTGATCCATGGAAAAATGCCCCAAACCCGCAAGAACACAAGACCGGCAGCAACTCGGCTGGAATGACCTTGCTCTAGTAAATCCGACATATCTCCCTTCTCGGAGCTCCAATTGATACGATTCCAAGTCTCAGATAAACTAGACACATATAGCCATCTCCCCATAATATATCTTGATCAAATTCCTTGTGAATCGTCGGGAATGATTTTTCGAAGTTGGATCAAAGTCCCAGGAAAATCCTGGAAGCCCCTGGATTGGATTGCTCGGACTACCGTTTTGCAGCCAACATTTGGGTGACTTCTCGAACTCCAATTGATCTGAAATTTTAACACAACATTCCTTAGCATATGAATATTAAGCACGCCAAATTTTATAGAATTCGGACAAGGATAGATTACAGTTTCACTCATCTCAAAATCACGAAAAAGACATATTTTGCGCTATTTTCCAGATTTCTCATACTTAGTCATTTTTCGGACAATTAAGCACATTTCACCAAAGCTCTACCAAAATTGACACTAACTATATTATGACTCTATCTTAGACAAATAAGGGTTAAACAAAGCATAAATGAGGGCATAAGCATATTAATATCGTTGCACATTGTGCTCCTATCACAGCACTCACGTACTGAGGCATATCAGGCCATATGGGCACACCACGATAGTCGACCTCCGGTATCGCAGGAATGTTGTACGGGAGGTAGAGCTGGTTTGGGAGAGTAGGACCCTCAGTCGAGTCAGCAGCAGACGTCGTCGGACTCCTCATCGGCTCCCGATGAACCTCAGGCTTACGAACCTGAGGAACGTCTGCAGCTATCTCGTCCTGAAATAGCTGCCGACTGAACCTCGGAGCATCTGGCCCGACAGGCGGAAGTGAACTGCTCGATGGCCGCCCCGCCTGGAGAAGGGTCTGGTGCCGAGAACTCATACTCCTCCGCGGCTGGGATGAATCCACAGTCCTCCGCGGCTGGGAGGAATCCACATTCCTCCGCGGCTGGCTGGTGGTCCTCTCAGGCTGGCTAAGGGTCCTGTCGGAGTCTGCAGAACCGGCGGAACTTCCAGAACCTCTCGATCTGGAACGACGGCCTCCGAAGAACTGTCTGAATGCATCGGCCATCTGCAGCCGCGGCCATTTTAAATAATACTAACCATTAACCTAAATATAACTATTTATATACAAATATAACTATATTTCTTTATTAACATATATATATAATTAGACTACCAATTTATATATATAATTAATTTAACATTTTATATAACAATTTATATAATTAAATTAAATATATACCAATTTATATACCTAAATTATAACAAATATATAACAATTAAATTTATTAACAAATATATAACAATTTATATAATTAAAATTAAATATATAACAAATATATAACAATTTATTATATAACAATTTATATAATTAAAATAAAATATATAACAATTTGTTAAAATTAAATTTATTAACAAATATATAACAAATATATAACAATTTATATAATTAGAATTAAATATATAACAATTTATTAAATTATATTAAATTGAAAAAAAAAATTACCGGATCGGAGGAGGAGAATTCGGCCGGATGGGGGAGGAGGAGGAGGAGGAGAATTCGTCGTCGATTTGAGGAGGAGGAGGAGGAGAGCGGCGGTGCGGCTCTGTCTGAATTGCTGCGGAGGAGAAAGCAGAAAAAAGGAGAAAACGGAGGCTAGGGTTCGGCAGTTTTAGACTTATACCCGATAGAATAGCCGACGATTAAAAAAGATTTCGTCGGCTATTCTTTACTATAGCCGACGAAATCTTGAACATCGTCGGCTATACTTTGAATATCGTCGGCTATTCTTTGAATGTCGTCGGCTATACTTTAGGCGCTCAGCAGCCGTCCGATCTCCCCTATCCAACGGCGGAAAATGAAAAGGCGCGGATCGCAAGAGTTTAGCAGACGAATTTAAATATTTCGTCGGCTATACTTTGGAAAATCAGCAGTCGTTGGATCTGAGTCATCCAACGGCGGACAATAAGCGGATCGCAAGAGTTTAGCCGACGAAATCAAATATTTCGTCGGCTAAACCTTTGGTCAAACAACGAAGTCAAACCTCTAAACGCTATAAATTAAAACGGAAATTGGCCTGTGTAAATGACGTTTTTTGGCCTGACCTTCAACAGATAATAGTTTCAAATGGATGAGACGCAACTAATCGTATAAAAATTTTCCTCAAAATATTTACCAAACGTGAGGCTACCCATAGGAAAACGGAAGTGAAAAACAGTTAACCGCAACATTCAGCACACAGATTTTGTCGAAATCTTGTCATTTTTCAACCGTACACGTATTTCATTATTTCGGTCATATCTTATTTGACGACATATTTGCATTTGAAGAGTGTACGTATAGTAACTATTTGAAATTATACATTCACTTAAACACTTAGTAAACAAGTTGAGGAACATTAGTGCATATGTTCCGATTTTGAATCTAAAAGTTTGGACAATCTATTCCAACCGTCAGATATCACCGTTAAGATTAAATACATGTATGAAAAAAAATCCAACTACATCTGACAACGCTAAAGGCTCGATCGGGACGGTCAACCGGGTGAGTCAACCCTTTAAACGCTTAGAAATGGAAATTGGCCTGTGTAAATGACGTTTTTTGGCCTGACCTTCAACAGATAATAGTTTCAAATCGATGAGACGCAACTAATCGTATAAAAATTTTCCTTAAAATATTTACTGAACGTGAGGCTACCCATAGGAAAACGGAAGTGAAAAACAGTTAACCGCAACATTCGGCACACAGATTTTGTCGGAATCTTGTCATTTTTCAACCGTACACGTATTTCATTATTTCGGTCATATCTTATTTGACGACATATTTGCATTTGAAGAGTGTACATATAGTAGCTATTTGAAACTATACATTCACTTAAACACTTAGTAAACAAGTTAAAGAACATTAGTGCATATGTTCCGATTTTGAATCTAAAAGTTTGGACAATCTATTCCAACCGTCAGATATCACCGTTAAGATTAAATACATGTATGAAAAAAAAAATCCAACAACATCTGACAACGTTAAAGGCTCGATCGGGACGGTCAACCGGGTGAGTCAACCCTTTAAACGCTTAGAAATGGAAATTGGCCTGTGTAAATGACGTTTTTGGCCTGACCTTCAACAGATAATAGTTTCAAATGGATGAGACGCAACTAATCGTATAAAAATTTTCCTCAAAATATTTACCGAACGTGAGACTACCCATAGGAAAACGGAAGTGAAAAACAGTTAACCGCAACATTCGGCACGCAGATTTTGTCGGAATCTTGTCATTTTTTAACCGTAGACGTATTTCATTATTTCGGTCATATCTTATTTCACGACACATTTGCATTTGAAGGATGAAGCAATGGGTTGTCGATAGTGATAGAAAATGGAAGGTGGTCTGTTTTTGTTTTTTTTTTTCATCATAGCCGACGAAATCAAACCTAGTACTCGTCGGCTGTTCTTTTGTCGTTTTGTGTCTTAAATAAAATATGTATTTTTCAATATAGTTTTTCCCGACGAAATCACGCATTTTTCGTCGGCTATAATTAGTATAGCCAACGAAATAATGCATTTTTCGTCGGCTATTCTTTGAAAAAAATAAAAAAATCAGTGGTGTTACACCTCTCGTATTCCTATGTCATGTTCATATATAACCAAAATTGAACATAAAAAAAACAGAAACCCAACAGTCAACATATTTCAAATTTTTTTTTAAGGGGTTTGGAACCCAGCCTAGCTGGGAGGCTCATCCCCACGCCCGTTCATTAGAAATGAGTGGATTACAAATGAAAGGATTACATCATCTAAATTACTTAATCTGTCGGATTGTAATCGGAATCATCGGATGAGTCTTCTTCGGTTTCTGAATTGCTCGATAGGGGTAATCTATGTCTTTCCTCACCACTAGAGTCCTCGTTAGTTTCTTCATTTGGATCATAATCAACAAGCAGTGGCTCTTCACGTCGAATTCGCACCGGCGTGTCTAGGCGAATAAAAGAGGAGTCAGGAATACCGTTTGAGTTGGGCTCTTGATACGCGGTGCCACCTTCCTCGTTCTCTTCAGCCACTCCAAGTGTAGACGCCCGGTAAATGTTGCGATGGTGGATAGTGTTGACTACTTTCCACGGGTCCCCCTTGGCGAGATCATCAAGATAAAACACTTGTTTCACCCATGTGGCTAAAACGAACGGGTCGTCCTCATACCATGATGTACTAGTGTTCACAGAAGTTATGCTGTATTGATCGGTTTTCATGCTCTACGGCCGTGTGTCAAACCATCTACACTTGAAAAGGTGCACTTTCATGCCTTCCCTATAATGCAGTTCCACAACTGAATGGAGAACACCGTAATAGTCAACTCCATCATCCCCACTATGTGCCATAACCCCTGAATTTTGTGTTTTCAGTCTGAGGTCTCTCTCTTCACATCGAAATAACACACCATTCACCTTGCACGTCGCATAAACTTTTGAATAGACCGGCCTCATCGCTAGAAGTCTGAGTTCGTGCGACCAATTTGGGTGATTATCATTTTTAATAAGGTTCATCTGCAACCATCAGAATCAACTATAAATATGAATAATTATACACAATAATATATAAACACGTATAGAATAGTGTTAAAGTTACGTACCCAGCGGCCGAAATACTCTGCGAATGTCCGGTTGTGGTAATCGAGATCACCTCCTACTTGGTTACAGTTTAGATGCATGTTCTTCCAAAACTGAACTTCTGGACAGTTGATTAGTACCCACCAATGTGCAATGGCTACCTCATAATCTTTCAACTTGTAGGAAACTAGCATGTTTCCACCGAGTACAACATCGTCGGAGAGTATGGAAAGATTGAACTGTGAAGGTACATCTTCCTGTATGTTTTCCTGTAACGCTCCTAAATACATCTTCATGTAGGTGACGCACTCGTGCGCAATATATGCTTCAGCTATACATCCTTCAGGTGCGGATCTGTTTTGGACAAAATCACCGTATTGTCCAAGTTGCCTATAAATCAAGTTTTTAAAGTGTTATGATAATACATTAATACTATATCACATATATTGATGAGGAAATTAACATAAGGTGTAAAATACTTACCTTTCCATCGGATACATCCAAGTGAAGTGCACAGGACCGGTAAGCAACAACTGCCGAGGAAGATGGATCATGAGGTGAGGCATGATGTCGAAAAAATTTGGAGGAAATATCATCTCAAATTTACACATGATATGAACGATGTCTTGTTGCATTTCCCGGAGGTCAGATTTTCTCACTTCCCGTGTGCATACCTTCTGGAAAAATCTTGCCAACGCTACTAACGGCTCCACAACGTGACGGGGAAGGAACGGTCGAATGAAAACAGGGAAGAGACGTTGTAGCAGCATATGATTGTCATGACTTTTCAACCCGTAAAGATTGTTGAATTGTCTGTTCACACACTTGGCTATATTTCCAGCAAAGCCTGAAGGATACTTGGCCCGACTTATCCAATGGAAAATTTCTGGTTTATGCTCAGGCTTGACGGTGTAAGGAGCTTGAGGCATTTTTCTCTTTGATAGGAGCACAATATGCGACGATATTATATGCTTATGCCCTCGTTTATGCTTTGTTTAACCTTTATTTGTCTAAGATAGAGTCATAATGTAGTTAGTGTCAATTTTGGTAGAGTTTTGTGAAAAATGGTTAAGAATCCGAAAAATGACTAAGTTTGAGAAATCTGGAAAATAGTGTAAAATATGTCTTTTTCGTGATTTTGAGATGAATGAAACTATGATCTATCCTTGTCCAAATTCTATGAAATTTGGCGTTCTTAATATTCATATGCTGAGGAATGTTGTGTTAAAATTTCAGATCAATCGGAGTTCGGGAAGTCACCCAAAAGTTGGCTGCAAAACGGCAGTTCGAGCATTTCAATCCAGGGGCTTCCAGGATTTTCCTGGGACTGTGTCCCAACTTCGAAAAATCATTCCCGTCTACTCACAAGGATTTTTATCAAACTGTTTTATGGGGAGATGGCCATATGTGTCTATTTTACGTGAGACTTGGAATCGCATCAATCGGAGCTCCACGGATGGAGATATGCCGGAATTACTGCAACAAGGTCAAATCTGCCGATTCCAGAAACCTACTGCCCCCTTTTCGTGTTTTCTGTTTTTGATGGACCTAATGGTGCACAAATGCATATGTGAAGATGGTTCAAGCCTTATGAAGGGAAGAGGAAGACACTAGGCCATGGCATTGAAGAAAAACTTGAAGAAAGACGTTCTCCTAGTCACACTAGGAGAAGCTGCCGAATAGAGGCAGATTGTATGCCTTTGTGTGCTGCCGGCAATTGGGGTATTTTTCGATGGACCAAGACATGTCAAATGAAGTCCAAGATCATACAAGAAGTCCATGAAGATGTGAAGCCCAAGCCTTGAAGAAAAATTCAGAAAAAGAAAACCTAATTGAACTATGAAAGGAAGGTTGCAAAACCTAATCCCGTGAGGTTTTCTGAAATCTTTGTGCAATAGGGACTGCCGGCAGCCTCTCTCCCTATTCTCTATAAATACCCCCACTTTTCATTCTGAAAAATCATCTCATCTCTTGCAAAGCACTAGCCAAAACTCTACCAAATTTTCCTACCAAAGTTCTAACCCGAAACCCTAAAATACAAGTCACCTATTTCACCACCACCAATCACCACCGATTCCATTCCTTACCTCAGCCACTGCCGAATCTCTTCCACCACACCAAGACGAAGCTCTCCAAGGTTTCTAAAGTGTGATCCATCCCTATGACTTGTGTTTTTAATTTCGGTTTAGTCACATATTGTTGTTATAAAAATACTTTGTTTCGTTTGGTTTTGTATGATGAACATGAATTACGATTTTATTTGGAATTTATGTGATGACTTTTGCAATTTTTAATGCATGGATTTCATATGTATGATAATTAGAGCAGTGGTATTAAAAGCATGTTTAGGATTTAAATTGGTTAGACCTAAGGTGAGGGCTTATAATCGGTACTTAGTGTTGTCTTTGAACATGATCTAGGTATTACGTTTAATTTGCTTGAGTTATAATGAACTAAGTAGACGTATGATCACTTTGATTTGTTGTGCTCACCTAGAGTGGTTAACCTTAGGACTTGCATGTTAAATAAGAAGATTGACGACCTTACTTGTTTACGTGTTTTCGGCTATAGACTTTTGTGCTTCAATGCTATGTCTTGTATAAGGTAGCATAACTTTTAGGATCACCATGCGAATAGCTCGATCTTAAAACATTAGAAAAAGTCTCACAACTAGGTAAAAATCGGATCACGTTCTGGTTGTAGGTTGAAACTAAGTTAAGTTTTGAGCATGCTAAATACCTGTTTCTTACTTTCTTGCATGTGAATCTTTGTGTTAAATTGTGTTTTGTGCTATGTGATGCATGAGAGATGATGATCAAACTTGTATATAGTAGACCTAGGATTTTATTTTCTGTTTTTATGCCGTACCTAGTTTAGGGGCAGCATTGCTGCCGAACTCTTATACCCCCATATATGTGACGTTTGTGATGTATATATGTATATATGTTTGTCTAACAATTTCATATCTCAGGTACCCTTAATCCCCAGCCTAGAACGATCCCTACTTGCTCATACTACTAACGATATTTTTGTAGGGTTTATTATTGCATGCGAGCTTCGGCTCCCGTCCAATTTTTGGCGCCGTTGCCGGGGAATGAGCATCGATCCATCCTTGCTTTTTGTCATAGTGAAGCTTGTGGTGGTCATTTTGGACCGAAGAAAACGGCTTTGAAGGTGCTTTCATGTGGATTCTTTTGGCCTACGATTTTCAAGGATGCATTCATGTTTTGCAAAGCATGTGATAGATGCCAAAGAATGGGGAACATTGGAGCTAGAGACCAAATGCCGCTCACGCCTATCATTGAGGTTGAGATTTTCGATTTATGGGGTATTGATTTCATGGGACCGTTTCCTTCAAGTAAGGGCTTTCTCTACATATTGCTTGCGGTTGATTATGTGTCAAAGTGGATTGAAGCCAAGGCTACACGCACCAATGATGCCAAGGTGGTAGCCAAGTTTCTCAAGACCAACATCTTTTCACGTTTTGGAGTTCCAAGGGTCTTGATTAGCGATGGAGGATCCCATTTTTGTAACCGCACCATTGAAGCCTTATTGCGGAAGTATGGAGTCAAACATAAGGTTTCTACACCTTATCACCCCCAAACAAGTGGTATGGCCGAGGTGAGTAATCGAGAGATCAAGCAAATTTTGGAGAAATCGGTTGGACCTTCAAGGAAGGATTGGAGTGATCGTCTCGATGATGCTTTGTGGGCTTATAGGACCGCATACAAGACACCGATAGGTATGTCTCCTTTTCGGTTAGTTTATGGCAAAGCATGTCACTTACCGGTTGAGCTAGAACATAAGGCATGGTGGGCAATCAAGGCTTTCAACATGAACATAGATGATACCGGTCTTCATAGAAAGCTTCAACTCAACGAACTTGAAGAAATCCGTAATGAAACTTATGACGCCGCTTGGATATACAAGGAGAAAACAAAGGCTTATCATGATAAGATGATCCGGGGTAAAAAGTTTGAAGTTGGTCAAAAAGTTCTCCTATTCAATACTCGACTTCGACTCTTTCCGGGAAAGCTTCGTTCTCGATGGGTTGGTCCTTTCATAATCACTAAAGTATTTTCACATGGAGCCATTGAGATCCTTAACCCGAGCACCACCAAAGAGTTCAAGGTTAACGGGCATCGCTTGAAGCCGTACTATGATTCATTCCAAGAATGCACCATTGCTTTCCAAACCTTGAATGATCCCGTGCCACCACCACCACCACCTGCCGGACCTGCCATTGCCGGCAGGGTTGACACACGGCCACAAGAGGCCGAGCACAAGGATGACACGCCCTCGGATACGTCAGATACGGCAGAACCAAGGCCGGACACGCCAGCCGAACCGGATACAAGAACTTGGACAGAATCGGATACAAGTTGCAATACACTTCTTCTTGAACTTCTTCTTGCCGATTTGAGTTGTTTTGGAACGCGATGAACACATGAAACACGGTGAAAAGTCTAGGCTATGGACTATAAACACAAAGCGCTACTTGGGAGGCAACCCATGTCGATCAAAGAAAAGTGAAGGAGCCATCACCGAGAGTTTGAATTTTCTTAACCCTTCTCTTTTTCTTTGATTTGTGATGAATTGTTGGAATATGTTAGTCGATTGCATGCTTAGGAAATTCATTGATATTGTTTTGTGCTTACATTGAGGACAATGTAATTTTCTAAGTGTGGGGTGGGATAACGTATTCCGTTTTTGTTTATGTTTTCGTGTGCTTAGTTTAGAAAAGAAAAATTCAGAAAAATGTTCCACAAAAATAGAGTGTTTTAATTTGTTTCGAGTCTTAGGATGCCCCTAATATGTCAATGATGTTTTCTCCTCTTTGCATACATAGATGATGGTTTTGCATACAATTAAAATTGTGAGTTTCATGGATTATGTGCATTGGTAGGAGCATGTAGGACTTGTTGATTAATAAGCATGCATGTTTTAGCTAATTTATTTCGAAAATAACCTATGTGAGCTTTAGTGCCAAATTGCTTTCTTCTTGAGTGATAAGAAGATAAAAAATTCGATAGATTCGTAGGAAGCATGAAACCTCTTGATTCTTTGCATATTCGATGACTATGTGCCATAGATTTTTAATGAACTCTAGTATGCTAGAACTTACTCTTGTTGATTTTCGAAACGTTTATATCATAAGATACCTTGATTTTGAATGTGATTGAATAAAGATCATTTAGGTTTACCACCATTGCCAAATAAAGCATGTGCCCTAATTGGAGCCCGTCGTGGGACACCTTAGTAAACCCCCTTTGAGCCTACGTTGAGCCTTTTCTTTCATCACCCTTAAACACTTTCCATGAACTTAGTATAGTGATGTCTTTACTGTGTGTTCCGGCAAAGCTTGATTTTTGAAAGCGTTTTCGCGTGTGTGATGAAGAAGAATAAGTGTGGGGTAGACTTAGCCATGAATTTGTATGTAAAATGTATGCATGCTGTACCTAGAAAAAGAAAAAAATAATTGGCTCAAATTAAAAAGAAAATAAAAGAGCCGTGAGAAAAAGAAGAAAAAGAAGGGTACGGCATAGGCATAGAAAAGAAAAATTTTGTGCATGGCTATTGTCTAGATTATTGTTGTAATGTTGTTTGGAAAGAAAAGAATGAAGTATGGGTCCAACAAGATGAAATTTGACCCTTTCGGCGAGAAGACATAAGGAGATCGAGCTTTGCTAAAGGCCTTAGTGACGTTTTTGAGCCTCCTTATCCAAACAACGAATACATCTTAGCCTAGCCCCAATACAACCTTATTATTGATCTTTTTCATGATTCTTAAGATGGTTAAATTTGATTGTGGAGATTATCTCAAGAGTAAGCTTATGGTTTTGGTTCATTGGTGCATATAGTTATCATATGAGGTTTTTCCATAAAATTTCACAAAGTGCTTTCGTTTCTTTGATATATGCAAGTCACTCTTTGTAAGCCATTATCTTTCGCTTGCATATACTTATGTGTGAATAACCATGCTTCGAGAGAAAAGAAGAGAGTATGCCTAGTGAGGTGATTTGAATTAGCTTAACATGTTTACATGCTTACCTTTTGCTCTTATATGTTCATATTGATGTCACATGTTCATGAAGCTTGGAATTTTCGTGCTTATCATCCTTATGCATTAACTTGAAAGCTATGTGTACATACGAGCCTGAGACAAATTGTTAGGGGCAATAGTTTGTTTTGAGTCATAGTTTAATTTAGTTTGCTAAGGGACTAGCAAAGGATAAGTGTGGGGTAGTTGATAGGAGCACAATGTGCGACGATATTATATGCTTATGCCCTCGTTTATGCTTTGTTTAACCCTTATTTTTCTAAGATAGAGTCATAATGTAGTTAGTGTCAATTTTGGTAGAGTTTTGTGAAAAATGGTTAAGAATCCGAAAAATGACTAAGTTTGAGAAATCTGGAAAATAGTGTAAAATATGTCTTTTTCGTGATTTTGAGTTGAATGAAACTATGATCTATCCTTGTCCGAATTCTATGAAATTTGGCGTACTTAATATTCATATGCTGAGGAATGTTGTGTTAAAATTTCAGATCAATCGGAGTTCGGGAAGTCACCCAAAAGTTGGCTGCAAAACGGCAGTCCGAGCATTTCAATCCAGGGGCTTCCAGGATTTTCCTGGGACTGTGTCCCAACTTCGAAAAATCATTCCCGTCGACTCACAAGGATTTTTATCAAACTGTTTTATGGGGAGATGGCCATATGTGTCTAGTTTATGTGAGACTTGGAATCGCATCAATCGGAGCTCCACGGATGGAGATATGCCGGAATTACTGCAACAAGGTCAAATCTGCCGATTCCAGGAACCTACTGCCCCCTTTTCGTGTTTTCTGTTTTTGATGGACCTAATGGTGCACAAATGCATATGTGAAGATGGTTCAAGCCTTATGAAGGGAAGAGGAAGACACTAGGCCATGGCATTGAAGAAAAACTTGAAGAAAGACGTTCTCCTAGTCACACTAGGAGAAGCTGCCGAATAGAGGCAGATTGTATGCCTTTGTGTGCTGCCGGCAATTGGGGTATTTTTCGATGGACCAAGACATGTCAAATGAAGTCCAAGATCATACAAGAAGTCCATGAAGATGTGAAGCCCAAGCCTTGAAGAAAAATTCAGAAAAAGAAAACCTAATTGAACTATGAAAGGAAGGTTGCAAAACCTAATCCCGTGAGGTTTTCTGAAATCTTTGTGCAATAGGGACTGCCGGCAGCCTCTCTCCCTATTCTCTATAAATACCCCCACTTTTCATTCTGAAAAATCATCTCATCTCTTGCAAAGCACTAGCCAAAACTCTACCAAATTTTCCTACCAAAGTTCTAACCCGAAACCCTAAAATACAAGTCACCTATTTCACCACCACCAATCACCACCGATTCCATTCCTTACCTCAGCCACTGCCGAATCTCTTCCACCACACCAAGACGAAGCTCTCCAAGGTTTCTAAAGTGTGATCCATCCCTATGACTTGTGTTTTTAATTTCGGTTTAGTCACATATTGTTGTTATAAAAATACTTTGTTTCGTTTGGTTTTGTATGATGAACATGAATTACGATTTTATTTGGAATTTATGTGATGACTTTTGCAATTTTTAATGCATGGATTTCATATGTATGATAATTAGAGCAGTGGTATTAAAAGCATGTTTAGGATTTAAATTGGTTAGACCTAAGGTGAGGGCTTATAATCGGTACTTAGTGTTGTCTTTGAACATGATCTAGGTATTACGTTTAATTTGCTTGAGTTATAATGAACTAAGTAGACGTATGATCACTTTGATTTGTTGTGCTCACCTAGAGTGGTTAACCTTAGGACTTGCATGTTAAATAAGAAGATTGACGACCTTACTTGTTTACGTGTTTTCGGCTATAGACTTTTGTGCTTCAATGCTATGTCTTGTATAAGGTAGCATAACTTTTAGGATCACCATGCGAATAGCTCGATCTTAAAACATTAGAAAAAGTCTCACAACTAGGTAAAAATCGGATCACGTTCTGGTTGTAGGTTGAAACTAAGTTAAGTTTTGAGCATGCTAAATACCTGTTTCTTACTTTCTTGCATGTGAATCTTTGTGTTAAATTGTGTTTTGTGCTATGTGATGCATGAGAGATGATGATCAAACTTGTATATAGTAGACCTAGGATTTTATTTTCTGTTTTTATGCCGTACCTAGTTTAGGGGCAGCATTGCTGCCGAACTCTTATACCCCCATATATGTGACGTTTGTGATGTATAAATGTATATATGTTTGTCTAACAATTTCATATCTCAGGTACCCTTAATCCCCGGCCTAGAACGATCCCTACTTGCTCATACTACTAACGATATTTTTGTAGGGTTTATTATTGCATGCGAGCTTCGGCTCCCGTCCACTCTTCCCTTGTTTCAACCATAGTTGTTTTCTGATATTCATGTTTTGCATATCAGTGCGAGCCTTAGGACCGTCTTTCGTCTTCCCCTCCAAGTTCAGCGTTGTGCCCACCACACTTTCAGAAACATTTTTTCTATGTGCATAACGTCTAGGAAGTGACGGATCAGCAACTCACACCAGTACTGGAGTTCCCACAATATGCTCTTATGTGTCCAGAATTTATACTCCTCAGGTCTTTCAGGTATTTCCGCTACAATATCGGGATGATTGCTGAGGGGCCCAAAATCGTACTCATTAAGCACTGCTAAAATTTCTCTTCCCGTCCATCTTCTGGGAGGACCACCGTGTTCTTCGGTTCCATCAAATGCGGCGGACTCGTAAGGCCAGTGGTGATCCGCCGGAAGGAACACACGATGACCCATTCTGCATATCTTGTTGCAATGAGGGGTGCTCCCATAATCGCTGAGGAACTCTGGACAAGCCTTGTATCCCCTAACAATGCTGCCCGACAACATCCCATAAGCAGAAAAATCACTGATGGTACCAATAACCATGGCATGCATCTGGAACGTCTCCTTCTTGTACTTGTCAAAAGTGGGATGACCAACGTCCCACAATACCTTAAGCTCTTCAATCAATGGTCTCATATACACATCGAGACATTTCCCTGGGTAACCAGGCCCCGGAATCAACAACGTCAACATATTATATTCCTTCTTCATGCACATCCACGGAGGAAGGTTGTAAGGTACCAAAACCACCGGCCATATACTGTATGAAAGACTCATGGTGCCGAAACGGTTGAACCCGTCGGTTGAGAGCCCGAGCCTGACGTTTCTGACATCTGACGCAAAATGAGGAAACTCATTGTTTATATGCTTCCAAGCCGCTCCGTCAGAGATGTTTGTCATGATATCTGCGTCTCCCGCGTCCCGCTCACCGTGCCATCTCATAGCTTTTGCGGTGGTTTCTGACATGTACAACCGCTCAACCCTATCTCTCAACGGAAAATACTGAAGCACTTTCACAGGTTTCCTATTGCCTGCTCCCGTGAAGTTATATCGGTCAGACTGACATATCGGACATGCGTCAAGGCTAGCAAGGTCATTCCCTTCTGCATCCTTACCCCAGAAGAGAACGCAGTCAAATGCACATGCATGAATCTTAATGTAGGAAAGCCCTAGATCTTTGAGGATACTTCGGACCTTACGGTGATTGGTAGGATTACGATGACCCTCCTCCAACAATGAAGAAGTGTACTGTAGATATTCATCCACTTGCCTGATGCTCGATTTTGTCTCGACTTTAATCCTCATTACCTCCATCACACTTTGAAGAACTGTCTTCTCAGAACTTGAAGACACAGGGGTCTGTTGCAATGCAATCAGTTTGTTGTACTTGTCAAAGGCAGCAGTGTTGACAACTTGTGGGAACGGCTGCACCGGGTCATGCATATATTGTTCCCCACGTACACCGCTTTCAAAAGGAAACACGTCGTTGACGAATGCCATTGTTGGATCGTTGGATGTACTACTACTGCCCGCCTCAAAAAACTGCCCATGATCATGCGATCCATCTAATGATGGATCACCGTGATATATCCAACGTTTGTACTTCGGCCAAAACCCATTACTCTTTAGGTGCTCCCATACTGTCCTAATCGGAAATCGACACATATCACTGCGACACTTACATTTCTTGCACGGGCAATAATGGTATTCATTCCCGTTTGCATTTTCCTCGACGAACTGCAAAAAATCCACAACTCCTGTAGTGTATCGTCGGTCATGCCTTGGAAGCGAAATCTAACTCTTATCTCGATCCATATATAGCCTGATAATAATATATATGTATAACTTTAATTAATAATAAATTAATTAACACATATATATTACAATATATATTATTATCAACATCAACTCATATATATATATACCATTAATTAACAACCATTATTTAAGTTCATTACACTATCAACAACCATTAATTAACATATTTATATATATATATATATATATATATTTTAACACTAATTAAAATAACTTCAAATTAAAACACATAATTAAACTCTAACTGAAAATCAACTCAACTACAACTCAAAATCAACATATATACATACATTCTAACACTAAAACAACAACAAAACAAAAACTCACTTACTATATCAAAATCACTAAAACTCAAAATCAACTCAACTAAAACTCAAAATCAACATATATATACGTACCTATATATCGCTCCACATATACGTAACTAAAAATCAACTCAACTAAAACTCAAACACATATACGTACCTATATATCGCTCCACAATGTAAGAGATGACGGATTTCAACAATACCCACAGATTTTTCACTCTTTCTCCCGTTTTTTTTCGTTTTTTTTTAAATGAGTAGCTTCTGTCCAGATCTGAAAATATAAAGACTTATAGCCGACGAAAATTCCAATTTCATCGGCCAAACTTTCAAAAGTTTTCGTCGGCTAATGTTTCAGAGAAAGGCCGACGAAAATCCAAATCGTCAGTCATTCTAGGGGTATAGCCGACGAAAAATATTTTTTAGGGATGAAAGAAAAAATCGTCGGCCATTCTTGTAGAATAGCTGACGATTTTTTATTTTTAGCGACGAAAAAAGTATGTCGTCGGCCGTTTTTTTTTTTTTCGTCGGTAATGATCTTTTTTCTGGTAGTGTTTGTTCAAGATGTACGATCTGTCTTTCTAAAATATGGATGCCTTGTGTAACTCTAAAAATTATCTCCCAATATCCTTGTCTATGTCTAGGTAGCCTTTCTCTGAAGCTTTTTAATTTTTTCAATTTTTCTTTTTTGTCTTTTAATTCTTTTTCAGTGATTCTAATATTTTCTAAATAAATTAAACGATGAGAAGAAATACTTTAATGATTTAAAGTTAACTGTTTACCCTTGAGTACGGAAGATAAATTATATATATGTAATATGCTGAATAAACAAAATTATGGGCCGACCACGCTCCGTCAAAACTTAATAAAAGAGAAAGAAACAAGGACTAAGGGTATTTTAGTCTTTTTGACAGTGTTAACAGAAAATTCTAAAGGAATATTCTGTCTTTTAACAGCACAAGTACCAAAGTTATGTCAGGGTTCAAACATGGGGTACCAATCTGATATATTCCAAACCTGAGGTACCAAAGTTTATAAAGGCTGAAAGGTGAGGTACCACTCAGGTCATTATCCTTTTTGTGAAATATTATGTACAAATACTGTTAAAGGGTGTGATGGTCTAGCCTCCTTTTAGGTTTCAAGCATAAATTATATATATTAAATCATATTTCAATAAATATCAGCTTTATTCACGTAGTAATTCATATAACATTTCAATAAATTGATATCTATTTGAGTTTATTAATTTTTTTTTTCACATATGATCGATAACATAACATAAAACAACTTTAGAAAGTTTCAATACAAACTTCTATGTATTTCTTATAGTTTCCGTCGTTTTTGTCAAAATTTCTAATTGATCGATATTTCCGTCGAAATATCTGTATTTTGAAACGTCGATATTTTCTCGATATCCGATATTTTACTCCTTGGTAAAAACCATCCGTTTTAGTATAAACAGCATGAAGAGGTAACATGACTAGGAACACATAACTGCTTTCAATGAAAAGTAATCTAATTTAGGTGATGAATTCTATCATGTTTGAACCATCAGGTACACACCCAATGGGCACAATGCAAAATACTGGAGTTCTCACAGAGCAAGTACTGCAGTAAAATCATGTAATCTCCGACTCTATAGTCCAACCTCTAGAGACATTAACACTTGGCTATTTAAGTTTTGTTTTCAACCATGGTCCTTGAATATTTAGGAGTCTTCAAATAACAAAACTCTCTTCCTAGTGACACTATTTCTTTCTCCCAACTCCTCCATTGAACTAAAACTAGAATGCTCCTTCCCCAACGCCAAAGTAAGCACCTCCGACCAAGTGTTGCAAACAGCTTAACAATATTCCTATTCTCCCCTTTAACCAGAAAATATCCCCAATTGCTATCCCAACTTTCAAATGGTTAAACAGACACATTACGAAGATCACCGGCTCAAACAAAATAGTTAATAACTAACTTTTGTTACCAAGATTAATCCATTGCCTAAGTATCATATCACGCTATATAATTTAACTCTTGGAAGTCACACAAACATAAAACAAGAATGTCGTCCGGCCGTTGTTTTGCAATGAAATTTAACCTCAAAAGAAAAACACAAAACAATGTAGAGAGCTATTGGTACTAACTCTGATGAAGCTCTCTCGTAGGCAAGCATGGAAGCAAAGCAGCCTCTAATGCCATCACACAAGACACCATGTAATCCTTTGGAGATTGCATCTGTACTCCTGCTTCATTTTGGTGCTGCTGTTCTCTCTCAACCATTTCCAAAACAACCCAATTGCTGCAAAATTTCAACACATACTGAGAGTGAAATCGAAGTATGAATCAACTATGCAAATGGGGTACCAAGGAACCCAATCATAGAAAACAAATTTTCAGAAAGTACTGGAATTTATATTCAAAACGTAAAAACATGAATTTTAATTTAAGGTTTAAAAGATTGAAGCTTTTGGGCACCCATTGATAGAAAATTGAATTCAATTCAAGAACAAAAATTTCTTCGCCACCCATTAAAACCCGAATGTGTATTATGTAGAATTGATGTACTAATGAAACCAATTTTCGCGTTACCTTGAATGAAGTCTATCTCTTATTTCAGTGTTGGTTTCCCTCGAATTCTCCATCCCTCTCTCTTTGTTACTGAAAATAAGAAGGATTCTTCTTGCTAGAACGGTAATTAACAGCATTTAAAATTGGACATATAAAACGAGATTGTCTTCCAAATCTATACAATAATAAATGGTAGAGTATGTCACACAATGACACATAAATTGGTAATGCTGGATCTGATTCTAAAAATGTATTCTTTTTCAAATTAGCATATACCATCAATTCCTATATATAAGTATACATTTCATGATAGACACTCATAATACTCATAACTTAAAATTATCTAGAGAAAAATCTTTTAACCAGGAGAAACTATACAGTGTCGGGTTCATGTCTACAATGGAAGGAAGAGCTGCAATGCGTTCGACACTAGTGTTTGCTTTCATTGTCATGGCATTCTTGGCTCCTAACCACCACATTGTCGAGGGTTCCCAGCCAGCCGCCGCCCTAGAACTCAGTCCAAGTCGAAACATAATCCCAGTTGTTGAAGCCGCAACCTGCAACCCGGCTGCTTGCAGAGCATCTTGTATCAAAAAAATGAAGGAGAAGTTTGGAAGTTCCCAATGTGTGCCGATTGGTGAAGGAACTAGCTGTGTTTGCTTTCCTAAAATTAATTTTTGATCAGTAATTCCTTTTTTCTCCTGTTTTATTTTGTAATAAAATCAAGACATCAAACCAGCTAGCATACTGAAAGGGATATATCCTACTGAATAATGCTACCAATTTAATCCCTTGTAATCATCATTTCCGGCTAGGGCACTACTTTCAAGTCGACCTTATTATTTTTCTGATCCTATATTTTAGTAATCAAGCCATGAAAACGAGAAATCTTTCAGTGCTATGGGAGCATCACATGGCAGTGCCTAGTAAATCAACACAAAATTATTTCAGTTATTTGTCAAATACCATTTTAGATTTATTATTATTTTTTTAAACCCTAAACTCTAAACCATAAATACTAAACCCTAGTCCAAACTCATCAAAGATTGATTAAAGTCAATTTACAAAAAATAAAATACATAAATTTATAATTTATGTGATAAAATTCCACGTGTTGAAATTTAATTGGAAGAGAGGACCACTAGGCATTGCCACGTGATCCTCCCGTCATATTAAAAAATTTCTCCCATGAAAACAAGCCCCAAGTGGTCAAAATATTTACTAGTATAAATGTCTTAAACGGGTCAGGTGGTTAAGTTATGTACACCATGATACACGATTGAGATTTTTCAAAATCTTAATGTATGTGAACCATTTTCACGATTTAAACTTTAAACTAGGGCTGGGCATGAGACGGGACAGGACGAGATTCACCTAATTCCGGTCTTGTCCCGTGAGATTTTAAACGGGACGGGACGGGGTTCGACTTTTTGAAAAGTGATCCCACTAGACCCGTATCCCGTACGGGATCGGGACGGGACCGGGACCAAAACGGGATCCCGTGACCAAAACAGAATTACATAACAAATTACATATTAAATTACATAACAAATAACAAAGCAAATGTCCAACACAAGTACACAACAATAACAACTTATTAACTTAACATCCTGCACAAAGCAAATGTCCAATGCAAAGATCAAAGTAAATTTCCACTGCAAAGATCAAAGCAAATGTCCAACACAAAGATCTAATAAACTTAATGTCCAGCAAACATTACCTCTAGGTAACACAAACTCACAAAGATCTAATCAACAACATGCATCACAACCTTTGGCCTCCCCTTCGATTTTGGGAACAGTTGAGGTACTGAGGCAGTGCTCACTATGCTTTCATGATCTAACCAACAAAGCAAACACAAGAAGTAAAAATAGGGGAAAGATAAACATTAATTCAGCTTATGCCAAATGACAAAATAAGAAAGAAAGAGAAGCAAATTGATATTGTACCTAATTCAGCTTTTTCATAGAACTCTGTGTTCTCAATCGAAGGCATCTCATCTTCAGCTTTAACTTTAGCAATGTCATCTCCCAACAACCATTTTTGCATGCAAACTAAAGCCTCCACTGATTTAGGAGTCAATGAACTCCTAAATGGAGAAATCACTTGTTGACAGTAGCCGCAGAGGGGCTACACCAGGCCCACAGACCCGCAGCAAGTGCACCAGGGCCCGGCCCGAGGCCCAGGACCGAACCACCAGCACCCGGCCTCGGGGTCCAGCAGTCTATCCGGCTGCCAGGGACCCTGGGACCGGGGGCGCCTGCCTGCCAAAGAGGTCACCAGAACTGCCCTTCGAAGGGAACCAGTCCCACATCGAAGGGTGAGGCCAGCCCTCACCCCCAGCCACCTATATAAGGGCCCCAACTACCCTCATTAATAGGTAACTTATCTCTCTCACCGCTTACATACGTGCTCAAGTTATATATTCCAACTATACTGACTTAGGCATCGGAGAGGAGAAGGCCGGCCCGCCCGGTATTCCCCTTAGTAAGCAGGTTTGTAGGAGATCAAGTTGGATTCATCTGTATCTACCAGGCTCCCGGGTTTAGGCAGAAACAATTGTCGCCGTCTGTGGGAAACTTGAACAAGAAACCGTGTAAGCATCAACCATGGCCGAGAGTTCGGAAGCAAGGCAAGAAAGAGGTACCACCGAGGAGGGGCGTGTTGCATTAGTGCAAGCGCTCGCCTCCACCCGGGTCGTCACGCGAGAGCCGCATGGCGCCCGAGGCAACGGTCAGGGAGGAGGAGACTGTGGTAGGCCGTCCGGCATGCCGGGACCAGGACACCACGACAGCTCGCGCGGGAAAGGCCCGGCAGAGGATGGAGACAGTCCAGTGCTCCGGGGCTTCTCCTTGACATTCTCGGATGAGCCGAGCGACCGATCTGAGAGCCCGCTCTGTGACAGTGACCGGGACACTACGTACAGTCCCGACCAGAGCGGTATGGCGGGAAAGATACGGGCAATGGCTGCGGAGGTCAATCGTCTAAGAGAGGAGGGCGACAGGGACAGAGCCAAATCCAACGCCCGGTACGAAGAGATGGAATCAGTGAACGCTGCCCTGGTAGCCGCCTTAGAGAGAGGACAACAGCGCAGCGACGCTATGGACAGGGTGCAAGCGGCACCCCCGCCAGTCCAACCGCAGCAGTACGAGGCAGGGCAGTCATCGGGCGGTCGGCCCCGTGATGTCGAGCGAGCAAGATAACCGGGCGGTGCAGGTCCGCTGAAGAGCGCGCCAACCTCCCGGCAGCTCCACACTTTGTCTGTGGATGAAGTTGAGACCCCGACCGCACGGGCATTGCAGATGTTAGCCGACACTGTGTCGGACTTGAAGGCCCAAATGGAGGCCAACGAGAGAAGAGCCGCGCGGCCGATGGAGGGCGCCCGGTTTAATGAGCGTCTGGGCCCTTTCTCGCACCGTGTCATAGAATCGGGAAGGTCTGGCAACCAGAAGTCCCTCAAGCTCACCTATTCAGGGTCCAGCTGCCCGTACCAGCATCTGGACAGTTTCCGGTCCCAGACTTGTGCCAAGGGCTACTCTGATGCAGTATGCTGCAACATCTTCCAGGAGACTCTGTCTGGAGAGGCGCTCAGTTGGTTCTACGAGCTTCCGGCGAACTCGATCGAGGCATTCGAGCAGTTAGCCGACCGGTTCGTAGGCCGCTTCATCCTCCGGGTCGAGGGAGCCCGGACGTCGAGCATCCTCTTCAACTGTATGCAAGCACCCGGGGAGGAACTGAGGACCTTTGTGAACCGTTGGCAGACGGCAACGGCCGGGGTTCGGAACCTAGACAAGGGCATCGCCGAGATGGCGTTTAAGCAGGGGCTCCGGCCAGGGAAGTTTTCCTACGCCGTCCGGGTAGAACTCCCGCAGGGGTATGATGAGTTGATGGCAATGGCCATCCGGCATGCTCAGGCCGATCACGAGACGTATGGGCACCACCTGCTGAAGAGGAAGCGGGATGAGCAGCAGGAAGACCATCCCCGGGAAGAGAACCCCCCGCCCAGTCGAGAGGACAAGCCCAGTCAGCGGACCGAAAACCGCGCCGCCCGGCCGAGCCGGCCCAATAGAAACTGGCTACAAAGGCAGCAGAGGCCTTATCCTGACAAGCCCCAGAGCGAGCACAAGCCGGTGCCGTATCGCCAAGAACGTCCCCTGGCGATCATGCCAGCACCACTGGCCGGTCAAGAAGTCTTCACCGCTCTCACCACTTCCTACGAGGATATTTTACTTGAGAACGGGAGCGTCATCCCCCCACCGCCCAAGAGAAGGCACCCGAAGGGGAAACTTACAACGGCGCAGACGGGCAAGTACTGCTCCTATCATGATGAGGCTACTCATCGGACAAGCCAGTGCTATGCTCTCAAGACAGCGGTGCAGGGCTTGATTAATGACGGCCAGCTCCAGCGGTACGTGGGGGAAAGAAGAGCAGACCCCGACCGGGAGAATAACCAGGCCTGGTGAACCCGCCAAATCTCTGAGCGGTTAGTTTGGCATATCACCAGTTCTACCGTTGTAAAGAATATCACAAATATATGCAAGCTACTTTTGAGAAAATTCTACCGGCTCCGCCAGTTCAAGTATATTCATAATCAAGCAAGTACACAAGCAGTAACCGTTCCGGAAAGATTACAAGGAGGAGCAAGGAAAATCCTAAGGAGCCACGACTCCACCCTTAGCAGGCAATCCGCCGGCCTCTCCTGCGGTACCCTCGTCGTTGACCTCGGTTCCGGCGCCGACTCTGGCTTGGGGAGACTGGGTACCGTTGGTAAAAGAATCCAAGTCCGAGCGAATCACTTCTTCCGGCTGCCCCTCCACCGGCTGCTGAGGGATGTCCGACTGCTCATGGATATCTCCTTCAGCAGCAACCGGCATCAGGGATGTGTCCAACCACCCCTTCCCCGCCCATTCCGTGTACGCATCCGAGATGCCCTCTTCCCTGGCCTTCTCCAGGAACTCGTCGCTCTCTCGGTATCGGAGAACGAACCGCTCATATTGCCTTGGGCCCTCTTCCCCGGCAGCAGCGCGCAGAGCGGTGGCTCCCACCTGGAGCTCATCTACCTTGGCCTCCAGCTCAGCCCTCTCCTTCTCCAGGCTCCGGTTCTGCTCCTCCAGCTTCTTGGCCCTCTCCTCCGATCTGGCCTTCTCCCGATCCGAGCGGGACTTCTCCACCTCCAGGCGCTGTCGGGCCTCCGATAAAGCAGCTATCTGCCTCTTCAGCTCCGACAGTTCATCGCTCGCGTCCGGTTGGTACAGATTGTACAGCAGCTGCACAACAACAGAAATAGTTAATCGGGCAGTAAGAGAAACAACCTACAAGCAGTGTAGTGGCACCAGTTAGTGCTTACCCGGAGGACGGATTCCTTTCATTTTGGGCGGTTCCCGCCCGCCAGGGCTCCAGCAACCACTGTCCAGACCAAGGCCGGCCAAGTCCGCCGCCACTTGCGGGACGACTGCACTGTCCGGGCTTCCCCTCGGTGCCTCTGCAGGCGCGGGACTACTCTGCCAGGCAGCGGCAGCCTTCTCCCCAGCAGAGGTAGGTTGTGCACCGCTGGTTACCCTGAACCGTTTGGCCAGGTTCTCCCGTGACGACCCACCGGTGAGCGTCACCAGCGCGGAGGAAGGAATGTCCCCGCCCCTCCGTTTCTCTCCCCGGCCTTCCGGAGAAGAAGATCGTGCGCCTACCCGGGTGACACGTGCCACGTGCAGCACAGACACCGGCCGGCTGGGGATCCTGCTCACTCCACCGGGAATCCTCACTGGCCCCCCGGTAGTCTTGCCCTTTCCGGGCACCGCTTTGGGAGCAGCAGGATGGGTCTTCACCCGCCTCAAGATGTAGGCGCCGTCATCAACATCCATGGCCCTCGGTTCGGGATGAGTCGTAAGCCGGCCGAACTCCTCGTCCACCGACGTCCACGAGACGGTCTCGCCTTTCTCCTTCAGCTTGTTAAGAAGGTCTTCCCCGTCCATTGAGAGAGTGGTTTCGGGCTTTATGACCGCCCGGGAAGATCCACCTGCAAGGAAAGCGAACAGTTAGCATTTTGCCAGAACTAGCACAAGTATCACCGCTAAGGCTTGCTACGCACCGGGACCCCGTCCGAGTTGGCAGTATTCCAGCACTTCTTGCCGGATAAAGTTGAAGGAACTCTGTTCCAGATTATCCCAACATCCAAGTATGGTCGAGATCCTCTCATGCTCCAGATCGGATAGCTCGAACGACTGGTCGCCAATGGGTTGGAAGGCGCCAGGAACCCGGTACATCTTCCTCCTCGCCTGCCACCTCCCGCCCACCATCACCACCTTCTTTCTCCAGCTGTTGTCTACCCATGTAGGCATATTGGTGATGATCGGTTGATGGTTCCGGGCGTTGAAGGACAGGCAACCCCGGGACCCTTGCTTCCTGGAGTAGGACAACCTGTACGAGGACCGGAATTCGTTTACCGTTGGCATACTCATTCCGGACAGCTCATATAGGCAACCGAGGCTCAGTAGTCGCCTCCACTGAAGCCTAGGAAGCTGCGCTGGCGACACCTGCAGTGCACTGAGCATGTATTGCACGTAATCCGGCAGCGGGAGCGAGAATCCATGCCGGAACTGGTCCTGGTGCACGGCAACCCAACCTGCCTCCGAGTTGCAGGCTGACTCTCCAGGATTCAGGGGCCGCAGCAGAACCTCATCCGGGATACTCCACGTTTCCCGAAGCGCAGCTATCTCTCCAGGGGTCATGCTACCCTCCGGTTCATCGCACACCACGACACCCTTCCCTCTACCAATGGTGTAGCTCACGGCCGGGGCACCCGCAAGGCGCACCCCGTGCGGTATTTTAGTCTCCGAGGATTCAGCCCCGGAAGACGAAGACAAGGCTGGAGACGAAGCCCTGCTCCCGGAGCAGTCAGCGACTTCCGTCTCCGGGGATTCCGAACCAAGCCAGTCCTCCAGCCTCTCCGCATCGTCCACGATAGGACCCCTGGCAGCCGATTCGGAAGCCCGGTCAGAACTTGAAGAAGACATCCTAGCCTAGGGGAAGAAAACAAAACCCTAGCGCCCGTCAGCAACAGGCTACAACAGCGCCTTCAACGGCCTCTCCTCAAGTTTGCCGCAGAGCAATTCAGTCAGCGACAGAGATCCCTCCCCCCCCCCCCCCCCCCCCCCCCCCCGCCGCAAAACAACAAAACCAAAACAAGAACAACACCTGGGCAAAGAAATCAACAAACTTACCGATTAATATGCTCAACCGAGGACAGTCCGCCCTGCGAAAGCAGCGAGCAATGGTAGGAAGAGAGTAGGGAGCGCTCGAGAAAACGAATCTCGTGGGGTAAGGGGCTCAGAGCTTCTGCCGGATTTCTCTCTTTCTCTTAGTTTCTCTAAAGCAAGAAGCAAAAGTAGAAAGGAGAGCAGAAGAGGCCTATTTATAGAGGGGACCGGTGCCCTAGGCGCTTATAAATCCTGCCAAACACGCAATCAGGGCAACTCAAATGCCTGTGAATCCAAGCCCTCCATCTCAAGACCGCTCCCTACCGGCACGTGTCCCAGCATTGGTAAACTGCCCATGCCATCATAACTGACGGGACTGATGGACTTCCTCCTTAAATGCATGTCAGCCACTTGTCTCGCACGCTGGCGACAGGGTAGTTAGAAGAGGGAACCAAGGCGTCAGGCCCCCCTCCACTTCCCTAGGCTTGAAGACCTCTCACCGGTTATTATTTTTCAACCGCTTCGAGAGCATCGTTCCGGGTATGAGCCATCCGCCCGGCACCATGGCAGTTCGTGGTTATGATCTTTCAACCGGCTGCATGGCTTCTTCGCTGCATGTCACTGGGGGACTCGTCTCGATATGGCAGGACGCCCGGTCGACATCCACCCAGCTGCATCTCACCGGTTATGATCTTTCAACCGGCTTGAAGACCTTTCACCGGTTATGATTTTTCAACCGCTTCGAGAGCATCGTTCCGGGTATGAGCCATCCGCCCGGCACCATGGCAGTTCGCGGTTATGATCGTTCAACCGGCTTGAAGACCTCTCACTGGTTATGATTTTTCAACCGCTTCGAGAGCATCGTTCCGGGTATGAGCCATCCGCCCGGCACCATGGCAGTTCGCGGTTATGATCTTTCAACCGGCTGCATGGCTTCTTCGCTGCATGTCACTAGGGGACTCGTCTCGATATGGCAGGACGCCCGGTCGACGTCCACCCAGCTGCATCTCACCGGTTATGATTTTTCAACCGCTTCAAGAGCATCGTTCCGGGTATGAGCCATCCGCCCGGCACCATGGCAGTTTGCGGTTATGATCTTTCAACCGGCGGCATGGCTTCTTCGCTGCATCTCACTGGGGGACTCGTCTCGATATGGCAGAACGCCCGGTCGAGTCCACCCAGCTGCATCTCTCTTGGGGGACTCGTCTCGATATGGCAGGACGCCCGGTCGAGATCCATCCACCGGTTACAAAACATCCAACCGGCTCGAGAGCATTTCCCGGGAACGCGATCCACCCGGCCCCATGGCATTTCACTGGGGGACTCGTCTCGATATGGCAGGACGCCCGGTCGAGTCTCGCCAAGCTCCATGGCATGACCCCGGTCATGAGAACATTCGACCGGCATGGGCTTTATACACCCGGGTGAGTTTACATCTAACTCATGTACTCTTGTCCAGCAGGATAAAAACCCTGCATCGCATTGAACCGCGATCAACGTGGGGCTGCACGGCGAGCCTTGTCACCTCAACGCCACCCCCCCCCCCCCCCCCCCCCCTTACCTCAACGCTTATTCAACACAAGCTGAGAAGAACTAGCAAGTGTTCACCGGCGCTTCAAACAGCCCGCAACACCGGGGTAATCTCCCCGCAGCCTAGCAATATGGACTCGTCTCGATATGGCAGAACGCCCGGTCGAGGTCCAGTACTTAAGTTCACCTGGGACTCGTCTCGATATGGCAGAACGCCCGGTCGAAGTCCCATGAACTCCACTCTGTACCGATGTGGCAGACCAGTGAACTCCGCTCCGTACCGATATGGCAGACCGCCCGGTAGTGGCCCAGTGAACTCCGCTCCGTACCGATATGGCAGACCAGTGAACTCCGCTCCGTACCGATATGGCAGATTGCCCGGTAGTGGCCCAGTGAACTCCACTCCATACCGATATGGCAGAACGCCCGGTAGTGGCCCAGTGAACTCCGCTCCGTACCGATACGGCAGAGTGCCCGGTCGAGCTTTCATGCACACATCTATTGCATGGCGGATTTCAACGCTCCATTATCATTCCATGCACACATCTATTGCATGGCGGATTTCAACGCTCCATTATCATCCCATGCACACATCTTTTGCATGGCATCATCATCTCATACACTCCGGGTTTCACCCCACTCCATGCTCATAGCACCACAACACTTGAGCACAGTACTACTCATATTACAAACGTACTTATAAACTGTTGCTTGCCATCGGTAAACAGGTACTCACCCCGGTCACGCCCAATCTTCAACGCGGACTTGGGGGACTGGGCACCGTTGGGTTGGTAACCCTGCGGGTCTGCGGGACAAGAGCAAGACAGACTTAAGTCCCCATTCAAGATTGCACTTGACCGGGAACTTAGGGGACTTGTTGACAGTAGCCGCAGAGGGGCTACACCAGGCCCACAGACCCGCAGCAAGTGCACCAGGGCCCGGCCCGAGGCCCAGGACCAAACCACCAGCACCCGGCCTCGGGGTCCAGCAGTCTATCCGGCTGCCAGGGACCCTGGGACCGGGGGCGCCTGCCTGCCAAAGAGGTCACCAGAACTGCCCTTCGAAGGGAACCAGTCCCACATCGAAGGGTGAGGCCAGCCCTCACCCCTAGCCACCTATATAAGGGCCCCAACTACCCTCATTAATAGGTAACTTATCTCTCTCACCGCTTACATACGTGCTCAAGTTATATATTCCAACTATACTGACTTAGGCATCGGAGAGGAGAAGGCCGGCCCGCCCGGTATTCCCCTTAGCAAGCAGGTTTGCAGGAGATCAAGTTGGATTCATCTGTATCTACCAGGCCCCCGGATTTAGGCAGAAACATCACTCTACTTCCAGTGTTAAAACATGACTCTGATGCAACTGTCGATGTTTGAATGGTAAGTACATGTCTTGCTATGGCTGCTATAACAGGATACTTAGGGCCATTTATCTTCCACCAACACAGTATGTCAAAATTATCATCATTCTCACCAATAGGTTCAAGAGGAGCATTCAAATATTGATCCACTTCATGAGTTAACACTGCCTCATCAGTCTCTTAGACTATACTTCTCCAATTGTTCAACATTCTACCCCTCACACTTCTCTTAGGATTGGAGGTTAAAGTAGTGAATGTGCTGCTTGAACTTGGAGGACTTCCTGGTTTGTGGATATGTCTTCCATTATCGACATGTAGTGCATACTGAAAATTAAGAAAAAAATACAAAGAAACATGAACACACTGATTCAGTATAATATATAATCAATACATGATATTTTGTGGCCTTGGAATACATCAAATTAATAGAACTTTGATATTTTAGTGGAGAAAAGAATTATTTCTAAAGTAGGCCAACCAGAAGCAAGTGTTTGTTACATAGATCAATAATGATAGCCAAATGATAGTATATAATGATTCTTGCAAGAAATGCAACTCAAGAAAGGAATTTTGAGTTTCATATGAATCCAACTATAAGATATGATTCTCATAAACTATGTGATTCAATGAGGGCGTTCGATATTTATAGTATATGTTAATAATATAGAAAATGTCCATTAGGTTCAAATTTGGCCCCCTCATTAATTACTCATTTTAATGACCACCCTAATTTCTTCCCCTATTAAACATAAGGTAACCACTTCTATTTGCCAATTTCAACAAATCTTTTCAATTGCAACCCTAGAACATTTTTAATTTTTTTCTTCCTTTTTTACCCTTCTGTCCTATCTAACAGATTTTTGAATTATAACGTGCTGAGAAAGTGGAAGATAGAGAAAACTTTGCCGGAAGGTCACCAAACTTCGTCGACGTCCGATGGTCGGTCGCCGGATTCCAGTCACCGGACTACGGTCGCCAGATTCTGGTCACGAAATTTTTTTCGCCGGAATTTTTTTTTTTTCAATATTAAATTACTGACTCAGACTTTAAGCATGTTACTGACTCTCAGTAATTAGGTTACTAACCCCCAGTAAGCACTTACAGATTCCAGTAAGATGATTACTAACTGGCTCCAACTATCCAGGTTACTGACCCCCAGTAAGATGATTATTGACCCCCAGTAAGATGATTACTGACCCCCAGTAATAATATTACTGGCTGACCCCCAGTAAGCAACTTACTGACCTTCCAGTCGGCATGGACACGGTGCCGGAGTTGGAGTTGTTGGAGTCGGTAGGGGTGGCAGTGGTGGTGCCACGTGGCGGGAATTTAGATGGAGAAAAGATGTGGTTGTTGTTAAGGATTAAGCTAAGGGGCAAAATTGTATTCTTCACAAGATTCATTGATCTGGGCTATAAACATTGAAATGAGCAATTTTCCCCTATTTTTGTGCAAATGGTCATTTTTCCTTAATAATATGCCGTAGTTTCTGGTAATGGTGTTTGAAGTCAAATGTAATCTAATAATCTCTTTGTTTATATGAAGCATATTTGGAATATCATCTAGGCAGGGTGTTACTCTAGACCAACCTTTCCCACATATAATGTGATGTCGCTGAGAATGTGGTGCCGTTTGAATCTTCAAGGCCTAAAGCTTCTTTATTTTGCCGAGTAACAAGTTTCTTCCCTCTAGCCATCAATCGCCGAGCAACAAGCTTCTTCTCCTTTTTGTCTAATATTTAACCTTCGTTTTCTGCAATTAGTACTGCAGTAGTGCAATTCAGTTAGTATAACTGCTATAAAAACGTAAGAAGAAACACAATTCATTGTTACTTGTAAATGCTTACCATGCTTCAAATTCCAACTCTGAATCAAGAGGAGACGAAGGGGAGGAAGCGGATCTTTTCTTCCGCTTTGGAATGGGCTTTACAAAGGGGAGGAAGCCGGATGAGCTCGGAGGACGAGGACTTGACGGGCTCGGAGGACTTGACGCGCTCCTCGTCGGATGAGCTCCAGGAGACGAAGTCGAGGCCGACGAAGCCGTGGCGGATGAAGATCGAGAATATGCTGAAGATCGAGAATTTGGGCGGCGACTGTGACTCTGTGAGGGAGAGCGTCTGAGGGAGAGGAGAGATGAGGTGAGGGGCTGAGCGTCTGAGGGAGAGGTGAGGTGAGGGGCTGAGAGTGAGAACCTAAGAGGACTCGAGGACTTGAGAGCTGAGAGATAGGGCTGAATCTAACGGTTTATGTTTTTTTTTTTAGTTTTTATGATATCAACGGATGAGATCAAATCAAAATATACATATAATATAATTATTTTAATTTTATATTTAATACGGGACGGGACATGATTCATTTAGCTGATCCCGATCTCGTCCCGTTGTTTTAAAATAGGATCGGGACGAGACGGGATATCTATTTTTCAAACATGAATCCCGTCTCGTCCCGGCAAATTTAGGGACATGATCAGGACGGGATTGGGATTTTAGGACCAAATGCCCAGCCCTACTTTAAACAGGCTGGTTATTTTTTATTTATTTATTTTTTTTAATGTTTTTGTTTTATAGAATTAACGACGGTATCATCAAAGACTCTTTAGGCCCAGAGACTAATCCGCGCCGTGGAATCTTGTCAAAACGCTTCCTCCCCCTGGGATTTAACTCCAATTAGCATCGGCGGGATTCGAACCTGAGTATGAGAGACTCTCACATCAAGGCTCTCACAAATTCGACTACATGTGGTGGTTAAAACAGACTGGGTGATTGAGTTAAACACGACTCACTCACAAGTTATTTATTAAACGAATTAAGCAAGTTGTAAAAATGTAATACGCCCGACACAATACAAACCCAACATTTCCCTACTCATCGAGAGGCATAACGTAATGTACAAGAGGAATAGAACCCATAAAATTCACTCGTCACCTTCACTAATAACATTGTTTTACAAGACTTTAGAATTGAAATTGTGAGTGACAATGGGCGGGAATACCGAAAACATGCTTAGTGGCAGTGGCGGGAGTATCACTTATTGTGTAGTCCAAAAATTAGAAAAATAGACTGCATTTTCAAACCAAACACTTATCATCAGAGAAATGTCGAAGCTTGTATACCCAAAGCTGAGCCGCGCCGAGATCGTCACAATCCTCGTCGAGGCTCAAATCATCGCCATTTCCGAGCACGATCTTCTCAACCCCAACCCCGATCTCATCGCCGATCTCTACACCCGGATTCTCACCACCTTCGACTTCCTCCCCGAGTAAATTTCTCTCTCCCTAAACCCTAATTTTGCACAGGATTGAAATCCCTAACTGGTTTTTGAGATTGGGGAATTTTTCGATGCAGGGAAGATGAGCAGGTCGATTTTGATTCCCTGGAGCTGCTGGAGAATCTGGATTATCACGACAAGTCGTCGCAGAGGGTCAGACTGTGCAGCACGCTCAAGCAAGTGGTGGCCTTGTTGGATTGCCCTAAGAAGTTTACCCACGCCGATCTCATTAGACCCGACCCGATTCGGACCGAGTTTTTTCTCAGTGCCCTTCTCAATTACCATATTTATAAGTACTGTTCTGTATTTACTTGTTGTTTTGGCTTTTATTGGAATTGTTAGTTACTGTTTTCGAAGCGAAAACTTGTGTGATTGGATGGAGTAATTTGTTAGAATAGTAGCAGTGCTTAATCGAAATTAGTCTTGAACCAAAACTAGAGTGTTTTAGTGAGTGATCTGAGATTATAAGAGATAAATCAGATAATGATGAAAGAAAACAATTCGTTATGTATTTCTTAATAGACGTGAAAGTAGATAAGACGATTTAAATTGATTGTCAGTGAAAGAATGAGCTTGAACATTTATTTTGGGTTTGCTTTGTGCTGGATTTGTGTAAGTTTCATTTCATCAAATAGGGTGAGGAATTGGTCGACTTAGCAATGGGCTGCATAAAAGTTTTAGATACTTTTTAATCTTTCTCTGTTCTTTATGTTCTAGTCATTATAATTTTTAGCTCTGTTCTTGTCTCTATAATGCTCATCGATGAGTAGAAAACAGCACGATAGATTTGTAAGAACCAAGCTATCTTCTCACATTTTATATGTTTCTTTTCAATATCAGAGAGACAAGAATAGATCTTGTAGCTAAAGTTGTGGATCAATTAACTGACCTTGAGAAGCAGCGCATGTCGTGTGAGAGTCAGGTTTCTCAGGTATATTTGGTACAGAAATGGTATCTTTAATCAACTAAAAGTTTCAGTATTTAATTAACTTTGCATTAACATCACTAAATGTTTGTTTTGCAGTTGAATGCTGAGATTGCACACTACAATGAAACAAGAGAAAAGGAGTTGCCTCTTGTTCAGGAGATAGATTCCAAAGTTAAAGAATTGCGCCAAACCATAGCAGACCTTAACCTTGATCAAGTGAAACTGAGAACTTCTATTAAGAAGTTAAAGGAGAAGACTGCTGAAATGGATAAAGAGGTTAGATTATTTGGCTGCTCATATGGTATAGATATGTGGTAAATATCTAAAAAATTTAATCTCATTTCTAGAAAACTGTTTTAATTGCTGATGGGTGTCTTTCAGTAAATTTGTGAAGCTTAGAAAGATGAATCATATTTTACTGAAGATTCCTACAGAGATGCATAATGGTTACCAAAATGTAGAATTAACACTAATAGATTAAAGGAACTCAGATCTTATTTTTCTGTATTAAGTATGTCATCTACTTTATACTTTATGTATTGTGTAAATTTTGAGTATTCCTCTGTCTAAGGTTGGGAGTACTCTTGTCTATTTAGTGCAACTTATCTTTCACAGATGTTGTTTCTACTCTCCCTTGTAACGTCTCATTTTCCTCTTCTCTGGGGTTGCAATAATTCAGTTGATATTGGCTAGAACGGAATGAAGGGTTCTTTGATGACCATAATGGAGTGGGAGGGGAGGACTTTTGGGAGATATTTAGATTCTTTTCAGCTTTGTAGCTTCAGTTTGGGTTGAGTTTGAAGACTATACCTTCTCCTCCATTGTTCTAGATCAGAAGGCTGTGGTTGTTGGAGCTCATGTGTTTTTAACCTATGGTTTATCTCACTCTTAGACAACTCCTATTGCATTCTTGGGTTATTTTTACCTCCTGTAGCTAGCTCAGAAGTTATTGTCCAAGGTGTGGTTCTTTTTTTTTTTTTTTTCAATAAAAGGTTTAGTGAAGTTGTGTCTTCTCCAACAAAAAGAATAATATGTAAGCTTTATTATGTGGGTGTCTAATCAGACTATGGGGTGGATGATATGGCAAAAATTATGTGGATTTGTTATCCAAATATTTTTGCTTTGCTTATACTAATATTTTTTTTTGTCTTATTATGTTTCTCCAGATATCTGATGCTGATTTTGATCTGCTAAAAAGTGATTCAGAAAGACAAGAGTTACGTTCGAAAATTGTTCATTCTCCAGAAAAACTGCAGGTACCTTCCCTTCAAGTTGGATATGGTATATAGTATTTTGATTCTTGAATAATACCACATTTCTATTGATTTGCATCCCTACACCAATTGTTATAGTTAACAGTTTGTAAGTTTAATGCTGCTGTGTTTTCGAAACTGTGAGGATATATTCTACGTGGTGCTGAGTATTGAACATGGTAGGAGGTATATGAACTTTTACCATGGTTGCTTTTTTCCCCTGGACAGTGTAGAGATATTTCCATTTTATGATTGTAGGTCGATAATGCAGATAACTGTAGGTCGATTGTGTAATAAAGAATCAAGAAAATTTGTATATAAAAGGAAGTAGGCATTGTTTACAGTATATCCGAGTTAAAACTTTGAAGCCTCGGCATACAAATTTACAATTGTCCTAGGCTTCAATCTCCACCTAGAGGATTAGTTATGGTCGGGTGCTCTAATTACTTAATGATATCAGAGCACATGAGTTATTCCAAATGCTCACATGTGCTTAGCACCACTCAGTGTCCAGATGTTCGGCTTGAGTCACTGCACATGTGAGTGACTTTTGAAACCGTGCCTTTATGGCTTGGGCCTCTCCCCCTGGAGTTAGTTGGTTTTGGGTAAGCTGCTCATAAGGTTATTTAGTACTGACATTCCAAGTTTCCTATAAAATCCAAAGTGTCATGATTCGGAGTCCCCAAGGCCCAAACCAATGCATCCATGGGAAGAATTTTTCGAGCTTAGGAAGATTGCGATCTCCCTGAATAAATCATTGACATTTTTTATTTATGGTGCTGGTGTTGAAATTGACATGTATGTAGTAGATTTGAGTACTATATGAATTGACCAGAAGTTTTTGCGACTGACATTGCAATAGTCCTTCTCATTCCTAGCAAAAGCTTGTTGGAGTGGAGCAATTACAAAGCTACCAAATCTGGAGTCTTAATATTTTTTTAAAGAAAGGACAGTTGGGACTTCTGATTACAAATGTGGATACTGGGACAACATATGGAAGACTAGATTAGTATATTGTTACATAATTATACTGAGATCTGGATTCACTCCCTACACATGCCTTCAGGCTACTGCAAATATTCTTCATAACCAATCTGGAGCCCTTTACCCTATACCCCCTCACTTGGTACATTTCTGGAGTACCTATTGTATCTCTAATTGCTTAAATCACATATTATCCTTGATCTCATTTAATGGGTTTTCCAGACTAGGTCTTTTAAAGTTTTGTTTCTTTAGTTTTATATATGTAAACAGGATTTATGTTTCATTAAGTTATTTGTGTAAAGTGCCTTTATATCTCATCTTAGTTGTTTCATTACCTGCTCACCAGAAGCTCTGTCTAATTAACTAAACCATCATATATTTCCTTGAAGAGAGCTTTAGCAGAGAAGAAATTAATTAGAGAGAAGGCTGCGAATGAGGAAATGTTAGCCATGCAATCTTTGAAGGAGAAGACTACTGTTGATGAGGTGTATGCGAAGGTAATCTGTTTCGATGTTCAGTGTTTATTCTTGCCTCTTCATGCTGTTCTTTTCTATGTTGAGCTATTCAATTAAAAACTATTCTCAATCTATATAGCTCAAGATTAGAAGATGCTGTCTAGGCTTGGATATTCCAAACTGTCTTAGTTAGTTGCTGGTAAAATTCTTAGTTTAAATATGACTAAACTCAAGGGCTTTTGGCAAAAAATGCCAAGTTCTTGCTGCCCAAGTGTATTAACACTTTTACTTGATTGGAGGACTGCCCAAGAGTTTTACTGTCATTTCTTGCCTAATAAATCAATCTGTGGCATGATTAAGGACATTTGAACAAACATATTAGTGCGCTTGTTTTATGATAGCTGGACTGGGAAAAGATTCATATATCTGCCTTCATTTATCCTAAAAAATAACAAGCAATTGGAGCCATTGATCACGTACATGTACTGATAAAGTGTAGACTAAATTTTTATTTGCATATATCTTTTCCCAGTTTTTTAAACACATACCTTTGTACATGCTATTAATGTAAAAAGAAAAACATAGCTGTGCACTTATAATCTCATCGTGGCATAAATACATCAGATATCTCATGCGTGTCTGAGAAAGAGTCTGCTGGTCAATTTTATGTATTATTGATCAATTTTACGTGCTTGTTCTCAGGTTTCCAAGAAATTGTCAAAGCACTTGGCCCAGATGCATATTATACAAGAACAGGTATGCTTTTAGTTATGAACTTAAAATGATATGCATATTTGAAGTGCTTGTAGATGTGTTAAAATTAATCTTATAGTGTCTTCTATGCTTAGGATAGGCACAATTTACTGCTTGTTGTAATAAAGGATTTGTTCTGTTTTGAATTGTTTATTGATGCTGTGCAAGTGTTCATGCTTAATTATGAAGTTCATAATACTTCCACTTTTGAATTCTTAAGGTCAATTCTGCTAAATCTACTAGCAAAGACTACAAGGCTGTAAAAGATAAAATAAGTCATGACGAAGTCCTAAGCAAGGTTCTTCAGGATGAACTAGTGAAACGGCAAGCAAAAGGTAATTTCTAATATTCATTTGCCTCCTCTCTTTTCTGATCATGATGATAGATTAAGCTTAGGGTAAATGTGTAGTAGTGGTTTGGAGTTTAAAGCTCTCTTTCTCTTTCTGCAGTGAAAGAACTGAATGATTTAAAAAAGAAGTTAGAAAAGGAACGATCTCTCAAGTTTGAGGAGGCTAGTAAAGAACTCGGTAATGTGAAGCTGGAGCTGGAATCTAGGAGGTGTGTTCTGGAAGCAAGGCGGAAGAATGTTGAAGCTGCATTAGCAGAGGTACTAAGAGTAATTTATGATTATCTATATTCAATAGTGGTTATCTGTGTGATTTAGACCATTTTTCTTCAGTGAATTACTCATTTATTATTTTTTGTTTTGATAGTGTACAATAACATTTTTGCTCTTGAATTGATAGGCTGATACAATAACTTCAACGACAGCATCAGTAAGAAAATGTGGGGCAGCTAATCAGCAACAATTAGCTCGTCGAAGTGAGGATATCATTAAAGAGGTATGTACTTGGACATCAGCATCAGGGTCTTGTTTTGCCTTGCTCAATTAGCTTAAGAGTTGCTGGATATTACTTACTGCTATTCATTAATAAATGTAGAAACTTCCCTGATCTTATTAACCCTTCTGGAGCTAAAAAACGATTTTATGATTAACTTGATCTTTTGCACCTTTGAACATTTCAAAAGAAATTGTTTAAATGTCGTCCATTTGAATGGTTGCAGTTCCACCAATACTTGTATTCAATTGGGGTCGTGCTCCAATGTTGAAGCATGGAACAGATTCTTCTGCGTTTGTTGGCTGGTTTGACTGCGGAAAGTTTCTTCAATCTCCGGTTCAAGAGCCGAAAGCATCCTTGCTAGATGCATGTCCTCATCCCTGGTTCTGCCCTTATCACCGACTTCTTCATCACAAAACTGTACTATAAATGTAGCCTCAGTTGAGACAAGTAATGGTATGACACGGTTACAATGGATGTAATTATTGAGAAAGACGCTGTTGTTTTGTTTTGAGCGGTTCTTATTGGTTTTCTTGCCTGAGAACCAGAACAATGTTTTGGAAACATGTCTAACCCCTTAAACATGTCTAATATTTGAATGTCAACTCAAGTTCTTGATGAGTGTCATAATAGGAGTAACAACACGCGTAATTTAACCCTACAAAAGATCGTTAGTATAAAGCAAGTAGGGATCATTTAGTCCGGGGATTAAAGGTATTTTACATGAAAAAGGTTAGAAACACATATTCACACATTTATATAATATAAAACACGAATGGGGGTTATGAATTGGATCGGCAGTGGTACTGCCCTAGACCTAAAGATCGGCAGAAAACTGCCCTAATTTTACCTAGACACGAAATTGAATCTAAAATTACTATATACATGTTGGTCAATATCTTTCACACAAAGCTTAGCACACAAAGACAATCAAAACACATAATCACATAGCAAATAAGAGACTCGGTAACAAGTAGACATGTTCTAGACTCGACTTAGTTCCAACCTAATTAGTTCTGTAGCAGCTCACTAATCGATATAAGACTTCACAAGTACTTAGGACTTATCGTAGTGCATCATCCTAATCTTTATGCTAATAGATTTTAAAGTTACGTAGCGCGGACTCTAAAACATATTAACACTTAAACACATAAGTCTTTTTTAGTTGGAGACACGTTAGTACATATGACGTCACCCATCATACATCGACATGTAAATTCTTTTAAACTACTCTATCCCAAAGAAATAACACAAATCAAGACAACGTAGCGCTAGACTCAACTTATATTTATTTCGGCTAATGAGATCGATACCCACAATACATTGCAATTATATAGGGCAGCAACATTTAAGGCACACGAGTTTTAAAGAATTAACCAAATACGAATTTCAAACTATGTTTACATGCTTGCCGAATACCTAATTACTAAGTTCTTACAAATTTTCTTTACTCTTTAACATGCAATCCGAATTCTATGTTTGACAAACCGAAAACAAACTGAAAAATATAAATTGTAAAACCAAAACTCAACTCGTTTTACACAGACATGCAATCCGAAACCAGTAATTCATACAAGTTTCATAGACAAAACCAAGCATAACTACATAAAATAAACAAGCCTAGAGAAGGGGGAAGGAGAGGCGTGGATCACACTTTGTAGACACCTTGAGAGAGGCTGCAAAACGTGACTTGAAGAAGCTTGAATTGAGGCAGGAACTCGGTTCGGTTACTGGACAGATTTAGAGGTGGTGGTGGAGTGTTTTCGGCTTGCTAAACTATGTAGGATTTTTTGCTGAACTTTGGTAGAGCTTTGATACTTTGCTTGTGCTAGGATGTGACAATTTTTTATGAAGAGAATCGGTGGCTATTTATAGGAGAAGGCTGTGTGAAATTTGGCAAGAACTAGGAATTGCAAATCCCATTCCAAGTTGGTTTTGGTTTCCTGCCGGCCAAGTCTTGATCTTCTAGACTCTTCTTGTCCGATTTCTTCATGGATCACAACCCTCTTGGACTCTTTAATGGATTAGCATCATTGCTTGATGGATAAAAGTCCAATGGTTTGGCTGCTAGCCTCCCTAACTCGACCGAGAAAGCTTTCTTCAAACCGGCAGCTTTTCTTCTCTTCTTCCTAACCGGGCTAGGAAACTCATTTTTTCCTTTTTCTTCACTTCCCTGGTTGATTCTCCTACTCTTCATATGGATCAGTAGCTCTTGATTACTGCAATCGGATCCGAGTTTGGCGCTCAAATGCAGAAAGTCACGATAATGGGCAGTAGCCTCTTCTTCTCGGCAGGGCAGTGACCTTGCTGTTTTGTGACGAGCATAACTCTTTCCTCAGGAAAGCTTTTGATGCGATTCCAAGTTCTGTAGAAACTAGACTCATAGAGCTTTCTGAGCATCTATGGCACGCCTTCTAGTTCCTTGTCAGTCGTCTTACAGAAATTCTGAAAGTTAGGTGATGTGCCCAGGAAATTACTGGATTTACTGGATTTGCACCGATTTGTGCTTTGTAATTTCTTGGCATATTTTCTTTGTCCGATTGTTGTAATTCCTTCTGATGCTCAATCATCAATATGTCTCCTGCATAGAAGAGAAGAAAAATTCATTAAATATAAAGTCGAGGCTTTACAGATCCAATGAAACATCACAAAAACTCCTAAATCGGCTACTTGACAATTTTATGCATTTTTATATAAACTTAGCACGATTTCTTTGTAACTCTACCAAAATTCCATGACTCTATATTATGACTCGATTTTAAAACAATAAGGGTTTAAACAAAGTACAAATAAAGGGTAAAACATATTAAGAACGCAGCATTTTATGCTCCTATCAGTTCTCAACCAACATTAGCAGACATGGATAACGACACATTTCCGTAACATTTATCAGTAAGCATAAATAATGTGTCTAGTGTTTACATTAAGGTACCGTCAACATTATAACCTACGACCAATTATATCTAGCTCAAATAATTCAATTGGTAAGAGCACCATTACTTAGGAAGAAGTATGTTATTAGGTCTTATGTTAGAGTCTGATAAGGAATAGGTGTGAAACTCTTACTCTTAAAAAAAAAAAAAAAAAAAACATATATTTCATGGAAAACTTGCCCTTTTCCAGTTCAAAAGGCGAACCTGAATACTAGCAGGCACCAAATGCTGCTTGTAATTCAGAATCAATCTCCTCGAAGTGAAACCGGTTATGATGATCAGGGAAGGTCGCTGGAACTTCGTCCACAAAAGTATACATCCGATTCAGAGACACTGCTCAATCAAGACGGCATTGAGTCTTTAAATTATTCCAAGTGAAGGCACCGCCTGTAAACCCCAAGTCCTCGAGGGAGCAGTCAAGATTGAAACCACGTCGGCTAGGACACGGTCTTGATTGGTTTTATTGTGCCTCAAATATTCCCAGAAAAGACCACAGCAGGGCGACCAGGTTGAGCCATGGCAGCTAGGTGGTGGAAGAGATGGTGGTGAGTACTGGGTATACAAAACAAGACTCTCTAGCCAGTAGCCACCATTGGTTGAAGACACAGAAGCTTAGAAACATACTCTCCATAATCATGAAATACTTTCCCGACAAACAATGGAAAGCACTTCATTCTGTCATGCTATGCAATTAGATCTCCTGATAACAATCTTGCACATTCAATAAGGATGTCTATCAACCACTTGCTATGTTTGTTGGATTCAATCAGTGTGGCTATAATGTATAATGAAATAGCTGGTTATAGTTTGAGACATTTTCACTCTGATTCTGTACAATGAAACATGTAAGCCCACGGAAGAATAACTAAACTGATCAGAGGGCAGCTACTCATCTTCAAAACTGATTTCTCTGCCAATTACATGTCCACATCTATACAACAGCCGGACCCATGAATCTTGGGTGCGGGTGCACCGGCATACGATGTCTTCTCTTAATTGGTAATTACAACAAAAGCTTTGATTCCAAACCAGTATCAATGCCTCAGACTATCCTCATCAGTCATCATAACGCTATCTAGTCTACTAGCAAACTCCCTGTCATCATCACCATCATCACCATCACTATTTACGTCAACTTCATAATCACTGTCTACATCGGAACTCGCATACAAAGTATGACATGAGTTCCAATCAGGAGGAAAGGTCTTCTGCAGGGCTTCTGTAAGCTCACCGCCTGTTCTTTCAATTTTGCATAAGCACCTTGACCAGTGAACTGCAGTTCCCATATCCACAGTCAATCCAGATTCTATCATCTCCTTGCAGATGGACAGAAGACCAGAATAAATGTAAGCTTCAGCAACAGTAGCCCTTGACAACAGAGATGTCATCAAGCAATGGTACACAGCTTTGTCTGGCCTCAATCCAACCGACTTCATATCTCTGAAGCATCTTAAAGCCTTCTCTGGTAAAGAAGCACGCGCCCAACCATGTATCAATGTGGTATAAGTTTTAATATTTGGCTTCACTCCAAAAGTTTTCATTTCTTCAATTGTTTTTGCAGCTCTCTGAAAGACAAATTCACTTTCATTATGGAATGACAGAACTAAATTGATAAATTAAAACAAGACTGAGGTTATCAGTGTCTAATTATGGTGCTACATTAGGACCCCAACTGAAATCAAGTATGATATCATTGATATGCAATAAATCGAATTACTAGGATGGACAGGATTCTAAAAACATGGGAATGTGAATCATCTTATTGCACATTATAATGATGCAAGATAGCCTAGTTCATTTAGTAGAAAATAACCACAAAAGATGTAATGACCCACATTTGGTAGCTTAACTTCTGACATAGAAGGAATGAACAATAAACTTGGGATTCTCACATTTGGTTGCTGGAAGATGGGGTAAGGGATTTGAATTATAAAATAAAATAAAAACAATAAAAAAGGAAAAAATAAAAAGAAGAAGAAGTGTTTCAGTCGAGTTCTTATGTAATAACATATTTTCCATTGATGGATGGGTAAAAGAGGAAAGGTGAAAGCACTTATGGGGCATCCCAGTGATCCCACCTGCCGAGAAGGTTAAATAAAGGGACAGAGGAAGAACCTATCTTTTGAGGAATAGGTTGGAGGAAAAGCCCTACCACTGGAAACCATTCCTATAGGAATTTACAAGAAGTTACTACAGTGGATACCTGCATGTCTCCAGCCTTGCAACAAGCGTTTATGAAAGACGTGTAGGAGTGTATATCAGGTTGAACCCCTTCCCGTTTCATTTGCTGCATCAAGTCAGCAGCCTCCCAAACATCACCTCTTCGAGCCCATCTGCACCAAAAGGAAAAAACTTAAGTCAGCTACAGCAGACAGGTCAAAGAACAGAAATAGAATCAAAGAACAAAGAGCAGATTATAATGAACAAGCTCATATAAATTCCCTTGAATATCTAGAAACCAATTTTCACAATAATAGTAGACTAAAGACAGATGAAAGTGCACTGATTTGAAGTATATCAGTACACATCAAGACTTTTAACAAAACATACCCATCAACTAATATGTTGTACACGAAGGTGTTCCTTGGAATTTTTTGAGCACTCATTTCCTTGGTGACAGCTAAGGCACTTTGCATTTTGCCTGCTTTGCAACATGCCTTCAGCAATGCCTCATATGTAAACACATCAATCTCTAGGCCATCATTCCTCAATTTGGAAAAATACTCAAAAGCTTTCCCAGTATCACCTAAAGATGCATAACCATTCATGATAGTTGTATATGTGTGTTGATTTGGACTAATGCCTGCAAGTGTCATCTCATCCAATATTTCAACAGCTTTATCCATCTGCAAAACAAAAGAGATGACATGGAGTTACCACTGGAGTGAAGAGGCATTCTGAGCAAAATGATATAAAATACCAGGGTAAAAATCACAGACGGGCAGAGTCCAGAATGGACCAGGAAATCTCGGGTTTAATTATATTACATCATACATATTACAACAGTTTTGAAATAAACGGCAGAAGCATGCATTGCTCAAGAAAATGCACGTCGACCCAACTCTATGAAATATAATTATCTGAATCGGTCAATTTGTTGATTCCACATTGAAGGATTATGTATTTAATCAAACTAGAGACCACAAATCATGTACCTATAAAACAAAAGTAGACGATTCCACAAAAGGAAACCCTAAGATGATAATTTTAAACAAATGGTCACCCGATGTTCTTAAATAGTGATGTAGACTTAAGTGGTTTAGATAAATGAACCATTATTTTAGAGTGTCCAAAACAATGCGATTTCTTTTAGTCCTCATCAAAAGGAATCTCTCTTAAGAAGGGCCTTCATCATGTTATACATTATATAGGTCAAGTATATTACCTGCCGCTTCTCCACAAGACCAAGAACTAGAGCATTGAAAGTATGCACAGTTGGAATACATCCACTCATTCTCATCAAATCAAAAATCTCTAGGGCTTTTCTCATATCTCCAGCTCTAGCAAAACCATGTATTATCGGCATAAATGTACGTGATGTAGGTCTATGCCTCTCCTTCTGCATTTCTTTGACAGTGCGAACGGCCCGATTCATGTTACCCATTCCACAAAATGCTGTTATAATGTTATTATACAGGACTACATCGGGCTTCAAACCATCTTTCATTAGATCTTCAATAACTGCAAATGCATTAGCCCAGTCTTTTAACTTCAAGAATCCATTAATCAACATGGAGTACGTCTTCGTGTTATGCTTTATGCTGGCTGTTTCCATCATTTTGCTGACTTCCAAAGCTTTAGAAACTTTGCCAACCTGAAAGTTAGGTATTGCAAAATGATATGGAATGCAGTCAGTGAAGTAGCAGGATTAAAAGTAAAGACAATTATTCATCAGAATCTATACTCTCAGCAAGAATCAAGGCATATGAAACTGGAACCCACAGGTAGGAAAATAAACTTGGGTCATTCTGGTCATTAAGAATATTTTGATTAGCTCCTCTGCAAGGTGAGAATGTTTTAATCACTGTTTCAAGTTTTCTACCTGCGAGGAAGGTTTTCAAGTTTGATTGGTTATTGACATCACAAAAAGAAAGACACAATGCTAGAAGGTATTCTGCCTAAACTACCGAAATGTGATTATTTTTGTTGGCAAAGTGGTGTATTAAGTAAACAGAAAACCTTCAATAATAGCAGAAAAAGCCTGCACCCTGCATCTATGGAAGCAATTACTCATAAATTTTATGTGGAAATGACTGCAATACCTTGACATAAAGATTGATCAGACATCCATAACTGATGATTGAAGGTGTAAAGCCGCATTCCTATAGAAATCAGAAAGTGTTAGTGTCTGTAAAATAAAAGAGACAAGTCATTATGTACACTGAACAAATCAGTTTTTGTGTAATACATGGTACTTATCTCTTCTAGAAATAGTTTAATAAGTCAAAACTTTTAAGTGCCGTAAAGATAACTTTTGAATTGTGAAATGAAAGAGTTATAATTTAATAGTCAATATGTGAAGGATAAGTGACTTCCCTGTACCCTACCATGCATAAGTACTACTGTACTAGTCGTATATGTTATTATTTATTTCATATACTAGCAACAAAGTGTAATACTTCCAAGTTTCCAGGGAGAAAAGATCATTTTAGTTATTATTCAGCTGGCAACTACATCTTCATTTAATGCTAATTAGTAAATTATAAGTTGAGAGCATAAACCTTTTTTCATCCCAATTATCTAACCACTAGTCTTTACAAGAAATGTTATTTCATTTATATAACCAAGATTTATAAGAGAGAGAAAATCCAGTTGAAACCACCATAAATTCTAAACGATATCACTTATTAATCGCTTCTTGTACCTTCAGTCGCTCAAACACAATCAAACATTTATCTTCATTGCCCACCATTGTGTAACCATCCATCATGGTGTGATATATGTCGATAGGAGCATCTATACCTGCTTCTTCCATTTCCCGTACCAATGCCTCAGCTCGGTCCATATTACATGTTTGACTGTATAAAAAAAAAAAATTAAAGAAGAGAAATCAACTTGACATAAATCCGAGAAGTCCTCCATATCAAACTTGGGGCACTACAGCTAGATATCAGATGATAAAGTAACTTGATATAAGACAATTTCAACAAAGACTTCCTAACGTCCTCATCTTTCAACTCGTAATAGTAGAATTTTGTCTATGCATAACGACCAGCAATTATATAATAAAAGGACTGAACTTTGGAACACTCACCAATGAGCATAAACAATATTCCCATAAATGATTGCATTTAGAGTTGTATGTTTCTCTTTGGCCTCCTTGAACCAGTTATCTGCAGCTCTTTGAAAGGACATAAGCAATATAAGAGTATGATATACTTCATATAAAGATCAGAATAACTGGAGAATATCATCCGTCAGCACAGACTAATGAAGTGAAAACCTAAATTGTAAGTAGGTAGGAAAGAAGCGAGGTAAGCCAAGTAGAAGACACTTTCCAATGATCAATGCCAATATAGTCGCTCATCTTTTTCTTTTTCTTTCTTCAACTTTTTTATTCAGTTCGCTGTAAGGAGTGTTTTAGCAATTTTCTTAAGAAATCCTCAAATTCACTAATCCTCTTTACAGAGCTGAGCTCAAAACTGAGGCCAGATGCCATTTTCAGGGCACAAACTCCTAGCTAATAGCTCGGTAGACACCATGACGAGATATTTCAACCCCAGATAATATATGAAGAAACTTTCCTACAAATCTTTCATGGGTTTAATACTCCAATATTTAGCAACCAGATAGTCCATATTCTTTTCCATTTATAGAAGAAAGTTTGAAAAGAGGAAATTTTTTTAAGAATTACATAGCTTACTGCCTTACTTGAAGAATCCCCAATTCTAACAAGACAGATACAGGACAGGTATATGGGAGGGATTTAAATTGTGGCAGGATGGCTTCTTCGTCGCTAACCTATGGGTAAATTGACATCCCTAGTCATGCTCAAATCAGAAAACCACTTCAGTTAACAAGCTCAATATAAGTTAGGTTATTAATCAATCAAACATTTGATTAAATGGTTAAGGGGTTAAGTGGCACATTTTTTATGTCAACAACAAATGCAATGATGGGCAAAAGTTCAGGAAGCATCGCTCAAACTGGGCAACTGAAAATGTATTTTGTTGACATAATGCAAAATAGTAAAGTACATGTTTACTTACTTGGCATTGCCAACTTTTGCAAATCCCCCAACTATAATACTGTAAGTCACCAAACTCATTTCAATGCCCTCGTCCTTCATTTTCCTACCACAAGATAATGCTTCTTCCATGTCTCTGCCGACTGCATAAGCATGAATCAGGCTGCATGCAGTATAAAAGCTTTAATAGTGGAAGAATATAGTACAAACTACCTATTAATAATATATCTTTGGATATAATTGGATATATTATGATTCACAATTCAGGTATTTGAACATCCAATGTCTTGGTAACTAATTCACAATTCACGTATTTAATATTTAGGTAACTTGCATGTTCCAGTGTTTGACTTTACTGTAGTTGGATAAGAATTAGTGTAACATGATTTCCAAATTTTAAGGCTATGCAACATGGAGTTCATCCACCCAATTCCCACCCTCCCATGAATTGAAAGCACAGACAGAAAGAAAGTTCATTGCAGCTTATACAAAGGAACATATGCTTTAAAATATCCTTACATCAACAGGATAAAATATATCTTTCTCTTGAGTAAGCAGATGTTAGAAATTAAAAACTATATACTATTCCAATATGTCTCACAAAAGTCTAATACACCCAATCGAGCTGTTGATTCACATTAAAGGAGGGTCAGATTAGTCCTCACCAAAATTACCTAGACTCTATCTTTTTTCTGGAAAAAAAAAAAAAAGGTTTTATTGATTGGTATGAACGAAACAGTGGGAGAATTATCTGAATTAAGTACAGCAAGACAACCGATTACGCTTTACTGAATTCAAGTTGACAAATCTCTAATTCACGTAAAAGGTCGAAACCAATCACATCAGTCCATATTGACAATACCAAGAGTCTAGCAGAGTTTCTCTAGCATCACTAACTACAAACTGTCATTTTTGAGACATTGATACTAACCATTGTTATCCTTAAACATGGTTGCAAATTACAGGGTAGAAAATGTGTTTATCCCATGACGAAAATAATCCATATAAGAAGCAGACACAAAAACTGTGTAGACTATATCTTATCTAGCGTATTACCTTGTGTACACATGTGAAGTTGGCTCTATCCCTCTTGCTCTCATGCTCTCAAATGTTTCACGAGCACGATGCATATCCCCTCTCCTAGCATAATACTTGACCATCAAGCCATACTCTCCTCTAGAAGGCTGAAAATAAACAAGAACAAACACTTCTAAGTCACATCCAACCACATTACCTAATCCAAACATAATTCTCGACAGCTATTTCCTCATCACCATCACGCCGACACAACAGCAATGTTCCTACTACTAAAATGCGCATTCGAACTCATTACTCAACAAACCACAACCAAAAATGCAATAATACATGAAATAATCCAAAATGCATATGATTTAGACCTTTTTAATCCTCTCAAAAGTGCTAACAACAGCCTGCCAGTTCTCCGGCTCCGTCTCCATCACCTTCCTCAACGCATTCCTCGAGCTCTGCCGCTCTTTGTGCCACTCAGACTTCCCCCTGAGCTCCACACCGCCGTCACCGCCACCGTGCTCAATCCACTGCACCCTCTCCTCAGCTCTGTCCTTCAACCTCCCCCCATCGTCCAACCTAACACTCAAAACCCTACCGTGAAACTCCACGCCGTCGAACTCCACCGCCTTCATAGCCGACTTGGCCGCGTTGGGACCGCCGCCGTATAAAACGAACCCGAAGCCGGCGTTCCTCTCGGTGCTGTCTCTTCCCTTGATCAGAATCACACTCGCTATCGGTCCGAATTGCCGGAAAAACTCCGCCACCTCGTGTTTCTTCACCCAGTTCGGTAAATTCCCGACGAATATCTTTCCCTCTTGCCGGAAATCAACTCTCGTCGGCGGCGGTTTCTTCTTCCGAACATTGTAGCTGACTGATTCTGATTCGGAAGAAGATTCTTCGTCGTCGGAGGATTCGATGTCCGGCGGAGGAGGAGAGAGCTTGCTGGTGAGCCAGAGCTTGTTGGTGAGAGAAGCGGTGGTTGGGGAAGTGGGGACATGGGTGGAATTAGTGAGGTTTTTGAAGGGGTTAGAGGGGACGGGTTTGGTGGGGCGAGGAGGAGGAGGAGGAGGAGTGGTGATGGTTTTGGGGCGACGGAGTTGGTTAGAGGAAGAAGAGGAGGGTTGGGAATTGGGGGGTTTGAGAGAGAAGGTGGTTGTGGTTGTGGTGGGCTTGGGATTGGGGTAGTGGCAGTGGTAGTGATAGCGTGGTGTGGACACTGACAACTCCATTATCTGCTTCTTTCCTGCTGCTGCTTCTTCTTATGACTTCATTTTTCTTTGGAGTGAGTTCACTCTTTGCGTTTGGATGGAGCCGAGTGTTACGTCTGACTATTCATAGTTTGTCGCCTCCGGTTATGCCAGAACTATATTTTGGAAAATATAGCGACAAAATTCAATCTTCGTCGTTCGCTAATTATTGAAGCGACAAAGTGCAGTAACTTCGTCGCTCGAGTATAAACAAAGCGACGAAAATTGAACAATCTTGGTCGCTTCGTTTTTTTTTCATCTGTCAGTGTACTTCGTCTTATATACAACCTCTATATATAGGTAAAAAATTTTGTTTAGGGTTTATTCGGGTACTACATCTGTTTTTGGAGAAGAAGAGAGAGAAGTTAGAAGAAAGTGAGTTTGGAAGATTTTTGTTGTCAATTCTTTGATTCTTAAGTAAGGTTAGTGCAATTTCCTTCTATTTATCCCTCTTTGAGAGCATATTATATATTAATTCAATTTAAATGGTTGTTTATGTTGGTTAATGGAAGTTGGATGATGTTGTGTTGAATTTTGTGTTTTGTTGTTGTTTTAGTGTTAGAATATGGAAATTGTGATAAACCATGTTTTGGTTTCATTGAAAATGTTAGAATTTTTGTGAAATTTAGTGAAATTGAGATTAAGTTAGTTTGTGAAATTGTGAAATTTATTGAAATTGAATTTTACTTTAATTTAGTGAAATTGTGAAATTTAGTTTGTTGACAGTAGCCATAGAGAGGCTACCTAGGCCCTCAGACCCACAGCCAAGACTCCTGGACCCGGCCTAGGGCCCGGGAGCGTAGCATGGACACCTGGTCCTGCGCCCGGGCAGGTCTTACTTGTGGCCGGGGCCCGGGAACTGGGGATAGCAGCTCCTTAAACAGGGGCCGAAACAGTCCAGTAATATGAGCAGAAGGGGGCCCAGTCCCACATCAAAGGGTGAGGCCAGCCCTCATGCCCGGCAACCTATATATGAGTCCCAACTACCCTCATTAATAGGTAATCAATACTTCAACTATTCATTCCCGCTTAAGTTAGCAGTTTATTCCAACTATACTGACTTAGGCATCGGAGCGGAATAGACCGGCCCCTCCCGGTATTCCCGTAATTAGCAGGGTTTGTAGGCAGGAATCACACCAAGATCCACCGGTATCTGTGAGTCTACAGATTCAGACATAAACATAGGCATCAGAGCGGGATAGACCGGCCCCGCCCGATATTCCCTTAGTTAGTAGGGTTTGCAGGCAGGAATCACACCAAGATCCACCGGTATCTGTGAGTCTACGGATTCAGACAGAAACAATTAGCGCCGTCTGTGGGAAGAGTTCAAAAAGTTTGTATTGTCGTACTAGCGGGAACATAATCGATCAGCCTACGGGTCACAAAAAATACATATGTCTGGAAGTACAGGAGAAAAGAGGGAAGGAAATCCAGAGGACCCGTGGGTTCTGGAGCAGGTGCTAGTCCAAATCCCGGGGGTGGGGCAGGGGCAGCCCGTTTGTAGTTGCAGTCAGAATGCTGCTACCAACCGTGATCCGGGCGGTACGTCCGGTGAACGCGATGGAGATCTACGCGGGAAGGGCCCGGCGGACGATCTCCAAGTCTTGGGCCTGGAACCCGCACCGACGTCCCCCATGGCCCCAAGCAGAGGGGAAGATCGGCTGCCCAACAGCGACAGCCCGGACGATGTCTCCAGTCTCGGCCAGTTCGATATGGCGGGAGAGATAGAAGAGATGCGAGCGGAATTCACCCACTTGCGGGAAGAGAGCGACCGGGACAGGGCAGAAGCCACCGCCAGGTATCAAGACATGGAAGCGGTTAATGTCACACTGGTGGCTGCCTTGGAAAGAGGCCAGCAGCGCAATGCCGCTCTGGCAAAATCATTCCCGCCACACACAAAAGAGCCTCCCCGCCAGGAAGTGGGCCAGTCATTGAGAGGAGAGAGGGACACCGGCGCGGCGGGAGACGTGCTCCCGGCTGACACAGTGCCACCAAAGATCGTTCCAGCCCCTCGGAGGGACAGCAGCTCGTTCGAGGAAGATACCATCAGCTCGACCGCACGGGCACTGCAGATACTATCCGACTCGGTGTCAGATATGAAGGCCCAGATGGAGGCCAACGAGAGAAAGGCTGCGAGGCCGCCGGAGAGCGCACGATTCAACCAGCGGGCCGGACCCTTCTCACTCTGGGTTCTGGACTCCGGAAGATCCGGCACCTAAAAGTCGCTAAAGCTGACATACTCCGGGCCGTCGGCTGCCCATACCAACACCTGGACAGCTTCCGGTCCCAAACGTGTGTTATGGGCTACTCCGACGTCGTTTGCTGCAACATATTCCAAGAGACCCTGTCCGGAGAGGCGCTCAGTTGGTTTTACGAACTACCGTCGAACTCTATATAGGCGTTCGAGCAACTGGCCGATAGATTCGTGGGCCGGTTCATATTAAGGGTCGAAGGGGCCCGGACCTCGACGGTCCTCTTTACCTGCAGGCAGGCGGACGACGAAGGGCTGAGAGCTTTTGTTAACCGATGGCAAACGGCCACCGCCACGGTCAGGGACCTGGACAAAGGGATCGCTGAATCAGCTTTCAAGTAAGGTCTCCGGCCCGGAAAGTTCTCTTACGCTGTGCGGGTGGAGATCCCGCAGGGTTACGACGAACTTATGGCGATGGCTATCAGGCACGCCCAAGCAGACCACGAAACTTACGGGAGCCGTCAACACAAGAGAAGGCAGGAAGAGCCCGAACCCGCCTGACAGGAAGCCAGAAACTGGCAGCAAGGCCGGGACCGAGGAGCCTCGACCGACAAAAGACCAAGAGGTTGGGGGAACCAGTAGCGCCGGATGGACTATGTCGACATTCCCCAACGAGCACGGAACCTCCCATCCTACCAGCAGCAAACTCGCCCCCTAGCGGTCATGCCAGCAGGACGACAGGAGGTATTCTCTACTTTGACCTCCTCCTACGAGGATATCATGTATGAGAACGGGAACAACATCCTCCCTCCACCAAAAAGAAAGCACACAAAGGGGAACCTGACCAGGGCACAGACCGGTAAATACTGCTCCTATCACGATGAAGCCACACACCACATAAATGGTTGCCTTGCCTTAAAAACAACGATTGATGGCCTAGTCCACCGCGGTGACTTGCAACGGTATCAAGGGTAACCCGGACAATGGGGACCGCGCGGAATCGGGACGTCTATCCCTCGACACCAACGCTCATACGACCGGTCGAAATCTTAAACCCGTATAGAAGCTCAACGGTCCAACAACTTGTCAGCATGACAATTGTCTATTCCAACTTTGTTTTCAACTAAGTACAAAGGTCAATCCATGGGTAGCCAAGTCAGGCAAATTGAAAAAGGCACAACACAAGCTCAGGCAAAATGTCCATTCATTATAACTCAGGGCAGCGTGTACAAAAAAAAGAAGCTTAAAGCAAAAAGGGAGGGCGGGAGTGTACAAAGTCTGGAGCCAGCTAGGGCACTTCCGCCTGCTCCCCCTCTTCAACAGGAGCTCCTTCAGCAGCGGTTTCACCAGCGGCGTCTTCACCGGCCAGCTCGGTGTCACCCTCCTGAACCTCTTCTTCATCCGCCTACGGCGGCGGTAACTTTGAGACGTCAAGATAGCCCTTACTCTTCCAGTCGTCATAAGCATCGGCTATTCCCGCCTCCTGAGCCCGTTCCAGCAGGTCAAGAAGCTCATCACTTTCTTGATACTTCTTAACCGCCCGCTGGTAAACCTCCGGGTCATTCTCATCGACCGGCCTGCCGGCAGAAGCGGAGCCCGTTGCCACCTGCCGCTGGAGCTCCTCGACCTGGGCTTCCAACTCGGCCCTCTCCTCCTCCAGGCCCTTCTTCTCCTCTTCCAGAGCCTCAACCTGGGCCTCCAGCTTACCCATCTACTTCCTGGCCCTCTCTTCCAACTGGGTTTTCTCCCGTTGGAGCTTGGACTTCTCTGCCTCCAGGAGCTCCAGGGCGCTTGTCAACTCCGCCACCTGCTTCTTCAGCTCCGGTAGCTCTTCACTTGCATCCGACTAATTGATGGAGCTATTATCCAAGCACATTGTGCCTGCAAAACAACTTCATACAAATATTACCCTCTTGTGTCATCGTGAGTATAGGACAAGTAGGGATCGTTCAGTCCGGGGAAATCAAGGGCGCTCAATTACATAAAGCATTACAAAATCATATTGGGGGTTTGATATTTGATTCTAAAACCTACTGAAAATTACTAAATTTAAATCCTAAATTACTATATACATTTGATCATCATCTCCACACACAAAACTTGGCACAAGAAACAACTCAGCAATTTCGAAAACACACAATCATGACATACGACAGCAAGTTCTTCATACAAACACTTAGACAGATTCGATTCCAATTCTAATTAGAGCCCTTCGTGGTTCATCTAATCGTTAAGACTTCACAAGTATTTAGAATTAACTTCGTGTATAATCCTAAATATGGTACTAATCGGTTTAAAGACACTTCGTGTAGAAATTAAACACAAGAAGCACATAAGCACAGTAAGCCGAATCGGAGACATACAAACATGTAATGGCGTCACTCATCATATTTGAACATGCAAATTTTCAAGGTTATATCCGCCCTATTTAAACAACCTAAATCACAACAACTTCGTGTATGATGCAATCTAAATTATTTTGGTATATAAAATCGGTACCTAAGGAGAAGCCACAAAGTCAGCCCTCAAGCACACAATTTGTGATGCACGAACTCATGAAAATTAATCAAATCTATACAAGTATTCATACGAAATTACTTCCCTAAATCACAATTCCATAAAATCAAAATTACTGTTCACGAAATAAAATATGAAGAAAACCAAAACATATAACAAAGTTTCGGAAATCCAATATTAAATACATAAAACCAAAACAAAATACAACCATCCATTCAATCTTCATAGACAAAGTATTGAATTTATACAGAAAATCACAAACCATGAGAGATGAGTAAATCACACTTTAAACAAAACCTTGAGAGGAATCGGCAAAGGATGACTTGATGATGAAGAACACTTGCAATCGGCAAGCTTGGTGAAGGTGAGATGGAGTCGGCTAAAGCAATTTTCTGTATAGGATTTTTGTGGGATTATTTTGGTAGAGTTTCGGCCTTGCTTGAGCGTGAGAAGAGAGATGATTTTTCTGTGTAAAAATCGTCCAATATATAGAGGCAAAAGGGTGGCAGCAACTAGGGTTCACAAAACCTAGTTTTTCTCAAACTTATCCTGCTGGCAGATTTGACCTTCGAGTGAAGATTATGGAATATCTTTCTCTAGAAAATAGATATTAAGGTGATTCCAGTTGGGTTGGAAACTAGACTCCCGTAGCTTTCTATCCATATAAGGCTCGAACTCTGATTCATTGTGAGCTGTCCGGGAGAGTCCGTGGAAGTTGGATGACGTGCACAGAAATTCTGCCGAATTTGATCAGGATTTGTTGCGATTTTCTTCCTCTATTTTCTGCCGAAAATTCCCAAGATAATGACTGAATAATTGAGCAATATCTCTTTAGGTTTTCCATGAATTAATTCAGCCAAAAATCTTGCACAAATGATGGAATTCAATCCACATTCGTAAGCCAAATCCATGTAGAACTCGGTTTAGGTTTTCTTCTTTTGGCAGACTTGACCTTCGTGAATTCAAACCGGCATAACGTTTTGCTCAAGAAATATTTTGCTGCGATTCCAAGTCCTAGAGAAACTAGACTCGTAGAGCTTTCCAACAGCGTATAGCTCGTTCCCTGGTTCCAAGCGATGTGTCCCATAGAAATTCCGGAAGTCAGGATACAGTCCCAGGAAAATCCTGGTAGTCCCTGGTTATCTTTGCTCAAACTGCCAAGTTGCAGCCTTCATTTGGGTGACTTCCCGAACTCTGATTGATCTGAAATTTTGACAAAATATACTTTAGCTTCCCAATTAAATGCACACCAAATTTCATCAAATTTGGAAAAAGAGAGATCAGTTTAACACAGGCCTCAATATCACGAAAACAACATATTTTGCACTTTTTGCTCAGATTTCTTTACTTAGTCATTTTTTTGACAATTAAACATATTTTCTCCAAAACTCTACCAAAGGGACACTAAACTAAAATATGACTCTATCTTACAACAATAAGGGTTAAGCATTGGATAAATGGGGGTAAAAACATATTAAAAACGTCGCATTTTATGCTCCTATCAATTACCCCACACTTAGCTTTTGCTAGTCCCTTAGCAAAACAAAATATAAGACTCTACTAAAACTACTACTGCCCCTAAATAATTGTCTCAGGATCTTCAAAACACATAGCTTTCAAGTTTACGCATTCTAATGTAAGCACATAAATTCGAAGCGTCATAGATAGTAATCATGATATGAATAAGTCAGAAGTGAGAAAAATAAGCATGTAAATATGTTAAGTTGATCCAATCCTCCTCACTAGGCATACTCTCTTCTTTTCACATATGATTATGGCAATATTCACTCAAGGTATATGCAAGAGAACAGATTGTAAGGCAACAAATAGCTTGCATATTTCATCAAATAAAAGCACTTTGTGAATAGTATTTTCTGGAAAATCTCATGTAACAATTATATGCACGAATAGACCAAAACCATATGCTTACTCTTGAGAAGATCTCCACAATCAAAGTTTACCAATCTTAAGAATCATGAAAAGATCAAAATAAAGGTGATGATGAGGTTAGGCATAAGGAATTCTCATTTAGAATGGTAGTGATAACAATGTCACCAAGACTTAGCAAAGCTCAATACTCCTTATGACTTCAATTAAAGGGCCAAATTTCATCATGTTGGACCTGTTTCTGCCTAAACCCGGGGGTCTAGTAGATACTTGATGAATCCAACTCGATCTCCTGCAATCCTGCTTACTAAGGGGAATACCGGGCGGGCCGGCCTTCACCTCTCCGATGCCTAAGTTAGTATAGTTGGAATATATATAACTAAGGCACGTATGTAAGCAGGGAGAGAGACAAGTTACCTCATAAAGAGGGTAGTTGGGGCCCATATATAGGTGGTTGGGGGTAAGGACTGGCCTTACTCTTCGATGTGGGACTGGTTCCCTTCTGTTTATACTTTCTGGTGCCCTCTTAGGCAGGTTGGCGCCCCCGGCCCCTGGGTCCCTGGAGACAGGATAGAGTGCCAGGCCCCGAGGCCGGGTGCTGGTGATCCGGTCCCGACCCTTGGGCCGGACCTGGTGCGCTTGCTGCGGGTCTGTGGGCCTGCTCTAGCCTCTCTGCGGCTACTGTCAACAAGTCCCCCAAGTTCCCGGTTAAGTGCAATCTTGAATGGGGACTTAAATCTGTCTTGTTCTTGTCCCGCAGACCCGCAGGGCTACCAACCTACCGGTGCCCAGTCCCCCAAGTCTGCGTTAAAGATTGGGCGTGACCGAGGTGAGTACCTGTTACCGATGGGAAGCAATAGTTTATAAGTACATTTGCAATATAAGCAGTAACATGTGTAAGTGTTGCGGTGTTATGAGCATGAGATGATGCCATGATGCCATGCAATAGATGCGTGCATGGAATGATAATGAGGCGTTGAAATCCGCCATGCAAGAGACTTGTGCATGGGATGATAATGAGGCGTTGAAATCCGCCATGCAAGGAATGTGCACGGAATTTCGGCCGGGCACTCTGCCCTATCGGTACGAAGCGGAGCTTCACTGGGCCTCAACTGGGCGATCTGCCGAATCGAAGCGGAGCGGAGTTCACTGAGCCTCTACCGGGCGATCTGCCAAAATGGGATTCACTGAGCCTCTACCGGGCGAACTGTTGAAATGGACGGGGTGAAGTTCATGGGACTTCGACCGGGCGTTCTGCCATATCGAGACGGGTCCCAGGTGAACTTCAGTACTGGACCTCGACCGGGCGTTCTGCCATATCGAGACGAGTCCAGTAGTATGGAAACTCGACCGGGCGTCCTGCCATATCGAGACGAGTTTCCCATTGCTAGGCTGCAGGGAAATTACCCTGGTGTTGCGGCCTGTTTGAAGCACTAGCGAACACTTGCTAGTTCTTCTCAGCTTGTGTTGAATAAGTGTTGAGGTAAGGGGGTGGCATTGAGGTGACAAAGCTCGCCATGTAGCCCCATGTTTGATCGCCTTTCAATGCGATGTAGGGTTTTTATCCTGCTGGACAAGCGTGCATGGGTTAGATGCAAACTCACCCGGGGTTATAAGCCCGCCGGTCGAATATTCTCGACCGGTGTCAGCCATGGTGCTGGGCGGAACTCGACCGGGCGTCCTGCCATATCGAGACGAGTCCCCCCCAGTGAGATGCCATGGGCCAGGTGCATTATGTTCCTGGTAGGGGGGTGGCGTTGAGGTGACAAAGCTCGCCGTGCAGCCCCCTTTTGCCGCAGCTAGTGCGATGCAGAGTTGTTATCCTGCTGGACAAGCGTACATGGGTTAGATGCAAACTCGCCCGGGTGTATGAAGCCCAAGCCGGTCGAATGTTCTCATGACCGGGGTCAGCCATGGTACTGGGCGGTACTCGACCGGGCGTCCTGCCATATCGAGACGAGTCCCCCAGTGAAGTGCCATGGGGCCGGGTGGTTCCTATTCCCGGGATATGCTCTCGAGCCGGTCGGATGCGTCGTAACCGGTGGGCGGAACTCGACCGGGCGTCCTGCCATATCGAGACGAGTCCCCCAAGAGAGATGCGACTGGACGAACCTCGACCGGGCGACATGCCATATCGAGACGAGGTCTCCAGTAATATGCGATGAAGAAGCCATGCAGCCGGTTGAATGATCATAACCGCGAACTGCCATGGTGCCGGGCGGCCCTCGACCGGGCGTCAAGCCATATCGAGACGAGGCTTCATACCCGGATGGGTGCTCTCCAAGCGGTTGGATGATCATAACCGCGAGAGAGGTCTTCGAGATATTCAGCGAAGAAGCCATGCAGCCGGTTGAATGATCATAACCGCGAACTGCCATGGTGCCGGGCGGCCCTCGACCGGGCATCAAGCCATATCGAGACGAGGCTTCATACCCGGATGGGTGCTCTCCAAGCGGTTGGACGATCATAACCGCGAAAGAGGTCTTCGAGATATGCAGCGAAAATTGTCGTGCAAGCGTGGAATCTGGGGAAGTGGGAGGGCCTGACTCCTTGATTCTCGCTCCTACCTTCCTGTCGCCAGCGTGTGAGACAAGTGGCTGACATGCATTTAAGGAGGAAGTCCATCAGTCCCGTCAGTTATGATGGCATGGGGAGGTTACCAATGCTGGGACACGTGCCAGCGCGGGGCGGTCTTGAGATGTAGGGCGTGGATTCGCAGGCGTTTGAGTTGCTCTGATTACTTGTTTTGGAGGGATTTCGATTGCCTAGGGCATTGGTCCCCTCTATAAAAAGGCCTCTTCTGCTCTTCTTTCTGTTGTTGCTTCTTGCTTTGGAGAAACTAAGAGAAAGAGAGAAATCCGGCGACCACCCTGAGCCCTTATTGCCCTGCGAGATCTGTTTTCCTGAACGCTCCCTACCATTGCGCGCTGCTTTCCCAGGGTCGATTGTTCTCGGTTGAGCATACTAATCGGTAAGTTTGTTTGATTTCTTTGCCCCGGTGTTGTTCTTGTTTTTGGCTTTGTTGTTTTGGGGGGGGGGGGGGAGGGGGGGAGAGGGATCTCTGCCGCTGACGGAATTGCTTTGCGGCGAACTTGGGGAGAGGCCGTAGAAGGCGTTGTTGTAGCCTGTTGCTGACGAGCGCTAGGGTTTTGTGTTCTTCCCCTAGGTTAAGATGTCGTCCTCAGGCTCTGACCGGGCTTCCGAATTGGCTGCCAGAGGTCCCCTCGTGGACGATGCGCAGAGGCTGGACGACTGGCTCAGTTCGGAGACCGAAGCCGCTGACTGCTCCGGGAGCAGGGTTTCGACTCCGTCCTCTTCTTCGTCTTCCGGGGCGGAATCCTCGGAGACTGAAATACCGCACGGGGTGCGTCTTGCAGATGCTCTGGTTGCGAGCTACACCATCGGCAGCGGGAAGCACGCTGTGGTGTGTGATGAACCGGAGGAGAGCATGACCCCTGAAGAGATTGAGGCGCTGCGGGAAGCGTGGGGCATCCCGGATAGAGTGCTGCTACGGCCCTTGAATCCTGGAGAGTCAGCCTACAACCCGGAAGAAGGTTGGGTTGCTGCACATCAGGATCAGTTCCGGCATGGACTGTCGTTCCCGCTGCCACATTACGTGCAGTACATGCTCAGTGCACTGCAAGTGTCACCCGCGCAGCTTCCTGGGCTCCAGTGGAGACGACTACTGAGCCTCGGCTGTTTGTACGAGTTCTCTGGGATGAATATACCAACGGTAAACGAGTTCCGGGCCTTGTACAGGCTGTCGTACTCCAGGAAGTAGGGGTCCCATGGTTGCCTGTCCTTCAATACCCGGAAGCCTCCACCGATTGTCACCAATATGCCTTCATGGGTAGACAACAGCTGGAGGAAGAAAGTGGTGATGGTGGGCGGGAAGTGGCAGGCGAGGAATAGAATGTACTGTGTTCCTGGCGCCTTCCAACCCATTGGCGATCAGTCGTACGAGCTGTCCGATCTGGAGCGTGAGAGGATCTCGACCATAACCGGATGTTGGGATGATCTGGAACAGAGTTCTTACAACTTCATCCGAAGAGAAGTGCTGGAATACTGCCAGCTTGGGCGGGGTCCCGGTGCGTAGGAAGCGCTTGAGCGGTGATACTTTGTGCTAGCTTTGCAAAATACTAACTGTTTGCCTTCCTTGCAGGTGCATCTTCCCGGGCGATTATCAAGCCCGAAACCACTCTCTCCATGGACGGGGAAGATCTCCTCAACCAGCTGAAGGAGAAGGCCGAGATCGTCTCGCGGACGTCAGTGAACGACGGGTCCGGCCGACTTACGACTCTTGCGGAGCCGAGGGCCATGGACGTCGATGAGGATGCCTATGTCCTGAGGCGGGTGAAGACCCATCACTCCACAGGCCTGCTGGCGCTTGGAAAGGGCAAGAGCACCGGGGGGGCGGTGAGGATTCCCGGTGGGATGAATAGGGTTCCCAACCGTCCGGTGTCTGCGCCACGGGCGGCTCGCGCCGTCCCCGCAAGCGCACGATCTTCTTCTCCGGAGGGCCGGGGAGAAAAACGGAAGGTTGGGGACGTTCCTTCCTTCGCGCTGGTGACGCTGACCGGTGGGTCGGCACGGGAGAACCTGGCCAAACGGTTCAGGATTACCAGCGGTGCGCAGACCAACGCTGCTGGGGAGAATGCTGCTGCTGCTGCTCGGCAGAGTAGCCCAGCGCCTATGGATGCATCAAGGGGAAGCCCGGATAATGCAATCGCCCGGCAAGTGGCGGCAGACTTGGCCGGCCTTGGTCTGGATAGACCCGGGGTTGCTGGAGCCTTGGCGGGCGGGAATCGTCCAAAATGGAAGGAATCCGTCCTCCGGGTAAATACCGCATGGTACCACTGTACTGCTTGTGACTTGTTTTCTTTTGCTGCTTGACTAACTCTTTGGTGTTGCGCAGTTGCTGTACAGTCTGTACGAACCGGACGCGAGCGAGGGGCTGTCGGAACTGCAGAGACAGATAACTGCTTTATCCGAGACCCGGCAGCGCCTGGAGGTGGAGAAGTCTCGCTCGGATCGGGAGAAGGCCAGATCGGAGGAGAGGGCCAAGAAGCTGGAGGAGAAGAACCGGACCCTGGAGAAGGAGAGGGCCGAACTGTCGGAGCAGAACCGGCTCCTGGAGAAGGAGAGGGCGGAACTGGAGTCCAAGGTGGACGAGTTCCAAGTGGGAGCTGCTGCTCTGCGCGCCGCCTCTGCTGCTCCGGCCGGGGAAGATGACCCGGAACTCTACGAGCGTGTCGTTCTCAAATACCGCGAGAGCGATCAGTTCTTGGAGATTCTGGTGAAGGCCAGGGAAGAGGGCATCTCGGATGCGTACACGGAATGGGCGGGGAAGGGATGGTTAGACACTTCCCTGATGTCAACTGCTGCTGAAGGAGATATCCATGAGCAGTCGGACATCCATCAGGAGGCGGTGGAGGAGCAGCCGGGTGAAGCGATTCGCTCGGACTTGGATTCTTTTGCCAACAGTGCCGAGTCTGCCCGAGCCGGAGTCAACACCGGAACTAACATCGACGACGAGAGTACCGCGGGAGAGGCTGGCGGACTGCCTACCGAAGGCGGAGTCGTAGCTCCTTAGGATTTTCTTGCCCTTTTCCTTGTAATCTTTCCGGATCGGTTACTGCTTGTATACTTGCTTGAATATGAATATACTGGAACTGGCAGAGCCGGTGAAATTTTCTCAAAAGTAGTTTGCATATATATTTGTTTTTTACAGCGGTTGAACTGCGAACTATGCCAAACTAACCGCTCAGACTAGCGGGTTTCACCAGGACTGGTCATGCTCCCGGTCGGGGTATGTTCCTCTTTTCCCCACGTACCGCTGGAGCTGGCCGTTATCAATCAAAACCTGCACCGCTTGCCTGAGAGCGTAGCACTTGTTCGTTCGATGAGTAGCCTCATCATGGTACGAGCAGTACTTGCCCGTCTGCGCTGTTGTAAGTTTCCCCTTCGGGAACCTTCTTGGGGGCGGTGGGGGAATGATACTCCCGTTCTCAAGTAGGATATCCTCGTAGGAAGTGGTGAGAGCGGTGAAGACTTCTTGACCGGCCGGTGGTGGTGCTGGCATGATTGCTAAGGGGCGCTCTTGGCGGAATGGCGCCGGCTTGTGCTCACTTTGAGGCTTATCAGAATAGGATCTCTGCTGCCGCGGTGGCCAGTTTCTGTTGTTGGCGTTCCGGCTGGGCCGAGCGGTGCGGTTATCGGTCCGCTGATTGGGCTTGGCTTCCTGGGCGGGTGGGGGGTTCTCTTCCTGGGGATGGTCCTCCTGCTGCTCATCCCGCTTCCTCTTCTGCAGGTGGTGCCCATAGGTCTCATGATCGGCCTGAGCATGTCGGATGGCCATAGCCATCAACTCGTCGTACCCCTGCGGGAGTTCTACCCGAACGACGTAGGAAAACTTGCCCGCTCGGAGCCCTTGTTTAAACGCCATCTCGGCGATGCCCTTGTCCAGGTTCCGAACTCCGGCCGTAGCCGTCTGCCAGCAGTTGACAAAGGTTCTCAGCTCCTCTCCGGGGGCTTGCCTGCAATTGAAGAGGATGGTCGACGTCCGGGCTCCCTCGACTCGGAGGATGAAGCGGCCCACGAACCGGTCGGCTAACTGCTCGAACGCCTCGATCGAGTTTGCCGGAAGCTCGTAGAACCAGCTGAGTGCCTCTCCGGACAAAGTCTCCTGGAAGATGTTGCAGCAAACTGCATCGGAGTATCCCTTGGCGCAGGTTTGGGACCGGAAGCTGTCCAGATGCTGGTACGGGCAGCCGGATCCTGAGTAGGTGAGCATGAGGGATTTCTGGTTGCCAGATCTTCCCGACTCCATGACCCGGTGCGAAAAGGGACCCATGCGCTCATTAAACCGGGCGCGCGGCTCTTCTCTCGTTAGCCTCCATCTGGGCTTTCAAGCTCGACACGGTGTCGGCCAGCACCTGTAGTGCTCGCGCGGTTGGCGTCTCAGCTCCATCTACTGACGAAGCGTCGGGCTGGCGGGAGGTCGTCGCGCTCTTTGGCGGGCCTGCGCCTAATGGCGACTTCTGCTGTACGGGGTCACCGGACCGACCGCCCGAAGATTGCCCTCCATCGGTGCGTTGAGGTGGGACTGGCGGGATTGCCGCCTGTGCCTCGGCCATGGCGTCATTACGCTGCTGTCCCCTCTCCAGGGCGGCCACTAGGGCAGTATTCACCGCCTCCATCTCTTCGTACCGAGCGTTGGACTTAGCTCTGTCCCTGTCGCTCTCCTCTTTCAGACGACTGACCTCTGCGGCCATCGCCCGTAATTCTCCCGCCATACCGCTATGGCCGGGGCTGTACGTGAGGTCCCGGTCCGGGTTCTCAGATCGATCGCTTGAATCATCTGAGAATGTCAAGGCGAAGCCCCGTCGCTCCAGACTGTCTTCCTCTTCTGCCGGGCCTTTACCTCGCGAACTGGCGCGATGGGGATCCGGCACGCCGGATGGTCCCCCATAACTCTCTCCGTCCTGACCGTTGCCCCGGTCGCCGCGCGGCTCCCGCGTGACGGCTGGGGTGGAGGTGAGCGTCTGCACTACTGCAAGGCATCCCTCCTCGGCGGTACCTTTCTCCTGACTCATCTCCGAACTTTTCCCAACGGTGGTTCTCACACGGCTTTTTGTTCAAAATTCCCACAGACGGCGCCAATTGTTTCTGCCTAAACCCGGGGGTCTAGTAGATACTTGATGAATCCAACTCGATCTCCTGCAATCCTGCTTACTAAGGGGAATACCGGGCGGGCCGGCCTTCACCTCTCCGATGCCTAAGTTAGTATAGTTGGAATGTATATAACTAAGGCACGTATGTAAGCAGGGAGAGAGACAAGTTACCTCATAAAGAGGGTAGTTGGGGCCCATATATAGGTGGTTGGGGGTAAGGACTGGCCTTACTCTTCGATGTGGGACTGGTTCCCTTCTGTTTATACTTTCTGGTGCCCTCTTAGGCAGGTTGGCGCCCCCGGCCCCTGGGTCCCTGGAGGCAGGATAGAGTGCCAGGCCCCGAGGCCGGGTGCTGGTGATCCGGTCCCGACCCTTGGGCCGGGACCTGGTGCGCTTGCTGCGGGTCTGTGGGCCTGTTGTAGCCTCTCTGCGGCTACTGTCAACAGGACCCAAACTTCATTCTTTTCTTCCCCAAAACATAGTGAATAAGGACAAAGGTCAAATATAATAATAATAGACCTTCAATTATCACACAACTCCAAATTCACAATAAGAACTCAATCCAAACTTTTCTTTTCTTTTGCCGCAACCTTTTCTTTGTTCTTCTTTCGGATCGAAATTTTATTTTCTTTTTCTGTCTGATTTCTTTTCTTTTTGTTTCTGTTTCGGCAACATATATTTCTTTTTATAATTTGGATTGGTTCACCCCACACAAAGGGGAACCTGGTTCCAAGCGATGTGTCCCATAGAAATTCCGGAAGTCAGGACACAGTCCCAGGAAAATCCTGGTAGTCCCTGGTTATCTTTTCTCAAACTGCCAAGTTGCAGCCTTCATTTGGGTGACTTCTCGAACTCCAATTGATCTGAAATTTTGACACAATATACTTTAGCTTCCCAATTAAATGCATACAAAATTTCATCAAATTTGAAAGATGATAGATCAGTTTAACACAGGCCTCAATATCACGAAAACAACATATTTTGCACTTTTTGCTCAGATTTCTTTACTTAGTCGTTTTTTTGACAATTAAACATATTTTCTCCAAAACTCTACCAAAGGGACACTAAACTAAAATATGACTCTATCTTACAATAATAAGGGTTAAGCATTGGATAAATGGGGGTAAAAACATATTAAGAACGTCGCATTTTATGCTCCTATCACTAATACAAGCAGAACAACAGCTACAGTTTAACAGGCACCGATTAGAAAGCAACAGATCATGAAATAATGTTGAGCGGATACCGGTGGCAAACTATCTTTACCTGGAGGGCCATCTCCTTGGTTTTCAACCGGTGCTCCTCTGGCCGCCCTCCAGGAGCCCCAATCTTCTCCAACTCCATTCCCTTCACGTCCATGAGCAGGCTCCGGGCGAAAGAGTCGTCCGGGCAACTATGCTCCGGGCCCGGCCCCGCAGCAGGAGTCTTCTCTATCCCCGATGCTTCTGTGCCGGCAGCAACAGAGCTAGTGGTCGCAGGAACATCGCCGTGGGCGGTAGTGGTGCCACCACGTGACAGCTTCAGCCGCTTGGCCAAACTCTCACCAATCGACCGGCCGGTGAAGGTAACAAGCGCGGAGGCCGGCATATCCCGAGACCTCTTGCTCCGCTCACCCAGATCAACCTGTAAAGAAGAAGATTGAGCGGCAGACAGTGGGGACCTGGCGACAGTTGGCACCGGCCCCAACCGGTGTGGAATCCTTGCAGCACCACCCGGGGTCTTGGACGACCCACCAACAGCCTTCCCCGATCCAGACGCCGCCTGGGGTCCCGAAGCGTGAGTCTTTACGCGCTTTAAGACGTAATCCTCGTCCGCAACGTCCAGCAAAACCGGTTTATCATGTACGGTCAACTCCCCGGTTCCCCGGTCGACCGTGGACTGCGCGGCAGAGTCCCCCTTTTCCTTCAGCTTCGAGACCAGATCCTGATTGTCCCATCGACAGCGTTTCGTGGGATTTAATTGCCTTCCGGGAAGATACACCTGCAGAACACAAGGCAAACAGACTAGTCAACACCAATTCGCTCTACAGGATTAGAGCTACAACTTACATTCCACCACCCACCGGGATTCCCTCCCAGATGACATAGTTCCAGCAGCTCCTGCCGGATAAAGTTGTAGGAACTCCGCTCCAGGTCCGACCAACACCCAAATACCCGGGCGATCCTATCTCTCTCCAGCTCCGATAACTGATACGACTGATCCCCGATCGGTTGAAAGGCACCGGGAACCCGGTAAGTCCAACTCCTCTTCTTCCAGCCCCCCCCCCCCCCCCCCCTCCCCTGCCATCACCACCTTCTTCCTCTAATTATTGTTGAGCCAGGAGGGCAAGTGGGTTATCACTTGCTTAAAATGTCGGGCGGAAAAACTCACACACCCCCGGGCCTTACTCTTCTTCGAGTATGTCAGTCGGTACAAGGCCCGAAACTCATTTATCGTCGGGCAACTCATATCACTCAGCCAGTAGAGACAGCCCAGGCTCAGTAGTTGCCTCCATTGGTTTCCAGGAAGCTATGTCGGTGATATCCTGATGGCACTAAGCAGGTACTGCACAAAGTTCGGCAGCGGGAGCGATAGCCCATACCGGAATTGGTCCTCGTGAATGGCAACCCAACCTTCCTCCGGGTTGCAGGCCGATTCTCCGGCATATAGAGGCCGCATATCTACCTCTCCGGGAATATTCCACCTCGCCCGAAAAGCAGTAATCTCACCAGGAGTTAACGAGCACTCCGGCTCATCACAGTTTATGGTTCTATCTCCGTCCAAAAGTATGTGGCGCGGGGCCCCTCCTGGACGGGCAGTGCCCAAGGACACTCCGTACGGAGCATCCTCCTGTCCCAAGGACCCGAACGCTGACGCCTCACCAGTCGAACGGGCACTGGCGTTCGGCCTAGAGGATGAGGAGGCAAGCCAGTCCTCCATCCTCTCTTGGTCGTCCCTCACCGGTCGCCTGGTGGCCGATTCGGAGATCTCACTAGAGCTCCCACAATCTATGTAACCTAAAAAAAAAAAAACCCCTTAGCCGATCAGAAACACAACCTAAAACCACCACCGCAGGGCAATACGAAGTAGGGGTGGGCGTTTGGGCCCGAAAACCCGAAAATAGACCGACACGGGCCGAGCCCGAAAATTTTTAGGACCTTCCCGAATAAAGCCCGGCCCGAAAAAGGTATTGTCAGTCCGAGCCCGGGCTTGAAATTTTTTGGGCCCGAAAGCCCGGCCCGGCCCAAGGAAATAATATATATATAAAAAAATATATATATATACATACATGTCGACCTAACTCGAGTTGTCCTCTTCCTCGCCTCCTCTTCTTCGGCTCTTGCGGTCCTCCTCCTCTCCGGCCTCCTCTTCTTCGCCTCCAAGCCTCCTGGCTCCTGCGGTCGTGCACTCGTGCCCCCTGCTCAGCTGCCCTCCAGCCTCCTGCTCCCCTCCTCCTTCTCCAGCTCAGTCTGAATCGCCACCGGCTCAGTCCGTCTTGAAGCTCGATTCCCTAATCTCCTACCCCTACTCTCCTAGTCCTAGGTTTGTAAGACTCCATCTCTCTCTCTCAATCTTTCATCACTCCATCTCCATCTCTCTGATTTGTTTTGAATTCATTGATTACTATTGGGGAGTATTGGGCATTTGAGGTTGGGTTTGATTATGGTGATTTGGTGAAGATGAAAGTATGAAACTGGTCAGTTTGGTGATGGAGTTGTGAACTTGTGATCATTGCATAACAGGAATTTTTTGGCCCGAAAAAGCCCGAAAACCCGGCTCGGCCCGTCGGGCCCGAGCCTGGGCCGGTCCTCAACTTCAAAAAACCCGGCTCGGTTCAGACCGAGGCTTACGGGCTTTGGGTCGGGCTTTGTGATTTTTGGGCCCAGCCCGGCCCGTGCCCACCCCTAATACGAAGCATATAGTGCCTCAGCACAGCCCACACCGGCCACTGGGCTTCTCAGCCGAAAGTTCCCGGCTCTTGCTGAGATTCGGTACTACAAGGGTCCCATCCAAAGGGCTAATCTAGATACAACCAAGTGCCCATCGGATCCAACCACGAACAAAAAAGGAGGAGGAGAAACAATTTTAGGGTCGCAAAGGACTGAGACTCACCGATTAGTATGCACGACAACGGAAACACAACAGTTGGAAAGCACCGAGCAATTGTGTTGAGCGAGGCTAGACAAGGGATCAGTTCTCAGCCAAAAGAAAAACATACTGATAGGAGCATAACATGCGACGTTCTTAATGTGTTTTACCCTCATTTATGCAACTGCTTAACCCTTGTTGTTGTAATATAGAGTCATTTAGTTAAGTATGGAGTCTTTGGCAGAGTTATTGATGAAAAGAGCTTAAAACGTGAAAAGTGTGCAATTCTTGAAGAATCCTAATTGAACTAGAAATCCTAATCGAACTAGGAGTCTAAAATATTTCGTCGTTTCTAAAAACGACGAAGTTGCAAAGAGTTTGATTGAAATTAGGAAACCTTATTCAATTAGGAAACTATGTCGAATGAGGAGTCCTAATGAAAGCAGGAATCCTTATCGAATCAAGACTTGTTCTTAAGATATTGTGCTACATTTTATCTTCTTTTATTAATATATTTTTCTCTATTATTTTCAGGAATTAAAGAGGAGATAAATGCAGAATTTTGGAAGCAAATTAAATGAAGAAATCGGAAAGGAAAAGAATTCAAATGAAACAAGGACAAGGAAAGATTGCAATGCTGAACCAAGAAAGGAATGCATGAATTAATGCCGAAACTTGTATGGGATGAATCAAAGAGTTCTAAAAGCTATAAGGAAGGGAATTCACAGCAAAGAGAAGAAAAAGGAAGGAGTTCGATGATGAAATTAAAAGAGAAATTCAAGGATGAATGTGGACTTAATTCTCTCCACATTCATTTAGGTTTTGCCGAATTAAATAAGGGAGAAATATTCAGTAATTATACAAGGAATAATTCGGCAAACAAAAGAAGGAAAAATCAAGACTTACCTTGCAAGGAAAAGAGGAAGAATTCGACACCAATACCTTTGTGCCGAAACCCTAAGAGATAAAACCCTAGTTCCTCTTGCTCCCTTATATATAGTTCGGCACATATTCAGAAAAATCATCTTCTCTCTCTCACTTTCACAAGCCAAAGCTCTGCCAAAATAACTCAACAAAAATCCCACACATAAAGTAGAACAGCCGTACCATTCCCCTACATCAAATTCACACCATCTTCCCTTTGCCGAATCCATCTTTGTTGGAGTCTTGCAAGGTTCTTCAAAAGTGTAATTCGAACATCTCTTATGGCTTTATATTTTCTGTATAAATTCAATACTTTGTTTATGAAGATTGAATGGATTGATGTATGTTGTTTTGGTTTTAATAATTATACTTTGGATTTCCGAAATTCTGTTATGTGTTTTAGTTTTCTATTTGTTTAATTTATGAACATAGTATGTTTCGATTTTAATCAGGGTTTTGGGCAGCAATTTCGCATGTAGTCAGGGTTTATGTTTTGGTTTATTTTCTGAATTCGTATGCACAAAAGTGATGCACTTGAGGGCTGCCAAGGCAGTGGCTTCTCCTTATGTGATAGCTTCATATGCCGAACACAATATGAGGTGGATTATAAACATAAAGTTGGTTTACCTTGTATTGGTTGAAAGGACTAGTGTAATTCTGAAAATTTACATATCGATGTGAGATGAGGTGACGCCATACTTGCTAATATGTCTCCAATTCGACTCATTGTGCTTATGTGTTTCTTGGTTAAATTTCTACGCGAAGTGTCTTTAAACTATTTAATACAACGTTTGGGATTATGCGCGAAGCTAGTTCTAAATAATTAAGGGGTTTTGCTAATTAGATGAACCGCGAAGGCTCTAATTAAATTGGAACTAAAACTAATCTAAAAAGCTTGCCGAATTTCTGCCATGATTCTTTGTTTAATTTTGTTACATGTTATGTGAGTTTTGTGTTTAGTGGTATGTGTGAAAGATGATGATCATATGTATATATTAATTTAGGTTTTATTTTCGTAATTTTCAGTAGATATTAGATACAATTTCCAATCCCCCCATATAAATTTGTGATGCTTCATGTGATTAAATGCCCTTGATTTCCCCAGATAGAACAATCTCTACTTGTCTTATACTACAATCGACACAAGAAGGGTTATATATATGTATGAGATTCTTTTGCAGGTACAAATTGTGCTCGTAATTTGGTCGCATCAATTTTTGGCGCCGTTGCCGGGGAAATTAAAATTATTTAATTTCATGATGTGTTACTTTGTATCATTGTATAAATTGTGATGTGCATAATTGTTTATAGTTTCGGTTTTGTATAATTTTTAGGTTTCGGTATGTAATAGCCTCATTAGGTTTCGGTTTTTGTTTATAATTGTGGCAAAATGTATGATATAATATGTGATTTATGTGTGTAACATTTAGATAATTTGCTAGGAAGTTAAAGATTTATTTATGTTTAGTTTATTGTAGGTTCTAAAGTGAACGGAATAGGTGAAGTCCATTTTGTTAATATTGGCTATAACCCTCCATTTGTACCTTGTTAAGGTCACTTGGGGTTGAGGGCAGCTTTTATTAACACTTGGAGAACTGTCTAACACATGGTTGTTCTCAAATGAGTAAGGGGCATAAATGTTTGCCTATTAGTTCTTTTGTCTCTAATGTTGGTGTCAAGGTTTGTTTAACTAGATCTCAAGGCCCACAGACTGACGTTCCTTCTCGGTGAGGGAGTCAATAGGGGGTTCGCCCTCCGTGGTTACCAATAACGAGTCTTGCCTTGTTCCAACTTAGAATTTTCGTTCTAGCCTTCTGAAAACATGGAATAATTCATGTCTAGACGACAATACTTGGGCCGCACGTCCACCTTGCTTTAGAACCTAGAAAATAACTTTGCATAAATAAATTTATATAGCTTCACAAATGAAAGATGTCTTTAAATTTTAAGGTATATCGGATAAAAGCATGATACTACTTTGGGCTGTTTCAGCTCATTGCACTGTTATCTCATCTGCTCCACGTACCTTGAATTTTAAATGTGTTGTGAATAAAAGCAATTAGACTCTAAGAGTTCGACATATTTGATGTGTTATAATTTTCGGATAATTTGTGAAACATGAACCGAATTCTTGTGAAAATAACATGTAAATTTTCGTGAAACCTTGTGTAAATGTCGTGTGAAAATTTTGTGTGATATACTTGAAATAATTTTGTAGTTTTATACATATTACTTCTAACTTATTTCTAACCTATTCTCTAACTTATTCTAACTCATTCTTTCTAACCTATACATGTTGATTCTCAAGATTCTTGTAGAGTTTAATTGTTCGTTGCAGATCATAAGGAAGAGGTGAAGAATTACATTGTAAACAGTTGATTGGAGCTCTCATTGACTTGGGAAGGACCACAAGTGTTGCAAGAAACGATTGAAGAGTGGAGTAATCATGCATCGAGTAATAATAACCATTGTAAGGAGGCACAAATTTGGAGTGCGCACTCCAAAAGGCGTCGCCCACAACTTGATTAAGAAGTGAAGAGTTGTTTCTGCACAAACCCTGGGGCCTGGTAGAGACAGGTGAATCTTCGTGCTATCTCCTGCAAACCTGCTTACTAAGGGGAATACCGGGCGGGCCGATCTTCTCCTCTCCGATGCCTAAGTTAGTATAGTTGGAATAGATATAACTTAAGCACGTATATAAGCGGTAGGAAGGATCAGTTACCTATTAATGAGGGTAGTTGGGGTCCTTATATAGGTGGCCAGGAGTGAGGTCTGGCCTTACCCTTCGATGTGGGACTGGTTCCCTTCTGTTTGCACACCAAAGGGCAGCTTTGGTGACCTCTTAGGCAGGCAGGCGCCCCCGAACCCCGAACCCCGGGCCCCTGGTAGCAGGATGGACTGCTGGACCCCGAGGCCGGGTTCTGGTGATCCGGTCCCGGGCCCTGGGCCGGCCCCTGGTGCACTAGCTGCGGGTCTGCGGGTCTGCGGGCCTACTGTAGCCCCTCTGTGGCTACTGTCAACAAGAGTCTAGGATGAGTAGACTATAAACATTAAGCACTGCATGGGAGGCAACCCATTTCAACCGAAATTGTGAAGGAGCCATCTACGAGAGTTTGCATTTTCTAATCCCTAAACTCTTTTTGGTTGAATTGTATAAATAGAGATATGTGATTTATCATGTGCTTAGAAATTACAACATTATTTTGATCTACATTGAGGACAATGTAATTTTCTAAGTGTGGGGTAGTGATACATGTTTCCATGTGTTTTGTTTTGTTTTGTTTCATTTATTTTAGTTTGTTTCGAGTCAGTAAAAGAAAAATACAGAAAAATTAAAAAATTTCGTTTGTTTTTAGCTAAGATCGAGTCATAGATGCCCCTAAATGAGTCGATGATGATTATATCTTTGAATGCATAGATGATTGTTTTGCATAATCATAAAAATTAATTGTGAGTTTCATGGATATTGTGATTGGTATGAACATGTGAGATTATGATTGACATACAATAAAGCATGCATGTTTGAGTTAATTTGTTTCCATAATATCCTATGTGAGCTTTTGTGCCAAATACTTTCTTCTTGTGCGATAAATATGACAAGTGGCATAAATTATCTAAACTTCATCATTCTTTGATTATTCAATGATTAAGTGCCATAGTTTTTAATGAACTCTAGATTGCTAGAACTCACTCTTGATGATTTTTGAGACTATTATTCATGAAATGCCTTGATTTCGAAAGTGATTGAGAAGATCTTGTTAGGATTACCACCAAAGCCAAATAAAGTATGTGCCTAATTTGTGCCCGTCGTGGGACTCCTTAGTCTTAACCCCTTTGAGCTTATATTGAGCCTATCTTTCATCACCTTATACACATTCCATATGCTTAGAATAGCTATACCTTTACCTTTGTTATCAAGACTTGGTAAAGCTTATTATCATGGAATTATAACTTGGAGTGATGTTGTGAAACAAGTGTGGGGTGAACTTAGCAATGTTGAATAAAATGATTAAATGCCGTGCCTAAAAGAAAAGAAAAGAAAAACAATTCGGACAGAAAAATAAAAAGAGAAAAAGATTAGTTCGAAACAAAAGAAAGAGGAAGGCACGGTTTCAAAATGATTTTTGCTAAGTTGATTGTGAAGTTGGAGTTGTTTGAAAATTGAAGGTCTATCATTGTATACATGACCTTTGTTCGATTTCACTATTTGGGAAAGAAAATATTGAAGAATGGGCCCAACAAGTTGAAACTTGGCCCTTGGAATGAAGTCATAAGGAGTATTGAGTTTTACTAAGTCTTGGTGACACTTATCACCACTATCCTAAATGTGAATTCCTTATGCCGAGCCCCATTATATTCCCTTGTAAAGATCTCTCATGATTCTTAAAATAGGTGAACTTTGTATGTGGAGATTATCTCAAGAGTTGAGCTTATGGTTTTGGTTCATTTGTGCACATAATTATTAAATGAAGTTTATCTTGATAATGCTATTCACAAAGTGCCTTTATTTGATGACATATGCAAGTTACTCTTTGTAATTCTTAATCTATTCTCTTGCATATGCTTTGAGTGAACAATGCCATTTCATGAGTGAAAAGAACAGAGTATGCCTAGTGGGGAGGATTGGATTAACTTGACATGTTCACATGCTTATTTTCTCACTTCTTACTTATTCATGCCATGAAACATGTCTATGACGCTTGAGATGATTGCGCTTACATTTGGATGCTTAACTTGAAAGCAATGTGTTTGAAAGATCCTGAGACAAATATTTTTAGGGGCAGTAGCAGTTTTAGTAGAGTCTTTTATTTTGTTTTGCTAAGGGATTAGCAAAAGCTAAGTGTGGGGTAGTTGATAGGAGCATAATATGCGACGTTCTTAATGTGTTTTACCCTCATTTATGCAATTGCTTAATCCTTGTTGTTGTAATATAGAGTCATTTAGTTAAGTATGGCGTCTTTGGCAGAGTTATTGATGAAAAGAGCTTAAAACGTGAAAAGTGTGCAATTCTTGAAGAATCCTAATTGAACTAGGAATCCTAATCGAACTAGGAGTCTAAAATATTTCGTCGTTTCTAAAAACGACGAAGTTGCAAAGAGTTTGATTGAAATTAGGAAACCTTATTCAATTAGGAAACTATGTCGAATGAGGAGTCCTAATGAAAGCAGGAATCCTTATCGAATCAAGACTTGTTCTTAAGATATTGTGCTACATTTTATCTTCTTTTATTAATATATTTTTCTCTATTATTTTCAGGAATTAAAGAGGAGATAAATGCAGAATTTTGGAAGTAAATTAAATGAAGAAATCGGAAAGGAAAAGAATTCAAATGCAACAAGGACAAGGAAAGATTTCAATGCTGAACCAAGAAAGGAATGCATGAATTAATGCCGAAACTTGTATGGGATGAATCAAAGAGTTCTAAAAGCTATAAGGAAGGGAATTCACAGCAAAGAGAAGAAAAAAGAAGGAGTTTGATGCTAAAATTAAAAGAGAAATTCAATGATGAATGTGGACTTAATTCTCTCCACATTCATTTAGGTTTTGCCGAATTAAATAAGGGAGAAATATTCAGTAATTATACAAGGAATAATTCGGCAAACAAAAGAAGGAAAAATCAAGACTTACCTTGCAAGGAAAAGAGGAAGAATTCGACACCAATACCTTTGTGCCGAAACCCTAAGAGATAAAACCCTAGTTCCTCTTGCTCCCTTATATATAGTTCGGCACATATTCAGAAAAATCATCTTCTCTCTCTCACTTTCACAAGTCAAAGCTCTGCCAAAATAACTCTACAAAAATCCCATACATAAAGTAGAATAGCCGTACCATTCCCCTTCATCAAATTCGCACCATCTTCCCTTTGCCGAATCCATCTTTGTTGGAGTCTTGTAAGGTTCTTCAAAAGTGTAATTCGAACATCTCTTATGGCTTTATATTTTCTGTATAAATTCAATACTTTGTCTATAAAGATTGAATGGATTGATGTATGTTGTTTTGGTTTTAATAATCATACTTTGGATTTCCGAAATTCTGTTATGTGTTTTGGTTTTCTATTTGTTTAATTTATGAACATAGTATGTTTCGATTTTAATCAGGGTTTTGGGCAGCAATTTCGCATGTAGTTAGGGTTTATGTTTTGGTTTATTTTCTGAATTCGTATGCACAAAAGTGATGCACTTGAGGGCTGCCAAGGCCGTGGCTTCTCCTTAGGTGATAGCTTCATATGCCGAACACAATATGAGGTGGATTATAAACATAAAGTTGGTTTACCTTGTATTGGTTGAAAGGGCTAGAGTAATTCTGAAAATTTACATATCGATGTGAGATGAGGTGACGCCATACTTGCTAATATGTCTCCAATTCGACTCATTGTGCTTATGTGTTTCTTGGTTAAATTTCTACGCGAAGTGTCTTTAAACTATTTAATACAATGTTTGGGATTATGCGCGAAGCTAGTTCTAAATAATTAAGGGGTTTTGCTAATTAGATGAACCGCGAAGGCTCTAATTAAATTGGAACTAAAACTAATCTAAAAAGCTTGCCGAATTTCTGCCATGATTCTTTGTTTAATTTTGTTACATGTTATGTGAGTTTTGTGTTTAGTGGTATGTGTGAAAGATGATGATCATATGTATATATTAATTTAGGTTTTATTTTCGTAATTTTCAGTAGATATTAGATACAATTTCCAATCCCCTCATATAAATTTGTGATGCTTCTTGTGATTAAATGCCCTTGATTTCCCCGGATAGAACGATCCCTACTTGTCTTATACTACAATCGACACAAGAAGGGTAATATATATGTATGAGATTATTTTGCATATATAAATTGTGCTCGTAATTTGGTCGCATCACATACCAAGCGGCAAAGGTTTATATGCAGGTCCAGCGCCCTTGAATTTCCCCTCCAAACTACTTAGTAGGGCAACTGAAACGCCCGCGGATCCGAGCCATCCATCCTTGACCGTCTCCTAGCGGCACCTGTCCCAGTATTGGTAACTTTCCAGGCCATCATAACTGATGGAACAAATGGAATACCCACTTCAATGCATGTCAGCCACTTGCCACACATGCGGAGGGTAGTTGAAAGAAGCAGAGGACATAATCGAACCGTCTCGCCTAGAGCCTACTCCACCTAACGCTGAAATACTCCCACAAATCGAGGTATCCCACCGGAAGAACTCTTCGTCTAACACAGGAAACCCTGCAGGATTATTATTGTTACCGCTGAAATATTCCAGCAAGTACGGGGCATTCTAACATATATTCCAACGGTACAGGGTTTTCCACCGGTTTAATTTATTCCACATTTCCAGCCAAACAACAACGACTCAATATTCCCCGGGAGAAGTCTTCCTCTAGCATAGGAAACCTCTTCCCGCAGGCTAAAAACCCTGCATCAATATTATGTACAGGCTACGATATTCCAACCGTAGTGCATTCTCCTGTTCAAGGCTATCCTAGCCGTCGGTCCATCCAGCTTCAACTATTGGATGCGGTATCACACTGGCCATAATTGCACTTGCTTATCGCTCTCCTACGGAATAACCGGTTCGTCGAATTGAGACATTCTTACGGACAGCCGTGTACGACCTAACGGATCCAATGTACCACCGGGCTTTATGAACCCGGGAGACTTGATCCTCTAACACAGGTCAACTCTTCCCGCAGGCTAAAAACTCTGCACGTACATCCCACCTGCAGGAACAAATGCAACGACGTGGGGACGGCTACCAAGGACTACTCTGGGCCACGCCACCCACCGAGAGACTTGATCCTCTAACATAGGACAACTCTTCCCGCAGGCTAAAAGCCCTGCACATACCTCATGCATGTACGGGCAAAGGGTATGAAACGATTGGGGATGTCTCCGGTACCAACACGGGACCGCTTCACCCTGGGAGACTTGATCCTCTAACACAGGACAACTCTTCCCGCAGGCTAAAAACCCTGCACATACATCCCACCTGCAGGAACAAATGCAACGACGTGGGGACAGCTACCAAGGACTACTCCGGGCCACGCCACCAACCGGGAGACTTGATCCTCTAATACAGGACAACTCTTCCCGCAGGCTACAAACCCTGCACATACCTCATGCCTATACGGGCAAAAGGTATGAAACAATCGGGGATGTCTTCGGTACCAACATGGGACCGCTTCACCCCGGGAGACTTGATCCTCTCATACAAAACAACTCTTCCCGCAGACTAAAAACCATGCACATCCTATATGCCTGTAAGAACAAGAGGCTGTGAAACACTTGGGGACGGCTGCCTAGGATCACTCTGAGCCACGCCACCCACCAGGAACTCCTATAACACAAGGCACGTTTCCTGCTGGTACTGAGTGACCTCTTCAAAACTATTCAAGGCACTCACCGACTACTGTGCCTACCGTTCTTAACTTGGGGAACTCGGTCATCCCATTCGTTATATTCACCGGGTTTTCCCGGAACATAGCATGGCGGATTTCAACACCACATTATCATCTCATGTACTACATCTTGTACCCATATGCAACTATCAGTATCAACATCATAACCATGCACTCATCACATTATGCATCATCATAACAGGTTTATTCGAACGTCCGGCCAAGTGCAATCTTAAACGCAGACTTGAGGGGCAAGGGCACTGGTGGGTAACTGCCCCAGCGAGTCTGCGGGCCTATAAAGGAAGACAGATTTAAGTCTCCATTCAAGATGGCACTTGACTGGGAACTTGGTGGACATGTTAACAGTAGCCATAGAGAGGCTACCCATGCCCCCAGACCCGCACCCAGGACTCCTGGACCCGGCCCAGGGCCCGGGAGCGTAGCATGGACACCTAGTCCCGCGCCCGGGCAGGTCTTACTTGTGGACGGAGACGGGAATCGGGGATAGCAGCTCCCCAAACAGGGGCCGAAACAGTCCAGCAATATGAGCAGAAGGGGGGCCAGTCCCACATCGAAGGGTGAGGCCAACCCTCATGCCCGACAACCTATATATGAGTCTCAACTACCCTCATTAATATGTAATCAATACTTCAACTATTCATTCCCGCTTAAGTTACCAGTTTATTCCAACTATACTGACTTAGGCATCGGAGCGGAATAGACCAGCCCCGCCCGGTATTCCCTTAGTTAGCAGGGTTTGTAGGCAGGAATCACACCAAGATCCACCGGTATCTGTGAGTGTACAGATTCAGATAGAAACATAGTTAAATCAAAATTTAGTGAAAATGAAATTTTGTGAAATAGTGAAATTTAGTGAAATTAGAATTTTATGGTAGATTAGGTTGAAATTATTAATTAATGATGTAATTGGTTTGTGTTGTGTGTGGAATTTGGTAGTTAGGGTTTCTGAAACATGGGAGTGGCTTAGTGAGGGAGTGTGGTGCTGTGTGTAAATTTATAGTTTCATATTATATATAATTGTCGTGTTTATCAACTTAGAACTCCCTTTTGAGAATCAACAACTCATCTAGTTGATCGAGATGAGTTGTTGATTCTTGAATTGTCCCATTTTTTGACACTTTAGGCTAACACGACTTTGTTGATCCTTTTGCTATTCATATGGTTTCAGTTTCAGAGCCTTACCAAGAGGACACACTAAGTTCAATACAATTTTACCATATTGATGCATCTAATCTCCAACTCGATTTAGAAGTACACGAAGAGAATGAAGAATCAAGCGGTGATGACCGAGATGATATCGACGTCGATGAATTCGATGAGGAAGAGGAAGATGAAGACGATGATGGCGGAGACGACGAAGAGGAAGACTACTAGTTATTATGGTATATGTTGTAATATTATGATGATGATAATATATATATATATATATATATATTTATATATATATATATATATTTTGTTGTAATTTTAAACAGTATTTACAATATTCTAATTTTATAAAAACATATGCATCTAAACATAACTAATCTGTTAAGTTCAATTGAAGCGAAGAATATTGGGCAATATTTGTCGCTTTAACACTTCAAGCGACAACGTTTGTACAACTTTCGTCGCTTCAGATTACGTGAAGCGAAGAAGTTAAAACACACAGGGTAACCTTGTGAGGTCCAAGTTTGTCGCTTCAGATCATGTGAAGCGACGAAGTTAAAACACACAAGGTAATCTAGTGAGTTTAAACTTCGTCGCTTCATGTCATGTGAAGCGACGAAGTTAGACTCACTAGGATATGTAGTGTGTTTTAACTCCGTCGCTTCACGTGATCTGAAGCGACGAATTTTGACAGTGTCGTCGCTAACTTAAAGACTAAGCAATGATTTTTGCCAATGTTCGTCGCTTCAGATAGCTGACTATATTATCCCAGACTTGGCTTCTTCTTCCTCATTTGTGCGAAATCTCTCTGGGTTCTTCCTCTATAGACGCGGAAAACCCTAAAACAAAACCCTAATTCCTTCGATTCAGCCATAAACCCTAATCTGTAAAATATGGGGATCAAGTTTTACTTTGCTGTTCTTTGTGGCCTTTTTGGTGTTCTAGTCTCTTCTATGAGTATGCACAATGTAGGTGCAGAGTTGCATTTTATTGGGTTTTTTCATTTTCCTTCTTTGATATTTAGTGCTTTTAGGTGAACTGTTTGTTATCATATGAAAGGCACAGAGATGTCTGTTTCATTCACCACGTAAATTAGGTGCAATTATGGTCATCAGGAAGGGTGTCAGTAATTGCTGGAGCTTTTGGATCTATACCAGTTAAGGATGTCTGAAAATCTTGAAAAATCTAATAGGATATTGTTTGTTTCATAACTGCATAATTTTGCATTCAAAGTCAGTATACAAGAACCACTTTTTTCTTCATTTCTTTTCTGGGCAAATTAATTTGATCTTCTAACTCATTTGTTAACTAAGTTGTAAAAACTTAAGGGAAATTATCCCCAATGGTGCCTCACGTTTCCAGTATTATAAGTATTGGTATATCACGTTTACCAAACCTCATATTGGTACCTTACGTTTAGTCTTTATCCTAACTTTAGTACCCAGAGTTGTTATCTGTTTAACGACGTCAAAACTTCTGTATTTTTGAACTTTGAATGACTGGACTACCCCTGTTTCAGAAATTTATATATAAATTTTTTTTTTAATTTTTTTTATTATTATTAGAACTTAATTGCCTACTATCTATTTGTTTACTAAACCTTAATTATCTATCCATTCTAAGAGCTAGCATTCAACATGCCAAATTCATCTAACGACCTTCTGTCTAAACGGTTACTATCCTGGCGAGATCACTGCTGTCTTAGTCTGGAAAGTTTCTTAAGTTCTAGCAAAACAAGTAAACATGGCTTCTTAAGTTCTAGTTAAGCAACAATAATTTGACTTCAAATTATGTCTCAAATACCACTCCTAGGAGGTAGTCCTCCACCTGAGGTTTGAGAATTTAAAACAAACAAAGACGGATATGGGGGACACCAACTGAAGTTTATTTACTCAAACATACATATACATAACCCAGAGCCTCACTCTTGGGTAAACAGCTAAAAGCTGTTTTAACTACACATAATTTAAACTTACTTGAAAAATAAGCGCATCACACCAGATGACTAGCAAGAAACCACACTCTCACTCACTATTCACTCTTTTTTTTTTTACTATGCTAAAACACTCACAATCTTCACAAGAATAACTTATGAACTGGATTTCTCTAAATGTGCTCTGCTTCCTCTTTTTTCGAATGAATCTCCTCTGAGCCTTTGGCATCCTTATATAGCCTCTGGAATTCAAGCTAGAATTAAATTCACTTAAGAAAAGCGGACAGGAGGAATCTTATCTTGATTAACTGGATAGCTGGCTTCCACTACTGTTGTCTTCCATTAATCTTAAAGGAGCTCGTCCTTAAGCGTCGGCAGCATCTTTATTTCAAACAACCTTATCTTACTTTTGAGCTGGCTTTCACTTACCAAAAGTTATTTGTCTTGATGCGTCGGCAGCTAACACTCCATCATATTATTGATGTTGTGTAGTTCTTCGTCAGCAAAAGAGGCTCCTGAGTCATCATTTTCTTCCACTTTAGATTCCATGTCTGAATCATAAGGATCCTTGAATTCTGGTTCTTTTTCTAGTTTTTCTATCCACGTGGTACTTGCTAACGTACCATCGATTTCTCGTCTTTCTAAAGCCTTATAAAAATCACAGTGCTCTGGAGGTGGATGGTTATAGCTAGTGACTATAAGCTTTGCTCCTCTGGCCAGAAGGGTAGAGGTCTCATCTTTCTGAACTAAGTTCTGGATGCGAATTATTGCCATTGCTTTCATCCAAGGAATACTCTGATTTGGTCTTCCATTGCTTGATGACCATTTATGGGCCTTAGATGCCGGGCTTTGGATAATCCTGACATAATGATAAGGAGAAATATAACTCTTTCTCCCTTCTCCTTTAGTCCATTCAGGAGGAGTTGAAATGAACTTTAATCTCAGAGTACAACCTTCTGGTCTAATGTTCTTGACTGCTTGGTAAATTGCTTCAGGGAGACCTTCTAGGTCTTTGTTGGTTTTTGTCCAAAGGTTATGAACAAAACCATTCTCAATTAACCACAATTTGTTTTTCTGCGGATGTTCTGCTAAAACATCAACAAAGTATCTTCCATAATAAGGACATGCTACTACTAGCAGGGTTGGCTGAAGAGATTTTCTGTTCTTGAAATCTCCTAAGTGATTATGAAAACCGAACCATTCAGATTCTGACAGGACTAACAGCGGCACCTTTGCACTTTCAGGATTCTCAAGATATTGTATCTCAAGACTTTCTTTGTGAAGTTGTCTCTTTTCTTCTAGTTCATAGCTGCAGAATTCTTCGGCTAAAGTTTCTAGGGCTTGAAGTACTAGTGCTTCATTATTTTCACGGGATGCAGCTAGAATATTATATATGATAATTCTTTGGTTAAGCTGCAAATTCTTGCTGGTTCTGAACACCGGCTTCTCGTAGATCCTCATAGGGTGATTAAAGATCTTTCTTAGAACTTTTACTGCTGGTAACCTGAAGGATGCTATCCTGTCATTGGTTCTTGTCTTATAAGGCTGTCTCTTTGAAACCAGTCATTTATGATGGTATTTCTAGGATGTTGTAAAAATTCATTTACAATTGTCTCTTCTTCTGGGTTGGAAGATTGCTTATCTTCTCGATTACCTTCCCATCTTGCTGGATCAGGCTGAATTTTTTCAGATGCAGTACTTGATTCTGTAGGGGAGCAGGATACCAGATATTGGTAGCCTGGTCCATCATGTAATGGCCCAACAGTTTTGTCTCCATCTCTGTATCTTTCTTGCAAAGTTTTAGCCTTCGATCCTTTGTCTTTAGGCCTGGTTTTTTCTCCAAAATCTGGTCTTCTCCTTTCTTTAGTTTCTTGTTCTGGTCTTAAGCTTCTCGGGTTGCGACCTTCGCTTCTTTCTAACATAGCCATTTCTCTTGTAAGAGCGTCAGGAAGATAATTCTTGTTTCCTGCAATCATTTCAACATCATATTCATATTGAGATAAAAACATTTGCCATCTAAGAACTCTTCCTCTATCAGCC